>CM050516.1:46658141-49158141 GCA_027563665.1 Antrozous pallidus | reverse complement strand
AAATTGACCGAATGGCCAAACAGTAGAACGATCATCAGGACAACCTTGCTATACTATCTCCTGTGCCAGTCCAGCCAGTCAGGTGCAATGCGACTGGTCGGGGGCCTGCATAGCCCCATGATCACCCTGCAGAGGGAGGCCCAGGCTACCAGCTGTTGGGACGATCAATTGGGGGACTCCATGATCATCCCAAAAAGGGAGGCCCAGGCTATCCAATAGCAGCACTGTAGTGGGTGGGCGGGGCCTCCCTCTTTGGGACGATGGATCGTGGGGCTCCCGGATCATGAGAGGGCTCTAACTGAGCTGTGGACCCCCCCCCCCCAAGTGCACTGGGCCTCTAGTATAGAATACGTTTACTGGTTGATATACAGTATAGACTATGAGGAAAATTGATGGTATGGTAGAGAGTGATTTTTCCAGGAAGCTATTTTAAGTTTGACTGGAGAAGAGTTCAGGAGGTGTACCTTGAATGAAGTTGTATATGATGCATACAAAGTAGCATAACTCCTGGGGAGTTTCCTCAAGAAAAGAAACAGCTAAAAATGTGCCAAATGAAGTATAAACAAGGGATTTCTGAGTTACAAGATCTCACGTGCTTGCTAAATGCAGTAGAGATGAGGAGTTGGGAAAGCTGATAGAGGACAAGCACATGATGGGTCTTGTAGTTTGGTTTTTATTCCACCTGTAATGAGAAACAACTTGAGGGTTTAGGCATGGAATAAGATAAGAAGCAAGGTTCAAATAACAACCTAACTGCTTTGACCAAGGCGATGACTGAGGGTTGGGAGAGCAGATAGAAGGCTCCAGCTATAATTCAAGCTTCGAAAATTGTAGCTTAGATGAGAACAGTTTCCCAAGTTATGTGCAGGGGTATCAGTACTCTTAGTCCTCAAAGGAAGCTTGGTGGATCCTGATGTCTTTGTCCCAATGTCCTATCACTTAAGTTGTAGGCAGTCTTGTGGTTTTGTGTTTTTTTTTTTACCTCACTGTTGAGAAAGGTAGTATTAATATCCTTGTTCCAGCTATTTTTGACTGATGCGTCAAGAGAATTTTTAGAACATGCTATATCTGACTATTTAGTCAGAGGCACTGACCTCTTTTTCATTGAATTTTCAAATAAAAAAATACCAACAGCCAACAAAACAATAGCGGTCTGGTGTGCATGCCCATAAATATATCAGTCATATAATAGAGTGTATCTTATTTCTTATATTACATAAGGTTGCATGTCATTGGTTAATTCTTGCTACCATAAATATATGCAGGTATGGGTACCTGATTTTTAAAAAAATCATTTTGGAGAAAAAAAGGGTAGGTAATAACTATTATTTTCTTGTAAATCAATCAAACATATATGTTTTGTTTTGCTTATTTTTGTCAGATCACAAACATATGTAGTTTTTGTGTGCCACAGAATTTTAGTAATTAGTTTATGTATGGCATGAGATAACAAGGGTTGAAAATCAGTGCCTTATGCCATGGCATAGAAGGAAAAACACTGGAAAATGGGTAGCAGTGACTAGGGTAAAATACCTTTGGGTTATGGATATAATTTGAAAGGGATGTCTACAATTTCTAATCATTTTATCATGGGAGTTAAAGAAAAAGAGAAATCAAAGACTCTGAATCAGTCAGATAGGAATCAGACAGAACACTCAAAACTGTGGAAACAAATTTAGTAAATGGAGTATTTACAAAGCTATGGCAAAATTAACGTGATCCCCAATGGAATGAGAGGTTTCCCTGAGATTCTCAATAGCAGGAAGCTGTTACCAACCTTAGCTCTAAAGTGTAATGGATGGTTATTTTCACTTTAAAATACATTTTAGGGACGTTACAGAATGTTTCAATGCCTATAACTATGTTAAGCTAAACTGCTTTGGATCTCAGAGAAGGGGGGAAATGTAGTATTACTAGTAATATTTTTCCTGTTTTTCTCATTCTCCTCTTAGTGAGGGGAAGGATATATTGGCACAGTATTACATCGATGTCTTTCTAAGAAAAGTAATTAATATTAGCAACAGAAAATTTCCTTGCAGATGCTCTATCCTGAAATGTATTAAAGCCTTAAGAGTGCTTTTAGAGAGGATCATAAGTATCTGCTCTTCTGCTTGCTGAGAGAGAGGCTTAAGGCTTCCTCATTCTGAAAACCCTCAGTGAATCTCTTCTTAATGCAGTCTTTGGACTTTGCTTGCTAGTAACCCATGCCAAGGTCTGCCAAACCATGATCTTTTAATCTGCATCTGGCCTTAGTGTTCTGTTCATTTCCCTGTTCATTGATATAACTGGATCCTTCCCAATATTTCTTTTCTCTTAAAAAGAGGCTGAGATAATCTGAAATTGTAGCCTCATTGGAGATCAGTGAATTCCTCACAATAATGAAAATTATCATGATGTTTTTGATCCAGGAGTTACAATAGGAAGACTGTTTCTGATTCTCTTTTTTATAGATTGTATGTGCTTTCCATTTTTCAATTTTTAATTAAACTTTAACTTAATTCAGTTTATCTGTGGGCATATCAATATAGCATCTCAAATATCTCCAACATAATGTATTTGAGGTTCCCTTGTGCTTTTTTGTTTCATTGTTGCTCAAGAAGATAGATATATCCATCTAGACATTGACATAATACTCATGCATGTTCATTACTAACTAAAAGTAGTAGGCATTATGTCAGACATTAAGAGAAATCCATTTAGTAACAAATGCATTCCTGATAATAGCCATCTCCAGCACCCCAGATCTGAAGCATTTTCTGCCCCCCTTCTCCTGTTACCTTACAAGGCTACTGAGCTGTGTTGGCTTTGGGTTTGGCTTGGCAGCACTCCTCTGGTGGGATGGTGGAATTGTTGTAGCAAAAACTGGGTAGAGGGGAAGGTCGAGAAGCAATCAGGGATGCATGCTAGCATGTTGACACTATCAACTGCTGCTGAGTCTGACATATTCTAACCTTTGAGGACTGAACAGTCCCATTGTCAGTCTCAGCAACACATTCACATATTGACACCAGAATAGACCCTTTTTGCTTGTCCTGTCCTCTTTCCCTTTTCCGTGCCTAGGGCAACCTGACTCTTGGTTCCACCTTCATAGATAGGTAAGAGCATCAGATAAAAACCCCCACACCCACAAATGGCTGAAATAAAATGCTGATTGCTGGGGGGAGGGAAGAAATCCAAAGTTGGAGCTTTACAAACTTAAGCATCAAATTAGTCTGATTTCACAGATGGGTGGAAGAGAAAGATGGAAATACAGATAGAGGGTGAGACAGATGGAGAGGTTGAGATGGGTGGGAGAGAAGGAGAGAGGAAGAGATAGAGAGATTGACTGACTTTGAATTAGCATTGTTATCTTCAGAATGTAAATGGCAATAATAACCCCAATTTGAATGGCTGTGCCATACATGAAGATCCTGGGTTCATGGTAGTTTGATTGTTGTATAATATAGATGGTTTTGAGTTTAGGATATTAATATTGTCATACCTGAGATTGACATATGTATTTGATAGCCTTAGGCCATTGCTATAAACATGTATTCAAAATGAATAGTTAAGAGGCTAATTTGAAAATAAATTCATAGTATTCACTTTTTCTTTTCAAACAGTATTTTTGAAATTGCTGCCTTAATCAATTTAGTTCATTCTTCTTAGCCCCCGTTGTGTTAACTCTGATGACATTCATCTGTTAAATATGCTTTTCTTAGATGACTAGCAAAAATATGACTACAGCATACATAAAAGTGGTACAGTTAAATTGCTTAGAAATTTAAAAAAAATTGCTCTAAATGTTGATGATTAACTCTTTGTAGAGATAAACCCATTGGAAAAAGCCTCAGGGCACATGCTAATTAAATATTTTCAAGCCAAAAAATAAAAATAGCTGCAGCAAGAGAATATTAATTATCAACTGTTGGTTCTGACCTGAAAAGTTAAGTTGTATAATGTGCTCTCCAGGTCATAAAACTAGAGTCTCTGGAGAATAAATAGACAGTTAGTTAGCAGCATGGACTGATTTCTTCTGGGTGGAAGCTGAAGCCATGAATATAGTGAGCTTTTGATTCCTGAAAATAGGATTTTTAGTTTCTAAATCTTTTTTGGAATGGAGGTTTGAAAGTCACACCGGAGCAATGCCACATGTCACTGAGAATTATGGCATGTTCCTGTACAGAGAGGCAAAGTTTCTTTCCTATTGAATCCTGCCATTTATTTATTTATTTATTTATTTGCCTCCATGGATGCCTCTATTACTACTAATACCATATATCTTCACAATTATACTTCATAATTTAATTAGTATAAAAGACTGGTTACTAAAATAGTATCTTTTTAACTACAAATTTGGGTCTAATGTCTTATGTTTTCCCTCAATGGCCAACCGAAGTGATTTCAGATGGTGTTTGAGGTAGTTAGTTTCATCAGATAGAAGCAAAACAACATCCTGGATATAAGTAACTTAAGAAAAAAAATCACTCAATATAGCATTAGAGAGATACTGCTCTCTAGTTAGAGCAAGGCAAAACCTAAAATCGAGGTTTCAGGTAGAAAAAACAATAACAAAAAACTAAGTGAGCTCATCAACCTCAGCAGCGGAGCATGCCTTTCATTCAGGACATTGACATCATAATTAACCAGAATCACTTGTTCACAACAGTATTTCCTTGCGTATATGTCCAGGTAAGCTTTCAATGCCAAAGGTTATTGTTGGGTTAACACCACTGGTGCACATGTCAGTCATTCAATCGCAAGGTGGCTCTGAGTGGATCTGCTGAAGCCATTTCCAAAAGAACCACGCACAGTGGCCAATGTGCAATGCAGACTTCACCAAGCAAAGTCAAAGAGGAAGTCTGCTAAAACAGAATGATAGAATAGAAAATGTAGATATCCCCCAAATGTATCATTTTCTCCTTACTATTATTTCCTTTTACCCAAAGCTGGAGTTGCCTATAACATTCCTCTCAAAAGAAAAAAAAAAAAAGTGCCATTTGCTATGAGCAAGCTGCCCATGTTGAACATTTAGTTTGTAAGAGTCGGAAAATTAAAAACATTGAAACATTTTTATCATTGTTTCTATATAAGCATGGATCATCCATAACATTAAATCATACTTACATTATTTTAAAATATTTGTGTATTTACTAATTCATCTCCTGAAGGGAAGACTTAATTCTCTCTTCTTCCTCGAGTAGATCTTAGAGTCCATTTCCCAGCATTCTTTGCAGTTAAATGGATCAAGTAAATAGAATTAGAGTAGATATGTTCAGAGCCACTTGCAGACTGACCTGTGTAAGTCCCCAGATCTACTCATCTAGGGTCTCTCCTCTTCTGACTGACAAGAATGAAGACAACCCATAGAGCAATTTTGGAAACCACATATTGAAGATGGCAGAGCTGCCATCTGCCAGGATCCCTTATTGACTGTGTTGAATAATCAATGACCCTCCCATTACCACCTTCTTAGGTTGATAAGTGCACAAGAGATTCCTAATGTTTTTGTGCCTTTGGTTTTAGATATTTCAGCAGTAAGAGTTAACCTGCTCAATACTCTTCACAGGGTTTATTTTACACCGTACATTTAGCTTCTTTCTAAACACTTATTATACACTTCTGAGAATAAGAATCTTGTGAGTCACAAACTAAACCCAATGAAAGCAACTGGCACCTGCACGATGGTGCCCAGCTGATGCTTCTTGCAGGAGGCTTCCTGAATTGTGCCATTCTTGTGAGAACAATGTGAGTGAAGGGGTCAGTTTGATATGAGCAGCTTTTACATGTGGCCTGATCATTTAATGTAATTCTAGAAACCATTCTATAGTCAGCAGTGTGTCTCCACTAATGCTAGATTTCATTGGTTCATAAGTAGGAGTTGTGCATATAGAGAATAGGAAAGTGTGTGAGAGGGGGAGGGAATTTACACTGTATTTTGCAAACAAGTAATTGGTTCTCTTACTCTTCTGCTCCTTCCCAACCTGTATCACTTCCCCCATGGAAATAAGAAAATACCAGTTAGAGTGACTAATTAGCTACATTACAGCATGGTATTATCATAAAAGCTAAGTACACTCTCCTTTCCTTCTTTCTATCCCCACTCCCACCCCAGCAGTTGCCTATAACAAAATGAGCAGGCCACACGTAAAACCTAAGAAACATGATACAAGAGTTTATACATGGATTTTTAAAGACTAAATATTAAATATTAATATTAAAGACTGACTATATAATAAATATTACTTATTTTAATATCTTAGAATATATAGTGTCTACTAATAATTGTTTCATTATTTAATTTGAATAGTAATGTTTCCAGGAGAAAGATTCTGGGGGAAAAAAAAACCTGAATCCTTCAAACCATATCCATCTTCTATCTCTTGGCTTCTTTTCAGGGATAAGACAAATAGCATTTTTAACATCAAAACTAGAGAGGGCATTTGAGGTGGAGGACTTTGGATCTCGTGAAGCACAGGACTCCCTAATAACTGTTGATGCCTCAGCACCAAGAGGTTCAAGGGAGCTGGGCACCTGCCTGCTCACATACCTACTTGAGCAGGACTGCTGGTCTTTCAGGAGCTGGGAAGGGGTTTCCAGGTGAGCCTTCAGGTTTGAGGCTGGGGCAAGTCAGATAAACACAGCTGCTAAGACTCCAGAGGAAAGAGCGTTTTAATTTTCCTCCAGCCTCAAGAGACAGCTGCCAGTTAAGACATGCCTCCTACCCAGTAGGAGGCATACACAGAGCTCTACCTTTTGGTGATTATTCCTTCCTTCAGCCCAGCCTACTAACTTAATCTGTTCACGGAAGGTGTGAAAGGAAAGAAATGATGCCATGCTCAAAAACACGAGGAAGCAATCACCAAGGGAACTCAGAGATGAAGTTGCTCATGGTGAAATGGAGTTATTGGAAGCAGCAGATAACAACCATAACAACATGGTAATATAACCCCTGGAGGAGCACCAATTAAGTTATTAAAATAATAATATTAACTTTGTGAAACTAATTTAAACCTTTGGAAGACTGGGTCATCAGTATGCAGCACCAAATTAATGGCCTGGCAGATCATGTGAAATTAATAACTCAGAACCCACAGGAAAAAATAGAGGTGGCACTTAATGGAAACAATAGATGTTTTTAGGATTGCTGCCAGAGTTATAATATGAAAATAATATGTTTTAGAAAAAGAAAATGAATAGATGATATAGAAAAAAATGACTCAATGAATCACAGGGGACAATTTATCTGATTCAAAGAAAGATTTAAAAATCTCAAGTCCCAGGCCAGAGTAATTTAAAAAATGCCTTTATCATTATAGTGAATGGCTTCAATTCCAAGGATAAAAGCAATAACCCACAACCTACAGTATTACAACAAATTACTTATAGCAGAAAAAGAAATATATTAGCATTGGCTTATACTCATTGATAGTACTACTTGGTAGAAGTCAACACTATAGGAAAAAAATACTCAAAGAATAATATATTCACAAATGATATAATTTTTATTTTAGGATAATGAGAAAATATTTAGGAAAATGAAATTAGAGAGTATATTACTGACATGTGCCATCAGAGAAAATAGTTGAAAAAAATGATTTGCCCTACTGACAACTGAACAAAACCAGAAATATATCATGTAGGGGAAAAAAGTAAAATGAAATAATTATGTCCACCACATTTTGACGTGCATGTTTATCTTAACAGATGTTGTTGAAAGCATGATTAGGTGTTGAAACATACTTGCAGTGTTATGAGTATATATTATAAGGAAAAACCTATTAATGACTTATAGTAGGACTGATAAACACGATAATATCTAGAAACTGGAGGAGTTTGGAGTGGAGGAAGAAACCCTATAAAAAGTCTCCTGCAAAACATGGGCTAGAGTGGATCAAAGACAGTAGGTAAATATATTGTTTAGTGGAGATAAATAACAAATACAAGTAATAGTACCACTTTTTACTATGAAGAGTAATAAATATTAAATGGAGAATAACATTTTGTATAAGGGGATTGTGATGAACATGATTCAATACCCTTTATTTTAAAATGCCCATATTTTTAGACTCAGGACTTCAATAATTTTGGCTATCTTTTCTGCAAAAGTAAAAATCTAAGAAGAAAAATACAAAAATTAGGGTGTTTATTTAAGTGTTCATAGGAACAAATAAAACCTGGATGTAATCTGTACGTCCATGAAGAGGACAATGGCTAAAATCATTGTGAAAATATCATATTTTAGTGTCCTATGAAGCTCCTTAAAATATTACATGCATTTTTACTTACTTGAAGGTATGTCCTGGATTTATATTTTTGTATAGATTGATCAAGTTTCAGGGAAAGACATTCTTATAACCTCCTGTGTTTAGTACTGCACAGGTCCCAGCTTGTGTAGAACAGGCTTGTATATACAGTTTTGTTATTTTGTGTTTCCTCAGAAGGCATCTGAGTTCTATAACAAAAGTGATTCTGGAATGCTGTTCTGTCTTGCATATTTCTGGAGTTTTCTAAAACATCATTCTACTGTGTCTCTATACATACTTAACACAGATGATGTGAAAAAAAGGATTATCAGGTGGTTTTACATTATCAGATTTTCAACTAAAGTCTTACAGATTTGTTATTGTTTTGATATATGTGTAGTTTTAAAAATCAGCATGCAACTATATTTTACAGTTGATTTGGAATGAACTAAATGTATTTATCAGTAGTCAACTAAACTGAGGGATATACTGGATATACACTGAGTGGCCAGATTATTATGACTACCCCATCAGTATTTCGTTGGGCCACCTTTTGCCTTCAATACTGTGGTGATTCTTCTTGTTATTGATTTCACAAGATGTTGACAGGTGATGTGAGGAATCTGACACCATGCCTGATGAATAGCACTGTCCAGTTCTGTGAGATTTGATGGTTGTGGAACCAGATGCCTGGTGGCTCTTTAAACTTTGTCGCTGAATTGGATTGAGATCTGGTGATTGTGGGGGCCACCTAAGCAAGGTAAAATCTCCCTCATGTTCTTGAAACCACTTCTGCACAATATGAATACTGTGGCACGGTGCATTGTCTTGTTGGAAGAAGCCGCCATCTCTGTTGGGATACGCCATCAACATGATAGAATGAGCTTGATCAGCAATAATACTTAGGTATGTTGTGCTATTTATAATGGTCTGGCCCTCTAGCAGCTTCAGTGTGAAATTATAACTAATTTGCCTACAAATGTCAGGTGGTTATAATAATCTGGCCACTCAGTGTGTGTGTATGTGTGTGTACACATACATATATCTGCATATATAAAATAACAAAAACAAGTAAATTAAAATTGTATTAGTAGTACCACAAGTTTGGGTTAGGTTTGAAACCTCAAATAACCATTTATAATTACCAAAAACTCATGAAGTTATCAGGAAATTGACTGCTGTGATTTCCACCACCCCCCCCACACACACATTCACTTTTTCATACTACTGAAAATTTCCAATAATTTTAATTAAAATAATATTATTTGAGATTAACCAAATGATCCAGAGCTATTCATGGTTTTCTAGGTGAATGATTAATTAAAATCTGTGTTTCAATTAATGAACTATAATCTACATAATTCCACTTTCTATGTATGAGTAGCCCAATATAACTATTTTTAAACTTTTGTAACAATAAAACATGGCCTAACATAATTCAATCAAAAGCAATTCAATTTTATGAAATAATATGCATTGAATTCAGTAGAATTAGTGGTTATGAAGTTTTCTGACAGGAAGTATCAGCTTTCTTAAACTCTTTATTTTGTTCAAAATTAATTCAGATTTTCCTACAAATCTTGTACAGCCTCTTCGTCTTTCCCCTTTCATTCCAGAAGTCTTTCATTAGATTTCACAAATGAGTGAGCCTGTGAACAAGTGAACTGAAATAAATGTGGTTTGATTCACTACTTCTCTTTCATTAGGCTAACATGCATTAGATTACTTCTGTTAATCCAAGTGCATAGAATTCAAGAAAGAAAAGACTTCTCTTTAAAAAGTTTGAAAAACTCATCGGACATATGAGCCAAGCATCCATTATTATCCAAAACACTGATGCAAGTATGAAAGTGACCTTTCCCTGAAATGTTTAGTAACATGAGAGCCAGTATTTAAGCTCCATTGGTTAATTGTGAAGATACATATTAATATCTCTTATTAGCAGAAACAATTTTTTGCATGTTAACTTAATTGCTGCAATAACTGGCTATTTTAAGGCAAATGTGAACATATTTAGATATAATTAGGAGCATGTAATCATTTGAAAGGGCAAAAGAGTTAATAGATTTTGCAATTTTAAAAAATTATTTAGCTATTGTATTCAGAGATAGAAAAAAAACAGTGATCTCAAAATTAATTGAAGAAAGTTTATTTTAATTTAGCAAAATGTTTCTGCTTATCTGATATTTCCCTCCATAGTATAAGATTTGGGAATCTTGTCAAAAGGGCTGATAATAAGTTTTTAGAATTCCCTAGTTTGAGATGAATGGAGATATTCATTAATTATTTATTTTACTTTGAAAGTTCTTTATAAATGCCAACCCACAATCCTATCTAATAGAAGGGTAATATGCAGATTGACCATCACTCCAACACACATAAGGGCTGCCCCCATGTGGTCAAAGATTCTGTCCCCATGTGGACACAAGATGGCTACCACAAGATGGCCAGCAGGGGAGGACCTTTGGGAGGTTCCAGGCCCTGCAAGGGAGGGCAGTTGTGGGCTATCAGTCCAGCGGGGGGGTGGGGGGGAGTGGGAGGGAGCAGGCCTGAAAGGAAGGGCAGTGGGGACTATTAAGCCTGCAGGGGAAGGCAGTTAGGGGTGACCAGGCCAGCAGAGGAGGGAAGTTGGGGGCAAGCAGGCTGGCAGGAGAGCAGTTAGACATCAATTAGGATGGCAGGGTAGTGGTTAGGGGGTGATCAGGCTGGCAGACAGAAGCAGTTAGGGGCAATCAGGGAGGCAGGCAGGTGAACAGTTTGGAGCCAGCAGTCTTGGATTGTAAGAAGGATGTCCAACTGCCCATTTAGGTCCAATCCTACCGGGATCGGGCTTAAATGGACAGTTGGACATCCTTCGAGGGGTCCCAGGTTGGAGAGGGTGCAGGCTAGGCTGAGGCACATCCCCCTGCCCAATGCATGAATTTCGTGTACCGGGCTTCTAGTTTTATATAAATTTATAATGAAAGACTTATATATTAATTTTGTTATTTTTTAAATTCTTTATTGTTTAAAGTATTATGTAAGTTCCTTTTTTCCAAACTGACCTCTCCCCAGTCACCCCCACACTCCAGTACCCAGTCTGTGCCCTCAACCACTCCCCAGTCTGTGTCCATTAGTTATGCTTATATGCATGCATACAAGACCTTTAGTTGATTTCTTATTCTCATACCCTCTGTCTTCCCTCAGGAAGGCATTGGGCAATCTGGGGATTGGACAGTATGTTCCAAGGTTCTATGACTCTGGTTCTATTTTTGTTCATCAATTTATGTTGTTTATTATATTCCACAAATGAGTGAGATCATGTGATATTAATCTTTCTCTGACTGACTTATTTCACTTAACATAATGCTCTCCAGCTCTATCCATGCTGAAGCAAATGTTAAGAATTGCTTCTATTTTTACAGCAGCATAGTATTCCATTGTGTAGATATACCACAGCTTTTTAATCCACTCATCTGCTGATGGGAACTTAGGCTGTTTCCAAATTTTAGCTATGGTAAATTGTGCTGCTATGAACAGAGGGGTGCGTATATCTTTTCTGATTGGTGTTTCTGGTTTCTTGAGATATAGTCCTAGAAGTGGATCACTGGGTCAAATGGAAGTTCCATTTTTAATTTTTTGAGGAAATGCCATACTGTTTTCCACAGTGTCAGCACCAGTCTGCATTCCCACCAACAGTGCAAGAGGGTTTCTTTTTTTCCGATCCTCTCTAGCACTTGTTGCTTACTGATTTGTTGATAATAACCATTCTGACAGATGTGAGATGATAACTCACTGTCCTTTTGATTTGTATCTCTCAGATGATTAGTGACTTTGAGCATGTTTTCATATGTCTCTTGGCCTTCTGTATGTCCTCTTTCAAAAGTATCTATTTAGGTTGTTTGCCCATTTTTTAAATTATATTGTTTATCTTTCTTTTGTGTGAGTTCCCTGTAAACTTTGGAAATTATAAACTTATCAGAGATAACATTGGCAAATATGTGGGTTTCTTGTTTTGTTCATGGTTTCTTCTGATATAGTCCCATTTGTTTATTTTCTCCTTGGTTTTCATTGCCATAGGAGCTGTATCAGTAAAGATTTTGCTATGACAAATGTCTGCTATTTTGTTGCCCAGGGCTTAAAAGATTTTTATGGTTTCTCATCTTATGTTTAAGCCCTTTATTCATTTTGAGTTTATTTTTGTGTATAGTGTAAGTTGGTGGTCTAGTTTCATTTTTTTACATGTATCTGTTCAATTTTCCCATCAACATTTTTTAAAGAGACTGTCTTGACCCCATTGTATGCTCTTGATTCCTTTGTCAAATATTAATTGAGCATATGGCTTGGGTCAATTTCTGGGTTCTATCTTCTGTTCTATCGTTCTATATGTCTGTTCTTGTGCCAGTACCAGGCAGCTTTGAGAATCATGACTTTGTAATACAGCTTTATATCTGGTTATTGAGATCCCACCTATTTTGTTCTTGTTTCTCAAGATTGCTGTAGCTATTTGGGGTCTTTTTATTCCAGGTGAATTTTTGGAGAGTTTGTTCTTGATCTTTGAAGTATGCCATTGGTATTTTAATGGGGAATGCATTGAATCTATAGATTGCTTTGGGTAGTATTAATATTTTAATGATGTTGATTCTACCAATCTATGAACATGGTATATTCTTCCATTTGTTTATATCTTCCTTTATCTCTTTTTTCAGTGTCCTATAATTTTCTCAGTACAGGTCCTTTACCTCCTTGATTAAACTTATCCCTAGGTATCTTAATTTTTTGTAGCAATGGTAAATGGGATTTTTTTTTAGTTTCTCTTTCTGTGAGCTTATTATTAATGTATAAAAAAAGCCATAGATTTCTGGGTGTTGATTTTGTATCCTGCTACATTCCCAAATTCATTTATTAATTCTAGTAGTTTTTTTGATAGAGCCTTTAGGATTTTCTATGTACAATATCATGTCATCTGCGAATAATGACAGCTTTCTTTACATCTTCTTTTCCAGTTTGGATGCCTTTTATTTATTCTTCTTGTCTGATCACTATGGTTAGTATTTCCAGTACTGTGATGAACAGGAGTGGTGAAAGTGGACATCCCTGTCTTATTCCTGTTATTAGGGTAAATGGTTTTAGTTTTTGAACAACTCTATTCCAACAAACTAAACAACCTAGAGGAAATTGATATATTCCTAGAAAAATACTACCTTCCAAAACTCAATCAAGAAGAATCAAAAAATCTCAACAGGCCATAACTAAGAAGGAGAAATTTCCCAACAAACAAAACCCTGAGTTCAAATAGCTTCTCAAGGGAGTTTTACTAAACATTCAAAGAAGAAATAAAACCTCACCTTCTCATACTATTCCAAAAAATTCAAGAAGAAGGCATATTTCCAAGATCATTCTATGAAACCAGTATTACCATAATACCAAATAAAGACACCACAAAGAAAGAAAACTATAGACCAATATCCCTGATAAACATTGATGTTAAAACCCTCAACAAAATTCTGGCAAACTGCATCCAGTATTACATTAGAAAGATCATACATCATGAGCAAGTTGGATTTATTCCAGGGACTCAAGCCAGTACTATACCTGCAAATCAATAAATGTGATACATCTCATAAACAAATTGAGAGACAAAAATAACATAATCATATTAATTGATGCAGAAAAAGCATTTGATAAAATCCCACACCCTTTTCTAATAAAAACTGTCAGCAAGTGGGAATAGAGGGATCATACCTCAACATAATAAAAGCCTTATATTACAAACCTACAGCCAACATCATACTCAATTGGCAAGAAATATAAGGAAAGATATTTTTAAGTTCATTTTATTTCTTTTTTACATCATTATATCTCCTGATATTGGCAATCCAGTATTTAGAGTTATGAATTTCATTTCAGCTTATATACTTGCTAGAGGTCCGGAGCACAAAATTTGTGCACAGTGGTATGTTTCCCTTAGCCCAGCCAGCACCATTTCCAATCTGGGTTTGTGAGAGGGATGTTTGACTACTGGTAGGATCAGGCCTAAATGGGCAGTCGGACATCCCTCTCACAATCCAGGACTGCTGGCTTCCAACTGCTTGCCTGCCTGCCTTCCTAATTGCCCCTAATCACTTCTGCCTGCCAGCCTGATCATCCCTTGCCAGTATGATTGATGCTTAACTGTTCCCTTGCCCGCCTGATTGTCCCCAACTGCCCTCCCCTGCTGGCCATCTTGTGGTGGCCATCTTGTGTCCTCATAAGGGCAGCCATCTTTGACCACATGGGGGCAGCCATCATGTGTGATGGAGTAATGGCCAATTTGCATATTACTCTTTCATTAGATAAGATAAAGGCCTGGTGCATGTGTGGTTGTGGAGGCCAGCTGGTTTGCCCTGAAGGGTGTCCCAGATTAGGGTGGTACTTGAGGCAGCATGGGCAAGGGACCTCTGGTGGTTTGCAGTCCAGCCATGTCCCCTGGCAACCCAAGTGGAGGCCCTGGGATCTGGGATTTTATTTATCTTCTATAATTGAAACTTTGTAGCCTTGAGTGGAGGCCTAGGCCAATCAGCATGTGCAGAAAGCTTGGCTTTCTCCATTGCCAGGGAAACCCCAGCCTCCTGGTTGCTCCGTGGCTGCAGCCATCTTGGTTGAGGGTAATTTGCATACTCAATTCTGATTGGCTGGTGGGTGTGGCTTGTGGGTCTAGCAGAGTGATGGTTAATTTGCATATTACTCTTTTATTATATTGTATATAAAACATTTATCCTATAATTGATATTTATACTATTATACTATGTTCACTTATTTATCTGAATACAGGGCTTACTTTCTTTTTGCTTTACAAAATGATACCTTACCACATATACTTGTACATCTCAACTTCTTTTAACTATATGGAAATTTATCTAAGTGAACTAATATACCTATCAGACATTCCTTACAATCTCTACATGGCGTTGTATGGCCTGGATAAACTTTGTCTAAGTCAACCATTTTCTAATTATTATACATTTTTTATTTTCTACTATGAATAGTGCTGTAAATATCCTCATATATAATAGTATGTCATTACTCTCTACATTTTTTTCTGAGTGAAAGGTTAATTTCTTAATTATAGTTATTCTTAATATTCTTAATTTTATAATTATATTCAAGATGGCTGTTACATTACCCACAACAATAATTATTCTAAATTCCTGACAGCAATAGATGTTATAACTCATTTTTGTCTTTCTGATGGGTTAAGTGATATGTCACTGAATATTAATTCTTTGACTACTGTATATGTTAATTCTCCTTTAATATTTTTTCCTTTTGAACTTTCAGTTAATAAATTTTATTATTATTTTTCCATTTGTTGATTTTTAATAGTTATGGGAAAGTATACATTTTTTCCAATTGCAAGAAAATTTAATTATATCAAGGTACATTGAATAAAATTTTTAGCAATATTTCATCTGAGAAAATATTAATAATAGAATATTAATTGAGAAAGAGTTCATCACAACTATATTTACATTATGTTGTTAGAAAATGTAAAGTTACAAAAATGATATTACTAACTTATACACAAATATTTATGTAAGTGTGTGTACATGTCTGCATGTATGTGTGTAAAAAACAGGAATATATGCAAAAATATTTACAATGAGATCCTCTGTGATTATTATTTTCATACTTTTCTTCATTTCCCAAATTTCCTACAATGAATTTATATAGCATTAAAGTAAAACAAAACAAAAGTAGAAAACAAACCACTGAGCTGATACCAGAACAGTCACCTGTTCTTCATTAAGTCATCCACCTCTACATTCCTTCATTCACGCATCAACCACATGCAGATCCCTTCTGCTCTCATAGCACTAGGATTGGCATTTTGGTGATGGTGGGAAAGTATACATATTAACCCCTTTTCTACCATATAAATGATAACTATTTAAGTGCTTTTTGACCACTAAAATTGCACATTTCTGTACAAAAGTCTGTTTTAAAATAGTCTGTTTTATATTGCTAAATATGTATTTTCTCATGTGAATTTTTTTCTTTGCTAAATAACTTGCATCTGTAGATTTTGGATAATAAAATCTCAAATCCTTACTAGTATTCAATATTTTTACATTACTCAACACTTACACATTTTAAATATATAATATTATTTAAATTTTTATATTAATTGTATGTGTTTGGGCAAATAGTCATTTTAGGATAAATACTCTGATAAATTTGATGTTGAGAAATGAAGAAGCAATGTGTCCAATTTTAAATATCAGAATAATTAAACTTTCCATTTATAGCTCTGAAATTAAAAAAAACTAGCTTATTATAATTATAATGAAATATTGAGCACAATTATGTGAACTTTAATAATTTATATCAGTGTTCCTCTATGTACCTATGCAATGTTGAAAAGAAGTAATTATAAGAAAAAAGTTCATATTGGAGGTTAATGTTTTTAAAATCTATATAAATGACATAAAATTTCAGGAGAATTGTTATTTGACCTTGAACAGAATAATGGGAACATTATTATATGCTAACTTCAGTTACAGGGAGTGTGGGGGGAGACATTTAAACATTTTCAAAGCTGATGTAGTTCATTTTAGTAGTCTTTAGTGAAGCTTGACAGAGTTAAATCTTCCAAGATACCTACCTCAAATTTTAAGCATTATTTTACTGAATCAACTTTCAAAGTAAGAAACATCATTTATAAACAAGAGGTATTTCAAAGAAATACATACTATGCTTATTCTTATTTGTATGCAATAGAGTGATTTATCTGACACAAAAGAAGGCATCATATAGCAAGTTGACTTAGAGTCCTGTTAAACAGAAACAGGTAGTGGTAGCCATTGTGGCAAACTTTCTAAAAATATTCGTATTATATTTTCATGACTCTAGTCAAATGAAACATAATTCAATCTTGGCTAGGATTAAAGAAACCATAATTATTTATTTATAATTATGAGAAAAGTCCCAGTAGCTAGTGTAGGATATTTTGAATTAAAAATTATAATGAAGATTTGGCATAGCTATTAGCAATACTAGCACTGTATAGATTAATATAATGAATAGTAACTAAGTATGATCATGATTATTTTATACTAGAAGCCTGGAGCATGGATTTGTGCACCAGTAGGGTCCCTTCACCTGACCTGTGGGATCAGGCTGAAAATGGCTCTCTGATATACCTTGAGGAGTCCAAGATTGTTAGAGGGTGCAAGCCAGGCCAAGGGACCCCATTGGTGCACTATCAGGGACAGGGAAGGATGTGGGAGGTTGGTCAGCTGGAGAGGGTCCATGGAAGTAACCTTGAGCATGTGCAGCCCATCTCACTCAATCCCAATCTGCTGGACCCCAGCAGCAAGCTAACCTACTAGTCAGAGCATCTGCCCCTTGGTGGTCAGTGCACATCATAACTAAGGATTGACCAGTTGACTGTCTGCCCCTGGTGGTCAGGGCACATCATAATGAGCAGTTTAGCAGCCTTTAGCATATCATCAGCATGTTCTTTTTGATTGGTTGAATGGGTGACTGGACACTTAGCATATTAGGCTTTTATTATATAGGATTATATGTAATTCTAGTGAGACTATGTGAATACATTAATATTCTTTCTTAAATATCTTAAATTTATTATGTAGCAAAATGATTTTTTGACACATTCATCTCTAACATCTTTTCTGTGTCCGTAGTTTCTCATTAGGTACATTTCATTCTAAAACAGCAGTATTTTATTCTATGGATATGACATGATGATTTGACTGTTTAATTTTTTATTTTTGCTGTTGCAAACAAGGTTATCATGAATTGTTTTTTACACATATCTGTGAACAGCTATACAAAAATATGAGTAGGGAAAGTAATAGTTTAAACTATTCATAAATATGTGCTGCATTTACTAGCAATAAGAACTTTTATATTTGAAAAGCTAAGTTCTTATTTTATTCTAGGATCTGTCTCTAAAACTTAAAACAAATGCTATTATACTCATTTGGCTATAAAGACTAGATAAAGTAATGGGGATGTAGCCAGGCCAAAATAACTGAGAAACAAGTATCCTTTTCTTTATAAACACATTATTTTATTAGAACAAATAAAAATAGGAATTAAAAAACTGTTTAGTTAAAGATTTAACAAGAAAAATAAAACCTCCTAAGTTAACAAGATATGTTTAAGGGTAGCTCAGTTGATTAGAGCATCTTCCAGATACCATGTCAGAGCACATACAAGAATCAACCAATGAATGCATAAATAAGTGGAATAATAAATTAAGGTTTCTCTCTCTTCCCCTTCCTCTCTGTTTCTAAAATTAATGTAAAATAAAAGTGTAGGTTTAGAAAGCTATGTTTAACCTAATTGTGTTGAATGAGACAGCCATGAACTAATAATAGGGGGGGCTACTAATGATTGTTAAGAATATAAGAGGGAAGGTATAATTTATGAAATTGGTGGACAAAAGGGATAGAGAAACAATATATTTAGATAAAACTGTAAGTAGTACAATTTTTTTTTAAATTTAAACAGGCATATGATCAGAATTTGTATTGCCGAGAGGAGAACTGGGTTGTTAATTCATAAGAGAACTGTAGAAGCTAATATTATTATGATGTACTTGCCAAGATTCTAAGGCACTTTGTATGCCTTAGAACTTCATTTTGTGTGCAGACAAAAAAAGTGAGAGCCAGTTTCAGCCTGATCCCACACGTCGGGCGAAGGGACCCTACTGGTGCACAAATTTGTGCTCCAGGCTTCTAGTATAAAAAATCAGGGCAGGGACATATTAATCATATCCTATTTAATAAAGAGAGAATATGCAAATTGACCATCACAGCATAACAAGATGCCTGCATCCACAGTGGAGACAGGGATCCTGTAACACAAGAAGGCTGTGCCCACAGTGAAGGCTGAGTTCATGTAATGAGCCTCAACATGCTATCAGTACGGACCTGAGGCTGCATGGCACTGGGCCAGGGCAGGGGACCTGAGACTGTGCCCTCCACCTGGTGGGCCTTGACAGAAGACCTCAAGGTGTGCCCCTTGGCCTGGGCCAGGGGACCTCAGGCTACACCCCCCACCCTGGCACTGGACCAGCAACCTGAGGCTGCACCCCCATCCAGTGTGGCTTGAGGTGTGTGGGGCTAGCTGAGTCTGGATTTAGCCCACTGGGGGTGGGTTGATTGGATCTGAGTCTCATGTGATTTCAAGGCACATGTGGGTGGGCAGGGACTTGACTCTGGTTCCCATGGTGTGTCCCATTCTCTGACAGGAGAAAGATTTTCATATACATTTTACTAATATTCTTTCATCTCTGACACTTCTATTATGGAGAAAAGGCAAAAAGCAATATTCATATATTTCCTTTAATTAATTCCCTTTTAATGTGCACAAATTTCATGCACCAGGTCACTAATCCTTTAATAAATACAATTGGAATTTCAATTGACTACCATACCTATACCTGGGTAGATAACACTGTGCATAGGCCAGAACAGTAGTAACATAATCACTCTGGGTTTTCTATCTGCAGATCTACTTGAGAATTATTTTAAAATTAGGGGATTATTTTCTGATCAATGAATCAGATAAGATGAGCTAGATGGGTCAGCATTTTAATGCCATCAGACTAGAAATATCCATTTCAGAAAAAGGGCTTGAGATACTCAGATTCTGTTGATTTTTGCTCAACTTATCCTTGATAGCATTTGTATAAATAGTAAATATTTTATTTATTTATTTAATTAATCAATATTTTTCAGTAGTTCTCTCTATATTTATGTCTGCAATATTGACTAATTTTTGTGCATAATACATTACTTCTCAATATGTTCATATACTATATTAGGTTTAAATTAATCTACCTTTTATTACAGGGGATTCTTGGACATAGAACCTAGTAGGGTAGAGGTAAAAATATTTTCCTCCCCCACAGTATACTATTTTTAATTAAAATACCTAGTTACAAATAATAAATTATCTGCATAGGAAAAACATGCCAACTACATATGTAAAATACAACAATCTTAGATATTGTTTCTCAAGTTGGTATTGCCTATTAAACGTCTCTGTAGTTGGTCAGAACAACATAGAACATTCACTAAGGAAATCTACTAAGGAAATTGCATTAGTTTCATGAATAAATATCATGAAATGAAGGATGAGAAATGAGGTGATATTTTGTAAACCAACTACCAAAGAATCAAAAACAACAGAAGAATCAAACTAGAGAAGTGAAATATCTCTGAGTAAAATTATATTATATGCTTCCTAAAAGCTGTCTTTTCATTTTGAGTTTTACAAAGTTCATTCAAATCGAAGTTTGCTAATTTTAGGCTTTGATTCATTGCAGGGGCAATTTGTTAACAAACAAAAATGGTAACATATTTTAGAAATATTTTAGTTAACATTTAAACATACCTTATACACAAAGCAAATTGTCTTAATACTCTTAAAATATAGAATTTTTTTAAAAAAAGAATGATAGTCTATTTTTCAGGAGGATAGAACCAGTTTTGCATAATGATATTTCATGGAAACATACTGTTTGAACTGGTCTGTTTAGCTAAAGCAGAAGAAAGTCTCCAGCTGATCCCTTTGATTTCCCTAGCTGGTTTGTTTGATTACCCTCATATGGATCATGCAAAAACCATATGGGGGGAATTTACTCCTTTGGTATTTGCAACTGAAACCTGCTGGGATACTTAGATCTTATAGTTTATAAGCAAAGGTGGAAAGAAAGAGACATTTTTATTTCAGGGCAAAGAATGAACTTTGTAAAACTCAAAATGAAAAGACAGCTTTTAGGGAGGATATAATATAATTTTACTCAAAGATATTTCACTTCTCTAGTTTGATTCTTCTGTTAGTTTTGATTCTTTATTAGTTGGTTTACAAAATATCACCTCATTTCTCATGCTTCATTTCATGATATTTATTCATAAAACTAATGCAATCATGTAAAACATATGCTTGTGTTTTCACACATTCTTTTTTTAAGATTCAATAAACCTTTATTGTTCAGATTATTACAATGTTGCTCTTCCTCCCCATAGTTCCCCTTCCCCCAGTACCCATCCCATCCTCTGCCCGTACCTCCCCCCCCCCCACCATCCTCATCCATAGGTGTATGCTTTTTGTCCAGTCTCTTCCCACACCCCTCACACCTCTCCCCGGCCCCGAGAATTGTCAGTCCACTCCCTTTCTATGCCCCTGATTCTATTATATTCACCAGTTTATTCTGTTCATCAGATTTTTAATTCACTTGATTTTTAGATCCATTTGTTGATAGATGTGTATTTGTTGTTCATAATTTTTATCTTTAATTTTTACTTCTTCTTCCTTTACTTAAAGAGTATCTTTCAGCATTTCATATAATACTGGTTTGGTGTTGATGAACTCCTTTAGCTTTTTCTTATCTGCGAAGCACTTTATCTGACCTGCAAGTCTGAATGATAGCTTCGCTGGGTAGAGTGATCTTGATTGTAGGTTCTTGATTGTCAGCTGACAATCTTATGGGTGCTCCCTTGTAGGTAACTAACTGTTTTCCGCTTACTGCTTTTAATGTTCTCTCTTTATCTTTTGCTCTTGGAATTGTAATTATGATGTGTCTTGGTGTGGTCCTCATTGGATTTCTTTTGTTTGGTGTTCTGTGCACTTCCTGGACTTTTTAAGTCAATTTCTTTCACCAGGTGGGGGAAGTTTTCGGTCACTATTTCTTCAAATAGGTTTTCAGTATCTTACTCTTTCTCTTTTTCTGGCACCCCCATAATTTAGATGTTGGTGTGCTTGAGGTTGTCTCAGAGGCTCTTTACACGATCTTAAATTATTTTGGATTCTTTTTGCTTCTTGCTTTTCTGGCTGAGTGATTTTTGATTCTTTGTATTTTAAATCTTTGACTTGATTCTTGTGGTCCTCTGGACTGCTTTTAGGTCTCTGTATAATATTTTCTTTTATTTCAGTCAGTGTACGCTTAATTTCTAGTTGGTCCTTTTTTATATCTTCCAGAGTCTTGCTCATAACCATGAGGGTCTCATTCATATCCTTAAGGGTCTTGCTCATATCCTCAAGGGTCTTGTTAAATTTATTGGCCTTTTCTAGGAGCCCTTGGAAAACCTTTTAACCGTGGTTTTGAACTCTATGTCCAGTTGTTGGTTTTTTCCTCCATTTCTTTCACATGTGATCTGTTACCTTGTATTTGCATTTTGACTGCTTTCCTGAATTGGTCGAGTAGGTTTATGTGATAGGTATCCTTTAGGGGACAGTGGCTCAGCCTCCCCAGTTACCTGAGGTGGATACTCATGATGCACCCCTTTATGGGCAGCACTGTCTTATTGTAGTTAAGCTTAGATTGTTGTTGGTATCGCTGGGAGGGATTGACCTCCAGGCCACTTGGCTGTGAGGATCAACTGTGTTTACACTGGGAGAGCATCTGTGCTCAGCCAGGATAGGGCAAGTCTCTGGGCTGAGCAGGCAGCCTTGGTTTCCCTTCAGCCCCACCCTAAGTGGCTCCTGGGTCTCTATGCCCTGTGGCAATGGTTGCAAGCACCACTGAGAGAAAGCTGCCCGGAGCTCTGCCCACTGCCGGACAGTCCAGTGTCTTCCCAAATGAGTCTGGACACCCAAAGGCTCACCCGTAATGGAAAAACAAAGTAGTCTGGTGGTTTGTTTGTTTTTTCTCCCAAACAATAGAGCCAGCCACGAGCTCTCTCTGATAGCTCGTCCGACTCTGCAGCTCCAGAGTTTCAGTGTGCTTCCTCCTTACTGTCCAGTTTCACCCCGTATGAGTCTGGGTTCCACGAGACTCCCTGAAACTGGAACTGAGGCTCAATGCAGTGAGACACCTTTGTCTCCCTCCCAGTTCGAGAAAACCAGCCAGGTTTGTAGCTGCCGGCCCTTTCCGCATGCAGCTCTGAACCTCTGACTCCACGGGTATCTGCAACTCTTGACAAATTCTTTATATCCCATGTGGCCAATGGTAAAAGAAATATCAATACAGGAGTCCATTCCCATATAACAGAAATGCATTCACTCATATATTAATTTGCAAATTTTGTTGCATGCCTAATGTATGCAAAGTAGTGTTTAAGGTTTCAGGATTCTGTAATGAACAAAGAAAGAACATCACTTGTCATTGTGGGTATATGGAAAACAAAGTACTTTTACCTTTTATTTATTTATTTTTTAAATATATTTTATTATTTTTTACAGAGTGGAAGGGAGATGGATAGAGAGTTAGAAACACCGACGAGAAACATTGATCAGCTGCCCCCTGCACACACACCCCCCCCCCCCCACTGGGGATGCACTCACAACCAAGGCACATGCTCCTGAACAGAACCAAACCTGGGACCCCTGAGTCCACAGGCCGACACTCTGTCCACTGAGCCAAACCAGTCAGGGCTACTTTTACCTTTTATTATAATTTTAGGTAAAGATAAGTACAATAGATTGACACTAGGTCACCCGCCAGCCTCAACAAAATTTGCATGCGATGAGGTATACTGCAAAACACTACCTAATCTCCAACTCAGTGACACATTCCCCTTAAGTATTAGTCTGGCTCTGGGAGACCCAGAGGCTTCGCTTTCAAAAAACAAATAATGATATCTTTAAGCACCACCTTTTGAACTGCTTATTTATATCTAAGTCTAATAGTCATGGAAGCTATAGATATCTACAAAAATGGCAAAACTGTACTAAAAACAACCTAGGTTTACAATGCTATTATAGGGCATGTTTCAATTAGATCATATTGTTAAGAACTTGAAAGTAAATGTTCCCAAATCAAACAAACAGAATGAGACACCTATTGTAATTGGTTCACAAAAGCTTTCAGAAGGTTTCAAAGTTCCAAAATAGCTTCATTGAAATATTTGTTGCAAAAGGCAAATGAAAAAATAAAGACACAAGAAGTACCTAATACAAAAGACATCAGGACTGATGTGACACACTGCTCGCTTCTAACCACCCTCCCAGCACTCAGTGGGTTCACCAGCACAGAGACTCTCTGGATCCTGATGTTTAGGGGTTTTTATGGAGATGTCCTCATGTAGACATGCTTGACTAAATCACTGCTCATAGCTGGTTAAACTCAATCTCTACTCCCCTCTCTCCTGGGAGGTTTGGATTAAAGGTGAAAGTTCCAACCCTGAAATCAAGCTTAGTCCCTTGAGACCAGCCCCAACTGGAAGCTATCTGGGGGTTCACCGTCTCCTTAGTATATAAACAATACCCTACAAAGGAGCTGCCAATGGCTTTGCTTTAGAAGCCCAGGCAAAGGATCTGGGGACAAAGACCAAGCATTTCTTTTTATTATACCTAGGAGAGGCAGCTGGGATGATCAGGAGAGGCCTTTCTCCCCTCACAAGATTGCATTTGAGCAGATCCTGGAATAAAGTGAATGAATGAAGTAGCGTTGAATACATGAAACAAGGGCAGCAAAGATGGGTCCACAGTAAAGACCAAATGAAGTGAGTAAAAGGAGTTGAGTTCACATAATTGTTAAGAACATGGCCCATGTTTAGTTTTATGGATCTTGCTAGCCAGTGACTACATACTTTAGGCAAACCAATGGATTGTTTTGAATGAGATTTTGAAAGATCAATCTGGCTGCTCTGTAGAAATGGATTGTGGGGGCACAAGAGTAGAAACTGTGAAATCATTCTTTCTGCATTGCTATTAAACTTATGGACATATAGATTTGGCATTTGGGGAGATTTGAATAATGGAACAAGATCTTTCAGCTGAAATGATAGTTCCTCTGGGAAGTCTTCCCTGAATTATTATGCAGAGTTAAGTGCTTTCTTCTCAGGGTCCACAGATCATCATTTTCAAATGTCTACTAAAAATAGAACCTACTGCATTTTTATAGTTATTTGATTATATGTCTACAACACCATTAGTAGATTATAAGCCCCTAGAGAACTGATTCTGAGTTTGTTCATCTTTCTGCCTGATGGTTACTATATTGTAGGTAATCAATAAATTTTACTGAATTCCTGAATGGATCCAAGCTCTTAAAAATGTTTCTTTTCAGAGTTAAATATTCAGTTTGCCACACTGGATATTTAATAATAATAACAATAATAATAATATTAATAATAATAATTACATAAAGAAGGAATATTTTAAAAATACTTTAAATATTTTTCATTTAGTACACATATTGAAAGGCATATCATTATATTCATGAAATGACTTAGTAGCAACTTCTTTTTCGGTATGGTACATTGTAGCAATTTCATGAACTTTCTATCCAAATTTCCTTTCTTTCTGGTTTTAATACAATATATTGTAGCATGCTAAAATGACATATTTATTATACACCATTTGGTAATCTTCTAATAGCAGCAAACAACTAGTAAAAGTCAAAGGAAGGAAAAGAAGTAGCATATTCCATTCTACATAGTATTATTCTGTTAGCACTTGGTGAGAAATAAACAAACTTAAGTAAGAGAGCTTGTATGGCTAATAGAGAATGCAGAAAACAAATATTATTCTGTACTTATGTGTTACAATTTCATAAAGCTACAGGTGTTTTTTAATATTAAAACATGCATTACTATTTAAATGTCTAGAAAAATAATTAAAAAAACGAACAAAATGTTATGTTAACTCAGAACATGAAATAGGTGATTATAAATTGTAACAATCATGTCCCATTGCTCATATAAATCTTTGATTATATACACATTTGATTGTAGCTTACTTTAATCTTCTCTATTGATACTTCTCAGTGGTTTCTAAATAATTAAAAGAAGAAAAAAAGCTATCTACACATTTTTTTTAAAATGATCCATTTAAGTATTTTTCTGAAGTGTATATTTGTAACATATATGAATGTGGTTTTGCAACTTAAATTTTAAATAGAAGTAATTTCTGTTTTAAGATACTATCAGGGCACATGCCTAGGTTGTGGGCTTGATCCACAGTGGAAGGTGTGCTGGAGGTAGCCAATCAGTGAGTCTCTCTCATCATTGATATTTCTGTCTCTATTTTCTTCTCCCTTCCTCTCTGAAATCAATAAAAAAATTATTTAAAGAAATAGATACTTGCAAAAACTAAATTTGACTTTTTAAAGATAAGGACATATAATTCTACTTTCTCTTTTATTGTTTTACTAGAGACTTGGTACATGAAAATTCATGCACTGGAGGTAGGGTCCCTCAGCCTGGCCTGCTTCCTCTCACAGTCCAAGAGCCCTCAGAGGCAGGAGTCAATCCAGTGATCAGGGGTAGGTGATGCCCCCATCACACCTTTACTGCTGCCTCTGCCAGCAGCTCAAGCCTCAGCTGGACCTGGTTACCTGAGCCTCAGGCGGCCCTGGGAGGCTGGGGCAAAGGTGCAAAGTGGCTGGGCCCACCTGGCGGGGCTGAGGGAACTAGGTGCCACAATCTTGTGGCTGTGGGTGCCGCCATCTTTGAGGCAGGGCAATCAATTAGCATATTCCCTTCTTATTGGCTGTGGGTGCTGCCATCTTTGGTGAAGCATGAGGTTCAATTAGCATATTCCCTCTTTATTAAATAGGATAACAATAGTTTACAATTGGCATATCTGTGGTGAATTTTTAAAAAGACACTGAATTTCAAAATGGTGTATATATTTAATAAGCATTAAAATATTATTTATGAAAGTGTTTATAAAAAGAGCATTTTTGATTTAGATCAGTTTTGATTCTTATTACAGTTAAAAACCGGGTATAGTCCCAACTAGTTTATGCAATTTTGATAACATCTTGAGTCTGAAACAAAACAGTACTCAAGTAACAAATATTTTATTTTTTATTTTTATTTTTTTTAAATATATTTTATTGATATTTTACAGAGCGGAAGGGAGAGGGATAGAAAGTCAGAAACATCTATGAGAGAGAGACATCGATCAGCTGCCTCTTGCATGCCCCCTACTGGGGATGTGCCCGCAGACTAGGTACATGTCCTTGACCGGAATCGAACCCGGGACCCTTCAGTCCGCAGTCCGACGCTCTATCCACTGAGCCAAACCGGTCTCAGCAGTAACAAATATTTTAAATAACAAAGCTCTAGATCAGAATGGAAGCTCTCTCTAATAAAGGGAATTTAGACCATCGGTTCTATTTATATCAATGCTTCTCCTTGGTTTTTAATTCATTGTTTGGCAATAAGTTAAATGTAGGAGTTACACTCTCCTTCCAGGTACCAGAACACAACTGAGTGACAAATTTTACATTTTCCTACAGCTTTGAGAAAGTAAATATCATGTGCTTTCAAAATATGTAATTATCATTGGTCAGTTATAACATTTCATTTGATGTTATTCTAAATTAAACCAAAAGCATTAGGTCTCTTTTAGCTGATTATTTTTAGCAGAGAAACCTTGAGGCAGAATTATAAATTAAACTACTGCTTTCTTTAGAAGGACATTTATTTCTTAAGGCTTATCGGCATTGGTCTAATTTAGCTTTAATGCAATGGGGTCACTCAAGTTGAAATCACATAGTTTTTGCATCGTGTTCTGCAGGGCTTCACCTCATGAGATTAAGCGATCAATGCTCATACTAGCTATTCAGCTTATTCTCTCCCTTGAGTTCGTGAGAGCTTATACATTTCTACTTAGTAAAGCCAGCTGAGAGGCCAGAATAGTTACTTTCACTTCAAAGTAATCCTAAGTACCCCTCTGAAGCAGTTCTTCCCTGGGGCACAATTAGGGTGCTCTTCCCCTCTCCACAGAACTGCTTTTAATCACTTTGATGTGGCTGTAATTATTTCATTCTGCCACTTTCGGGCCTGCGTGCACAAAGGTTACTAGGAGCACCTATATTAAATGCCAAGTGAGGGACTCATAACATAATGTTCTCTATACCCGCCAGGGATAACAGGAAGCAGAGAAGATAAACACAGCCTTCTGGGAACCAAGGATAAGACTGAACACTCAGGATGCATGCATATAATTCCCTTTTTAAATCTTATGTGAGGATCAGCCAGTATAGCTAAAAAACAACAACAACAACAACAAAAAAAAAACCCTACCTAAATAATCTGCCAATCTTACTTATAGAAAAAATAGTCTATGGATAAATACCAATGATTTCTTTTTAATGCCAAATTTTGATAAATTTTTATATTGGACTATAAAATTATAATAGAAGTTTTCTTTAACTAACAGCTCAAAACAACTAAGGAATGTTTTATGTGCTTAAAAATTGTTTTCCATATTTTTTCTTGAAATCTGATTTACGTGCTGGTGTGCAAAAATACATGAGATTGTCTTAATGAAAAGGGTGTACAATGTAAGTCACAAATATAATGGTTTATAGGCAGATGATGCTTGAATTTAGTGTGCGTTTTTGGGGGGGTATGGAAAAAGAGTAGAAATCTATATCAATAATTTGAAAGTTTAATTGATGTTTCTATTTACTCTAATATCTTACAATAGGGTTATACATTCTGTTTTACTAGAAAACATATGTATTCAGCCAAAAGGAACTTATCTAGAATTTCAAAATTTTACAATTTGTAATTAAATTTGTATAGTAGTCTTCAGTGTCTTTCATAAAATTTGTCTTGTTCTCATTCTGTCATCCTGGTTAAGCAAGCATCTTTGAAATTAGGCCAGCAAAGTCCTCTATAATCCTAAATCCAGTGGTCAACTTGCAGCCCTCATTTTCCTTGATTTGGCAGTACTTGACATAACTTCTGTTTCTTTTGAAATATTTTTCCCAGATTAAACACTACCATGAATACTGGATTTTACCAGCCCTACTGGCTACTATCTCTTAGTTTTATTTGTGTGGTAGAAATTTATTTATTTCATATCCCTATTGCCTTAATAAGAGAAGCAACTTCAAGATGTCTCCCTTGACTGTTACAATTATTGTAGATTTGTAATAAACTATCCCAAACTCAGTATTGCTCTGGAATCATATGTCTTCTGAGTGGTCCTGTTAATCTGGGGCAGGATCTGTTGATTTTACTGCTTACTCTTCATACATATGGGTTCAGCTGGAGTGTTTGATGGATTGTTGGTCAGAATAGCCTCACTCACATTTCTGGAGGTTGACAGGCTCATTGGCTTGGATGATAGAGATGACTGAGCAACATGATTCTCAGCACCCAGGAGGATAGCCTGGCTTGTTCATATGACAATGGCAAGCTTCCAAAAGAGAAATCAAAAACACATAAATTGTCTAGAAGTCTGGCTAGACACTTCCATTGCAATCTATTGGCCAAAGCACGTCACAAGGCTTGCCTGGATTCAATGGGGTTTGAGTAGATACCAGGAAGTCACATTAGAAAAAGTATGGATTAAAGAAGAGTAAAGAATAGGGGATCCATTTGCAATTAATATTTTCCAACCATATTTTCTCTGCTAAAGCCCTCTTTTACTCCTTATTCCACAGCCAATCCAGCAATAAATTGCCCCTCGATCTGAAAAGTGTGGGAAAAGAAAAATGTTTTCTCTAGCTATTCTAGTTTCTCAGCTGAAGCTCTCTAACAAAATATAGGTTAACAAGAGAAAAGCAGAGTTTATTAACATATATATCTCATGGGAGAAAATTAGAGGTGAATAACTCAAGAGATGATTTAGAACTTGACATACAGAATTTTCAATAAGAACAAAAAACATTTATAAGGACAGGACAAAAGAAGGCAGTTTTAAGTTCCCAAGGACTACAAATTGAGAAGGTAAATATCTGGGGGAAAACTAATAGTAAATAAAAAGTAGTTAGTAAGCATTGTTATGTGGATTCCTCTGGTGCTGTCTTTGGCCTGATAAGGCAGTGAAATAGTCTCTGGTGACTAACATTTGTTCTTCCTGGTAGAAAGGGGAGGATGGACACCTAGGTAAATTTATGTTTTGCTTTTAGGCAAATGAGGGAAGGGCAGAAAGTTATTCTTGTATCTGCTTCTGCAGTGCCTTTAGGCAAAATGGTCCTTATATGAAAGTGGCATATTTGGGGAGGCAAATTTGCTATGCATCAAAAGTATATTCAACATCTGACCTATTCTCAGCAGCTCCAATACGTCCATGTCCAAACCACCATTACCTCACATCTATATTATTAATAAGTTTTCTGTGGTTTTTTTTCTTCTTTAGCTCACCTAAATTCTATTGTCTTTCAGTATCTAGATTAATTCTATTAAAACTTAAATTATATCAGTATTTTACACACAACTTTTCTTTTGTTTAAATATATTTATTGATTTTTTACAGAGAGAAAGGGAGAGGGATAGAAAGTCAGAAACATCGATGAGAAACATCAATCAGCGGCCTCCTGCACATCCCCCACTGAGGATGTGCCTGTAGCCAAGGTACATGCCCTTGATGTAATCGAACCCAGGACCTTTCAGTCCGCAGGCTGACTCTCTATCCACTGAGACAAACCGGTTTTAGCACACACACAACTTTTCTATAGTTCTTTGACTCTCTTAATGTAAAGGCCAATGTTTTCCCATTGAGCCCTTCTCCACATTTTGTTTGATTCTTCACATGATTCTGCTTGTGCATATTGGAGACCTTGCTTTATGTCTCCCTATCATCTCTATAATCCAAGCAAACTAGCCTGTCAGTCTACAGAGCAATAATAATGTATATACCACATTGATAAAAACTATAATTATCTTTCCATCTGGGGTTGTGGGTGTGTGATAATGTTAGTGAGATTTGGAAGAGGTACCTAGAGGAGTAAGTCCCCTGTTTTATTCATATTATATATACTGAGTGACCATATTATTATGATCTCTGAACACATAATAATTGGGCCACTCAGTGTATGCATGTGTGTATGCGTGTATATATATTAGAGACCTGGTGCATGAATTTGTGCATGGGTAGGATCCAGCCAGCCTGGCCAGGGGGAGGGGACATGATTGGTTGGCTGGCCTGCCTACTGGTCGAACTCCTGGTCCAGGGGACAGTTTTCATATTATCCTTTTATTATATAGGATATACACTGAGTGGCCAGATTATTATGCGTTCAGAGATCATAATAACCTGGCCACTCAGTGTATATTTTAAAGTTTCTCAAGATATATAAATATTTCCATTTTAATTAAGATCTCTAAACATTTAAAATGTTTGATATACTTATTCATAATTTTATACTATAGAATTATGTAACCTCATCAGTATAATAGAACTAAAAGTAAGAATAGAACATTGAACATGATACCAAATGATGCAGATTGAGGTCACCCACTGATGAATGCACATTTCGTCCACTGGAATTACAGTTATCTCCTTTATTGGAGTCTACCAGATGTGTGTGATGTTGCCAACAATTTTCTGGTCATCATATTTCTAAGAAATGTTAGTTTTAATTTATAGCATTATTATAGTTACTTTAAATGATTTGTTCATTAGGCTGCTACTAAGTAGCCATTAGTTAAAAATAGGATTGTGAAATTGCCTGTCATTTTTTATAAAAGCTAAAGAAATGACAAGCATTTTCCATCAAGTTTGTTTGTGGCCTGTCAATAAAAAAGAAGGATATCAGCAAAGCTTAGAGAATTGTCAGTCTCAAGAGAACATTCTCCTTTGTGAATATATTCTCATTGCTTTTGAAAGCACAGAAGCACACAATCAACTTTATTAAGATAAATGTAAAAGTTTCTCATTTCCATGGATTAAAATAGTAAAAGGAAAGCAAATATAAATATCATTATAGCTTAAAATAATTATTTTAATAATCATCGTTAATTCAAATGGCATAGTTATTTTTTTCTTACGTTTCCCCTGGGGTTGGTTTCATTCAAGTGTTGGTATTTTTGTAACTTGTTCATACTTTGGTATTATCATTTATTGCAGTGACTATAGTTCACACACTTTTAAAATAGGATTTTGGTTGATTTTCTTAGAATTGAAGAGGGAGGGAAAGAGATAAAGAGAGAAACATTGGTTGTCTCCTGTATGCAATCTGACCACATCCCGACAAGGGACCAAACCTGTAGCCTTTTGGTGCGTGGGACAAAAGTCAGCTGACAGCCACACTGGCCAGGGCTCACATGCTCTTTTAAAGAGTACTATACCAATACCTTTTAGCTCTTATCTGTAGTTAATTTTAATTTAGAGAATGAATTAGAGCCTGAATGTCTTTGAATTTCTGATTCAAGTAATCAAATCTAACCTACTAAATTTGCACTTGCTCCATAGTCTATCTGAATTAAAAAAACAACAAGAATATTCTATTATTTTAGTAGATTTATTATTAGGTTTCAGTATTGGAAGTAAACTCACATCATTCAGAACCTCAAATTAACTACAATAGTGTTTATTGGAATAAATTTCTGGAACTTAATCAAAATAGGCAGACAAAGAAAACAAGACATAATTTAAAAAAAACATGAATAAAACAAACAAAAGCAACAGATTTACAGACAGATCCAGATAAAGGAGATATCAGCCATGAATATTAAAATAGTAATGCTTAGAAATGAGAGATACTATTGGGAAGTATTTCAAAGAACTAGAAATCATAAAGAGATCTAGATGGAAAGTCTAGTACTGGATAAAATGATAGCTAAAATACAAAGTTCAGTATCTACTTTTGACAATAAAAAAGAAGTGTGAATTAAAAAATAGAACTCCCGTTTGACCCAGTAATTCTACTTCTAGGAATATATCCCAAGCAATCACAAACACCAATCAGAAAGGATATATGCACCCCTATATTCATAGCAGCACAATTTACAATAGCCAAGATTTGGAAACAGCCTAAGTGCCCATCAGCAGATGAGTGGATTAAAAAACTGTGATACATCTACACAATGAAATACTATGCTACTGTAAAAAAGAAAGAACTCTTACCTTTTGCAACAGCATGGATAGATCTGGAAAGCATTATGCTAAGTAAAATAAGCCAGTTTGAGAAAGATAAATACTATATGATCTCACTCATTTGTAGAATATAATGAACAACATAAACTGATCAACAAAAACAGATCCAGAGACAGAGAAGCATGAAACAGACAATCCAACCTCAGAGGGAAGGTGGGGGAGATGATGGGTAAGAGAACAACCAAAGGACTTGTTTGCATGCATATAAGCATAACCAATGGACACAGACACCAGAGGGGTGAGGACATATGCTAAAGGGTAGGAGTGGCCGGGGAGAAGTCAATGGGGGAAAAAGGAGACATATGTAAAACTTAAACAATAAAGAATTTAAAAAAATAAACAAAATGTGAAAATACTTAGTGGACTAAGGTAAGTCAGAATAATATATACAGACTGAAGAGGGAGAAAACAAAAGTTATAATACAATAAATATATTAAAAGAAATGGAATACTACATGGGATATAATAGAAAAGTTATATACATGGATTTTCAGAGAAGAGAGAAATCATTAGCAGAAGGAATAATGCTTAATGTTTTAATCTAAAAATAATGAAAGGCACCATAGCACAGATTTAAAAAATCTGATATGTGCCAAACAAAAGTAAACCACACTTAGGAATAGGATTGTATCACTGTTTAAAATCAATTAACAAAACCATCACCTTTAAATGAGCAACAAGACACATTGAGAGCTGACAATAGCAGCAACAAACAATGAAGAATTGAAGAGAAGGAAATAATATTTTCAAAGTGATGAAAAAAATAGCCAACGTAAAACTCTATAGCCAATAAGAATAACCTTCAAAAATAACAGTAAAATAAAGGCTATAAAATATTATTTTTCAACTACATACCAGTACTAAAGGAAATATAAAGTGTTCTTTAGGCAGAAGGAAAAATAAGAGGATGGTTATTAACCTAAATAATCTAGTAGAAACATTTATCAAACTGCCACAGATAAAAAAAATATTGTCTGTCATCACCACTTCTATGGAGATTTTACAGAGAGACCTAGCCCATTTTGTATTTGTATGCAAAACAGTAAAATCATATTAACAACAATAACAATATGGAAAGGAGGAAATTAAACTGTAACTTACAGACACATCATGGTATACCTAAAAAACTCTGAAGACTACACATAAAGTACTAAAATTATTAATTTAAAAAATGCCAACAATTTCATAACATACAAAAGCACTGTAACTGTAAATGTAATTTATGTATTTATGTAACACATTGTATATATAACTACAAAATTATTAGTTATAAAATTATATATACTATTAGAGGCCCAATGCATGAAATTCCTAGAAGAGTAAGCCTTCCTTCCCCTCGCTGATGGCACTGGCTTCCCTCTAGCACCTGGGATCCAGGCTGGCTTCCCTCCAGCCCCGGTTTCATCTGGAAGAATGTCTGGAATGATGTGCAGAAGAATATCTAGTCTAATTAGCATATTATACTTTTATTATTATAGACAGTATATAATTTTGCACTTATCCTATATAATAAAGAGATAATATGCAAATTTACCCTCACACCCTCACACAAGATGGCTGCCCCCATGTGGTCAAAGATGACCACCACAAGATGGCCAGCAGAAGAGGGTAGTTGTGGGCAATCAGGCCACCAGGGGAGGGCAGCTGGGGCAATCAAGCCAGTAGGGGAGCAATTAGGCATCGGTCAGGCTGGCAGCTGAGTGCTTAGGGGATGGTCAAGCTGGTTAGGGGCAATCCGGCTGGCCAGCAGGCGAGCAGTTGGGAGCCAGCAGTCCCAGATTGTGAGAGAGATGTCCAACTGAGCAGTGGGATATCCCCCAAGGGGTCCCAGATTAGAGAGGGTACAGGCTGGGCTGAGGGACACTTCCACCATTGCATAAATTTCATGCAACAGGCCTCTAGTATAATTTGTATTTGACATATACTTTACATAGCTTCTGAATATTAATCAGGGCATATTATTTTGGTACATAATTGAGAAGTTAAATTTTTGTGTTTTTTTAAATTATGTCAACATTGAAATCACCCTCAGTTTTAGAAACCATTGCTTGTGCTTGCTCTTCCTTGTCACTGATTGCTATGCTGCATCGATCAGGGATCATGCAGATGTTTTTTTCAGTAATGTTTTTTTCTTTTTCTATGTGTGACACTGGCAGTGCATGTTGTACTGCTGATGAAGAAAATAGATGATAAAAGCAAAATCTCTTAGCAGGCACTATATATCAAATAAAGACATGTTGATTTTCCTTTGTTCTTTCTGTTTCAAGAGAAAATTCATTGAACTCTTCAGGTTATTGTTGCTTTTTCTGTCAAGTCCTTTGCTTCTTCTAAACACTCACTTAATCTGGCTTTTTCGTGTATATTAGATTTGACAAAAAATAAACTATTTGGAGAAACTAATTTGTATGTTATTATATTTGAGGGAGGAGTTAACATAAAAATCATATGCTTCATAAGTGTATTTTTTTGTTCAAATTTGGGTTGGATGGACATTCAATCATGAAGACCCATAGAGTTTGCTATAAATATTGCATTACTTCAATTATTTGAACAGTTATTTTTTGAGTCACTGGGCTATCTCAGATAGGTACATAGTATAACTTAACTACATTAAGGTATATACACACAATAAATATAAAGAAATATGTCTTTTAATCAAGTGCCAAATATTCCTTGGAAGATAACATTGTTTTGTCTTTTCAAAGAAAGTTGTAAGACTTTATAGGTGTCCTTTTCAGGTAACTATGTATCATATCTAATAAAATAGTAATATGCAAATTAACCATCATTCTGCTATACCCACCAGCCATGCCCACTAGCCAATCAGGAGTGAATATGCAAATTAACCCCAACCAAGATGGCTGCAGCCATGGAGAGAGCAGGAAGGAGGCTTGGATTTCCCCAGCAATGGAAAAAGTCAAGTAATCTGCATACCCTGTCTGGCCCAGGACTCCACTTAAGGCTACAAAGTTTCAATTATAAAAAGTAAATAAACTCCAACAGAAATGTCTGCTGCCCCAGAGGGAGCAGAAGGCTTAACTCTGCTCCAGGCTACAAAGTTTCAATTGTAGAAGATAAATACCAGATACCAGGGCCTCCTCTTAAATCACCAGGGGGCACGGCCAGCCTGAAAACCACCACAGGCCTCTCGCCTAGGCCACCACATGCCTCAAGGGAACTCCACCCTGATCTGGGATACCCTTCAGGGCAAACCAGCTGCCCCCCACCCATACACCTGGTCTCTATCCTCTCTAATTAAAGAGTAATGTGCAGATTGACCATCACTCTAACACACAAGATGGCTGCCCCCATGTGGTAAAAGATCCTGACCCCATGTGGACACAAGATGGCCAGCAGGGAAGGGCAGTTGGGAAGATGAAGCCTGCAGGGGAGTGCAGTTAGGGATGATCAGGCCAGCAGAGGAGGGAAGTTGGGGGCAAACAGGCTGGGAGGAGAGCAATTAGACATCAATCAGGCTGGCAGCGGAGTGGTTAGGGGATGATCAGGCTGGCAGGCAAAAGCGGTTAGGGGTAGTCATGAAGGCAGGCAGGTGAGTGGTTGGTAGCCAGCAATCTTGGATTGTGAGAGGGATGTCTGACTGCCTGTTTAGGTCTAATCCTACCAGATCAGGTCTAAACGGGTAGTTGAACATTCCTGGAGAAGGTGAAGGCTAGGCTGAGGGACACTCCCCTCTGTGCACAAATTTCATGCATCAGGCCTCTAGGCTATTAATAATTAGTATGAAGATCAGATTGTTTTACATAATGGTCTTACTTTACATATTTCTTCTTTAGACAGAGTTATGCCAACCTTTACCAACAAAGTATTTTTTTTTCACACTACATAGACACATTAAAACATTTAGGAGCAGATAAAAAGTTCATTTTTTAAATCCCATTTCAAATATGATTAGCTGTTTAACAGCTTATTTACATATTCATGCCCATTTTACCAGTAATTGTCATGCAGATAAATTTAAAAATTGAGGCAACAAAAGGACCTCAAGACATTTTCTATTCATTACAGTTTCCTGTCAGTACTATATCTAAAATACAGAAGGGAAAATAGGAAGTTCAGTTTTTATTTTCATTTTCCTAAAGGAAAAGAAATGACACAATCTCAAATAGCCACCTATTTTAATATTTATTACCCTTACTGCCAAAATGTCTTCATTTTAGTTTTAGTGATTCTAAATTCCTTTTTTGTAATTTAAATGTATGACTTTTTTTTTTTAAGTTTTGGACAAGGAAAGGTGAGTGGGAGACAGTACCATCGAGTTACCAGGGAGACAAGATCTCTGCTCTTGTTCTTGTCTTCTTGAGGGAAAATTTCAATCAAGAGAAAAAGTGTAACAAAATAAGTAAGAATTTTTTGGCAGCAACAGAAATATACCTAAAACAGTGAAACAAGGAAGGGCGTAGAAGAAGCAACAGGAGAGCCTAGGCCGGGCTGCTTTGGCTCAATAAGAAGAAAAAGAAAAGGGGACTTTGGAGACAGGATCAGAGGATTAACTAGGGATGAGCTGCCACTGCCCCTTGCTCCTCTGTTTGCAAGTCTCATGGCTCCCTTAGAGGGAGGAAGGGGAAAGGGAATGGTGTGGGCATGCTCCCCTTGGGAGAACTGGTGTGGGTACTTCATCCTGAGCCTTTTTATATCTCTCTTGCAGGTGGAAATCTTAGGGGATGTCTCAGGGGAGGGTCTCAATAGAATATAGCTTTGCAGATGTGCTCTTTCAGGGTCTTGTTCTCTACTGATTAGTAGGTGAGCAGGCAGGGGGTCCTGAGTCAGCTGTGGGGTCACTTCTCTGGCTTTGCTGCTTTCTGGGCCTGGAGCTGAAATACAACTGAGACCTAAATGATATTGTTAGGGAGGAAAAGGTCAGGGGGTCTAAGCTGCATAATTAGTGATATGAAAAGTCAGTGGGTTCAAACCACCATTTGACAAGTGACATTCTAGGGAAGGCTAACTTACCTTGGGGATGAGATTCTTATTCTCCCTGTTTTGTCCCTTGCTAGGCATCTGGGGTTTTCTGCTCTGGTGAGTTTCTGTGCCTGGCCCCATTGTTCTGCTTTTGCCTGTAATATTGGCTGAGGAGAAAAGACAGTCCATGTGTTTGTGTTGCGGGGGGGGGGGGGGGGGCACGTTGAAGTGTGGGGTAGGGAGGCAAAGGAAGCTTTTCCTTTCCATCTGTTATAAGTAATTTTAAAGGCATCACTACTTATCTTCTTTTTGGCTCTTTTCATCTTTAAGTTAGTTAAACATCTCTTCTAACCTTACAAACCTAATTCCAGTACACATCAAGCAAAGATTTTCTCTTACAGTAGAAATAATCTCATTATTACAGAAAATTGGATACAGATTTAGTATTAGGAAATGATAGCTTGCATCTTCATTTTTAAAGTGCATGCATTAAGGTGTTATGCTGTGCTGAAGAGGAAAGCATGCCTTTTTGTCCTCCCTTTTCTACAGTTGCCAACATGTAAAACAGCTTATCTTTATCTCTCTGATGGTAATGTTGCCAGTAGATGGGCAATTTTCTATTACTGGATACCACAACTGACCATGTACGGGATGGATGCTTTTTATTTAACACACAATTTTCAGGGGCCTTTTATGGACTGAAATGTATTAACATGTGTATTGCTGAACCTTTTGGGCCCTGTCACTTTAACTCTCCTTCTGTACTTGAAACAAAATTCTCTGTCCCTTTGATCCCCCATGTGTTGAATTTAGTTTGGAGACTTACAATAAGCTCTATTTTCAACCATCACAGCATAGTTCAGCAGATTGGGGCTCAGTGGGACATTCCTCCAGAACATTTTTTTTTATTGAATGCAAAGTTATATGCTCAGACTGCTCCAATTTTTAATTACTATTGGACATATAGACTCAGTCTTAATTGTGTGCTCTCATTCTTACTGTTTTACATAAATTATTTCTCCTAAACAAATACAAAACTGATTTTAATATTTACATTTGCTTGTTTAATAGCTTCAAAAGTGTTAAAAAGGCATCAGTGATAACTATGGAGCTACTTCGCTTAGTGTTATATATATTTTTACATGTTAACAGACCTACTGAAGAAAATTTCTTTATAAAAGGAAGCTATAGTCTACTCTAGGATGTAATTATACATTGTCATGTGGTTTTTCTACTTTATGTTTAGTATTTCTGTTTCCAGAAATATCTCCAAGGTTAAGTTGTAAGGACAATGACAATTAATTATATTAAGTTCTCCTGCAGTTTCCAAAACTGTGCTTGTTTGTATTTTTACATTTAAAATGTAAAAATTCTGACTGATTCACTTACGTGAATTGAATCATGTGGTTTACCTGTTTTGGAAAATGGTAGAAGAGTTCTTTTGTTTTTCTTGTTTGTTTATTTGTTTGTTTTGTTTTTAAGACTTAACATTTATTGTTACCAACAAATTACATAATTAAACCATTATCCATTCCACTTATGCAGGAGCTACCTTTATCTAAGATAGTATTAGCTACACTGTAATCTTAAAACATGTTTGTCAGATAAATTTGATTGGGATGGAAATTAAGTGAATTTGAGATGTATGGATTAACACCTACAAATGCCTATTCATTGCAGAAAGTGTCATCTGTGGTAAAACAAATGGAAGATATTTGAGTGTGACCTTGAATAACTAACAACCTTCACATTCAAAATATTAGAATTTGTAACAGGCATATTTTCATATACAAAGTTCTGATTTGAAAAAAGAAGGTACAAATTACTGTGTTAAACAATTCTGAATAGATAATTTTAAACTCACAAGTATTCATCTAACTAAAATGGTACTTTCTTAAGTGTCTCATTATGTCATAAGAGATCAGGTAGTTTTTTATAAAAAGGAATTATGGACAAAAGTGATTGAGTTTCCCCTAAGACATCCCTGTCTGTCAAGGTACTAAGATATCTCAATCTATGAGACAGATGGCATTTTAGTTTGAATGTAAGCCAACTTCGAATGGTAGATCAAAGGGAAAAGAACAATGACAAAGTTTTTAACTTTCTAAAAAACTGTTTCATTTTTTTAAGGCATATGATGGCTTACTGAATAGCTACTGAAAAAAAAAGAACTTCAATTTCTTTTCTACTGACAATGCATCAGACACTAAATGTGTGGGTTTTCTACTTATATTAAGCAATCTGACACTAACTACTCAGAGTTAGTGCAAGGTAAGGGCTCAGACCCACAAATAGCCCCCACTTCAGACTCCAGTCACAATTAGTGGGTGCCCAGGTTACCCACTTTTCTGTGTAACTTGATGACAAAGTGAGAGTTCCCCAAGTCTCCCTCCTTAAATTAGTAATCATATTTAATAAAAGAGTAATGTGCAATTTGATCATCACTCCAACACACAAGATGGCTGCTCCCCTGTGGTCAAAGATGGCTGCCCCCATGTGGACACAACATAGCCGCCACAAGATGACCAGCAAGGGAGGGCAGGTGGGAGAGACCAGGCCTTCAAGGGAGGGCAGTTGGGGACGACCAAGCCTGTAGCTGAGGGCAGTTATGGGTGACTAGGCTGGCAAAGGAGGGAAGTTGGGGGTGAACAGGTCTGCAGGAAAGGGCAGTTCGAGGGACCCAGGCCTGCAGGGGAGGGCAGTTAGGGGCAAACAGTTTGGCAGGGGAGCAGTTAGGCATCAATCAGGCTGGCAGGCAGAAGCGGTTAGGGGCAATCAGGAAGGCAGGCAGGTGAGCAGTTTAGAGCCAGCAGTCCCGGATTGTGAGAGGGATCTGAGATTGGAGAGGTGAAAGCTGGGCTGAGGTACACACACCCCCGTGCATGAATTTCATGCACCATGCCTCTAGTCCTGTATAATAAAGAGACAGTATGCAAATTGACCACCACTACAACACACAAGATGGCTGCCCCCATATGGATACAAGATGGCTAGCAGGGGAGGGCAATTGTAGGTGATCAGGCCATCAGGTGAGGGTAGTTGGGGAGGGACCAGGCCTGAAAGGGAGGGCAGTTAGAGGCAACCAGGCTGGCAGTGGAGGGCAGTTAGGGGCAATCAGGCTGGCAGGAGAGGGCAGTTAGCTATGACCAGGCAGCAGGAGAGGGCTGTCTGATGCAATCATGGCAGCAGGGTAGCAGTTAGATGTTGATCAGGCTAGCAGGGGAGTGGTTAGGGGGTGATCAGGCTAGGAGGCAGAAGTGGTTAGGGGCAATCAGGAAGGCAGGCAGGCCAGTGGTTGGGAGCCAGTAATCCTGGATTGTGAGAGGGATGTCCGACTGCCCATTTAGGCCTGATTTCAGTGGCATCGGGCCTAAATGGGCAGTTGGACACCCCTTGAAGGGTCTCAAATTGGAGAGGGTAGAGGCTGGTCTGAGGGGCACACTGCCCCTGTACAAGAATTTTGTGCAATAGTCCTCTAGTTTGTTATAATGACTCACAATTCAGGGAAACACTTTACTTACTGTAATCAGTGTATTATAAAGGATGTAACTAAGGAGTAGCCACATAGAAAAGATAGAATTAGGTGTAGAGAAGAGATGAAGAGCTTGCATGTCTTTTCTGGGGACACCTCACCAACTCAGAAGCTTTAGAAACTCAATTATGTAGTAATTTTTTAGTGGAGGCTTTATTAGATAGGCATGAGTGAGGAAATCATTGGCCATTGGTATTAAGTCAAATTCCAGCCCCTCCCTTATCAATCCAGAGGTTAAAGATGGTCTTAAAAGTTCTAATTCTCTAGCCATATCTATCCCATTTTCCAAGGGTCACCTCATCAGCATAAAAGGAGCTTAGTATAAATAACCAAAGACCTTCCTTTCACTCAGTCTCTGAGGAAATTCCAGAAGAATTAGGAGCTCTGTGCTAGGAACTAGAAAAAATGTAATCTAAAAGAATACATTAAGTATATTTCTTATTATTATGTCAGAATATTAGTTATATAGGATAAATTTTATTCTTGACATATAACTATGTATATATAATACTTTAATAATGATTAAATATACAAAATACACAACAACTATTATACTTAGATCAATATTCAAATAATTATATAGACAAAAATGTTTTATGTTCAAATATTCCATCTCATATTGGACATTTTCACCCTGAACTATTCATTTCAATTATATCCAGTAGCTATGGTGATAATAAGCTTTTGAGAAATCTCTGAAGTTAATCAGCAAGTGTTAAAAATTATGCAATGGATATCTTTTTTTCTTTAAAATCACATAATTTGATCTTTGATCAGCTAAAATAGAACCTCAAAGTGTCAGCATTTTTATAGTTTGATAATAGAATGAAATAGATTTTATTTGTATTGCACAAATGATAATACTGAGCTATATTTGACTTCAGATAAATTAAACTTTTTAAAATTGAACTTCATTGTAACATTTGGGATTGAAAATTTGATGATGTAGAAGGGAAACACAGTCACATCATTACAGTAATATTATTGTTATAATATATCACTGCCTTATTTCTGTATTAAATACTAGTGACCCAGCATGTGAAATCATGGGAGACGCAGGACACCATATCCCACCACGCCACTCATGCAGCCCACCCACCTGTGCGCGCCTCACTGCACACACTGACTCCTGGTGACTAGTCTTTGGTTGTTCTGCCTTAGGGCATGAGTGCCATAGACCTTTTATAATATAGATACTTAGGGCATGAGTGCCATAGACCTTTCATAATATAGATACTAGGGGCACAGTGCATAAATTTGTGCATTTTGAAAGTAATTGTGGGCTTCAAGGCTGTGGTAGTCACAGGGTTGGGCCTTGACCCATCCTCCACACCATACCTGGCCCCTCCCACAGTGGCCCTGGTCCCCTGTCTGCTGTCAGTCCTGCTGCCACCACCACTGCTCCCATGCAGTGATAGCACTGGCCCTGCTTGCACCTGCTGATGGTGCAGAGAGATAGGGGCCAGCCCTAGTTGCAGGTGTAAGTGATGGCTGCTGCCCTGATCACCCATCAGGAGCAGGGGGAGGTGGAGAAGCTCTTGGGGTGATCAGGACTGGCACCAGGCACTGGCAGTGGGTGCAAGTGGCAGCTCCTGTGCCAGCTGCGAATGCAAGAGTGCCATCGTTGGCAGCAGATGTGAGTGCCAGGTGGGATCATGGAGCAAAACATTTTCAGTAACCACCAGAAGCTCACCCTGATAACAGTGGCCAGTGCCCAACTTGATCTGGCACCCCCACTTACTCACCTGCTCCACCATCCTGTGGCAGCCAACACCTGCTATGTTTTGCACACATCCCCTGCTGACCAGCATACCTCAGAGCAACTGGTGAGTAAGTCTATTTGTATATTAGCCTTTTATTATATAGGATTTTTTAAATAATGACATAAATTTCTGCATATACTCCATATATGTGTTTATGTGATTTTAATAATATTGAAACAAAGCTCATACATCATATATCTTAAATGATATATTAAAAATGTTCCTGAGAGCTTGGCCATTCATGACACTGATTCAAATAGTCATTGATTATTTTGCTAACAATACCTGGAGTTTGCTATTGAAATTGTATGCTTTTGAATTGGTGATAGGACATGATTTTCTGTAAGTTACACTAGGTGGATCAAATTTATGAACTGATGTTTTATAAAATTAATATTATGTTACTTGTAATCTTAATAGCTTGAGCAATATTTATATACAAACTAGTTATTTGTATTATTGCTAAGGTTTATTATCTAAGCCCTTTGATCTTCTTACAGAGGATTTTTTTCTGTTAGATTTGATTGGCATGTTCACCCAGATAGCTCTAGGCAATTCATAGCTTATCAAACAACTGCTATAGACAATTGGAGTTGGCTGCTTGTCAAGCCACCCATAAACCTTGTTGCTAGTTGTGCTCCTATGCATGCCAAATCCATCTTTAGTATTCTCTTCTTCTAATGTAATGATTAATGGTTTTCAAGATTATAAATACTATCACTGCTGTGCTATGTGGGGGTTGCTATAGCCTGGCAGAAAAATGTCTAACATATTTCAAAAGAACAAACTTACTTTCTAGCATTTTATTGGTTAGTCTAGATTTGTTCTTTTTTTAAAAAAAATAACTTATTTCAAATATGTTTTTATTGATATTAGAGAGACAGAGGGAGGAAGAAGGAGAGAGAGAGAAAGAAGCATCAGCGTGAGAGAGGAACATCAATTGGTTGCCTCTCAAATGCAGCCCCAAATGCATTCTGAACAGGGATATAACCCATAGCCTGGGCATGTATCATGACTAGGAATTAAGCCAGTGACCCTTCAGTGCATGGGGTGATACTCAACTAACTTGAGTCACACCATCCACGGCAAGATTTTTCCTTGCTGTTTCTCGGTATTAGTGACATTAGGTAAAACATCAATAGGGACCTAAGGATTATCTTGGGTTGGGTTGTATCCTCCAAAATGATATGTTGAAGTGCTAACTCCCTGTATCAGTGAATGTGACTATATTTGGAAATAAGGTTTTTACAGATATAATAAAGTCAAAATGAAGTCTTTAGGGTGGTCCCTAATCCAATATGACTGGTTTCCTTGTAAGAAGAGAAGATAGACACACCAGGAAAAGAACAGTGTGAGTACAACAGCAAAGATCGAAGAGAGGAAACTGGAAGCCAAGGAGACCAAGGATTGTTACCACAACCAGAAAATAGGAAGAGACAAGCAAGGGTTCTACTGAGAGTCTCAGGGCCATGATTCTGCTAATATCTGAATTTTAGACTTCGAGCTTCTGAAACTATGAGACAATAAATTTTACTATTTTTAAGCCACCTAGTTGTTACCTTGTAATAGCAGAGCTAAGGAATTAATACATAGCAAAATATAATGACATCATCAACTTCAAATCAATGACATGATAGCTTAAAACACCTGGAAGCAATAATGTTCAAGGCATAAATTTTTTGAATTATGTACCAAATTAACTTTCAATAATAAACTGAGGTTAACACACACTTACTGTATACTTACTATGAGTAAGTTTTATTGTTACTTCTTGGGGACAGAAGATGAGGCACGAAGGAGAGCAAAGGGAGTATAAAGAAAAAAATTTAATTATCCTATCTAATAAAAGAGTAATATGCAAATTTGACCATACCTTCACTATGCCCACAAGCTACACCCACCAGTCAATCAGAAGCATGGGGCGTGGCTGAGGCAGGCCAGGCTGGGGGGTGTGGCTGTGGCAGCCCAGGCCATGGAGGGGCATGGCTAAGGCAGCCAGGGCTTGGGGGGCCCTGAGGAGGCCTAACTGAGGCAGCCTGGGCTGTGGGGGGCATGGCTGAGGTGGCCCGGGCCATAGGGGGCATGGCTGAGGTGGCTTGGGCCTGAGGGGGGGCCTGAGGTTGTGTTTCCTAGGCGGCCCATGCCTGGGTGGGCAGGCAGGGCCGAGGCCTATTCTAGCTGGGATTGAGCTGGCTGGGGCTAAGGCCCTGGCTGGAGGTGTTGGGGGGGCAGGGCTGGGATGGAGCCAGCCATCTGCCCAATTGCAGGGTGATGGCTGGGTGCCCAAGGCCTAAAGCCTCGGCCAGAGGGCTCCCAGTATGTGTGAGTGGGCAGGTTGGGCTGAGGGATCACCCACTCCCAGTGCATGAATTTCATGCATCGGGCTCCTAGTTCTCTTAATAAGATATGAACATACAAGGTATGTTAGATATCTAAATTGTTAAATATTGTACAATTCAGAATCATATAATTGTTAAATAGTACTCAATTGACTTTAATTTCAAGTGTTAGAATATAAGAGATTTCCAAGAGCAGAAAATGGTCATAAAGTTGTGCAAATTAGTGAAAAACAACACAAGGGTAATATTTATATGTTGTATTTTTATGAATGTGAGAATACTAATCTATATCATACATACAAATATTTGTGTGTATATGTGTGTGATTTATTTTTTATAAAGAATTAGCTCTCTAGAGATTCGCGCCCAGAGAGAGGTTTGGAGTGCGCGCCGCGGAGTGGGCGGGCGGCTGAAAACCGGCCAGTTTTCTCGAACGGGGAGACAAAGGCGTCCCACTGGACTGATTCTCCAGCTCTGGGCGAAGTCCAGAGAACCCACTATCACACCGGGTGAAAACTGGACAGTGGGAGGGCACGCTGAAGCTCGGGTGCTGCCAGGTCTCCTGGCTTGTGGAGAAGGCAGCTCGTGCGAACAGCACGGCTGCTTGACAGCGCAGAGAGTGCACCACGACTTGCCTCTCATTCGGAAAACCGTCAGACTGCTTTGTTTTACGACCCTGGGTGAGACATTGAGCATGCAGACTCATTTTGGGAAAGTCTGAATTCCCTGGCAACCGGCAGCCGGTGGAGCTCCACAGCGGCTCTCTCTCAGAGGTGCTGGCAGCCATTGCCCCCGGCACAGAGTCCCTGGGGCCGCATAGGGCGGAGCTAACACTGTCTGCTTGGCCCGGAGACTCCGCCCACCCAACCTGAGCACAGCTGAGCTTCACAGACAATTGGCCTGGAGGTCAACCCTCCAAGTGCTAACAATGATTAACTGAGCTTAACTTCAGCAAGACTTTGCAGCCCATATCCACCTCAGGTAACCGGGGAGGCTGAGCCACTATCCCTAGTAGGAAGTCTACCACACAAAGCTAATTGACCAACTCAGGGAAGCAGCCACCATGCAGCAACATGAAAAGAAATCAGATGTGAAAGAAATGGAGGAAAAAAAACGACTGGACATGGAATTCAGAACCACGGTTATAGGTTTTTTAAGAGGCTCCAACAAAAGATCGAGGCCTATAAAGAAATAAGCAAGACCACAAAGGAAATGAATGAGTCCTAGAAGAAAATGAACAACACCCTCCAGGATATAAACGAGAGCTGCAAAGAAATGATCAAGACCAACGTGGAAATGAAAGAAACCCTCAAGGATATAAAGCAGACTCTCAAGAATATGAAAAAGGACCAACCAGAAATTAAGCATACACTGACTGAAACAAAAAATATTATACAAAGACCTGAAAGTGCCCTGGAGCACCCCAAGAACCAAGTTAAAGATTTGAAATACAAAGAGGTAAAATCCACTCAGCTGAAAAAGCAAGAAACCAAAAGAATCCAAAAAATTGAAGATAGTGTAAGGGGCCTCTGGGACAACCTCAAGCATACCAACATCCGAATTATAGGGGTGCCAGAAAAAGCGAGAGGCCAAGACAATGAAAACCTATTTGAAGAAATAGTGACTGAAAACTTCCCACACCTGGTGAAAGAAATTGACTTAGGAGTCCAAGAAGTGCACCTCAACCCCAATATATAGGAACCCTAAGAGGACCACACCAAGGCACATCATAATTAAAATTCCAAGAGCAAAAGACAAAGAGAGAATATTAAAAGCAGCAAGAGAGAAACAGTTGGTTACCTATAAGGGAGCACCCATACGACTGTCAGCGGATTTCTCAACAGAAACGATGCAGGCCAGATGGGAGTGGCAAGAAATATTCAAAGTGATGAACAGCAAGAATCTACAACCAAGATTATCCAGCAAAGATATCATTCATAATTGAAGGTCAGATGAAGTGCTTCGCAGATAAGAAAAAGCTAAAGAGTTCATCACCACCAAACTAACATTATATGAAATGCTGAAAGATATTCTTTAAGAAGAGGAAGAAGAAAAAGGTAAAGATGAAAATTATGAACAACAAATACACATCTATCAACAAATGAACATAAAAATCAAGTGAATTGATAGGCTGTTGAACAGGATAGACTGGTGAATATAACAGAGACATGGACATAGAGAGGGAATGGACTGACAATTCTTGGGGAGAAAAGGGTTGTGGGAAGTGCAGCAAGAGACTGGACAAAAATCTAGCAACAATGGGAGAGGACAGTGGGGAGGGGGAGGTGAGGGTGGAGGGTGGGATAGGTACAGGGTGGAGGGAAGCTATAGGGGGATAAAAAGGGGAAACAATGTAATTAATAAACTGAACAATAAAGATTAAAAAAATAAAAAAAAGAATTAGCTCTCTAATAACATGCATGGGTAGGTTTTATATTTGTGCATATGTAAAAGACATGCAGGTTATGATTATTACAATAGCCTTATTAATTCAAAAATATGTCACAATGCAATTGTAGTCCTACTTTTGCCAATCCCTATATATAGGTCATAAGTGAAACACATATATATCAAAGCTATTAATACAAATGCATAAGAAAAGGAGACTGAGAGAAATAAATGCCATTGGTACATGCCCATGTATAATTATTCTTAGTGAAGACATCTTAGTCTGTGTAGTCCTATTAGTAGTGCTGCTGAATTTTTGAGACAGATGCAAACCTGCCTGTTGTGGATGGAGTCTTTAGGATAACTTAGTGTGATTCTCTTTAATATTGTATCAATTAATTCTTGCCACAGTCATGTTGCTTAGTGTTATACAAGAATTTATGGCTCTTGTGTCTGAAGTCAATTAGCTATTGACTAGGCTCTGATGATATTGGTTGGACTTGATCACAGGTCTTGGGATCAGTGATCTATTGGCTGATCTAAGTTGGCCTCAGATTCTGCTCTATGTGTCACTCATATTCTAGCTGGCCAGATCCACCCTATTATCATGGTGAAGTTGGAGATACAAGAGCATGAATGGAAACATGCAATGCTTCTGGAAGCCTGGGCTTAGAACTGCCTCATCACTTATCTAAGACAAATAGAAAAGGCACTATAAACAAAGGCTGAGGGAAGGGAACTCTACTGTGAGAGACTACAAAATAACATGAGAAGGATTATGGTTAAAGTTGAGGATAAAGAAATGAGATTACCATTACAACCTACCACAAATATTTAGTTAACTTCTACCATTGTTCCCTGTAGTCAGTATCACAACCTTATTTTGTTCCATGTAATTGATATAGGATTTTAGTAGTCTGGAATCTATGACAGTAAATCCTGGATATAACTAAGTAAATTGTCAGTGACGTTGTATAAATCAACTTTATGAGATAAATTGATATAAATCTTCTCCTAAGAGACAAATTCTATCCGATGTTGAAAAGAATTAGTCATCTATTCCCAAAAACACTGAGAGAAAAAACTATTTCACTGTAAACTTAATGTGATCAGTGTGATCTTTGCAATTGGTGAGCTGGTCTCTCAGGCAAGAATACTCTACTCAAGCTTTTGAATGAATGGAAAATAAATTTACCTGGAAATTTAAATTTCTGTAACATGTTGAAATTTTAAGATTATTTTGACTACTGACTATTTTCTGGGGAAAAAATTGGCACCATTATACATTAATCTTGGTAATAGAATGGTAAAACTGAAAAATAAAATTAGCTATGGCCATCTGCCATTTTATAAATTCTATTTTTACCTTGCCATTCTATCAATTCTATTGATACGCTGTTATTCATCACTTTTACCTTGTGACTTTACCAATGTGCCTTTTCTTTAACTCATGTTGAGTTTTTAGATGGCTCATTAGACAGATGTGTCTAAGTATAAAGTGACATTTTTCTAAATATTATCTGTTTGTTGAAAATTCTATCAAGTTTTATTACTAGAGGCATTATTGAGTTTATTCTTTTATAAAAAGAAGAAAAACACTTCATGTAAAATAAATTTGACATGCTGCTTTAAATCAATTTTGGTCAATTTCAGATTAATATTTCTGATTATAATATATTCTTATTAGTTGTAGAACTAGTAATGTGAAATTGAGAATGGACATTAAAAAGTAAATAACCCCTGACAGGTTTGGCTCAGTGGATAGAGGATCAGCCTGCAGACTGAAGGGTTCCAGGTTCAATTTGGTCAAGGGCATGTACCTTGGTTGTGGGCACATCCCCAGTACGGGGTGTGCAGGAGGCAGCTGATTGATGTTTCTCTTTCAGCAGTGTATCTAACTCTCTCTCCCTCTCCCTTCTTCTCTGTAAAAAATCAATAAATATATATTTTAAAAGGTAAATAACATGTTTTCCCAAATAAAGAATATGTAAATGAAGATTGAAAAATTTTCCTAACAGAAATCTCTTCAATTTTTAGCTCCTTAAAAATAATTTTATAACATAATTAATTTCCTTATTAAAACAACTGTTTTGAAGTCTTACTATTTGTAAAACATTTCATACATGGTTAATAATTAGAGTCACAAGTGGCTATTATTTTAATTAATTAATTAATTTCAGAATGAGAGGGAGAGAGAGAAACATCTATCGCTTGCCTCCTGTACAGCCTCTCCTGGGGATCAAGCCCACAACACAGGCATGTGCCCTGACCAGAAATTGAACAGGTGACCTCAACCACTGAGCCATACCAGCAGGCACAAGTGGCAATATTCTTTCTGCACATACAGTTTTTGACATGACCAACCTACTTTTTTGAAGTTGCTACTTGTGATCTCTGAAATGCCTGTTTTTCAAATTTTTCTACCCTTTTTGTGTCAAAATATTTAGTTGTTTTTCCTCATTATCTCATCAGTTCATACTACAGTAGCTGGAACATAATGGATCCCCAAAAAACAAGAAATAAATGAGCACTTGAACCATGTTTCTAAATAAGCGTTCACAGGTCAGTCTTTATTATTTAGAGCTGATATCAGGAGATTTATTCTTTTCATTTTTGTACAAAGTTTTCAGTTTTTAGTCCAGTATCACACATACGGTCATTAAATAAATTATTGTTATATAAATAAATAAAGAAGTATAAGAATTTTACAGGAACAGAAACAATAAAACACATTAGTTTAATTAATGAAATTTCTGACCTCAAAGGCTGTACTTTCTCAAAGGAAAAATAAAAACAGAAATAAAATAACTGCACTTTAAAAAAAAAAAAACAACACAACATATTATAGTTTTCATCATAGATTCTGGGATTTAACTGTAGACATTTTTAATAGCATTTTCTCAGTTTATCCATTCATTTCAAGAAAAATATATGTTTATCCTCCTAGAGTTTTCATTAGGATACAAAATAATAATATCTGTCTCATGGAGATTTCTGCTAGCTTTGATTTAAATATATATATATAATATTTATTAAATCTCATTATATGAAAAGTATATTTAATGGAAATTATTATATTTCCATATTATATGAAAATTGTATTTTTCTAGCATATTGGTAAATTTCACAACACCCTTGAAAAGGAGGTGTAATTTTCAAGTTTTATTAAGTAGGCAATAAGTTTAAAGAAGTTAATCTTTCATCCAAAGTAACATGATATATGAGAGATCTGGAATTTAAAGCCTGAGTTTATCATTCCAAAACATCCCTTGTATAACTTTCCTTATAGGTTGTTCCACCATTTTCCCTCTCTCTTTCTTTCTCAGATTTCTTTATGTATGATTCTGAGAAACTCTGAATGAAAGAAACTGTTTTTAATGAATGCAGAGATTCATATATCTTTTTACCTTGTTTCCATTTTATTGGTATTTTATGCGCTAAGCAACAGAAACAGCCTTTAAAAACAATGTCACTCTAATACATTTAATTAAAAAACAAATTGGTGGCCTTGTCCTAATAATATTGTATTTGTCCAAATAAATAGCTTAAATAAATATAAGAAAAGTGAAAAGTGAATATCCTATCACGAAAGGAGGACCATAGAGATGAAATAAAAAAACTGAATCCATGTTTTGATGTTGACTTTTCCTCCCCACTCCCCTTTTTTGGTTGTGAAGTACCAACTGCAACTGGTTTCTGACAATGAAGTTAAGAGCTATTGCATGTTGAGTAGATGAGTGTAGTAACAGCCCCCTTATAACAAATGTACACTAAATGATTCCCTGGACAGATGTAAAATAATACAGGATATTTAGCAAGAAGTTTCAGATTTAACTCCCTCTTGACACTCTTTTGTGTATGGTCTGGCATTCTCTTTCATCTATATAAGCTATTTTCATTTTAATTTATAAAATCAGGATTAAAAAAATACAAAGTCTTAGATTTTAGCATTTATTCTAAGTGTACATATCATAAGTTGCCTCCTGGTCATAAGTAAAATAATGGAGATAACTAAACATCTATGTGAAAATATCAAATATTAAATTTTATATTATAGCTTCATAAAGTTACCAGTTAATGGCAACAAATAAGATAGTTACACATAAGGATTGACATATTCTATAATATAATTTTGTATCTGTAAGTCAATTAAGTAACAGAAACCTGTCACATATTGTCCCATTATTAAGATAAATTTGCAAGATAATAGGATGACAGCCATCATCAATCAAGTCATTCTGTACTATGAAAACTGTGGACAGTTAATGTCTCAGCAAGAAGTGTAGGCTATGCATATTACCTGTGAAAGTTCATTGATTCTGATAGGAAGCAACTCTCATTGAGAACTGGAGATCCATAAACATTGTAGTGTTAGGCAGAAAAAAGGACTAGAAAGTATTGTAGAAATTAGCTGAGATTATTGATAGATTAATTAAAATAAATAGATTCATTGGAATGGAAATTCTATTCTCAACTTTGGTGGTCATCTCAAATGGTCAGTTGGAGTTAAAAATATATTATTTTAAAACCTGATGTCTATTGGGTTTTACTGAGTCAAAAATACAGAAAGTAGCTCCAAGGCATGGCAAGACAGTTTACCATGGATATGCCCAGTTTTATACCTAGCCCTATTTATTTTCTGAAAGAATAGTCATTCAGGTTACTCAGTGCCATCTACTTTTATTGTAGATAGCCCATAATTTGCATCATTCATTTAGGATATTATAAATATTTTGAAGGTTTTCTTTTTATAGGATCTGTTCTTATGTTTGTTTGGTTTGCAGTGAAAGATCATAGTGGCTTATATTAATTCATTTTTTAAAATATTTTTTATTGATTTATTTTACAGAGAGGAAGGAAGAGGGAGTTAGAAACATTGATGAGAGAGAAACATCAGCTGCCTCCTGAACACTCCCTAATAGGGATGTGCCCACAACCAAAGTATATGCCCTTGACCGGAATCGAGCCCAGCACCCTTGAGTCCAATGTGCAGGCCGGTGCTCTATCTACTGAGCCGAAATGGCCAGGGCTATATTAATTCATTTAATTCAACAAAATACCGTTTGAATATACAAATCCTCTTATCATTGTCCTATGTGGAAATGATGAAATCTTATATTTTTACACAATCTAAAATACCATTTATCATGTAATTAAATATGATATGGATTAATTATATAACAAAAGCATTATGATACTTCTTTTATGTAAAACATGATTCTCTTGTGATTGAACCTTATGTAAAACTAAATCAAAATATTCACAGTAGGTATCTGGGATGATGAGATTAAAATTAAATATCAGATGGTGATTGTCTCTTAGCTGATCTGCAAGGAATTATAATAATTAGCAATATTTCCTTAACTGATTCACATTCTAAATAATATAAGGATGTTTAGTACAAGGTAAATTTTGGATCTTTACTAATTTTGTGGGACTAGGGTTATAGTTACTTTTCATGACATAGTTAAAATATCTGAAGACAGATATTTTGTTCTTTCGATTCCCCCATGCATTTCTTAAGGCCACTTATGAAGAAAATTGACTGTATCTATGGCTTTACATACTTTAAAGTTTGTTATGATTTATTCACTTTTAATGTTCTGACAGTTTAATAACTAGGTGGCATTTCTTTTGGTTATATAATGTTGAACAATAGGGATCATTTAAATTTGCATTTGAGACATCCTATTAAAGGAAAAGATATGGCTCAGGGCAATTTTTAATAATGCCAGAGTCAAAGGCAGAAATCAAAGAGGAAGAACTGATCTGACACCATTTCATTTCCGGTGTAAAACTAAATATATTCATGTTACTTCAGTGATAAGTTAGATTCAATTTGGGATCAAACTATATAGCATGTGTAATGTGGATTTTTAGTGATTGGAGTGCTTTTGGTGAAAATGTAGATAAATACTTTGCAAAAAATAAAAAATGCCTCTAAGAACAGAATTATTTTTGAAAAAAATATACACTTCCCTTTGCTCTGGAAACTTAATGTACATGCTGTTTCTGTTAGATTTCATGAAACTAATGAAAGTGTAAGAGTAAACTGACAAGAAATATTTTACCAAAAATTTAGTGTGAATTTTGCAGAAAATACTGAAATGCTGTTTGCTTCCCCTTTCTTCTTTTCATTAATACATTTATTTATTTATTTATCTATTTATTTATTTATTTATTTATTTATTTATAGAAAATATTGGCATAGAGCCCTGGTATTTATAAGTAAAAGTTAAAATAGAACATTCTGAATCCTGGAAGACCTTGTGCAAAATGCATGAAAATATTTGCAAATTTTGGGTGGGTTTGGCTCCCATATTCCTTCTGTATTACTTTTCGAGCTCTAATTTTTCCAGTCTCGCAGAATCTACATAGTGATTCGTATGAATTCTGTAGCCTAATGCAAGTATTACAGAAACATATTTTTCTCTTAACATATTCAATGGGTGCATTAAATTCTTTTTATACCCTATTAAACATTTGAGATAATTTATATGTAAATGTTAGACAGGAATTTTCAAGTAGCATTTTCTTTGCATGCTACCTCTGTCTTCTCTGTCCTGAGAAAAGTATAACTTTGTGAGTTCCATGGTTAATTTAAACACGTATTTCTCTACCATGCCAAATGATAAGAATAAAAACTTGAGCCATAGCAAATACTAACTTTGTCTTTAATGTAAAGTTTTAGAATTTAAAAATCACATGTGACTTTAAAACTGCCAGACTCTGTTGCATCACACTTTCTCTTTTTGAGGTAATATGGTTAGAAAAAAACATTTTGTGTAAAAGAATACCTCTTGGGTGAATAATGTCAAACTTCCCCTGCTCCTGACCCTCCCCCCCCCCAAAAAAAAAATCTAGGCACCTAGTGTAGTGAAACAATCCAATCCAGAATGGCGAGATATATTTAAAAAGTTGCATGTTTTAGAGTAACTTATTTCAAACTTCTGGTCCAGGAGATATACCTAAGAAATCCCACAACATTTTACAACCTTTCACATCTTATTAGATAGCTTTATTTTTCTCAGGTTTTCTAAAAACAAAATGTGGTCAAATCTAGACAAACTTTTCCTGTCTGATATAAACTAGAGCAAGTGCCTTATTTCTTTCACCTCAAACCCTACAGTGGGGAAAGTAGGGGAATCATAAATATAGTCAAGGTGCAAGGTGTTTTTGTTGGTTGATTGGCTTTGGTGTATGTTTTACTTTTCTTCCTTGATCCTGCCTTATCCCCTAACCCCACCCCCCCACCCTTTTTGCTCCTCCAAGGTTTTGAAAATGGGAGGGAGATGGTTGACATTACAAAGCTAAACAGATTTTACATACTTGGTGATGGCAAATTACTTCATTTACATTGTTATTTCATTTTTGAATGGACTCTAACGACTTTACCCATCTCCTCTACAGTTTCCAGGACTTGCCTCCACTGACTGTCAACTTACATTTTCCCTTTCCAGGCACTACCTTTCTGTCCACCCCATGCTGGATCTCTCTCACTCAAAGGGCAATTTTGACCCTCCAGTCAGGCTTACTGACCAGAGTTCTTTTCAAAAGGACTCAGATCTTTCCTAGCTGGCAAGCTCAGTGGTTAAGCGTTGACCTATGAGCCAGGAGGTCATGGTTTGACTCCAGGTCAGGGCACAGGCCTAGGTTGCTGGCTTGATCCCCAGTGTGGGGCTTGCAGGAGGCAGCTGACCAGTGATTTTCTCTCATCATTGATATTTGTAACTCTCCCTCTCTTTTCTCTCTGTAATAAATAAAAATATATTTAAAAAAGAACAAGAAAAGAAATGACTGACGTCCTGGTTTCTGGGTGGTAGTAGGTTTACAAGTAGCCAACAGGACCAAACACTTTTGTTCCTCTGCCTCCCCACTGCCATCCATAGGAGTTCAGCTGCTCACATCTGTCTCTTTCTACAGCCATCTGGGCACAGCTCACACCTTTGGATTTTCACTGGAAATCCAGGCTTTTCCATTAATCTTGAAAGTTTTAAACAGAATGGTGAAATAACCATAGGAGTGCTTTAAAAAACAGCATTAAGTATCTTTACAGTTTCCACTTAAACTTTTCTAAATCAATAAACTCAACCTGTTTTTGGTGGAAGAGTAGCAGTTTGCTATTTTCAGTGGGTTCTTGGGCTGTATGGAATAGCAGAAATACTGCAACATAGGAGAGAAATCTGTGACTGAATCATGCTTTCCAAGGAAAACCAAATATTTTATATTTTCTTATATTATTTGCTTTCTGGTTCAATACAGATGTATTTATCTAAGTAATGCAACTTGCTATATATGTTCCTTTCATGGATCCATTGGATTTTTCAAGTGTTAATTTATTAGAAGTTAGACTATTAATATCCTATCTAATAAAATAGTAATATGCAAATTTGACTGTACCTTTGCTACACCCACAAGCCATGCCCACCAGCCATGCACTCCAGCCAATTAGGAGCGGGGCACGGGGGAAGAAGCAGCATATGAGGGCTAGGGCCACTGGGGTGCGAGTCGTGGCACTGGTGTGGGGTGTCCCCGGGGCTCGCCGTGACCAGCACAGGGTGCCCCTGGGACTGGGCGGTCGCTGCCAGGGCTAAGGCCTGGGCTGGGGAGCGGGGCTGAGGCATCTGGCAAGTCCGGGGCCCCTGGGCACGGGCAGTTGCCAGTGGCCAGGGCTAAGGCCAGGGTCAGGGGGGCAGAGCTGAGGTGACCTGGGCAGAGCTAGCCATCAGCCCCATTGAGGGGGCAGGTTGGACTGAGCTATCACCCACCCCCAGTGCACAAATTCCATGCACCAGGCCCCTAGTTTTAATTATATTTGCTAAAGCATTCTAACTCAGAGGAACATTATTGAATTTGTAACCAGACAACCAAGGAATTCCGCCTGCCTGTCACTATGTGAGCCAATTAAGCAGAGACCGGGTTGATTCATATATAAATGTTTATTTCAGTAATGCCAGCAGTATGGGAAAGCAGCTGCTTATATTGGGTGAAAGGGCAATGATTACATGGAAAAGCAAAAATTATAGGCATAGGGAAGTAAGTTAGGCATAATGGTTACAGGCAATAGGGATGGGGGTTGCAAAGGGTGGGTGCTTCTGGGACTAGATTGTCATTATCTCAATTTATTAATGAAGGAAAATAATTTTAATCATGGTTAAAAATTTTCCAAATATATAATGTTATTAATAAGTGGTCAAAGAGCTGAAATTCTATCTAACCCACCACTTAGTATTTTTTTGGTCAATCTTTGGCACATGGTGAACATTCAGTAAACAATAGTTTTATTGTTAGAATTAGTGCTATTATTACTATGTCTCCATTGTTAATGAGTGATGCTTAGTAGCAAAACCAGGAATATAATTTTCTATCTGATATCTTCTTCAACAAATGACCTCCCATCCAATAAAGATAGCTCCCTATAATAAAGACTGCTCCCAAAATACAAACTGCAACAATTGTGTCCTGTTCCCTATTAGAGTAATATAAAGTACTTAGAGGATATTATATATGTTTTCATTGTGATAGCAATCATGTTAGGGTATATCTCCATTAAACAAGTAAGCTTTACTTATCAAGCACCAGGCACTATGATAAACACTTCATAAACATTGTCTCATACTCCTAATAATACTATATGCAATTCTTATTATAATGATAGCTAAACGATTTGAAATTATGCCTAACGTTATATTGCTATTAAACTGGTAAGTCGAGGCTTAGCAAAATTGAATACATGGTATAAAGTAACATAGATATAAAGTAAATTAAGATACTGAAGTATAGCCCTAACTGGTTTGACTCAGTAGATAGAGCATTGGCCCATGAACTGAAGGGTCCCAGGGTTCCATTCCAGTCAAGGGCACACACCTTGGTTGCAGGCTCAATACCAATCCCTGGTTGGGGCGCCTATGCGAGGCAACCAATCTATGTGTCTCCCATATGGATGTTTCTCTCTTTGTCTCTCACTCCTCTCTCCCACTGTCTCTAAAAAATCAATGGAAAATATTCTTGGGTGAGGATTAGCAACAACAACAACAACAAAAAGATACTGAAGTACAGAGATAGAAGAACTTCCCAAAGTGGAAAGAACAAACAGAAAATAGAGCCAGGGTTCAAATCACCAATTAACTAAGGCTAGACCTGGGAGATGAAATGGTGAGAATAAGAGCAACATAAATGATCAAATCAACAGCTATGTATTTATAACATTTACAGGTAGGTTTTGGGGACAGGTTTGAATCCAATAATCATACTTGTAATAGTAAAATTGTATTTCAATAGTAGAAAGAAGAGATCCCTGGTACTGTGAGATGTTTCAATGGAGATGCATACCTATCAGGGAAGGAAAACTTCTCTAATGGTGGGGTGATTAGGTTTTGAGCAAAATGATAACATAGGCAAGGGATAAGAGAAGTATTTGATCTTTAAAGTTTGAAATGTAAGGAAAGAATTTGAGGAACTGAGAGACTGGGTAACTGTCTTATCAACATACACTGCTATTACTTGGGTTAAAAAGAAAAAGAACTCATGTTGTTCTAGAAATGAGATAAGTGGGTGGAAGCTGAAGCAGGGGGAGCATTCCCTTTTCATTATGATCTAAACTCTTATTGTCTCCGCATAATATCTTGCTCAACAGAACACAAATTTGTCAGATTATGAGTTTGTATAATTTTGCCAAAATATTTATTATCTCACCCAGACTATCAGATTTTATTTATTTTTCACTTTTATTTTATTTTTAAAATATCTTTATTGTTAAATGTATTACATATGTCCCTTTTTTTTGTCCCATTGACCCCCTCATAATCTGTCCCCACATCCTACACCGGGCCTTCACCACCCCTCATGTCCACGGGTTATGCACATATCCATACACGTTCTATGGCTGACCTTCTCCCACCCACCCACTCCTAATTTCCCTCTGAGGTTCAACAATTTGTTTCATACTTCTATGTCTCTGGATCTGTTTTGTTCAATAGTTTATTGTGTTCATTAAATTCTACTTATGAGTAAGATCATGTGATACTTGTCTTTCTCTGAAGAAAACTATGTCCAGTAAGTTAATCCCTGCCATTCAGGGTTGGACAGGGAAACCTTTTCAAATTGTATTTTTAAGGGCTCTTTAGCAAAGTATCAGTCAGGAATTGATCAGGAGAATCTATAAACCCATTCTTAACACTTTATGCACAGAAATTTAATGCAATGAATTAGGTGACAAAGTTGTTAGAAAAGATTAGAGGGGTTCAAATGAGGCCTGAGATGGTTTTTCTCAAAGACCAGAACATACAGGAAAGGTCTGATTACTATTTCAGGAAGCCATGGCCATCTGGGTTGAAGATGTTCTTGGCTGCTGCAAGAGCATTGTGGTTTCTCTTGCTGTCACTGTAGGAGTGAGCCAAGGCTCTCCAGGAGCCCAATGCTACTCAAGGAAGGATGTAGAAATAGAACGGGTTGACCTTGCTCCAACCCTTGGACACTGTGGCTCCCATTGGCAGGGCCAATAAGGATACAGTGTGCTCTTCCCTACAACCCTGATACTTAAGGTAGTGACAGTACTGATTCTTCCAAATTTCCAATAAAAACACCGAGTCCAAAAGCAGAGATGCTCTTTAGAAACAGAACTTACCACTCATAATAAAATTAAAACTTCATGCCATCCAATATTCTTTTTATAGTTAGTAAGCAATAAGGAAGATTTTATGTGCATGATGATATTTAAAATCAGATTTGTAGGCATTCATCAACTCATGATACTCTAATTTGGACTGGACTTATCTTCAAAGCTCTTCTCATCTTCCCTGCATCTGCGTTCAGCTGATGAATTGACCTGCTGCATGCTCTGAGGAAGCCCATTCACATGCCTGTCAGTTAATTGGGTTGGTTGGCTTGGACACTTAACTTATTCTTCATGTGGTTGCTACTGCAGAATAGCCCTGGCCCTTCCTACATTGCAGGTGGGAATATAAAAGAGCGTGACAGTTTCTTTAAAAACACACTTTAATTTACCATCCAACCAAGCAGTTCCATCTTTAGGATCCATATAAAAGAAATTAAAACATATGTTCACACAATTATTTTATGGAAATGTTTCTAGTATTATTATATATAAAAATGAAAAAGTAGAAACAACTCAAAATTCATCTACTGAATTAATATACAAACAATGAATACTGCTCAGCTATAGAGAGAAACAAAGCACCTTCTACAACACGGAGAGACTTTTAAAATTTTGTTTATAAAAGAAGTCTAACACAAACAACATATATTGTATGGTTTTATTTATATGAAAAAAACAAATATCTAGATAGGTAGAATAGGTTAGCAGTTGCATATAGCCGAGATGGGGACCAGAAATAACTGCAAATAGTATTTTTCAGTGATGCAATTACCTAAAATTATATTGTAGTGATGGCTGCAAAACCATGCATTTAAAATTTAGATTGTAGTGATGGTTGCAAAATAATACATTTATTGAAAATCATAGAATTATACATATATAACAAGTAGATTTTATTTTTATGTACATTGCACCTTAGTAAAGCTCTTTAAAAAGTGAGTTTTGAATAATAAGTAGAATGCCTTGAAAGTATCAAAATACATGACTAGAAGATTTAAATAAATTGATTAACTAAGCATTTCATGGGATTGACAATACATATGCATTTGGAAGGAAGTTCTTTAAATACTTTTATATAGCACTAATTTAAATAAGCCCTAAAGGACAGAGAAACCAAGATGGCAGCATAGGTAAACATCTAAACTGCAACCTCGCACAACAATATTAAAACTACAACTAAAAGACAAAATGGATACCATCCAGAACCACAGGAAAGCTGGCTGAGTGGAAATTCTACAACTAGAAGGAAGAGCACATTGAGGATCAGAGGAGCTGCAAAAGGCTGAGGTACAGATACGCACCAGTGTGCAGAGAGGATGGCAGCTGAGTGTGTGGTTGGCTTTCTAAAGTGGGAAGGAGGCAGAAGCTCCTAATTATGCTGAACTCCGGTGAGTTTCTGGGAACCCAGACTCATTCGGGGAGAAACTGGACTGTGGCAGCAGGCAAAACTCGAGAGTGGCTTTCTCTCAGAGGCACTTACAGCAATTACCGAGGGACACTGAGACCCAGGGGCCTCATAAGGTAGGGCTGATGAGAAGCCAAGGCTGTCTGTTCTGCCCTGAGACTCTGCCCCGAGACTCTGCCCCATCCAAGCTGAGCACAGAGGCTTTTGCAATTTTATAAGTCTTGTCTCAAAAGGCTATCTCTAGCACATAAAGTTCTCCCAGCGCAGACATAACTGATCCTTACAGCCAACTGGCATAGAGGTCAATTCCTCCCAGTGATACCAATAACAATCAAGACTTAACTACAACAAGGCTGTACACAGACTCCAGAAAGGGGTGCACTAAGAGTGTCCACCTCAGGTAACTAAGGAGGCTGAGCCACTGGACTATATAGGACACCTAGCACACAAAGCTATCCTACCAATTCAGGGAAGCAGCAAAAATGCAAAGACAAAGAAACAGATCACAAATGGAAGAAATGGAGAAAAGCAAATAGCTGGATATAGAGTTCAAAACCATGGTTATAAAGTTTTTCAAGAATTTCCTAGAAAAGACCAATAAATTTAATGAGACCCTTGAGGATATGAAAAAGGACCAACTAGAAATTAAACATACACTTACTGAAATAAAAAAATATTATACAGAGACCTAACAGCAGACTGAAGGAAAGCAAAAATCAAGTCAAAGATTTGAAATACAAAGAAACAAAACCACTCAACCAGAAAAGAAAAAAGAAAAAGAATCCAAAATTTGAAGATAATGTAAGGAACCTCTGGGACAACTTCAAGTGTACCAATATCAGAATTATTGGGGTGCTAGAAGAAGAGAGAGAGCAAGATACTGAAAACCTATTTGAAGAAATAATGACTTAAAACTTCCCCCACCTGGTGAAAGAAATATACTTACATGTCCAGGAAGAAAAGAGAACCACAAACAAAAGGAATCCAAAGAGGATCACATCAAGACACATCCTAATTAAAATGCCAAGAGCAAAAGACAAAGAGAGAATATTAAAAGCAGCAAGAGAAAAACAATTAATTACCTACAAGGGAGCACCCATACAATTGTCAGCTGGTTTCTCAAAGAAACTATGCAGGCCAGATGGGAGTGGCAAGAAATATTCAAAGTGATGAATAGCAAGAACCTACAACCAAGATTACACTACTCAGCAAAGCTATAATTCTGAATTGAAGGTCAGATAAAGAGCTTCACAGATAAGAAAAAGCTAAAGGAGTTCATCACCACCAAACTAGCATTATATGAAATGCTAAAAGGTATTCTTTAAGAAAAGGAAGAAGAAGTAATAGGTTAAGATAAAAATTATAAATAACAAATAAATATCAGCAAGTGAATCTAAAAATCAAATGAATTAAAAATCTAATGAACAGGATTAACTGGTGAATATAATAGAACCCGGGGCATAGAAAGGGAGTGGACTCACAATTCTCAGGGGGCAAGAGATGTGGGGGTGTGGGAAGAGACTGGAAAAAAATTGTACACCTATGGATGAGGACAGGTTGGGGGGGGGAGGTAAGGACAGAGGGTGGGGTGGGAACTGGGTGGAGGAGAATTATGGGGGAACAAGAGGAACTATTGTCATAATCTGAACAATAAAGATTTGTTAATTTTTTTTTAAAAAGTCCTAAAGATATTACATACTAGAGGCCTGGTTCACAAAATTCAGCCCAGACTGCACCCTCGCCAATATGGGACCACTTGAAGGATGTCTGACTGTCCGTTTAGGCCCAATCAATCCTGGTGGGATGAAACCTAAAAGGGCATTTGGAAATCCCTCTAACAATCTAGGACTTCTGGCTCCCAACTACTTGCTTGCCTGCTTTCCTGATTGCCCCTAACTGCTTCTGCTTGCAAGCCTGATAACTCCTAACCAGTCACCTGCCAGCCTGATTAATGCCTAACTGCTCCCCTGCCAACCTGATTATCCCTTACTGCCCTCCCCTGCAGGCCTGGCCACCTATAACTGCCCTCTCATGCAGACCTGGTCACCCCTAACTGACCTCCCTGGCAGGCTTAGTCACACCCAACTTCCCTACTCTGCTGGCCTGGTCACCCCTAACTGCCCTCCCCTACATGCTTGATCAGCCCCAACTGCCCTCACTTGCAGACCTGGTCCATCCCAACTGCCCTCCTCTGCTGGCCTGATCACCCACAACTGCCTCCCTTGCAGGCCTGGTCCCTCCCAACTGCCCTCTCCTGCTGGTCATCTTGTGGTGGCCATCTTGTGTCAACATGGGGGCAGCCAGCTTATGTGTTGGGGTGACGGTCAATCTGCATGTTACTATTTTATTAAATAGGATAGAGGCCTGGTGCATGGGTAGGAGCCAAATGGTTAGCCCTTAAAGGTGACCTAGATCAGGTTGGGGGTTCCCTTGGGGCATGGGACCTCCTGTGCGAGGGGTCTGTGGTGGTTTTCAGGTGGGCCATGCCCTCTGGTGACCCAAGTTTCTATAATTGAAACTTTGTAGCCTGGAGTGCAGGACTGTGCTGGCCAGAGTATGCGGAAAGCATGGCTTCCTCCATGGCTGTGGTAATCTAAGCTTCCCTCCTGCTCTCTCTGTGGCCACTGCCATCTTGGTTGGGGTCAATTTGCATACATGCTCCTGATTGTCTGGTGGGCATGGCTTGTGGGTATAGCAGAACATTGGTTAATTTCCATAATGGTCTTTCATTAGATAGGATTACACTTTACCTGGCCCAGGTAAACCGATTGTGGTGTTGACACTATCTGCTGCCTGAAGCAGAAAAATCGAAGAAAGCAGTACCATTATCCCATTCTGTCCTGTGGTCACATGAATCAGCAGATGTTCTGTCACACTAATGTGGAGCTGAGTATCCAGAGTTTGCACAATAAGTGGCCATGCTTAAGCTTGTGAAAAATGTCAGAAGGATAGTGATAGTACACCCAATGTGTTTTCTCTTTTGTCACCAAGAAATTTGTGGTGAAACATGCCTATTAATTTTTCAGCCATACCTCACTTCATTGTGCATCGCAGATACTATGTTTTCTACAAATTGAAGCTTGAGATCCTCCACCAGCCAAAAGACTATGTCCTGCTAAAGACTCAGATGATGGTAAGTACTTTTTGTAATAAAGTATTTTTTAATTAAGGCATGTGCATTTTTTCACATGTAATGCTATTACACACTTAATAGAGTACAGTATAGTGGAAATTTAACTTTTAGATGTACTGGAAAACCCACAACTTTGTATGATTTGGCTTTATTGTGATATTTATTTTATTGCAGTGATTGGAATGAACCTACAAATCTCTGAGGTATTTCTGTATTTTTCAACTGAACAAACCAGTTGTGTAGACTAGTTATATTTTTCTCTGTTTTCCAAATTATTTATTTTTAAATAGTTTACTTGATATTTATTTTTGTAAATTATAGAGGTAATTTAAATACCTTTGAAATTTTTGTATAATTTAACATGGATAACAGTATGGTGATTGTTGGGTGGAGGAGATGGTTGGAGGTGATAGATGGCATAGAAGGGATAAATGATGATGGGAAAAATAAAATTAAAAAAGTGTTTTTATTTAAGGCCAATTCTAATAATTTATGCTTTAAGCAAGTAATGTTGTGTCAGAGAATGTTGTCTTCAAAAAACAAATGCACATTTTCTGGAATAATTAAGTATCTGAGATAAGAGGATGGAAGAAGCAAAATGTTTCACTGCTAAATTCATTTGAGGTTAAAATTTTGGAATTTGAATTTAGAGAACATAGAACTACTGGTAATGACATGATATCAGTGAAAAAGATAAGTAGAGATAAACAGCTATGGAATGTTTATATCAAGACACTGATTTAAAAAAGAGTGGAATAAACATTCAGAACCCGTGTCTGAAGAATAATGTCTTTTTATTTCAGGGAATAAAAGGAAATTGAGAGCTGCTGATTTAGAAGGTGGGAGAAGGAAAAAAAAATAGTTCTACCTTTGAATAATTTTAGCTCTATTCTGTGCAAATGCAAATCCATACTGGAATTTGAGGGATATGTGGTTTAAGTGTGCACTTATTCTAAAAGACAAAGAATGAGTCTAGACAGAAAAATACAGTGATGATGATATGCCTCTCATAATTAAGAAATGGGAGGAATAAGAGAAATCCTTGGATAAGAGAAAGCACAATCTTAGAGATAGTGGAAAACTAAGGTGATGTATTGCTAGGAAAACCAAGGAGGAAAGGGTTTCAGGAATAGCATAGGAGGTGGTTTCAATGCAACAGTTTAAAAGATGAAACACTATGAGAAAAATGTCAATTTCTTAGAATATTAGTTTCTATAGTAGCTACCAATTATTTATGTATTATTATTTTTCTCTCCTAGTTTTAAAAAAAGAAAAATCAATTTTTATAATAAAGTTAGCCTGCCTTGTTTGTCTTAATATTTTATTTTAAATAAATATAAAACTATAGATAGGATAATCCATTACCCATTTAAGCATGTCCAGTGATAATCTGTGATTAAACACATTTATAAGCTTAATTAGCAAAACATTTCTAAGAAAGCAAAAATATCCAAGTAGGGCAAAAAGGGAGAGAACAAGTACATTTACAACTTTTATCTTTTCATTTCCTGTTTTTAAAACACTGGTAATTATTAACCAATTTTCCAAATTAGACATATTATCAAAAGTTGTACAATGTCTACTAATGCATGTAAATAACCAGTAGTTTTTACATAGTATAGGAAGTGATTAAATTTGAATAAATAGCTAAAAAGGGGTCAATATTGTACACAATTTTAATCTAATTAAAGATAATGCTGTCAGAATTTAGAAAAAGTTCCTGTGTTTTATAGCTGGAAAAATAGAGCTTCAGCAGAGACCTGGACTTTAATTGCCATGAGTGAAATGCTTATTTTAATTTCATCTGTTAATTATTATTAATGATACAAAATAATACTAAATGGATTTCTCTCCTATCCTTTGGCTTATTTATAGGTACAAATGGCCTATAAACCAGAAAGAAGCCACAGATAAAGTTTCTATTTCAATAGTTAGAAGCTTCTTCTGAAATAATAACTCACACCTGCTATAGAATTACCAGTTAATATGCCAGCTACCCACTTTATAGTTATGTTCACATCTTCAACCTAATTGCAGTCATGACAGCCATAACTAGCACAGAATTTTACTAAATGGTTTATTTCCAAAAGAATTCCAGTTGTGGCAATTCATTGTCATTCTGACTCTGACTGTAATAAATGGAAAAGTCAAGGAGTGATTTTCTTTTGAAAGTTACTAATATTTTCTTGAAACATAATTTGGAAAAATTATTCATTCAATAAATATTTATTAAGAGTCTGCTCTGTTTCATAAACTATTGCAATTTATAAAGATAAAGCAGTGAAAAAAATGAAAACATTTAGAACCTGTGTCTGAAGCCTAATGTCTATACATCCTCTATGTGCAGCCTGTTCTCAAAGACAAAAAGCCCCTTGGCTTGGTGGATAGAGCATCGGCCTGTGGACTGAAGGGTCCCAGGTTCAATTCTGGTCAAGGGCATGTACCTTGGTTTCAGGCACATCCCAGTGGGGGGTGTGCAGGAGGCAGCTGATCAATGTTTCTCTCTCATTGATGTTTCTAGCTCCTACCCTTCTCCCTTCCTTTTTGTAAAAAATCAATAAAATATATTGAACAACAACAAAAAAAGTTACTTTCCCTCTGATATCAGGACGATGCCTTCATTGAGGGATTTGATGTGCACAAATGGAGAATCAGAGTGCCCTTCTTGAAACTGCTGTTTTTGTTTTCATTTAAGTGTCTTTAGCTCACAGTAATTTTTATGCCAAAGAAGCATTTGTGGGGGTGACATAGTCTCATTTCCTTCAAATTCTAGCCATCATATATTTGTTCCATCTAGCACAAAGTAGAAAAAAGAAAAATAATTGTGCCCGCTTTTTAAAGGAATTTTTAAAAAGTTACTGTGGCATATCTCCTAACAGTCTTTCGGACAATACTTAGTCACAATATACCCTCACTTGGATGTTGGGGAATCTGTCTTTATTCTGGACAGCCCAAGCCATTATCAAATCCTGGGTTACTTTCTTAAAGAAGTCAGGTATGGTGAGTACGATGGGTACCTAGTTATTTAATATAAACTGCTTTGGAGCACTTAGTGACGCAAGATAAAATAGCTGGGCAGAGTAAAATAATGAGGAAGGGAAGAGCCGCTGTTTCATAAGCAAATCTATTGACCTTTTTGATATTTGATTTTATATCCAGGCTGATATGTAGTACCCTTAGAAGACATAGACATGACATTTCCTTTCCAGGGAATCTAGTCAACTAAGTGCCAGGCTGATGGCACCTAGAGGGTTCTTTCTACAAGTCTGTGGATCTCAGGTGATATATGACTCACCTGAGGTATTTGTGAGAACTCTACATACCTGTGCCCATCTGCAGAGGTACTGAATTGGAATCTTTTCAGGCAGGGCAAGCTGTCAAGGTGACTCTTACATATGCGACATAACGAACAAGAGAACTAAGGGAATCTCTGGCCAGCTGGCAGAAAAAGCCTGAAGTACAGAATTTTGCTCATTATAATTTAAATATGAATCATTGAATTTTACCCGGTCTTTTATAATCTGAGTTTACAGATCTGTTATGCCCAGAAACTAAGGATATAAGAACTCATGGTAGATGCCTACATCAATCAACTTGTCTTGTTCTAAGGGAAACATATTGAATAATTTCAGTTTCCTAAAATACCAAAAGGCATTTTCTTTTTAAAGATATGTTAAGAATAACTTATTTATGTGAAGTAGGAGTGGCTCAGTGCACTACATAGAATGAAAATTTCATTTTTCCATATTCCTTCACTAAAATCTGAGAAATTCTGAGCCTATCTCTCACCTCTCAAAGTTAGCCTATAATAGAAATTGAACAATGTAAAGGTTACACCAAAAAGTTTTCTAGAGTACTGGATAATTGGATTGTTAGTATCAAGCCCTTCATTTCCTTGTTTGTTGGGCTTAGAAAGGTGTGACTTCACAGGAACCTAGATGGGACCTTTTGTGTTGAAATGCTGAGCTGCTGGAGGCTGACTGCCTTTTAAAATTAGGCCAGACTGGACACACCTTGAAGGTGCTGGTGCTAACAGCGGGAACATTGTAATTGAGTGCTTTTGTTCTTTGTTTCCTTTGAAACAGGCGATATTTTATTTATTTACACATGCACACAAAGCTATTTGGGTTCATTTTAGCAATTCTTTGAGGCACGTATTTGTAAAATACTGTTGATCATATTTAAATGTAATGTATCTCTTGCTACAGATGACCACCATCCTGGTGAAATAAATCCCTTTACTCTTTCCATTATGATTTAGCTCTTTATTCATTTTTGTTCCCCTGGCTTTCTTGACAATCATTTCAAATTCTATTTAGGGAATAGCACCAAGGGGCATGACCAAAATGAATAAGACTTCCCATCTGTATTCTGATGGGCCTTTGAATGAAAGAACACATTTCCAGAAAGTTAATAAGCCATGGGCTTCATTTATAATGAAACTGCACTATACATTTCATGAACAAAGTAAAACAAAATATTTAAAAAATTTAACTGATTTTTTTCCCTTCAAGGGAATGTAGTCCCCGTTTAGAGAATGAAAACATCCCCCTTTTTTCATAGATCTATTCCCTGACTTTATATCTCAAAGATGAAGAGAATAAGTGAGATTTCTACAGAAAATATATTTCTCTAACCCTGCCAGCATGCTAGCTAAATCTTACTTTTGTGCTAGGGCAGAATCAGAAATCAATAGTATTATCCAGTGAAACACTGAATAAACAACTTCAGGCTCTCTAGGTGAACAAGCTTTCATGTTCACCAATCCAGCATGTCCTGAGGGTCCCTAACCTTAATTTCTTTTTAATATACAGACACACCCATAAAATATGTGAGAATATCAGTTACTCAGAAAAAAAAGACATATGGATTATACTTTACAGAAAAAAATAAGATCTAATAACATTTTTAATGGCAATGTGGTTAATTTACTTTCCTTGGTACCTATTCTGAACATTTAAAGTGTTTTTATTTTTAATGTAGATATGGCATATATTAATGTTTAAACAAAGTCATTATTAATGTTTAAACAACTGCCATTATTTGCAGATGACATGGTATTATATATAGAAAACCCTAGAGATCCCCAAAACTACTAGATTTCATAAATGAATTTGGCAATGTAGCAAAATACAAAATTAACACCCAGAAATATATGGCAAAACCATATTTGATACATTGCAATTTTTGTTAAATGTCAGAAGAAAAGTTGAGTGAAATGATAATATCAAATAAGACTTATGATTTTATATAATTTCTACAATTTTAAATGCATGAAAACAAGATTATATGTTTTAGAAATTTAAAATAATTTAAAATGTTAAAGAAATTCAAAATGTAATACATTCGATTGAAAGAAAGTGAGGTATTTTAGAGGCTTTAAGTCTGTTGAAAACATTTTATTTTATACTAGAGGCCCAGTGAATGAAATTAATGCATAGGGTAAGTATGTCCCTAAGCCAAGCCTGTACCCTCTCCAGTCTGGAACCGCTTGAGTGCAGTCAGACATCCCTCTCACAATCCAGGACTGCTGGCTCCCAATCACTCGCCTGCCTGATTGCCCCTAACTGCTTCTGCCTGCCAGCCTGATCACCCCCTAACCATTCCCATGCCATCCTGATCAGCACCTAACTGCTCCCCTGCCAGCCTGATTGCCCCTAACTGCCCTCCCCTGCTGGCCTGGTCAACCCTAACTTCCCTCTCTTGCTAGCCTGGTTGCTCCTAACTAGCCTCCCCTGCTGGCCTAATTACCCCCAATTGTCCTCCCCTGCAGTCCTGGTGCCCCCAACTGCCCTTCCCTGCCAGCCTACTCACCCCTACCTGCCCTCTCCTGTTGGCCTGATCACCCACAACTGTCCTCCCTGCAGGCCATCTTGTGGTGGCCATCTTTGACCATATGGGGTTGACCATCTTGTATGTTGGAGTTATGGTGAATTTGAATATTACCTCTTTATTATATAGGATGATGGATTTGGGAAACATAGGTACTTAATAAACAAGTTTTGAATCTCTTTATATAACTTAAATATTGCAAAATTAATTTTTAAAACTATTATATTGGGAAAATATATTCACAAAAATATACTCCACAAAATAATATAAAAATATAAAGATAATTACTTCTAATCAATACAAGTAACAAACAGCACAGTATAATATTGATAATTCATATGAACAGGCAATTCACACACAGATATAATAAATTTAAGAAAATTTACACAAACTCTATAGTAATTTTGGAAAGCCATTAAAAAAAAGGTACATGGTACATTTTATTAATTATTCTGAGAAATCCAAAGTGAAATATAAAATATTACAAACATGTTATTTTATTTTTTTATGTATTTATTTTTTAATCTTTATTGTTCAGTTTATTAATTACATTGTTTCCCCTTTTTTATCCCCCTATATCTCCCCTCCACCCTGTACCTATCCCACCCTCCACTCTCACATCCCCCTCCCCAATGTCCTCTCCCATTGTTGCATGATTTTTGTCCAATCTCTTGCTGTACTTCCCACAACCCTTTTCTCCCCAAGAATTGTCAGTCCATTCCCTCTCTATGTCCATGTTTCTGTCATATTCACCAGTTTATCTTGTTCATCAGCGTATCAATTCACTTGATTTTGATGTTCATTTGTTGATAGATGTGTATTTGTTGTTCATAATTTATATTTTTACCTTTTTCTTCTTCCTCTTCTTAAAGAATATCTTTCAGCATTTCATATAATACTGGTTTGGTGGTGATGAACTCCTTTAGCTCTTTCTTATCTGCGAAGCACTTTATCTGATCTTCAATTCTGAATGATAGCTTTACTGGATAGAGTAATCTTGGTTGTAGATTCTTGCTATTCATTATTTTGAATATTTCTTACCACTCCCGTCTGGCCTGCATCGTTTCTGTTGAGAATTCCGCTGACAATTGTATGGGTGCTCCCCTGTAGGTAACCAACTGCTTTTCTCTTGCTGCTTTTAATATTCTTGGCATTTTAATTATGATATGTTTTGGTGTGGTCCTCTTTAGATTCCTATAATTTGGGGTTCTGTGTACTTCTTGGGCTTTTAAGTCAGTTTCTTTCACCAGGTGGGGGAAGTTTTCAGTCACTATTTCTTCAAGTAGGTTTTCATTAACTTGTTCTCTCTCTTTTTCTGGCACCCCAAGAATCCAGATGTTGGCATGCTTGAGGTTGTCCCAGAGGCCCCTTACACTATCTTCAATTATCTGAATTCTTTTTGTTTCTTGCTTTTCCAGGCGAGTGGATTTTGCTTCTTTGTATTTCAAATCTTTGACTTGGTTCTTGTGGCCCTCTGGACTGCTTTTAGGACTTTGTGTAATATTTTTTATTTCAGTCTGTGTATGCTTGATTTCTGGTTGGTCCTTTTTCATATCCGTGAGGGTCTGGTTCATATCCTCAGAGGTCTTGTTCATTTCCTTGAGGGTCTCATTCATTTCCTTGTAAGTCTCATTCATTTCCTGATTGGTCTTGTTTATTTCCTCATAATTCTCATTAAGTTGATTGGCCTTTTGTAGGAGCCTCTTGAAAAGCCTTATAACCGTGGTTTTGAACTCTATGTCTTGTCGTCTTTTCTCCTCCATTTCTTTCACACCTGATTTCTTTCCATATCTCTGCATGGTGGCTGCTTTATGTGGTAGATATCCTCTAAGGGTCAGTGGCACAACCTCCCCAGTTATTTGAGATGGGTACTCTTACTGCAATCCTTTATGGGTTGTACAGTATTTTTTAATTTAAACCCAGCTTGTTGTTGTTAGCCCTAGGAGGCTTTGACCTCCAGGCCAATTGGCTGTGAAGGGAGACTGTGTTCAGGTTGGATGGGCGGAGTCTCTGAGCTGCACAGGCAGCCTCAGTGTCAGCTATGTCCTATGTGGCGCACGCACCTGCGGGTCTCTGTTGGATGGGGATGGCTGCAGACACCTCCAAGAGAAAGCCACTAGTCTCTTCCCCTTGCCAGACAAATCTGCCTCTCCCCAAATGAGTCTGCACACCCAAAGTCTAGCCCAGGGTTGTAAAATAGATGGTTTCTGGGACCAGGAGACAAGTTTCCAGGGGCAAGTTGCGGGTTTGTGCAACACTTGCATGCAAACTTCTTTTCCCAGCCTCCGCGTTTCTCAGCAGACTAGGAGACCTCTGCTGAGCCCCGCTTCCAGGGTGCGTCCCCCGGACCTCGGACCTCACCTGGCACTGGGGAATCTGTGCAGTGGGGACGTCTCTACGTACCCTGGATCTCGGACCTCTCCTGGCGCTGGGGAATTCATGTAGTGGGACGTCTCTGCCCTCCCTGTTGGCGAAATCCAGCCGGGGTTGCTGCTCCAGACCTACAGCCCGTGCGCGCAACCAGGACGGCTCCTAACCTGCTTCCATCTTCAAGGCTGTGCTCCTGCTGATTCTCTGAGTCTCAGTGTCCTACCTTTACTCTTATTTGTGTAGTTTTCACTCAGCCAGCTTTCTGGCGATTCTGGGTGATGTTTGTTTTGTTGTTATGTTGTAGTTTTTAAATCATTGTGCGGGGCAGAACAATAGGTGTTTACCTAGGCCACCGTCTTGGTTCTCTAATTCACAAACATGTTATTTTTAAAAAAAACTCCTAAACATTTAGAAAGCAAAATAATAGTTAATTTGGAAAATGGGCTATTTTTGTTGAGTGGAGGGGAAAATGTTCTATTTTTAACATGTAAGCCAGTAATTTCAGTTTATTTTATGTTAGAAATCTCTAATGTACAAATGCAAAAAGTATTATACACATATTCTATCAAAATATATTAAAACCACTTGTACATCTAGTGTTACATTTACATGATGAAATATTATATTGCATTTAAAAGGAAATAATTAGCAGTAACTATCATAGTGATGTATTTGCAGTAAAGTCATGTTTCCTTTTAGATAGAGACAAATATATATATACTAGAGGCCCGTTGCGTGAAGATTCATGCAATAGGCTTTCCTTCCCCTGGCTGCCAGGACCAGTTTTCCTCCGGAACCTGGGACCCAGGTCTTCCCTCTGGCTGTTGCCTTCTGTTTTTGCTTTGGCCGGCTGGAGGCTTCACTCCAGCCGCAGCCTTCAGTCTTCTCTGCTCTGGCTGGAGTGCCACGCTGCTGCCACCTCGTCTCCACCCTGGAGGGCAGGTGCTCTCTGCGCCACTGCAGCTTTGTCTCCACCCCCAGAGCTGGGCACTTGGCTGCTTGGCCCTGCCCCCCGCTCCTGATTGGCTGGTAGCATAGCCAAGCAGGAGCCAAGGTACGGTCACATTTGCATCTTACTCTTTTATTAGATAGGATATAACAATTTATGTATTTTTAAAATATAGAAAAAATCCATATATTATATAATAACTATTAAATATGATTAGCTACCATCTGTATTCTGGGTACTATTACAACTATTTTGCATATATTATCAAATTGAGTTCTCACAATAGCCCTATATTTAAGATAATTTTATTTTTCCTGTTTTATGTATAAAGATAGTGAAACACCAAGACTAGCAAAATCAATATTTGAAGTGAGTAAGACTGACTCTGGAGCCTGTTTTCTTAGTCACTGTACTCTGCTTCCTGTGTTTGGGTATATGTATGTGTGTTTGTGGGGGTGAGATATCAACATATTTAAAATAATCAGGATGGCCTGGATCATGTGGCTCAGTGGTTGAGTGTCAACCTATGAACCATGAGATCTTGGTTCAATTCCCTGTAAGGACCCATGCCTGGGTTGTGGGCTCGATCCCCATGAGAGGACATGCAGGAGGCAGCCAATCAATTATACTCTCTCATCATTGATGTTTCTATCTCTCTTTGTCTTTTCCTTCCTCTCTCTGAAATCAATAAAAACATATAAAAATATAAAATAATAAGGAAGAAAGCAATGCCTGACATCCATCTGTAACTGCTTTACATAGGAGGGGGAACTAATGGGACTAGAGATGTCAATATTATAGTGCATCAGCTTTATCATTCTGACACCAATTTCAATGTGTGGGTTTTTTCCCATACCACCAAGCAATTTTCAGGCACCAACTGAGTGTCTTATAATTCAGTTCAATTCTCACACTATGTACCCGAGGATAGCATCAGATTCCACAGGTTAAGGACTCAGTCCTATTAGACTGCTCCCCCACCTTCAATCATCACATGTCCAGGTTGTCACCTTTGTTTCCAATCAGGCCACGGAAAAGGTTCCCAAGACTCCCTCCTCAAGTTTGATTAATTTATTGGAGCAGCTCACAGAACTCAGAGAAACATTTGATGTATTAGGTTACTAGTTTATTATATCCAAATGGAAGAGACTTATTGGGCAAAGTACATTGGAGGGTCTCAGAGTTCCCATGGTTTCTCTGGGCTAACCACTTTCTTCATATCTCCAGGTGTTCACCAACTTGGAAGCTCTTTGAACCTCTGCCTTTTGGATTTTTATGGACACTTACTTCATTACATAGGCATGATTGATTAAATTGATTAAATTTCTGATTATTTGGAATCAATTCAACTTCTAGTCCTTCTCCTCTCCCTAGAGTTGAGGGTGTGAAACAGAAGGTTCCTACTCTAATTATATGGTTGGGTCCCCTGGCAACCATCCACTATCCTTAGCTTACCTAGGTGCTTTCCAAATCACCCTACTAACATAACTAAAGACACCTTTATAGCTGTCATGACTTAGGAAATGTCAGTGGTTTTAAGAAGCTCTGTGCCAGGAACAGGGACTGAGACTACATATAAAATAAATCACAGTCTTCATGCATCACTTTTATGTAAAATATTATAAGTTTCTGACAGTCTCTTTATTTCCTTGATGTGTGAGAGTTCTGATTATTAGGAATGATGTAAAGCTTAGAGAAGGGGATTTCAACTAGAAAAGAGATTAGAAAGCAATCACATATAACCCTTAAAGCCCTCAAATATTATCCCCATTTGAACTTCACACTTTCTCAAGTAAGCAAACAGAAAGTGTTTTCTTCTAATAGGTAAAATAATGTTTGGGTGTGTTGGACTGACTTGCCCACACTTATAAATACTAGTAAGAGACAGACCCAGGTTCATGACTCACATAATAGACCACAGTAGATCCAAAGAGATGGAGCAAGGTGGTTTTTTGAGGAGGAATATATGGGCATGGAATTTATTTCTTATATGTGCTTCTCATTCTCTATCTTCTTCACTTTTATGAAGGGAGCTGGTACACGGAATAGCCTATGTAGAATTCTTCCTGACCTTTGCTGTCTCTTTCCTTGGGAATCAGCAGATTAGGACTCCTTCCTAATTACTTAAGCAAGAGAGGTGAACTCTCCCATATTGTACCCTTAGAATGGTAACAACAAGCAAACTAAAAAGCATGGGAGCAAGATTTGTGGAAATTGACTGGTTGGGATTATATGATATCCATTCCTTGTACTTAAATAGCAAGGTAGTTCATAAATGCAGATGTTTACCCATCCACCCATCCATGGATAAGATATAAGAAGTATTCTTACCTCAGAAAACACATGCCTGCACAGGGCACAATAATAGGCAAATAGCAGCTTCAAAGATGAGGGATCCAGCCATCTCTTGAAAACAACCCTGACTAATATAAAATTTCAGTTGATCATTGTAAATAGTGATAGTATTAAGCTCTCTCAGGAATTAAACAACCAATGTTTTTTCCTCCAGGGATGTTCCTGGAGGAAAAGGAAACCAGCAAAATCCTAAAATGAACATTCTTAAATGATACCTTGTTTATACAGAATACACAAAAATCTATAACTCATGGATCCTGAACAGAAGTAGGTATTTCTTCAGAATACCAATATTTTGTAACATTACTCATGATTTTATTGTTATATGTATATTCTTCTAAATTAACTAAATTTTTCTTGAGGATAAAGATACAATTTAATTAACATTTAAAATCCTCAGTTGTTAGGATTATATACTGAATGTAGTAAAAGCTTTAAAAAGTTTGTAATTACATTAATTAAGGTATTGTATTATACTTGCATGCCCAGGATAAATCCTACTTGGTCTTGGTGTGTGATCTTTCTGATGTACTGCTGAATCCAATTTGCCAGAATTCTGAGGAGGATTATGGCATATATGTTGATGAGGGATATTGGCCTGTAATCCTCTTTCATTGTGTTGATTTTATCTGGTTTTGGTATTAGGGTAATGCTGGCTTCATAGAATGAGGTTGGAAGTGTTCCTTCCTCTTGAATTTTTTTGAATAGTCTGAAGAGGATAGGCTTTAGTTCTTTGAATTAATGTACGTGATACATCACATAACCAAATTGAGAGATAAAAAAATCACATGGTCATATCCACTGATGCAGAAAAAAAAAACATTTGATAAAATCCAACACCCTTTCTTGATAAAAACCCTCAGCAAAATGACAATAGAGGGATCATAACTTAACATAATAAAAGCCTTATATGACAAACCTATAGCCAATATCATAATCAATGGGCAAAAACTAAAACCATTTCACCTAAGAACAGGATCAAAAGAGTAATGCCCACTTTCACCTGGAATTGTTAGTCATAGCAATTAGACAAGAAAAAGATATAAAAGGTATACAACGTGGAAAAGAAGATGTAAAACTCATTATTCACAGGTGACACGATGCTGTACATAGAAAACTCCATAAAAAATTATTAGACTTCATAAATAAATTTGGCAATGTGGCAGGATATAAAGTCAACGCCAAGAAATATATTATATTTTTATACACCAATAGTGAACTTTTAGAGAGATTTAAAAAAATACCATTTACCATCAGACCAAAAAAAGTAAGATACCTAGGAATAAATTAACTAAGGAGGTAAAAGACCTGTACTAGGAAAACTACAGAACACTGGGGAAAAAAAGATAGAGAAAAACATAAACAAAGAAGAACATACCGTGATCCTGGATTGGTAAAGTCAACATCATTAAAATGTCCATACTACTCAAAGCAATCTATAGGTTCAATGCCCTTGCCATTAAAATATCAAAGCATATTTCACAAACCTAGAATGAACTCTCCAAAAATTCATCTGCAATAAAAAAAGACCCTGAATAGCTGCAGCAATCCTGAGAAAGAAGAACAAAATAGGAGTGATCTCAATACCAGATATCAAGATTTATTACAAAGCCACCATTCTCAAAACTGCCTGGCACTGGCACAAGAACAGACACAGATCAATGGAATAGAATAGAGAACCCAGTTATTGACCCAAACAACTGTGCTCAATTAATATTAGACAAAGGAGGCATATACATACAATGGAGTCAAGACAGTCTCTTCAATAAATGGAGTTGAGAAAATTGGACAGAAACATGAAAAAAAAAAAAAAGAAACTAGACCACCAACTTACACCATACACAAAAAATAAACTTAAAATGGATAAAGGACTTAAACGTAGACAGGAAGCCATAAAAATCTTAGAAGCCTGCTGGCCTGTGTCCTATCACAGTCTTGGAGCCCTAGAAGGGCAGACAGTGGGCCTAAGCTTCTAATAGGACATTCTTAGCACTTCTGGTGAGGTGGGAGAGGCTCCTGCCACCACCTCTTCCCATTCACCAGCCATGAGCCTGTGCTCTGGCTGAGTGGTGCTCCTCCTGTGGAATCATACTGACCACCCTGGGGCAGCTCCTGCATTGAGCATCTGCCCCCTGCTGGTCAGTGCATGTCATAGCGACTTGTCTTTCTTTCCTCTGTATGGTAGATTTGTATATCAGCCTTTTATGTAAGACTAGAGGACCAGTGAATGAAATTAATACACAGGGGGAGGGGAGAATACCTCAGCCCAGCCTGCACTCTCTCCAATCTGGGACCCCTCGAGGGATGTCCAACTGCCCAAATAGGCCCAAAGCAACAAAACCAAAATGGGCAGTAGGACATTCCTCTCACAATCCAGGACTGCTGGCTCCCAACTGCTCACCTGCCTGCCTTCCTGATTGCCCCTAACCACTCTGCCTGCAAGACGGATCACCCCCTAACCACTCTCCTGACAGCCTGATTTATGTCTAATTGCTCTCCTGCCAACCTGTTTGCCCCCAACTTCCCTCCTCTGCTGGCCTGGTCACCCCTAGCTGCCCTCCCCTGCAGGTTTGATCGCCTCCAACTGCCCCCCTTTGCAGGCCTGGTCCCTCCCAACTGCTCTTCCCTCCAGGCCTGGTTCCCCACAACTGCTCTCTCCTCCAGACCTGGTCCCCCTCAATTGCTCTCTCCTGTAGGCCTGAGTCCCACCAACTGCCTTTCCTGCAAGCACCGGTGACCCCCAACTTCCCTCCTCTGCCAGCCTGGTCACCCCTAACTGCCTTCCCCTGTAGGCTTGAATGCCCACAACTGTCCTCCCTTGCAGGCCTGGTCCCTCCCAACTGTCCTCCCTGCTGGAAATCTTGTGGTGGCCATCTAATGTCCACATGGGGGCAGGATCCTTGACCACATGGGGGCAGCCATCTTGTGTGTTGGAATGATGATCAATCTGCATATTACTCTTTTATTAGATAGGATAGAGGTCTGGTGCATGGGGAGTGGGGCCCACTGATTTGCCCTGAAAGGTGTCCCAGATCAGGTTGGGGGTTCCCTTGGGATATGGGGCGGACTGGGCAAAGGACCTGTGGTGGTTTGCAGGCCACCCACACCCTCCACCCCAGCCACCCAAGGGGAGGCCCTCTTATCTGAGGACACGCGGAAAGCTTGGCTTCCTCCATTGCTGGGGAAACCCAAGCCTCCCTCCTAATCTCAGTGGCCGCAGCCACCTTGGTTGGGATTTATTTGCATATTTGCTCCTGATTGGCCTGTAAGCATGGCTTGTGGGTGTAGCAGAGGTATAGTAAATTTGCCTATTACTCTTTTATTAGATAGAATAATTTTCAAACTGCTTGACACAATGTCCATTCATAGACTTATTTATGTTTTGAGTAGTTGGGATTAACCTTTTATGACATGTATGATCAGCTAAAGTTATAGATTACTATATAAAAATTCCATGGAATTTTACAAATTAACATCAAAATAAATCTATTCATGTTATACAAATGTGTCTAGATGCATACTTTTAAACCTAACTCTCATATTTTTAGTGGGGTTATAATAAATAATGTAAAATTTCTTCTGGCATAATATATTTTGGTTGGGGATAATAAATTTACAATTATAATAAGTCAGTTTCTATGTGTCATGCACACATCTGAGTTCTTTATAAATGTCATGGTTAATGTCAGATCATTCGTTCCTCCCCTGCTTACCCTCTTTACCCTATTTTTCAAACCAGGAAGAAACAGATGTGAGTTTACATATTTTAGAAAAGAATTAACTCCTCTCTTACCTGAATACCTGGTCTTTAAATCATATAGATGTTTTTTAAAAACAAAAAATTATTACAGATATGCATCAAAGGACGTAACTATGAATTACTTACAATTAAAACTTTTATTAACCTCACTTAGGAAATAGAATCTGTAATTATTTAACTGGCTACTTATTCTTGATATTTTCCAATGCACATACCTAGAACAAGCTAACAACCCTCACAGGCTGAGCTCTATCCTGGATCCTGAAACAAATCCCTTTGCTAATCCTGCAAGATTTAATTTGTTTTACTTCACATGACTGACATTTTAGCATTTGGAACTACTGTTCTGATTTCTCTTACTATATTAAGTTTTCTAAGAACAACAACAAAAATCATTTTAGTTCTCTGTAGGAATACTTTCACTTAGTTAATTAATCTTACATTTAAAATATTTATAAGCTTCCATTAAAGAAAATATATAATTGTTTTGTAGAGCATAATGGAAAACTTTGTCTCTCATCCACCCCTGTGCCTTTCCATAGGTATAACCTGTGTGTCTCTTATTTAAGGATCACATAGTAAATTTTGCTGATTTGCAGAACTGAATTATGTGTTTCATGATATCCTATATAATAAAAGAGTAATATTCAAATTAACCATCACTCTGCTACACCCACAAGCCACTCTCACCAGCCAATCAGGAACGGCTATGCAAATTAACCCAACCAAGATGGCTGTGGCCACTGAGAGTAGGAGGGAGCCTTGGGTTTCCCCAGACATGAAGGAAGCCAAGCTTTCCCCCTGCCCTTGCCTAGGCCTCTACCCAATGCTACAAAGTTTCAATTACAGAAGATACATAAATCCCAACAGAAATGGTGGCAGGTACTGAGCTGGAGGGAGCAGAGGCTAAGGTTGCCCCTAGTGTTGGAGGAAGCCAAGCTTCTGCAACCCTGGCCAGCCTAGGCCTCCACTCCAGGCTACAAAGTTTTAATTAGAGAAGGTAAATAAATTCCAACAGAAATGGATGCCACCACTGAGCGAGCAGAAGGCTTGGCTCCACTCCAGGCTACAAAGTTTCAATTGTAGAAGATAAATAAATCTCAGATAGGCAGGCCTCTCCGTAAGTGGCTGGGGGGTGTGGGCAGCTTGCAAACCACCACAGGTCCTTTGCCCAGTCTGCCCCACGTCCCAAGGTCCCAAGGGAACCCCCACCCTGATCTGGGACACCCTTCAGGGCAAACCAGCTGACTACGACCCATGCACCAGGCCTCTATTCTATTTAATAAAAGAGTAATATGCAAATTGACCATCACTCCAACACATAAGACAGCTGCCCTCATGTGGTCAAAGATGATGGCCAGCAAGGGAAGGAAGTTAGGAAGGACCAGCCTGCAAGGGAGGGAAATTATGGGCAATCAGGCCATCAGGGGAGGACAGTTGGGAGGAACCAGGACTGCAAGGGAGGGCAGTTGGGGGCAGTTAAGCTTGCAGGGAAGGGCAGTTAGGGTTGACCAGGCTGACAGAGGAAGAAAGTTGGGATCAACCAGGCCTGAAGGGAAGGGCAGTTAGGGGAACCCAGGCTTGCAGGGGACAACAGTCGGGGGTACCAATCCTGCAGGAAAGGACAATTAGGGGTGACCAAGCCTACAGTTGAGGGTAGTTAGGGGCAAAGAGGTTGGCAGGGGAGCAGTTAGGCTTCAATCAGACTGGCATAGGAGTGGTTAAGGGGTGATCAGGCTGGTAGGCAGAAGTGGTTAGGAGCAATCAGGAAGGCAGGCAGGTGAGCAGTTGGGAGCCAGCATTTGAATTGTGAGAGGGTTGTCCAACTGCCCTTTTCAGCCAGATCCTCCTGGGATTGTGCTTAAACGGGCAGTTAGACATCTCTTGAGGTGTCCCAGATTAGAGAGGGTGCAGGGTGGGCTGAGGGATACCATCCAATGTGCACAAATTTCATGCAATGGGCTTCTATTTACTAAATAATATGAGCTGTATATAACAAGGTATTTATGTCTCCCCATAACAAAGCATTTATCTTTCTTTGTTTATCCATTAACTCTACAAGTTGTCATCAATACATTGTAGTTCCTACCATAGGCCAGGAACTGGGCTGGAGGTAAAGTAATCCTAAAGTAACAGATACCAGCCATTCTCTCATAAGTGTTGTATAGCGAAGTAACTAAAAGTAAACTGTAAGTTATGTAAATAAAAATTCATCAAGCTATAAGCTCATAGAGCCTAGGAATTCATTATGGTGTGGCTAGTTAGGCCAGAACTAGTTAGGGACAAGCTCTTGATTAAGTAATATTGAGTAGATATCTATAAAGGAAAAGTTAAGTAATAGAATAGTTGAGAGGATAAGGAAAATAATAGAAGGAGTTGTTTTTTAAGCAGAAAACAACAGTATATAAAAAAGGAACACACATTTCTGAAAAAATTCATGAAATATTACTGTGGTATATTTTGAACTGTGGTATATAGGGGTTTCAAGTAGACCAGTTAGAAGCTAAGTCACTAATAAGAAGGGGGCAGGGTAAAATGACAACTTGAACTAGTGTGATGACAGTGGAAAGGGGGAAAAAGGTAAATTTAGTGGAATTTGGTTATTATTGAGTGATAAGTACTATGTATAAGTGAAGGCAGGTAAGTGTGACTTCTCAGTATTTACATATTCATAGAAGCAAATAGTATCAATCACTAAGATAGCAAATACTGAAGGAGACATATTTGATTTTCTGTTTGAAAGATATGCAGAAGAGATTCTGGATTTATTTGAAATATGCTCAGTTTGAGGTAATTTTAGTCTTTATTTATTTGACATACTAGAGGCCCAGTGCATGGAATTCATGCATGGGGGGCAGGGTAGGGGTGTCCCTCAGTCCATCATGTGTCCTCTTGCGATCCAGGACTCTTCAGGTAGGGTCTCTAGACCTGGCCAGCTTTCCAGGATTACTGGGGCTTTCCTTCCCCCAGCTGCTGATAGCTGGCCCCAGCCCCACTGCTGCCACTGCGTGCCATCTGTGTGGTGGTTGCCTCCCTCTGTGGGTGATAGGCCTGGGGTGTGATCGCTTGACTGGCCTTGGCCTCCCTCTGTGTGGCAATTGCTGGCCAGCCCCGCACACCTGCTGTAACTTTGCTGGCTAGTGGCCAAGGGCTCCCTCTGTGGGGCGATTGATTACAGCACCCTCAGATTGATTGCCCCTCAGAGGTAGGCCCCTCCCACCCACTGAAGAACCACTGGCCAGGTAGCCTGGGCCTCTCTCTGTAGGGAAATCCTGGGACTCTGCAGAGGTAGGCCCCACCCACCCGCTGTAGCATCACCAGCCTGGTAGCCTGAACCCCCCTCTTTGGGGTCATGGATAGCAGAGCTCCAGGATCTATCACCCAACAGAGGGAAGCCCCACCCACCCAAGCCCCACCCAACCAGCCTGGGTTTCGCAATTGATCACCATGCAGAGGGTGGCCTGGGCCTCCATCTTTGGGGTGATTGATCTGTGGAGCCACTGCATCAATCACACCACAGAAGGTGGCCTGGGACTGTCTCTATGGGGCATTTGTGGGGTGATGGCGGATCCACTGACCAAACTCATTGCACTTGGCTGGCCTGGCACCAGTGCATGTCATAGCATGGTTGTCCGGAAGGTTGTCTGGACAGTTGTTCTGCTGTTTGGTCATTCCATCGATTTGCGTAGTATGCTTTTATTATTACAGACTAGTGGCCCAGTGCACAAAATTCATGCATGGGGGGGTCTTGTCTCTCAGCCCAGCCTGCACCCTCTCCAATCTGGGACCCCTCAGTTAATGTGTGACTGCCAATTTAGGCTTGATCCTAAACCGGCAGTCAGACATCCCTCTCACAATCTGGGACCACTGGCTCCTAACTACTCACCTGCCTGCCGGCCTGCCTGATTTCCCCTAACCACTCTGCCTGCTGGCCTGCTTGCTCCAAACTGCTCCCCACACTGGCCTTCTCATTCTCAACTGCCCCCCTTTCCAGCCCTACCAGCCTCCCCTACCAGCCTGATAGCCCCGAACTACCCCACACTGCTGGCCTCTTTGCCCTACCAGCCTGATAGCCCCCAACTGCCCCCCCCTACCAGCCTGATAGCCCCCAACTACCCCACACTGCTGGCCTGCTTGCCCCAAACTGCCCTCCACTGCTGGCCTTCTCACCCCAAATGCCCCTCTTTGCCAGCCTGATTTCCTCCAATTGGCCCCCCTCCCCCTCTGGCCTTCTCACCCTCAACTTCGCCCCACCAACCTGATCGCACCCAACTTCCCACCAGTCAGCCTGCTCAGCCTCAACTGCCCCCTTGCCGGCCTGCTCTCCCCCAACTGCACTCCTGCTGACCTGATTGCCCCCAACTGTCTCCCACTACCAGCCTGCTTGCCCTGAACTGCCCTCCCCATCTGGCCTGATCACCCTTAACTATCTCTGCCTTGGCCCTGCCACCATGGCTTTGTCTAGAAGGATGTCTGGAAAGTCTCCTGGTCTAATTAGCATATTACCCTTTCATTAGTATAGATATTAATGTTCCACCTAGTGCCAAGAAAAAATCTTAGTGCCTTTAAGTTTTAAGTGGACCATTAGATATAGAATATAAAACTCAATGAGTAAATTTAAATATAAATTCCAAATCATTGACATATAGATTGCCTTGGACCTGTAAACATGGATGAGGTAAGATTGAGAAAAGAAAATATATAGCACTAAATTGAGGAGTTCCAGTGCTGGGAGAGATAAGAAGTTATGTATGATCCAGAAAGATATGTAGAAGCTGGAGCCGGATACAACAGAATAAGATAAATAGAACCTGGGTGGTAAAATCCAAGGAAAATGTTTTAAATGGGAAATAATCCATAGGACAGTGAAGAAACCTAAAAATATGCTTTCAAACTAATCTATGGGTTCAATTGTGCATATTCATGATTGATTCTCATTAATAGAGGCTGCTTATCACTATATTTTCAAACATATCAACTCAAAACATTTGGTATTTGCATAGTGTTCTTCATGAAAGCATTAATGTTGCATTAGAAGGTAAAATAAGTATAATGTTCATTGTTTTAGCATTATCATCCATCAATTTATGTTAATTTCAAAAGACATAAAACAGTATCTTATGTATCTGAAAAATCTATATAAGGTTGTAATTTTAATTTATCAGTTAGTGCTTCTACATTAACTGAATATGCACAGATTTTTAAAATAGAGATTAAAATATGAAAGCAATCAAGCTATTTACAATCTAATTAGCTCAAAAATTGGATGGGTAATAACAATGCATAATTAATCTGGTTTGACTGTGACAAACTTGAAAGGGAGATTATGAAATTAGTAACAGAAAAAAATAATTAAAAAAAGAAACATGCTTTGTAATCAAAGCCAAAGTAAAAGAAGCCATCAGACATCTTTAATTCTTACAGCATTTTATGTGGGACATTATATTCATATTATATACTAACTAGTACCCCGGTGTACAGATTTGTGCACATTGAAAGGAAATTAATTAGAAGAAATATTTTAATATTGCTATTTGCCATTTCTCTATAATATGTGTTCACCAAATTTATGATCGACAATGATAGATCAAAACACATGCATGTGATTGGTGCTAGTGTGAGCTTTATATGTATCATGCATATGCAAGTCAACTTAACCTTTTACACACACACACACACACACTGGAGGCCCAGTACATTAAATTTGTGCATGGGTAGGGTCCCTAGCCCTGGCTAACGATCAGGGCCAATTGGGGCCTTCCAGCTGCCAGCTGGGGCTTTCCTTCTGGCTGCTGGATGAGGCCCTCTTTCCCCTACTATGATTTGCTGGATGGGGCCTTCCTGAGTTCTGCATCACTTTCTGGTGGTCAGCACACGTCATAGTGAGTGATAGAACTCTTGGTCTTCTGGTTGAACTACTGTGGGGACACTTTGCATATTAGCCTTTCATATCTATATTAATAAAAGAGTAATTTGCTAATTAGACCATGAGACCTTTCAGAAGTCCTTCCAGACAAAGCCATGGTGGCAGGGCCAAGCCAGAGGCAGTTAGGGGTGATCAAGCCTGGAGGGGAAGGCAGTTAGGAGTGATCAGGCAAAGAGAGGAGGGCAGTTTAGGGTGATCAGGCTGGTAGGGGGCAATTGGGGCTGAGCAGGCCGGCAGAGGGGACCAGTTGGGGCAATCAGACCAGCATGCAGAGTGGTTAGGGGTGATCAAGCAGTCAGGTAGGTGAGCAGTTGGGAGCCAGCAGTCCCAGATTGCAAAGGGGTTGTCCAAAAGCCAGATTAGGCCTGATCCCACAGGGATCTCAGATTGGAGAGATTGCAGGCCAGGCTGAGTGACAATTCACACTGCGTGCACAAATTCCTTGCACTGGGCCACTAGTATCTAATCTAATAAAAGATAATATGCAAATTTAACCATACATTCGCTACACCCACAAGCCACGCCCACCAGCCAATCAGGAGCACATTATGCAAATAAACCCCAACCAAGATGGCTGCCACCGCTGAGAGCAGAAGGAAAGCTTGGGTTTCTCTGGCAACAGAGGAAGCCAAACTTTCTGCCTGCTGTTTCTGGCCTAGGCCTCCACTCAATGCTACAAAGTTTCAATTATAAAAGATACAGAAATGGCAGCAGCCACTGAGCTGAAGAGAAGAGAGGCTTGGGTTTCCCTGGCAACAGAAGAAACCAAGCTTTCCACCTGCTGTTGCTGGCCTAGACCTCCACTCTAGGCTACAAAGTTTCAAACAGAAATAGCTGCTGCCACGGAATGAGCAGAAGGCTTGGCTCTGCTCCAGGCTACAAAGTTTCAATTGTAGGACATAAATTAATCCTAGATCCTAGGGCTTCCGCTTGGGTCACTGGGGGGCATGGCCGTCCTGCAAACCTCCACAGGCCCCTAGCCCAGGCTGCCCCACACCCCAAGGGAACCCTCACCCTGATCCAGGATACCCTTCAGGGCAAACTAGCTGGCCCCACCCATGTATCAGGCCTCTGTCCTATCTAATAAAAGGTAATTTGCAGATTGACCATCACTCCAACACACAAGAGGGTTACCCCAATGTGGTCAAAGATCCTGCCCCCATGTGGACACAAGATGGCCAGCAGGGGAGGGCCATTGGAGGTTCCAGGCCCTGCAAGGGAGGGCAGTTGTGGACAATCAGTTGGGAGGGCTCAGGCCTACAAGGGAGGGCAGTTGGGGGTAATCAAGCCTGCAGGGGAGGGCATTTAGGGGTGACCAGGCTGGCAGAGGAGGGAAGTTGGGAGCAAACAGGCTGGCAGGGGAGCAGTTAGACATGAATTAGGCTGGCAGGGTGATCAGGCTGGCAGGCAGAAGTGGTTAGGTGCAATCAGGGAGGCAGCCAGTTTGGAGCCAGCAGTCCTGGATTGTGAGAAGGATGTCCGACTTCCCATTTAGGCCCGATCCCAGTAGATTTGGGCCTAAATAGGAAGTTGGACATCCCTTGAGGGGTTCCAGATTGAAGAGGTTGCAGGCTGGGCTAAGGGACATCCCCCATCCCCCATACATGAATTTCGTGCACCGGGCCTCTAGTATAGATAATAAACTTGCTTAATTAGATCTGTTTTCTGATTTAGCTAAACTTTTTCCAGCCCAGTGAAGTACCCTAGCTCCTCTATCAGGTAATTATCAGCAACATGGCAGTAAATATCAAAACAAAACAAATTATTATTGTAGATCATGCAGGGAGAACAAAGGGTAAAATATTTAACTGTAGCAGTGTTTGACAATATTCTGTGCAGTGAGAAAACCTGAAAACATTTTCAAGGTCCACCATTTCTTACTTTTTTTCAGTCAGGTCAAGTTTCTAAGCCTTTTAAATCTCCATTTTTCAGCCAAAGGAAAGAAAATAGGATTCTACCTAGTCTCCTATATACCTACTCCAGGATTTCTGTGAGGATCAAATGAGAGGAGGCATGGAAAAATGCTCCAGAGACATGTGGTTAAAGTGTAAAATGTTTCCACCTGGCTATAAAGCCAATTGTGTTCCTGAATTTAAAAAACTGCAAGAAGGCTATTTGCTTGGGAGAGGAAGCCAGGTGATGCTACATGATGTCATTACCTGGACACTTAGCATATTAGCCTATTATATATATACTAAAGGCCTGGTGCACAAAATATGTGCATCGGAGGCAGGGGATGTCTCTCAGCCCAGCCTGCACCCTCTCCAATCTGGAACCCTTCTAGGGATGTCTGACTACCCAGTAGGATCGAGCCTAAACAGGCAGTCAGACAACCTTCTCACAATCCAGAAATGCTGGCTCCAAACTGCTCACCTGCCTGCCTCCCAGATTGCCCCTAACCACTTCTGCCTGTCAGCCTGATCACCCCTTACTACGACCCTGCCAGCCTGATTGAAGCTTAACGGCTCCCGTGCTAGCCTGTTTGCCCCTAACAGCCCTCCTCTGCTGGCCTGGTCACCTCTAACTGCCCTCCCTTGCAGGCCTGGTCCCTCCCAACTGTCCTTTCCTGCTGGCCTGGAATCTCCCAACTGCCCTCCCCTGCTGGCCATCTTGTGGTGGCCATCTTGTGTCCACCTGGGGGACAGGATCTTTGACCACATGAGGGCAACCCTCTTGTGTGTTGGAGTGATGGTCAATCTGCAAGTTACCTTTTATTAGATAGGATAGAGGCCTGGTTCATGGGCAGGGGGGCAGCTAGTTTGCCCTGAAGGGTGTCCTGGATCAGGAAGGGGATTCCCTTGGGGTGTGGGGCAGCCTGGCTGAGGGGCCTGTGGTGGTCTGCAGGCTGGCCATGCCCCCCAGTGACCCAAGCAGAGGCACAGAATTCTGGGATTAATTTATGTTCTACAATTGAAACTTTGTAGCCTGGAGTGAAACCAAGCCATCAACTCTCTCTGTGGCAACAGATATTTCTGTTTGTGCTTATTTAAATTCTATAATTGAAACTTTGTAGCCTAGAGTGGAGGCCTAGGCACTATGACTGCAGAAGCTTGGCTTCCTCCATCGCCGGGCAACCCTAGCCTCTGCTTTCTCCAGCCTCTTTGGGTTATATCTTCTATAATTGAAACTTTGTAGCATTGAGTGGAGGCCTAGGCCGGCAAGGGCAGATGGAAAGCTTGGCTTCCTTCATTGCCCACGATACCCAAGACTCCCTCCTGCTCTCAGTGGCCACAGCCATCTTGGTTGGGGTTTATTTGCTCCTGATTGGCTTGTGGGCATGTCTTGTGGGCCTGGCTTGATCGGGGGTACAGTCAATTTGCATATCACTCTTTTATTAGATAGGAAATATATATATATGGAAAAATGTATTTCCAACAGAATTCCTTAAAAATTCTTGTAAAATACTTATAAAGCAGAAAAATTAAAACACAGTTGCTTTTGTATTTTTACTTTTATGTGCAAATAATTTCAAAATAAAAATTATTAAAAGATTGTAAAGAATACTAAAACAAAAGAAGATTCATTAACCCTTTCCCCATGTTGAACTATTGTTGACATTTTTATCTCATGTGATGTACCCTTTCCTCTTTTTCATTCTTTCTTCTTTTCTTTCTATGAACAATCTAAGAGTAGGTTATATGTTATCATTGCCCAATATTTAATAGTTACGTAGTAGTTTTATCCAAATTACTCTCCATATTCCAGTTGCCAATTGATTTAATATTTTTCTGTGTACCAACATTTTTCTTTCGTAAAGTATCCTGTATGCCATCAAGTATTATATTGAGTTGTCATTTCTCTTTAGTCTCCCTAAATGGAAAAAAAATTGTTGACTTTCCTTTTTTTTTTTTTGTACATATTTGTTCTTATTTCCCTATAACCTCCCACCCTCCACTTATGCCCCACCCCCTGTTGTCTGTGTCTATTGATTAGGCTCATATGAATGAATGCATACAAGTCCCTTGGTTGACCTTTCCACCATACTCCCACCCTCCCCTATCTTCCCTGAGGTATGATGTTGAGTTTGCCGTTTCTGGGTCTCTGGATCTGTTCTTGTTCATCAGTCTATTCCGTTCATTATATTCCACAAACGAGTGAGATCATATCATATTTATCGTTCTCTGCCTGGCTTATTTCACTTAGCATAATGCTCTCCATCTCCATCCATGTTGACTTTTCTTTGTACTTTGGGTATTGAGGGATATTATTGAAAATTACTTTCCAATATTTTTGTTATTTTGTTTTAACTTTCATTTTAAAACAAAACTCTTCCAAGTTTGTGTGATGCTTCTTCATTTTTAGATTTAGGTTTTATATTCCTAGTCTAAATATTTTCTAAGTGATATTGTGTCCTATTTAGGGTATCATATCAAGAGGCACATCATATCCATTTGCCCCTCATTAGTAATATTAAGTGTTATCACACTGTTAGGGTGTTATCTAGTATGCTTATTATAAACGTGATTCTCAAATATGTTCCAGTACACCCTAGAATCACAAAATAAAATCCTGGGGTGCCTTAAGAAACTTTCAATATTCTAGGGCAACACAATAATGCTCAATATTTACCAAGCACTGTACATATTATTTTCTGGAGCAGACCTCACTGTTATATTGCATCATGCTATGTTCTTTCAAAGATGTTATAGCCTTACACACCTAGATGTATTGTGTTTGCTGGGATGAAAACCAGTACACAAAATGCAATTTATTTTTTTATTTTTTTAATATATTTTATTGATTTTTTTACAGAGAGGAAGGGAGAGAGATAGAGAGTCAGAAACATCAATGAGCGAGAAACATCGATCAGCTGCCTCCTGCACCCCCCCTAATGGGGATGTGCCCGCAGCCAAGGTACATGCCCTTAATTAGAATCGAACCCAGGACCCTTCAGTCCACAGGCCAACTCTCTAGCCACTGAGCCAAACCGGTTTCGGCAAGGGTTCACAGCATTTAATGAGATTTCAAATTTGAGAATTTGCTCAATGTCCAATAGTTCATTGTTTCTTTTAACATATGTATTTTATTTTCAAATATATATTAAGCCTTTGCATGTAATGATTATTAAGTTGTTTAAACCTAATTATTTATTAAATAGAACCTTTGTTATTTATTTGTTTGTTTTTTTGTTTATTTAATTTTGCCCATTGAAACTAATATAGAATTACTCAGATAATGTACTGAGTTTAGAGACTTTCTCACTATAGGGTTTTTTTTCCTTTTGTAATTAATAGGCAATCTATACTGAGACACTTTAATATACTTTAATCTTCGATATTTAATTTCACCATCCCCCTCCTCAATTAATCATTTATTGAAGAGTATTGCCTGGTTCAGTCTTTAATATAATGAATACAAAATTATTATTTCTATTTCTATTATTTCCTCTGAATTCAACAGTTCACACTTGGCCTTTTTACTGAAAGCATGAGCTCATTTTTTTCCTACCTATCAATCTATGTATCTGTCCATCCACTTATCCAACCATCTATCTACCATTTGTTATAGATATGGCTTCGTGAATTTAAATTTTATTTCAAAGTTTATAACTCATCACTCTTCTTGATTATTCTGTTTGTCAAATTGTCCCAGATTTGGCCCCTTGGAGCCTGTTCAAGGTAGTACATGTGCCCTTGTGGCATGCACCCATTTTAGTGCTTCTTTTCTTTCTGGTATGGCAACATGTTATAGTCTCATTTTGTACTTCCCAGAACCAGCCCGTGAGTTAGTTATTTTTTCCAAATAATTTAACTAATGTATTTGCATATTGACACACATATGTAAAAATTAAAAATTTTGTGTAAAATATGATTGTGTGTGTTCAGATATTATTTCATTGGTGGCTTTGTGAAAAGGATGGTCATTGAGTTGCCCTTCAAAATCAAGTAAGATTTATTTAGACATACAAATCTTTAGAAAAGGATATATCTGAAGATATTATAGTCCAAAGTAATGAAAAGAGTAGCTTGAGAGAATGTACAGGAGAAAAATAAAGCAGTCAAGTTTATTGATTTATGACATGGTTAAAAATAGTGTGGGTGGAGCATACATTAGGAAAAGTATGTGAGAATCACATATTAAAGACTGAAAAATAAAATCGTCAGTATGCCTATTCTTTCACTCACTCATCTCCTTCCTCCCTACCCTTACTCTTTCTTCCCTCCTTCCTTCTCTAATATTTTCCATATATTTAATTATTTAAGACTATCACAATATGTATTCCATTATAGGTATAATATTTAGCAGTATTGTTTTTCTGTCTTTAGTATGTTATAAGCATTTCCTTCTAGTTGCTTATGAATTTATTTGCCAAGATAAACAAATAACCTCATTGGTTTATTTTATTCCTCTAGAGCAGTGGTTCTCAACCTTTCTAATCCATGACTCTTTAATACAGTTCCTCATGTTATGGTGACCCCAACCATAAAATCATTTTTGTTGCTACTTCATAACTGTAATTTTGCTACTGTTATGTAAATATCTGTGTTTTCCAGTGGTCTTAGGCTCTATAGCAGCAGTTCTCAACTGGGTCATAACTCACAGGTTGAGAACTGCTAGCAGGATCACTTAAGACCATCAGAAAACACAGATATTTACATTACGATTCATTAACAGTAGCAAAATTACAGTTATGAAGTAGCAACAAAAATAATATTATGGTTGGGGGTCACCACAACATGAGGAACTGTATTAAAGGGTCACGGCATTAGAAAGGTTGAGAGCCACTGCTCTAGAGATTTGATGAGAGTTTTAACTTAAATTAAGGATGATCTATATTGTCAGGCACCCATGCCCCAAATTGAAATTAATCAGAGGTTCTTTGTATCAGGGGAATCTTAAGGCACAAGGGTTATATTTATGCTAATTTTTGTTAATATGACTGGAAGGCATCAGAACATAATGGAACACAGAACAACCTTGGAGTCTTAAGAATTTATTCTACAGCTTCACCAAAGGAATAATTTTTAGTATAAGTAGTAAAAATTTTATCTTGTCACAATATATTGTGAACATCTCTGCAAGTTGGGAATTATATTTAACACAATAATTTCAACTGTTACTTTGGATCTCATTGTGTATTGGCACAAAACATGTTATCCATTGTCTACCTACATATAGATAAGTTGATTATAATATTTTATACTATTAAATCATCATATGATAAGCTTCTGTTAATGTGTTTCTCTAAGCATGTATCTGAATATATACCTATGTACATTCACATTTATTATTGATAAATTATCTTGAAATAAGTTATATCAAGTTATTGTCTTAATAGTTGAAGTCAAATACATGGGAATCTGTACAATGTTAGTTTTACTTATGTTTCTATTGCATTTCGATGGTCCTTGTCAAATATCTACTTTAGATAATTTGTTAAAGAGAGGTGGCTGCAGCAAGAACGCCTGTAATATGACTAACATACACACTAATATCTATAAAAACTGTATACCTTTTTTATGTGGTGTATATATTTTTTAATTCTGGCAACAAGTGCTTATGTATCGCATTATATAGCTATACCATAATTTGTGAAAATATCCCACTATATTTTGGCATTGAAGTTATGTAAAATTTAATACATATGGAAATTATGAATAGACTACTCTTTCAAATTTCTCTTAATGTGCATATATTTTTAGAATATAAGAATATTATTCAGCCATAAAAATGAAATGTTGCCATTTGTGACAACATGGATCTTGAAGGCTATATGCTAAGTGAAATAAGTCAGAAAACATTACAAGGTAGACAAATAATGTGTGATCTCATAGAACAGTGATGTTTCCTGCCCTGTCCTCTTTCACTGTCATCAGTGTTCTGAATGATGGCTGTCAGTGAGGAAAACTCACCTGCTGCTCTGGCTGGGGGGGTGTCTGTTCCTTTCGAGATTGTCCCATGGTGGGCACTCCCAATGCCATGATCCCCAGAGTGGTGATTCCCATGAGGGTAACGAGCACTGGCATTGGCTTGAAGTGCTGAGGCTTTCTTTCATCATGCACTTTTGGGGGACCAGAGACACATTCATATGTAGTTCAACAAAATTTTTCTGTCTAGACACCTCCCAGCATTCTTTTACACAGACCAGGGTGCTCTCCTTGGTGGCCAGTCTTTTGTCCAAAATGATAGCTACCATGAGGGTTATGTAGAAGGGTGCCCGGATACCACAATTATCCTCAGTACCTATTTTGGGGACTTTCAAGGAACATTACATATAAATTATATTATTTACAAAATAGAGCCCAAGAGGCTTTTTACCACATTTGAACATCTTATATAAAGTTAATATGCAGGAGACATAATTTCCACCCATGAGATGTGCATTATTGAAAGAAGTAGCTACAATTGAAGTTTCAAGAGAGGGATAATTTCACTTTGCTGCCAAGTAGTTATGACAGCAGCTAGGGAGCCTGTAATGGGACACTTTAACTGGCATTGCTGATGGCCAATGAGCGATATGTTTATTTGGAAAGTAATGTCACTACTGCGCAGTCCAAAATGAGCTCAACTGTCAATACAATAGAGCATATGTATAAGAAAATGACCATTAATGTGATTTAAGTTGGAATTGAGATCTGGACTAAATGAAATCTCCTTGAGTTAACAAGCCTGAATTCTTTAAGGTCATCATTTTGCATCTAGAAAAGAGAGGGCTTTAATGCCATGTATAAAGTAAATTAACTGGGGATTGTGGCCCGGGTTTTCCTACAGAAGCAGGCAGCAATAAATGGAATTGTGGGATTACTAATTTCATGGATCCTGGCTCACAGCATTTGCCAAGGAATTTGTCATTATTTTGGCATTCCACATGGTAGTCCAGGATGTTTGTGAGGAATGTTATGTACATAATGAATCCATACCAAAAGAATGGAACTAAATTCAGAAACTGCAGTTTTTCTCACACGTGGAACATAAGTTGAAGGCTAGGATGTTCATTCTCTTTAGTAAGTAAAAAGGTGATCATCACTCCAGAAGGCTGTGGGAACTATGTTGTAGAACAAGAGGAAGGGTGTGACTGTGGTGATTTGTGGAGGAAAGATCTATTTTGTCAGTAAAATTGCACTCTGAAACCTGAGGCTGTTTGTGCTTTGAGGCTTTGTTGCAAACACTGGCAGATTGTACCAACAGGCAGCATTTGTAGAAAAGAGGAAGATGTATATGATCTTCCAGAATGGTGCGATGGGACATCCTAGGATTGTCCAGAAAATGTGTGTATGTGCACAATGAGTAGCCATGCAAGGCCAATGGTGGAGGCTTTTGCTATGAAAAGAAATGCATTGTCCATGATGAACAATCTTAGGGCATTTTTGGCCAGGAGGCCAGGAGTGCAAATTAGAGTTGCTACAGAAAAATGAACACCCTAGGGCAGTGGTCAGCAAACACATTAGTCAACAGAGCCAAATATTAACAGTACAATGATTAAAATTTCTTTTGAGAGCCAAATTGTTTAACTTAAACTTCTTCTAATGCCACTTCTTCAAAATAGATTAGCCCAGGCTGTGGTATTTTGTGGAAGAGCCCCATTCAAGGGGCCAAAGAGATGCATGTGGCTTGGGAGCTGCAGTTTGCTGACCACTGCCCTAGGGGATCTTTTTGGGAACTGTAGTTCCATTTTATATAGCACCTCTAATGTTTTGTGTGGGAGGGTTAGTGTGAGAGTGTTATAGAAATTCCTATTCTGTGAGAGTATTCTACTGTGCATTGGTCCTAGATATATGGTGTTACCTGCTGGGGTACAGTCCACCATTTCGGAATGAATATACTTGACATTGGTGATGTGGATGTTGATATAGAGTCTGGGACACATCTGCATTGAAAGGAAGTGTGTCTCTGTGTCATTTATAAATAATTGTTCATCTGATACCTGCAATATGGACAGGGTCTATGACAACAGAAATAACTGTCATTACAACTAAGAGTAGGAACCTCCCTAGTGCCTGAACAAAAGAAGTGGAATCACTATTGATAGTGGCTTATCTCTTAGGAGAACAGAGCCAGAAAAGCACAAGAGAAGAATTACCTGCTACTATTTTGGTTGATTCCGCTTCTGATATTAGTATTACATTTACTAATTTTCCTTTGTATGAGACAAAAACAAAACAAACTACAAAACACAGAAAAGAAAGAAGAGCAAAAGGTTCTACCTTTACCTGTCCAAATAGAGCAGAGTGTCCGACCTGTACCTGCAGAAGAAAAGGAAAATGTTACATCATCGTAGAAGACAAAGTACTAAAAGTTTAGAGTCTGAAACCCTAATGCTCTTCCAGTTTTATTCTACTGGCAATAGAAATTGTTAGTGCATGTGTCATAAACCATGGACAGAAAATCCCTGAGATGTTTCATTATCTGAGATCATTAACATTAGCCAATACACATTTATTTAGCAAATTATGCTAATTCCTAGCATATTTCTACTTTTCTTTATTTCAAGAAATTTTAGTGTTTATTTTTCATGAAATTAGTCTCTTTGGGTTTCCTGAGTAAAGCCACAGTTCATGAATGGTGTGTGTGTGTGTGTGTGTGTGTGTGTGTGTGTGTGTGTGTGTGTGTTTAATCTGAGAGACAACAGACTAAACACACACACACTTTGTACTCTGCTATTTCACACAAAGAATGAAAACTTACAAATCATATTTTTTCTTTATCAGTCCTAGTCTATTCTTCCAATAGTACTATAGGGAGATTGGAAATCTGGAGATTTTTTTTTAAATAAAATTTTGTTGGGGCGACATTAGTCAACATGAACATATAGGTTTCATGTTGGATTATTAAATTACAAAATCTGTAGATAGGACCATGTACCCACCACCCAAAGTCAAAGTTTTTAAATTGGTTAACAGTGTTTCCTTATTAAGAGCTCTCACCTCAGCATCAAGAATAACTTTCTTTGCACATATTTTACCGATTTGCTAACTCCCAGACCCAACAGCACCCAGAGATAAGGGATAAGGGCATAGCTACCTAGTATGTTAACCTCAGGGCCAGATCTTTAAGTTCTCCACCAAATTCCCCAGGTGCCAGTACTGAACTGGCTAACCTCCTCAAAGATTGGAGTCCTAGATCCAAGGGACTTATTCCAAAGGCATGGGTCCCCATAACCACCTTTTCCCTTTGAACTTCAGTCCTAGAAGCCATAGCTGCATCTACTTGTGAATAAGTCATGGCTACCTCAATGGTATGGTTTTCATTCTTGTGACTGATGTCACGGTTACAGTAGTATTTAATATAACAAGGAACACAGGAAAGAGTGTGGCATGAGAAGCTTTCGAAATTTTCACACACACACCCCCCACCCTTTACCTTGCCAGGGACACATTTAAATTATATAAAATCTGAAAAGAGAGCAAGTTATACTTGTCATTCTTCTTAACTTCATTTATAAAACAGGATAGAGAAGATTACTACAATTCTATGTAGGATATATGACTTATTCTTGGAGGGTACACAAAACATGTATATTACTTAAATACAAAATTTTAACACAAATAATATAAAGTATGGAAAAGTTTAGTCTAAAAATGTAAGTTTTGAAAATAAGTCATTTTTTTCTAATGTTTTTTAAACTTTATTGCTTTTTTGACACTATTACAGATGTCTCTACTCCCCTATCCCCTTTGCCCACCTGCATCCAGTCTCTGCCCCCCTTCCCTCAGGTCATCACCACACTGTTGTCTACATCAATGGACTATACATACTAGTATATGTTCTTTGGTAATCTCTTCCCCTTCTTTCATCCAATTCCCCTTCCCTTTCCACTCTGACAGCTGTCAGTCTGTTGCAGGTATCCATGTCTCTATTTCTATAAGACCATCTGAAAACATTTCTTGGGTGTTGCAGAGCCAGACATGACTACTCTAACAACTTTGTCTTATTGACTTTATTGTTTACTATCTAATAATAAAATAACGGGGAGGGTTAGTACAGTCATACTTGGCCTGGCAAAAACAAAACAAACAAAACAAAAAACAAAAACAACAACAACAAAGAATACAATCTCACTTTTATTCAGATATACGGTTCATGCCAAAATATATATTTAATTGGACTAGATGTATATTTTATCTCTTTTAGCACTGGGTATATTTTTAAACATATTAAATGAGAGGTTTAAGAATCACCAGGACCTGGGCTAATGTCAGGGAGAATAAAGTAAATAAGATAATCATGGACCTGGTACTCATGCAGTTTAAAGGATTAAGTACAACTCAAATAATTTGTTTAGTGCTTTGTGTTGATCAGTTAGAACAATCAATTGAATATTTATACTGAGATCAAAGCGAATTTTTTAATTGCTGCTATCAAATACTTGAAAATAAAAATGAAAGCTTTTTTTCTGAAAACATCAGAAGTTAAAGTACTTACTTCTACCATATTTTTTTCTTTTTCTGAATTTTATTTTTGTCTCATGAATGCTAGTGATTTGGGGATAGCTTTTGTGAACTCTCATTTTTATTAATATACAATGCCATATCATTACAAAGATAAAATTTTAAAAATTACACTTACCAAAAGCATTTGAAGAGAAATGTTTGTCGGTGATCTTACCAGGGACAGCATTTCCTGCGCACCTTGTTATTTGAAATGAACCCTCAATTAAGAAGAATGAATAACCTTAAAGAGATAATTTGTTCTCCAGAGTAATAAAACTATAATTTGAAAATAAGGCATTAAATGTAAACTGAATGAATGCAGAAATGCAGAGTTTATTTTAAAAATAACTAGAGTAAATCAGGAACCCAAATAAATCTATACTAATAAAAGGGTAATATGCAAATTGGTCAGGATGCCCTCACAGTAACAACCGAACAGTAGGCTGCCTGGGGCGACAAAACTGGCAGAGGGGTTAGTGAGGAACGACCAAACAACTGAAAAGCAGGTTACGTGAGGCAACTAGGCCAGCAGGGGTGGTTAGTGAGGGACGATTAAACAACTGAACAGCAGGCTGCGTGGGGTGACCAAGCCAGCAGGGGGGTTAATGAGGGATGACCAAATGACCTAACAGCAGGCTGCAGGGAACAACCAGGCCAGCGGGGCGGGTGGGGTGGAGGGGGCTATGAGAGGTAACTAGGCTGACAGAGCAGGACAGTGAGGGGTAACCAGACTGGCAGGGGGGAGCAGTTGGCCACAACCAGACTGGCGGGAGGCCAGTGAGGGGCGACCAGGCCAGTAGGGGAGGCAGTGAGGGGCAACTAGGCCATCAGGGGAGCAGCTGGGTGTGACCAGGCCAGCAGCGGGGCAGTAAAGGGCAATCAGGCCAGCAGAGGGGCAGTTACAAGCAATCAGGTTGGCAGGCAGGGGTTATCAGGCTAACTTGGGGGGGGGATTAGGGGCGATCAGGCAGGTAGACAGGTGAACAGTTAAGAGCCATCAATCCCATATTGTGAGAGAGACATCCCCTAAGGGGTCCCAGATTGCAGAGGATGCAGGCTGGGCTAAGGGGAATCCCCACCCCCCCTCGCCAGTACATGAATTTCATGCAAAAGTTATATATTAACAATGTACAATATTGGTAAGGGTGTCATCAGCACAGTGCAAAATCCACAAAATTGGGTCCATTAAAAAGTATTAATAAGCATTCCATAATAAGTTTCAAATAACTTTTGAAAGTTGGTAATTCACATGGTAAGTATTTTTTATTAAACTAGAATATCAGGTCTATAAGCTATCTCATGGATTTTAAGTTTACAATAACAACAGAAATATTTACCCAAACATGTCCAAGACCGCTGAGTGACAGGTTTTGTTGTTTTGTTTTGGTTTTGTGGTTGTTTTTTTTTTCTATTGGGCCTTTAAAAAAAATTAATAGTGAACACAGTCACTTCTAAATAGAAGAAGGACATTATTTGCATAAACACTGTTCCCCCTCAGGAATTAGGCAAATATTTCATAACAACATTATAGGAAAGTAGGAAGCAGCACATGATCTGGCCTTTCCCCACCTCTGAATTTTGCTTAGTAGAAATAGCATCTGCTGAGTGGTTTCTAGATTGCTGAGCAATTGGCTTACACCAAGTTTGGAAATGAGCACAGCCTCTTCTGTATTTTCTCTTTTTGGGAATAGCTAGCAGCCCTCCATGCTTTGATGCCTGAAGAGGCAATAGCTATGCTTATTGAAATGGGGACAGGGGAACCATTCCATTCCCAGGGAAGGACATGCATGGAAAATACTGTCTAGTGTTGTTAAAAATTCATAGTTCCTCAGAGATAAGCAAACTTTTTTTCAGGGCCTGAGCTGTCTCAAAAGAGTGTGTGACCTCATTCATAAAATAGGTCTTACCTAAATTACTGAAACGATAAAAAAATAAGATGTGATCAAGAGGTAAGGAGAAAAAAATGGCGGTGGAACAGATAGATGCATTCTGAATCTTGTCCTAGGGCAGACAGAGGGAGCAGTTGAGGGTTGCGTGGGAAGTGTTTGTGTGTTTGTTGGCAAGTTGGGGAACAGCTGGGCTCTGGCAGAAGGAGGGGGACTGCTGGATTTGCCTCCCCTGACTGACCAGCCCCTATGCAGCTGGGTTCTCTCGCTTTTTTTTAAATCTTTATTGTTCAGTTTATTAATTACATTGTTTCCCCTTTTTTATCCCCTATATCTCCCCTCCACCCTGTACCTATTCCACCTTCCACCCTCACCTCCCCCTCCCCAATGTCCTCTCCCATTGTTGCAAGATTTTTGACCAGTCTCTTGCTGTACTTCCCACAACTCTTTTCTCCCCAAGAATTGTCAGCCCATTCCCTCTCTATGTCCATGTTTCTGTTATAGTCACCAGTTTATCTTGTTCATTAGCCTATCAATTCACTTGATTTTGATGTTCATTTGTTGATAGATGTGTATTTGTTGTTCATAATTTATATTTTTACCTTTTTCTTCTTCCTCTTCTTAAATAATATCTTTCAGCATTTCATATAATATTGGTTTGGTGGTGATGAACTCCTTTAGCTCTTTCTTATCTGCGAAGCACTTTATCTCATCTTCAATTCTGAATGATAGCTTTGCTGGATAGAGTAATCTTTGTTGTAGATTCTTGCTATTCATTATTTTGAATATTTCTTGCCACTCGCGTCTGGCCTGCATCGTTTCTGTTGAGAAATCCGCTGACAATTGTAAGGGTACTCCCCTGTAGGTAACCATCTGTTTTTCTCTTGCTGCTTTTAATATTCTCTCTTTATCTTTTGCTCTTGGCATTTTAATTATGATATGTCTTGGTGTGGTCCTCTTTAGATTCCTATATTTTGGGGTTCTGTGTACTTCTTGGGCTTTTAAGTCAGCTTCTTTCACCAGGTGGGGGAAGTTTTCAGTCACTATTTCTTCAAGTAGGTTTTCATTAACTTGCTCTCTCTCTTTTTCTGGCACCCCAATAATTCGGATGTTGGCATGCTTGAGGTTGTCCCAGAGGCCCCTTACACTATCTTCAATTATCTGAGTTCTTTTTGTTTCTTGCTTTTCCAGCTGAGTGGATTTTGCTTCTTTGTATTTCAAATCTTTGACTTGGTTCTTGTGACCCTCTGAACTGCTTTTAGGACTTTGTGTAATATTTTTCATTTCAGTTGGTGTATGCTTGATTTCTAGTTGGTCCTTTTTCATATCCGTGAGGGTCTGGTTCGTATCCTCAGAGGTCTTGTTCATTTCCTTGAGGGTCTCATTCATTTCCTTGAGTGTCTCATTCATTTCCTTGAGGGTCTCATTCATTTCCTGGTTGGTCTTGTTTATTTCCTCATAATTCTCATTAAGATCATCGGCCTTTTCTAGGAGCCTCTTGAAAAGCCTTATAACCGTGGTTTTGAACTCTATGTCTTGTCATCTTTTCCCTTCCATTTCTTTCACATTTCTTTCACACCTGATTTCTTTCCATATCTTTGCATGGTGGCGGCTTTATGTGGGTTTCTCGCAGACTAGGAGCCTCTGCCGCACCCTGCTTCCAGGGTGCGTCCCCCGGTCCTCGGACCTCGCCTGGCACTAGGGAATCTGTGCAGTGGGAGGTCTCCACATACCCCGGACCCCGGACCTTGCCTGGTGCTGGGGAATCCGTGTAGTGGGACGTCTCCACCCTCCCTGTTGGAGAAATACAGCCGGGGTTGATGCTCCAGTCCCAGCCTGCGTGTGCGACTGGGATGGCTCCTAACCTGTTTCTGTCTTCAAGGCTGCGCTCCTGCCGCTCCTCTGAGTCTCAGTGTCCCACCTTTACTCTTATTAGTGGAGTTTTCACTCAGCCAGCTTTCTGGCGATTCTGGGTGATGTCTGTTCTGCTGTTATGTTGTAGTTCTTAAATCGTTGTGTGGGGCAGAACAATAGGTCTTTACCTATGCCACCATCTTGGTGTTCTCCAGCTGGGTTCTCTTGAGGAGCCACCAGCTTGGAGGCAGACTGCACCATCTTGAAGGGAAGGGCCTGAAAATATACAGCTGCCGTACCCACTGAATGGCTGAGACCCCCAGAACACTGGTTCCTAGTTGGTGCAGATGCGGATTCGGAGGAGCTCTGCGCTCGACCACGGAAAGGTCAGATTTCCCCTGGGGTTAGGGTGGGCTGGCAAAGTGGGGAGATCTGAGCCTGAAATAAAGTCCATTGCTGTTGGAGTTGGTAAACATGGAAGAGGGCCCTCAGAGCTGGTGGCAGACGGAATTCCTAGAAAGCAACCCATTTGGACCTGACAGAGAAGGACAGCCCAACAATTTTGGGAGGGTGCTGGCTGCTAAACTCAAGGGGGAAAGGAGTTTTGTATAGACATATGAGTGGAACCTGAGTTCGTGTGCTTGCATTTTTTCTTCTCCTAATCTGAGTTTCTGAGTGCTAAGCCAGGAACCTGGGATTGCCTGGTGGGGTATACCTGGGAGACTGCAGGGAAGAGCTGTTTTTTCTGGAGACTGGGGATCAGAATAGGTGGTCACAATTAGAGAGGCAGCTCTGGGGCAGCCCATCCCCACAAATCAGTATTGAATACCACAGGGATAGCAGGATTTTAGTTCAGGCTATAGAGGACCAATAGACCTGGAGGTCAAAACAGAAACACTGCTACCCAGGGCCTGAATCACAAATTGACTCTTGTGTAACACAAATTAAGGAATCAATTTTATTTCTACTACTATTTCACCTTTTTTTAAAGTGCCGTTTTATTTCCTCTTTAATTTACTTTGGGATTAGTGTTATACAGTCTATTTTCATCTACCTTTAGTATCTTTTTACTCAACATCAACTTCACCTTTATGCCACCACTATCTTGCTAACCTTTCCCTATTTAGTGTCTTGTTCCCCTTACACTTTTCCTGCTTTAGATTTTCCTTATTCTTTCTTTTTACCCCCTGTTAAAATTTCAATCACTTATATATCTAATCTCCAACCACCTGCTCCAAGTCCATACACACCTCTCGCTTCTCTGATTTCACTATCCTAAATTGTTTTTCACTCTGTCCTGTTGCTGTTGTTTACTTGACTGTTGATTATATCGATATTTTATGCATGCTTGTGTGATTGCTGATTCTTTTATTTTGGTTTGTTTTGTGGGTTCTTTTATTTTGCATTGTTTTTTGTTTTGTTGTTGTCATTTGCATTTTTTGATAGATTTCTGCTTCCGTGTTCCCTTACCTCCCTTGATATTAATTGTTGTATGTAGTTTGTTTCAATCTGCAAGTACTTATTGCTGGTTTTTGTTGGGATTAGTGGATGTCCTATAGGAGTTTTCAACCCATATTTATAGTTTATTCCCCTTTTCTTTTTTTTTTACATCTTCCCTTTTTTCCAATTTAATTTTGGCATTCCTTTCTTTCTTTTAGTGTGTGTGGGGGTGTGAGTGTCTGTGTGCATGTGTGGGCATGTGTGTGTGTGTGTGTGTGTGTGTGTGTGTGTGAGAGAGAGAGAGAGAGAGAGAGAGAGAGATAGTGTGCGTTTTCTCTTACTCTCTTCTTTCTCACTTACAACCTAATTTGCCTTTCTCTGCCAATCACCTTTAATTTGGAGTTACCAATACCATGAATACATTCCTTTTCAGTGCCTGGTGCGTTGTGCCTTCTTGTGCTGTATTTTGAGCCTTTAAATCAATGAAGGAGAGTGAGAAAGACTACATAACCAGACACATGGAGAAGAGAGACCATGGGGAGAAAAAGAAACAGTCTGCCAATGAAAGAAAAACAAGCCTCACCAGAAAAGGAGGGAAACGGAATGGAAGCAAGCAACAGGTCAGAGAAAAATTCAGAGAAATGGTCATAAGGTAGCTGAAGAGAATAAAAGACAATTTTGACAACATGAGCAAGAACCAAGAGGAAATGAAGAAGAACCAAGAAGAAATGAAGAAGAGCCAAGAAGAAGTGAAAAGTGCCATCGCTGAGGTAAAGAACTCCATAGAAAGTATCAAGAGTAGACTAGAAGAAGCAGAGGACCACATCAGTGAGCTAGAAGACAAGGTAGGAAAAAATACCCAAGTAGAGCAGCTTCTAGAAAAAGAAATTAAAAAGCAGGAGGAGAGCCTAAGGGAACTTTGGGACAACATAAAACAAAACAACATTCACATAATAGGGCTTCCAGAGGAACAGGAATCTGAGCAAGGAATAGAACATCTGTTGGAAGAAATAATGACAGAAAACTTCCCTGATATAGAAGAGAAAACACCCACACAAATCCAAGAAGCTCATAGATTCCCAAGCAAAATAAACCCCAAAAGACCTACACCAAAGCACATTATAATTACATTGGCAAACACCAGTGACAAAGTGAGAATCTTAAAAGCCACCAGAGACAGAAAGTCACCTGTAGAGGAACCCCCATCAGATTAGCAAGTGATTTCTCAACATAAACTTATCAGGCCAGAAGGAAATGGAATGAAATATAGAAAGTCATGCAAAGAAAGGGTCTGAATCCTAGAATACTGTACCAAGCAAGGCTATTCGTCATAATTGAAGGTCAAATCAGGAGCTTCAAAGACAAAAAAGGACTAAGGGAATTCATTACCCCACCAAACCAGCAATGCAAGAAATGCTAAAGGCTCTGCTGTAAAAAAAAAGAAAAAAAGAAAGCGAAGAAGGAACACAGGGGTAAAGAACAAAAATGCTGACAAATAAGTATCTATCAATAATAACTTTAAATGTAAATGGTTTAAATGCTCCAATCAAAATGGACTGGATAAGAAAACACCACCCATATATCTGCTGTCCACAAGAAACCCACATACTAAAAAAGACGTACACAGACTGAGGGTGAAAGGATGGAAAAAAGTTCTTCAGGCAAATGGAAATGGAAAAAAAGCTGGGGTAGCAATACTTATATCCAACAAATTAGATCTCAAAGTGAAGGACATAACAGGAGATAAAGAAGGCCACTTAATAATACTAAAGTGAGCAATCCAACAAGAAGAAATAACTCTGGTAAACATATATGCACCCAATACAGGAGCACCCAAATACATAAAAAACTCCTGGTGGATAGCAAGGGAGAGATTGACAGTAACACAATTATAGTAGGAGACTTAAATACCCCACTATCACCATTGGAAAAATCCTCTAAACAAAAAATCAGTAAAGAAACATCAATCCTCAATGACTCACTAGATCAGATGGAATTAATTGACATCTTCAGATCATTTCACCCCAAAGCCACAGAATATACATTCTTTTCAAGTGCCCGTGGGTCATTTCAAAGATAGACCATATGTTGGGTCATAGGCAAAGTCTCTCCAAATTTAAGAAGATATAAATCATATCACGCATATTCTCAGATCACAGTGGCATAAAGCTGGAAATCAACTACAATAAAAACAATCCAAACAAATCAAACACATGGAGACTAAACAGCATGCTATTAAACAATGACTGGGTTACAAGAGAGATCAAGGAAGAAATAGAAAACATCATGGCAACAAGTGACAATGATAGCACAACAATCCAAGATCTATGGGACACAATGAAAGCAGTTTTGAGAGGGAAGTTCATAGCTCTACAATTCTACTGCAAACAAACAAACAAACAAAACAAAACAAACAAGAAACATTGCCAATAAATTATCTAACTCAACAACTCAAAGAGTTAGAAAGAGTGCAACAAGAAAAGCCCCGTGTAAGCAGAAGGAAATAGTAAAGATTAGAGCAGAGATAAACAACATAGACACCAAAGAAACAATACAAAAGATCAACAAAACCAAGAGCTGTTTCTTTGAAAGGATAAACAAGATTGATGAATGTCTAGCCAGTCTTACCAAGAAGCAAAGAGAAAGGACCCTAATAAATAAAATCAGAAACAAAAGAGGTGAAATAACAACAGACCCAATTGAAATACAAAGAATTGTTAAAAAATACTATGAACAACTCTACTCCAACAAACTGGACAACCTAAAGGAAATGGTACATTATGGGAAATAATGATAACTTCAAATGGCATGTGTTATTTTCTGTGTGCTCATAAACCAGTTCTATGAAAAATGGAGTGGGGAGCCCTACTTGTATTATTCTCCAAATTTCAGGATGTATAAACCTCCAACATGGTCGATTTCAACTCACCAGAGGCTGAACCACTGGCTCCAAATCTCTGACTATTTAACAATTGAGTCTACAGAAATGGCACCAGCGCAATGTTCCTTTTGACACCTGTTTTACAGATAAAGAGATTGATTTCTTGGAAGGGGGAGGTAAATAATTTGCCACTGATCACATGGCTAGGAAGAAGCAATCCAGACTGAACTAAATTTTTCCTTTAGATGGAGCTCATGTTCTCATCCATTTCTCCTACTTGCCTTTCAGAGCTGTGACCACTAAGGTTCTTTCTACATCACTAACTTAAATGGGCCTTCCTCATATTTTATTGCCTGTTTCAAAAAGTAATGATTCTTACAGCATAAGGAATATAGGCAATAATGTTGTGATAATTATCTCTGACATTTCTTCCAGCAGTAATATATATATCCTTGGGCATGGGAAACAAAAGAAAATATAAACAAGTATATATCCAACTAAAAAGTTTTTGCACAGCAAAGGAAACCATCAACAACATGAGAAGACAATCCACTGAATGAGAGAATATATTTTCCATTGATACATCTGATAAGAGGTTATTACCCAACATTTATAAAGAATTCAGACAACTCAACATAAAACAAAAAATCCATTTAGAACATAGGTAAAAAAAAAATCTAAATGCACACTTCTTCAAAAAGGACATACAAATGCTCAAATAAGCATATGAAAGAAGCTCAACATTACTAATCATCAGAGAAATGCAAATAGAAACCACAATGAGATATCACCTCATACTTATAAGAATGGCTATCATCAATAAATCAGTAAACAACAAGCTGGCCACAATGTGTAGAAAAGTGAACCTCATGCACTGCTGGTGGGAACGCAGATTGGTTCAGACACAGTGGAAAACAAAATGGGGTTCCTTTAAAAAATTAAAAATGTAACTGCCTTATGACCATCAATTACAATTTCACTTCTTGGAATATATCCCAAGAAACCTGAAATACTAATTTCAAGGAATATATACACCCCTATGTTCATTGCAGCATTATTAATAATAGCCAAGATTTGGAAGCACCCAAGTACCCATCAGTATATGGGTTGATAAAAAACAAACAAACAAACAAACAAAAAAACAACAAAAAAAACCCTGTTGTATAATTACACAATGGAATACTGCTCAACCCTAAAAAGAAGAATTAAAACTTACCTTTGGCAACACACATGGTTGGACTTGGAGGGTATTATGCTAACTGAAATAAGCCAGTCAGATAAAGACAAAGAGCATGTGATTTCACTTACACATGGAATCTAATGAACAAAATAAATTAACAAACAAAATAGAATCAGATTCATAGATACTGAGGATACTGAGAACAGACTAAAAACTCTTATAGGGAAGGGAGGTTGGAGGGTCTGGGTGAAAAAAGTTAAAGGATTAAGCAAAACAAGAAGAAAAAAAAAAACAACACAGACAAAAATGGACACAGTGGTGATTGCCAGAGAGAAAGGGGGAAGAGGGAGGTAGAAGAGGACAATGGAGGATAAATAGTGGTGGAAAGAAACCTGACTTTGGGTGGTGAGCATATGATGCAGTGTCTAGATGATGTGTTATAGAGTTGTACACTTGAAACCTGTGTAGTTTTATTAACTGCTAGAGGCCCAGTGCATGAAATTCATGCACAGGTAGGGTCCTTATGCTTGGCCAGTGATTAGGGCTGATCAGATTCCCCATCTCCTCCTTCCCTTGCTCCCTCAGTTTATGGCCGCCACTGGTCATCCGCCATGTTCCGTGCTGCCCCCTGGTGGTCAGCACACATCATAGCGAGCAATTGAATTCCCCATCTCCCAGGTCTCCCAGTCAAACTCCCAAGGGGACACTTTGCATATTAGTCTTTTATAAATATAGATTGTCACCCAAATAAATTAAGTAAAAATAAATAAGAGCATCACTTCTACATGGAAAAGACTCTCTTTATACACTTGTACAGTGATCTTTTTCTATATGTCAGCATAAATGATAAAGTCAAATGAATAATATAAGAAAAATACTATTGATTGGTATCCAAGACAGTGAAGACTATTATTAGAATCCGTATAAATCATTTCCTCCTAAACTAATGTATGTCTTGGAGCTATAGTCAACTTGATAAAAGCTAATTTGGAGAAAAGCATTTTCTGTGTGTCCTTGATGGTATAACTATTAGTCTATTCATCACAAAATAATGATGACAGTGTTTGAATATATAAAAATCCATGAGTAATGAATTTCAGTCTTAGCTTTTTATAGTATCATAAAAATAGGAACATGTAATTTATTTTTCCTGATCTTATTTGGGAATTCTTCTTTATGGAATGCATGGTCTGTATAATTCATATGTTACTATATTTCAAAGTTATACTTTTTAAATAACTTAATGAGCATTAATCACTCACAAAAAATACTTTTTTATTCTTTAATATCCATTATAAAATTAACTACCATGTAGGCATAATCTTGAGCTCACTCTCAATGAAAAGTTTATTTTTTTTAAGTTTAATGATCAGATTTATTTGGAAAAAAACAAACACCTCACAATCCAAAGGATGGTATTCACATCTCAAGACATCTCCCAGGTAGTAAATCTATAGATTGAAATCATTTTTATAAAATATATTTTTGTACAAATTTTGTATGTATTGATGAGTGGGCCATAAATTCCTTTTTTTTTCTGTTTTAATTGGGGAACGGGTAAGGAAGTGGGAAAAAAACCTGCTATTTTGGATACAAATCTTTAGGAGTACACTTGAAGCCTGCAACCCTAACATGTACCCTGACAGGGAATCGAACCATGACCTCCTAGTTCATAGATCAGCATTCAACCACTGAGCCACACTGGCTGGGCATCAAACCAATTACTACAGTTATATCACTTAGTATGTTTTTTATGTCCACAGAGTAAATGACTGATCAATTAAAAGTTTAAAATATCACCAATCATAATCACCATGTATTTATACAACATGTGGATGTACTAAATACCAATGAATTTTATACTTAAAAATGACTGATTTTATGTTATATAAATCGTACTACAATAGTAAAAATGTTCCTTTAGTGTGCCCCCTTTTATGAAAAAGGGGGAGATAACAACATAAAACAAAAGTTTAAAATATCTATCCATTGTTCGATAAAGTGAACAGTCATACAGCATAGTTTATTATCAATGAGTCCCAAGAAGTCTCATGAATCAAAAAGTGGTTTCTGGTGCATATTCACTTTCCATGTAATAGAGGCAAATGCATAAAAATATTCCAGATTCCAAGTCTCTTCACCTATTTTCCTGGCTTGTTTTCTGAAGATATTTTGCTTATCCCTTATTCAGATGTTAAAAGAACAACCACATATACAGTGAAATAATGAAAATAACTAGGTTCTTTTTAAAATTTTTATTTTTTATTCATTTTAGAGAGAAAGGGAAAGGGAGAGAGATATAAACGTCAAGGATGAGAGAATCATTGACTGGCTGTCTTGTGCACACCCCACATTGAGGACCGAGCTGCAACCCAAGCAAGTATTCAACTGGGAACTGAAATGTGAACTCCTGGTTCATAGGTCAGTCAATGCCCAACCACTGAGCCCTTTGGCCATGCGAGATCAATAGGTTGTTAAGAATGTGTTGCATTGTGTTAACTATGACAGTGCCTACCTCTAATCTCTAATTATATAAAAATAATTAAGTGTCTTTAATTACTACAGTGGTAAAAGTTTATTTGTGAACCAAACCATTTCTAGGTGATATCAATCTCAAAACAATAGGGAAGAATTTTCTTCATAATCCAAACTGATCGTTCTCTAGGATAGGTAAGGAAAGATGCATGGTGGATACATAATGCTTGACTAGGAGATCAAACAGTGATTTTTGAGCAACCTGTCAAGTTACTGTGAGCTCCGTACTTGCTCATAAGCAAGGGTGTAGGGATTGTTCCTACTAAGTAGATGTGTGCTACATGATTAAGAGGTAAACTCACATCAGGTTCAAGGTGGCCTGAAGCAATGAGGAAAACTCAGGAGATAAAAGATGGAAGGACAGTACTGCAAACCTAAGGAAACTCATTTTGACCAAGCAGGTCAAAAGCATTCACCCATATGAACAGAACAGTGAATGAACTCTCCTGTGTTCGAGAGGTAATTTTCATGAATCAATGAAATCAATCCCAACTGCATTCTAATGTCAAGTCAGGTGGATAATAGCAGTCAAATAAGGTCTTTTCTTGAATTTTATTTCACTTTCTTGTCCACTTCAATGTTGGATGATCAGAAGTAATCTATTAAATGAGTATATTAGGGTTATAATGCTGCTGTAACAAATTACTATAAACTTAAAAGCTTACAGTGACACAATCTTCATGCTGTTTAGGATTAGAAGTCTAACATATCAGTGAACTAAAGTTAGTGTTGTCAATGCTATGATTCTTTCTGGGAGCTATCGGAGACAGTCCATTTCTTAGCATTTTCCAGCCTCTCGAGTCCTCCGGCATCCCTTGGCTCAGGGCCCTCTTCTATATTCAGAGTCTGTGTCTCTTTGACTCTTCCTCCATTTCTCTCTTTCTCCCTGCTCCCCACCCTGACTCCTGCCAGGGAAGCTTCTCCACTTTAAACATTATTATAGTGCAATCACAATTGAACTTCATAAAATACATATAAGACAGCAACTTAAAACTTGAAAAACAATGTTAAGGCAAGGGTATATAATTGCCTATATGACTTAGATAATTTTGGATACATGTATTTATATCTATCATTAAATTTGCATTAAATTTATCATTATTGAGTTACTAGGGTCGCAGTGCATGAAATTCGTGCACTGGGTGGGCGGGTCCCTCAGCCCAGCCTGCCCCCTCTCACAGACTGGGAACTTTCAGAGGATGTCTTATTGACAATGTAGGCCCAGTCTGGCCTCCCTCTGCAGGAGACGACTAGGCTGAGAAGGGGAAGGCGCCAGCCCCATCACTCTGCTGCTACAGCCACTGCTAGTCAACACAGCCCCCAAGGTGTTCTCATCAACCTAGGCTCCAGTCTCTTCACCATGAAAAAATGCCAACTGTCTTTAGGCATTTTCAAGATGTGTCTTTCATAGGATATGACTTTTTCTTTTTTCTTTTCTTTCTTTCTTTCTTTCTTGCTTTCTTTCTTTCTTTCTTTTTTTTTTTTTTTTTTTTGATCCTTACCTGAGGATATGTTTCCATTGATTTTTAGAGAGTGTGGGAGAGGAGAAGACAGAGAGAAACATCTACATGAGCGGGACACTTTGACTGGTTGCCTCCTGCATGAGCCCTGACATGGGGCCCAGCCAGGGAGGAGCCTGAAAACTAGGTACATGCCCTTGATCAGAATTGAACCCAGACCCTGCAGTCAGCAGGCCAAGGCATTATCCACTGAGCCAAAGCTGGTAGGGTAGGATATGACATTTCTTAACCCTCCAGCAGCAGACCTTCATTTTTTTCTCGAGAAGTGTGGTGGAAAAACCCTAGATCATCTTTTTGGATTCTTATTACCCAAGGTACCAATAACATTACCAGTGGCATACAGGGAGCTTAGCCAATGAGTTGTCAAAAAGGTGTTTCTTCTGTAGTTCACATGCAGAGGCAAGACTGGAAAGCCAAGGCTGGCACCCCTAACCAACTCAAGTCTCTGCTAGGGGTTGAGCAGGGCCCTCTAGCTCTGCTCAGGGCCCTCTAGCTTTGATCAAATCTCTGCCATGGCTTGGGCAGGGTCCCCCGCCTTCGATCAAGCTTGTGCCACAGCTTGGGCAGGGCCCCACACCCCAGCTCCACTCAGGCCCTACTCAAGCCTCTGCTGCCCTGCCAATCTGTGCCAAGGCCAATAGGCTAGGGCAAGGGCTTCTGGGACACCTGCAGCTCAGGGCCTACATGTGGGCCTACAGGCTTGGAGCAGCCTGGGTCCCGAGGATGTTCCCAGGAACCAGGCCTCTGGATGCCTGTGTATGCAAATTAGCCCACCATCTTTGTTGGGTTAATTTGCGTACTCACTCTTGATTGGCTGGTAGGCCTAGCAGAGTTATGATCAGTTTGCATCTTTCTCTTTTATTAGTGTAGATTTGTCACAGTCTAAACTTTGTATATGATAGTGCAAGTACTATCTATCTATATAAAAGCCTAATATGCAAAGTGTCCCCAAAGGAATTTGAATGACCAGGAGTTTAATTGCTCTCTATTAAGTGTGCTGACCACCAGGGGGCAGCGTGGAATGAAGGGTGGCCCTGGCCAGCAGTTGGCAGCCACTAGGGGACCCTATCCCTGTATGAATTTTGTGTACTGGGCCTCTCATATTCCTATAAAGACAAACTCATAGCTTAAAAACCTCAACCACTTTCACAGAAACTTATATTAGATTCTAGTTTATGGTATAATATGTAGACACTATTTTCAAAAATTCTATATTATGTAAGATGGTAAATAAGGCAAACTGGATTTGGGATATATGGGGGCTCTTGCACATTTTCAAAACTTTTCTAACATTTAAAACTACTAAAATAAAATCTTATTAAAAATGGAAAGAATAGGCAAATTCAATTAATGATGTAAATATATGATACCTATATAGAAATTGGTTTAATAAAGTAATAAATAAGCCTTAGGAGAAAATAATATCTCATTTGGTATTCAAGTACATGGCAAAATATATCTTAAATATAATATTTATAATCAAGAAATCAGTGACTCCCTGTTCAATAGAAATTGAGTTTTCTTAGGTTATTTTAATGCCTTGTTATAATATTCTATTGGCCTCTAGAGTATTTAATATTTTAACGTTAGTTATAATGCACAAAGTTCAATGAGCTGAAGGATGGAAATATTTACAGATAGAGTAGTCATGATATATTCTTTTCCTATTCCCTAATGATGGTTATATCAATGTCACTAAATTAGTGATTGAAAATAAATGTAATGATTCAGAAAATGATATGAGTTTTTTATAAATACACTCTTCCAAATTAGACATTTTTGCTAAAATGACTGATCTTTATAGAGACTGAATTCATTATGTGTACAGGCACAGATTTTGTTCATTTAACAATAATGAAATATTTATGTAGTTTTGCTATATAATTAACTAGTGACTTTTCAGTTAATTATTGACTCATGAATAGGCACTGTGCCAGTTATTTTAGAGAATTATACTGTTTAATGAAAACATATGCATTGCTTGCTCTCTTAGAACCTGCCATTCTGCATGAGAAGACAAGATTAATGCCTCAGCAACTGGAGGACAAAATGCCAAATTAGGTCACTCATTAGAAACTAAGAACTATGAACAGTGATGTGTTACTTTGGCTTTGGGGACAGAAAATTATGGAGTTAGATAATTGGGGAAAGATTAATGAAATTGGTAACAGTTTAGATAAATCCTGACCATGTCCTCATTGATAAACACCACATGAGTTCATTAACAAATAAAAGTTGTGTTTTTACATTTTGAGTTACCACATGCATAAAAGTATGCCTCATACATTTGCAACCAATTCTATAGCAAACTGTCACTACAGTATATTCTATTGCATATCTGTCCTCTTGCACACAGTGTAACTCCATTTAACAGATGCAACAACTAAGAGATTATTTGGTGCATTACTCACTCCATCCCATGTTTACTTAAAGAAGTGTGGCATTTAGAAAGGACTTGTCAGTCCTTGTACTTTCTAAGGTGAGAGTAAGCACCACAGAGGCCTTTGGCAAGTGTGATAGGTTATCTGCTCTAATTACAATCAGTAGTTAGTGGTTCTCATTCCATACTAGGTACAATGTCTAATTTATTGGCAAGAGTGTAGGTGCTAATTTTGCTTGTAAATGGAAAGAATAAATGTTTGCCAATTAAATCAAGCAACTGCTTCCCAGTCAGTAACACTACCAAAAAACAAACAAACAAACAAACAAAACAAAACTCCAAGACATTACTCTAAATTGCTTAATGAAATGCTTTTAATAAGTAGTATACTATAACCCTGAGATTTTAAACATGGTGGGCTGGAATTTACTTAATTAAACTTAAATTGACCTCTCAGTGGCTTCCCTGCAGTTATTGTGATAGTGTAGAGGCAAGCTTTAGAAAATAGATTTATATACCAATATATTTAAATACATGCATACTGGGTATATCTGCAGTTAAAATTCATATTTTAAATTTTTTATGTGTTCAGGCATTTTCTGCTATTCAGTTTAGGATTTGTTTTAGCTGTATAAAGGACTTTTTAGTCATAAAGAACACTAGCAGCCTACTCAGTTTTATTTTTTTTCCATTATTATTATTATTATTTACCTAAACCATATCTTCAATTGATAAAAATCATAGACAAAGGGAGAAACATATAAATATAATCTCAATTTACATAGGTGACTTGACATTTTATATTTTGGAAACTGCACTGAACTCTCACCTACAACTATGTTATTGCGTATTTATCCATGTGTTGTGTGTCTTTACAGTTTGTTCCTTTTATTTCTGAGTAGTATTTTACTGGGTCCATTTTCCTGATGATTGGCTGTCTTCCCTTTGAAACCATGAATAAAGCTTATATGGACATTCTTATACAAACATTTTTATAGACATACATATTTTCATTTCCCTTTGAAAAATACATGGAAGTGAAATTTCTGGGTTAAAAGGGAGCTAGTGTTTAATTTTATTAAAACATCATATAAAAATTGTCTATTTTGCAATGCCCAAAATATACTCTAGGGAAAGAATGTTATTTTCGGCATTAAATGGTAAAATAGTAAACTAATATTACTTTTTTACTCTAAAGTATTAAAACTTGGGTGTTTTTTTATGGAAGAATTTTAGCATTCTAATTTGAAACAATGAGAGATCTTTATGATTATCAATCCTCTCCAGGTATAATAACTTCAATTTCATAATGACATGCCCTACAACCTGCATCTAAGCAACACACTATATTCACAACATACCATTTGATGAGGGTTGATTTAAAGATATAAGATAGGCATGGAAAACAATTGTTCATGCTACTCTCCTGTCAGATTCATGGAAAACAATAGATTAAGTCAAACAAATTTCTTCATTCCCATGTTTGCCATGACATGAAGTGTTCTCTTTTACTTTATTTCTTTCTCCCCTCTTTTTTTATTATTATTGCTGTATGGCTTTTCATAATAGAAAAACTAACATATATAAGTGTTAATATAAAATATGTATCTCACTTTTATTTCCCTCTCAAATGCATGCCCTTCTTCTTTGAAGTGAGCCTATGTTGTTAATCAACATAACTTAGACTTTTAATAGAATAATATGGATGTGTCACACAAGATTATCCTTTATGTATACAAAATTAAACATCCTTTGAAAGTGATATCCACTCTCTCTTCTGTTTACTATATCTCAGATTTAGGTGAGATGAGCATTTATTATTTCTGGAGGTTTCACCCAAGGAAAGCATTATAGAACCCTGAGACATAGATTATTATCCCTTTAAATCTTCACAGCATCCAAATGTAAAACTGCTCTTTGCAAATAGTTTTGGAATTCACTTATATTAAGGTATGAATCAGTCTAAATGTTGATATCATCCAAGATAACCTCATTTTTTTAAATATATATTTATTGATTTTAGGGAAGAAGGGAGAGAGATAGAGAGTTAGGAACATCAATGATGAGAGAGAATCATTGATTGGCTGCCTCCTGCACGTCCCCAACTGGGGATCAAACCCGCAATCCAGGCATGTGCCCTTGATTGGAATCAAACTCAGGACCCTTCAGTACGCAGACTGATGCTCTATCCACCAAGCCAAACCAGCTAGGGCAAGGTAACCACATTTAATGAGCCCAAGACTCTATCCAAAAATTGTTCATAGAACATAAAGTATTTATGAATAGGATAAAATAGATTTATAATGCTGCTTTTAATGTGTTTGGATCACAAATATGAATCTTTTGGGGGCTTTTAAAATGGTGTTACATACACAATTACCTGTTCATATACTGATTGTGTCTACAAATTGACCAATAGCTTTCTTAGTTTAATTGGTATGGAGTAATACATTCAATATTAATATTTGCCTTTTATATCAGTATATATTTTCTAGGTAATCATTTTTGGAATTTTTATAGCTCCTTTTGTGCAAGTGATTTTTCTTGTGATACTTTATTAAAATACTAGTGGCCCAGTGCATGAAATTCATGCATGAAGGGGTATCTCTCAGCCCGGCTTGCACCCTCTCTAATCTGAAACCACTTGGGGGATGTGTGACTGCCTGGCAGTCAGACATCCCTCTCACAATCTGGGACCACTGGCTCCTAACTATTCACCTGCCTGCCTGCCTGTCTGATCACCCCTAACCATTCTGCCTGTCGACATGCTCACCCCCAACTGATCCCCACTGGCCTTATCGCCCTCAACTGACCCCCTTTCAGCTTGCTTGCCCCCAACTTCCCCAGCCTCCGCCTGTCTGCTTGCCCCTAACCAACTCTGCCTTACTCCTGCCACCGTGGCTTTGTCTGGAAGGATGTCCGGAAGGTCTCCCAATGTAATTAGCATATTACCCTTTCATTAGTATAGATAGAGGCCTGGAGCACAGGTGGGGGCCAGCTTCTCTGCCCTGAAAGGGGTCCCAGAAAAAGGTAGGGGTCTCCCTGGGGGGCGGGGCTGGCCTAGGTGAGGCTACACTAGGGTTTGCAGGCTGGCATGCAGAGTGGTTAGGGGCAATTAGAGTGGGGGGAGGGAGTTTCTGTTGGAGGATGTGGCCGGCCTGGGCAAGGGCCCTTTGCAGGCTAGTCCAACCCCCAGCTTTGTCTGGATGGTCTCCAGAAGGTCTCCTGGTCTAATTAGTATGTTACTCTTTTATTAGTATAGATACAATAGTCAAAGAAGAGATGAATCCTTAAAAGTTAATAACTTTGCCGAAACCGGTTTGGCTCAGTGATAGAGCCTCGGCCTTTGGACTGAAAGGTCCCGGGTTCGATTCCAGTCAAGGGCTTGTACCTTGGCTGCGGGCACATCCCCAGTACAGGATGTGCAAGAGGCAGCTGATAGATGTTTCTCTCTCATCGATGTTTCTGACTTTCTATCCCTCTCTCTTCCTCTCTGTAAAAAGTCAATAAAATATATATTTTTAAAAGTTAATAACTTTTATGCTGCATGTAGATTTTGATAGCATCCAGTTGCCTAATTAGCTTAACAGTTATGCCTAGAGAAATCAAGCAAAAATTATCCCGCCATTAATACTGACCTTTACCTTAAGCGTTAAATTAGTGTATGTGCGTGGGACGACGCTCCAACCACCTGAGCCACACAGGCCAGGACCCTGCTTCCTGTAAAGATAATCGATCCAGTCACCTTGTCTATTCAAAAACTTAACTTTTGAATGTTATAGATGGAATGAGTGCATTGATTAGTCTATCCAGTTATTATTTGGGGAAAATTCACTTATCATTTCAGTATTTTGCTATATTGACCTGTGATGTTAATCCCAAGAGAAAATATCCAATAGTTAAAGATTGGATAACGGGGAAAATTGAAATATTTAAAAATTAACTGGTGCTGACTTTAAGTTTGGATTAGATTAAATAGCAAGATCTTGTCTGTTACAGGGATTTTCGATTCAGGAGGCTTTGCTTTTCTTGGCTGGCCAGAATAGTTCTCACCAACTTAGTCTCCCCTAGTGCATTTTACTCTCTCCCAGATGCCGTCTCACACATACACACACACACACACCTACACACACACACACAAACAAAAAAAAAAAGCTTCATATTTTTCCTGATAATGGTTCAGTTCTCACTTGCTCCTCAACTTGTTCCAGATCTACTCAGCAATTTATATTTGTCTTTTTTCTTTTCGCCACTTATTCACTAATTGTTTACTTTATGAAACATCGTTACTCTGATAATGAGCATGTACAGTATTAATATAAGGATTAACCTGTGAGATTTGTACTTTAATCATTTAATAATGTATGCTATTTTCTCATTGCATTCCTCACTAAAAAATTAACTCATCCCTTTTAAATCATGATGGCAAATTTCCTTTGCTTTTTGGCAAGCTAGCAGGCAGTGGAAATAATGTGAATCAACATTGTATGTGATGCCTTCCGTTCATTAGAATTTAGGATTGTGAGTAGAATGACTCTAAGTGCACTGTGTTGCTGTTTTAGCCCAGCCAATTATACTGAGAATTTTACAAACACATCTTCAACGTTTATACCAAGAAGCGAATACAAACTGTGTCAAGACTATATACTGTAACAAAAAAAAAAACAACAACAAAACAAGCGATTAAGCCAAGGCAGTCAGCCAGAGGGCTGGCTTTATAATCCAGATGATAGCATTTAAACTTCTGTATCAATTTTCAAACCCAAAACATAATACCCTGTTTTTAAATTTAGATAACTATTATAGTGTTAGACTTAATATTTTTTTATTTCAACAAAAGTCATACATTCTCTGTATTTATTCATCATTGCTTAACTTAAAATATTTTTATTTGAGTCTAAACAGTTGTAAATGGTTCAGCAGCTAATGGATTTTAATAGATACATATACAAGCATGGCTATAGATTTTATCTCAGACATGAAAACCAGGTAGGAATAATGAAACATCTACAGACTAATTTGGGTTATCAAGTCTTGGTACTTCCCATTGGTTTAACAGCACTTGTGTGATATACATGTTCTTTAATTATGGTTGCTATAGTGTTTTCTGGATCACCACAGGGTCTTAAAACCCTTTGTAGCTCAGTGAGGCCAATACTGTTATTTTCATAATAATGCCATAATATTTTTGTCCTTTTGCCTCTCATTCTCTTACAACTATTTTCAGATGCGACATCATACATGACATAACAGTGGTTTGAATGCAAAAGTGGTGGTAAGAATTCAGCTGACATTGAAGCTAGACATTAAAGATTTACAAAGAGATAGAGCCATATCTCTCTATTTTTTTTTCTCTAGAGCATTATAGTTATTTTCAATTAATTTGCAATAGGCTTATTATTTATGTTTTTAATCCTATATAATAAAAAATATGGAAACTCACCATCACTCCAACACACAAGATGGTTGCCCCCATGTGGTCAAAGATGGCTGCCACAAGGGAGGGCAGTTGTGGGTGATCAGGCTAGTAGGGGAGAGCAGTTGGGGGGGACCCATGACTGCAGGGGAGGACAGTTGGAGAGGACAAGGCCAACAGGGGAGGGTGGTTTCAGGGGACCAGCTCTGTAGAGGAAGGCAGTAGGGGGGCTGGTACCAGCCTGGCAAGGGAGGGCAGTAGGGGCAACCAGGCCTGTAGGGGAGAGCAGTTAGGGATGACCGGGTCAACAGGGGAGGGCAGATAAGGACAATCAGTCCAACAGGGGAGCAGTTAGGTGTTGATCAGGCTGGCAGGGGAGTGGTTAGGGGGTGATCAGGCTGGCAGGCAGAAGTGGTAAGGGGCAATCAGGCAGGTGAGCAGTTGGGAGCCAGCAGTCCTAGATTGTGAACGGGATGTCCCAGATTGGAAAGGGTGCAGGCTGGGCTGAGGGATACCCCACCCCATGCACAAATTTTGTGCACCAGACCTCTAGTAGATTAATCTACTAGAGTAGTTTTAAATTCCTCAGTGTTAATTTCTAGTACAATAAATATTAACCACATAAAGAGAAGCTCTTTGGGATTTTAAGAGTTTTTAAGAGAAAGGGGAAAAAAATCTTGAGACCAAAATATTTGAGGAAAGTTTTTCTAGACATCACCATGGGAATGGACATTTTGTTTCTTTGTTTCAATTTTCTTTTGAGATCTAAATACTATACTAAATATAATGTTAACAATAATAACAACCTGCTCTTCACCAATTTGTTTTATTCAAACACTCATTTATTTCATTTAATTTTTATTTTAATTATAACTTTTGTATTGAGAGGTACTTATTTACAACTTGGGCATTCTGATTGACAAATATTTTTCTTGGGTGTCCCAGGATTTGACTTGGCCAGGAGACATGGAATGCAGTCTCATGGACTTATGTTCAGCTGTGGAAATAGTTTTGCAAGTGTTGCAAAAACCAAGTCCAATTTGTGGCAAATGTCTAGCAATCTGTTTCCACTGCACCTGTTTTTGTCATGAACATTAAACTTTAGTCTTTTTTGTCATATCAGTATTTCCATTATTAAATACAAGGTGTCTCCCAAAAATGTATTCATACTTTAACAGCTGATAGCTCAATTGGTGTTTTCTTTCTTTTCAGACTTAACCCATTGTAATTAATAATGACTTAGTGTGTACACAGTTTTTGGAGACACCCTGTATTTTCCTTTTAAAGGGTAAAGGTGGCTTTAATTTTTAAAACTTGCTATTTAATAAGCAAAATTCAAATATATTGTATGACTTTAAATACAGAAAGTAACCTGACTAAATTTTCTGATTGTTACAAGTTTAAAAAATTTAATGTGAAATATTTTCTACTGATTATTCATATATAGCAGAAATATTTGCTACTCACAAAGGCACTATAAATGGTATATTACCAAGCACTTGAATTTCCTTTATTTGGGACTAATTAAAAGAAACTGAAAATCATTCAATAAACAATTTATTCTGCTAACAGCCTTCTATGGAATTTCATGTTTTACTGGCTCTTTTAAATCAGAACAGTAAATAATTAAAGAGCAATTGACTATGAGAGATATACTACAAATACTTTTGCTTTATGCATTAGTAATTTTAATTAAAATGGATTTTAGCCTTTTCAACTGTTTAACATTAAAAAATCCTAGGTGAAATGAAGAAATGACAGCTGGGTATATGATTAAATAGCAAGAATGATTAAGTGTAGGGACATCAGTAGTTGGTAAGTGATGCATGAATTTTTTGTGTGAAATCTTCCACTTCTAATCTGGGAATTCAGGAAAGTGTTGCATAGGATGACTCTCTCTCTCTCTCTCTCTCTCTCTCTCTCTCTCTATATATATATATATATATATATATATATATATATATAATTTTATATTACTAGTTCATTTGTTCACATTTTGTTTTTGAATTCTATAATGTGGGAAAATTGCTTGAGTCAAAGCATGCTGGTTGATAAAAATGAAATATGAATTAGTATTTTATTAATATTTATCAATTATCTAAATGTTAAAGTTATATTTAACTTATCATAAACTAATATTTATTAAAATCAAGCACATACTTATATCCATAATATATAGATGCACTACATTAAAATTGAATTTCAGTGAGATTATTTTTAAAGATGATTATATTTTATTTCCCCGTTTTAAGTATAAAAAATGCTTATGTGTGACAAAAATAATATAAACTTCCTTATGTGACATTTTCACATTTGTTTAAAGTAATCATATCTTATATTTGAAAAGTAAATACCCTGGTAAGATTTCCTGTGATACATTTGTGTTTTCCTTATTCTAGCCATAATAGCTACATACTGTCACATAAGTGGAGGCATAAACAGAGAAAGAAATTATAAAAATACTTCCATTTCTCTCATTTGTCTTGTATTCTGCCTGATCATTCTCTTTTAAGTAAATCAGATTACAGAAATTACATTTACATGTGGATCAGAAAAGAGACACACACTTCTGACTTTACAGATGGCTGTTTTTCTTAATTATATGGATAACAGTTTAGGAATAGCTAATTGGTCATGCTTGACAAGTAATAGCAGTTTTTCCAAGATAAACAAATGTTCCCATTTTTCATACTTAATCAGAGACTTTATGTGCAAAAATGACCAAATGTATCATCTATTCTGAGCCTCCTGTGCTGTTTGGTAATAAACGACCATCTGTACTTCGATTTGACTGAGTTTGTCTGTGATGACCAGAGTATCTGATTACATAGCAGATGGTTTTGGGAGAAGAACTTGTCTTTTGAGAAGTAAGCAGACTAGCACTTTTCAATATTTTTCCCATACTCTCCCAAGTTACATCTGCTACTTTTGAAGCAAAGGTAAAATCCAAGCCATCATTACCTCAATGTCATCCTCTTTCCACTCCTAAATTAGAGAAAATGCAAGGGGAGAACTGGTAAGTAGCATAGGCCCTGTCACAGGCAAAATGCCAGGCTTATTAATATGTAAAACCAAAATATGCTTCCATGTTCATGGGATTGTATTATTAATATGCAAACTTATTTCAGAATCTCTGCCTCTCAGTCACCAGGTAACAGTTTGCACTCTCTCAGGTGGCACTTACCCCCTGAGCCGTCACTCTCCAGTGCAAGGCCAGGTGAGAAGAAGAAACTGCTTAGATGATATACACAATATCTTCATATAATTAGAACTGATTTGTGTAATTATTTCTTTTGGTCTTTCTGGTTATTCTATACAAGAAATACAGGCTGTCACTACATTTACAAGAAGCTGAGCCTTTGAGAAATTGAGTTACTTATCAAAGGGCATCATTTAGTAACTAGCCGGCTGAAGCTAGAACTCAGTATAAAAACAGTAATTATTTATTTTTCTAAACCTTCCTCCCACTGAATGTATAGCTGCCTAATGAAAAAAAAATCAAAATTGGTATATGACTTATTTTTGTTTTAATTCTTAGCAGATGCTTAACAAAAGCAAAATGTAAAATCCAAATTCTCAACAATGACATATTTATGTCTCAAGGTAAAATTTTAGACTACCATAAAGACTTGTGGAGGATGTCCCCATGGAAATCCTGCTTTTCTAGGACTATATTTCCTTCCTGTGACTTGTGTCCCAAATCTTGTTAGAATGATGCTGACTTAATTGGTGGACATATTTTCCAAATTAATAATCAGGTTAGAAAAATAGAACTGTGTACAGGTGGATTCAGGGCCAAATATTAGAAACTAAGACTGTTTCAGCAACATCCAGGCTCTCTAGGCAATTGAATACTTGGGCACTTACATCTAACTCAGGTAATGGCTATACCATCCCGTTTCTTTGGAGTAATAATGAAGACACAGCTTAGATATGTTAAGAAAGTGAATGTCTCTGAATGTCTAGCATTTTAAGTAAAATATCACTGAAGATAAAATATTGACTTCCATGTCAAGAGGTGAGTTTTGAATTAACACATGTTGTCCTCCCCACAAATATAATCTATGAGATAAATGAAGAGATATAAATTAATTTACAGCATTACTAGAAAGAAGTGCGACAAAGATTTAAAAATGTAAGCAAATTTGTAAGTTTTAAAGCAGTTGGAACAAGTTCTACAAAATAGAGCAAACATACAAAAAGAGGAGAGGGGTAAAGTGTTAGAGGGGTTTATGGTTGACTTTCCCTGAAGAACATAAAAAAAAGAAGAAAAGAAAAACATACCACCAGCAAAGTAAACTCTCAGGAAGTTACAGAGTACTTTCTGGAGTGTTGTAGTAGGTAGAGAACTAGCCAGGGCTTAAGTGATGTGCTCAGGGGAGGTGACTGTTGTTTTTAGTCCTAACCATCGGGTATAATTTTCTCTGTTCATCTGCAGGCCTAACGTGGGTATTTTGGGGATAGAAAAGCCAGATAAGACCTCAGCCCATTCTATCCTATCAAACTAACTAGAGAAGGAAAGCTATATTCTAGTTGCTAGGTAGTGTAGGAAATGTCTAAATTATTTTACCATGGTAACATAAATGTTTATTTATCAATTAAAGGCTATTCTTATTCTACCAGTCTATGCCTTACACAGTCAATTTGAGGAAAAGACTACATTCAGGCAAGTCACGATTACAAACTGGAGCTGCTCAGAGACATGCTGGCAATCTCTGTCAGGTGCTCATTGCTCACCCTTAGTTCCACTGAGCAAACACATAAACACGCAAATCATAAGATAAAATTGAGGGGAGAATGAATAGAAATTTAAGAACATACAACATTGAAGCAAGGGAAATGGAGGCTCTCATAGAAACTAGGGCAACTTATCTGAGTTGAAGAAATATTAAGAATTTATTTGGATTAAAATGTGTCAGGTGAGAATATTAGAGAAGAAACAAAAAGGAACACTAGATACATAAAGATAAAGTCACTTGAATAGGCTTTTTTGACAAAATGACTGTAACAAGAATTACAAAGGAGACACCTGTTGTAATGAAACTGTTATGTTCGATATCTATGGTTCTTACATTAACAAAAGAACTGACAAGCTGTGATTGGCTCATGAATGCCAATATATTAATGACCATTAATTTGACTCAGTTTAAAGCCATACATATTAATTATATACATGTTAATTATGCAATCTAGATGAAATAGTTTTGAAGAAATAAATGAATTATGTAAATATGTGAAATTGTCTTAGGCTAAATTAAGCAATACATGAGTAACAGCAAAAACAAAAACAAAACAAAATAAAAAAATCAAAAAAAACTAAAATATCCAAGCCTTCCCAGTCTTTTAAATCACAAAGGCATCAGCATAAAGATTTTTTTTTGTAAAAACTGAAGTAAAATTAAGGACTAAATTATCTGCCACTAATAATCGGTAATGCAGAAGTAAATTTTACAAATGTTCCCAATTCATTATATTTTAGTTATATATAGACGGTTAACATATAACTTATATACTAGTTTTGCTCATTAGCGTGGAAATGGATTTCTAATTAAATAATTATGAATCAAAACCACTTTGGCATTATAATAATTAAAATAGCATAATCTTAAATTTACTTAAATGGTTTTACACTGTATTTCCTACTTTTTCCCTTTTTTCTGTTAACCACTTTGAATAATTCTTCACTACTTGATTCTTCTTTCCTCTCCTTAAATGTAGTATGCATCAATGTTCAGTCATTAGAGATTTTTCCTTGATTAATCTATATTTTCTCCGGGGAGTTAAAATCTAATGTCTTGATTTTCTTTATTTATCTCCAGATATGCCATTCCTCTTAAAATTCATTCTTCAATATCAGATTTGTTCCTATCCCCTTCCCCCATGTAAAACCCATTCTACATATTGCAAACAGTAAGCCATTCTAGAAAATTTCTTTTCCCATTGCACTTCTTCTCCGTATTAAAAGATCTCTGCTTTTCCACTTTAGGAAACAAAATAAAAATCCACAGTTTTTAGCTTGACACTGAAGATCTTTTTCAATATGGCTGTCATCAGCATATACACACTTATCTTTTCATATTTTTGCAAAATACAGTTATTCATTCATGCTAATTTATTCCTCTTCCTCAAGTGTGTCTCACTCATTTGCCACTCTGCTTTGCTTTCCTTTCCTTCCCACTTGATATCTGCCTTCCTTGGCATTTCCATTTTATAACTTCAACTTCAGGGCTTAGTTCATCCTTGATGCCCTCTGAAATCTTTCCAAGTTGCCAACTTCTTTATGTCAATCACTTCTTATTTCTTTTTCAGTTAATAAGAAAATGCCGATAACTTCTGGATCATAAAGTATAATAAGTAGTTGTTTAATGCAGGCACATCCAATTTTGAAGGTATAAAATTAGCTTCCACCTATAAAATGACTGAAGTAAAAGGAAAGTCATAAGTGAAGGGAGGGTGTAGAGAAGTTTTGGTTGTCATGGTAATACATACTGAGAAAGCAGTGGCTAGGACATACTTCATAGAAGATCAAAGAAGGGGGAAACAAGACAAAATGAGGCCAGAATTATTAAAAATAAACAGCAGAATCTATTGGGAAGAAACTTTGATAATGTAAGGGACTGTTTGCCACTTAGATCTTATAAGGCAATGTTGAATATAGCATTCTATCAATAGTGTGATGATAATTCTCAGGTGTTCAAATTTGCATCACTTTCATTTTACTTCTTTAAAGAAATTATTTCATCTATATTTACATTTTGATAGATAAATCTTTGTTCGTGGTGGATGTTCCTGTGAATTGTAGAATGGTATGTGCCCTCCATGGCCTATATGCTCATAGCATCAATTCCCCACTTATACCACAGATAGCAGGCAAACATGTTCCCTGCGGAAAACTGACCTTATTTATGGCTTTAAAAGTTCTTTAGGCATAAGGTACACAAAGAAGAGATCTTTGTCAAATTACTTTGCTTCATTTGCCTAGTTAATGACTATTATAGTAATAACATTGGTATAAGTAAATATTTAGAATTTTTCATAATTTCAAAAAATAACTATAAACTATAAAAAATTAAATAGCAATTTTATATCATATCTAAATACTGTAATAAATCATATGATTACTCAGAAAATGGGAAAGCTCTTTTTCTACATTTTTAAAAATCACACATCTGCTTTGATACTGGGTATCAATGACCTATTTTTCTAAATTTTAATTTATTCCATCAACCTCTATACCCATCCTGCCTCCTCCTGCCCCCACAATCACCACACTGTTAATTCTTTCACTGTTTTGTGATATATAAATCCTTTCCTTGTTTGAACTGAAAACTAAATTTATATTCTGAGAACCAGTTCCTGTAACCTGAGGGTTAACAGCAATGCTCTTCACTTCTATGAAATTTCAAGTACAATTATATACCAAAGATCCAGGGATCATAGTATATTTCCATGCCTGCAAGAGACATGTATGCTTATAAAGAATGTATCCTCAAAATAAAAATTGTGAAGGTAAAACATCTGTTTTCTTTCCTTTTATAATTTTATTTTAGTTTTGACTATAATTTTTAATAGAAATTTGATGTGTTTTTTCTTCTACTTCCAGCAACCCAGTTTTCAATATGTTTTTTTACCTCTAAATTGCCTAGTAATCTATGACATTATACTTTGACCATCTTAAATTCCTTCTCCTCCTTACAATATCTTGTAATACATATTCATTGTACATTAAACGAAGCATTTTATAATAATAAACTGTAAGTATGGTGAAACTAACATAAGAGTTAAATAATAATGATGAAAAGTTAGGATAGGGAGAAACCAAGATGGTGGCATAGGTAAACACCTAGGCTGCTGCCCCACACAATAATTTCAAAATACAACGAAAAGACAAAATGGACATCATCCAGAACCATAGGAAAGCTGGCTGATGGGAAATTCTAAAACTAGGAGGAAACAGAAATGCACCCTGAAAAGCTTAAGTTATAGAGATGTGCGGAAAGGACAGGCAGGAGAGGATGGGACATATCTGAGTGCCTGGCATGTGTGCTCTAGCGGAAAGGAGACAAAAGCTCTAGACTGCGCTGAACCCAGTTCCAACTGCACTGAACCCTGGTTCTGGGTGAGATCTGGGGGACCCAGACCCTTATGGGGGATATCTAGATTGTGAGGCGGAATCTCAGGGGAACAGCCAAAGACAGAGCTCCAGAGGCACAAGTGTGAATGCGCGCAGAGAGGGCAGACTGTAGGCTGTGCCGCTAGCATGATCTGGCAGGAGGGAAAAAGGAGCTCCAGATGGCTCTGAAACCCAGTTCCGACTGCAAGGAACCCCAGTGCTGGGCAAAAATCTGGGAGTCCGGATTCATTGGGAGAGAGACTGGATGGTTTGGCAGCAGGCAAGACTTGAGGTTACCTTTCTTCTCAGAGGTGCTTGCAGTGATTGCCTGCAGAAGCTAAGACCCAGTGACCTCATAGGGTGGGGCTGACTGGAAGCCAAGGCTGTTGGCTCCACCCTGAAATTCCATCCCACCCAGAAACTCAACCCCATCGAAGCTGAGCATAGAGGCTTTGGAAAATCTGCATGTCTTGTTCCATAAGGCTGTCTTCCAGAGTAGACACAGCTGATCCTCACAGACAATTAGCCTGGATGTCAATTCCTCCCAGTAATACCAACAACAATCAAGACTTAACTGCAACAAGGCTGTACACACTGTCCACAAAGGGATGCACCAAGAGTGTCCACCTCAGGTAACAGGAGAGTCTGAGACACCTAGCATGCAAAGCTACCCTACCAACTCAGGGAAGCACCGAAAATGCAGAGAGAAAGAAACCGATCACAAATAAGAGAAATTGAGGAAAACTAATGACTGGATATAGAGTTCAAAACCACGGTTATAAGGCTTTTCAAGAGGTTCCTAGAAAAGGCTGATAAATTCAGTGAGGCACTCAAGGATCTGAAAAAGGACCAACTAGAAATTAAGCATACACTGACTGAAATAAAAAAAAATAATATTTTACAGAGACCCAACAGCAGACTAGAGAAATGCAAAATCAAATCAAAGATTTGAAATAGCAAGAGGCCAAAAACACTCAACAAGAAAAGAAAAAAGAATTCAAAAATTTGAGGACAGTGTAAGAAGCTGCTGGGACAACTTCAAGTGTACCAACATCAGAATTAAGAGGGTGCCAGAAGAAGAGAGAGAACAAGATACTGAAAACGTATTTGAAGAAATAATAACTGAAAACTTCCCCCACCTGGTGAAAGAAATAGTCCAGGAAGTACACAGAACTCCAAACAACATGAATTCAAAGAGGACCACACCAAGACACATCTTAATTAAAATGCCAAGAGCAAAAGACAAAGAGAGAAATTAAAAGCAGCAAGAGAAAAACATTTAATTACCTACAAGGGAACACCCATATGATTGTCAGCTGATTTCTCAACAGAAACTAAGCAGGCCAGATGAGAGTGGCAAGAAATATTCAAAGTGATGAATAGCAAGGACCTATAACCAAGATTACTCTACCCAGTGAAGCTATCATTCAGAATTAAAGGTCAGATAAAGAGCTACACAGATAAAAGAAGCTAAAGGAGATCATCAATACCAAACCAGTATTATATGAAATGCTGAAAGGTATTCTTTAAGAAGAGGAAGAAGAAGAAAAAGGAGGAAAAGGTGTCTGCTTCAAACTAGAGCATGGATGGAATTGGAGAGTATTATGCTAAGTGAAATAAGCCAGTCAAAGAAAGATAATTATCACATGATCTCACTCATTTATGTAATATAATGAACAACATAAACTGATGAACAAAAACAGATCCAGAGACAGAGAAGCATTGACTGTCAAAACTCAGAGGGAAAGTAGGGAAAGATGGGGGTAAGGAGAAGAGATCAACCAAAGGACTTATATGTATGCATAGAAGCCTAATCAATGGTCACAGACACCAAGGGGGTGAGGGCATAAGTGATGGGGCGAGGGGGGTTGAAGTGGTAATGGAGGATGAGGACACTTATGTAATACCTTAATCAATAAAGACATTTTTAAAAATGTTAGGATACATTAGGCTTATAAATGTTACTTCAAATGTTTTCTGATGACACTTGGTGTTTTATGTGTTTTTTTTTAATCTAATGCAATACAATTTAATATCATGTAGAAATTCTGAGGTGATATGGCTCTAGGAAGGTTCAGAGATCATATGTACATCACTTTGTGTCACAAATTAGGAAAAACCTCCAGAGATATATAAGCTGTTATGCAATGTTTACAGTGAATGTTAGTTGTGCATGTCAACTTGGGTAGTCTAGAGCCCCCAGTTATTCAATCAAACACTAATCTGTATGTTGTGGTAAAGATATTTTATAAATGTTCTTAAAAATTTAGGTCACTTTGCCCTATTGGTTTGGCTCAGTGGATGGGGCATCCGTCTGCAGACTGAAGGCTCCCAGATTTAATTCCAGTCAAGGGCATGTATGTACCTTGGTTGTGGGCACATTCCCAGTAAGGAGTGTGTGGGAGGCAGCTGATCGATGTTTCTGATTGATGTTTCTAACTCTCTATCCTTCTCCTTTCCTCTCTGTAAAGAATCAATAAAATATATTTTTTAAAAATTTAGGTCACGTTGGAGGAACCAAGATGGCGGCATAGGTAAATCCCTATTTTGCTGCTTCAAATAAGAATTCCAAAACTACAACTTAACAAGAAAACAAACATCATCTAGAATCACCGGAAAACTGGCTGAGTGAAAATTCCACAAATAAAGTAAAGATAGGACACTGTGACTCAGAGGAGTGGTGGAGCACAGACTTAAAGATACATGCAGAGAGAGGTTTGAAGCCGTGCGCTCACTAGCTGAAAAGGGCGGGCGGCAGCAAACCCGGCTGGTTTTCTCCAAGGGGAGGGCAAACACATCCCACTGCACTGATTCCTCAGTTCCAGGCAAAGTCCGAGGTCTGGGGTAGGCATGCTAAAACCCAGGTGCGGGCACAGCAGAGGTCTGCGAGCTTGAGGAGAATGCAAGTAAACTTGGAGCAGCAGTTTGCGCATAACCACGCAGAGAGGACTCGTGACTTGTTCCCTCGTTCGAGAGACCACCAGACTGCTTTGTCAACCCTGGGTGTGCAGGCTCATTTGGGGAGAGACAGAGTTGTCTGGCAACGGGTGGAGACCTGCAGCGGCTTTCTCTGGAAGGTGCCTGCACAGAGACCCACATGCCACATAGGGTGGAGCTGACACTGCCTGCTCAGCCCGGAGACTCCGCCCATCCAACCTGAACACACTCACCCTCTCAGCCAATTAATCTGGAGGTCAAACCCTCCTAGTGCTAACGACAATAAGCTGGGCTTAACTTCAACAATATTGTACAACCCATAAAGGATTGCAGTAAAAGTATCCACCTCAGGTAACTGGGGAGGCTGAACCACTGTCCCTTAGAGGACATCTACCACACAAAGCTAATGGATCAACTCAAGAAAGCAGCCGCAATGCAGAAAGAAAGAAATCAGGTGTGAAAGAAATGGAGGAAAAAAGACGACTAGACATAGTGTTCAAAACCACGGTTATAAGGTTTTTCAAGAGGCTCCTAGAAAAGGCTGAGACCTACAAGGAAATGAACAAGACCTATGAGGATATGAAAAAGGACCTACTAGAAATTAAGCATAGACTGACTGAAAAAAAAATATATATTATACAAAGACCTAAAAGCAGTCCAGAGGACCACAAGAACCAAGTCAAAGATTTGAAATACAAAGAAGCAAAATCCACTAAGCCGAAAAAGCAAAAAGTCAAAAGAATCCAAAAAATTGAAGATAATGTAAAGGGCCTCTGGGACAACCTCAAGCATACCAACATCTGAATTATAGGGGTACCAGAAAAAGAGAGAGAGCAAGATAATGAAAACCTACTTGAAGAAATAGTGACCAAAAACTTCCCTCACCTGTTGAAAGAAATTGACTTAACAGCCCAAGAAGTGCATAGAACTCCAAAATATAGACATCTAAAGAGGACCACACCAAGACACATCATAATTAAAATGCCAAGGGCAAAAGATAAAGAGAGAATATTAAAAGCAGCAAGAGAAAAACAGTTAGTTACCTATAAGGGAGTACCCATATGATTGTCAGCGAATTTCTCAATAGAAACTATGCAGGCCAGACAGGAGTAGCAAGAAATATTCAAAGTGATGAATAGCAAGAATCTACAACCAAGATTACTCTATCCAGCAAAGCTATCATTCAGAATTGAAGGTCAGATAAAGTGCTTCGCAGATAAGAAAAAGCTAAAGGAGTTCATCACTGCCAAATCCATATTATATGAATTGCTAAAAGACATTCTATAAGAAGAGGAAGAAGAAGAAGGTAAAAATATAAATTATGAACAACAAATACATATCTATCAACAAAGGAACCAAAAAATCAAGTGAATTAAAAATCTGATGAACAGTATAAACTGGTGAAGATAACAGAATCATAGACATAGAGAGGGAATGGACTGACAATTCTTAGGGAGAAAAGGAGAGTGGGAGGTGCAGCAAGAGACTGGACAAAAATCATGCACCTATGGGAGAGGACAGTGTGGGGGAGGTGAGGGCAGAGGGTGGGATGGGTGCTGGGTAGAGGGGAGCTATAGGGGGAAAAAAGGGAAACAATGTAATTAATAAACTGAACAATAAAGATTAATTTAAAAAATTTAAGTCACTTCACCAGGCAAGGAATCATACCAGCTGAGGTGCTGGAATGATTGTTGAGCTATGACCACAAATATTAGCTATGACCAGTTGTAGAAATGAGGACTGTAATATTTTTTCATCCTTTGTTTCTTATTTTTTTATGGATATGTTTATAGATAGATAGATATTAAGTTCATTTTTCCATATATCCCTTTATCATCTAAGATGTGTTAATAAGAGTTAACTTGATATCACAATATTTAAGTAACAGGGTATCAATGAGGAAAGTAAACCTCATACAAAAACTATGCATTTTCCTGCAGGGAATGGTTAGTGCATTTTTGATTGTGCACTGGGTAGTCTTATTATGTTAGATGGAAAGTATGCCTTTGTTATTGTTTTTATTTGGAGAGTAAACATAGTTTAAGGAGATGTGTTTGGGTGTACAGCTGACAAGTGCTGGCCAATTTGGCTAGCTATAGTATCCAGTTATTCAATAAAACACTTTGTTTTTTATGCAAAGGAGAATATCCTAGATAATTCTCTTATATTTGCATATTGAATTGTGATCAGGTGGGCCTCACTCAATCATCTGCAAGTCCTTAGAGTAAAACGGAGGTTCCCTTGAAGTAAAAGAAATTCTATGTCCAGCATCTTTAACTCATGCTTCAGAAGTCCACTCTTCTCTTTTGAATGGCCTATCCTAGTGGTCGGCCAACTCATTAGTCAACAGAGTGGCAAACTGAGGCACGCAAGTTGCATGTGGCTTGCGAGCTGCAGTTTGCTGACCACTGGCCTACCCTACAGTTTTTGGACTTGCCTATGCAGCTCTCCCAATCATGTAAACTGATACCTTACAATAAATCTCATTATATATCTACTACTTGGTCTGTTTCTCGGGTTGAATTCCATCAGTTTCTTAAATATTTGATGGACATACAGAACTAAAATAATACCACAGGGATATCATAAACTAAATGATATTTCATATACTAAATGTTAAATTGTTATTCAGATAGATATTCTGTGGGTCTGCTCATTCCAGCTCATTTTATAATTATATTATACCAGGAAAACACACACACTAATTTATAGATCAAAACAAAATGAAATATATCTGCCCTGACAGGGTGGCTCACTTGGTTGGAGCATCATCCCGGACACCAAAATGTTGTGGGTTTGATTCCTGTACAGGGCACATATCTAGGTTCAGGGTTTGATCCCCAGTCAGGATGAGTAGGGGGGCAACCAATTGATGTTTCTTTCTTACATTAGTATTTCTCTTTCTCTCTCCCTTTCACTCTCTTTCTAAAAATCAATAAAACATACCCTTGAGTCAGGATTATTATTATTTTTTTTTACCTAAAATAAACCTGACACCATTAATTTGCCTAAAAAAATCTTTATAGCACAGTATCTCATTAGACCAAATTGTGGTAACTAAGGAATATTTAGAAAAGGCTCATTAAGTAATAACCAGTCTTAAGCTTTAAAGATTATAAACCCTGTTTCTGTGGCTCATTGGTTCCAGCTATGGGCTTGATCCCCAGTGTGGGGTGTACAGGAGGCAGCTGATCAATGATTCTTGAAATAAGGTCATAGGAACATTTATCTAAAACTGTTGTTCTGAAGCTTTGGCCATTGTTCACCCCTGCTTGCTTAAAACAAAAGAATTAGTGCTTTAGTTTCCAGCTTGAGACCTTGAAGGCTAGAGAAAAAAAAATCTTTAAAGACTAGAACTAAAAATCCTTTGAAGACTAGAACCAGAGGAGTTACAGGTCGGTGCCAATTGTGTAGCTATACCACCTGTTTTTGCAAGCTAGGACCATTTTCCCATGTCTAGCAAACTGTATAATTAGAAGATAAGGAGCAAGCAACAGGGCCATTCATAGTCTATTGGCACCCCTTCCCCAGATGTGTCCTTGGGGGCTGTTTGCCAAACGTAGGGCAATAACATTTATGGTTCAGACCCCTTTAAAAGGACTGCCTGCACCCGGGGTGGGGCGGTCAAGGGTGTTAGGTCTCTGCGCAGTGCCCCCACAACTATCCTGGCCAGTTTTCAATAAATCCTTGCCTGCTTATTACCAACTTAACCGCCTCCGTGGTCGTTTGCAACTGGTCGTGGAAGTTGCCCCACAACAATTCTTTCTCATTATTTATATTTCTATCTTTCTCACTCTCCCTTCGTCTCTGAAATCAATAAAAATATTTTTTTGAAAAAATGAAAAACGAAACACTTAGACATGGCACACACAGCATGAAGAATGATAATTGTATAATTCCATTTCTGTGATTTAAAAAAAAAGACATAGTTGGAGAATAAAAATTAGAACTGAAAAGAAGAAAAATGCAAACAACATTGTGAATATATCTGGCACTTGGCATTAACAAAATAACTGGTGGGTTGATGTGTTGATGCCCATTAATCTCTCTCAGCTTGAAGGATAGCAAACCTAGAACATCTCAAGAAAACAAAACAAACAAACAAAAAAACGCTAACCTCCTGACAGTCTCTGCGTTTTCTGAAAATTATGTATAATCAACAGAGAAGCTTCCAAAATGCAAGTCCATTTGCTTTTCTGATCACAATTCAATATGCAAATAAAAAGAGAAAGAAAAGATTATAAGAACATTGAACTAGAATAATAAATAGAAAAAAAAAAGCAGGTATTGTTACAGAATTTACCAGGTGACCAAAAAATACACAGGAAGTACACAGAGATCCAGGAAAATCTATTTATGTTCAGATGTACTAGTACAGTGACTCAGGATTCAGGGGTCAGTCCTCCAAAACCTGAGTGAGTGAATACAAAAGAAGCTTTCCCTTTACACCCTTTGGTTTCTTTGCTTTCCATGTTTCCTAAGGACCAGGCTTTGGTGGTGGGCTCCCACAGCCTGTCCAGAGTCAGTTAGAATGGGAAGTTAGATGTATCTAAACGCCTGGTACCAGTGACCTTCCCTCTAGCTAAGCTGTTACATTCTTTGTTTATGGCTCCTTTGTATTCTGGGAAACAGGTTCTGCAAATTAGGACAGGCATCAATGGAGTTAATTATCAGCTAAGAGTGTGTGTTAGAAGGCCGGTTACTGGCACAGATTCAGATTGCTACCCGCCCCCACCCCCCAGTGTCTTATATTCCACATCAGTATCATCGCCAGAAACAATAAATACATCTTGAAAAGCAATATGCAAATTCTTTGTATTCAATATACTTTTCCCTCCTTAAAAACGATGAAAGCAAAACCAAGTGATTTGCTTTGTGCACCTGGCATCAGAGACAGTAATGTCTGAGCATTCGCAGGAAAGCAGGGCTTTTCTCATGGATGTAAATGCTTTCAGCTCACCTCAATAAGACACTCTATCTTTTGGCATCCCTGTTTGAGACAGTGGATTTGGAGCACTTAGATAAAACCAAACGCCCTATGTTCAGAATGTGTTTACAGCCACAGTGTGGGCAGCAAGCAGAGAGCACAGGGCCCCAAGAAGTCAACATGAGCTTTGTGATATCCTTTGACTCCACAAGGGGAACCCTGGCTGCTGCTTTGAATCCACAGGCCGATTGGTAGAAACTGGAATCAAACAACAAAGGGGGGCTGCCTCATTTCCAAAGGCAGTTCCAACAATGGCGTTAGGCTGCATACCCAGGTAGACTGAAATGCTAATTAAGTTATTAGCATATGGAACTTGAAACCTCAATTGTAGTGATGAACTAGTGTATGAAAGCACAGGAGGGTTTTTGTTTTTGTTCTTGTCTCTGCCTGCCTCTGAATTATGAGCACAGCATTCTTGATTTCACATGTTATCTCTTCAGCTACCTTGAGCAATGTAGTGCATTTTACTCAAGTTCCTTGTCTTTAGCAACACCTTGAAGCAACTTGAAGTTTTGGCTGCTGTTGTTTTTTTTTTTAATGTTTATTTAAAATGTAGCACTCTTGAGAAGAAAGTCTTTGAAATCTAAGATCACATTCAAATAGACAAGCTGTTTCTACTTCCATAATTAAGTATAATATTACAATCAATAAACAACATGTGTTTAGTGCCTAATTATCATAGAAAAAGTGATATGTTAGATGTACATAAATCTTATAACACGCTGTAATATTCTAAGACAAAGCAGAGGATGGTGGAAGACATTATGCAAAGCAGTCATTGGATGGAAATAAAATGAAAAGGGAATGTGTTAAAATATTTGTAATTTAGAAGGACCAGATTAGATCCTCCTTGTCTGTATTCTCTAAATTATACTAGAATTTAGACTTTATTTTTTTTCTCCTAGCCTTCCCCAAAGGGAACTATAGATATTCACCATGGTGACCGAGCATTGGAGAAAAAAATAATACTCAGATTATTTTGGGATTGCCTTTCTCCACAAAAACTTTCAAAATCATGGTCTTGGAGACTCACAGTGCCCAGTAGCTCATTAAAGGCTCTGATAACTCCTGTGATTTAAAAACATAAAACACACTATATTTGCATAGTCCAGTCCATTGTGTCCAGCCATGGGCCATGGAGCTTCTGGGAGCCCATGGCTATGAAGGGAACATGGGCCAATGCAAGGAAGTGGGAGCAGAGCCAGAGGAACAAGAGAAAGAATTCCTTTGACTCAGGATTTTAACTTTCTAAGATTTCATGCACTTGTAGTGGCTCTCCCCCCTGTAGGCAATATTCTTTGTTCCAGGTTAGACTGGCACCTTCCCTATGTCACCCCGACTTCACTGCCCATGTGTCCATCTCTCCTTTGTTGGACCTCTCTCCCCCAGTGATCTGCAGGGAATGGACCCATGATACCCTGAGGGGTGGGGGGGGGAGGTAGAAGGGAGGCGGGGTGTGAAATTGCAGCCTCTGGTGAAACTGCTCAGGTGTGCATGCTTATAATGTCTGGCATTTCCTTTCCTATTATTAATAACTAGGTAATTACAACAGCAACAAAAGAACAAAGACATATCCAACTTTATGTGCCCTAGCCACAGCTAAAACACTTATAACATCACTGGGGTATTATAGAAGAATGAAGTTTCAAAATATATTAATAGGTTACTTCAGTAATAAGAGAAAATAATTTTACCAAAGGCGTATGTATCCTAGTGAAAAGTGGCATTTGGGCTTCTGCTTGGGGTTTCTTGTCCAACAAAGTGAAAAATAAACTCGTGGACTAACAGATTTCTTTAATAAAAATGTAGAAGTTTACTGCAAGTTGATACAACCTTCAGCTGGGCATGGGTGCCCCCAAAGGGACCACCTGGGGTGGTCCAAAATGGGAAAAGCCTGCCCTTTCTCTAATGGGGGGAGGGGGATCCTGCTTTGTGTCTTTTTGTCTCTGATTATATATGCTGCAGTTCTTTGTTTGAACCGGACCCTTTCTAATTGGACCTTTCATTAATTTAGGATACCCATGCTCTCCTCATTGGTTATTATGTTAGACTAGTGGCCCAGTGCACAAAATTTGTGGGTATTAGAGGAAATAATTTAATATTGCTATTTGCTCTTTCTCTATAATAGAAGTATCAGAGACTAAAGAAAATTAGTAAAATGTATATGAAAACCTTCCTCCTGTCAGAGTCTGGGGCACACCATGGGACCCAGAGTCAAGTCCTCACTCTCTCACATGTGCCTCAAAATCACGTGAGACCCAGACCCAGCTGCACTCCCCGCATTGGGGTAGACCCATACTCGGCCAGTCCCACCCTTGTCAAGCCCCATATGGCAGGGGGCGTCCTCGGATCCCTGGCCCAGCACCAAAACAGGGACCAGGGCCTGAGGTCCCCCATCAAGTCCCACCAGGTGGGAGACATGACCTGAGATCTCCTGTCAAGCCCCACCAGGCAGAGGGGCACAGTCTGGCCTAGTGCTGGGGCGGAAAGTATGGTCTGAGGGCCCCCAGCCCGGTGCCAGGGTGGGGGGTGTGGCTTGAAGTCCCCTGTCAAACTCTGCCAGGTTGGGAGTGTGCCCTGCAGTCCCCTGTCAAGCTGCACCAGGTGGGAGGCATGGCCTAAGGTCCCCCAGCCTGGAGCTGGGGCGGGACGTGGGGGATCAGCCAAAAGTCCCCTAGCCCAGCACCAGGACAAGAAGTACACTTTGAGGTTCTCCGTCAAACTCCACTGGGTGGAGGACATGGCCTGAGGTCCCCTGGCCTGGTGTTGGGGCGGGGGTGGAGGCCAGAGGTCCCCTGTCAAGCCCCTCCGGATTGGGGGAAGGGGTAGGCCTCCCATTCTGTGTGCTGCCGCCACGCCCCCTGCTGGCCTCCCATCCTGCTGCCATGACCACCTCACACTCTCTGTGAGTGGGTATGCATAGGGAAGGCTGGGCCAGGATAATTGGGAGGGGGTGATGGGGGCCAGCATCCTGGGTGAGCTGGGCCTCACAGCCTGTCTGCTTTGGCTCCCAGCACCCCTGACCTAAGAAGTAGTGCTTTCACAGGGCCTGGCAGGCACTGGATATGGCGATGCCTTAAAAATAGAAGAAGCCCCCTTTAACTCTGGCTGGAAGTGCGTTGGGAACTTATGGTCGGGGGAAGCAGCCCAACATCAGGTCTGAAACAAGACCTTAGGTAGCCTCTGAAGGGGTGACTGCAGTCCTTCGCCACGGCCACGCCTACTGCTGGCCTCCCATCCTGGCGCTGCCCTACCCTTCCACATGCGATGTCGCCCAGCTCTCCTGCCCTCTCGCTCCTAATTGGCTGGTAGCATAGCAAAGGTACAGTAATTTACATGTTTCTCTTTTATTAGATAGAATAGTATCAGTTTCAAAAGTCAAAACCCACATGGTGCCCCTCTCTTCCTCTCCCTTTATCTTGAAACATTCCTCTATTCTCTGTGAAAATATGTTCCTTCTTTCCATTATTCTGTGACTTTTCTTTATCCTCTGTGAACATATATCTTCCTTTCCCCTTATCCTGCGGTGTTTCTCTATTCTCTGTACAATTACGATAAGCATTTTGGCGTTTTCAAGATGCGCAAGTAAGGGCTGCTTTCGATCTACCGTATAATTGCTTTAATTGCTCAGGTCAGCGATGTCTCTGTTGTTCACATATGCATTCCTGCCCCAGGGACCCTCTTTATTCCCTTAGACTGCCTAAACCTGCCTGTTTTATGTCTGAAATTCCTTTTACTAGTGATAGGATATTCTTTCTGAGCTAGTTAAGTTTCCTGACTCTGAGACTGACAGCAGCACTAAATGTTTAAATTAGTTACAAAAAATTTAAAAGCATTAGCTTTGAAGATTTCAACAACATTCCAAGCCAAAATGTGAGGAACTTATAATGTTTTGACCCTTGGTGCAAGTAGCTGTTTTGGCAATCTTGCATTACCAATGAAAAATCAAACCAATTTAAATTATCAAAAACAGGAGTCATATTGAAGTGAAAGAAGTAAAATATTTATATATCTTAAATGATAGTAAATAAATCTGAGATTGGAATTCAGAAAACATGGGTCAGAGTTCAGTTCTAATGCTGAATGGAGTCATAATATATATTGTAAATAAATTATTTATAATATGCAATTCTTAGATGTTTCTTTAAACTAAATTTAAATTGTCAGATAATTAAAAATCAAAATATAATTATAATATCTAGGCTCTAACTTTTCTACTGTTTCTTGATGATAATATTTTAGACTAATGATATGGCTCAGATTATTTTCTTGTGATTTCTCATAAAAGAATCAAAATGGGTTATTTTATTTTCAGTATAAATATTTACTACTTCAAGGAAAAAAGTGTTGTTTCTTTTTCCAATTTCTGAAATAAATGCCATGTAGTTACATTTTATTCAATCATTATTTTGGACAGATTTCATTGAGACTCGAAAAACTTATATTTGCGATACCAACCATCAACTGGGATTTAAAACCAAAAGTTAAGATACTTTTTAAAAATAAAATCTTGGAATAAGGTTATAAAAAATATGTTGCATTTATTCCTTTTATCTCGTGAAGGTGTGAGCAAACAGACTATAATACAGTAAAAGAATTGGAAAAACTCCTAGAATATTCAAACTAAACATTTTTTTTCAGAGCAGGTTTGTAATTAGCTAACACACTGAAGAATTCCTTTTAAAATCATCTTTCATAACTTAAGAGATTTTCTCTTAAAGCACGAATTCATGCCTGCAAGTAGAGATCTTCATATAAATGTTTATCTGCCTTTCTTCAGTAAAAAAGAAAGAAAATTAAGGCATTTTTCTCTTCCAGCAGCATATACTAACCTTCTGTTGCCTGAAAGAAAGTCTGAAAGCATATGTACCTGCAGATGGGAAAGCACTGGCAAGATTTTTATGCTGAAGGCCAGTATCAGCAAAATACACTAGACTGTTTGTGTTTAAATTAAAATAACCAGTTGTGAAAAACAAATGATGACACCAAGGACAAAATAACAACACTGACACTTAGCACAGAGTGTGAGAAAGGTACTTTTGCTTGCTTGTCTGAATTTCATGCCTTGTAAAACCAGATATAAGATATTGCTAGCTATTTGTTTACCTTTCTTGAGCTGGTGTTGAAATGAAGACTCATGAACACCCCAAAACAACAATAGCATACAGGCCTCCACAGTACCACCAACCCCACTGTAATCATCCCCACAGACATGGGATCAATGCCCCTCCAAACCTCCACAGTAAAAATTTGAGTTGTGTGCTGTTTGGATGGTGATGCTGATGATGCCTTGGAGTTTACTACAAAATGATGCTTCCTGGGAGAGATCTGAACAGACTTCTGAAGTCAGCCCGAAAATGTGTCAGGAGGTCAGGGAAAGGAAACTGGAATGAGGTTTCTATGGTGGCTAAAGGGTGGGTCCAATGTAATTTTTAGCATGTAGTTAGGAGGGTGCTTCCATGATTAAACCTCCCCACAAAGTCAGAGGAAGGGATACCCAGGAAGGAGCAGTGTTGCTTAAAAGCTCTCAGTAGTCTACATCACAATTGGGTCATATTCTTTACATCTACTATTGTTGTGTTACTAGCTTGCTTTTCTTCTTTCTTAAGTTGTTTAAATGTATTGTATTGATTTTTTTACAGAGAGGAAGGGAGAGGGAGAGAGAGTTAGAAACATCAATGACAGAGAAACATCAATCAGCTGCCTCCTGCACACCCCCTACTAGGAATGTGCCCACAACCAAGGTATATGCCCTTGACTAGAATCGAACCCAAAACCCTTGAGTTCGCAGGCCTATCCTCTATCCACTGAGCCAAACTGGTTAGGGTACTATCTTGCTTTTCTATTCCCCATGATGGTCAGAAAATTTCCATCTTTAAAACTGTCTTTATTTGAACTTTCGATTTTCTCCTAATTGACAGAAGATTGAATTTACCATGCAGGAACATTTTAAAGATTTTGCTCTTCCTGCCTCCAAAACAACATCCTCCTACATTCACAGCCAGTTTTTCCTTTCTTTTCTTTCTTCATCCTCATTCTGATTGATCCCCTTTTACATTCCCAGGGACCTGGTTTTATTGCTTCCTCTCTCCTTTTCAATTGAGGCATAAAAAACAAACAAACAGTTGCATAGCAGGTAAACCATTGGGGATATCACAAAGTTAGCAGCTGTACACCCATCAGTTGATGGGCTAGAAGGCTACTAGCGTGACAGATCCCATTCCAGTCACTGCTCACTCCTTCCCCAAAGGCTACTGCTGCCCTAAATCCTTTCACTATTATAGTTTTACCTGCTGTTGAATTTAAATAAACAAAATATACAATATTTATTATTGTATTACAACTCTTTTTCTTTACATTTTGTTAGGGTCTGTTTAAGAAGTTTCCATTACCCAAGTGATGAAAATATTCTCCTCTATTATCTTTATTTAAATATGTTGTTCATCTGTCATTGGTTTTGCTGTGAGATAGGGGTCAATTTATTTTATTTTCATTTCCTTTAATCCTCATACCAGGATATGTTCACTGTTTCTTTGGGGGTGGAGAAGAAAGGGAGAGGAAGAAGGAGAAGGAGAAAGCAGGAGGAGGGGAGGGGAGAGAAGAAAAAAAAAAAAGAGAGAGAGAGAGAGAGAGAGAGAGAGAGAGAGAGAATCAGTGTGAGAAACATTGATCAGTTGCCTCCCCTGCGCACCCTGACTGGAGATTGAATGTGCAAACTTTTGGTATACAGGACAATGTTCCAACTAATTGAGTCACCTGGCCAGGCCAGGGCGTATTGATTTTAAACACAGAACTCTAAGTTGTTACAAAATACATAAATGTAAAAGGAAATAAAGAGGTACAATTGAGGAGGCTAAAAGGCTAATTCCAATGTAACCCTGATATTTGGGGGGGGGAGGAGGGTGCAGCTAGCAATCTGAATTCATGCCAGCAAAGTCAGTATATGCCCCGGCCTGCGGGGTCATTCAACAGGGACAACGAGGGGACGCACCTAAGGGAATGGAAAACAGACAGGGACACGAAGAAGGGAGGCAAGACAAAGTGTTCTGATCAAGCCTCAAAATTTTATTTCTGGTTGTTCTTTATATATGCTCTCAGAAGGGGAGGAGGTGAGGGTGTGGGGTAAAGGGCGAAGAGGGATGTAGCTCAATCTGTCTGGCGGGCTATTGTGGCAGTTGCCGGGGCGGGGAAGTTCTGAGTTCCTACCAGGTGCTGGCGGCCGATAGTGGATGTGGATTGTGACTGCTGACCGTTAGGGACCATCCACAGCCCTTGCTGTTCTTTGTTCTGGCTCTCAACATCTCCTCCCTTCTTCTTTTTAAAGGGGCGGGCCTTGACCGGCTGAGGAGGCAGTGACCTGATTCCTCCCGTGGACTTTGTAGGTCCACCCTGTGGCTCTTGACATCTTTTGGGGAGGAGAGGTAGAGCCATAGATTTAAATTTTGATGTCAACCTCTATGCAAACCAGGTGTGCTCTCAGGGAAATCCAGAGGAGCTTTCTGTCTAAGCTTCCCTTGCAATGCCTTTGGCTTTACACTCAGTCCGGTGCCCAAACCTATTACTTAGCTTGTAAGCAAAGGTTAGCATCCCTCTGGTTAAGATGCTGTCCCCGTGGGGAGAGAGCCAGTCTAGGGCTGATAGCGTTCGGGGTTGTGGTAGTCTGGGTCGGACAGTTCTAAGCGCTGGTAATGTATTTGAATGGGTCGGGCCAGGGCAGATTCTACTTGCTGTTTAACTAATGAAGTTATGGTCCTGAATGCCCAGGGGCCGAATGTGAGGATAAGGAGGAAGCCTACGAGGGGACCAAGGATGGGGAGGAGGTAGGGGAGAAGTCCGTTGAGTCCACTCCAGAGCGGGTTTTCAAACAGCTCCCGTCGTCTTTTGATGAGGTCTTCTTGAAGTTTTTTGATCTTGTCCCGGACTACGCCAGACTTGTTGGCGTAGAAGCAGCATTTTTCCTGTAGAGCCAAGCAGATCCCTCCCTGCTCTGCTGTTAATAAATCTAGGCCTCTTCTATTTTGTAGGACTACCTCTGCTAAGGAGTCAATCTGGTCTTGTAAATCATTAATGGTTCCTGCTAGGGCCTGGACATCGTCAATAAGCTGATTGGATAGTTTGTGATAGGAATGTATCGCAACCCCCAGTCCAGTAGTGCCGGAGGCTATAGCACTCGAGATACCTAGTCCAACAAGGAGGGGGATAAACTGAACAGCACGTTTGCTGCGCCCAGCAATAGTATCTAAAACGGGTAAAGGGACAGGCTCATCACCTGGAATGATAGAGATGTCTGGAAGAATGGAAGCTTGTACACATAACCCGGTCCAGTTGGTGGGGAGCGCCGTATACGCTAGGTTGTTTCCACAAACGAAAACTTGTCCATGGGCGGGACACAGGGGCTTAGAGTGGTTGGTGATAGTGGAGCAGTTAGAAAAGGCTGTAATTCCTAAGTCTATATCGTAGCTATTGTTCTGGGCTGGCCCTTGAAAACAGGCGGGCGATTCTGAACTAGTGGATAGAGTGAGAAGCTCTGCCTCGAGGGCTTTGACTTCTTTAATAAGCTGAAGAAGTTCTTGTTTTTGTTTAAGAATTTCTCTTAAAGAAGATATGTCTCGGGTAAGGGAGACCTTAGCTTGTCTGAAAGGGTCAGTGTTAAAAGGCGAATTTGGATCAGAATTAGGAGCTGTGGGGCGGAAGGGAGGGGGGCAGTGTATTGGGGAGGCGTATGGGGGGGGCTTATAATTTGTATGTGTTTCGCAATGCTGTTGAGGTTTAGGTTTGTAATGCTCTTGAAGAGCGGGGGCTGTGAGACCCCAAGGGTCCTCACCGTCATGGTGATGAGCGGCTTGATCGTCAAGGGTCTCCTGATCCTCGGGGGACAGATTGTCATTGAATGGATTGTCATTTGTAACCTTTAAGGAGGGATAGATTTTTGGAATCTGGACGTTTTGGGGGGGTTTCTCAATAGGTTGCCTCTCCCCTTTTCGTATATTTTTCTGAGACGGGTGTTTTGGTATATCTATAGTGACAGATGGACAGGTTGATGGGGGGCGGGAAGCTTCCCTTAAGGCTGCCTCCCCAGTTTTTATTACGCCTTTTATGTCTGGGTCTTGGGGATGGATTTTAAGGAGATCATTAATAAGGTTCCAATAGGAAAATGTAGTGACTGGGACCTTTTCGGGACCGAAAACTCGATAATAATCTTGGAGGGCGTCGCCTACTCTGTTCCATCGTTTATGATCGATGGTGCCCTCTAGCGGGAACCAGGGGCATGTATCCTGAATAAATGAGAAAAACTGTCTGAGATCTTTTTTCTTTACTCTTACTCCTCGTGTCCTGAGGGATTCTTTAAGGTCTTTTAGAAAAAGTTCGTGAGAACTAAGAGAGGAGCCCATTTTTATTATTTTAACTTAGTATCCTCTTCCGCGTAAGCCTCTGGGACGTATAACCCCCGTACCAGGTCCGCCAAGACTACTAGGCGTCCGGATTAATGTGTCTGTTAGAGGTCTCTGTTTGCCCGGGAAGGCCCCTGCTTACGTAAACAGTCGGCAGGTATAATCCGCCTGCTCGGACCCGTTCGGGCAGGGAGGTCGGCACTCGGCCCTCCGGTCTTGCCTTTGGGCGGCTAACCTCCCCTGGGTGTGCCCTTACGGTGGACGACCGATGGTTTATAGTAAGCTCAGGGTTTGCGAGAGACGTGACAGAGATCAATCGCGGATAGCTGTTTTTCAAGGCGGATTCAGAGTTCCGTCTAGTCAGACCACGGTACCTTTAATTCTTCCCGGGCTGACGAGTCGGGTGCTTATTAGCGGACTAGAGGATGGATATTGTATCTGGGAAGGGCTAAAACCTCCTTAATTGAGACGAACAATTTTCAAAAGGGTAATTATACCTGGTAGTCTGTCTGTAAATTCATCTGCAAAATCGAAACCAAGATCATACTCACCGACGAGTTCTCGGCGGAGATCAAAAGACGAACCTTCACTCGCAGCAATCTGCGGCGGTTCAGGAGGGGGACCGGCCGGTCGGGTGTGCAGATGTTCCCCGGGGGCGCCGACCCTCATGCCCCACGTTGGGCGCCAGTTATGCCCCGGCCTGCGGGGTCATTCAACAGGGACAACGAGGGGACGCACCTAAGGGAATGGAAAACAGACAGGGACACGAAGAAGGGAGGCAAGACAAAGTGTTCTGATCAAGCCTCAAAATTTTATTTCTGGTTGTTCTTTATATATGCTCTCAGAAGGGGAGGAGGTGAGGGTGTGGGGTAAAGGGCGAAGAGGGATGTAGCTCAATCTGTCTGGCGGGCTATTGTGGCAGTTGCCGGGGCGGGGAAGTTCTGAGTTCCTACCAGGTGCTGGCGGCCGATAGTGGATGTGGATTGTGACTGCTGACCGTTAGGGACCATCCACAGCCCTTGCTGTTCTTTGTTCTGGCTCTCAACAAGTATACATTGTTAATAACCTGTAATTTAAGTCACTACCTCCTTCCCAGGAACTGGTCTTGCAGAACCTGTTACAGAGACCGTAAAACTGAATAGTGCACTGCCCCAGAGAGGGGTTTATTTACAGTGACCCCAGACCGGACCATCAGATATGGCCTAGAGATCCCCAACACCTGGAGGCCTTCTTGCAAGGCCCGAGAAAAGGACCTGAAACATAATCCATATTTGTGGGACAAAGACCACAGGAAGATATAAAAGAGAAGTCCCCTGCATGTTACTTTATTCAGATTTGGAAAGTTCACCCTTAGTCCACTGGCATAAATGAACAGTGTCACCCCTTTTCTCTAAAAGCGTTGGTTGGTCTTTCTTTGGTCTTCTGCAACAGAATGAAAAGGTACATTTTGATTTGGATCATGTATCTTGGTTAATAAACGGCAACGAGTAATAATGAAAGACCTAGGAACTAGCAATACTGAGGATAATTTCTCCTAGTCTATGTGCTGCTAGAGTGGGTGGTATCATTAGAAACTGGCAATCCTTAATCAGTTTGGCTCAGTGGATAGAGTGTTGGCCTGCAGAATGAAAGGTCCCAGGTTTGATTGTACCTTGCTTGTCGGCACATCCCCAGTAGGGGATGTGGAGGAAGCAGCTGATCAATGTTTCTCTCTCATCGATATTCCTAACTTTCTATCCCTTTCCCTTCCTCCTTGTTAAAAATCAATAAAATCTATTTTTATTTAAAAAAAAAGCTGGCAAAATTTATATTGTGTGGGAATAAACTTCTCCTAGGGGTAGAACACAGCCAATGTTCACTCTGCAGGTTTGCCAAGAAGGTGAGGAGACAAAATCCTAATGTCTCTCATGTAGACAGTTGATTTTCTGCCAGGGCTTCTTTTCACATAGGGTCAAAACAGTTTACTTGAAGCCACTGTACTGATTAATGTCATGGGCACAGAGGACTACAGAGCTGATCACAGAATGAATCCAATAGGAAAAATAACCAACACAGAATGTATATAAACACTAAGTCAGTGGTGGGCAAACTGTGGCTCGTGAGCTACATGCAGCTCTTTGGCCCCTTGAATGTGGCACCTGCACAAAATAGCATGGCCTGGGCAAGTCTATTTTGAACAAGTGGTGTTAGAAGAAGTTTAAGTTTAAAAAATTTGGCTCTCAATAGAAATTTCAATCGTTGTACTGTTCATATTTGGCTCTGTTGACTAATGAGTTTGCTGACCACTGCACTAGGTAAAAGGACAAAAATTGGGAGAGATGTGTCTATGGAACGATTGAATAAATGTGATGTCTTGAAAGAATAATAAATATAATGCATTGCATAAAACAGCTGGTCTATTGAGTAAAATAAAAATATCACTGTGAAAAAAACATATATGATGATGAAAGAGAATTTCAGAAGAGCTTAAGTGTATGAAATTCAAATTATGTGTTTCATACGCTATAAACATAACATTTAGTGATATTTGTAGAAATCATACTTGAGAATTCCATTTAGTATGGACTAGAACCAGGCCCAGCAAGAACACTACAAATGCAAAGTGAATGTCTAGGCATAAGAAGATTATTGTCTGCCAATAATAATGGCTAAAGAAGTGGAAACCATAAATAGAAAAGAAATTGTTGAGAACAAAGTACTTGGCACATTTAAGGTATTAATGTGGTAGGCAAGGGAAAAAAAGAAATGTGTTTTGGAGTGAAAATCACAAGTATACTTTTTGGATAAATCCCAGATAGAAATGAATAAACATTATGACAGGAAGGTACCTGGGCTAGAAGCATGTCCCAGAATACTCTCTTTTCTATTTTTTATTTTAATTTATTATTTTTATTTTGTTATTGATTAAGGTGTTATATAGATGTCCTTATCCCCCCATTAACCCTCAACCCCTCTGCCCCCCCACTCAAGCCCTTACCCCACTGGTGTTTGTGTCCATTGGTTAGGCTTATATGCATGCATACAAGTCTTTTGGTTGATCTTTCCCCTCACCCCCACCCTCCCTTACCTTCCCTCTGAGATTTAACAGTCTAATGGATGCTTCCCTGTCTATAGATCTGTTTTTGTTCATCAGTTTATGTGGTTCATTATATTCCATAAATGAGTGAGATCATGTGATATTTACCTTTCTCTGACTGGCTTATTTCACTTAGCATAATGTTCTCCAATTCCATCCATACTGTTGCAAATGTTAGGAGCTCCTTCTTTTTTTTTTTTTTTTTTACCACAGCGTAGTATTCCATTGTGTAGATATACCACAGTTCTTTTAATCCTCTCATCTGCTGATGGGAACTTAGGCTGTTTCCAAATCTTAGCTATGGTTAATTGTGCTGCTTTAAACATAGGGTTGAATATATCTTTTCTGATAGGTGTTTCTAGCTTCTTGGGATATACTCGTAGAAGTAGGATCACTGGGTCAAATGGGAGTTCCATTGTTATTTTTTTGAGGAAACTCCATGTAGTTCTCCACAGTGCCTATACCAGTCTGCATTCCCACCAATAGTGCATGAGGGTTCCTTTCATTCTGCATCCTCTCCAGAATTTGTTTTTTGTTGATTTGTTGATGATAGCCATTCTGACAGATGTGAGATGGTACTGCACTGTCGTTTTGATTTGCCTCTCTCACATGATTAGTGACTTTGAGCATGTTTACATATATCTGTTGGCCTTACTTCTGTCTTCTTTCAAAAAGTATCTATTTAGGTCTATTGCCTATTTTTTTTTTACTGGGATATTTATCTTCCTTTTGTTAAATTGTATGAGTTCCCTGTAAATGTTAGAGATTAAACCCTTATCTATAATAACACTGGCAAATACGTTCTCCCATCCAATAGGCTTTTTTGTTGTTTTGTTGGTAGTTTCTTTTTGCTGTACAGAAGCTTTTTATTAGATGTAGTCCCATTTTCTCTTTTGTTTCCATTGCCCTAGGAGCATTATCAGTGAAGAAATTGCTTCGGCATATGTCTGAGATTTTGCTGCCTGTGGATTCCTCTAGTATTTTTATGGTTTCCCATCTTATGTTAAAGTCTCGTATCCATTATGAGTTTATTTTTGTGTCTGGTGTAAGTTGGTGGTCTCCTTTCTTTTTTTGCACATATCTGCTTTATTTTCCCAACACCATTTATTGAAGAGACTGTCTTGATTCTATTGTATGTTAATGCCTCCTTTGTCAAATATTAATTGAGAACAGTGGTTTGGGTAGATTTCTGAGTTCTCTATTCTATTTCACTGATCTATATGTATGTCTTGTGGCAGTACCAGGATGTTTTGGAACAGTGGGTTTGTAATAGAGCTTGATATCTAGTATTGAGATCCTACCTTTGAGTACGATGTTGGCTGTAGGTTTGTCTATATGGCTTTTATTGTGTTGAGATATGATCCTTCTATTCCCACTTTGTTTCTTTTATTAAGAAAGGGTATTGGATTTTGTCAATTTTTTTCTGCATCAATTGATATGACTATGTGATTTTTGTCTTCAATTTGTTTATATGAAGTATCATGTTTATTGATTTGTAGATTCTGTTCCATCCTTGTATCCCTGGGATAATCCTACTTGGTCACGGTGTATGATTTTTCTGGTGTACTGCTGGATTCAATTTGCTGGAATTTTGTTGAGGTTTTTGGCATCTATGATCATGAGGGATATTGGCCTATAATTCTCTTTCATTGTGTTTCTTTTCTGGTTTTGGTATTAGAGTGATGCTGGCTTCATAGAATGAACTTGAAATGTTCCTTCCTCTTGAATTTTTTGTAATAGTCTGAAGAGGATAGGTTTTAGTTCTTCCTTGAATGTTTGGCAAAACTCCACTGTGAAGGCTTCTGGCCCCAGTCTTTTATTTGCTGGAAGATTTTTTATTATTGCTTCAATTTCTTCCATAGTTATTGTCTTGTTGAGATGTTTAGATTCTTCCTGATTGAGTTTTGGAAGGTTGTGTTTTTCTAGGAATATGTCTATTTCCTCCATGTTTTCTAGTTTGTTAGACTAGATTTTTTCATATTATTTTTAACAATACTTGTGTTTCTGTAGGGTCTGTTGTTATTTCACCTCTCTCATTTCTGATTCTTTGAGTTAGGTGATTTATTACTTTTTTTTTTTTTTTTTTTTTTTTTTTTAGGTAGGCCTGTAGAACTATAAACTTCACTCTCAGGTTTTCTTTCATTGTGTCCCATAGCTTTTGGATTGTGTTTTTACTGTCATTAGTTTCCAGGATTTTTTAAATTTTCTCTTTGATCTCTTTGGTAACCCAATCGTTGTTTAACAGCATGCTATTCAGCTTCCAAATGTTTGAGTTTTTTGGATTGTTTTTATTGCGGTATCTTTCTAATATTATGCCATTGTGGTCTGAGAAGATGCTTAATATGACTTCAGTCTTTTTGAATTTGGGGAGACTTTGTTTGTGACCCATTATGTGGTCTTTTTTTTAAGGTCTCATGTGCACTTAAGAAGAATGTGTATTCTGTGGCTTTTGGGTGAAATATTCTGAAAATGTCAATAAAGTCCATCTGATCTAGTGAGTCATTTAGGATTGCTGTTTCCATGCTGATATTTTGTCTAGAGGATTTATCCAGTGATGTCAGTGGTGTTTTAACATCCCCTAGTATGATATTATTATTGTTATTCTCTCCCTTGATATCTTCCAGGAGTTTTTTATGTATTGGGTGCTCCTGCATTGGGTGAATATATGTTTATCAGGATTATAACCTCTTGTTGTACCAATTCCTTTAGAACTATGAAGTTGCCTTCCATATCTCTTGTTATGACCTTCACTTTGTCATATATAAGTATTGCTACCCCAGCTTCCTTTTCATTTCCATTTGCCTGAAATATATTTTCCATCCCTTCACTTTCAGTCTGTGTGGGTCCCTTGTTCTGAGTTGAGTCTTTTGTAGACAGCATATATATGAGTCATGTTTTCTTATCCATTCACCTACCCTATGTCTTTTAATTGGAGTGTTTAATCCATTTACATTTAAATTTATTATTTAAAGGTACTTGTTTGTATTTGTTTTTAGTTTATGTGCCTGTGTTCCTTCTTATCATTTTATTTCTCCTTTTTACACCAGTCCCTTAAGCATTTCTTGCATTGCTGTCTTGATAGTGATAAACTCCCTTAGCCTTCTTTGTCTGTGAAACTCTTTACTTCCCCTTCAATTTTAAATGATAACCATGCCGGGTAGAATATTTTTGGATTAAGAACCTTGCTTTACATCAATTTGTAAATTTCCTTCCATTCTTTTCTGGCCCAATGTGTTTCTGTTGAGAATTCGTTTGATAATCTAATGGGAGATCTCTTGTAAGTAACTTTCTGTCTCTCTCTTGAAGCCTTTAAGATTCTCTCTTTGTCCTGAACATTTGCCACTGAAAATATGGTATGTTTTGGTGTGGGTCTTTTCGAGTTCATCTTGTTTTGGACTCGCTGTGCTTTTGTGATGTTTTTCATCCCCATATCAGGAATGTTTTCTGACATTACTTCTTCAAATAGGTTTTCTAACCTTTGTCCCCCTTCCTATTGTTTCGGTACACCTATTATTTATATGTTGCTTTGTTTCATGTTGTCCCATAGCTCCCTTAGGCTCTCCTATCTTTTAAATTTTTTCTCCAGTTGCAGTTCAGTTTGGGTGTATGTTGCTTCCCTGTCTTCTAATTCACTAATCCGGTCCTCCACTTTACCTAGTCTACTTTTGAAAATTTCCATGGTGTTTTTATTTCAACTATATCACTTTTCATCTCTTCTTGATTATTACATAAGTTGTTGATTTTTTTCATCCATCTGGTTAATGACTTAGATACTTATTCTGAAATCATTTTCTGACATATCTCATGCTTCTGTTTCACTTAGCTGCTTTCCTGGAAATTCCTCCTTTTCTTTCCTTTGAGGTTTTCTTTGTCTATCCATTTTTTATGTCACCAGTTGATCTACATGTCAAATCGTGCAGGGGCTGCTTCTTGGGTAGCAGTGGCTCCTTGGGCTGCAGTTGCTCCTCGGGCAGTTGCAGTAATGGTTGCTCCTCATTTGGCAGTGGCTCCTCTGGTGGGTGCTCTTTGGTGCAGTGGTGGCGCCTCTGGCTTGTTGGAAGAGGCTGCTCACACAGCTGCTGTTCCTCGGACAGGTGGGGGCTGATCAAGAGGCTGCTGCTCCTCAGATGGGGGCAGACTGTGCACGGCTGCTGCTCCTTGGATGGGGGTGGGCTGCTTACATGGCTGCTGCTCCTTGGACAGGGGCACCTTGCTTGCAGGGCTGCTGCTCCTTATATGGTGCCAGCTGCTTGCACAGCTGCTGCTCCTCAGATGGGAGTGGTCTCACGTGTCTTCTGCTCAGACTGAGATGGGCTGCTTGTGTGACTGCTGCTCCTGGGGTGTGAGTGAGCTGCATATGCAGCTGCTGCTCCTCAGACAGAGGCAGGCCACTCATCCAGCTGCTGCTCATCATACGGGTTCAGGCTGCATGTGGCTGTTGATCCTCAGACCAGTGTGGTCTTTGCAAGCCTACTGTTTCTTGGATGGCTACTGTTCCTTGGTTCAGGGCAGGCTTCTTGGGTGGCTGCTGCTCCTTGAATGGGGGTGGTCTGCTTGTGGAGTTACTATTTCTCAGATAGAGACAGGCTGCTCGCACAACTGCTGCTCCTCAGACAGGTGCATGGTGCAGGCTGTGCACAGCTGCTGCTCCTCGGACAGGGTGGGTTGCACGGGGCTTCCACTCCTCAGTCATGGGCAGGCTGCTTGTGCAGCTGCTGCTCCTCAGATGGGGTGGGCTGCTCATGCGGTTGCTGCTCCTCAGATGGGGTGGGCTGCTCATGTGGTTGCTGCTCCTCAGATGGGGAAGCGGACCACTCACACAGCTGTTGCTCCTTTTACAGGGGCAGGCCATGTGAGGCTGCTGCTCTTAGGGCTGAGGCAGATTGCTCACAAGGCTGCTGCTCCTTGGACAGGAGTTGGCTGGTCACATGTCTGGTGCTCATGTGGTTGCAGTGCCCTGGGCTAAAGTGCTGGGCTGGTTGAGGAAAGCATGCTTAAGAACTCACAGGATCCTATGACCAGGGTGGCTGGAGATTCAATGACCATGAGACCACAGCTGAGGTAGCAAGTCCCTGGCAGGGGTGGCTTTCTGCAGGGATCCTCTGCCCTTCCCTGCTGCAAATTGTCTCACCAGTTGAGTCTCCTTTGCCAGTTCAGGTTGGAGGTTATTCATTTCAACTGCTCATTCTATTTGCTCTTGGACAATCTTGGAACATGTCCATCTATTGTGCCACCATTTTGTCTCCCCCCTGAAATACTCTCTTGATAGGTGTGTGGTCAAAGTGCACAGACTCTCTGAGGGACTTATTATAAAGAAATGTCAGTAGAAGGACAAAGGCTGAACCTAGTCAGGTTTTGACAAAGCATGGGGTCCTGAAAACCTCATGAGACAATAGAGTAATCAACATTATCAAGTGATATTGGAAAGATAAATCCAAATAAAGTAATAAGGGGAATCCTATAATTTTAAAAGTGCAATAATTGGTTACCTATTTGCTAATACTTTCATACATTAAAATAATGTCATTGATTTCCTTTTAATTTGAAAGTATTATACTGTTTTAGCCACTGCCTTCATGGGACACATATCTAGCTGTGGAAAGATGAATATGTAAATATTGTGAAATATTAGCATAGAGCATTTTAATTGGGCTTAATATTTTCAAAGAGCATTTAAATTTAAATTAATATATAAATTGCTGATCTACTAAAAAGTTCTTTACTTCTAAGGAATCTATATAATTTCATTTTCTTGATAATTTTACTATTTTCAGTAATACACTTATTATAGTTCTTTCTAATAAGAATCAATTAGTAATTAAAAAGTTATAGGTGGCTTATATACTTAATATTCCAATATGGGGTTTCTGAACAAATTGTTAATGTGTTATTACTTACTAGGTAGAAGTAAATAACAGCAAGTGTTATAATTTCAAAGATAGAAAATGAGAACATTAACAATTTAAATATTAAAAGAGTGTGTTTTTAAAATATATTTTTATTGATTTCATAGAGGGAAGGAGAGGGAGAAAGAGATAGAAACATCAATGATGATAGAGAATCATTGATTGGCTACCTCCTGCACATCCCCTACTAGAGACTGAGCCCAAAACCTGGGCTTGTGCCCTGATCCAGAATCAAACCATGAATTTCTAGATTCATAGATTGACACTCAACTACTGAGCTACACCTGCTGTGCAAAAGAGTATGCTTTAAAAAATAAAATATTGTTTTGTTGCTTTAATGCAAATAATTTTTGGCATTGTGTGGCATCGATAGATAGCAATTGTTTAGCTTAATGCATTTCACAGAATAAATTTCAATTTATTTAAAACTAGTATTTTTATTACTTGCCCATTATTCTAGTTTCAGGATAGGAAGACATACTTTTTCTTTTGAAGGTAAGAGTATCTTTTTTTTTTTGCTTTCTTTTTATAACTTGATACTATACACATATTTATGGAAACATGGATTTTTAATTTATTGATAGAAATAATTATATTTTCATGGAAAGAGGATAAATAAAGACATGTTGCAAACTATGGGAGCAATAAAATTAAGAAGGTAAATAAGGAAATATTTGTTTTTAAAAAGTAAAACACTAGACATGATAAACTCTAGCTGTATAGTTTTCTTTGTTAAATATTTCTTGCTTTTAAGTCAGATGTTTCAGAAAATTACTTGTTAGATCATGACCCTACGTACTAAGAAAGATTTATTTAAAATGAATTTTTCTTATCTCCTTTCCAATTTAATATCTATAAACCTCAAAATTATTATAATTGTGGGGAACTGCATCGCTATTATCCCTAATAATTTTAAGAGTATTGCTTAGAAATGATAAATAATTAAGTCTTTTTTATTCTTTTCAAAGTTTAAATATAGATACAAAAATAGACAGTGTATAGTTATTATTTTTCTAAACAAAGATAAGAATTGACAAGGTTATGGTTACTTCACTTTCAATTGTTTGCCTGCAGTAGTAGTTGGTAATTGCTTATTTATTTTCCTTATACAATGTGAGAAAAGTGTGAGGAGGTTAAATGAAATTAAACAATACCACCTTAAACATTTCATTAAATGTATTTGGGACAAAAAATTGATTTATTCAGCTTTTGATTTTTATACAGATTCTTCAACACTCAGCTATAATCTGGATCAATCTATGCACCTTTCCACTCCCATTTCCCTCAAAGAGTTATTTTTAAAATTACTTTTCTTAATATTTTTTTTCTTCTGTGTGTGGCCTTCTGTCAGACTGAGAACTGCTTTCTACTGCGTACAATATTTTATGCTGCTAAAGGAAGACACTGTTTTTGATAGTATAAAATATTTTTTCATCATAAAAAATAACATTATTGTCACTAAGTGAAATATTAAGATAGGGAATAAAATGGTAGAAAATAAATTAGAGATAATTTCCCATCTGATTGTTCTTGTGACAAACTAAAAAATGAGAAGAAAAAAATGTATGAAACTGGGTTCAAGAGTGCTAAAAAAAGATAGTGGGGAAAAGATTAATGCATGTAAGAAACATTAAGATTGGTTTGTAGAATTCTTGCCTTCTTTTGTAGGAAATCTGTATTCTTCACCATAACTGAAATAGTTGGTATAAACTCAAAAATGTGTTTTCTTTTATCTGTCGAAGGTTTTCAGATTCTATGTCATTCATAGATTATAAGTTACTGTTATACTTTCTCTCTCATTTTCTGTCTCTCTCTCTGTGTGTCTCCCTGTCTCTCAAGAACTTTCTCTCTCTGGAAAAGTTTAAAATAATCCTATAAAATGTGTCAAGGATATGGAACATCTAGGGACTCTACATTGTTGGCAACAACATAATTTGACCTTATCACTTGGAATAAATGTTTGGCAGTAGTTAACAGAAATATAACATAGGTATATTTTATGAAGTAAGTAACCTGTTTTTAGCTATAAAAATAAATTTAACTAAAATATAATAAAATATAATATATATAATACATATATAGTTTCAATTTATTGAAGCTCTGTTCAACTTCTTTTGGAGGGTACCTTTTCTCACCTCCTTCTACTTTTTTTGTTTATTTTTGCATAGTTTCTATTATATCTCTAATTCCACAAGTTTTGGGGTTTTATTTTCCATTAATGTCTAATTGTTATTGCAGACAGTGTAATTTTCATTTTTAAAAGTTTGATATGAGATGCTTTTTATGTCTTCTTCATCTGTACTTGGCACATTTAATCTTTGTTTTATATTTATCAGCACATGGGATTCCATTGTAATAATAATTTTACTGTACTTATCTGCTAACTATACATTTGGTGTCATTTCTAGATTGATTATAAATGATTGATTGTTCTTCCTCATTAGGGGCATATTTGCCTGCTTCTTTGCCTTCGCAGTAGTTTTTTTTAATTGTATTCAATTACATAGGAACAAATACCTTAACAGATACTCACTAAAAAAGATACACAGGTGGCAAATAAGCATATGCAAAGATGCTCCACATCATATTTCATTAGGGAAATGCAAATTAAAAGTACAGTGACATACCAGCTAGTTCAAGTAATCTAAAGGAAGAACAAGCAAGTGGCTAAGTCAACAAGAATATATGGCAATCAGAAACCCATTTAGAAGGATGTTAATTATATCCCTTACATTTATTGTTCTGAACCATTTAGAAAGTCAGCATTATGTAAAAAGGAAACTAAATATAATTAAATATAGAATTGGTTTATTAAAGTTATATAAAAGAATATCCTTTTTAATATAGTATATCAGTAAATAATTATTTTTTCAGAGAACTGCTAGTTAGCATAATGTGATGGATAACAAACAGATGTGTTCAGAAAACAAAAGTAGGACTTTTTCCTCTGATTCTAATTAAGCTGAAATATCTTACCTTTACCTCTACTGAGCTGTTTTCCTTGACCATCCTTTAACAAACATGCATTTAGAAATATAACTACCAGTAAATCATTTTCCCTGATCCAGTTCTGAGTTCTGAGTGTCTCCTTCCTGTTGGTCCATACTCTCCACTATATAGAAAAGTGCATTTGTATGAGAGAAATGACACAAAGAAAAAGAAAATGCTGCTCATAGTGTCATCACATTGGGGAAACTTAACTTCAGGTGAAACTAAACCATCTGGAAAACAAAAGTATTATTTTATACCTTGAGGCATAAATTTCCTAAGTTTAAAAGTCACGATGGAGCAAAAATAAACAGACATATAGTGATTTTTGTAGGTGACTAATGGACTTCACCCAATTATTTTGATAGAGTTTAGGAGCATAATAATTTCAATTCCCCCTCTTCTTTTAAAGATTTATATTGGTTATAAATTTATAACAGTGAAAGGGGGGGAGTCTTAGGAGAGGCTTCTTACCTTCTCACAATTGCGGTAGCTTTAAAATCAGGTTTGAAATGTCTTGTTCTGTTACCATTTAATTTTCTTTAAAAGCCCCTGAAAATGTTCAGCTTGTCACTGAAGTCCTGCTTAAAAAAAAACACTATGACATTATAAAATACATGCATTTTCTTCAGCCTAGAAAAAGCTTTTTGTCATAAAAAGGAAAAGAGGATTAATACTAGATGTAACAATAAGAGGATAAATTACGGGGCGATCTGGTTTTATTCTTATAATCCCATTTTAAGTAATGTGCTAGAGTCAGACTAGGGAACATAATCACGAAAGCCTGTGATATTTACTATTGACTAAACTTCAGTCAACCTCTAAAATCATCTTGATATTAAAAGGTGTATCTTTCTGATGGTTGCTCCTAACCCAACTCTGACAAAGATTCTAAAATAAAATACGCTGTGTCACATTATAGCCTAGGATATTATTTTATATTTTATCATTCTAACCCAGTTTTCTTGAGATAAACAGCCTTTATGTCAATAGAATACAAGGGCAGAAGACATTGTTTATAAGAAGAGAAATAGAAAAGAGACAAAGATGTTTGGGGAATCTGTTCCCAAGTGTACTTATATGGCCCCAAACAATACTATTTTGTTTTTTTCTTTTAAACAGATATGGCTATACGTAGAAATGTAAGCAAGTGTCATTCTTATCAAAATGATTAATTAGTGATTAATTAGTGGCCAGGTGCCTAATAGTAACCCAATGTGAGGGAGGAAAAACAGCATATTTCAGCACATTGATAAGACCAGAGAGAGTAGTATAACTAGCGAGAAGCCTGGAAAATATTTTTTTTTAAATATATTTTATTGATTTTTTACAGAGCAGAAGGGAGAGGGATAGAAAGTTAGAAACATCGATCAGCTGCCTCTTGCACGCTCCCTACTGGGGATGTGCCCGCAGCCAAGGTACATGCCCTTGACTGGAATCGAACCAGGGACCCTTCAGTCCGCAGTCCGACACTCTATCCACTGAGCCAAACCGGTCTCGGCAAGCCTGGAAAATATTAATGGTATTCTTTTGGTGGCCATAGTATTAGCACCTGGTAAAGCTGTTATGCCTTGTACATCAATATGTCTAGTAACGTTGGCAAGGTGTTATGTAAAAACAGACCAGTCATGGATATAGTTTTGACTTAGTGAAGATCAAAGGGAGTACCTTGTGCAAAGGTTCCACAGAAATGGTTTTAATATTTAAAATATTATTTGAAACATTTCTTATGATATTATCTTGTATAAATTAATGAATATTAATTTGCTATCTAGTAATTTATTTTAAAAATACAAATAAAGTTCACAGTCACAAAAAAGTATATTTTTTATTAATCTTTATTGTTGAGATTATTACAGATGTCCCTTTTTCTCCTCCATAGCTCCCCTCCACCCATTTGTCACCCCACCCCAGGCCCTCGCCACCCTATTGTCTGTGTCCATAGGTACTGCATACATGCATATAAGATCTTTGTTTAATCTCTTCCCGCAGCTCCCCATAACCTTTTCCCTCTGAGAATCATCAGTCTGTTCTATTGTCATGCCCCTGACTCTATTCCATTCACTAGTTTATTCTGTTCATCAGATTTTCTATTCACTTGATTTTTAGATTCAACTGTTGATAAATATGTATTTGTTATCACTTTGTTGATCATAGTTTTTTTGTTTTGTTTTGTTTTGTTTTTTACTTTTTCTTTTTCTTCTTCTTCAGCTTCTTAAAGAATACCCTTTAGCATTTCATGTAATACTGGCTTGGTGGTGATAAACTCCTTTAGCTTTTTCTTATCTGTGAAGCTCCTTATCTGACCTTCAATTCTAAATGATAGCTTTGCTGGGTAGAGTAATTTTGGTTGTAGGTACTTGTTACTCCTTTTGGCCTGCATTATTGTGGGCTCAATCCCTGGCAGTGAGGGCACAGGAGATAGCCAATCAATCGTTCCCCTCTCATTGATGTTTCTACTTCTCCATCCCTATACCTTCCTCTCTCTGAAATCAATAAAAACATATTTTTAAAAAAGATTTTCCATATTAATTCAACTATATTTATTTTATAAATGCTGACATGGATCAGTAATATTGCAAAAATTGGCCAAAGAAATTAGACATATATCATTGAATGATGTGGAGTGACAATGGCAGGACACTCGGAGCAATAAAAATAAAGATCACGTGGGAAGCTGGCAATCAGGAGAAAATTGGTAAATGTCTGGATTGGCAATTTTTCCTTATAGAGGAAATAGAGTTTTATGATGATTCAAAAATCTTATTTTCAATGAGATTTGGTTATTCAAGATATAATTGAACAATATTTATATTATTTTTATATTTACAAAATCACTTGGTTCTTTTTTAGAGGTAAATATTATTAAGACTTTTATGTAATCCCAAAAGTTGGTAAAAATATATGAACTATCTGAACATTTACTTCCATGTTGTCTTTGATTGTGTTGACCACTGACATGATTTTTTCTTATTAAGATATGAAAAGGTAAACTTACAATCTGGACATTTATTACGTGGGATAATCTATCAAATGGTATAATATGAGATTATGCTGATAATATTGACTAATATTAGGCCAAGAAATTACAAGTTTTTTTTTTACATATGTGTTGTTTATGTATATCACCTCCAATAATTATCAAGTTGATGTACATAATGTCCATTAAACATTCGGTTTAAAGTATTAGTTATATATTAATCATGATTTAAGATTTTAAAATTTGTTCCATAGCTAACATAATTTAGGTAATGGTATTTTGCCACAGAGTTAAAGATATAGATCAATGGTATAGAACTAGAGAACTGTAAAATAAAGCCACACAAATATGCTCACCTTATTTTTTTAATAGACTTTTTTTAGAGCAGTTTTAGATACACAGTAAAACTGAGTAGAAAGTACAGAATTTCCATACACCCCCTGGTCCCACATACCCACAACCTTCCCACTCTCTACATCTTTCATGAGAGCAGCAGTTTTGTTACAATCAATGAATCTATATGGACACATAATTTTCATTCTAAAGTAGTTTACATTAAGGTTCACTGCTGATATTGTATATTCTATGGGTTTTGGTAAATGTATAATGACATATGTCTACCATTTTAGTGGACTACAGAATAGTTTTACTAGGCTAAAAATCATGTGTTCTGCCCAACTTATTTTTGGCAACATTGCAAAAGCAATTCAACTAAGAAAAGAGAGTCTTTAAAACAAGTGGTACTGGAGCTATTGGAGAGCCACAGACAAAAACAGCAACAATAACAATAATAACAGCAGGTGAGCAATAAAATTGGGGCAGATGATTGGTGAAATTTGATTGCAGTGTTGTACCTAAAATCTTTGAGTATCTGGTTGTCTCTGTGAGGAGTTTAGAATAAACAGATGAAAAAAGAAAAAAAATGATAAGAACGAAAATACCGTTTATCTCAGTTATTGATGCTGTCAGAACTTTTTGAAAAAGATGTTACTTTTGTTTATAAATATTTGATACTTTATATGAAACACTGACAGTAGCTGAGACTTGTAGAGAAGATGAAAAGTGGACCTAGCACAAAGTGTAAAAAGAAAATGCACAAGTCGTTTGGGCTTTAAAAACAAGCATACACATCTCAAAAACTATATGATATTCTCTCCTGACTCCCTCTATCCCCCCACTAAGATATTTAGGTTAAATAAAAGTTGCAATAAAAATACTAAGGACACATACTTTGGCCAGATACAGAAATGGTTTTATGATGGATGCACAGTATGAAATATTTAAATGTTGCATTGTAAAGTATCAAGGAGCTAGAACAGAGTTTAAGAACTGAATTGGAAATGTCTTTCCTATATCTGTGGCACATAAATATATATACTTATATATTAATGTATACATCTTAATATACATATATTAATATTAGGATCATGATCTAAATTGGGGCTGAGGTTTTGTAAGTCCAGAAATGAGTTATTAATTTTTGGCATAAAGATGAAATGAGAATGAATGTGTGGGACACAGGAGGGAGGAAAGTCTAAAGGAGTCTGAGAGCTCAAAGCAACCAATAAGCAACAGAGGGGTCTGACCTAGAGATGTTTCAGAGATACAATTTGTTTTCTACAAGTTTCATCGAAAGGCATTGTGAGAAGAGTGACATCTGTGAGATATATATGTACATTTTAGATGGACTGAGCATGTGCAATTGAACCTTTTTGGATTTTTTAGCTAGCCTGCCCTAGAAACAGGTTTATTTTCTTTCATCTTCCACTCAAAGTCCTCAACATCTGTGTGTGTGTGTGTGTGTGTGTGTGTGTGTATTTTTAATTGACAAACGCATTCTAAAACATAGCTGAAATATTTTGAAAATAATACAGTTGAAGGATTTGTTACTGGATTTGAAGACTTTCAATAAAGCCACAGTGTACTAATGGTGAAAGGACAGACAGATATACTAATGTGACAGAATGGTATCCAGAATAAACTCATACATGCATAGTTATTTTTTAAACAAATGTGCAGAGCTAATTTAAAGTGCAAAAGCTAGACTTTATCAAATGGTAATGAGCAAACTGCATATCTACCCTATGTAAACAAATATAAATAAATCTGGCCCAGGATCTCAAATCATTAAAAAAATTAAGTCTAGATGGAACACATATTAATTATAGAGGTTCCAGAAAAAAAATACAGTGGGTGAGATCATGTGATATTTATCTTTCCATGACTGGCTTATTTTGCCTAGCATAATGCTCTCCAGGACCATACATGCTGTTGCAAATGCTTTTTTTGATCCAGAGACAGAGAAGCATAGATCAGATGCTCAAACCTCAGAGATAATGTAGGGGAGGGGGGCGATAAGGGGAAGAAATCAACCAAAAGACTTGTATGCATGCATATAAGCATAACCAATGGACACAGACACCAGGAGAGTGAGGGCATGAGTGGGGGAGCAATGGGAGGATAAGGAAACCTATGTAATACCTTAATTAATAAAGGGAGAAATATAATGGGAATATAGTAGGTAGAACACAAAACACTAACAATGAAAGAAACAGAAATAATGCATCAGACTTTATCAAAAATTAAACATGTTCTTTAAAATACACTGGTAATAAAAAGGAAAGAAGAGCCCTATACAGTAGAAGGATACAGCAGTACAATATTTTCCCTATAGATATGTGAGAAAAACTTGTATCCAGAATAACATATCAAGATATACATAGATACATAGATAGATAAAGATGCATATATATCTTTAAATCATCAACAAAATGGCAATAATCCAATAACCACTTAAAATTACTTAAAGACTTTTTTAAAAAGGAATAAATGGTCAATGAAGAGACACTTGACATGATTAATCTCTAGGGAAATTAAAATTGAAATGAGATGCAATTTCAGAGCATCCCAAGAATGTCTAAAATTAAAGAGATGGTTAATATCAAATGTATCAGAGACTGTAAGAGTATAAAATAATAAAAATTTGAAAAACAGCTTGACATTTTCTCATAAAGGTAAATACCTAGAAATGACCCAATAATTTCATTTCTAAATATCTTCCCCAATGGAATGAAAATACATGTACAGAAATGTTCTCATAAGCTTCATTCATATAACCAAAAATTGTCAAAAGGCTAATTGTCTCTCTTCAGGTAAATGGATAAACTTATACAATGGAATATCACCAAGCAATTAAAAGGAGAAAACTGCTTTTCTAACTCATGACAAATATAATTTGAGTAAAAGAAGCTTGAGACACAACAAAATGTATACTGTATGTTTCCAGGTACCATTAAGTTTTGAACAGGCTGAATTAAAATTTAATGAAAAATATAAAATTAATAGTTGCTTGGAGTTGAGGAGCAGATAAAAATAGACTCAATGTATATAAAAAATTCAGATAATGGGAAATTTCTGTGTCTTGATTAAGGTGATACTTAAATATATTTGTCAATACACGTTAATTTATAAATTTCAAATCTGTGCACGTTATTTTATAAAAATTATAGCTCAATGAATTGATTACAAGGAAACACACAGTCTCGGCCAGCTTGCCTTCAGCACTTACGCACTGTGTGCAGGCGGATTTGAGCATTCAAGAAGCAGGACGTGACACAGGTAGCACATCCTGAGAATAGGGTCCTAGTATTTGGCCTCTGCTCACCCTCCTTTCTACAAGTGAAAGAAAGGTGACAGGATATGCTGGATGAACAAAACAGGGAGAAGCCATTGCCCAGTGCACATATGTGCCCTGGTGGGGGCGGCAAAACATCACCTGTCCCATGTGCCAAAGTATAGGCAACATTCCAGTAGAACGAGTAAATGAGTCGGTGGTTTTGATTCTACAGTGGTCAGAAATTGTGCCCTCATATAACTAAACAGTATGTCATGCCTGCCCTGCTTTGTCTCGTGACATTTGGTTTGGTGGTTTTCTACTTATTTCTACATTCAGTCCTTGTGAATGATGATAGCATCAGAGTGATGAAAGTTACATTAACAGCTAAGATTTGGAAACAGCTCAGTTGCCCATCAGCAGATGAGTGGATTTAAAGGCTGTGGTACATTTATACAAGGAAATACTACACAGCAATATAAAAGAAAGAACTCACCACTTGCAACAGCACTGATGGACCTGGAGAGTATTATTCTAAACAAAATAAGCTATTCAGAGAAGGCTAAGTATCACATATTTCACTCATATGTGGAATCTAATGAACAATATAAACTGACAAACAAAATAGATCCAGAGACATAGAAGCATGGAACAGACTGACTAATTTCAGAGGAAGTGTGTCTGGGGGTAGGAGAGGAGTGATTAACTGAGGAACTTATAACCCTTAGACACAGACAATAGTGTGGTGAAGACCTGGGATGAGTGGGTATAGGTGGAGGAGATCAATGGGGAAGATCGCACAAACAAAGGGGACATCTGTAGCAGTTTCAACAATAGGGATACTTTTTCTTAAAAAAAGAAAGTCACATTAACAAGCTAGATAGACTCACATATAATCCTCTTCATCAGGAATCCAACTTCTACTCTATGGAAGTTACCAGCCTTTCCTGTCAACTTCATTACATGAACACAGTGGTTGGGTCATGTGTGACGATTAACATCTCCCTCATTCCACTTTGGAGGGGGCCACTGGTACATTTTTATGGTGCAGGTCGAGAGGGGAGAACCGTTTTTCTCTGTGTACTTCGTCTGCACAACATAGTGATCTTCAGCAGAAATTTATACATTTGACCCCTTGACCCAGAGCTCCTTGGAGACACAGCACTGTGTGGATTGTGGAACAAATTTCTCAGTTGTTTAGAACCTGATTTTGGTTCCTCCATGGCAGGACCTGTCAGAAGAGACACAGCATCTGTTCCCAGGGCCTGAGTTCCACAGCTACCTCGGGTGATAGAAGTAGAGGAGAAAATGGCTCTCTTCATTCCTAGCAAACACCCTCCTACCTCTTGGGAGGAAAACTTGCCTCTGCACACCATTTATGTTTTTCTGAACCAGCAGAATCATTGCCCAGTACCCAATCAATGCCTAGCAAATAGTAGGCACTCAAGGTTTGAAGAATTTAATTCAGATCTTTTCAGCTCTTCTTGTAGCATTACAAATTGAGAGCACACAGATATATTGGATCATAAAACCACTGAGTGACATGGAGATGGGACTGTTGGTGCAGCTGCACAACTATTACCAAGACTTCATCTGCCCAGAAGAGGCAACATGAAGAGAACATCTGAACACAGTAAAAACAACAAAAAACACATACCATTTAATATGTGGAATTTTTCATCTGTTCCTAAATGCTTAGGAACATTTAAAAAAACCTTTTTTTTCCTTGTAGAAATTTATAAATGATTTAACCAAGAGTATTGGGGCCTGATTTACCCTTCATCCATTGGCTAGAACATGTATTTTGAATTTGGTGGAAAAATAACCCCTGCTTTTGATTTAACACACACACACACACACACACACACACACACACACACACCAAAACTGATTTTTTTGTGAAACCTAGACTTTGTTAATTATAGGGCCATAATTCTTTGTCACTTTGATATTACAAAACGTAAACAAATTGGGAATCTTGAAAACAGTATGTGTTAGTAGAAAAACAAAAGAGTGTATACATATGTATACATTTTTAAAATTATTTTCAAATACTGTGTTGGAAGAATTTTAGAATCTTGAGACTTGGAGGACAGCATTATTGGCAGACAGCAGAAACAGAAAGAAAAAGGAAAATATATAGTTTAATTGGGTGCATTTTTTCTTTACTTTTTAAATCACTTTGGTTTTGAAAACATATAAGTGATATTAATTAGAAGAATGACTATATTCTTTTAGTATTAAGACAGTCTGACAAGCTTTTTACTTCAAAACATGCCATGCTTGACCAAGAATAAGTGAACTGTCCAGTAAAGAGATCAAGTTTAGTTTGAAATCATGACCCTGTGACAATTATGAATTTGTAAAACACCTTCCCTCAGCTACATAAATGCCCTCTTTCCCTCTCTATCTCCCTCTGGTTCTCTCCCTATTAATGATATAAATCCTCCTCAATAAGTATATGCTTTTGTTTTAATGTAATTTATATGTAATAACACACTATAATTCTTAAATAAAAATGATTCATTTTTATAAACTTTAATTTGTCTTGTTTCTTTTGGCCCCTGGAGTTTAATCCTGTTACTGGGATGTGGCCTATGTTTTTTCCCTGACAAGGCAAGGCTTGCAGGGGAAATACCTGTAAGCAAATATCTTGAGATGACTTCCTGCCTCTAGGCAGAGATCCCAGCAGTGATGCCTGATGCACAGTTAATGGACCGTATCATAAAGACACATATTGTTAGACAGTACACAAATGTTTGCAGTAGTTAGGAAGCATTTCAGCCAGGAGTGTTTTGACCCTGGCCATCTGGGTACAACTTATAAATATGTATAGAGATCATTTTTGGATCCATATTTTGCCCATGTGATGATAGGTAGATATGTTTTCAGCAATAAAGATATTCAAAGAGTACACAGTTTGCTTCTCTTAAGCATGCCAATATAATTTGCATTTAATTTGCTTATGTGTAGCATTGAGCAATATATTTTAAAAGCTACAAAATTTTGATTGATTTAAATTGAAAATAGCTTCAGTGCTGTTCTTGTGCCTTTCATGTGTGTGTGGAAGAGAAAGAGAGAGAAAAATATTTTGGAGTATCAAGTTTTACCTGAGAAGAACTTACTATTTTTTATATGAACTAGAGGCCTTTATGCACAAATTTGTGCATGGGTAGGGTCCTCCCGGCTCCAACCCTGATCGGCGTGGGAGGCATTGGGGGTGAGGCAGCTGGGGGAGAGGCCACAGGCAGTTGGCTGGCTAGCCTACCCTCTGGTCAAACTTCTGGTCAAACTCCTGGTTGAAGGGACAATTTGCATATTTGCCTTTTATTATATACTAGTGGCCTGGTGCACTTAATTCATGCACGGAGGGGGGTTCCCTCAGCTCAGCCTGCACCTTCTCCACTCAGGGACCCCTTCAGGGATGTGTGACCCCTAACCACCTCTGCCTACCTGCCTGATCGCCCCTAAGTGCTCCCCTGCTGGTCTGATTGCTCCTAACTGCCTCTGCCTTGCCCCATACCTGGGACCCAGGCTTATCTCCCTCTGGCTAGCTATAGGCACCCAGGACCTGGGCCACTTCACTCAGGCTGGCCACAGTCACAGGCACCCACAGGCACCCAGGACCACAGGGCATGCTGCCTAACCCCAGGGCCGGAAAGGGCCCTAGCCCTTCTATGTGCCTGCCTGACCAAGTCCCACCACTTTGACTGCATGGCCTAAAGAACTTTGTCATATATGTTCTCCCCACCCTCTTGGGGACAGGGAGTGAGCTGAGAAATTGGAGAAGCTGCAGCCCCGCTGAGGGTGCGCCTTCCTCAGCATCTCCAGAAGCCGGAGCACCTGGTTGGAATGCTCCCGGCTTCTATCCTGGCCCGAGGAGGTGGGGAGCCACAGAGTGTGCATGGTGCTAGGGGGAAAGGGTGACTTTACTGGACTTGCACACACTGCCACTGACAATGGCATGAGGTCATGGAGACTGAAGGAGCAGAGAAATGCATGCAGAACTGGGGAGTCCCACGCCAGCAGACCTCACAGACAGTGTGCCCTGCAGCCCCAAGTGGGCCTCCCACAACCATCCCTCCTCCGGCAGGCCTGGAAAGCGCACACAGGCACGCTGGGCCAGGACCTGGCCTGCGGCGCCAGCTCCATCCTGCCCCTCCATAGGGCCCCAGCCTGGAAAGCGCATGCAGGCACGCTGCACCATTGCCACAGCCATCACCTCTGGGCCCGCAGGGCCCACCTCGTCCCGCCCCTCTCAGCTTCCTTCCCCGACCATCGCAGTTGGTGGTGTGGCGTTCTGGGGGAAGGAAGACAGGGGGAGGGAAGGCTCGCATGCACGGAGCCTACGGTGGCGTCAGCATCCATTCACCCTTCCTTTTGAGTGCATGCACGGCCAGGCGGCCATGGACTCCTCTCTGCCAAACCCTGCCAGGGCCATCAGCGGGCCCTCGGCTGGGACGGGGAAGCAAGGATGGATGGCCGCAGGTGTGGCTCCTTGCCCAGAGGGGCCAAGGGCCGACTCCCTCCCCCTTTTTTTCCCACCCCTCCAGGCTCCAGGCACCCACCTCGTCCCACTCCTCTAAGGGGCCCCAGCCTCGGGAGCGCATGCTGCCCCACAGCCATGCCCCCGCATGCCTTGCCAGCCTCGCCTCCCATCCTGCTGGCCATGCCCCCTGCTCCTGATTGTCTGGGTACGGTCACATTTGCATGCTATGCTTTTATTAGATAGGAAAATGTGAAGCTAATGCTATGGTGAATCACACTATCTATAATAATAAAAGCATAATATGCTAATTAGACCAGATAGCCAACCTTCCGAATGAAGCCGTATCTGCAAGAGCTGGGCCCCTTTCATGAATTTCGTGCACTGGGCCTCTAGTTATTATATAACTACCGCAGGGTGTGTTTTCTAAAAGTAAATGAATAAACTTATAATGCTTTAATGTTAAGGCATAAACAAATATTATGCTCTCTTATTCCACACTATGAGAGGTGTTCAATTTTAAGGTTAGTGTTTTTGAACTTCATTGAATTTGAACAAAAGAAAATCACCAAAGGGATATTTTTTCTTTATGATGGTTAGTATCTGCTCCAAAGCCATGTTTTCTATCACTTTCAAACAAAACTTTTCTTTTGCAAAATTAGATATTAATTTTCACAAGGCATGGATCTCAACCTTCATGGTACTTTCTCAATATAATCATTAAGAGAAAGTTCATGAATACTTAATAAAAAAAGAGGCATTTGCATCATATAAACACGTTCAATCTCCTGTTCTGTATGCAGTGGTTGCATTACCATCTGGCAAAGGTTTCAGTTGAGTGAAGCTGAAGCAATAAATTAATACAGTAAAAGATGCTACCGACTATTTTAAGCCAATTAAAATGCTTGAAGCAGGCTCAATGCATGTTAAAATGTTATGTCTGCTTCTGCCAACAGCTATGTATGAAAGAAATATAATGAGCCAAACATGGCTGAAGTTAGCAGGAGTCAAGCGTGCTCCTCATTGTGGTCACTTACAGCAAAGGCTCACACAATTAAAACTGAATTCTGGCACATACCCACCCTCCTCATTAACCCATTCCTACTTCTCAGGTAAAGGGTGAAACTTACTATTTATTCTTATTGAACATATTAATGTTGTATTTCAAATGACAATATTTGGGATTTTATGTCCCTTTGAGAAATCTCTGCTGATTAAATCTATTAATGGAAAACTAACATTTAATTTATAAAATTTCTATATACTATTACTGGATGACTTATTTATTGATGTTTTGTTTTAAAACTAGTTTATGTTTTAAATGCAGATAGCTAAAAAGAAGGAAAGTGATTTTATAAAAATATTCATTTACACAGGTGATTCTAATAAGGTCATTTTAGTTTGAAAGTAATAGATTCATTGTGTTTCATGTATGATATAGTAAATGTTATATCGCACAGCAAACACATGAGTAAGCTTTCCCCACATTGCCTGGAGAAGAGACAAGCCATGTCAGCTGACTTGTGCCCAAATTCCCAATCCACAGAATCGGAATTTTTGAGATAGCTTGTTTTCTAGTCTGTTAACAGTGGGAGTTGTTAGACAGTAATATATAAATGATGCATCTACTAAAAAAGCCTTATTAGTGTCCTAATGCAAAATTGTCTTGCTTTCATGGTCAAATAAAAGGAAACTATGTTAAAACACATTTTGTGAATATATTAACATAATTACTTCAAAACAGAAAGAACACATAATTAAATATGTCTGCAATCCATATATTAGCAAGAAGATACAATACTTGTACCTATATTGACTCACATAATAGAGTAAAATGAATTTTCAGAGAGAAAATTCATTTTCATAATGCATGTCTATATATTGGTATACACTGATAATCAATATATTAGAAGACCACAAGTGTATATTTCTCATCCTAAGAGATTTATATATTTTCACAAGGCAAAAATTAAACAATATCATATTATATCTATCTATCTATCTATCTATCTATCATCTATCTATCTATCATCTATCTATCTATAACTGTCTACATATCACCTATCTATCTTCTCCATGAATAGTACTGATATTCTTGGAGATGGTTGTGTTCTCCTGTGTCCTCTCTAGGTCTTCCTCCTGTGTGCACATACCTCTGGTATCTCCTTTTGAATCTAAATTTCTTGTAGAAACACCAATGAGTTTGGATTATACCCCAACCTAAAGGCCTCAATTTAATTTAGTCACTTCCTTCAATGCCCTATCCCTAAATTCAGTCACATTAAAAAATACTAGGGGTTAAAGCTTCAACTTTTAAATATTTCAGGGGACACAACTTACCCCATGTAACAGGCAGTATCTATTTCAAACATATTAAAAATAGGTCTGCAGTGTTAAAAGGCGACAATACTGTGGAAAGCTCTGTGGTTAAGAATTAATAGTTCTGAGTCTTAGATCTCACTCTTTCTCTCTCTGTCTGCTCTTGTACAAGTCCATATTTTTCTATGCAGTACTTTAATGACTTCAGTAATGAAATGAAAAGGTGGGACCAAACGATTCTTAAGGTCCTTCTTGCTGAAGTTCAGTGATCCATGAAATTTTTAAGTATGTAAAAATTCATTTTGATTTCATACTACCTCTGATATTTTCCATAATATGAAATAATAAAGTCCCAATTTCTCAAGGTTCCTAGGCTATCTTTTAAAATAAGAATATAACTCTTTCCACTTTGTTGCCTTCAAAGTTTTGCTATCAGGACTGTGTTAAAAATGCAAAATGAATTTTTAACAGAGCATTGACACTTGCATTGTTAATGTGCCTTCAGGCATGTAATTAGTTGAGAAGCTTAATCTTTTATATTTCGAATTTTGATCAGAATGCATAAACTCAGAAAAGCTATAAAGTATTGACCAGCATCTTTGATAAAAATTTAAAAAGTTCTAAGTAAGGTGCTTGAAAAAACTTTCTGTAAATGCAGCTGCATTTGATATTGCTATGACTATATTAAATATAATAAGATTTGTTTTCCTCTTTCTATAGAAATCAGGAACAAAACATTTGCTAATTTTCCTACCTTAGATTTTCGAGAGACTTATTTTGTTTGAGAATATTTTAAAAGAGTCATGTATAAATTTCTGGTAAATGAATGATATATTCTAAGAATGACTGATCTTTAAGAAGCCATGTCACCCATTAAGGAAAATAAAAGTCTGCTAGATGCATATGAAATTAAATTATATTATATGCTATTTAAAGTAAATTTGTATTTCCCATTTATTAATGTTGTATACTCATATATACTAATACACATATTTATTGTAGAAGTAAACCACATATTTGAATACATAAATTATATGAGATTAGAAGATGTTAAGATTGTAACACAAACTGGTGATTCAGTTATGTGAAGACCCAAAAAAAGTAACCTCATAAAAGAACCAAAGACATATCCAAACTGGAGAGAATTAAAGACATTAACCACATCAGTCAGGAGTTAATTTTCCTTCATTTGAAGAGCTCATATATAAGTATATATTCTTAATTGTTCAAAAGCTGTTTCTTTAATTACTTTTATATCTACTCATTGTTCAACAGAGTAGTTGGTAAGTAAATCTACTTCATTAAAGTTGCATGGGGCTAAGAGAAAAATCAGATTCATATGGTGTCTCTGCTTTAGGGGAAATGGTAAGATTAGTTCTTATGTGATTATGTAGTATTCAGATAGAAGAGGTTAAAGTTTGGAATAAGAATAATGCATACTGTTGTACCAGGAAGACATAATATTATCATAGTATAAAGTAAATATGAATGGCAGGATACATATGAAAAAAATAATTATTTTGAAAAAGGCCAGTCCTTTGTCTGAGAGAATCCTGATATCAGTACTAAAAATCCTATCTAATAAAAGAGTAATATGCAAATTAACCATCACTCTGTGACAAAATGGCAGCCCCCATAGATACAAGATGGAGGCACCCAGTCCTCTCAGGTCCACCGGAGTCCCCTAGTCCCAGGAAAGGCTGCCACTGAGAGCAGGTAGCCAGCGGCCCAGCCTGTTGGCCTGGAATGTGGCTGTGCCCTCCAGCGCAATCCTTCCCCAGACCTGGCCCTGGCCATGGGCTTGGGAGGTGCCCGTGCATGGCTGGCGAGATCCACTGCCTGCCCTGGCCTAGGCCATGGGCCTTAGAGGTGCCTGGACCGCCTACCCCTGCCCCCTCCTGCCCAGTGATCAGCTCCCATCTGCAGCAGGGGGCGGAGGTTTAGGCCTGAGAGGCAGCTGCACCCCCCAGAGCTATTCCCTCCCAGAGGCAGCCTGGGGTGTCAGCCTCCAAAGGGCCTGTGCCCCCATGGAGTGATCCCTCCTCCACACACCTATAGCCTTGGAACTTCCCTTGCCCCCAGCCAAGTGATTGGAGATGGGGAATGATATCTGGGTGATGCTGCCCAGCAAATCTCTCCCATTGGGTAGAAACTTCTGACCAGGTTAGAGAGGTAAATGGGTTTTGTTTAAAATTTTTAATAATCACAATGGAAATGTCTGAGGTCAGGTTTCACATCGGAAGTAACTTACAACTAATTTCTGAAGGCAAACGGGAACATTGCAGTTAAATTACTGGAGAGTACCCGGAGGTCTGGAGTTTGGCCCTGCGAGGGTGGTGGTGGGTGCTCCCTACCCTGGTTTCTCAGCACCTTGGGCAGGTCTCGAGCCCACCCAGGCAGGCCTTTTCCCCTATAGTTTTCACCAAAGCAGGGAGGTTTTGTAGACATAAACAAGCAGTGCCCACACACAAGTCCTGAAGATGCTGGGGCCAGAAGAAATGACAAACAAACCGGGAAAAGAGCAAAACCAGAAATACCACTGATCCCAATATAGATCATCTTTTTCTACAGGTGATGGCTTGCTTTCCTCTTTGTCTTCTGGAAGCTAGACAGATTCGAGTACTGATGATTCTACCAACAGTAAAGTTATGCGAAAGAGAAGACAGAAAAGGAATAAAAGGAAAAAAGAAAGAAAGGACAAAAGATGAAACATCAAGAAAAAGAAAGAGATGGAATAAAGGAAGAAACAACCATATGATATCACCTTTCAAGGGCTCATAAAATTTTAAGTTTATTTTATGACACTTTTAATTTAGGTTTACATTTGTACTGGTTTGTCAAGACCACGGCAGGTACACTGTCCAATACATTAAAGAAAAAAAAATCTATCTAATAAAGAGGGAATATGCAGGGGAGGGCATTTGGGGGTGACTGAACTGTCAAGGGAGGGCAGTTGGAGACCATCGGCCGGCAGGGGAACAGTTAGGCATTAATCAGGCTGGCAGGAGAGTGGTTAGGGAGTTATCAGGCTGGTAGGCAGAAGTGGTTAGGGGCAACCAGGAAGGCAGGCAGTCGAACACTTGGGAGCCAGCATTCCTGGATTGTGAGAGGAATGTCCGACTGCCCATTTAGGCCTGATCTTAGTAGGCCTAAACGGGCATTCAGACATCCTTTGAGGGGTTCCAGATTGGAGAAGGTGCAGGCTGGGCTGAGGGACATCCCCCAACTCCATGCACAAATTTGGTGCACCGGGTCTCTAATATATTATAATGACAGTCAATTTGCCCCATGTTCTCTCCAGAAACCAGGAGTCCACATAATGAGATAATACAAGCTACCATATTACAAAAGAACTCTTTTAGATTGAGTGGAAACAGAAACACAATTATAAATGAATGAAGGTGATCTGTCTTATTACTGTCCTCCCATAATATTGTACAAATACCATTAAGATGGTAGAGTATTAATTATGTTCTATTTCATATTTATCTATGAGTAGCCACCTCATTCACTACTTTGAAAGCTTTTTATCTATGACGTCCACTACTTTATCTCAATTGCATTTGCATTATTCACAGCACCATTCATTTTTTTCACCCGATATTTATTAAATCTTTACTCTGCTCCAATTACGGTGCCACACTGAGTCAACCTGTACTGTTTCCGGCATCAGTGAATACTTTAGTCCTATGGTCCATGAAAATACACACACAACATTGTACTTCTACCAAGGCGTATCTGGAACTGCCTGAAGTTGGAAGATGCAAGGAAGGATTCTTTTCTGGCGTCATCAAAGGGAACATTGTCTTCCTGACACCTGGATTTAAAAGTTTTTATTATACAAAACTAAGAGAAAATAAATTTCTGTTGTTTTAGGCCATCCTTTTGTTTTGGCAGTCCTAGAAAACTAATACAGAATTTGGTGCTCAAAAGTGAGGTGCTTATGGATCCAATATTTTAATACGTAAGTTTTTTGGCATTGGGTAATGAGGAGAGACTTAACATTGAAGTTTCTGACAGAAAATTCTCAGTCGCCTTGAAGAGGCTCCTGATGGGAACATCGACGTCAGAGTTTCTGCTGCTGAGCTCTCGGGAGGACAGGAGAAACATGTGCTGCAGCTATTTCTGTGACGTTGATGTAAACATTAGCTACATTTTCCATAATTAGTGAAGTATATTTATTAGAGTTCCAGTTCTTAAAGCTATAAGACATGTGTTAATTGATAGAGTTATTTGATATTCTAGTTGTGGGTAAAGAGGTAAATACTGGGTAGGAGTTGAAGTTTCTAAACAAGAGCATTTAGTGTAAACATGAAAGTTATTCTGAGGTTTATTTTTATTTGTATCAATGTTTATATAAGTTCATATAGATATACCATATATATGTACATATATATATTCTTATATACATATATGTATATACATATATATTTATGTCTTGGAACTTAGGCACAAATTTCAAATAGGAGCTACAGATTTACTTATGGCTTTTAATTGGTGAGGAGAGCCTCAATGATGGTGTGTATTCCTACCTAATCGTTTTATTTTATTTCAGAGCTGTTGGGAAGTCTGGTCTCAGATTTACGAAAATTTCTGTAAACTAAAGCACTTTTCCTTCTTTTCCAAACTTTGACCAGTTTGATATTAACTTCAGGTGGTTTTTATATCACTTTCTACTGGGTTAGTTGCCAATAATGGTAAGTTCTGTGACTTAAAAATCATACCTGTTCTTTTGCCTACCTGACCTTGGACAGGTGGTATACTCAAAAAGGCTTGTATCTTTAAAACTGAGGTGAGACACTACATTTCTTAACATAAAGAATCAAGAGCCAAAGCCGGTTTGGCTCAGTGGATAGAGTGTTGGCCTGTGGACTGAAAGGTCCCAGGTTCGATTCCAGTCAAGGGCATGTACCATGGCTGCGGGCACATCCCCAGCAGGGGGTGTGTAAGAGGCAGCTGATTGATGTTTCTGACTTTCTATCCCTCTCTCTTCCTTTCTGTGAAAAATTAATAAAATATATTTTAAAAAAATAAAATATTTGTAAACTTATTCATCTATGCAAATAGTTTTAAATTAATAAATGCTTTATAAAGTTTAAGTATTTGATTGCCTTAGTCCTTTATAGTATTCTACCAACCACTTTGTCTAAAATTCAATTACATAATGTTCATAGGAATTTTAGCCCAAATCTGCCATCTAAGCAGCTAAGTAAACATGGAGTTTACTAGTAAATGCAGGCCTGATTTGGAGGTGCATTTGTCCTGCAATTTTCAGCAGAGGGAACTAATTTTTAGCATTAGTACTTTATTACCCAAAGTACTAATGAGGTTTGCCTTTATCTACAATAAAAATTACATAAAATCTACCATAAAATGCCATATCTACAATAAAAAATTACTCATAGATTATAAAGTAATATTTTTAAAATAAAATATTTATTTTGTCAAGAAATAACATATTAGACAATTTGACAGCTTAATCAGTAATTTAGATCCATTTTATATTGCATGGATATAAATACTAGTAAATGTGTTTAATGTATATATGCACACAGATGTATATGTATATATACACATGGTAATCAAATGCATTGAAGCTTTTTCTTTTATTGAGGAGTTTTGCATTTTAATGAGAAATCCCAACTATTTAAAATCTATAGCCAAACTTCGAGTGGTATATTATATATCAAGCTCTTTGAAAGCTCATTTCATTTGTGAAATATCATAAGCATTGTTAATATAACAGCAATGTGAACAAAAGGCATATGAATATCTTAGGATAAGATTCAGTACTGGATAATTCACACACACATACATAAATTTTACTCAATTTATGATCTCAGCATAACAATCAATAACTTTATTTATAACAAACATTCTTTAGCAATGTATTTGGATTCCAAGATACCTGAAAGTTCAAAGGAAACTATGATTTTACTTCCGTGTAAGCATTTTTATTTAACTAGAGGCTAAGTGCATGAAATCCATGCATGGGTGGGGTCCCTAGGCCTGACCAGTGATCAGGTCCTGATCGGGGCAGAGCTGGCCTGGCTCAGGCCTGGAGCCTGCTGGTCAGGACCTGCCGGCTGCAGGGCTTGCCGGCTGCTGTATAGGACCTGCCGGATGGAGGGAGGGCCAGGGGAGGGACTGTGAGAGGTTTGCTGGCTGAGAGGAGGGAGCAGGGGAGGTTGGCTGGCCATGGGAGTTGGCTGTAGGAGGGCACTGACCACCAGGGGGCAGTTCCTGCATTGAGCGTTTGCCCCCTGGTGGTAAGTGTGCATCATAGTGACTGGTCAACTGCTCATTCAGGTTCTTTCAGTTGCTTAGGTTCATAGATAGATAGATAGATAGATAGATAGATAGATAGATAGATAGATATAGATATTGTACTGATTCTTTTCTATGACATTATATTATGTCATGAATTTAAAAGTTATGTATTTTACATTGCAGCAGTGAGATCAAGAAATTGGTGCCAAATCTCCAATTTAATCATACAAGAAGCAAGAGCTCTTGTTTGAGGTTAAACAAAGTACAGATAGTCCTGCTTATGCAGATGTTCATTGTCCTGGCTGCAGATTTTTCAATTTTTTTGCTCCTTCGTCCACCTGATCTTTTCATTTGTTTTTCTCTTTCTCAATTTATTGATGCTTTTAACTTTATCATAGTGTAGGACTGTATACATTGAAATAGCATATGCCCATAGTACTTGTGAATTTCAATAGAGTGGAGCATTTATTGATGCTTACTAAATGTCCACTAAGAATGAATTATGACCGCCATCTCATTTTTATATTTTTCAAAAGGCAGATGCATTATTCTTGCATGCACAATATGTATAAAGCACTTGCTGGCACCAATCACACATGTGTGTTTTGATGTGTCATTGTCAATCATGAATTTGGTTGACACTTCTATTATAAAGAAAAGGCAAATAGTGATATTAAAATATTTCTTCTAATTAATTTCCTTTTAATATGCATGGATTTGTGCACTTGGCCACTATTTCTTAAATGAGAGACTCAATTTTTTCAAATGAAGAACTTTCAAATTAAGAGTTTTATAGCATATGCTCCTAAATGCATCTTTCATTAGTTATTTGTTCTTCTTAAAGACAAAGATACTCGTATTGTTACCCTAGTAAGGTTCTTTGTGTTATTACCAATAAATTAAAATTCCATGTATTGATATTTTACTGGAAAGTCAAAAGAGACTATTGATAATCTCAAAAATACTATTAACTATTAACAACTGTTAGGTTTCATCTGCTTGACTTCATTAACATTTTTAAGAAAAAAAAATAAGTAGAGATTTTCTCCCTACATTTATGATAGTGAATATCTAAGAGAATGCCACACATTTAAATAAGCACACATCTACTTTTTGTGTATGTGGTATTTCTATTATAAAAGTAATTAAATGCTGGAAATAATACATTTAAATTACTTTTGTTTTTGAATAGATGGTGAAATAATTTAATATATTATCTTTCATAGGCTAAGTATCACCTGATTTTTTTCATAAAGCTTCCCTTTTATATTATCTGCAGTGAACTTAATAATCAGAATAGGGATTTACACATTTCCTACTTAAGAGCATGGCTCTTTGAGCTGGTAGAAAAGATAAAAGTTTCCAGAATCATACTGAAAATAATATAAATATTTTCATTATTGAATATTTGAGCAAGAGAGATCTGAATATGTAGTACCCTAGTCAACAGATTGCTCAGTCAGAATCTGATATTAATCAAACTGCACATGCTGAAAATGTTTGACCCTGGGGTAAAAAGAATACATCATATTAGTTAATGTCTGCAAATGAGTAAGGGAGCAATACAAATAGGCTTTTACATTAACTGATTGGGTCCAGGTCTCTGAAGAGTAGAGCTATAGTAGCTTCTGAATAAAATGAGTGAGGGTGAAAAATTTTGGATCCCAGTGGGGCAAGGATCCCAAACTGTATAAACAACAAATGGCTGATAGACACAGGTAGCTTTCTTCACAAATGGAGAGGATGTTGCATAAAGAAAATGAAATACTTCCCCCCTTTTTTTCTCTATTAAGCAGATCCATCTCTGAATTTAGCCTTGAGATGGATTATGTACTAGTAATAGCACTCAACATTAGAATTAGCAAAGCATTCATTTTGCAGAGCAAAATCTCTGAGCAGAAACCAACAAGCCACTATAAACGAATTTTTCAGCTGCCTATCACGAGGCTGGGAAGTTCAGTTATTCTTGTTTCAGGCCTTAGCTTGTTGTTGCCCCCAATGAACTGATTACCTGCATTGGAATTACTGAAATAGGGATGCTGGCACCTCCTTTCTAAGATGAATGCTAATGTATTCTGCCCACTGCAGCAATGTTCAAAGCAACTCACAAAATTACCTATCAAACCACTTCAAAAACAGTTTGAAATCTACTTGGTATGTTTTTCTATAAAATGTAAATATAAAATCATATAACTGCCAGGAACTTCCAAAGGTCATCTAACATTCCAGTTTTATACTTTCTAAACAGGAATGAACATTCCACATTCTTCATTAATGTATTCAACAGTATCAATGAGTAAAACTCCTTGCCACTATGAATTTATTTTGGCCAATAAGTCAAAAAGCATGGTAGAGTTGATTAATCATTTTTGAATGTTTTTATTTAATGTGAGTTGATTGCTGTCCCTTTCCATTGCTCATTTGTCATAAGCACTGAGTTTCCCTGTACTTTTTTTGTGTCCTTATTCCCCCATTCCCCCCAACCCTCCACTTATGCCCTCACCCCTCTGGTGTCTGTGTCCATTGGTTCCGCTGATATGCATGCATACAAGTTCTTTGGTTGATCTCTCCCCCTTACCCCTCTGAAGTTTGGTGGTCTGATCGATGCTTCTCTGTCTTTAGATCCGTTTTTGTTCATCAGTTTATGTTGTTCATTATATTCCATAAATGAGTGAGATCATGTGATACTAGACTACCAACTTGCAGCACACACAAAATAAATTCAAAATGGATAAAGGACTTTAACATAAGATAGGAAACTATAAAATACTAGAGGATTCCACAGGCAGCAAAATCTCAGACATATGCCGAAGCATTTTCTTTACCGATACAGCTCCTAGGGCAATGGAAACTAATGAGAAAATAAACAAATGTGATTACATCAAAATAAAAAGCTTTTGTACAGTAAAAGAAACCATCAACAAGAAGGCCCACTGCATGGGAGAACATATTTGCCAATGTTATCACCGCTAAGGGTTTAATATCCAACATTTACAGGGAACCCAGACAATTTTACAAAAGGAAGATAAACAACCCCCCCAAAAATGGGCAACAGACCTAAATAGATACTTTTCAAAAGAGGACATAAATAAGGCCAAGAGACATATGAAAACAGGCTCAATGTCATTAATCATCAGATAGATGCAAATCACAACAATGCGGTACCATCTCACACCTGTCAGGTGGCGATCATCAACAAATCACAAAGGACAAGTGCTGGCGAGGATGCAGAGAAAAAGGAACCCTCATGCACTGCTGGTGAGAATGCAGACTGGTGAGCCACTGTGGAGCATAGTACAGAGTTTCCTCAAAAAACTAAAAATGGAACTCCCATTTGACCCACTGATATCACTTTTAGGGCTATATCCCAAGAAATCAGTAGAACCAATCAGAAAGGCTATCTGCACCCCTATGTTCATAGCAACACAGTTCATCATAGCTAAGATTTGGAAACAGCCTAAGTGCTCATCAGCAGATGAGTGGATTAGAAAATTATGGTACATCTACACAATATAATACTACACTGCGGTAAAAAAGAAGGAATTCTTACCATTTGCAACAGCTGAAGGTGTACTTTTAAAAGGGAGTACGGGCCAGGAAAAGTGTTTCTAGAAACATGGTTCTAGAGCTTTCTCTACTGCTGGGTTTACAATAAGAAAAAAATTACAATTTCTGATAACTGTCTTCTATACCCCTTTCTCTTGCTTTTATCTGAACAATATTGATAAGAAAAGAGTTGAGGACTATATGGCCTTGTTCAAATCATATAAGGCAAAGGGTGACTAATTATAAAGTGATGATAGTTTAAAGATTAGTTAGTTTATTTACTAAAAACAGGCTAAATGAATCAATCAAAGAATAGTGTAAAAATCAATAAATAGACTCAATTTCTGTCAGAGTGGACATTCATCAGTGGAAAAAGGAGGAATCATTAAATGAATCATGGAGACATGACTGTTAATTCTATGATAAAAATGCTAGCTCATCACAGACTATCACATGCCTAAAATCAATTTCATATTTAATTATAAAAGGTGAACTGTAGCCGAGACTGGTTTGGCTCAGTGGATAGAGCGTCGGACTGCGGACTGAAGGGTCCCAGGTTCAATTCCGACAAGGGCATGTACCTTGGCTGCGGGCACATCCCCAGTAGGGGGCGTGCAAGAGGCAGCTGATCGATGTTTCTCTTTCATTGATGTTTCTGACTTTCTATCCCTCTCCCTTCTGCTCTGTAAAAAATCAATAAAATATATTTTTTTAAAAAGGTAAACTGTAAAATTTTGAATATAAGTTAAAAATACCTTTCTGATTTTGCTATAGGGAAGGATTTCTTAAGGCACACAAAAATACAGTGTAAAGGAAATTTAATCAATATGACTATGTTAAGATTAGGAACATCTGTTTATCAAAAGGTGAATCAAACAAAATTCAAGCCTCACATTTGGAGAAATATTTGCAATGAATATTCCTGAAAATTAATTTAAAATATATAAAGAATTCTCCAAAATCAATGAAGACAAGTAACCCTATAAAATATCAAGGTGACAAAGATGAGAAATTTTTAAAATATATTTTATTGACTTTTTATAGAGAGGAAGAGAAGAGGGATTTAGAATTAGAAATATTGATGAGCCTAGACTGGTTTGGCTCAGTGGATAGAGCGTCGGACTGCGGACTGAAGGGTCCCAGGTTCGATTCTGGCAAGGGCATGTACCTTGGCTGTGGGCACATCCCCAGTAGGGGGCGTGCAAGAGGCAGCTGATCGATGTCTCTCTCTCTCTCTCATTGATGTTTCTGACTTTCTATCCCTCTCCATTCTGCTCTGTAAAAAATCAATAAAATATATTTAAAAAAAAGAAATATTGATGAGAGAGAAACATGTCAGCTGCCTCCTGCACAACCCCTACTGGGGATGTACCTGCAACCAAGATACATGCAAATTGAACCTGGGACCCTTCAGTCCGCAGGCAGATGCTCTATCCACTGAGCCAAACCAGTTAGGTCATGATAATTATTTTTATATCAAGCCAATAGATGATTGAAAGTCTCAAACATCAGTTAATCAAACTTTACTGTCATTTTATATTTAACAATATAGTTAATTAGTTTTCTCAAATAGATAAAAATTCCCATTCCAAATTTAACATCACATTAATTTTATTAAAACATAAGAGGTTCTTACATTTAATAATTTCTTGAAGTAGAAAAATATTATCTTTGCACTTTGTAACTCAGTAAAATAATATTATACTATGTGTAAATTATGAGGGTTTTATACCAAATTAAATGGCCACTGTTAAGACTACAGTAAGGTATCACTAGTAGTGATACTACTAGTAACTCTAAATTTTGTATGTAACTAATTAGTCAGGGGGGAAATTATGTAATGTAGTATAATAAAATTAGTTACTGATATTCACAATACAGGCAAAGCTACTATATACTAGTATATTCAGTTTCATTAGTTGTCTCTTCTCCTTTCTCCCAAAAGAGAAAAGTGAACTTTGATAGTCTGTTTGCAGCTTACAGCATTTCATGAACAATAGGAAAATTTTGGAATTTAGCAAACTATTTGCACAGAATTTACTGTAGCCATAACAGAAATCTCAGTTACATTGAAAAAATGTGAATAAGTTGATCAAGGGTAATTTTTGATGAAGAAAGTCTAAAGTAATTGACCTTGCAAAACTAATTGAGACACTATAGATAATTCACTTCAATACATTTGAATCTTGAGGTGAAAAATATTAACTAAATCTTGCCATAGGTTACAGTTATGTTGGTACATTCTGTGTGTTTCCAAATGCATGATGATTCTACAAACATACAAAATAGTATCTAGCGCAGCATAGTATTCCATTGTGTAGATGTACCATAGTCTTTTAATCCACTCATCTGCTGTTGGGCACTTGGGCTTGTTTCCAAATCTTAGCTATGGTAAATTGTGCTGCTATGAACATAGGGGTGCATATATCCATTCTAATTTGCGTTTCTAGTTTCTTGGGATATATTCCTAGAAGTGGGATCACTGGGTCAAATGGGAACTCCATTTTTAGTTTTATTGAGGAAACTCCATACTGTTCTCCACAGTGGCTGCACAAGTCTACAATCCCACTAGCAGTGCACAAGAGTTCCTTTTTCTCCGCATCCTCGCCAGCACTTGTCGTTTATCCATACGTCAGTATTACTAATAGATAAAACAGGACATTACTTCATATCCTAATCTTGATTTCATCTGCATCACTATCATATAGTAAATGTCTCAGCAATGTGTAACAAGCAGAACTCTGGGCCAGCTGCTAACTGGAAGTCAAGCTTTAGGCAAAGTTTTTATAAGTAACCTCTCCAGAAGAGCTGCAAGCATATGTCAAGGATAAAGAAGAGACTAAATTAAATGATTCCAAACCCCCTCCATTGATGCTTCTCATCTTTATATAACAAATTAGAGGCCCAGTGTGTAAATTCATGCACAGGTGGGTCCAGCTGGCCTGCCCCATTAGGGACCAATCAGGCAAGGGGGAGGAGCCATGGGCAGTTGGCCAGCCAGCCCTGCTCTCTTGTTGAACTCCCAGTGGAATTCCTGGTCAAAGTGCTGGTGGAGGGGACAATTTATATATTAGCCTTTTATTATTATATAGGAAGGCTAATATGCAGTGTCCCCTCAGGTGTTCAACCAGGAGACGAGGAGTTTGATCACTCGCTATGACATGCACTGATCACCAGGGAGTGGAGCAGAACAAAGGAAGGTCCCAGCCGGCAGTAGGAAGGAGGTCCCTGGTTGGCACCTGGAAAACCCTGATCAGCCCTGATTGCAAGTCAGGTCTAAGGACCCTATCTGTGCATGATTTTGTGCACCAGGCCTTTAGTCTTCTCATAAAAGGACATCTAAATACCTTACTCTAAATACATCCTAGTATCTCATCTTCAAACTTTCTGAGGACTCTGACTATATCTTATCATCCTCTAGTTGTTCTACCACCTATTTGAACTGGAAAAAAATTAATATGATTTATGGTGTACTTACTGCATCTTGCAGTTTAAGTATGTCATTTCTCTGGGATTACCTCTGGCAGGGTTTGATTTTGCTGATTCCACCAAAAGGTATACATTTCAGGCTAGCTAGCAGTTGCTAACCTTTCAGACCTCACAGACCACCAGTAGTCCACGGACCACTGGTTGGTGACTGCTGTTTTAGACAATTTCTTCTGTTTGCTCTGAAGGTCTTGTACAACTTTTCTGTGCTTTCTAGATGACTTGCTTCCATTAATTCTTTGAGTCAACACTTGTTTTCTAAGTTCCCATGTCCATATCTTTAGGCTTAAATCAGAGGCCTAAGCACACAAAAATCCAGGAAAAGTTAGAAACTAAATCTGCTGAGTCTTGTTTCTGCCTCCTCCCTTCCTTTCCTCTGAAATCAGTAAAAATATCTTTAAAAAAAGATTTTATATGCTCAATCTTGTGTTATGTTTCAGTGCATTAATAGATAAATTTTAAAAAATGGCCTCTTTCTGCTTTCATTGTACTCAGTTTAGCAACAGTAATCTTCATATTGTTAATTAATTCCTCTTTTGAGATTTAGAACTTAATGATTTAGCCTAGGCTTTTCACCTTTGTCACTTCCTGAAGTTGAAAAGATGATAGATTAATAATGCTGGCCTATTTAGCATTCTTTAATTATTTTGTAGTTAAATGTAATCGGCTTTTGTGAACTCTTTATGATTTGCATAATTGTCCTAAGTACTCAAAACTACATTTTAGAACTCACCTTTTGTTCTTATCAGTATTCAATTTTTCTGTTATTGCCTTGATATTTTTTCTTCTTTTGGTGAACTTCCTAATAATTTTTTGCTAATAATTTTTTTCAATATGAAGGAAAACCCTTTTCTGACACATACATTGAAACATAGCCAGTCAGTATTTGGTAGAGGCTAAGGTTGAAATGCTGAAAGAGTGTTGTTTTACAGTCCATTAGGTCTGATTCTGCCCCAGTCATGGTCCTCCATTTGGTGTGTGTAAAGAAGATATACTTAAGGTGTTTAATATACTTTGGTTTCATGTTATTTCTCCCTACTAAATCAATCCACTAGCAATAACATTCGCATCTTTCTCACAGAGTGGACCTTGTAAACCATGAAGTACATTCATTGGAAGTTTCTGTCTTTTCTCCCACCAGCTCAACCAACCCAGACAGTCAAATTGTCACAAAGGCATTTTGATTTTACTCTCAATGGTTTTAACATCTTCCAGTTTTTTGGTTTTTTTTTTTTTACATCCTACTGAATATTCACTGCTTTTGTTGTTTTCCCCCCAACAACCTTTTTAAACATATATTTTACTGATGTTTTACAGAGGGGAAAGGAGAGGGATAGAGAGTTAGAAACATCAATGAGAGAGAAACATCGATCAGCTGTCTCCTGCATACCCCTTATTGGGGATGTGCCCACAACCAAAGTACATGCCCTTGAACAGAATTGAACTTGGGACCCTTCAGTTCCCAGGCCAATGCTCTATCCACTGAGCCAAACTGATTAGGACTCTAACAACCACTTGATTGGTTTCACTGATTCCAGCTTGATCTCTTGAGTTTATTATCACTATGATAGCCTCATTATATTTCTTAAATGCAGATACTGATATTTCTCCCCAAAATATTTCAGTGGTATTCTTTTTCACTTCAGATCAAGCCCAAATTTTGTATCCTAGCTTTATATGGTTTTTCATGAACTAAACTTTACCTAAATAATGCCTTTTTTTTTTACTTAAAATCTTCATCTCACACCAACCACCAACTTTCCCATAGCCCTATTTTGCTATAGACTTTATTGAATCTCTTCTTCAATATTTCATATTACTGTCAATTAGAGCCTTTTGATTTTGTGTCCTCTCTTCTGGGAAAATTACTAATCTTTTTTGTTTTTGTACTTCCTCTCAACTTAATGTATTTGCCTGTTCTCTCTTCATCTCTCTTGTATCAACTTCCAACATTTTATTCCACTAAGTATCATTACAAATTGGTAATACAATGCACATCACACTGTATTGGTATTGTTTCTTTGGTTTCACCATTAGCCTGAGAGAGATGTGAAGATAATGTGTCCTTTCAGTTTATCAACGTTGATCCCCAACATTTATCACAGTGCCTGGTAAATGATAAGTGCTTAATAAATATGTGCTGAATGCTGTTAAGTGGGAAGTATAGATTTTAAAAGATATTTGTTTTTGGAAAATTCTGAGTTATAAATCAGCAATACGTTATTAAGAGTTGGGATCTAACTATAGGGACAGAGTTTTAATGTAAAAAATATTCTAATAAATAGTCAGTATAAAATAAAGTTTGTTCCTTGTCATGATACAAACTGTTCATGCTACTATAAGTGGCTCTAACTGCACAAGGTCGCTAGGGTTCACTTACTATTGTCCAAACTAAACTGTCCTCTGTGTTATATTTTATTTTCTCCCATAGATTCAAATTCAGTCTTTGTGTTTTAATCCATAGGGTGGCCTCATTGGTACGTTGGTCATAGCTTCTATTTTTAATTTGAATGATGCTTATCTGATGCCTAAGCTTCCACATCAGCTTTAGTATTGATTTCCCACTTTCATTCTTGCCCTTCCGCAGTCCTCTTCATTCATCAGCTCAGAAATGTACTTCTGATCTTGTTAGATGTCTGTTTTAAAATAACTCCTGCTGTTTTTCCTCATAGAATGTTATCTTTCTCCTTCACACATTTCCTGCACATCCACTTCAGAATGTGCACTCAAATTCATATGTGCTGTGGAACTTGTCTCTATGTTTTGACAACTAGACTGTAACATCTATGAGGGCAAAAACCTCACCTATCTTTTGGATGACTGTATCTCCATCAACCAACACATAGCAGGTGCTCAATAAATAGGATCTAATTAATTTACTGAGTAAAACATCTTAATATCTATGGCCAGCAAAGTTTTAGCACAATTAAAGTTCTCTAAAACTTTGGGTAAGTAAAGTAAATCCATTTATTGAAGTACATTAGTCAATAGTTCCAGGAAGTCCAAAGTGATGTTAAAGAGTTTCCCATTTCATTCTCACTTTCCCTGAGGCCAATTCCCAAGAAAGTACATTCAATAATAAGTCTAAACACCTAAAATTAGTGGCAGTGGGTGTTCTAGAAGGCCTTACTGTGTGAATTTCCAGGGTTCCTTGAGCGAGTTTAATGTAGTAGAGGTTTTTTTTGTATGAAATGTTTCAGAACCAGTTCATATAAAAGGTTCAATATCTGATGTCAAGAGTTGAAGTTTATTTCTCCTTGACTCATCCACTTTTGACCTCCTTTCCCTGGAGAATCTATAGCATCATAGGAATAAATATACACATTTACAGTTAGCAATTGCCTACAAACCCCAATTTTCCTTCTCTTTCACAAAAGAGTAACATCTGCACTTAATAATCATGGTTAGTTTGCTGCTCACATTTTCATTAATCAAGGCAAGATTAACATTAAGAAATTTGGAGGGAAAGATTTTTAAAGTGTTTAATATTGTAAATGAAAATCAGTCCTTTGTATAAAATTAAAAATGGACATTATTTCTTAAAGCAAGTTAAAATTATACTATACATACAACACACAGTAGGGATAATTGAGCTGCTGATAAGGCACACTGAGTGAAATAATTTAGTACAATAAAAATGTTGGAATATTTGCCTTTTAAAATTATCTATGCTTTTCAGTGATGGTATTAAATTACATAATTGACTACTATGAATGAAAACTCTCTCATTGTCTGGACTATTACTGTGTGTTGTTGAATTTTCTAAACATATTTGGGCCACCAGGTTATTCTTTTGTTGTTATTAGAGAGGGAAGTATATTTTGACTCTGGTATCATATTATAGTCTTTATCTTATAATATTTAAATAGTGATGTGCTTTAAAAAAGTGAGAGTAACCCAGCCAGTGTTGTCCATTGGTTGAATGTCAATTACCTATGAATCAGGAAGTCATGGTTCCATCCCCTGTCAGGAGTTGGAAGGACTGATCTCCAGTGAGGGGTGTGCAGGAGGCAGCAATTCTCTTTCATCATTGATATATCTATTTCTCTCTCCCTTTCTGAAATAAAAAAGGACATAAAAACAAACAGATTGATAGATAGATGATAGATAGATGATAGATAGATAGATAGATAGATAGAGTAGCTCATTATTATTATAACCTAAGATTTATGACCCACCCTTTATTTCTTTTTTCACTGTTTTCAGCTAGACATATTAAACAGAATCATCCTGTAGTCTACTTTTCAACCGACAGTCTTTCTTTTCATTATCTATGTAGCTTCATAGAAAAACATCCAACTTTGTAGTCAGGTAGCTGTCATTCAAACCCCTGCTCTGGCATATTCCGTGTTACCGTGGAAAACTGCTTTAAACTTTAAGTATTTCTGCTTCCTCTTTTCTAAATAAGATACTGATGTCTACCCAGAAGGTAGTTGTGACATTTATATTATGGTACATATAAACCAATTAATGTAAAAACTACGATATAAATAGATGACAATTATTTTGGCTTATTTTTACATAAAAAACACTAGTCATATTATCATATAAAGTTTATACAATGTTCTCTGAGAACTTAACTAAGTTTCCAATATTAATCCACGTTGAGTCTTTCAAAACAGACTATTTTAAATCTATGTGGCTTGTTTACTCTGGTCTGTGATATTCCACCCATTACTTCCTCCATCTCTAAATCTCTAGAATTTTTTCTTTAAAATGTTTAATATTCTTATATTCTATACATTTCAGTTAATAGAACTACATATACAAAATAATAAATCCTCCACACAAGCTGCCCTTTAGCATACAATGTCTGATACCATAATACCAGACATTCACATTCACATAAACACTTTGAATTATTCACATTTTGTATTCAAAGAAAAATAAGGACACTCTTCATTATCTCAAATAGGAGAAAAATGTAGTTTTATTCATAGCACAATTTTGTTTCATCCCATGCAACAAGAGAAAGAGTATAATGAAAAGAGTCCATCATAAAATTCAAATAAATTGGTTGTAATAATGCTTGGCTTTTAAATCTAGGAAAATAGCAATGAAGAATCACAGTAATCAAATTTGGCCTGAATAGAGTTCTGTGAAACTAGTACATTACACATAATGATAATGATCTTGTATTTTATTTGATTTTATTTATTTATTTATTTATAAATGACTGCCATACTGCACCTGTGTACTTTGCAATAATTAAAATAATTTAAAAAGTATAAAATGAGTCTTGAATTAAAAAGACTCACAAATTTCCCAGATTGGTAAAATAAACTCAACTAATTAAAAGCCAGGACTCATTTTCAGCTTGCACTGGGCTGGGAATTTTGGCACATCAGTTTATTTCTAAATTAGGCTGATGTCCACAAACATAAAGATTTTATTAATAATTCAATTTTAAGAGCCAAAATCCTAGGTGGTAGCAAATTTTAGCTGTGAAAATACAATTCTAGAAAAAATAATGATAAAATACATATTCCTAGAAGGTTGTTTTCAAAAATTATATATATATATATATATTCATGACTTGCTGTGTATATGGTACTCTCCTTTGAAACACAGAGGTATTTTCATCATATGCTTTCCTATCTCAGTGTACTTAAATTCTTATATGAAAGATAAGTACATTAAAATATATTACATGTCAGAATAAAATGAATCCAGATTTATAAGAGGAAAACTTTGGTTAGATTAAAAAACTAAGTATTTGTACTTTTTAACAAGAATAAAATATATATTACATAGTAGCTAGGATTCAAATGTCATATTCACTGTATAAAAAATTATGATTTAGAATAGAATAAGAAGGGACAGATTACAATCCCTAACAATCCTATCTAATAAAAGAGTAATATGCAAATTGACCATACCTCTGATCAAGACACACCCACCAGCCAATTAGGAGCATATTATGCAAATAAACCCCAACCAAGTGGCTGTGGCCACTGAGAGCAGGAGGGAGGCTTGGGTTTCCCCGACAATGGAGGAAGCCAAGCTTTCCGCCTGCCCTTGCTGGCCTAGGCCTCCACTCAATGCTAAAAAGTTTCAATTATAGAAGATACATAATCCCAACAGAAATGGTGGCAGCCATGGAGCTGGAGAGAGAAGAGGCTAGAGTTGCCAGGGCGATGGAGGAAGCCAAACTTCTGCAGCCCTAGCACTTAGGCCTCCACTCTAGGCTACAAAGTTTCAAAAAGAATTGGCTATTCCCATGGAGCAAGCAGAAGTCCTGGCTCAGCAACCCAGGCTACACAGTTTCAATTGTAGAACATAAATTAAAACCAGATCTCAGGGCTTCCACTTGGATTGCTAGGGAGCATGGCTGGCCTGCAAAACACCACAGGCCCCTCACGCAGGCTGTCTCACACCCCAAGGGAACACTCACCGGCATCCAGGACACCCTTCATGGCAAACCAGCTGGCCTCCACCCATGCACCTCCTCTATCCTATCTAATAAAAGAGTAACAAGCAGATTGTACATCACTCCAACACACAAGAGGGCTGCCCCCATGTGGTCAAAGATCCTGCCCCCGTGTGGACACAAGATGGTCAGCAGGGGAGGACAGTGGGAGGTTTCTCATGGGTCTTTCTGTAAAAGAGGGTAGTTGGGAGGGAGCAAGCCTGCAAGGGAGGGCAGTTGGGGGCATTCAAACCTGCAGGGGAGGGCAGTTAGGGGTGACCATGCTGGCAGAGGAGGGAAGTTGGGGGCAAACAAGCTGGTAAGGAGCAGTTAGACATCAATTAGGCTGGCAGGGTAGTGGTTAGGGGATAATAAGGTGGGCAGTCAGAAGCAGTAAGGGGCAATCAGGGAGGCAGGCAGGCGAGCAGTTTGGAGCTAGCAGTCCTGGATTGTGAGAAGGATATCCAACTGCCCGTTTAGGCCGGATCCTACTGGGATCAGGCCTAAGTAGGCAGTCAGACATCCCTCGAGGAGTCCCAGATTGGAGAGGGTATAGGCTGGGCTGAGGGACACCCCCTCACCCTCACTCATGCACAAATTTCATCTACCGAGCCTCTAGTAAACACATAAAATAGGATGATGCATATGATAGTACACAGATAATATACTATTAAAAATATGTAGTAGGAAAAAACTATAATTAATTTTACTATGCTGGCCCCATTAATTTGTATCATGTCTTATACATATGTTTTATACTTATACATATTTTTTCATATCTGGTCTTTTATATCTAGGTGAGCACAGAGGTTGAGTAAAACCAGGTACAAACTCCTGAGATCAGTGCTTGTTAGAGAAAGATGACAGATATCTTTTGAGGCAGGCGGGTTATAAAAATTTATATGATGAGGACATTTATATTAAAGCACTTAAGATGGAAACAACATTGAATACTGTTGGGGAAAAATACTTCATGTGCTAGGTGTTTAGGTACCCAAATTATTGAGGGAAACTCAAAGCTTTTATCCCAGCAATCATTTTCTTACTTTGGCCTAAAACTATTTTTCAATGCCAAGTATAATTGGTCTCAAGAATGATTGGGAAGTTTTCTTCCTCCTTTATTTTTCAAAAAGTAATAATCAGTATTAAATTTTTTATAATATATATTATATATAATACAACAATTAAGCCATTTGGGCTTTTTTGTGACTTTTTTACATTTTAAGTTCCTTTACTAGTTATAGGTCTATTCAGATAGCATATCTCTTCTTGAGTCAGTTTTGGTAATGTGTATCATTTGACTTTTTTCCATTATACTTATGTTATATAACTTATTAATGTGAAATTATTCATCATATTTTTATCCTATTCATTTTTTGCAAGGTCAGTAGTTAATGTCTACTTTTATCTCTGATGTTAGTAATTTGAGTCTACTCTATTTTTTCCTTAGTAAATTGCAGTAAAAGTTTATTTGTTCATCTTTTCAAAGAACTAGCTTTTAGTTTCATCGATTTTTCTCTATTGTTACTCTATTCTAGTCTCTATTTCTTGAATTTCCACATGAATTTTAACACTTCCATTTTCATTTGTCTATTTGAGGTTTAGCTTGCTCTTTTCTAGTTTCTTGAGGTGGAATGTTAGATTGTTAATTTGAGATGTTATTTTTTTAAATAACACTATTTACAGCTATAAGTTTTACTGCATTACTTTAACTGTAGCTCTTAATATTGAGTATAATGTGTCATCATTTTCATTAATTTCAAAGTCTTTTCTCATTTTCCTTCTGGTTTCTTCTTTGACTTAATGTTACTTAGAAATGCTATGTTTAATTTCAACATTTTTTTGAGTTTTCCAAACGTCTTCCTGTTATTTATAATTTCATTCCATGTTGTCAGAGAACATACTCTATATTATTTCCATATTTTCAAATTTATTGAGGCTCATTATAACATAGCATTTTGCGCATCCTGATGAATATTCCATGTGGAGTTGAGAATGTGTTTTCTGCTGGTGTCGGGTAGTGTGTTTTGCAGAAGTGTATTAGTGAAATGTAAGTTTTGGGGTGCAGACTTTTCTTCTCATGGGTTCTTGTCCAATGAAGTCAAAGAATAAATTCATGGACCAAGGAATTTCTTCAATAAAAATATGGCAGTTTATCCGAAGCATATACAAAACTCCATCTGGGCAGGGGTATCTCCAATGGGGACATTTTGGGAAAGGGCCCCCAAATGGAAAAAAACCTGCTTTCTCCTTTTCCCTCTCTAATGAGAAAAAAAAAAAAAACCTACATCCAAAATCTAAAATCTGTCTCATGTTCCTTTGTCTCTGGTTTGTAAAGGCTGCAGTTCTTTGTTTGAACCTGATGCTTTCTAATTGGACCTGTTTTCATTTAGGACCCCTTTGCTTTCCTCATGGGTCATTCTACTACATAGTATGAGTTTCAAAGCTCAAAGTCTACATGGTGTCCACTCTTCTTCTCCCCCTTATCTTGCAACATTCTTCTATCCTCTGTGAAAATATGTTTCCTTCTCCCTGGTATTTTGTGACTTTTCTTTATGCTCTGTGAATGTATGTCTTCCCCCTCCCTTATCCTGTGGCATTTTTCTATCCTCTGTATAAATAAGATAAGTATTTTGGCATCTTGGAGCTATTTTTGCTCTTTATACATGCATTCCTTTCCCGTGGACCCTCTTTATTCCCTAAACCTGCTTGTTTTGTCTCTAAAATTCCTTTCATTAGGTTCTAGTGCTCCCTGATTTTGTTCAGGTTTTCTGTTTTCCTATTGAACTTCTACTAGTAATTTGATCCATTTTTAGAAAGTGTGGGTATTGAATGTTCCAGCTATTGTTATTTCTTTCTCCCTTCACTTGTTAGGTTTTGCTTCCTTTAATTTGATTCTCTACTGCTGCTTTAGTCCCTGTGTATGCATCACTTTTCTTATCTGTTAAATGTGTCAGGATTTTTTCTTGTACATGTTATATAATATATTGTTCTAACTCTTGGAACTGTCACTGTCAGGGACTTGTTATTATTTGCTAGTTGACTTTTTAGTTTCTATCTGAATTATTAGGGAGATCTATCTATCCCTCCAACCCCTGGTGCACTAGCCTCTGATGTTGCTCCTCAGGGTTGTGGCCTAGGATATGCACACAATCACCCTAGGAGGACAGTGATTTTGACAAGCTTTACCAACGACTGTTCCTTTTCCAGAACAAAGCAAGTTCTTAAACTCCACAAATTGGGGGCTGATTGCTTTATTGCTTTCTATAATTCTTTGGGGGCACACATTGCTTTATAAACACGTCCAATCAAACTCAAGCTCCTTGAAAGAAATAGTTCCTAAAATGAATGTTTGAAATTTGTTTTTAATATTCCAGCTGTCTTTCCCTCTGGTTTTGTCCTGAAAACCAGCTGGCCTTCAAGTTAGTCTATATCATTAATGCATCTATCAGTTTCTTCTCAATTACTTTTCACCACAACCTCCTCTATCTTTGCGACAACCCTTAGATTTGAACTGTTATAAATGAAGTTACTTCCTTTGGGGAAAATTAAAAAGTTTTCTGTTTTATGGCCTATTTCTTTTCCTAGGCAAACTCTCTGAGCTACAACTCTGAAGCTAGGAGTAGGTTGCTTCTCTCTGAGTGACAACTACACTTTGGAACTGAGAGCTAGACAGGAGGGCACTTGCTTAGATCTTCCCATTTTGCTGCTCACTTTACAAGCCATACATTGAGAAAATTAACATTGAGGGCTTAATTGATATAGACCAGCATAGTAATTGGCTTGGATGTATAAAGCCCAAAGACATCAGTGACATTATAATACCAATGACAACACAATTAATTCTTCAACCACACAGCTCTGTAGCGTGTTGACTTAGTTTAAAAATGCTAGTACTAACATTTTTTCCTTGCCTTTTGAAAATTATAGGGTTGCATTATTGTCATTATACACATGAGGAAACTGAGACTGAGAGGTTTAATTTGTTTTGCTTTTTTCCCCAGGATTGCTAAATGGCAGAGCCAGAATTCAAACATAAACCATCTATTTTCTAAGATTTTATTCTTTTAAACAAATTGTGTTTCTTTTAGATAATTATTAAGTGGTTCCATAGTTTTAAGAATTAATATCAATATCAATTTGTGTTACGTTTTAAAATATAAAATCCTTGTTAGAGAATTAGAAGGTAAAAAATACCACATGATCAAACAGACTAAAGGTATAGAATGAATGACCTTGAAGTCCTATTAGCTCTAATATTCTAAGAGCGGATTAAAGGCCAAATTTGAATTTCTCAGTATTGCCCCTTTTACAGGAGGTAATACAGTCCCTACTCTTGAGAATAGTCCAATAGTGTGTGTGTGTGTGTGTGTGTGTGTGTGTGTGTGTGTGTGTGTGTGTAGGAGTGAGTACCTTAATTATAATACCAGATAAATGCTATTATAAAGCACAGATGGTGAGTAATTAGTTTTTCCTTTAAGAAGTCAAAAAATTATTCCTTGAAGAGATGATCAAGTTTACTATTCAATTGCAGATTTTAAATTAGTAGCAATCATTATATTTAGTAGTCTCATACTTTGTTGCCTTTTCCACCCTCAATTTATAGGTACTAATTATGAGATAATCACATAAGCAAATATATTGTTCAAGACAATTCTCCTGGTTTGTAATGGGAAGAGAATCAGACATGTCCCTCAGACTTAGTTCAGCAGCATAAAAGTTGGCTTATCACAGGGACAAGAGTATTATGTGCATTATTCAACTTAAACTAAAAGTTTTCAATGAGAAGACATTGGGAATAATTAGGTAATATACATTTTTAAACACAAAATGATTATGTGAAAAGAAATGATGCTATTTTAAGCTTATTGTATTTTCCATTTATCAAGGTGTTTTTCTTGTATGTAGGTGATATTTGTTTATTGGTAGGAGATGCACTCCTATTGAGAAAGATGTCAGAAAATCATTATCATAGCAGCTGGAAATTCACTTGAATTGGAGTTTGTCCAGATAAAATAGTATGCTAAGTAATGATTCAATATTTTCCACATGAATGTAGTTTAATAGGATAGCAAAATTATTATTTTCTATATTATGAAAAAATATATAAATTCTTTAACTGTAATAAATGAATTAATCTAATAGAATAGTTGATTTTATTTTTAAGGATAAAGAATGATTATCTATATAATTTGCTTTTTTTGTAGAAAACACTATTTCTAATTTATGAGTAAAACTAACTTATATTTAAATTAAAACAAGTTTTAAAGGGAGTAGAGTATATGATATTATGTACCTTTTAATTCAGCCATAACATAAATAAGTGCAATATTATTTAAATCAATGTCAAGATAAAGACTTACTTATTCACTGTAGCTATTGAAGTAGTAACACATTAACAGTGATATCCACTCACCATTACCATAGCACTCTCAATACCCTAAAATCATTGCATTTTCATTACTTGACAATATATTTAATACCCTCTATATGATTAGTCTAAATCATATAAGAATATGGATTAAAAATTAAAATACATTTTATTGGGTTTAGAGTATACTGTACAGTATTTTATAAGTACAGTGAAAATTAAAGAAGCCCAACAATCTTAATTTCATTATTGTCTTACTATATTTTTTAATATAACCAAGTTTGTGTCTATGTGGTGATATGTGGTATGATTTCAGTTGGGTAGAAAATATTTTCTATCCCCACAAATCCTCTTCCCTTTCACTTCTTTCTTTCCTCTTTCATATTCCTAATATCTTCATTTCTAATATTCATTACTTTTGTTTAACCTGGATGTTTTGAGATGTACCTATTGTATATACTCTCTTCTTCCCCACTTATTGGTTTGGTAATGACCTCAGTTATTCTCTGGTTACAGTTGCCAAGGCCTTCAGTCCCAGACTTGCCCAGATACCATGGGAATTGATTTGTAATGTCCTCTGCAGTAATAGAACAACAAAACACTCATTCCCGAATGGTGCTGGTTCCCATAAGCTATTGCCAAGGAAAATGACATAGTGATTTTTTTAAGTATCTCTTCCTTAGGTCTCCACAGAGAAGCATATCCTTGATCATAAGCAGGCTAAGGAAACTGAGTTCATAAGTTGGAGCCACAGTCACATACTCTTCCTTTCCTCAATTGTTTCTTCTAAGCTTAACAGCTTCTCTTATGGACATCCAAAATTAATAGTTACAATCATCTTCAAAGGGTCCTTGACTAATTTGAAAGAAAATTTAAACATAATGAGAACTTTTCAGAAGTAGAAAAGGCAAAAAAAAAAAATACTAGGCTTCCTATCTGATAAATGTATTTTAGGAGAATAGGATTCTCTCTCCCTGGCTATCCTTCACCAACTCTTTTGGAGAAATCAGTAGTGGAACATAAGCATAATTTTCTATAATAGGAACAACGAAAATATAGCAATACCCAAAAATTCAATCTAGGCTAGGACTCTCTTAAGAATTTTAAAATAATATTCTTATTTAACTCTTATAATCATTTTAGGAGATAAGTACTATTCTAACTATTTCACAAATTAGAAAATGAAAGCCCAAAAGATTAGTAGCTTTCCCTCATGTACAGGTACTCAGTGAAAACCCAGTATATATGAAAATAAGCAATTTGCTTACAGAACATTCCTAATAACTTGTCACGAGTAGCTGGCCATATGCCTCCTTTCTTCTTGCTGATTCTTTAATGCTAAGTGTATTCCTTAATCCATTTCCAATAACATGGCTACATTCACCCGAAAACCTATTGTCGGACAGTTGCCTCCACAAATGGCTAATCCTTTCTAGAGAGACCTATTTAATTCCTTATCCTTTAGTATTGTTCAAGGGGAAAAGGTCTTGAACTGTCAAAGGAACAATATGCCATGTGGAAATCTCTCTTCTCCTGAACTCAGTCCACAATCTCCCACCCCTTCCTTTATAGCAACCTACTTTAAGCTCTAAACTCAGATTTTCCATTCTCAGCCTTTTGGAAAATCTCTTTTACAAAAGAAACACACACACACACACACACACACACACACACACACACACACACACACACACATACACACACACACCTTCTTATATGTAGCATACTGCAGCCACACAGATTTGAGTCGGAATCAAAAGTTGCTTGCTTGTCCTCTGGGGAGGCTCAGTTCTTTCAGAATGGGAGTAAGGGTTGTGAGTGGAACTCTCAGCTTAAGAACGGGGACCATGTTCAGGGCTCTCTGTCTAATCATTTTTCTAACACTGATAATGGCAACTTTTTTCTTTAATGATTCCTTTTAATAATCACTGAAGAACCAAGGCCATCTTACTCAATTGATCATTAATTTTGCCACAGTGAATAAAAACTCATTTTTTCTGATTTAATGAATTTGAATTCTGCAGTGTCACTATTTAATTTTCATTATCAACTGCAAATGTTGAAAATAAATATCATTGCCTGTTATTTAAACAAGTCAGACTGTTGGACTTCTGGGGAGAGTGGCTAACAAGCAGATGGTAGATAATACATTATTTTTACTCTTGTGATTCTTCATGGATTAACTTTTCAAACTCTGACCTCAGCCGCCTCTATTTCTCTGGCCACACTGGAGATAGCCAAGAAGAAGTAGGAGTGTGTGTGTGTGTGTGTGTGTGTGTGTGTGTGTGTGTGTGTGTGTGTGTGTGTTTCTTTAAATCTAGGGACTGGGAACACTTCAGTATATATATGCACTCCCTCTCCAGGCTTCTGGACTCATCAGAGTCAGGAAGCTTTCCAAGGTCTCCACACAACTATAGGGCAGCCCCTCTTAGAGGACTCCTTTGTGAATCTCCCTGACAGCCCTCATTAGAGCTGAGTAAGTCTGTCTCAATTCCAGGATGCAGATTGACATAAGTCTTTTCAACTGATATCAATGAATGCCTCAAAGAATAAAACTCTGATTTTCCTAATGTCCCCTGAGATCCTGGGAGAATTCAGAGCCTCCCCTTTGTTCTTTCACATTCAGAGTCTGTATCACATTTCTATTGTATTGATGTTTCAGATAAATTAGGTGATTAAACATCAATGCAAAGAGGGCATTTGTTTGTAACCATATTATTAGAGATTAATTAGGTATATAATTTTGGTAAAATCACATAAATCTATTTATCTGTAAAATAAGAAAATGAAAGCTTGCTACTAACTGAAGGTCCAGATTAGATCTTATATTATTACTAAAGTCTACTTTAAATCTAATATTACTATTCATATCTTTGCAATCCATTACTATTTTGTAGGTTTACCCATCCATATTTCCCATCCATAACTCTAAGAGTATCTTCATAGTCATTTGCTCTAGCTTTTTTCCATTCCAGTATGTTATTCACAGTGAAATCAGACATAAGACTATAAGGGAATTCTGACCATGTCATTTTTGCCTCACATATTTTTTAGGTTATAGATATGTCTTAATTTACAAACGTAATCAATCCCAATTTTTTTATTAATTGGTGTCTGGTGACACATATACATACTGAACTGCTTTACATTGCTCTGTGTATCTATCAGACCTTATTATGTCTTTGAGGCATCTTCCTATTATATTCAGAACATTTTTGCCCTTTGCCCTTTGTTTGACTAACTCTTACAGTTTCTTTAGGATTTAGCTCAATTATTTTTTTCCTGTTGGGAGTAATAAACTTCTTCAAATCTTTCCATCCAAGTTGAGAGTTATTTTATGTACTTTGTGCAAAAAAATTGTCAATCATGTGAGCAACATCCCAACCTAAAAGCATTTAATTGGCACCTAAATCCTATACTTTGATTTTAATTGAAAAAAAATTATAGTTAAATTTCTTTTAGATTAGAACCTCATTTTATCTTTACCCTTCATTATTGGTATACTTTTCACATTATTATAAATAAAGGTCAGAATAACCCACAGAGTAAAAAAGAAATAAATGGATTTTGAATCAGGAAGAAAAAAAATGAACTTTACTCAGAATTCTGTAGTGACCCTATTCAGTATAGTGTTTCAGGGAAGAACTTGCCAGTGAAATTTGCAGAAGAACTTATGTAAATAGGCTAAAGTACTTTTATGAACTAGGCTTTAAACATTAGCTTTCTCTTCTCTCTAGTTTAGTATATTGAGATAATAGCTGTTAACATTCTATCTTTACTCATACATAGTCTCTTTTGTATCATATGCATATTTTGCATAAAGAATATGTATTATCTGACTGGTTATTTATTTATAAAATATACAGAAACATATATATATATGTGTGTAAATATGCATGTTATTAATTCATAAGTAAACATGAATAATGGTACATATATAATATTTCATAGATAAACATATATGAAGATAAATTTTTCTTTCATTATTTGTTTCTCTTAGGAGGAAATGAACTTCAGTCATGCAACATGTTGTGGTGTTCAGTGAAAGCAAAGTATGTCTTCAACTACAACTTCTACTATTTTAACAAGAATAACAGTTAATTATTAAATGCTTATTAATTCCTATTTGTCTTTTCCTGATCACCCAATTAGATTCCATTAGTATTCTTAGCAGTGTTGTATACCACCTATTCCTCACTCCCACACTCTGTTTTCACATTAATATTATTTTTAAAGGACAGTATACTATCAAATTGCTTTCTTCTACTGACCCCTTGTCTTTAATCAGAATCACCTTTCTATAAGAGGAATATCCCTGGACAACTGCAATTTAAAATGCACCTGTGCCCATTGTTTTTCTAAAATGTGATATGCTATAAAGTACTAAAACGGAAATCTGACTAAATGCAAACATAACATTTATTTATAATAATAAAAGGGTAATATGCTAATTAGAACAGAAATGATCTTTAGATCATAAATGCTAATTAGAAAGCCGAATGATCTTCTGGACATCATTTTGGATGTCTTTCTAGATGAAGCTGCCTGGGCAGAGGCCAAGGCAGAGGTGGTTAGGGGTGATCAGGCAGGCAGGTAAGCAGTTTGGGGCAATCAGGAAGGCAGACAGTGTGGTTAGGGGTTATGTGGCAGGCAGGCAGACTAGCAGTTAGGAGCAAGCAATCCCAGATTGCGAGAGGGAGGTCCGACTGCAGGTTTAGGCCAAATCCTGCAGAGATGCCTGCGGGATTGGTCCTAAACTAGCAGTTAGACATACCCTGAGGGTCTTGAATTGCCAAAGGGTGCAGGTTGGGCTGAGAAACCCCCCTATATGGAGCACAAATTTTGTGCATTGGGCCTCTAATATTCTATAAAATAGTTGCAAAACTGTCAAAGCTTGTATGCTATAAATTTAATGAGAATCTTATCTTTAAAATCCCAATGTGAATTTTGGAAAACAATTATTCTTTAGTTTAAATATAATGTCATTAAATAAATTAAAATAAAATACTTGAAAATATTGTCTGATAAATGGAATTTAGTTAGTTTTTCAGTTTTTCCCCCTTAGAATTAGAAAAATGATCTATTTGTATCAATATAGATAAATTCCATATAAAATTGTAAATTGAAATATAATTTGAGTTAGACATTACTTGCTAACTTAATCATATTTTAAGTAAATTGACACATATAATTCCATATACTGTTCATTATTTCTAGAAACACAAAAGTTACATTGAATAGTCACAGAGCATAAAAGCTTAATTTGTTTACTGCTACTACTTATTTTTCAAATGTATAAGTATGATTTCCATGAGCATAACTAAATAAAATGTAAATTTATTTCTATGGCTCTTTTGAAAAATTATTTTTGGTGGCCAAAATATGGAAATAATGGAAATTACCTTTGACAGATGATTGGATGAAGATGTAATATATATATATCCTAATAAAGGTATATATCCTATCTAATAAAAGAGTGATATGCAAATTGACCATACCTTTACTATACCCACAAACCACCCACACGATCCAATCAGAGCAAGTATGCAAATTAACCCAAACAAGATGGTGCTTAATTTGCATATCCACACAGAAGATGGTGTAGAAGGAAGCCAAGCACTGCAAGAGGGAGCAAAGCTGTGGAGAAGTAAGTAAGCAGGGTAGCGGGGAGAAGGGAGGGAGCAAGGCAGAGGAGACAAGAGGAAGGGAAGCAGCACAGAAGGAAGGGAGGCAGCAGAGATGGGAGTGAGGCAGCAGAGAAGGGAGGGAGCTTTGTTCAGGCTGCAGGAAGCTCTATTCTTGCAGGAATCTTTCTGCAATGGGTCTCTACTATATATATATAATGGAATACTACTCAGCCATAAGAAATGATGAAATACCACCATTTGCAACAACATAGATGGACCCTGAGAATGTCAAGCTAAGTAAAATGAGTTAGAGAGAATGTTAAGAACCATAAGATTTCACTCATATGTATATCTACGATAATAAAAGTGTCATATGCTAATTAGACCAGATAGCTGAATGACCTTCCAGAGGAAGCCTGGGCTGTGAGGGCTGAGGGAAGCTGCCACGGCTGACCGGGCCGAGCTCCTTACACAAATTTTGTGCATTGGGCCTCTACAGGGATAAAAAATGGAAAGGAAGAAATGTACAAACAAGAAAAAACTCATAAACACAGACAATAGTATGGTAGTTATCAGAGGGAAGGGAATAGTAGGGATAGTAAAAGGTAAAGGGAACCAAATATATGATGAGGGAAGATGAATTATCTTTAGATGGTAGGCACACAATGCAATATAGAGATCATGTATCATAAAAAATGTACACCTGAAACCTATACAATCTTATTAACCAATCTTCCCTAATAAAGGTAATACAAAAATTATTTCTATGCTTACAGTAATTCAAAGTATGTGTTAACATACCAGTTGCTTTATCATTATCACTTAATGATTAAATTGTACTCATAATGTTGGTTAGTGATGTGGATCCAAATATTTCCCTTAAGTGTGCACTTGCTTCACTGTCTGAGCTTCATGGCTTTAGGGACACACATATACAAATACTTTTGACCTTTATGTAACAGATGAGAGGAGAGAATACATAATTTTTCTCCTTAAAATTTTTAAGAATGGCCCAACTTCTACTGAGCTTGACATAATACTAACAAAAACTATTGAATCACATTATAAAGCCAAGATTTTAACAACAAAATACTCTTATACTAGATACTGGACAATTTTAAGAAATATACTAGATAAAATGGACACCTACAGGGAATTATGATTATAGGATCCTTCCACACTCCCTCTCCTCAAATTGAGAGTATTTAAGACCTTGTTTCCTGGCTAAGTAGTCATTTGAGGTCAAATAAACTCATAACTCCCACTAAAAAAAATTTTAATCCATGTCACACAACTCACAATCCCCTCTAAACTCTCAAACGGGCTTTATAATTATGTTATTTTGTTACTAGCATTTACAATTTTTAGGTTACTTTTCTTTACCAAACTACATTTCTAAGATGGACTGGGCAGTTTTACATGTGTGTCATTCTTTGGGTAATCATTATAGTTTCTAATTTGGTTATGATACTTCAGCTGAATTATATGATTTGGGGAATAAATTGGCATGATGGCCTCCTCATTAGCCATTGCTAAGTGATCTGATTAGTAAGTCTCATCTCAGTCTTTATGTCAGAATTCATTATCCTATCTTTTTAGGAATGATTCCAATTTATACACAGTAGTTGGCATTGCTATAATTTTGTAATGGGCAAAACCTCATAATCAGAAGCACACATATTTAGGTATATTGAGATAAAATATTTTTAAGAATTTTGGGAGTGAATATTAATTTCAGAAATCATTTGTAATGTACTTAAGAAAAAGGATATTATGTTAGTTAACCCATTTTCAAAAAATAGCCTCAGCGTATTTGATTTAGTAATTTTATAAATCATTTTGTTTAGTTTAAAAAATTATTTTTCTATTAAACTGTCAAAATTTTATTTTGGTATCTCCTAAATTTATGAGATAGGAAATAAATAATATTGATTAATTAGATCTTTATAAATGAAGATAAAATGGTTTTAATTAATATATGCATTTATATATTTATTGAACTTGGGGGGTTACATTGGTTAATAAAATTATATGTTTTCTATACACTTTTATACTGCATCATCTGTATATTTCATTGTGTGTTCATCACCCCCAGTCACTTATCTTTTAGAGATTCTTCATTGAAACAAAGTATTTACACCTCTTTTCTTCAGAAAATCACTTAAAAAATCAAAATATCGATAGTTTCTTTAAATTTTATTTTTTAAAATTATCTTTACTGTTTAAAGTATTATAGTGGTCTCCTCTTTCCCCATTGATCCTCCTCCTCTCCACTGTTGTCTGTGTCCATGGGTTATACATGCACACTCTTTGGTTTAGCAGCATCCTTAAGACCTCAAATATATGGCTGATGTGTTTTGATAAATATATAAATTAATTATCATCCCCAGTCAAAAAGAATACAAAACAAGAATGAAAAGTTGATACCATTATTAATTTTTTATTTTCCAAGTAGTCTAAAGCATACAAACACTCTTTTTTTGTTTGTTTTTTGTTTTGGAATTGACTTTTTACTCTGCACTACAGCTCACCTACAGTCTTGCACAAAGATTGAATTATAATGGAAACACAATAAAGTAGTTGTCCATTTGATTCTGTGGTCATACTACATATGCTAATTTTGAAAATACCATGAAATTTTATAGATATAGAAAATTTAAATAAAATATTTTCTATAAATCATAGTATCATTTAGAGATGATTTGGATGAATTTGATTGAGTAAAAGACAAAATATGAAATTTTCTGCTGGAAGAAATCATATTGCTAAAGCTATATTTTTAAAAAATATTGGGGGGGGGAAGAAAAATAGAATATTTACCTGAAAAGAAAAATTATAGTGGCGAGGCTAGCGTTTATAGCCACTCTTCTGCTGCTGGGAGCTCTAAGAACTTGTGGAACTAAACAGAACTCTTCTGGAGCCTGGGGGCACATTAAGAACAGAAGCAACCATAAACAGCTTTGGGAGTAAAACAACATAATCTTAGGTTTTAATTTTATTTGCCATTCATCACACTAAACTCAAGAACTAATTACATCCAGGTGATGTAATTATAAGGTACAGATTGTGAAATAAATAAACTTTTTTATTTGAGATGAAATACAAGATTTTGATTTTGTATACCTATATAAACTATAAAACAAACAAATTGGTATTTTAAAATTAAAATACAGTAAATAAAGTTCTTAAAGGATGGTATAATAGCAGATTAAACAGGTTAAGAGAGAATTAAAAAATTGTTAGGAGAAAATATTTCAAAAGAATCGTAGAGGGATAAAGAGATAAAAAATTAAAAAAAAACTTAAAAAATAAAAAGGTTGGTTTAGATCTTTTAAAAAATTAAAAAAATAAAATAAAATAAAATAAAATAATACTTAGAATATCAAAGTCCCTAAGATAGATGAGAGAAAAGTGGAGAAGAAGCAATGTGTACATAGATAATGATTGGTAAATATAAAAATAGGAAATACATAATAAGTAACAGATTCAAGAAATCCTTATAATCACCAAAAGAAACAAAAGTCCATATGTAGGTGCCCATAGTAAAAATGTTAATATCCAAATTAAAGATAAGATTTCTAAAGCATTTTAATAAAAAATAAATTGACTTTCACAACAATAAGAATTAAAGTAAAATAAAACGTCTTAACCAAATAATGAAAGAAAGTAATGCCAATTTATAACTCTCTATTCAATGAAAATGTCTTTCAAAAATAAAATTGAAAAAAAAATTAATCCTCACCCAAGGATATTTTTCCATTGCATTTTATTTTTATTATTTTTATTGATTTTTTTACAAGCAGAAGGGAGAGGGATAGAAAGTCAGAAACATCGATGAGGGAGAGACATCGATCAGCTGCCTCTTGCAAACCCCCTACTGGGGATGTGCCCGCAGCCAAGGTACATGCCCTTGCTGGAATTGAACCCGGGACCCTTCAGTCTGCAGTCCAACGCTCTATCCACTGAGCCAAACTGGTCTCGGCTTTCCATTGCATTTTAAAGAGAGTGGAAGAGACAGAGAAAGACAGAAAGAAATACCAATGTGAGAGAAACACATTGATTTGCATGCACCCTGATCAGAGGGCCCTTAGGGAGGAGCCTCCAGTGGAGGTATCTGCCCTTAATTAGAATCGAACCCAGGAGCCTTTGGTCTGGAGGCCAATGCTCTATCCACTGAGACAAACCAGCTAGGGTAAAATTCTTTTATATATATATATATATATATATATATATATATATATATATATATATATATAAAACTGCTTCTGCCTGCATGCCTGATCACTCCCTAACCACTCCCCTTCCAACCTGATTGATGCCTAACTGCTCCTCTGACACCCTGATTGCTCCTAACTGCCCTCCCTTGCAGGCCTGGTCACCCCTAACTGCCTTCCCAAGGCCTGGTCTCCCCCAACTGCACTTTCCTGCAGGCCCAAGTGCCCCCAACTTCCCTACTCTGCCAGCCTGGTCACCCGTAACAGCCCTCCCATGCAGACTTGATCACCCACAACTGCCCTCCCTTGCAGGCCTGGTCCCTCCCAATTACCCTCCCTTGCTGGCCATCTTGTGATGGCCATCTTGTGTGTTGGACTGAAAGTTAATTTGCATATTACTTTTTTATTAGATAAGGTATACACACACACACACACACACACACACACACACACACACACACACATATATATATATATATATATATATATATATATATATATAATTTTCTTTATTGATTAAGGTGCTCACATATGTGTCCTCATCACCCATTACTTCTTCCAATACCTCCCCCCTCCCATCACCACTTATGCCCTCACCCCCCCTGGTGTTCATGTCCACTAATTAGGCTTATATGCATGCATACAAGTCCTTTGGTTAATTTCTTCCCCTTACCTCCACCTCCTCAACCTTTCCCCTGAGGTTTGACAGTCAATGCTTCTCTGTCTCTGGATCTGTTTTTTTTTTCATCAGTTTATACTGTTCATTATATTCTATAAATGAGTGAGATCATGTGATACTTATCTTTCTTTGGCTTATTTTACTTAGCATAATGCACTCCAGTTCCATCGTGTCTAGTTTGAAGCAGACACCTTTTCCTTCTTTTTCTTCTTCCTCTTTTTAAAGACTACCTTTCAACATTTCATATAATACTGGTTTGGTGTTGATGAACTTTAGCTTCTTCTTATCTGTGAAGCTCTATTTGACCTTAAATTCTGAATGATAGCTTCACTGGGTAGAGTAATCTTGGTTGTAGGTTCTTGCTATTCATCACTTTGAAAATTTCTTGCCACTCCCATCTGGCCTGCATAGTTTCTGTTGAGAAATCAGCTGACAGTCGTATGGGTGCTCCCTTATAGGTAATTAAATGTTTTTCTCTTGCTGCTTTTAATATTCTCTCTTTGTCTTTTGCTCTTGGCGATTTAATTATGATGTGTCTTGGTGTGGTTCTCTTTGGATTCCTTTTGTTTGGGGTTCTTTGTGCTTCTTGGACTTGTAAGTCTATTTATTTCACCAGGTAGGGGAAGTTTTCAAGAAATTATTTCTTCAAATATGTTTTCAGTATCTTGCTCTCTCTCTTCTTCTGGCACCCCCATAATTCTGATGTTGGTACACTTGAAGTTGTCCCAGAGGCTTCTTACACTATCCTCAAATTTTTGGATTACTTTTTCTTTTTGCTTTTCTGGTTGAGTGTTTTTGGCCTCTTGGTATTTCAAATTTCTGACTTGATTCTTGCATTCCCCTAGTCTGCTATTGGGTTTCTGTAAAATATGTTTTTTCAGTCAGTGTATGTTTAATTTCTAGTTGGTCCATTTTCATATCCTTGAGGGTCTTGCTCATATCCCAAGGGTCTGGCTAAACTTGAAACCTTTTCTAGGAACCTCTTGAAAATCTTATAACCATGGTTTTGAAGTCTATATCCAATCGTTTGTTTCCCTCCATTTCTTTTGTTTGTCATCTATTTCTTTCTCTCCACATTTTCACTGCTTCCCTGAGTTGATAAGGGAGCTTTGTGTGCTAGGTATCTCAGCCTCTCCTGTTACCTGAGATGGACACTCTTGGTGCACCCATTTGTGGACTGTGTGTACAGCTTGTTGCAGATAAGTCTTGATTGTTGTTGGTATCACTGAGAGGAATTGACCTCCAGGCCAACTGACTGTGAGGATCCAGGTGAAATTCTTTTATAGAGAATAGAGTTATTGAATAGATCAACAACAAAAGTAGATTAAAGGAAATACTAGGGTGTTCTTTAAATTAAAGAAAATAATTCTCCAGATAGCATTTTAGGTATCCAATTTTGGAAGAAACAAATAGCTATGAAAATGGTAAATATGTGAATAAATTTAAGTGAATTTAACCATGTTCAAATAAAATACCATATTTTGGATATAAGATAGACACTGAATTAAAATTCATTAGGACAATATAAATTCAAGAGACTAAATAGCAATAAATTCAAGTTATATTACATATTGATAAAGGAAAAGAGGTGCTTTAATCTCTTGTTAACTCTTGAAAGAATAGAACATGTGTATGATTATCAAAGCTAGGAAAAAATTTAATGACAAAAAATGATTAAAATTAGAGTAGGAAGGAAAAGAATAAAAAATATAAAGATTGAGAAATGTTGACCAGATCCTAAGATAATATTTGAATTGATCTTAAGACAATATATGAAATATACTTATTATTTTATATTCAATGTACAAGGGTTATATGTTATATCAAAATATAAATATTATTATACTGGTGTAAAAATACTATCAAAATTTAATTATTTTAAGTTTAAGAGGAGTAGGTACTCATAACTACATAGAACTAGCATAGAAATTAAGTTAGGAAAAGAAGGAAAGGCTTTGCATGATTTTATTTGATAAAGATGTTGTTACTCTCTCTTCTAGTGGTAGTATAATGTTTTCTTTTCCAAATCACAAGAACTTTATGAGAATAGTCTCTATGAAATAAATATAGTTCTTTACTGAAGAACTATATTTGTCTGATTTACTCAGTCATTGATGTAAATTGGGAGGATAAAATTTCCAAAATGTAAAGTGCATTCTAAGGTAGTTTGTCTTAAAGTATAGTTTAAGTTATGTATGTAAATTCACATTGAGGCACACAATTCAATATACAGATGCTATACCATAGAATTGCACACTTGAAACCTATATAATATTATTAGCAAATTCCACCACAATAAGTTTAAAAATAAATAAATAAATTCACATTGGAATATACTGGGGCACTTTAAAAAGAGACATATTTAAAAAGGAATGCATGATTTCAGCTCAAACTATGTAATAAAAGCTTTGAGAAGTGTGGATTCAGGCCCAGCCCTCTGTGAACTTGCCATCTAAAATCACAAGGATATGGATATCATATTATTCATTTAAATATTCAAATAAAGGTTTTTCTCACATATTTGAAAATACCATTGCCCACTCTGGTTTTCAGAGGGAATACCCACAGGGATTTATTTATATTATAAGATCTAATTAGTCTTCCAGACAAATCTTCGAAGCCAGTTAGCCAGAAATCAGGGAGATAAAATAAACATAGCAGAAAAACTTTGTATAATAAAGATATTGTGACATGGAAATAATGCTACTTCTATTGCCCAATTACAAATTTGTCAAATATTCAAAGCTATCAAATGACACATGACCCTACATCACTTTCAGTTACCATGAAAGCAATGTGGGGGTCACAAAGTTACCATTTATCTCTATGCCCAACTGTGTCTGTTTTTACTTTTATTCATATGCCACATATATTAGGTTGTTAGATTTGAAAGGATCTCTTTTTCAACCATTAAAACAATTTCTATGACGTAAAGGCATTGTCGTGACAAAAAGTTTTAGCACTTGTTAATTTACACATCTGTATGGATTATTTTATTAATTTATTTGCTATTATTGAACTTAATTCATATCTCTCAGGAAATTGAGCAGAATATAATTGAGTTATATAGTGGAATGTTAGAGATGGGGGTGGATATATTTCAGTTGAAGTAGCCTAGAAAAATTCAGAGTTTGGGGTATTTGACAGTTGGAAAAATTGAATAATCTGAGCGCAAAGGATTAAAAGGAGGATGTAAGCATGAGAAAAACAAAACAGAAAACTATGCAATGGCATACATAATTTTGACCAGTCTTATGATGTCTTCTTATGCAACATATATAATGTTTTTGTTGTTAATCCTCACTGGAGGATATTTTTCCATTGATATTTAAAGACAATGGTAGGGAGGGAAGAAAGTTGGAGGGGAGAGAGAGAGACAGAGAGAGAGAGAGAGAGAGAGAGAGAGAGAGAGAGAGAGAGAGGAAAACATCCATTTAAGAGAGACACATTGATTGATTGCCTCCTACACATGCACTGACCTGGCTCGGAGATTGAACCTGCAACTCAAGTCCACACCCTTGACCAGGAATTGAACCCATAACCTGAGCACACTGGCTAGGGCCTCTGTACCATATTTTAAATGCAGAACATGTGGAATGTATTCTAATCTTAGAAGTCATTTTATGAATGGAGCATTTATTGTCTAACTTTTAAAATGATTTTGGAATTATACTTTTGGATGTACTTACATTTGGAATGGATATATGTACATATTATGTAAAATTGGTTATTATTTTTATGAATTTATGCTTTTTCAAAGCAAGAGTTAGCTAAATAATGCAAAAACTAAATAAGTCAACAATGTCATAGACTCCATAGCAAAAGATCAGAATCAGATACTTTCATTGAAAGTAAAGTAGGGACCTAAAATTATTTAAAAACCATTGTAATTAGACTGTTAAAGGAAACTTAGACTGCTCAGATCTCTACAGAACTGCCCAAAACTATTTTCCTCACTCTGGTTAAGGACAGACTAATCAAGGAAATGCAAAATGGTTGATGTTAGATAAAGAAAATGACACTTCAGATCTACGACAGACACTTTTCAAGATAACGATATTCAGATTTCAGATTTCTGAAAGGGGAACATTTGTTCCATGGACACAGTAACAACACTAGCTACCACTAAATTAATCTCCAAATATAAGGTCTTGTCCCCGAAGATCCATTCTGTCTTTCACACCTTATCAATTTACTCGTGGAAAGAGAAGTAGTATGAAGATAGGCTTTTATCTCAAAATATATTGTGGAAGTGTAGGCAAGAGGCTGAATTCAGAATGAAAACTTGGGAATAAAATCGTCAATCTTATGTATATATCAATGAGTGTAGATCTGGAGGAAAAGTTGCCAGTGGCTGCAAAGAAGCAGTTTAAGAAAGGAAATACCAGAGTTCAAACTACCTGGTGAGGGGAGGGGGGGCGTGATTACTTCCAGACTATTAATTATCTGGGACTTCATATTCCCATTTTATGAAATGTAAAAAGATGAAAATTTGAATCCATTTATATTGGTTTTCTTTTGCATCAATTCATTAATGACTCTCAATTTAATAAGACATTGCATTATTAATGCCATGTATATGCTTCTCATATAAGATATACATAAATACATAAGTTATTATTTTCCAGTTGTTTACCACAAATATCTTTATTATATTGATAATAATTGGTTATTATGTTAATATAAATCAATGTCTTGTTCTTAAAAGATTATATATATCTGTATGTATTATCCTATCTAATAAAAGAGAAACATGCAAATGAACCATACCTTCGCTAGGCTACCAGCCAATAGGAGCAATATGCAAATTAACCCCCAACCAAGATGGTGGGTGGGTCCCCTCTGCTACAGCAGGCCAAGACAACCACTGGGCCAGCAGGTGTCCGATAGCAGCCTCAGAGCCAGCGGGGGGTCAGAACCCCTGCTGCCTCTCCAAAGACCGGACAGGTCAAACCTGGGGCGGTGGCAGGGGGTCCCGGTGGACACCCCAGAGGCAGCACGGGGTCTGGACCCACACTATCAGCCCAAGGCCCAGCCACACCACATTAAAGCTTCTTTTATTATTAGCATCTTAAATTAATGTGATACATTCATTACAATTGATGAGCCTTTATCAACACATTATTAACAAAAGTAAAATCTGCAGTTTACATTAGGGTTCATTCTTTGTGTTGAACATCTTAAGGTCTTGACAAATGTACCATTAATGTAGTATCAGACAGAAGAGTTTCATTGCCCTAAAGATCACCTGTGGCCCACCTATTCATCCCTCCCTGCTCTGAACCCCTGGCAGTCAGAGGGTGATTAGGCTGGCAGGCAGAAGGGGTTAGGGACAATCAGGAAGGCAGGCAGGCAAGTAGTTGGGAGCTAGCAGTCCTGGATTGTGAGAAGGATGTCCGACTGCCCATTTAGGCCCGATCCATTACAAGGATCGGGCCTAAATGGGCAGTCGGACATCCCTTGAGGGGTCCCAGATTGGAGAGGGTACAGGCTGGGGTAAGGGACACCCCACTGCTCCCTGTGCACAAATTTTGTGCACTGGGCCTCTAGTATATATATATTATCCTATAGAATTTATAACAATAATAAATTTGGTTATTGGTTTTACATAAAGAAATGGGTAAGCAACATTAAGCATTACACATTTTAGTGTAAATTCCCTAAAACCTAGTTAACATTTTCTTAAGATATAAAGACATTAGTGGCCAAATCTGTGAAACCCGGTGGATATATTTATGCTGAATATATATATGTCATTTATAGTCATTTAATTTGATATTTCATTTAATGTTAATACACAGGATTCTCTTTCCTTCTCCAAGAGACTACTTTGATACTTTTCATTACCTTTATCTATAGAGCAGGATGACTGTAGGTTAGACTAAGAATAATTTATTCTTCCAATACTACAGTATGTGGCATTGTATAATTGTGATCATATATCTTTTTACTCAAATTGTAATGCATTGGTATCTTCTCATGGCTCTATTTGTACATACTATCGCCATGGTTTAGAGACCTGGAGGATACATACTTTTTCTCTTATTTTTGTACCCATTTTATATCAATGGTTGCTCCTATATAAGCATGCATACCTCCTTCTCTATAATGGTCTAATACATTTTTGTTTATAACTTTCTTGTGAGAGCTGTGGTAGGTATTTCACATGTCAATATTTTCTCTAGCTATAAAGCTAAATAGCAGAGCATTCATTGAAGAAAAGTGAAGAAAAGCATCCTAACATATTGCCTCTAATGCTAAGGCTGCAAAATGTCTGTTTGATTACACAGAAACACAGACACATGGATCAGTAGAACACCCAGGACTATTCATATAATTACATAATTTGTGCACCCAGTGAAGAATGAAAGGAGGAAAATGAGTATCTTCTTGTTTGAGTTTTCATTTCCTTGATTATTCATGAGACTAAATCAGTTTTTATGTGTTATTAATTATTTGTGCTCTGTAACTTGCACTTTTATATTGAAGTAGAAGTTTTATTGTTTATAAGGACTTTTAATGTTAGCATAAATACTGTTTGTCTCTTATATGTATCACAAACATTTTCCAGTGTCATCTAGCTTTTAGCGGTATTTTTTTCTTGTACAAATGAGTCAATTTTTTATTGTAAAAGTAACATGTACTTTTTCAGCATAGAAAATCTGGAAAATACATAAAGCACAAAGAAAACACACACACACATACACACACACACACACATACACTCATACATACACAAAATAATCAATTGCATCATCAGGAAAAAAAGAATAAAAGCCCCACAAAATACGTTAACTTACTTATAATGAACCACAACAATTAATTAGGTCTTTAACAAGTTATTGTCTCCAATCCTTCCCCTTTCTATTTTATTTTTCCAAGGCTACAAGTCACATTATTTATTGTTAGCTCTTTCGAAGCTTCAGAAAATAAATAAGTTCATGTTAAATGAACTATCTAGACTATAAAAAGCAAGGTGGGAATCACTCTGTGGTATTATGCACATTTAGCATGGGATGGATATAAAATTCTGCAAATGAGAGCTTGAAGTGGGTCAGAATCATAGGAGGTCCCTAGTCAAAACTGTTCTGGTATTAAATCTTTGATCCTATAATTCAAACCTACCCTTCCATACTCAACTGTGTAATACTGGGGCAAATCCTCTGCCATTCACCTTCCTCCTTTGCCAGAGTGTCTATGTTAGACTTTGCCAATAGTCTTTGCCCTTTGCCAATGGTAAAGGGAGGCTGCAAAGATGGAGGAGTAAGAAGGGCCCTGCTCTGCCCAGGTAGCTTCCTGTCTGCTTATGTAAGCTTGCAGCTCCTACCATTGGCACTCATCCATGTTTCTTCCCTGAAGAAGAGGCAGTTCCCTCCACTGCAGCAAGAATATACAACTTTCAATTTCCCCAACACTTGCAGAAATAATTTTTCTGTACTCCTTTTCAGAGATGGATCTTGGTCCTACAGAGCCCCCTTTCCAGCTCAGAGACATCCACTCCAATTGAACCCTTTCCCTTCGGCAGAGCTCTCAAGGCAAGCTCCATAGGCCCTTTCTCTAAATTTTTAAGTTTAATAATTAGACTGTTTTCTTCTTTCCTCAACCCTAGGAGTGGTAGCTTTTGCCAGCATTGTGATCTCCATAAATTAGAGCTTGCTTTTTTGTCTCACAGCCATAACTTACATCCTATTAACAACATATTAGTACCAGTGTATTACATTTTGTATTTAAATATATGGTGTGACTTCTATCTGATTGCTACAGAAATGATTCTAGAATCCTGTATCAGTAAATGCTGCTTTGTCTTCTGATCACTTGAATTCTCTAGCCATTTTTTTGCCTGTGTCATTCTTATACTTTTGGCCAAGCTTTATTGTGACTTTCATGTTGATAAATGACTCTACCAATCCATAATCAACTGCTGACTTTTTCCTGCTTCTTTAACCATATTCTTGAAAGCATGTAAAGGCACAGTAAACATTGCATTTTATCATAGAGCAGTGGTATTTTCCTTTATCCTTTCTTTCACTGTCAGCACTTCTGTCATCATTATGAGTCAAAACTCTTAACAAAAACACTAAAAAATAACATGCACAAAAAAAGCAACCACAAAGAAGGAAGCAAGCTATAACACAGCAAGCTATAACACATGCTTCAGGGGATAATGCATATTACATAACCAATGTGGAAAAAATGAAGTAATTACAGATGGTGATGGAATCAGTAATAACTTCAGCAATTGGTAAACTGCAAAATCAACCATAACTAAAAGAAAGGGCAAGAAGAGGTGAGAAAGATCTGACTTTAAATACACGTAGCATGATATTGCTACTTTGGTTTTAGGTGCAGTACAAGGAGAGTTTTATAATCAGGAAATTGACCACAAATTCTGTTGAAACTATTGTGTATGAGTGTTGTTTTGAGCCTTCAAGCAGATATGTAAATTTGGCACTTAAGCACAGATTTCTGAGCACAGGATAGGGGTCGAAATAGATGATTAATGTGTATGTATATTTCATCAATAGTTAACTAAGCACAGTTATGCTAAATGACTATAAATGCTATATAATGTATTTTTATACTGATTTCCAATGCCTCCTAAAAAAGAAACTGTTAGATTGATTCAGCTCTGGTGCAGCCTGAACTTTACTTTTCTTGTCCCGACATGATGGTTTTCCTTCTAGATTTCATTTAAATCAGCCCACTTTGGACTTTTTCTTTGTCAGACCAATATTTTACATGAATAAAGAAAATTACTAAAATTTGTTGAAATAGTACAATTATTAACATACTATTTCACTAAAGAAATATTTCTTTCTTTTGTGTGATTTAAGCTTTTATTATTTGAGTTTTAGATTTTATTGTTTTGTGAGTACATTTGACTATATAATAATGACATCTCCCTGGTGCTTCCAATTTTCCCATACTGGATTACAGAGTAGAGTTGTGAACATTTCCAGCACATGATAAAGTGGATACTTGACTAAATCTTCACTGAAAAGCAATTCCTCTCATTGACCAAGAAGATGCAAGTCATGCTATTTTATGTTTTGCTAGAGGCCTGGTGCACAAAAGTTGTGCACAGGGTGGGGGAGCTGTGGGGGGTCTCCCTCAGCCTGGCCTGCACCCTCTCTAATCTGGAACATCTCAAAGAATGTTCTACTGCCAGTTTACAGGGATCAGGCCTAAACCAGCAGTTGGATATCCCTCTCACAATCTGGGACTGCTCACTTCTAACTGCTCACCTGCATGCTTGCCTTATTGTCCCTAACCATACTGCCTGCTGGCCTGGTCACCCTCAACTGCCCCCCTCTGCCAGCTTCCTTGGCCCCAACTGCCTCTCCTGCTAGCCTGCTCACTCCAAACTGCCCCCCCCCACTATCCTGATCACCTCCAACTGATCACCACTGATAGCCTGCTTGCCCCCAACTGGCCTCTCTGCTGGTCTGCTTACCCCCAATGGTCCCACTCCCCCTCCCCACCAGCCTATCACTGCTGTCCCATCCTGGTCCGATCACCCACAAACTGCCCTCCCCTCTTGGACTTTAACCACCTCTACCTCAGCCCGCCACCATGGCTTTGTCTAGAAGAATATCTGCAAGGTCTCTTTGAAGGTCTCCCAGTCTAATTAGCATATTACCATTTTATTAGTATAGATAGAGGCCTAGTGCACAAGTGGGGACTGGATGGTTTGCCCAGAATGGTGTTCCGGATCAGGGTGGGAGTCTCCACTGGGGTGCCTGGCAAGCCTGGGTGAGGGGCTAATGACCATTTTCAGGCTGGCATTACCCCCCAGCTAACTAAGCTCCCAGACCCTTCTTTTTTTCTTTTTTATTTCAATGCCTCTTTGAGTAGAGGCCAGGGCCAGCTGGAAGCAGGTATCTGGGATTTATTTATCTTCTATAATTGAAACTTTGTAGCCTTGAGCAGAGACCAGGGCCAGCCAGCACAGGCAGGAAGCTGGGCTTCCTCCTTTGCCAGGGGCAATCCAAGACTCCTATTCCTTCCAGTTCCATGGCCACCATCTTAGTTGGGTTAATTTGCATACAGACTCCTGATTGGCTGTTGAGTTTAGCAGAGTGATGGTTAATTTGCATGTTTTTATTTTATTAGTGTAGATTATTTAAATTCCACATCTGCAGCAATCCTGTATTTTGCTATGTAACTATTTTACATAGTAAAAAGTGAGTTCTATTATCCACAAATCTAGGGCAAACACATTTCAGCAGTAGTTAAGCAAATTTACATGGTGATGGTAAACTTGTTGAACTCATTTACCATGAAGAGTGATGACAGTTCAAACATTCTGATAGCCTGTTCCACTTCCAGGTAATAAAAGAGGCAATCTGGGTGAAACAATTTTTTTTTGACAATGTAGTTGAGCTAATAGGTTGTCTTATTTGAAAAAAAAAAAGGATGTGTATTTTCTCATAACAGTTTCATAAAAAGTATTACTAGTTTTCCTTCATCTACTCCTTATCAGTTCAAATTCCTTTTAGTTATAAGTTAAAAATTAAAAATATTGGACCGAATTGTGAGCTATACCCATGAACACATATCCTAACCTCATTATAAAGTACAATCTTTTATAGATATTTATTTAGTTACCATTAAATATAAATAAATTTATCCCCATGTTTATTAATCATAATTTTAATAGTTTCCAATAGACAATAAACTTTATTATACTTATTCTAACTTTATTAGAAAATCAGGATAGTTGGTATACACAATACATTGCATTTGAAAAATTGATTCACACCTGAAAAATGGATTTATTTTCTTAGGAGATTTTTTTGTATGTCAATACAATAAGGAAAATCATGTAGTATATAGTGTACTGTGCTTGCAATTATTTTAATTATTATATTTTATTAAAATAAATATGCATCAAAACACTATTAATGAGGATATCTAATGCTTTATTTTAAAATCAAGTGATTATAAATCAAACAGAGCACATTTTGTAGAGCATGTTGTAATTTTCATGCAATAACACAGAAGCTGCAGTGGGGAGAGAGTCTTTAATGAAATACCATTCCTCTGTGAGTGTATGTAAAAATATAAATAAAATTACTTTCCTAAATTCCAGTGCTGTGGGTATAGAAGATCTGATATCTATAGATCCCTGGATAAAAGAGACATAGGACATTTGTATCTTAGGGATTTTTTGAAATTTTCAGGTTTTGAATTGTTGGGTCATTGCAATATTCTGTTGAAGATAATAGGAGGCTTTCAAATCCCCAGATTATCCTTGTAACAAGAAAGATAAGCTTTCGTTCCTCTTATATTACTATTCACTATTATTTGATATCATTTATCTGCTCTGCTGTATTTTGTCAAATCTGCCATTTTGCCATGCTCTTATTTATTTTCAATAAAGTGAAGCATTAGAGAGCAAGGTACTATTCCCTAGACTTTGAGTCATAAAAAGAGAGAGGCAGGAAGAGAGAGAAAATTAAAACATTTATAGCACTGTGTTTTAGAATATACTTTAAGTTATATTCAGGGCTATATGTAGAATTGAAGAATAAAGACAACTACAAATATCAATAATTATAAGTCATATCTGTGAATGGATATTTAATAGTTTTTAGAAAATAATTTACTTAAAATATGTTATATTATTACTAGTGGCCCGGTGCATGAAATTTGTGCATGTTAAAAGGGTATAAATTAGAGGAAATAATTTAATATTGCTATTTGCTCTATCTCTATAATAGAAGTATCAGAGACTAAATTTGTGCATGGTGGGGGGTTCCCTCAGCCCAGCCTGCCTTCTCTCACATACTGAGAGCCCTCAGGAGATGTCCTACTGATGGCTGAGGCCCGCTCCCCATCAGTCTGGCCACCTTCTGTTGGAGGTGACTGGGCTGATCAAGGGAAAGCGCCAGCCCCATTAGCCTGTTGCTGCAGCCACTGCCAGCCCCTGCAGCCGCCAAGGTGTTTTCGTCAACATGGACTCTAGTCCCTTCACTGTGAAAAAAATGACAACTTTCTTTAGGCATTTTCAAGATGTGTCTTTCATAGGATATGACCTTTCTTTCTTCCTTCCTTTCTTTCTTCCTTTCTTTTCTTTCTTTCTTTCTTCCTTCCTTCCTTCCTTTCTTTTTTATCCTCACCTGAGGATATGTTTCCATTGATTTTTATAGAGGGTGGAAGAGACAGGGGGAGACAGAGAGAAACATCAATGTGAGAGGGACACTTTGATTGGTTTCCTCCTGCATGATCCCTGACCTGGACCCCAGCCAGGGAGGAGCCTGTAACCTAGGTACATGCCCTTGATCAGAATCGAACCCAGACCCTGCGGTCAGCAGGCCAAGGCTCTATCCACTGAGCCAAAGCAGGTAGGCAGGATATGACACTTCGTAGCCCCTCTAGCAGTGGACCTTTATTTTGTCCTCCAAGAGTGTGGTGGAAAAACCTAGATCACCTTCTTGGACTCTTATAACCCAAGTTACCAAGAACACTGCAAGTGGCAGGAGCTTAGCCAATGAGCCATCAGAAAAGGTGTTTACGCTGGAAATGGTTTGACTCAGTGGATAAACTGTGGGCCTGCAGAATAAAGGGTCCCAGGATTGATTCCTGTTAGGGGCATATACCTTGGTTGGAGGCACATCCCCAGTGGGGAGTGTACCAGAGGCAGCTGATAAATGTTACACCAGAACACGCACAAGTGGCTAGGGATGGGGTGGGAATATCTCTGTCTCTGAAGGCCAGCAGTCAATCCTGTCTTGGTTGCTGGGCTGGAGGACATTCAGGGACACCTGACCCACACATGGCAGTGGCCACCAGGGTCTCCGCATGCTCCAGAGGCCAGCAGCCAACCCTGTGGTGGGCTCTGGGCTGGGGGTGTATACCCAAACTGCTGCTTGGCTTCAGAGCACCCAAAGCAGCTGGGAGCAGGGCAAGAACATCCCCACCACCAGCAGCTTGGCTGCTGCACCCATAGCTCCACAGTGGCTGGGGGTGTTCTGGGACACCTGCCACTCAGGGCCTAAGTACAGCGCTGGGCTGGGGGCATGCAGGGACCCCTGAGCCACACATGGCAGTGGCCACCAGGGTCTCCACATGCTCCAGATACCAGCAGCCAGCTCTATCCTGGGTGCCAGGCTAGGGGCGTGGACCAGAAGAACCATTTGCAAGTGGCTGGGGTCAGGGAAGGAACATCTCTGTCTCCAGAGGCCAGCAGCCAGCCCTGTCATGGGAGCTGGGCTGGGCATGTGGACCCAAACTTCGGTTGGGCTTCAGAGCTCGAACCTAGTGCCTGGCCTGATGACTCAGAGCCCCACCTCATGCTCATTACCCAAGGTGCCCCGAGTGCTCATTTGCATGCCCCACGTGGCAGGTAAACCCAGCAGCTCAGTCGCAGCCTAATTATCAGAGCAACCAACATTCAAGCCTCATGAGGGGATCCTGTAGAATCAAATTCCCCTAACCATCCCAAGGTCACCACAAAAGGATGTGACCTAGTCACCATAACTGTAAAGGCAGGATCTTGCTGACCCTTAAATACTGTGTGGGTGAACCACAATGTTTGCTTGCTTTGGTGGTACATATACTGAAGTTACAATGACACAGAAACATTCCAAACTTTGTGTCCAGCACCACAGCCTCCTGTCAGGTGGCCTCCTTTCTCGCGCAGCACCATTCTCCCTGCTCCTGGTTGGCTGCTAGCCCAGGGAAGGTACAGTCACATTTGCATGTTTCCCTTTTATTATATAGGATGCTTTCTTTTTATATTGAGACAAATAGACTTATATTTCTAATAATTATATTATATTGGTTATAGAAACTTGTTAATGTAAAGGAAAAGTATTAGAATACATAGTCTGTCCCAAAGGTTTTTCCTAAATGTGGAAATATTTAAATATGTGTTGTTTGATTATTATAATTGGAATGTATTAATAAATTGGCCAGTATATTCTTTCTTACTCTCCAAATATTTGGCTTTCTGTTTTTTGTATTTGTAAGCCATTTCAAACTTTCCTAAAATGTTGTCAGTGAGTTTAACAAAATGTCTATTATGTTCTGTTTTTTATAAAGGTGAGTACATTGACAGATATTAAATTGAGGCGGTCTCAGTTGAGAGGCAAACACAAAGATGAATCCTAGTACCTGATCTTGCTAAGGATCTAATCAGGGTGTATAGAGGAGGGTCACACAGTTACAAAGATGTATATTTTTTAAAAGTTTCCCAAACCATAATCTATTTTTATTAAAATATATATATGTGCTTTTTTGAAATAAAAAGTTTTGAAAAAATAAGTTGGATATATAAGGCAAAACTCCAACACCATATCAATAGTAAATGTGTTAGTATAGTCAAAGATAAAATACAGTCCAATAATTGTGTCAGAAAAATGTTTAAAATGTCATGTTCTCCAAAGGCCATGCAACATGGCACTTTAATGTGGTAGTTTTGGTGCAGATATATAATCCACATTTCACACACAATCTGTTTATCAATGCACTAATTACCTGAGTTATCAATTATCTACAGAGTTTGGGATCTCTCTTTTTATAACCAGACACCTGACTGTTATTATTATGTACAGGCAGTTCAGTACATGAATTCATGCACCTTAAAAGGAACTGTGGGCTGTGAGGCTACACTAGGCACAGGGGTGGGTCTCAGCCCATCATCCATGCCTTTGCCCAGCCCTTCCCTCCGCGATCCCAGCCCCCATCTGCGAGCAGCCTCATTCCCACAGGTGCTGCTCCTGTATGTTGAAAATGCTGGCCCACTCACACCCACTGATGGTGCAGAGTGATTGAGGTCAGTGCCTTCAGCAAGTGCAAGTGATGACCACTGCCCTGATAACCCCTCAGGAGCAAGAGAATGTGGAACAGCCCTCCAGAGTGATCAAGGCCGGCAGCCGCCACTTGCACCCACTGATGGCACTGAACAATAATGATCTGCACAGGGCACTGGCAGCAGGTACAAGCAGCAGTTCTGGCACCAACTGCAGGTGCGAGCTGGGGTGGTGTTGGCAGTGGGTGCACGTGGTGGCTCCGGCGCTGGCAGCAGGTACACACACCAGGCAGGACCATGGGGTGCAGGAGCAAAGAATTTTCAGTAACTCCCAGAGGCTCACTCCAATGATAGCGACCAACATCCTATCTTGGTCTGGTGCCCCACTCACCTGCTCCACCATTTTGCCACAGCTGATGCCCACCATGTTCCACACATGCTTTCTGGTGGTCAGCGCACATCATAGTGACCAGTTGTTTAGTTTTTCCACCATCGTTCAATATGCTTATTTATCTTTTATTATGAAGGATTATGTACATCATATGCATCATCTTAAAAGAAGTAATGGGAACTCTATTAGGGACAATACTACAATGACCCCTCTCAATGAACATGGAGCCTATCCCTTGAGTCTGAGTGAACTACTTGAATGTAATAAGATATTGCTCCTGTAATTATGTTACACTAGAGGCTCAGTGCACAAAATTCTTGTACTTTGCAGCGGGGGGGTGTCCCTCATTCCGGCCTGTGCCCTCTCAAAGTTCAGGAGCCCTCTGGTGATGTCTGACTGATAGCTTAGGTCCACTCTTTATGGGGAGTGGGCCTGAGCCTGCAGTCAGGCATCCTAGCACTGCCATGGAGGAGGGAAAGGCTCCTGCCATTGCCACTATACTTGCCATCCATGAGCCCAGCTACTGGCACACTGACCACCAGAAGGAAGCTCCTGCATTGAGTATCTGCCCACTGATGGTCAGTGCACATCCTAATGACCAGTCATTCCACTGTTTGGTCCATTTTCATATTAGTCTTTTATTATATAGGATTATATAGCACAGTTGAATTTAAGAAAGGAAGATTATCTTAATATTAAGAGCTTAATATAATTACATGTCCCTTTAAAAGTTGTGTTTTCTCCTCTTGGCAGAAAAGAAACAAACAAATAAATAAAACCATTATTATCTTATGGGGAAAAATATTTTGAGGCTGCTTGATTAATGCTATATTATTTAACTATTATAACTTACATGATTTGTGTTGGATATTCTGTCATTTATATCATAGAGTCACAGTCACAATATTATAATTCATAAATTTTATGATATCTAATTTGTATTCCCCAGAGGACCTAGTAAAAATATCCAAAAGTAACTAATGATTATAAAATATTTATATCTGACTATGATAAATGAAATGACAAATATTTATATCAGATGTGAATATTCATATACAATTTAGACTAAACACTTACAGAATAATCTTGATAAAACATTATAAAAAGATAAATATTATATCTTATAAGTGATAAACTCATGACAAAACAGATATGTGTTTATGTCAGTACAATGTAGTACATGTATTTATTTTTAAATGAGAAAAAATGTATATCTGTAATTAACTTTTCCAACATTTTTGTCTGTAATTTTCTGCTGAGAATTTATGTTTCTGTCCCTCTCTAAATACTGCTAATTTGACAGCCACCTGTTCTGCTGACTTTTTATTGATGATATACAGTAGTTCATGCTCACCAGATTGACGATTTTATTCGGGAATTTTTTGCAAGCTTTTAGATTATAAACTAGACAGAAAGGACAAATCTGCCCAGTCTATTTCCTCAGTACATGTTTTTATAACTATAAAAGACATCATGCTCTCCAAGGGGCCATGTTCTTTTATGGAGGTTGATTTCACAAGCTGCAGAAAATTTTCTATGATGTTTAGACTTCTGCTTTCAAGGACTGAGATAAATTTTTAATAGTTTTTTCTTCCTCAGTATGCTTAAGATCAATTTAATTCTGAAGTGTATTTATCTTATTTTGTGCTATTCCATTATGAGTATTTCCTTCATTTAAGAGATTCTTAATATTTTCTAAATATATGTACAACTAGAGGCCCGGGGCACGAAATTCATGCAGGGGAAGTGGGGGATGTCCCTTAGCCCAGCCTGCACACTCTCCAATCTGGGACCCCTCAAGGGATGTCCTTCTGGGATCAGGCCTAAACGGGCAGTCGGACATCCTTCTCACAATCCAGGACTGCTGGCTCAAAACTGCTCACCTGCCTGCCTCCCTGATTGTCCCTAAATGCTTCTGCCTGCCAGCCTGATTACCTGCTAACCACTACCCTGCCAGCCTAATTGATGGCTAACTGCTCCCCTGCCAGCCTGTTTGCTCCCAACTTCCCTCCTCTGCCAGCATGGTCACTCCCAACTGCCCTCCCCTGCTGGCCTGATCGCCCACAACTGCCCTCCCTTGCAGGGCCTGAAACCTCCCAATGGCCCTCCCTGGATGGCCATCTTGTGGTGGCCATCTTGTGTCCACATGGGGGCCGTCATCTTTGACCACATGGGGACAGCCTTCTTGTGTATTGGAGTGGTGGTCAATCTGTAAATTACTCTTTTATTAGATAGGATAGAGGCCTGGTGCATGGTTGGGGGCCAGCTGGTTTGCCCTGAAGAGTGTCCCAGATCAGGATGGGGGTTCCCTTGGGGCAAGGGCAGCCTGGGTGAGGGGCCGATGGAGGTTTGCAGGCAGGCATGTACCCCAGTGTCCCAAGCAGAGGCCCTGGGATCTAGAATTAGTTTATGTTCTGTAATTGAGACTTTGTAACCTGGAGTGGAGCCAAGCCTTCTGCTTGCTCCGTGGCGGCAGCCATTTCTGTTTGAAACTTTTTAGCCTAGAGTGGAGGCCTAGGCTGGCAATGGCAGGTGGAAAGTTGCTACCTCCACTGCCAGGGAAACCCAAGCCTCTGTTCTCTCCAGCTCAGTGGCTGCTGCCATTTCTGTATCTTTTATAATTGAAACTTTGTAGCATTGAGTGGAGGCCTAGGCCAGCAATGGCAGGCGGAAAGCTTGGCTTCCTCTGTTGCTGGGGAAACCCAAGCCTTCCTCCTGCTCTCAGTGGTGGCAGCCATCTTGGTTGGGGTTTATTTGCATAATCTGCTCCTGATTGGCTGATGGGCGTGGCTTGTGGGTATAGCAAAGGTACGGTCAAATTTGCATATTACTCTTTTATTAGATAGTATAGTTTGTAACATTTATAATCATGATCATGTAACTCTTTTTCTCCAGTAAACTATGCCTTGATATTAAATTGACAGCAATGCTTGTAAGATTCCCTGACTTATTTTTTAGTCTTTGTCTTCTCCTTCATTCAAAAACATGTTTAATAGTCTGAAATATTAGATGAATATATATAGTATAAAAAATCCCATTTTCCTATCTATTTGGTTTTCTTAAGTTCTTTGTCTATTGCATCACTTTCTGAATTTTATCTTACTTATTTTTTCTCCTTTCTTCGCTTAGTGTCCTAACAATACAGCAAACACTTTATATCCTGATGATCACAACCCCATATTTCCCAAATGCTCAGATGCCATTTGTCTTTTTCATCACAGATGTACTGCATAGTAGTTCAAAAAATTCTTGCTCTACTCCATCTATATAGAATAAGGGCCAGCTTTTATCATTATTATTATTATTGTTATTATTATTATTATTATTATTATTATTATCAACATTCAATATTTAGAGCACTTTATAAATCATAAACCCTAATTTATATAATCCCAGTTTATTTTATAATTCCTGAATGAGAATATTCACTTCGACACAGGTAACTTCAGCTGCCTCTTAAATTAATCAGATTTATTTGTTGTTGCCTCTATTCACGCTGTTACCAGCCCTTCATCTTGAATGTTCTTTGTCCTTTAGTACAATTTCATTTCTTTTTAAGTTGTTCTGTGTTTTCTTCTGCACTAAAATTAACATACTAAATATCATGTTTTAGTTCTTAAAACATGCAGTCTTTGTGTATAGTATAGTTATTCCATGTTATAGATTTCATTCCATGTCTCTACCACTACTTCTCTCCACTAGGTCAACAACTGTGAGCTCACAAAAGGCATCTATACTTTGTGCACCTCTATTACCAGAAGGAAGCAAGGCACAAATTCATATGCTCTGAAATAAATATCAAACTTGTTTTCTCCTAGATAAAGTGTGACTTCATTCATGATAGATTGATGTCACTTTCTTAATAGAGAAAATTCTGAATATTTAATTTGAAATTTAGACAAAAATCTTGTGGTATGTCTTATGCCTTTTATTCCATAGTAGAATAAACTTTGCTGCAACAAGATGATACTTCCAGAAGGTTATTTGAATAGCTTTTAATAGCAAATATATAGTTTTGATATTAAAAATCATAAGGCTCTTAAAATGAGATTAATCATTAGTTTTAAAAAAATACCTTTTGAAAGATCTTTGTCATATTTAACCACACAGTAGAACCAATTTCTTTTATAACTGATTTTAATATTTATACAAATATGAAATCTTATAAAGTCTACAGTGTGGTAGAATTTCATAAAGTTTACTAGAAATAATAAAAATCAATAAAATTAGCTTCTGAAAAGGCTATTCACCGAAATCCACATATGATGACTTAGTTTTTGAAAACTACTTTGAATTTGAATTAGAGTAATTCTAAGAATGTTTTCTCTGATTTCAAATCTTCATTTAAAAAATGATTACATTGTATTAGTTCTCTATAAATTTTGGAGTTAAGCCCTTATCAGAAATATCATTAGCAAATATGTTCTCACATGCATTGGACTTTTTTGTTGTGTTGTTGATGGTTTCTTTTGCTGTGCAGAAGCTTTTTATTTTGATGTAGTCTCATTTGTTTATTTTTTCCTAAGTCTCCATTGCCCTAGGAGCTGTGTCTGTAAAAATATTGCTGCAACCTATGTCTGCTATTTTGCTGCCTATGGAGTCTTATAGGATATTTATTATTTCCCCATCTTACATTCAAGTCCTTTAGCCATTTTGAGTTTGTTTTTGTGTATGGTGTAAGTTGGTGATCTAGTTTCATTTTTTTGGCATGTATCTGACCAAATTACCCAGCACCACTTATTAAAGAGACTGTTTTGACTCCATTGTATGCTCTTGCCTCCTTTGTCAAATATTAATTGAGCATAATGGCTTGGGTTGATTTCTAGGTTCTCGATTCTGTTCCATTGGTCTATATGTCTGCTCTTGTGCCAGTACCAGGCAGTTTTGAAAACCTTGGCTTGTTAATGTAGCTTGATATATGGTATTTTGATCCCTCTAACTTTGTTCTTCTTTCTCAGGATTGCTGTGGCTATTCGGTGTCTTTTTTTTTTTTTATTATTCCAGATGAATTTCTGGAGAGTTTGTTCTAGATCTTTTAAATATGCCATTGGTATTTTAATTGGTATTGCATTGAATCTGTAGATTGCTTTGGGTAGTATGGACATTTTAATGTTGTTGATTCTACCAACTCATGAACATGTTATGTGCTTCCATTTGTTTATATCTTCCTTTATCTTTTTTTCAATGCTCTCTAGTTTTTCGAGAACAGGTCTTTTATGTCCTTAGTTAAGTTTATTCCTAGGTATCTTAATTTTTTTGGTGCAATGTTAAATCAGAATGTTTTTTTTTTCTTTTTCTGTGAGTTCCTTATCAGTGTATAAAAAGGCTATAGATTTCTGGGTGTTAATTTTGTATTCTGCTACATTGCCAAATTCATTTAGTAGGTCTAGTAGATTTTTGATGGAGTCTTTGGGGTTTTCACACAACTTAACAAAAGGAAGATGAATGATCCAATAAAAAAATGGTCAAAGGATGTAAATAGACACTTTTCAAAAGAAGACATACAGAAGGCCAAAATACACGTGAAAACATACTCAAAGTCATTAATCATCTGAGAGATGCAAATCAAAACAACAATGAGACCATCTCACACCTCGCAGAGTGGTTATCATCAACAAATCAACAAATGACAAGTGCTGGAGAGGATGTGGAGGGAAAGGAATCCTCCTGCACTGCTGGTGGGAATGCAGACTGGTGCAGCCACTCTGGAAAAACAGTATCGAGTTTCCTCAAAAAGTTAAAAGTAGAACTCCCATTTGAACCACTCCTAGAACTATATCCCAAGAAACCATAAACACCAATTAGAAAGGATATGTGCACCCTTGTGTTCATATTTACAGTAGCTAAGATTTGGAAACAGCCTAAGTGCCCATCAGCAGATGAATGGATTAAAAAACTGGTACATCTACACAATGGAATACTATGCCACTATGAAAAAGAAGGAACTTTTAACATTTGCAACAACATGGAGGGAACTGGAGAACATTATACTAAGCAAAATAAGCCAGTTGGAAAAAGATAAATATCACATGATCTCACTCATATATAGGATATAATGATCAACATAATTCGATGAATAAGAATAGACCAATCTAGAGACAAATGGTAGTGTTGGGGATCAGGGTTAGAGAGCAACGAAAGGACTTGTTTGCACGCATGTTAGCATAACCAAAGAACACAGAAATTGGGGCGGGAGGGGGAATGGTTGGATGGGGGTCAACTGGGGAAAAAGGAAATATATGTAAAACTTTAGACAATAAAAACAATAAAAAATTAAATAAAATTTAAAAATATAATAAAAATGATTCTGTGCCCTGGCCAGTGTGGCTCAGGTGGTTGATTGTCATCCCATGGACCAGAAGGCTGCTGGTTCAGTTCCAATCAGGGCACATGCCCAGGTTGTGTGTTCAGTTCCCAAGCAAGGGAGGCAGCCAAAAAAAATCAGTAGAAACATTTTTTTTTTTAAAAAAAGACTATGACATTTTATGGAAATTACCATGAAAATTTAGGGTTTTTAAGTAAGGTACATTTGATTCTGAATTTAATAATAATATTTTTGTTTAAAAATTTTTTCCAAGAACTGATACAGTGAACTGATGCAACAACCAAGCTTTTTTCACCCCATATTTTGCTTTGTTACTGCTCTAAATCAGAGTATAAATTATTTGAAATGGTAGGTTTAAATAAAAACATTATTATTTATCTTGAGAATCTATTTTTCCCTGGTGATAAAAATTATTAGTAGGGAAACTCATGGTTTTTCTCAGTCTGATGGGTAAAAGAGATGCACTAAATCTTGATGAACAAACGAAATAATATTTCACTTTATGGATATTAAGTTTATTTGTGATATAAAAATCATATTCATTAGAAAAATCAAAGCAATGAAGAATGGAGTCGTTAACTTGGTCAGAGCATGTAGATGGCTCATCCTTAGGGAAGATAACATATGATAGTCTATTCCACTAAATTTCAAAGTATTAATTGCTCATAAATGTTCATGAATTTATATGTCACATTAATGGACTTGTTTGAACATGCAGAAATTACTCACTATTTAACTACCAGTAATTATGCTGCAAACTTTCATTCCATACTTCTGCATATTTATGTGAACTAACCAATTTGAGGCCTTGTCATTGATTCAGAATTTAGCATTTAAATGTAAGAAATGTAGTTACTATATAATTATTGTTATTCACCATTTCTTTCTTTTTACAACAAGGAAGAATTCAAGATGTATTAGATGATTTGTATGCGATCAGTGATAAGTACAAATATATTTCAAACTTGTCCTGTGTGTATAAAAACTGTTAAAAATCTGTATTTACATGCTTATTCTGAGTATTTAAAGGACAGATTTTGAGGGTAAAAACTTAATTTAAACATATATGAGAAAACAATTGATTGAACTGCTAATTAGGATATTTATTATTATATACATTTGCTTCCATATACACCAAAAAATGTTTCAAATTTAGTTCCCTTTTAAAAACCTCATGTGTATAGTTAAATATTTAAGTAAAATAAGTTTGGAGATAAAACTAAATACATTTATGCTTGCTTTAATTAAGTGTCAGTCACATATAATAGTTGATATAAACTAAAGTCCTATGTCCCCATTTCCTTCCCCCTTTGCCCAACTTCACCCAGCCTCCACTCCCCTTTTCCTCTGGCCATCACCACACACAAAAGTCCTGATATCTCAACCTCATAGACTGTCATCAAATATTCAGTCCAAGGTTTATAGCCAAAATGGCAGAACATAATACCACTCTAAGGGACGCAAACCAACATACTAATTAATCCTGGCTAAATAAATGCATGTTGTCGAAGTGGCGGTGTGCAGAATTAACAAACTACTGCAAAGTCAATAGCTTAAAAAACATGCATTTGCTATCGCAAGTTTTCCGTGTGTCCTCTGGCTCCCAGGTTCTCCTAGCCTGTGGCTGGAAGTTGCTCTCAGGTTCTGGAAGCGGGGCGGTCTCCTCACGTGGCCCACTCCACCTTCTCCAGTTCATTCATATCATGGTAGTTTCCTTGTTTAAAGGCAGAAGGAGACTCTCTTGTGCTCCAAACTGTTAACATGAACTTTTATATAACACAACTTAGTCAAATGGACCCCCTCCATCACCTTTCTCACATCATATTGTTCAGGCCCAAGTCACAACTGCCCACCACCTTCAAAAGAGGAGGTGGCTGCCATACTGTTGATCAATTAAAGGTTTTCTTCTTAACTAGAGTATAAACCCTGTGGGGAAAAGAAAGTAATTTGTTGAAGAAAGAAGTGAATTCAATAAAAATACTAATAGTTTTACATATTATATTATGTGTATGTTTTATATCCTTTTGAACCTTAAAATTATAATATATATACACATTTTATAAAACCAAAGTGTCTATTTTTCTGTAAAAGTAATCTATGAAGTATTAATTGCTTTTTACTTTTCATAAATATCCTATCTAATAAAAGAGTAATATGCAAACTGACCATCACTCCAGCACACAAGATGGCTGTCCGCATGTGGTCAAAGATGGCTGCCCCCATGTGGATACAGATGGCTGCAAAAAGATGACCAGCAGGGAAGGGCAGTTGGGGGCAAACAGGCTGGCAGAGGAGCAGTTAGGCATCAATCAGGCTGCCAGGGGAGTGGTTAGGGAGTGATAAGGCTGGGAGGCAGAAGCAGTTAGGGGCAATCAGGAAGTCAAGCAGGCAAGAAGTTGGGAGCCAGGAGTTCTGGATTGTGAGAGGGATGTCTGATTGCCTGTTTAAGCCTGATCCTACCTGGATTGGGCCTAAACAGGCAGTCGGACATCCCTTGAGGGATCCCAGATTGGAGAGGGTGCAGGCCGGGCATGAATTTCATGCACCAGGCCTCTAGTATATTTATAATATATAAAGCATAACAAAATGAAAATCTGATTAGATCAGCAGTTACTGGTTTCTATCAGATTTTCTCTGGTGTGTGTTCCAACAGTATATTTCTCTTTGGTTTCTGACACATAAGTTTATATCAATCCTAAAACATCACATAGTTTAGCAGAAGTTTAAAATAGTTATCTTCCAGTAAGGATGCAGGCAGTGATGGATGCAAGTTGGTTCCCTAGGGACCTTGTTAGAGAAAATCACTCATATGTTCAGTGAGCATTTGAACAAATGGACCTGCTGTTTTACCTAATGCTAGTGTAATTCCTTGATATATGGTCACTGTGTGTGACAACTGATACTGTCACTTGGTTCATAAACGTAGCATTTCTAAACTCGAGTCATAAAAGATGCATATTAATGCTTCTCTAAGGGGCTATCGTAAACAAGGCAAATATAAAAATTTCTGATCCAGGCAGTCACTCAAAAATAAATGCAATGCCCATAGTTGAGGAAATTAAGACAGTATTATATTTGATTGGGGCATTGTATTAAGCCTTAGTTCCTTAGTTGGGCATTTTTCCTGGATGGATTTTATTTTTCAGGCAACACTTGTTTCATTACAGCATTTTGTTGCTGTAGATGGGACTGTCTAATCAAAAGTAACTTAAATCTGGTCTTCATGACCTAAAATAAAGCATTTCAGTTAATTTTCATAAATAAAATTATTCTATGGATTCCAGGATACATCTCTGTGGATTAAGCCTAGTAATTGTGTAGGCGTTTAATGCAAAAACTGAAAATAAATATCAGCGTACATTTAAAACAATACACAGTCTCCCTAGTGATATTCTTTAAATGGATCCAAATAACACTTAAACTCATTTCAAAGTGAAAAGTTTTATAAAATGTACTTAAAGCACATTATCTAACTATTAATACTACATTAAGTATTCAAATAAGAAATCATAAATACAATCTAATTTAACCTACATTAATAAAAGGCAATAGCAACTAAATAAACCCCAAATGCCAATAATTCAAAAACTAATGGTGTTTGCCATAAATTTGATTTATTCACTGAATTTCTTTTTTCTCTTTATTTAAAATTACATTTATTGGGGTGATATTGGTCAATATGATTATATAGGTTTCAGCTGCAGGTTTATATATTACCAGTTCTGTATTTTGCACCATGTGCCCAATACCCAAAGTCAAATATTATCCCATCACCATATATTAGGATCCCTTGCTCTCCCTACCACCTTCCTTCTGTCAATCACCTCACTGCCGTTTGTGTTCTCGAGTTTGTTTTACATCCCACATGTGAGTGAAATCACATGGTTCTTAGATTTTTATGACTTATTTATATCATGTAGACTAATATTTTCAAGGTCCATTCATGTTGTTGCAAACTTCAGTATTTCATCCTTTCTTATGGCTGAGTAGTATTCTATTGTGTATATGTACCACATCTTCTTTACCCTCTCCTCTTGCATTTTGGTTGTTTCCATGTCTTTGCTAGAATGAATAATGCTGCAATGAACATAGCGGTCCATACATTAAGGAAAATGGTTGTCATATAAATTATCATTTAAAACATTAAAGTTATGGAATTTATACAGGATGCCTTGCCAAATGAAATAATGCAAGATCTATCAATTAGCCTGTAAAACTATGAACCTAACCATCTCCTTTCCAACTTCCTGGAAATAAATGTTAACGGCATGGTGTATACCCATTTTTATAATTGTCTATTTTCCAAATGTATGCATGAAACATTTGAAAATATATATTTTGTATTGGTTATTTTACTCTATATAAGTATAACCATATTTCAAGTTCACAATTGAGTATATAAGAACCTTTGGACAGGATTTATTGCAGGATTAAGGAAGGTGGAGTGATGCAAGTGACACAACAGTAAAGCATGTGGAAATCCCCTAAGTAAATACATATTAGAAAGAAAATAGATTCAGTTCATGTTAGGATTTATCACCAAATGAGTTTACAACAAATTACATTATTGGGGGAACATCTCTAACTGGTTTGGCTCTGTGGATAGAGCCTATCAGCTCAAGGGTCCCAGGTTTGAGTCCGGTCAAGGGCATGTACCTTGGTTGCTGGCACATACTCAGGAGGTAGTGTGCAGGAAGCAGCTGATCGATGTTTCTAACTCTATCCCTCTCCCTTCCTCTCTGTAAAAAAATCAACAAAATATAACAATAATTCCATTATTGGGAGAAACATTCATTTTTCAAAATTTTGCAGGGGATAGGTTTTGAAGTGTAGAAAAGGCATTGTGAACTTGCAAATATTACTCTACAACTGGTTTCCCTCATTACATCATGAAAAGTAGTTTGACTTGTTGAATGTAGGATTTAGAAATTAATTAGGTAGTATTACAATGTTTAATGAAAACCTGATTTATTTAGCATTTCTCTGTTGATGGGAAAGATAATATTTATTTCCACCTTGCTGAGTGGACAGAGTCTCAACTTGCAGACTGAAGGATCCCATGTTCGATTCTAGTCCAGGGCACATGCCCGGATTGTGGACTTGATCCCCAGTAGGGGGCAGGCAGGAGGCAGTCGATCTATGATTTTCTCTCATTCGTGTTTCTCTCTCTCTCCTTCTCCCTTCCTCTCTGAAATAAATAAATAAAAAAGAGTAATATTTATCTTGAAAATATTCATCTGAGTCACTAGAGGAACAATTTGGAAAAGTCAATATTTTAAATAATTAGAAATGTTTGAAAAAAATTATTTGTATAGTTTTATCCCAGCTCAAGGATTGACATGATCTGACACAGGCTTTAATCCCTCTGAGAGCAGGTCCATTTCCAGTGCACCATTAATCCTACAATGAGGACCTTTGGATCCCCAGCTCCCAGGTGTCAGGTTAACTGTGGTTACCTAGCCCTGATAAGGTGGGCACAGAGGACTCTGTCCTGCTGGAAATGGTTTATTTTTTTTAACGTGTCTAGTGGCTTAATGGGTGTTCACTTTCAGATTATTTAGATCCGCAGTTGTGATAGTAACTCTTTTAGGATTCGTGAAATACATTAAAAAAACTTAAAAATCATTTACCAGTGAAAGTTATTAACTCAAGTTATATCTAATAGGATTACATGTCTAAAGCTTTTCAATTTAGTTTTAATTATATTTGTGCACTAAAATATGTAAATGTTTTAATGAAAGTATTAGATTTAGTTTAATTCTCAATCATTTGCAGTTTTTAAATTGAATCACGTTAAATAAGCAAAGGCTGGCAGAATCTTTACTTAGTACTTCTACATTAAAATTAATACACAAGCCATAATGGTGATCCAAATTAGTATAAATTTATACTATGTGACAAAAATGATGATACAGTGACACATAAAGTCCATAAAATGGTTCTATTTGGGAACCCATTTTATATAACAAGTGATTATATTGGTGGCTCTGATTAATGTTAGAAAAACCATGGCTGAAAATATTATTGAATACTAGAGGCCCAATGCATGAAATTAATGCAAGAGTAGGACTTCCTCCCCCTGGCTACCAGCACCAGCTTCCTCTGGCACCGGGACCTGAGCTTCCCTCGCAGCCCGGCTTTCTCTGGAAGGTCATCTGGAAGGACATCTGGTCTAACTGGCATATTATCCTTTTATAATTATAGATTTTTTATGAAACAAGTGTGCATTTTATTTATTTTTTAATTGAATTTAGTGGAGTAACATTGATTCACAAAAGCATACAGGTTTCAAGTGTACAACTTAACAAACATCATTTGCACACTGCATTATGTGCCCATCACACAAAGTAAAGTCCCTTCCCATCCCCATTTGTCCCTGCTTTGCCCTCTGCCAGCTTCCCCCATCTCTCTTTCCCTCTGGCTATCACCACACTGTTGTCTGTATCTATGTGTTATGTATAAATGTTTTTTTTGGTTAATCCATCGCCTTCTTTCATCCAGTCCCTCAACCTCTTTCCCTCTGATAGCTGTATCTGTTCTGTGTATCCACATCCTGTGTCTCTTTTGTTCATTAGTTTGTTTTTTCATTATATTTTAAATATAAGTGAGATTATATGTAATTGTCTTTCTATGACTAACTTATTTTACTTAGCATTGAATATTTTTGTTTTTATTTTAGTGTTTTATTGAGAATGGAAGAAACAACTCCATTTAAACTAGCTGTAAAATTTCTTACTTGGTCATTTAAAGGGGGAACTTAATATTGCTAGGCCACTTTTGAATGCTATTTTTAAATAGTCCATCTGAAAAAACATTGCATTTTATTTTCAATTACATTGTTTTAAATATTTTTTAAAACAATATTAGGTATCAGTCACTGTAGTTAAATTTTTAACACAGGTAAAGACAATTCTTTATAGCATGTTTTTGGAACTTAAATTTCATTTAATGATTTAGAGTCTGAGAAGATGAGAAACATACACACTGAAAAAAAACACACCACAAATACAATTCCTAAAAACATTTTTCCCAAGTGAAGTACAGTCAGTGAGACATTTCAACTCATGACTAAGTGAATTTTTAAACTATCATAAGAGTCCCAATTCCAGTACACGAAATTTCAAAATGAACATGTAAGAGTTTTCCTTTTCTTTCTTTTTTTTACTATCTTTGCCCCAAACTTTAGTAGAATAAATATGAATTTATATAGGAATATGGCTTGCTTTCTGTTCATTCTCTGATTATGTTCTACAACTACTTATATTTCATTTTCTATCTCTACATGGGAAAATAACTAAAGGAAATGCTGTATTAAGCAAGCAAATTCATTTGATTTTTAATGGCAAAATTTGAAATCATTATAATGATGGAATAATGCCTTCAATGGTCACCACCCTCAGGAGATCACCTGGTGCTCTGCATTGAGACTTTGTAAGGATCTATTAGAAGACATTGTAGTAATTCAGTCTATTAGCCTTCTTAGAGGTAAGGGTATTTGTAAATCTTTAATAGCAACCTTTTTAGAAAAAGGAAATGTATTTTAATAATTTACTAGAGCAATATTAAATTGTCATTATATAATAATGATATTTCATGAAGTTTTAATAACTTTGTATTATACACAAAGATTATAAGTTCCTAAGTGAGTGAATAAAGTTTTGGAAGTTTCAACTTTAAAACTTGGCAAAATGAAACAGATCATCTCCTTGTTTTTCTGTGTTATTCTCTTGGGTAAAGTCGATTTTAAAAATGCAAATAAATGACGTAAGAGAAAACATCATTGCTCTGGAATGGAACATTTACTATTGTTCTATGATGGGTTCAGACCCCAAAGAAGGTTGAACAGTATTTAGTTTTAGAGAACTCAGAAATCATATGAAGACTCTACTGCCCGAAGGACTATCAAAGTGGCGAGCAAAGAGGCAGGGCTCTCTGGCAAAACCACCATCCTTCATGGCACTCAGGGTCTAAACAAGGAAAGGGTTCTGAGGAAAGGATGGAAGCCATGATGGAAAATACTTTGTCTTATACTCTTGCTGCATGGAGGCTAATTCCACAAACCCTCAAAACTCCAAGCATGGTGAAATACTGGAAATTGGCAAAGCCTGGTCTGTGTCTTATATGATTTCTTAAGATCAGAGAAGCCTTTGCACAGCAGAGAGGTAATAAGGGGCCTTTGCATCATTTGCCATGGAGACAAATGATTGATTCATATCTGTTTCCTACAGACTTTACAGGGCACTGAGGCTGACAGCAGTGACTGTCACCTGTCATAGGAGGTGTGTGTCACAGGGCTCTTGAGTTGCCTAAAGGATTCAATAAGGCTTCTCTCTACCAAGAAAAGGCATATGGCTCAGACGATTCATGATGATAAAACGGGCTGGGATAAACAAAAACGTAAGGCAACCACATTCACCATTTTTGCGGACAGAAGATGGTAGCAAACAGAGCCAGATCAAAATTAGAAAGTTGTTTTTATTTATTTGTAACAGTAGGCCCATGACCGTCTGCTTCCTCTCTTCCAACTTCCCCCCTCTGCCCTCCCAGTCCTTGCAGAATTAGACCTAGAATTGAAAAGGCATGAGGTATTCTGAACCAACTGTCTCCTTGCAGCCATATCAAGCTTTGGAGATGAAAAGTATCCCCCCTTCAGGACTCCAGAGCCAGAACTCAAACCTTCTTTTGGAAAGAAGAGAAAATAAGATACAAATTATCAACTGTGAGTTTTATGTACAAGTCATCTGAGGCTTAATAACTGAAAGTGACCAGAAATCAATGGATTCTGCTAAAGATGTATTTAAAGGTTTTGAAAAAGAGATCTGATAGAATATTTAATTATTGATGAAAAATACAGTATTTAGAATTTATTCCTCCCTGAATTTGTATTACTTGATTCATCAATTTTATCATGAATGTTCTAAAAGAAGTTTCCAGTGCAGAACAAATACTAAACAAATTCCCTTGTTTGTTATAGTGTTGTATGTAGGTTGTGTGAATTCTATCGACAGCCATAAACTCATTTAGAGCTTGAAAGAGGATGACACCTTGATGGACTGCAGCCTTATTCCTAACCCACAGAAACTGAGGTAAGAGACACACACTGTTTTGATTCTTAAATCTGTGGTCGTTTGTTACACAGCATAGAAAATGAACACATTGTAGTACCACAAGCCAAATAATATTTTAAGAAAAAAGTAGTAATTGTTCTGCAAATTATTAAGAGGTTAGAGATGATTGGGGTTGACAAATAATCCTTGTTTAGTGATTTTACTTGTGGATATCACTAGTAAACTTAGCTAATTTGGTGGGTTATGGTGGAGCAAGATCGGTTGATATGGGTTGAGAAGCTAGCGGAAGATGAGTTAACGATGTATGTGAAATTAACTTCTGGCGAAGTCTCATCTGAAAGGAAGGTAAGATCTCAGGAGATTGTTAATGGGGAATGTGAGTTGGAGAGTGATATTCGGTTTTAGGGTTATCAATATGTTCTTTTCTTTAAACACAAAAGACTTGGAAATTTTTAAAGGGTTTTTTTTTTTAATTTAACTGAGGAGTGATTGAGAAAGGGTGAGGTGATCCCCACAACAGGTGCACTTTTGTGTTGTATGTTTTCTCATTCAATATAATATTGTCAGTGATTATTCATTTTAGCATAAACCTCTGAGAATAAATTTAAAAATTACAAAATAAACTTCTATGTATTTTTCTTATAGGAGATGCAATATTTATATAGTTTTGTTTTTTTATAACTTATAGGAGCAGAATTTTGTTCAAGTGTCTGCCATGATGAATTAACTTTTGAATCTTTACTTGTAGCTATTTATAAATAACTAGTAGCCCTGCGCATGAATCTGTGGCCAGTAGCATGCCAGTAGCTCGCTGCCGCCCTCCAGTAGCTCTCTGCCCTCTGCCCCTCACTCCTGTAGCTCCCCTGAACCCCTCCCCTTAGCCCCCCTGCCCTGCCCAATCCTGTAGCTCTCCACTGCCTACTTGTAGCTCGCTGTCCCAACCTCCTGCTAATCCGTGATCTGTTATGCTATCCATTGTTACACTTCACAGCATAACAACCATTTGCATATTACATCTTTATTGTATAGAATGATATTACAAAAAAAGTTGCATTGCCCTCTGTCCAGGCTAAACTGAAATATATTTTTAGAAATTTAAATAATTTAATGAATATATGACACATTTTTCTCCCATTAATTAGTAACTTTGATAAAGAAAAAGTACCTTACCTGAAGCAATTACTTATTTTTCAAAATAGAAATGCATAAATGTACTTTATAAGAAATTTATCATATTTTCAATAGCAGGTTTTCAGATATTAGTACCATGACAGAGCAATTACCTAAGTGCTAAGGATTATGCAAAGCTTTATGAGATTAGAATACATTTCTTACCCACAGGCCTCAAATATTTTAACTCCACATCTATTGAGAAATGTATATGGAGCCTTTACTGGTAAGTGTATTTTCCCTCTGGTAATTATTTCAATAAAAATAATCATTTGCATGAAATGAAATTTTGTATCTTGTAATAATTGGTAATTTGTAATAATTTAGAAAACTATGGTGTCTGTAAGAAAAAAAATAGTGATATTTGATATTTTCATGAAATCAACACCTACTTATATATATAAAAGGCTAAGCGACCCATGCAACTGAAACAACTGAACTGACGACCGAACAGGCTGTGTGGGGAGACCAGGCCAGCAGGGGGCTTAAGTTTCCAGTGCAGAACAAATACTAAACAAATTCTCTTGTTTGTTATAGTGTTGTATGTAGGTAGTGTGAATTCTATCGACAGCCATAAACTCATTTAGAGCTTGAAAGAGGATGACACCTTGATGGACTGCAGCCTTATTCCTAACCCAGGCCAGGCCAATAGTTATGCTTCACTGAACTGCTTAATGTTACAAGGGAGATGACCAAACAACTGAGCAGCAGGCTGTGCGGGGCAACCAGGGTGACAGGAGGGTTAGTGAGGGGCAACCAAATAACCCAACAGCAGGCTCCATGGGGCAACCAGGCCAGCATGGGTGAGGGGAAGTTAAGGGTGACCAGGCCAGCAATGGGTGAGGGGCAGTGAGGGGTGACCAGGCTGGTAAGGGGGCAGTTGGGGCTACCATGTTAGCATGGGTGGGGAGAATTAGGGGTGACCAGGCCAGAAGGGGGGCAGTTGGGAGTGAACAGGCCATCGGGGTTGGGGGGCACTTAGAGGTGATCAGGCAGGCAAGCAGGTGAGCAGTTAGGACCAGTAGTCCTGGATTATGAGGGGGATGTCCGACTGCTGGTTTAGGCCTGATTCATGTGGGCCGAAACAAGCAATTGGACATCCCCTGAGGGGTCCCCGGTTAAACAGGGTGCAGACTGGGCTGAGGCGACTCCCTCCCCCAAATGCATGAATTTTGTGCATCAGGCCTCTAGTATTATTATAAAAGGGAATTAAAAAGAGAAAGATAATGTCTATACTTTTTTCTTATCCAAGAAATACTACAGAAAAATGTGAATTATCTTTATGAATATGTTCTAATATACATGCACATTAAGTAACTAGAGAAAATTTTATGACATAAACTGTTATTTAGAACAAAAAACATGAAACCTGATAAACATGTATAATTGATATGTGAACTTACAAGATATGGGGACAGAATATGTAATGATTATTGCTTTAATGTCTTTTTTCATAAAAAATTTAGGCTTCATATGTCACTAGAAATGTGATTTTTTTTCTGTCTAATTAATTGTTAGATGTCATATACCTTATTAAAATTTTTAGAGTTCATCATGTCAGCAGAATATGACAATAGTTATGCTTCACTGAACTGCTTAATGTTACAACCGAGAAACTATGAAAAAATAGTTAAAATATACCCTTATTATAATATTTATTCAAATAATAAATGCTATGAAATCAGACCCAACAAAGGATATGTCACAATTTGATGTCATTAATATTTGGACAAATGTAAGCAGAAGTGTTCTTGGAGCTGGATGAAGATGCTTACTCAACACCCATGGCACAGCTTACTTCAGCAATTGGGCTTTCCAAAGACATGCTCCTAACTTTGTTTTAAACACAATGAATGCTGAAGGGTACATCAAGTATGTGAGATGGAGAACTAGACTAACCTGTGTGTAATTAGTAATACTCTTATAACACATACACATGCATTAATTGGCTAAACTGATTTCTGCACAAATAGATCTATCCAATCTTAGGCTTAGTATAAAGGTAAACATTTTAATGTGACCCCTGGATATACAGTATTTTCAGATTATTTTGTTGATTGATGGAATTTGAGAGAGAGAGAGAGAGAGAGAGAGAGAGATTGTTTTGTTATTCCACTTATTTATGCATTAATTGGTTGATTCTTGTAAGTATCCTAACCAGGAATTAAACTTGCAATCTTGGCATACTGGGATGAGACTTTAATCAACTGAGCTACCTGGCCAATGTGGAAATACAAAATATTTTAAAATCCATGAGTTTCAGCAAAGCTGCTGCTAGGGACATATTAGATTATTATTTATACTATCTATATTATCTATATTTTCTATATTAGATTATTATCTATAGAGGCCCAGTGCAGAAAATGGGGGAATGTCCCTCAGCCCATCCTGCACTCTCTCCAATCTGGGATCCCTCTAGGGATGTCCGACTGCCTGTTTAGGCCCCAACCCGATAGGATCGGGCCTAAATGGGGAGTCGGACATCCTTCTTACAATCCAGGACTGCTGGCTCCAAACTGCTCATCTGCCTGCCTCCCTGATTGCCCTTTACCGTTTCTGCCTGCCAGCCTGATCACCCCTTAACCACTCCCTTGCCAGCCTAATTTATGTCTAACTTCTCCTGTTTGCCAGCCTGTTTGCCCCCAACTTCCCTCCTCTGCCAGCCTGGGCACGCTTAACTGCCCTCCCCGGCAGGCTTGATCGCCCCCAACTGCCCTCCCTTGCAGGCCTGGAACCTCCCAACAGCCCTCCCCTGTGGGCCATCTTGTAGTGGCCACGTTGTGTTCACATGAGGGCAGAATTTTTTACCACAAGGGGGCAACCATCTTTTGTGTTGGATCGATGGTCAATCTGCATATTACTCTTTTATTAGATAGGATAGAGACCTAGTGTATGGGTGGGGGCCAGTTGGTTTGCCCTGAAGAGTGTCCCGGATCAGGATGTGCTTCCCTTGGGGCATGGGGTGGTCTGAGCAAGGGACCTGTTTTGTTTTGCTGGCCAGCCATGCCCCCCAGGCCAAGTGGAGGCCCTGGGATCTGGGATTAATTTATGTTCTACAATTGACACTTTGTAACCTGGAGCAGAGCCAAACCTTCTGCTGGCTCTGTGGCAACAGCCATTTCTATTTGGGTTTATTTAAATTCTATAATTGAAACTTTGTAACCTTAATTGGAGGCCTAGACACTAGGACTGCAGAAGCTTGGCTTCCTCTGTCGCCTGGGCAACCCTGGCCTCTGCTCACTCCAGCTCCATGGCTGCCACCATTTCTGTTGGGATATATCTTCTATAATTCAAACTTTGTAGCATTGAGTGGAGGCCTAGGCCAGCAAGGGCAGGCAGAAAGCTTAGCTTCCTCCATTTCTGGGGAAACCCAAGCCTCCTTCCTGTTCTTAGTGGCTGCAGCCATCTTGGTTGGGGTTTATTTGCATAATTTGTTCCTGATTGGCTGGAAGATGTGGTGGTGGGCTTGGCTTGATCAGAGGTCTGGTCAATTTGAATATTACTCTTTTATTAGATAGGATTTTTTATAGAGAGTGGAAGGGAGGGAGAGCAAGAGGGAAACATTGACATGAGACCTGCCACACTTCCATCCATAGGTTGGCACTCTAACCAAATTGGCAAGACCATGAAATGATTTTTTAAATTTCATAAGAGTTTATAGAAAAACTGCAGTTATCCTATATAATAAAAGCCTGATATGCTATGTGTCTCGTCAACTGGTTAGCTGTTCAGCCAATCAAAGCATAATCCTATCTAATAAAAGAGTAAAATGCAAATGTGACCGTATCTTGGCTCCTGATTGGCTATGCTACCAGCCAATCAGGAGCGGGGAGTGGGGCTGCACAGTGCACGATCCTGCCACTCCTGCCGCCTCTGCATGGAGTTGGGAATGAACATCATGGGCCTGGGGAGCGGACACTGCACTGGTGGTCCTGGCAAGCCTATGGTGCCAGTTCCCCAGGCTGCACAGAGGCATGGTGGGAAGGCCAGCCACTGCCCTGCTTTGCTGTGGGCACCTGGGGTTCGAGATTGTGAAGGGTATGATTGCGGGGGTCCCAGATCACTGGTGCGCACACCAAGAGCAGAGTCACGGGAGGCTAGGGAGAAGACTGGCTACTGCCATGCTTCGCTGTGGGTGCCAGGGGTCCCAGATTGTGAAGGGCATGTGAGCACGGGAGATCCAGATTGCCATGGTGGACGGGCCAAGGCAGAGGCTGTTAGGGGTGATCAGGCCAGGAGGGGAAGGCAGTTGGGGGTGATCAGGCTGATGGTGGGGGGCAGTTGGGGTTGAGAAGGCTGGCAGAGGGGACCAGTTGCAGAGTGGTTAGCAAGCAGAATGGTTAGGGGTGATCAAGCAGTCAGGCAGGTGAGCGGTTAGGAGCAGATTGCTAGGGGGTTGTCAAAGTGCCAGTTTAGGCCCGATCCCACAGGGATCTCAGATTGGACATGATGCAGGCCAGATTGAGAGACAACCCCCTCCCTCACCCCCCTTGTGCATGAATTTCGTGCACCGGGCCACTAGTCTATATAATAAAAGCCTAAGCAATGCTTATGGCAGAACAACTGGAATGACCAGCAGCTATGATGTGCACTCACCACCAGGGTGCAGATGCTTAATGCAGGAGCTGCCCTCTGGTGGTCAGTGCTCTCCCACAGGGTGAGTGCTGCTCAATCAGAAGCTAGACACATGGCTGGCAAGCATTATTGCAGTGGTGGGGGCCTCTCCCACCTCCACTGTCAGTGCTAAGGAGCAGCGAGCAGGTTGGCGGTAAGGAGCAAGGGGACCTGGACTGTGAGAGGGCACAGGCTGGGCTCAGAAGCCCCCCCCCACACACACACACACACAATGCATGAATTTCATGCACTGGGCCTCTAGTATGCTAATAATATACTAAGGAGACTCAACCACTTGCGATGATGTGTACTGAGCACCAGGTGGCAGATAGTTGACCAGTTGACCAGTCACTATGACATGCACTTACACCAGGGGGTGGATGCTCTACCTGGTAGGTTAGCTTGCTGCTGGGTTTCAGCAAATGGGACCGAGCAAGATGGGTCCAACATTCCCTGGAACCCTCACACAAACCCTCTCCTTCTGGGCAACCTCCCATGTCCTTCCCTAGCCACGATTGTGCACCAATGGGGTACCTTGGCCTGGCCTCCTCCCTCTTGCAATTCAGGAACCCCAGGGGATGTTGGAGAGCTTGTTTTGGCCTGATTCCACAGGCCAGGCTGAGAGACAACACTGGTGCACAAATTCATGCACCCACCCTCTAGTTTGTAATAAAATAAGGCATATCATTATTACAGGTATATAATGTGTTCATTAATATAGTGAATTTATATTTTATTTGTTAATATAAATACCAGATGCTCTACTGTGTTTAGTTTATATATTTACTTTAAGTGTTTAGAGTTTAAAAATAAGTTTCTTACATTTAACTCACTGTTTTACAAATTAATGGTGAAAGTATTGATTCTGAGCCAGGCTGTCTGGGATTGAGTCACCACTTACCAGCTGGTGACCTTGAGTTACTAAAACTCATAGTATCTCAGTTTTTCATGTTAAAGTGGTGATAATAATAGCATGTACTTTAACAGGGTTGTGAAGATTTAATGTATGTGAAGTAATTAGAAGTATGCGTGGCAATAACTAAGTGCTTGATAGATATTAGTTCCAAATATTGGGCCTAGTAATATCACTTACGCCCTTCCTTAGTTAATATAACTTCTGGAATTCACTCTTCATATCTTGATTATATAAATATTTTATGTCATAGTTAGAGATGCATAAGTAAAAAAATATTTAATAAGTTCCTATTAAATGTGAGATTCAGATGTGAGCAGTGTATAAGTTTATCAAATCTATTAATATTTTGGACCAATGAATCATGATTTCTCTATATCTACTCTATTAATTATGTGGAGTTTACATCAGAGGGATGGTTCAACAACATTTATTAGGCATTTAAGCAGTACAGATTCACATTTTAAAATAAATTTTAAGTATATAAATACTATTAAAATTAATTTTAAAAATAATTAGCCAAATTTAATAAAATATTAAATATTATAATATGTAAAAATTAAAAGTTGGCTAATATTTTTAAATCTAAATTAATGAACTGCTCCTGATTTTGTGCAATTTAATTTTGCTTCAGATACAGGTTTCTCAGTAAAGGTTCTCCTTTCCATTTCTAAAATCTTGAGCTACTAGTAAGTCTTCAAGGACTTTTGCTCAAAAGTCAGCATGGCAATAGTAACAGTTGAAGAAACTGTAGTAGGTATAGACTTAAAGATGTGCCAGTATAGTAGACTTTTTAAGACATTAATAATTTCAAACAATTTGAGTTATAAACATAAATTTTCAATTTAATAAGTCACCTATTGTAAATTGATAGAATTATACTAATGTAGGTCAGAAGTTACATTAAATGTATATGGGACATAGGGTCAGTTCAGTGAAATTGCCAGACATTTTAGTCTACCATCCCACCTTGTGTAGAGATTTATGATAAAGATATTTTTATTGCATTACCTCTATTTACTCTTTTGTGTTTGGATTATTATGGAAACAAAGATTTTCCAAATGTGGAAAATAAAAATGAATTTACAGATGAAGTTTAGGTGTTTGATTATTACTGTGTGTATAATCTTTATTTCAAAGAAGAGAACCAAACTTGTACATGCAAGCCAGCATAATGATATCTTGAAGCAAAGAGCTATTTTCATAGCACATTACATAATAGACTAGGTGTGAAATTAGTTTTATGGTGAACGGATACCCTGAAGGTTGTTAGCTTTTTATTATGTACAGCTTTTGTACACTGATACATTAGCATTTTTGCTATAGATAACAAAATTAATATGTTTAAATGAATGACTAACTCTTAAAGTGCAAAAACCGTTTCCTATGTTCTCTGATACTAATTTCACTTTTATTTTGCAACAAAAACCCAAAAAGAGTTTTGCTGCAGGTTCAGCCATACATGTATTTGCATAATATAAGGAATAAAATAAAAATAGAAAAGGACACATTTTCTTTTGTCCTGAAATATTACAGGACAACAAATAAACATATAAAAATATATTAGGCATAAACACTTTAGGCTTGAGTCTGGTTCAATTTTCAATCAGTCTAAAGATTTACACAAAATTGTCTGTCACTAAGGCTAAACCGCAACGACAAAATGAACTAAGAACTTCTGTGTTAATTTCGCAGCAAACAACAGAGGGCCATTTGTGTTTCTTTTTTTTTTCTAACCTGAGCTGTTAACTTAGTGCATGCCAAAGGTAAAGAAAAATAAAAAGAACCACAGATTCTTCTCTTACTCATGGATCTTTTTGGAGTCATGGAATTTTGTTTCTTTGTTTTATTCAAAAATTACCATAAGGACTATTAAAATGCAACATTTAATATGTGTCGAAGGATTAATAAATTCTGTTTAAAATTTTAAATACTAACATAAACAATACCAACATTTTCTCTTAGTGAGTTTTATAAATACTTAGCACATAGGTATTCACAATTCTATAATTACCCTTATCCTGGAAAATGCTATTATATTTCTAAATGTTACCTTTAAAGCTATCCATTTATATAGAAAAATATCAAATTCTGCTAGGAGAGAAGTGGATCTGTAAATAGGTTATCAGGTATTTGAGACCATGAGTACATATGATATAGAAATTATGGCATTAAGTTTAGTGCTTATTCCTCCTGCATGTTATTCAGATAAAATTTTCTGTAAATTAGTCACATGCATGATCAGAAAAAAACATGTTTTTCCTTAGGTGGTTTGTCCAATATAATGCATAATCTTTATTATCATTTCAATTATCTTACTGTGATATTTTTTAAAATTTTGACCACTCAAAATATATTTTCTCTCACACCAGACAACCAGACAATTATTCTAATCCTCTCCCAAATATCCATTTTTATTTATTTAAAACATTTTTCATTATATTAGTTAGCATCAACCAAAAAAATCCAAACAGAAGGAATAACCAAGGTTTATTAAATTCTTAATTTGTATCAATCATGGGGAAAAACACATTAAGTGAATTGTCTAAATTTGTCATCAAAAATTAGAATAAGTACTAGAAGTATTTTTTATTTTACATATAAGGCAACTGATGCTTAAATAACTTGCCAAAAATTGTATGACCAGTATGTGGTAGAAAAAGACTAGACTGCATGATGATGATGTGAGTGTAAACTCAAAGTGGGAAGCCCAAAGGAAAAGAGTAGTAAAGCAGCAGGAGCTTAGCAAACCCCTGCTTTGAAAGCCTCTGGGAGATTTGGGCCTCTCCATCGGGAGAGAGACAGCAGGGCTTAGGATTAAGGTTCCTGGGACATTGAGCACCTTAAGGAAGAGGTGTTTCACCAAATGAAAATCAGAGTAATAGTAAGAAAGGAAGGGATGGTAAATGTAATGCTTACATATAAGCTAGTCAATACATCTATTCAACAGTCATTTTTTTCAAAATAGTTTTCCTACTAAAAACTAGCAAACTAGACTACTATTTGGCATTTCTTATTCATTGTATATTTGGCAAAGAGAAACAATCTTTAACATGAATAGCTATGAAAATGTGGAAATGTCTCATCAGTTAAATAACCAATTTTATTTTATTTTATTGTATGTGTATATTTTATTGATTTTTTACAGAGAGGAAGGGTGAGGGATAGAAAGTCAGAAACATCAATGAAAGAGAAACATTGATCAGCTGCCTTGTGCACACCCCCTACTGGGAATGTGCCTGCAGCCAAGGTACATGCCCTTGACCGGAATCGAACCCGGAACCCTTCAGTCCACAGACCAATACTCTATCACTGAGCCAAACCAGTTTTGGCTACTTCAGTGCAATTTTAATGCATATTGAAATTTCTGACAATATCGAAGCATAAATATAGTGCACAATACATTTTTAACATTTTTTTTTCTTTTTAAATAAATCTTTCTTGTTGAAAGTATTACACATGTCCACCTTCCCCCCACCCCATTGTCTTCTTTCACCCCTCTTACCCCCAAATCTTCACTAACCACTATTTGTGTCCTTGGGTTATGCATATATCTCAGTCATAAACCTTCAAAATCTAACATTATGTTTTGTGAATTTGCTACAACATATTCTCTACCTTATCTGTGAGTACACACTGGGTATAGGCCTATGTTTTGTTTCTTATTCTCTAGTATGCCCTTAATTTCCTTCCTGGTATAATACATATATAAAATATATTTGTTAGTATTTGATCAACTTATTAATAAAAGAGAATGTGATCAATTTGCATCTTACTAAATGAAGTATTACAAATTAGATCTGAGGACAAAAATGAGCTTCTAGGTTTCAATTGGACTACATATTTATGAATATCAAGTAAGACTATCAATATAAAAATCAATTACCTTTTGTCTGAAATATATTGAAAAGTGCAAAACATAGGTTATAATTACTATATGTTTTACTTCTCTTCCAGAGAATAGTAGTTTACAATTTTTTAATGATTTAATGAATTTCATTATGGTCTACTTTGTGAGAAAAAAAAAAACTGAACTTGAAATTATGGATCATTACTAAGCTGACATTTAACAGTAATGTATGTTCAAGGTGCAGTTAATTTCAGGCCTATACAAATTATTAGTGTTCATATGGAAATTATCATCTGTGGCATGAAATATTTAAAATTATTTGAATTTCTATATTTATTTTACTTATTTAATTCTAAATTACTTAAGATGACTACTTCAATATTGTTACCTTATTTCAGCTTTCATTTTTATAAGAGAATCAAAATGAACAAAATGTAAAGCTTTGATGCTGAAACAGAATAAACAACTATAAACTTTCTTTTAGTAAGTTGAGAATATTTATCTGAAGTTAATACAGTAACTCTCCTTCATTTACCTGGCATCATTGACGAATAAGCTATTTCACAAATATAAATTATTCAAATGACTAAAATTCTCCCCGTTGTTAAATGAAACTTTTATTATAACTGTTCTGTTAGAAATCTTTCAGTAACTCCTGACACACTTTCTGATTCAATTTATGGTAAACTGAATATAATTTAGCATTTTCTTGTTGATTCAATCAATCATGCTAAATGCTATTCATTTATTCATCAAACATTTACTGAATGCCCAGTGATTCAAAATCTGAAAAGGGCTGGGTCTAAAATGATGGATCTCCAACATGAATTCCCTACTGAGAGCCGTTGGTATCATAGCATAAGTGACCCATTTTACAAGGGGCGGTTTGGATTTTTCCTTCTAATTGCCATAAGGATCTGTGGATAGTTGAATCTTAGCATAAACAAGAACTTTTTTTTTTTGCCCTCGCAGGTTTGGCAAAGTAGCTAGAGGGTCGGCCTGAAGGGTCCCTAATTTGGTTGCAGGCTCCAGGCCCTGTTTGAGGCATGTGGGAGATAACCAAAGGATCTGTCTCTCCCTTGCACTCTGTAAAAATCAGTGGAAAAAATATCCTGAGATGAGGATTAAAGCGCGCGTGCACACAAACACACACACACACACACACACACACACACACACACACACACACACACACAAACAAACAAAAAAACCCAACAACATTACCTTTTAAAGCCTATGTTGCAATTCCTTCTCCCTGGGGACTGTAATCCCATCTAGACCCCAGACCTAGGACTCTTTTACAGTTACTGTGACCACCTTAATTATGGATACATTATTTTTTAAATGTTACAAGGAAATGAAAATACAAATAATTATTATTTTCTCTCTTTTTAGATTTCCCATTCATTACCTTAATTTTTATATAATTATTTTTTTATTGTTTAAAGTATTACAAATAGTAGTACGTATGTCTCCTTTTTCCCCCCATTAACTTCCTCCCTGCCTCTCCTACTCCAGTACATGCCCTCACCTGCCCACCCTACCCCTAGTGTCATGTATCCATTGGTTTTGCTTATATGCATGCATACAAGTCCTTCAATTGATCTCTTACAGCCTCCTCTGCCTTCCCACTATAGTTTGACAGTCTGTTCAATGCTTCTTTGCCTCTGTATCTATTTTTCCCTATTTCTTTTATTTAAAAAATTTTGCCTCTGCAGACTAGAAATAAACATATAATAACAAAAAATGTTTGAGTCCCAATTTCAATACCCAACAGGTTAGTTTTTAAGGAAACTTCTCTCATATTACTTAAGGGAGTCATTATACTTTGTCTGCCAAATCATATGCATAATCTTAATTTTATATATTGGATAGGTGGGATAATTAAACACTGGCATTCTGTCACATATTTCATGAGCCTTTCTATAAAGCACAGACCCTAAAGCTCAACAATTCCAGGACTTCCTTATGGCTATGGATAAGGCTTTGCTAACAATAAATTATCAGGTTAAAATCACACTAGCTTTCCATTTCCTGTACTGAACCCAAATTGACAATCATAAAATATCAGATCTCTTAATATGATGGAAATAGATACAGAATGCATGAGCTTTTGGGTAACTAGTTTCCTCTTAAGTCTAGTAGATTAATGTTTATTTGTGCATTATGTATTTCTTTATTTTATTTGGCTCACTACTATGCTGCCCATAGATGAAATAAATGGAATTGCAAATTTAACTAAAAAGAAGCAGAACCTTAAGAGTAAAAGTAAACAGTGGAAAAATATTTTCCTGTGAAGCAGTTAGCTTGTTGGTACTGATAGGTACATGAGGTCAAGAAGTGAATTTTAAAAATGCAGAGCAGAACATGTTAAAATAACTTTCAATTTATCAGATCATTTATAATTCTGAGGGGCTTAGTCCCTGTTCTGCCTGTAAAACTGGAAACTCTATTATAATAGAAGAGAAAAAGAAAATTCATAAACATGGAGCCAATGACCATACAGATTGGAAAAGAACTTTAGAAAAAAGAAAAAAAAACACAAGGTAATGGTATGCTGTTTAAAGAATATGCTGTTTGCAGTTCACATGGTTTAGGTACATGTTATCTCTATTGTTAAAAACATTTTGAAACCCTGCTTTATTCCCAATCGAAACAAACAAAGCTGACATTATGTCAATTTCCAGGGTCCTTTCTTAAGTAAGAGCAGAGATTAAGTTCCTGATTGGATGAGTAGACAAGGTTCACTAGAAGAATCAACTGCAGCTACAATAGACTCTCCAAAATCTGTGGTAACAGTCCATAAAAATAAATCATTTGAAGTTTAGAGGAAAAAATAAATGCTTGCAAATTAATCAAAGATAATGACTTTATTGGAGGCTGAAGGAAACTGGGATTTATTAAGAAATGTAATGATTGGGGGAAGCTTTGCTCTCTTTGAGAATTACCCATCTTGAACTTTTAAGACTATCACTGAAGTAATAAGAGTACTTACAGGAGTTTGGTTTGGGTTTTTGTCTTGGATAATTTGTTTTGGTTCAGTTTAAGTTTCTCTTTAGCAATCAAAAGAAAGATGTTAAGTCTAAGACCTTTTGTTTCTTTTCATTATGCCTTTATATAATTAACAATAAAATGCATAGGCAAATATGATATGTGTTTCAAAATATAAATATGCACACTGATGACTAAATTTATATCTCTTCCAATATATGATTTCATATCAAATAATCCTATTTTCATCATTTTAGCATTTTGCTCACAGGGACTTATTTGTTTGTTTATCCTTATTTTAATACTAGAGGCCCAGTGCACAAAATTTGTGCAGTTGGGGGCGGTCCCCTCAGCCTGGCCTGTGCCTTCTCACAGTCTGGGAGCCCTGACTATAGACCTAAGCCATCAGTGGGACATCCTTAACATTGCCATGGAGGCAGGAGAGGTTCCCACCACTGCCGCTGTGCTTGCCAGCCATGAGCCTGGCTTCTGGCTGAGCAGCACTCCCCCTATTGGAGCACACTGACGACCAGGGGGCAGCTCCTGTGTTGAGTGTCTGCCTTTTGGTGGTCAATGTGCATCATAGTAATTGGTCATTCCATCATTTCATCTTTTGCATATTGGCCTTTTATTATGTAGATTTTTTTCATAAAAACTCTTCTTTTATAATCTGTACAACTTGATGAGTTTGGAGATATGTATAACCCGTGGAAACATTACCTCCATTAAGCTATTAATATATCCATCCCTCCCAGTGTTTCCTCCTACCCCTTTTATTTATGATGATGATGATGGGAATTATTATAAAGATGATGGTGATGATGATGATGATGATGATGATGATGGTGATGATAATGTGTGGTAAGAATGTTTAACATAAGACCTACCTTCTTAACAAATTTTAAGGACACTGTACTCAATTGGGGTTTAATATACAGATCTTCAGTTAATAAATTAGTATTACAATGTTCTTGTCAGAGATTGTCCTCTCATAAATTTCTTTTCCATAACACTTTCAATTAAATGGTGTACATAAGGAAATGTCCCAAATAATTCCTTCACTGTCCTTCATGGTTTGCCCGGATTCATTGCTTTTGCTTAAAATTCTTAAAAGCATCATTTGACTGGGGCAGAGAGGCTTACTTTAAATTCAGGAAGATTGCGTTGAAAATGTATGCCTGGAAATAAAAGCACAGAGTTTAATTAAACTCATGGATTAGGGATAAAAATGAGGTTATTAAGCAAATGTGAATGTGTTACCCAGTGTCTCTTTGAATTTGGTTCAATCAGTGAGTTGTTTCTTAAGATGTGCATTGTAATTGGTGATAGAGACTGAAGAAGCAATGTTAAAGTAGAGATATAAATGAGAAACAATCCAAAAAAAGAGTCAGAAGCCAATAGTCAATGATGCAGTTCAGGATAAAAGAAAAAAAATGTACCTACTGAAAATTAAATTTAAAAGTGTGCTATTTTTCCTGTGCAGGGAAAAGAACATTTTCATTTAGCTCAAAGCTACCTATTAATATTCAAAGAAGTTGGGGGTAAAGTCTCATCTCAATGTCTTGGGATTTATCTACAGATGAGGTATAGCTAGGAGCGTTGCCAGAAATTAAAACAGTATAAAAGAATCTACATATAAAGCAGATATTCATGTGGGGATTATCACGAACTCTTATGTGGTAGGCAATAGAAATTAAAGGACATAGGGAAATTACAAACAAGATATACCTTTATTATTGTACCCAAATACTTTGACCCTGATAATCTTATATTAGCAAACCCACAGTTTTGATATGTGCCTTTTTATAAGAAAACCTTTATAAAATGCTTTTGTAAATACTTGAAAATATATTTGAATTTAAATTATAAAATAATATTTAAATTCTAAATATTTTGTGGAAGCTTAAGCATTTTGTAAAAGTATCACACTTACCTTTTCCAACATTTTAAAATCAATTTGATGAATCTTGTAAACTGGATTTTAGCATACATAATCGGAACCTATTTTAGGGATAACCACTGACTAGCTCTTGAGAACTATGCAGATTATATTTTGCATGTGTCCTAAAACTGCAAATATTTTTTTTATTTTCTTATAATATATATACTGATATTGTCTACCCTCAGACTAGCTTAGATCACGAGTGGAATGAACCTAGTGATATATATGTAATGATATGAGGGCTGACTCTGGGGACAACTAGAGCTTTAGGCTATGTATGAGTCCGTAGACTGTGGTCCTTTGATCTTTACCAATGTCAATATAATGCAGCTTGCAGAAAGTTAACTCAATTTTAGGATAAAATATGTTGCTTTTGATGTCAGGGCAATAATAAACTTTTAATTTAAAAAATTAGTGTTAGTTCATCTATTAATTTAGAGATTTCCAAATGGATTAGATTTTCTAGAGAATCTTCTGTTTATGCATTTTAAAAGAGTGGTGAATTTCCTTGCACTTTACTTACTGGATTGTTAGTTTACATGGACAGAAAGGATAAAAAAACTTTACCCGTTAAATATATATGACAAATATTTATTGACCTGGACTTAAAAAATTAACTAGAAAGTTTAAACCCATTTTTTGTTTATATGCATCTCTGAATGCTGTCAACTCATAACTGGATAGCTAAATTTTACATGGATTTTGATATGCTTTAAGCTATATCATATTCTGTAAATCAATAATACTGTGTAGTAATATGTGATCTAACATACAAATGTCTATCATTTGTCATCAGCCAAATTAAGCTGCCTGTGTGTGTGTGTGTGTGTGTGTGTGTGTGTGTGTGTGTGTGTGTGTGTGTGTGTGTGTTTGTGTGTGTATTAAACATGCATTAACCCAGCCAGCCTGGCATGGCTCAGTAGTTGAGTGTCAACCTATGACCCAGGAGGTCACAGTTTGATTCCTGGTCAGGGCACATGCCCAGGTTCCAGGCTCAATCCCCAGTGTGGGCATGCAGGAGGCCGCCGATCAATGATTCTCTCATCTTAGATTTTCTATCTCTCTCTCCCTCACACCTCTTCTCTGAAATCAATTAAACAAACAAACATGTGTGAATTGCATGGTTCTCCCATGATAAATATAATCTTTTCTGGTGGGCTTATCATTTAGAACATACGGGAAGATAAATAAACTGGCAATTATATGTCAATGAGATCAAAGCTATGATGAGGGAAATGTAGGAAATAGGTTAAGGGCAGGATATTTGGAGCAATAACAGCGATGATGAACACTCGAGGATAAGTAGCCAGGTGAAGTCTGCTTTCTGAGAAGCAGTAGCTTTTAGAAAACCTTGGCAAATAACATTTTGAATAGAGAAAACTAATATCAGCTTTGTTAAACAAAAAGAAAAGGTAAAAAAAAAAAGCACAGTTTTAATATACCAGTCAGCTATTGCTTATAGCTTAATTTTCTTGCATTAATTGATGAGTTACAGACATTTCCTTTTTTTCTTTCTACTATTGACATGCTAAATTATTTAAGTTCCTTGCTTTGTTAAAAAAGCATTTGTTCAAGGTTTGCATTGTGCTACATTTGTAGCCTTGGTGCATCAGCACAATAGCAAGAATTGAATCATTCTGAAAGTCATATTTTTTTTTCTGTTTCTTTCATGCCACTGGGTCAAATAATAACTAGATTTAAGCTCCATTATAGTTACATTTTTGCTAATGTCATTGTTCATATGTATTGTACATTTGATTTGAGTTAGATGTACAACAGCAGTTAGGCGTTTTGCATTTTCTCCTCTAGTGTAAGCACTTCTTTTTTGTTTCTTTGTTTCATACACTTATATTTGCAAGTAAGTAGACTTTATAATTGAACCGAAAACCAGTACACTTTTGGGAAATAGAAAGTTAATATTATACCTTTAGTGACAGGGTTAATCTTAGACTCTCCTGGGGAAACATACACCATGGTATGTCCCAACTTTGAGCAATACTTGAAATATTTAATGATATTTTATATAAAAGTTAAACAATCTTTGAAACATGTGTGGTTATATTATCATATTTTTTAATGATTTCAAATTCCTATTGATCAAAGTAGGTTATCTTCTTGATTCTATAAAGGTACTCTTAAGTCATAAAGGATTTGTATAGGTGAATATAACTATTGTGATCATTTATCTTAAAGCAAGAATGGAGACAGCATTTCCTAGAAACTAAAGACCCAGGTCCTTAATTAGCTCTTATTCTTGATGTGGAAAGCTGATGTGATTTAAGATGCATGATGATCTAAGCATCTAGAAATGGTGACATTTTTATGAAGCAGCTTACATATGAAGAGGAAAGTTAATCTGAAACGGAATAAGTTTGGAGAATTTCCTGTATGATTGTGAAATAAATAAAATTTTATAGATCATGCAAGTAAATAGTCCAGACCCTTTCAAACTTAGAGGAGAATCCAATAATTGGCAGAAGCACCATTGGATAATGGCTGTTATGTGCACATGGAGGAGGCAGACAATATAACAAGTTCCTCAACTTGGACCAGTCTTCTTACAGTTAAATCTGGTATTAAATTCAAAAGCATCCGCCATAAATGGGAGAACAAGGGCCAACCACAGGGCCAACTCTCAGATGGGCAACATGCTTGGTTTAATATGCTGATGCTGCCATCTTGAATTTTTTTTCGGAGCTTTGAGGGAACTGTTGGGAGCAGTTTTCCTCTACCAGAAAGGCGCTGAGCTTTTCTTCATCATTGGCGTGTGTGTTGGCTTTTATTTTTATGTTGAAGAACATGAGATTCACTTTAGTTAATGACCACCGTAGTCCTGAGCAGCAATGCTATCACCATTATCATCTCAGTAGAATCTGAATTTTTGTCCACCATATTCACATGCCTGGTTTCAGAGCAAAATTTCTCATTTTTTTGTTGTTGTTTTTGTTGTTGTTGTTTTACCAGACTGGCTCGTCCAGTTCACATCTAATTTATTGGCCCCGTTTGTTTTTGACCAGTTGTAATTGTAAAGAGTAAGTGCAGAACGTTATAGCTAGAGGAATAGAGTGCACAACAAAGAAAAGGTGAAGAATACAGGGCCTGCTTGGAGAATGGCAGAAACTTTGGTGTGTCTTCAGTGTCAGGGACTGGCAAAATAACCCAGGAAGGGAAGCCATTTTGAATTCTTAATAATTTTATTTTTCACTTGTGCTGGGTAATGGAGGTATGATGGGACAATGGAGTGTGTTTCCTGCCATTCTATTCACATACATCATTAGCGAGGCCTCCTGAGCACAGACTTCCATTGGGCCCATAGGGTGTGGGAACTTTGGCAAATCTCAGAGCAAGTATAAGGTGAGCAAGTTATATCGACGGCTGAGTGAACAGGACACTGATGGGCCTTAGACACTGCACATTTTGTTTGAACCAGAAACTTGTTTAAACACAGAAATAAGTCAATGGTGTTGTATAAAACAACCTAGAAACTTTGTTATATGGTGTGTGTTTTTTAAGTTGTATAACTTTCCTCTAGTAACTAATCTCTTAAATTGAAATTTAGTGAAAAAGAAAGATAGATCTACTCAGATTCCTTGCTCCTTCAACTTTCAGTCTTTTTTTTTTCCTTCAGTAGCAGGGTATAAAGAGTTTAGACAGAATACATTTGTATCAAGAAGTGCCTTGAGTATTCCAGTTCATTTTGTGTTTCCATTTTTCTGATAAGAACAAAATTAATATGCATGTACGGTCTGTAAAATATGAATTGTGTAATTTCAGGAATTCTGCTTAGGATTAAATGTTTATTTTCATTTAAAGATGAACAGTAAAATTGATTATACAATTTTTAATTTTTTCCCCTTAGGACACTAAATAAAAAATGAGAAACAAAACAAAACAAAACAATTCCACCAACACAACAAGTAGAAATAGATGGTGGAAAAAAGTGGAAAAAAATGCACTATATTTTAGTACTTTAGCAGTATAGTTTCTTGCTTCCTAAACAAAAGTGTCCACACTCGCATTTACTCTCGGTCCAGCAAGTTATGCCACCTAGCGTGCCTGCACTATAAACACCCCACAAACACCCACTAAAGACTAAAGATCATGCCCTTTCTTGTAAATTCAGGAATTTGTAAATGCTTCAGAACCAACAGAAGGCACTTGTGTGGGAAAGGATTCATGTCATTTGTGAAATAGAATTACTTGACTCTGGAGATTTTTTCAATAATTTTAGGTGGCTCAACTTCGAGAAACCCTAGCCCTTAACAACTGAATATCAGCCAAATATCAAAATATTTCTCAGCAATTCATATTATGAACACATAAGTGACCTATATTCAATTTTAATTATATTTTGTTGTTCTCTTATATAATTTCAGAACACTAAAAGTGAGATGTCTTGCCACCTTTACATAACATATGTCTTTTTCTTATTGTTCTCCTATCAAGTATTAGTTACTATTGAGTGTGTGTGTGTGTGTTTTTTTTTTTGGTGTACATCCGTATTTTAAAGAAGAAAAAAAAAGAAGAATTGAGAAATCACATGCAGGGCATGTATATATTTTAAGCCACCAATAATCTCTAGTTTTATATGTGAGAATCTCCATATTTTTCTAACTCAAAAGAGCTGGAAATATGCAATGTGGTCATGTAAAGACTTCTCATTAAAACATTTCTGGGATAAAATATTTTGAAATATTTTAATTATTCTGTAAATATGTCTACATAAAGATATCAATAAAAGATATATTTGTATCTCTCTCTATATATATGGCAATATGAGGTGATAGATCATTCCTTTCTTTTTATCTACTTTAATCTTATAATTTAGTCTAGAATCTATGAAACTGGTTTAATTCATGAACTAAGAGCTATTTCAGGCCTTAAATGTTTTGTTTAGCTTTTGCAATAAATTCCAGTGATATGTAGGACTATAATGTAACATTTTCACTCAATAACTTATTTAACAACTTTTCTTAAACATTCAATATGTTCTAGAAACTTCTCTGAGAGATAATTAATAATTCTTATGAATAATGAGGAGTAAAAAAGAAGAGGTTTAAAAAAAACAGTATGATTAATAAGGGCCATACATACTCCCTAATTACCAAAGTTTTATTTTTAATCCATAATAAAAACTAATTATAATAATTTTTATTTGCTTGGCTCAAGTTATCCCAGGTTTTTTGGAGTTAAAATACATGACTCTTTAAGAAATAAAATGCAGAACATATATCAGTCAGTATTATGCAGTACTTATCTGGGACTAGAAGGTAAAAAGGCTTACCAGGAGATAAGCAGGATTAAAAGGGTGGTAGTAAATACTATAGGTAAACTGGTCAATTTGCCATTTGACCTGTGAGCAACCTTTTATTTTTCAAGGTGTATATGTATGTATGTATGTATAGAGTAAGGAAACTTTATTCATATCTAACTAAAAGTGTATATATCTGCACTAATAAAATAGAAATATGCAAATTGACTCTACATCCACAATGCCCACAAGCCAATCAGGAATGAGTATGTAAATTAACACAACAAAGATGGCAGTTTAATTTGCATACACAGGCATGGAGCAGCCAGGCAGGGCCAAACCCCTGCTATGAGAGAGAGGGGCAGAGGGAGCTACAGGAGTGGTGCTCCAGCCAGAGCAGAGAGGATTGAAACCTCCAGCAGGAGCAGACTCCAGCCAGAGCAAAGACAAATGGTGGTGGCCTGGGTCCCGTGTGCCAGAAGAGAACCAGTGCCAGCAGCCAGGGGAAGGAAGGCCTATTGCATGAATCATAGTGCAATGGGCCTCAATATATATATATACACACACATACATATATATATATATATACACACACATATATATGTGTATATATATGTCTTATCTAATAAGAGAGTAATATGCAAACTGACTGTACATTTGCTACACCCAATAAGCCACGCCCACAAGCCACACCCACAAGCCAATCACAGGGCAATGGCCAGGTGCCCAGGTCTGGAAAGGGCCTCTTCGGGAGAGGCCCTTTCCGGCCCTGGGTTAGGATGGGCCAGGCTGTGGGTGGGGCCAGCCAGGCATGGTGGGGCCCCTCAGCGATGGCCAGGTCCCGATTGATTGCACAGCCCTGAGGTTGCTGGGTGCCCAGGTTCGGAAAGGGCGTCTTCTTGAGAGGCCCTTTTAGGCACTGGGGTTAGGCCGGCCCTTTCTGGCACTGGGGTTTGGCTGGGCTGGTCTGTGGGTAAGGCTACCCAGTGATGGCCAGCCCCCATCAATCGCTGGGCCCGGGCCCTGAGATGGCCAGGTGGTGGGCTGTAGCCAGAAGAAAATAGACACACTATACACAGGGATAAACATAAAGATTACAAAAGAGTTCTCATCAGAAACAGTGTAAGGGAGAAGATAGTAGAGTAACATCATTAAAGTACTTACAACGGTGAAAATCCTCTCATTTATAATTCTAGACTGAGTAAAAATATTTTTAAAATAGTTTAAAATAGTCAAAATATATTTTGACTATTTTAAACTATTTTAGAAATAGTTAAAAATATTTTTATGTATACAAGATTGAATTTTTTAAATCACCAGCAGATTTGTAGTGTAAGAAATGTTAAAAGAAGTCCTGCAAGCAGAAATAAAATTTTACCAGATACAAATAATGATCTATACCAAGAAATGGAAAACACCAAAGACAGTATATGCATAGGAAAAAATATAATAAAAGCTTCTTATTATTGAAATATATTTAAAGATAGTTAACTTTAACTGATAGTTTAACTGACATTACATTATTATTTGTTTAATTGTTAAACAAATAATAATGTAATGTCAGTTTTATAACATCTGTGTAAGTAAAATACATGACAACAATAGCACAAAGACTACCTGGGAAAAATGAAATTTTGTTACAGTGAAGTTTCTATACAAGATGTGAAGTGATAAAATATCCACTTGATGATAGACTGTGACAAGTTAAAATCCTATATAATGAAGAGCTAATATGCAAATAGTCATCACACCTTCATGCCATCATGCCATAACAGCTTAGACACTCAACACTGAGGAGAGAGGAACGGGGACCAGACAGGCTACGGACTGGGAGAGGAACAAGTCACCCACTCCACAGTACCAGATGCCAACAGCTGTGCCTGCCTCTCTGGCCCAGGAGAGGGACAAGCCACCTGCCTCACAGTCCTGGGCACCAGCAGCTGCAACTGCGCCTGTGGCCCAGGAGAGGGACAAGCTGCATGCTCTGTGGTCCTGGGTGCCTGCCACTGCCTGTGGCTGTGGCCGGCCTGAGTGAAGCTGGCTCAGGTCCTGGGTGCCTATAGCTGGCCAGAGGGAGGGAAGCCTGGGTCCCAGGTGTGGGGCAAGGCAGAGGCAGTTAGGGGCAATCAGGCCAGCAGGGAAGCACTTAGGGGTGATCAGGCTGGTAGGGCAGCAGTTAGGGGGGATCAGGCAGGCAGGTAAAGGTGTTTGGGGGTGATCAGGCAGGCAGAGGCAGTTAGGGGTGATCAGTGAGGCAGGCCAGTGAGCAGTTAGGAGCCAGTGGTCCTAGATTGCAAGAGGGATGTCCAACTGCCAATAGTCAATCATTCCTGAAGGGGTCCCTGATTGGAGAGGGTGCAGGCTGGGCTGAGGGAACCCCCACCTCTCAGTGCACAAATCCAAGTAACTCACTGCCACCCTCTAGTAGCTCTCTGCCCACTGCCTCGCCCTCCTGTAGTTCCCCCCTCTTTTCCTACACCCCCTCACATCTTGCTTCCATGCCCCCTCCTATAGCTCTCTGCTGCCCTCTTGTAGCCAGTAGCTTGCTGCCCCTCTTCGGTAGCTCTCCACCTCCTACTGCACCCTCCTTCCCCTCCCAACCCCGCCTCATAGTTTGCTGTCCTGCCCTTTCATGTACTTGTAGCTCTCTGCCATCTGCTTGTAGCTTGCTGCCCCACCCTCCTGCTGATACGTGATCTGGTCGTTAAGTGGTCAGTCATTATGCTTCATGGCATAATGACCATTTGCATATTACATCTTTATTAAATATCATATGTCTATATATACATATTATAAATATAAATTTTATTGATGCCAGTTCTCTGATTATTCACTGATACACACATTAAAATTTAGGAATATTAAATCATAATCTTAATATTAATGCAGATTATCATTTGCATAAAGATCTTAATGTTCTTATCAATCTGTGAAGCATATCATATAGTTCTCAGTGATATAGTTAGTAAACAGATAAAACCAAATGAAAAGATGACCTTTAAGAGCTTTTCAACATCTTTAATTCAGTGGCAGTACAATTTATTTAACCTTTAGAAAGTATTCATTTTTGGCACTGATTTGACTTTACTTTTCAAAGTTATACAATCAGTATGTTAGAAAATGTACTCTATATTTATTCATAGCTTGTCTATGTAGTGCAAATCTTTAGGTTTATTTAAAATTCCTGAATTACAGTATATAGATAGCATTTATTTACATTTTATATGTATACATTTATATTATATACCTAATTATTAGAATGCTGTTATATATGTGTATATACATACAAGGTATTCATGTTACCTCATGCTTTCTTATGGTAGTATATAAAAACACACACTATAAAAACATTTTATATAACTGTATAAATACATAAAATATGTTGTATATAAACATTTAGAAATACCAGTATATATCTACCTACATGTATTATATATATTATATCTCGAATTATATACTTTTGTTTTCTTTCTCAAACTGTGAACTCCTCAAGCTCTGAGACCATATCTTGTTTTTATGGTGATTTCCACAACCTAGCAAAATTCCTAGCTTAAATTAGGAACTCAATAAATGCTCATAGAATGAATAAAAGTTTTAAAAGGTCATATCAACTGCTTTATGTATTTTTATATAAAAGTAATGAGAACAGTGATTAACTTCTCAGTGAGTATTATATGTTGATATACAGACTTGATGTCCTGGGATTATTCATTTGCTGTATTGGAGCTGTACATGATTGAGAAACTAGGAGATTCAGTTAAAGCCAACTTGTCTAGTAAGAGATTACAAGACATCAGTTTAAAATTGACAGGCAGGGAAATACTTTTTTTTTGCAGTTGTATATTAAAAACAAAGAGAGCTGTGACAGACTAAACCTTTACTTATATATAGGTAAATAAACATATAGGTTTATTTAAATTCTTATATGTCCAGGCCCATTTCCATTAGCTTACTCACTCCCAAGCTCCAAGGGGCCCTTTCTTTTTCTTCATACCTTTACTTATAATTTCTCGTTTTTATTATCATTTGAGGAAAATCAAAGTGGAATCATTTTGAGAAAAGTTAAATGTGCAAAATGTTCCTATCTCTATGTATAAAAGCCTAAGCAACCATCTGACGGTACGACCGGTAGTTATGATGCACAATGATCACCAGGGGGCAGATGCTCTGACCAGTAACTATGACATGCACTGACCACAAGGGGGCAGATGGTCAAACACAGGAGCTGACTAGCTGCAGTGATTTGGCAGCTCTGGTTCTCAGCTGATGCACCCAAACCAGAGAGAAGGGAGCACGATTCCAGGGCACATCACCTGAGAACCACCCTCTCACAATCCAGGAACCCTCAGAGAGCTGCTTTTGGCCCGATCCCCACAGGTCAGGCTGAAGGACCCCACAAATCTGTGCACCGGGCCTCTAGTTTTAAATAAGTACTCATTAGAATGTACATTTCTGAGCCCAATGGAAGACATCATAGTGTTACACCTATGGTGTCTTGCTTGATATAACATTAATAAAATCTAAAGTTCCTCCAAGCTTTGCAGTTTAATCTTTTTATGGGAAGAATGTATAACTTGATATAATTATTGAAATAAGAATAAGATTTCTACAGTAAAACAAATAATTACACAATTAATTTTTTGAGTGGATACTTTCTTTTTTATGACACTAGAGGCCTAACGCACAAAATTTGTGCACTCGGGAGGTTACCTCAGCCTGGCCTGCACCCTCTCACAGTCCGGGAGCCCTTAGGGAATGTCTGACTGATGGCTTATTGGGTATATGGTTGCAGTCAGACATGGTTAGCACTGCCACCACTGTGCATACCAGCCGTGAGCCTGGTTTTTAGCTGAGCAGCGCTTCTCCTGTGTTGAGCGTCCACTCTCTGGTAGTCAGTGTGCATCATAGCAACCAGTCATTCTGCTGTTTGGTTGTTTGCATATTATTCTCTTATTATACTAGAGTCCTGGTGCACAAAATTCATGCATGGGGGGGTGTCCCTTAGCTCAGCCTGCACCCTCTCCAATCTGGGTCCCCTCGAGGGATGTCTGACTGCCCGAGATCAGGCCTAAGCGAGCAGTCTGACATCCCTCTCACAATCTAGGACTGCTGGCTCCCAACGGCTCACCTGCCTGCCTTCCTGATTGCCCCTAACTGCTTCTGCCTGCCAGCCTGATTGCCCTAACCACTCCACTGCCAGCCTGATTGATGTCTAACTGCTCCCCTGCCAGCCTGTTTTCCCATAACTGCCCTCCCCTCCAGGCCTGATCACTCCTAACTGCCCTTCCCTGCAGGCATGGTCACCCCAACTGGTCTCCCCTTCAGGCCTACGTCCTCCCCCAACCTCTGTTGGTTTGGTCATCCCTAACTGTCTTCCCTTGCAGGTGGCCTGGTGCCTCCCAACTGCTCTCCCCTCCTGGCCATCTTTGGATAGCCATGTTGTGTCCACATGGGGCCAAGATCTTGGACCACATGGGGGCATCCATCTTTTGTGTTGGAGTGATGGTCAATCTGCATATTACCCTTTTATTAAATAGGATGGAGCACTAGTGCATGGGTGGGGGCCAGCTGTTTTGCCCTGAAGGGTGTCCCAGAGCAGGGAGGGGGTTCCCTTGGGGCATGGGTGGCCTGGGGAAGGGGCCTGTAGTGGTTTGCAGGCTGGCCACATCCTTCGGAGACCCAAGAGGAGGCCCTGGGATTTATTTATGTTCTACAATTCAAACTTTGTAGCCTAGAGCAGAGCCAAGCCTTCTCCTTGCTCTGTGACTGCAGCCATTTTTGTTGGGGTTTATTTATGTTCTATGATTGAAATTTTGTAGCCTGGAGTGCAAGCCTGGGCTGGCCAGGGCAGGTGGGAAGCTTGGTTTTATCCACTGCTGGGGACAACCTTAGCCTTCTTTGGCTCTTATAATGGTGTAGCTGCCTGGAAATGTATTTCTTCCTTTCATCCTCACTTTTTTTCAAGAGCTGGGAATAATTAGTTTCAAAATGTCTATTTATATTCCACGTTCTGCTTACTACCGTTTCAGTACATAGAACACAAAATGATCTGCCATTTTTTTCTATAATGCCATACATCTCAGTCCATGTCTCTTGAAAGGGTCAGCTACTGCTACTACCACTTCCTTTACTTAACCTTGGTTTTTTTATTTTTTGGGTTCTCCATTAGCAGGGGGGTTGAGGGGGCAGTGACAGAAGATAGAATTATAGGTAGCCTGTTAGCCCTACAGGCCATTGGAGGTTAACTACCCTAACTAACCACAAGATGGCACATATAACTATCTTTTAGGAAAGGGCAGGTTTAATAAACAGAAATAGGGGTTAATAAGGATGCACAACAGTAATAGTGGTGAAATGGGGTCTGCACTATGCTGTAAAATGACATTCCTTATATAAATTAGGATGGCTGTTGCTATTTCTAATGGTGGGAAATGGCACCCATAGCACAGTCCCTCGCCTCTCCCATCTTCCCCTTCACTTATCTCAGTAATGATGGTCAATTAGAAATCCACAACACCCCATAACAGTAGATTGGATGATGGTTGCTGTGATTATGTGGTTGCTGGTAATGGCAACCCCAGGGCCCCCAGAGATGTGTCTCCTGTGGCATTCTGCTGCTCCCTGCTTTGCTGGCTGGAAGTGCGGTCAAAGATTCCCTGACCACCTAACTGGAAGTCCCAGAACTAGAAGCTCTGTGCTGAAGTTCTGTTGTTTTGGCCTACAGGCCTCCAGCACAGAGTGTCTACACTACACTACAGCAAATGTTTCATCCTCAGCTACTGCACCTGGCTGTGCAGTAGGCGAGGAGGAAATGTCCTTCTCAGCATGCGGCCCCATACTTCTCTGTATGCAACCGCATGCGGCCATGTGTCATGGAAAATGGCTATGTGTGTCAGTGCTGACACACATGTCATAGGTTTGCCATCATGACCCTAGGGTGACTTTTCCTCTCCTAGCATATTGCTGGTCATTCAGTTTGGACTTCCTGATTTTTCCTTCCTACAGATAACATTGAGGTCTCAGTTGTATTTCAGCACCAGGCCCAGATAAGTAACAAAACCAGCCTCAGAACCAGCTGCATTGAATAATGGACTCTACCCTAGTGCCAGCCAATTAGTTGAGACCACAATCCTGAAAGGACACTCCTAGAAAACTACTGGTCCTGTTAAAATCTTTCCCTGGAATCTTCCATAAAATCTCCACTCTTAAAAAAGTTAAGATGGAGGACCCAGTGCACTCTCCCTCTGGGGAGTGTTCCAGTGCCTATTCATTCCCTTCCCTCCAACCTCCCTGACCCCAGGTCCATTTCCATTAGCTTACTCACTCCCAAGTTCCACGGGCCCTTCCTTTACCTTCATAACTTGTTTCCTAAGCACATTTTTCTAGGAATTACTTTTTCTACCTCTGTAATTTACCAAATAAATGTTCTCTTACAGTTTGGGTCTTGCTCTCAATTCTTTCCTAGTGAGAACACAAGTACCGAGGATGCTGAACCCAGGTTTGGTATTAACCACCAGTCAAGTAACTGATGCCATTCCCACTGCCTACATCACTTTGTTGAGTATTATAAAATATACAAAATAATCAACCATTTTTAAGTAAAATTGGTAATTTCCCCTACTATGATCCCCCTCTCCTTATCTCCTAAGCACTTGCTTCCATTCCTAGAGCATAACAGGTGCAAATAAAAGCATTCAGTTAACCTTGTAGCATTGTGCCTTTGTTAAGTAAACGATAAGAAAGTGATTTTCTACTGGGCCATCTTTTTCACTGTAGAACATAACTCTTAGAATATGTTTAATATATTTGAAAAATTCATTAGCTTCTTAAAGATTCTGGATCCTAAGCAAATAACTCATTTGTCTAAAGAATAACTATAATCTGAAAGAGCTATTATCACTTTAAAAGATATTTAATTATTGCAAGAATGAGTTCACAAACTGCTGGAAGCCACATAAAAAAGCCATTCTATGTCTTAAGCTGTGCTTATGCTGTCATCAAACAAATAATTATAATATACAATTTTTATTAGACCCCAGAGGCAACCCAATATTTATTGAACAAGACATAAAATCCTGATACTTTTCTCTGAAATGTTTTACACAATAAATGTTTTAAGATACCTAGTTTAGGAACTTAAATAAAAGATCATAGATTATTAAAAATAAATCATTCTATAAAACTCATCTTCATACATTTAAAATGTATTTCCTATGTATTACCTTATATTAGATAATTTATTTTTTTGCATTGTAATTATTTGGTTAGGTACTAATCTTTCCTATTAGATTATGAACTACTTTGGAACAAGGAAAATTCCCTAATTATTTTTTCATATGCAGACTAACTCCAAAATAGAAAGAGAAAGGCGCCATAAAGACTAACACTAGCTGAATGCCTAATACGTTTTTATGCCAGTGTATGGAGCATAGATGTATACTCACTCACTTTATTTTTACAATACTACCATGTGACACGTGTTGTTATCACTATAATACTGAGAAGGAAGTAATCTGTCCAATATAACTGAGAGGGTATACATAATACAGGGTTGGGATTTTTCCAATTCCAGGTGCTACATTTAAAATACAAACCTCACTAATTAAGATCGCATCTAGGGATCATGGCCATGATGTCGAGTAGTCTGACAGCAAGAATGAATGGAAAATATTTTCCCAGGGAATAAAATCAATGTGATTTGCCATGTAAGAAAATTAAAAGGCTGGCATGTAGAGCCCATGTGTTTGTTCTCTGATATTGTGCAGACTGGATTATAACCAGTAGAGTTTACAAACATCAGATCTGATTGAAAATGTGGAACTTTACTCCAACTAACAGTGTTGCCCATCCATGCAGTGCACTGCTTCAGGAGGTACTCTAATTCCCTTCCGTGCAGTTACTCACGCAAGCCTGAAGGAGCACCTCACAGAAATGGAATAAAATCCTTTTTTTTTTTCTTTGAATGGGAGTTGAACTAAAAATGTCCTGTGTTGCCCTTTCCAACCATAATATTGTCTGTTTTTATGATGATGATTGAAATCCAAAATAATTACTCTGACCACAACATATTACAAGTTATCATTGGGAAAGCTAACATGGAGCACAATTATTGACTTAAAAATTATAAATTAGATCAGGGTCAGCAAACTTTTTTTGTAATGAACGATTAGCAAATATTTTAGGCTTTGCAGGACTTACAGTCTCTGTTACATGACTTAAATTGGAAGTGAACCTTAAAATACAGGTGAAAATGGGCATAAATAGGCATGTTGTATTCCAATGAAACTACAGACACAAACACAGGTAGCTGAGTAGGTTTAGTCCATAAGTCAGAGTTTGTTAAGCTGAGTCAGACCATTGTTGCAATATTGTGCAAATTCCCCAGAAGTGACCACTTAAATAAATCTTTGTTTAATCTTGTATCTACCTCTTGGTTACTCTGGAATGAGATACTTTTTTATGTTTAAACTAGAGGCCTGTGCATGGAATTTGGGTAGGTGGTGGTGGTGGTGGGGATGATCCCTCACCCCCTGCCTGCACCCTCTCGCAATCCGGGACCCTTTGGGGGATGTCTGACTGTCACGTTAGGCCCTGTGCCACGGATTGGGCCTAAACTCGTAGTCAGACATCTCTCTCACAATCTGGCACCACTGGCTCCTAACCACTGGCCTGCCTACCTGCCAGATTGTCCCTAACAACTCGCCTGTCTGCCTGATCACTCCTAACCCCTATGCCTGCTTGCTTGATCACCCCTAACCACTTGCCTGCCTGCCTGCCTGATTGCCCATAATCAGTCTGCTTGCCTACCTCATCATCCCTAACTACTTGCCTGCCTGCCTCATTGCCCCAAACCACTCTCCTGCCTGCTTCATTGCCCCTAACCACTCTGCCTTCCTGCTTGACTGTCCCTAACTTCTCCTCTGCCTGCCAGATCACACCTAACCACCTCTGCCTCAGCCCTGCTGCTTTGGCTTCACCGAAAGGATGTTTAGAATGACGTCTGGAAGGTGATTTAGCTGATCAGTCTAATTCGCATATTATGCTTTTATTATTATAGTATATAGAAATATTTTTATTAGAATGTCTCTGAATTTTCTACCATTATCATTTTATGATTGTGGACTAATATTTATTTACTTACTATTTATTTTTATTATAAATAATAAACTGCCACTCATGAATAAAGTTTAGACAGTATATAGACCAATGAATTAAGTGCCTGGGATTCAAAGGAACAAATAACTGACAGTCATTGAATTGACATCACTCAGAGTTGTGAGACACATGATATTTATGATGGACACAGACAGCAAAACTGAACATCTGGAGCAGCAATAAAATGTCTGCCAGAAACAGCAGGCAATGAGAGCAGGGACACATCTGGTTAAACCTACTAAGAGCTTGAAGGCAGGGAAATTTAGTCATCTGAAATAGAGCATGAAGATGCACAACTTTTATTGGTCTCGTTTTGTCAGTGCGGAGTAAGCCAGGCTTCGGTTACACACTTGCAGTTGCCTCTTTGGAGCTACAAAATAATATGGCTGCTCTCCAGGCATTCCCTGGCACTATGACTTTTGATGGATTTGTGCTGCCTTGGAGATTTCTGGAAGACATAAGTGTGGAAAGGATTGATTTATACTTGACATAAAGCTAAGGTTTCTAATATTATTGTGACAGCATTTATGAGCACTATTTTCTTTTAATTCCTTGATTCATTTGGAAAGAGATCAGTATAGTTGCCTGAAATGGTTTCCATCACTTGAAACTTGTGAGTATTATAATTTTACTCTCTGAGATAACAAGTCAACTAGCTCACTCCCAGACTTCTAAATGTGTCTGGCTGAGTTGTATTCATTCCTTGCTTTTCAGCTTAAAAATTAGTTCTTCAAGGTGGCCTTTATTCAGTTCCAAAGGGTATTCCACTTAAATTTACCTATATATACATACTTAAGAGTAATTATATATGTATTTAATGTTTTCTTTAATATGCATGTCTCTTTATCTGTGTGTGTACATATGTGTGTGTAAACTGTAAGAAAGATTATGTTGTTTTTTTTTTCTGTCATTGCAAGCACAACACTGAGCATAGACTTCTTTATACATAGTAAGTTCTCAATCAATAATTATTTAGCATACAAATTTATGGTTGAATGAGGATTTTCTTGAAGACAAAATGCAATCAGAAAGAATTTCAATTTAATGTTGTTTAATAATAATTATTAAAAATAATATAAATCTTGGAATTATTTTAATGATTCTGGTTAAAATCTTTACACTAAGGGTAAGTTGTTTGATTAACAAAACATATTTCTAATACATTGTCTTATGTTTAGAAAATGACATAATTTTGTTATAAAATAAATGGAATTCAAAGTTAAGTTAGATTTCCATCTCTGGTTTTCTTTTCTTAAATTTATTTTTTATTATTGATAATCCTTCCTATATAATAGAAGGCTAATATGGAAATCAACTGAATGGCATAATGACCAGTCACTATAATGTGCACTGACCACTAGGGGGCAGAGGCTCAAAGCAGGAGCTGCCTGCTCCCTAGTGGTCATTGTGCTCCCACAGGGGGAGCATTGCTCAGCCAGAAGCCAGGCTCTCAGCTGACAAACACAGTTGTGGTGGCAGGAACCTCTCCTGCCTCTACTGCGAGCAGTAAGGAGCGAGGCATCTCTGACTGCTAGAGCCCCAGAGTGCAAGAGGGATGTCTGACTACCAGCAGGTGGACATCCCCCAAGGGGTCCCGAACTGCAAGAGAGTGCAGGCCAGGCTGAGGGACCCCCCATCCTGAGTGTACAAATTTTGTGAACCAGGCCTCTAGTATCACATATGTCTCCCATCTCTCTGATGGGAATTCTTACTGAACCCATAGCCTCATGTGTACCCACTCTTTGAACTTTCCAGTTGTTTGTGTGTGCACATATCTGTATGTACTGAGACAATAATCCTTTGATGGTAGGATTATGGGAATGTCTGGGAGGTCTCAAATGAGTACTTTAGCCAACTGACATGGTTAATGTGAACCTTGGGGGCTCACAAACAACTGTTTATAGATGATACAGAAGTATTTAAATATATAAAAGTTTATAATGACTACACAGATTTAATTAATAGTAATAATAACTTACAGCTAAAATATAAATCCTAGAGAAAGTGACTTTAGCATAGCTACACAATAGTGTCAGAGATAGAATTTAACTCCACATCATTCAGATTCCAAAATGAGAGGGGAAATTTTCCCAAATAATTTTCTAGTTTTTAAGAACATAGATAATTTCTAACCCATGGAAAATTAACTTTTATATAATCTTAAAAGATTGGAAGTGCATTAACTTTTATATTAATAGTGCTTATCTTTGAATTACATGTTCAAGAACACATTGTGTTTCTTTTATAACCTGTATTTTTTTCAAGTGTTCTAGATGAATGCTAATTTTACTAATTGTGAATATAATATTTGGAGTTGCTTCAACAGGGAGACAAACTGAGGAAATATTCATTATATCTCCATTATTGAGGCCAATAACGATAGTCAAAATAACTCATGCTATGAAATCTTACCCATGCTCACATTAAAATAACTACAATTCTTATTTATATGAGGAAAGTGTTGGCAAATTTTAGAAGCAAGTATTGCATTATTGAGAAATATTGTATATTCTGTCTCATGAATGAATATATCAGCAATATAATTTTAAAATATATTTTAAAGCCATTTATTTGATCTTGAACACTATGAACTGGTTTTGAGCTAAGCACCTTGTCAAAATCAATTGAATATATATGTATGTGGATCTATTTCTTGACTCTCAGTTCTGTTCCATTGATGTATATGGATAGCTTTACACAAATGCCATGGTTTTTGTTTTCTGTGGAATTATAGTAATCCTTGAAAACTGGCCTTCTTAGTCAACATTAATTGCTATTTAAGTTCTTTGTCACTCATATACATTTTAGAATTATTCTGTGATTTTCTAAAAGTCCTACTAAGATTTTGATTGATGTTGCATTGAATCTATAACAATATTGGCAAGAATTTACATTTTAACACCTTAAAAAAAAACAAAAAACTGTGGTCCAGTTGGTGTGGTTCAGCGGTTGAACATCGACCTATGAGCCAAGAGGTCACAGTTCAATTCTTGGTCAGGGCACATGCCCAGGTTGAGTGGGGTGTCAGGAGGCAGCCAATCAATGATTCTCTATCATCAATGTTTCTATCTCTCTCTCTTCCTTCCTCTCTGAAATAAATAAAAATATATATTTTAAAACTGTGATTCAGATATTCCTTGAATTCCAGCAGGGAAAAGTAGTAGTTTGTTATGTAGGTCTTGGATACATTCTGATAAATTTATCTCTGGATATTTCAAATGTTTTTGATGCTATTTTAATACTCTTTATCATTTTTAGCTTCCCTCTGTTGTTGATAGTTTATAGATATATAATTGATTTTATATATCTTGAAAATTGCAAAAATTGCTTAATAGTTTTAGTGGATTTCTGTAAATTGCTAAGGACTTCCTATCTATACACAGGTTTCTTCATAGTGGCACTGTTGATATTTAGAGTGGGATAAGTCTGATGGGAGAAACCGTCCTGTGCATTGGGGGATGCTTAGCAGCATGGTTGGCCTGTACCTACTGGATGTTTAGTAAACATCCTCCAGTTGTAAGAACAAAATTCAACTACAAATGTCTCCAGATATTGCCAAATGTCCTGAGTAGATAAAAAAGAGAAATAATTACCAGTGATGTACATAGTCACATTTCTTCAAATAAACAGCTCTCCTCCCCACCAGAATAAAACATCATATGTTTTACTTCTACATCTGCTATTAACCCAATAATGCATTGTTATTACTACTCTAACCATAACATTAGTAGTTATAAATTTTATTTTAGACAGCTATTTAGAAAAAAAAGAAAGAGATTGATGGAAAGAGATTCATGATATATTTACCCAGCTTTTAACCACTTCTGGGAACTTTTCATTCTTTTATGTAGATTCAGATTTACATTTGGTATCATAGTCCTTCTGACTGAAGAACCTGTCAGAGGACAGACTATTTTGGTTCCAATCCCGTATTACAAACTTTCTTTATTATTCTGGTTAGGATTTCAATATAATATAGCAATACTTTAAACAATGAGAGCATATTAAGCAACACTCATTTATAGCACAGTTTTTGACCACTACAAATAAGTGTTACCTAATATGTGTGCATTAAGAGAATGCTGGATTTTTTCTACCAGAAAGAGGCCCTCAAATTTTATGTGTATTGAAAGAAATATTATAATAAAGGCAACTTATTTGTTCTTCTTTTAGTAATCAATTTAACTAACAAGAGAAGAAGATTATTTTCTAAAAACATTCACCCTTACTCCATATGGTCACTGTAAATGGCTAGCCAGTGGGTACCATTTAATTAGAGCAGTTTCTAAGAAGTATTTTTAATTTCTGTCCTCAGTATAAAGTTGATTTCTTCATTCTATCTGATATTAAGAGAAAATTGGCAATGGAACATTAAAATCAGTTTGATCCTCTGGAAACTCACAGGGGAAAATACAAAACAAAAACCTTGAGGCAATATATCAGTATTGATTCAATATGCTGACAGATTTAAATTTGTGCTACTTCTGCAACTTGTCTGTCATTACTATTAATACATATATTCTGGGCTTTATAAATCGGAACAATATTAGCTATACAGGTGAAGCCATTTGATTCTTCCTGGAATATAATTCGCCATTTCCTTGTCATTTCCTGGTTTTCTGACTTAATATCCAGCTTAGAATAAGACTCTATTTTCAATCTGCTAGGATTCAGGGACATGTCAAGATCAGATTTTTTAAGCAAAGGGTTAGTTGCATGTTTTAATAACTTTAGTTGCAAAAGTGATAAGCTATCTGCTACGAAAAATCTGTGGGTTCTCCAGTCTGATGTGCATTCAACAGCTTTTTTTGCAGATAACAGAGCTCCTTTGACATGATGCATCAACTCCTTGAGTTTATTTGTTAACAAAGTATTTCAAAGTCAGGGGAGAGAAGAGAAAGTGAGCAAAGTATTACTTTTATACTTCGTGTGCAGGGTAAAGTAGATCAAGAGTTACTCATGTAAGAATTATTTTTGATCAATCAAAACGTAGTATCACTGGAGATGATTTTTAAAATGATAACCTAAAAGGTGAAATTAGTATATTACAAATATGAATATACTGTGAACCACTAGGCATTTCAGCTGAGTCTGAGATGATTTGGGTTATTTGTGCATCCTTCTACAGCAGAGTAGAAGGGGCCTTGTGGGCCTTGTAGTGTGGAGCATGAAGAAAGGCCCAAAGCAGTGGTAGAAGGATTCCACTTAAAATATAACACATGGCAATGGCTTCCTTCAGCTCCATGATTTCAAAGTAGACAATAAATACGTGAGATTTTAGATTGAAAGAAGAAAGTTACACTGTGGTATGATGGTATATAGTCTTCAGCTCAGTAATAATGAATGTAATTCCTTGAAAATCACCTTCTGCTTTCCATAACCTCATAGCTCAAGTTGTATCTTATATTTCAGTTCTTTCTTTTTCTATTGAAGCGTGTCAGATAGGAAACTTGCACCAGGAATCCTTAGCTCCAAAATCTAAGTTTCATATAGGGTCTACTATTGTATCTCTTGCAACTGTCTGTTGGAGAAAATATGTCATATAGTCAGTTGTCCAAGGTGGTGGCCACCTTATTGGAAGAGTGACTAGTTTTAGAATCAGTAAATTAAAGCTTGAGACATCTGTAGTTATTCTTGTTCATGCTTTGCCTGAATCTAAGTTTGCATTGCCATTAACTATTAAGAATTTCCTTTTACCATGGAAGAAACTGGTTTTCATTCTATATGACAGTCTATCCATATTTGGCCATACTTAAAGCAAAGGCTATGATATATGCTTGAGACATTGTCCCATTAAGAATTGAGAATTCTAATGCCTTTATGCTTTGAAACCTATATATTCTCCTATAACAACTTGTAGGCTTGGAGACATTGTCAAATTCCATTAAAATTAAGTTTAAAATATAAAAGACTCTTTTTAAAATAGATTTTATTGATTTTTTACAGAGCAGAAGGGAGAGGGATAGAAAGTCAGAAACATCGATGAGAGAGAAACATCGATCAGCTGCCTCTTGCACGTCCTCCCACTGGGGACGTGCCCGCAGCCAAGGTACATGCCCTTGACCTGAATCGAACCCAGGACCCTTCAGTCCGCAGTCCAATGCTCTATCCACTGAGCCAAACCGGTCTCGGCTATAAAAGACTCTTAAAAGAGAGTAACTGGCATTTTGTTATTTATATCATAAGGAGACTTCTTATATTTTATAAAACAATAACTTGGGCGTCCTCTGAAATGCTCCAAAAAATCTATGAAATGGGGAGGCAGCTTACAAAACAAGTAAGTGAGAGAATTCAGTATGTGAGTAAAATAAGAAAATAATTTATGGAAACACAAAATAACAGAGCAAAATGTATTTCCATAAGCATGACAACAGGCACATTTTTTATTAACATAAAGAAAACAAAACCATTCTTCTCTATACTACTAATATCAGACTAAAAATATCCAAAAGATCTTTGATAGAATATGAACTGAGTGAATTGATTGGTAGATGGAGAGAGAGAGGGCAGGGGAAACTTACAAACCCAGTATTTTTATGCTGAAGCAAATATGTGATTCACATGCAAATACACAAATCCAGACATTACTGGCAATTTTTACCTCTCATAAATATTTTAATTAACTAAGAATAAAGTAGAGATGTACCTATCAAAAGTACATTTGTAGTATAACAGTGTACCTTTATAATTAGAGATCTATGCAAAAATAAATATGGATAGTATGCCCTGTATGCTTATAGCAATGACCTTGCTAGGCATTTTTATTGGGCAAAAATAAGAGGCCTTATCAGAGTATTTCCAGGGAGACTACCTCCTCCATCAAAAGGAAAATCATCAAGGCTCAGCCAGGCAGAAAAGATTAGATGAAAATAATAATGATTATTATCACTATTATTTCCTTCACTAAAGATAGAGCCTATAATCCTAGAACAAGGGCACTCTCTGATGAGGAAGGAGTTGGTGCCTTGATTCTCTCATTTAAATAGTATGTCATATATTTTTGCTCAAATTAAAATGAAATTTTCTAAATTTTTCCTCCTATTATACGTGAAATGTGCTCTTAATTTTTAAAACTATTAAGGTACTATTTTAATAACTATAAGTAAGATATTATATAGTTTTAACAACTAAGAATATGATTGCTTAAAAATTAAGTTAGACCCCACTAATTAGTGAAGCCAATAAATTTGTTTAGAAAATAGGTGGGCATAAAAGGTAAGCAATCAAGTAAAGCTTCTTTATCTTGTCATATGAGAATCTTTAAATGTAATGAATTGAGGTAAAAAAAATAAGTAATTTTCTGCATTCCATCTGTAAGCTATCACAAGTGAGTAATTGGGCTGCTTACTCTATTCAAGTTTTGACAGTAATATGATTTGGCAAGCAGGGAAAGGATTATTTTTCTTTGCCTAGAGGTGATTGTCTTTAAACACATGTTATTTTCAAAGACTTCACAGATACATTTTAATTTAAATTTTTACTAAGTCTTAAATTTAAAAACTAGTATCAGATGAACATTAAAATTCTCTCTATGTGCTTTTCACTTAAGTCAATAGCTAAGGTCAAAGAAAGTCACAAAGGATTTATCAAGAAGTTGAAATAGAGCACATTCTTGCTGCTGTCAGTGTCTAGTTATCAGGTTATGTCTGATCACAATTAGTTTATCAAGCATGAAATTTCACATTCTGCTTCCTTCAACACCATGATTACAAATCATATATATAATGTTAAATATAAATCCATGATTCTTCAAATGCTTAAAATTTTTACCTCATATTCTCAATTTTATCATAAATCAAATATTACAAATAAATTCTAGAGTCTTCCTTAAAATACCTGGGATATACACATTTCAAGAAGATCCTCATTTTAATGTTTCTAAATGGTGAACTCAGTCCTATATAATAAAAGTCCAGCAACCAAATAACCCGTCGCTATGAAGCGTACTGACCACCAGGGGGCAGACACACAATGCAAGAGCTGCCCCCTGGTGGTCACTCACTGCTTACCATAGTGAGAACACTGCTCAGCTGACTGCAGTGAGCTGCTGCTCCTACTACAAACCTCAGGCAGGAACCTGGGCGGTGATCTTTGCTCCTCCTCCTTGCTCCCTGCCCCTCTTCTGGACACCTGCAAGCTGCACAGCACAACTGCTGCTGGGGTCCCAGAGCTGACCCCAAAGGCTGGGAGGTGCATCAGTGGCCACTGGGGGACTGAGGCCTACTCTACTGCCTCTCAATTCTATTGTCCCTGGGTCTAGCCCCAACTGGGTCCCCTGGAGAGGCAAGTGCTCCAGCTCCACAGAAGATGCCAGACCAGGGAGCAGCCATTCAGAGGGCAGGTCCACAGCCATTCTGCAGATTATGATAAACAGCACTCCTACAGCTCACCGATCACAAGGATTTGCCCCCCACCAGTGCAGGAATCCCATGCACCAGGCCTCTATTTTATAATGAATAATATTTAATAGTAGATTCTTCAAGAAAGATGTGTGTTATATACCAACAATCCACATACTCTTTCTGAGGCAGTATAATAAGAAGCCAAGAAAATTCCTTGCCAAGTGCAATGGGAAACTAAGACAGACGGTTGATACAACTGGCCTCATTTAGTACCCTGACTCACCGGCCTCCTTCTCCCTGGCATGTCCATTTCCTTTATCATTAATCCCCAAGGACAATGAGGTTCTTATCAGCATCAAATAATCTTAGGAACAAAACCTCAAGTCTATTGACCCCAGAGACAGAGTTATGGTCAAACTAGAGCTGACAACTGGGAGTCAGTTGTGTTTCAGTTCCAGGCCCAGAAAAGCAGCAAAACCAAACAATACATCCATGGCTGGTTTTTCTCTGTGGTTAAATCATTGGCCAGCACACCAAAGGGTCATGGGTTCAATTCCCAATCAAAAGCATGTACCTGGGTTGTGGGTTTGCTCCCTATCCCCTGGTTGAGGCAGGCGCAGAAGGCAAGAAATCAATGATCAATCTATGTCTCTCATATAAACCTCTTTCTCTCTCTCTCTCCTGCCTCTCTCCCATCCTCCCACTGTCTCTGGAAAGCAATGAAAAAATATCATCAAATGAGGATTAATTACAGCAAAAACAGATGGTGATGCCATAACCAGATGCAATGGCCAATGACCAATTGCTACAGACCACAACCCTGACTCTAATATGCTCATTTTAATGAATATTTAAGGATACACTTGGAAAGCTGATGAATATTTTATTGAGATCCTCCCCTGAGACCTTCTGTAAAATTTCTGCTTCTAGAAAACAGATCAAACCCTTTAAGACAAAGGATCCATTTCCCCACTTCTCCCTCGAGCACACCCATCCTTCTGTCTTCCCTTTCTGTCCCTAATCTCTAAGTATCCCCAAGAGCCTTGCAACCAGGGGAGTGCTGGGGAGCAGCAGCTCCTCCCGTGATAACCCCCTGAACCTGTCTCCGTGGAACCTTCTTTTGCCTCTGGAACTTGTTTCCTGAGTCCATGCAGCACAGCTGGTTCACTTCTTCTGGCTTTCTTTCTAAAAGGCCAAGGCAGCTCTCGGAGGACCCTACATGATTCTTCCTTTTTACTGGACTTTTGATTTGCTTGCTAAGTAAACTTATTCTTATGCTGGAGTTCTCAGTTCTGAATTATTTCTTTGCCAAACCCAAGAACCAAAATCCAACATTGCCACAAATATTTCAACTAATCTCATTCATTACCACTTGTTGGTTAAGATCTTGATCACATTTTTAAAATTGCAAATATCTTTGGAATCTCTGTATATTTTTTTTCAGGACAACCTGAAAACCCCTTTTCAACTAATGGATGAAAGAAGTTTCATCCTCAGTGCCACTCCATGAAACTCAGGTTCCATTACTTCTCTGTGTGGTGGTTACATTCGGAGACTTTACACAGAAGAGCAGAGATATAAGGAGAAACATATATATGAGCCAACATCTTTTATCATCATAGGGTATAGAAAAACCATTATTTTTAATTCAGAAAGGCCTCTTGAAGCCTATCCTTAACTCTGAAAGGCATACTGCTCTCAGTTTTCCCAGATTATTTTATTTTTCTCATTACACAAAAGTAGGAAATGGAAAAGTAACATAGGTCCTTCTAGGAGAGTACTTCCAAAGTATTTCTTGAAATTCATTAATGGTTAATTAATGTAGCAAGGATTTATAGAATGCAAAAATCATAATTATTTTTTAATTCAAATAAAAAAGAAAACTATATATTTTAAAAATAGTTAAATTCAGAATTCCATATTAGAAGGCATCACCCAAGGTAAGTATACTTTTGTGAATACTGAGCCATAATATAAAATATGTCCTCAAAGTGGCCAGTAGAAAGCAAAGCCACTAACCTAGAACACCTGATGAGACAATTTAGAATCTGTTCTTAAAAGTACGGTTCACCACAATCAAGAGTGAACACACACACTTAAAAAGATACAGAAATATTTTCAAATTTAAATTTTCTGTTGAAAGAATAAAATTAACTTTTACTGAATATCTAACATGATAGGGATCATACTAGATACTTTAATATGTTATCCAAAATGTATTACGCTTTCAGTACTTATGAATGAGGTTCAAGTAGCTTATGCTTAACAGGCTTCCTGATTTTCTAAGTCAGAACTTAAACCTATGTGTGTCCACTGATTTTACCACATGGTCTGAAGTCTAAAGCACTTATTCTCTGTCAAGAGTTTTATCTTCTTTTCGGTCCCAAACCCACCAACATTGTCTGTCTGTGACCATCTTCTGTCAATTCAAAATTTTTAAATATAGCCAGATACAGTGAAACCAATGGAGTATTTTAGATGCATTTACAAAATATCACATGTGTGCGTGCATCTAAATCTGTATATACATAGATACATATACCTATATATGCAATCTTACTTAATTCTGTCTAGACTCAACTATAATCAAGACACAGCCTTAGTTTAAATTATCAGAATCACCGCTATAGATGGGCACATCATGGTGATTGCTCTGGCTCTGTGCTATTAAGGGAACAACACCTGTTCTAACTAATTCAGGGAAGTATAAGGTAAGAGAAGACAGGGTTTTCACCAGGTGATGGTAATTAGAACCTGAGGAAGGCAATCACGTCCTCAAGTGAATGTAGGTTGACTTCTAACCACAGCCCTGAGTTCAGGACAACAGGGCCCAGCTCCCAGTTCCTGCATTCAAACCTTACCCCCTCAACTTCCTTGATTTTTCTTTTATTTGCAAGGTATTTTTATATTCCTTTTAATCAGATCCCTCAGTCATAGAGATTGCAGATAAAGAGTACCCCAGAGCATGCTTGATATATAAGAGAAATTCTTGCCAAAGAGACAGGTTTGTTTTTAAATATATTCAGTTTGGTCCCCAAAATGTGACTGTCCTGTTCTTTATTGCCCATGTCTCCTGCCTCTTGGAAATATTTTTTTCTCTCATCTTCCTTGAAAACTTCAGTGAGAACATCAGGGAAGATGACCATCTTGGGAGGTGAGCAGTTTTTTTCAGTTTACCTCTTGTCTATTGCTGTTTTGGCACAGTGGTATTTTATTTTTTAGTAAAAATATAAACTTTCATTTATTTTATTATTGTTTAAAGTATTACAAATAGTAGTACATGTTTCCTTTTTTTTCTCTCCCTTGACTCCCCACCCAAGCTTTCCCAACACCCCAAGATATGCCCTCACCTGCCTACCTCACCCCCCCAGTGTCTTGTGTCCTATGGTTATGCTTTTTTGCATGCATACAAGTCCTTTGGCTGGTTTCTTGAAGCACCCCCCCCACCTCTCCTACCTTCTCGTTATAGTTTGACAGTCTGCTCCATGCTTCTTTGTATCTATTTTATTTCCCCCGTTTCTTTTTTTTTAAATCTTGCCTCTGCAGACTAGAAATAAACATATGAGCACAAGAAATGTTTGAGTCCCAATTTCAATGAGCAACAGTTCTGAGTACCAGTTTCAATGTCAAACTGTTCCTATGTGTGCATGTCAGGAATGATATCTAGATGGTGGACAAATGTTGGCAATGCAGGTCCGACCCTCTGTTGTTTTATTTTCAAGTCTCAAAAATCCATAGTCTTTTTGTCTCCAGTCTGTGTATAGGTGGGCACTTAATCACTGAGCCATGCCAGCTGGGAGATTCTATTCTTTTTTATGGCCAAGTAATATTGCATTGTATATATGTACCACCACTTTTTATCCACCTGGGTATTGATGGACATTTGGGTTCTTTCCATAGCTTGACTATCTACACTAATAAAAGATAAACATGCAAATTGACCATCACTTTGCTATACCCACCAGTCAATCAAGAGTGGATATGCAAATTAGAAGGACAAAGATGGTGGCTGTCCCAGGCACAAAGTGGCTGGGTGGGGCAAGATGCCTGCTATGAGAGGGGGTGCAGGGGGACAAAAGGATCTATAGGAGCAGCACTCCAGCTGCAGCAAAGAATAAGACTGCAGATGTCAGAGTCTGCAGCAAAGACGAAAACGGCAGACTCTGGCCTGAGTCTGCAGGAAAGATGGCAGACTCCAGTGGAGTCTCCAGCAAAGACTAAGAAGGAAGACTTTGGCTGGAGCAAAGGCTTGGGTCCTAAGTGCCTGAGGCAAACCAGTGCTAGAAGCCAAGGGAAGGAAGACCTATTATATGAATTTCTTCATGCAATGGGCCTCTAGTTATAAATAAAGCTGCAATGAAAATAGGGATGCATGTATTCTTTTGAATTTGTTTTGAGTTTCTTCAGCTATAAACACAGAAGTAGAAACTTCACTGCTGGTGGGAATGCAGACTGGTACAGCCATTGTGGAGAACAGTATGGAGTTTCCTCCAAAAATTAAAAATGGGACTTCCATTTGACTCAGTAATCCCACTTCTAGGAATATATACCAAGAAAACAGAAACACCAATCAGAAAGGATACATGCACCCCTATGTTCATAGCAGCACAATTCCCCATAGGTAAGACTTGGAAGCAGCCTCATGCCCATCAGCCGATGAGTAGATTAGAAAACTGGTACATCTACACAATGGAATATTACGCTGCTGTAAAAGAAAAGGAATTCTTACCATTTGCCACAGAAGTGGAAACTCCATACTCTTTTCTACAATGGCTGCACTAATTTGCATTCCCATTAATGGTGCACAAGGGTTTCCTTTTTCCACATCCTTGTCAGCAGTTGTTGTTTGATTTATTAATGGTATCCCATTCTTGCAGGTGTAAGTGATATCTCATATTGTGTATTTTTTCAAGTTGTATTTTTGTTGTTAACTTTATTACTTTTCTACTTGTTTGTTTTGTTCAGGTTTGCATTTAAATATTTTATTTTAATCTTTATTTCAAATATTTCTATATCTTTTCAAGAATGCCAATATGTGAATAAGATATTCATCAACAAAAATAAATAATATGAATACCAATAAAACATTTTATGCATGTGTGAAATATAATACTTTAACATTAAATTAAGTTAAATAAAGATTAAATTAAATTAATAAAAATTAATGAAAATTTTTAGAAAAAAAAATCCCTAGTAAATAAGCCTAAGTATTAATTTGAATTTTTCCAATTTTTCATATAATGTATTTTTTAAAAGTAACTTGAAGATTAATTTAACATTACAAACCATGGAAAAGTAGCCTGGGGCCACCAATAGGTATAAATGTTAAAATACATAAAAATCTGTATAGGTAGAAGTGAGTAAAAAAGATATAGCTAAGCTTTTATTTTGATAATGATAGACTTACCATAATTGTTACTGTGAACAAGGACATAGACTTCACACAATGTGGTTTAAAAAAATTATATTTTAATCTTGATGTGTTGTCATTAGCATACTTCTAACAAAGAACATAGTAAGAATAGGATAAATTATATTTTAGAAATATCATTTCAATTTTCTTCATTCAGGAAATTCATTATTCATGGAATATGATTTGGAACTTCTGTGGTATTTATAAAGCAGTTAGCATATATTTGAAGTAAATATATATGCCAAATTTCTTAATCTAATTCTGACAAATAAGACTTGTGGATATAAAGACCCATAAAATTTAAATATACATATATATAGATAAGTGAGGACTCCACCCTCATGACTTTATCTAATCCTAATTACTTACCAAGCACCTCATCTCCTAATGCCATGACATTGTGGGGTAGGACGTTTACATGTGATTTTGGGGGGACACCAACATTCAGTCCATAACAGATAGTGAACTTTCTCAGGGAGATGCTTTTTCCTCCTCTGACTCACCTTTGTACATCTAGAATTAAAAGATACTATAGCACAACGCAAGAACTCTGATATTAGTTAAATGAAAGAATAAATGGCCACCTGGTGACATCATCGTAGAGCACTGTTATTCTCTTAAACAGTTTCTAAGGATGTTGCCAGCCCACAGATAAATAGAGAAATTGTTCCTAAATAAGAATAGAGTATTCTGGGCACTGCCTGACACCTAATAAAATCAGAGTGTATGGGCTTGGGTCTTAGAAAACTCCATTTTTTTTAAAGATAGAGTCTGGATGCTGAACATTATAGGGAAACTTACACATACTGGCTCTTTTATCACCATTCTCTTCTTCATTTTTTTAAAAATAAAATTCCCAAATGATCCATTTTCTAGCTCTTTCAGCAAATTTGTAAAAACCTAAATTCATTACTGTTTCAAATAGCTAAAGTGAGGGTGCTGGAATTCCTAATTTCTCCCTTCATATCCACTTCAGACTTGGCTTTAGCTTCTTTCTTCCATGAAACTTTAAACTTTCAAGCCAATTATGGGGCAAATGTATCATTGGTTCTCATATTCCCAGGCTCATGCCCACATATTCTCATTTTTTTCACCTACAGTTTCTTCCTCTATGTTTAAAAGTGACATATTCTGCTTAGTCCTGGGCTGTAATGTTCATAAAAGCACTATGCTCGTAACTCCCATTAGATTCAGTGAAAGATATATACTTCAAATCCATAGTACTTTTAAGTTTTCTGTATCTACTAAAAGAGTACCTACCTTGATTTAGGAATACGTACTCTGACATAGAGATAAATTCTTATTGAGTATAGATTTCTATTACTCCTGGGAAAATCCAGCTCTTGATGTTTCAAAAGTAAAATTTACAAACAAAAAAAAAAGGTACAAAAGATAATCTTCATGTAATCCTGACTCACTCACAATAAAATTTAGCTTCTTCATTTTTCTGAATTATCCTCTATAATACATTTCACTTTTGGACAATAGTTTCTTACTCTGAGTCCAGATAATAATCTAAATGCCAGTCTTCAAATACAGTCTGCTCCTTACCAGCTGTATCCCATCAGGGTGGGTACTTTTGTACTTGTGCTCTTTCTGTGTTTGTTTCTTCCTGATGATTGGAGACAAGCCCACCTATAAGATTTTATGGTCCATATAAATTGATAAATAAAACTTGGTTAAGAAAGTGCTTGGCACATTGTATGAGCTCTTCAGATATTGTTATGTAATAAGCTCACTATCAACTATTGTAACCTATATCATTTAGCTAGTCTCTCCATTTCTCTGGAGGAAATTCGTGTTATGCAGTACTCATTTATCAATTTTTACCCCAATATATCACATCCATTTTATTTTCTTCCACCCTTTCTAAGCACTTAGCCATTTTCATATCAAATTATGTACTCCTTTTTGCATACACAAGATTAAGATCATCATATAGTTTCCTGAATTAAAACAGAGAATTCAATTTACATTTAAAATTGTAAACATTCTTTTCTTTATTACGGTATTATATTTGTGTCCTTATTGCTCCATTGCCCCCACACATCTCCACTCATGCCCTCACCCCCTGTTGTCTGTGTCCATCGGTTAGGCTTATATGCATGCATACAAGTCTTTTGGAGAGTTCATTCCAGGTCTGTGAAATATGCCATTGGTATTTTAATGGGGAGTGCATTGAATGTATAGCTGTGGGTAGTATGTTCATTTTAATGATGTTGATTCTACCAATCCATGAACATGGTATGTTCTTCCATCTGTTTATGTCTTTCTCTATCTCTTTTTTTCAGTGTCCTGTAGTTTTCTGAGTACAGGTAAACATTTTAAACACAAAATACATTTCAGATAAAATTCAACATATGTTTAAGGATCTGCTACTGAATTGTTGGGGTTTTGGATTCTATATGTGATCATATTTTGTTTAATGTGTTGTTAAATAATCTATATATTAACTTATCTTGTATGTGCACCTATTCATGTCTCAATTCCTGAGTAAATAGTTTCTGGCACAGTTGTAGATTTGTCTACTTTATTTGTCATTATCTTAATTTTTGCTCTATAGTATGCCAACCAGTTTAAATATTAATTTTGGCAGTAATTTAAGAATATTATTTATCTCTAATATATATTTATCTTAATGTCTACTCTGATATTATTAAAGTTATATCATTTTTTCTGTTAATATTTTCTAACTGAATTGTTTTATATTTAATTCCCACTTTACCATTAATATGTTTGTATCTTAAAACAATAACAGATATGAAAATTATCACCTAAAACCCCTCTTGTAATCAGCTAGTTAAATCCATATGTATTCATGATAACTATCCAAAATTTAAATTTCTTGTTTTTGGTTCATTTTGTACTAGAGCTCTAGTGCATGAAAATTCATGCACTGGAGGGGTGTCTCTCAGCCGGCTATCCCCTATCACAGTCCTGAAGCCCTCAGGGGTGGGAGGTGACCCGGTGAGGGAAAAGTGACACCCTCATAACATCTCTGCTGCTGCCATTGCCAGCAGCATAAGCTTTGGCTGGCCCTGGTTACCTGAGCCTATGGCATCCCTGGGTGGCTGGGGGGCTGAGGGGACTGGGGAACTCTGGAAGCAGGTGCATGGCTGAGGGGACTGGGCACTGCAATCTTTTGGCTGTGGGCACCACTATTTTTGAGGGCATGATAGTCAATTAACATATTCCCTTCTTATTGGCGGTGGGCACCACCATATTTGAGGGAGTGTGAGGGCCAATTATCATATTCCCTCTTTATTAGATAGGATTTTTTTTTAAATTTTATTTTGCTTAAAGTATTACACATAACAGTACATATAGCTCCTGTTTTTCTCTCCCTTGACCTTCCCCCAGTCTCCCCTACCTCCTGTTGCATGGCCTTATCCCTCCCCCCATGTCTTGTGTCCGTTGGTTGTGCTTATATATATGCATACAAGTCCTTCAGTTGATCTCTTTCCCCCCTCCCCAACACTCCTCAGCCTTCCCACTTTAATTTGACAGTTTGTTCAAAGCTTTACTGCCTGCTTACCTATCTTTTTGTTCATCAGGTTATAATGATCCTTATTTTCTAGAAATGAGCGAGATCATATGATATTTTTCTTTCATTGCCTAGTTTATTTCACTTAGCATAATGCTTTCCCATTCCATCCATGTTGCTGCAAATGGTAAGAATTCCTTCTTTTGTATAGCAAGGTAGTATTCCATTGTGCAGATGTACCATAGTTTTCTAATCTACTCATCTGCTGATGAGCATTTAGGCTGTTTCTAAATCTTAGCTATGGTAAATTGTGCTGCTGTGAACATAGGGGTGCATATATCCCTTCTGATAGATGTTTCTAGTTTCTTGGGATATATTCCTAGCGTTGATTTTTTATTTGCCATGTAATTTTTTTGTCTTATGTGTTGGGGGGGGTGCAAAGATAATTGGTTATTTTCTTTTTCTTGTTTTTAATTGTTTTGAGGGTGTTTTTTTAATATGTCAAGAAATATTTTCTGTTTTCTACATTTTTAGAAGTTAAATATTTAAATGTATTTTGTATCTCTTCTTATATATTAGCATGTATTCCTGACTAAAAAATCAATCAACTCTTTACCTTCCTCCCAAACAGTACCTGACTACAGATACAACAGAATGTTAATTTATAACTCATATATTCTCTTTCAATGTCATGTTATTTTTCTAATATATTAGTTATTATATTTAAGGTAATACTGTCATAACTATACAATTAGTAGTATTTGTTAGAAAAGAAATACTTGTAATTTATATTTATCCAAACATTTAGATTTATTCTCCATCTCAGCATTACGTGTCACATCCTAGTTTCATGGGTTTAGATTCCTGCTTTATTACTTTTTCAGCAAAATTCTGGGAGTTTCAAATTCTTTGTTTGCTGAAAACATGTATTTGCACATTCTTCAACGATAATAAAGCTGTAGCATTGGTTACGTTTACATGTTTATTTTTATTTGTTTCTTTTCAAGTTCTCTACAACATAACTAGTTATAGGTTTCATTTTATTTCTTTGTTGATGTGTATTATCTTGCTCATGATTAGTGCACTGTGCTCAACATAGGTCTGAAAAAACCTTTCTATAATTTTCAAATTCTATAGCAATTCTGGAACCTATTTTTATGCTAATTTTCTGATGTTTAATCAATCTGATTTTATTTTATGTTTTATTTTCAAGTTTATTTGATAGATCTTTAACCACACTTTAATGTTTCAAATTAGCTTATATGACTTGTTCCATTGTCTAGTTCCATAATTTATGATATCCTTTTGATTCTTAATGTCATCTATTTGCACCATCTCTCCCTCCTCTTCTTTTTAAATCAATAACATTAGTAATATAATTAATGTTTACAAAAAAAACCACTTTGGTTTTGATAACAATTTATATTAATTTTTTTACTTCCTATAGTTTTATTCTTCCCTATAGTAATTGATTCTTTCCTTTTTTTATAAGTTCTTAAATGCATGTCTTATGAATTCTCAGCGTTACTACATTCTGATATAAGAATTTAAGGTAAAGTTTCCTCTAATCTCTACTTCATATGTATCACACACCCTTTGTATAGACTTTTTTATATCAAATTCTACTTAATGTCATTATTGAGGAGATAGAAGAGTTAGGTAGAGACGAAAGGGACCACAGGGCTGGGAAATAGGGCATGTAGATGCTGGCAGAGTACAATTTCCTGATAGAGTCCTGTTCTGACAAAAAAACACAGATACAGACAAAATCATCCAGAACTAGATCCAACAAGGCCGCAGTTACTAAGCTGGCCAGAGAAAAAGGGGCACACAAGGGAGAAATAAGCTTTAAAATGTATAGATGTTATTAAAACACGCAGCTTAAGATAACTAATCATGAGGCTCTGAGACTTACAACCAATCTCAAGGCTATTACACAGGCAGATTTCTTCGAAAGGATCAACCAGGAGCTAGCCAAGCAAGTATCAACCCCTAGACAAAAGCACCTGCTGTCTTCTTTCTCTCCGTCTCTCTCTGGAATACAATAGGTTCTGGGGGATGTGTTCCCCTGGGCCCAAGTGGCTTATGGGCATGTGGGACTCTTCACATGGACCAATGGACTTTAATTAGCTTCGATGCTGAACTACCCCAAGCTGCAATATGCAAAGGAAGCTCAGGACCCTGGTCTGCTCCTGGAACCCCAGCTGCACCTTTTCTAGGACTAGTTTCTCTCAGTAATCTTTGCTTCCACCTACCATTTTTGTGCACAAATCCATTCACAACTCAGACACAAATACAACATTTTGGTTTTATTATGACTTACTTGACTTATGAATATTGAGATGTATATTTTTTAAATTTTGAAGTATTTTGTTTCTAGTTCTATCTTAGATATTTGCATCCTGATCAGCCATCTAATACTGGTTCTGAAAACTTTGCTGATATTTCATGGTTGGATATATGTTATTTTTTACATATATATCCCTAGGATGACTTGATGAAAACAGCCTGACATTGTTAAGAACAGTATTCTAGATCAAATTAGTTGTTCAAAGCTTTTTATATGACTGTTTTTGTTTGGTTTAATTGGAAGATAATTTATCTCTTCTAAGAGATATGCTAAATCTCTTTAAGGAAATATACGTTCTGATTTCTAGTTTTTACGAAAGTTGACAATTTGCTTTATAGTTTGGATTATTAGGCAACTATAGGTATACATTATTATAAATCCTTGGTAAGGTGAAACTTTAATCAGTATGTATTGACTCTCAATCTTGCAAAGTAGTGCTTTTAAAATAAAAAACCACTTTCATCTAAATACTACCCAGAATAGAAAATTGCATGAATTAAAAATAAACACATTACAATTTGTAAAACTATAATTTTTTTTTCTTTCCTTCTGAAAATGATGGGTCTCCTAATTTCTCCAGCTTGTCTCCCAAGTTGGAAATGCTCTGGGGAGCAGTTATCATATGGCCATTTGAGTCACCTGGTGTGAAATAATAAAAGCTGGCAATGAGAAGTCACAAGAGACCCTGCTACCTGAAGGCAGAGCCAGTGCATTAATATGACCTTGCTCTAGTTATGGTCAATAAAGTTTACTCGAGAGTCTAATGAAAATATTTTCACAGCTTTCTTAAGAATGTATGACGAGGAACTTTCCATGAATTTTTCTTTACGTTATTGAAAACAGCTGGCCCCAGCAATGCAATCCTAATGAAAGCAGCATGATTTCTGGCAACATGTACTGGTCAATTATGGATTGCTATACGTGGTCATTTTATCTAAATTTAAATAAAGATAATAAAAAAAAAACCTGATAGTGAGCCATTTTTAATTTTTAAAGGAAAATATGCATAAACAGACTCAAAGATGTATTGTACCTTTTAAATCTTGTTAAAATATAATTTAAAATTTAAAGATTTGCCAAAGTTACTATGAAATTATTTATGTTCACCAAGTCACATATTTTGTAATAAAATAATCACTATTTGAGAAATTAAAATTTTAACATATAAAAATAAATTGAAACCAAATTGATTATCTTCTCAGATACCATTCTTAAGGAAGCAAGTTAATACCTTCAATAGATTAAACGTGTTTATTTACATGACACTACCTGCTATTTTCTACTTAATTATCCAAATTTGATCGAACATGATGAGCTTCCTAAGTTCCCCCTTTTCTTAGAATTTTTGCTAACTAAGATGTAAATAATAGGGAAAAAACTGAATTCAAGGAGTAACAAAGTGGTAAGAATGAGTTAGTTTTATTTATAACTTTTTTTTATTCTGTATAAATACACATCCATAGTTTTAAAAAATATTTAAATATGGGAAAAATGTTCCACAAAGTTCTTGTATCTCATACTGCATGTAATCAAAAACCAAAAATTTTAATTGGTGTTCAAGCTTTACAAATAAAATTCCTCATGTAAATGATCTATCACTCACCATGGAAAATTTAAAGTTAAAAATAATGTGCCTCCTAAATTGAGGTCAACTTATAATTGGCAACTGACTGTTCACACCCTGATTTTAGATATATGCAGGCTCAACTCACAGCAATTTCTGTCAAAATTTAAAATTGGAAGCAGTAACACTTCATAAATTCATCAAAGGGTATGTTATATGAAGGGTAAATTTTCACCAAAAAATAAAGACAGTATGGGTTTTATGTTTATTAGAAGCATATTCACATTCATTTAATTGGGGAAAATGACATTTTAAGTTAATATAGTAAAGAGCACAATGTCACATACTTGGTGTTGTACTTCCATACAAATGATGGATTGCATTTAGTGCTTCTCTCTCTTTTTCTATTTCTATGCCTCTACTTCTCTTTCTATCTCAATATTTACTTTGAAAACCAGACAAGATAAATGGAGTATAAAATTAGGTATTAAAATATTATTTGTTTTAATCAAACCATTAAAAATTGAAATCTGTTAAGTAAGTTCATTTAGACTGAATTAAATATCATCACATGCTTATTATTAGAGATTAGAGGCCTGGTGCACGAATTCGTGCATGGGTGGGGTTCTTGAGGGTGGTGGACAGAGATTGGGTCAAAAATCTGTAGTCCAATGCCACCTGCAGCCTCTATCTAATGTTCCTGCTAACCCAGCCCTACTGTGCCTGCTTCGGGCTCATGCCCAATCAGTCCCAATTGGGAGAGGCTCAAGCTGCCACACCAGGAGCCTGTGTCTGGTGCCCTCCCAAGGGGAGTGGCTTGTGGGATTGGGCTGATATTGGCTCTCCGACAACCCTAGAGGGGTCCCAGATTGCGAGAGGGCACAGGCCAAGCTGAGGGACCCCTCCGGTGTACAATAGGGCCATGGAGTGACTGCAGGAGGCCTCCAGGGAGTGTCTGGCCCATCCCGTTTAGTTCTGATGGGCTAGAACCCAGCAGCAAGCCAACCTACCAGTTGGAGCATCTATCCCTTGGTGGTCAGTGCACATCATAGTGACTGGTCAACCAGTTGACTATGTGTCCCTCTGGTGGTCAGTGCATGTCATAGCAAGTGGTTGAGCAGCCTTATCATATCATTAGCATGTAATGCTTTGATTGGTTGTTCTGCCGTTCGGTCTATTTGCATATTATCCTTTTATTACATAAGATTGAAATTACTCAATTTGGTATTTTAATAATAGAACACTCTTGAAAAGTATGTTGAAAAAATGCCATTCAGATACTGTTACATTGAACAATGTTAAACAGGCAAGGGCAATCATTTATTAATATAAGATTATTGCAGTCAGGAAAGAAAGCCAGATCTCAGGCTCAACTCTGCTAACACAAAAGTTGATAGAAATTGCTGAATTATATGATAGTTCTATTTTTAATTTCTTGAGGAGCCTCCATACTGATTTTTGTAGTGAGGTTGGAGAGGGAAGTCATAACCCTTCTCTATATTGAAAAATGCTACGTACTTCTTTGTCCTATATGTACTATTTCAACTTTGATTGGGTCTAAATATATAGAATTTTTTGTTCATTTAGTCCAACCCAATTTTAATTATTGCTACTATCACCTACTATACTAGGCATTTTACCTGTATTATTTTTCATGTTTATAGCAAATTGGGGAAATAGAATAGTTTTCATGTTGAATATGAGAATAATGAAGATAACAAAGTATGCTACAACTTGCCAAAGGAACACAGTTTGTAAGTAACAAAACCAGGTTCTAATACAAGCTTTCTTATTCCAGAGCTTACATATATATATATATAATAACTTAGATCATCAGGAATCTAATCTTCTTTCTTTTACAATCTTAAAATGCTATGGAGATACTAAGAAATTTCCACTGGGTTACATTATTTAACAAACATTTAATTCATATGGAGTAGCAGGCTAAATACTACAACAAGTGATACAATGTACCCAGTAATTAGAAGATTAATTTTAGCAGGAAAGATAAGTCAGTAAGTAAACTACTAGGAAACACTATAAAAACAAGGAGGGAAACATCCAGAGAATTATATGGAAGTATAAAGAGGAGATATTTCATCTAATCTTTTGGGGAATGGAAGGTAACAAGTAAGCTTTGTCTAGAATGATGAGCAAGATGTAGGCATGTGCAGGAATGGGCAGAGAACATGATAGAGAAAATTAACAAAGGAAAAATAACAATGCACATAAGTAAATAAGAAAGCAGAATACTGATATGCAAGTATGATTACATTTCCATGTTCTTATAATAAGAACAATATACTAGCATGCTTTAACAATGCTCGTAAAAATCTAACTAATGGAACAGATCAATGTTACTCTGAACCTTATTAGGTGGAGGAAATGCATATAGAGGATCAACATGTATAAAGCATATATACAGATAGTATTGACTAGATAAAAAACATGGATTTATTTAATAGACAATTGACCTAATGAAAACAATGCTTTAGAAATATTATTTAAACCTACATTGTACTAAATAGTTTGGGGAAAAGAAATTGGTTAATGATACTACACAATTACTAGTTTATTGATCTTGACAACTAATGTAATATTGGAACAAGCAAGTGGAATTTAGCAGAGATTCATAAATTCATACATCAGTAAATATTGAAACTATACCACGTGAACTTGTAAATTTAGAGAGAATACTTGATACTAAATCCCAAAGTAATACACAATAGAAATCTTTAAAAAAAAACAACAAAGTTATAACTTCTGTTTATATAATTGTTGACAGTTATGAATAACTTATACAATTATTACACTCTAGGCAAGAATTTTTTAATTTTGCATAAGAATTAAGTCAAAATGGAATGAGGTAGTGAAATAATTTTGGAGTTAGAATAGCGTAGGAGTTATATATTAAGAGAAACTTTCCTTAGTTGGCCAGTTTGGATCCAAAGTAGATAACTAGAGCTTGATGAACTAGTTTATTAAAACTTTAGGAAAAGGCTGAAGCCGGTTTGGCTCAGTGGATAGAGCATCGGCCTGCGGACTGAAAGGTCCCAGGTTCGATTCCAGTCAAGGGCATGTACTGCGGCTGCGAGCACATCCCCAGCAGGGGGTGTGCAAGAGGCAGCTGATTGATGTTTCTCTCTCATGGATGTTTCTGACTTTCTATCCCTCTCTCTTCCTCTCTGTGAAAAAAAATCAATAAAATATATTTTAAAAAAAAAACTTTATGAAAAGGTTGCTTGGAAGAATAGAGTATTTCCAATACAAATCAGGAGGAACCCAGAACTCTAATCAAGATTAAATTGAGCATTTGCAAGGATTGAAAATGTGGATAATTCATAATGAAATAATGGATTCATCTTTTGAAAATACTAGCATATTTTTTATCAGAGAATCTATTTACTACTCAAGACATTTGGCTTTGAAAATATATTATGCAGTCTGCAACTTCTAAAAAGAAAATATTGTAGATAGACATTAATAAGACTCCTGCAATAGTCCTGGCTTGAGAAGTGTAGCTTCTCCAGAAAAAAGCTTTGCGGGGAATCAAGGGAGTGAGGAGAACAGGAAATGGGTAGGAGGAATGGCTGAGATCACCAGATTTACTTAGTTCTAAATTCCCATAGTTTTACTATATAGTGTATATTTTCTACACTATATAGGCTAATCAGTAAATACTTTTTCATAACACTCTTCTAGCTTATGGAAATTATACTTATAAAATTATATTGAATTTACTGCTTTCTGCTTTTGTTCTAATATATAGGGCTAATAACCTCTTCCAAGTCTTTCAAATTATTGCTTAGCTGAATTCATTTTAATTTATGTTTGTCACTCTGAAATTGTAGTTAATTATCTATGAACTACCATTTACTCTGAGTACCAAGTAGTTTCTTTATTTCACTGTTTTAATGCTTAGCTGGATTCAGTCTCATACCACAATATATTTCAGTATTACTATTAAAGATAACACATAGCTTCTATAATCATATTATTTCAATAGATAGCACATTAAATTGAAACTTACTAAAATCCAAAAACTGAAACTGAGATAAATTTTAAAAACAATTAGAAACTTTAATGACTTGTGAACTTTTGCTTATTTACCTACTAATTGTGAATTAAAATTATTCTGCTACTTAATTTTAAGATTTCATTGGTAGTGGTATGAAATTGCTATCTAGCAGCATCAATATAGTGTTAATTGCCTTAATGAGTATAAATGAAACAATCTGCTTTCTATACTTGGTTTTATATTAAAATAGTAATTCATAGAATAAATTATTGTTTATTGGTTCAAAAGATTTTGAAGGTAGAGCAAGTTAATGAAAGAAAAAATTAAAAATGAATATTACATTAAAATTATTTTCTTTGAACAAAAATTGTTTTCATATTTTTTGGAAATAAACTACTTTCAGTTATAGAATTATCAATTAATAATTAATTAATGTTTCCATGTAGACTCTTTTTTGTGTGTAGCTATTAATATGCATTATGTGTAGCTATTAATATGCATTATATACATACATGTTCAACTTTTATTAAAAATATTTCAAGCAGTATATAAATGAGGTGAACCCTGTATAAAGTAAGATTTTTGTCTTTTAATAATCTAAAGGTGAAAACAAATCACAGAATCTATTAACATTGAATCCATTTTTAATTACTTCCTAGTCCCAAGAAAAATAAATAGCTATTTAAGATGTATCTATTTCTATGACATTGTACTTTAAAATTAACTTTTAGGGAATGGACAGATTAGTGCTCATATGAAGTTGAATACTGAACAGAGCTCTGGCCTCAAGGTTTTCCCTCCCAGAAGGATATCTGTACAAAACTGGCAATATGGGGAGCACTGTTTGCAAAAATTCTGATGAAAGGCTGAAGACAGAAATTTTCCTAAAGATAAGCAATGGGTTTCGAGGCAGGAAAAGCAGTGAACCTGGATCTTGGACTTTGCTCCCCCTGAAAAGCTGGATGGGTGTTGACTCAATTTGGTTGTATGGGCTGCTGTGAGTAATTTTTTCTCAAAGTGGGAAAAGGAGATCCTCTTTGTCAAGGAAAATATCTGAATATGTAATTTTAAATTTAATATTGTAGTTGTTTTCTTTTCTAAGAGTATAGCACCATCCCCACAGAGACCAATTTCCTGAAAAGCACGTCTTACTTATGGCACTAGCTGATAGTGTGTGGAAGTCCATAGAGCTCACTCCCTGATACTGGAGAGGAGCGAGCAGCAATGGCAAGTATAGGAAGTTAGTGTGCTATGGGATACACTTAAACTCTTATAACAAAGGCATGACTCAGTGGTTGAGCACTAACCTATGAACCAGGAGGTCAGATTTCAATTCCTGGTCAAGGCACAGGCCGGGTTGTGGGCTCAATGCCCAGTGTGGACCTGCAGGAGGCAGCTGATCAGGAGTCTCTCTCCTCATTGATGTTTTTATATACCTCTCTCTCTTTCTCCCTCTCCCTTCTTCTCTGAAATCAATAAAACATGTTTTTTAAAAATCGTGCATAAACTTTATTGTTCAGGATATTTCATCCCAGGTCTTCATCCCTCCTCCTCCGGGACTCATGAGACTGAGAGTTTCTGAGAAGACGGGCCATTGCATTCAGACACTTGACAGGAGGATGACTGATGTTTCAGCCGTGATTCGACAAGACTTTACCAGTTTCTTTGGAAATGTTCTCTTTCTTGACTCTATCACTGTTGATATACAGGTTGTGATAGTGACATAGTTTAACAAAATGCTACCTTTAGGGGACACTGTGTTAGGGACATATGAAATCTCTTCGTATTGTTTCTTACAGCTCCATGTGAATATACAATTATCTAACTAGTTTTTTTAAAAAGGAAAAAAAAAATTGCAGTATCCAAGGCTTAGTACTTTTTTAGCAAACAGTCAATATCCTACAAATATCAAACAATCGGGCCCAGTCCCTCGTCCCTCTTGCCTTCAGGGAGGAAGCACTTACAGAAGAGCCTTAGCATACTTGTCGCCTGTGTAGCTGCAGAAACTACTTGGCAGAAGGAGACATGTGACTGTGCACTCTGGCACCCTCAAAAGATATGCAGAGATGCTCATGGCCTTGGCAGAGTATCTTTCAATTTGCTTGATTTATAAATATGTTTCTGAAATGTGTCCTTTAAAAAGTTTTTGAATTTGCTTCAAATCCAAAGAGGCTTTGCTTTTAGAAGACTTTGTATTTTTGCCCGGCTGTGAGCATGGACCTACAAACCAGGAGGTCAAGGCTCCATTCCCAGTGAGGGTACATGCCGAGGTTGAGGACTTGATCCCCAGTGTGGGGCCTGTAGGAGGCAGCCAGTCAATGATTCTCTCTCACTGATGTTTTTCTTTCTCGCTCTCTTTGTTTCTCTGTCTCACTCCCCTCCTTCCTCTCTCTAAAATCAATACAAATAATTTTGAGTCAATGGGGAAAAAAGAAGATATATGTATTACTATATGTAATACTTTAAAGAACAAAAAAGAAATAAATATATTTTTGTATTTTAATTTGGTGAATAAATTCTCAGCCTGACCTTTGTCATACCACCTTGGTTTTGTGTGTGTTTGTAACTCTAAAGTCTCAGCAAAGTACCTTTTTGTGTGACCCAGCACCAGAGTTTATAATTGATTTATCTTAGCCTTCTCGTAGAAGGCACAGCTCTGTTTTGTTGCACAGTGAGAGCAGGTTGTTTGGGATCAAAGATTCACAGAGGTAGGAATTCTGTCATATTTCCCACCTAAGCCCAGAGTTTTGTCTCCTTTATTTCACATCTTGTGGGACTTAAAAACTAAATTTCAATTTCACTCATTTTGGAAATGCCCTCAGAGCAAAGGCTGCTGCTTATCTTTCTTAATTCTTAGCTTCATGATTTTGCTTATTTTAATTCTTTTGTCTGAACATTACTTGATATTTTGCCAGTTTACCATTTAAAAATATATCTTACTTAAAAATGTTAGTCATTATCCAAAAAAGGGTAATTTCAAGGCTCCTAACTCTCATATTATTGTTATAGATGGTCCTCCTGTGCTTATTTTATAAGATATTGCAAAATATAAAGCCTGAAGAACTTCTCATAACACAGTATTAGATTTAACACCATGGAAGATTTCATGGTTAGTTCATTTTTCTCTTTCTAACTCACGTAAGTGATTCCATGAGAAAGGAACAATATTATCTTCGTTTCATATACTCTGTTACTGACAGTTTAGCTAGGACATAAATATATAGATTAAGGAAGCATTGGAATTGGTAAAAGACCAACAATTTTCAATTTCTTCCTTCCCAAGATGGTCCAGAATTTCTTACTATAACTCCATGAGAATTCCTGATCATTTTCCCCTTGTAGTATATAGTCTGTGTAGTAGTTAGAATGTGTGGTTATGTATTTGTACACAAGACACTAGTATTGAAGGGAAATCAAGTAATATATTTTAATGTTGAAATAAATTCAGTAAAGGTTTTGTTAGAAGCCTTTTTTGTCTATTACAGTTATAAGTAAAATAGAAAAGGGACACTTTTTAAAAGTTTAGTCTTCAAGCTACGTGCTATTTAACATGTTTAAACTTTGGAGAAACACATGGAAGAAAAATGCTTTTTTCCCAAAATTCTTTGGAGAAACACTAGTAAGAAAGAGATTACTCATTCTAAATCCAGAGATGGTAAATTAAGACTATGCAAAATGTATTCTGCTGAAGACAGAACAATTTCATAAGATATAAAATCCTTTTTAATGAAAACAATACTTTGCAAGGAAAAAAAGAAACATTTTCAAATAGTTTGGATCCAAACAGAAAGGACTTAGAATCTTTGATCTATGCCCTATGAGCTAAATTTTATTTGACAAACAATATAAACTCTCTGATGTATAGTTTTCTTACCTTTAAAATGTGAATAATAATATCTACTTAATAGTTTTATTATAAGGATTTCGTATAATAACACATAAATATATAGTAAACACTGTAAGACCTTAGTAAGTAGTAACTGAGATGTATTATTTTAATATTTAAATTACTGTGAATATCTCATAGTGTTTCTGAATGCACAAATTAAATGTTTCATTTAAAGTATAGCTAATTGAGGGAGAACTAAGATGGCGGCAAAGGTGAAACACCTATCTTGCCGTCATAATCAGCAATTTTAAAACTACAACTTAATGAAAGAACAAACACCTTCCAGAATCAACAGAAGGCTCGCCGAGTGAAAATTCCAAAAATAAAAGTGAAAATAAGACACTGTGACTCGGAGGAGCGGCGACGAACAGCGTTGAAAGATTCGCGCAGAGAGAGGTTTGGAGTGCGCGCCGCGGAGAGGGTGGGCTGCTGAAAACCGGCCAGTTTTCTCGAACGAGGAGACAAAGGCATCCCACTGGACTGATTCTCCAGCTCTGGGCGAAGTCCAGAGAACCCACTATCACACGGGGTGAAAACTGGACAGTGGGAGGGCATGCCGAAGCTCAGGTGCTGCCAGGTCTCCCAGCTTGTGGAGAAGGCAGCTTGCGCGAACAGCTTGGCTGCGTGACGGTGCAGGGAGCTCTCTGCAACTTGTCTCTTATTCGGAAAACCGTCAGACTGCTTTGTTTCACGACCCTGGGGGAGACATTTCGCATGCAGACTCATTTTGGGAAAGTCTGAATTCCCCGGCAACCTGCAGCCGGTGGAGCTTCTCAGTGGCTCTCTCTCAGAGGTGCTGGCGGCCATTGCCCCAGGCACAGAGTCCCTGGGGCCGCATAGGGTGGAGCTAATGCTGTCTGCTTGGCCCAGAGTCTCCGCCCACCCAACCTGAGCACAGCTGAGCTTCACAGACAATTGACCTGGAGGTCAACCCTCCAAGTGCTAACAAGGATTAACTGAGCTTAACTTCAGCAAGACTGTGCAGCCCATATCCACCTCAGGTAACCGGGGAGGCTGAGCCACTATCCCTAGTAGGAAGTCTACCACACAAAGCTAATTGACCAACTCAGGGAAGCAGCCACCATGCAGCAACATGGAAAGAAATCAGATGTGAAAGAAATGGAGGAAAAAAAACGACTGGACATGGAATTCAGAACCACGGTTATAGGGTTTTTTAAGAGGCTCCAACAAAAGATCGAGGCCTATAAAGAAATAAGCAAGACCACAAAGGAAATGAATGAGTCCTACAAGAAAATGAACAACACCCTCAAGGATATAAACGAGACCTGCAAGGAAATTATCAAGACCAACGTGGAAATGATCAAGACCAACGTGGAAATGAATGAGTCCTACAAGGAAATGAAAGAAACCCTCAAGGATATAAAGCAGACTCTCAAGGATATGAAAAAGGACCAACCAGAAATTAAGCATACACTGACTGAAACAAAAAATATTAAACAAAGACCTAAAAGTGCCCTGGAGCACCCCAAGAACCAAGTTAAAGATTTGAAATACAAAGAGGTAAAATCCACTCAGCTGAAAAAGCAAGAAACCAAAAGAATCCAAAAAATTGAAGATATTGTAAGGGGCCTCTGGGACAACCTCAAGCATACCAATATCCGAATTATAGGGGTGCCAGAAAAAGAGAGAGAGCAAGACAATGAAAACCTATTTGAAGAAATAGTGACTGAAAACTTCCCACACCTGGTGAAAGAAATTGACTTAGGAGTCCAAGAAGTGCACCGAACCCCAATATATAGGAACCCTAAGAGGACCACACCGAGGCACATCATAATTAAAATGCCAAGAGCAAAAGACAAAGAGAGAATATTAAAAGCAGCAAGAGAGAAACAGTTGGTTACCTATAAGGGAGCACCCATTCGACTGTCAGCGGATTTCTCAACAGAAACGATGCAGGCCAGACGGGAGTGGCAAGAAATATTCAGTGATGAACAGCAAGAATCTACAACCAAGATTACTCTATCCAGCAAAGATATCATTCAGAATTGAAGGTCAGATGAAGTGCTTTGCAGATAAGAAAAAGCTAAAGGAGTTCATCACCACCAAACCAACATTATATGAAATGCTGAAAGATATTCTTTAAGAAGAGGAAGAAGAAAAAGGTAAAGATGAAAATTATGAACAACAAATACACATCTATCAACAAATGAACATAAAAATCGAGTGAATTGATAGGCTGTTGAACAGGATAGACTGGTGAATATAACAGAGACATGGACATAGAGAGGGAATGGACTGACAATTCTTGGGGAGAAAAGGGTTGTGGGAAGTGCAGCAAGAGACTGGACAAAAATCTTGCAACAATGGGAGAGGACAGTGGGGAGGGGGAAGGGAGGGTGGAGGTTGGGATAGGTACAGGGTGGAGGGGAGCTATAGGGGGATAAAAAGGGGAAACAATGTAATTAATAAACTGAACAATAAAGATAAAAAAATAAATAAAATAAATAAAAAATAAAGTATAGCTAATTTTTCTTAAATATGTATTTTTTCTTTTATTGTTTCTAATTGCCTATATTTATCAGTAATATATCATCTTCTATAATTAGCAACAAAAAAAACTTTTATGGAAAAAATATAATTCAAATAAAATGTGCTTGATTTGTTTTAGGATTGAATTTTAAATTACTCCATACATTAGGACCAATTTTATTTGTCCATTTTTGAGGTGTAGAAATTTAGGTAACTTGTATGTATGTACATAATTAACATAAAAAAGATGTGGAGCACACACTTGAAAAGACTGCTCACAGAGCTTGCACTGTTCAACTGAAATGTGACGGCTCTCTTGGCCTGCAAGCTCCCAAATTGAGGATGTAAATTATAATGAAATCTCTAGTAGTCAGAACATAGTCATTAGCATGTTCCTGTCAATCTGCCTTAAAAAACCTTTTGCTAATACATTTGCATATTCTTGGTTAGTCCAGAATTTTGTCAGTTCTTTTCATTATTATTGCACATGTTCTTGATAGTGAAAAACAACTTTTCAATGCTTTTAATATCATACCCTTTAAAGTAGAATTTCCTAACTCCTAAGATAAAATATGTCTAATTCTAGGCCAGTCCTGATTAGCTTGCATATCAGAATATGAAATTTATCTAATAGTTTAATCTTATAACTGGGGAAATTAGATATATATTCCAAACCAAGTGGGATGCTTATTTGCTTGTTGTTGTTGTTTTTTTTATGTGGTGGTAATTTTTAAAAATATTATTTATTGATATATTAGTGTTCTAATTTTCATTTATTCTCAAAATTTCTTTTTTCCCTCTACAAGCAGAAAGCTATTCATTAAAAGATTAGCAATATGATTCTTCAGTTACTGCTGGTATAGTGTCTAACTTAGGAATCTTGTTTTCTATCTTACTCAAAGGAGAAATAAAGATTTTCATAGGATAAGCTTCCTTAAGAAAGAAAAATAAGTTTATGAAAGTCAGGGTAAAAGTATTTTTTTATTGACAGTACAAACATAGAAGTGATTATTAGTTTTTAAGTCTTGTTTTGTTATGGCTTCTAAGGAGATAGTTTTTTAAAAGTGCAAGTAGAAAGAATATCTAAATTGTGGATAGTGCATTACTTCATATTTACAAAATCCTTAAAATGTAAAATTTTGAGGAATTACTTGATTTTTAAAATAGTTTGAATAAATGATAATTGACTTGTTTAACTTTATGCTATTTAAATTAATCAGTATAATCATTATTGATAAAAAGTAAACATGTTTTATACTCACAAATTATGTTCAGTTAACATAAAAATCACTGAGTTTTTTCTATACCTATAAAACACATTGGAGTTATTCTGAAATTAGTTTCCTTTGGTGGGATAAATATAGCAGTGAAGTCATAAAGAATACTTTAAGGACTACAGACAGACCATTTGGTTGAAGATATAACTGAATTAAGAGTCAAGTCCTCTCTCTTTTTTAGTTGCTGGGTAGTTATCAAAGGCTCAGTAAATTTCCAGCTATGAAAAAGAATAATCTATTGATTTATGCACACTCATGAGACAGGAAGAATTACAGATGGGAAAATTGAGACATTACAGATTTAGATATACTTTTTTCTTGAGTGGAAATATGAGGAAGCTGCAAAGTATCTGATATTATACCAAAAAAATAGTTCTTGAAAACTGATTTAAAAATTAAGAAGCTGCTTATTCTCACTTTTATTTTAATGAAGAGTCTTAAATGTACTCTTAATGATATTTTAATGTAAGAAACTTTTTTAAAGTTTTGAAATTTCAATTCTAATGTCTTATAGTTTGTTTTGCATTTTCCTGATCCTTTTTAAACCCAGATTTCCACATCATCTGATGGACTACAGATTAGATAATAATGTTGCATCAATATTAGTCTCCTGTTCTGTGATTACTCATGAGACTGTCCTCTTAGAATGAACACATTGAGGAATTTAGGGGTAAAGGGTCACATGAAAGTATTATATAATCTACAATTTGAGCTTAATGTTTAGAAATGTAATCTTTATATGCATGTGTTATTTTATGATTGCTTTATCTATAAATAGCTTTAGCTGATACATAAGAGATAGAATAATAAAGTGAAGGAGCTAAAATGCAGACAATTTGTGACTCTGGTGAAAGACATGACCATAAAGGTCTTGGCATGCATTGTAATTTACTGATTTTTGTGAACTCAAGCTTCTCATCATTGCTGGATTGTGATATATTTGACCATATAATTTAATAATCAAATTATGTTTAGCTATATTTTCATTTTTTAAATATTTTTTATTGATTTCAGAAAGGAAGGAAAAGTGAGGTATAGAAACATCAATGATGAGAGAGAATCATTGCTTGGCTGCCTCTTTCACACTCCATACTAGTCTGCAAGCTAGGCAAGTGCCCTGACTGGGAATTGAACCTTGACATTCTGATTCCTAGGTCTATACTTAACCACTGTGACACACTGATCAAATTAGCTATACTTCCTTTATTTATTAATCACCATTTTATAGTTTTATTTTATACTAAAGGTAGGGTCCCTAGGCCTGGCTGCTGATCAGGGTCAATCGGGGCCTTCCTTACCCTAGTGCCAGCTTCTTTCTGTGCCACCTCCTGGTGGTCAGTCATGTCATAGCAAGCAGTTGAACTCTGGGTCAGCTGAACTCCCAAGGGGACAATGTGCATATTACCCTTTTATTATATAGAACTAGGTGATTTTGTTTTCCCAATAATCTTTTGAGCTAAAATATTCTATGGGGTTTTTACAATTAAATTATATATGCTAGTAGGAAGCTGAGCTATCATAGAATAAAATTTGCAAACTGATATAGTATTATTTTCATTTCTTACTAAGCACCTATATATTTATTTGATTTATTGACTATATTTTTCTCATTATTTGGAATCTCATTTTAGTTTTAAATAACCACTTTAATTATTGCTTTTCCTTATTGATCATTCCTAATATAAGCAAAATTAAGTAGGTTTACTAAATATTAAAATGGACAAAACCAAAGATTTGATGGTAACACTATATATAGGTATCCTCCAAAAATGTATATATACACTTTGAATAATTATAAAGGCAGTATTTATTAAAATACATTCATTTTCAAAATTGAGCTATCAGCTGTTACAGTCCATATATATTATTGGGACACCCTATATATTATAATTAGTCTTCATTCTCTCATATATCATGTGAATGGGAAATGAATCAGAAGAGAATAAAAAGCTAAAAAAAGAAGAGATACATGGCCACAGATATTTAGCATGTTTTACATAATGTCAGCCAATCCTCTGAAGAGTAACTTAAATATAGTATAAGGATAAAGAAAAAAAGTCATACTTTAAATTATAACTATAAGCAAAAGAGTAAAGCATGGAGATTTGATTTGTATCAGAAATGTTCCTTAATAAATAACACACAGAGTTAGAATTTTCAACCAAGCATAAATAAACCAGGAGGCTTTGGGTATAAATAACTGACAAAGATTCGCTCAAGGACCTTAGGATTTGCAAACCATAATCACAGCTAGACAAAAATTCTGAAGTGTGTCAAAGAAGAAAGGAAAAGTTAAAATATTTTAACATAGAAACTTTTCTAAAATTTCTGATTTTAGATCAGAATTTTATTATAGTAAAAGATACATTCTTAAAATTAATCAATCCTGCATTATTTGCCTTAATATTGATTCAGATCCATCAGTTATCAGGTTTTCTGGATGATGGATACAAGGTGGTCTGGGAGCAGGCACCAGAATGTCCTATCAAGTACAGTGGTCTGGGTAATGGATGCCAGATTGTCTGGATATGTGAGTGTTTTAGGGGGTAATGTGAGGGTTATTTGGAGGTCTGATATGTAACCAGGGAATGATGCAGAAAAGGAAAGTTCAGAAGTTTAAGTTCTCAGGCTAGTTTATACAAGAATAGAATATTTTTCTCATAATTCAACCTACTCGACATAGGTAATTTAACAGCTTGATTATAGTGACTGTTTTATTTCTTCACTCTATTTATAAGAATTTTCTTTATATAAATTTAAATTTTATTTATTTATTTATTCATTTATTTACTTGCTTGCTTGCTTATTTATTGTTGACCCTATTACAAATGTTCCCATTCCCCTCACCTTTTTTGCCCATCTCTACCCATCCCTGGCCCCTCCCTCCCTCTGGCCTTTATCACAAGATTGCTCATAGTTTAATCCTTAATTATTGTTATAAGCTTTTTGTGATTTTATTATAAAATAACTATAAAGATATGTTTTTTTATTGGGAAACATTACTAATTGAAATTTTCTAGCTATATTTGAGAGTAAAATAATTTTACATTATTCTATACCTAAGTTTTTTCCTTATATAATTAATCATGCAAGTAAACTAATAACACTGATAAAGAAACTGTTATATTTTTATACACAATATTACTGAAAATAGATATATATATTTACTTAAACATGATATAATTTTATTGTAAAAATTGTGAACTATTCAAAAAATTGGGAGGCTTCCAAATACTGTCCCATTTTAACTTTGATTTTATATATTGAAATTTATATGATAAAGACTATGTTAAACTCTAAGTACATATACTAGAGGCCTGGTAGACAAAATTCATGCACGGGGGGCACGGAGTGTCCCTCAGCCCAGCCTGCACCCTCTCCAATCTGAGACCCCTCAAAGGATATCCAACTGCACATTGTACTTTCAGGCTTAAATGGACAGTCAGACATACCTCTCATAATCTAGGACTGCTGGTTCCCAACTGCTCACCTGCCTGCCTTCCTGATTGCCCCTAACCACTTCTGCCTGCCAGTTTGATCACCCCTTTACCACTCACCTCCCAGCCTGATTGATGCCTAATTGCTCCCCTGCCAGCTTGTTTGTCCATAAATACCCTCCCTGCAGGCCTGTTACCCCTCAACTGCCCTTCCCTGCAGGCCTGGTCACCCCCAACTTCCCTCCTCTGCCAGCCTAGTCACTCTAACTGCTCTCCCCTGCAGGCTTGATCACCCCTAACTGTCCTCCTTTGCAGTACTGGACCATCCCAAATGCCCTCTCCTGCTAACCTGATCAACCACAACTGCCCTCCCCTGCAGGCCTGGTTCTTCCCAACTGCCCTCCATTGCTGGCCATCTTGTGGTGGCCATCTTGTGTCCAATGGGGGCAGGATCTTTGACCACATGGGGCAGCCATTTTGTGTGTTGGAGTGATGGTCAATCTGTATATTACTCTTTTACTAGAGAGGTTAGAGGCCTGGTGCATGGGTGGGGCCCAGCTGATTTGCCCTGAAGGGTGTCCCAGAACAGGGTGGATGTTCCCTTGGAGTGTGGGGCAGCCTGGGCAAGGGGCATGTGGTGGTTTGCAGGCTGGCCACACCTCCCAGCAACCCAAGTGGAGGCCCTGGTATGTGGGATTTATTCATCTTCTACAATTGAAACTTTGTAGCCTGGAGTGGAGTCAAGCCTCCTTTTCACTCTGAGGCCACAGTCATTTCTTTGGGGATTTATTTATCTTCTATAATTGAAATGTTGTAGCCTTAAGCAGAGGCCAAGACAGGCCAGGGCTGCAGAAAGCTTGGCTTCCTCCATCACCAGAGGCAACCCTAGCCTCTGCTCTCTTCAGCTCTGTGGCTGCCACCATTTTTGTTGAAATTTATTTATCTTCTATAATTGAAACTTTGCATTCTGGAGTGGAGGCCTGGGCCGCCCAGGGTGTGCTAAAAGCTTGGCTTCCTCCATCGCCAGGGAAACCAAAGCCTCCCTCCTCTTCTCAGTGGCTGCAGCCATCTTGGTTGGGATTAATTTGCATACTTGCTCCTACTTGGCTGGTGTGCATGGCTTGTGGGTGTAGCGGAGGTACTGTCAACTTGCATATTACTCTTTAATTTGATAGGATGTATCTGGTAAATAATTTTAAATAGAGATTAAAGTTTTAAAATATAAAAATACTTTTATAAAAATAAAATTATTAAAAAACTTTATTTAAAATACTTTATTAACAAAATAAATCTTTAGTATTGTTAACAAAGAAACCTGCCCAAGGTGGGGCCACTTGCTTCCAAAACAATAAATCAAGACAATTTCAGTTTCAGTTTCTACCATGAGTGGAATTTAAAGTTGAGATTTTCTGATCAACTTTAGTTAAGTAATCTGCCTGCTAAACCCTCTGCAGCACTTCCCGCAAAGATAAGTGATATTACCTGAAATAATTTTTTATTTTCTCTTGCTAATAATTTTCTTGCTCTTCCCAGTTTCCTATAAAAACCTCCCCCAGTTTTGTCCAATTCCTTGGAGCCCCTCTCTGTTCACCAGAGGAGATGCTGCTTGATTCCTGAATTGTTGCAAAAAAGCCAATTAGATCTTTAAATCCATTCAGTTGAATTTTGTTTTTTAATGTGCATAGAATTGTAAAAGCTTTTATGTGTTTTGTTTTGTGGGTTTTTTGTTATTGTTGTTTTTTTGTTTGTTTGTTGTTTGTGTGTGTGTGTGTGTGTGTGTGTGTGTGTGTGTGTGTATGGGGATGGAATTTCTAACATATTGCCTATAAAAAACAAAGAAAACCTCATTCAAAATCAAATTTAGAAGCCCTGAAGGGGGAGCTCTCACCCACTAGCTATTCCTTGCTACCCCTACCTACCAATATGGAAGAAGGAAGAAAAGAATTACTTTGACAAAAGAGGACATGTTTCCCATAGGAATTTCACCTCTTGCTTTTAAGCAAAGAGGGAAGATCCCTTCCTGCCTCAGCAGTGCACCAAGCACCGTTCACAACAAACAAGAAACCACAACCTCAAACTCTTATTCTCCACTGAACTTTGGTTCAAAACAATCCTCGATAATTTTGTCCTGAAACCTAATGAAAGGTAACCTTTCTCCTTGTCTCTTTGAACTTGACTCTGGTTTGCAATACCTTGCTTTTCCCCAATTGCAATTCTCTGTTAATCCTGAATAAACTGACTTTGCTGCTAAATAACTGGTTATTTTATATTTGATGTTGACATTACATATACTGACTATGGCCAGCCTGACTTATTTGGAGAGGCTTATAAAGTGGAGATTATAGTACATCTTTTTTGAACAAATAAAAGCAACTTGGACAAATTCATTATTCCTCTCAAATGAGATATTCAGAGAACTCCCAAAGAACAAGAGAAGCACTTTTCTCCAAGGAAGCTACATTTAACATTGCCTTATAGAGACCAAAGGGACATTCTTTCTAGTAATACAAGTAGATAATAAAATACAAATAGAAAAATCACTCCAGGCTATTACAAAATATACTAGTTATGTTGTTTTTCCCATAGCTTATAAAAAGTCAAAATCCCAGTTGTTTCCTTTTTTTTTTCAAAGACTTAATAAAAACCAACAAAGTCTGCTCAAGTTTATTTCCGTATCTGCATTATCTCCCACAATTGTCACAAACTACAGTCTTCTAAACTTTTAATTTGAAAAATAGAACTCTGGAATATTTATTTATAAGTTTAAAAATAAAATGAGGCAATTTAAAATTTATGTACTATCAAAAGGATCTTAATTTAGTCAGTAAGTTTTATACAAAGTTATAAATTGTGTGCAGAGATAATATATATAAGCAATTCAAAACTGCATAAGAATATGAACATGCAAATATGAAGGTATATATGACATAAAATCATAATGATAAATAAAAATGTTTAAGTTTAATCTTAAATGTATGAAGTTACTATATATATATATATATATATATATACTTTTTTAAGTATATACTTTTTATAAGTATATATATATATGTGTGTGTGTGTGTGTGTGTGTGTATATATATATATATATATATATATATATATATATACCTACCAGCCAGTAGCTATGATGCACACTGACCACCAGGGAATAGACGCTCAATTCTATTTGAGCTGCAGTCACTTGGCAGCGGCAGTTCTCGGGTGATGCATCCTGGAACCACAGAGGGAGGAGGGAGCCCAGTTCTGGGGTGTATCACCTGAAAACTGTCATCTCACAATGTGGGACACCTCAGGAGGTCAGAAAGCCAGTTTTGGCCCAATCCCCACAGGCCAGGCGAAGGACCCCACTGGTGCACAAATCCATGCACCAGACCTCTAGTTAACTTAGAAAGGTAGCCAGTATGATAATACATTTAATTATGTTGCCAATTACTTTTCCCTGTTTTGAACATTTGATGTTTAGCCTGGTATATATCGACATGACTCATGGAGAAGATTAAGTTGTTATTGTTTCATATAATTTCTCATGTAGATTTATGTTGATGTTCCTGTTGCATAAACATTTTAATAAATTTGTGTAGGGTAAAGAAATGAGAACATTTTAACCAATCAAGACATAGAAGGTAAAATCTAAATCCATTTTTCTCTGGTGGATTTATGGACCATCTTAATGGTGTTCTTTGTTTTTAAAGGCAATAATTACTTTCTTGACAACCAGATTGAATATATCTCAGATCAAATTTGATAATTAGAAGTTGTATCAAAATGTTATTTATAACTCCTGCCACATTGGTATCTTCTGTTGAAAATTACATTAAATGGTAATATTTTATTTAAAATATATAGCTGATAATGGCCTTTTTAAGACAAACTAAAATAAAAATGAAATTACAAATATGTTAAACAAAAACATTTACTGCCCAGCTGGTGTTGCTCAGTGGTTGATCATCAACCTATGAAATAGGAGGTTGCAGGTTTGATTACTGGGTAGGGCACATGCCTGGTTTGTAGGCTTGATCCCCAATGTGGGTGTGCAGGTGGCAGCCAATCGTTGATTCTCTCCCATCACTGATGTTTCTATCTATCCCTCTCCCTTCCTCTCTGAAATAAATTAAAAAAACAAAAATTGTACAGACATTTGACATAATTTAACAATCTGGCATATGTATGTCTCCATATATATTTTATTTATCCATCTATATATTTAATAGAAATGCAAAAATATATAATGGCACACATTATATACAATGCTGAATTTTCTTTAAATTTCCATATATATTTATTTAAAATAGCATACTTTTAATATATTATAGGACTTCATTTACAAAGATTATGTATATGTGTGTTAAGAAGTATTTATTCTAGTATCTAGTGCAAATAATGTTAACTAGCTCAAATAATTTCTTTTACAGAAACCTTTTTTTTGAAATAAAGAGAAATGGGAAGATACCTTAATAGTGATAATAGTTTAGAACTAAATAGATACTATTAATTTCTACTAATACTTAGTATATACTGAAAAAATATATTTATTATTAATTTAGGCATTTACTACAAATTTAAACATCATTATTAAAAATCATCTCATTTCTCATAAAGAAGGTTGAATTAAGAGTATGTAAATCAATACTTGCTGATAGAGTTATATTAAAGTATTTCTTCTAGTATTTAGTGCAAATAATGTTAACTAGCTCAAATAATTTCTTTTACAGAAATCTTATTTTTTGAAATAAAGAGAAATGGAAAGATACCTTAATAGTGATAATAGTTTAGAACTAAATAGATACTATTAATTTCTACTAATACTTAGTCTATACTGAAAAATATATTTATTATTAATTTAGGCATTTGCTACAAATTTAAACATCATTATTAAAAATCAACTCATTTCTCATAAAGAAGGTTGAATTAAGAGTATGTAAATCAATAATTGCTGACAGAGTTATATTAAAATCACCAAGAAGTGATTGTTAGGATAAAGGAGTTACCCTAGTGAAAATTTAAAAAATAAAAAAGTTCAAGCAGTAAGGCAACATGGAATATTTTAGTATAGGGAAAATCAAATTTTCCTTATAGTGCTGTGGTTCCTTCTGCTGTCCCATACAATTGATGGAAGAGGTAAGAAAGTCAGGCCGTGAATTAAGTTTTTCAGATGATTCCTGTGTCGCCCATGGGCCAGCAGCAAAAAGCAACAATACATTTTTTTAGGGAGGGAGGGGGGAGGGATAAGTGGTAAAGGACAAGGTTTTATCATGTAGATTGCCTCTTTTTTCTATGGGGGAGAGCACCTACGTGACAAGTTACTTCATTGGTGTTGACCAGAAAATTCTAGATGAGTTGATTAAATTACATTTCTGTGAAGGTTAAAACTGCAGTTAGGTCATATGTTAAGTCTAGGTTTGGTATCACGGGCTTTTGTACAAGTGATGCCATTTTGGGCCTGTGGTTTTCTTTTCAACAATAGAGAAAGACCTGGACTTGGAATTGGAGAGAGAAGCTTGTGCACCTCACAACCATAGGATAAGGCAGGGCCTGCTGGTCTGTGCAGGGGGTGGGTCAGCATTCCATCCCATAAACATGCAGGGCAAGCTCATGAAACAACCAGATGCTAGGCTGATACCAGGCATGAAACCTTCCACTGATGCTGCCTTAGACCTGAGATGACATTACAGAAAGAAGAAAGAGGAAGTGATGCAATCTAACTTCAAAAACCATTTAGTACCATTTATTTTATGCAAAATAGTAGGGGAATTATTATGAAGTGTAATGAGAACTTTGAATGATGTCAAGTAGGAATGTAAGAATTTCAGAAGAGGAATTATTCCACATACAGAAATTCAATTGCTTCCATTTGTTTTCCTTGTACCTCTCTGTTCTATTTCTGTTTTTTATTTTTTAATATATTTTATTGATTTCAGAGAGGAAAGGAGAGGGAGAAAGAGATAGAAACATCAATGATGAGAGAGAATCATTGATTGGCTGCCTACTCCATGCCCCCTATTGGGGATAAAGCCAGAAACCCAGGATGTGTGCTTAATAGGAATCAAAGCTGGGACCCTACATCTGCAGACTGACGATCTACCCACTTAGCTAAACTGGCTAGGGCTTCTATTTTTTGTCTTTTAAAACTTATTTATTTATTTATTTATTTATTTATTTATTTATTTTACAGAGAGGAAGGGAGAGGGATAGAGTTAGAAACATTGATGAGAGAGAAACATCAGTCAGCTGTCTCTTGCACACCCCCTACTGGGAATGTGCCCATAACCAAGGTACATGCCCTTGGCCAGAATCAAACATGGGACCCTTCAGTCTGCAGGCCACCGCTCTAGCCACTGAGACAAGCCAGTTAAGGCTAAAACTAAATTCTTTTAACAGAACTGGCTTTTACAGACATCAGCTAACTAAAAGACATATTACTTTACCATTTCAATATATTATGTTTATACTAGAGGCCCCGTGCCTGAAATTCATGCACAGGTAGGGTCCCTAGTCCTGGCTGGCAATCAGGACCGATTGGGGCCTTCCAGCTGCCAGCCATGGCCATCCCAGCTACAGGCTGCCGGCTGCTGGCTGGGGCCTTCCTTCTTTACACATCACTCCCTGGGGTTAGCACACATCATAGTGAGAGACCAAACTCTCAGTCTCCCAGTAGAACTCCCAAGGGGACCCTTTGAATATTTGCTTTCATATATATTTTCACCAGGGGCCTAGTACACAAAATTCGTACACTGGAGTTAGGGAGTCCCCTAGGCCCAACCTGCACCTTCTCACATACTGGAAGCTCTCAGGGGATGTCCTACTAATGGCCTATGGGGAGCAGGCCTAACCTTCAGTCTGGCCTCCCTTTGTGGGAGGCGACTGGGCTGATCAGGGAAGGGCACCAGCCCCATCAGCCCACTGCTGCAGCCACTGCCAGTTAACGCAGCCACCCAGGTGTTTTCATCAACCTGGACTTCGGTCCCTTCACCATGAAAAAATGACAACTTTCTTTAGGCATTTTAGGCATATGAAAGATATGTCTTTCATAGAATATGACATTTCTTTATTCTTTTTTTATCCTCACCTGCTTATATGTTTCCATTGATTTTTAGAGAGTGTGGAAGAGAAAGGGAAAGACAGATAGAAACATCAAAGTGAGAGGAACACTTTGATTCGTTGTCTCCTGCATGAGCCCTGACCTGGGCCCTTGCCAGGTACCTGACCTTGATCAGAATCTAACCCGGACCCTGCATTTGGCAAACCTAGGCATTATCCACTGAGCCAAACCGCTTAGGGCAGGATATGACGTTTCTTAGCCCTCCAGCAATGGATCTTCATTTTTTTTTTCTCTCTAGGAGTGTGGTGGAAAAACCCTAGAATACTTTTTTGGATTCTTATACCCAAGTTACTAAGAATATTACCAGTGACATACAGGAAGCTTAGCCAATGAGCAGTCAGAAAAGGTGTTTCCTCTATAGTTTCCACCTATCTCCTCTGATTTCTGGCTCCACCCCTGCCAAGGCCTAAATCCTCTGACCCTGGGTGGTGGACCCCCTGCTCGCTCCTATTGCTCAGCTCAGTCCCCAGCCAAGGCCGCAAGCCTCTGGCCGAGGCTCCGAGGCTTGGGCCCTGGGTGGTAGACCCCCAGTGCGCTTCAATCACCCTGTTCCCAAGGCCACAAGCCTTGAGGCCGAGGCTCCAAGGTTCAGGGCCTGGGTGGGGGACCCGCAGCTCACTGAGATTGCCTGGCAATACCCCCGGCCAAGGCTGCAAGCCTCTGGCCCAGGCTCGGGTCTAGGGCAGGGCACCTCCAGTTCACTCTGATTGCCAGGCTCTGCCCTGGCCTAGGCTGGCAAGGGTAGGCAAAAAGCTTGGCTTCCTCCATTGCCAGAGAAACCTAAGCCTCCCTCCTGCTCTCCATGGCCACAGCAATTTTGCTTGGGTTCATTTGCATATCATTTCTGATTGGGTTATGGGCGTAGCTTGTGGGTGTAGTAGAGGCATGGTCAATTTGCATATTACTCTTTTATTAAATAGGATTTTTAGGCTTGAGGTAAAAATAGAAATTGTTTACATTTATGTATTCAATAAATATCACTATATGAAATATTTATAAATTTAGAAATATAAATGTTATATAATAGTATATATTATACTATTATAATATATAATTATATTACTGCCACTCACACTAGCTGCCGGTGCTCAACACTGGCCCTGATTGTTCAGAGCCATCAGTGGGTGCAAGCAGTGGCTTCCAGCTCAGATCACACCTGAGGGCTTCTCCCCCTCCCCCTGCTCCTGAGGGGCAGTCAGGGTAGCAGTTACTGCTCACACCTACTGACAGTGCTAGCTCCGTTTGCACCCACTGCTGGTACTGTCCCCAATCACTCCACGCCATCAGCAGGTGGGAGTAGCACCGGTGCTGTCAGAACATGGGAACAGCAGTGGCAGGAACAAGGCTGCTGGCAGACAGGGGACTGTGGGCCATCGTGGAAGGGGACAGGCAGGGAGGTAGAGGGTGGACAAGACCTGGCCTTGTCCCCACCGCAACCTTGCAGCTCATAGATCGTTTTAAGATGTATGAATTCGTACACTGGGCCCATAGTATATGTATAATTAATGGGAGAAGAATGTGTATCGTCAACCTTTTGAATTATGATAGAAAAGTGCAAGAAGTCTGGGTATTGCTTTTGATTTTATTTATTTGTTTCTCACCCCCAACAATAGTCACTTCTTTTTGAAGCTCATTATTGAAAGTTCAGTATAATAATTAATATTTTACTAGTTTTGTGTAATATTTTTTCATTATTTCTATAAAATAAATATATTTATAATATTTAGGGAATTTCAAAATACCTTCCAAATTAGTAGTTCCTTTGAGGTATACTTCTTATTTTTCATTAAATTTCTATAAGTTCCTTGGATAATCTAATGCAACATATTCTAAGCCTGGGGGGATCTTCTTATCTTCATACTAGATTTGTTTAATCCATCATTGGTATCCTATATAATAAAAGCCTAATATGTAAATTGTCCCCTCGACCAAGAGTTCAACCACTTGCTATGATATGCGCTGACTACGAGCAGGTGGCACCAAACATGGCAGGTGTCAGCTATATGTCTCTGGCAGCAGGTGGCAGTGGAGCAGGTGGTAGTGGAAGAGCACCTTCACTTCCACCTGCTGCCAGCACCATGTAACAGGCTCCGTAGAGAGTGGGACAGCAGCAGTTTGGTGGAGCATGTGAGTGGGCGGTGCTAGGCCATGGTGGTGAGAGTGGGGCCCAATCACCCTGACAATCATCCTGCAGAGGGTGACCAACAGCAATGGTGGGGGGTAGGGTCACCACCTGGCTATCAGGTGTTGAGGAGCCATGCGGGGGTCCAATAACTCAGGTGGATGGGGGCATGTGAGGGATTGGGGCCCCAGATGCTGCGCAAGGCTCAGAGGTCACCTGTGACCTGTTCTTTCACTCCTGGTGCTTATGCTTCGATCACTGGCCAGGCCTAGGGACTGCACCCGTGAAGGAATTTTGTGCACTGGGCCTCTAATCCTATCTAATAAAAGAGTAATAAGCAAGTTGACTGTACCTCTAATCAAGCCATGTCCACCAGTCAATCAGAAGCAAATTATGCAAAAAAAAAAATCCCAACCAAGATGGCTGCCGCTACTGAATGCAGGAGGGAGGCTTGGGTTTGCCTGGAAATGGAGGAAGCCAAGCTTTCTGCCTACTGTTGCCGGCCTAGGCCTCCACTCAATGCTACAAAGTTTCAATTATAAAAGATACATAATCCCACCGGAAATGGCCACAGCCACGGAACTGGAGAGAGCAGAGGCTAGGGTTGCCCCAGTAATGGAGGAGGCCAAACTTCTGCAGTCTTAGTGCCTAGGCCTTCACTCTAGGCTACAAAGTTTCAAAAAGAAATGGCTATCGCCACAGAGCGAGCACAAGCCTTGGCTCCGCTCTAAGCTACAAAGTTTCAATAGTAGAACATAAATTAATCCCAGATACCAGGGCCTCTGCTTAGATCTATGGAGGCATGACTAGCCTGCAAACCACCACAGGCCCCTTGCCCAGGCCACCCCATACCCCAAGGGAACCCCCACCCTGGTCTGGGACACCCTTCAGAGCAAACCAGCTGGCCCCCACCCATGCACCTGGCCTCTATCTTATCTAATCCTATCTAATAAAAGAATAATATGCAGATTGACCATCATTCCAACACACAAGAGGGCTGCCCCCATGTGGTGAAAGTTTCTAAACTCATGTGAACACAAGATGGCCACCACAAGATGGCCAGCAGGATAGGGTCATTGGGAAGTTCCAGGCCAGCAGGGGAGGGCAGTTGGGAGGAACCAGGCCTACAAGGCAGGGCAGTTGGGGGCAATCAAGCCTGCAACGGATGGCAGTTAGGGGTGACCAGGCCGTCAAAGGAGGGAAGTTGGGGGCAAATAGGCTGGCAAGGGAGCAGTTAGACATCAATTAGGCTAGCAGGGTAGTAGTTAGTGGGTGATCAGGCTGGTAGGCAGAAGCGGTTAGGGGCAGTCAGGGAGGCAGGCAGGTGAGCAGTTTGGAGCCATCAGTCCTGAATTGTGGGAAGGATGTCTGACTGCTCGTTTAGGCCCGATCCTACTAGGGTCTAAATGGGAATTTGGACATCCCTCGAGGGGTCTCATATTGGAGAGGGTGCAGGCTGGGCTGAGGGAAATCCCTCACTCCCTGTGCAAAGCTTAGCCACATGCCTTACATTGTTATAGCAATTCATCTTACATTTATAAGATATCAGATATAGAAATTAATTTAGAATATCCTGCAGGCATTTTTTTTTCTAGTAATACAGAAAAAAAATGATGTCCCCATATTATTCTTGCAATACCTTTCTGAATGAGTTGGTTAGTGAAATATAAATTGTCTACGAAAATTCTTATACTTTTATCTTTGTGATCTAAATGACTTTCTTTCTCTGTGGCAAATACTTCTTTTGCAAAATGAAGAAACATCTGTTTTATTTTAGTTTTATGTTTCCTGTGCTAAAATGGAAGTTTCAAATATATTAAAAAGATTGAATTATTGAAATTTTCATAATAAGAGGATTCACTGAAACTTAATTTAAACCTCATGCTGTTACCAGGAACTTCTTAAACAAAGTAAAGACATGGACTTGCTTAATGAAGAGCATCCAGTGGGCTTTTGAACAAATGATTTAGAGGGAGCAATAACATGATAGACTTTTTAAAAAATGTTTTAAAATAGAAAGTTTGCATTTAACAAGAAATGCGTCAGAGGAAAAGAAGATGTGTATTGTATGAAAAAGTATCCTCCAATAAAATATCTGTATTTCTAAATAAGATGATGAAAAACATATGCTGTTAAAGGGATGTTTATGCCAGAGAGAGAGAGAGAGAGAGAGAGAGAGAGAGAGAGAGAGAGAGAGAGAGAGAGAGAGAGAGAGAGAGAGGGAGAGAGATTGAGAAAAGAAACAGTTGAGAGGAAAACTACAGGAGGCAGTTATAACGAAGAAACAAATCCATAAAAATCTTAGAAGAATCCGTAGGCAGCCAAATATCAGACATATGTTGTAGCAATATATTTACCAATACAGCTCCTGGAACATGGAAACTAAGGAGAAAATAAACAAATGAGACTACATCAACATAAAAAGCTTCTGCACAGCAAAAGAAAACATCAACAAAACAACAAGAGATCCCACTGTACGGGAGAACATATTTGCCAATGTTATCTCTGATAAGGGTTTAATGTCCAAAATTTATAGGATAATGATACAATTTAACAAAAGGAAGGTAAAGAATTCAATCAAAAAATGGGCAAAAGGCCTAAAGGACACCTTTTGAAAGTAGACATACGAAGGCTAAGAGACATGAAAACATACTCAAAGTCACTAATCATCCCAGAGACACAAATCAAAATGACAATGTGGTATCATCTCACACCCGTCAGAATGGCCATCATCAACAAATGGCAAGTGCTGGTGAGGATGTGGAAAAGAAGGAATCCTCATGCACTGCTCGTTGGAATGCAGACTGATGCAGTCACTGTGGAGAACAATATGGAGTTTCCTCAAAAAATTAAAAATGGAACTTCCATTTGACCCAGTAATTCCACTTCTGGGAATATATTCCAAGAAACCAAAAACCCCAATCAGAAAGGATATATGCAACCCTATGTTCATAGCAGCACAATTCACAATAACTAAGATTTGGAAACAGCCTAAGTGTCCATCAGCAGATGAGTGGATTAAAAAGCTGATTCATCTGTGCAATGGAATACTGTGCAACTATAAAAAAGAAAGAACTCTTACCATTCACAACAGCATGGATGGACCTGGAGAGCATTATGCCAAGCTAAATAAGTCAGTCAGAGAAAGATAAATATGACATAAACTCTCTTATGATAAATCTGGTGCACAAATTCGTGTATGGGTGGAGTCCATTGAACTGGCCATCAATCGGCATCAATCAGGGCTAATTGGACTGGCCAGCCAGACAAGGAAGGACCTAGGAGGTCTCCAAGTTGTGTCTGGCCCTTTAACTCAGTCCCAATTGGCTGGACCCCAGCAGCAAGCTAATGTACTAGTCAGAGCGTTGCCCCCTGGTGGTCAGTGCACGTCATAGCCATTGGTCAAGTAGTCAACCAAATAATCAAGTAATCAGTTGGAAACTTAGCATATTATGCTTTTATTATATAGGATCATAATAAACTGATGAAAAAAAATAGGTCCAGAGAAATAGGAGCATTTATCAAACCATAAATCTTCAGATGGAAGGCAAGGGAAAATGGAAGGAGTGGAAGTAAGAGATAAACCAAAGGACTTTATGCATGTATATAAGCATAACCAATGGACATAGTCAGTAGGGAATGAGGGCTTGTGCTGTGGGCTCAGAGTGAGAGGGGAGAGGTTAATTGAGGGGAAAGGAGATATATGTAATACTTTCAACAATGAAGAAAATTTTTTCAAATGTCAAAAAAATATGAGTTTGGTTTATTTACTTTGAGGTTTGTACAGCCAGAGAGAAACAATACATAAGACTGTTGATGTGGAATTATAATATCCTTGCATGAGGCCAACGTCTAAAATGTATACATCTGAAGGGGAAGACTGAGTTAGGAAAAACCTCTTACCTAGCAAAGGGAATATGAAGAAAACTTTTTGCCTGAACCCCAGCATCAGATGGCAGAAAATTTAACTGAAAATGCATAACCAGTGTCCTACAGTCATAGGATTAATATAAGAGAGGCTCTGAGATGCTAGTCTTCCTAAGAATAAAGCCAAATCATCATACAACCTCTTTAAAGGAAAATTCATGAGGATTCACAAAAAAAAAAAGATAAGCCAAATATGAGCACACAATTTAAAAATCACAAAGCACATTGTGACAAATATATTATTTTTAGACTAGAGGCTTGGTGCATGAAATTCCTACACTGGGGTCAGGGGGAGGGTCCCTCAGCCTAGCCAAAATCCTCTTGCAGTCTGAGACCCCATGCTCCTTACCACCCGCCTGCTTGCTGCTCCTTACCACTGAGCTCACTGCTCCATTGCTGCACTCACCAGTCATGAGCCCAAGTTCTGGCCAAGTGGCGTTCCCCCTGTGGGAGCACCCTGATCACCAGGGGCAGCTCCTGCATTAATCGTCTTCCCCTTAGTGGTCAGTGTGCAACATTGCAACTGGTTGTTTTGGTCATTCCGCTGTAACAGTCACTTGGGCTTTTATTATACAGACTAGTGCCTCAGTGTACAAAATTTGTGCAAGAGTAGAGGGGTGTCCCTTAGCCTGGCCTGCACTTTCTCACAATTCGGGACCACTGACTCCTAACCACTCACCTGCCTGCCTGCCTGCCTGATCACCCTAACCATTCTGCCTGCCAGCCTGCTCGCCTCCAACTGTCCCTCACCAGCCTTCTAACCCCCAACTGCCCTTCTTTGCTAGCCTGATTGCCCACAAATCTTCTCTCCCACCAGCCTAATCACCCCCAACTGCCCCCCTGCCAGCCTGCTCATCACTAACTGTCCTCTCCCTCTGACCTGATTGCCCCCCAACTACCACCCCTGCCAGCCTGCTTGCCACCTACTGCCTCTGCTTCCAGACTGCTCTTGCCCCTTACTACACCCCCTGCCAGCCTGCTCAGTGCCAAAATTCCCCCCAACCAGTGTGATTGCCCCAACTGCCCCCACTGCTGGCATGCTTGCCCCAAAGTGCCCCTCCACCAACCTGATCACCTCCAACTGCCCTCCCCTCCTGGCCTGATTGCCCCCAACTGCCTCTGCCTTGGCCCTGCTACTATGGCTTTGTCTGGGCAGCAGCCATGGGCCCAGCTGGGGCAACCAAGGAAGCCAAGCATCCAGCTCTGGCTGGCTCTGTGGATCTGGCCAACACTGCCATCTTTGTCATGTCAACTCCTTATTGGCTGGGAGTGCCACCATCTTTATTGTGAAGTGATTGTTAATTTGCATATTACTTTTTTATTAGATAGGATAGGATCTTCTGCCAAATTTTTTTTTTAAAAAAGAAGGCATTATTGGATATTTGAATGAGGAGGATTTGGAAAGAAGGATAGGGCAATGCCATTGTTGATTTCCAGGGAATTATATGGTTGATTTCCAGGAAATCATATTTGTTTTTGGAAACCACACACTGTTATTGGGAATCATTGGAATGAGCATCATGTGCATGTTTGTGGCTTGCTCTCAGAGTTTCTGGAGAGAGAGAGAGAGAGGGTGAGAGGAAGGGGAGGAGAAGGGGGAGGGGAGAGGGAGAGGAAAGGGGAAGAGAGAGGAAGGGAAAGTGAGAGAGGGAGAAGGAGAGGGAGTGGGAAAGGGAGAAGAAGAGGGGAAGAAGGAGAGGGAGAGAAGAGAGGGAGAGGGAGAATAAAGTAGCAAGAGTAAAAAGGGAAAATATGCCAAAATGGTGAATCCCACTGAGGAGTATATGACATTCCAATTTCCTGTACTTGTAACTATTCTAAAAATTTTAAATTACTTCAAACTAAATTATTTTTTATCAAAACAAAATTAACAGTTAGTATTAAGATCTCAGAATTGTAGTTATCTTTAGGGATAAAAGGGCTAAAAAGAGCATGAGGAGAGCTTTGAGGGTGCTGGTGATGTTGGTATTAGCCTTGGTTACAGAAGTGTGTTCACTTTGTGAAGATGCATCAAGCTGTATGTTATGATTAGTATAATTTATTTGATTCTTCACATTATAAATTTATAAAAATAAAAATAAATGTCTTCCAATCATTTTACTGCTAAAGGAAAATTTAGTTAAGACTTGGGACCACTTTTGCCCTGATTCTTTCATCATGTACATGCTTTAATCTGGATCTTACATCTCTCATCACTGGTATTGCTTAACATATATAATAAACACCAGTCAGCTTCCTTGAGGATGAGCTGGAGAACTTGCTGAGCTATTAAGGCACTTTAGAGCAGTAGCAACTAATTAATTGATCTCAGTATCTGACTTGGCTTTAGTTTTTGGCCCTGGCATTTGATTTAATTGGCTTTGAAAAAGTAAGACAAAATACATATGACCCAATTTATATTGCCTGTGTTCATTTGGTTAACTTTTCCAACTAGGAGAGAACACCTTTTATCCCTCAGCACTTTATTTATATAATCCTAAAACTAGCAGCCCACTCAAACTGGAAATTTTCCTTAGGAAATGTGGAGTCTACATTCAGCAATCTTTTGTCCTTTACATGGGGTTGAGCATTGAAATTCCTTGGAGCTGAATATTGTTTAATCCAAGGCCAACTAGAACAATCCAATAAAATGCAAGAATGGTACATTTGTCTTGAAGTAATTCAGCATATATATACTTACTAGGGACCCAGTGCATGAATTCATGCACCTTGAAAAGTACTGTGGGCCACAGGGCTGCAGTAGGCATAAGAACAGGTCTCAGCCCATCCTCTGTGCCCCCACCTGGCCCCTCTCGTTATGGTCCCCAGTTCTCTGTCTGCCTGCAGCCCTGTTCCTGCTGCTGCCACTCCCACAAGCTAATGGTGCTGGACCCATTTCCACCTGCTGATGGTGCAATGGGATTGTGGCTGGCGCCAGCAGCCTGTGGGAGCAGAGCCAACACCGTCAGTGGGTGTGTGTGGCGATCAGGATCAGCAGCTGCCACTTGCACCTGCTCATGGCACCAAGTGATTGGGACCTGCACTGGGGACCAGCTGTGGGTGCGACTGGGGCCAGCACTAGCAGCGGTGCAAGTGTTGGGTTAGGACCCTGATGCAGGGGAGACAAGCATTTTCAGTAATAAGCAGAGGCTCGCCCTGATGACAGCAACTGGTATCTTGCTTTGATCTAGTGCCCCTGCTCACCTGCTCCAGCATCCTGCCATTGCCAACACCTGCCATGCTCCACACAGGTCCCCTGGTGGTCAGCACAGATCATAGTGACCAGTTATTCAGTTGTTTGGTTATTCCGGTTGTTCTGCCATTTGGTCTATTTGCATAATATATTTTATTATATAAAATGATTCATATACATTTCTGTGCTCTACTTATAGAGACAGCCTCATTCTGGGAAAGACAGGCTTCTCAGCTCCAGAGCAGATAGTGTTGAACTCCAATATGTAACTTGTAATCCAAATACTAACTTGATCTTGCTTCTGCAGACCCTAGCTGGGTGCAATTTCTTTGTATCCTCTATACTTCCTTAAAGGAACATGCCAGTAAAAATACCACTTTAGGATACTAACATATATGATGCATAATACATGATGAAAATATTAAGTAAAAATATTGGTGATAGATTATACATCTTAGGAACATAGACACATAGGCAAAGAGACTTGAATTGGTCAAGTAGGGTTTCATGGAGTTGGTGAGACTTAAGCTGAAAATTAAAAAAAAATAGAAACCGTATTATAAGATTGAAGGATATAAGGAACATTTTGGAAAGAGTCAGTTATATATGGAATAATAAGATATGCAAAGTAAAAAAAAACACACAAATTTTGTCACATAAAGAAATTATGCCATGAAATATGGGCAGAGAAAAATGAGGACATGCTATTTAGCAGCTGCCAGTCATCTTAATGATTTTAAGATCTCTCCTGTGATATCTTAGTAGATATAAGCTAAGATGCCATTCATCATTAACCATAATAAGCCTATAAAACATCTTTTGACCTTTTCTTTACATTGTCATTTTTATAATGATTAATTCATAGTTTAGATTAGCCTTTATTTTGGTCACTTAAAGATTTTAAAAATTCAAGTTAGCCTTTTTTTTTACAATATTGACAAGATTCATAAAATTTTTTAAACCTTAATAATTCTATTTTAACTTTTCCTGTTGAATAAATTGGCTTTGCAGGTTTTCCCGTTAATTGTAAAGTGACATAAAGTAGTGAGGATGAAGCTTCATCACTGTCGCTGTGAACGCGACCAGACTTCTGGGATAAGTGCATCCTCACTGAGTAGAGCATTTCAGTTGTAGAAAGAAACCCTTGCCAGGTTTCTCTGGCTATTGGTCAATAAACTGAACTCTTCTCTTCTGCTATGTATAAATACTGTGCTATTTTCTTTGAATTATATTGGTTTCATGAGTAATCAAAGGGTTTAGGATCAGTGATCCACTTGGGATTTATACAAAAGGATCATCTATTAGTCCTTCCTAAGAGAGTGTCCCTGTGTGTCCATGACAGCTTTTATATTGCTGGGAAAGTAACTTTATTTTTAACGATTTTATTTTCATTTTTATTTTATTTACTGTTTCCTCTTGATCTTCAAAATTAATCATAACAGACTCCTACTGATCTGAGTATTTTTCCTGATAAAACATACTTGTATTATTTTGGTTTTTACTTGAAAGAAGTGCAAAACACTATTTTTGAGGTACTTACAATATGCATGTGTAAATGAGCAACGACACATGTCCGAAAGATTACAGTCTGCATAATTATAGTGTCCTTTGAAAATGTCTCTATGAAATTATTTTCCTTTCTAATGGGATAAGGATTTTAAAAAGAGAATTCTTAGTTTATGTGATGCCTTCCTGATAATAGGGTTTTATCATTACTACAGATAGTTATCATTTTGGTAAATTATTTCTCCCTCTAGCATGTGTAGGTTTTTTTTCAGTGGATGCACCTGACTTATGAGTGTCTTGTAAAAAAAATGAAAATGACACAACTGCAAGGTCTGTTAGCTGGAATATTTTTTCCAATAATCTGTCAGCACAGAGAGAAATAATGTTAATTCTGACCTAACGATATGGTTCAAGGATCTTTCCTTCACTCTCCCAAGATTCTCACTGATCTTTTAAAAGTGAAGGCCACTTAGCAAAGAGTTTCCTCAGTAAGTCCTTATTTTTTTCAAGTTTTCAAATTTCTAGTACACTATTTTTGCCATTAGTGATACTGGAAACACCAGGTAATTGGCATTGTTGTGCTTGTCCTCATTATCACTGTAGATTTTGAAAAACAATTTAGCATTAGTGGAAGATTCCAAGTGAATTGTCAATTATATTCTTATTGAACAGAAAGAACATCTGGCTTTCTAAACTCTTGATTATAGCCTTAAACCTGAAATGAATATATTAAAGTACATCGCCATTTCACAAACTTGAGTGCAAATATTAAATGAAATACAATATCAATTTGCAATTTCTTATGCAAAGAAGCTTTTTGTGGGGAGACAAAAATTTTATTTATAAAGAATCTGCTACATGAAAAATGCATAGAAATACTAATGTTATAATGACAACTTACATATGCTTTAAGATTCCTCAGATATACTAGAACTTACAGTTATTATACATCTGTGAATAGGAAACCATATGTTGGATCTGATTATTCTAGTAAATTAAACATTATAAAGCCCAGGGGCCATTACAAAACCTGTATAAAAAATCATAAAAATAAGCACACTATCTAATCCTAGAAACAAATAAGGATGTGCACAAAAATACAGGTTAAGGATATTTCATAGTATCATTTATAAAAGTAATATTTATAAAAAAGCAAAGTGTTTATAATAAATAACTACATGTGACTCTTAGCACATCTATATGATGCAATGTATACTTTATATTTGATTACCATCACATTAACTTATTTTGAAAAACTACATTTGTTGGCATAAAATATCAACATGATATATTATGTATAAAAGTTACAAATAACATGTATATAAGATGTTTCTGTGTGTAATTTTATTATCTATTTATTTTTAAAATCTGGAGGATAATATCCAAAATATATTTTCAGAAGTATCATTATTGTTGACTTTAACTTGCCTTTTGATTATGTATTTATGAACTTACAGTAGTTAAAATGGGGTTCAGTAATAATGATAATAATATTTTTATTACTATTATATTAATGACCAGGAGCCCAGTGGACAAATTTATGCACCTTGAAAGGTACTATTGACCACGAAGCTGTGGTGGGCACAGGGGCAGGTCTCGGCCCATCCTCTGCACCCTCACTCACCCCTCCTGCCATGGCCCCCAGTCCCCTCTCTGCCAGCAACCCCGCTCCCACCACCACTGCTCCCAAGTGCTGATGATGCCGGCCCACTCGCACCTACTGTCTACACAGAGTAATGGAGGTCAGCATTAGCAGTGGGTGAGAGCAGGGCCAGCTCCATCCGATTGCCCCTCAAGAGCAGCAGGTGTGAGTGGGTGTGAGCAGCAGCTCTGGCACTGGCAGAGGGTGTGAGTGGGGCTGGTTAGCAATCGATGCAGGTACCAGGCGGAACCATGGCACATCAGAGCAAAGAATTTTCAGAAACCACCAGAGGCTCACCCCGATGACAGTGACCAGTGCCCTACCTTGGTCTGGCACCCCTACTAACCATAACGCCATGGCCAACGCCCGCCATGTTCTGCGTGTGCCCCCTGGTGGTCAGTGCATGGCATAGTGACCAGTTGTTCAGTTGTGCAGTTGTTCTGCCATTTGGTCTATTTGCATATTAAGGTTAAATAGATGATAGATGATAGATAGATAGATAGATAGATAGATAGATAGATAGATAGATAGATGATAGATAGATAGATAAGCACTAGTGCTCTTAATTTTTCTAGTATTTCCCAATTATTTTTCTGAAATGCACACAGATAAAATATAACTTTATAGCAGCCTTATTTAAGCTATAAAGATTTCCAAACACCAATGTAAGACAAGAAGGAAAATTATTTTACCCTTTCATAATTCTATTCATATTAATTAAAAACACATTTCAGGGATGATTTTAAATATTAAGTATTTAGATACCTCAAAGAAAAATATTTTCAAATCTTATGATGATAAATTTGAGCTTGCTTCTATAAACAAAAATTTTTAGTATTAAGTTTTGTGCTTATAATGGTTACACCCAACTAAAGCTTTTAAGAATGTTCACATTCTGAGAGACTAAATTGATAAGAAACTGTACATATAGCTAGGTGATAGCTAATGACAAAAGAATATTAATCAGTTTTCCCCTAATTGGTGTAGTGTTTTTATCTCAATTGGAATTTTGCCATCTCAAGTTCTTAAAATTATATTTTCAGGGTGAAAAATTTCCATTGTTCTATCAGCCCTTTTATCTCCTTTAATTGAACACCATAATGATAAAATTAACTATGATAATACAAATTAAAATATGAATACAAGTAATTTTCCACCAAAAATTGGGTAATAAAATAAAGTTCTTTCTTTAAGTGTACATAGATACTGTTATGCCAGTTTTAATAACTCATCTTTATAAATGAAATTATAATACCATTCAAATGATAATACTGCTGCTTTTTAAAACTCACTCAAAGTTGGTTTTTGCTCTGAATCCATAAAATTTTTCAGACATGTTCCTATATTTTAACACAGTAGTTTTAATTACATTTATTCAAGCACTCAAAATTTTCACTTTACAAATCTTTTTTGGAGACAAAAAAAAAAACACACAACTATTTTTCCTGACCTATAAAATTAGTCACTCTCAAAATATTTTAAAATATTTTTATTATAACCTTTTAATAAAACTCCTCCTGTGGATGGCAATGAACTTTAGCAGAAATTGTAGAGAGCAATGTGGTATTTTTTTCTCATCAAACTGAAAACTGTATAGGCTATATAAAATTAAATGTTATAATTAACTCATGAAACATAATTTAAATCATTACATATACTAGTAAGAGCTTCTCGATGAATAAAACTATGTTATACTTTAACTGGAGGCCTGGTGCACAAAATGCGTGCATGGTTAGGTGCCCTAGACCTGGCCAGTGATCAGAGCTGATCTTTGGGGTAACTGGCAGGATGATCAGGGGTCCCTGCTGGCACCCATCTTGGCCGGCCTGGTGCTGCCCACTTGCTGGCCCCACCACCGCCACCGCTGCCAATTGCCTTCCTCTGTGAGGTGAACAGCAGGGTGATCAGAGAGGGTCCCCTGCTGGCACCTGCCTTGGCTGGCCTGGGGCCTGTGGACTAGGGGCAGCTTCTGTCTTGAGCATCTGCCCCCTGGTTTTCAGTGCATGTCACAGCAACCGGTTGCTCCACTGGTCATTCCACTGTTTGGTCGATTTGCATATTAGGCTTCTATTATATATGATACGAGTTTTATTTTTTTTTCAGGACTAAGAGTGCTTTAAACGAGAATGGGTTCTGCCCACATGACTAATCATGTATGTATAAGGGTTAGAGTAAGAGTTACTATGGAAAATTTAGCTTTTCTAGTAATCTAAATCTATCTATATATCTATCTATATCTATATCTATATCTATATCTATATCTATATCTATATCTATATCTATATCTATATCTCCCTAATATACAAATAGACTGAATGGCAGAACAACCAAACAACCAAGCAACTGAACAACCAGTCGCTATGATGTGCACTGACCACCAAGAGGTGCACAAAGAACATGACGGGCACAGGATGTTGGAGCAGGTGAGTAGGTGTGCCAGACCTAAGCGGGACAGTCATTGGGGCGCGCCTCTGGTGGTTACTGAAAATTCTTTGCTCCCATGTGCCGCAGTCCCAGCAGGCGCTCATACTTGCTGCTAGTGCCAGTCCTGTTCACACCCACTGCCAGTGCTGGAGCCACACCACCTACTGGCACTCAGCCCCAGGCCTGAACACTCAGTGGATGTAAGTGACGGTTGCTGGCCCCAATTACTCTCAGGGCTTCTCCAACTCCCCCTGCTCCTGAGGGGTGATTGGGGCTGGCAGCTGCCTCTTGCACCCACTGCCAGCAACTGCCCTGCTCGCACCCATAGCTGGCACCCAGCACCAGTCCCAATCGTTTGGCATTGTCAGAATGTGAGGAGTAGAAGCTGCTGGCCCAGATCACCCCTAAGGGCTTCTCCACCTCTCTCTGTTCCTGAGGGGCAATCAAGGCAGCAGCTGCTATTCACACCCCACTGAAGGCGCAGGCCCCAATTGCTTCATGTCCTCAGCAGGTGCAAGCAGAGCTGGCACCATTAGTGCATGGGAGTGGCAGCAGCGGGAGCAGGGCTGCTGGCAGACAGCGGATGGGGGGCTGTGGTGGGACAGGCTAGGTGGGGGTGTGGAAGATGGGCTGAGACACGCCCCTGTGCCAACCACAGCCTCACATCCCACAGTTCCTTTCAAGGTGCACAAATTCATGCACTGGGATCCTAGTAAATAAAATATAAAGCGGTCTTAAGTATTAGAGAAAAACTAGGGGAAGTAAATATAAACAAGTTCTGCATACCAACAGCTCTAGAAACAGCCAGGAATGGTGCAGTCAATTAATCTATGCCAGCTATCCAGCTAGGCTAAGCTGTTACAAGTGAAAAACAAATGAGCTTCTAGGAATGTCCAAACTTGGCTCTCTTTGGTCTTCCTATATCATTGCCTTTGAGGGATCATAAAATGTAAATAGAGGGATCATCAAATGGTGTCAATTAGTAAGTTCTGATTGACATCAGAATGTAGCAGGGGCAGCAATGAGATCTCACATCACTGGGTTAGGTGGGAAGTTCAATATCCAAATTTGTGAGAAATTCATACGATAAGACATTGCTAAAAACAGTCATTTGTTGTTGTTTTTTACACACATGTAATAAAAATAGATGATTATTCACTTTTCAGAAAAGGACAAGTATATTCATACCCAACCAATGAAAATATGTCAGGCACTTTGGAGAATGAGCCAAAATGCTTCTCTTTTTCCTGGAATCATGCATTTCATAGAGACCAAGCAATACTGTGTTGACATTATACTTTATCTTTGGGGTCAGAGAAGAGAACCCAGAGACCTGGCTGAGGCAAAATCAGTGTCCAAGTTAATGTCTGCCCAGGTATCCTTGGTTAGAGAAATGCTGGTCTCTCCCTCCAGTCCTGGAGGACAAAAGTGGGCACTCTATGAACTTTTGTTCCATCTTGAAAAGGAGTATTTTCTTTCGAAAAGAGAGGGAAGTATACTGTTTCTTCTCAAATACTTGCTGCCCTTCTGACTCTGGTTCTTATATACTCAGGTGAGGAAGAGGAAGTATGGTTGCGTATACCTTGTAAATGCAGTATGAAGGTTTTTGCCAGAAAGCTATGGTTGGCATATAGCAAACACCTTGTGAGTAATAGTGGTCCCTATGGATAGCAAAACATGTCTTGGTGTAGACCCCAGACCTTTGTGGTGGTTTTGTTATCATGGTGGGTTAGAGCTCAATTCCTTTGGGTTGAAGGTGATAGTTGCACATATTTGATCATCCAGTTATTTTTCCTAAGACATAGCTGCTTTATTTTGGAATCTAGATGTGAAACACAAAGATTGAATTGAGCAAAAATCATTATATCTCATTACGTATGTATGTGTTTTTAGTAATGCAGTTCTAAATGTGTGACCCTAGAATTTGACTATTATTGACTCATCAGTTTTCAAAGGTAGATGTCAGTTAGTATTAGACTATGATCTGTATCCAAGAACAACATTTGAGCTTTACCTATTATACAGGGCATTCAATGCCACAATTAGGAACCCATGTATTTAAATATATATAATATACAAAATTTATTTATAATATATACATACCATTTTTATATTTATACTAGAGGCCCAATGCATGAAATTCATGCACTCAGGGGAGAGTGGCCTCAGCCCAGACTGTAAGAGAGCTAAGGCCAGGTCAAAGGACCCCACTGGTGCAGGATCAGGACCTGGGAGGGACTCAGGAGCTTGGCCAGCCAGGGAGGGCTTGAGGGAGGGCTCCAGGTTGTATCTGGCCCATCTCGTTCAGTCCTGATTGGCTGGATCCCAGCAGCAAGCTAACCTACCGGTTGGAGCATCTACTCCCTGGTGGTCAGTGCATTTCATTCCGACCTATCAACTGGTTGACTGCCTCCTGGTGGTCAATGCACATCATAGTGAGCAGTTGAACTGCCTTAGCATATCATTAGCATATCATTAGCATATTACATGCTGATTGGTTGAGTGGCCGACCAGACACTTAGCATATCAGGCTTTTATTATATAGGATAAACTATATACATACTATGTATAACATATATAAACAATCAGCTACACTCTCACCATTTAGATAATAGAGTTCTTATTTCTACATGTCCAACATCTAATTCAAAACATGATATATAGTAGGTTAATAAAAAGCAAGTCACCCCATTTAACCTGTGACAGGCACTCATGTGTCAAAAAGAAGAACTTACTCAACACACCTCCATAGGAAGTGAATAACTATTAACATTGTTATCTAACTAATCTCAAGTATTGAGTGAAGCTGGCCATCAGATACTGAGGCTGCTGCTCTCCCAATGATCTCCCTCACACTGGAAGACAGTGATGATTAAATCTTCACATGCTCCTTTTAAAAATGTGTCCTAATAGTTTGATATTCAGTCAGTGAAACCGGTGATTCTATTTAAAATTTGAACAATACAAACACAAAGCTTTCAAATTTTAACTTACAAAAACATTTCTCGAGCCCAGCCAGTTTAGCTCAGTGGTTGAACGTTGACCTATGAGCCAGGAGGTCAGGGTTCGATTCCTGGTCAGGGTGCATGTCCAGGTTACAGGCTTGATCCCCAGTGTGATGGAGGCAGCAACCCATCAGTGGTCCTCTCTCATCACTGATGTTTCTGTCTCTGTCCCTCTCTTTTCCTCTCTCTGAAATCAATTAAAACCAGGTTAAAAAATACTTCTTAGAATTGTAGATCTATGCATATAAATAAGGAGTGCAATTTTAATATTGTCTATCTGAGCATCTTATAATCTTAGAGCTGCATGAATTTCAGAATAATTCTGTCTAATTACCTCATTTGTATAGATTCAAAGTCAATAAGATTAAGTGAATTCCTCAAGGTCAGACAACTCATTAGAACCTGCTCTTTGACCCAGATCTTGTCTTTGATGAATAATCTTTTAACATCAAACCTCTTTTATAGCACTAAGCCATGCATTGTTCTCATTTCATTTCTTACAATTAAATACCACCCAAGCATTCCTAACATAGCATAAGTAAACTAGATTTATATAACAAATTATTTGAATAAAAATTATGGTAGAGCATAATAGGGGATATCTATTATGTATAGTTTGTATGCATTTCAATTGTATTATATTTGTTCTTACTCTCTCTGTCATAAAGAGATTAAAAGAAATAAAGATAAACTGGTTAAGTTAAACCAACAGAAACTGAGTATCTTTATTATACTCATCAAGCTCTAAAGCCTGTTAAGTTAGTATTTCTTTAGAGCTGGACTGGAGAGCTGGACTGGCTGGAGAAGAGAGTTATTGGAAATCACTCAAGAGACTCTGTTTTGCCCTTAATTAAAACTATGTAAGACTTATTTTTCACTGTTTAATGCAATATTATAGCATCAAGTTTGTTTACAAAACATAAGACTCCACATATTAAATGTGATGTTAAGTTCACCTTCATGAGTTTGGTCATATCTAATTCATTACAGGGAACACTTTTTTTTATGGCTGAGGAAAGCAAATTGCAGTAGATAAATAAAAAAGAATGCCTTCCATGAAGGTATTATTTCTATAGGGCTGGGATAATAAAATGCCAAAATCTAGTTGGCATAAACAATAGGAATGTATTTTCTCAGTTTTGGAGGCTAAAAGTCTGAGGTGGAGGTGTCAGCAGGTCGGTTTCCTCTGAGCCTCTATCCTTGGCTTGCCCTTGGAACTCCTCCTCACTGTTTTCACATGACCTTTCCTCAAAGTTTGGGCATCCCTGGTGTCTCTTTCTGTGTGCCCTAATTTCCTCTTCTTAAGTCAAATGGATTGGAGCCCACCCTAAGGACCTCATTTTAACTTAATTAAATTTTTAACAGTCTTGATTCCAAATGCACTTACATTCTAAGGTACAGGAGGTTAGAGTTTAAATCTATGAATTTTAGTAATATAATTCAATTCATATCAATCAATAAGATTGTTTTTTATAATATACATGAGAAACAATTATACATTGAATAAAAATAAAATTTACAATAAAGTAGTTAATTATATTCAGGCTATTTTTAGTCTAAGTTAACCTTATTTTATATTTTTAAGTTAAAAAATACAGCAGGTAAGGAAGGAAAGAAAAGAGTCCAGAAAAAAAAGCTTGTATCATTGACCTGTTTTCCAAAACTTTTAATCTGAAAATGCTGGTATACCATTAATTACTTTCATCTCAGTGGCAGGAATGTAAAGACTGTAGCAAATGATAAGAGCTTTGGAATTTTCCACCACTTCTTGTGATATAAATTAAACTGTTAAACAAAAAAGTATTTTAACATTGTATCTTTTTTCAAATAGACAAAAGAAGTGATGAATATTTGCCTTACCAGTGATATTTTCAAAGAATAAACAAATGACGCAGAAACTGGGGGGGGGGGGGGGGGGAGAAGTTGCTGAATAACTTTTATCATCTTTTTTTTTTTCATACATTTTCAACATGGCATTACAGAGATTCCTTTGTTGCCTGTTACACAGCTTGACCTAATCCAGATCATAATGCATGAGGATGTCAGTATTTCAAAAGCACTTTGTCATTTCAGATAACATATTGGAAAAGTGGTATAATTTTCAAAGGTTGGTAGCCTTTTGATATGTTTCAGCGGTAATGGTGTATTTATCTGATCAATAGACTGAACATTATTAAAATGAGTTCATACTCGAATGCTTCAGTTTTTCCCACTATTGTGATTATTCATAAATATAAAATTATGGGAACATTTTTGAATTTCAGCTGAAATAGTTGTTCATATTCTAGAAATAAGAAAATATAATGTTACAGTTTAATATTCTTAGATCAATATAATTTTATGAAAATAGGAAAATATATGATTGCCAGCTTTTATTATAGTAATTATTAACTAGTAACTTAAGTGTCAGTAAAATCACTTCTCCATATCTTTCTAAATGTTTATTGGGTTATCCTTTTAAATGTTGCATTAATCATTAGTAAAATTGTCTTTATAGAAACCTGATATTTCAAATATTTTGATGGATTGAATAGGACTCCACCAATTCTCATAAAGATGTAGTAAAATTATTATTACCTGCCCTAATAAAAAATATTTGGTAAATTATATATTCAGTTATAAAGTATTCATAAGGGTAATGATTCTTTTGGGGAAACTAATGTGATCTTTGCTATCTTGCTTGATCATTCTAAGATATTTTAAGAAAAAGTTCCAATATTTTGTATGAATTTAGTTTTTTAATTTTAGAAATGCACTCCATATACAACTTTACATTTAAAACATGCTGGGTATTGAAGTTAACTCACTATATTTTATCCTGTTATTATAAATTTTTTATCTTGTTTCTATAGTTTACCTTTGAAGTAATGAGATGACTTTGTTAAACAAACAGAAACAAGTGATCCCAGAATAAGACCATATTACATACACAAAAAGTACATCGTAACATCCTACTCCCTACTGGAACTTTATGCTGCTATTCCCTGAATCATAACTCTAATGCAGATTTGTGACTAATAGTAAACATTTTGTTATTTTCATCAACAATTTATCTATACTAATAAAAGGATAATATGCTAATTAGATTGGACATCTTCCGGACAACCTTCTGGATGTCCTTTCAGACAAAGCTATGGTGGTATGGTGGTGGGGCCAAGACATGGGCTATTAGGGCCAATCAGGAAGCAGGGGAGAACAGTTAGGGGGATCAGGCCATCAGGGGAAAGCAGTAGGGGGATCAGGCTGGCAGGCAGGTAAGCAGTTAGGAGGCAGCAGTCCCAGATTGTGAGAGTGATTAGGCTTGTGGTATCAGGCCTAAATTGGCAGTCAGATATCCATCCCCCAAGGGGTTCTGGATTGGAGAAGGTGCAGGCTGGGCTGAAAACCTGCTCCTCAATCCCCCCTCCCGTGCATCATTCCTCTAGTTGTATAATAATACTAGAGTAATACATCCTAGCTAATAAAAGAGTAATATGCAAATTGACTGTACCTCCCATCAAGCCATGCCCACAGCCATACCCACCACCCAATCAGGAACAGATTATGCAAATAAGCCCCAACCAAGATGGCTGCAGCCACTGAGAGCAGAAGGGAGGCTTGGATTTCCCTGGCAATGGAGGAAGCCAAGCTTTCTGCCTGCCATTGCCAGCCTAGGCCTCCACTCACTGCTACAAAGTTTCAATTATAGAAGATACATAAATCCAAACAGAAATGGCAGCAGCCATGGAACTGGAGAGGAGAGGCTAGGGTTGTCCAGGTGATGGAGGAAGCCAAGCTTCTGCAGCTCTGGCTGGCCTAGGCCTCCACTCCAGGCTACAATATTTCAAGTATATTGCAGCCATGAAACCAGAAGAAGGCTTGGCTCTGCTCCAGACTACAAAGTTCAATTGTAGAATATAAATTAATTCCAGATCCCAGAGATTCCTCTTGGGTCGCTGGAGGGTGTGGCCAGCCTTCAAACTACAATAGGCCCCTTGCCCAGGGTGCCCCATGCCCCCAGGGAACCCCCACGTTGATCTGGGACAACCTTCAGGACAAACCAACAGGCCCCCACCTATGCACCTGGCCTCTATCCTATTTAATAAAAGAGTAATATGCAGATTGAACATCACTCCAACACACAAGAGGGCTGCCCTCTTGTGGTTAAAGATCCTCCTCCCATGTGGACACAAGATGGCCACCACAAGATGGCAAGCAGGATAGGGTTATTGGGAGGTTCCAGGCCTGCAAGGGAGGGCAGTTTTGAGTGATCAGGCCAGCAGGGAGGGCAGTTGGGAGAAACCAGGCCATCAGAGGAGGGAAGTTGGGTGCAAACAGGCTGGCAGGGGAGTAGTTAGACATCAATTAGCCTGGCAGGGTAGTGGTTAGGGGGTGATCAGGCTGGCAGGCAGAAGCAGTTAGGGGCAATCAGGGAGGCAGGCAGGTGAGCAGTTTGGAGCTAGCAGTCCTGGATTGTGAGAAGAATGTCCAACTGCCCATTTAGGCCCAATTCTAAGGAGATTGTGCCTAAATGGGCAGTTGGACAACCCTTGAGGGGTCCCGGATTGGAGAGGGTACAGGCTGGGCTGAGGAATACCCCCCCACACCGTGCACGAATTTTGTGTACCAGGCCTCTAGTATATCTATAAATAATGGAATTTTATATAAATATAATTTTATATAAATTAACAGTATAATTTTAGAAGAAAAATTATTATCATATACACTGAATGACCAGATTATTATGACTACCTGATGTTTGTAGGCAAATTATCTGTACATTGTATCATGTGGGATATGGAAGCTGAAGGCCTTTTTGAACACCTTTGCTTTCTACAGTTACCAAGATAAAATGTATCCAATTCTCACAGGAACACAAGGATTGGACAGTCAAGCATTGGATAAAAGTCATGTGATCTGATGAATCACGTTTCCAGTTGCATCATGCAGATGGCAGTGAGAATTTGGTGGAAACAACACGAAAGCATGTACCCCACATGCATGAGTACAACCCTTCAAGATGGTGGGGCAGTTTTATGGTTTGAGGTATGATTTTCTGGCATAATATGGGCCCTTAAATTCATGTGGAACAATGTCTGAATAGTAAAACATACCTAAATATTATTGTAGATCAAGTTCATCCTATCATGTTGATGACTTATCCCAATGGAGTTGGCTTCTTCCAACAAGACAATGCACTATGCCACGGTGCTCATATTGTGCAGGAATGATTTCAAGAACATGAGGGAGACTTTACCTTGCTTAGGTGGCCCCCACAATCACCAGATCTCAATCCAATTGAGTGTTTGTGGGATGAAGTTAAAAGAGCCACCAGGCAGCTGGTTTCACAGCCATCAAATCTCACATAACTGTACAGTGCTATCCATCAGGCCTGGTGTCAGATTCTTCACATCACCTTTCAACATTTTGTGGAGTCAATGCCAAGAAAAATGACCTGAGTATTGAAGGCAAAAGGTGGCCCAACAGAGTAGTGATGGGGTGGTCATAATAATCTGGTCACTCATTGTATATTCAAATAAAAGCCACCATCTGTAAATCTATGGAATCTCACTTTTTTTCTTTTTTCTCTATCTTGCACTCATTACTTTTGTCTCTTTACTGCTTCAGATTTTATTTTCATTTACTTTCCCAATTTTGGTTTGTTTTTCCTCACAGACACTGTTTTCCTCAAAGGAAATATGTTATCTTGGCATATTTCCCCTGTGTCTCTGGCAGGTCCTCTGGCTGTCTCATCTGGGGAGGCTGGGTTTTCCCCTGGGCTCCGACTGTTTCATTACCTTGCCAAGATGTTCTTTGCTCTTTCTCTCTTCCTTTCTTTATCTCTGAGGAGAAACTGTTTTTAACCTATTTTGCTTTCTTTAACTCTTAACAATAAATCATATCTTTTGGGGCATACAAGTAAGAATATCACCCTCAGAATCATAGGGAGTTAACTTGCAGTAGCCCACACCACACTTGACCTAATATCTGTAGTCTTCTTGAAGAATTCTCCATTAGTTTAGGATGATGACATCTTCTCTTGTCCTTTCTACCACATGTGAGAGAACCCACAAACATAATCTTGAATTTATTTTGTGTGTTTGTGTGTCTGTTCGGCTCTATGAAAACGCACTCATATCCCAAGCCTAAAAATTAAATCTTAGAGGCTACACAATCCAAATACATGAAATAGAGAAGATACATCATTAGGTAAAGGTATTATAATTTGATTCTGTCACTTGAGGACATTAACAAGGTTCATAAGGGAAACCCTAATTTCCAATAAGCATTTCCTGCTTGCTACCAATCAGCTCATGATATCATCCAATCAGCATGATATCACCAATGTCATAGACCAGTGATGTCTTTTGTAGTAAATAGGCAATTACAATTCCTGCAGCACAGGCTTGGAGAACTAAAGTAGCCCCGAGTAGGACAGTGGAGATTATTTCTGGTCAAACTAGAAGAGGAACGACTGCCTGGCTGGCATGGCTCAGTGGTTGAACGTTGACCACCTATGAACCAGGAGTTCTAGGTTTTATTCCCAGTCAGGGCACATTCTCAGGTTATAGGCTCAAGTGAAGCAGTGCAGGAGGCAGGAGGCAGCTGATCAATGATTCTCTGTCATCAATGATATTTCTATCTCTCTCTCCCTCTCCCCTCCTCTCTATAATCTATAAATATATATATATTTTTTTTTAAAAAAGGGAAAATTGCCTTTAATGGTTTTTACTAACAGTCATGGGTTGTGGGGAACAACACATTTATCAGGTTTATATCTACACATCAGATATCAGGAGCTTTACTAATTTGGTCTAGTACTAAAACTGTACTGATGACAACAGCTGCAATTGGTATGACTGATTGAGTTTTTGATAATCCACTTTCATTCTCTAAGATTCATCTGACTTCTGCACAAGTCAAAAATATGAATTGAATGAGCATATGAAGGGATTCACCTCCTCTGCCTCTTGATTGTGGCACAATCCATGTAATCCCTCCAGTAACATGGTCTTACTTTTGTTCAACTGGTCAACATTGGTCATCACTTGGGCTTTACTGCTGTAACAGTTTCCACTCTGTGAATCAGGAAAGTCTGTCTGTTACTGGATATATTTATTCCAATTATGCATTACAAGTAGGAAATAGATTACATTCAGGATCTTACTATTATCATGGTTAGGTAGTACCAAGTCAAACTCTTTTAATTATCTGACTTCCATAAGTCTCTACTCTTACAGGTGGACTACAACATGGCATTTGGCATCTCAGTTCAGAATACTGCTAGATATCCTCAAATATTTTTTCTCTGCTTTAGTACACAACCATCCTGGTTAATAATGTCACATTCCTTAGCAGAAGGCCAAGGAAAGATTTATATTAGAATTTTCTCTTCAGTGTAGTAGGCAGGGTACTACCTCAAAAAGACCATAGAATCTCTATGGTGTGAATTATCTTAAATATGAAAATAGTTTGATGGGCAGTGACTCACTATTGTTGAGATATAGTTATACTTCTCCAGTTCAATAGCTTGGAGCTTTTATATATATATATATATTTTAAAGCTTCAGTAAGATGCCATCTATCTCAATTTTAGAGACACCATGATTAGTTAGCTAATTCTATAGATCAAGTCATCACTACTGCATGTACCTACTAATCCTTGCAATAATCACAGCTACTTATCTTTAACAACTAAATATTGCCTCTTGACCTTTGTCACCCTGGGACTGATCATCTGAGTTAACTTCAATGGCAGAGTTTTGCACTATAATTTCTGACCTAAAGACAAGAGCCAACATAGAGTTTTGAGGATTTGGGGACTCACTTTACAAATATATTTACCAAAGCCTCATAAACCAACAGTCTCCAGACTTTTACAAGGGACATAGTTTGGGAGAATTAGAAGATAAATCTACTCTAACATCAAATGCCTCTAATCCTATGAATAACATATTTATGATATACCACGGAAGTTATAGCTTTTTAAATTTCATTCAATAAAGGTTACCTTTGAGTCTAGGTTTTGCTCAACATACCAAGCAAATTGTTAGAGCCATTTTCATTCACCCTAGTTAACATTATTAAGCTTAGAATGCCTTTTAGTATAACCCTGTTAGTGGTTGCAGTCTGATACAACATTGTGTTTCTGTCATTCAGACACAAACTATTAGAATCCATCCCAAAACACCAAAGGGTTTGCTCCACATTTCTATTAATGTAATTTGACATAACCTTGCTAATTTTGGTGTGCATTTGGTCACACCTTTTACCTTTTCCTCTGGAACATGGCAGTACTTGAGTTTGGTTATAGGTCTAGAGGCAGGAAAAGGCTACAGAAATGGGTCCTGAAGATGATCGGAAGTCTCCTAGAAGACAACTACCTCAGGGAAGGCAATTAATGACTTTTCAGACAAGGAGAGACCACATTCCTTAAAGAAGGGAAGAAAGTCTGGCCTGTAGGCAAAGAGAATCACAAGGCATTTGGGAGCTCATTGCCTCCAGCTTCATGAGATTTTGTCCATATGCCTCATTCCAATTTCCAGGGCCTCATTCTCCTGCCCCCACAATTCATGTCCTATCTTCATAATAATAAACCCTAACAAGTTATAAAATACACTTGTATTATGATCCAGCCACTCACAGATGTAGACCCTGTGTTTAGCATTCAGAAATAGCAGCCCTGTAGCAACAGGAAACATGATTGTTTAGCACAATCATAGAAGCTTTCTTTTTTCCTACCCAAGCCTTTAATCTTGGCATTTGAAGCAATGAGCTTGTGAAGAGATTTTTGTCACCAAGGTCCCCAGTGCACGCAATAGCAACCAAATAGTCACATTACATTAAATCCTCTAACTAAAATATTCTATGACAGTGACTATTTGTTTACCCAAAGTTTTACTTTACATAATAAGTTAATTGTAAGTATCTACCTATAATTAAATAATAAATTTGTGTAAATTGAGTAGTTACATGCCACTATTACAGTTTCTTTTCTCTAACATTACATGTTACATATTTAGACACTTTACTTCATAATCAGCATATTACTTAAATGTAATATTTGCATATTTTATCATCATGAATGTTTTTAAAAATTCAGAGTGGATAAATAAACAAAGAGGAAAAAGCTAATTTCCAATTCATCTGTGTCTGGTAAGGAAAACCTTGTTGGTAAGGAGGATTTACTATCAAAACAATAAAAGTGATGACCTTGCAGTTCTAGTTTTCACATATTATTACATATAAATCTTTTGACTATGATTTCATGCTTTCAAAAATAAAATAAAATGCTTATACATTTTTACTTGATAACCAAGAATGAAGGAATTGGAACATGACAACCTAGCTCTACCTAATCTATTGAATTCATTAGACATAAATCTGAACTTTTTTCCCCCATGAACGTGGTAATTAGAAGGCCTGCAAAACATATAACATATTGAAAGCAATTTCACAAACATTTCTGGGTAACATACTAGTGATCACACAGCTCATAAATACCTGGATGGCTGATTATGCCTTTCGGCTTTCACAGAAGGAAAATCTCAGTTTTAGTTCTTCCTCCACAGGGTTATCAGTAGTTAAAGGCCACGGGCACTTCCTTACAATTACCCTTCATTGTTTTACACACACATGCAGATAGAGATAGATTGTGGCTTAACTGACATTAAACAAACCTATTCAGTAATCTGAAATAGGCATTATATTTGAGAAAGTGCCAATTGAAATATAAATCATTCTGCGTTTATTTTCTCGAATATTTCTATTATATATCCAAGTGTTCTTTGTGTTACCTCATACCCCATTTGAGAATTACATTGGAAGTTAACCCTTAGTCAGTTTCTGTAGTTTAATTAATTAGTTGTTAAACTTAGTGATCGCTGCTTCCTCCAAAATATCACCAGATTTTTGAAGGCTGTCCAAATGGCTAAATGTGTAATAAATCCTACATTTCAACACATTTTACATGGGTAATTATGCTACTTTATCAACCTTGTTCTTCCCAAATCATAAAAAAATTTCCACTTATTCTCATAGTCATTACATTTTTGAACTTTAAAGACTATATTACCTTACTGCTATTGAGTCCAATTCTGACCTTTTCAGTTAATATAATTTTAACACAAGGAGCTGTGTAATAATCTTTAGTTATTTTTGAAACCATACCAAAATTGTGAAAATACACATTATTTAAGTGTTGCCTTCTGTTGTTTCAGTAGTATAGCTTAAGTTGCAGTTATTACCAATGCACCTCTTATTTGCTAGGATGAAAAATGAAGCATATTTTCTGAATTGTAACAATGTAAGAAGACTGTTAGAACAAAACATTAAAATACTAGAAGGTGAATGATTTCTGTGGCCTAACTGTCCTAGCTGCAAGCTGTGAATATGGATTGTGTTACTTAACTATATAACCAGTAGGCATTCAACCTTTTGCTTCCATTTTAAAAAATGTGCCCTTCAATATGCAGAGGGACAGCTGGAAGCAGGTTCCTCTGTCCGTCACTTGACTTATGTTTACCTTCAAGCCTCAAAATCAAATAATCCAGGTGCCACTGTTATTAATATTTCCTCTTTTCAAATATTTATTTCTTTGTTATTGAAGACACATATTTCCAAATATTTTAAAAAGAGTCGTACAAAAAATCCTCTGAGAATTCCCTCAGTGTGTGCAACCTTTTAAGCACATGTCAGTTTAAACAAAGGCAAAGTTGCATTGGTTCTTGTTCGTTATAATTTTCATGCAAGCAATCAGGTGTTACAGAATATTTTACATGCAAATGAGTCCATTCCTGATAGAAACCAGGAATTTGCCAATCAAGAAGCAGGGTGAAAGGGAAATCTTTCAAATGTGTTGGATACTCTTCACTGAATTATATAATAAGTGACTGCAAAATGTGAGAGTAAGCAGTAACAGCCTGAATTGAAGCCAGTGGTAGATTCCAGATTTATATGCGACATTTTCAGTGAATGGCAGTCAACATCTTGGTTAATGTCATGAATGAAATGTTGATGTAGACTTTCGTTTTCCAAGTTGCTCAATCAAACCATATGCAATTAGAAAGTTCTCATTACATTGTTTAAAAACCAGTTTTTTGAAACAAAATAGAAGCAAGCTATGTCATTTTCTCAAATCCATAAACAAAAGTGAAGGATATTACAAATAAATACAAATGTTTTCTTATATTACTAAATATATATCACTAATATAAATTTTAAATATGAATAAACAATAAGTTTATTAAATTTATTAGTGATGGAAGAGAAAAAATGGTAAATTTCACTTCAAAATAAGAATTAATAGGTAACACATACTTAAATCATAAATGGATGTTATAAAAGTCATTGATATAGCTAAATTAAATGTATCATTAATTGACAGTAAAGTTATGAAGATATTCAAAGAAGTTTTATTATTATACAAATCACAAAGCACAGCCTACTGGTTTGGCTCAGTACATAGAGCATCAGTCCTCGGTCTGAAGTGCCCCTGAGGCTCCATTCCGATCAAGGGCATGTGCCTTGATTGCTGGCTCCAACCCCAGTAGGGGAAATGCAGGAGGCAGCTGATTGATGTTTCTCTCTCATTGATGTTTCTAACTCTCTATCCTTCTCCCTTCCTCTCTGTAAAACTCAATAAAATATATATATGTATATTTTTAAAAGCACTAATAAATGCTATAAAAGATAAGCAAAATTGGTGAATTATTTTAATTTTTACCTAAAAAGGGGCTTCTGTGGGTATGTTGCTGTTAGGACAGCAGAGACGTGATGTAAGCTACATAGAGGGAGGAGTACAACATGTTGTGTGAGTTGCCATGTTTAATGAAGTAAGAAGTTTCAAACTTTACATATAATGAGGAGAAGAATGTTGACAAATGCTGTTTTAGTGTCCAGCCATCCAGTATAATTAGAAGATGTTCTTTTAAAATTACATATTGTTCCTTTGTTTTCATCTCCCTTTTTAAAAATTATTATACTAGTATGTTAGCTTTCAGTTGACAGAGCCCTGTTATTTTTAGGTGAGCAGGAAGATGGTAAACAGGAAGTGAGCTACTATCTGAGAAATAGCAGGAGTAAGGAACTCATTACCCAGCACCCTGCCATGAACGCTGCCTGAGTGTAGATGGAGTTCTTCACTACTGTACTGTACAAAGGGCCATCCATTTAGTTGTTTACTATTACTATTAGTTGTTCACTAACATATAAAATATGATAGTTAAAAATTACATTAAAATTCTCAAATACAGTTCTCATTACTATCAAACAGGTGTGTGAGTATACACATTGGAAACTTACTGCATTGCACTAATTATAATTAAATTGTAAGCTGTTACCACCATTAATAGTAAATCACAATATTCAGAAGCAAACTGATGAAATGGTAATAATATTTATGTTTTGGCTCATAAAATTAATCTATATAATATTTTTTCTTATTTCCTCCAAACACATACTAGTAATGTCTTTGCTTAGCAAAATGAGAGATCTGCCAGGGATATAGAATTAAACAAAACAATAGCTCTGTTCTTAATACAGCAGTATGTACTACAGGAGGTAGCTATCGTAAAAAAAAAAAAAGTTACAATATTTTGCAATAACTTTTCTAAGAGGATAACAGGACTATAAACAGTGTGATTAACAAGAGGGAGTGATCAGCTCTGTGGCGGGTCTGGGGCTATAGTTTCGGGGAAGTATTAGAAGGATCCACATTTCTAAGCAGTGTGGTTAGGAAAGCTGGGAGAAAAGAATTTGATTTTGGAACATTCTAATTTATGGCTGTCAAAGGTCCTTTTAGAATTTTAACTAACTTGGTAATGTTCATCAGCATTGAATAGCTATTCATAGGATTCACTCACACTGAATCCTGATGGCATAAGAACCTCATCATGTAAAAGAAGTCAGAATTTTAAACCTAAATACAGAGATTTCTGATAGTCTTTGAATTGTTTGCAATAAAATCTGATCCAATTAAACTAAATATAGCTAAAATGGTTATGTTCTGTTAAGCATATGTAAGTGTATCAATATGATTTAAAAATATAAGTTTTTTTATAATTTATCAAAACCAAACTATATTCAAACACTTGCTCAAATAATTCCTTCCAAAATCTCTGGTAGTTAGTGAATATTTACTATGTTGATAGGTGGCAGAGCTAAAAAAGATAACAGAAGTCTCTATATCATGGGACTTATAGTTACAGTAGAAAATATAGTCTATTATAAAGTCTATTACAATAAAAAATGAATAAAATATATTTTATAAATCTACCAAAGATAACAACATGATATGTGCAGAGTATATGACATAGGGGCCTAAACAATCCTGGGGAGGAGGGAATGATGCTGAGGGATTCTTTAGCAGACTCCTCCTTGGGTCCTTGCTGCAATACTTAATGGAAAAGAGTTCTAAGGAAAAAGAATTCTATATTTACGTGAAGGTTTTCAGGTAGAAAGAAGCTGGAGGCTATTGGAGGATCTATTTAAGTCAGTTCTTTAGGAAGATATGTGTTCACCTAAAAACAAAAAGTCAGCATTTGAGACAAAAAAGAAGCAATAAAAATATATAAAAATAAATAAATAGAATTATTTCATCAATCAATGCCACTTAATTATTATCTGGCATTCTTAAATGTAAAATGAGACCTTTACATTTCAATAGATTTACTTACCTTAAAAATCACCTACTTACATTAACAAATGTAAAAACATTACTATAAAAAGAATAAAGAACTCTAATTGTATAAAATAATAGACACTAAAAGATTTTTGCTATACTATTTGTAAATGTATAATTGATCCAAAATTTTAATTTTTTAATTATTTATTTTTATTTATTTAATCTTTATTGTTGAGATTATTAAAGATGTCTCTCTTTTTTTCCCCATTGCCCCCATCCACCTGGTTCCCACCCTGTCTGTGGTCATCTTATTGTCTGTGTCCATAGATAATGCATATATGCATAGAAGACCTTTGTTTAATCTCTAACCATCCCTCTTCCTTCCTTCAGTCTGTTCCATTTCTACACCTTTGATTATATTTTATTCACCAGTTTATTCTGTTCATTAGATTTCTTATTTTTTTATTTTTATTTTTAGATTCAATTGTTGATAGGTATGTATTTGTTGTCATTTTGTTTTTCATATTTTTTCTTTTTCTTCTTCTTCCTCTTCGTAAAGAATACCCTTCAACATTTCATATAAACCTGATTTGGTGGTGATGAACTCCTTTATAACTTTTTATTGTCTGTGAAGCTCTTCAACTGACCTTCAGGTCTAAATGATTGCCTTGCTGGGTAAAGTAATCTTGTTTGTAGGTCCTTATTATTCATCACTTTGAGTATTTCTTGCCACTTCCTTCTGGCCTGCAAAGTATTTGTTGAGAAATCAGCTGACAATTGTATGGGTGCTCCCTTGTAGCTAACTAACTGCTTTTCTCTTGCTGATTTTAAGATTCTCTCTTTGTCTTTAGCCCTTGGCATTTTAATTATGATGTGTGTTCGTGTGGTCCTCTTTGGGTTCCTCTTGTTTGGGTCTCTCTGTGCTTCCTGGACTTGTAAGTCTATTTCACCAGGAGAAGTTTTATGTCATTATTTCTTAAAATAGGTTTTCAGTATCTTGCTATTGCTCTTCTTCTGACATGAGAATATCAGTACACTTGAAGTTGTCCTAGAAGCTCCTTACACTATCTTCAGACTTTTGGATTCTTATTTCTTTTGTGCTCTTTTGGTTGGGTGTTTTTTGCTTCCTCATATTTCAAATTGTTTATTTGATTCTCATAATCCTCTACTCTACTGTTAAATCCCTGTATATTATTCTTTATTTTAGTCAGTGTTTACCTAATTTCTGATTGGCCCTTTTCTTTTCTTTCTTTCTTTTTTTCTTTTTTTTTTTCTTCTGACATTTCACTAAGGTTCTTGAAAGTCTCACTAAGTCCCTTGGAGATTTTTGGAAGATTCTTGAGCAACTTAATAACCATGATTTTGAACTCTATAGACAATAGTTTGCTTTCTTCCATATTTTTAATTTGTGTCATTTTTTTGTCTCCATATTTTGGCTGCTTTCCTGTGTTTGTTTTTATTTATTGGGTAGAGCTCTATGTCTCCTTGAATTGATAGAGTGGCTTTGTGTAATAGGTCTCTTATAGGGCCAAGTGGCTCAGCCTCCCCTAATCACCTAAGCTGAGAACTCTAGGTGCATCCCTTTGTGGGCTGTGTGCACAGTTTTGTTGTAGTTGAAACTTGATTGCTATTGATGTCACTGGGAGGAACTGACCTCCTGGCCAATTGGCTATGAAGTTCAGTTGCAACTACAGTGGTAGAGCTCCTATTCAGGAGATAGCCTGATGGAGCAGAACTTGGTGCTCACTAAGTCTGCCCCTTGCATGTGTCTCTTATGGATGTGTAGAGTTGTAATCTGGTATGATCTGACACTGACCACTGGGTACACTGGCTCTTGGGTCTCCAGGGAGGTGTAAAGTCAACTACTGCCTGGAGCCACCCAGCAGGAGCTACAGAGAGATCTGCAGATTCCTCCTTTCTATATTAGGTTTGAAAGTGTCCATATGATGCCCAGCTAGAAAACAAGTCAGGCTGGTGCTGGTGCCAGGTCTTGGGCCTTTTATTGATAGGTTTGGGGCTCCCTGACCCAGCTACAGCTTGTCTGAGAGATTTTAGCCTCAGCTAGGACAGGCCATTCATATGAAAAAGCCACTGCACACAGCTTGGGTGGAGTTGTAAACTGGTAGAGGCAAGGTCTTAGGGAATCATCAGGGTGTAGCAAACAAGAATGGCTGCCAGTTAGCCCTGCTACTGGGGAGGTCTCAGCATAGGAACAATGATCCCTATGAGCAACTCTGAGAGAAAGTCGCCCCCAAGATCCTGCCCTGTGCCCTGACAATCTAATTCCTCCTCATATGTATCTCTGTCCCCCAAAGCCTCACCCTGGTACTGGAGCTCAGAGGAAGTGGGCCTTTTAAGTTTAGTTCATGGTGCTAGCTTCTGTGTCACTGAACCCCAATCCATACTGGTTTTTACAGCCTGTAGTTACAGGGACTTCTCTTCCCAGCTCTGGGACCCTGGGCTTGAGGTCCAGGGTGGGGCTGGGATCCCTTGCTCTTTTCGGCAGACTCTACAGAGGTGATCTCCCTTCCAATTAAAAAAGTGGCACATATGAATATCAGACCAGTGGGTTACTTGCCTCCGCATCTCCTCCCAGTCTAAATGTGCTTTTTTACTTACTTCTCTGCCACTACCTGTAGTATTTCCATTAAGCCAGCTTTCTGGTGGTTCTAGGTGATGGTTGTCTTGTATTTTAGTTATAATTTTGATGTGGTTGTGAGAGGCAGCGTGTACAGGTGTTTATTTATGCCACCATCATGGTTCCTCCCTATAGTTTTTATTTAAATGTATTTATCTACATTTTAGAATGTAATGTAATAACATATTTAAAATTAAAAAAAACTATTTTAAAATCAAAATTTTAAAATTACATTGTTCTAAGACATAATTATGGTTTATTTGATTAAAAACCTCATTTATTTTATTGTCGTGGAAATTTAAAGATATATATGCAGCAATATTGAGTTTCTACATTGGAATATGTTAACTTCTTATGTACACAATTCTTTCTATTTTCTTTTGAAGTCATTCTTCACTGACTCTTTTTTTGTTTTTTTCTTCTATTTTTAAAAATATTTTTAAAATATATTTTTAGTGAATTCAGAGAGGAAGGGACAGGGAGATAAAAACTTCAATTACAGAGAATTATCAATAGGCTGCCTCCTGCATGCCTCCTAATGGGGATCGAGTCTGCAACTCCAGCATGTTCCTTTACCTGGAATCAAACCATGACTCCTGGCTCATAGCTCAACACTCAACCACTAAGCCACAGAAGCTGGGCAATTCTTCACTAATTCTGAAAAAAATAAAATTCAATTTTCAACTTCTAATTCATTTAGGGTATATATCTTTCATTAGTAGTAGTAGTAGTAGTAGTAGTAGTAGTAGTAGTTTGTTGTTGTTAATCCTCACTTGAGAATATCCCCTTCATTCATCTTTAGAGAGAGTGGAAGGGGTATAGGGAGAAGAAATGAGAGAAGGAGAGAGGAAAAGAGAGACATCAATGTGAGAGACATGATGATTGGTTACCTCCTGCTTGCACTCCAACCAGGGATGGGATGGAATCCACAACCCAGGTAAGTGCCCCTGATCTGGAATCAAACCTGCAACCCTTTGGTGTCCAGGCTGATGCTCTAACCATTTAGCAACAGCAGCCATGGCCTGGGCATATTATTTAATGATACATATTTGTAATCTAAGTGTATATATGGGTGCACATTGTGAGTAGTACATATATATGTTCCTTGATGTAAGTATATATGCGACCTTACCTTGATGTAAATATATTTGTTTACATATATGTACCCTATACTATATAATAAAAGCCTAATATGCTAAGAGTCCAGTCATCTGATTGGCTGTTCAACCATTCAAAGTGTAATATGCTAATGATATGCTAAGGCCTCTCAACCATTCTCTAGATGTGCACTGACCACCAGAGGTCAGAAGCTCCTACTGTTAGGTTAGCTTGCTGCTGGGGTCCAGCTGATCAGAAATGAGTGAGATGGGCCGGACACACCCTGCAGCCCTCCTGTGTTCCCTCTCAGCTGGCCAACCACCTGCATCCCTCCCTGGCCCCAATTGTGCACTGGTGGGATCCCTTGGCCTGGCCTGTGCCCTCTCACAATCTGGGACCTTTGGAGGATGTTAGAGAACCAGTTACAGCCTGATGGTGGAACAACCAGTTGCTATGATGTGCATAGACCACTAGGGGGCAGACAATCAATGCAGGAGCTTCCCCCTGGTGGTCAGTGTGCTCCCACAGGGGAAGCACTGCTCCGCCAGAAGCCAGGCTTACAGCTGGCAATCACAGCAGTGGTGGCAGGAGCCTCTCCCGCTTTCACAGCAGCACTAAGGAAGTCTGACTGCCAGCTTATGCCCCCACCCTGTGGGAAAGGGACCTAGGCCATCAGTTGGACATCCCTGAGGGCTTCTGGACTGCTAGAGGGCACAGGCAGGGCTAAGGGACCCTCCCAATTGCATGATTTTGTGCACCAGACATATAGTATAAACATATTAAGCTATAGATGTTCAACTTTAAACCTTGTATTCTGTATTATTTTTTTAATTTTTTCTATATTAATTTTTTATTTCAGAATACCATAGCACTACAAACTAGGTACTCAAATCAATATACATTTATCTTACCATTTCTGAAGGTAAGGATACAAGGCATGGGTCATCACTGGGTTTTTTGCTCTAAGTCTTACCAGACGTATGTCAAACAGTTGGCTGGGGCTAATGTTCTCATCTAATGTGTGTGTTCCTCAAGTGCATTTAGTTGTTGCAACTCCCTTATAATTGTAGGAATGAATTCTTCATTTCTCCCTCCTCCCCATGTGTCTGATGTGGGCTGCTCAGCTCTTAGATCTTGCTACTTGACTCTCACAACATAGCAGTTTAGTTCTTTACAACCAGGAGGAGAATCTCTCTCCAGTCTGGGGTGACGGACAGTCTTTCTGAAATAATCATGTAATAATCAAAGGAGCTTTTATTACATTATATTTATAGTTTGCCCTCATACCCAAGAAGTGAAAGTTATTCAGACACATACACCAGATTAGAGAATCCCAGAGAAGAAAATCCCAGAAGCCACCTTAAATTTTACTGGAGATGAGTCTTTTTATGGGTCTCTAGGATAGTGAAATAATCTTTAAAAACCTCCCTGGAAAAAAAATGCAAAGCCATATTATGGGTATTATTTTGCACTATATTTCAATATATTATTATATATTAGTGTATTAATCATCTACACAAAAGAAAATGAGTGGTATTATGGGCTTCCTGAAGTTACTCTATTTTTCATGGATTCTACAGTGCAGATCAAGTGAATTAAAGCAAATAAATAAATAGGGTTATTTTTCTTTGCTTTTTTGTAAAAAGTGAAAATGCTTTTCAAAATTCCTGTGGCAGAATCTGACTGTGTCTTTTTCTAAGCCCTCTGCAATGGAATCGATTTAAAATTCTTTTGTGGCAACAAATCCCAGCTGCCTGAAAGCAACTGCCTTTACAGATGAAGAGAGTCTAGGTGAATGAGAGGATACCTGAAAGGAATGTTTTGTTATGAAAATGCCTATAATTTTAATGTAAAATATTCCAAAGCTATCAACATGGTAATGTAGTACATATGAATTAAAAAAAACTAGAAAGGGGTTATTAATATGTAGATACTATTAATTCATGGTACTCTAAGTATAAAGCATCATGTATTTCAATTTTGTATTGCTTCTCTTTAAGGGGCTGGTGATTAGAGTTCCATTATCCCTAAAAATGACTAAAAATATGCTACTGTCAAAATAAACCTAGTTTATTAAGAAAGTGTAATATAATTAAATATAGGGTGATATGTTAAAAGCACCAGGCCTAATAACTAGAATGTTTATTGCTGCTATTTCTAGCCCTGTCTTCTTTTTTCTTTTCTTTTTTTTTTTTTTTTTTTTGCCTAAATGAATGTCCTAGTTTAGTAAGAAATAACCAGACAACATCAAAAGTATTTGAAGCATTGACTGATGTCAAGGCAGACATAGAGGGCAGATCCAACAGGTAGTAAAAGATAAAAGCTGCATGAAAGTTTATAGTTTTTAAAAGCTAAAATAATACAATAATCTAAAAATGAACTTGTTCTCTCCATTTATTTGTGCCCCATGATGACAGGTAATGTGAGTAAGAGACAAAAAAATTGAGAAAAAAATATATTTACATGTACCTGCTTGGAATTCAGAATAATTAGGACAGTGTACAGTTATAATTTTCAATAATGTAGCAAGTTTATTTTGAACATCTCTGCATATTTTGATGTTTTATATCGCTCATAAACAAAATATTATTTTAGTTTATTATTCTATTCCTCAGACAGTGTTTGTTATACATGATCAAAACGTATCTCATTAGAGAGTGACAGTGCTTTGCATTAGTTGTACTCAAAGCCTCTTTGGGCATTATACCAAAGAAAAAGCAAATGACAGTTGGTGTCAACACTAAACAGCTTAGGGCAAACTATTTTCTCAAAACCTATGTAATTTAATTGCAATGCAATATTTCATGAATATTAGAAAAGAAGGCTTTATTAAAAATGGCAAGGAAAAGTGAATGCTTGACTGTTTAGAGTAACAAGCAATACAAATATATTCATTCAATACATCACTGAATTATTTAAAACTCAGCCTAAACACAAGGTCATGGAATAATTTTGGCAAGTAGGCATTTTGCATGATGCATTTCCATAATTTCCCTGCATCTATAAAGTTAATCACAACTTTGGCATGGAGACCTTTTTCTTGTAGTCAGAGAGCCAGATAAAGATTTCAATTCAAATTAAAGCCAAACCAAACTATTAACACTTGACACAGAAAAAATATGCATTTATGTATGAAGAGAAATAATCTTAACTAGTAACTTTAAGACCTGTAAATAAAATAAAAGAAAGTTGAACTTTCCATAACTCTAAATTAATATTTTACTTCAGCAGAAGTGATGTGTAGAATAAATATTAAATTCTCAGACATTAATAGAATCTACATCTACATAATAAAAGAGAAACATGCAAATTAACCATCACTCTGTTACACCCACAAGCCACACCCCACCAGCCAATCAGGAGTGAGTATGCAAATTAACCCACCATGATGGTGGCTGACCATGGAGCTGGAGCAAGCAGGAGGCTTGGGTTGCCCTGGCAATGGAGGAAGCCAAGCTTCCCAGGCCCCCCGCCACCCCCTCCTCTGCCAGCCCTGGCCTCCACTCAAGGCTACAAAGTTTCAATTATAGAAGATAAATAAATCTGAGATATTTGCTTCTAGCCAGCCCTGGCCTCTGCTCAAGGAGGAGCTGAAAAAAAAAGAAAGAAAAAGAAGAAAATGAGGGGCTGTGACCTTTGGTTGCCAGGGGGTGATCAGGCCAGGATGGGACAGCAGGGGCCTTTGGGGGTAAGCAGACCAGCAGGGGTCCAATTGGGTGTGAGCAGGCCATCAGTGTGGATCAGTTGGAGGTGATCAGGACAGCAGTTGGGGGGGCAGTTTAGAGTGAGCAGGCCAGCAGGAGGGCAGATGTGGGTGAGTAGGCTGGCACAAGGGGCAGTGGTGGGTGATCTGGTTGGTGGCGGGCATTTGGGGACAAGCAGGCCAGCAAGCAGAGTGGTTAGAGGCAATCAGGAAGGCAGGCAGGCAGGTGAGCGGCTGGAGCCAGCAGTCCCAGATTGAGAGAGGAATGTCTGACTGCTGGTTTAGGCCCAATCCCTGTAAACCGACATCCTTCAAGAGGTCCCAGATTGGAGAGGGTACAGGCCAGGCTGAGGAATACCCACCAGCCCCCCATGCACAATTTCATGCACTGGGCCACTAGTATTTATATAAAAGACTTTAAATAAATCCTTTTAGTTAAGTCACTGCAGTATAATTGTAGTTCTTCATTAGTATTGCGGTGTTTTTGATCTGTAGCATTTTCTTCTGATCCTCCAGCATCTCTTTCTTTTGCTTATAGTACCAATCTGTTCTTGCATAGTGCTCACTTTTTTCATTAGAGTCTTTAGACATCAATCATATCTATTAAAATTCCTGGTCTCTACCATCTCTGTCATATCTGTGTCCAGTTCTGTAGCTAGCTGAGTCTCTTCAAAATAGGCTTGTTTGCCTTTTAGTGTGTTTTTTACTTTTTTGTTGAAAGTTGGATATGAAGTGCTGGGTTCAAGGAATAGAGGGACATAGGCCTTTAGTGTGAGGTTCTGTGCTTATGGGGAAAAAATTATAAGCTGTGTTTGCTGTCAGCTGTAGCTGTAGGGGTAAGAGGCAAAAAGTTTTCCTGTGTGCTAGTTTATGTGGGTTTCCCAATAGATATCTTCTTAAAGAGTGCCTGAAAAGTGCAACTGTTGTTGTACTGTAGCACTATTGATGTGGTGGTAAGGTGTGGGGAATGGAGAGCATATTATGATCCTACTAGGTGCCCAGTGCATGAAACTTGTGCACTGGGGAGGGTTCCCTCAGCCCAGCCTGCCCCCTTTCACATACTGGGAGCCTTCAGGGGATGTCCTAAGGGAGAGGACCTAAGCCACAGTCTAGCCTCCCTTTGTGGGAGGCGACCAGGCTGATCAACGGAAGGCACCAGCCCCATTACCCCACTACTGCAGCCACTGCCAGTCACCGCAGCCATCAACATGGACTCCAGGCCATTCACCATGAAAAAATGACAACTTTCTTTAGGCATTTTCAAGATGTGTCTTTCATAAGATATGACATTTCTTTATTTTTCTTTTTATCCTCACCTGAGGATATGTTTCCATTAATTATTTTCTTCTTCCCTCTGATTCCAGGCTCAGCCACTTCCCAAGCCTCCAGCCTCTGAAACAGGTTTTAGGCTTGGGAAGTGGGTACCCCAGACCTCCAAGCCTAAAGCCTCCTCAGGATGGCTGGCTGGGAGTTAACTGGGTGCTGAGGAGGTTCCCAGGACTTCACCACTTCAAGGGAAGTGTACCTTATAATATCAAAATAATTTTAATTCCTTTTATTCATTGTACCTCTGTTGTCATTCCTTTTACTTATGTATAAGAATACATCAGCATATATGTTTTATAAACATAAGCATTCATAAACAAATGCATTGCTGTTATTATTTTGAACAAATTGATATTTGTTAGGTAAGAGCTCAGCCAGCATGATACAATGGTTGACTTTGGACCTATGAACCAAGGTTTGATTCCCTATCAGGTCACATGCCCAGGTTTCAGGCTCGATCCCCAGTAGGGGTCATGCAGGAGGCAACCAATCAATGATTCTCCCTCATCATTGATCTTTCTATTTCTTTCACCCTCTCCCTTACTCTCTGAAATTAATAAAAATGTATTTTAAAAAGGAAACATTCAATTTTAAAAATAGTTGTGCTATTAAAAATTATGACTCTGAAAAGATTTGCTTATAATATCGGATCAACCTTTCAACTGACGTATCTATTATAGGGTTATCATGCATAAAAATTTCCAAATAGTTATTTTAAGAAGTACATTATTGATTCCATACTAGTTGAAATTTGCATTGTAGTATATGTGTATATATTTTTGCACATTTATACACATATAGATATGTATATTTTAAAAAAATGTTTGTGAATTAAGCATTCTGGAAACCTAGTCTTTGAACTATTCATTGTAGGCTAAATTATCTACTTATATAAGTATGTGACTAAGGTTACTTTTTAAATATATAACTATGTAAGTATATCTACATGTGTTGTGAAGAAACATACTTAGCCACATAACATTTTTTAAAAAACATAAATTAATTTTAAAACAAGTATACATATTTCTCAGCAAATACATTGTAAACTTTGCTGGATGAAGAGTATTTACTTGGCATACATCTAAGATAAAATGGTTAGTATTTTAAGATCATTTCAGCCCAAAGTATGCTGCTTTGGCATATTGATTATTTAGAGTTAACAGCATTTGAGAAATAGCAGGTATAAAAATAGTTCTCTGCCCTGCCTTTCTTCCTGAGAGCAGGAGATAAGACTTATGTGAAGAGGCTCTCCCTGTACTGGCAGGAAGGAAGACATTACCAGAAATGGGGAATTGGGGCTAATAAATCTGTTAAAGCAAATCTTGTTAAGCTAACCTTTATCTTCCTAGTTATTTCTCCACAATTTACTACCTCTATCCTAAACCCCTTTGTCCTATTATTGCTCTAAAAATTCATTATTCTTTGTTGAAGATGCTGTTTAGGCTGGAATTCTAAGCCACCATTTTGAGTTACTTTTGGTTTACATTTTTCCTGTGAGATATGTGCTACATACTTTTTTTTTCTTTTCATTGTGAATCTGTTTTTCAGGTAGATAGCACACTAAAGAACATTTGCCTTAGAGTGATTTACAGAATTGATTTGGGCTTTGATTTTCCTTGCTTTTTGGGCTTCTGAGAATAAAAACCAAGGGAAAAGTCAAATAGGAGAAAAAACCCGTATAGCTGAAGTCCCACGGATATATCCCCTTGGAAGCAAGCAAGTGCCACCTCATAATCTTAAGTAACTACAAGGAAAGTGGTACTGCACTATCATGAAGTTAAATTAATTATCCATGTGAAGTTAGCATTGTAAACATTTCCTTGTGTGGTCCTTGTCTAATGGTTGCCTGTAACTAATATCAAGAATTTACAAATGTATAAGTTAAGCCTAGCACATATTTACCAGAGTAGGTACTATATTATTTATAGATTCCTCAGTTTGGATAGCCAAGGAAGAAAATGATTATATAATGCTAGAGGCCGGATGCATCAAATTTGTGCATGGGGGAGGGGTGTCCTACAGCCCAGCCTGCACCCTCTCCAATCTGGGACCCCTCAAGAGATGTCAAACTTCCCATTTAGGCCCGATCCTTACAATCCAGAACTGCTGGCTCCCAACTGCTAGCCTGCCTGCCTTCCATATTGCCCATTATCCATTTCTGTCTGCCAGCCTGATCACCTCCTAACAACTCCCCTGACACTCTGATTGATGCCTAACTGCTCCCCTGACAGCCTGATTGCCCCTAACTTCCCTCCCTTACAGGCCTGGTCATCTCTAACTGTCCTTCCCTACAGGTCTAGTCTCCCACAACTGCCCTTCCTTAAAGGACTGGTCTCCCCCCTACTGCTCTCCCCTGAAAACCTGGGTCCCCCCAAACTGCCCTCCCTTGCAGGTTTGGTCCCTCCCAACTGCCCTCACCTGCTGGCCATCTTGTGGTCATCTTATGTCCACATGGGGACAAGATCTTTGACCATATAGGGGAAGCCTTCTTCTGTGTTGGAGTGATGGTCAATTTGCATATTACTGTTTTATTAGATAGGATAGAGGCCTGGTGAATGGGTGAGGGCTGGTTGGTTTGCCCTAAAGGGTATCCCAAATCAGGGTGGGGGTTCCCTTGGAGTGTGGGGTGTCCTGGGCGAGGAGTCTGTGGTGGTTTGCAGGCCGGTCATGCCCCCCAGCAACTCAAGCGGAGGCCTTGGGATCTGAGATTTATTTATCTTCTATAATTGAAACTTTGTAGGCTTAAGCAGAGGCCAAGGCAGGCCAGAGCAGGTGGAAAGCTTGGCTTCCTCCATGACCTGGGGCAGCTCAAGCCTCCTGCTCTCTCTAGCCCTGTGGCTGCCGCCATTTTTGTTGGGATTTATTTATCTTCTATAATTAAAACTTTGTAGCCTTGAGTGGAGGCCTGGGCTGGCTGGGGTGTGCAGAAAGCTTGGCTTCCTCCATTGCTGGGGAAATCCAACCTTCCTGCTCACTCCATGGCCACAGCCATCTTGATTGGCTTAATTTGCCTACTCTCTCCTGACTGGCTGGTGGGTGTGGCTTGTGGGCATAACAGAGTGATAATTAATTTGCATATTACTCTTTATTAGATAGGATTAGACTTTTATATCATTTTATAATGATATCTAACTTTTTGAAGACATAAAAACCATTAATCTTCATATTATACAGTGTTTAATACTGAAGCTGTTCTGATAATACAATGAGTAAATACTAACTTTATAAACAATCATAAATAATTATTAAATAAATAATTTAGGAAATGTAAAAACAAAATAGCACTAAAAAACTTATGAACGTCAGAAAATGGTGTTTTGTGGGGGAAGAAGAAGAAACTGAAAAATGTTAGATTTTAATAAATTTATTTTGGTGTAAAAGTTTAGTTACACTTTATTTTATTTGAGTCTATCATTTCAGCTCTCCATAAAAAGATGTCCTAAATGTGTTTTAGTTGGTAAAGAAAGAAAATCACTGTTAGCTATAGTAACTGGTATAGCAATGAGAAGTATAATTACAAGTGTTAAAATAGATTGCTGATTCATATTTTAAGTATATTTGTTAATTATGATTTATGTTGAATAGAAACTATGACTAAAGTAATATTTTAATACTAAAAATTTTTATATCTGAAAGCTTTCATAAAACCTATTTTCAACAAACCTTTACTGAAGATTGTCCTCTAACTTATAAATAAATAAACTGAAACTTGCTTATTAAATTATTATGCTAAAAATGTCAGCAAAGGTAGTCAACTTCACCTCCTAGTCACAGTTTTAAACTTTGTATGATATTTCAAGTGATTTTTTAAAAAATAATTGGAGTAATGTCATAAATGTTATTCTTTGATTACCATTAGTCTTGCATCAATAATTTTTATTGTGTTCTTACAGAAGTGCATTAATGATCAGATTTAAAAGCAGTTTTTAAAGTGTCAATGGAATGCAGTCTATAATAAAAGTATAATATGCTAATTAGACCAGACAGCCGAACGACCTTCCGTATGTCATTCTGGATGTCCTTCCTAATGAAGCTGTGGCAGTGGGTGCTGAGGCAGAGGTGGTTAGGGGCAATCAGACAGGCAGGCTAGCAGTTAGGGGCAATCAGGCAGGCAGGCAGAGTGGTTAGGGGCTATCAGGCAGGCAGGTGAATGGTAATGGATACTCAGGCAGTCAGGCGAGTGGTTAGGGCTGATGAGGCAGACAAACAGTGTGGTTAGGGGCAATTAGGCAGGCAGTCCCAGATTGCAAGAGGGTGCAGGCTGGACTGACGGACCCTCTTTCCCCTTCCCCTGAGCACAAATTTTGTGTACCAGGCCTCTAGTTAAGGAAATAAAAATCATGAGTCTAACAATATTAAGAGATTTCAGGAAGAGACCCAGTAAGGAGAGTAGCTGGAAGCAATATGAAAAATTTGGCTAAAGAGCTAATAGTATATATTGCTGAAACCAGATTGGCTCAATGGATAGAGTGTTGGCCTGAGGACTAAAAGGTCCCAGGTTTGATTCTGTCTAAGGGCATGTACCTTGGTTGTGGGCACATCTCCAGTAGAGGGTGTGCAAGAGGCAGCTGATAGATATTTCTGACTTTCTATCCCTCGACCTTCCTCTCTGTGAAAAATCAATAAAATATATTTTTTAAAAATTGTATATATTCTACAATTCATGATTGTCCCCAAAATCTCACATGAGCAATGTAAAAGATTGTTTTATAGATTATGAATTTAAAATATCTAAGAAATAGTATAGTATAGGAAAAGTAAGCATTTGTTGAACATTCACAAAACATACTTATTATAAATACTTTATAGTACTTAAACTAAAAATCAGTTTTATAATGTAGCTGTTATTTATTCTAATATTGCTATAATTCTGACTCAAAATTTTAATCTGTCCCATTTGGTTATCCAGGGGAGCAGCCCTGTACTTCTTCAAACTTTAGGTACTTAGTCACAAAAAGAACCGGATACAGCAGAAATTGAACTCATGTAATCTGTGTTTAAGTGGATTATACCACAGAAAGAGAGAATTACTGACCAACCATCTTATAATGAAACCTAACTGTTCTCTCCTTTCACCATGTTCTTGTAAAACCACAAGAGGATGAAAGGGCATATGCAAGGGATTCCCAGAAATGAGTGTGGATATGAGTAGTGGCCAAAATGAAAACATTTATAGCAACTTTCAGGAGAATATTGATGTTGGAGTAAGTTTCTTCTTGATCCTGCTCAACTACACCAACTTTCGGGTCTCAGTTTCCCTGCCAGTAACTGGACCTTCATGGATACTGGGTATTAGATGGAGAAGACAGTAGAAGTCATCGGTGTATAGGAGAGTCTTTACAGACCAAGTATCCATTGCTAACAAGGAGCCATCAGACAAAACAGTTCTTCAAAGTAGCTATACAAAGGCAGCCCTTGCTAATATAGTAGTAAACACAGGAGTCATCACATTAAACAGTCCAGCAACATAGGAAGCCATACTAAGCAGCCCCTTGGCAGATGGTCAACAACACATCTTTAGACCAACTCAGACAAAAGATGCTTCTTGCCAAATAGTGACAGCAACATTTGGGTTATAGAAAAGTACACCTGCACAGAGCATATATTACAATTGCTTTGTCCTTGATTTTGCACCTGCGTATGACAACGTGGCCTTGTACATCTGGCATACTTTCATTAGGGGTCCCACAATTGAGAATGTATTTATTCAATATGGCAGGGAACCTTTTTTATGTCTATTTTTGAGTTGTCCATGTATAACTATGAATTAATATGAACGTCAAAAACTTCATTAATATAAAGACTAATGTCTACATTAGGCAAATATATCTGAGAAATAGTTTTTTGTGCTTTAAATAAACAAGATAATAAGTAAACACACACTAAATATAATTTAAACCATATCTAATTTCTCATTGGCTCAAGTTTATCATAACATATAAAGAGTTTAATGGCAGAGATATAAAGTATTTTTTTAAAAATACAAAAAGGAAATAAGTATTGATATCTAACACACTTCTCAAAAAAAGAGTTTATAAATGCAAGTGTATATAACCAGAAATGATGTTTGAAGGTAGGAATTGGAGCATTTGAAGTTGTTTCATTTCTAGGGAGTAAGAAAAAAATTCATGTGTATCATGAGTTTATAAAAATCATTAAAGTCATCTGCCTGAAACAAATCTTAATATACTTTATTAATTGGCTATGGTTGGTTAATTTGCTATAATTGCATGAGCTGGTAAATCTCCTTCAGAAATTGGTAATTTGCCTAATATTTCTGCTTTTTATTATCTTATTTACATATAATTTGAGGGGAAGTTTGTTTCATAATGTACCTCTTTACATGGGCTCTAATTATTGATTATCTTTATTATGATTACTATGATTGCTTAGTTTCTATGTTTGCTTATTTTTATTACTATTTCATAGCTTCTTTTCACCTTATTTTCATAATATCTTGCTTGTTTGTATAAATTTTTAAAGAGAATATATCTTGTCTGTGGACTTAAAGAACTTAGTTCCTTTTATTTTCACTTTGCAATCATTATAGGAACTTAAGCCAGAATATAACCAAAATGGAGCCTGCAAAGTAATTTAAATACCTAAAAGTACATTTGTCTTAATGCCTGTATGCTCGGGTACCTGTAGGCAGCAACACATGACTTCCTTACACAAGAGTAGTCACAAGAACAGGAGATCACAGAGAGTCCTCTCATGCCAGCAGTTAGGGCTCTAGATTTCACATCCCATTACTTCTATGTCAAATGTTTCATGCTCTCCTTTTATCTTTATCATATAACAAATAACCATTCGAAAATTTCAGAAGAATTTCACACTTCAGGGGCAGGATGGTAAAAAATAAATTATGAGAAAGTCGATGAACTTTTATAAGTATAGATTAATACAGTAGAAAGAAAAAGGATACGTTATTTGAAGGGATCTGCAGACAAATAGGTTCAGTGGTTGAGCATTAACCTTTGAACCAGGGTGTCGCAATTTGATTCCTGGTCCGGGCACATGCCCAGGTTGCTGGTTCGATCCCCAATGTGGGGCATGCAGGAGGCAGCCATGGCTCTCTCTCATCACTGATGTTTCTATATCTCTTTTCTTCTCCTTTCTTCTCTGAAATCAATAAGAAAATGATGTTTAAAAAAAGAAAAAAGAAAAAGGAAAGAAAAATAGGAAGGAAGTCTGGGAATTGCAGAAGTTGTTAGTCAATAAAAGCCTGTCATATTTTTTCCTCCTACTTAAATATGATCAGCTAAGATCATAGTATGTCATGAATATCATTAACGTGGGGATTCTTCCCATACCAACGTTCCAGAAATGAGTTCCAAATAAGACTTTCCCAGGCAGCTTTCCAGGCTAATAGTACTAAAGAACTAATAGTACTAACACCTAGTTACAGATGGAAAAATATGATTTTGTTTGGGACTATAAAAATAATATACGTGTGCGCGCGCGCGCGTTCCAGTGTAGTAATAGGAAAATAGATCTGAGCTCCAAAAACTTATTAAGAAGGAATATATGGGATACAGCCATTTGGTCATTGGGGTTAATCAGTATCAACTTTCATTATATCTAGTAAATAATCCAAGGCTACTGGTCAGAATCATATAATTTCAAAATTGGGACTTGAAAAATAAAAAAGAATATTCTCACAAATCTATTCATTTACATATACAAGTTTTAAAATTTTAAGTTATTTTAAGATATTTTAAATGATTTCATGGATTTAAAGAAAATGCATATATATAAAATATGATCCAAATCCTCTGGCAATTATATTTTCTTATTTATTATTAATAACTTTATTAAAAAATAAGAAATTGCATTTCCAGAATATTCTTTAAGTATTTTAATTACAAGAATTATAAAATTGCAAACAATATGGGAATATTAAGTATTGTAGGAATTATATAATATATACATATATATATATACATATATATATATACACACACACACATAATGCACATAAGGGGGAAATATTTTATGAAATTCTTATAAAAGAAATCCTATAAATTGAATTTTAAAGCCTAATTAACCTTTATTAATCAAAAAAACATTAATAAAAATCCATACCTATTTATGTACAATCTTCCCACAAATTTTTGGCTAAAACATTAATGAGAGGCCATTGATCTCAGTTTAAAATCACATCTCAAATCACAAAAAATTGAAAATTAGTTTAGCAGTTTCTTAATGCAAAGGACATTTCTACATATCTTCAATGTAAAGAGTCATGGGAAACACATCATTCTTTCTAGTCCCATAGCAGAACTTTTCCTTATCAGTAAAGACTCCTTATGAACCCTAACCAGTTTGGCTCACTGGATAGAGTGTTGGTCTGCAGACTCAAGGGCCCCAGGTTCGATTCAGGTCAAGGGCATGTACCTTGGTTGCAGGCACATACCCAAAGGAGATTGTGCAGTAGGCAGCTGATTGATATTTCTCTCTCATCGATGTTTCTAACTCTCTATCCCTCTCCCTTCCTCTCTGTAAAAAATCAATAAAATATGTTTTTAAAAAAGAGACTCCTTATGAATCTTGGGCTTAACCAAAGACTAAGAGCAAAACTGAAACAGAACCATTCTAAAGCTCTAAATTCAAGACTATAAATTAAAGGTATGCAGCCAAAAGTCTGGCTGTCTGCTTGAACAGAAATCAATTATTTTCAGTGAAAGATAAAAGAGCAATTTTAATAATATATCATTCAAATATCTATTTACCTATAAAAATGACTAGATATATAAGGGAGTAAGAAAATATGACTAATGGACTGTAGAAAATGATTAAACACAGTTTTATCTCAAGATAAACTAGAGATAGAAATTAGCAGACAGAGAGTTTGAGCAGTATTGTAATATGTTCAAATACTGAAAGGAAAAAATTATTAAAAAATAGAAAAAAAAAACAATGAAATGGAAACTCTAAAAAATTGAAATTAAAATTTAGTGGATGTGACTAATAGGATATTGATGATAGGTAAAAAAAAAAAAAAAGCATCAGTGACACTATATATAGATCAATAGAAAGTATCCAGTATGAACTATATAGAGAAAATCAGATTAAAAATGAAGAAATTGGATGTCAGTACACAGTAGGTCTATTATATTTGAAATTGGATTCACAGGATAGGAGAGAGAAAATATGAGAGAGAAAAAGATTAATATATATTTTTAAAGAAATAATGACAAGATGTCCAAAATCTAAAGGAAAACAAAATATACATATTTTTATAGCTCAGGAATTCTAAAACAGGCTAAATGAAAATAAAATCACACCTAGATATATTATAATTTAATCACTTAAAAGGAGAGATAAAAATAATTATTTTGAAAGCAGACAGAAGAAAAGCACATTATATATAGAAAAATAATATAAATGCTATTGACATTCTCATGAATAAAAAAAGAATTCCAGCAAAAAAGGAACCAACATTTTTAATGAATATATAGGAAAAACAAACAAAAACAACACTGCTATATATAATAATTCTGAAAAATTAATTTCAGGTAAGTCCATTTATTTTCTCTTAAACCTATTCAGAATAGTACCTTTAATTGAAAGGTGAGAGTAGGATTGTGGGAACAAATAAAAGGTGACAGATTCTATATCTTCACTACCAGGTTTAGCTGCAGATGACCTTTTGTTCTTTCTCTGCTTTCCCATTGTTCCACAGAGCTTGTGCAGATCATAACAAGAACTGTTAGGTATCTGCCTTGTGGCATTAATAATATCTCATCTCTTATGACATTTATGACATTGACCTATAAACAAATGGTAGCTAAAAACTACATAATTTAGCTCAAACATTAGACAGGTTCAATAATGACAGTTTGAATATCAGATACCCTAAAAATATTGAATCCATACAAACTCTACATCAAGAAACAGTTTCTGTTATGGGATAATAATAGATACTCTAAATATGTGAGTAATGATTGTTGGCAGGCCTCAATTGAAAAATAGTTTTCAGAAGGTTTTCTCACATTATGGTAAATGGACCTCTTCTTTTTAATCTTTAGTGTTCAGTTTATTAATTACATTGTTCTCTTTTTCCCCCTATAGCTCCCCTCCACCTGATACCCATCCCACACTCCGCCCTCACCCCCCTCCATTGTCCTCTCCCATAGTTGCATGATTTTTGTCCAGTCTCTTGTTGCATTTCCCACACTTCTTTTCTCCCCAAAAATTGTCAGTCCATTCCTTCTCTATGTCCATGATTCTGTTACGTTCACCAGTTTATCCTGTTCATCAGCCTATTAATTCACTTGATTTTTAGATTCATTTGTTGATAGATGTGTATTTGTTGTTCATAATTTATATTTTTACCTTTTTCTTCTTCCTCTTCTTAAAGAATACCTTTCAACATTTTGTATAATACTGGTTTGGCAGTGATGAACTTCTTTAGCTTTTTCTTATCTGCGAAGAACTTTATCTGACCTTCAATTCTGAATGATAGCTTTGCTGGATAGAGTAATCTTGGTTGTAGATTCTTGCTATTCATCACTTTGAATATTTCTTGCCACTCCCGTCTGGCCTGCATGGTTTCTGTTGAGACATCTGCTGACAATCGTATGGGTGCTCCCTTATAGGTAACTAACTGTTTTTCTCTTGCTGCTTTTAATATTCTCTCTTTGTCTTTTGCTCTTGGCACTTTAATTATGATGTGCCTTGTTGTGGTCCTCTTAGGGTTCCTATATATTGGGGTTCGGTGCGCTTCTTGGACTCCTAAGTCAATTTCTTTCACCAGGTGTGAGAAGTTTTCAGTCACTATTTCTTCAAATAGGTTTTCATTGTCTTGCTCTCTCTCTTTTTCTGGCACCCCTATAATTCGGATGTTGGTATGCTTGAGGTTGTCCCAGAGGCCCCTTACACTATCTTCAATTTTTTGGATTCTTTTGGTTTCTTGCTTTTTCAACTGAGTGGATTTTACCTCTTTGTATTTCAAATCTTTAACTTGGTTCTTGTGGTGTTCTAGAGTACTTTTAGGTCTTTGTATAATATTTTTTATTACAGTCGGTGTATGCTTAATTTCTGGTTGGTCCTTTTTCATATCCTTGAGAGTCTCGTTCATATGCTTGTAGGTCTCATTCATTTCCTTGTAGGTCTTGCTTATTTCTTTATAGGTCTCAACCTGTTCTAGGAGCCTCTTGAGAAGCCCTATAACCGTGGTTTTGAATTCCATGTCCAGTCATTTTTTTCCCTCCATTTCTTTCACATCTGATTTCTTTCCATGTCTCTGCGTGGTGGCTGCTTCCCTGAGTTGGTCAATTAGCTTTGTGTGGTAGACATCTTACAAGGGACAGTGGCTCAGCCTCCCCAGTTACCTGAGGTGGATATGGGTTGCACAGTCTTGCTGAAGTTAAGCTCAGGTTAATCATTGTTAGCACTTAGAGAGGTTGACCTCCAGGCCAATTGTCTGTGAAGCTCAGCTGTGCTCAGGTTGGATGGGCGAAGTCTCTGGGCCAAGCAGACAGCACTAGTTCCACCCTATATGGCCCAGGGACTCTGTGCCAGTAGCAATGGCTGCCAGCACCTCTGAGAGAGAGCCGCTGCTGAGCTCCACCGGCTGCCGGGGAATTCAGACTCTCCCCAAATGAGTCTGCACACCCAACATCTCACCCAGGGTCGTAAAACAAAGCAGTCTGATGGTTTCCCGAATGAAAGAGCAAGTCACGAGTGCTCTCCATGCGATCCCGCAGCTGTGCTGTTCCCAGGTTCATGCGCACTCCGCACAAGCTCGCCTTCTCCACAAACCAGCAGACTCTTGCAGCACCCGAGCTTTGGCGTGCCTTCCCACTGTCTAGTTTTTACCCCGTATGATAGTGGGTTCCCCGGACTTCGCACAGAGCTGGAAAATCAGTGGGACATCTTTGTCTCCCCCATTCGAGAAAACTGGCCAGTTTTCAGCCGGCCGCCCTATTCGCTGGCGCTTGCGCTCCAAACCTCTCTGTGTGCATATCTTCAACAGTGTTCACCGCCACTCCTCTGAGCCACAGTGTCTTATTTTCACTTTTATTTGTAGAATTTTCACTCAGCCAGCTTTCCGGTGATTCTGGATGGTGTTTGTTCTTTCGTTAAGCTGTAGTTTTAAAATTGCTATGTGTGATGGCAAGATAGGTGTTTTACCTATGCCGCCATCTTGGTTCTCTTTTTAAATGTACCTCGTTCTCACTTATAATATGGCTTGTCTTAAAGTTTATTTTATCTGATATTAACATAGACACACTAGCTTTATTATATTTAATACTTGCTTGAATGCACTTTTATATAATTTTATTTTCAAACTATTTGTGTCTTTATAATTACAATACTTATAGCAAAAAGAATATTGGTGTCTAGCTTATTATTATTTTTTTAAATTTGGGCTAGTAATCTGTACTTTTAATTGAGTTACTAATTCTAGTCATATATGCTACAATTACAATGTAATTGGAGTCATTTCACCATTCTTCTGTCATCTATTTAAATATCTATCTTTTATCTATATTTTTATTCACTTACATACTTTTGTTTATCTCCAAATATTTTTGAAATATATTTTATTGATTTTTTTTTTTTTTTTTTACAGAGAGGGATAAAGATCTAGAAACATCAATGAGAGAGAAACATTGATCAGCTGCCTCCTGCACAGCCCCTACTGGGAATGTGCCCCCAACCGAGTACATGCCCTTAACCAGAACTGAACCTGGGACCCTCCAGTCTGAAGGCTGATGCTCTATCCACTGAGCCAAGCCAGTCAGGGCCAAATATTTTTTAACATTTCACTAAATTTTCTTTCTGCCCTATCATTCTATATCTATTTCCTGGTTGCTCCTGGGATGATTTATGTACTCTTAACTTATCAGAGTTAAATTTTTAATATTTTACTCAAAATGTAAGCAATAATATTTATTTACCTTGAATTTGTTGTGCCATATATTTTATATCTATATTTGTGGAAAAAAAAACTTAACCTGAATTATATATTTTTAATTAAATTATTAGTTATATTTAAAGTGGAGAAGAAACAAAAAGTTAGAATTTCTCATTTATCCAATGTATTATTCTATCTAGTATCTTTACTCTGTCCTCTGATCAATTCCATCTGGAGTCATATGCAATGATTCCTTTTCCTGTTTGACATCAAATTTCCAATGCCTCATGTAATGTCCCTTATTGGATAATTCCTACCATGATAATTCAGCAAAGAAGTCTTTTTTGTTTTTGTTTGGGTTTTGTCAATAGAAGGATATTGAAATGAAGCAAGATCTGAAGACCATTATTCTACTCTGGAATTTAAAATTTGCAATGCATTCCTTCTTTTTTTTATATCTTCCTTTATTCCATCCTTTCATTGCTTTTCCCTCTTTCTTCCAACAAATATTTATACTATATTTATTATATGTAAAATATTATCCTGATAATAGGACAATGGGCAGGAGAGTAACAAACTCCCTGTTGTCATATAGTTTTTTTAGATGAGAGGTTAGAATTAAATAGGAATAATCACAACAAACGGTGTTGTGTGTGGGAGTGTTAAATTGAAGTTAAAATTGCAAATCTGCACTTGGACCCCAGAGTGTTTCTGGGGTGAAATGGGGATTAGAAGAAAGGAATAATTAAAAAAAAAAAAAAAAAAAACAACAGGGTGAGGTGAGAGTTGATAAGGCCGCTGACTATTTTACATGGGACAGTTTTGAATGATCTCTCTGAGGAAGTACCATTTGAGAAACGCTGGTAGGAGACAATGGGAATATCTGAAAAAGTTTTTCTGGGAAGATCTCAAGAGCAAAGTTCATATGAAAGGTTCATGCACAGATTTGTAGTAGTTTATACCTTATTTTAAATTCAGTGAGAAGCTGTAGGAGAGGTTTGTGTTTTTGAAGGATCACCCCAGACAACTCCCTACAATGAGAGATTGTGCAATTGAGGCTGTATTATGAAGTACAACTGACAGAACAGTACATGGTGATGGAATGTAGTAGTAGGAAGAGGAAAATCAAAGATTCTGATGTTTGGGAATGAGCACCTGGGTGAATAATGATGCAATTGATGGTGACAAAAGCAGGGGGGAGGAAGCTGGGCTCTGACCTGGTAGAGTTGAAACAAGGAGTTTGGAGACATTACGTCTAAATGTTCCATTAGATATTCAGATAAAAAACCAAAAAGGAGGTCAGAGCACCTTTAATATATAAATTTAAAGCTCAAGGGATAGTCATGACCAGAGAAATATATGCGCTTGTCATCAGTAGCTTATCTGTATCATGTCGAACATGTGTGAAGATAAGGGTGGAAGTTAGTGAAGGGCTTTGAACGCAAGAAATACAATTATTTCAGGAAAGAGAGGATCATTGAAGGATCAGAATATTTGAAGCTGGCAAGATGAAATAAATACTTTTATTATTTTGTTAATTTAATATTATCACTATATAAGTGGTATTAATGTCATTGAATAATATATATTTCCAGAAGATTATGTGGAAAATAACATGCAAAAAGAAGGTAAAAGCTTTTCTTTGGTGATAGGATTTAAGCATATTTGCTTGTTGTTATTGTTATTTTCATTTGTTCTTTCAAATAAATATGTGTGTGTGTTTTAAATTAAAAAGTACATTGTTTATAAAACAGTGCATTGTGAAGATTAATCTGTTAGCAGTGTGTAGGATAAATTACCATCAACTAGGGGCACATTGAGACACTGCAGTAAACCACTATTTGGAAAGTTAGTGAATTGTTGGCTCTTACAATAATATAGAAAAAGCTTTTGTTATGCAAAATATTTTTTGTTTGTTTGGAAATATTTTCAAAAATTGTATCTTGGAGCAAATCACCACACAGACTTGGAATTTTAATAGTGAATAAGTACTTCTGGGCTTTGCCTTAATAATTGGTAAACTAAAACCTAATTAAAGGCATCTATGAATTCTACACATGCAAATGTGTAATTAAAAGTGACTGGAAAAACAAACAAACACATGTAACTGTGTTGATTAGTATCAATTTGATTCAGAATGACAATGTTCAAAGGACTCCATAAAGATATCAGGCAATGATACTACTTGCACCATGTTCAATAACACCTGTCTCCCACCTAGAATTATTTCACACCTACTTCTGAATCATCAAACATCCTATGTTTACACCTATTTACACCCAGGTGGTAACCCCAGTTCCTCCTTCACTGTCAAAACAGCAGCAATTACAAGAGTCTACACACTGTCACTGCCACATTTCCTACTTACCAATAGCTAGAAATATGTATTCTTGCATGTTATCATACTTGAACTATCCATGACTGTGTCTAAATTCAATAATTTCTGTTTGTTTGTGTGTTTTTTTTTTCCTTTATCCGTATGTCCAGGAATGCCTTTTGGCTCTCTCTTATATCAACAATTATTTGCTATTTATGGACAGTTCCCATCATCATAAAAACATAATGTTGTTACTCCATTCTTTAAAAAAGCACACACACACCCACACAAACATTATTTTTGAACTACCAGCTGTCACAGCTGTTTCCATTTGCTGAAGAAATAATTATCTGTGCTAACCACTTCCAAATTATCATATTTTTTCTCTCTTAAATCCAACAGATTTTGTTCCCAGAGTTTCATATAAATGTCACGAAAGATTTCTATGTTGGAATCTCTTATCAATTTTTCCTTCTCAATATAATTGATTTATTAGCATTTGACAGTTTAACACATTTATCCTTGATGTGCTACTTCCCCTAAACATCAGAGCACTACTCTCTCCTATTTTTGTTTTTTCTACCTCACTGAAAGCTCCATCTCAGACACCTTTTACACTTTACTCCTTTTACTCCATCCTTCTAACATTGGTGCATTCCAGAGCTCTGATCCTGGACCATTTATCCTATGTAATGGCTTTGAATATTACTTATTTGAATAGAGGCCCAGTACACAAAATTCCTGCATGGATATGGTCCCTAGGCCTGCCCTACAATCAGGGCCATCTTTCCCAGCTGCCTGCAGTCAGCTCTACCCCCCACGGCCACGTACCCCCAGTTCCCCATTCGCCACTGGGCAATTGGAGCCTACCAGCCAGGGAAATGGACAGAGAGGTGGTCAGTGTGCCTCCTAGTGACTGGTTGAGCAGTCTTTCTGGTTGTTCCACTTTTAGAGTCAATTTGCATATTACCCTTTTATTATATAGGATAGAGGCCCAGTGCATGGGTGGGTCCAGCTGAGCTTCCCTATTGGTGGCACCAGATCAGGGTGGGGGTCCCCACTGGGGAACAGAGCCAGATGGAGAGAGGGGCCTTGAGCAGTTTGCAGGCTGGCCACACCCCCAATCAGGATTGGGGTCCCTGCTGGGGGGTGGGCTGGCTGGGATGATGGATCGTGGTTATTCTGGTCTCTGATTGTTCTGGTTGTTTCATCTTTTCAGTCGCTGGGCTTCTATTATATAGAATTTCAACTGCCACATTCTTACTTTCTGCTTAGATATTTTTTCCTTCATTACAAACCTATATATGCAACTGCCTTTGTGATATCCCCATATCTCATAGTCACATCAAATTCAGCCTGTCAAAACTAATGCACCCACTCCAAAATATTTTCCATCTCAGTAATTAAGGGTAGGTGTTCTTCTGTTTATACTGCTAGTTGGTTGGGTCAAAATATTTAGACAATTGATTCCTCTCCCCCACTCCCACCCCTCATGCTCCATCTCAAGTGCCTTTAAAATATATCTAAAGTGTTTCCAGTTCTCACCACTTCTACCACTGAACCATCTCCTCTCTGGTCTCTGGACTCCACACACTTCCTCTTTTCTTTGATGACCATCTCTTCCTCCTCATTTGATTTGTCTCTTTACAGATCAGCAACTCCTGCAATTGACTTGAAGTATAAATCAGTCCTGCAATAATTTCTCATTTTATCCAGAGTATTAGCACAATCCTTACAAATGACCCAAAGCCAATAGGAGCCAGTTCTTCATGACTTCCCGGACCGCTTCAGGCATGCTTCTTTTTCTTAAGTGATCATCCTGTTATCATCGTCATTAGCTAGCTAATATTAATAATAGGAAGGGAGTACAGGGAAGATCAGACATTGTAAACGTGACCATCTGGGCAGCTGCACCAGGAAGCTGCAACTTCACATCCCCTAGGGAACCACAGTCCATTCCTCCAGATCACTGGGGATACGGGTCCAACAAAGGGGGTGATGGACACATGCACAGTGAAGTCAGAGTGACATAGGGAAGGTGCTTGTCAGTGTAATGTAGGAAAAAGATAATTGGCTAGGGGGTCGGAGCCACTATAAGTGTGGGATATACTGAAGGGTTAGTTGATTAAGCTCCCAGTTGTAATCTCCAAACAAAGACTTCTCTCAGTCTTGCTTCACTTCTTTGTTCCCTCGGATTCTCTTGCTCTGTGACCTGCACTTGCCCCTATGATAGCCAACCATGTGACATTAGCAGCCACATGGCCCATGGCCATGCAGACTGCACACACAATGAACTGTAACTGGGAACACAAGCTAAGCTAGCCAGATTCTGCACTGACTGTGCTTTCATATGAAGCAAGAACTGTGGTAGCTTTTATCCTAGCCCTGATGAAGGCAAGATTTTAGCATGGCAGGACCAAAGGAGATTGGATTTTGGAAGGGAACCCCCTTAATTTGAGATTATTAGTAAAGCTTTCATGGTACCTCATCCTTCTGTTGGGGCCTCAGGAAATTCTTTTCCTAAAAGCACCTTAAGAACTTCATTTCCACTTATAAAAAGTAGGGGCACAGAGAACATCCCACTGAAATAGGAATTTTAGGGGGATATAGGCAGGTTTAGGGAATTTTCAGAAAAAACACAGTGCTACAGACTGGTAGAACTTACATTTCCATAAGACAAGAGAGCTGGGAGGAGGTACATTTCCATAACACAAGGGAGTGGCAATCTTTACATTTACATAAGATAAGGGAACTGAGAGTAGACCAAAAGGTCTATATTTACAAAATAAAGGAGGAGGAAAGCCCAGAAGGAATAGGAGGATAATGAGGGAGGAGGGCCTCAGGAGTTACTAATCAATTCAAAAGGGAATATTGACCAATCAGAAGGGATATCAGGACACAGGTACATGTAGCCTTTATAAACCACGGAAATAGGAACTGGGTGGGACTCTACCCCCTCCTCATGTGGGAGTCTGTGCTCTGAGATTCTTTTCCCTTTCCCAGGTGGGAGTCCGTACTTGTTCTTCAATAAATATTTACCTTTGCTATACTGAAGCATCCATCTTATATAAAAATTGCTGTTTGAAGTTTTAACCCTGCTATTTTGGCTTCTGTAAATGCTTGCTTGCCTAAATAATAAGGAAAAAAGACTATTCCCATTCCAGAGAGTTCATAAACCTTCCCCAGATGAAGTTATCAGTGTCAGGTCAAGCCTTTGGTTGAGGTCTCAAAGCCCCAGCATATAGGGCTCTTTAAGAACTTGAAAAGGGGACCAGAAAAAAAACCATATTTGGTAGACAAAGAAGGTAAACCAGAAAAACTTCCTCTGTGTTGGGGCTCAGATTTTGAAATACAGTTTTCTCTCATCCTGTGCGTAATCCTATCTAATAAAGAGGAGATATGCTAATTGACCATCACTCTGTCACAAAGATGGCTGCAAGCTCCCTTAAGGAGCCTTAACGAGCAATCAGTAAAGACCTGAGGCTATTCCCTCTCCCGTCCCTGTGGGGCTTGACAGAGGACCTTAGGCCATGCCCCCACCAAGGTGCCAGGCTTGAGGACATCAGGCCATCCCTCCTGCCTTTGCACCAAGCCAAGGGACCTCAGGTCGAGCCCCTGTCCAGCAGGGCTTGATAGGGGAATTCAAGGTGTACTTCCAGTTCTGGTGCTGAGCTAGGAGACCTCAGACTTCTCCCCTCTCCCCAACACCAGTCCGGGGGACCTAAGGCCGCATCCCCCGCCCTGCCACCAGGCCAGAGGACTTGAGGCTGCACACCCCTGCCTGGTGGGGCTTGACTGGGCACGTCAGGTTGTGCTCCCCACCCAGCGTGGCTTGATGGGAGACCTCCAAGTGCACCTCCAGTGCGGGGTTGGGTGAACTCAGGTCGTGTCCCCTGTTCAACAGGGCTTGATGGGGGACCTGAGGCTGCGCCCCCCTGCCAATGGGGCTTGACAGGGGACTTGAGGCTGAAACCCCCTGCCTGACAGGGCTTGATGGTAGACCTCAGGCCATGTCCCCTATCCTGGCGCTGGTCCAGGGGACCTGAGGCTATGCTCTCTGTTTGGAGGAGCTTGACAAGGGTGGGACTGGCCAGGTCTGTATATAGCCCAATTGGGAAGATGGTCTCCCAGGTCTGGGTATCATGCAATTTTGAAGCACATGTGGGTGGCGGGGACTTGATTCTGGGTCGCCCTTTTAATGTGCATGAATTTTGTGCACCAGGCCACTAGTAATAATAATAAAGTGTAACTCTATCTCTCTAAGCGTTGCTCGATTCTTCCCCGGTTTTCTGTAATAATGCCATCTTCAGTCTGTGGACTCATTCTTTGACTCCAGTGGACAAAGAATCTAGGTAACCATCCTGCCCAGTCCAAAAATCACCTATTACCACCAATAACATTATGCCATTATAACCTGCTTGCTCTTCTGCTAATACTTCAGACATACTCCCAACTCTACACTTTGGCTGTGGCTGTCCCTTCTGCTTAGAAAGCTACATATTAAATGGTCATCCTCCTTACCTGCTCTGGATTTTTACTGAAACCTTATTTTCTCAGGATACTTTCTTTTGTTTTGTTTTTTTTGGATGCTCTAATTAACCTATTTAAAATTACAACCGCACCTTTTCCCAGAACTCATAGCTCTATTCTATTCTATCTTTTCTCCAGCATTAAGGATATTCTAACATTATAGTCAGTCCTCATTGTTTGATATTTTATCTACTTGCTAAAATATATTTGTAACCACAGAGACAATGGTCATTAGTGGACATGCACAGAGAGGAGGGAAATTTTAGTCAAATGCACATTCCCAGCTGAAATCAACAATGCCATGTCCTTTTAATGGTATTTTCGTTCCACATTTTTGTGTGGGTTTTTGTTTTTGTTTCTGGTGGTGGTGGTTGTGGCGGTGGTAGTGATTTTCCTGATTTAAATGGGCCTGAAGCATAAAATAGAATTTTGTAGTATGCTTGTTTTAAAAGGCTGTGATGTGCCTTATGAAGAAAATTTGAGTGTTACATATGTCTTTAAACAGAAACACACATAAAAAAGCTTATGCATTGACAAATTGACAGAAATGTGACCAGAGGCTCACATGAAACTAACTTTGTGTTTCCTCTAGGAGCAATGGTGAATTACTATTTCAGTGTTCCCTCTGAGTTTATAGAACTAACATCCCTGAATTATGAGAATTCTTTGTATATTAATTTAACTGACTACAATATAAGGTTCTTGATGGATAAACTTTAAGCTCCTTGATGGAAAATCACAGAAAACATCTAATATTATTCCATTTTCACAAAATTAATACACACATACATTCACTGACACACACCAAAGAAAACCTGTAAGAATTATGTTAATCATAGTTATTGTAAGTAGTTAAAAAAATAAAGAAGTACTCGCAATCAATTTGTGTGATGGTTGACTATATGGTGGGGTTCACAGATTTTTATTTACTGGTAGTGGTATACTTGGTAATATATGGAGAGACTATCCTGGTAACTCTATCTATCTATCATCTATCTGTCTGTCTATCTATCTATCTATCTATCTATCTATCTATCATCTATCATTTATCTATCATCTATCTATATATCTATATAGCTATTATCTTATTTATCAATTTAAATATTTTTGGGGCATTACAATTGCTTAAACAAAGAATCCTGGAGGACAAGTAATTTTCATTCATTGCCTTTCCTCCCATTAACCATTTACATAAATATATACTTTTTCATTAACTAAATATCTAAGAGAAGAATAAAAAATGCTTCTATAAATAGGAAGTAAACATTTAGCTGCTTTTAAATAAAATTTTGTGGCAAATGATAGATACATTTATAATAATCATTTAGTAGCTAGAAAATGTATCTTAAGATGTACTCTTATTTCTCATTTTTATGCCTACTATTTAGGAAAACATTTTAAATCTAAATCATGTAAGTAATTTTCTAAAAGCATTCTAATTTATGTCATACCTAGCCCATGCCCTAAGAAATAATGTTATATTTTAGTTAAGCAAAACCACAATAATTTTTTCAAACAATATACAATACTTCTCTTGAACCAGATATGGTACAGATAAAATCTCACATTGGCATTTGTCCCAGTTTGTCTTCAATATAAATTAAATCTCAGCTCTCTACTATTAATACTACAGATTTGTCTATAATAAAACATATATTAATTCATACAAGTCATTAAGGTAGTAGGGATTAAATCTGTGCTTCATAATTCATACACGTAGTAATATTATAGACACACACACTCTCTGTAAGAGTGTTTAATGAAGCCATTATGCCTACCCTTCAATAATTTGAGTAGTCATGACATAACTACCAATTACTTCATCAGTTATGAGTCTTGCTTAGAACCGAAATAAAGGACAAATATGTTTACCAAATAAAGAAATACGCCTGTTTTGGATCAGGTAAAAGATAATTAACCTAATATTTTTATTTAGTCTAACGATTAGTACATATCAACCCTTTTTAGTTGTTGTTGTTGTTGTTAAACCTCAGCTGAGGATACTTTCCCATTGGTTTTTGAGAGAGTGGAAGGGAGGGGCAGAGACAGACAGAGAGAAACATCAATTGGTTGCCTCATGCATGTGCTCCTCCTACCAGGGAGAGGTAAATGCCTTGACCAGGAATCAAACCCAGGACTCTTCAGTCTGAAAGTCGATACTGTTATCTACTGAGCCAAACTAGCTAGGGCTACACATCTACACTTTTATCTCATCTCTCTTAGAACATATTATATTCTTCTGTATGTGATGTTTTTAAACAAAATTTTATATTCTCATTAGTAAAGAAGAGAAAATACTAGGTCTTTAAGTGTACTGTGAAATAAAATTATCTGTAACCTTTTTTATAAATGTAAAATATTGTTTCCTTTTTATTTAAAAAAATAGAACTCTGACGAACTGGTTTGGCTCAGTGGATAGAGCATTGGCCTGTTTCTCTCCCATCAATGTTTCTGACTTTCTATCCCTCTCCCTTCCTCTTTGTGAAAAATCAATAAAATATATTTAAAAAAAAATAGAACTCTGCTGAAACCGGTTTGGCTCAGTGGATAGAGTGTTGGCCTGTGGACTGAAAGGTCCCAGGTTCGATTCCGGTCAAGGGCATGTACCTTGGTTGCAGGCACATTCCCAGTAGGGCGTGTGCAAAAGGCAGCTGATCAATGTTTCTCTCTCATCATTGTTTCTAACTGTCTATGCCTCTCCCTTCCTCTCTGTAAAAAATCAATAAAATATATTTAAAAAAGTAGAACTCTAAAAATAATTGAAGTGTCCTTAAGCCATCAATAAAAATTAGCATACAATATTTTTTCATGAATTCTATGAAACAAATAATAATAACACTCCTCTGGTTAAAAGAAAATAGTTTGAAAGGATGTGGGAAAGTATTATGTAAATTTAGGACCTGCTGTGTTATAAGAATGGTATAAAAGTCAATAACTAACTAATGGTCATCATGCCATATACTAAATCCATTAAATTCTTATTTATAAGGTTACTATATTATGCTTTATATGCTGAAACATTTAAATAGTATTTTCAAAGAAAATGGGATCTACTGGACATGAATTGCACACGTTATCTTTTGCATTATACTTTTGATGTGGATGTGGTCTTTGATGATGTATTTTTGAGGTCCCTGTGGCAGGATCTCTGTGGCATTTCTCTGAGTGGTGTTTGTCAGTCCAGGTAATCCATTAAAGAGTTTATTTCCTCTTTACCTAACAACAACAAAAGGACTTTTTAGAAAAGATTAATTTTACAATGTCATGGAAAGGTATTTAGAAAATATATTACTTAAAATATCAATACAGTTGCTTAGAGATTAATGTATTTGTCACTGCAAAAGCCTACAATTTTTTGATTAATTTTTCAATGCTCTAAAAGATATTATGGAAATATTTTCTTTGTAGCCTGTGTACTGTTTAGAACAGTTATTGGATTACTTTAGAACATTATTTGTTGGTACTAAGAAAAGAGAAGTATTTTGATTAGATATGTTGGAGCTTGTTTTGGAAAAAAAACAAATGATAAGGTAATACTTTCATCTTGTTTTTACTCTTATTCTTTTGAAATGTTGTAAATTTATTAAAACATAACAAAATAAAACAGACTTTTCCCATATAATTAGGTGTCCTTTACTCCAGCCATAATGATGTTGAGAAATAACAAATGTATTCCCTTTTTTCAGTGAAAAATATTGAGCTCATACTATATGCCAGTGAAAGTTAGATTAATAAGACAATTTTGTGGATAAATAGATTGCTAGATAATTAGATGACAGATAGATAGATGATAGATGATAGAAACAGATAAGTGGATAGAAGGATGATGAAAGAGTGGATGGATGGATGGATGGATGGATGGATGGATGGATGGGGGAATGGATGGTTGGATAGATATAAACAGAAAAAACAGATAAGATTTTTAGAAGTCTAAAACTCCCAAATATATAATTGCATTACTCTATGGGAAGAATGTATATACATTGAAATTACATGTTTTTGCATGTGTAGTTTTATAATTTAACTAAAAACATTTTTTTTTAATTTGTGCCCTGGGAGGGTGGGTGTCCCTCAGCCTAGACTGCACCCTCTCTAATCTGGGACCCTTCAGAAGATGTTTGGCCTAATGGGGCAGTTGGACATCCCTCTCACAATCCAGGACTGCTGGCTCCCAACTCCTCACCTGCCTGCCTTCCTGATGGCACCTAACTACTTTTGCCTGCAGGTCTAATCACTCCCTAACCACTCCCTGGCCAGCTTGATTGACGTTTAACTGCTCACCTGCTGGTTTTGTTGGCCCCAACTGCCCACCCTTGCAGGCACGGTTGCCCCTAACTGCCCTCCCCTGCTGGCATGGTCACCACAACTGCCATCCCCTACCGGCTATCTTGTGGAAGCAATCTTGTGACCACATGGGGGCAGCCATCTTGTGTGAAGACATGATGGTTAATTTGCATATTACCTCTTTATTATATACTAGAGGCCTGGTTCATAAAATTCGTGCATGGAGGCGGGGGAAGGGGATGTCCCTTAGCCCAGCCTGCAACCTCTCCAATCCGGGACTCCTTGAGGGATGTCTTACTGCCCATCTGGGCCCAATCCTACCAGGCCATTTAGGCCTACCAAGATCAGGCCTAAACAGGCAGTCGGACATTTTTCTCACAATCCAGGACTACTGGCTCCAAATCGCTCACCTGCCTGCCTCCCTGATTACCCCTAACTGCTTCTGCCTGCCAGCCTGATCACCTACTAACCACTATCCTGCCAGCCTAATTGATGTGTAACTGCTCCCCTGCCAGCCTGTTTGCCCACAACTTCCCTCCTCTGCTGGCCTGGTCACCCCTAACTGCCCTCCCCTGCAGACTTGATCACCCCCAACTGCCTTACCTTGCAGGGCCTGGAACCTCCAATGGCCCTCCCCTGCTGGCCATCTTGTGGTGGCTATCTGTGTCCACATGGGGGCAGGATCTTTGATCACATGGAGGCAGCCCTCTTGTGTGTTGGAGTGATGGTCAATCTGCAAATTACTCTTTCATTAGATAGGATAGAGGCCTTGTACATTAATTGGGGCCAGATGGTTTGCCCTGAAGAGTGTCCCAGATCAGGGTGGGGGTTCCCTTGGGGTGAGGGGCAGCCTGGGCGAGAGGCCTGTGGAGGTTTGCAGGCCAGCCACACCCCCCAGCAACCCAATTGGAGGCCCTGGTATCTGGGATTAATCTATGTCTACAATTGAAACATTGTAGCCTAGAGTGGAAGCCTAGGCCGGCAATAGCAGGCTGAAAGCTTGGCTTCCTCCATTGCCAGGGAAACCCAAACCTCTGTTCTCTCCAGCTCAGTGGCTGTCGCCATTTCTGTATCTTTTATAATTGAAACTTTGTAACATTGAGTGGAGGCCTAGGCAGGTCAAAAACTTGGCTTTCTCTGTTGCCAGGGAAACCCAAGCCTTCCTCCTTCTCTCAGTGGTGGCAGCCATCTTGGTTGGGGTTTATTTGCATAATCTGCTCCTGATTGGCTGGTGGGAGTGGTGTGTGATTGGCTTGTGGGTGTGGTGAAGGTACAGTCAAATTTTCATATTACTCTTTTATTAGTTAGGATAAGATAATACCTATAGGTTATTTTGGCAAACACACATACATAACTATGTATATACGGATATCTAAACTATATTACACATTGAATATATACATATATTATACCTTTCATATACATAAACATATGTATCTGGTATATGTATATATGTATATATTCATGATTCATTATATAATAACTCATATATTTGCTGAATTAGCATTTAGACAGCTAAGGATTAATTAGTAATCAAATATTTTCAAATTTAGTTTAATTGTATGTAAAATATGAATTTATTTATCTATTAGCCAATATTTTCAAAATTATTTTGTGCTATTTGATTTACTAAAAGTGCTTTGATTTCACCAAGGTTATCATTCATATGTTGCAACACATCTGTGTTTACTTTCCTCTATTCTCCACTTACTTTTATGTTAACAATGAACAATTACACTAAGGTAGAATAGTTATTGTGTTAGATTACATGTGTCAATGAAACCCTCTTAAATACTTTTGGACTATCTTAAATAAGAATATACTTATTCTTATAAATGTAGCCAATATCTCATAGTTACTTTTAATAATGATGATCATGTTAAATTTATGAATTACTCTGTGAAATGTTGACATGCTTAAAACATTCAAACTTCTCTTTATTCCATAGGGCAGTTGTGATTTTTTGTCCCACACATTTGCAGTTACTATGTTATTATGTTGTTATTGTATAAAGAATATATTTTCATTATCTGCTGAACTAATTATATCACTTTGATAACACAAAGATATTACTATGCTTATCAGCAAAATAAGTGTAGAATAATTTCTTATAATTTTAGTAGATTATCTTATGTATTTCACTCTTACTGCGTATAAATTGTACACCTATTTTTTTATCTATTGGTGTATATTTTAAGATCTTCAAAGGCTAGAATTTAATATGAAGGTAAAAATTATAGTTTTACTATAAATCTATTATAATTTCCTGATTTTATGAAAATGTTCCTTGTCATTTTTCTTTTAGTATTGGGACAAGTGTTGATTTGACATATAAATTTTATATCATCCTATCAGGTTAACATTCAATATATAGACAACTGATGCAGTAATATAATTCAATATATAAATATATGTATTTCATTTTTTAAATATAAGTTTTCCTATAAACACACCAAATCATATACAGAGTGTCTCCCAAAAATATGTACACACTTTAACAGCTAATAGCTAGTTTTGAAAATGAAATGTATTTTAATAAACACTGCCTTTATAATTATTCAAAATGCATGTATACATTTTTGTGACACCCTATATATGTTAAAACTTTATATAAAATAAATAACAAAGTTTGTAGCATGAATCATTTATCAAAATATTCTGATAATTTTAAGCTGTTTAATAATCACTAGAAATTGGTGATTTGATCTTTTGTTTGATACAATGAACCATGATATCAAAAAGAGAAAAGTTTCAAACTTTTCCAAGGCTTTTCTTATTACATTGATATTAGAGATTCTTTAGGTGTCTAAGAAGGGGTTTATGTCATTGAAGGAGTGCCATTTGCTAACACTTGGTCTTCCCAGTGAGATTCCATTTATTTCCATTAGACTGAAGGAATACATTTGCTGTGAGACATTGACTAGTCCAAACTAGGCTCTTCCTCATAGACCAGTCAAATATAGGTGAAGAAATGTTACTTCTTGCTGGGATTCACATTTTAAAGACAGAAGACAGAACAAGATTTTAGTTTGATTTCCTCCTCTGAGACTACTTGATATTTTATAGGGAGCACTGCCTCAAACTTGGGAGAATTTTTTTCAAATACCACAAGTCATTAGGCCATCATATAAATATTTATCTGCCACCATGGGCTCCATAGGTTCTCCAGAGGCAATCTGCATGCTATCAAGCTTCCCCTTTGGCATATCTTTTGAGGATTTACAGAATATATAATCTTTCAATTTGGTATGGCAGCCCCTTTTGTCACAAAGGCTTTGAACCTGGAAGCAACTCCAGACAACTGAAATAAAGTTACCACAGCTGAGTCTATCTTCAGTGTCAATCCAGACACAAAATGTTTCTTAAAATTGCAGTGGTGCCCTAGCCTATTTGAATCAGTAGATAGAGTGTTGCCCTGTGGACCAAAGGGCCCCAGGTCAATTCCTGTCAAGGGCATATACCTCAGTTGCAGGCTCCTCACTGGCCCAGGCCCTGGTCAGGCCACATGCAGGAAACAACCAATCGATGTGTTTCTCTCACATCAATATTTCTGTCTTTCCTTCTCTCTTCTACTCTTTCGAAAATCAAAGGAAAAATATCCTTGGGTGAGGATTAAAAATAATTGCATTGTTTTTGGAAACCATATAGAGGGAATTTGGAAGAATTTGGGATCAGAGTTAAGAATAAGTTAGATTTTTGTTAATCAATTGAGAATATATATCCCTTTATTTTCTGCACACCGATCATTTGTGCACAAAATTTTTCTGGTTTTTGTAAGTTTGCCCTATTAAACATTGTGGAAATATATGAATCATTTATCTATCTACTTTTCAAAGTAACTTGATTATATTTCTATTTAATCATATTAATTATTTTATGAATTTACTTGTTTAGTCTATCATTTAAGGTTTGGACCATAATCAGTTGTGGGAGTTGCAATTCCTGGCTCTGACTCTGGAGCTAGATATTCACAGGGCAGACACTCAAGAAGAGAAGATGGATGTAAAACAAGTAGAACAAGAACAAGATAGAATCCACAAACAAAATCTTGCATTCTAGAGGAAGAACTGAAACCTCTGTAGGTGCTTGTCATCGCTGACATTTATGGTATGGGTATCCTGCAGAAGAAAGTGCTTTTTCACACACACACACACACACACGCACGCACACACACACACACACACAACCTGCCCAGGAGTGAGAGAAGTTGAAAGAGGATCTAGAGCAGTGGTTCTCATCCTTTCTAATGCTGAGAGCCTTTAGTACAGTTCCTCATGTTGTGGTGACCCCCAACCATAAAATTATTTCCGATGATCTTAAGCTCTACAGCAGCAGTTCTTAAATATCAGAAACCACAGATATTTACATCACGATTCATAACAGTAGCAAAATTAAAGTTATGACATAGCAACGAAAATAATTTTATGGTGGGGGGCACCACAACATGAGGAACTGTTTTAAGGGTCAAGGCATTAGAAAGTTTGAGAACCACTGATTTGGAGAAAGGTAGAGCAGTTGCTAGCCTGACCATTGCCAACACCAACATGGTGACCAAGTAGATCAACAAGAATGCATGTGAACTATGAGATGGCCGTGGCTTCACTTCCAGACTCCAAATCTGCCCAAAGAATATTTTTGTATAGCCCACAGTACCTAAAAACATCTAGATGAGTTTCCCCATTGGTACGAAGGACACCACTGGACCACACATACATACTCACTAGTGGAAAAGGGATATATGACAGAGATATGTACACAATGTAGACCTGCAACAGATAGGGAGGGTCCACAGCAAGAGAAGCCACTTCTTAGAAATTTCTTCCTGCTTTCTGTTCCAAAACCACGCCCTTACCATCTCTCCTGCACTTCTCATCCATTCCTTTCCACAAGTGCCACACTGGCCTCTGCTGTCCTTGTAGCTACTCTCTAGGCCACCTGTGTTCCTGTCCTTTTTATAGGAACTCAGAGGCCTAGTGCATGAAATTCATACTCTCAGTGAGGGGGGGAGGGGTCCCTTATTCCAGAGAGCATCATAGCAACCAGTTGTTCTGCTCTTTGGTCAATTTGCATATTAGGGTTTTATTATATAGGATTCTTGCCCCCAAAATTTTGAATTTCCTTCCTCATTTCCCAAGAGGCCCTGCCTGCTATCCTAGCTATAAGTAACACTCCTTTGCAACAGCATTTCCTAACTTTATTCTAAATAGACATTTTCTTCATAACATTAGTCACCATCTGACATACTCTACTGTATATTGAACTTATTTACCTTGTGTAGTGGCTATCTCCACTGATTAAATAGTAAGCATAATGAAAATACTGTTTTTTGCCTGTTTTTATTCACTTCTTTTTCCTAGTCTCTTTGAGAGATCTTGGTATACAGTATGTGAGTAATATTTTATTGTTGTTATTGAGTGAGCATACTTAGCTTGACTGTATATGAACTATAATTTATAATACCAGAAATATCTCATATATCTTACTTTAGTAAATAATAATTTTCTATGAAAACAGGAATTTTGAATACATTACTCCAGTCTCTTTGATTTATTTATATGAATAAAATAGCAAAAAATAATTTTTAAACCAGACTTGTTTATATTCTTGGAGCTATAAGTTTAGACATGTTGTGTGCAGTGAAATTCAGTATCGTTAAAAAACTAAATATAATAAAAGTATATATAATTGTTTTGACAAGATATTTTTAAATTTCCATTACTAGACAGTAGCTTTTTATGCACGGCTGTGTAATTCTATTTTCCTTATTATTAATTTAACTTAATTATTATAGTAATCTTCTTACTATTTACAATATAAACATTTACTTATGCCAGAATTTACACTTATTTTAACATGAGCTTGTTTTTTTTGTATGCAGCAATGCAACACTGTTTAACCAATAACATTATTTATTCTTTATTCCTCATTGTACAGTCTACAAAAATTATTTTATATTCAGCATAACAAAGAAAAATAAATCTCATTAGTGGCCTTGTGTTTCTAATTTTTTATCTAAATAAATTACTGTCAAATGTACACCTGCTTATCTTAACCATAGTGTTAAAAACATATGCACTTATGTGTGTGTGTGTGTGTGTGTGTGTGTGTGTGTATGTGTATCCAGGTAAATTGTAAAGTCAAGGTTAGTCTGACAACTAGTTCCTGAAATTTATGTTTCACCATGTATTTATTGCATTATTGCTCTTGAAATAATTCTCCTGAATTTGGTTTCTGGTTCCTTAGATGCAATCTTGAATACAAGATAGGGCATTAAACATTATTTGAGAGATAATACATGTGTACATTTATATGCCTGTAGCAGAAATATGAAACAGTGTGATGAATTTGATAAATATATTACTTTCCCCTTTTGAAAGCTGGACACTTAAAATATATTAAAAGATATGACCAAATTTGCTTTTACCCCAGATTGCTTTGAGTGTGGGACAGATAAAATCCTATTTTGTTCAATTCAAATACATAATAAGAATGAAAAGAATTAGAACAGTTATATACTCATCCTGTTTGCCTATATAAGATCCCACTAAAATTTTGCTCTTTTAAACAATATCTTTACTTCTATCCTCAAGGTATCTTTTCTCATTTTATTATGAAGGGAAAAATACCTAGCCAACAACACTGGGAAGACAAAGTTATTAACTGAGAATATAATAGGCATCTTTCTATATCCTACAGAGACATGTACAATGAAAACAAAATCAATTGTGAGCTACAAAGGCATTGTTCTATAACTCCATAATTTCTGCAGATTTGTTGTTGATTTGTTTCAACAGCAAATTCAGTAATGTGTTATCTCAGAAACAAGAGTGCCAAGGCCGTAGATTTGACAGAGTTAGGTTCTTGGAATGAGAGTTGTCCAAAGCAAAACTGATAGAAATCAATTTCAAAAAGGAAGAAAATATATTTTAAAAAAGGAATTACAGCAGTAGAGCTTTGCAGGTTGGTACAAAAGTAGTTTTAGAGTTGTGAGTACACCAAGCACACAGTTTATTCTTGTATTATTATTTATTAATGTTTGTATTATTTTCCATATGGACAACTTTAAACCTACTTGTGTCCCACACGGTGATCCAATAAGTCAATATACCCTACTAGGAAGAAAAACAGGAAATAGTATCAAAGATAAGTAGTGTATAGTATAGGATTCAAACCAAAAACTAAATTGATTCCAGAATGTTGTTTGATTTCCTGGTTGCAACACTTGCAGTCTTCCCAACACGTAGTTGGAGGCTGCATTCGTAATTTCTTCTTTCTCAATTATGTGTGTGCTCTGGCACTATTATTCATCTCAAGTCAAACATTTTATTTTCAGAATTTGATCAAGAATAAGCTTTAACAAAGAAAATATATTGAACAACATGCATACTCTTTGAAGTCTACTGTATTTTATAACAGAAGCTATGAATATTTGACTATTTAATTTTAATTATAAATGGAATAAACTATAATGCTAAAGCATCAATAATTAGCAATAATTATCATTATTGTAATTAGCTGAATATTCACCCAAGGATGTTTTTTCATTGATTGTTTTAGAGACAGTGGAAGGGACGGGGAGAGACAGAGAGAAACATTGATGTGAGAGAGACAGATTGTTTGGTTGCCTCCTGCATTCATTCTGACCAGAGCCAGGTATCAAGCCTACAACCCAGGTACATACCCTTGACCAGAATTGAACTGGGACCCTTTAGTCTGCAGGCCAATGCTCTATTCACTGAGTAACACTAGCTAGGGCTGACTATTTTATATTTAATTAAAGTGTATTTGATTTTTGGAGTTTATAAACTTAATTTTGTGGTATTATATGTTTAATAAAACTGTTGTTCATATTGTTCTTAGAAATATTTTAGTTCTAAGATTTTATCCCTTGTTTTTTTTTTAAGTTTTAAAACAAATGGATGAAATAACTGAGACTCAAACACATTAATTTATTTGCCCATGATTACACAGGTAGCCAGTGAAAAACAAAATTATTAGTGTTTCAGTATCCCAACTACTAATTATTTTCTGCCCATCACTAAAATATTTCATGAATCAATATACTGTATATGTGTGGATTTGTAACATGTTTAGCACTATTGTGAAAGGTAAATACCAGTAAGGGTTTGATTCTTAATTATCTCAAGTTTTTTTTGTGTGTTAAACTTTGTCTAAATTTTTTCGTTTGCTTTTCACTTTCTTACTCAAGGTCTTATCACCAATACACCTCTAAAAATCCCAAGTCAAGAAAGTTGTTGGACTATGCTCTACGAGGGATAAAATATCTTTTGTCTGCTGGTGTGTGATATTGACCTGAGGCTTAGGGAAGAGAGATGCAATCTCTTCTGCCCCTTCTCTATTTCATTCCATATTTACCTGGCTTACTGATTATGTACGCTGAATGGACACCTGCCCAAAAAATTCCAGGAAATTCAGTGTTTTATATCTCTGACATGGCAATTCATCATTTTAAGTCTTAATTGTTCAGAAATAAAAAACAATAATTAGAACTCCGTGCACCCTGCAGCCAGGCCACCTCCCCGCCACCGGCTCCGTGCACCAGCCCACAGCCTGGCCCCCAAACTGCCAGTCCTTGCTGCCGCCCCAGACCAAGAAACTGAAGCTGGCCCCAGCCCCCAAGCCGGAGAGGAAGCTGCCCCCTCCCTCCCGGATGTGCAGAAGGGCCAAAAAGAACAGCAAGAAGTAATTGAACATATTGATGAAGTACAAAATGAAATAGACAGACTTAATGAACAAGCCAATGAGAAGGTTTTGAAAGTAGAACAGAAATATAACAAACTCCACCAACCATTTTTTCAGAAGAGATCAGAATTGATTGCCAAAATCCCAAATTTTTGGGTAACAACATTTGTCAACCATCCACAAGGGTCTGCACTGCTTGGGGAAGAGGATGAGGAGGCGTTGCGTTATTTGACAAGAGTTGAAGTGACAGAATTTGAAGATATTAAATCGGGTTACAGAATAGATTTTTATTTTGATGAAAATCCTTACTTTGAAAATAAAGTCCTCTCCAAAGAGTTTCATCTGAATGAGAGTGGTGATCCATCTTCAAAGTCCACTGAAATCAAATGGAAGTCTGGAAAGGACTTGACGAAACGTTCAGGTCAAACACAGAATAAAGCCGGTAGGAAGAGACAGCATGAGGAACCAGAAAGCTTCTTTACCTGGTTTACTGACCATCCTGATGCAAGCGCAGATGAGTTAGGAGAAGTCATCAAAGATGACATTTGGCCAAATCCTTTACAGTACTACTTGGTTCCTGACATGGATGATGAAGAAGGGGAAGGAGAGGAAGATGATGATGATGACGAAGAAGGGGATGAGGATGAAGGTGAAGAAGATGAAGATGAGGATGAGGGGGAAGAAGGAGAGGAAGATGAAGGAGAAGGTGACTAATGAACACTGATGGATTCCAACCTTTTTTAATTTTCTCCAGTCCCTGGGAGCAAGTTGCAGTCTTTTTTTTCCTTTCTCTCCCCACCCCCTCTTGTGCTCAGTCGCCCTGTTTTTGAGGTCTCTTTTTCTCTCCTTTACACCATGGTTCTCACCTTATTGGGGGGGGGGGGGTGTACCTTGAGTAGAATACAGTGGGAAAAGAAACTTTCGCCCCTTTCTGTTCCAAATTCATTTTTATTCCTTCCTGCCTCAAGAAAAAGTTAATGGAATCAACACCACCATACTCTGTGGGAAAAAAGAAAAACCTTCTGCTCCCTTAGCTCCACTGGGAGCTGGAGGTTGCTAGGCCCCTGTGTAGTAGTGCATAGAATTCTAGCTTTTTTCCTCCTTTCTCTGTATATTGATTGGGCTCAGAGATTACACTGTGTCTCTATGTGAATTTGGACAGTTGGCATTTACCAACATGTATCTGTCTACTTTCTCTTGTTTAAAAAAGAAAAAAAAACTTAAAAAGGGGAGGTTATAGAAGGTAAGCAAAGGATGGGTTTGAGATGTTTGGGTGGGTTAAGTGGGCATTTTGACAACATGGCTTCTCCTTTGGCATGCTTAATTGCGATGTTTAACAGACATCTTTGCAGTCTAAGATGACACTTTTAAAATAAGGAAAATGTGTACTACTATTAATTATAAGTTATACTGCAAAAAAATCAATAAAAATATATTATAAATAAATAAATAAATAAATAAATAAATAAATAAATAAATAAATAAAATTTTTTAAAAAATTCTCTCCTAATAATGACTTGAGCCTTGCCACTCGATGGGAAAATAGGCAGAACCTGTAGGATCTTATTCGGAATTGACATTTCTCTATTGTACTTTTGTTCCTGTTTATTTTTAAATTTTCTTTTTGTTTCACTGGAAAGAAAAGATGATGCTCAGTTTTAAACATTAAAAGTGTACAAGTTGCTTTGTTACAATAAAACTAAATGTGTACACAAAAAAACCAATAATTATTTGCAGATCACTGGATCTTAAAATACTGAAACATTTAAAAATAAGAATAAGAACAAATGTTTTAAAAAGATCCTCATATTGGATTTATAAAACAATCTAAATTACATAATAAATGAATGTTAACAAAGTAAGATTTGCTGAATTGTATTTTCATTGTGTTGTGTTTTTGTTTAATTTTATTACATTATAAGATTTAACAGACATATAGAAATTTTGTCAAACCAAGACAATAAGGCACATACTGTAAATTGAAGTTGGATGATGAATTCCATCATTTTACCTCACCAGATTATCTCATATTATACCTGTTCTCATCTCAACACAGAAACACATACTCAAACACACATACATACCTTCCCATACACATATATACTCCACACATACTCATTGGGCTCCAAAAAAGTCTCAGGAGTCAGAGCATGCAAAACAAATGGAAAACTCTGTTTCTTAAATTCTAGGGACACTTTAAAACCTCCATCCACCCTTGAAGATGCTGTCCATTCCAGATTGTTCAAGAATTGAGAGAAGGCGATGAGCATTTATTGCATCAGTTCACTAAGCACTGACCAGAAGCTTAAGGGAAGATGAGCTTGGCCTGAAAGACAATGATCAAATCATGACCAATTTGTTTTCTGGCTGAACTCCTCTCTGTTCTATTACTGTTGTATGATGTATGTCATTACACAATGTGAAGAATTGCTAAAATCAACGTTAACATTAAGGAATTTTCTATCTCTACCCATGATACAAGAAAAGAATTTAGCATATACCTATGTCCTTTGTATTAGAAAATTATGGTTAGTACCAATGTATATGATATGATATAAAATTACTCATGTGTATAGTGTGACCGAAAACATCTAATGTGTGAGACTCAGTCATCGCCTGCCATTCCGTATATGAGCTTAATCTATCTAGTGCTTAGCCATTATTTTCAGACATTGAAGTTACATCAGAGACACTATCTTCTGCCAAAAGAGTAATCTCACTTGAATGTGAAATGAATATGACATCTCAAGTCTTTATACATGGATATTTTATCTAACTGTTGCTGGTACCAATTTGTCAATATGACTGTTTTTCTGATTTTAGTTTATGAGAAAAACGGCGTGTAGTGTTCATTTTGTTTTTTAGCCATGGAGTACCTTTGGATTTATTTTTTTAATTTTTATATTACATGAAATGAAATTTTATTATGCATTATTATGTACTTATAAATTGATTTCACAAAGCTTCATAATAAACTGCTAAGTTAGAACAGATTATATCAAAGTTAAGGTGTCTTACACTGTGAAGGATCCTGAGTTTTAAGAACACGGGCTATCTTATAAGGAGAAAACCAAGGGTCAGGGAATTTCCCATTATGATATTTAATGGGTATTGTAAACTGTAGCTTGAGCTGAGGCCTCAGTTCTTACACAAATGGATTTGTTCTAGGGAGTGAGGCATGGCCACAGCACTCCTTAAATGTGCAGATAGGACACTTTCAAGTGAGTCAGTAAAATGACATAAATCATAGCAATAAATAGGGAAAATTAATTACCAAGGCCTTTATAAAGGTTGTGAGGGTTGGGATACAACACAAGAGAAGGGACTGCAAAGAAAACAAAAATAAACATGTGACTGGGTAAGAAAAACAAGGACATAAGAGGAAAATTATAGTTTCCCAGATGATAGGTCCCTAGGACTCAACAGAGATCCCCCTATATACTAAACTTAATAAAGAAAAACATTTTTCAAACTCATAAATCAATGAACCTGAAGGTGTTCCTCTTCTTTTTTCCCCCCTAAAAGACTGTTTTAGGACTTAGATAAGCAAAATAGAAGCTATTTTCTGCTGAGGGCTGAAAAAGGGCTAGACTTTCACTTAATACAAATGGGATTGAATTGATGAAGTTTACTTCATTTGTATAACATACCAAAACATGATGCTGGTAGAACCTTAGCTTTAGAATTCTGATGCATTACTTTATGGCATACTCCTTCTATGTTGCATGTTCCTACAAACATAGCATCACGGATTGACTCCCTTGCAGGAGTTATTTTCCAATTCTAATTGATAAGATAGCATTACCATACTAATGTTACCTTTAAAATAACTATAAAAACATTTTTTGGTAGCTGCCAGTATAAAAAAGAGATTGAAAAAGAGATAAGATTGATGATGTTTAGTAATTTTTTCACTTAATTCAAAGCACATACTTTTACCTAAATTCTGCTGGAACAGTGGTTTTTCTAGCATTTCATGAAAGACACCCTCTGTAAGTTGGTATATGGCTCATACTGATAGTGATATACGGGCTTGTTCTATTTCTCCTAAATATTGAGTGTCTGCAAAAGAATTCATATGAATAAGTGTTCAGTACTCAAAGTGTTCTAAAACTATCATTTTAAATTAACATATTTGAAATTATAAGTGGACATCTTAATATAACTTCCTGTTGCTTTATTTGTTTGCTGATAGGATAACTATAGTTTATAAAAAAGATGTTTCAAATTGCCTTTGAGACAAAATAAATAGTTTGGTCTCTAATTCATAACCAATTAGAATTAGAGAACATGCGATTACCATCGTTTGTTTTTATGGTTTTAATGGAGAGGAAAGAACTTCAGGCACAGAAGTTAGGACTTTGCACCTAAAAGCACTGTAGGAGTTACTCCCAAAGTAGAAACTAGAACACAGATGCACAAACTTCCAACTTACAGTACCACACTGTCCCTGTATGTACATTAAATCATTAGGTTCACGACTACTAAGGAGGAAACCACTATTATTATAATCTATTTTTTCCAGGAAGTTTCACAGTGAAAGTTAATTTGTTGTGATCTGTGAAATATGTGAAAAATACAATGCTTATTTAAGGTCTATAAAGTCTTTAAAGATTTCCATCTCCTTAGAAATGATATTTTCCATCATTGTTCAGCAAAAGTTCCAAATAAGCAGGACTTTTTGAAGGCATCTCCCTTACCCCAAAACAAAGGACTTAAAATGTCAACAAATTATTTGACTAGCAATCCAAATGCTGGTGTTGTGCTCATTTTGGAGATGAGGAGGCTGAGACGTACAACACGTCATTTGTTCAAGGTCATGCAGCAAATAAGTATTGAGGCTAGGATACGCACGAAAGAAGCAGCGTGGCTACAAATTCTGATTTTTATTGCAAGGGTATGTGTAATGTAAAATTGTAATAAAAATGTCATCAGTTCCAGTTACTGATTCAAAGTTTGGAGGACATAACAGCCACCATGAAAAATAAAGCTTCAAATAGATTGTCTTTTGTAAAATAACAAAATGCTATACTGAATTAACTGACAGCATAATAGGGACAGTAATTATATACATGTGTACACACACATGAGTCTTTCATATATGTGTATATATAGTATACACAAATATATAAATTAAGATATTGTGATAGCTTTCAAATTTAACTGATGTAAGTCCTCTTAAGTCCTGTTTCTACAGGTATCATTAAAATCCAAAATTTCTAGTTCATAGTGAATTTGATTTAATTATGAAATAACAAACTTACATCACAGTAGGCTCAACTTTTCAAAACTAACTGAATTAGAATATTAAAGTATTAATTTTAAAAATAATGCAAATATCTATAACATATGAACTTAATACCTCAAGCTCAGTGCAAGCCTTTCTCCTCTCTGGGAAAGGAATTAAGAGGCACTGCAAGCAGTCCAGTTGTGACTGTTGAATACATATGCACATATGTGTGTATAAAAACATTGCAGGGTGTCAAAGAAGAAAATAGGCAAATCAGATCTAGATAGCTTAAGAGGCTAAAGTTCAATCTTTGAAGCAGAGTCTCAGAGGAAAGCATATTATTTAATGATAAAAGAGCAGACTCAGTATTGATGCTTCCATTTGCATGTTGAAAGCAACATCACTGATATTCTTGGTGCTGCCTCCTTACACCCACCATATCACCCCATCACACTTTGAATAGTTATTAAAGTTACTCATAGTTCCTAATATCAAATAGCAGTTCAAAATAAAAGCTAAATTAGCCCTTTACCAACTTTAATATCCATAAATGTCTTTCTCAAGGACCTGGGACCATCTCTTTGAAATAGTAATCATCAATGAAAATAGGGTTCTTACCTGCTCATTTCTTTGGAAGGATAAAAGCTTAATTTCTGTAAGTGCCTTGCTCCAAAAGGGAAATTATCTCCTGTCATAAAGATGGGAGAAGTTTATTTTTCTTTAGATTAAGCCAATTAACAAAAGCAACCACCCCTAAGAGCAGATAAATCTAGAACGAAATTGGTGTGACAAAAGGTCTGTTATGTCCTCTTAGTTGAGGACTAGTCATTGCCCTGAGAACACACATAAAACGGGCCATATCTATGTGGCTGTACGCAAGGGTGAGACTTCTTTATGTCTTTGCAATATCTCATTGAATTGTCCAGAAAAACATAGAACATTCTAGTTCAATGCCTATTGAATAATAAAAATAATAAAAGTTATTTTCTTTCTCTTCTACCTGTTTGGAGAGCTGTTCTGTTTGGGTAAGAGATGTTGATTCTAATTATATTTTCTCAACAGAGGTCACATTGTAAAAAAGAGAAAATCTACTATTCCTTATTTGATATAGACATTTTAATTGCAAATTCAGTGTAATACACTAAATATAAATATATAACTATATCATACTCATGTTTAATTCTTGAATTTTATTCTTAATGAAGGCATTTGCTTAAAAATATCAACTTTTTATATTATGCAAAACTTGAACCTCCAATGATTTTTAAATGATTAATTTATAAGAAATACTTATTTTTCAATGAACATTTGGGTTCATACTGCCAATATGTTTTTTTTTCCTTAAAGATATATTAATTATATTTATAACACAGAATTAACAATTGCTTCTTTTCTACCTGAAATTGATTCATGACATAATTTTTATTGTTTGATCATTTAAAGGTGATGTTTATATGTGTATATCTTAACTGGTCAAGACAGAAGACCTGGACACAGAGGAAATAGAAGTTTCCACAAGCCAGCTATGCTCTGTTGCCCATTGCACTTGACTTTCTTCATGATGAGTGAGGGCTATAGAATGATATGTATAGCCTTCTGTAAGCAGACATAATTATATCAGTGAACATGAGAAATTGTAGATATTTCCAAGTATAGAATCTGTGAAACTAGATAATATAATTTTAAAAACCAAAATTAAAGTTCACTTTACACTACCTTGTTTACCAACAGTGATTATACATAAACTTTCAGTGAAAATATAGGGACTTTTAAGAAAAATTACTTCTTTATACTGACCCAAATTAACATTGTAACACAACTCTGACACTATTACTTGCTAAAATTATCAGAGGAAACCTAACTAGATTTAATCTTTCTTATGTCTTTAGACACGGGAAATTGGTAAAATAATTAACAACTTAATTATGAAACTATACATGGGCCTTGAACGAGGCAATCTATCTATGAACCCTAATCAAGCACAGTAATGTTAACTAACCATGGACTCTGAGCAGTTATTTAACCTTCCTGACCTTCAAATTCCACAATTATGACTCAGAAGACTAAAAGTACTTTTCTTTCTTCATCCCAATGTTCTTTGTTTATTCATTTTTTTGTTATTACTTCCTTTTCTCTAAAATTCAAATGAGATACTTTATATAAAAGGAACTTTTTATATTTCAAGTAATAGACAGATAGTATTACTTATATTTACCCTCTTTCAAGCTACTTGGTTCATAAATGCTAATACCCATCCTATGCTTCTACAGCAGGAGTTTGAGATTTCCAGTGTTCAGTGTTCTAGACTCTTTCTGAACTTCATTGTCTCTAAGACTTGACCGGCCAGAGACTGACCTAGCAAGAGAATGTCAGAGACTCTGCGTTTCATTACTTTTAGAAGAATTTACTTAAAAGCAGTTGAGATTCCCCATTTTTGCTCTACAATCAAAGGTCCTACCTAGCCATTCTAATTTGTCTTTTCCTTATTATGTTTTAAAAATTCTTGGATATATTCTCTGTTTCCATCCAAGGGCATGCTCATATGCATGCATTTACACATTAATGAAAGATAGGACATCCTAGACATGAAACAGTGCAACTACAATTGGAGACAGACAGCCTTCTGATCCACTCCTGGAAATTTCGTAAGTTCTTTTACACATAGAGAGTCACAGGGAGATGAAATGTGTGCATGCCATGTAAATCTTCAAATAGGATTTGAATGGAAGCAGGATAAGTAATGACGTGTGCCTCTAAGTAGGTGGCGGTGCTGTCCACAGACGTGGAATGATGAGACACCTGAGCAGTCCTGTCCAGCAATCCCCTTTACCAGCCATTTCAGTTAATCTTTAGAAGATTAACTTTAATTTGTGCAAATATTCATCTTTCCCAAAATGCATTGAGACAGGTAGCAATAACAATACTAAAAAATGTAAAAGCATATAAAACAAAGCATCTGTATCAGAGGCATAAGGAAAGGCAGACCACCCTCATAAGCTATTAATGAGTTCGTAACTGTTTACTCAGCTTTAAGGCAGTCAAGAGGAGAGGATGGAACATGGTTACTATAGAACTGTCCTCATTAAAAGGAAAGAACATGAGTTCCTTAGGGGAACTAAGCTCTACCTTGTATACGTCAACCAAAGCAAAACAGAAAAAAAAAAACTAAACTCAAAAACCTCACCTGGGCTCTGACTAAAGAGAGCAAAATAATAGCATGTTTTTTCTACAGTCTTTCTAAAGATAATTAAGTGACAGATTTCATATGACTAGACAGAATGTAACTTCTTTAGACAACAAACAAGGGCATGATATGTTTTTTATAAAGCTCAGAAAGCTTATGTTTATGTGGCCTGGATTTTAGGGATGGACACAAAATAACTAAAGGAGTGGCTAGATTGGATATCATCCAAGCCATTTGACACAGATAATTTCTTCATTCCAGTATATTTATTAGGACTGGAGAACAATACAGAATAATGTATTCTTAGATGAGAGCCTAGGACATTGACTTTCTGAAATGCTGATGGAAGGTTCATTCATATGCATTAAAAATCAGACAATGAATAAATATAATCAAGAGTTTCTCAAGCATTGATGGCTAGTTCAATTTAGTCTCATAGATGGCACAAAGTAGTTGCTGGAGATCATGTCAAGCTATATTTTAAGTACACATTTCTTTTGTACATGCAAATTTAATCAGGTTAGCATAAAATCTCCAGGGAAGTCATTTCAGTGTATGAGTATTTCTCCTTGATAATTCAGATTTCAAGATTCATGTTATTATATTTCTGAACAAAAATTACCATATCTCTGTACCAAGCTTGTAATTCTCTTTTTATCATCAAAAGTGTACTACTTATATGGTTATCAGGTGAGGAATATTTAAAATAGTGATTTTTGAAAGAAAGTTGTTTAAACTGCAAATATTCACTAAGAACAGCTTTAATCTGATTTATTAGAGCACACTCAAATAGTGAAAAAGACAAATTAGTTCTTATATATACAAGAGTGGTATAATCTCAAAATTTAGAAATACAGCACTGTGTCCAGGTTTATTTTAACATTATTATTTTCACTTCTTCCTAGTTTATGTTTCCCAGCTTCACTTCCTATTTGTGTGGCCATGCGATTGAGCTCTATTTAACTGAAGGTGAGTGGAAGTAACTATCCCTCTCCCACCCCTTCCTCATTAAAAATCATGTTCCACTCATGATCCTGTGTGCCCTTTACTCTCTGCCAGCTGGAAGTGGCTGCCCAGGACACATGGAGACAGTACAAATGTCTGTGAATATAAAACAGAGCACTTTTCCCCACCTGTATCTGCCTTGAGCTGCATACCTGAGTGAAGAATAAAACTATTGTTTGGAAACATTATACATTTAGGGCTGTTCAATTCATTCAAGTTTCCTGCACAAGTGATCCAGCTTCTATTTGAGATGCATTTCTATTTTATTAGTACATATCTGTGAAAGCAGTCTTTAAATTTGTTTTCATGCCCTAGCTGGTTTTGCTGAGTGGACAGAGTATCAACCTGAGGTCTGAAGGGTTCCAGTTTTGATTCTAGTCAAGGGCACATGCCCAGGTTGCAGGCTCTGTCACCAGTAGGGGCGTGCAGGAGGCAGCTGATCAATGATTCTTGCTCATCATTGATGTTTCTATCTCTCCCTCTCCCTGAAATCAATAAAAAAAATATTTAAAAATTGTTTTCACATGTGGATTAGTTCAGTTGTATCTCCTGTTCCCCTGCTTACTGGTATTGACCTCATCTCTTCACTGTCTTTATGCCCCATTCTGTTTTTTTGTTCCTCATTTATACCACATTCATTTCTGCTTTAGAATTCCTACATTTAATTCTCTCATCAATGTCCTTCTTTCTTTCCAGTTCTCTTTGCATGACTGACCTCTCATCTTTCATTTACTAGCTGTAATGTCATCATATCTGAGAGCTTTCTTTGCTTACAGTAATGTAAAACCCACCACTTGACTTCCCATACCTATCATTGTGCTTATTATCATCAGAATAGCTTCTCCATCACTTGCTTTTGTTTGGGGTTGTGTGTGTGTAAATCTAGCCTCCCAAATGACAAACACTTTGTCTATTTCATTCCCCAACTTATCTGCAGTGCCTTAGATAGACAATTCCTGGCACATAGCAAGAATTTAATAAATACATTTTTAATTCAATATAAACACTTTTTTTTCAAATATAGACTTATATTGTTAAATCCAGTAGATGTTTAATTAATATTTTAGTGTAATGGCAGTTTATCTTCAGGTATTGCTGAGAAGACTAATTTATTTACCATAGATCTGCATTATATAGGGAAATAAAGAAGCCAATATTGAATGTGGCTGAAATTCCATAAAATTTTTATGGGTACCTATTTAACATTTCATAAAAATTGAAATGAATCTATATTGCTTTATATATGCCATACCTCATGGTTAATGAAGAGTTTACTGACTCTGAAGAAAGTAATTAAAAAGATGACTTATTCATTGATTTTGTTACAAGATTCAATGAACTTTTAAACATGGTATTATTGTATTTTGAAATTAATGGAACTATGTGAAATATGTTTAAAGTATCTAAGTATCAAACTGATGATTTTTTTTGCTCAAACCTGGTAAAATATTCATATCTTTAAGAAAATTGCATTTAGTATGAGCATATATTTTTGCACATAATTTTTGGTTTACAAAATGAATTATTGAACATGAAAACTTTAAACCTGATTAATTTGTAATTAATCTCTGTTCACATTCACTACATTTTAAGTAGGTTTTATTACTAATAAGACAAATACATTTTAATTACAAAGTGTATATATTCAGAAAACCAATTTTTAAAATTTAAGCAACATATGTGTTAAGAATAAATATATTTTAAAGAGATAAAAATAATAAAGATATTTTTTAAGTAGAGAAAGTTATTGAACCTTTCAATGTGAGATACATTTTATTTCTGGATTTTGCAACAATACAGGAAATCAAGAAACACATACTTCCATAACATGGTCTATGTGGGAAAATAGAATTTTCCATTTTCCATTTTTTTTACTCACATATGTATACTTCTCTTTATATACACTTTAAAAATGTATTACATATCTTTTTCTCAAATTAAAACAAGTACTAGAAAAAACAAACAAACAAAAAAGAGTCAGGATTACCATACTCCAGGAATTTATAGTTTGCTTAATATAACCAATGATAGATGAACAATAGAACAACATAATTAATGAAATAATGTGGAACTTCTATGTTATTGCAGATGTGAAGAATAAGGGGAAATAGATTTACTTTGGGCAATTGATAAAGATTATGTGGAGGAATTCTCATGATCTGACTGCTAAAGTAACAAAAACTTACCATATATTCGTGTTTGAGAGAAAAATGTATTAAGAATAAAGATAAGGCTTCCTTATAGAAGGGGCAACATTTTAATTAAGGAAAGGTATTAAGAAGTATTTTTGAACTCAGAAATACTTTCTTTGTTCAGTTAAATTACTTAACTTCCTTCTGTCAGTTGAAAATAAATTTATTACCATAGGAAGAACATTGATTCATTAGTCAGTACAAAAAACTTTCTCAATGAGATTAAGTTTTATTAAACTGCTCTCTGTCATAAAGGATACATTTAGCTATTCCTATTTCTGTGGTTACTTTCTATTCAATAGAAATAAATAAGAACTCTTGTTGTTGACTAGTTTTATTATAGAGATTGACTTGTCTAAATAGTAAATATTTATAGTTTATGAATGTCAGTGCTTATAAAAAAACTTTAATAGTTGTGGAATATCATAAACCACATAAATGTAGTAAACAGTGACAGTTTACAAATGTAAACAGTGTAATTCACTTCAAATATAAATGACTTAAAATTACTGTTTTTACATGGTAGTGCCTTAAACTGTATTATTATCTCATAAATATTATTTAAAACCCCAAAGTGATTTACAGTATTTAAAACAGCTGCTCTTTCCTGTGTTTCTTCTACATTGGTAAAAGTAAAAGGTCTTTAGGAAGTTTTAAAATCTAATTATGTGTTTATGTTTGTTTAAATGCTAAATTGTTTTTCAATAGCTTCTTTCTACAAAAAGCTTACAGCATAGTTCAGAAAAATGGATAGCACGTTAAGGATAAACCAATGTCATAAGAGCCTTAAAAGGAATATGTTAATAGGTGTATGATAACGAAATAGCTAGCTCTGCCATATTTATTTTTATTGCCATGAATTCATGGTAATATTGATTTATTTTCTCCTTACAAACGTTTTTAGTGAAGGGAGCTGACTGCTCTCTATAGGCTTGCAAGTGAGGATGTTTACTACAAAATATGAAAAGAACTTGCATCATTAGTGCTGCTCCTTCATTCCTTTTCTTTCCATAGCTTGAGTAACTCAACTGCACCAGTAGGTCTGCATTCTCCCTAGCTTAGATAATGACTGCACAAACTTAGCCACAGCCTCATTTTTTTACAACCAATATTTATTCATTTTTTATCATCTGTCTTCCATAGGTTAAAACCATCTTAATAACTCTTTTCTCACTTTTCCTCTTGTTCCAGTCACCCCTAATGAATTATTCTTAAATTGAATTGGATTTGTATGTGTTCACTCTTGTGACTAAAATGTATAATACTAAGTAAGACTCAGAATTGTGACTTATGCCTCATATTTTACTTCATAATTTTGCACTTCATACTATTGTTGGCTTGTTACACTGCTGTAATACCATCTCAGTTTATATCAAGAACCACCATCTCACACTCAGCAGTGGCAGTCCTATCTAGGTTCTCAAAGTCTTAAGGTAGGAACTATACAACTTTGTCAAAAACACAACTGTTTCCTCCAAGAAACTAATGAATTATGGACTCTCCAGGGCCCGACTGCCTTGCCAGGACCCAGACCTCCATTCATGACTCAGACTTACATCCGGGTCTCTGACCTTCATGCCTGTAATGAGACCTCAAACTCAGTATCCGGGTCTTTTTAAGTATCCAGACCTTCACAGTAGTTAAGACCACTATCCCACGATCCTGAGTCAAGCCCCTAATGCAGACCTCCACCCAGGGCGCAAAATGCATTCCAATGACCAGACCTCCATTCCAGGACCAGATCTCCATTCAGAAATAAAACCTACATCCCAGTCCCAATCTGCATGGCAGTACCCAGAAGACAATCTACATCCTTAGTTCAGAACACTATTCCAGGACCCAGAGTCAACCCATCAGCCAGACCTCCCCAAGGCCCACTCCTCCCTCCTGGGAAAGAACACCCTCCCAGGACTCAGACCTCCATTCAGGATTCAGACCTATACCCGGTCCCAAACCTTGATGCCAGTTCCTAGAAGGCCATCCCGGGGCCCTGTCCTTGAAGGCAATTTCCAGTCTTTTTTCATTGGTTCAGCCTCCACAATAGTCTAAACCACCATTCCGTGATCCAGAGGTCTGACCTCAACCCAGACCTCCATCCCGGGCCCATGAGCGCCCTTCAGTGCCCAGACCTCAGTCCCAGGACCCAGAACTTCATCTGGGCATTGGACCTACATCTGGGTCCCAGACCTTCATGCCAGGGCACAGAAGGCCATCCTGGGGCCCAGGCAGCAAACACAGAATCCAGTGTTCTAGCAAGGGGCCAGGTCTCCATCCATAGGCCAGACAACCATTCCATAACACACAGGTCCAGCCCAGGAGCCGGACTTTCTCCCAGTTCCTAACCTCCCTCCAGGGCCTGAACCGCTCTCCCAGGACCCAGACCTCCATCCAGGACCCAGACCTCCATCCATGTCCCTGACCTTCATGATGGAGCCCAAACCTCAAACCCAGTACGCTGTCCTTTTCGAGAATCCAGAACTCTACAGTAGAACTCTTCAGACCACCATTCCATGACCCTCAGGTCACGACCCTGACTTAGACCTTCACCCAGGGCTCAGACTGCCCTTCAGTGCCAAGACCCCCATGATAGAAGCAGACCTCCATCCAGGGCTCACACTTAAATCTGGGTCCCTGACCTTCATGCCTGGGCCTGCACCACAAACCCAGTATCCAGTCATTTTTAACAAAAATGGTGGTCTAAACATTCACAGCAGTTCAGACTACCATTCCATGACCCTGAGTTGAAGCCCCTGACTTCACCTCAAATGCCCTGTCCTCAAATGCAGCTTCCAGTTCTTTTTCACTGGTCCAGCCTCCACAGCAGTTCAGACCACCATTCCGCGATCCACAGGTGAAGCCCCTGACCCGATTCTCTACCCGGAGCCTAGACTGCCCTCCAGTGTCCAGACCTATATGAGAACTAGACCTCCAACTAGGGCTCAGACCTACATCAGGGTCCCAGATATTCAAGCCAGGGCCCAGAAGGCCATCCTGGGGCCCAGACCACAAACTCAGTATTCAGTCCTTTTTAATGGTCCAGACATTCACAGCAGTTCAGACTACCATTCCATGACCCTGAGGTGAAGCCCCTGACCCAGAGCTTCACCCGGGGCCCAGACTGCCCTCTAGTGTCCAGACCTCCCCATATGAGGACTAGACCTCCATCCAGGGCTCAGATCTACATCCGGGTCCCAGAATCAAACCAAGAATACAGTCAGGTTTTGGGGGCCCAGACTTACATCCTTAGTTCAGACCACCAGTCCAGGACCCAGAAGTCCAGCCAGATCAGCCAGATCTCCCTCAGGGCCCAGACCTCCATCTGGGGCTCAGGCCTGCTTCCAACCGAAAAATTGACTAGAGATTGTGGCAACCATTAAACAATGTGCTCATTTTCCACAGAAAAAATGTTTACTCTCATAAATTCATGAATCTATTTTTTCTACAGCTAAGTATATCCTCAATACAAACCTGTCTCTGCTATAGATAAATGGTCAAAATCAGAAGATATAACAGGTTTTGATTCAAAAGCAAGGAACAGCACATAATAATAAACTCCTTAAAAAAAAAAAAAAAAAGACATGTGGCAGTTCCCCACCGGCTCTGGTCACGTCTTTCAGTTGCTCACCGAGGTTCCCGGGGTCACGGTGCCAGCCTGACTGAGCAGAGGCCGCTCCCGGGAAACGAATGAAGAACCACTTTCTCCTGTTGTCCAGGTGCAGAGGCTTAGTCCGCAAAGGGAAGAAAAGCAAAAGACGAACATGGCCAACTTCGTGATCCGCCCCGCCACCGCCGCCGACTGCAGTGACAGCCTGCGCCCGATCAAGGAACTGGCTAAATGTGAATCTAGGGAAGAACAAGTAATAATAACTGAAAAAGATCTGCTGGGGAGGATGGCTTCGGAGAGCATCCCTTCCACCACTGCCTGGTGGCAGAAGCATCCAAGGAGCACATCACCCCGCAAGGACACAGCATTGTCGGTTTCGCCAGGTACTATTTTCCCTATGACCCACGGATTGGAAAACTCTTGTACCTTGAGGACTTCTGAGTAATGAGTGGTTTTAGAGGCTTTGGGATAGGATCAGAAATTCTGAAGAATCTAAGCCAGGCTGCGATGAAATGTCGCTGCAGCAGCATGCACTTCCCGGTGGCAGAGTGGAATAAACCGTCTTATCAGCTTCTGCAAAAAGAGAGGTGCCTCTGATCGGTCCAGCGAGGAGGGATGGAGACTCTTCAAGGCTGACAAGGAGTGCTTGCTGACAACGGCAGCGGAGGAGTGAGGAGTGCTGGTCTATGCTACACCTCCCATCGCATTTTAGAGCAAATTCTCAACTTACCTTCTTTCTATCATGTTTGCAGTGAAATAAGAGAATGAGCACCCATTCCAAAGCTTTATTACCAGCGGCGTTGTTGCATGTTTGAAATGTGGTTACTGTAAGATGGCAATGCAGTTTGGAGTCAGATTTATCCTTGAACATCTTTTGATAACACGGTGGTGTAATCTTGATGTATATGAAAAAACTTCATTCTTGTGAGTCATTTAAATGTGTACAATGTACACACTGGTACTTAGAGTTTCTGTTTTGATTCTTTTTTAATAAATTACTCTTTGTGATTTAAAAAAAAAGACATGTTTCATAAGGTATTCTAGGTTGTGAACTTAACAATGACTTTATCTATGTCCCCGGACTATTCTTTTAAAATACACATGAATTTTTAAAGTGAAATCATTAAAAATAACACACAAAAAACAGTCTTTGAGAGTTTCAATTGTTAAATAAAAATAATATAATTTACTAGTCCAATGGCACATAAAAACATGAATTATAACAATAGATTACATTATCTTCAAAAGCCACCTGAATTTTTACATACAAGGCAAAATGCATGTCATATATAAAAAAATAGATGGAAATGTAAGTGTGTTGGAATAGAATTTATTTTCCTTTTATCTTTACTCTGTTAATGTATTGAATGGCATTTATAGGTTTTGTTTTTTCATTTTACCTTGCCAACTCTTAGGATAAAATCAACTTTTTATTTTGAATCATTTACTTCTTATACTGATATAGTCAACCATTTATAATTTGTTAATGATATTGGGAGCTTTGTTGAGGAAGAAATTGACTGTGTTATTCTTGTCTGACAGTTTCTAAGGTTTTTGTTTGTTTGCTTGTTTGTTTGTTTTGTTTTGTTTGTTTTATGGTATGAAGGAGATTGGGCTCCACTGAAAGATATGGAGAGTATTTCCTCTTATACATTATCTTACAAGCTTTGGAAAGTTTTGGATTGACATGCTCCAAGAACATCTGATAGGACCTTATGCTTTCCTTGTGAGTTTTTTCATGAATATTTCAATTTATTTAGAATTTGTGGATATAGGTATTTTGTGGTTCATATTCAAGTTACGTTTTTTTCTAGAAAGTTTGGTATTTCATGAAGCTTTAAAAATCCTGTATAATAAAGAGCTAATATGTTTATTAGATCGAACAACAGACCGACCATCAGGATGGCCTTCTGGATGAAGCTGAGGCTGTGAGGGTTGGCCAAGGATACAAGGGGCTGCAAAGGCCAACCTAGGCAGCTGAGGCTGAGAGAGCAAAGCCCCTTGCACGAATTTCATGCATTGGGCCTCTAGTATTAGTATAATAGTCATTTTCATATGCAGCAGTCTCTGCTATATTATTACTGATATTATGTTTTATGTCTCTTCTTTTTAATTCTTGTCAATCTAGACAGAGATTTTCCTATCTTATTTTATTTTTTTAAAGAAAAAAGTTTGCATTTATTTTTTTCCTCTCTATTATGTTTATTACTGCTTTGTTTTCTAATCTTATCTCCACCAACACTTTTATTCTTTGTCTTTCTGGGCTAAATCATTGTCATTGTCTGCAAACATAACACATTCACTATATTAATTATTTTTTTGGCAACACAAATTTAAAATAAAATAAGAATACTTTTTGTTTCTAGAATTTCTATTCTTAGATTATGTTTGTCTTTTTATACCTAACTAGAGACCCAGTGCATGAAACTTTGTACACTGGAGGGCTCCCTCAGGTTGGCCTGCATCATCCAGGAGCCCTCAGGGGATGTGTGACTGATGGCTTAGGCTCCTTTCCCCTCCTCCCTGGAGTGAACAGGCCTAAGCCTCTAGTCAGACATCCTTAGCACTGCTGTGGAGGCGGGAGAGGCTCCTGCCACCACTACTGTGCTCACCAGCCATTAGCCCAGCTCAGAACTTCTGGCTGAGTGGTGCTCCCCTTGTGGGAGCTCACTGATCACCAGTGGTCAGCTCCCGCATTGAGCATCTGCCCCCCTGGTGGTCAGTGCACATCATAGCAACTAGTTGTTCCTTAGTTTGGTTGATTTACTTACTAGCCTTTTATTATATAGGATAATTTTTGTCATTTGGTATATTTTGTGATTGCATTATATATCTTATGTAAATTCATTTAATTAAATTAATTATATGTTTTACTTAAATTATTGTTTTTTGGGGGGCAGTGCTTTGTGACCTCATAAATTGGCCTTTATTAAGAAGACTTTATATTTATTTTCTTAAATATAAACCTGTCAAGTTAGACACAGACTCTCGTCTATCAGAATTATTTTGGTTTATTTAGTACTCTCATACTAAATGCTCAAATATTTGATATCTGCATTTTGATAAAAATATTCCTTAAGTTACTGATAAAAATTAAAATGTTAAAAAAAGGAAATGCTTTTGGCAATGTTATAGATATCTGTGGAATAATATTAATTCCTTCATCTTATATTTATGTATGGCCATTCAACTCATTAACATTACACATAATTCAAGTTTCTGTTCATGTTACCTCCAAAACATTCTTTGTTGATGTAAAAGTACTATTGTTTAAGGAAAGTCCATGGGAGTGGTATAAGTGTGTGGGGGATGAGCGGTAGAGGGGAGGATGTTAATTAATGTCTAGAGTTTATCTTTAAAAACTACAGGAACTATTTAACACCTAGTTTGCTTTTTTAAATTATATATTACAAAATCAGTCACTTATAAAAAAACACAAAAAAACTTTTTATTTTATCTAGTCATTTTATAACATTTGAAGATTAGCATCATGCTTAAAGAAAAATAAATACCAGATTTCCTCACATATATCACTTCCTATCATTTTGTAGAGAGTTCATTATTTCTATAGCTCATTTACATTTATTCAATATATCTGGTGCGTACTGCTTATAAATGTGAAGATCAATCCCAGTGCATGAATGCGTTGTCCATCTGGCTCTGCTGGTGAGAATCTGACCCTTACCTGCTTGTCCAACTAGGCATTTGTGGAACTCTTGAAACTAGAATGACCAGAAGAATAATCAAAAAGAAAACTATTACTTCAGGTCAAAGAAGAGAAAAACTATTCAAATAAAGGTAAAAGAACTAATTTTATTATATCAGTTCAAATACATGATGTCTATTGAGTGTGCGTATCTGTATGAGTATGTAAGTAACTTTAGGAATAATGATGAAGCTGCCAAATATTTTAAATGCAGATATGATGAGGTCAATTATAATTTATTCCTGTGAAGTAACTGATTTTTGACATAATACAATTATTTTCTTAGTAAAACATTTATTATAAAATGTCAGTTTCAAAATAAATTAATATGTTCTATTTGGTGTATTCATTTCTTATTTAAACATAAATGTGGGTGGTAATGAGAAATGCTAAGAATATGTCTGTCACTACTATTAAGAATATATCTGTCACTACTAGTAAAACTCAAACTTTTTTACAGATAAATTTAATATTTAACATTGCTAGAAAATTTCCCCACAGTTGACTGTTTATGTACGAATTTCAGAATATAACTGTGACTAATTTAAATGGAGCAGTCTCACAGTGCACTTACCTGCATTAAACTGACATTAATAGCGATAGCAAGATCAAGGCCTAATAGAATGTTTCTCTAATCCACTAGTGGCCTGACCCTAATGGCCAAGAGCATTTCAATTATGTTTCATTGCTCTTCATTACATTTCCTCAGTATATGTGCTTGATGTGATTGTTTCTGCTTTCACAAGAGGATACTTTTTGATAAGGGTTTGGTGTAACTGGGTTCTATATCATTTAATTCTAATGGGAAATCTCTTTGGGCCATTTAAAATCAACCCTTCAGTAGTGCTATTTTTTTTCTTTGAATTATTACTGTTTCCTATACTTGCATAGAATACTCAATTAATTTAATTGCTTACTCTCGATGTTAGATGTGCTTCTATAACACAGGATTGCACAAGGCTTGCTTTTGCGGAAAACACACACACACACACACACACACACACACACACACACACACAAAAAAGAAAGAAAGAAAGAAAAGAAAACAGAGAAGGAGAAATGGCGGCAACCCAGATTAATAAGGTTACATTAGAATGATTTCTCATGCCTTATGAAGATCTTTAGGCTAAAGCTTTAAGGGGTCCATTTAACTGAAGAATATATTTATTTCATATATATCAGAGGATGTGTCTTAGGTAAAATAAATGATATAGTCAAATGCAATTAGTGAGAAGATATTATTCAATATATTATGCTGTACAACAGAAAGACCAGATGATAAAGATTAAAAGATGTATACATATTCCTCCCTGATCGTGATAAAATCTCAGCAACAAAAATAGATGATCAGCTGGTGTGAATGACAACACACACACACACACACACACACACACACACACTCACACACACATACACACACACACATACACACACATCCAAACCCTCAAATCCTCAGAAGTAGTGCACATCTTAGTAAATAAGATGTTCTGGCAAAAATGTCAGATATCAGAAAGAGGGATGGAACAATAATAGTCCCTCTGAGGGATCCAAAATAATGACAATAATTGGGTAGGTAGCTCACTGTCGCTAGGTAATAAAATCAAGTTCACATGACTCTTACCTATTGGTGAGTGTAAGCAGGGAATAGAGTTTTTATGAAATAAATGTAGTTTGGTAGATCACATGTTGTAGAAACTTGGATGGACATAGGGAAATGTAAAATGTTTAAATAATATAAAAATAAGCAAAACTTCATATAATTACCATTTATATACTATGTGTGCTTTTTTATGAACTTCTTTTAACTTTAACGTTATGTTTTCAGGACTCACTTTTGTTGGTATGAACAGTTCTAGTTCATTTACAATGGTTGAGGGTACAGTTATATTAAGTAAAATAAAAAGGGGAGAATATAAAAAATGCAAAGGGGAAATAACTTCAAATTCAGAATTTTAATCTCCTCTGTTTGGAAGAGGCATCCAATCAGTGTTGGCTTATATGCAGGATTTAAGGCTCAGTTTTATTTGTTAATAGTAAATATAGAGTATGTTTATATACTTTATCCATTTTATACATCTAAAATATATCAAAATAAATGGATACTTTCTTAAAAATTTTTGACAACATAACTAATAGATGAGTGTATATCATCGTTACTTGAGGCTAACAATGGAACAGGAACAACACAAGGTAGGCTGCGAGAGGATCTGGTATTAGAACTGAGGGCACTGAGACATATTTGCGGTCTGTGTATATTGAGTATTTTTCCCCTTCCATCGAGGGTCAGAGCCAAAATCCCTTTCCATGATAAAACGTGCTTCAACTAACAAGGCGCAACATTAATGGATGTTAAATAAATGTCAATATTGTATAGAGCCTAGTAATTCTTTCACTAGAAGTACTTCCACAGCCCTCTCATGATTACTCATTTGCAGTTGTGTATTTGGAGTGTTGTAAATATGAAAGTGTGTGTATGTGTGTGTTCATACACACTTTCACATTCAGTTCTGTGCACGTGTGACATATCTCATTCTGAAATATCTGTTATTAGCTCTTTTTTACCCAATTACCTCTAGTAAAGAGAGGTCCAGAATAAAATGTTACTATTTTTATTGTGCTTGTGCAGACAAGAGATTATCGGGTGGGCTTCCTGTTAGAATATACTATAATTCTGTTTACATAATTGCCAATCTGTAAGGACAATTCAGTGTGTGGTGGAAATAGCACTTAACCTGCATCAGATAAAGGTTCAAGTTCTGTATTTAATTTTAGAGACTTCTATTAACTTTCCCGGTCTTTTATTTTTTAAACCTATAAAAGGAAGATACTGAACTAAATAACCATGAAGCTTCTTCATGGTGTGAACATTTATAATCCGTTTTGATCAGTAAAGAGGATTGCAAGAAAATTAATAGAGTTAGTAGGAGATAGAAAGATGTGCTTACAAAGATAAGATTTTTTTTGTTAAAAGCAAATAAAATATTAACTTCCAAACTCCAGCCTCCAAAGTTAACAATGCATATCTTGTGATTTTAAAATGTTCTGTTGAAAGAAACAGATATTCCCCTTTTGAAGTTTGAGATATAATATTCAAATCTCTTTTCCATCAGCCAATTTACAGCTATATAACAGAGTTAGATTAGTCAGAAAAGAGCTACTTATACTGAGCTGCCTTTACTAAAACCCACTCTAAATGAAAGAAGCAATGATAAAGTATGAAAACCTTAGAGAAAAAAATCATCAGTGAAGAAACTATCTAGTTAAACATTAGTCTAATTATCAAACATTTATTTTTTTTACTGCATATCAGTACATGTGCATGTGTACAAAATGGTGCTTCTAAAAAAAAAATAACTGGCCTTAATTGAAAATCAGTATAACCATCTGCTTGCAGAGCAGCAATGTGAAGGCACAGTGCTGGCCTGTGGTATGTGCCCAAAACCCTGATTGAAATGTGCAAGGCACATATGCTTGCAAACGTGATTTTTTAAAATTTATCTATCTCTGGATTGATAGATTGATTGATTTTACTGAATTTATTAGGGTGAGATTGGTTAATAAATTTATGTAAGTTTCATATGTACATTGTGTTGTGTTCACCACCTCAAGTCAAGTCTCCAGCCATCACTATTTGTCTCCCCTTTCCCCTCTTCTACAAACTACCATAATCTTGTTTGTTTTTTGTTTTTGTTTTGTTTTGTTTTTTGCTTAATCCCTTCGCCCCTTTCACCCCGCCCTCCTCCCACTTTTCTGACAGCTGTTAGTCTTTTCTTTGTATCTGTGAGTCTATTTCTATGTTTTTTGTTATTTTGTTCATTAGATTCCACACATAAGGGAGATCATAAGGTACTTGTCTCTGACTAGTTTATTTCACTTAGCACAATATTCACAAATATGGTTTTAAAATCGGAGATCAATTAATGTGCTCTACATCTCCAGACTGATCTGAATTTTCATTACTTTTATTATTAAATAAACAGATTCAAAGACTTAAAAATGATAATTTAAGGTGGAAACTAGAACTTGTTCTTACTAATAATAAGCACATTAATTGAGATCTACTAATTTTAATGGGCCATGGGTTAGGTTTTTCCTAAAACTTTACTCCCTTCCCTTGACCTCCCTCAGTACCAATTTAGTCATCTCTATTAAGAGTTGCTGAAAGGATTGAATTTCTACAGAGTCCTGCGATTTTTCTCAGCACATATTATAAACTCAATGAAATATCACTATTGTTTTATATTTTTATATTATTACTCATAAGGTCCAGCATTTCACAAAAGTAATAAATTACTTGTTACAATTTAGAGAAATTGTAATCTCTGTCAGGCAGTTAACTAAGTACTTAACTTTTATTAACTCATTTAAATATAGAAACCACCTTTTAAAATATGCATTATCAGTATACCCATCTCAAAGGTAGGAGAAGATTGAGGTTTAGAGATTATGAGCAAATTGGTCACGATTCTGCAGCTTGAAAGCCCTGAAGTTGAGTCCTAAGCAGACCTCAGGGTTTGTTTGTTGTCAAAAGCATTAAATATACTGTCATGCAAGAAGAACATCAATTTAGAAAAGATCAGTGTAAAATGGATATCAGTTATTTCCTTGGTGAGAATATAAGTGTGGGTATGTTTAAAATTTTGTACTGGGCTCTTTCTACACCTTTTTGTCTTATCTTCCTGAATATTTTTTATTTTTCCAGTTGTTAGTATAAGATAGCACAATACATCTATCATCTCAGGAGCCCAAAGCTAGTGCTAGACCTAAGTGGGTTCAGAGCTCAAACTCCGGTTGTTCTTTGGAACCGTCTTCTTTTTTTTCACCACCCGCATCTCTGTCTGTGACTGCAAATTAGATTTATTTCTCAGCTCCTAGGGTTCCTCATCAAAATGGAAAACTTCAAGTCATCCAATGTGTACATCTTCATACAAGACAAGAATCACCTTGACCTTCAAGTGTGATTCAATAAGAACAGTTATCACAGAAAGATTTTTAGTATACAGTTATATATTCATATATATACACATATATACTGACATACACACACACACACACGGATCAAATTTTAACGAACAACAGGGGGGTGAGGGCATGAGTCGGGTGGGGGGCAATGGGGCGGGATGGAAACATATGTAATACCTTTATCAATACAGAAAAAAAATTTAATAGTGACTAAAATTAAAACCAATAGAAAGTAAATATCCTATTTACATGTGTGAATATTCTATTATTTATGCCCTATCTCAAAGCTGTAATAAAAAGTTTAATTTTTTTACATATTTTATTGATTTTTCACAGAGAGGAAGGGAGAGGGATAGTTAGAAACATCAATGAGAGAGAAACATCAATCAGCTGCCTCCTGCACACCTTTTTCTGGGGATGTGCCCACAACCAAGGTACGTGCCCTTGACCGAAATCAAACCTGGGACCTTTCAGTCCACAGGTTGATGCTCTGTCCACTGAGCCAAACTAGTTTCGGCAAAAGTTTTATATTGTTAAAGATCAAAATCCATCATATCATTATGTATTATATTTCCTTGGAATAAAAATACTTCAGAACATATAAACATTTGAAAGAAATAAATTAATGTCATTCTCCTTGACATTATGCTTATGTTTTTAATTTATATGAGAAAGTTTGAAAACAGAGAAATAAATTATGTGGCTGCCTCACATTAGTGTGAAAACCCCTCTGACACTTTAAAAATAACAACAGCATTAAGTTACTTAGTTTGTGATGTTTGAAAAAAGCTAATTAGCACCTTGTAAATTTCCACATAGCCTGTTATAACTCCATTTTCAGAAAAGCTATCATAGCACAAAAACAAATCCCTTGTGCAGTTAATAACTGAAAGATTCACTGACTGATTTTAAGCGGAAGACACTACGTAACAAAGAATAAATTCTCAAATTGTTATGTAGGGCTGAAACATTAACAACGGGTTTGCTAGTAATTTTCTTTCCTTTTCTTTCTTTCAATCTGTCTACTTACTTGTGAAGATTAGCTATTTACTAGTTTTTGCAACTTAGTAGAAAATTCTATTGGAAACAAAGTTAGGCTATTTTGTCATTTTGGATCATTTTCTATTAAAAGTACAATGCATTATTTTCCTGCAAATATGGCTTTTACTAGTTTATTCTTTGACATAGCTACTGAACAGTATTTCAGGATTCAATGTGGGCTATCAATCATTATCTGATTTAAAATTCAACAGATATATAAATTCTGGGGAAGAGAGAGAATCTCTTTTACCTACGGAACTGCGTTTTTACTCATGTAACCACAGACTGAGCAAAACTTTGGCTGTGGAGATTTGGATCCAGAGCTAATGCCAAGGTGATGTGCCCCCAGTTCTAATGAAGGTCCTTAGGGATTCATAGAGAGACAACAGAATTGATCCTTATTCTAATGACTACTTCCGTACAAGTCTATGTCTCCAGTTCCCATTGCCAAGCTTCATGGCCAGATGACTGGAGTGAGAGAAAGGAGCTTAAAGATGAGAATCACTGACATCAGTGAAAGCTTTTTGGGAATGCACTTGAAAAGGCTATTCTCATGCAGAGAGGTGAGGAAGATTCAAAATTATAATTCACTAGAGGCCTGATGCATGAAGATTCGTGCAAGAATGGACCTTCCTTCCCCTGGCTGCTGGAACTGCCTTTGCTCTGGCCAGAGCAGCCTCTCTGCCTTTGCCCCAACCCAGAGCTGCCTTTCTTCTTTCCCATGTTGCTCAGAGGCCTGAAGTGGCTGGGGCAGTGCAGAACATCTGCAGCATCATCATGGCAATGATGCAAGGGTCCCACCCCCGTGTATGCAAATTAACCCGCCATCTTTGTTGGGTTAATTTGCATACTCACTCCTGATTGGCCAGTGGGCGTTGCAAAGGTATGGTCAATTTGCATTTTTCTCTCTTATTAGTGTAGATAAATAGAGGTATTGGGATCTCCCCTACTGGAAGCTTGCTGAGTTTCAGAATCTTCAGCACTTACACTGCCCCATCCCTGCCACACTCACATACACTGTTAGGGTCACCAAAGGAGGAATGCAGTAGGCCAAAGTGGTAAGGTATTATAAATTTACTAGGGGCCTGGTGCATGAAATTCATGCACTGGGGTTGGGTAATCCCTCAGCCCAACCTGCCACCTCACACATACTAAGAGCCCTCAGGGAATGTCCTACTAACCACACACTCCAGAGGCTTTAGGCCTTGGGCACCTAGCCATAGCCCTGAAATAGGGCTGAGGCTGACTCCATCCCAGCCACATAACCCCGCCCCCTGGCCTGGGCCTTTACCCCAGCCAGCTTGAGCCTGGATAGCACAGGCCCTAGCCCCGACCCCCTAGCCCAGGCCTTCTCCCTGGCCAGTGCGCACTGGCCACCTTGGCCCCACCCCCCACAGCCCTGGCTGCCTCGCTCCTACTCTCCCTGGGGCCTTCCTTTGTTCCACACCAACCCCTGGTGGTCAGCACCCATCATAATGAGTGATTGAACTCCCGGTCAGTCGAATTCCCGAGAAGATACTGCATATTAGGCTTTTATATGTATAGATTAGGTTATCTGGAGACCAGGTGAGCTGAGCCCAAAAATGGCACCAGCACCCAGGGATGGGAAGTCAGAAGTTTTACTCTAGGTGAGCTTTTTTGGCAGCAAACTCTTTGGACTGGTCAGGATCCTGGGAAATTCCAGAGGGTAAAGATAATGGTCTTAGCAGCTTTAAAAGTGAAGGATCTCTTGCCCTTTGAGAGTATGATGTTAAGTGAAATAAACCAGTCAGAGAAAGACATGTATCACATAATCTCACTCATATGTGGATTCTAATGAACAAAGGAAACTGATGAACAAAATAGATTCAGAGATATAGAAGCTTGGAACAGACTGCTGACTCTCAGAGGATGGGGAGAGATTAACCAGGGAACTTATAAGCATACTAGAGGCCTGGTGCATGAAATTCATGCACGGGTAGGGTTCCTAGGCCTGGTCAGTGATCAGGGCTGATCAGGGCCTTCCTTCGCCTGGCTGCCAGCTGCCAGCTGGCACCTTCCTTCATTCCGCACCGCCCCTTGGGGGTCAGCACAGGTCATGGTGAGCGGTTAAACTCCTGGTAAGTCAAACTCTTAACGGGACAATTTTCATATTAGCCTTTTATTATATAGGATATACACAATCCATGGACACAGAAATAGTATGGTGAAGGTGTGGTGGGGGCAGGGACCAGGGTGGAGTGGAAGGGGTGAGTGAGGAAAAAGAGGAGAGAGCTGTAATACATTCAACAGTAAAACTAAATAAAAAAGAAAACACAATGATGTAATAATTTTATTAAAATAATCATGCCTTCATGTGAGAGATTATTCTAATAAATTTAAATTTCTAAAAGTAAAAATCAGAAGATAAGTTTAGGTGCTTCATTTAAATGCACAATCATTATTAAGATAATCATTAAGAATAGTAATCCTCAGTTTTGTTGACCAATAGTTTTTTTATTTTGTTTTGTTTTGTTTTGCTTTAGTTTTAGACGTTGCATTTTGTTTCTTACTCCAAGCAATTAAGCTACCTTCTATCCTTTGGAGACATAGAGAATTTAAGAGTTTTTCTTCAATTAGTCTGCCAGCTATAGTACTTATGCTAGAAATCACTACTAGTTTGATTCAACAGTCTTTGACATATTAAAACTTTTCTTCTCTTTTTCCTAAAGCTGTAAAATCAGAAGATACTGGCCTAGTTTCTTAGTAACACATCAGAGAGAAATCATGTCAAACCTCATTTGTGACATATTTGCTATTCCAAAAGGATGCTAATATGGAAAGTTAAGGCACTCTGAGCAGTTCCTAGGGATCTGTCCCAGCTCCCAATGAGCAGGTATTTGGCACTGACAATATTTCATTGGCTCCTTAAATTACGCTAGGAGCCTACTAACCACTTTACATATCAAGGAGGGGAAGATTTTCAAAAGGCTATTATATGGTAGCTTTGTACTGGGCTATAAGGCAAGAAGGTATAATCCATGCATAGAGGAGAAATAACACACACACACACACACATGTCTCAGGAAACTTCACATTTAAAAACTATGTAATATTTTATGAAAAGTAAAGATTGGAAGACTTGAGTATTTTAGCTGTTTATGGCATTTAATTTTGAATACTAAACAAAAATAATAATTGCTTAAAGCAGTTTATTTTTCTGAATAAACATGGAATATGAATACACCACAACTTAAAGTAACACATCATTATGTTTGATGTTATATTTCATACTTATAAATTTCATAGGAATATTTTCAGTCTTGAAAAAGGAATAGGTTTTATTTGGGGCAATCTCTTATTCATGAATCTTGCTAATCTCTTAGGAATTTCCAAAACAAGAGGAGAAAGTGAAATAATAGCTCAGTAGGAAATAATAACACTCCCTAGAATATTTTCCAGGAATTTTTTTATTTTTTATTTATTTTTTTAAATATTTTTATTGAATTTTTTACAGAGAGGAAGGTAGAGGAATAGAAAGTCAGAAATATCAATGAGAGAGAATCATCGATCAGCTGCCTCTTACACACCCTCTACTGGGAATGTGCCTGCAGCCAAGGTACATGCCCTTGACCAGAATGGAACCCAGTACCTTTCAGTCCGCAAGCCGATACTCTATCCACTGAACCAAACAGGTTTTAGCAGGAATTTCTTTATTTTTCTCAAATCACTGATATACAGAAAAATTGTTGAGGAAATGGAATTTCTTTGCTGACAGAGATTATAACTTTAATACACATAATATGTCTTAAAGTCTACTCTGCTACCATAAGCACTTAGATCTATGCTATTTGAAAGATGACACATGCCATGTCATTTTTGAGTAATTTTTCTATTATAAAAACACTATAAATTTTTTAGTGCTAGGAAGTGAGGTCACCAATTCTTTTGGTGTTTTTTTTCAAGTCAGTATATCATAATTGCTCCTAAAAAATACATTTATGAAGATTCTGTTTAAATTGTTTCCCTGTAACAGATTGACATCAGAGAAGAGATAAAACATCATGCTACAGTATATCATATATCACATTGTAGCAATGGGCTTTTTTAAAAAAGAAAAAAAAAAACTGGTCAACTTCTATAGAAGACTTTGGATAAATACTCTGCTTGATTATATTCACCTATTTATGCATTTGATTAATATTACTTGAACACCTGCTCCTGTACCAGGCGCTGTTCTATGCATTTGGAATACATTAGTGGAACAACAACAACAAAAAAGATCCCTATGCTTTTGGAACTTAGAACTTTATAATGAAAGGGGAAAATAATAATTGGCATGCTGCAGATAAAAGTATTGCTTAGTTTTGTGGGGAGATGCATACAGATAGTCTGTACTGTCTATATCAAGTATTTCTAGTACTGCTTAGATATCTTAATACATTCAGAAGGCAGAGAAGTCATTCTTGATCCTCATGGCATGGCAAACAAATTAACAATATTTTCTTTCTTCAGCACATTCAAAACTTTGATAAAACTGCTCCTAAAAAATGCATTTTTGTTTAAAGTCTACCCTGTAACAGACTGATATCAAAGAAAAGACAAAACATTATGCTATAGAATTTTCAAGGGTAAAAAAGCATATGTATCTCATATATTTTAAAAAAATGTATGAGATTCATGTTTGTTCAACACATTGCTCACACTTGTATGTATTTCCTGTGTTAAACTTTCATGCTTGAATTATTTGCATAAATTACTTCTGTGTTGGACACCAGAATTCACATTGTTGGCTGCATATTAGATATTATCTTGGGGTTATTTTTAAACCCACAGAAGAAGCCCCTTCCATAGAGATTCTTCTTTATGGACTTAGGTTGAACCTATCTGTAGGTACATTTACAAAGATTTCCATATAATTAAAATGTGTATCTAAGTCTGAGAACCATGACATTATTCACACAGAGACTCTTGTCTCATTTTCCACTGCTCATTTTTCTTTGTTCTCTGTTAGTTGTAGTCATCATACCAATTTTTTTTTGTGTTCTATGCAAGAGGATTACTAAGATTATATATTTGCTTTGAGTTTTTCTAGAGTTTTAAAATGTATTTTGGAGGAAACAATGGCATCGGAATAGACAGACGTGTCCCAAGCCTTGTCAAAGAGTAGACAGAAAAAACAGCTGAGGGTTGCACAAGGAGTGTCTGTTGGTGAGTTGAGGGACAGTTTTACTCCAAGAGATGGTGGGGGACTGCTGGACTGGGCTCCCCTGACCGGGCAGCCCCCATTGCTGTTGCATTTCCTCCTGGAACCACAGTCTCAGTAACGGAGACCACGCCATCTTGAAGGGGAAACTGGATATTTTTGGAAGCCTGAAAATCTGCAACTGCAGCACCCACCATACAGCTGTGAACCTCAGAGCACCAGTCCCCAATTGGTGCAAACACGCGGATTCAGAGGAGCTCTGCACTCCACCACCGAAAGGTCAGATTTCGCCTGGGATAAGGTGAGGTCTCTGCTCCAGGCAGGAGAGAGAAATGCACGCACTGCAGGAGCTGGACGACCAGGGGAGTTTGTGCCTAGAAAAATTCGTGACTGTTGGGGCTGTCATGATCTGTGAATGTGGAAGGGGGTTCTCAGAGCTGCTAACAGAAAGGAACTCTTAAAAGCAACCTATTTTGATCTGATGCAAAAGAACAGCCTAAAAACTGTAAAAGTGTGTTAGCTGATTAGACCCAAGTGGGAAAAAAGACTGCACAGGCTTGCTCATAACCCCGGAGTTCACACACTTACACTGGCTCTTTTTGTTTGTTTTTGTTTTTTTCTTTTTTCTTTAAATCCTTGCTTCTGATTACTAAGCCCAATACATAGAATCACCCAATTGAAGACACCCTAAAAGACTGCAGGAGAAAGTTGTTTTTCTTGAACCTGGGGACCAGAGCGGGGAATAACCATCAGAGAACCAGTTCTGGGGCAGCCCAATCTCACAAACCGGTATTGAGTGCCACAAACAAAAGAAATGGAGGAACACAAACGACTGGATATAGAGTTCAAAACCACAGTGATAAGGTATTTCAAGAGACTCCTAGAAAAAGCCAATAAGCTCAGCAAGAACCTCGAGGATATGAAAAAGGACCAACTAGAAATTAAACATACACTGAATGGAATAAAAAATGTTTTACGGAAACCCAACAGCAGACTAGAGGAACGCAAGAATCAAGTCAAAGATTTGAAATAGCAAGAAGCCAAAAACACTCAACCGAAAAAGAAAAAAGAATGCAAAAATTTGAGGATAGTGTAAGAAGCCTCTGGGACAACTTCAAATGTACCAACATCAGAATTATGGGGGTGCCAGAAGAAGAGAGAGCGCAAGATACTGAAAACATATTTGAAGAAATAATGACTGAAAACTTCCCACACCTGGTGAAAGAAATAGACGTACAAGTCCAGGAAGTGCATAGAACCCCAAGCAAAAGGAATCCAAAGAAAACCACACCAAGATACATCATAATTAAAATGCCAAGAGCAAAGGACAAAGAGAGACTATTAAAAGCAGCAAGAGAAAAACACTTAATTACTTACAAGGGAGCACCCATACACTTGTCAGCTGACTTCTCAACAGAAACTATGCAGGCCAGATGGGAGTGGCAAGAAATTTTCAAAGTGATGAAAAGCAAGAACCTACAACCAAGATTACTCTACCCAGCAAAGCTATCATTCAGAATTGAAGGTCAGATAAAGAGCTTCACAGATAAGAAGAAGCTAAAGGAGTTCATCAACACCAAACCAGTATTATATGAAATGCTGAAAGGTATTCTTTAAGAAGCAGAAAAAGGTGTCTGCTTCAAACTAGAGCATGGATGGAACTGGAGAACATTATGCTAAGTGAAATAAGCCAGTCAATGAAAGATAAGTATCACATGAACTCACTCATTTATAGAATACAATGAACAACATAAACTGATGAACAAAAACAGATCCAGAGACAGAAAAGCATTGACTGTCAAACATCAGAGGGATGGTAGGGGAGGGCGGGAATAAGGGGAAGAGATCAACCAAAGGACTTTTATGCATGCATATAAGCCTAATCAATGGACATGGACACCAGGAGGGTGAGGGCATAAGTGGTGATGGGAGGAGGAGGGGATTGGAAGGGGTAATGGGTGATGAGGACATATATGTAATACTTTAATCAATAAAGAAATTTAAAAAATAAAATTATTTACAGTCTGTCTGTGCCATAGACACTAACATATTCTAATGTTATTGAGGACTGTTGTGTGTTTGCCTGCTTCTTCATCCTCAAATTATAAGATACAAGCCTGAATTAGCACTATGAAATATATAAAATATAGCAGTAAAAGCTCAGTAGAATTTTCAAAGTATCTTGGCTTCAAAAGTGGATAAATGATATATATAAAACCCTAAGAGTGAACCCTAAGGTAAATTGTGGCCTCTGAGTGATGATGATGTGTCAATGTACCTTCAGTAATTATAAAAATGCACCACTGTGGTGAGATATTGATAATGGGAGAGGCTTTGTATGTGTGGCAGTGGGTATATAGGAAATCTCTGTATCTCCCTCTCAATTTTACTGTGAATCTGATACTACTCTACAATATAGTATTTTTTAAATGGATAAATATAATGAAACAATAGCTTTGGTGATAATGAAATTATCTCATTTTCTCTCTTCATTGAGATTTCTGTTTATGTTCAATACAAAAAAAAATTAATTGAAACTTCCAAGGAGTTTGCTAATATCTTAAGAATATTGCCATAGGTAATTATATAATCATAAACTTACTCCTATTTTTTATTCATAAAATACTAAAATATGTGAATGCAACCCTGTACCAAGCAGGGTTAACAGATAGTGATTTTGTTTTTGGATAGAATAGTGTTTTCACCTTAAAATAAAAATAAGATAAAAAATTGCAAGAAAGCTCCTACTTGACATAAAACTCCAACCCTTTTACATTGAAATATGACATTGTTGAGTAAGCCAAAAACATTTGTCAATTACCTTTCTTTGAAATATGGATTGCATAAGGGAGTCAAAGTATTATTAACATTGAACAAAATGTCTATTCAAAATCTTGTGAGGCAGAGAGACATAATTCCATGCAGTCAATAAATTATAGTACAGAAGGAGACAAAGAAGTGATAAGAAAGTAGAGATCAATCATGAGGAAGATACAATTGAACAGAATCTGTTAATAAATGAAGTTAACTGCTTTGTTTTCCAATGCATGTTCCCAATATGTCATTAAAGAATTGTATTTTATCTTTGCTTCATGGGGCTTCAGAGAGTGGTTTTATGTTTCTCTGCACTCTTCTATGATATGATAAAATTAAAAGTATCATGAAACATTTATTTGAATTTTCATTAGACAAATGGGAGGGAGGCAGGGTAAATTCTGTTATCGTTATTTAACTGATAATGAAATCAAGAAGTTTAAATACTTTGGTGAAAGACATCAGGCTAGGAAATGAAGTGCTAAGACCAGAGCCCTAGTGTTTATTCTATGGTCTTTAAAAACTCTTTAAGTATAAATTTTATAAGTGTAACTAAAATTTGCAGATGCTTACTTACTTAATGGTAATCATCAAAGTACACTAAGTCACTTATATTTGCTAAATCTTGTCTATATCACAAAATCCTTTATGCAAATGTGAAAATGGAGGGAGCTGTGTGCACATTGTTAGCAGATATTAAATCTGACATGGTGGTACTATTTAAGAGGAAACTGGGGCAAAACATTCTGAACAACTATGTTCATTACTGCACTATTCACAGTGGCCAAGACATGGAAACAACTGAAGTGTCTTTGAATGGATGATCAGATAGGTAATGTATGAGAGACAATGGAATACTACGCAGCCATAGGAAAAGGTGAAATACTGCCATTTGTGGCAGCATGGATGGATCTTGAGAGTATCAAGCTAAGCAAAATAAGTCAGACAGAAAATGTCAAGAACCAAGAACCATAGGCTTTCCCTCACTGGTGGGATATAAAACTGAAAATAACAAATAAATAAAGAAGACAAACAAATAAATGAAAGTCCATAGACACAGGCAACAGTATGGTGGGTCAACAAAAGGAAAGGGAATGGTAATAATCGAGGGTAAAGAAGGTCAAATATGGAGAAGGAAGAGACATGGTTGGGTGGTGATCACACACTATAATATCCATGTGATATATCATAGAAATATACACTTGAAACTTATATAATTTTTTAACCATTGTCACCCCAATAAATTTAATTAAAAAATAGAAAAAAGGAAGGATGTTTTATATGTTCTTACATCAGAATAACAAAACTGAAGAGAAATCAACTAATGGAAATATGATGTGCACCCATGATTACCTCTACTATACATGTTTTATTTATAATTCTATTAAATATAACAAGTATCATTAGTTTTAGTAAAAATACGCTTATGCAGCTGTAAGTTGCATATCAATTTCAAATCACTTTTTTTTTCTGCTGAGTGTAAAAAAAGGCAAACAGAAACAGAGTAAAAGGAAGATTATGGGGAACAATGAGAAAGAAAATCTCTCTGGTATTTTGTCAGCTTGGCATTCAGTAATCCTTAGGGGAAACTTGACTTCTGAATTCAACTTAATAGAAAAGCCCCTCTGAACCCTGTCATGGGAATAACTATTACAGAATGTGACACAAGCATAGACAAGTGGGATCATTGCTGCAGAAAATCCTATAGCAATAAATCAACATTTTTCTTGACATAAGAAATCTAAGTTTGATTATCAATTAGGCAGCTAGAGAAAACTGATGGGACAGTAAGCTTGAAGCATAATTCTTCCTAAGGATAAAGGGGATGGAAAACTGGTTCCATTCTTGGTGAACAATTTGAATCATATGTAAGAGCGATTATTGTAAGACTACTCAAATAATTATTTCAGCTTATTGGAGTATACATTTGTGTGATAAAATAAATAATAAGCTAGAAAAACCATTTCTATATCCATTTTAAATATTTAAAAGCATAGCATTATATCTGGCTAAATCATTATAAAACAATAAGCAATGAAAAAAACTATCTTTACAATAGTTTTAAGCAATATTGAAAATATGAAAACCCATAAACTAGTTCAAATAATTATTTTAAATATGAGGACATAATACTGAAAATACGAGTCTGTGATATACATAGGCAATGATCAAATTATCAAATCCTCAAGCACTTTGGAAAACCACCGCTTGCTGAGATCTCTATAGGGAAAATAAATTGCTTACCTTATAAGAAAAAAATCTACTTCATTTTTCACACTATAGGAAACTTTACAGTCAATTTTTAAAATTAAATTCTTACACTTGCTAAGAATGAAAAGGTCTGAGGTTTTACTCTGCATAAAAGCTAATGAGTTAACAGCCCCAGAATCATGGAGGCTGACAGACAAAATGTGATACTTGGTCAAAAAAAAAAAAAAGACTTTGGGTTTTTGTTTTCTTTTGTTTGCTTGTTTTATTCGCAGCAATATCAGTAGCCTTTGAATCAACAGTTTTTTTTTAATGGTGTTAATTTCCTAAACCGCAGAATCCACAGAGTGGATATTACGTATCTATTCCTGCACATACAATAGGTCATGTTACGGGTGAAGGTTTTTAAGCAACTATTTTTGGCCATAGCTTCTAAGAGAGATACTTATTATTGAAAAGATAGAAAATAAAGTCAGTCCATTTATGCTCACAAGCTGTGCAGGTTCATGAGGACCCATGAAGAACTGTCTACCAACAACACTTGCATTTTATTCACTGGTATATTGTTTGTGTTGAATAAATAATAAGAACAAAAGTTTTGCTTTTTATGTCTAAGAATTTACTATTTTTTATTTTGCTTTTTGTTATACCAATGGTTCTCAACCATTTTTATTACTCTTTCCCCAAGCTACCTCTTAAGATATTCTTATTAATGTACTCTCCTTAAATTTTAATACTATAGATATACTGTATATATGTTCATATATTAATGTATATTTATGCTTTCTATTAAAAAGAGTAGGAATTTTTTTTACCTGAGAACCAAGTTTTGCCTCTCAAGAATGCATATGTAGCACTGCTTATATTGTGTTGCGCTAATAAAAAAAATAATAATTGAGGAAATTTCTATTTCATTCTATGTAAATTCTAATTATTTTATATTAAATTTATTGAGTGACATTGACTAATAAAATTATGTATTAAGTGTACAATTCTATAATATATGATATATAATATATGATCTGTATATTTTATTGTGTGTTCACGACCCCAGGTCAAATCTTCTTTCTTTACCAAATATTTGACAATCTTTAACTCTTTAACACCTCCTGCCACCCTTCTTCCCCTCTGGTAACCACCATACTGTTATCTGTGATTTTTTTGCTTGCATCCCTTGTTCATTTGTTGCTTCTGATTCTTAACCGATTTCATAACATACTTATGAGAAATTTCTATCAAGGTACTAAATATATTATTTCACTGACTCGTAACAATAACCATTTTAGTTAGAGACTATTACTTTTATAATTATGTGATAGATGGAGAAACTGAAGTACAATCAATTTTCACAGTGTCCATGTCCCAAACCCTAGTAATTAGGCAGGTAAGAGTTAGGAGCTCACCCAGAAAGCTTAATCCCACAATCCCTAAATTCTATAATTGGTCACCCAGACATAATCCCTTTATTAGATTATTTCATACTCTAAATCTCAATCTGATGCAACTGCTAACAAATGTAAAACTTGCTGTTTTATTCTCATCAGCAATCATTTTAGGGTACCTAAAGGGATAAATAAAACCTACAAAGAGTAAGAGTAAAAGATATAGCAAAGAGCTAAAAGTCAAGTAAGATTCAATATTTATTGGCTTTAATATCAAATTATTTTTCAAATTATATAACATGCTATGTTATGTCTCTATTGCTCCTCTTCCTTAGGTGAGAACCTTTTTGATAAAATTTTATTTAGCTGTCTTCCTACCATTGCTACATCCTTCTCAAAAGACTTCCTCTTTCTTTGTAAATAGTGGCATTATTCCTTGCTCATTATTTACTCTGTATTTATTAACATGAAAATGTTATAAAAATAAAAGTCTAGGTTTATTTTATTTTATATTTTCATTTACCTCTCTCTGGCCTCCCCTGGCCCCCCAGTACATGCCCTCACCTACCCCCCCCCCCTAGTGTCTTGTATCCATTCATTATACCTATATGCATATGTACAAGTCCTTTGGTTGATCTCTTACAGCCACCACTACCCCGCCCCATAACCATCCCTGCCTTCCCACTGTAGTTTTACAGTCTGTTCAATGCTTCTTTGCCTCTGTATCTATTTTTTCTCCATTTCTTTTATTTAAAAAAATCTTACATCTGCATACTAGAAATAAACATATAATAACAAAAAAATGTTTGAGTCCCAATTTCAATGTCCAACAGTTTTGAGTCCCAGTTTCATTCTCATGAATGTACATGTCAGCAGTGATATCTGGATGGTGGGCACATGGTGGGAGTGCAGGTCTGACTCTCTCTGGTTTGGTCCTAGGCAACCTGTAGCAACGACAGCTGCTGACTGCTAGCATGGCAAGGCGTCATCAGCATCTCCCATCTCTAGACTGTTTCTCCTCTTATCTTCATGGTTGGAGCAGACCTGTCAATTCATCTCTGTTGCAAGAATCCACATGGTCTTGGAGTTGTTTTCTGAAAATATACAAACATATTCTCAACCAAAAGTTAATAAAAGAATCTTTTCTATAAAATTGACTTGTGATCCTTTTTATTTTTGCCCTTTTTATTTTTGGTTTATTTTGACACCATGTGTGTTTTTCATAGATGTCTTTCTGTTAGCATTACAAATTAAAATTAATTTTGTAAAGTAAAAATTTTCTAAATGTAATTTACTTACAGAATATTTTTCCTTACATGATAATACCCTACTATTCCCCCTTTTTTGATTAATGGAGGCTTTTGGAAATTTTATAATGCAGTCTTGATAACTTAAAATTTTATTTTTTGCACTAAAATATGACCGCTTTAGGATCATTGCATGTTAAGCAATTTACATATTCTGAATAATGGTACTATATACACCATGAGAAAGAGAGATACCTTTTAAAATAATGGTACTATATACACCACGAGAAAGAAATATACCTTTTAAAATCTTTAAACTAAATTCAAGACTTCATAATTTTTATAAATTGTCCAAAGCTTTTAAAATAAATACTTATTGTTCAAAGTATTATACGCATCCCCTTTCTCCCCCATTAACCTCTTACAGTCTGCTTCTTCCGCCCGCCCCAGGCCTTCACCATGGTTTTGTCTGTCAATGCCATTCTTTAGAACATGAAAATTTAGAGTGTAGCAATAATTTTCCACCCATAATTATTTAAACTATAGAATAAGTAGAAATCTGTATTATTGAGACATTATTATATGAGTGGGTGGCTTTTTCTTCTCTGCCTCAGGTGTAAACAGGAGTTCTCCACACATCTCTAGTCATAGCTCTTTACTCTTTCCTCCAGCTTGATTTTCATGAGTTGCTGTTTCTTTTTTCTTTTTCTTTCTTTTTTTCTAAGAAATGAGACAATAGGCATAAAAGTAACATTTTAAACAAAGAATCAGCATAGGAAAAGATGAGAAAGCCATGGAGAAAAATCTGACAGAAGCTACTGTTAAGAAGTGTCTGCATTGTTGGGGCTGACAGTGCTGAGCATCCCACAGAGCACTGGATCCTCAGGAATGTCTGGTGAAGGTGATGGTGCTGGGCACATCAAGATTGTCAGACTTCTCCCCACGGCAATCAGCCTAGTTAATGCACCTTTGTTAAAGTGTGCATTAGCTTTATTTTCCTAAATTGTGAAATGTATTAGATGCATAAAATATGGTATACAGTACACATGTACAGGGAAAGAATACAAATAAGATAAATGCTAATTTACTGTTTACTCAGCAGAGAAAATAAAATATTACTACTAACTTTGAAGTCCTTTATGTTGAGCAGATCCACATAAAGTAATACAGGGTGGAACAAAAGTAAGTTTATAGTTATGAGTCAATGAAACAGCGTTTATTCTTATATCACTATTTATTAATTATTGTATTATCTTCCATACCAACAACTGAAAACCTACTTTTGTCTAACCCTGTATATCAGGATTTAGAAAAGGTGTCAGGGCATTTGCCAATCTAATTCTAATTATATTATTTACTTTAAAATTCCTAGGTCAAAGGTTTGGTATTAAAGTAAGCTAGTAAAAATAAATTTCTAGATGTATGATAAACCTTTGATAGATGGGAGATAATAATTCCATAAACCATGAGATGGAGACTATAAAGCAGCATGGAGTTGCTGTGCCATTGGACCATATTTTGTGTGTGTATATATATATATATATATATATATATGCACACTAGAGGCCCAGTGCATGATATTTGTGCAGGGGGGGAGGGGTCCCTTCACTGCAGCCTGCACCCTCTGTAATCCGGGCCCTCTTAGGAGATGTCCGACTGCTGGTTTAGGCCTGATCCTGGCTTCTAACTGTTCACCTGCCTGCCTGCCTGATAGCCTCTAACTACTGCCACTGCCGGCCTGATCACTCCCATCTGCCTCCCCCCTGCCAGCCTAGTCACCCATACTACCTCCCCCCGTTGGCCTGGTTGCCCCTTACTGCCCCATTCTACTGGCCTGGTCACCCTTCATGGCTTCCCCTTCTGGCCTAATCACCTCTAAATGTCCCCCCTGTGGGCCTGGTTGCCCCACACAGCCTGCTGTTTAGTCATTTGGTCAACACTCACTAATCTCCCTGCTGGCCTGGTCATCCCATGCAGCCTGCTGGTTGGTCATTTGGTTGCCCCTCACTAACCCCCCTGCTGGCCTAGCCTGTTAGTTGCAATGGTCTCTTAGACATATATATATATAAGCAAAAGAGATACAGATGCTATTTCCTAGAAGCGTAGGCCTCATGACACCATATTTAGTGAAAGAAAGGGTTGGAGGTAATGGGCCACTAAATTTGAAGTGAAAAGCACAGGCAACAGCCTCCTGTCGAATGCTGAGGTTGTCCCCAGGCAGCTTTGGAGAACAGAATGGTAAACTGTCTGTCCTGGGGAGAAATAAGTGTTTTGATTCCAGAGCTTGTTTTAGATATAAAAGAAAGAAAGCACAGACACAAAAGTTGTGCAAGTTTACCATATTCTATAAGCAGAGAAAAATCCTATTCCATAAAAAGAAGATACTATGCCAAATCCATTAAGTAAAATATAGAACAGTATAGTGTTCTCGAGTTCAGAAATAGATATATACACAAACCAAAGAGGACAAGATGAAGTGAAGATGGAGACAGAGAGTGTTCCATCCTTCAAATCTGAAGAATTCAATTAATCAACTATGAGGAAAATGTGCTTTGATATTGGGTAGGCTAAATCTATTTCCCCTTTTAGACCATCTGGGCATTAAGCAGGAGGAAGAGCTTGTGAACATGCACATTTGAGTTCAAAAACAGTCTGATATGAATTGTGATTTACAACCCTAATTATTAAGACCACCATGTTCATATATTATGTCTTGCTGTAAATTTGGTTTTGAATAGTGAAGTTTCTCCACTTTTTAAAGTCACACAGGCATTTCAAAGACAGTGCTATGTATTCACTCATTTAATTAGTGGTTTACCCAACACATTTAATGGGTCACTTCTATTAGACAAGCACTCCTAGAACTGACCATCTTTAAAATTGGATGTGGTAAGTGCTATGGAGGGGGAAGTAGCTAAGTGAAAGCAGATAGGACTGCTTTTTTTTTTTTTTTTTTTTTAGGGGCAAAGGAAACTTCTCCCTCAGGACATCTGAGTTCATTCCTAAAGGTAATGAGTTAGTCAGCCATGCTGCTCTCTGAGAGTAGCATCCCAGCCAGGAGGGTCCAGTTCAAAGGACTCCATAAAAAATATATATCTTCTCTTCCTGTCACTCTTTTCAGTTGGGTTTTGTGCTTATTTTTATGTTATGGAATATTTAGTCCATTTTCACATACTGATGCTTGTAATCACTTCTCAAACCAGGGATGCTATTTTGATACTATCATTTCAATACTTAAATAGGGAGCATTTTAATACTGTTTTACATTAATTCACTTCTATACTTTAGGCAAACTCTGTCAATATAGGTTCTTGTTGTTAGTTAATACCTAAACACTAAAGCTATTTAAATTTTCTTTGATTTAATAAGGTGAATAAAACTTAGTTTATTAAAAATTTGATTATGATATAATACAATAAAAATAAAAGGGGAAAAGTATACATTCTTTGTCAATAAGTATTCACATGGCACTCAGTTTTTGCTGTCCTTGCATAGCATAATGTGTTGACATAAGCTATGTGCTAAATAAAAAATTAGGCACAGAGGAGTCTCAACCTAATTTCATTGATAAATGATCACATTTTTCTTCAAAGAGAGAAATCACAAAGAACAATCAGGCAGTTGATGTATTTTGCATAGAAATTAACCTTGTTTGGAGTTCTGACTCATTTTCATAGTTTGTAAGTTGTATTTGGAGTAAATAAAGTTTTCTATCAAAACAAATCCCCAGGCAAAAATAAAACCCAGTGTTCACTTGTCAGGAAGACATCCATTCTTATGAGAAAAACTGCTGAATTTTCAATGTGCTTGATTGTACTATTTTCAGATCACACATTGACAAGCATTCTGCCCTGAAGATGGTGTATGGTCAAGCCTGTTTAAAATTCATAGATATTTTTCTCCTTACCAAGATGAAGAGCTCAACACTGAACATTTTATGTAGGCTAAAGCATCCCTCCCCAGATTGTAAACGTCCTTGGCACCTTTCTTATCATGCAACCTGAACAAACTTTGACAACATTTCTCTACTTACCAGAATCTCATTACTACTGACCAAGGGATACCATTTAATTTCAGATTTGCAGACAGTGTTATTCTCTTGCACTTTCCCTGTGCACTTTTCTGAACTTTTGCTTTCCCTGTAAACTTGTGAAGTGGGAAATGTTGATTTAAAATTCATCCTTGATACTTCCCTATAAATACATACATTATAAAATATTGATCTAGAATATCAACCTTATATTATTCAAATTGGATTTTTATAAAACTGGAGCCTCACATTATATAGACAATGTTATCTTCCAAACTTAGTAGTGAAAATTCTAGTTTTAAAGCTTAACATGAATGTACTGTGTAAAAAGTGTTCTTTAGCTGGTTTTATGGGTCCTAGCAGAGTCAGAACTTCTTGCATTTATAATGAAAGGGGAGGCCAATCAGTTTAACAAAATCAGTAAGAAAAGTTGAGACATTTTGAAAATGACTGAAGTGTAGTAGCAAAGTTTTATGTCCACACTCTGGAAATAGAAATTCACCATGTTATCGATTGAAACATTTATTAACAAGCATACACATATATCTACTAAAAAGATAGACAACAGAATTGTTTTTCCATCTGAACAGAAAAAGGTAACTATCCTCTGGTTAGTAAGATTTAGAGAATAGATCAAATCTCAAATATTTACATATTTAACTTAAGTAAAAGAAGTGTTCAGAGTGGAACCTCAACAGTCACAGTCATCATGTTCCTCTAAAGGGAGCCGCCTGCTATGCCATGCAGAAGAAAATCCAGATTTTCCAGATTATTAAATTCTTCAAGTAAATCCGAAATTCTTATTTTAAAATTCAGTAAAATGATTGCATTCATTTCCTGTTGCTGTATAACTATCAGAAAATGTAGTGCCTTAAACAACTGCTCATTTGTCAATTCAAAGTTCTGTAACTCGGAAGAAAGTTGACTCATCAGAGGTCTCTGCTAATGGTCTCAGAAAGCTTTAAATAAGGTGTTGATCAGGCTAGACTCTCATCTGGAAGTTCTAGAAGAGAATATGCTACAAAGTTCATTCAATTTTTTTTATATAATTCATTTTCTTGTAATTATAGTATGTAGTTCCTGTTTTCCTGCTGACTGTCAGCATTTACAGGTGACCCGCATTCCTCATCTATGAATAAGCATTCTCCACCTATTAGTGCACAGCATCATGTCAAATACTTCTCAGACCTGGAATCTCTCCGACTTCCCTTTCTGCTCCCAGCTAGAGAAAAGTCGAATATTTAACATTTCTTTTAGAAGGTTCACAGGATTAGATTGTGCCCATCCAGATAATCTCTTTAATGGTAAACTGCAAATTAACTTATTAGTAAACTCAATTACACCTGAAAAAATTCTCACATCAAAAAAATCTCTTTTGTCATTTAAGTTACTTATAAGCATGGTTGTGCTATTTATCCATTATATTTCAGTCTTGGGGTTTAGGTAGAAAATCTTGGGAGGGGGTGCTATTTTAGAATTCTACCTGGCATAATTCTTTGAGACATTTTGTTGATAAAACTTCTAAGAGCTGAATTTTTGGCCCTTGTCCAACCTGTATTTTATACAACCTAGGGATGCCCTGTTATCTGCTCCTATTCTTCTGGGATCTTATATTGTTCTTGCCCAACATCATTCTTTCTTTACAGTGTTGCCTTTCGTTTTGCTATTTCATTTCTGAGTTTGCAATCTTTAAATCTATAAATACTCAATGCTGCTTACATTTTTTAACTTAAGTCTAGTCTTTATTTTTTTGTACCTTACAAAGAGCTGACTGCCTGGACTTTTGGAAATCCTGGAATTGCTGCCTCTTTCTTTCATTTTCTAGTATATTTTATACAAAAGGAAAAGTTATTTCACTTGTGTTTCCTACCCTGTTGGTTCTTCCTTGTTTTGGAGCAACTAGGAGTTTTAAATTATAGTTGCATTTTGACAAAAAGGATCACTTTTGATTTAAGACTTAAGTGAAAATAGATTTCTTTCTCCCTCAACCTCCTACACCTTTCACCATCTGTAGATGCCTTTGTCTATTACTACACAGAGAAAGTAAAACAAAAGCAAGGTTCCATGCATTGGGAAAGTAATCAGCTTGCTCTCAGTAAGTCTCTCTCTCCCTACATTCCCTACTTGTAATGAATGGCTCCATTGTGCCAGGAACTGTTCTAGTCCATGGGAACAAAACTGTGGCCAAAAATACAATCTCTCACTCCTTTAAGGTTTGCAGAAGGCAGTAGACACTAAAGAAAGGAACTGTGTGTATAATATCAGGTTGGGTAAGTATATGTAGAAATGAGCCTGAGGAAGTTTGTTTTATTATATTTGGTGGACAACGTCTTGGAGAAGGCAGTAATAAGGAAGGGAATAGTCAGGATTTGTGGGGAGAGGCTACGGTCTGAGAACAGCAAGCCAAGGCTCAGCCTGTCTGATGTGTTTGAGGAAGAGTTTGCACGTCCACGTGGCTACAACTGTGTCTGAAGTGGGATGAAAAGTAACAGAAGCATGAATTGTCCAGGGACTTGTGTGCCATAGTAAAGACTTTAGCTTTGAATTCTGAGTGAAATGGGAAGTCACTGGACATGTTGATCGAAGGTACTCCAACATGATATCATTTTTAAAGGCTCATTCTGTGTACTCTGTTGAAAACACATTGTAGGAAGCAAAAGGCAGATGAGGGAGATCCATTGGGCACCATAGAGATTGTCCAGGAAATGCCACAGTCTATGGTACTCTCACATTTTTTTTACCTGAAATCTGAGGATATGTGTGTGTGTAGGGGGGCAGATAATGATAATCTAGGCTTAAATATTTCACACAAAAGAGATAACTGAAAAAATCCATGTGAATATTTTGTATAGCTCAGCGTTAAATTTTGTATTTCTAGTTTGAGTGACAAGAAATGACAATGTAAAACCAAAGCACTCTGTTGTATTTCAGCAGAAAGCCACACATGAAGCTTGTCCTTGTTTAACTGCAAGAGCCCAAGAGCAATATTCTTGCAGTAAGAATAGTTTTCACGACTGAATATTAATTTGACTTTTCACATTTACGGTCTCTAATAAGTAGAGGCCCAGTGCATGAAATTCGTGCGTGGGAGGGAGGGGATCCCTCAGTCCGGCCTGCACCCTATCTAATCTGGGACCCCTTGGGAGATGTCAGAATGCCGGTTTAGGCCCAATCCCTGTGGCATCTGGCCTAAACCGTCAGTCAGACATCCCTCTCGCAATCCAGGACCACTGGATCCTAACCGGTTATCTGTCTGCCTGCCTGATTGCCCTTAACCACTCTGCCTATCTGCCTGATTGCCCCTAACTGCTCTCCCCTGCTGGCCTGATTACATCTAACTACTCCCCTGCTGGACTGATTGCCCCTGACCACCTCTGCCTCTCTGCCTCAATCCTTACCACTGTGACTTTGTCTGGAAGGAGGGTCAGACAATCAGAAGATGTCTTGTCTATCTGGTCTAATTAGCATAATACCCTTTTATTAGTCTAGATTCTGACTCTTGATTGGCAGTGAATACTAACTACTCAATCCCAGCACCTTAGTGCAGATCCATAGCAGTTGTTGGTAGGTTTCTATTGGCTGCCTAATTGATGCTCCTGTCCTCCATTCATTCTTTTGAACAACAGAGGGAGTCATCCTTCTAAACCCTAAAGTATTGCTCCATTTAAAATCTTTAAAAACTTACATGTATCAGAATTTTACACTTAAATCCTACACAGTTTTATTAACCAATATTACCCTAAGAATAATAAAAATAATAAAATAAAATTGAGACTACACATCAAAACAAACAAACAAACAAAGAAAACGAATACCTACCTGGTTCTCTGCATGTAAACATTTAACTCCTTAAGATGATGTGCAAAACCATTCATGATCAAATAATTTTGCTTATCCATGTATATTTTGCAATCTTTTGTATCTTCACTGATAGCGCCTATTATAATAAATCAGTTTAAATGTTATTATTTCTGTTAAATTATATAAGTACGTATCTGAAGCATAATACTATAACATGTTAATGATTTCGGCCAGACCAATATTATTGCTCTGTATTTATATATGTATGTAATTAAATATGTATTTATAATTACATGTAAATATCCTAATTTAGTAGATGTATAATTGTTATTTGTTTACATTACCTGAAATTACTTGTATAGCTCTTTATATTGTAAAAGTGCATGTTTGTTTTAAATGGAATACTAAATGTGTTAAGAAAATACTAGATTAAAATTAAGTGCACTTTCAAGTATGCTGGGATGAAAAATATATACACTGAAAGCTGATTCTAATATTCTTCACTATAAAATGAATAAAATGAGTTTGACCCCTTTTAGATCACAGTTAGGAGGTTAGATTACTGAAATAACAAATCGCCGTCATTATGGTTTGGCTTCGTTTATAAATGAGTTCCATGCTGTGATTTGGAAGACAGCTCGAAAATCTGGTGTACTTTCTAATGCATTGAAAACCACGATGGGAGATTTATTTCTCTGGAGACATTGCTCATGTCTACATGAAGCAAGCATAACTGAGCTTATTCTATTACAGAGTCCTGAAATAAATTGTTGTGACCCACATAACTTGCATTCCCTTTTAGAAATGCATGTAATTTCTCCAGGGATCTGGTGAAATGCAGCAGAATGCCAAACAGTATTATGTACAGGCAATAAAGTCTATAGATTCATACAAAAGAAGGATGTAGACATTCAGGGAAATTAGAGCACTTGAGGTCACTTTGGGGTGATGAGAATGTTGGGTTGGGTGGTTATATAGGTCATATATAATGTCATGCCATGTAATTCTTTGTCTCTAACTAAAATGAGAAGGTTGGGTTGGTTATTCTGGAATTAACAAGGCATCATACAGCTAGAGATTGAGCATTAAAACTTTGAAATCTAAAGCATAGCCATTAGTGTATTATCTGATTTTGTATATGTTATACACAAAAACATTTTTCCTCAAACCTTTAATTAATAGGCTATTTTTGTTAGGAATCTATAAGTGAAAAATGTAATCATGTTGATCTCAGATTTTGAAGTGTAACTCTGTAATAAATTATCTATTACTAGAGGCCCGGTGCACCAAGCTCATGCACGGGGGATAGGGGATGTCCCTTAGCTCAGCCTGCACCCTCTCCAATCTGGGACCCCTCAAGGGATGTCCAACTGCCAATTTAGGCCCGATCTTACTGAGATAGGGCCTAAACGAGCAGTAGGACATCCTTCTCACAATCTAGGACTGCTGGCTCCAAATTGCTCACCTGCCTGCCTCCCTGATTGGCCCTAATCGCTTCTGCCTGCCAGCCTGATCACCTGCTAACCACTACCCTGCCAGCCTAATTGATGTCTAACTGCTCCCCTGCCAGCCTGTTTGCCCCCAACTGCCCTCCTCTGCAGGCTTGATCGCCCCCAATTGCCCTCCCTTGCAGGCCTGGCCCCTTCCAAATGCCCTCCTATGCTGGCCATCTTGTGGTGGCCATCTTGTGTCCACATGTAGACAGGATCTTTGACCACATGGGGGCAGTCCTCTTGTGTGTTGGAGTGATGGTCAATTTGTATATTTCTCTTTTATTAGATAGGATAGAGGCCTGGTGCATGAGTGGGGGCCAGCTGGTTTGCCCTGAAGATTATCCCAGATCAGGGTGGAGGTTCCCTTGGGGTAAGGGGCCGCCTGGGCTGGGCGAGGGGCTTGTAGTGGTTTTCAGGCTGGCCATGCCCCCCAACGACCCAACTGGAGGCCTTGGTATCTGGGAATTAATCTATGGTCTACAATTGAAACTTTGTAGCCTGGAGCGGAGCCAAGCCTTGTGCTCGCTCTGTGGAGGTAGCCATTTCTGTTTGAAACTTTGTAGCCTAGAGTGGAGGCCTAGGCTGGTAACGGCTTCCTCCAATGCCAGGGAAACCCAAGCCTCTGTTCTCTCCAGCTCAATGGCTGCCACCATTTCTGTATATTTTATTACGAAAACTTTGTAACCTTGAGTGGAGGCCTAGACAGGCAATGGCAGGTGGCTTGGCTTCCTCTGTTGCCTGGGAAACCCAAGGCTTCCTCCTGCTCTCAGTGGCGGCAGCCTTCTTGGTTGGAGTTTTTTCATAATCTGTTCCTGATTGGCTGGTGGGTGTGGCTCTGGGCATGGTTTGTGGATGTGGTGAAGCTACAGTCAAATTTGCATATTGCTATTTTATTAGATAGGATGTTTTCCTCTAACTGAAAACTCTTTTCGTATGTAGCACTTGGAGAATTGTGTTTTCCTTTTTATCCTAATCAATTATATTGAATTTGGTTGGTTATATATATTTTACATTATATATCACCACAGACCAGTGGTTGGCAAACTTATTAGTCAAAAGAGCCAAGTATCAACAGTATGATTGAAATTTCTTTTGAGAGCCAAAAACCTACTTCTGCACATGGGCCACGAAGTTTCAATTGCACTGTATGTATGCGCCCACACATGGTGTTTTTGGAAAAGCCACACTCAAGGGGCCGAAGAGGCACATGTGGCTCATGACCCATAGTTTTCCAACCACTACTAAAGACTATATCCGTGATGGCGAACCTATGATAAGTATGTCAGCACTCACACATGTAGCCATTTTCGATGACACATGCAGCTGCATAAGAGAAGTATGGGGCCACATGCAAAGAAGGACATTTCATCCTCAGATACTGCATGGCTAGGTGCAGTAGCTGAGGATGAAACATTTGCTGTAGAGTAGTGTAGATACTCTGTGCTGGAGGTCTGTAGGCGAAAACAACAGAACTCCGGCACAGCACAGAGTGTCTAGTTCTAGGACTTCCAGTTAGGCTGTTAGGGGATCTTTGACCTCACTTCTGTCTAGCAGAGTAGAGAACAGCGGAATACCATGAGGGATGCATCTCTGGGGGCCTTGCCCAGTGATTGCCATTACCAGCAACCACATAACCACAGTAACCATCATCCAATCTATTGTTCTGGGGTGTCATGGATTTCTAATTGACCATCATTACTGAGATAAGTGAGGGGGAGGCTGAGAGAGGTAAGGGCCTGTGCTATGGGTGCCATTTCCCACCATTAGAAATAGCGGCAGCCATCTTAATTTATATAAGGAATACCATTTTGCAGCATGGTGCAGACTCCATTTCACCACTATTACTGTTGTGCATCCTTATTAACCCTTATTTCTGCTTATTAACCCTGCCCTTTCCTAAAAGACAGTTACATGTGCCGTCTTGTGGTCTAGTAGGCTAGTTAACCCCTAATTGCTACAGGGCTAACAGGCTATCTATAGTTCTATCTTCTGTTACTGCCGCCCTGATGGAGAACCCAAAAAAATAAAATAAAAAAACAATGTTAAGTAAAGGAAGTGGTAGTAGCAGTAGCCAACCCTTTTAAGACACATGGACCGAGATGTATGGCATTATAGAAAAAAATGGCAGATCATTTTGCATTCTATGTATGGAAACGGTAGTAAGCAGAATGTGGAATATAAATAGACATTTTGAAACTAATCATTCCGAGCTCTTGAAAAAAAGTGTGGATGAAAGGAAGGAATACATTTCTAGGCAGCTACACCATTATAAGAGCCAATCTAAATTTATAAAAGGCTTCAACTTATAAAAGGCTCTACAAATTTACCACCTGCAAGTTTGAACATTGATCACTCCATAGCTCAGCATGGAAAAACACTCAGTGAGGGAGAATTTATTAAAGAAACTCTCCCAAGATGTGCACCAGTTCTATTTCACAATACGCAGAATGAAGATGCAATTATTAAGACAATATCTGAGTTACCACTCAGTAGAAATATCATGAAAGACCAAATAATGAAACTGAACATGAATGTACAACATCAACTAAAGAGAGACATAAGTAATTATAAATATTTTTCAATCTCTCTTGATGAAACTACTGATGTCACATCACATGCTCAGTTGGCCATTATTGGTCAATATTCTGATGGTCTCACAATGAGAGAAGAGTTGATAAAGTTAGTATCAGTGCCAACAAGTACATCAGAAAATGAAATATGTAAGGTTGTTATACAAACATTTCATGACCTAAGCATTGATATCTCTAAAGTTGTGTCAGTGAGGACAGATGGGGCACCAAACATGGTGGGGAAAAAGTCAGATTTGTCAGATTGTTTATGGAAGCTATTGGACATCCAGTTGTGCCTTCACATTGTATTATCCATCAGGAGGTTTTATGTGCCAAGGCAGGATTCACCGACTTAAATGACTTAATGATAGTTGTTACAAAAATAGTTAATTTAATGGCTGTTTACCCCTTCACAAGCAAGATTGATTGCTAATGTGCAAGAATGTAAGATGGCTGAGCCGAGGCAAAGTTTCTGAGCACTTTGTGGAGTGCTTTGAAGAAATTAAGGTATTTCTTGAGGATAAAGATCTGGGAAACTTTTCTCAGCTCAATGATGATAAGTGAGTCTACACCCTGATGTTTTTTACTGATCTCTCTGTTCATATTAATGAACTGAACTTAAAGTTACAAAGTTTTGGCAAAAGTATTGACATTATGTTTGGATACATCAAAGCTTTTGAAAGTAAAGTTAAAATTTTCAAGCGAGGTGTAGAATCTAAAACTTATAAGTATTTTCCTCAAGTAACAAAGTATTTTGAGAAGGCCAGCGCAGTTGCACAAAATGAAATGGAAACCTTGCATATAAAGTACCAACATATTTTACACTTGGTACTTGACCAGTTCAGTGATATATTTAATCAATTTAGAAGCCTAGAACAGACCATAAAAATAATTAAGTATCCTGATGTAGTAGTCTACCATAGTTTGGAATTAAATGGTTTCCAATGGATGCAAATTGATGATTTGGAGATGCAATTTGCAGAATTTCAAGACAGCATCTGGGCTCTCAGGTGTTTGTTGACTTGAAGTCAAAGCTTGAGAATCTGGAAAAGTGCCATTTGGAGAATCAAGAAGAGTGCCACTACGAACAGGAAATTTGGAGTGCTTAGAACCGATAACCAGATACTTTTAGCACCCTGGAAAAAATATAACAATGGCTTTACTCATAATTTTTCCCTCTATATACTTTTGTGAGACCTTATTCTCAGTGTTAAATAATATCAAAACCAACAAAAAAAACAGATTGACAGATGAAGTTAGTAGCGCTTGCTTGGGCTTGAAGTGTACAAAATATCAACCTTCAATTGAAAGTTTACCCAATGAAATTCAGCAACAAAAAAGTCACTAATAGGCAGGTTAGTTAAAGAATTCCCCCTCCCCCTCACTTATCTTAGTTCACAGCACCCCACACAAATTAAGTAATATCAAGACCAACAAAAGAAAACAACTGACAGATGAACAAAGAAGTCACTAAGCAGTTAAGTTAAATAATTAGTTTTTGGTTTATTAAATACAGTTATATATTACAATTTTACATTTTTTGTTATTTAAACTATAAATATCACAAAATTATGTTTTTTTTCTTGAAGTGACACACCACCCAAATTATACTCAGTTTTTTGACGAATTTTGACACACCAAGCTCAAAAGGTTGCCCATCACTGGACTATATCTATCTATCTATCTATCTATCTATCTATCTATCTATCTATCCATCCATCTATCTTCCTACCTATCATTTATCTATACATAATCTATCTAGATACATAGTTTACATAGCCTAGTTACACACATAGATGTATAGTCTACATATTCTATCTACAGATAATTAGGTAGGTAGATAGAAATGTAAATGATAGATGATTAGAGATAGATGATAGAGAGATAGAGAAATAGGTAGGTAGGTAGGTAGGTAGACAGATTGGATAAAAGGTGACTATGAAACTGTAATATATTCATTTTGAATTCTCTCCATGTTCTAAGGTGTCTCATCACCATAATTATGTTCTAAGTAGTATAAAGTTGGAAAGGGGGAATGGGAAAAACATTCTTATTCTTTTTAAGTCAAGATATGCCAAAGTCTTCTTTTTGGTTCCAATTGTTCTCTATGACAAGAGAATTTGGAAAAATAATCTTTACCTTTTAAAAACATGTAATAGCTAAACTTTGGTGTTTTATCGTTAAAGATGAGAGAGAATGGATGGAAGTTTAGGAATACCTGACAGGCTCTGCACAAACTACGTGTACTGATTGATGAAAATAATATGCCAAATTATAATAATTATGGCAAAATACCAAATATAGAACTATATGAATTTAAGTAACATATATAGTAATCTAGGATCATTAAACTAGCCTATCCAATAAAAGAGTAATATGCAAGTTGACCATACCTCTGCTACACCCACAAGCCACACCAACCAGCCAATCAGGAGCAATATGCAAATTAGCCCACAACCAAGATGGCTGTGGCCACAGAGAGCAGGAGGGAGGCTTGGGTTTCCCCAGTGATGGAGGAAGCCAAGCTTTTCCTCACACGCTGGTGGGCCCAGGTCCTCACTTAAGGCTACAAATTTTCAGTTATAGAATTCCAACAGAAATGGCAACAGCCATGGAGCTAGAGAAGGAGGAGGCTAGGGTTGCCCCTGGTGATGGAGGAAGGTTGCCTTGGCCTCTGCTTAAGGCTACAAAGTTTCAATTATAGAAGGTAAATAATTCCCAAGAGAAATGGCTGCAGTCCCAAAGCGAGCAGGAGGCTGAGCTCCACTCCAGGCTACAAAGTTTCAATTGTAGAAAATAAATAAATCCCAGATACCAGGGCCTCTGCTTGGGTCCCTGGGGGGGTGTGGCCAGCCTACAAACAACCACAGGCCCCTCACCCAGGCCATCCCATGCCCCAAGGGAACCTCCACCCTAATTCAGGACACTCTTCAGGGCAAACCAACTGGCCCCCACCCATGTACCAGGCCTCTATCCTATCTAATAAAAGTGTAATATGCAGATTGACCATCACTCCATCCTACAAGATGGCTGCCTCCATGTGGTGAAAGATCCTGCCTCCTTGTTGTCAAAGATGGCCATCAAAAGATGGCTAGCAAGGGAGGGCAGTTGGGAGGCACCAGGCCTGAAATGGAAGGCAGTTGGAGTCAGTCAGGCCTACAGGAGAGGGTAGTTAGGAGTGATCAGGCTGGCAGAGGAGGGAAGTTGCGGGCAACAGGGCCTGCAGGGAATGGCATTTGGGGGGACCTAACCCTGCAGGGGAGAGCAGTTGGGGGGGACCTGGCTTGCAGGGGAGGGCAGTTAGGGGTAAACCAAGCTGGCAGGAGAGCAGTTAGGCATCAATAAGGTTGACAGGGGAATGGTTAGGGGGTGATCAGACTGGCAAGCAGAAGCAGTTAGGGGCAATCGGGAAGGCAGGCAGGCGAGCAATTGGGAGCCAGCAGTCCTGGATTGTGAGAGGGATGTCCTTGGGATTGGGCCTAAATGGGTAGTCAGACATCCCTTAAGGGGTCCCAGATTGGAGAGGGTGCAGGTTGTGCGGAGGGACACCCCCTGTCCCTCGTGCACAAATTTTGTTCCCTGGGCCTCTAGTTTATTTTAATAATAGCTTGTTATTTCTATTCTTTTTTTTTTAATAATGCTTGTTAGAAGATACTGAGATTGTTGAATGTCATGAGGATGTTATTTCACTCACATTTTCCCCCTTTTGTTCTGTTTTGGGAAATCCTTAATTGAGCTCTTCAGCCTGTGTCTTTTTTGTTATCTAATCGATTTATCAGTGTATTTTAAAAATTGGAATCATATGATTAAACTATTAATGTTTATAGCATCTTGTTTTGTTTGTTTTAGTGAACCAAATACTTTCCTTTACTAAATGTCAACCATATTTAGTTTAGAACTTTTATTTTGTTATTGATATTAACTAACATAGCTAATATAATTGATTCTAAAAAATTCTGTTAACTTCAGAATTCTCAAGCTACAGATTTTCTTAAAATAATTTTTAAAGGCTCCAGTTTGACCAGATTTGGAGATTAGTCTGACTTCTCAGTCTATGTTTCCTCTGTTCCCACACTCCAGGGCCTTCTCTCAGTTCCCAGTTTGTTTCTGATATTTCAACTCTGCTATTGTAGCCCCCTGTGCCTGTTCACTTTGAAAGGTTCTGGAATGAAAGAAACTGTATATAAAATACATGACCTTCAGCAAGTATCATAACTACCTCAGGCCTATGTTTTTTACTTACAAGTTGTAGGTTAATAACAGATGCTTCATCATGGTAATTCTTAAAATGATGCACACAACTCATTAACACAGTTAACACAGATCCTGATACAAAGTAAGCACTTTATGCATAAATGATCCATTGTGTTTGCATAGCCCACATCATTTTTTCATTGAAATGTAAGATTTTCTTGTGTCCCCTCTAGATTCTAAGTTCTTTGAGGGCCAAGATCTTTTTTTAAAGATATGTTAGTTCAAATTATTGACATCTTTTTTGATCCATAAAAGATGTTGGAAAATATATATATATATATAATGGAAAGAATTAACTAATTCAAAAAAGTTAAAAATTAGTGGGTTAATTAAGAATAAAAAAGTTATAAAATAATAAATTTATTTTCTATTTTACACAGAAATAATTAATTGCAGGGGATTTTCCTACAATAAGGAACATTCAAATATGAGTCAGGTGTGTCCCCTATTCTAAGTAATTCAAAATTTAGAAAGGAAATCATTTATTTAAAAAAATGATCTATAATACAGGTTGGACGGATTAGAAGAGAATGTCCTTGGAATCCACAGAAAAGAGAGATTAATTTAACCACAGAGAATTGAAGGTCTCAGGTAAACTTGATAGTGTCAATTTAACCCAAGTTTGACAAATGGTTAGGCATTTCCTAGAAATAAAAAGCACATCAGTTACAGGCAATCACTTGAGTAAAGGTACTGAGGTGTGGAAATACAGTTCATATCCATAAAAAGTAGTTCAGTGTAAATGAGTGTAGAATTTGTGAAAAGGATCAGTGGAAAGAAAAGGTTAAAGAGTTAGATTATAATCCACTTATATGGCCATTGAGCCTGCTGGTCCTCCACCCTTTGGGTGAACATGGCTTTATTCATATACATTTGTAGGTATATTATCCTATCTAATAAAAGAGTAACATGCAAATGTGAATGTACCTTGGCTCCTGATTGGCTATGCTACCAGCCAATCAGGAGCGGGGGGCGGGGCTGCACAGTATGTGATCCTGCCTCTTCTGCCTCCTCCGCACTGCCTGAGGAACGAGCACCATGGGCCTGGGGAGCAAAAACTACGCTGGTGGTCCCGGCAAGCCTGTGGTGCCAGTTCTCCAGGCCACATGGAGGCACGGCAGGAAGGCTGGCCACCACCGTGGGTGCCTAGGGTCTGAGATCTCAAAGGGGATAAGCGCAGGGGTCCCAGATCACTGGTGCATGCACGAAAGGTGGTGCCGTGGGAGGCTGGGGGGAAGACTGGCTACCGCCACACTTTGCTGCAGGTGCCAGTGGTCCCATATTGTGAAGGGCGTGTGTGCATGGGGGTCCCAGATTGCCATGGTGGAAGGGCTAAGGCAGAGGCCATTAGGGGTGATCAGGCCAGGAGGGGAAGGCAGTTGGGGGTGATCAGGCCAGGAGGGGTGTGCAGTTGAGGGTGATGAGGCTGATGGTGGGGGGCAGTTGGGGCCAAACAGGCTAGCAGAGGGGACCAGTTGTAGAGTGGTTAGCAAGCAGAGTGGTTAGGGGTGATCAAGCAGTCAGGCAGGTGAGCGGTTAGGAGCAGATTGTGAGTGGGTTGTCCAAGTGCCAGTTTAGGCCTGATCCCACAAGAATCTTAGATTGGAGAGCATGCAAGCTGAGAGGACACAGACCAGACTGAGAGACAACCTCCACCCTCACCCCTGTGTGCACAAATTTCGTGCACCGGGCCACTAGCATGTCTATAAAAATCCATGAAAAGGACTTAGACTAGAAGGAGGAACCAAGATGGTGGCATAGGTAAACACCTATCTTGCTGCTCCACAAAGCAATTTCAAAACTACAACTTAACGACAGAACAAACATCATCCAGAATCACCAGAAAGCTGGCTGAGTGAAAATTCCAAGAATAAAAGTAAAGATAGGATACTGTGACCCTGAGGAGCGGTGGAGGGCAGCGTTGAAGATACGCAGAGTCAGAGGTTTGGAGTCCTGCCCACATGTGCGAGCAAGCAGAGAGGGCAGGTGGATGCAGAGACAAAGGCATCCCACTGCACTGATTCCCCAGTTCCAGATGAGGTCCGGGGAACCCACACTCATACGAGGTGAAACTGGACAGTAGGGAAGCACACTGAAGCTTGGGCACTGCAGGGGTCTGCAAGCTTGTGGAGGGGGTGAGCTTGTGGAGAGTGCATGCGGAATTGGGAACAGCAGAGGTGTGCGGGCATGTGGAGGGGACTCGTGACTTGCTCTCTCATTTGGGAAACAATCGAACTGCATTGTTTTACAACCCTGGGTGAGACATTGGTTGTGCAGACTCATTTGGGGAGAGGCTGAATTGTTCAGCGGTGGGTGGAGCTCAGCGGCAGCTTTCTCTCAGAGGTGCTTGCAGCCATAACCACCCAGCACAGAGACCCAGGTGCCACATGGGGTGAAGCTGATGCTGCCTGTTCAGCCCAGAGACTCCGCCCATTCAACCTGAGCACATCTGACTCTCACAGCCAATTGGCCTGGAGGTCAAACCCTCCTAGTGCTAACAACAATAATCTAGGTTTAACTTCAATAAGACTGTGCAACCCATAAAGGGCTGTAGCAAGAGTATCCACCTCAGATAACTGGGGAGGCTGAGACACTGTCCCTTTGAGGACATCTACCACACAAAGCTAATCAACCAACTTAGGAAAGCAGCCACCATGCAGAGACATGGAAAGAAATCAAATATGAAAGAAATGGAGGGAAAAATGACTGGACATAGAGTTCAAAACCACGGGTATAAGGTTTTTCAAGAGGCTTCTAGAAAAGGCCAATGAACTTAATGAGACCTACAAGGAAATGAACAAGACCTACGAGGAAATGAACGAGACTTACGAGGATAATGAAAAGGACCAACTAGAAATTAAGCATACACTGACTGAAATAAAAAATATTATACAAAGACCTAAAAGCAGTCTAGAGGACCACAAGAACCAAGTCAAAGATTTGAAATACAAAGAGGCAAAATCCACTCAGCCAGAAAAGCAAGAAACAAAAAGAATAAAAAAAAACTGAAGGTAGTGTAGGAGGCTTCTGGGATAACCTCAAACTTACCAACATCTGAATTATAGGGGTGCCAGAAAAAAAGAAAGAGCAAGATAATGAAAATCTATTTGAAGAAATAATGACCAAAAACTTCCCCCACCTGGTGAAATAAATTGACTTAAAAGTCCAAGAAGCGCACCAAACCCCAATCTATAGGAATCCAAAGAGGACCACACCAAACCACATCATAATTAAAATGCCAGGAGCAAAAGACAAAGAGAGAATATTAAAAGCAGAAAGAGAAAAACAGTTGGTTACCTATAAGGGAGCACCCATAGGATTGTCAGCGGACTTCTCAACAAAAACTATGCAGGCCAGACGGGAGTGGCAAAAAATATTCAAAGTGACGAATAGTGAGAATCTACAACCAAGATTACTCTATCCAGCAAAGCTATCATTCAGAATTGAAGGTCAGATATAGTGCTTCACAGATAAGAAAAAGCTAAAAGAATTCATCACCGCCAAACCAATATTATATGAAATGCTGAAAGATATTCTTTAAGAAGAGGAAGAAGATGCCAAGACCAGTTTGGCTCAGTGGTAGAGCGTCGGACTTCGGACTGAAGGGTCCCGGGTTCGATTCTGGTCGAGGGCATGTACCTTGGCTGCGGGCACATCCCCAGTGGGGGGCATGCAAGAGGCGGCTGATCGATGTCTCTCTCTCATCGATGTTTCTGACTTTCTATCCCTCTCCCTTCTGCTCTGTAAAAAATCAATAAAATAGCCGAGACTGGTTTGGCTCAGTGGATAGAGCGTCGGACTGCGGACTGCAGGGTCCCGGGTTCGATTCCGGCAAGGGCATGTACCTTGGCTGCGGGCACATCCCCAGTGGGGAGCTTGCAGGAGGCAGCTGATCGATGTCTCTCTCTCATCGATGTTTCTGACTTTCTATCCCTCTCCCTTCCGCTCTGTAAAAAATCAATAAAATATATTTTAAAAAAAGAGGAAGAAGAAAAAGTTAAAAATAAAAATTATGAGCAACAAATACACATCTATCAACAAATGAATCTAAAAATACAGTGAATTAAAAATCTGATGAAAAGGATAAACTGGTGAATATAACAGAATCATGGGCATAGAGAGGGAATGAACTGACAATTCTTGGGGAGAAAAGGGTTGTGGGAAGTGCTGCAAGAGACTGGACAAAAATCATGCACCTATGGGAGAAGGCAGTGGGTGGGGGAGGTGAGGGCGGAGGGTGGGATGGGTACCAGGTCGAGGGGAGCTATAGGAGGAAAAAAAGGGGAACAATGTAATTAATAAACTGAACAATAAATATTAAATTAAAAAATAATAATAATCCACTTATATGAAACACTGAGTTCAGTATGTGACTTGTTTAATCGTTTTTACTTAGGCATTGCTAAGTTAGTGAGAAAACTATGAACAAGAGAGTAGTGTGATATGAATTACCTGGATTTATACTGCTAAGTGTTATTCATTGTGAAAACTGTGTTAGTTGAAGAAAAAGGTTGCAATGAAATAGAGGCTGCTGAAGCTAAGAAATGATGGAGACCTCAGTCAGACCATGCTCTGATGAGAGATAATAGGGTAAATCAAGATAAATTTAGTTTATTTATTGTGTCTAGCTGCTGAAACACTACTAGTCATTATCAATAACTATGAAGTTAATATTTAAAAAATTAAAACATTCTGTTTATTATTTGGAGTAATTGTATAACAATCCCTTTAAGATAATATTTTGAAAAATCCTAATCTAATAGAGATAGGGAATAAGATATGGACACAGATAGATGTGATTATGATTAGATGAAAATAATCTTTGCATAACATGAGAAACTTTTAATCATTATAATCAGTTATAGAAGAAGCTGATAGAAAAGTGAAATTCTTTTAAAGTTAATCAATTAAATTTTGCTAATGATTCATAATGTTTGTGTATTTATCAACAATTTCCAGCACTTTGTATTGGCAATAAATAAATATGAAGATATAATATTTATCTTAAAAAGTTTGGAATAACTTTTATTGATTGTTGTTTTATTTGACACTATTTCATAAAGTTTATATTAACATTAGTAATGCCAAACTTTTTTTGCAGACAGATGAGATAGCATCATGCATTTAATGATATCTTGACAGTATATTGATGATTGCATTGTAATGTTTATATAGGGAGATAAGCATTTTTAATCTGCTGTCAGATAAACAAGTTGGAGAAAAATATGCTTGAATGTCCTTCCACTGTTACTTTCTTGTCTTTGACATCAAGCTTCAGAACAGCAGGATTCAGTGAGTTACAATCTATTTTAGATGTTTGTAAAGAAATTTATAATTCAATTAGTTTCCTAATGCATATTTCTATAGGCAAAATGCATTTTAAATGGCTGGATGTCTATTGAACAAATATAAAGTCATAGTCATGGTTACATATTTATTTGCACATACCAGATCCTTTAAAATAGCATGTTTGTTTGTTTGTTTTTTTTTTAGCATTTTTAGGCTCACAGGAGAATTGAGCTGAAAGTAAAGAGATTGCTATATACTCCTTACCCCACAGATGCACAGCCTCTCCTATATCCACATCCCCTCCAAAAAGTGTAACATTGGGTAGAACTGATGAATCTGTACTGACACATCATTATCACCCAGAGTTCATAGTTTTCAATAGGATCCATTCTTTATGTTGTACATTATATAAATGTGGGCAAATGTGTAATGGCATGTATCACCATTACAGGATCATACACAGTGGTTTCACTGCCCTAAAAATCCTCATGCTCTGCCTGTTCACCTCTCCTTTCCCTTTACCAGTTCGCTTTAAACAGAGTGAAAACGCCATGATAATCTTTCATACAGCAATGGTACAAAAATGAGAAAGGTAAAATGAAATAAACAAATGGTGGCTACTCTTATGAAAATTATTAATTCATGTAATTTACTTTAAATATTATTAATTAACCATACTTTATGGATCAACATATCTTTATGATGACTTCATGCTCTTACAAAAAGAAAGCTCTAAAATTATAATTCAATGTGATCATTCTTATTCCAGAACTATGAAGATATAAAATGCAACCTGAAAATAACAGTAGAATATCTAGAGTAATCTATGCCTTTGTCATTTTAATAGTAATGTCAGAATTTCAGTTGTTTCTATTTTGTTAGTGAATGAACAAATCATTGGAAGTATCAGAACAGTTTATTCAACTGCAAGTATTGTTGTCATTTATCTTAGTTGAAAAATAAATATTTATTTAAGGAGAGTAGCATTAATTTTCATTTGTTTTAATCATCCATAAAACCATATATGAAATACAGTAAAAAGAAAAATAAGTAACTCAATGTTATATAATCTGTCTCAAACATGTTATTTATTGAAGTATATTTTCTTTAGCATTGCTATTGGAACATAAGTGTGCCAAGACAATTTCTCTCCAAATTTAATTATAGTTCTTTCAAACATCAAAGTTAACAAAAACTGTAGTTTTTTTATTCATTTGGGCCTCACTGAATTTCATAAATTTTTTCACATATTTTACTATACTCACCACAACCAACAATTTAATATGTATGAAAAAATATAGAAACAAGATTAAAGATTTAGAAAACAGGTAAATATAGTTATGAGTCCTGCTCCATGTAAAATTTAAGCATCATGGTTTATTCTGTTCTCACAAGTTTTTAAAGCAAAACATAAATCACAATAATTTTCATGATTAATATTGAATAAAATGAAAATCATGTCAATTTTCCAAAGAGAAGGTCATCAAAGCAATATTTCTAAATTAAACAACTTTGTTCTCTTTCTGTATCTCACATCAGCACAAGTCACCAACATTCAACTGTTAGAGTGGATTTCTAATCAGTCTCCTTCCACTTTTAACTATACTTCCACTTATAAATAGTATATTTTCTACTCAGAGTGTGATCCTTCTGGATGATATTAAAACGTGGGGTTTGGGGTGCAGACTTCTTTGGTGGGTTCTTGCCCTTTGAAGTTTACTCATACAAAAAGGCTTCTTTAATAAAAAATGTAGAAGTTTATTAGAAGCAGATACAAATTCCATCTGGGCAGCGGGTCCCCAAATGGGAAAGGTCTCTCTCTCTCTCTCTCTTTCTCTCTCTCTCTCTCTCCCTCTCCCTCTTTAATGAGAAAAAATCCAAAATCTGAATCTCCTGAGTCTCTTTGTCTCCAGTTTATAAAGGCTGTAGCTCTTTGTCTGAACATGACCTTTTCTAATTGGACCCTTCATTGATTTAAAACCCCCATGCTATCCTCACTGATCATTCTGCTACATAGAATTAGTTTCAAAGGTCAAAGCCCACACAGTGCCCTCAACTTTCTCTCCTCCTTATTTTGCTGGTTGGAATTGCCTTTGATCTCACAGTTGTTCAGGCCTGAGATATCTCTGTCCTTGGTTTATTGCTGGGTTAATTGCTCAGGCCAGAAAGGTTTCCATCTTCCTGGACCTCATCTTCCTGTGGCATTTCTCTATCCTGTCTATAAGTAAGATGAGCATTTTGGCATCTTCAAGTCTCCATCTATGCATTCTTCTCCCATGGACCCCCTTTATCTCTAAGACTCCCTGAACCTTACTGTTTTGTCCCTAGAATTCATTTCAATATATTATGTCATTTCTTCCCAGAAAACCTCCAATGGCTACCTAGAATCCTTGGAATAAAATGTGAACTTCTTACTCTAACTTGTTTGTCCACATGTCATTTGGCTATCGAGCATTATTATGGCTCATTTACCACTTTTCCCAACTCTTTGTTCAAGTCAAGTGAACCTTTCTAGCCATTCTAGAACAATTCACAAAAGCTCCTCAATCATGGACTCCACACTTGCTATTTCAGAAACATGAAACACTTTCACATTATATTATGTGAATATCTTAAATGTCTGAAAGGTCAGAAGTTTTTTTTGTTTTTGTTTTTGTTTTTTGTTGTTTTTTTTTACAAAGCTGTATTTAAGAAAGTAACTTCATTCAACCCTCATGTAATTGTCAGTGAATGCTTCCCTCTGACCACACCCTGGCATTCATTCCCCAACTTCCTTTTTTTTTTTTAGATTTTTCATAGCATTCATCTTCTTCTAATATACTATTTCACTTATTGTTCGTTTCTGTTGATCCCCTCTCTCTGTTGTCTGCAATGTTCAATGCTGTATTCCCAGGGCATAGAACAGAGTCTGAATACAGCAGCTATGGGTAAGCTTTGAATCGAAATGTGAGACTCCAACTTGTTTTTATTTTTCTAAGACTGTTTTAACTATTCTGGATTCCATATTAATTTTAGGGTCAGCTAGATAATTTCGGCAGTAATATGGTGTTTTAATAAGGATTTCATTGAATCTATATATATATATATAATTTGGGGTGTACCACCATTTAATAACACTAAGTCTTTTGAACTATAAACAGAATGTTTTTCTATTCATATAAGTCTTTAGAGTCTTCCTATAATTTTTATACTTTTCAGTATAAAATTTTGCACTACTTTTGATAAAATTGATTCCTAAATATTGCATTCTTTTTCATGTGGTTGGATAGAACCATTTTTAAATTTAATTTTTATTAATTTATAGAGTACATAAATACAGTTTTTGTATGTTCACCATGTATCCTGTAAGCTCATTTAATCTTCATTAAAAATAAGGATTCTAAAAATATATAAATAAAAAAAATAAATAAGGATTCTAGATAGTGAAATCTGGACATATCCAGAGGTTATATATAAATTCAATGCTTGTATTATTAATATAATTTATTTTTGTATAAGTATCCATAGGTTAGTTGCTCTTAATTTATGTCTTATGTAGTAATCTATCTATATATATAATAGCCTAAGCAACCAAACGACCAAATGACTGAATGGTCAACTGATCACCAGGGGGCAAATGTTCAATGTAGGAGCCACCCTCGGATGGTCAGTGCGCTGCTCCCACAGTGGGAGCGCCACTCAGCTGACCAACAGATGCCAGACACCAGGCTCACAGTTGGCAAACACATCTGCAGTGGCATGAGCCTCTCCCACCTCCAAAGCAGCACTACTGAGAGGTGACAGCAGGCACAGCAGGGCTGGGAGGAGCAGCAGAGGTACAGCACCCCAGCCTGGGCTCAGACTCTTCCCCGGCCACCTGCAGCTTCTCGTACTACCACATCCCTCAGGGGATGTCAGACTGCCGGTTTTGGCCCAATCCCTGCAGGGATCAGGCCTGCAGTGATCAGGCCAAAACCAGCAGTCCAACATTTCCAGAGGGGTCCCGGGTTGGGAGTGGGTGCAGGCCCGGCTGAGGGACCCCACCGGTTGGGCCTCTAGTACAGATATACCTATAAATGGAAAGTGATGTTGAAAAGAGAAGTGTAAATAAAGAAATGGAAGAAAAGAACCATAAATTAGTTGACATCCTGAGGACAGGTCTTACATCTCAATAATAAATGCTAGCTTCTCCTCTTTCATTCTAAGCATCAACCACTGCATCTAATCAAATGTCTCTTTTAAGTAGATGATGTTAGGCACCTTCTTGTCCTTCATTGAATTCTGTTTGGGGCACTCACTCCTCCCTGAAAGTTTGATTATGCTCTGCCTGGGGCTCTGACCCCTCTGTGATTGTCCTATTATTCTCAACAGTCTTCAGCTTAGGGTTCTAGTAAACCATCTCCCCCAGTTTCCAGTGGACCCCCTACATCTGGTCCCCACCTGCACCTGGTCAGACAGTTTACTCTGACTGACCCTTACAAGAGACATAAAATATCCTGCTCCCCCTACTCTGCCTTGCTGATGCCATTTTGATTTCAGCTCTTCTGATAGCAGTCTTAACAATACATTTATGATTCTTTACCCCTTTTTTGTGTGTTCCTTCTCCAGTGACCCTAACAGATGACACTAAAAATAATACATTCATTTGAAATTCATCTGGTTTATTAAAAAACTAAATCATGTAGGCTGAAAAATATAAAATCCATGCTTTAGCCCACCTCTATCCCCTTCAGAGGACATTTTCCTCTGATATATTGTCAGAACAAATCGGGACTTCTATGTCCCCCTCCTGATTTGATCAATACTATGGCTCACCCCTGCCTCTGTTCTACTGAGGGCTGCTTATTACATGAGTGTTGATACCATCTTAACCTCTGGAACAAAGTGTCCTTGGTAAGATGTCATAGCCTCTTTCACAACAGAGTACCAAATGACTGAATATGTGAATGCCCACAGCTGTAGGTTGTAGCAGTATTGTTCAATCTTACAAAGTTAGTGCATATGAATGGCTGGTGTATAACATTTTACTAAAGGTTCAAATGATTACTTACGTAATCTGAAAATTTACATTTTACACAAGGAAAAGCATAATAGCTCTATTTTAAAAATGAACTACGCCAACATTTTTACCCAATCCAAGTAAAAGGTGCCTAAGAAGTAAATTTTTATAGCAATCACTATTTCCTAATTTACCTCTCTTAATTTAAATTATATAGTCTCTCTGAGAGATTATCGTTTTTCTTTTAAACTCTACCACTAGTAATCATGACATTTAACCCCTAGATAAAAATTGAGCTCATTTCAGGATTATCCCCTTATCTCTGAGTCTCAGTTACTTAGTAGAGATTAAAGTATCAAGAAGTTCAAATTAAACAATGCTTGATTGCTGTCGATATTTCACTTTCTACAAAATAGGTGAAGGTCAGATTATCCTCCTTCCTTTCAATGTCTTTGCCCAAAGCAGGACAAAGAAAGTCAGAGCAGACCTGTGTGCATATCTTCCCTAGCCAGAAATTTCTGGGAAATGAATGTTCTTGATTTGATATCCCAGCATACATGGTAATGCTATTTACTAAAAGGGTGGCCATATGTATGATTTATCAGATTATACAAGGATCTATTGTAATTAATGAAGAATAGAATGAGGATATTCTAAACCAAAGTATCTCTCTTCTAAATCAATGTTTCTACATACATAATCCAAAAATTTGCCTGTTTTATCTACAAAGAAAAATTGACAGCTTTTTAAAAGAAAGTTACAGCATATTGTTTTGAAGTTTCTCCAGGATAACCCTGGTACATATGTGCATACTACATGCCTACATTCTTTGGATCATTTCAGTCTGGGAGCCCTCAGGAGATGTCCAACTGACAGCTTAGGGCCTAAGCCGAAAGTAGCTAAGGAAGTGGGAGAGGCTCTGGTCACTGCCATTGCACTTCCCAGCCATGAGCCTGGGTCAGGACTACTTGCTGAGTGTATTCTCCCTGTGGGAGCACACTGACCACCAGGGGAGTTCCTGCATTGAGCGTCTGTCCCCTAGTGGTCAGTGCACATTATTCTATCATTTGGTTGATTTGTATATTAGTCTTTTATTATATAGGATCTTTGGCTTGACTATGCTTGCATGATTGAAATCCTCTCAATATAACAGCAAATTTATAGCACATAAATAGAATTAACTTTGCATAGGTCTTTGTTCCATGACTAGAAATACATTAATTTATACATTATTCTCTGGGCAAATTTGTTTCAGGGACTAAAATATTTGAGTTAACAGTAGGAGAGACCTAGGATATCTTTCAGCTAATCTTCATTTTAAACATTAAACAGATTTGTTAATAGTTTTCCCAATATCATATAGCATATTTATTTCAGGTCATAACTAGAATTTTGGTCTACTGACTCATTCTAATATTCATTCTAGCACAACTCACTGCCTTCCCATTCTTTTCCCTTTTCACTTTTCAATGTAATTATTTTTGTCATCCTCTTTTTAACCATCTGACATTTTAATTAGTGTTTCTAGCCACTGAATCTGGAATGCTGATGAAGCATTCCATTTTTTTCCCTGCAATTCATGTGCTTTTAAAGTGGCATTCCCAAAATACTTTTTTGCTCAATTCTAGCTTCCCAGAAATGCTCCATGTAAGAAAGATTCCTGGGAAGTCAGTTTGAGAAATGTTGTGCATCATGATTTCTCTGAGGTGTAAAGTACACAATAACATTATATATGCTCTGTAAAATAAATTTTTTACTATAGAAAATTGTTTCACTTTGCTCACATCACTATTTTCCAAATTTATACTTATAATTTTTCCCCTTTCTGCTTACACTATTTGACTGCTCTGGGCACTCTTGAAGGGCTGACTTGGAGTCATGTCCCGTTATGCTTAGGACATCTCCCAGTTCAAAGGAATGATCAATATTGAAACCAGATAAAGTCTGCTGTCAGAATTTAAGAGGTCTGTTCAAGGCACTGATTATTAATCCAATAAATATATTTAAAGAACTCAGCATGTTCTATATTATTAGAATTTAATATTGCATGCTGGCAATGTGATTATTTTGATATGTTTTGCTATAAAGGGAAACTTTAGAATATTTATATTTTAAACCAAATTAAGAGCTTGGACAGGAGAAGGAGGAGGTGAAGACATAATAAACCACATTATCATTTGCCTACATTTAAGGATTAAAGCAAAAGCTTCAGAAAGAAGACATGGCACAGAAAGAAATGGACATTAGCACTGGGGAAACACATACCTTATGTGCCTCTGTGTAAAACTACAGATTAACCTTATAATACACATATATATGAATTTCCTACAAATCTATCTCTATCTCTATCTCTATTTCTATCTCTATATCTCTATCTCTATCTCTGTCTCTATCTCTATCTCTATCTCTATCTCTATCTCTATCTCTATCTCTACACTTAAACCTATACCTATATCTCTACCTATACCTATACCTAGATATGTTATATATATCTATACTTATATCTAGTCAATCCAAGGGCATATAAAAAATAAAGTCAATTGAAATACATATTTAACTAATATTTATTAACAATTTTATCATTAAAATTAAATTTTATCTTAGTTTTAGTTGGCAAAATACCAGCATATGTTTTTAATTTTAAATCTTTGAGTTATTGAAATAAAGTTCCAATGCAATTTTACATAGATTCCATTGATATTTATTGAATATACTTTTTTAACCTATCTTTTAAAAATACCTATGGGTTAAATATTATTATGCTAAATGTAAAATTTTTAGACACTTTACCAATAGAAATAAAATTATTATAATTATTAGTATAAAATATTTTAAAATCAATTCGATTTTCACATGAAAACTGTATTTTTATAACTCAGTTTGTGAATTTAAGTTAATTCTTAAGGTGTTTTATTAATAATTCCAAAAACATTAGAAGAGAAATATCTGTGTTATGTTGATTTTTTGCTTTGCTTTAATAGTCTTTTTCATGTTATAAAGTGTTTAACACACATAATCTGTTATAATTGAAACACAATATATAAAAAGTGTACACTGGTTAATATTTATTGCAGGGAAGAAGAAGATGAGTAGGTAAAAATCATAAGTTATATTTAGGGTCATAATATTATTAAAAGGGAAAACACATAGTTTATTCTAATAACTTTATCTCTAAACTTTATTTTAATTCTACCTAGAAGATTCTTATGTAAAGTATTGCTGAATTTTCTTAATGAAATGAATTGCCTTATTGAAGACAATATATATTCTTAAATTACAGTTCTCATGAAAGATTCTAGGACATAAATATTTAGTTACACTATATCTCTAAGAAATAGTGGTAATCATCTGAATGAAGTGAAGAAGTGTGGGATGTGAGGTTAGACATTATAAACACTAATTCAATCCCAACAATGAACATCAAAACGTTGAGATAATTACTCTGAGAGCATAGTGAAAGGCTTTCCTTCAGTGTAGAGGGCCTCCTGGGAAGACACATGGGCATTTCTTTAATTATTGTCAGCTGAACTCACGGTGACAAGCAGAGCCATACCTTGGGAACAAGCTTCACCAAGAAGTCTGAAGTGTTATCAGCTCAGCTTTCACCTTTGTCCAGCTTCCCCTAGTGGGACTTTTGATATGTAAATCAAGTCAAGCACCAGGAATGCTTGGGCCTATTCAAGAATGCAAATAATTTCCTTTGATCCTAACTTTTGGTGTAACTTCGTTGGGGGTATAAAATAAACTTGCTGTATGGGCTCTGAGTCCAGGTCTCTCCATCAGAGAGAAGACAGCATCCCACCCAGCCCCTGCTTTGCTTCTATTTATGTGTCTTCTATTCTTCCTTTATTTCCCAATCCCCAGCTGCCTCCATTCAGAACTGGTTTCATCTCTCTTTCTGTGCTGGATACGGAAAAGGGAGATCCCCACTATATCTGGTCCCCTGCACCACACCTCAGAATTTTCATAGCTGCAGAAAAGCAGAAAAGTAGCTGTCCAAGGAACATTAATATATAATTAATTAAAATGAATCAGTCATTTGTATGTGAAATTAAGAATTTCTTTTTTCCTTTTTTTCCTCAAATCTTAATCTTGAATATATTGGATCTCAGAAAAAAAAAAGTTCCCATTTAGCTTTCATTTATAGAAAAAAAAATCCTGAAACTCCAGTTGAACTCTTTTTAAACGTCAGCCATTTTTAGACCCAAAGCTGTATTGCCGTAGTTGGATACTAAAATGGACAGGAGGGAGCCTTTCTTTATTGCTCTCACATACATATCTCACTCTACCATGTCTTCATTATTCCCCATGGAATGGAAATCTATATACTGTTATTTGAGTACTTGAGAACTCCCATTTCTCTTGTCTTTCCAGACTTTGCTTAAAGAAAAATCATTTCTGGTTTCCAATGGGTCTTGGTTCTAAGCAAGCCACTTGATTTCATTTATTTTATTCATAATATCTAATTTTTTATTTGTTTTTAATTTATACATACCTAAATCTTGAAATATACACAAGGAGTTACTTAGCAAAAAGTGGATCCTGTCCAATATGTCACTCTGATAATTTTTTTTCATTGACCTATAAATGTTACTACTACTATGCTTTGGAGTTGAGAGAAGCCAGCTTAAACAGCAGGCAGATAGGGCAGGGGTCCAGAGGGAAACAAAGGCAGGTAGAACATAGTCAGGGCAAACACAGCAGTTTGAGCAAGCCTAATAACAGACACTAATCATCTATAATAATAAAAAGATAATATGCTAATTAGACCAGATGTCTTCTGGACATCATTCTGAATGTCCTTTCTGATGAAGTTGGGGCCAGAGGGAAGCCAGCCTGGGTCCTGGATGCTGGACGGAAACTGGTGCAGGCAGCAGGGGGAAGGAAGGCCTACTCTTGCATGATTTTCTTGCATCAGGCCTCTAGTGCTGAAATAATAAAATGTTTTTGGACACAGAGCAGGAGGCCTGAGAAACCAAGGGAGTGCCTGCAGCAACAAGGTGTACATACACATAAAAACAGAAAGTTCAGGTTCATTGCTGGGAAAGAACAATGAGGGAATCAATCGGGTGGTAACACAGGTAGATACAGAGCACACTTATATCACAAATATATCCCTAAAATGGCAACCCATTTTTCAGGCCTCTTCCCTGTTGGGGAGTCTGAATCTGTTTGTAATAAATTTTTCACACTTTTGCTTAAATCTTCTGGTCCATTTTTTGACATTGTGAAACACAACCCGATAAAAACCCTCAGCTCACCGTTCCAGTTATCAGAATCGCCTAGGTTACTTTTTACATTATGTACTTTTTCACCTTCTCCAAGAGCTACTAGATCAGAATATCTGGGTTTAAGTTCAGTAATAATTTTTAAGCTCCTCAGATGATAGTGATTAAGATTTTTGGAAGAACAATACTTAACAATAAATAGTTTTCTATTTGAATTAAAAAATTTTTCTAACTAATAGTTCATGAGACTATATAATTAATTCATAATCATTTTATGTAAATTTTAATAATTATTTTTAATATAAAATTCTAAATAATCACATATTAATAAGTCAAATACCTTTATAGTAAATAGAAAGGAGATTTTGTCAATGTGTTTTTTATATTGATGAAAATAGTATTTTATTCTAATTTTATTATGGATCATTGAACTTTTCCATTTCAGTGTAGCATATTATTTCTAAAATACAAACATGATTTTTCTGATTCTTATTTGCTCTCTTTGAAGTCTAACCTGGTGAACATGGCCTGCCTCAATCTGGTGATTGTCTTTCTCCCAACTTCCTCTTTTGTCATGCCCTTCATCAAATTCAGCACGTCAACAATAATACCTGCTTCTTCCAGTTTAGGAAATGAAATGTTCTTTTTTAATTTTACCCTAATAGATTATAGTTTTCACACTTAATTTAATAAGCAGTGACAATAAAGGAAATCCACATATTTTACATAATACATCAAAAATCTATATCAACATAGATACTTTGGAGATAAACCAACAAATAAAAAGACTTGTAAAGAAATATAATTTCTTGTAAAGCTTAACATACTTAAATATGCATGATTGATAACAATTTTGAAAAGTTTATGGTGATATTTGAATAAATCAGACTTTGGTATTCAGTTTTTATCTCTTAAAACTGGGAATATTTTAATGTGATTTATATTTTCCTCTAGGCATATTCTGTTGGTTTATCTGTTCATGCTGAAAAGTGCATTTGAAATAAGAAATGTTGTCCCAGTCAGTATATGCTCAAGATTTCAACCACATATATCTTTATTTTCCCCTAGAGCATAAATCACATAAATAATATCTTAGATAAATGCACAAGAGTTAAAAAAAAAACAATAAACACTGAGATTTTGCTGTTTGTATTTTGAAATTGTATTTACATATAGATCAAATAGAATTTATATTTTTCAGCTTTCACATCCAATTAAGTCTGAGAAACTGAAGCTGTATTTCTAGATAAAAGTTGTATTATGGAGCATATTTGCATATTTACTGAATCTTTTAAGGAATATATTAAGATTTAAGGAATATGTTTATTCTAAAGCATGTTCAATGTTTGATTCCTTAAGTTTTTAAAAAAGAACAATAAGGCTAATGAAAAAGATTTCACTTATTCAAATGTTACTTGATAGTGCAAACAAGGATCTAAAATTATGAAAATGGTTTACTGAAAATCTGTAGCTGGAGATGCTTTAAAATGAAAGGCCAATCAGAGGAAAGCTTTGGGCACAACATTAAATTACTTGAGCAGCTTTTGTCTAACATTATTTTCAGTTCAAGGAAAAAAATCTGTTATTGCTGACTCATAACCCTTATCGTCCAATCTTCTCTTCATTTATAATAACCTTGGGAGTGAAATCAAGTATCAGTAACAAAGTTAGGCAAGATTTAAAAGATATTTCGCATGAAACAAGTTAGAAATTCTTACCAAGACCATACCATGTTTGACAGAGGCTTAATTATGGTCCAAATTTTACTATTAACATTTCAGATTAAGAGTGGGCCTTAACTTAATTTCACTCTTCTGATCAAAACAATTTCTTTTCAATACTTCATTTAAATGCTTCTATGCAACACAAAGTATAAGATATAGCTCACTTTTATCTCCCCAATGTCTACCAGGTATATCAGCCATCACTGTACTCCCAGTCTTCTTAATTCCTACAATGCTTTAACTCATATTGCATATTAATTACATTCAGCATTTAAAACTTTCCCTGTTGCTCCATGTTCTTAGTCTTCTATCTCCAACTATTGAGGTGGGATTTTAATGGCAGAGATTGTGTCTATTTCCTTCTACAATCCTAAGGCTACTTAATAGAGCTAAATAAGTGGGGGACACCTAGCATGACATTTGGCAGAGTAATTTGAAAACTAATCATATGGAGAGCATTTAGAAAAATACTGCTGTAATGAAATTACTGCCTTTAATATACATTAAAATTCTGGATGATTTTCTCATTCTCTTCTTTTATAACCATCACTAGAGTACCAATGCACAAAATTCTTGCAAAGGGCTTGGCCCCTGCCACTCAGGCTTCATTTGGAAGAACGCTGGGAAAGATGTCCAGTCTAATAAGCATATTATGCTTTTATTATTATACTAGAGGCCCAGTGCATGAAATTTATGCACAGGGGCAGAGGTTGCTCAGCCTGAGCTGCACCCTCTCCAATCTGGGATCCCTCTCACAATTAAGAACCACTGGCTCCCAACCACTCACCTGCCTTCCTTCCTGATGCCTCTAACTGCTCTCCTACCTGCTTGATGCCCCTAACTGCTCCCCAGCCAGCCGGATCCCATTACCTGCCTATCTGTTCTCTCCACCTGGCCTAAACCACTTAACTGCCCATCTGCTCTCCCTTCCTTTCCATGCCTTGAGATCCCACTCAGCACAGGAGTTCAGAGAGCTCTCTGCCGAGGCACTGCTCCCATCCTAACAACCCCTCCAAGCCAGGCTACACATCAAGCTTCTGCCGGAGGAACCTCCCCAGTCCTTACACCCCCTCTGGGCCAGGTAGGACCACAGGCTTGTGCATTCCTTCACTGAGGGGGCTGCCCTATCTTGACACCCCCCTCTGGGCCGGGTGGTGCAGCAGGCCTGCACATGCCTCTGCCGAAGGGGTTGCCCCCGGCAGCAGCCTCATGCCCTAGCAGTGCAAGTCCCCATCTTTGTCCACACTCACCAGTTCCTGTGTGCATGCAACCTGTAGAGCGGTCATGACTGGGACACCCTTAGAGCCAATTAGCATATTACCTCTTTATATACAGATATTTCCTCTATTCATCATTATCTTACCTGTAACATCCCTGAAATATGGACAGATTATTTATATACATATATTCTACCTAATAAGAGTAATATGCAAATTGACCAGATCTTTGACTAAGCCATACCCACCAGCCAATCAGGAGCAAATTATGCTAATAAACCCCAACCAAGACAGGTGCAGCCACTGAAAGCAGGAGGAAGGCTTGGATTTCCCCAGCAATGGAGGAAGCCAAACTTTCCACCTGCCCTTGCCGGCCTAGGCCTCCACTCAATGCTACAAAGTTTCAATTATAGAAAATAAATTAATCCCATATCCCAGGGTCTCCTCTTGGGTCGCTGGGGGTGTGGCTGACCTGTACACCACCACAGGCCCCTCACCCAGACCGCCCCACATCCCAAGGGACCCCATCCTGATCCAGGACACCCTTTAGGGCAAACCAGCTGGCCCCCACCCATGCACCAGGCCTCTAGCCTTTCTAATAAAAGAGTAATACGCAGATTGACCATCACTCCAACACACAAGAGGGCTGCCCCCCATGTGGTCAAAGATTCTGCCCCTATGTGGACACAAGATGGCCACCACAAGAGGGCCAGCAGGGGAGTAGAGTGGGAGGTTCCAGGCCTGAAAGGGAGGGCAGATGTGGGCCATCAGGCCAGCAGGGGAGGGCAGATGGGAGGAACCAGGCTTGCAAGGGAGGGCACTTGGGGGAGATCATGCCTGCAGAGAAGTGCAGGTAGGGGTGACCAGGCCAGCAGAGGAGGGAAGTTGGGAGCAAACAAGCTGGCAGGGGAGCAGTTAGACATCAATTATGCTGGCAGGGTAGTGGTTAGGGGGTGTTCAGGCTGGCAGGCAGAAGCAGTTAGGGGCAATCAGGGAGGCAGGCAGGTGAGCAGTTTGGAGCCAGCAGTCCTGGATTGTGAGAAGTATGTCTGACTGCTCATTTAGGCGTGATCCTGGTAGGATCAGGACTAAACGGGCAGTGGGACATCCCTCGAGGGTTTCCACATTGGAGAGGGTGAAGGATAGGCTGAGGGACACCCCCCTTGCACCCCGATGCACAAATTTTGTGTACTGGGTCTCTAGTATATATTTATATATCTCCATTAGTTTGATCAGTAGATTCAATGCTAAAGTGTTGGGTGAAATTCTGATTTATATAACCCAAGTTAAGCAAATATATCAATAAATATATTTTTGTTATATATGTTATGGTGCAAATATCAACAAAAAATGGCTATTGAAATTAGTTTTTATTTTTTAACCACTTCTATTGCCTTTGTTCTTTTTCTTCCAAATGACTTCAAGTTTTAACATATTATGTCAAATGGGCTGGACTAATTAAGAAAAAGATTATTAGCTTTTCCTTGTATTTGTATTGTTACCTTTGTGAACCAATGTAAATTTAGACCACAGCAACATAATTTGTACATTTAGGAAGCATCAATTTGATTAAATATGTCTGTTAAGGTCAATAACATAGTGCATGTAGTTCACAGATCTGTTATTGGGGGATTTCTAGGGATTGTATGACCATAGAATTGGAAATTAGTGTGAGCCTTTATAGGAGGTTTTATTTTATTTTGTTTGATTATGCTGCAATTTAACTTAACTGCCTTTGATAACCTATATTCTGGAATTATGTATATAGACCTTTGCAATCCCTACTTAAATGGAAATAAGCAAAATATCTCTGTATCTGCAGTTTAAGGGGTTGAGCACAATAAAAAGATTTAAACTTGAATAGGTACAAATGAAATTATTTTCTGTTTCCCAGGAGTTTTGTAAATATTAGTCTTAACCATACAGAATGAACCAGATGGATCTTTTTTTTTTTGGAAATAGGTGTTTGGGGAGGCATCTCTCAAGTCACTAGAGTGCTATTTGGTGCACTATAATAATAACATTAACTGAGTGTACTCTCCCATGGTGTGGATGTGCTTTCTTAAACATTTAACTTTCCGTGATGTGTATGTAGGCTCAGTAGTTGTTTCTGCTGTGCTTTGAAGGTTTCTAATAATTTTTTTATATGGGTCACAGTCTATTGATTAGTGATGCTGTTGGCTAGGAGTGCCTAGAAGCACTCACCAGTGCACATTACTACTTGTGGGAGCCCCGCAGACATTTCCCCAACTGGAACCAGTGTTGTGGCTGAACTACCCTTGTGGTTCTTATTATGATTGCAAGACTCAGCTCAGCAACAACTGAGGAAACAGAGGAAGCTAGATAGTTATGAATAGGGGGTTATGGGGGTAGGGAGAAATAGAACTAGGGTACCCAACTAGACAGAGTTGCTGAGGCAACGCAACTGGGTAGGGATGGAGAGGCATGAACTTTAAAATGTATGAATATTGCTAAGACAGGCAGCATGCAGATAACCAATCACAAGGCAGTTAAGACCTATGAACCAATCCCAAAGATGTTGCTAAGACAAGTCTTTAATAATGCCAATCAGGAGCTAGCAAGCCTATATCCACCCCCGAAATTTAAAAGTGTGGCTTTCTCTTGCCTTCCCCTTCCCTCTCTCCCTCTCCCTAGGCACTGGATTTTTGGATTGATGGCAGGAGACATGCTCCCCTATGCCTACATGGTTTATAGTCATATGGGACTCTACACATGGACTAATTGACTTTAACACCTGATTGTACCATGGAAGGGAAGTTCTGGACACTGGCTTGCTCCTGGAACTCCACCTGCAACTTTTCTAGGACTGGTTCCTCTCAATAAACTCCAGGTCTGCATTTTTGTCCACAACTTCATTCTTCAATTTTGCAAGACAATGAACTCACACTCAAACACCCACATTTGGTTTTATAGCTATCACGGTACTTTGGAGAGGCGGGGGGGAGACTTATTACTCAGAGGTCTTAGAAGGTGCAAGACATACTTGGTGCTACAGTGAGGTCTTGGGGAGTGAGAGGGTGCTGAACTGGGGTTCTGCTTTTATGTGGGTTGTGGGGTAAGTACCTAGAGTTTCTTGGTTCATTCTTTATTGGTGAATTTAAAATGTAAAAGCTGGAATTAAAGCACCATGGGAATGGAAATAGCTTCAGTCAGACATTAGTTATCTAAGAAACTCAAAGCTTTCTATAAGGGGGAACTTCATGGGTGGGGTTGGTGACTCTCTATCCAGTTGCACCTTGCATTGTATTTATTCAAGATGAGTGACTTTAAAATGAATGCATCAGCAATCAATAGATCAGTGTCAGGCACTTATATTACAATAAAAAATGTTAATTTTTAGTCACTTACCCTATACCCTTTCTGTTCTTTGGTGCCTAAAAATTTTTTTAACAGAGTAACACTGCCTTCAGTCTCTATGGAGATGTTTCAAAATATCTTTGTAACAGATAGCCCATTAAAAATGCATGACTGGGTGTAAATGGTGTATTAAGTGAGTTTAAGCACACATTTTCATAGTAGAGGGAGGGAAGAAGGGAGAGTTGAAAAGGAGCATAAGAGGCCAGAATGCCAGAAGGACAGAATAAAGGAGACCCATGGAAAGAAGAACAAAATTTTAAAGGAGTTGAATTTATTAAAGGTATATTATGCCAATTTTTAAATGTTGGCTTTGGTAGAGGAAATAATATAATTCAAGTTTAGAGAAATAATAAAAATGCTTTAGAATTTGTATATGAACTAATAAACTTAATAAGTATTTTATTATTACTGTAATTGTCTTTGTTTAGTGCTGACTACATGCTAAATACAATGCTTTATGTTTTGAAAAAAATTTATAATTAAGTCCTTATTTCATTCCTGGCTATAGGTTATATTACTACTTTTACTATACAGATAAACATACTGCCCTTAAAGTTCTCAGAATATTTATGCTAGATTATTATTTAGAAAAAGGAATAGTATTGTAGTGTACCCCTATTTTACAAAGGATGCCTCAAAAAGTCAAATTATGGAGTCATTTATTAAAAGCCAGAGCATACAAGGTCTGGAGCAAAAACACTCCAAACCTCGCAGCTCCAAACAGCTTGCCACATCTGGCTTATATTGATAGAATATCACAAAGATATTGATTACATGTTTGGGTCTGGAATGAGGAATCTGTTTTGTGAAAAGCACTTTTTACAGAAGCAAAAATTGAGCAAGTTAGTTACCTAAAGTATCTAAGAATCACTGAATCAACAGAAACACATTATCTGGGACCACCTGGGTAATTTAGAATAATTGTACTGTCAAGATTTGGGGATCACTGAGTCAACAGGAATGCACTATCTGTAGCTACTGAGGCAATTAGGTATGTTCTGATTCTGGGACCACTGTGTCAACTGAAACTCAGTTAACTGTAGCTACTGAGACAATTTAGGGTAATTAAGCTGTCCTGTGAAAGGGCAGAGCAGGACTACAAAGAACAATTTAGAAAGCTGCGGTTTTGGGCTATGTGACTCGGCAGCCACCATGTAGGCTGTGTGATATGTAAACTTACCTGGGGGCTGCCATCTTGAAATCACAAAAACCAACCCCTCCCTTTGAATTAGCCAGTTGATAAAGACTGTACGCTTGAGCTCCAAACAAGAGCAAAGGACATGACAGGTCATGTACCTTAGGGATTATTTGCGTCACTAGCCCCAGCCATCACCCAACCAATTGGAATCAGCCAACTCAGTGGTTCGCATATGGCCCCACCTCCCTATAAAATTATCATGCTTGGGAAATTCTCCCTCTTTTGCTTCCTACCACTGTGGCAGCAGGGCCAGAGGGCCAAGCCTGGGCTTGTAATAAAGGCTCTATGCTATTGCATTGGACTCGGCTCCCTGGTGGTCTTTGGGGATCATAAAATCTGGGCATAACATCCTGGTTCCCAGAGGAATGTGCTTCGATGACCAGTGAGATCACAATCAATGGGATATTCAAACCATCATCAATGGAGTATTTAATCCTACATAAATTCAGAAAATCAAAATAATTTTCTATTATTTTAGCAAACAAATAAGTACAGAACCCAAACAGCAGTTTCTACCTGAGATGATTGCTACCATACTTCAATAAAAGTAATGCGAAAAATTGTCTGATTGATTTCAAAGTTTGTATTATAACTGCTACCCAAATTTACCTTTTTAAGAGAATGTTTTATAGCAAATAGAAAAAGAAAATTTAGGTAAATTTATTAAAAATTGTAAATAAAAAAAGAGGTTTAAACTAAAAAGGAAACAAAAAGCACATACTTGAGTGTCATAGGATGCAGCTGGGAAACCCAGATTCAGGTAACAGTGGTGGCTGAGGAGTTGTAATCCATTCCAAACTTGCTTAAAACCAGTCTTGAAGAAATCCTATAACCTCCCATTCAAGGTTTTATCTTCCTTCCTGAAAAAGGAACTGCTATTGCATTGAAAGGGCTCAGCAAAAATACTACTACTACTACTACTACTACTAAATAATAATAATATCTGAAGGAAACTTTGATTTGACTTTTTTGCCTCTTCCTATCAAGAACTAGTCTTATTTGTCTGATAACTATATGTAGGTGGAGTTTCCTCCAAATTAGACTTTGAAAGTAATATTGGCAACAGGGATATTTGTTAAGGATGAATTTGAAGGGGAAAAAAACACACAACAAAAACAAGTGTAAGGGAACAAGGAAAAGAGGATTATATGGATGGAGAAGTTGAACATGATCTGGGATTCCTCTTCAGAAATGTCTATAATGGAGATGTGGCTGATGGTTCTCTGAACTCCTGATGGGCCATTAATTAAATGATGGTCATGTGGGAGAGGAGCCGGTGGATTTAATCTTGAACAAAGCAGCTTCCTTCTACAAAGGAGTGTTGAAAGTGTCTCATCTATGACTTATCAACAGGCCACATTGCTGCATTTGAGGGAATGAGTTCTGAAAGGGGCTCTACATGGTCCACCTGAGTATCCACAGACCAGATGTGTGTGTGTGTGTGTGTGTGTGTGTGTGTGTGTGTGTGTGTGTGTGTGTGTTTCTAAGGGATAATGCAAATATCTACTAGAGTCCTATTGATGAGAAGCATAAGACATTTTGGGGGTGCTGGCAATCTGAATTTGTCCCAGTAACCTGCCTTCTACTGCATACTCTTGCTAGCTGATAATGCCATTTATGAAAGAATGTAGGAGACTAGCAGCCTGATTCTATCTAGTTAATCTGTGTCCCTAATGCACCTTCCTGATAACCTATAATGAAGTCACTGTCCCTTCCTTAATTATCTGGTCTTGCAAGACCTATTTACCTAAATACTCCCGATTTACAAGGGCCATAAACCAAGAAGGTAACAGCTTAACTAGAGGGAGGTCATGGTGCCATCCAGGATGGACATTAGATACAATCTAAGTTAACCGTTCTAACTGACTCGAGGGAACTATGAGAGTCCACTGCAGAACCTTGGTAGTTAGGAAACAAAGAAGCTTACAAATATACAGGGAGAAAAGCTCATTGTCGAAGTTGCTCAGGATATGGATCTTCGAGGCCCCTGAACCAGCAACACTGCTTAGAATAAAGGTGTACTTTCCTGAACCTCTGAGTATACACTGACTCTTTTCCCAAACCAATTCCATAACACTGTCTCTTATAGAAAAAATAATTAAAAAAACAACAAAAACTTAAGTTGTCACATTTAAGTTGATTTAGCCTGAAAAGATAACACACTAAAACATTATTTAAATTTATGTGGCTCCCCAAGAATCACTGATAAATCAAACCTCTGGGTTTGCATCAAGATAGCCCAGTAATGCCAAAAAATTGGGGATTGTGAATTATTTGTAATCATAGGTTCCTCAACTGTGTCTCAGCTTTAATTTCCCTAAGGTGAATTCTTCTAAATCCTGCTAAAGTTTAGGCTGTGCAAAGTGTGGTGGCTGCCTGAGGCAAAGGGTGAAAGAGGTGAACTGAGCATTAATGTGTCCACAGCAGTCAGTTTCACTGCTCATCTGTCTCCCCTAGAAGAAAGGTGGAAAACAACAGTTGCTGCTGCTCAGCAGTTAAACTGAGGAATCAGCCATATTCTGATGGAGAGTAAATTACATCTCATCTCGGGATTAGGGCAGATAAACTAATTAAGGTATGTCTTGAAGCACCTACCTTGCCTTCCTGCCCCAAGGCTTTTCACACCTTCAATTTACCTTCTCAGTGATGTCTCTGAAAAAGGTTTTATTCCAGATGCAAAACATTGTATCTATTATTGGCTTCAGATCAAAGGGAATTTTTAAAAATGCGTAATCAATCTTGTACACATAGAAGACAGACATACTGATTTTTTTCAGAAATGGCTAGTTTTACTTTTTCATATTCTAATTATGCAGATCCTCCAAAATCTTTAAATATATTTATGGTAACAATGAAGCCATAATGCTCAGCATAGTTATTTTACATTCCTATTTCTGCATGTTAGGATATTCCACCCAAGAATATATAGCAAATGTATTAACCATACATCTTTAGAGTCTCATAATGTTGTGGTGTACCCCCATCTTACAGAGGATGTCTCAAAAAGTCAAATTATGGAGTCATTTATTAAAAGCTGGCTGCATACAAGGTCTGGAGAAAAGCGCTCTAGACTTCGCATCCCCAAACAGCTCAACACAACTGGTTTATATTGGCAGATTATCACACAGGTATTGATTACATCTTTGGCTCTGGAATGAGGAAACTGCTATGGCAAAAAAAAAAAAAAAGTTTTTACAGAAGCAAAAATAGAGCAAGTTAGTATCTAAGAATCACTAAATCAACAGAAACACATTATCTGGGACCACATGGGCAATTTAGAATAATTGTGTTATCCAGATTTTGAGATCACTGAGTCAACAGGAATGCACTTCAGTAGCTGCTTGAGGCAATTTAGGATACTTGTACTTTCTTGATTCCAGGACCACCTAGTCACTGAAACTCAGTTATCTGTAGGTACTGAGATAAATTGAGCTGCATTGTTTCCCAGAGGAATGTGCTTCAATGACCAGTGAGATCACAATCAATGGGATATTCAAACCATCATCAATGGAGTTTTGGGATAGTATACATAAGTTCCAGAAAATCAAAATGACTTTCTATTGATTTAGCAAACAAATAAGTACAGAACCCAAACAGCAGTTTCTACCTGAGATGATTGTTACCATACTTCAATACATTTGTCTGCATTGTATGTGTATTCATGATAACCAAGTCAGCAATGATAAGCAGAATATTTTGAATGGAAGAGACACAAAAATTGTGTAAGAAATAACATTAGATTAAAAATTTCAAGAGAAAAATAGGATGAATCATGCAATAAGTTTGTCGTACTAAACTCAAACTTTTCCCATCCAGTAAATTAAGGGAAATAAAAATGGTCTACCTATCAGTTAATGAGGAATAACTAAATATTTTATAACTTTAAACTGTTCTAAAGCTTTGGAGGAACACACAAGGAAAACCATTTGGCCCTCTCTGTGTATTTCCATTACTTTAAAACCAAGGAAGGTAGAAAGTTCTCACTGAATCTTGCAACCAGGGATTTGTTAGGTCCCACAGTAGCATTCACTTCTACTCTTCTGCATTGAATTCTCTTGCAAGATAAGTTTGTGACAGCTGAGGAGATTCCCAGCCAGTAAATCAATTCCAAAAGGTTGGCATGACAGTGACATAGAAACAACAAAAACTTCAGAGAAACTGGTCATGGGCAATGGCATTCTGAAATTGTAAACGATGCAAACGGATGATCAGGAATGCACAATTACATAGGCAATGTCCAAAGAAAGAAACATACTAATGAAGCAGGAATTTTAGGGGAACATAGGCAGGCTTAGGGATTTTTTAGAATTGGGGTCCATGGAAAAACACAGGGCTCCAGACTGAGAGAAGGTACATTTCCATAACACAAGGAAGCCAGGTGCAGTTACAATGCCATAAGACAAGGGAGCAGCAACTGGTATATTTCCATAAGACCAGGGAACTGGAAGTAGCCAAGAAAGGTCATATTTACAAAATAAAGAGAAGGAAGCCCTTCATTCAGAAGGAAAAGAAAAAAGCCCAGAGGAATGGAAGGACAGTGAGGGAAAGGGCCTCAGGAATCACTATAGTAACCAATACGAAGGGGAATATTTACCAATCAGAGGGGATATCAGGACACAGGAACTGCAGCCTTTATAAACCATAGGGAAAAGGAACTCTGTGGGACTCTTTTTCCCCTCCCTTCATGGGAGTCCTTTCTGTGGGACTCATATCCTCTCCCCAAATTGAATTCTGTACTTGTTCTTTAATAAATCTCCACCTTTGCTATACCGCTTTCTGTCCTTGGATTCATTCTTCAATTCTGGGGGACAAAGAATCCGGGTTCCAGTCCAAAAATTCAGTATCACTAAGAAAAGTCTACTGAGGCCAATTGTGATGGCCAAAGAAATGCGCAATGCAGTGGATACAAAATCAGGTGGTGAAATGGTTAATATGTATATATATCTACATATCCACATATCTATATATCTATATCTATATCTATATATTAGAATTTGTTAGTTAAAATATTTTTTCTTTTATAAGTGTTTGAGAAGTATCGTAGGATTGAAAGTATAAATTAATTTTTAAAAATTGTTTCCTCCAGGGTAGGTTAAAAATTACTTTAAAAATTAACATTTTATTTTGACAAACATGGGTCCCTTGGCATATTTTTTTTTCCTGAGGGATAAACATCAGATATTTGAGCATATCCATATTTTAAAATATTGAATACATGTAAATATTAATGTATTAGACAGATGAAAAACACTTTAGATTCTTTATATGATGCCAAATGCCTCAAGAAAAAGAGAAAATCTGTGTCCTATACATTTTAAAGTATTTAGTTATCTGGTATTGAAACTAAAGTGTGGAGTGTTTGGTTCTGAGTTTGTTGTCTCACAAAATCGAAGAATGAAGTTGCAGACAAAAACAGTTAGTGAAAGCAAAGTTTACTGAGAGAAGCTAGTCTTGGAAAAGGTGCAGTGGGGTTCTAAAAGCAGGCCAGTGTCCAGAGCTTCCATTCCATGTTGCGGGGGTGTGGGGGGGGGGGTATTTCAGCACCCAGGCTAACTAAAGTCTGTTAGTTTGTGTGTAGAGTACCACATGGCCATAAGCCACGTGGGCCCTGGGGAGCACATCCCCACCACAGGAACACCAGGAAGCCATTGCATGCCAGGGAGAGAGAGAGAAGGGAGAGGAAGTGCCTGCTTTTAATCTAAGGGCAGATACACGCCTTCTTAGCTCTTGATTGGTCCCTTCCAAGAATTTTGCCTTAACAGCATCCTTGGGATTGATTTATATGCCTCACTGTCTTGTGATTGGTTATTTGTAAGCTGTCTGTCTTAGCAGCATCCATATATTTTAAAGTTTGTCTCCTGTCTAAGCCCTTTCTTCCTGGCCCAGCTGGGTTTCCCGGTTCTACTCTCTCCTCCCAGGCCCCTGTCCCTGTCTACCTAGCTTCCTTCTGACTCCTCTGTGTCATACAAATAATCACTTAGACATTTTTAGATATTTTTAATCACACATCTTTAATGCAGATACTGTTTTAATGTGTTAATGTTATCTTAATACCTTGAAGAAGCCATAAGATAAAAGTAAAGATAGACATAGATATATATGTATTTTACTGATTTGACAGCCCAAACAATTAAATATTTTGGCAGAAAAATAATACATCTTACCATCTTTTAGGCTTTAGTTAGAGTGCAAATATAACAGGCATGTAAAATTCTGAAAGAGCAAGAGAAGGTTTGGAAAATATACGTGTATTCAACTAATTATGCCATTTCACAAGTTTATCACACTGATCTTCCTATCTTGTAGAGAAAAGTAACATTTGTCATATGTTAGGGTGAAGCTGACAAAAACTTCAATCATGCAGAAAGTTGTTTTGAAATTTCCATTAGAAAAAAAAAATGCAGGCACCATTTACATGATAAATTACTGTTAGACAAGAATCTTAGCTGACTACCCAAGTACTTGATTCTGTTATCACTGATTTGTCCTTTAGTCTTCAAAAGAATGAAAATGAAGGACTTAAAACTAATTGTGCCAGGAAACAGTGCTAATTTCCTTATGCTGCCAAAAAAAAAAAAAATGCATTGAAAGCCATTAAACTTGAGAGCGAATATTATGTGCAATAACAGAGTATTATTAATGTCTTTATTGTCCTACAGTGTCTTGATTGCTATTCTTAAATAATTTTGCTTCTGAAAAGTTCTACAGATTTTCCTAAAGAACAATGAAAAACAGGCTTCATTTAATAAAGAAGTTTAAATATCTAAAGGAAATATATTTTTAAATTTTTAATTAGGAAATCAGAAGCCTCACTCTACAGAGTAAATATAGTTTACTAGGATACATTTTTAACCCTTTATTTGAAAATATGTACCTAGACTTTTAACTAAGAGTCACTTTTTTCCCCACTTGTTTAATCTGGTTTATTATCAGTGAAATGAAAAATGATACCACGATGTGAATCCATTTTATATGCACTAAATTAGAAAAGATTAAAAATATATATAAAAACAATGTGTTGGGAGTAATGTGGGGCACTTGGGGTTTCTCATACTCTGTTAGTGGGAATAAGCATTTTGGAAAATATTTTGTCATTGCAGTAACAAGTAAAAGGTAGTTACTTACGTCAGGGACAAAATGGAGCTGGTCAATGCAGGTGCATATAAAAGTTTTTTAGGGCTAAAATACGAGGGTTTAGTGGTGAAATAGGCAGGTTTAGGAAATTTGGAAAAAACACAGAGCTATATATAGAGCTGCAAAGGGTACATTTCCATAGAATAAGGGAACTGGAAACAGCAGAAGGTACATTTCCATAGAAAAAAGGGACTGGTAGTTGCAGAAAATATACACTTACAGAATAAAGGGAAGAAAGGGAGAGGAAGAAAGTCCAGAGGGAATAGGGAAACAATAAGGGAGAAAAGGAGGAGGACCTCACATGTGGCATGTGAGATTTGACCTTTGAGCTCTGGAGTTTCTATAGCGACCACATCAAAAAGGATAGTGACCCAATCAGAGGGGATGTCAAGGCACAGAATCTGTAGCCTTTAAAACCTTAGGAAAAGGGACTAGTGGGACTCTCCCCCTCCCTACATGGGAGTTGTGCTTGTTTCTCAGTAAGTATCCACCTTTGCTACACCGCCTTTCTCTTTGACTCCACTAGATAAGAACCTGGGACCCATCCTGCCCTGGGGAACCTCACCCATTTCCAGTCTAAAATTCCGGTTTCACATGTGGGTAGCTTAACGTAACCTTAAAGAAATTTGATGCTCTTTTCAGAAATCAGCAGAGTACTCCGCCAATCTCCAATCTCTAAGTCTGTTCAGAACGTCTTTGAAATTTCTTGTTCGACTCACTAAGCTACCCTGATGCAAATAATACCACCAGGCAACCAACTAGCAGAAAATACCAAATAACTTCAACACTTACTTCATAAAACCCCCTTAGTTTGTGAACAATTTGAAACTCATGGCTCCTGTACTTTGAGTTTTCTGATTCCAGAAAAAACTCAATCTGTGCAGAAACTTTCATTTTTTTAATATGATCTTTTCTCCTTTCATCTGATTCCAGCTGGCTCTGTTCAGCATAGAAGCACAGTGACTCAGTTTTTTCTCCCTAGCATGGCCACTCCCTTATTCATTGAGCAGTTACACATTGAGAAACTATAGAGTTCTAATTTGGAATTATTCATATTTTTTTTCTATTCCTTAATCCCCTTAGAAAATAGTAATTTTTCTTGCTATTGACATGTTAAGATAAACATGAATATTATTCAACTCTTAGGAATACTGAACTTGGGATATAGTTATGTAAATTGGGTATTCAAAAAATGGAGAACTTGACTTTCAGGTAAAATCCCACCTAATAAAAGAGTAATATGCAAATTTACCATCACTCTGCTACACCCACAAGCCACACACACAAAGCAACTCCCACAAGCCAATCAAATAAACCCCAACCAAGATGCTGGGATCACGAGCAAGCAGGAGGGAGGCTTGTGTTTCCTTGACAATGGAGGAAGCCAAGCTTTCCACACACCCTGGCCAGCCCAGGCATCTGCTTAAGGCTACAAAGTTTCAATGATAGAAGATAAATAAATTCCAACAAAAATGGCAGCAGCCACAGAGCTGGAGAGAGTAGGAGGCTTGGGTTGCTCCAGGCAATTGAGGAAGCCAAGCTTTCCACACACCCTGGCCTGCCTTGGACTTCGTTTAAAGCTACAAAGTTTCAATTATAGAAGATAAATAAATTCCAACAGAAATGGCTGTGGCCACAGAGCGAGAAGAAGGTTTAGCTCTGCTCCAGGGTACAAAGTCTCAATTGTAGAAGCCAAAAAAATCCCAGATACCAAGGCCTCTGCTTGGGTCACCAGAAGGCATAGCCAGCCTACAAACCACCACAGGCCCCTAGCCAGGCCACCCCATGCCCCAAGAGAACCCCCACCATGATCAGGTGGGATTGGGCCTAAACAGGCAGTTGGACATCCCTCAAGGGGTCCCAGATTGGAGAGGGTGCAGGCTGGGCTGAAAGACAACCCCCCCCCCCCATGCATGAATTTCATGCACTTGGTCTCTAGTTAAAATATAAGCTTTTATCATATTCACTTCTATTACTGGTGGGAAGAGGTCCTCTTCTCTACCTGTTGCTGGAAAAGGTGGATTTCTAACAATATCCACAGAAAGAGAATTATCTTAGACTCACATGGGAGAACAAATTTTTTTTTTTTGCACAGAATTAAATACCTGAGTTTCCAGGGTCCAATTTCTCTTGTCTAGTCACAGAATGAGTGTAATTGGGTTTTTAGTGGCGATAAACTCAACCACTGTTCAGAGTTTTCTTTTCAAACTGAAGCCACATCCAATCCAGCATCAGGCGAGTATTAATTTGTGTTTCTCATTATAGTCCAATTGAGCCACATGCGGCTCTTTGGCCCCTTGAGTGTGGCTCTTCCACAAAATACTATGTGTGGGCATGCACGCACAGTCCTGTTGAAACTTCAGGGCCCTTGTGCAGAAATAGGTTTTCGGCTCTCAAAAGAAATTTCAATTGTTGTACTGTTAATATTTGGCTCTTTTGACTAACGAGTTTGCTGACCACTGGTTTAGGGGATTGTCTTCCCAAATTTTGGGGGGCGTTCACTGGCTTCACCAACTTTGGCCAATTATCTGTGTTCTCAGGTGTGACTGAAGCACATGTGTCAATTTCCCCTTCTTTGAACCCCTTCCAGGGTATGGACTGGTAGTTCCCTGGGGGTCTGAAGTTACAACTTCTTAGTGAAGCTGCACAAATGACATGCCTATGATGTCTGGCTTATCCCTTTCCTCCTTTTCTATTATTAATATCTAGCTAATTACAACACTTAAAATGGTATCACTACTAAAGAATAGTGTTGAATGAATGCTTTCTAACAGTGATTTATGAAGACTCCAGGGCTTGCAATGATTTGAAAACTTAGCACAAGCCAATTACCGTAGATACTCTCAAGGCACTTTTAATGTCTTCATATATTTGTCTAGTCTGGGATATTGGAATTCTACACTATCCAGCCTTTTTAGATTGGCTTCTTTCATTTACTAAAATGAATTTAAGGTGCCTCAATGCCTCCTGGCCAGTGTGGCTCAGAGGTTGGGCACTGACCCATGAATAATGAGGTCACTAGTTGGATTCCTGGTCAGGGCACCGGTATGAGTTGTAGGCTTAATCCCCAGTAGAGGGCATGCAGCAGGCAGCTGGTTGATGATCTCTCTCATTGATATTTCTATCGCTTTAATCCTCTCCCTTCCTTTCTCTTTAAAATCAATAAAAACATCATTTTAAAAAAATTTAAAAATCTTTTCTCTATGTTTTATTTTTCATTGATAGCTTATTTCTTTTATCATTGAAATAAATTCTTTCATGTGTGATCAATTGATTTTCAACAAAAATGCCAAAAATACTCAATGGGTAAAGGATACCATTTTAAGCAAATATAATTCCATTGTCCGAATGTTTATTTATTTTTCTGCTGAAGGATATCTTGGCTGCTTCTAAGTTTTGACAATTATGAATACAGCTGTTATAAACATACTTGTGCAGTTTTTGGTGTGGATATAAATTTTCATTTCCTTCAGGCAAGTACAAAGGAGAGTGTTTACTGATGGTATGGAAAGAGTATGTTTTGTAAGAACTCTCCAAACTGCGAAACAGTTTAACTTTATTCATAAGTATTTTATTTTTAATGCTATTGTAAATAGAATTTTCTTGGTTCCACTATCATTGTGCATTCCCAATAGCAATGAATGAGAGTTGCTGTTGACCTCATCCTCTCAGTATTTGGTGTTGTCAGTGTTCTGGATTTGGTCTTTCTAATAGGTGTATAATGGCATCTCCTGCTGCTTTAATTTGCATTTCCCTAATGACTTGTCTGACTTTTAAATTATAAACATTCTAATAGGTGTGAAGTGTTATCTCATTAGGTTTATATTTGCATTTCCCCAAAGGTTACTGATTATGAACATTTTTTCAAGTGTCTTTGGTCATTTACATGTCATCTTGAATAAAATAATCATTCCAATTTTTGTGCGAATATTTATTTGGACTCTGTATTTTTGAGTTATAAGATTTCTTCATGTATAACATTCTAAATATAAGTTGTTTTAGGCTATATGATTGCAAATGTTTTCTGCCATTTTCAGTCTATAGTTTGCCTTTTCATTTTCTTTAGGGTATTTTTCAAAAAACAAAAGCTTTTAATTCTGGTAAAGTCCAATTTATCAATTTTTATTTTATGTATTGGTATGTTTATGTAATGCCTAAAAAATATTTGCCTATACCAAATTCTAGTAGATTTAATCTTAATTTAGAATGTAGAATTCATAGAGTATTATAAATTTAGCAATTACATTTAAGTATGTGATTTATTCTGAGATAGCTTTCTTGTACAGTGTGAGGCAAGGGCTCAAATTCATCTTTTTGCCTTGGATATCCAATTGTAAAATAATTTGTTTTAAAGACTATCCTTTTCCCATTGGATATTTTTGGCATCTTTGTTGATAATCTATTGCTCATACATGAAATACTTTATATCAAAACCCTCAATTCTGCTTTAGATATTCATGTCTTTTCTATGTCATACCTATAATGTCTTTATTACTATTGATTCCTACTATGTTTTGAAACCAAGAAGTGCATTTGTTCTTATTTTTTAAGGTTGTTTTGGTTAGTTAGCCCTTTGAATTTTCATATTGTTTTATAACAAGCTTCCCAATTTCTATAAAATATGTGAGCAGAAATCTGGCTAAGAATCACTTTGACTAGATTAATTTGAGAATTGTTGCCATCTTTAAAATATCATATTTTCCCAACCTTGTTCATAAAATATTCTTAGTTATATTTATGTTAGTTAGCTCTTGCTCTGATTTCTTTAAATATTGTTTTGTAGTTTTCGGTGTGGAATAATTGTACAATACAGTTATCTTTATTCATAAATATTTTATTTTTAATGATATTATAGATGTAACTTTCTTGGTTACACTAAAAATCGATATTTATTCTTTTAACTTGAGACTAATGAGACCTCTAGCTGTTCATATGTGTGTTTGTGTGTTTATTTATGTATGTGTGTGAGTATACCATGTAGGGAAAAGTAGGTTTAGAGTTGTTCATATGGAAAACATTACAATAATTAGAAAATAATAATACAAGGATAAACTGTGTTTTATGTACCCATAACTTTACATCTACTTTGCTCTGCCCTGTAAATTACTTATCTTCTACATTCAAGATCATGTTGAATAACAGCAAACAGTGTTTACTTTATTACCAATCTATCCAGATATTATTGTTCTTCTTTGTTTTTTTTTCACCTAATGGCATTGGCTTAAGCCTCTAGTGACATGTTGAATAGAAATGTTGAGTAGAGTATGCTTTCTAAACAATATTCATTATTAAGTTCAAGTATTTACCTTTATTTCTAGTGTATTCAGAGTTATGTTTTTTAATCATAAATGAGTTTTGATTTTTATTATTTAACTAGGAGCCTGGTGCACGAAATTTGTGCACTGGGGGTGGGTGGTCCCTCAGCCCAACCTGCCCCTCTCACATACTGGGAGCCCTCAGGGATGTCCTACTGATGGCTCATCCCTGACCTGGTCAAGGCCGAAAGCCTCTGGCTAAGGTTTTCCATCCTTGGGCAGAGAACCTCACCCAGGGGACCCCAGCGAGAGATTGCCCTGCGATCAGGGACCATTGCTAGCTGGCTCTGCAACCAGCCTGGGCCGGCCTGCTTGAGGCCCAGAAAAAGATCCCCTGGCGAGGCCTTGTCCCTGCCTTGGACACCCAGCAAAGTGATCACCCTGTGATCGGGGCCCATCACTGACTGGCTCCATCTCAGCCCTGCCTGACATGGGTAGCAGCCATCTTGGTTGGGTGTTAATTTGCATATCACTCTTGATTGGCTTGTGGGCATGGCTTATTGGGTGTAGTGAAGGTATGGTCAATTTGCATATTACTCTTTTATTAGATAAGATATTTTTGTATACATTGAGATGATTTGTTTTTTGTCTTTTATTCAATTATATGATATATTGCATAACTAAGGGGTTTTTTATTTTATTTTATTTTATTTTATTTTTGCTATTAAAGCAGGTTTTCATTCCTGTGATAAAACCCACTTGTCATTGTGTCTAATTCTTTTTTTATGTTTTGCAGGATTTTATTGGTATTCTGTTGAGGATTTTTGTGCCATAATCATGGGGAATTTGGGTCTATAGGCTTCTTATTTTTGTGATATTTCTGTCTAGTTTGGAATCGGGGTAATTTGTAGAATACAGTAAGAAGCATTTTCTCCTTCATTTTCTGGCATAGTTTGGGTACTAATGTTATTATTATAATGCACATGGGAGATTTCAATAATCTGTTTTGATATATATATATATATATATATATATATATATATATATTAAATAAAAAATAAGTGCCTAGTGGAAGATTTTGTAATGATTTCTCTACCTAAGACTACAAAATGTCTTAGGGTTTTTATTTTATTCTTAACTCCTTAATCAGTGAAATCCTCAATAAAACATGAAGTATATTCAAATACATAGGCTGAGAATATGTTGCAAATTCATGCATTTTTAGTTATTTTATTTTGTCTATTCATTGTAGACTTAGGGTTTGTAAAGAGATATATACATTAACATATTTGAAATTGTGAAAAGCCTTCATTTTTGTTCTCTTCTTTTTTGGTTTTTCAAATTTGTTTTTCTTTTAATCTATGCTACATGGCAAAAATCAAGGAGCTAAGAAGATTATGCTATGACTATGCCAACGATTTGATCTCTTGTAAGTAGACTTCTTCAAGGTTAGGAGCTCCCAACTGTTACCCATTTGGCTCACACTTAAGAGCAAGTAGGAACTTATGGCAGGCGTACATAGCCAATGATGCTGAGAAAACCATAAGGTGATGTTTGAAATATATAATTCAGAATATGGTTTTTTCAACTTTCTGGTATGTATGGCAATATTTCATGTAAGACAGAAAAACAAGCATGAAGGAAACACAAAATAAATTCTTTCATATGGAGCTTAATTTCTGAAATCTTAAAAAATATATTATATTTAGCAGGGAGACCATTATAATCCTAATGAGGGAAATAAATATAAATTTTACTAGTAGTCCTGCGCATGAATCCATGCACCACTAACTCTCTGTGGGGCCTGGTAGTTCTGCGCCCACTGCTCAGATGCTCTCTGTGGCCCAGAGGCCCATCCCCAGCTAGGCGTGAAATGTTTGCCTCCTCACCAGGGCAACAAGGCAAATGTTCTGGGCCCCAGCCTGATCAGAGGCCCATCCATGGCTGAGAAGTACAACTTCCCTCCCTGTTCTCAGGAATTCTGATAAAGGGCTTCCTTCCTCTTTCTTGTCTGGCTTTCACCCCTGTGCCTCTGCAACCAGCCCCTCCTGTCACACTATTCTACACCCATTCCACCCTCTGGCCATCTGAACTTGACTTTGCCTGGGAGTTGGGGGCCACTTGACTCTGCTAGGGGGCTGGTTCCTTCTCTTCTTACACAAACGTTCCGCACCCCAGCCTGGCCAGAGGCCCATCTGCCAGGCCACTCAAGCTGCCCACTCTTAGCAGTCACACCCCTGGGATTGGGGGACTCCAGCAGGGCTGAAAAGACTGGGTGTAGCCATCTTTGGCTACGGGAGCTACCATGTTTGTGAAGGAGTGACAGTTAATTTGCATATTATTCTTTTATTAGATAGGATTACTTGGAGTTTTAAAATACAGTAAATTTTGAAAGAAAAAATGCACTTAAAATATATATGAATAATATCCTATCTAATAAAACAGTAATATGCAAATTAACCATACCTTCCCTACACCCACCAGCCACTCCCACTAGCCATGCCCACCAGCCAATCAGGAGCTGGGGTGGAGCCAGCCAGTGAGCACTGCCAGGGCCGTGGGGGGCGGAGGGGCGGGACCAAGGTGTCCAGCATGCACTGGCCAGGGAGAAACCCTGGGCCGGGGGGTGGGGCTGAGGCCTGTGCTACCTGGGTGCAAGCTGGTTTGGCCAAAGGCCCAGCTGGGGAGGGGGGAGTGGGAGGTGTGTGGCTGGGATGGACCCCCATTGCAGGGCAATGGCTGGGTGCCCAAGACCTAGAGCTTCTGCCAGAGGGGCTCTAGGCCTTGGGCAGGCTGGGGGATAAGTGGTCAGTAGGACATCCCCTGAGGGCTCCCAGTATGTGTGAGGGGGCAGGTTTGGCTGAGGAATCACCCACTCCAGTGGGCCCCTAGTATATGAATAATAAGACTAAGTAAAATGACATATAACAAAGACATTACACATATGTAAAAATGAGGTCTCAGAAATATCATAAAATCAATGCACTTTTAAAACAATTTGGCTAGCATTGTGTATAACATAATGTAACTCAAGCTTCTTACAAAAGTTATAGACATAATACAGTTCATTTAGTTGGAATTACTCTTGTTATTTGAACTAAGAAGCATACTTAAGAAAGTATACTTTTAACATCTTAAATTTAAGTATTGAGAAAGCAATCATTTCAAAAGTTATTAAGATATTTCTAAGTAGGGGAAGGGGCTCCTGGATCTGGACACCATCACAGAAACTGTCTTGGAGTGGGTGATAGCAGAGCTTCGATAGGACACTTTTAATGTGAGGAGTGGCACGTTTCAGTATCCTTCTATAACCCAGCCTTAAGCTAACTTAGCTGAGAAGGAGTTAAGAACATTTGGAATGTTCTTCACTTAATAAGAAGACTTAGCTAATTATCTAGTGTTAGCCTCTGAAACTTTCACCTGTGCAAACCAGCTACCCAATATGCCTTGCTTTCCTAACGTTTGAATTCACTTTTACCAAGAACTGCATTAGCAGCAACATCTTTTTTCATAAAAGCAAAAATACTCCTTGAGTTAGTGAAAATCAGAATTAGTTTAGGTCTTATAAAAGCAAATCAACATAACTTGAACTTTTGAAAAGTGGTGGAGTTTGGGAAATATTCTTCGCTTCAAATTATGTTTGCAGGACATTTTTTATAAAATTGAATTTCATGTCCTTTGTTTTAATTTTTAGATAATAAAGCAGTCTACTTCACTGTTGAATAAATATAAATATTTAAAAAGAGTGCTAGGACAAAGAAATAATATATCTAACTTACATGATATTTATAGAACATAATAATCAAGATAACTTTGTATTATAATTCTAGCCACGACATTTAAAATGTGTTGATTATATTTAAATTTATTGTGGTAAATGTAACATTTGAAATAGCATGTTCGTTTGCTTGTTTATTAATTTTCTTTGATTAAAAACGTCAAATATCTAAGGAATAATTTATTCCTCTATCTTTATATTATGATCAATGCAAAAACTCTAGATTAAATATAGCTTAAACATTATTAAAAATGAGATCTGAAATTATAATTATTATATAATCATTAATTATATTAATTTTGTGCCAACTTAGCTAGTGTTTGGTATTTCCAAACAGACACACACACACACACACACACACACACACACACACATTATTTGGCAGAGTTGAATAGATCATCCTGAAAAGTGACCTTCTACTATGTTTTATTTTTTAAATTTGAATTCTTTATTGTTTAAAATATTACATATGTCTCTTTTACCCCCTATTGACCTTTCCCTGGCCATTCCCACCCTGAAGCACATGTGCTCATCCCACTACTGTCTGTGTCCATAGGTTATGCTCATATGCATGTGTACAAGTCCTTTGGTTGATCTCTTTCTTGCATCTCCCCTCCTCAGCCCTCCCCTGTCTTCCCTCTGAGGTTAGATGGTCTGTTCGATGCTTATAATTCTCTGGATCTTTTTGTTCATCAGTTTATATTGTTCTTTGTACTCCCCAAATGAGTGAGATCATGTGATATTTTTCTTTCTCCGACTGGCTTATTTTGCTTAGCATAATACTCTCCAGGTCCATCCATGCTGCTGCAAATGGTAAGAAGTCCTTCCTTTTTATAACAGGGAAGTATTCCATTGTGTAGATGTACCACTGTTTTTTAATCCACTCATCTGCTGATGGGCACTTAGGCTGTTACCAAATCTTAGCTATTGTAAATTGTGCCTCTATGAACATAGGGGTCCATATAACCTTTCTGACTGGTGTTTCTGATTTCTTGGGAAATATTCCTAGAAGTGAGATTACTGGGTCAAATGGGAGTTCCACTTTTAATTTATTGAGGAAACTCCATACTGTTTTCCACAGTGGCTCCACCAGTCTGCATTCCCACCAGCAGTGCAAGAGGGTTCCTTTTTCTCCGCATCCTTGCCAGCACTTGTCATTTGTTGATGATCGCCATCCTGACAGGTGTGAGACAGTACCTCATTGTCATTTTGATTTGCATCTCTCAGATGATTAGTGACTTTGAGCATGTTTTTATATGTCTCTTGGCCTTCTGTATGTCTTCTTTCAAAAAGTATCTATTTAAGTCCTTTGCCTTCTTTTTGATTGGGTTGTTTATCTTCCTTTTGTTAAGTTGTATGAGTTCCCTATAAATTTTGGAGATTAAAACCTTATCAGAAATAATATTGGCAAATATGTTCTCCCATGCAGTGGGATATCTTATTGTTTTGTTGGTAGTTTATTTTGCTGTGCAGAAGGTTTTATTTTGATTTAGTCCCATTTGTTTATTTACTCTTTAGTTTCTATTGTCCTAGTACCTGTATCAGTAAAGATATTGCTATGACATATGTATGATATTTTGCTGCCTATTAATTCTTCTAAAATTTGTATGGTTTCCCATCTTACCTTAAAGTCCTTTATCCATTTCGATTTTATTTTTGTGTATGGTGTAAGTTGGTGGTTTAGTTTCATTTTCTTGCATGTATCTATCCCATTTTCTCAACTCTATTTATTGAAGAGAGTGTCTTGACTCCATTGTATGCTCTTGTCTCCTTTATCAAATATTGAGCATATGGCTTGGGTCTATTTTCTGTTTTGTTCCATTGGTTTATATGTCTGTTCTTGTGCCAGTACTAGGCAGTTTTGAGAAGAGTGGCTTTGTGATATAGCTTGATATCTAATATTGTGATCCTCCCAACTTTGTTCTTTCTCGGAATTGCTGCAGCTATTTGGGATCATTTTTTATTCCATATGAATTTTTGGAGAGTTTGTTCTAGGTCTGTGAAATATGCCAATGATATTTTAATGGGGATTAAAGGTTGCTTTGGGTAGTAGGACATTTTAATGATGTTGATTCTACCAATCCATGAATATGGTATGTTCTATAATTGATTTCAGAGAGGAAAGGAGAAGGAGAGAGTGATGAAAGAGAATCATTGATCGGCTGCCTCCTGCATACCCCCTCCTGGGGATTGAATCTGCATGCCCTTGGCCGGAATAGAACCTGGAACCTTTCAGTCCGCAGGCTGACACTCTTATCCACTGAGTCAAGCTGGCTAGGGCTCTATCTCTTTTATTTAGTGTCCTGTAGTTTTCTGAGTACAGATCATGTACCTCTTTAGATAAATTTATTCCTAGGTATCTTAATTTTTTTGTTGCAATGGTCAATGGGATTGTTTTATTATTTTTCTTTTTGTGAGTTCATTATTGGTATATAAAAAAGCCATTGATTTCTGGGTATTCTACTATTTCTTATTGAACTAGATTTTTTAGAATGAAAATTGGTTATATCTCTATTTTTCTCTTGCAGTGTATTACATAATTTTACTCTAACATTGTAGGAATTTTGTTTTAAATCCCTGTTCTGTCAAAAAGCAAGATGAGAATACATTATTCCTTATTATTTAAAAATTAATAATATATTTGAAGACAAAATAACATATGAGTTACTCTTCACTATAATAAATTAACATTTGTTAATTCTATTTTATTTCTTATGGACTTTATATTAGATCATGTAATAAGAGATCCTGAAGTTAGGAATATCATTAATCTCATATTATTTATCTTAACTGTAACTTCAAAGCTACAAAATGTAAAATAAGTTTCTAATGTTTATATTTTAAAAGTTTCATTAAGATTCAAATACACTTAATAAAAAATGAAAAAATATTCAAAACAGAAACAGCCAAATGAAAGCAACAAAACAAGATGTAACTGAAAATGAATATCAAATTGAAAAGATATATAATGAGGAAATATGTGAGTTACATAAATTGTCACAAGAGATAAAAATTTAATCTAAATCATTATATTTTAAACATTTACAATTGGGACAAGTTATAGTATACTCTACATATTTGTAAAATTATTATCACTTATTGTTAATTGTCTTGATAGCAAATCAGAGTAAGTTGAATAAAGCACTGTGTTCATCCTATAGTTCCAGGATCGCCTTCGGTACTTGCAAAACCTATTGATAACGAAGGTTAAAAATACTTGTTAAATAAATTTTGATTTCAGCTCTAAGATGTAAAGAGTCTATAAATTGGCATTAGAAAATGTTGCGCAAACTCAAAATCAATGCTTTTTCTTGGATCCATTTGAGACTTGAGGTTGTCTGGCCAACTGCCATTCCAATATTTGGAGAGATCAAGAACACACAGGGAGATGAGCAACCACATCCTGCTTACCTGAAATGAACACCGTTGTTTTTTTCCTGAGAATTGCCTGTGTTGAAGATGATGATATTGCCTGACCAGAATGTTAAATACCACTACACATCCTACGTCAATTCTGAGCATTCATCAACTGACCTTGCAACAAAATTTGAGCAGGAAAGCAAATATCAATAAAACTACAGCCTACATTTTCTAAATAGTCTCCTGAACAGCAAGATCTTAGCAATTGTTATAAGTTAATGACCTTAATCCTGACTTCATCTATTTTTTGTATAGAAAAGGGGGAAAGGATACACAAAAATGCAGGTCTGACAGCCAGAAACTGGTTGATTGTTGCCAGGAGCTAGCCTGGAACATTCACAACCAGGTAGTCTTTGTGTTCTACTGAAAATAAAAATCCCCAGAATACAAACAACCCCAGAGTCCACTCTTTGATCTTGATGAGACAAGACAAAAACAAGAACTCTACATAATCATATCTGAACATCCTATATAATAAAAGGGTAATATGGAAACCAACCTAAAGGCAGAATGACCAGTAATTATGATGCACACTGACACCTAGGGGATAGATGCTCAATGCAGGAGTTGGTACCTGGTGGTCAGTGCGCTCCCACAGAGCTCACAGCTGGTGAGTGCAGTGGCAGTAGTGGGAGCCTTTCCTATCTCCGTGGCAGTTGGACATTTCCTGAGTTATCCTGGATTGCAAGAGGGCACAGGCTGGGCTGAGTGACCTCCACCACCCCCTCCCCAGTGCACAAATTTCATGAATCAGGCCTCTAGTCCTATCTAATAAAAGAGTAATATGCAAATTGGCCATGCCTCCAATCAGGCCATGCCCACAGCCATGCCCATCAGGAGCAAATTATGCAAATAAACCCCAACCAAGATGGCTGAGACCACTGAGAGCAGGAGGGAGGCTTGGGTTTCCCAGGCAACGAAGGAAGCCAACCTGTCCTCCTGCAATTGCCGCCTAGAACTCCACTCAATGCTACAAAGTTTCAATTATAGAAGATATATTCCAACAGAAAAGGCGGCAGCCACGGAGCTGGAGAGAACAGAGGGTAGGGTTGCCCAGGCGATGGGGGAAGCTAAGATTCTAACACCTAGGCCTCCACTCTAGGCTACAGTTTCAATTATAGAATTTAAACAGAAATGGCTGTCACCATGGAGAAAGTAGAAGGCTTGGCTCCACTCCAGCTACAACGTTTCAATTATAGAACATAAATTAATCCCAGATCTCAGGGCCTCCGCTTGGGTCGCTGGGGCATGTGGCCAGCCTGCAGACCTCCACGGGCCCTCGCCCAAGCCGTCCCATGCTCCAAGGGAACCCCCATCCTGACCCGTGACACTCTTCAGGGCAAACCATCTGGTCCCCACCCATGCACAGGCCTCTATTCTATCTAACAAAAGAGTAGCACACAATTGACCATCACTCCAATACACAAGAGGGCTGCCCCCATGTAGTCAAAGATCCTGCCCCCATGTGGACACAAGATGGCCAGCAGGGGAAGGCCATTAGGAGGTTCCAGGCCTGCATGGGATGGCAGTTGTGGGTGATCAGGCCAGCAGGGGAGGGCATTTAGGGGTGACCAGGCCAGCAGAGGAGGGAAGTTGGGGGAAAACAGGCTGGCAGGGAGCAGTTAGACATCAATGAGGCTGACAGGGTAGTGGTTAGGGGGTGATTAGGCTGGCAAGCAGAAGCAGTTACGGGCAATGAAGGAGGCAGGCAGGTGAGCAGTTGGGAGGCAGCAGTCCTGGATTGTGAGTAGGATGTCCAACTGCCTGTTTAGGCCCGATCCTACTGGGATCTTCTGCTACACCCCTAAGCCACACCCACCACCCAATCCTACTGGGATAGGGCCAAAACGGGCAGTTTGACATCTCTTGAGGGATCCCAAATTGGAGAGGGTGCAGGCTAGGCTGAGGGATACCCCTCTGCCTCCTGTGCATGAATTCTGTGCACTGGGCCTCTAGTATAAAAATAATCCACAAAACTGATCAAATATCCACCTATCCTGACTAATATAAGTGGCCACTGCTTCTTCACCAAAAATCCATCTGACTATAGTTCCCCTTACATAACTATCCACAGTCATTCTTACCATTTTCTATATAAACCTTAAAATACCCAATAATAGAATTACTACTTTCCAGATAGCATTCAATTCATAGGAAAGCACTGCTTTCTTGAAACCTCTCCTAATCTACTAATATTCTATTAGGAGCTTTACAGTTCTCCAGTGTTCGTACTCTGTCACTGCAATAAGTTTATAGTCAACTTTTAAAAACTATTCACCTGTTCTTGATCATCTTTAGTTATAGCAATTGACACCTATGATTTTACTCAAATATTATTTCACTCACAGGGAGTAACCTTAAAATTTGAATGTAATTGAAATCTCCATTTCATTGTTTCCTATTTTTAAAGTTATCTATAAATTTTTCTTTAAAATTTTGTGACCCCCCATAAGAATCCACATTTGGTGAGTAGTAGGTGTTAGCAGGCAGAGACACTTTGTTTTAAAGTGTAGAGAAGTACTATAGTATGTGATATTGGGGAGGATATTAAAAGTTGGGTAAGGCTGGACACTTGGGTCTTGGCAGATTACGGAAAATAAGACTGAGAAGCAATAATTTGTTTGCAAAGGGACAGACAGCTATAGATATGGATATAAAAATTTAAATAAGTTTTTCTAGAGGTGATGCTTGGAGGCAACATATTCATAAGTATGTATGTGTCATTCCTGTATTTGTGATTTGGAAGGAATGTGTCAAATATATTATGTACCTCCTGTTTTCTCTCTGGAAAGACACGAATCCCAGAACACAAGCATACAAGGTTCTCCCTGATTATATCAATTTAGTGGATCCAAATAAAGTTTAATGATGAACAAGTATTTCTCCAATTGATAATTCACAGGGACTCACAGCTAAGATTTGCTATACTAACACTATGCAAAGCCAAATCAGCTAAAGAAAAGGGAAAACAGGGCAAAGTCCAGAGGAAATTAGATGCTAACTTCCAGAGTCTTCTCCCAGTTGAGTTCCAAAGAATGTGCTTAATTTTCCAGCCAGAACTAGTGAAACATGTGAAATGTCCAGAGTTTTTATTGGGGATTGATCACATAGACACTCTTTTCAATGGTGCTCCAAAAATCAAGATTTCATGAAGGTATTTAGGCATTCTCTATAAAATCATGTTGCTTGCAAAATGAGTCTAGGTAGGTATAGTTTAATCATATTCATATCTATTCTAAAAATAATTGAAATCCAAGTTTCCAAATGCCAGTCATGGGCCAAACTTGCAACCCAGGTCTTCTTAAAATTAACAGTCTTAAGCCTGAATAGTGACTTTTTCTAGGCATGGTTTTTAGTCATTAACCTTAGTTCTATATATGAACATGGTGTGTTCTACCAGTCATTTCAAATACCACAATCTCTCTAACCTTGACCTCTATGTTTTAATTCAACAGTTTATTGAATAAATGTTTTGAAGTTATTTATCAGGAAGAATAAATAAACCTGTACAAAACAATGCTTCAGAGCACTGGCTCTGGAGTTCTGACTTCATAGGATAAAGTCCATACCTTTGGGAGCTGAGACAATCTTGCATATATTATAAGAAAACCTGTCTAGAGAAGCAGACAAATAATTTTCAATTAAAAAAATAAATGGCAATCAGACACTATAGAGAGAGTAAAAAATAGTGAAGAGAACGATTGAGTTTGAACTTTCAGTTAAAAGAATAAAATTAACAAAATACAAGTCTGAGAATAGAGAGTGAAAGGAACTATAGACAAGCTGATAGTCTCACTTTTCATAATGGGGAAGAAATAAATAATCTAAAACATAAATAAAATACTAGATTTAAGATGTCAATTAAAAGATAAGAAAGTAAGCATTGGATTATCTCAAAACCAATCTTGTAATTTTTCAAAGAGAAACACACAAACATATACACATGTACTTGATTACACAAATATATAAATGTGTAGATGAAAGATTATATTACAGAAAAACAAATCCAAAGAGATATTTAAAAAGTCATGTGGTATGTGGAATATATTTGGTTCATGAGATACATTTGATTATCTCTACTTTCTCCATAGAACCAAGGAAATATAAAAAAGACATTTAGTAGATGGAATATAATTGATTATTTCCATTTGACAGATTAATCAATTAATAGTATGGCAAGAGTAAAAATACATAAAGTCCACAGGAATAAAGGAAATGGAAGGGAAAAAGAAAGAGATGAGCAATATTAAAAAAAAAACTTCAAAAATGAAAAAGCAAATGGTAATTTGGGAGAATTAAGTCTCTTTATCTCCTACAGAACGAGATGCCAACAAGACTTAAATAAATTGGAATAAAAAATCCCAACAAAAATCAGAAAGGTAAGGTACAAGGTAACTTTAACAGTGAATGATATATGAAGTTAAAAGAGGAATTGAAACATTGTATAAGGAACAGTGAAGCCCTGAGCTGCCCTTTTCATTTCTTTGTGTAAAGACTAAAACACCTGTACAATTCTAGTTTCAGGTAAAAGATTTCTTTCCTGAAGATGCTGATCCATAAACAGTAAAATCCTTTGAAACTTTGGATGTAGGAATACAAAGAAGACTCAGAAACTAGCTTTAAGTAACAGTTCAAAGACTCATAGGTTGTAATCCCATATTCTTTAAGAATTCTCCCTCCACTGGAGTTCCAGAAATTGGCAGCCAGTTCAAATTGGCCAATTGGGAAGGACACATCACCATAGTGAATTACAATGAAACAGTCACAACTTCATTTGAAAATTAGATTGCAACCCTCCAGTCACTGCATCCTTCTCAGGATTACTAACAGTTTCTAAAGCTTCCAACTGCAAATATAAAGCAAAGAATAAAAAAAGAAGTTTAACATGAATTTATAGAGATAAAGACAAAAACAACATTCCAAATGCAGAGTAGAACTTCAAAAAAACTATAATTAATATTCTCAGAGCTAATGTACTGTAACCATAAACTAAAGCAGTGCTATATAAAAAGGAGAGACATTTCATGAAACAAATAATTTTTGAAAATTAATTGTGACATTAAGACTTTTTTAAAAATAAAAAAATAATTGAAACTACTTTAAAAAATAAAATAAAATGAAACAAAATAAGCATAAATATATAGAAAACCTTAGGAATCAATTAGGATGTTCTAAAACTTATGTACAGAAGCTTCAGCAATTGAATTTACAATTCAAAGTAAAAACGATCAACCACATAGCTAGAAAATTGTGCAGGCTGAGGAAGTTGATTTCCCAATTTTAAATGTCCATGCAATATGCAGCACAATAATTAAGGCTAACATCAAGCTACGTGATTAGGGAATTTCATGGCAAATGCACTAAAAGTTGTTCTGAGATCTACATTAAAAAAACAAGGAAGTTTACATGCAATAAAATGACAATTGCTATCAGCAATGAGTACTAGAAATAGTAAATGAATTCTGCCAAAGCTTGAGTAAAAAGTATTTCCTATCTAAATTCTCTGTTCAGCTAAAGATCTTGCAAATGTGTGGATAAGATGACCATATTTTAAGCCATTGAAGGCCCTCCATACTCTTATCCTTTGAAAGCCACTAAAAGATGTGTTTCATCAAAAGGAATAAGAAAGAACTCATGATTCAGAGAAAAATGGATTCAGAATAGAATGGGGTCAAGAGTTTCTTCTACTGGAAAACCTTTGTGTGTGTAAGAATATGAATATCTGCAGAATTGTGGCTAATTGAGCCAAACATTTTGTAAAAGTCTTTTGAGAGATTTAGAGGAGTACAAGCATTTTCTTCAAGTAACTATAAGAGATTTAAAAACTCACATCCTCAGTGAACATATTAGGAAAAATTATATGAAAAATAATGTCCATTACTCTATATATTTATTTAAAAAACCACCTAAGAGAAGTAAAAGAGCAAACAACACTCAGGATAATTATTTATTTTTTCTTCCATATAATTTGTAAATACATTGCAGCAAAATGTTAACTAAGATTCCTGAATATTCAATCCAAAATTCTAATTTTATTTAATGACCCTATTTACACTTGTATACTTACTACACGGTCAACATCTCTCCCAAATGAACAAATATCTTACTTCACCATTGTCCCTAACTTTACAAGCAGCTACATTAAACTAATAAAATCAGTTTCCAAAGACAACCCTCAATTTACCCTGGCCAATAAAAAAAGGGGGCGGAGGATATTCCCAAAGTTACCATTACTGCGTTTGAGTTCTATTCAGAATGATTTAAATTTTTTAAATGAATCGTTTCAGTCCCATGCTATACCATACGAATTATAAACTTGAAAACTCTTGTAGAGTTTCACTGTCAGCGTTGTAAACTGAAAGACAGAATATAGCATGTTGATTTCATTGCAAGTGGCTCGCAAAGTGCTAAATGCATAATGTGTGTACAGATAATTTCTAACTGCAATGAAGCCGGCAGATTGACATTTACCTGCAGAATGTATGCAGAAATTATGTGGCCTCAGTGACTTCATATGTGCTCCCCTGAATAGAGTCATTTAATAAAACAGTGCAGTGCCCTGGAGGATGGTTATTAACAATAGCACCAGGCTAGAACATCAGATATGGCCTGGGTCTCCCTTACAGCCGGGGGCCTTTTTGCAAGACTCTCCCCTCCATATTTCATTTAATGAACATAAATTTTAAATCTCTCATAAACTATAAAATTGCTTTCTTAGCTAACAGGCTTGTTGAGCAGTATAGTTGAACCCAGGGAGGAAGATACACACTTCAGAATAGTAGGACTTTACTAATTTATATTCACCAAAATCTTGAGCATTCTTAAAAGGAAATAATATAATTTAAGTTAAAGTGCAATCAGTATTCATTGGGCAATCATACAGCTCTCTTACTTGATTCATTTTACAACTCATTATACATCATTGTCATTATTTTTGTTTTTGAAGAATATTTAAAATGTTAGCTATGTTGTTATTTATTAAATTAAAGACTATGTTCCTTGATTACTATTGATCTGAAAACTTGATTATTATTGACATTGAAACTGGGACTCAGAACTGTTGGACATTGAAACTGAGACTCAAACATTTTTTGTTGTTATATATTTATTTCCAGTATGCAGATGCAAGATTTTTTTAAATAAAAGAAACGGGGTGGGTGGGGAGATATATACAGAGGCAAAGAAACATTGACTAGACTGTCAAACTACTGTGGGAAGGCAGGGGAGAGTGGGGAGGGGCTGTAAGAGATCAACCAAAGGACTTATATGCATGCATATAAGCATAACCAATGGATACAAGACACTGGGGCGGGGTGGGGGTGGGGCAGGTGAAGGCCATGTGCTAGGGTGTGGGGGAGGATGGGGGGAGTTTAATGGGGGGAAAAAAGGAAACACATGTACTGCTATTTGTAATACTTTAAAAAATAATTTTCAAAAAGGCTGTGTTCCACTTTGATAAGTATGAATAGGTTGCAGAGCTAATTTTTAGGCAATAGTCTCCCCAGAACTCATAGAAATACATCACTCAGAATATCTACACCTTCTTATTAAGCCAGTTATTCATGAACCATTAGGGAAATCACCATTAGACAATAATAGATAGCATTTTGATGAGCACATAGTGAAATCATATAAACCACAGGCTACAATTTATTTCACTATGTCACATATTTATTTAGTTTTTGAATATGCACAAAGAGTAATCAAGGACTCATAAATTGACCCATATTGGTGAATTTCTTTTTGCATCAAACTCAGTGTCTTACTAGTTCAAGTTTTAGACCTGTTTCCTAAGATTGTGCTAAGATTTAGATGAGTTAAAATATGTAAACCACTTATGATAAGCTTATTACATGTTAAGCTGTTACTAAATGAAAAATATTAATATTAAAACTTACAGTAAAGAATTTTAAGCATTTAAAAAGGGCATAGATTTCTAATAAAATTGGAAATAAATATGCCTTTTATATTGCAATTCCAGAAATGTTATCTTAGTGTATAATTATCTATAAGATTAATTATTGGATATTTTTTTACTTAATAAGCTAACTGAAAATCTTGAACCCTACTTAAGAGAAGTTTTAATGAAATGTAAGGGAATGTTTAGAAAAGAAACAATGTTTTTCAATAAAGGGGCAATTTTTAAGACAAGTATTCTTATGATTTGTAGAAAGTTTAAAACATACAAAACAATGAGAAAAATTATTGCAAATTACTCATGTAATCTTGAGAAGGCTGAAAAGGACTAATTCCAAATGTAACCCTGATATTTGTGCCTAGTGATCTGAATCTAAGTCGGCAAGCTCAGTCCACATTCCTGATAACCTATAATTAAGTCCCTCTCTCCTTCCCAGATACTGGTCTTGCAAAACCCGGTACGCTGAAAACAGTGCAGTGCCCCGGAGGACGGTTATTAACAATAGCACCAGGCTAGACCATCAGATAGGGCCTGGGTCTCCCTTACAGCCGGGGGCCTTTTTGCAAGACTCTCAAAAAGAACCTGAAGCATAATCCATGTTTGTGGGACAAAGATCACAGGGAGGGAGATACAAAGGAAGGCCCCATGCATGTACCTTCACTCAGATTTGGAAGGCTGTTCCTTGAGTCCTCTAGCATATTAAACAGTGTCCTTCCTTTTTCATCTAAGTGTCCTTGGTTTTCTTTGATCTTCCGCAGCAATCTCAATTATAAGTGATAGTCTCTGTAAAAATCACATATTTCCACACCATGCACACACACATATATATGTGTATCATTCTGTTTTTAAAAGATAGCCATACTTTTTGCATTTTCCCATTTTTTCCTTTAAAAATTTTCAAGAATATTTCTATGGATATTAGACATTCTTTGAAAAAGTATTTAAATAATCATAATACACTAGAGGCCCAGTGCATGGACTTCATGCACAGGGGCAGGGAGTGTCCCTCAGCTCAGCCTGCACCCTCTCCAATCTGGGACCCCTTGAGGGATGTCCGGTAGGATTGGGCCTAAACAGGCAGTCAGACATCCTTCTCACAATCCAGGACTGCTGGCTCCCAACTGCTTGCCTGCCTGCCTCCCTGATTTCCCCTAACTGCTTCTGCCTGCCAGCCAAGTGTAAAGCTTAGCTTCTTCCATTGCTGGAGAAACCCAAGCCTCCCTCCTGCTTTCAATGTCCACAGCCATCTTGTTTGGGGTTTATTTGCTTCTGATTGGCTGGTGGGTGTGGCTTGTGGGTGTATCAGAGGTATGGTCAATTTGCATATTACTCTTTTATTGGATAGCATGGGGGTAGCCCTCTTGTGTGTTGGAGTGATGGTCAATCTGCATATTACTCTTTTATTAGATAGGATAGAGGCCTGGTGCATGGGTGGGGGCCAGTTGGTTTGCTCTGAAGGGTATCCAGGATCAGGGTGGGGGTTCCCTTGGGTCATGGGGTGGCCTGGGAGAGGGTCCTATGGTAGTTTGTAGGCCAGCCATGCCCCCACTGTGACCTAAGTGGAAGTCCTGGGATCTGGGATTAATTTATGTTTGACAATTGAAACTTGGTAGCCTGGAGCAGAGCCAAATCTTCTGCTTTCTCCATGATGACAGCCACTTCTGTTTGGGTTTATTTAAATTCTATAATTGAAACTTTGTAGCCTAGAGTGTAGTCCTAGGTGATAGGGCTGCAGAAGCTTGGCTTCCTCCATTGCCCGGGCAACCCTAGACTCTGTTCTCTCCAGCTCCATGGCTGCTGCCAATCTGTTGGGTTTATGTATCTTTTATAATTGAAACTTTGTAGTATTGAGTGGAGGTCTAGGCCAGCAAGGGAAGGTGGAAAGCTTAGCTTCTTCCATTGCTGGAGAAACCCAAGCCTCCCTCCTGCTTTCAATGGCCACAGCCATCTTGTTTAGGGTTTATCTGCTTCTGATTGGCTGGTGGGTGTGGCTTGTGAGTGTATCAGAGGTATGGTCAATTTGCATATTACTCTTTTATTGGATAGCATTATGTCTCTTCACTAAAATTTATGTACCCACTCTCTATGTTTTTATGATTTCTGGAATATTGTTATCTTACACATCAATAGTAGTAAACAATCTTTAGGATTCACACCAAGCCATAGAATTACTTTGATAAAAGTTTAGAATTTGTAAGATCTTTAATTCATATTGGTGTATTTCCTCACAGAAAAAAATTAACTTAAGTCCTACTTAAAGTTTATAAAGTGTATATTTTCTTGAATTGTTGCAAAAAATAAGTGTTCTTTATAAAAATCTCAAATTTTGTTGAAAAAAACTATTTCATTTAATGTTTTGACTATATTTTACTTTAAACTTCTTTTGTATTTTATTAGACATGCCTATTTCTATTTTGTTTATTTTGCTTTCTGTGCTCTTTAATATTTAAATGCTTTAAAAAGCCAAAGGCCTACAGATGCCTTAGTTCAACAAGATAATATTTGCTAAGTGCAAAATCAACAGTGTAGTAACAAACACTTCTGAAGCCCTTAGGCATAATTATACATTGGTTCTATGAAGGTAGGAAAGCAGAAATGCTATAAGCAGCAGTTGATAGATTATGGACACATTTATTCTATAACCCAAAGAGATAAAAATACTGATCTATTACTCAATCCCTTCTCGAATTGTGTCCCCATATTATTAGCCTCAGAATCCACAAATTCCTATGGAGTGTATACCCCAAATCCAAAATCTAAGGACTCAGCGTATAATGTGAGTCAGACAGCTATAACCACAGGTCTCAAACATGCTTATTTTAAAAAATCTTTCAGAGAATAAAGTGCATACTAAAATAAAAAAATACTAAAAAAAAACCACACAACATTTTAATAGCAGATACACTTGCAGTTGTTTGACATGGGTAATTAGGTAAAGAACTAATGGTAATAGATAACTGAGACTTTTGAAGTAATTTAAAAAGATTCAAAATGTTATACTACAATCAAATGTATGATATGATTTCCATTTGAATGCATTTATAGAAAGAGGCTTTTACCAGAAATGTAACTCAAAACAATTACACAATGGGAAATGATGTGATTAAAGGACTACTAATTACACCACCAAATAAGTACACATAAAACATATCCATATTAACATGCATAAAGAACTTATTTCTTTAGATTATATTGGTACAATTACACTATTTTTTCTAGGTAAAATTACATGCTGCGTTTACTGTCATGGATTTCTTTTGATAGCAGAAAGGAATATTAGAACAAAAAAGCAGATGCATTTAAGAAAGAACATAGAAAAGTAGGAAAAGACATATTTAGGATTATTTTTCTCAACTTGAAATCTCATATTAACATTGGCACGAATACTTTCCTCTATATTTTTAGAAACCCTTAGAGAATTACTAAGGACATGTGCCCTTGACTGAAATGCAACCTGGAACCCTTCAGTCTACAGACCAATGCTCTATCCACTGGACTAAACCAGTTAGGATTGTAAGATCACACACACACACACACACACACACACACACACACACACACACACACTGATTTAAGGGAGGCAGGGAGAAGGAGAAAGAGATTGAAACATCAGTGATGAGAATCATTGATGGCTGCCTCCTGCACGTCCCACACACTGGGGATCGAGCTTGCAATGTGGGCATGTGCTCTGACTACTGGGAATCTAACCAGGACCTTCTGGTTCATGCGTGGATGTCCAACCACTGAACCACACTGCCTGGGCTAAGACCATTTTTTGATAACACAAAATGAATAAAAATATTAAGAATTTATTAAAACACTAAAATGATAATTTTAGAGTTAATGAGCATTTTAGTGAAGTATTAAAATATATTTTTAGTCTATTTCATCTTCATTACTCTAAATGACAACTGGCTACTATAACAGGATTATAAATATTTTAGTAAGGGATTCTAATGCTTTTTAGTCTTTTTCAAACATTAGCATTTTTTAATCATATTCAAGATCACATTTTTAATAATTATTATGGTATCACCCTACCCCAAATTATAAAATCTGAAATAATGACCACAAATTATTTTATGTTTAAAATTTAATGTGCAGATGTTTCTTTTATAATTTCCATACTTGTATTAATTGCTTCATGTAGAAAAAAAAATCACATAGATATTACACACTGTGCCCTATAAGTAGAAAACAGGAAAATTAATAAAACGCTGGATAACTATTTAACTTTGATATATCCAAGTAATTTGAAAATAATTTTATCCAATTATTTCTCATAAACTAGCACGACTGTAGCATCTGCTATGATAAGCATCCTAGTGGTCAGATGGATTTAAGCACATGACTGAGTTCACGAGGGAAGGAACTTCCAGCCCTGTCCAATTATAATCAAGAAAATAAAATTGTTTTTGTAGTGGCTGGGAATTGTTTTGAAGGATGGGAATATTCTAAATTCGTATTCTTATTTTTTTCTGCCACACTATCTCTACTTGTGGCCTCTGAGTTAGCCCTCACATCGCTGCTACTTTGTTTCTGCCTCTATACCATGCATCTCATTCCATTGTTGTCCGTCATCCTGATGTCTTTTTTTCCTGTCTCTTTTCCCACCTGCACCATTTAGGTTAAATAAGATTTTTTAAGTTAAATATCTTTTTTCCTCTTTCTCTATCTTCTGTCTCTGTCTCTGTCTTCCTGCCCCACCATCCTCAATTAAACACTCAGTGTAGCACCAATTGTTCGCTTACTCAATAGTCATTGACAACTTACCACTGTTCTAGATGGTGGGAAGACATTAGTAAAAAAATAGACAATAACCCATACCTTTATAGAGTTTATATTCTAAAAGCAGATGTAAAACAATGTTAAGGGAAATATAGTGCATGTGCTTTGGAGATACATCCGAAAAGGGAGTGGGGAGGGGACTTTTGAGAGGGGAGTTTCCATTGTAAATGGTGCTTAGGGAAGGTCTCTTACATAAAGTAATGTGTGCATAATATAAATACAGGCTTGCAGCATCACACAGCTCCAGAGAGCATCAGTCACACTCTAACCTATGTGAATAACACCTCCTGAGTCATGCAGGCCACACCTGGGCAGCTATAAGCAGTGCCCTAGTGAAGGAGTCAAGGGAGAAAGCTATGCACACATCTGGAGAAGAGAATCCTAGGCAGAGGACACAAATGTCTTACTCAAGACAGAAGCGAGTGTAGGTGTTTGTGTAGAATCAAAGAGGCAAATGTATCTGAAAGCTGTTCAGTAAATGTTGGACACAATTTAAATGTCATCCCCAATCAATTATACTAATTATGTATTGATCTTAATTGACATTTCTAACATCCTAAAACAGTAAAAAAGTAATTATTCTCAGTTTATTATCATCTGTGTTACATAACTAAAATTTTTTTACAGTTCAACATTTACCATCACCAACATGGACATTTTTGGTGGTCAAATATAGCTAGATAAAATAAATACTGATGGCAACAAACAAACAAAAAAACCTCAGGTATTGACTGGCATTTACATATTATTATTTCTTGGTATTTGAAAAAAAACCTGCAGATTAATAGTTTTCAGCTTGTGATCTGTGCAGCGAAGTGGCCTAACACATGGAGAATTAGTCCAGGCATGCTGGAATATAAAAGTGTGTGCCATTTGCAAATATTAATAGTTGTAATTTTCTTTGCAGAGATTTAAATTTCCGAGGCATCTTATTAAAAATATGTCCACATTCTGTGAAAAGATGCCCATACTCAGAAGAAACTCAAAGACATCTGTGTAGTGATTGAAAAATAAATATTGCCCTGGTTGTCTTTTGAGTTGATGCCCTGTTTCTTCCCAACGGGGGCTTTTAGCTCAATCAAAACAAAAGGGATGTTTTGGAGAGAGAATAAAAGAAGTCCTTTGAGCTTTCTCGGATACACTGTCTGCTTTAACCCTTTTCAAGTTCAAGCTTTAGCTCCCTCTCCCCCAAATTCCCCAAAATGTTCTAGGGGAATTGTGATTCTTTGTTCCAGTCTCAGAATGTTCTATTTTTTTTCTAGAAGAGTGCTTTAAATGTCAACAACACAAGCTAAGCCACCAGCTTTAAAGCAAAAATAACAGCCGGTCCTCTCTAGCCTACACTTTGGGATATTAAATTCTAAGTGTATTGTGAGCAACTCATTTCAACAACCAATTACTGTTTCAAAGACACAATGAAGACTAAGTAAGGAAGCATCATCCACTTCACATTTCTGAAGTGTATGTGCTCTGTGTGAGCCAAGCCCCATGAAGCGTTGAACCAAACAACCACAGCAGGTTCCCATCCTCTTGATTATTCAGCATTAATTTCTTAATGCCTGGTTGGATTCGATGGTGAGCGGCCTCTGTCTCTCAGGTATTCTGCAACATTGATTTCCAGCTTTGGAGTGAATTATTTGTATGTTTTTCTCTTTGCATGATTTAGTACAGTTGGTTGATAGGGGGAGGGAAAGATAGCTCCAAGAGTTTGGCCCTATTTGAGGTTTCTGTTTAGTGATAGTGATGTGAATGCACACGTTTTTAAAAAGACTACCAAGATTTCTTCCAGCTAAAAATATCACTGTAATGAAATATTTTCAGCGGAAATAATCTTCTTTTTAATTTAGTAGTATTTTATTCATGTATTTCCCCAAAATTCATGTTTCATAAGCCAGTTCAATGGCTCTTTTGTATATTTGCTATCTTATATTACAGTGCAGCCCTGGCTGGTGTGATCCAATGGTTGGAGTATTGGCCCATGCACTAGTGTCTGGGGTTCGATTCTTGGTTAAGAGAACTTACTTAGGTTGCAGTTTGATCACCCATCCTAATCGAGGCAAATGATGAATGTGTCTCTCTCACATCTTCCTTTCCCTCCCTTCCTCCATCCTATCTCCAAAATGCAATTGCAAAAATATCCCTGTGTGATGATTAACCTAGTAATAATAATACTAAAATAATAATACTATAGTTCAATCACTTTGAGCAAAAATTTCATCTTTTTTAATAAGAACAAGTTAATATTTTATATTCAGAGAATACAGATTCCACAGGTTCAGATATTTAAAATTCTTACTTAAAAATGTAAATTATTGCAATAGTTTCAGATATGTGTCCCCATATCTGGATATTTCTCACAAGTGTCAAAATATTTTAGATGAAATTTCAAAATTTTTTTGATATACCAATACAACAAATCCATATCCTATCTAATAAAAAAGTAATATGCAAGTTGACCATCACTCCAACTCACAAGATGACTGCCCCCATGTAGACACAAGATGGCCACCACAAGATGAGCACACAAGATGACCACCAAGATGGCCAGCAGGGGAGGGCAATTGGGGGGCACCCACCTATGCAAGGGAGAGCAGTTGGGAGGGACAGGCCTGCAGGGGAGGGCAGCTAAGGGTGACCAGGCCTGCAGGGGAGGGCAGTTAGGGGCAAACAGGCTGGCAGAAGAGTGGTTGGGGGTGATCAGGCTGGCAGACAGAAGCAGTTAGGGTCAATCAGGAAGACAGGCAGGCGAACAGTTGGGAGCCAGCACTCCTGGATTGTGAAAGGGATGTCTGACTGCACTCAAACATCACTTGAGGGGTCCCAGATTGGAGAGGTTGCAGGCTGGGCTGAGGGACACATACCTCTGTGCACAAATTTCATGCACTGGGCCTCTACTGTCATCATAAAGAATTAGAAACTGGATATAATTAGATATTTTGCTGAACATATTAGATCATCACATAGTCAACTAGTTATTTTGAATTTCATAAAGTATCGTGGTAAACAAAAGACAGAAGACTTCGCCTTCTAGTTAACATTGTAAACTTAACTCTACATCTTAAAGGAGAGGAAAATATCATTGTGACTTGATTGATTGTCAAGCTAGAGAATGGCCAACCAATAAGTCATATCAAGATTTCAAAAACCTCAGCATATTTGATAATTTTAAAAATTAGTTTTGCATAATTTTTGTATCACTTGAATATATGTTATGAAAAAATGTTAAATGGATATGAATTTTAAATTGTCTGATGATATATTTAGGCACTTTTGCTTATTTCCCAAAAACATTGGTCAATATGTTTACTAATTCAGATTACCACCTGATTTTTCTCATAACTATTAAAACATTGGCAACATCAACAACCAGAGATCACTGAAATTAGAAGGACCTTTGTACTTTATTCTTCCTGAAGGACATGAAGGCATGGGTGCAGAGAAGAAAGAGAGGGAGGCTCATAAACAAATTCATCATAGCACAGTATTATAATTATAGATTTATTAAAATAAATTTCATTTTTAATGGTCAGACAATATGCCAAAGACTATTTCTAATTATCCTGTACATTTTTTGCATCTGTGACTAATGCTACTGTAATACATCTTTGCCAATCAACTCATACCACTTCTGAATACTGCTTACTTATATCTTTGTCAGCACTCATTGTAATTTTACACACACATTTTCTTAGTAATTGTTTTTCACCTACCCTACATACATAGTTATTGCTTTTTTTTTACTGAAAAATCATAGAAGAGTGGGATCAGATTTATATAACCTTTGAAATAAAGTTATGTTTTATTTAGCTTGCTCTTGTTTTTAGCCTTAGAAGAAAAACAAAATGCCACTTATGCATATAATATAATAAAATCCAAAAATCAAGTTAAAAGATTCATTAAAATGGAAAATATTTGAGTATTATTAAATCAGAATGTGAGGCCACTGAACAACCCCAAACTCTGAAATTTATCATCTACTACAAGACCTGGCAATGGTGTTTTGGAAGAGAGAGAAATGCATTATTTTAGATTAGCTCTCTAAGGCCCCTTGCAAACCTGAAATTCAAGAAAAGGAAAAGAAAATTTCAGTATTAATAAATAAACAAAACCTTCCTGTGGGCACTTCTTCTTTCAAAAAGGGAATAAGAGAATAGCTTTGTACCAGGCAAAATAAATCTATAAAGTGTTCTCTTATGCTTATAAAGAATGATGGGAAAAGAAGCCACATTCTTCAAATTTGCTATTTGCTAAGAGAAGGACATCTATTTCAAAGTTTCTGCCGTTTCTTGCATTACTAATAGATACAGTCCCCATGGCCATGAGTAGATAGGTAAAATTTAGTTCAGCTCCTTAATAATATTGGGATTTGTAAAGAAAGGTCCAAAACTAGGTTTGGCACGGAGGAAAGAGACCAGAAAAAAATAAGTAAAGCTACAAGGAATTTTCTACTCTGGAAACAGATTGAGAGAATAATGGAAGGAAACTTCAAGTCACACATACCCTGTGGTCCCAATGATTGCAAGACTTTTTTAAGAACAAGGATATCTATTATTGAATTTTACTTTTTCTTGTTTTAAAGGAACTTTTTGTGATAATATAACCTCTGTATTCAGCAAAGTTTATCACAAATAATGAGCATTAGAAGTTCTTTTGGGAGAGATGGGTCCAGGAAGGTTTCTAGCAGAACAAAAGAGTGATAAGAAGACTTGGCACACCTGGAAGTAAGATATAATAAATGTGAAGTATTCCCTAGAAGTAGAAAATTAAAGAAGTTTCTGAGGGGAATCAAAATGCCTTAAATATCCTTAAAGATATCGAGAGAAATATGCGCTTTCACTTTTTACAAAAAGTGATTGTGTGACAATGGAGAAAACATACGATAGGATATTGTGTTATAATTTTAAATATGCCAGGATCACAAAAAGACAATAAAATTTTGTTGTTATTGTTGATTCTTAGAGAGAGAGAAAGAGACAGAGAGAAAGAAAGAAACATCAATGTGAGAAACATAGTTTGGTTGATTCCCAAATGTGCCCCGGCCAGGGATCTAACCACAACCAGACATGTGACCCTGGATCAAACTTGGAACCTGTCAGTGCTCCAACCAAATGAGCCACACTAGCCAGTGCACACAAATACATTTTCAATTTCTATCCGGAATAATTGAGGTAGAATTTACCAAGAAGCTACTTATGGACTTCCAAATTTAGGGGTATTTGATGTTTCCTAATTATATATTCTTTCAGTTCCAACATTCTGTAGAATGGATGCAAAAGAATAAAGAATATTTATAGTTAAGAAAATTGTAACTAGTGATGATTTTACATACGTAAGAATTGTCTATGAGATCTAATTCTATGATATCCCTGGCTACTGTCTCCATCAAAACCCTGACTCCTCCCTTTTCTTAAATCACAAGACATGAACACTATTACTTCTGCCTGTACGCCAATGGCCAAAGCAGGTCACAGGATCAAGCCTGATAACAATGTTGTGGGAAAGAATCTATGTGATGCAAGGGGGTCCTGAGCTTGGGAACTTCCTTTTGCACAATCTGCGGCCAATACATTTTATTGGTGCATTTTATTTTGTGTCTCCCTGATGACTGACATTTCACAAAGCACTCATCATTTATTCCCATGACCCATTTAGGCAAGCAAGATATATTTATTTCCTTTGAGGAGTGGGGTTATTGCCTAATTGTTACATTGTAATTTGTGTTGTTGGCTGTACTAATGATACAAAATATTTCTGACTAATTATAAATTTTAATGTTAGTGTACTTAGTGTCACTTATTTAAATGATTAATATAACTGTTTCCTTCATTCCTAAAGGAAATATCTTATGCATATTTTTAAGAAAATTTCCACTCATAAGCTAATACCTACATTCATTTTACTGATCAAGGGTTCAAATAATTATAAATAGAGCTTTAAGAAGTATCTTTTTAAACAAAAATATATCAATTTTATTTATACCACTGAAACATGTTATTATGAGAATGAATATACACCTGTTCCTGTATAACAGAGGTTAGGGTAGTAAGTAAATAATAGATCTAAATTGACTTCTTCCAAATCAAGCTTTTTGACCTGTGTGAGGCAAAATTCTCAACAGTTCATTGGTTCCATTTGTTGCCTGAAAATGGAGTGGGTAGAATTTTGCTATTCCTAGTGGGAATGAGATCCTTGTGATATCTTGAGAAAAATAATTTTCTAAAACTTGCTCAGGAGAATGAGTGATTTTTATTTATGTGGAATTATATTTCTCAGTTTCCAAACACTCATGTTCCTTAAACCAGTCCTGGAAAATGTGCAGCTGGGGCAGCCACTTCCAATGAATCAGAGTTTGTTTTCAAGCCAGTGTCCCGAGTTTCTATTCCATGGTGGAACTGAGTCCGGCTGAGCATCAGGCTAGATTCAGTCCATCAGTCCTTTGTGTGGTTTCCATAAGGTCATGAGCCACATGGGCAAATGCAGGGGAGCAATAGGCAAGCCAGGAACTCAAAACGGCCAAGAAAGAGAACTCCCTTATTTAGGAGCTGAAATATCAAATCTCCCCACACTTGCAGTGGCCATGCCTATTCTGGTCACTGACTTGCTTCCAGGTGTGACCTTCCCATGTCACCAAGACCTTACTGGACATGCTTTTAAATTGTAGCTTCCTTTTGCTCCTCTCCAGTTACTAATTAGTAGCCAGATTATTAAAATGGTATCACACTGATCAAATTGTGGTAAAAAACAGTTACTTTAAATGATTTGATATGACTATTGTGAGGAAAGAAAAAAACCCCAAAAGATGTAAAGTTCTTAGCACAGTGTCTGACTCAGGTACAAATAACATTGATGGCTTTCAAGGCCATGGCTATTACAATAATAACAATTAGTACTTACTATCTCTGAATTTTTCTTAGGTCCTCTGCTAAGCAACTTATTAAGTTTGTTACAATTATTTACCTTTCTATCACCACCTCACCTCACCCATAAAATAAAAAAGAAAAGAAAAAGAAAAACCTTTTTAGGTAGGTGATAATTTTATCCCCATCTTACAAAGAAAGAAATAGACACAACAGATGTAATTGGCTAGGTTTTCATAGATATTTCATGAAGGAAATGGCTTTCCTATCAGCCCTCATTAAATCCTCTCCTGGTTCGGGGTGTGACTATTTAGCTCAGAAACACCCACTAGTGCCCTTGCATATATCAATAATTAGCCAAAGAGCACTTACTCATTTGACCTATAAGCAGAAGGTTTCTCAGCATAGACTTCCAGGCAGCCACTACCAATTAATCAGAGTTTGTTTTCAATTGGAAATATGTTTATCATCTGGCTCTAAAGAATAAAATTCTGTTCATAAACACTGTTGTATAACTACTAACCAGCCCATTAGCTCCAGCCCAATTCCATTTGGACTCTGCATTTGACTGACTTCCAGGTGCAATTTTATAATCAAATGGCATGTGGAATGGTAAAAGAAAAAAATTGATTTGGATATTAATAAGAGAACAGGATCATTCCTCCTCATATTTTAAAATAGTGATTTCTACTTAGTGAGGTTAGATAGGGTTGATATTCCCCCATCATCCCTTTGGATTAGAAAAATTTCTGGTGGGGTGGGGGGAAGATGAAGCAGTTTTTTTTATAAAAAAATATATATAGATTGCAAATAGAATTATTTTGTGCTAGTTAAAGGAACTAGGGAAAAAACTCAATCAATAATGTCTACTCCAAGTAAATAAGATGATTTTTTACACAATTAGAAGTCCAAAGCAAAGTAAGGCCATCAAAAACTGTTCATACTAAAAAAAAAATAGAGTCCAGAAACATTGCAGATATAGTAGCAAATATGTTAGGGATACCATTACAAACAATACTGACATATTTGTTTCTTTATTTAATTTCATTCTCTAGAAGTAGTATGGTGTACGGGTTGTATAAACATATGTAATAGTATGAAGTAGGCAAAGAGGGTATAAATGGTGATAGAAGGAGACTTGGCTTGGGGTGGTAAACAAGCAATGCAATATATAGATGTTGCATTGTAAAATTGCATACCTGAAACCTGTATAATTTTATTAACCAACTAGAAGCCCAGTGCACAAAATTTGTGCACTTGGAAGTGGGGGTGTCCCTCAGTCCAGCCTGTGCCCTCTCAAGTCTGGGAGCCCTCAGGGGATATCTGACTGATGGCTTAGGCCCGTTCCCCGCCACTGCTCCTGGAGTCACTAGCTGCAGCAACCACCAGGCGGCAGCACCTGCATTGAGTGTCTGTCCCCTGGTGGTCATTGTGCATCAGAGTGACCAGTCATTTCACCATTTGGTTGATTTGTCTATTAGCCTTTTATTACATAGGATGCTATCCCAATAAATACAATAAAAAAGTTGATATTTGGTCAAGCATGTACTTTGGCTGCATGTTCAACCCCTGGTGGGAGACAACCAATCAATGTGTCTCTATCACATCAATGTTTCTCTCTCTGTGTCTCTCCCCATCCCTTGCGCTCTCTTTAAAAGTCAATGGAAAAATATTCTTGAGTCGGGGGAGGGGGGAGGTTGAGGAGATTCCAGTTTATATTTCTTAGTTGTGATACAAACCAACTCTATGGGCAGTGTCCACTTGGGTGGCTCCACATTGCCCCTGGGACATAAGAAACAAAGTGAGCCCTGCTAGTGTGGTTCAGTTGGTTGAACATTAAAAGGACACCAGTTCAATCCCCAGGCAGGGCACAGGCATATAGGAGGCAGCTGATCAATGTTTCTCTCTTAACCATGTTTCTACCTGTCTCCCTCTCCCTTCACCTCTCTTTTGAGTCAATAAAAATGTGCTTTAAAAGAAGAAACGAATGGAAATAATGAAAACATGTAGCTTCTGCTGTATGATGAATAATAAAGCCTTTGGTTTCTGACCCAAGAGCCTCTTCCTCAGCATTCATGAAACTCTGACAGACTAACATGTTAGGCAGACAAAATTCTCAAACCCTTCCCAACTCTTAAACAAGTATAATCAAGAAATTCAGTTTAAAGAAAAATATTTTGCAAAAATCTTCTATCTAGAATAAATAATTATTAAACTTCCATTCCCCAATTAACAGTTTTGCTGCCTTACCTGTGCAAATTATACTTTAAAAAAGTTTTTACAGGTCTACATACCCACCAACAGTGAATGCGAGTTCCCTTTTTCCCACAATCCCTCCAATATCTGTTATTGCTTGTCTTGTTGATAATGGCCTCTATAATAGGTGTGAGGTAGTTATCTTATAAAAGTCTTAATTTGCATTTCCCTAATTGCTAATGAGGTTGAACATCTTTTCATATAACTATGGGCTGTTTGTATGTCTTTTTGAGAGATGTATTTTCAGGTTCTCTGCCCACTTTTTTATTGAGTTGCTTTTTTATATTGAGTTTTATGAGTTCTTTATATATTTTGGAAATTAAACCTTTGTCAGAGCTATTGTTTGCAAAATCATCTCCCATCTGATTGGCTGCCTCTTTGTTTTGTTGTCAGTTTCCTTTGATGACAGAAGATTTTTAGTTTGATATAGTCCCATTCCTTTATTTTTGCCTTTGCTTCCCTTGCCTTTGGGTTCAAGTTCATAAAGTGTTCTCTAGGACCACGATCCATAAATTTGGAAAGCAGTCTGGTTATTTCTCAAAAAATTAAGAATAGAGCAAATTCTATACTAGGTATATACCTAAAATCTTGAAATCATGTATTTACAAAGATATATGTATCCCTATGTTCATTGCAGCATTATTACTTGTGGCCAAGACATGTAAACAGATGAAGTATCCTGCACTAGAGGACTGGATAAAGAAGATGTGGTACATATGCACAATGGAATACTACTCAGCCACAAGAAAGGATGAAATACTGCCATTTGCAAAACATGGATGAACCTCAAGAATATTATGCTAAGTGAGATAAGTCAGTCAGAAAAAGGTAAGAACCATATTATTTCACTCATATGTGAGATATAAAACTGAAACTTGTGAACACAAACAGCAGTGTGGTGGTTGCCAGAGTAAATGGGATGGAGGGAGAAAGGAATCCAAATATATCATTGATAGGGAAGATTTGACTTTGGATGGTGGGCACATAGTATGATATACAGATCTTGTAACATAGAAACCCATACCTGAAATCTACAAAATTATGTTGACCCATGTCACCCCAATAAATTTAATTAAAATTATTTTACTGAGTTTATTAGGGTGACATTTATTAAAACAATTACATAGGTTTCAAGTTTACAGTTCTATAATATATCATCTGTATATTATATTCTGTGGTCACCACCCCAAGTCAAGTCACCGTTAATCCCACCACTATGTTATCTATCCTATCTAATAAAAGAGTAATATACAAATTGACCATACCTCCAATCAAGCTATGCCCACAACCATGCCCATAAGTCAATCAGGAGCAAATTATGCAAATAAACCCCAACCAAGATGGCTGCGGCCACTGATAGCAGGAGGAAGGTTTGGGTTTCCTGATAATGGAGGAAGCCAAACTTTTCGTCTTCCCTTGATAACATAACCTCCACTCGATGCTACAAAGTTTCAGTTATAGATGATATATCCCAACAGAAATGGTGGCAGCATCGTAGCTGGCCAGAGCAGAGGCTAGGGTTGCCTGGGCGATAGAGGAAGCCAAGCTTCTGCAGCCCTAGCACCTAGGCCTCTACTCCAGGCTACAAAGTTTCAATTGTAGAACATAAATTAACACCAGATCCCAGGGCCTCTGCTTGGGTTACTGGGAGGCATGGCCGGCCTGCAAACCACCACAGGCCCCTCACCCAGGCTGCCCCATGCCCCAAGGGAATACCCAACCTGATCCAGGACACCCTTCAGGGCAAACCAGCTGGCTCTCACCCATGCACCAGGCCTCTATCCTATCAAATAAAAGAGTAATACACAAATTGAGCATCACTCCAACACACAAGAGGGCTTCGCTCTTGTGTCAAAGATCCTGCCTCCATGTGGACACAAGATGGCCACCACAAGATGGCCAGCAGGGGAGGGCCATTGGGAGGTTCCAGGCTTGTAAGGTAGGATAGTTGGGGTGGAACAAACCTGCAGGGGAGGGCAGTTAGGGGTGACCAGGCCAACAGAGGAGGGAAGTTGGGGGCAAACAGGCTGGCAGAGGAGCAGTTAGACATTAATCAGCCTGGCAGGGGAGAGGTTAGAGGGTGATCAGGCTGGTGGGCACAAGTGGTTAGGGGCAATTAGGGAGGCGGGCAGGTGAGCAGTTTGGAGCTAGCAGTCCTGGATTGTGAGAAGGATGTCCGACTGCCTGTTTAGGCCTGATCTTGGTAGGATCTGGTCTAAACAGGCAGTCGGACATCTCTCGAAGGGTTCCAGATTGGAGAGGGTGCAGGTTGGGTTGAGGGACATCCCAGCTCCCCATGCATGAATTTCTTGCACTCGAAAGAAATTATATATATATATATATATATATATATATATATATATATATATACACATATATACTGCCCAAGGACAGGAACAGCGGAATGACCAGAATGGCTGGAATGACCGGTGGCTATGATGCACATTGTGGCAGCCAACCAGCCTGATGGGGGCTCCAATCAGTTCCCGCCCCCGCCAGGCCCCTTCTGGACAGCCCAGCCCCCAACACCCCAATTGGGGACAGGGACAGTTAGTCAACTGCCCATGGTTCCCCCCCTTCCATCAGGGCAGGCTGGCTGGACCCCACCTGTTCATGAATTAGTGCACTGGGCCTCTAGTTTTACTTATAAGTGGAATCTAATGATCAAAATAAACTAATAAGTTATACTTTAAGATTCAATAGACTTTTGAAAGTCATTTTTAGTTGCTACTTGAGAAGTTGGGAAGGAAATAAAATAACATTTGCCAACAAACCTATAAGTACATCATTTAGTTATCTTTTCAGCATATTTTATCAAGCAGTGTGCCCACTGACCTAAGTAAATGGGTCACTTAAGTATTTTCATTCCTTCAAAATTCACATCATTACTTTAGGAAGAAGCAGGTTTGTGATCTAAATTACAGCTCTATCAGTCATCTATCAGGATTCAGCACCTCATATAAGAATGTCCTCGATTACCCTTTAGCAGCCCAGCTATCTGTATGTTCAACTCATGTTCAGCCATGATGATTATTTTATGCTAATAACATAATATTATGTAGTTTTTACTGAGACAGGAACAAGCAAAATGAGCTTGGAGAGGACTGTGCAGCTGTGTAGATTGACTGTGTATGGTCCTTAGGGGCTGTGATTATAGACAACTGAATCATCATTAGGAGAATTAGTGTACTTGGCAACTGCATCAGTAGGATTATTGTCATTGTTCACAGCTTGTCAGTGTAGCATTTTTTGATTTGCTAAGATTCATTTTTACAAATGCAACTGACCATGTGAATGAAATCAAGAGAAGTAAATACTTTTGCTATTTCTATTCAGTCAGTTAAAGAACTAATAAATGAAAAGTGAATATATTAAGCCAAAAGGGGCATTTTCTGAAATTAAGTGGTTAACATGCAACTGTCGTGATGTTAATTTAGATAACTAAGACAAAAATATATTGTTTATGAACTGATTATCTTAGTTAATTCTTCAGTTACTAGCTGTGAATCAATTCTTAAAAGGTAAATGCTGAGGCCATTCTTGTACATCACTTTTAGTGTCTACTTTTAGTTACTCTGTAGATCTACCATAATTATTTACAAGTGGTTTCCACTCTCTAGATTTTATTTTAAAAGAACTCATACTTTGAAAAAGTAGAAAAATACAAATAGTTAGTGTTCAGTGATATTGTTTCTGTTTATTTAAATACATTTTACATAAATTTATCATGTAAAAATTAATAGAAAAGTCATTTAAAATGAAGGTTAGAGTCTAAAAGGGGGAACTCAAACCCTATGTGGACTGCAGAGCCCAACAGAAATTTTTTTATTTGTGACAGATAGCCCTCCCAACCTCTTCTCTGTGAGTTTCCTCTCCTTTGTTTCTTAGGACTTGGTTATGCTTCATGATTGGATGAGGCCTCAAATTACAATTCTTTGTTATTCCGGAATAATTTCATTTTGCTGGAGAATTGACCCACCATATATTTGTTTAAGTTCAACACTGATTAATAACAATACATCTCTAATAACTCTGATTGTTATAGATTTTCCAGGCGACTGAAAAATACACAGGAGTACTTGGAGATACAGAAAAAACCCATCTATTTTCAGATGTTTTGCATGTATAGTGACTCAGGAGAGACTCTTTCTCTCCAAATCCTGAGCAAACCAATATGGAGGAAGCTCTTCCTTTACTAGAATACCCTTTTGTTTCTTTGTCCTCCAAATATGGATGGACTTCCGGACCTTTCGAAGGCTTTGCAAAAAGCCTCATGTGTTGGGTTGGGGGCCATGAGACCACACCTAAAGGCCTGGCTTGGTGCCAGCACTAATAACCTTCTCTGGGGGTTGTGTATAGTTCATGGTTTATAGCCTCTGTAAAATAAGAGTACTTAGGTAAACAGGTCTTACAAGACCAGATTGTGGAGAAAGGGGCAGTGACTTACAGTAATTATCTGCAATCAAGAATGTACATTAGGTTACAGTCACAGATTCAGGTGTTAGCTGCCCCCTCCCCCCACCTCCACCAAATGTCTTATTTTCCCCATCATGATGACCCAACTAAAAGGAGCACTGACCATTTTGTTTGGTAACTCTATCTACCCTAGAGCATGACTTTGAGCCACATGATATTCGTGACTGTTTTTATTGCACTGAACCTTGAAGCACTAAGGTTTCATGTTTATTTCCTGTTTTGCTTCTTTCGTGTGAATTATTTGGTGAGTACAAATATATGGAAACAGTCTTTCAAATGTCTCAGCAAGTTTACCCACCTTTGCTCAAGAAGAAAGTGAAGTGTCAAAAGTCTGTCCTTACTGAAACAATTTAAATTGGTTTAAATAAAATGGGGAAAAAAACAATTTAAAATATTGCTGGAAGAGTTATTATTTGTCATGTATGTTCGGATCTTACATTATTTCCATTACATCTTTCCTCCATTTATTTTCATTTTCCTGACCCTATAAAAGTAGTTTGTCTTGTAAAAGTCTCATAGCTGACTTATGTGCAGGAACTGGGGGAGGGGAAGAAGTTCCCTGTCATTGGTTTTGGCAATGATTTTTTTTTTTAAGGATATGAAACCTTAAGCGGAACAACTAAAGTAAAAATCAACAAATAGGGACAACATCAATTTAAAGGCTTCCGCACAACCAACAAAGCAATTTAAAAAATAAAGAGGCAAATTACAAAATGGAAGAAAATTTTTGCAAACCATATTCAGGGTAAGAGGTTAATGTCCAAAATATATAAAGAACTCATACAACTTAGTAACAAACAAAAAAATCTGATTAAAAATGGGCAGAGTAACTAAATAGACATTTTTTTCTAAAGGTGTCATCCAAATGGACAGCAGGCTTATGAAAAGTTGCTCAGATCATTAATCATAAAAAATGCAAATTAAATCTGCACACCCATTAGAATGGCAATCATCGAGAGGACAAGATATAACAGTGTTGATGAGGATATAGCAAAAAGAATTTGCTTGTATGCTGTAGGTGGGACTATAAATTGTCAGCCACTATGGGAAAAATATGGCGATTTCGCAGAAACTTAGATATAGAATGACCATATGATCCAGCAATTCCACTTCTGGATATCTACTCAAAGAAGATGAAAACAGAATATTAAAGAGATATATTTACTCCCACACTTACCCCTATTATTCACAATAGCCAAGCTATGGAAGCAACCTAAATGCCTATTAATGGATACATGGATAAAGAACTTATATAAATCTATCATTATATACTTATGGATATAGATAGATAGATATGAATATTATTAAGCCCCGAGAAAGAAGGGCAGCTGCTATTTCTGACAACAGAGATAGACATTGAACACATTATGCTAAGTGAGATTAAGTCAGACAGAAAAAACAAAAATACGCATAATATCCCTTTATATGTGGGACTCAAAATAGCCAAATTGTAAAAACAGTGTAAATTAGTAAAGGGGTGGAGTGGTGGGGATGGGGAAAGGATAGATGTTGTTTAAGGTTACAAATTTGTAACAAGCAGAAAATAATTACTAGATAAATACATAGAATCTAATGTACCGTATCACGAATATAGACAATAGTATCCTATATATCCTATATAATAAAAAGGTAATCTGCAAATAGTCGTTATGTTGTGACGTGTAATGACTGATCACCAGAAGGGCGGGGCAGCAAGCTACAAGCCCTGGAGAGCTACAAGAGGGCGAGGCAGTGAACTCCATGCAGTGGAAAGCTACAGCGGCTGTGGGCTGGGTGGCCAGCTGAGGTAAGCAGCAGATTCATGCACAGGGCCACTAGTTGTATTATAATCACAAAATTTGCTTAGAGGGTAAAGCTTAATTATTCTAATCATTAAAATGATGATAGTCCTGTAATGTGATAGAAGAACTATTTATTGCTATAATGACAACCATATTAAAATATCTACATTTATAAAATTAACATATTGAATTACACAACTTAAATTTATACAATGTTATATATCAAATATATTTTAAACAAGAAAATTCAAGGAATTCAACAGTGAGAGTCAGGAATATTAACATCCACTCCTCAAACTTATTATATAGAAGATTTTCTGTTGGATTTTCTACTTTAAACTTATTTTATGGAAGATTTTCTGTCGAATTTTCTACTTTAAAATAGGATTTAGTGTGTGTATATTGAAAGATATTTTAAAAAATTACCCAATAAATAAAGATCACAAACAGACAATCTATAAAATGTTCAATATTTATAGATCACATTTGTAAAACTTTTCTTTAAGAAATAATTTTTTTAGTTAACAAAAAAAAACATTAGAAAATGATTCAAAGTATAACCCACAGGTGATACTACTTACAACTCATAATAGGAATGCATTTGAAAGTGGGCATATATATGATTTTGTGTCCCAAAAAAGGGAAAAGGGGTTGTGCCTGAAGAAAACTGTTTTTTTTGGGGGGGGGGGGGGCGGGGGACATTATTTAAAATGCAGCACATTTTCACTTCTTTTTAACTCCCTCCCCTCAATTCTCCCACTCTTCATAAAATCTCTGCCAAGAGCATAATACCCAATTTATTGCATACAGTAATAGCTTACTAAATTCCAGAGAAACTAAAGAGCATTTGATAAACTAGTTGAATATAATTAACTCCAACTCAGCTCTATATACTTTAATTAATATTAGTTTGAAAATCTACCTGTGGCTAAAGCAGAGGTATTTTTCCAACAAGAATGATTTTATAGGAGTAAATCATAAATATTAAATCATAAATGATTTGAAAATTAAATGGGCCAAATTACTACAGGCTGTTAAATATTCTACTCGTAGTACCTACAGGTTTCATTTTAAACCATTCATACCTGTTAGCAATAAGAATATGCTATTTAACAAAAGTTGTGTTTTTTTTTCATAAGAGAGAATTAATCCTCTTGATAAATTTCTCTTATAGTGCAGGTACTTGGGCAATGCAATTTTTATTCCATCTATTTTTTTTTAATTGTGTATGTGTAACGGATGAGGCTAGTCTCCTTTCTTTCCTATTACTCCAAGTCCAGGTGGCCCTAGACATATGTTCCACAAGGGAATGTGGAAGATATATTTCCCTGTGTTATACAATATATTGCATTTTAATTTATGTACAAGAAAACTTACAAATTCATAGTTAGCTGTAAAGCAAATTTTAGAGACAGTTAAAATAACAAATATTGGTAAATGTATGAGCTTATCGAAATTCAGACTTCAATGATAAATATATTGGTGTTTGTTGCTTGGAGAAATGATTTATTGTGTTCTTTTAAGAACATTTTAATATCTGAGTGTGCTCCAATGCCTTGACATGTTACTATTAATTCCCTTGTTTGTCCATGAGTGATTTGGCTCTTCATCTTTTAGCCCTCCTTATAGTCGAAGAATTTGTTATCGCTGAATTCTTTTCATCGACAAAGACATTAACATACAGCGATATCTGAGCCCTCGACTCCTAACTGTAGAAACCAAAGCCATTAATTTTTAAATTATGTATATGAATTTTAGAGTTCTCTTTTGTAATAGATTTGAGCCACATCCAGACTCACGATTGATCACAATCTTAGTTTTCCTATAAAAATCTTAGAGCTAATATTGTACAACATTTGTCTTGGTTACCAGGTATTTTACATATTTATTTATCCTATTTCTTCCTCATGTACTTCAGTGTTACTATATTTATTCATTTAACTGAGGAAATAGTCTTAGAGGTATAAACCATATAACTTATCTTCATGCCACTAAAATTGGTGGAAGGAGGATTTAGTCTTATTTCTGCCTGGCATCACAGACCATGTTATATACTTTTAGCTATTAAAAGCATACAGACCAACTCAGCTGGTATGGCTCAGTAGTTGAGCATCGATTTATCAACCAGGAGGGAAAGATTCAATTCCCAGTTAGGGCACATGCTGGGGTTGCAGGCTTAATCCTGAGTGTGGTGTGTGCAGGAGGCATCTAATCAATGATTTTTTTCCTCATCATTGATGTTTCTATCTCTTGCCCCCTCTTCCTTCCTCTCTAAAATCAACAACAAAAATATAGTTTAAAAAATACACACCAATTCTATAAAAATGTGGTATTCATAATGCACTAGCAGACTTCGAGCTACAGGTAGTTTAACTGATTTAGGGATATGGTTGCTGCATTCTGAAACTTACCAAAACGACTGCACCAAGACCAGGAGTCACACTCCTGGAATGAGCACACCTGGGATACCAAGGCACAGCCATTCCTAGGAGGCGCAGGTCTTTTCTGGTGGCCCATCTTGACTTGAACACTACCCAATGCCTTTCTTGGACCTTTTTTAGACTACACAAAGGCCTAGGATACATCCACCCGACTTTACTCCCTCTCCTCTCTGCAGGGTATGGCTTGCTTTACAGTCATATTAGTGGCTCTCAGACAGGCATTTTTCTTAGTAAAACTCTTGCACATTAAAAAAAAAAGTGACTATTGCCTTAGCCAGTTTGGCTCAGTGGATAGAGCTTCAGCCTGTGGGCTGAAAGGTTCCAGGTTTGATTCCTGCAAAGGGCATGTACCTCAGCTTCAGGCTACACCCTGGCCTGGGTGCAGGTCAAATCTCATGCAGGAGGCAACCAATCAATGTGTTTCTCTCACATTGATATTTCTCTCTGGCTTTCCCTCTTTCTTCCACTCTCTCTAAAAATCAATGGAAAAATATATTTAAGTGAGGATTTAAAAAAAGTTACTATCCATTTCAATTAATTTTTTAAGGTTCCACTGGTCAGGGGATGTGCTGGATAACCCTTTCACAGTAAAAAAAAAAATGTGCTGCATCTGACATTTCCTATCAAAGAAAAAGAAGCACTGTGTCTGGTAGACCTTTTGGATTCTGAATATAACATTTTCTGCATCTAAGAATATTATTCTGCTCCATACACCTGGTTACATTGAAGGCTCTGAGTTTTTAGTGGGGCCTGAAGGGAAAAAAGTGCATTCAGCTTATCTAGGTCATTATACAATTACCTTGGTTGCTTACACCATGTGATCCAGCACATTGTAATGTATTGGAGGTGTCAGTAGAGGAAAAAGATATAGTAGGAATCTTACAATAAGCTCCAGTGGGTGAAACATGGTGCCAGTCCCTTGGATTCTGGAAAAGGCTGTGGCATTCTATACGCCTTGAGGAACAGCTGTTGGTGTGCTATGAATTTTGGCAAGCTTGGAACCTTTGATCATGGGACCCCAGATGAACATGCAGGTGGAAGTTCCCATAGTGAGGTAGGTTACGTCAGACCCTTCAAGTCGTAACATCAGATAGACATCCTCATCATCTTCACCAGTATCCATCCTTAGCTAGCACCTTTGGTTATATAGATGAAATGTCGTCCACATCCAACTGAGCAAGCAGCAAAGCCCGGGCTTGGCTGATAGGTAAGCTCGTCAGGAAATGTGTGCAATTCAAAAACAGAGAAAGGCTGCACTACAGCAACCTTCAAAGGTGGTCCTGAAACAGCGAAGAGGGAGAATCTTCCTAATGGGAAAGCCTATGAGCAGTGCATTTGATCATGTACAGAGTGAGCAAGGAAAGACGACCTTAATTGAGAATTATACAGAATCTTTGGCATAGGCCAATAGCTGGGCTATCTTGTCAGAGACCTTTGATAGTTAGAATTCATATTTTATAACAAGAGTTTGCCTGGCTCTCCATAGTTTCAAACTTGAATTTTTAATTTTTCCATCTATGATTCATCTTGCTTTCTTAGCAATGATTTGATTTTGTATATACATCTTGGAGATTATGAAAGTTTATTTGACCTTAATGTGATATTTTAAGCCACTACATCATTTGATATTTTTAAAAAATTGACTAAACAATAGGAAAAATAAGTATATTTCTTTGTCTCCTACTTCATTAAAAATTACATGGCATAAAATAGAAGCATAGTTATTTTTTTTTATAATCCTCACATGAGGGTATTTTCTGTATTGATTTTAAGAGAGAGTGGAAGGGAGGGAAGAAGGGGAAAGAGAATCAAACATTGATGTGAGAGAAACACATACCTCCCACATACACCCCTGACAAGGCTGGGGAACCTAAAACCAAGGTACATGCCCTTGACCTGGAATTGAACCTGAGACACTTTGGACCAAGGGCCACTGCTCTGACCACTGGGAAAAAACTTTCCAGGACCATAATCATCTTTTTTTAAGCTAATTTGGTTTGCATGAAAATACTAGAAATAATTCCAGTTCTAAGACATTATTGTATTTAAATATGAGAGATTTGAATTGTGTAGGCCTTTAAAATTCAGAACTCTGAGCTGCATTTTACCACATTAAAAGGCCAAAACAGCTTTCTCAGAGTAATGCAATATTCTGAACTCTAGCATAATGAACTCAGATTATTATGCAACTGTGCTATTGATTTTCTGTTCTCTTTAAATCATCAACAGGGATCCATAATAAAAAAGTATTACTAAAATTAACATATGTATAGGACTTTATATTCATATATTATATATAAATATGAACAGATAGGTAGAGAGTTGATAAAGAAATGGGAGGCATTTTTGAAATAGTAAGAACTAATGAAAGTTACAGGTTACCACTGAAAAGCAGAAAATGTTGAGAAACTGTATTTCCTGCATACTTCTGCAAGAAAAGCAGAATAATTTTCATGTGCAGTGCTGCACTTTAATAGCTAATTGAGATGGTTATTAAGATATCCTATCGCACATTATCATCACTGCTCTATTGAAGGCTATTGATGACAGCGCCTCCAATTAAGGCTGTCTTTGCACTCAGTTTAACAGCACCCAGGAGGCCTTTACTAACCTGTAAAAATAATCAAAAGAACCATTGAATTAACATTTCAAAATAATGTATACAGTTTTCCTTTTACTTTATCCCCTGTCTGTCCCTACCCAATAAAATAATGACATATAGCAAGGGAAATACTATGTATCCAAAACATTTTGTTTATTTGATAAGATAATTAGGATGAAGACAATGGAGATTTAGTAATTTCACTAAAGTAATTAATCTCCTAAATATGAGCTAGACATTTTGGAGAGATGCTCAGCAAAAGTGAATAGAAAATGAAAAATAATATAGTTTGGAGAAGAATCTTTCCCAATGGACAATCTGATAGTTAGAATGAGATTAGTTTGACACATAAAGTAAAACACAATTAACATTTGCTAGTTATTTACCTTAGAGAAATATGTTCACATAAAAACTAGGTGTGAAAGTTTTTCATAATCACTGTAAACTGGACACACAAAAGTTCTTTACAGGTGAACAGATAAGCAAATGGCAGTGCATCCAGACAGTGGATTAATACCCAGCAAGAAAAAGTAACATCCTGTTGATAAACCCAGTATCAAAAGTGACTCTAACAAGCAAAGTAGAGACAGATGCATAGCAGGCAGACAGCTCTCTGGTATACTAGTATGTGTGTGGGGGGTGGGTATTGGCAGGGAGAGGGTAAAGGGATTGAGCAAAAAAGAGAAAAAAAAAGAGAGAAAGAAATCATGGACATGGACAACAGTGTGATGACTGCCAGAGAGAGGGGGGTGGAGGTGGAAGAGGAATATGGGGGATAAATGGAGATGGGAAAAATAATAAAATAAAGAAAAACAAAATAACAGGCGTTTATTGATCAAATTATTAAGATCTCTGTTTTTATTGTTTATATTTTGTATTAACTTCACCAAGTATGTCAGCCAAGTCCAATAAAATTAAAAATAAATATTGCATTTATAAAAATACTTTGAGATATACGCCGAGACCTGTTTGGCTCAGTGAATAGAGCATTGGACTGCGGACTGAAGGGTCCTGGGTTCGATTCCGGCAAGGGCATGTACCGTGGCTGCGGGGACATCCCCAGTAGGGGGCATGCAAGAGACAGCTGATCGATGTCTCTCTCATTGATGTTTCTGACTTTCTATCCCTCTCCCTTCTGCTCTGTAAAAAAATCAATAAAATATATTTTAAAAAAATAAAAATACTTTGAGGTATATTTTAAACACAATAAAAATAATCTGTAGTAATAAAATATGTTTAAATTGTATGCTTTTGTATTAAAAATCCATGCCATTATAATACTCTTAGCATTCTTTATTAAATCTTATAGAGTAACATCACAATTTTGATTGATGAGTTAGCTATTTATATTTTATATTAAAATGTCATTCCTCTATAGTAATGTTGATATAAAATAGTTATTGAGATTTTAGGGTCAGGAGAAATTCTGAGTGTGAAATCTGCCTCTAGCCTTACAAAATGGGATGTTGAGAGAAAAATGTAAATTCCCATGGCTTATTTGCCTTTGTTATAAAATGAGTGTTACAATACTGTGAATCAATCTGGTTGTTGTAAAATTAAAAATGTTATAATCCACAAAACAGCACAATTATTGCCACAGACATTCTCAGTTAATATTAACTACTAGAAGCCCATGCACAAAATTCATGCACTGAGGGAATGGGAGTCCCTTCAGCCCAGCCTGCACCCTTTTGCAGTCAGGACGCCTCAGGGGATGTCCTCCTGCTGGCTTATGCCCGGTCCCCATGGGAACAGGCCTAAGCCAACAGTTGGAAATCTCTCCCACAGTTCAGGACCCCTCACCCTTTACTGCCCATCTTCTTGGCTCACTGCTCCTTAGCGCTGCCATAGAGACAGGAGAGGCTCCTGCTGCTATCACTGCACTCGCCAGTTTGTGAGCGCTGTCTTTCTTGTAGTTGTATATGGGCCACCTTCTCTCTTCCTTCTTATTTAGTGTGAGCAGCGTGTGAGGGCAGAGTGTGCTGTTGTGGAACGCAGAGGGCTGCCCGGAGCTTAGGGGAGTGGCTGAGCCCAAGGGGTGACAAGTGGACACAGAGGACACTATCTCACCCAACTGTGGGGCAGGCCTTCATCTGCCTGATCCCACCCAGGGAGGGACTGAACATGGTGTCTGCCTCTCCATCCCCCATTCTTCTACCTGTGACACCTCTTACCCTTGCCAGGCTTCCCACAAAGTGAGTTCAGCTCAATCCCTGAATGTAAAAGGGCACGGGGTGGCGGGAGTCGGGTGGGTGGAGGAAGAGGCTCCACTCCAGTGCTCTCTGATTTTGAGCGACAGGACCTGGTCTCAGAACGGTGGCCACAGCTGCAGGACATAGATCTGTTTTAAGAAAAGTGGGGAATGCAGACTTTCGAATGAGCCCCTATTCCAAAAGGTGGCAGTTTATTGCCTTTATGGCAAAGACACATTCAAGAGTAACATAAGTGGGTAAAGTCAGGGCCTGACTGGGCCATTTCCTCATCCAGTCTCTCTGAGGTGCATGGACAGAACCAAGTCTCAGCTCTTCGCAGGAACTTGTGGGATTTTTCTAAGCTTAAAGGACAGTATTCTGTACCCATTCTTGTTCTTTGGGATTTTTTCATTGTCCGATAAAAGGATATGTACATTGGGGCAATCCTCTCGAGATACAATATTCCAGTTGCACCCATGTGATGATGACAGCGTCCCTCAGAGGTAGGAACCCAACAGAAGGGGAGCAGGGAATTCTGGAAATCAAAGCAAAGGTTCAAAACACGGAAGTCCTTGGTGTTCTGCTGAGAAACTTGAACTCCTCCCTCTGTGGTCACACAACTGTCACACACAAGACAGTCACTCAGAATTATCTTGGCATCAGCCAACTTAGGTAATGCTCCTTTCTCTCTGTTCTGCTGGGCCAGACTCTGGAGGTTGAGTGCGGCATTCTCTTGGTCATCGTTTTGTTTCTTGTGTTTTTTTTTCCCAAAATGTCACAAAGTTTATATGAATATAACATACAAAGATGCAGCCTCCTTTGTAGGAACAGGGAAGGAAGGGGTGGTTAAGTAAGGCACCCGGAGCTGCATCAAGCACCAGCTGTGGGGAGGGTGAAGGGGGAGAGGAGGTTGGAACTGAGGCCGAGGTCCTAGAGCCATTGCTGGGGAAATAGAGATTCTCTCTGAGTGCCATGTTCTGAGGCTGAACTAGTTGGTCAAGCTGAGGCAGAGGTCTGTGGACATATCAGCCATCTTTGGTGCTGTTTATCCTTCCCCACCCCAGCTCTGTTGTAAAACCCCAGAGCCCTGGATTCCAAAGGCCCCATCCAGAGCAGAGGCCTTGGAAGGGGTGAGAGGAAGCGAGTAGGGCAAGTTTGAAAGCAGATATGCCTGTGTGCTGAGGAATGGCCTGGATCAGTGGTGACAGGTAGCAGGGGAAGGGCTCTCACACATACCCTTCTGTGGGGGCCACAGGTGAAGGAGGCCAGGGGAGTAGGGTAGGGATGGGATATCATGGCCCCAGGTCCTTAGGCATCCCTGTCTGTCCTCTGCAGTGCACATGGTAGAAAGAGGCTGCCTCTGAGGAAGGGTCAGGCCAGACCAGGTGACCATCAACCATCTTGAGTTCTGGCTGAGGTGATGGTCCTCATCCTGAGATGCCTTCTTACTGGTTATGGATCCAGGCCTGACTCCTGCCTCTGCTGCTGCTGCTGCCGCAAGGACCCTGGTGTTCGGTCGTCCTTCTGGTCATGACAGACCTAGGCTATCATAGGCTGATATGCAAATTGACCGAACAGCTGAATGACTAGTTGCTGTGATGCATACTGACCAACAGGGGGCAGACATCAAGGAAGGGGGAGCACCACTGAACTAGAAGCTGGGCTCACAGCTGGCGAGAGCAGTGGCAGTGGCAGGAGCCTCCCCAGCCTCCACAGCAGTTGGACATCCCCCGAGGACTTCCAGACTGTGAGAGATAACAGGCCAGGCTAAGAAACCGCCCCCACCCCCGAGTGCATAAATTTTGTGCACCAGGCCTCTAGTTATTAGTATAGGTTATTATTGTATTTATGATCATTATGATTGTTCACAAAGCTCTAACCAATACATACCTTAAAGTATAAATAAATCTCCTAAAATTCTTTAATTCTCCTTATTTTATCAATAATTTATATGCTTTACAGTAAAACATGTTCAATAACCTTATAACATACAAGTATGTGCTTTATGTATGTGATGACTGAGAATATTTTACTAAGTTTTTATGTACCTACTAGTAAATGTGTTGAGAAAAATTATTTCAAAAATTATAACATAGGAAATACCTGCATGAGCTTTCTAAATTTTTTTATTAAAAATAGTTTTGTTATTATTGCTTTAAAAATGTAGGCAATGATGTTTCTTACTGTACCACTAGAGGCCATCATACTCTTTCTTAAAAAATAAATGCATATGCAAATTAAAAACTAATTTGAAAGGCACTTTAAATAGTGTAGAAGAATTTACATATCATATAAGAGAATAGGTAGCATAAAGACTCAAAAGTGGATTGTTGTCCTCTATTTCACTACTCAATACACTAGATTAGCTTGGTGGCTATAATTGAAGGCAACTAGAAGAAACACTAAGTTTTATTCCAGCAAAGTCAAAGAAATCTTATCTAATAAAAGATAATATGCAAACTGACTGTACCTTCCTTACACCCACCAGCCACGCTCACCAACCAATCAGTAGTAAATATGCAAATAAACCCAACCAAGATGGCTACAGCCACAGAGAGCAGGAGGGAGGCTTGGGTTTCCCCGGTGATGGAGGAAGCCAAGCTTTCTGCCTGCCCTTGCCACCCAGGCCTCCACACCAGGCTACAAAGTTTCAAATATAGAAGATACATATATCCCAATAGAAATGGAGGCAGCCATGGAGCTGGAGAGAGGCAAGAAGCTAGGGTTGCCCCTGACGGTGGAGGAAGCCAAACTTCTGCAGCCCTGGCCAGCCTAGGCTACAAAGTTTCAATTATAGAAAGTACATAAATTCCACAAAAATGGTTGCCACCATGAGTGATCAGAAGGCTTGGCTCCACTCCAGGCTAAAAAGTTTCAATTGTAGAAGATAAATAAATCCCAGATACCAGGGCCTCCACTTGGGTTGCTGGGGGGCGTGACTGGCCTGCAAACCATCACAGGCCTCTTGCCCAGGCAACCCCATACCCCAAGGGAACCCCCACCTTGATCTAGGACACCCTTCAGGGCAAACCAGCTGGCCCCCACCCGTGCACCAGGCCTCTATCCTATCTAATAAAAGTAATATGCAGATTGCCCATCACACAAGATGGCTGTCCCCATGTGGTCAAAGATCCTGCCCCTGTGTGGACACAAGATAACTACCACAAGATGGCCATTAGGGGAGGGCTGTTGGGAGGGATCAGGCTTGCAAGGGAGGACAGTTGGGGGGTACCAGGCCTGCAGGAGAGGACAGTTAGGGGTGACCAGGCCTGCAGGGGAGAGTAGTTAGGGGCAAACAGGCTGGCAGGGGAGAAGTTAGGCATCAATCAGGCTGGCAGGGGAGTGGTTAGGGGTGATCAGGCTGGCAGGCATAAGCAGTTAGAGGCAGTCAGGAAGGCAGGCAGGCGAACAGTTAGATTTTGAGAGGGATATCTGACTGCCTGTATAGGCCCAATCCCCGTGGGCAATCAGACATCCCTCGAGGGTCCCAGATTGAAGAGAGTGCAGACTGGGCTGAAGAACACCTCTCACTCCCATGCATGAATTTCATGCATCAGGCCTCTAGAAAATAAATAAAAATGAAAATAGCATGAGAGTATTTCAGAATTAACCAAAGATTTTATCAAGTAAATTATTTTTGATTTTTTTGTAATGTTTTGAAAGGTAATGTGTCAATTAAATTAATAAAAAAATAAGAATTCTTGGAAGTATATAATTTATAATGTTAAGTGATAATAAAGCTATGCCATGTATTTCTCTTAAAAACAACTCTTTGAGATGTTTTTAAAGAAACACTTAATAATATCATGCATATATGAAAGAAAAAATATGAAATACTGAAATAATTCCAAAAGTATGCATGTGTCATGATCATAAAATTTTTTTATCTCATTTTGATTTTAATGAGCTTAGCTTTTTCTGATCTGCATAATAGTCCCTCAAGCTATTCTTCTGAAGTTAGAGTACAAAATCAAAAAGGCTATTGCTATTGTATCTTTGTCATTAGTTCATTTTAAGAGCTAATCTAAGATGGATTTACATAAATAAGTTATTGTCATAACTCTATATTTACTTGTATTATGAAGTTAACTTTTCTAAAAAATACAAGGGAAAATAACATCATTAAAGGCAATATCCATTTTAAAAGAATGTACCTGTAGTGTTTTGAAAAAGAAGATATGAGAAATAAATCATTAAATAAATTTTGTAATAATTGCAATTTTTGGATATTATATCCAAAGTGTGGAAACTATTTGAAGTCATGCTATTAAATTTAGCAGTTAATGAACAAAGTTATTCTTATTGACCCTGATTAAGTGACAGAAAAATTAGTTCTCTCCACAATAATTTTGCATCTATTGTATGTATGACAACTGATATAAAGTATCATTGCAGTCTTCTTGGATAATTACAAGAGAGGTCAGAGATTTTCAAAGGCAAAAGAACCAAAACTTTTATAAGCAAAAGCTGAATCACATATTCTTGGAGTATATAGATCACATATTCTCCAAAAAGCCATCTCTGTGTTAATGGATAAAGGTCTCTTATAAGTTAGTTGACAGTCTAAAATAAAAGGCTTAATGTATGCTATTTTATTAGTAGGTAGATAAAACTTTCTAGATGTAATTAATACATGTTTTTATTGGTAGATTAACTCATTAAAAAAGAACAGATATAATTTCTTATAAATTCATTGAATTTGACAATATATCTGAATCCTAGAGATTAGCAAACATAACCAGTTGATTTAAAATGAAACCACAAATAATGAAATCAGGTCATAGAAGTTTATTGTTTTCATATACTGGCCATTGTGAATAATGCTACAATGAACATGAGAGTGTAGATATATTTTTGATATCCTGTTTTTATTAACTTGGGATATATAAGTGAAATAAATGAGAACTGAAATTGCTGATTCATATGGTAGTTCTACTTTTTAGTATTCTGAGGAACCTTCCTACTGTTTTCCATAGTGGCTGCATCAATTTAGGTTTCAAGTAACAATGTCCTAAGGTTCCATTTTCTTTTTTTCTCCTTCTTCTTCTTATTTTTATTTTTGTTAATCCTCACCAGAGAATATTTTCCCATTGATTGTTTAGAGAGAGTGCAAGACACGGGGAAAGACAGAGAGAAGAAATATCAATGGGAGAGAGACACATTGATCTAAAATAAATTCAAGAGATCCAAATGGAAAGAAAAAGACTGGAAAATTTAAAAAATAAAGACTTTATATGTAAATCTGTTTATCTGCTTTTGCTATTAATTTATATTTTTTCATTTTTTCCTATATTTTCAATACTGTAATTTTTATATTATTGTTAAGCAAAGTGAAAAGATAATTTAGCACAGTTGCATATGATAATATGATGTATTGATATTTATGTACATTTTCAATGTTTATATTAAAATTTACATAATAAAGATAGACTTGGATAATCCCATCATATCTATATTAAAATATTAACCTATCTGCATATAGTATGTTATAAAATAGCTTTTGTTTTCCTGATTTAGCATCTTTGTTTTAGCATGTATTTTCCTTATAGATCCATATTTTCAGGTTGTTTTATAATTCCATGCATCAGGACACTTTCCTAGATCTATATTTTCATTATATATTTTAAAAAAGAGATATAAATCTTGAGGATTTTTACTCAACCTTGTAAATTACTGGACTTTAATTATTGGAAAATGGGTTATTCCATTCTAAATGTCAGTATTGTCTCCATTTCCTTTTCATACTGTGATCAATCATTAGTTTTCTTGGTAATTTAAATCAGTTTAACATGCAGCTAATAGCTTAAATTTCAACTTCTAAATCCAATCAGACCTAACAACATAACTACAACAAGAGAAACAACAAATAAAATAGCACAGATTGAAGAACAAAAAGAAGAAAATACCTACCTTTAAGCAATTTGGTGAAAAAATATTATCAATAAAAGTAAAATTAACTTTAATTTTAGCTGTAACTTAAAATTAAAACCAGAAAAAAAGAAGAAAACTGATGAATGAATTCGTTTTATAAGAATTACCAACTAACTGAGGAGGTAGAAGGGCTAGATAGAAAGAGACAGGATTGAAATAAGATCATTCATCTTGGTGTTTGAAAACTGCTGTTTGAAACTTGATCCTACTATTCTGGCCACTGTTCACACTTGCTTGCTTAAAACAAAAGGGTAGTTACTTCAGCTTCTAGCTTGAGACCTTGAGGCCCACATTAATCCCTTTGTAGACCAGATTAGAACCATAAAGGAGTGATTTAGTGATGACAGGAGTTGAGATGTACTATCTGCTTTCTCAAGATAGAACTACATTCCCACATCTTGCAAGATACATAGTTAGAGAGAAGGAGCAGGAACAGGGTCAATCATAGTCCACTGAAACCTTCCTATCCTGGATACGACCCTGAAAGCTGTTCTCAGAATTCAAAACAATGAAAATTTATAGTTAAGACCCTATAAAAAGACTGCCTACACCTGGGGCAGTGCAGTCATGGGTGTTTGGTCTCCACCAGCATGTGGTGCCCTCGCGACCATCCTGGCCATTTCAATAAATCCTTGCTTGCTTATTACCAACTTAGCTGCCTCTGTGGTCATTTGCAACTGGTCATGGAAGTTGCCCCACAACAAGGATCACAAGGGGAGGAAAGTGGAGTGTTGCAGATAAGAGTAGAATACAACTTGCTGCTGAGCCCAGTTCTGAGAAAAACTATAGAGACAGACAAAAGATCTAGACCAGGTGGGCTGGGAAGATTAGACTCAACTTGGTGGAATTGCTTAAGACAACCCCTCTGGGCAGGGAAGAAGGGTGTGCACAGGGACATGAGCTTTCAAAATGTATGGATGTTGCCAAGACAGGAAGCTTGCAAATAAGCAATCACAAAAGCAGTGAGGCATATGAACCAATCCCAAGGATGTTGCTAAGGCAGAATTCTTTGAAAGGACCAACCCGGAGCTAGCCAGCATGCATCTACCACACATAGACTAATAAGGACTTGAGTTCCTTTGGATGCTGAACTATACCTGACTGCAACTTGGATGGGAAGCTCTGGACATTGGTTTACCTCTAAAACCCAGCACCTCAGCTGTACCTTTCCCAGGACTGGCCTCTCTCAAAAACCTTTGCTTCCAATAACCACTTTTGTCCAAGAATATATCCTTTAGTTTTGCGAGACAATGAATTCTGTCTCAAACACAACATTTTGGTTTCGTAGCCACATGCAGAAATGAACTCAATCTAGTAAGCAAATATTCATTACATATTCCATTAAGACAATGATATTTCAATGAAATGGGTTCATTAAATTATTTTGTTATCAATTATTATATGCAGTATGAGTAGCATTTACTCTTCCCCCTAATTTGCCCCATTATTTTGTGGAAAACAGATATCAACAAACATTTTGCTCTGCTAACTTTGTTTTTAAGATAAATAATTTTGAGGAAAAATCTAGATGATTAAGGGTATAAATGGCACTCTCATTTTATGAGTCAAGTTGCCAATTATTTGTTAATAATTTCTGAGAGTCTCTCCCTTTTTCCACTCAAGCCTTATTAGTTCTCTTCAGAGAGCTGGAAAAAATATTTATTTTTGAGTTAACTTTCTATAAGACTTCATGAGATTTTTCTTCTCAATATTTTTAAAAATATATTTTATTGATTTTTTTACAGAAAGGAAGGGAGAGGGATAGAGAGTTAGAAACATTGATGAGAAAGAAACATCAATCAGCTGCCTCCTGCACACTCCCACTGGGGATGAGCCCAAAACCAAGGTACATGCCCTTGATAGGAATCGAACCTGGGACCCTTCAGTCCACAGGCCTATGCTCTATCCACTGAGCCACCTAAAATATTAATGGTGACATCAATAATAGTAATTGAAATTTGCAATAAATGCACTGATTTTCACCACCATGTTAGGTCATGTATTTATCTTTGCATAGACCTTTCTACATATTGCTCTAAGTTATACAACTCAGGTATAAAGAATAGCTATTTATCATAATATTTCCGTGTTTTCCAGGCTATACAGGTATGATTCCAGAAGGAAAAAGAAATGACCTAGTCACCATCTGCTGCCAGAGCCTTGTCATTCATTATTTTGGGAGTGGAGTAGTCTATGTTCTTTTATGGATTTGTCTGCATGACAGTGAACTAACACTTTGAGAATTAATTAACATGAACATATGGAAGTGGGTGTTAGTTTCATAACATACAAACTGATTCAATTTTTTTCAAAGTTTCATCCAAATATTTCTTCCAATGCAGATAAAATAGGCTCCTAAAATCATTTCTAAACTTGAAGAAAAGTATGACTTAGTAATTTAAACTCATTAATTATGATAGAAGATAATAAAACATCTATATGTAAATCTTTTCCCTTTTAGAAATTAAATGAGTAATTCTAATATAAAAAAAGAGTTCACCTTGAATTACCCAGATTTACTTTTACAGACCAGCTTTCAGTTTGTATAGTAACACAGTTTTTTTCATGGCAAATAATCTAGTTTAAAATGTGAAAAATAAATAAAATGAGCACCTAATTGGATCATGACTACTTATTTATATTAAATAAATATAAATAAATATTTATAAATCTATAAATAATATAATTTATATTAAATAAATTATATGTTTTAAAATTGTATATTTGATAATGTAATCTATACTAATAAATACCTAGGTGGCCCTTGTGCTCCTATCCCTAGTGTGATGCTCTCACATCATCAAAAGATGGCTTCTACAGATGGCCAGCAGGGAGGGTAGTTGGGTGATCAAGCCTGCAGGGGAGGGCAGTTAGGGGCAACCAGGCCTAAAGAGGAAGGGAAGTTGGGGGTGATGAGGCCTGCAAGGGAGGGCAGTTGGGGGCAATCGGGTTGGCAGGGGTGTAGTTAGGGGGAGATCAGGCTGGCAGGCAGAAATGGTTAGGGGCAATCAGGCAGCAAGCAGGTGAGTGTATAGGAGCCAGCAGTCCCTGATTGTGAGAGGGATGTCTGACTGTCCATTTAGGCCTGATCCCCCAAGGGGTCCCAGATTGGAAAGGTTGCAGGCTGGGCTGAGGGACACCTCTCCATGCACAAATTTTATGCACCAGGCCTCTAGTTACAATATAATAAAAGGGTGGTTTTTAAATTATATTTTTATTGTTTTTAAAAATTTATTGTTTTTATGAATTTCAAATAGGAATGGAGAAGGAGAAACAGATAGAAACATCAATGATAAGAGAGAATCACTGTTAGGCTGCCTTCTGCATGACCCCTACTGGGGATGGAGCCACAACCCCGGCATGTACCCTGACTGGGAATTGAACTGTGACCTCCTGGTTTGTAGGTCAATGCTCAACAATTGAGTAATGCTGACCAGCAAAAAAAAAAAAAGTGTTTTTTTTTGCTAGGTTTTAAATTGATAGCAAACAGAAATTATAGGAAGGAAAGTCTATTTCTATTTTTATCTTTTTAAACATTAACTTGCAATAAAATAACTCTTTACACATTACCTATGTCTGTTAAAATATATATCTTTATATATTTTACATATCAATATATATTATATTAGAGGTCTGGTGCATGAAGTTCATGCAAGGGGGAGGGGTGTGTATCCCTCAGCCCAGCCTGCACCCTCTCTAATCTGGAACCCCTTGAGGACTGCCTAACTGCCCATTTAGGCCCTATCCCACTGGGCAATTCAGGACTACTGGATCCTAAACACTTCCCTGCCTGCTTGACTGATTGCCCCCTAACTACTCCCGTAACAGCCTAATAGATGCCTAACTGCTCCCCTGCTAACCCAATCACCCCCAACTGCCCTCCCCTGCTGGCCTCATAGTCCCCAACTGCCCTCCCTTGCAGGTCCAGTCACCCCTAATTTTCTTCCTTTGCCTGCCTGGTCACCCCTAACTGTCCTCCCTTGATGGCCTGATTTCCCCTGAATGCCCTCCCCTGCTGGCCTGGTCACCCCCAATTGTTCTCCCCTGTAGGCCTGATTGCCCACAACTGCCTTTCCCTGCTGGCCATCTTATGGTAACCATCTTGTGTCCACATGGGGGCAGCCATCTTATGTGTTGGAGTGATGGTCAATTTGCATATTACCTCTTTATTATATAGGATATATTTTTTAAAAATATATTTTATTGATTTTTTACAGAGAGAAAGGGAGAGGGATAGAAAGTCAGAAACATCGATGAGAGAGAAACATCGACCAGCTGCCTCTTGCACATCTCCTGCTGGGGATGTGCCCGCAACCACGGTACATGCCCTTGACCAGAATTGAACCTGGGACCTTTCAGTCCACAGACCAACACGCTATCCACTGAGCCAAACTGGTTTTGGCTATGTAGGATATTTTTATGCACAAAGCCAACTTATTATTTTTTCAACAAATCCATGTTAATGAATACTTTCTAATTATGAAATGTTCTTTAATGTGTTTTTTCAATAATACATGAAACTAATGACCAAAGAATTAAATTGCTTACCTGAAAGTTATTTTAACAATCTTATTTTCTAAATAAAATGACATTATAATATATTGTAATAGATGAATAGGTGATTATCATAAAGAGATAAAGTAGAAATAAAAAGGTTACTGATGAAGTGAAAAAGGTAATCTACTAAAATACCACATGTCTCCTAAAGTTATTCTAACATGTTTTTAAAAAGATTAGTAACTTTAAAATGTGTAAGTCAAGAATACATTTTGGGGGTTAGAGTATTATAATTTTATCCCATTTTTATTTTATATTTTTAAAAAATGTAATGACAAAGAAGAGATTAATTTGAAAAACACCCCTAATGTCTTTTTTAGTTAAAATAATAATTTTCTTGAGTTTAATAAAGTTATTTAAAATGTTAAAATATTATTAGGGATATCATTGAAAGAATTCAAATAAATCTTTAAAGTACTAAGCTTATGATATTTGCAAAATTAACTTTGTAATTATTGTGTGTCACAAAACACAGTGCTCAGAGGCATTTTCCAACTGAATGAAACTTAATTTAGGCAATGAAGGCTATGTGAGCAGAATATAAGTAGATTACTTTGGCATCACCAAACCTGTGCATCGCTGCAGGTCGCCTAGGACCAAACCAGAGAGGGTCGGACCTGCATTCCTACCATGTGTCCAACATCCAGATATCATTGCTGACACATACACATCAGGAACTGTTTGACAATGAAACTGGGCCTCAGAACTATTGGACATTGAAATTGGGACTGAAACATTTTTATTTATTATATGTTTATTTCTAGTCTTCAGAGACAAGATTTTTTAATGAAAAGAAATGGGGGGAAATAGATACAGAGGCAAAGGAGCATTGAACAGACTGTCAAACTACAGCGGTAAGGCAGAGGAGGTTGGGAGCAGGCTGAAAAAGATCAACTCAAGGACTTGTACGCATGCATATAAGCATAAACAATGGATACAAGACAATGGGGGTGGCAAGTGAGGGCATGTACTGGGGGGTAGGGGAGACCCGGGGGAGGTCAATGGGGAAAAAAAACAAAGACATATGTACTACTATTTGTAATACTTTAAACAATAAAAATAAAAAAGAATATGTGATAAAATAAATATTCAAAATATTTTTGTAAATCCATGTATCTTATTTGTATATTCCAATAATATATATATATATATATACAGTAATTGAATCAAGTCATTTGAATGTGCATGCTTTTAATAACAAAAATTTTTATATTTGACTTTAGTTTTATTTTTGAGTATTTTGAATTATGCACTAAAACTATCTCTAAACATGTATTTATTGATTAGTATATTACTTTTTATTTATTGAACAGGTGATTCAAATAATTATAATTGTTTATGTAACCCTGGAATAAATAAGGCAAACAAAGTATAATTTTAAACCTATGCATTCTATTTTGTGATTTACATTTTTAAAATATATTTTTGTTGATTTTGATTCAGGTTGTTTCATTGAGCAGGATGCAAGGGTGATTTCTTTCCTGGATTCTTGTCTAGACTGATTCAAAGAATGAAACCATGGACAAAATGTGGTAGGTGAGACTTAGAGACTTTATTGCAAGCAGATACTATCTCTGAAACTATAATCCTAAATTCCTAAGAGTCTGTCCTTCCTGGCACAGTGGGACAAAGGGGTCCCCTAAAAAGGGTGGCTACTGCTTTCTTTATCTTAAGGCATTATAAAGGCTGTGGCTCTTAGTCTGAATATGACCCTTTCTAATTGGAGTCTTCCCTAACTTAGGACCCCCATGCTTTCCTCATCGGTCACTCTACTAAGGCCAAAGCCCATGTGGTGCCCCCTCCTTCTTTCCCCTATATCCTGTGCCTTTTCTTTGTCCTTCATATATTCATCTTAACTGTTAAAGTTGGAGTTACTTTTGATCTCTCTTATGGTACCTAACAACCTCATCCTGCTAAGCCTTGAGAATGACACTGCTGGCTTCTCTGCTCAGAGTAAAGTGCCCTCTTTTCTTTCCTTTTCTTTCTTTCTTTTTTTTTTTTTGTCCAGAGGTTTATTACCTCAACTAGTGGCCCAGTGCATGAAATTCGTGCATGGAGGGGGGTTCCCTCAGCCCAGCCTGCACCCTCTCCAATCAGGGACCCCTTCAGGGATGTCTGACTTTTGGCAGTCAGAGATGCCTGACCGTTGGCAGTAGGACATCTCTCTCACAATCTAGGAACACTGGCTCCTGACTTCTCATGGCCTGACTGATTGCCCCTAACCCTTCTGCCTGCCTACATGATTGCCCCTAACCACCTCTACCTACCTGCCCGATCGCCCCTAAGTGCTCCCCTGCTGGCCTGATTGCTCCTAATTGTCTCTGCCTTATCCCATACCTAGGACCCAGGCTACCCTCCCTCTGGCCAGCTATAGGCACCCAGGAGCTAGGCCAGCTTCGCTCAGACCGGCCACAGCCATAGGCAGCCACAGGCACCCAGGACCACAGGGCATGCTGCCTAACCTCATGGTCCCCACCCCTCTATGTGCCTGCCTGGCCTTGGCTTAAAGAACTTTGCCATATATGTTCTCCCCAGCCTCCTGGGGAGAGGGCATGAGCTGAGAAACTTAAGATGCTGCAGCCCCACTGAGGGCTTGCCTACCTCAGCACTTCCAGAAGTCGGAGCACCTGGCTGGTGGGCTCTGAGGTGGAAGGCTCCCGACTCTGATCCTGGCCCGAGGAGGCAGGGAGCTGTGGAGTGTGCATGGTGCTTGGGGAAAGGGTAACTTTACTGGATTTGCACACACTGCCACTGACAACGATGTGAGGTCATGGAGACTGAAGGATCAGAGAAATGCATCCAGAACTGGGGGGTCCCATGCCAACCCAGCAGGCAGACACCTCTCTGACAGAACACCCTGCAGACAGAGTGCCCAGCAGCCTCAGGCAGGCCTCCCACAGCTGTCCTACCCCTCCATGGGCCCCCGCTGGGCAGCACATGCTGCACCACGGCCATGCCCCTGCAGGCTTCGCTGGCCTCACCTCCCATCCTGCTGGCCATGCCCCCTGCATCTGCCATCAGTAACTACATTTCTCAGCATTCTTGTTGCTCTTCACACTCAATGTCTGCTTCTGGTTCAGTTACTGCACAAACTTAGAGGACTGTGAACTTCCTACACCCGGAGGTGGCCACTGGGGTCTCCATACACCTCAGAGACTGGCATCCAGCCACACCAAACCCATCATGGGTGCTGGGCTGGGGGTGTGGGCCCGAACCTCCACTTGGGGCCAGAGCACACAAAAGCAGTTGGGGGGGGGGGTGGAAACATCACTGTCTCCCAAGACCCTCAGATGCCAGCAGCCAGCCTCAATGTGGGCTCTGGGCTGGGGGCCATGATGGGCCCCTGGGCCTCACACAGCGGTGCCCACCAGGGTATCCACATGCTCCAAAAGCCAGCAGGCAGCTTGGCTCACAGCCCCGCCTTGCACCTGGCGCTCATTACCCAAGGTGCCCCAGGTGCTCATTTGCATGTCCCATGCGATAGCTAAACCCCATAACTCAGTCACAGATTAATTATCAGAGCAACCAACATGCGAGCCTTGTGAGGGGACCCCATGGCATCAAATTCCCCTAACTGTCCTGAGGTCACTGTGAAAGGTCGCAACTCAGTCACAGTAACTGTAAGGAGGGAATCTCGCAGGCCCTTAAGTACCGTGCGGGCAGAGCTTATAGCATGCTTGCCTCCACAGCACTGTGGCCACGCCCCCACTGGCATTGCTGGCCTTGTCTCCTGTCCACTGGCCACACCCCCATCTGCTGGCCACACCCACTGGCCATGCCCCCTGTTCCTGATTGGCTGGTAGCGTAATGGAGGTATGGTCAATTTGTATATTACTCTATTAGATAGAATGCTCTCCTAGCTGCTCAGGCCAGAGATATCTCTGTCCTTGGTTTATGGCTGTGCTAACTACTTAGGCCAAGATGCCTCTATCCTTTCTGGACCACTTTTCTTCCCATCTTAAGTTAGCAAGTTAACCCTTTCAATTTCAGAGAAGAAGGGAGAGAGAGAGAGAGAGAGAGAGAGAAAGAGAGAGGGAGAAAGAAAATGTGAAAGAATTACTAACTAGCTGCCTCCTGCACATTCCCTGCTGGGGACATAGCCCATAACCTGGGCATGTGCTGTGCATTAATTTCTTGTATAATTTTGAAATGCTAATTATCTTCAAAATGTTATAACAAAAGTGCTATTTTCTTGATTTCTAATCTTATGATTTTTTATTTAAAATGGGACACCTATCAGTATACATGGACATAATATAAATTTTAAAAATTAGTTATGAAATAGAGTTACAATTGGATTATTGAAATAAAGTGATTCAACATTATTCTGAAGAACCTTAGCTTATTTTACCTGGTTTTATTTTTAAATGTTTTAAAGTAAACTGTAAAGAAAGACTGCCCCATCATATGTTCTCATTATCCATTTCCTCCAAGTTGTTATTTCAGTAATGGCTATTAACATGGATAACATCTTTAAAATAACCTGTAATTAAGGTTTTTAAAGTGAGCTCTGTAGTTGCTTTAAGTTATCCTGAAAAATATAGTTAGATATCACAATGATTCATTGGAGATGCTAATGGAGAGTTATCATGATTACACCTTGAATAATGATATAATTGCATCCTGACCCATATTAGAAAAATGAAAGTACACAAGATCTTTCGTTAAAAGCTTGGTCCATTTCTAGCACAGCAATATCCCTGATTGAGGCTAGAAGAAAAAACATCATGAATAAAATTTTAATTTCTCAGGCCTTGTCCATCATTCCTTGGAGCCTACAGTCTTAAAGTTTCTTAATTGGTATAATAATAATTAGAGATGTGTTTTTCAAAATTGAGGAATCATAAGGTTAGAGTAGACATGCAGTGTGATTTTTGCTAGCTAAAAAAATTATTAATTTCTTATGTCTAACTGTTAAAACATCATGTTGTTTTCAAGCTCAGAACCTGCAAATTCAAGGAAAAGCATTGAGAGAAAAGTTATATTTTTTAAAGTAAAAGGACATTGTTTGTGTTATGTTGTGATCATACTTATGTCCTATCACTATGCATCCCCCTCTCCACTATGTTTCTTAAAGTAAAGTTCAGTTTGAAAAAATGTCTTCCACTAGGCAAGAATGACCTTCAGAGATGTTTCCTTCAGAAAACGGTTACATAATGAATACAATTAACTGGATAATTAGCCATTTTAAAAATGTTCTTCCTTTTAATAAATTTCTTTATGTTTTGAATGAGTCCTAATACACAACAAAGTTGCAATGATATTCTTCCAATAGATTTATGCAAATTTCAGTGATTGAAAGTGTAACTTAGCCATTCAGAGCAGGGATAGGGAATGTTCAGCCCGCAAAATCATTTGGTCTGGCCCTGTCAAGGCCTTAGGGGTGAGTTAATTCAATGTTTGAGCACATACAGCAGGCTAATTTTTAAGTGGATAATTTTGTACGACCTGAGAATGATGTTATAAATATCCAAATGGCCTTGACAGAAAAAAAGGTTCCCCACCCCTGACTTAGAGAAATGTTTTTATTAGTTAGGGTTTAAACTGTGTTGCTTTGAATGGGACCCTTCAGAGTCATACTGGAATCAGGAGTCGGGAAGACTTGTACAAAGTCAAAAAACATGGGTTAAGGAAATGGATTAATGAAATAGGAGAGAGAAAAAATCACAAGTGCAGGACATGTAAGACAAAGAATGAGGTATGCCTTAGTCTCCACATCATCCAGTGGAATGGCATGCGAGGGCCAGAGTCTCAGCTGCAGATGCCTGTGGTTTGAGTACAGTAGAGGGACCCCACATTGCTGTGAGTTGGGGGGAATGGCCTACATGGCTGCTTGGTGAGATTAGGCTGCCGTTTACAGGAGTGGTCTCGGAACATGGGCTGTGAAGCATCAGAGGAACAGGTCCAATTGGTGCCTGTGGAGTCACAGCCCTGCCTATTTTAGCACACTTGTCCAGAGGTAGGCCACAGCTGGGAAATATAGTGTGGGTGGGACCACCAGGCTGCCATTCTTCGATAATTCAGCTTATGGAATAGCTACTGTTCTTTCATATTTGACTAAGCAATGCAATGACTACACAGCAAATATAGACTCCAGAGCCACCCTATACGATAAAAATCTAGGTGGCATCACACCCTCAGATCATCACAAGATGTCTGCCCCCATGTCACCAGAAGATGATTGGCAGAGGAGGGCAGTTGGGGCAAACAGATTGGCAGGGGAAGGCAGTTAAGGGTGACCAGGCATGCAGGGTAGGAGAGTTGGGGGCATCTGGGCCGGCAGAGGAGGGCTGTTGTGGGCAACCTGGCTGACAGGGGAGGGCTATTGGAGGTGACGGGCTGGCAGGGGAGAGCAGTTCGGGGAGATGGGGCTAGCAGGAGAGAGGAGATTTGAAAGGATTCAGGCTGAGCTGAGAGACACCTGCATCAGTGCATTGATTTCATGCCCTAGGCCTCTAGTCTATAGTAATAAAAGTGTAATATGATAATTAGACCAGGAGTCCTTCTGGATGTCCTTCTGTCCTTTCAGATGAAGCTGGGGCTGCAAGGAAAGCCTGGGTTCTGGGTCTTGGAGGGAATTCCAGGTCCCGGGTGCCAGAGGGAAGGCAGTGTTGGTAACCAGGGAAAGGAAGGCCTACACTTGCTCAAATTTCATGCATCGGGCCTCTAATGTCCTGATTGCCTTAGTTAACAGATTATGATTTGTGGGTAGCACCAGTGCCATTTTAGACACACTGTTTCAATCAACTTTTAATTTTATTCTTGCTGCATTGGCTTCCATCCTTTTTAAATCTTGTGGGTTTTTTTTTTGTTTGTTTGTTTGCTTGTTGTTGTTGTTTTTTTTTGCTTTTTGCTTAATCTCTTATTCTGCTTTTTGCTTCCCCGGGACAGTAGGTCTGCTGGCCCTTGTTGCACTGTCAGTCCATAGGCACTGACGCAGACTGCACAGAACAGATCAGGCCTCTTCCAGCCTGGTCCTGTACTGTGCTGTAGCTGTCTAGAACCAACCTGCCCACAGTCTCTCCCATAGACCCAAACTACTCTTGGGCTAGGGACCTTCTCAGCCTGTCCAGTACCTCATCTTTTGCTGAGAAACACGTAAGCATTATGTCTTCTTCCTTTCTCAAATCCTCCCCTTTGCCTTTCATATTCCCATAAATCTTGAACACCTTTTTCCAAAAACTTTTCATAAAATTAACTTTTCACATGTACTTAGTAGAAAAAAATATTGGAAGCAAACCCCAAAGATGAATTATTTGCTCTCTGGTAGAATACCTCAACTCAAATACATTGTGTATGCTAGTCCAGTAAGAGAACTCAGAGAAAAATCAGGCTAGTACCATTATTTGTTAAAAAGAAATGAAGACCTACTAGGTTAACTTGCTCAGAAAAATAAGAGACAGTCCTAAAAAGGACATCTTAGTAACAGGCTCAATCTTCTTTCCTGATTCCCAGAAAACTTTATCTAGATCTGTAGACCACGTAGCTACTGAGGTTAAGGAATTTTTGGAAAACAATTATATAGAAATTTTCAACTAAATATATCCTCTCCCCAGAGGTGATCATAGTTAAAGGATCACCTGAAGAATGTTATGCAAAATCCATACATTGCATTCCAAAGTCCTTATTTCACAAAATCTGGCAAATGAAAATCTATGGAAGTCAACAGAAACCTACTTTCATCTGTTGAGAGATTAAAACTTTAGAGTCTTCTCTGTTGTGGCAGGCCTGAATGTTTTTACCAGGTTAGTAAAGTCAATAATGAAAAACTATTCTGCCCTACAAAATCTCAGACACCTAAACATTAAATTAAGTGCAAAATAGTAAAATTCTTTTCCTCCCCCCGAAAAAAGTTCACCCTTTTAGAATCTCATGATGGACTCATACATCTAGGTTTGAATATGTAAATTACGATAAAACAGAAAGAAAGACATATAAATGTAGTATTAGCAATAAAATAAACACTCCACATTTTCATCCTTTGGAACGATTTTTGTATTTAATTGTTCAACATATTCATGATTCTCTTATTGTTTTGAAAATCCATTTAAATCCATAATTGTCTCTTTTGTGCTCAGCATGGTAACCATTTAAAAGCTTTTTTAAAGTGTCCATACTGCTCTAGTGCTTAATAACCTATTTGCAATCTTATGATAACAGGATGAGACCCTTACTTGAGCCTAGAATGATTGCATCTTAGCACAGTATGAATGCTGTATTGATACTTTGTATTTTATGCTATGAAAAGAAGAAACAATAAATTAAAATAACAATTGAAACACGATATATCATTTCAAGTTTCGAACCACAGGTGTTCCATGTGCTTTAAATACAAAGTGCTTACTCAAAATTTATTTCATGTGGATAAAGAATGATGTAATTAGAATGTATTTCATTATGGTTATTTATGAATATATAAAATCAAGTAGTTGATTTGTTTTTTTCTTAAGTAATTTATTGGTTATCCAGTTAAGTATATTTGAAATATTAACTATAGTTCAAGAGCATCTTAAATTAACATTTTCATTAAATTTCAAAGGAAATGTTACTAAAACCAATTCATATAGTCAATGTCACTGTAATAACAAACAAAATAAAGCATGTATTTTGTATTACCATATATAACTTTAGCTACATATTGGTATATTTTATTAATCTATTAGAGCCCCAATGCATGAAATTCATTCAAGAGTAGGCCTTTCTTACCCCAGTTGCTGGCACTGGTTTCCCTCTGGCACCCGGGACCTGGGTTTCCCTCACAGCCCCAGCTTTGTCCAGAAGGTGGTCCAGTCTAATTACCATATTATGCTCTTACTAGAGACCCAGTGCACAAAATTCTTGCACGGGTGAGGTAGGGTATCCCTCAGCCCAGCCTGAACCCTCTCCAATCTGGAACTCTTCAAGGAATGCCTGACTGCCCATTTAGACTTGATTCTAAATGGGCAGTCAGACATCCATCTCTCTCACAATCCAGGACTGCTGGCTCCCAACTGTTCACTTGCCTATCTTCCTAATTGCCTATAACTGCTTCTGCATGACAGCCTGAACATGCCCTAACCACCCCCCTGCCAGCCTGATTGCCTGTTTGTCCCAAATTTCCCTACTTCGCTGGCCTGATCACCCACAACTGCCCTCCCTTGCAGGCCTGGTTCCTCCCAATAGCCCTCCCCTGCTGGCCATCTTGTGGTAGCCATCTTGTGTCCACATGGGGGCAGGATCTTTGACCACATGGGGGCAGCCCTCTTGTGTGTTAGAGTATGCTCAATTTGCATATTACTCTTTTTTTAGATAGGATAGAGGCCTGGTGTATGGGTGGTAGCCAGCTGGTTTGCCCTGAAGGGTGTCCTAGATCAGGATGGGGGTTTCCTTGGCTTGTGGAGTGGCCTGGGCAAGGAGCCTATGGTGGTTTTCAGGCAGTCAACACCCCCCAGTGACCCAAGTGGAGGTCCTGGTATCTGGGATTTATTTATCTTCTACAATTGAAACTTTGTAGCCTTCAGTGGAGACAAGCCTTCTTTTGCTCTGTTTTGGGAGCCATTTCTGTTGGGATTTATTTATCTTCTATAATTGAAACTTTGTAACCTTAAGCGGAGGCCTGGGCTGGCCAGGGTGTGCTGAAAACTTGGCTTCCTCCATCATCAGCGAAACCCAAGCCTCCCTCCTGCTATCTCTGTGGTCACAGCCATCTTGGTTGGGTTAATTTGCATAATTGCTCCTGATGGTGGGCATGGCTTGTGGGCATGGCTTGTAGGTGTAAGGGAGTGATGGTTAATTTGCATAATACTCTTATTTTTAGATAGGATTATTACAGATATTTTAAGTCATTTAAATTTTTTACTAGAATATAATTTCCAAGTCAATTAAATATCATAATTATATTTCATTGTAATGACTGATTTTTAAATATGTTTTCTGTGCAATTACTACTCAGAGGATATAAATTATGGGCAATGTGAAACAGCATATTTGGTCACTATTTGAATGACATCTTCAATTAAGTTGTTGCTTTACATTTTTTGACTAAGTATTTTTTCAGATTTGAAATATCTAAGAAACCTAAAAAGCATTACTGTATTTCAGGACTGGGTAAAAACGTCATGCAAAGGAAAATACAGAGTTCATTATTTTATATAATTCTTTTAGATCTTTTAAAGTGTAACTAAATGAAACATCTATTTAGGCATATATCTTTCCCTGGCCTTATTTATGATATCACTCAGTATAACACAATGAAGATAAAGATCATTTAAGAAGACTTACTTATTCATTTGGAAAGCATATATATCTATATCTCATATAAGTTCAGAATCTAAAAGGGCCCTTTCAAAGTACAAATTGTATGCAACATATATCCAAAAAAGTTTCAGCTTATCGAAACATAAGTATTTGATTTTTTGTTTAAAATTATGACTCAACATATTCACTCACCCAAATTAAGCATCAATTATATACTGCATAATACATTTATTTTTCTCTTTTAATTGCCTTATATTTACATTTCATAACTTAAAATTCTCTCCCCCTCCTTTCTGCCTCTTGTCTTATTCGGGATTTTATAGATACAATTGAAATGTTTATATTTATAAGATATCTATAAACCTTAATTAGTTATCAGAGGGATATCCTTATATTATAAATTAATAAATTATGGTTCTAAACTATACTCAACTAATATATTATAAAATACTAGGGGCCCAATGCATGAAATTTGTGCATGAAGGGGGAAAGTCCCTCAGCCCTACCTGCACCCTCTCCAATCTGGGAGCCCTCAGGGGATGTCCTACTGATGAATTAGGCCTGCTCCCCATGGTTCTCTGCTCTCTGTGGACCTGCCTGCTTGATGCTACCTTAGGCCCTGGTATCTGCTCTCTGTGGGAGCCTGCTTGACCTTTGCCGCTGGGGAAGCTGGGCTCTGCTGTCTGCTCTCTGGCTTACTGCCACAGAGGCAAGCAGAGCCCTGGTGTCTACTCTCTGTGGGGTCCCTGCAGGGGACTCCTTGCTCATTGCTGCAATGGCCAGGGTCAAGCAGAGTCCTGTTGTCTGCTTGCTCACTGTGGGGGAAGTTCCTGAACACCCCTGGCCACTCAGCACCTACATGCATAGGCCTGGAGTGGCTGGGGGGTTCCAAGTCCTTGGCTACTCTGGGCCTATGCATGGGCCTACAGGCTCAGAGCAGCCTGGGTCCCAAAAATGCCCAACCTCAGGAACCAGGCTGCTTTGCCCCCAGACCGCCTCGCCCCTGGACCCTCAGTGCCTGTACATGCAAATTAACCCACCATCTTTGTTGGGTTAATTTGCATACTCACTCCTGATTGGTTGGTGGATGGCATGAAGTGATGGTCAATTTGCATCTTTCTCTTTTATTAGTGTAGATGTATAAATAGAATGAGGATATATTTTGAAAGTAATTTATAATATAATTTTCTAAAAGCTAAGAATGTTTAAATAGAATGCATAATCTTACATTTTAATGAAAAAAATTTAAGATAAATATTGATAACCTATTCATAGTTTTTCTCATTCTTTTTTTCAAAATGTCCTTGTGACTTTAAATACAACATTGCAGTGCTTATCATATTATTAAATAAGACTGTGCATTTTCATTTAATGTATAAATAGAAGATGCTTTGTATTCATTTAAATTTCCTTTGCAGTTTCAGAAATGTTTATAACAGTCTTTATTCCAAATAGTGATGTTTTGATTAATCATTTGACATAATACTAGAAGTACACAAATTTTACTCTTCAAATATGTAGTTTTTGCTGTAACTTAGAAGACAAAAGGAAAATAAAGTTTTAGTTACCATTCAGTCTTTCAAAATAGATTAGTAGCAGTAAAAAAAATGTTACTATGGAATGGATAATTTTATTTTATCAGATTGTTTTGCAACCTTGTTTTCATTAAAATCTATTGACAATACAAAAACATAGTCACCATTATTTCTGAAAACACTACTAACTCCAATAACTCCATGAATATGGTCTAGGCATAAAGAGCCTGTTTGCAGATATAATTTGAAAATTTTTGAAAAGTAAGTGAAATTAAAAAGAAGACCAAAATTGAGAATGCCTTACATTTCTTATTTCAATACCTTGTATATAGAACTATTTTTTCATATGAGAGCAGCTTTTATGATATGTGAGTATATAAAATGAAATATAATATTCTAAATAATTTCAGATTCAAAAAAAGTTAAGGCTTTTTTCATAAATTTTGAAAACAATTTATATTTTTTCAATGTATATGCAAATTTGAACAGTGATATTTTACAAGTGAAATTACAAATAAAATAAAACTTTCCTCATTATTCAATTTAATTTAAATTTAATTCATGGTTAGTGTCAAGTTCTAATGTGTTGCATAGAGAATTAAACTTTACAGTATGCACCAGATGTAAAATAACATTTTCTCTCAATAAATCATCATTTATATGCACATTTTACTTCCTGATTAATTTCTACATAATATCTGTAGTTTTAATATTAAATTCTAACTTAATGCAATCTCACTTTATGGCTAAAATAAAATATAATTTAGTTATTCCAATGGAAATAAATAAAACTAAAGATATTATTTAAAGTGATTTTAGAAGGAATATATTTATGAAGTCATGTAAACATGTAGCTATATATTTTAAACATTCTGTTTTTGTTTATAATTAGAAGTATATAATTATCAATAAACTAATTTTTGCATCAACAATAGGATGCCCCCTGCAGGTAGGTTTTAACTATTGATTTCAAAACTGCATTTTGCTTTCTGACATCTCACATTTCCTGAAATAACAATATGCCCCTACTCAATATCTACACTTGAAACAGATAATTTTATTTTTAAAAAATACATAAAATGTAGAATATCAAGTTGGAATTAGAATAAATAATTGTAAGCAAGAAAACTGTAAGAAAAGAAGAAACATTCAAAGGATAGTACAGCATTATGAATAATATCTTTAGATATATTTTCTGTTAAATAAATTTATTTCTAGCTATAATTTATTTTCAGCTATAACCCATCCATTTATTGTAATTATTATATTTTATTTTTGAAAATTAAAGATTAAATTTTACAAGTATATTTCCACATTTTCATGTTCTTGTGGTTTGTCTTTTTATCTATTTACATTTTCAGTTTCTTGTTATAGGTCTGTTGAGTTTTTCTATTTCTTTTTTATTCAGTTTTTATAATATTTGTATTTCTAGGAATTTGCTCATTCATTATAAGTTATCTAATTTATTGGCATACAATTGTATGTAATATTTTCTTATCCACTTTTCTATAAGACTAGAATTTTTATCCCAATTTTATGTCCAATTTTGATTATTTTTTTCTCTAGTAATTGATGGTAACAATCCCCAAGGAAAGCAAGATGGTATATTTACTAATAAGAGAATTTAAGAGACTTAAAAATGCTTAAAGACCTTCAATAAATCATGAAAGAGAAAAAGGAAACCACAAAAATTATAGAAAATATTAATATAAAGAGAGAAATTATAAAAAGAAAATCAATAGGAATTATGAGACTGAAAATGACAATAGCATACATAAAAAAAAAATCACTAGAAAAAATCAACAGCAATTTGGAACAAATACACATAAAGAAAAGTCAGCAAAATTAAAGATGGGGCAGTTGAAATTACCCACTATGACAGGAAGACAAAAAGAATGAAGAAAAACAGAACCCAAGGGGAATATAGACTACCATCAAGCAAAATACGCAGGCAACACAGGTATTATAGGAAACAAATAAAAAAATTATATCACTTATGATAAGAGGGCATAGTGTACAAGTTTTCTGTTCATAATCATGTAGATAACCTGCAAAATTACTCAGTATTTAATAAATTGTTTAAAATATTCCACAAAAATAAGTTTCTGAGGCAAAAATCTAATGTGATTAATATTACATGACAGGACCTGTATACCTAATAAATTTACTATTAATAAAATTTAATTCTAAGAAACTTATACATTTGACTTTTAACATAAGCTACTATGCTATTTATATCAATTAACACATGTATCAAATGACAATTAGCATGTTAAGGATTAATTGCTATGAAATTGATTTTCCATAGGGTACGATTTAAATGTTAATATGTCAAAATTCTTTGCAATTACAAGGCAAGTGTACAATTTAGTCAGGTAACATCTAGTGCCTATATTATGTATGAATTAACCAATATTAAAATGTACTTGTGATTATGTATGTGCACCAAATTTTTAAAAATAAAATGTTATGCAGAATGATCATATTTGTCAGTTTTAAAGAATCAATATCTTATTACTGATAAATAATATTTCATAACTTATTTTTAATTTTTTTATTGTTATATATTTTTATTATCCTAATTCATAATCAAATAATAGTAAACAATACAAATACAAATAGGATCCAGAAGGTAAGTTTACATATAAATCAGTTAATGAGAAGCAGGGCATAACTTTATATTTAATATGCAATTGTTCTACTAGACCAGAAAAACAGCTGTTTTGTATTGAAATAGGCATTGCATTAAAACTACTTCCACGGCAGCAAGTGATATAAAATCAATTCAAACTGACTTAGACTAAAAAGCATAGGCATCTCTTATGTAAAATAGAGTGGTATCTGTGTTCACATAATAACGTTGCATCAGGAGATTAGGAATCTCTCTGTGTGTGTCTCTCTCGCCCTCTGTCATCTTGGTTTGGCTTTTGTCACTGCTAGGTTGGCTCTCAACCTGATAGCATCTCCAACTCAGAGTTAAAAATTGTGCATTTCCTTCCCCGCCAATTAATTAAAAGCCTCCCAGTTAAGTTTCATTAATATGTATTAGGTTATATGCCCTTCTCTGAACAAATAATTATCACTAGCAAATAAATATTCTCACTTACAAGGGCTAAGTCACATGTCTACCCCCAGTACTCTCTAAAAAGCCTAGAACTAAAAACCATGAAAATGTCCCTGGCCTCTGTGGCTCAGTTGGTTGGGTGTTGTCCTGTGCATCAGGAAGTTGCTAGTTCCTTTCCCAGTCAGGGAACCAACCAGCTTTCGGATCTGATCCTATCTTGGGGTGTGTATGGGGAAGCAACCAATCCATGCTTCTCTCTCTCTCCCTCCTTTTTTCTCTGTCTCCTTCTCTCCCAATCTCCCTTCCTCCCGCTCTAAAAAAAAAATCAATAAAACGAATTTAAAAAAAACAACACCAAAAATACATGTGAAAATGAAGAAAAAGACAAAAAAGGACAGAAAACAAACAAAAAATGCCCTGCCGATCATGAGTCTGAGTTGTTTACTGCTGCTGATGCCTTTACCTCACATACTAACTGCTTTATAACCCAGACTGTAAATAACAATACCCACGGAGAAGTATGTTCAGGAATATTCTGAATATGTTATCAGAATAAGAAAATATGCTGGGCAAGCAAAAACCACAACAAGCTGCCCACCACAAGAACGCATCTCACCTGGCCATTTCTAGAGCCATAGTCCTGGAAAAAGAAAGCGCAGTGTTGTCACCCCAATAAATTCAGTTTACATAATACATTGAAACAATAATGGAGAAATACCCTGTAGGCTAATAAGACACAGCTGTCGCTGAAAACACGACATCACCTGCCTGCCAGTTTGTGATTTGTCATAACAGCTCTAGAAGAAGTGCATACACATACATACTTTTGTCATAGTGGAAGAGAACAGATTCGGTAATAGAAGCAATGTTGGGCGAGAGGAGCAGGCAGAATCAAATGCGTGTGCAAGCAGAGTACGGTTCAAGAAGGCGGTCAACACCGGCATATGTTTTAGTGAATGAAGTCTGTGAAAACTTTGAAGATCTAGAAGACCAAGGCAGAATACTGGAATCACGACAAGTCAGGTTACTAGCGTTTTAAATAACAGGTGGGAAGTGAGATAGAGCCACTAAAAGCACTTTGATTGCTTTAATTGTAAAAATGTTTTAATTGGTGATATAGTATTTCATATGCCACTCAGTGGCCCCTGTATAGACATCTATCTTTGACCCTCATAACAGAATTAGGAGGTAGTGATGGTTATTATTGCTGCTTTTAGACATGAGGAAACAAGTACAGCAAAATTAAGTAACTTTCCTCAGGTCACATAGCTAGCTGGTGCTAGATGCTAGCTACAAAGTCAATTTTTTTTTTATCACTATTTATGCCGAAATATATCAAATGTCAAGTTTAGATTAGGAGAGATAGAGTCCTTAAATGGAGTTGGAGGAACGTAAATTTCAATTACAGACTGAAATAAATTTTGTCTTTATTTTGTTTGTTTTTGTGTGGGGGAATTCATTGTTGGTCATGGTAGACTAAAGAAATGACTCAGGCCCTTCCCTGTTTTAATCAGTGGTTAGAGTTTTGGCCCCAGACTGAAGGGCCCAGGGTTTGAGTCTAGTCAAAGGCACATACCTCAATTGCAGGCCGATCTCTGATTCCAGGTGTGTGTGGGAGGCAACCAATTGATGTGTTGCTCTCACATTAATGTTTCTCTCTGTGTGTCTCTCCTCCTCCCTTCCATTCTCTTTAAAAAGCAATGGAAAAAATGTCCTCCAGTGAGGATTGATGACAACAACAGAACAATAATAATAATGATAAAATTACCTTCGTAAATGTAAAACACACTAAACTTAAATGTTTGGGCATTTTTAAAAAATATATTTTATTGATTTTTTACAGAGAGGAAGGGAGAGGGATAGAGAGTTTGAAATGTCGATGAGAGAGAAACATCGATCAGCTGCCTCTTGTACACCCCCTACTGGGTATGTGCCCGCAATCAAGGTACATACCCTTGACTGGAATCGAACCTGGGACCCTTCAGTACCCAGGCCAATGCTCTATCCACTGAGCCAAAGCGGTTGGGGCTGGGCATTTTTCTTGATTATCTCTTAGTGTACATATTTATCAACATGAAAGGAGAAGCAGATTATTGTCACAAGTCTCAGTCACCACTGGGGAAGGGAATTAAAAAAAAATTCAAAAGAGAAAATCCATAACAGTTGAGTGAAATCTGGATAGAAGGTAAGAACTGAGATCAAGGCTAAAGGGAGTGATTAGCTTTGTAGAAGAAGAGGAATGAATTTTGAGATAAAAAAAGTAAGTAGGCGATTCATGCAATCATGAGCTTTAAGAGGAGAAACTGAAGGTGTTTACAAGAGATGGTTTCTATCTTTACAGAATGTAGAGTGAATTAGTTTGCAGAGTGTGTGTGTGTGTATGTGCGTGGGTGGGGGGGTGGGGGGGGAGTATGTTGAGAATAGCTCCTGTCTAAAATCTGAAAAATATCTGTGAGCGCCAATTAGAAATTATTGTCATTTGTTAAGAATAAAAGCTCTGGATTGAATAGCATGAATGTGTAATGGGATCAATCAGTTTGGTTTTGTTATTTTTGCTAGCATTCATCCAGATTACTGCAGTGTTAATCATAGAAGAATATTCAGTGAGAAACAAAAACTGCACTAAATATATTAAATAAGGAGAATGCCATTTTCATTAATTTGTAGGTTTTAAGCAAATGGCATTATTTTCATCTTATTTGGTATTTCTTCATTTATGCCATTATTCCAGTCTCTACATCTTCCCATATTATTATTTAAACTAACGACATATTAGTTTCTTAATGTTCAGTAACGTATTTTTAACAAGATGTAATTAAAAATTAACCTTACAGAATAAAACAGTTGGAGTTTTAGCTTTATAAGAATGTGTTTGAATATAGTAAGGAAATAGATTTATATTTTAATATATGTTTTGTGAAAATGTTAAAAAGAAAATAAATATTTAAAGTTGATCTTTTGTTTACAAATTATTTTTTAAATATTATACTGAAATTCAAAGAATTATGTGTATATATATATATATATATATATATATATATATATATAATATACTTTACTGATTTCTCACAGAGAGGAAGGGAGAGGGACAGAAAGTCAGAAACATCGATGGGAGAGAAACATCGATCAGCCGCCTCTTGCACACCTCCAACTGGGGATGTGCCCGCAGCCAAGGAACATGCCCTTGACCGGAATCAAACTGGGGACCCCTCAGTCCACAGGCCGACGCTCTATCCACTGAGCCAAACCGGTTCGGCAAGAATTATATTTTTAATACTGCTATGTTGAAAGAAGAAAAGTCTTCAGGGAAGCTTATCTAATACATGTAACTAAAGCAATATTATGTGTAAAATATGGAGTATGATAATTCAGACAGGTACTTATCATCAATTGAGGTTTATTATAACTTCCAAAATGTGTATCACAAAATAAAATATAGGATATCAGATTATAAATTACCTGTAGTACAGCCTTAACTTCATCACATAATTTTTTTTTATTTTGTATCACATACAAATTTTATTAAAAATGGCCAATACATAATGTATTTATGTAAGAACTGATGCATAATTTTTAAAATAAAGTATGAAATTGTGAAAAGAACAAGCTTAAATGTAAACAAAAACTTAAGTATGTAGCTGAATAAATAATATTAAGTACATAAGCATTTATATATTTCAGCTACTGAACATATATTTGATCCTGAACTTTATCCTATACTGGTGCATGAAATTTGTGCACTTGAGGGAGGGGTTCCTTAGCCTGGACAGCCTAGGAGCTCTCAGGGATGTCTGACTGGTGGTTTAGGCTCGCTGCCTCCTGGACTAAGCCAGTAGTCCAACATCCTTAGCGCTGCCATGGAAGCAGAGAGGCTCCCGCCACCACTGCTATGCTCACCAGCCATGAGCCCAGCTTCTGGCTAAGTGATGCTCCTGCTGTGGGAGCACACTAACCACCAGGGGGCAGTTGCTTCATTGAGTGTATGACCCCTGGTGGTCAATGAGTGTCATAGTGACCGGTTGTTCCACCTATTGTATCCTATCTAATGAAAGAGTAATATGCAAATTTGACCGTACCTTGTCCACACCCACAAGCCATGCCCACACCCAAAAGCCAATCAGGAGCAAATTATGCAAATAAACCCCAACCAAGATGGCTGCTGCCACTGAGAGCAGAAGGAAGGCTTGGGTTTCCCCGGCAACAGAGGAAGCCAAGCCGCCTGCCATTGCCTGCCTAGTCCTCCACTCAATGTTACAAAGTTTTAGTTATAAAAGATACAGAAATGGCAGCAACCACTGAGCTAGAGAGAAGAAGCTTAGGTTTCCCTGGCAACGGAGGAAGCCAAGGTTTCAGCCTGCTATTACTGGCCTAGGCCTCCACTCTAGGCTACAAAGTTTCAAACAGAAATGGCTGCTGCCCCGCAGTGAGCAGAAGGCTTGGCTCCACTCCAGGTTAAAAAGTTTCAATTGTAGACATAGATCAATCCCAGATATCATGACCTCCGCTTGGGTCATTGGGGGGCATGGCCAGTCTGCAAACCTTCACAGGCCCCTCACCCTGGCTGCCCCTCACTCCAAGGGAACTCCCACCCTGGTCTGGGACACTCTTCAGGGCAAACCAGCTGGCCCCAACCCATACACCAGGCCTCATGTGGTCAAAGATCCTGCACAAGATGGCCAGCCGGAGAGGGCTGTTGGGAGGTTCCAGACCCTGCAAGGGAGGGCAATTGTGGGTGATCAGGCCAGGCTGGGAGGGCAGTTGGGAGGGACCAGGCCTGCAAGGGATGGCAGTTAGGGGTGATCAGGCCAGCAGAGGAGGGAAGCTGGGGGCAAACAGGCTGGCAGGGGAACAGTAAGACATCAATTAGGCTGGCAGGGTAGTGGTTAGCAGGTGATCAGGCTGGCAGGCAGAAGTGGTTAGGGGCAATCACGGAGGCGGGCAGGCAAGCAGTTTGTAGCTAGCAGTCCTGGACTGTGAGAACGATGTCTGATTGCCTGTTTAGGCCCGATCGGGCCAAAATGGGCAGTGGGACACCCCTCGAGGGGTCCCAGATTGGAGAGGGTGCAGTCTGGGCTAAGGGACATCCCCCGCCTCCCATGTATGAATTTCTAATAGGATAATAAAAGGCTAATATGCAAATTGACCAAACAATGGAACAACTGGCACAACCAAACAACCAGTCACTATGATGTGTGCTGAACACCAGGCACCTGTGCATGGAACATGGCATTAGCAAGTGAGCAGGGGCACCAGTCCAAGGCAAGGCACTTATAATGTCATCGGGGCAAGCCTCTGGTGGTTATTGAAAATTCTTTTATCCCAGATGAAATGGTCCACCCAGCTCTTGCACCTGCTGCCAGCACCGGCCCTGCTCACATCTGCTGCCGGTCCCCAGCACCACTTTCAATTGCTTGGTGCCAGAAGATGGTGAGAGCAGTGGCTGCTGGCCCAGATCTCCCCTAATGGCTTCTCCACCTCCCACTGCTCCTGAGGGGCAATTAGGGCAGTAGCCACCTCTTGCACCGCTGACAGCCCTGGCCTGCTCACACCTGCTGCTGGCGTCGGCCCCAATTGCTTCAGCAGGTGCAAGCAGAGCCAGTGCCATCAGCGTGTGGGATTGGCAGCAGTGGGAGAGGGGCTGCTGGAAGAGAGAGGACCAGGAGCTATGGTCAGAGGGGCTGGGTAGGGGCATGGATGATCAGCCAAGTCCAGCCCCTATGCCTGCTGCAGCCTTGCGGCCCACAGTTCCTTTCAAGGTTGACAAATTCATCATGCACTGAGCTCCTAGTGCTCATATAACATTCTTGTTCATACAGTTCTGACTGCTCCCATGGCACAGAATATATACAAATATTCAACATCAATATGTGGCCCAGTGGTTGAACATCACCCTATGAACCATGAGGTCACAATTCAATTTTCAGTTAGGGCACATGTTTGGGTTGCAGGCTCCATCCCCAGTACGGGTCATGCGGGAGGCAGTTGATCACAAATTCCCTCTAATCATTGATGTTTCTAACTCTCCTTTCCTCCACCTTCCTCTCTGAAATCCATAAAAAATATATTAAGAAAGAAAAAAGAATTAGGTAAACCAAAATATGACTTTTCTCCTAGACCTGCCTCTTGAGCCAATCTCCTTCTGGTACTGAGTATGCTTGATGTTTTATTTATTTTGCTATTTATTTCCTAGCAATTGCTGCCATGTTAAAAAAATGTTAGATGCTGGAGATCCAATACTAAGTATAAAAGAAAGATGCTCCTACTGGAAAGCATAGAGCTTCTGAAAAAATTACTTCAGCCAGCAATTAGAAAATGCAGACGTCGCCGAAGCCGGTTTGGCTCAGTGGATAGAGCGTCAGCCTGCAGACTGAAAGGTCCCAGGTTCGATTCCGGTCAAGGGCATGTAATGTGGCTGCGGGCACATCTCCGGCAGGGGGTGTGCAAGAGGCAGCTGATCGATGTTTCTCTCTCATCGATGTTTCTGACTTTCTATCCCTCCCTCTTCCTCTCTGTGAAAAATCAATAAAAATATATTTAAAAAAAAAAGAAAATGCAGACGTTCTATAAGTGCTTTGTATACAAAAATTCAAGTATCATAGCAAGTCTCTGAGTTGTATGCTACTCTGTTATTTTCCAGTTAGGGTAGAGTAAGTTCAGTAACTTGGTCCCTTTCACAGAACCAAAACTAGCAGAGAGGGAAACTGGGCTGAGAAAGGACAAATTCTCAATGGTCCTAGGTCCGTGATGGCAAACCTATGACATGCGTGTCAGCACTGACACGAGTAGCCATTTTCGATGACACACTGTCACATGCGGTCACATCAGAGAAGTATGGGGCTGCATGCCAAGAAGGACGTTTTATCCTCGGATACTGCATGGACAGGTAGCTGAGCATGAAACATTTGTCCATGCAGTAGCCGAGCATGAAACATTTGCTATAGTGTAGTGTAGACACTCAATACCAGAGGTCTATAGGCCAAAACAACGGAACTCTGGCACAGAGCATCTAGTTCTGGGACTTCCGGTTAGCCTATTAGGGGATCTTTAACTTCACTTCTGGCAGGTGGAGCAGGGAGAAGCGGAATGCCGTGGGGGACGCATCCCTGGGGGCCCTGTGATTGCCATTACCAGCAACCACATAAGAACATCAACCATCATCCAATCTACTGTTCTGGAGTGTCCTGGATTTCTAATTGACCATCATTACTGAGATAAGTGAGGGCAGGCTGGGAGAGGAGAGGGCCTGTGCTATGGGTGCCATTAGAAATAGCGGCATCCATCTTACTTTATATAAAGAATGTCATTTTGCAGCATAATGCAGACTCCATTTCACCACTATTACTATTGTGCATCCTTATTAAGCCCCATTTCAGCTTATTAACCCTGCCCTTTCCTAAAACACAGTTACATGTGCCATCTTGTGGTCAGTTAGGCTAGTTAAATCCTAATTGCTACAGGGCTAACAGGCTATCAATAATTCTATCTTCTGTCACTGTCCTCCTGATGGAGAACCCCCCCCCCCCAAAAAAAAAAAAAAAAAAACAAGTTTAAGTAAAGGAAGTGGTAATAGCAGTAGCTGACCCTTTCAAGAGACATGGACCAAGATGTATGGCCGTATAGACAAAAATGGCAGATCATTTTGCGTTCTATGTACTGAAATGGTAGTAAGCAGAATGTGGAATATAAATAGACATTTTGAAACTAATCATTCTCAGCTCTTGAAAAAAGGTGAGGATGAAAGGAAAAAATACATTTCCAGGCAGCTACATCTTTATAAGAGCCAATCTAATTCCATCCTTAAATTTATAAAGGGCTCTACAAATTTAACATCGGCAAGTTTGAGCATTGCTTACTCCATAGCTCAGCATGGAAAAGCACTCAGTGAGGGAGAATTTATTAAAGAAACTCTCCTAAGATGTGCACCAGTGCTATTTCACAATATGTAGAATAAAGATGCAATTATTAAGAGAATATCTAAGTTACCATTCAGTAGAAATATCACAAAAGACCGAATAATGAGATTGGACACAAACAAACAATATCAATTAAAGAGAGACATAAGTAATTATAAATATTTTTTATCTCTCTTGATGAAACTACTGATGTTACATCACATGCTCAGTTGGCCATTATTGGTCGATATTCTGATGGTCTCACAATGAGAGAAGAGTTGATAAAGTTAGTATCAGTGCTAACAAGTATATCAGGAAATGAAATATATAAGGTTGTTATACAAACATTCCTTGACCTAAGCATTGATATCTCTAAAGTTGTGTCAGTGAGGACAGATGGGGCACCAAACATAGTGGGGAAAAAGTCAGATTTGTCAGATTGTTTATGGAAGCTATTGGACATCCAATTGTGCCTTCACATTGTATTATCCATCAGGAAGTTTTATGTGCCAAGGCAGGATTCACTGACTTAAAAGACTTAATGTCAGCTGTTACAAAAATAGTTAATTTAATAGCTGCTTGCCCCCTTCACAAGCGAGAATTTTCTGCACTTTTACTGGAGGATGATTTTACCTACAGTGGACTGCTGATGTAAAATAATGTAAGATGGCTGAGCCGAGGCAAAGTTCTTAAGCACTTTGTGGAGGGCTTTGAAGAAATTAAGGTATTTCTTGAGCATAAGAATCTGGGAAACTTTTTTTTAGCTCAATGATAATAAGTGGTTCAACATCCTGATATTTTTAACAGATCTCTGTTCATTTTAATGAACTGAACTTAAAGTTACAAGGTTTTGGCAAAAGTATTGACATTATGTTTGGATACATAAAAGCTTTTGAAAGTAAACTTAAAATTTTCAAGCAATATGTAGAATCTAAAACTTATAAGTATTTTTCTTGAGTAACAAATTATTTGTAGAAGGCCAGTTCAGCTGAACAAAATGAAATGGAACCCTTGCATATAAAGTACCAGCATGTTTTAGACTCATTAGTTAGCCAGTTCAGTGATAGATTTAATCAATTTAGGAACCCAGCACAGACCATAAAAATAATTAAGTATCCTGATGTAGTAGTCTACAGTAGTTTGGAGTTAAATGGTTTCCAGTGGATGCAAATTGATGATTTGGAGATGCAACTTGCAGAATTTCAAGACAGCATCTGGGCTCAGGGGTCTGTCGACTTGAGGTCAAAGCTTGAGAATCTGAAAAGATGCCCCTTGGAGAATCAAGAGGAGTGCCACTATGAACAGGAAATTTGGAGTGCTGGAACCGATTACCAAACACTTTTAGCACCCTGAAAAATATAGCAATGGCTTCACTCACAATTTTTCACTCTATGTACTTTTGTGAGACCTTATTCTCAGTGTTAAATAATATCAAAACCAACAAAAGAAACAGATTGACAGATGAAGTTAGTAGCACTCGCTTGGGCTTGAAGTGTACAAAATAACAACCTTCTATTGAAGGTTTACCCAATAAAATTCAGCAACAAAATAGTCACTAATAGCCAGATTAGTTAAAGAATTTCCTCTCCCCCTCACCTATTTTAGTTCACAGCACCCCACACAAGTTAAATAATATGAAGACCAAAAAAAGAAATTGACTGATAGATGAACAAAGAAGCCACTAAGCAGGTAAGTTAAATAATTAGGTTTTGATTTATTAAATACAGTTATATACTATAATTATACATTTTTTGTTATTTAAATTATAAATATCGCAGAATTATGGTATTTTTCTTGAAGTGACATATCACCCGACTTATGCTTGGTTTTATTTTGCAAATTTTGACACACTAAGCTCAAATTGTTGACCATCACTGTCCTAGGCATAGCATACTTTTCACCAAGTGGTCACTTTCTTTTTATTCTCAGCACAAGCATTCTCATCCTGCGTATTGTAATCTCAGTAAATGTTGGTAAAAGGGTTGAAATATGTTTGTTTCTCTCATTGGCTTATCTGCACATAACCTAGTTCTAGGCAGTCTCAGTCTTCCTTGTAAGTTTCATTTCCTTTTTTGTACTGAAAGTCCCTAATTATTTGTGCCATAGCACATAAGCCTTTAATGCAGAGGTCTGAAAACTTCTTCATACATGGTTTTCTAGCTGTACAGTAAATTTTGAGCATACCTATTTAACATGCATATGTTTATTATAAACTAGAGGCCCACTTCATGCAGCAGTAGGCCTTCCTTCCCCTGGATGCTGGCACTGGCTTCCCTCTGGCTGCCAGCAGGCACCCGTGACCTGGGCTCCCCTCTCAGCCCTGGCTTTGTCTGGAAGGTTGTCTGGTCTAATTAGCATATTACACTTTTATTATTATAGATTACATACATGTAGAATTATAATGCAAAACCAGTAATGATTTTCAAACACAAAGGAATTGATGCTCTGAAAAAATATTTACATGCCTTGTGAATTGATGCTATCATAAACTAATTTCTTAAAATATACTGGAATCAGCTTCATGAACAACAGTGGGTATAAATCTTTATGTCAAACTAGAGGCCCAGTGCAGAAAACTTTGTGCACTCAGGGTGGGGGCTTTCAGTCCAGCCTGCACCCTCTCGTAGTTTGGGATCCCTTGGGGGATGTCCACCGGCTGGCTTAGGCCCGCTTCCCAGGATATTGGACCTAAGCTGGCAATCAGACATCCATCTGGCAATCTGGAAGCCCTCAGGGAATGTTCAACTGACAGCTTCTGCCACTACTGCTGCACTTGCAGCTGTGAGCCCGGCTTCTGGTTGAACGGTGCTCACTCTGTGGGAACGCACTGACCTGCATTGAGCATCTGCTCCCTGGTGTTCAATGTGCATCATAGCGACCAGTTGTTCCACCATTAGAATCAATTTGCATATTACCCTTTTATCATATAGGATTTATTATATAGGATAGTCTTCTTAATTCTCTGGGCTACAGATCCGAGTAGATCACTATTGATCTTGCCTTATAGGAAGACTAATTATGAACTCATGGTTTAGTGTAGAATTCAAAACTCTACCATTGTCCTGTTTTCTTGGATTTGCATACCATTGTCATCAACTTATACTATGATCTTTAAAATCACCTTTGCATTTAATGAAGTTTGCTTTAATTTAATTAGTGTAATACATCTTAATACTGGAGATGCCATTGTCAATAGACCCACTTGGAGATTCTCACTCCCAGACTTAATTGTCTGAATGAAGATCCTGTGGAGGCACCAGTGCCAATCTATGCATTAAATGTGGAAAAACTTAAGTAATTTATTTTTAATATGGAAAATAACAGAAATATAAATGGGGTTCCTCCTTCATCTAATGGATCAATTTACATATCCTAAAGTGTGCTCACTACTATGAAGTCCACAACTCCAATTAAAAACACTAAGCCAGGCCAGCATGGCACAGTCTGAGTGTCAATCTATAAACCAGTAGAACATGGTTCGATTCCCAGTCAGGCAACATGCCTTGGTTTGCAGGCTGGATCCCCAGTGAGGAGTGTGCAGGAGGCAGTCGATTAAAAATTCTTACTCAAATACTAATAAAATAAAAAGTATATAAATTTGGTTTTAATATAGGTATCCTCAAAGTTATAAATGTTTGACACTTGATTTCGTCATAAACTTGAAAGTTCTGGAATTACAGAAAGATATACACAACTCTAAAAGTCTAAAAATCTAACTTTTTCTTCACTATTAATAGGTGTCACAGAAATAGGCATAGTGGTTCTGGAGGTATCTATATAAGTGTCATAAAGAAATATCCAAAATAGGTTATTTATTTATATTTTCAAAAATATACATGTCTTCACTAAAATAAAGACATGCTAAAATGTCAACCCATAAAAACCTTTAAAATTAAAAATCATAGTACTCATATACCTAAGAAGGACAAAAGCAGACTGTTTTAGACGCTGCCGATTAGTCTTCAGAGTCTAAAATAAATGGGGCGGGGGAGATTCAATCAGTCTTTTGCTTATGGTGTGATGGCCTTTTTCCAGACATAATATAATGAGATGTTGATCCTCTCACTGTAAAAAATATAGACCATCATATTTCTAATCTATTAATCCAATTTCAGGTTAAACTGCATTGTTGTAAGTTTTGCATCACCCTCTCACCATACCAAATCAGAATGACTTTCTTTTTAAATATCCCTTCAGAACTCATAGGAAAGCAATGATTTAAAATGTTATGTAGAAAACTTAAGAAGAAATTTCTATAAATAAAGTTTTGAGACAAAGAATCCTGAGTCCACAGAGGGATGCATATTAGAGTTATGAATTCACAAGTTCCAGACCAGTTCATAGGGTCAGCCATTAATGCCTAAAAGATTCTAAAGCATGATAATACATTTAACATATGTATAATTAGAATCCAGGCTAGGCAATAAACATCACTCCCAAGAAGCCCTCAGTATACTGATTTGGTTGCATCACCTCAATCTCTTGGGATAGCTTAGCCTTTGTTCCTTCATAATAAATTTAAGAGAATCTTATTTTGCCCCACACTGTGTAATTTGTTTAGAATTGTATTGATCTACAGAGTAACATGAGAACATTTAATATAATTATTATTTTAGTCTTCCTATACATACCTTTCTAATAGTTTGTATTTATTTTTCAAATGACTTGCAATAAGGGGAAAAACACATATATTTATGAGATAGTCTTGCAGCTCACTTTCTTAAATTTTTATGTCACATATATTTTATGACCATATTAAAAATAAGAATTCTGTTTGTTGGTGTATAGAGAGTGTGTGCATTTTTATCTATCATATTGCCAAATTATAACTGTTAGCTAACTTAAGGATTTTAAGCTATATATATATCAGCCATCTCAATTAAGGTTGGTTTAGTAATATCTAACAAGATAATTAACACACATACCCCTTGCTGTTTACAAATATTAGTTTATTTAATTTATGATAGCACATAATGGAACATGCAGATATAAAAATTATAAATGTATCATTACGTATTGGTAAGAAAAGATCTAAAAGATATTATTAAGTAAAATGATATGGTACTATTTGTGAAACTCTTTATATAAGTTTCCTTTTATATACTGGTAAAGTGTAACTATGTTACCTTTAGAGAGAGCAACTAAACGATTTAGAAACTTGGGCCAGAGGGAAACTTTACTATATATTTTCTTTACTTCCCAGTGTCTTCAAAACATGACAGGCTTTTTATTAAGCTTCTATTAAAATTATTTTAAAAAGCAAAAATAAGATAAGAAGTTGAAATAAAGAAGATCCTAATTATATATAACATCTGGGACAAAAAAGAGAAATAGTTATAACTTACGGGAGCATACAGAACAGAATTGATAATGTGAAATACTAGAGCAGGCATATAGGAGAAACACTGATTCACTGTTTCATAAATCTGAAAAACAAAAAGCAGGAGATGGCAAAGATGAAACATAACAACAACCATTCAGGGTAGAAGCTAGAAATATAAATTAAAATTTGTGCATTCACAGTTGTAACAAATTATTGTATAGAATGTTTCCTCTGGTCCTGAAATTGGCAATGAGGAGTCAAAGGTAAAGATAAAAACTTATTAGTTATCCCCTATCTATAAAAAAGTTGTCAAGGAGCCATGAAGAATCAGATACAGAATGCTTGTCAGTGTCTTCCACTCATTGCCCACACCATCACCACTGTCTTCTACATCCACAGGACCCTGCAGTGGGTGGCAGTGAGGTGAGGGGGATATCGGAACAATGTCATTGGCTGAATTGTGAAGGTTGCAGCTTTTTCTTCAGGTACAACTTCAAGTGAAATGAGCCTGGCTAATCTCCAAAAGAATCGTTTGAAGAGATTAAAGTTGACAGTGGAGGATGAAAGCCTGGCATTTTATTTCGCAGTTAGAAGTCTGTTTCCCCAGCAGCATTGATTAACTGCTCTAAACCCATCTGAAAGATTGGAAAGCTAATTGGAGACAGATAGCAGGATAAAGAGAATGATTAGCATTGGAATGTCCTGAGTTTTGTCATAGCAAAGATGTATCATTTTCAATTGGAGATAAGCTAATGGAGTTGTCCTGCTAGCTACCCAATTCAAGAAGATGGCTTGTTTGTTGAGCGGGGAGGATAAGTGGCAGAATTAGACCTGGATTTTCTCTTTCAGAGGACTGTTGTATGATTCTTAGTGCCACATTAGAGAGGTAGAATCTGAATACCTCTTGTTAAGAAGACATTGATGGACAATCAGTATTAGCTAGAGGTGCAAGAATAACAATCAAGGATGTAACAAAAAACATTGGCAATTAAGTCAAGTAGAATTTCTATTATAATTAAGACCTTGAGAAGGAAGGACATGTAGGTTTTCCTGGAGCAGACTATACATCTTCATCTCACACTGAGGAGAATTTTAAGGGTGGATACAACACACTTTCATAACTCCAAATTCCCAAGATTACAAGTACAGGTGGTGTAAATTTGATTTCTTGCATGGTTTATAATTTTGGATTAACAGCTAATTTATCTGTGGGGTATCTGTCCCTTCACAACCAATTTGCTTTTGCTACTGCATATACTCCAACATATCATCGGCTTGGGGGCCACATTTTATGTTAACTTTTTCACTAGAGTGTTTCAGGTCCATGTGGGCTATCCTATCTAACAAAGAGAGAATATGCTAATTAATCATCATGCCCTCACAAGATGGTGCCGCCCAGTCCCCTTAGCCCCACCTCATCCAGCCTCAGTCCCCCAGGCCCTTCAGCCCCGTAGGGGAAGGCAGTTGGGGGCAATTAGGCCAGCAAGGGAGGGCAGTTGAGGACAATCATGTCTGCAGGGGAGCAGTTAGGCATCATTCAAGCTGCCAGGGGGAGTAGTTAGAGGGCTATCAGATGGCAGGCAGAGTGGTTAGGGGCAATCAGGAAGGCAGGAGAGTGGTTAGGAGCCAGCAATCCTGGATTGTGAGAGGGATGTCTGACTGTCGGGTTATGCCCGATCCCCTGTCTTTATTTTACTAATACTTTCGGTCGTTTTATTTACATTTTGTTTTATTCTCACTTTTTATTAAGATTGTGATTATTAAAAATGTATTTTGCACTTGCTAAATAATATTTTACTTCTTTAATTTTCTTCTAATGTTATAATAAAGTGTGTGTGCATGGGGGAAAACTTTACCTGACTAAAATAAGCTATGCATCATTTTACTTATAATGTATCTTTCATTTACATATAATTAATAATATTCAATAACTTTGATACATGCACACAAGTCACGTTCAGCTTTTCTTTAGGAAGGGAAAGACTTAAAGAGCTGTCAGAGGGCACCAAGTAATAATTTGCATAGTTTTAGTCAGATTACAAAAGGCACATAGATTGCTGCTTAATAAAATGGACATAATTGTAATTTACATTATTTTAATATAATTCATGTACATTTTACCACTTATATATTTAGTCTTAATTTGTTTATTGAAAAATAGTAAACTGATGCTTACTTCTGAGGACCATTTATTTTTTATAGGATATATACATATCCATTCCACTTTCCTTTTTTCATATGTTGAATATTTAATGAAAAATAGTTTTATATCTTGAAAATCCTTAATAATATGAAGTACATAGTTATTTAGTTAATATTAAAATTTTATTGTTGAAAGTATTACATATGTCCCTTTGTTTCCCCTTTGACCATTTCTAGCAAACTCCCATCCTCACCCTAGGCCTTCACCACCCTATCTTCTATGTGCATGAGTTAATAACATACATACAAGTTCTTTGATTTATCACTTCCCACCCACCACCCACCTTAGCCTTATCTCTGAGATTCTGCAGTCCATTTCATGCTTCTGTGTCTCTGGATCTATTCTTGAATGTATTTATTTAAATCTCACTCACTTTATCTACATTTTTAGTATTCTAAATTTATTGTGATTATAGTTATAAAATGAACTTTAATAATTCTAAAACAATAATATGTAATCTCATCATAGAAACAAATTTACATGTGTTCATATTTTGATACCTTTCAGTGTTAAAAATAAAGATAAAATTTGAAAAACCATCTTATTTTACCAAATAAAATAATAATATGCAAATTGACCATACTTCTGCTACACCCACAAGCCAAGCCAACCAGCCACATCCACCAGCCAATCAGAAATGAATATGCAAATAAACTCAACAAAGATGGCTGCCAGTCATAGAGAGTAGGAGGGATGCTTGGGTTTTCTCGGCAATGGAGAAAGCTGAGCTTTCCGCCTGCTCTTGCCAGCTCAGGCCTACACTCAATGCTAAAAAGTTTCAATTACAGAAGATAATGACAACAGCCACAGAGCTGGAGAAAGCAGGAGGCTTGAGTATCACCCAGAGATGGAGGAATCCAAGCTTTCCACCTGCCCGGCTGGCACAGGCCTCCACTTAAGGCTACAAAGTTTCAATTCTTGAAGGTAAATAAACACCAACAGAAATGACTGCTGCCACAGAGCAAGCAGAAGGCTAGGCTCCACTCTAGGCTACAAAGTTTCAATTGTAGAAGAAAAATAAATCCCAGATACCAGGGCCTCCTTTTGGGTCACCAGGGGGCATGGCAGACTGCAAACCACCACAGGCCCCTCTCATCCAGGCCACCCCACACCCCAAGGGAACCCCTACCCTATTCCAGGACACCCTTCAGGGCAAGCCAGTTAGCCCCTACCCATGCACCAGGCCTCTATCCTATCTAATAAAAGAGTAATTTGCAAAGTGACCATCACTCCAACACACAAGAAGGCTGCCCCCATGTAGTCAAAGATCCTATCTCCACGTGGACACAAGATGGCCACCACAAGATGACCAGCAGGGGAGGGCAGTTGGGAGGGACCATGCCTGCAAGGGAGGGCAGTTATGGCTGATCAAGTCTGCAGGGGAGGGCAGTTAGGGGTGACCAGGCCAGCAGAGAAGGGAGGTTGGGAGTGACTGAGCCTGCAGAGAAGGGCAGTTAGGGGGGACCCAGCCTGCATGAGAGGGCAGTTAGGGGGGACCCAGGCCTGCAGGGGAGGGCAGTTAGGGGCAAACAGGCTGGCAAGGGAACAATTAGGCATCAATCAGTCTGGCAGGGGGGTGTTTAGGGGATTATCAGCCTGCCAGGCATAAGCAGTTAGGGGCAATCAGGAAGGCAGGTAGCCGAGTAGTTGGGATCCAGCAGTCCTGGATTGTGGGAGGGATGTCTGACTGCCTGTTTAGGCCTGATCCCACCTAAACAGGCAGTTGGACATTCCTCAAGGAGTCCCAGATTGGAGAGGGTGCAGGCTGGGCTGAGGGACTCCCCCCCCCCCCAACCCCTGTGCACAAATTTTGTGTACCGGGCCTCTAGTATAAATTTAATATTCCATGTTATCCTGTGAAAAAAAACCTTACAGAGAAACCTTATTTAAAATGAAGTAGGGAGGCCAGAAAGCAGAACTCTCGCTTAAGACCATCTGCAATGGAAGTATAACTAGGAGAACTCTGTGATAGCCTTACCGGCTTCCTCTTCTCCTCTATGAGAGGTTCCTCTTTACCATTCTGGATTGTAATTCTTTGTTGTTCCCAAATAAATTGATTTTTCTGGGAAACTATCTGGCTGAATTTTCTTTTAAGGCCTGCAATTCTTTATCACAATTAAATTTACTCTGAGAAAAATATTTAAAAAATATGTACATACATCTATACTAGGAAATATGGAATTGGGATTCCATAATGAAATAAAAATATTAATCTTGCAAACTAATAGAATGTTGAAGTATGAATACTATTTTGTATTCCTGTGGTATTATTCAAGTTTGCGTAATAATTCAAAGTTAGATAGTGCTTTGTCAGGATAGAATTGACCAAACTTTGTCCACGTGGAAATAGTGTATTTATAAAACATGACTTACAGAGCACACAGTACAGACTTTCCTGTGGTTCTGAATAATATTTTAAATTTGTTTTGGTAAATATAATATCCTTCTCTCATATATATATGAGGCTAATTTCTCAAATTAAAGCTGAAAACTAATTTATATTAGTGATATATTTTTTAAAACCATCTGTCATAATAATATCATTTTTCTCCTAATACTGACTAAAAAAGTTACATTTACCTTTCACATCTCCCTTTGTATTATATTTTGAAAGGAAAGGGAGAGGTATTTATATGTAAAAAAATACCTTTTACAATTTTGTTCTGAAAAAAAAAGATTTTTTTTTTGGAAAATCTTTCCAAGTAAAAATAAAACATATCCTTAAAATATAAACTATCATAACCAAGAGCAAACTTGCTAAACTATAAACTGTAGCACAATACACTTGCATATATAATTGACTCAATGGCAAATTATATGACCTAGTTTTATGTATGCAATTAGTAGTTCTACTAAATCTCTTACTCTGAATTACTGAAAATATGTTGCTGCCCATGAGAACCATGAGAGAGGTACTATCTATTTTAAGTTTGCCTTAATAGCAGGTTATGATAAGCTTTAGGATATTTTCATTCATTTAGTAATTTATCAATATCTGAGAACAGTAGGCTATATCTAATGTATTGCATAAAGTGCATCTCATATCTATTTTTAGTAAATAATTAGCAAGAGATAAAAATAATTCCTTTTCCCCCTCTCTCTTGAATCCCTAAATTAAACTTAACTAGTAGAGAAGCAGAGATTAAATGACCTTTTTTTTCATAACTGAAAAATAATCACTTTATTTATTTATTTTTTTTAGGATAGAAGTGATATTTGGTTTTCTACTATAGTAGTGTAGGTTTAAGGAAAAAAGGTTCATCCCAGTATTTTGGCTCATATATTAAGCAAAAGTTTGCACCTCAATTGAACACATAAGAAGAGAACTGGGTGAGGTTTTACATTTTGGTTTTAAGTATTATATAGGTGAGTATACTCAAGACAACTGAAATGTTCATGATATTTAAATAAAGGAATTGGAATTAAATTTCATTGAGGTAAAAAATTTTCCAACCTTCTTTGTTACTTTAATTCTATTTTAGTATAACAAACAAATTAGCAACCATGCAACTTCTTAATGACATGTTTGTAATTTTTAAAGATTTTGCATCCTATTTTACTTCTAAAACCTGGAAAAAGATATTTTTACATATAATATAGACAATTTATATTAAAATTTTTAATTAAATTTAAATCATTTATTATTAGTCATCAGTCTATCAAAGTGCTTGCTTATTTTACATAGTAAAGTAGTTCATTCTTTATAAGTGAGGTAATAAATATACATTTTTCCTGTGGCATTAACTATAGTATAACAGAATGTTTATTCTGTTATACTATAGTTATTAAGGCTAATAAGTAAACAAATTTTTTTTTAATCTTTATTGTTCAGTTTATTAATTACATTGTTTCCCCTCTTTATCCCCCTATAGCTTCCCTCCACCTTGTACCTATCCCACCCTCCACCCTCACCTCCCCCTCCCCAATGTCCTCTTCCATTGTTACTAGATTTTTGTCCAGTCTCTTGCTGCACTTCCCACAACCCTTTGCTCCCCAAGAATTGTCAGTCCATTCCCTCTCTATGTCCATGTCTCTGTTATATTCACCAGTCTATCCTGTTCAACAGCCTATCAATTCACTTGATTTTTATGTTCATTTGTTGATAGATGTGTATTTGTTGTTGCTAGTTTGCACTTTTACCTTTTTCTTCTTCCTCTTCTTAAAGAATATCTTTCAGCATTTCATATAATGTTGGTTTGGTGGTGATGAACTCCTTTAGCTTTTTCTTATCTGCGAAGCACTTCATCTGACCTTCAATTCTGAATGATAGCTTTGCTGGATAGAGTAATCTTGGTTGTAGATTCTTGCTGTTCATCACTTTGAATATTTCTTGCCACTCGTGTCTGGCCTGCATCGTTTCTGTTGAGAAATCCGCTGACAGTCGTATGGGTGCTCCCTTATAGGTAACCAACTGTTTCTCTCTTGCTGCTTTTAATATTCTCTCTTTGTCTTTTGCTCTTGGCATTTTAATTATGATGTGCCTCGGTGTGGTCCTCTTAGGGTTCCTATATATTGGGGTTCGGTGCACTTCTTGGAATCCTAAGTCAATTTCTTTCACCAGGTGTGGGAAGTTTTCAGTCACTATTTCTTCAAATAGGTTTTCATTGTCTTGGCCTCTCGCTTTTTCTGGCACCCCTATAATTCGGATGTTGGTATGCTTGAGGTTGTCCCAGAGGCCCCTTACACTATCTTCAATTTTTTGGATTCTTTTGGTTTCTTGCTTTTTCAGCTGAGTGGATTTTCCCTCTTTGTATTTCAAATCTTTAACTTGGTTCTTGGGGTGCTCCAGGGCACTTTCAGGTCTTTGTATAATATTTTTTGTTTCAGTCAGTGTATGCTTAATTTCTGGTTGGTCCTTTTTCATATCCTTGAGAGTCTGCTTTATATCCTTGAGGGTTTCTTTCATTTCCTTGTAGGACTCATTCATTTCCACATTGGTCTTAATAATTTCTTTGCAGCTTTCGTTTATATCCTGGAGGGTGTTGTTCATTTTCTTGTAGGACTCACTCATTTCCTTTGTGGTCTTGCTTATTTCCTTATAGGCCTCGATCTTTTGCTGGAACCTCTTAAAAAACCCTATAACCGTGGTTCTGAATTCCATGTCCAGTCGTTTTTTTTCCTCCATTTCTTTCACATCTGATTTCTTTCCATGTTGCTGCATGGTGGCTGTTTCCCTGAGTTGGTCAATTAGCTTTGTGTGGTAGACGTGCTACAAGGGACAGTGGCTCAGCCTCCCCAGTTACCTGAGGTGGATATGGGTTGCACAGTCTTGCTGAAGTTAAGCTCAGTTAATCGTTGTTAGCACTTGGAGGGTTGACCTCCAGGCCAATTGTCTGTGAAGCTCAGCTGTGCTCAGGTTGGGTGGGCGGAGTCTCCGGGCCAAGCCGACAGCGTTTGCTCTGCCCTATGCGGCCCCAGGGACTCTGTGCCGGGGGCAATGGCCGCCAGCACCTCTGAGAGAGAGCCGCTGTGGAGCTTCACAGGCTGCCGGTTGCTGGGGAATTCAGACTTTCCCAAAATGAGTCTGCATGCGCAATGTCTCACCCAGGATCGTAAAACAAAGCAGTCTGACGGTTTTCCGAATGAGAGGCAAGTCGCGGTGTGCTCTCTGCGCCGCCACGCAGCCGAGCTGCTTGCGCGCGAGCTGCCGTCTCCACAAGCCGGGAGACCCGGCAGCACCCGAGCTTCGGCGTGCCCTCCCACTGTCCAGTCTTCACCCCGTGTGATAGTGGGTTCTCTGGACTTCGCCCAGAGCTGGAGAATCAGTCCAGTAGGACGCCTTTGTCTCCCCGTTCCAGAAAACTGGCCGGTTTTCAGCCGCCCGCCCTCTCCGCGGAGTGCGCTCCAAACCTCTCTCCGGGCGAATCTTTCAACGCTGTCCGCCACCGCTCCTCCGGGTCACAGTGTCTTATCTTCACTTTTATTTGTGGAATTTTCACTCGGCGAGCTTTCTGGTGATTCTGGAAGGTGTTTGTTCTTTCGTTAAGTTGTAGTATTAAAATTGCTGATTATGACGGCAAGATAGGTGTTTTGCCTTTGCCGCCATCTTAGTTCTCCCTCAGTAAACAAATTTTAATTCACTCAATGGTAACTCATTTCTCCTTCAATGGTTTATAATCATTTTAATACTGTATATAAGATGGCTGCTGCCCATGGCAGGCCAGGGCTAGGGTGGAGCCCGCCAGCAATGGTGGTCCAATCACAGGGCAATGGCTGGGTGCCCAGGACTGGTAAATTTGCAGATGCAGACGGGGCAGGCAGCACCTCATATAGCCTGCAGGGTGCAGGCCACCATGGACCTGGCAGACCTGGCGGGCAGTGCCTGATGCTCCTGGGGAGTCAAGGCATGATAGGGACCAGGCAGGCTTGGCAGGCAGTGCCTGGTGCTGTCTGTGGGGCCCAGGCTGTGATCAGGACTGGGCAGGCCTGAGAGGCAGCACCTGATGCTGTCCACAGTGATTGGGGTTGGGCAGGTGGCACGAATAACTCCTGATGCTGCTTGCTATGTCCAGGTGGTTATAGGGACTGTGCAGTTCCAGCAGGCACCTTTTGATGTTGCCCATGGGGTCCAGACAGCTATCGGTATGGGGCAAGCAGCATAGATAGCACCTGACGTTTCTCATGAGCTCCAGGCGGCAATCGGGACAGGGTAGGCATAATGGACAGTGCCTGATGTTGCCTGCAGCATCCAGGCATCAATTGGGACCAGGCAGGTGGTATGGACAGCACCTGATGCTGCCCACAGGGTCCAGGCATGGATTGGGACTGGGCAAGTGGCATGGACAGTGTCTGACACTGTCTGCGGTGTTCAGGTGGTGATTGGATCAGGCAGTTCCAGCAGGCAACTGCTGAAGCTATCTGAGGGGCCCAGGTGGTGATTGGGACCAGGCAGTTCCAGCAGGGAGCTCCTGATGTTGCCCCCAGGGTCCAGGCGGCGATCGGGATCTGGCAGGCTGCATGGGCAGTGCCTGAAGTCGCTGGGGGGTCCATAGGCAGGGGTGGCCAGGGTCTCCAGGATCACTGTCGGCCCCTGGACTGCCTGAGGACACACTGGTGGAGCAGGCCTGGGTTGAACATTTTAATGAAAATGGGATGCCTGTGTCCTGCCCCACCATGCCCTGTCCCTGGAGAGGAGAGGGAAGAGGGCAGTTAGGAGGCACCTGGGCTCCGAAGTGCCTGAGAACAACCTGCAGGCATGCTATCAGGAAGAGGTGCTGAATCATGAGGATGCAGAGCGCTGGCTAATGGAGGTGAGCAAAGGTGCAGATGAGACGGCTCTTGCAGGCTCTGAGGTGGAAAAGTGCATCTACAGCCTGATGGACAAAATCGCCTTTCTGAAGAAGGTGCATTAGGAGGAGATCACCAAGCTGCAGGTGCAGATCCAGTATGCTCAGATCTCCGTGGAGATGGACGTGTTCGCCAAGACCGAGCTCTCTGCTATGCTCAAGGACAATCACACCCAGTATGAGAAGCTGGCTGCCAAGAACATGCAGAATGCTGAAGAATGGTAGAAGAGCCGCTTTGCCATGTTGACTGAGTGCTCTGACAAGAACACCTATGCAGTGCCGACCAGCAATTGCTCAAGCCCAAGACCCTGGAGATGGAAACATGCCGGGGCATGAACGAAGCACTGGGAAAGCAGCTGCAAGAGCTGGAGGATAAGCAGAACTCCGATGTTAGTGCTCTGTGGGACATGATCAACAAATTAGAAAATGAGTTGAGAACTACAAAGAGTGAAATGGCACGATATTTAAAAGAATACCAGGACCTCCTCAATGTTAAGATGGCTTTGGACATTGACATTGAAGCTTATAGGAAACTCTTGGAAGGTGAGGAGTCCCTGCTCCATTTCACCAGCATGGGAAGCATAGCTAGAGGCTACTCACAGAGTTCCCAGGTCTTTGGTGATCTGCTTATGGTGGTTTACAGACTAGCTCCTATCATCTGCTTGCTCCTTGCTTTTTTAATACCCCCGCAACATCCAGGAGGAGCAGATTGAGGCTCCAAAAGCCGAGGAAACTAAGGATGAACCCCCTTCTGAAGGAGAAGCTGAAGAGGAGAAGGAAGAGGCCGAGGAAGAGGAAGTAGAGGAAGAGGAAGAAGGTGCCAAGAAAGAATTTGAGGATGGAGAGGAGAAAGGAGATAAAGGTGAAGAAGAAGATGCTCAAGAAGCTGAGGAGAAGGTGAAGTAGAAGCTGCCCAAAAAGATAAAGGTGCTAGGGAGGAGCAAGCAACCAAGAAGAAAGATTGAGCCCCCCTTTCCTTAGTTATTTCAGGAATAATCCTCCCAATACTCAACCCCATCACCAACCAAGCAGTTGAGTCCCCAATACTATATGAATTAAAGTTGGACATTAAATATTATGCTATTACTTTTCTCCATATACAGAGTATCAGTTTGTCTGCAGAGTGGCTTCCTGGCTTGCTGCCAGCCTGTGCATGGTCTACACTTATGAGTTCAGGACTATGACAATGTGAATAATTCATACGTTTACAATAAAAACACATGAATACACAAATTCACCAATGTTAATGTTAAAATTCATGGAAAAATAGTTCTTTGAATCTTTGGTGGTTAAAAATTAAAAACCTCAAATCATGTGTAATAAACAGTTAATAAAGTTACACTGTATGACAAAAAAAAAATACATTAGGGGCTAGGAAATGTTGAAGGACCTGGGAACCATTCCCAGATCAGGAAGGGAAGTCACAGGATATATATTATTGCTACAAATACTGTATTTCCTACTATTTACAACATATACAGTGTAATGTATTAGATACCTTCCCATCTCATGAAGTACATATTCTCATAGGTAATACTGGTAGATATGTTATAGTTATGGCAGTATGTTATAGCCTATCCTATATAATAACAGGGTAATATGCGAGTTGATCCTAAGGCAGAAAAACTTGGAACGACCAGTTGCTATGACATGCACTGACCATGAGAGGTCAGACACTTAATGCAGAAGCTGCCCCATGGTAATCAGTGTGCTTCCACAGAAGCTGGCTCATGGCTGCCAGTGCAGCAGTGGTGACGGTACCCTCTCCTGCTCCCAAGGGCTCCTGGGCTGCCAAAGGAATGTCCAGCTGCCAGCTTAAGCTCAATCTCACATGGAGCAGGCCTAAGATGATAGATGGACATCCCCTGAGGGGTCCAAGACTGTGAAAGGGCACAGGCTGAGCTGAGAGACACCCCCACAAGTGCACGGATTTTCATGCACTGGGTCTCTAGTCTATATTAATAAAAGGGTAATATGGTCATTCAACCATGAGATGTCCCAGATGTCCTACTGGTCAAAGCCATGGTGGCAGGGCCGAGGCAGAGGTGATTATGGGTGATCAGGCCAGGAGGGGAGGGCAGTTGGGGGTGATCAGGCTGGCAGGGGGTACAGTTGGGGGCAAGCAGGACAGCAGGCAGAGTGGTTAGGGGAGATCAAGCAGACAGGCAGGTGAGCAGTTAGGAGCCAGTATTCCTGGATTGCTAGGGGGTTGTCCGACTGCAGTTTAGACCTGATCCCACAGGGGTCCCAGATTAGAGAGACTAAGGGACACACTCCCCCTCCACCCCCCTGTGCACAAATTTTGTGCGCCGGGCTACTAGTATAGATATATAATTTTATATATAAACTAGAAGCCTGGTGCATAAAATTCATGCACAGGGGGTCGCCTCAGCCCAGTCTGCACCCTCTCTAATCCAGGATCCCTTGGGAGATATCTGACTGCTGGTTTAGGCCCAATCCTGGGAATCAGGCCTAAACTGGCAGCCGAACATCCCTCTCACAACCCTGTACTGCTGGCTCCTAATCATTCACCTGCCTGCCTGCCTGGTCACCCCTAACTGCCTCCTCTTCCAGCCTGATCATCCCTCACTGTCTCTACATGTTGGCCTGATGGCCCCTAACTGTCCCACATTGCTGGCCTGGTCACCTTCAACTGCCCCAGGCTGCTGGCCAGGTCACCCCCAACTGCCCCCCATCAGCCTAGTCACCCCCAATTGCCCCCCCTGCTGGTCTGGTTGCTACACAGTCTGCTTGTTTAGTCATTTGGTCATCATTCACTAATGCCCCTACCAGCCTTGTCATAGGCAGCCATCATGTGAGGGTATGATGGTCAATTTGCATATTTCCTCTTTACTATAAAGGATATAAATATCTATATTATAAAAGGCCAGTGATCAAACAACTGGTCACTAGGAGGTGCATTGATGGGTCCTGCAGTGTGGCAGGTTTCTGGGTTCTGTGATAAGGCAGGAGGGACTCTTGAGTCTTGCAGCATGGTAGGTCTGGGTCTTGTGAGATTTCACAAGTTGGGCTTCTAGTTATATTTTTATAAATATACTTTCACTTGCTCTACTCTAGTTGAACCCTGATTGATATGGACATGAAACTTCAATTAGCATCGGTACAAATTTTCATCATAAAATTTGGCAGGACATAACATATATAAACTTTTTTACCTGATTGAAGGCAGAAAAAACTATGTAAAGGAATTTCAAAATCAGAGTATGGTAGTGCCCTGTTGCATAGAAGATATGTTTCAAAACACTCAGTGATGCTGAAACCACAGATAGGACAAAATCCTATATATACTCTTTTTCCAATACATATACTAGTATAGCTATGATAAAGTTTAATATATGAATTAGGCACATAAATATTAATAATAATAACAAGTAGAAAAATTAAATTGATAACCTTACCTTTTCACTTACAGGAAGCACTTTACAGCTTTTCTTTGGCATACCCAAATTGCCAGGATCATTAAATCTTGTGCTTAGGGGCCATTATTAAGTGAAATAAGAGTGACTTGAGCACAAGCACTGCAATACTATTACAGTTGATCAGATAACAGAGATGGCTACTGACTGACAGGTGGAGAGATTACACACTGAACAAAGGTATGGTTCATTTTCTGAGAGGGAACAAGATGGTGAGAGATTGCATCATGGTACTCGGAAAGGCATGCCACTTAAAACTTATGAATTGTTTAGCTTTGGAATTTTTCATTTAATATTTTCGGATTGTTATTGAACATAGGTAACTGAGACAGCAAACATAAAAACTGCAGATAAGGGGGACTCTGGTAAACCTCATTAGGAATCTCAACAATGTGGTGGCTGGATTATTATTTTTTTAAAGATTCAGTTTCTTTCTAAAGGTAATTTTTGATCTTCTCCAAAATGAAAATGACCAATATGTATTGTTCTGAAATCCTTAGTTGCTATCAAGATATTTTCTTAGATATATTTAAAAAATGGTAGCAGAGGAATCTGGCCAGTGTGCTCAGTGTTTGAACACTGACCTATGAACCAGGAGGGTATAGTTCATCCCTAGTCAGGGCACATGTGGGATTGCAGGCTCAATCTTCAGTAGGTGGCATGCAGGAGGCAGCCAATCAATGATTCTCTTTCATCATTGATGTTTCTATCTCTCTCTCCCTTTTCTGAAATCAATAAAAATATATTTTATAAAAATTTTATCTGAGGAACATGATTCTTTAGATGAATCAAATCTGTGAGGTCCTTAGTACATGCAAAGTGATGTAATAAATACTGTGAAGATATCAAACTATATTTGTAATCTAAGGTTTAATATCAAGTGATCATTTTTTTCTGAAATTGATTTTCTATTTTAATGAATTTGTTATTAGTTATCCACTCATGGATACTCTCATAAATATGCTAACTCCTGAAATCTCTATTACTTCCTATATCAAATATTGAATTAAGTTCTACACACCATAAATTTAATATAGTCTCCAATGAGCTTAAATCATCATCTACTAATTCAGATAAAATTGTACATTGCAAATATAACCTTCCTAATCAGTAACATAATAAATTAAATCCAAGTCAATATATTTGGCAAGTCTACTTCATAAACTGAATAAAAAATGACATTATCTATAGCATATTAATATAAACTTAAATCACACACTGAAACATGTATAAACCCCTGAAGTGAATCAAGTGATTATAATAAAAAGCTAGTGGAGAGCTTCAACAGGATTATTTAAATTAATAAGATAATAACATGAAAAAACCTTCAAAATTAAGTTCAAAATTACACTTGATACAGCACTCAGGTAACTATGGAATGACACAATAAATTTAAATGTTTAAGTTTGCAAATCACATTAGTAACTTACATAAAAATCCCTAATAATAGGCTTAAAATTTATTATTTTATCAAGGAACAAAACATGGAAAGAAGCAAAACTTAGAAGTTCTAATCATAGTTTACCTAACTTTCTTTTATTTCATTGGACTAAATATTACCTGCTGCATCCTACGTTAGAATGATGACAGTAAAGGAAGAGAGGAAAATACCCTATGGGGTGTGATTTGAAGAAGCCTAAATGGCCGTGCTAAACTGGAACATTACCTCCCTTGCCCCTTGTGAAATTTTTGAGTGTTTTAAAAATGGAAATAAGAATAATAAAGAAACTTACTCTTAAAACATATTTAAAAACCAGGAGGAGGAAAGGTAATGAACTAATCTTCCATTTCGAGATGTACCTCACATTATCTTAGTAAGTTAGAAAGTTGCTGGTTTTGAAAGTTTTAAAAAAAAAGTTGTGAGAGTTAATGTCTTAAGGAATATGAACAAACTAGATTAGATCAAGAGGCAAGAATAAGTTTCAAAACATTGTACAACTTGAAGGATGCCAATTGGGAGATAAGATGGAAACAAACTGGATAAGAGAGACTTTGTATATTTTACATGCTGCATCAGTCTACTGATGACATGTGTGAGTTGCCTAGTAAGCATACTCTTGCATATATCATTGGAAATATCAAATGTCAGGGGAAAGGCAAGAGTGAATTTTGCATGCATGCAGGAGAGTTGATCAGTTTCCCAAATATAATAAAATAATGTTTCATCTTATATATTGTTTTTAAATACTGATTTTTCTTTCTACAGCAACTTTAATTGAATGTCTGAAAAAAATTAAAACAATCTACTTTTTTCTGGTAAAAGTTAAGTAGTTTCTTGTCAAATAAAAATGCTATTTCTTAAAATAAGAGGGCAGGTATGTTAATATAACTTGCACATATTTCTTAAGTCTTACCGGATGATTGGATGAGATGATCTTGTCCATCAAACCCTGAGATTTTATGATTTGTGATTATATCACTTTTTCTTGTGCAATTGGAAATGTGATATATCACAACAATTCTAATTAGGTAGTTCTTTTCTAATCATAGAGATTTTTATGCCAAGTACACAGTTGTAAATAAGAACAAACAATTCTAAGAGACTCTATTTTGAACATGTTAATGAATGGCTCCTTGGGACTTCAAGTACCAGGGCCAGAAGTTCACAAACTAGTTGGAAGAATAGGTAAAAGATGGCAAGACAAGCATGCTTGATATAGACTATTTACCATGTATCAGTTCTGTACCTAAGGCAAGTCAAACAATTTTATGAGGATTGAAGAAAATATTCTATATGCAACCACTTCCCGAAGTATACAATATTATACAAATTTAAATGTCTACTCTTAAATATTGTGTTAATCTTGTATTCAGATTAATGTTCCAGGAATACATATGCATTTTTATATCAAATTCTACACCTTTGTAAATCCTGTGCTTTTTAATATTGCAGGAAAAAAAAATGTCTTTCTAGAAAAAAAATGGTAGAAGAAAAGAAAAAAAAAAACACAAAACTCATCTTTCCTGGGTTTCTAGGCTTCTAGTATTTTTGGCCATATGCAGATGTACAAAGTGATGCACTTTTAACTTCACACCAGGTGCTTTGTTTAGTGAGCTATAAGTGTAGGACTCACACAAATTAATCATAAGCCTGTATAAATAATTTTCAGTGAAAGAAATTTCAGAGAATACAAACACATGCTGAATGATTAGCTTATAGCAGTTAATGGAGAAAATGGTGTGAAGGATGATTTGAATCATAATAAAGTCTGTTTCTCTGAACTAGTTTTATTTCTTCAGTTTTCACCCCCTCATCATTTTAGTGGCCTGACCATGTCTGCTATTTCTTGGTGTACACCAATTAAAAGTACAGAAATATTTCTCATGTAAAATAACTAATTGGCCAGAATCAAATTTTATACTTAGTACTTAGTAGATTTCCTTTTGAATTCCATTGCTTTTGTGAAGCTTGGTCCTTTTCAAATTATATTGCATTAATAGAACGTTCAAGAAAACTGAAAGGAGGTCCTAAAAGGTAGAGCTTAAAACAATCAGAAAACTATTTTTTACAGTTGGTACAAGAAATTATAAAAATTAAATTCTTAAAACACAGTGCTATTTAATATAGTAAAAACTGAGTAATATTGAAAGTATATTGATTTTTACAAACAAATTTATATTTAAAGATAATTACTAAAAAGCCCACTTAGAAAATATAACTACTTGTAATCACTCCTATGGAGCAAATTGAAAAAATATATTTGCACATATGAATATGAATTTATTAAATATTTTCTATCATATATATGTAAATTATAAAATAAATATTTTGATGAGATATTAGTATTTCATAAAACATATTTTAGAAACGATGCACTGGATTGGGGATGCAGTCATTTATATAAAAGTCTCATATATTCTGAATTTCAGATATTAAATTATAATAGATAGGAACCACAATTATAAAACTACCAGAGGCCCAGTACATGAAATTTGTGCATGGGGAGGGGGTGGTGTGTGTGTCCTTCAGCACAGCCTGCACCCTCTCCAATCTGGAACCCGTTGAGGGATGTCTAATTGAAACGGGCAATAAGACATCCCTCTCACAGTCCAGGACTGCTGGATCCCAATTGCTTGCCTGTCTGCCTTCCTGATTGCACCTACCTGCTTCTGTCTGCCAGCCTGATCACCCATAACTACTCCCCTGCCAGCCTGATTGATGCCTAACTGCTTCCCTGCCAGCCTGTTTGCCCCTAACTGCCCTCTCCTGCAGGCCTGGTCCCCCCTAACTGTCCTTCCCTGCAGGCCTGGTTGCCCCCAACTAACTTCCCCTGCTGGCTTGGTCCTTTCCAACTGCCCTCCCTTGCTGACCTGATTGCCTACAACTACCCTCCCTTGCAAGTCTGGTCCCTTCCAACTGCCCTCTCCTGCTGGCCATTTTTTGTCCACATGGGGGCAGCCATCTTTGACCACATGGGGGCAGGCATCTTGTGTGTTGGAGTGATGGTCAATTTGCATATTACTCTTTTATTAGATAGGATTATATGAGTTATTTTCCCTGTTTTGTGTTACCTTAATAACATTGTAAGATCATTTGTATCTATTCACTTGCCTGGAGACATATTTTAATTTATTAATAAATTATAGGTTTTAACTGCAATTTAGATCAGTGTAATCTGAGAGTTTGTCATTTCATGTGTTCTGCTAATTACCCTATCCAAAATTTCACCTCCCCAACCAGTCATCCATCTCCTCCTTGCTTTAGAATTTTTTGTAGCTGTTACTACTATCTATGACTACATGTTTGTTCAGTCTCCCTTCTACACTGTCAGACCCATGAGAGTTTTGTCTTTGTTCACTACTGTGTCTCATGTTCTAGAAGAGTGACACATAAAAATGTGTTTAGTAAATATTTGTTGAATAAGATATCCAAGTGCATAGAATTACTTCTAATCTCTGATCTCTTATCACTTCCTTAATCAATAAATTACATTGATATTTTTGTGTACGTTTCTAAGATATCACTTGAAAAAAAAATCTTTACTATTGAAAGTATTCCAGGAGCAACCAAGATGGCAGCATAGGTAAACACCTATTGTTCTGCCCCGCACAACAATTCAAAAACTACAACAAAACAACAAAACAAACATCACCCAGAATCACAGGACAGCTGGCTGAGTGAAAACTCCACAAATAAAAGTAAAGGTGGGACACTGAGACTCAGAAGAGCAGCAGAGCACAGCCTTGAAGATACGCCTGGAAAGAGAGGTTAGGAGACATGGCCTCGCGGGCTGTAGGGCTGGAGCAGCAACCCCGGCTGGATTTCTCCAACAGGGAGGGTGGAGATGTCCCACTGCATGGATTTCCCAGTGGCAGGTGAGGTCCGAGGTACGGGGGACACACCCTGGAAGCCGGGCGCGGCAGAGGTATCCTAGTCTGAGGAGAAACCGGGTTGCTTGGAAAAGCACTTAGCCCGCATAAAGTGTGTGATAGCACAGACGCGTGACTTGCTCCCTGGCGACTTGCCCCCTGATCCCGGAAACCACCGGACTGCTTTGTTTTACAACCCTGGGCGAGACTTTGGGTGTGCAGACTCATTTGGGGAGAGGCAGAGTTGTCTGGTAAGGGGTAGAGACAAGCAGCTTTCTCTTGGAGGTGCCGGTAACAATTGCCACTCAACGGAGACCCACGCGCAAGTGCCAGACATAGCTGACACTGAGGCTGCCTGGTTAGCTCAGAGACTCCGCCCTTCCAACCTGAACACAGTCTCCCTTCACAGCCAATTGGCCTGGAGATTAAACCCTCTTAGGGCTAACAACAACAAGCTGGGCTTAAATTCAAAAATACTGTACAACCCATAAAGGATTGCAGTAAGGATACCCACCTCAGGTAACTGGGGAGGCTGAACCACTGTCCCTTAGAGGTCATCTACCACATAAAGCAGCCACCATGTAGAGACATGGAAAGCAATCAGGTGTGAAAGAAATGGAGGAAAAAAGACGACTAGACATAGAGTTCAAAACTATGGTTATAAGGCTTTCCTAGATGCTCCTAAAAAAAGTCGAGACCTATAATGAAATAAGCAAGACCTACAAGGAAATGAACGAGACCTGCAAGGAAATGATCAAGCCTAACGTGGAAATGAATGAGTCCTAAAAGGAAATGAACGAGACACTCAAGGATATGAAGGAGATTCTCAAGGATATGAAAAAGGACCAAACAGAAATTAAGCATACATTGACTGAAATAAAAAATATTGTACAAAGACCTAAAAGTACTCTAGAGCACCCCAAGAACCAAGTTAAAGATTTGAAATACAAAGAGGTAAAATCCACTCAGCTGAAAAAGCAAGAAACCAAAAGAATCCAAAAAATTGAAGGTAGTGTAAGTGGCCTCTGGGACAACCTCAAGCATACCAACATCTGAATTATAGGGGTGCCAGAAAAAGAGAGAGAGCAAGACAATGAAAACCTATTTGAAGAAATAGTGACCGAAAACTTCCCACACTTGGTGAAAGAAATTGACTTAGGAGTACAAGAAGTGCACCGAACCCCAATATATAGGAACCCTAAGAGGACCACACCAAGACACATCATAATTAAAATGCCAAGAGCAAAAGATAAAGAGAGAATATTAAAAGCAGCAAGAGAAAAACAGTTAGTTACCTGTAAGGGAGCACCCATATGATTGTCAACGGATTTCTCAACAGAAAAGATGCAGGCTAGACGGGAGTGGCATTAAATATTCAAAGTGATCAATAGCAAGAATCTACAACCAAGATTACTCTATCCAGCAAAGCTATCATTCAGAATTGAAGATCAGATAAAGTGCTTTGTAGATAAGAAAAAGCTAAAGGAGTTCATCACCACCAAACCAATATTATATGAAATGCTGAAAGATATTCTTTAAGAAGAGGAAGAAGAAAAAGGTAAAAATATAAATTATGAACAACAAATACACATCTATCAACAAATGAATACAAAAATCAAGTGAATTAATAATCTGATGATCAGGATAAACTGGTAAATATAACATAATCATGGACATAGGGAGTGGACTGACAATTCTTGGGGAGAAAAGGGGTGTGGGAAGTACAGCAAGAGACTGGACAAAAATCTTGCAACAATGGGAGAGGACAGTGGGGAGGGGGAGGTGAGGGTGGAAGGTGGGATGGGTACAGGGTGGATGGGAGGTATAGGGGGATAAAAAAGGGGGAACAATGTAATTAATAAACTAAACAATAACGATAATATATATATATATATATATATATATATATATATATATATATATATAAAGTATTCCATAGGCCTCCTACTTCTCCCCATTGACCCCTTCTAGCACATCCCCACCCACTACCCCATGCCTTCACCATCCTATTGTCTGTATCCATAGATTATGCATATATGCATAGATTCTTTGGTTAGTCTCTTCCCAATATCACTTTTAATTGTTTGTTGGTTCCTTCATATAAGTAAATGCGTGTGTGTGAGGGGGGTATGTATACACACTATATATACATATATACATATACACATATATCATATAGATAAATGCATGTGTGCATGTGTGATTTCATAAAAATGATTTCAACTAGTTTTAAAAATAATAGGGATTTGTAAGGAGTAGTTTCACATCCCAGAAAAAATCTCACATATTAGGTTAATAGCAACATTGTCTGTGGTTTTAGGTGTTGCATAGCCTGAGTTTTAAGGGGTTGTGTACTAGGGGATCATAATGGGAAGTGCATGTGAACTTGTCTACATAAAAAAGATGGTCCAGAAGTGTATAGGAGTCATTAACTGAAAAAGCTAAATTTATGAGTACAGCTACTAACCCCATCCCTCACCACTCTCTTGGAATTGGCTTTGAGAGTAGGGAGGATATATGTGTCCTTCAGAGTTGAGAGTTTTTTTTTAGAGGAGGCAGGCAAAGACTAGTACTTGTTTTTTACTCATATAGAAACATCTGAAAATGGAATGTCCAGCACACACACAGTCCAAATGGCAATCATAGGTTTCAAGAAGCAAAAGAAGCCCCTCAGTATCCTGAGATACTTTGAAGGACCCTGGTTGTCAACAATGGGAAGAAGAAGCAGCAGTGTCCACAACAGGAAAGGGTGGATGGTGTGCTAGTGTGCCTCGTGAGACAAAGGGGGACCCTGCTGCCACTCTGGCTACCTCAGCAGTGAAGAACTAGCTCTATGAGAGACACCAAATATGTCACACCCACGCTGTGCATAGACCTTAGTGTCAAGATCACCTGACTGGCCTTAAATCAGGCTGAAACCACCAGCTGACATCACCCTATTTGTCTTAATGCACCCTAAATTAAGTAATTGGGCTCCTCTTCCAGGTGTCTGCTTCAAGGTAGTCACACTCTTTATAAAGAAATAAGACGGTGATGGATTTGGGAGGGACCAAAATATGCTTGAAACAAAGCCTGGATATGGCAATAATGGGACCACTGAAACATTTGACAGAAACTGGAATTTTAATGCCAAGTTAGCTTTCTAGTCACTGATCTGGATTGAGCAAATCCATTTCTTATTTCTCAGTAGCAGAGCCCAGACCAAAATTCAGTGCAAGTAGCTTGAGAGGTGAGAAGAGTGGAATGGAGTAGAAAGTAGGGCATGTTATCAAGCCGGCTGCCTGTGTGGAACACTGACACCCAGTCTCCCTGGGGAGACTCCTGGAGACAATGAGGAACACAGGTCAGAATTACCCCACCTGACAATCTACCTCTCATTGATTCTGTCCGAGTGTGTGCAGGGGAGGTGGGGTGTGGTGTGGTATGGCGTGATGTTTAATGGTAGAGCATGTGTATTCAGCTGCAGAGTGGTCAAACTAATTGGAAGTATAAGTGAAAGACAAGACAAGCAAGGTCTTGGGGTGAGGGGCGAGACAGCCCAGAGGCAAAGTGAGCAGCTGGTAGTTGGAAGTCAGGCTAGTGTGTCCTGGGTGCTAAGGTTGTGAGTGGGACGCTGCCCTCATGTTGGGCAAGAAGCACACTGGAGATGAATGCATCTGGAAAACACAGGTGGGTTCAATGCCAAGAAAGACATACATAGCTAAGAAAATAATTATAAGTTTATGTGTTGTGCATACTGTTGTGACTAATTAGATTCTAGTTCTAAGTGGGAGATGTGGAAACTATCATTTATTATGAACCAAATATGTACCAGGCATGCTACCAGACCAATTACTCCATTCATTTTCACTATAACCCTTAGGACCTCATTATACCTATTTAAAAAAGAAAAATTGAGGCACAGAAAAGCTAACTTTGAATTTGCACATAGCTAGTACATGATAAAAATGAAATTTAATAAGAGAATCCCCATAGTGTGCAATGCTATACTTGACACATAGTTGATTAATAAATGCACAACAAAATGACCAACAAGAATGAGTGAGAAATGAAAAAAAAAGACATTTAAAATATGAACATTTTAACTGAAATACTTTCGCTGGATGCATAATTTGAGAAAGTTCTCATTTGTGTGTAATAACATTAAATTCTCCCAAGCCATGATATGAGATGTTGCATTTTAACCATATTTGTATCCAGCTATCATGCTGGCTAGAACATCTTGTTCTCAAGCAATTCTTCTCATTGGAGAGATTTTTCTGTTTTAATATCCATATGCTATTCAGTGGGAACATGTCTCTCTCCAGTGTTGAAATATTGCATCTCTCTGAACACCTGCCCATGAGGCTACACTCATTCCCAACTGAATTGAGCAACAAAACTCCGTGTTTCAGGATATCACTGTGCCATGTACCAAACGTGAAAACCACGGTGGTCTGGATGTTAGTAGATCTGCCAATTCCATCTCATGTACCTCTGGACTTGGCTGTCTCTTTTCTTTTCCCATTCTCCTAATTTTTCCTTGATTATTTAGGAGAAACATCTGCACTTTGAATATTGACAGTGCCTCTTGCTGTGTTGATTTTCTTCATATTTCTTCCTTTATATACTTTCAAGACTCTTCACGGTGTTACAGCATGAAATTGCAAATATTCTCCTACATCAGGTAATAAGCACAACTCAGAATTCTGACCAAGGCATGTGATAAAACATTTCAAATAATTAAATGATAATAACAATATTATTATACCTAATACTTCTCAAGTATATATGCTGTGTCTTATGTGTTTATACATGAATTAACCAATATTATCTTCTTAAAAACTTCTTAAGTTGGTGTTATTTTAAGGAAAGCTCAATGGTATATCTTACTCCTATAACCTTTACATGACCTTATCATCCTGTACAGCAGAGAGAGGTATTGAAATGATTTGTTTTGAAGAGTAAAGCTTCGCTTTAGCATACAAATAGTTATTCCTATACTTTATTGAAAAAAAAGCAATGACATCCATAACTCTTTAATTGTAGTATAAATATTCTGATTTTTAAAAAGAACTGGGAATAAGAAAAATGCCATTTTCTAACCATCTGTTGTTTCAGGTGATTAACATAGGCACAATTACCTGTTATTTCAATTGTTACAATCCCATAATATAGGTAAGATTATGCCTACATTACATAGAAGAATCTGAACCTCTGAAAGGTTTAAATTAACAAAGAAATAGGAGTTATGTCATGTGTTTATTTTTGCCAACTAGAAATTAGAAGAAAATTGATATTTTCAAAGGCCTTACTTAGTTTTCAATGATGTTTATTAACTATACATGCCAATCTATTTCCTAAATATGAGTAGTAAAAAATTGAGGATAACTATTAGAAGATTGCAGGTGAGATCTACAACTACTGATTCAATAAGGTGGGGACCAAGAAAATGAGAAAACACCTCCTATCTTAAAAGAGAGCAAAAAGACTAATTAGAAAATGAAGCAAGAGGGGAATGAATGGATGAGGAAGTAGAGAAATGTTAAGACATTTTTGCAAATAGAAAATACAGATATTTTCAAAAAATGCCAACCTGTTAGTAATAAAAAACTTAAGATTAAAACAAATAAAATATTTTTTGAAATGTCACAAATGAATATGTATAATACCTTTTATGTAAACCTTGCCTACATGGACATTGAAATAGGATTAGAAGAAAGCACAGCTACCAGGGCTTACAGTAATTGTCCGTGGGGTAAAAAAGATAGCAATGGCAGAGAAGTCATTGAAAGGGGGACATTATTTATCTCAATACATTTTTACATTGTTTGAACCTCTTACAATAAATATAATTTGTGGATTATTCAGTAATTTATGCAAAACACAGACACACATACCCTGTTTCTCCCAAAATAAAAGTGTCTTATATTAATTTTTGCTCCCAAATATGTGCTAGATCTTATTTTCAGGGGGATGCCTTATAGTACAGCGAGTAGGTCTTATTTTGGGGGGATGTCTTACTTTCGGGGAAACAGGGTACCACTTAGATACATAATTGTCAGTTACTTGATAGAGACTTCAACACTAGTGTTATTAAAGCATTTAAAATTTTTTTATATGTTTGCCCTAGCTGGTTTGACTCAGTGGATAGAGCATAAGCTGGGGACTTAGGGGTTCTAGGTTCGATTCCAGTCAAGGGAACATGCCTGGATTGAGGACTTGGTCCCCAGTAGGGAGCATGCAGGAGACAACCAATCAGTGATTCTTTTTTTAAAATATTTTATTGATTTTTCACAGAGAGGAAGGGAGAGGGATAGAAAGTCAGAAACATCGATGAGAGAGAAACATCAATCAGCTGCCTCTTGCACACTCCCTACTGGGGATGTCCCCGCAACCAAGGTACATGCCCTTGACCAGAATCAAACCTGGGACCCTTCAGTCTGCAGGCCGACGATCTATCCACTGAGCAAAACCGGTTTTGGCCAATCAGTGATTGTTATCATTGAAGTTTCAAACTCTGCCTCCCTCTTCCTTCTTAAAACCAATAAAAAATGTATTTTAAATTTTTTTTACGTTTTTATTGATTTTAGAGAGAGGGGAAAAGAGACAGGTACAGAGACAGAACATTGATGAGAGAGAAACATAGATTGGCTGCCGCCTACATGCTCCCAACTGGGGATAGAATACAAAAACCAGGGCATGTACCCTGACCAAAAATCCAACTGTTGATCTCTTGGTTCATGAGTTAGCACTCAATCACTGAGCCACCCCATCTGGGCAACTCTAGTGTTATTTTTATTTTTTTATGAAACCTAAAGTTTTTTTATTTTTTTAATTTTTAAATTTTTTAAATTTTTTTTAATCTTTATTTTTCAGCTTATCAATTACATTTTTCCCCTTTTTTATCCCCCTACAGCTCCCCTCCACCCTGTACCTATCCCACCCTCCACCCTCCCCTCCCCCTCCCCACTGTCCTCTCCCATTGTTGCAAGATTTTTGTCCAGTCTCTTGCTGCACTTCCCACAACGCTTTTCTCCCCAAGAATTGTCAGTCCATTCCCTCTCTATGTCTATGATTCTGTTATATTCACCAGTTTATCCTGTTCATCAGCCTATCAATTCACTTGATTTTTATGTTCATTTGTTGATAGATGTGTATTTGTTGTTCATAATTTATATTTTTGCCTTTTTGTTCTTCCTCTCCTTAAAGAATATCTTTCAGCATTTCATATAATATTGGTTTGGTGGTGATGAACTCCTTTAGCTTTTTCTTATCTGTGAAGCACTTTATCTGATCTTCAATTCTGAATGATAGCTTTGCTGGATAGAGTAATCTTGGTTGTAGATTCTTGCTATTCATTATTTTGAATATTTCTTGCCACTCGTGTCTGGCCTGCATCGTTTCTGTTGAGAAATCCACTGACAATCGTATGGGTGATCTCCTGCAGGTAACCAACTGTTTTTCTCTTGCTGCTTTTAATATTCTCTCTTTATCTTTTTCTCTTGGCATTTTAATTATGATGTGTCTTGGTGTGGTCCTCTTTAGATTCCTATATTTTGGGGTTCTGTGTACTTCTTGGGCTTTTAAGTCAGTTTCTTTCACCAGGTGGGGGAAGTTTTCAGTCACTATTTATTCAAATAGGTTTTCATTGTCTTTCTCTCTCTCTTTTTCTGGCACCCCAATAATTCGGATGTTGGCATGCTTGAGGTTGTCCCAGAAGCCCCTTACACTATCTTCAATTGTCTGGATTCTTTTTGTTTCTTGCTTTTCCAGTCGAGTGGATTTTGCTTCTTTGTATTTCAAATCTTTGACTTGGTTCTTGTGACCCTCTGGACTGCTTTTAGGACTTTGTGTAATATTTTTTATTTCAGTCAGTGTATGCTTGATTTCTAGTTGGTCCTTTTTCATATCCGTGAGGGTCTCGTTCATATCCTTAGAGGTCTTGTTCATTTCCTTGAGGGTCTCATTCATTTCCTTGTAAGTCTCATTCATTTCCTGGTTGGTCTTGTTTATTTCCTCGTAGTTCTCATTAAGTTCATCTGCCTTTTCTAGGAGCCTCTTGAAAAGCCTCATAACTGTGGTTTTGAACTCTATGTCTAGTCGTCTTTCTTCCTCCATTTCTTTCACACCTGATTTCTTTCCATATCTCTGCATGGTGGCTGCTTTATGTGGTAAATGTCCTCTAAGGGTCAGTGGCACAGCCTCCCCAGTTACCTGAGGTGGGTACTCTTACTGTAATCCTTTATGGGATGTACAGTATTTTTGAATTTAAACCCAGCTTGTTGTTAGCCCTAGGAGGGTTTGACCTCCAGGCCAATTGGCTGTGAAGAGAGACTGTGTTCAGGTTAGATGGGCGGAGTCTCTGAGATGAGCAGGCAGCCTCAGTGTCAGCTATGTCCTATGCGGGCTCGCACACACGCGGGGCTCTGTTGGATGGGATGGCTACAGGCACCTCCAAGAGAAAGCTGCTAGTCTCTTCTCCTTGCCAGACAACTCTGACTCTCCCCAAATGCATCTGCACACCCAAAGTCTCGCCCAGGGTAGTAAAACAGATGGTTTCCGGGACCAGGAGACAAGTTTCCAGGGAGCAAGTTGCACGTCTGTGCTGTCGCACGGTTTACTTGTGTGCAAACTTCTTTTCACAGCCTCTGGGTTTCTCCGCAGACTAGGAGACCTCTGCCGCGCCCGGCTTCCAGAGTGTGTCTCCCAGACCTGGAACCTCGCCTGGCGCTGGGGAATCTGTGCAGTGGGACGTCTCCGCCCTCCCCATTGGAGAAATCCAACCAGGGTTGCTGCTCCAGCCACAGCCTGAGCACGCGACCAGGACGGCTCCTAACCTGTTTTCGTGCGATCTTCAAGCTGCGCTCCCGCCGCTCTTCTGAGTCTCAGTGTCCCACCTTTACTTTTATTTGTGGAATTTTCACTCAGCCAGCTTTCTGGTGATTCTGGGTGATGTTTGCTTTGTTGTTATGTTGTACTTTTTGAATTGTTGGGTGGGGCAGAACAATAGGTGTTTACCTATTCCGCCATCTTGGTTCTCCCGCAACTCTAGTGTTATTAAATGGGTGTTCATCAACTCTTGAATATCACACAATTTATTTTAATATCTTGTATTTTTCTTTGGAAGTACTACATGTATTTTATATCTTTATCATTTTACTGATCTCTTTTTTCTTCTATTGTTTAAAATTCAAAATAAAAGCATGGATAAATATATTGCTTATTGCTACTATAAAATGATTGAACTCTAAAGCATCATATGAATAAGGTAGGCTATGATTTGAGTTACCATTTGAACATTTATGTATTGGAGAAGATTTTTAAAAATATACATTGATCATGAAGCACAATGAGGTAATAATTATGGAACTAGCTAAATGGATGAATGGACTCTTCATAACTCAGGAATTACCTGCAGAACAGTTCCTGGTCCAAACCCTGCTTTATGAATTACTTAATACTAGAGGCTCGGTGCACAAAATTCATGCACTGTGGGTAGGATTCCTCAGCCCATTTTGTGCCTTCTTGCAGTCCAGGAGCCCTAGGGGGATGTCTGCCTGTGGGGAGCAGGCCTGAGCCAGTAGTTGGACATCCCTCTCGCAGTCTAGGACCCCTCACTCCTTACTGCCAGCCTACTTGCTGCTCCTTAGCACTGTTGTGGAGGCAGGAGAGGCTCCCACCACTGCCATTACACTTGCCAGTTGTGAGCCTGGCTTCTGGCTGAGTGGTGCTACTCCTGTGGGAGTGCACTAACCACCAGAGGGCAGCTCCTCCATTGAGCGTCTGCCCCCGGGTGGTCAGTATGCATCATAGCAACTGGTTGTTTTGGTTATTTTGCCTTAATGTTCACTTGGGCTTTTATTATATATATAAAATTTCATTTTGACTGCTTTTAAATCCTCCTCTAGATGCCTAGGCAATACAGAAATACCTGTATTAACTATGACTCACAGAGGAAACAATTTTATGCCTTTGAACTTACTCTTGCTTTCTAATGTCAGAGTCGGAAGTTTTCATTGCAATTAAAATTCTAGCAATCCACCTAAATCAGTGGTTTAAATTGTGGGAAAATTCTTTCTCTTGACTATCTGCCCAAGTTCGATTGATAAAATCATCTTGGAATAAGTCTATTTGTGTTTTTTTGTTTTTTTTCAGTAAGTTATATTTAAAGTTTCTTCACTTTTTAAAATTTAGTTGCACATTTTCCTGTTGATGCTTTATTCTTTTAAAAGACATACAAATTACTTGCAGAATTTTAGCATGTAGAAGAGATCATATATAGTCTCTTTCAATCAAATATTCATGGCAAACATCTATCTGAAATAAAACATAGTAGATTATTAAATATAATTAAGATTTAGAATATGGCAATGCATATTAAATTTTAAACCAGAAATGTTTTCTGCCCAATGGACTTAGTTCCTATTGAGGACAGTCATAAATAACATTAAAATACTCCAATGCGATAAGACGAAACTGTAAATTAGGTCATTGTGGAATTATAGTACCCTTGCTTAATGATTGTAGAAAATTGCCTGGCAATGGAACAAAGAGAAAGAGGGAGATGTGGTGAATGCCAGCTAATTAAGCCAATAATTGCTTCTTGTTGTGTACCCAGATAATGTGCCCCTGATAATTTTAAATGAAGTCATGAAGCAGTCTTCTTGAATGAAATGCTGTGCTGGTTAAAGCTCTGCTACATACAATTCCCCCTGCGCTGAAATGGTGGCCTACTTCACAGAGTTCCTTGCATTACTTGATTAAAAAACAAAATCAATGGCATGGAAGACTTCTCATATTAGAAATGTTTGTCAGATAATATCTTTGTATTGGTGATTTTATCTCTTAAAACATATTCATGCCATTTAATATGTATACATTTGAGAATTATTTGCTCTAATAGTAGAGATGTGTTGTTCTCCAAAACCCCTTTGTTTTAACCATAACATATTTTATATACTTAATGTTATGCTATTAAAATTAACAGCAAGATATTAGGGTTTTCATTATTTTAATTGATTTTAGAGAGGAAGGGAGAGGGAGAGAGATAGAAACATCAATGATAAGAGAGAGAGTCATTGATTGGCTGCCTCCTACATGCCCCATACTGTAGATCCAGTCTGAAACCCAGCATGTGCTTCGACTTGGTTTTGAACTGTTACCCCTGATCCAGAGGTTAATGCTCAACCACTGAGGAACACTGGCCAGGCTAAACAAATATCTTAATTTAACTTGGTAATACTGCAAGATCACTCATATTTATTATGAACCTGTAACATTCAACAATTCTGGTTTAGATACAGTACATTAGCGTATTCAAGATAATTAATTTAAAGTTTTACAAAATTTTATTTAATATTTATATTTTTATGATAAAGTTTCTAGTGAACTTATTTATCTCTATTGACTTCCTACAATAACAAAAATTTCCCCACTTATAACACTAACAATTATACCACCTTACTTTTTAAAATTATTAACACAGGAGAGAGACAAGGAATGGCAGAGTCTTATAGATTTATTGGATCCTATATATTGAAATATTCATTTTTTCCCAAGTTTTACAATGGGTTATAAACCTGTATCATTATCTGTTTGATTAGCCTCTTATGACTTTGTTCACTTACTGGTTCACCTTTCAAAAATGAACTCTAAAATACAAATTTCGGCATTCATATTCATCAAGTATTAATTATTTGTCAGCCTTTATAAAGCATTTTTACCCGAGATAAAGTGAGATGTTTTAAACATGCAATTATTTGCACTTATTATTCCTTTACTCAAATATTTTATCCCAAATTTATGCATCTATAGGCATGAGGGATTCTTCAAATTAAGAAGTACTATAGTTTTGTTTAGCATCATTAGTAGTTATTTCAGAATACATTGCACATTTGTAAAAAAAGCATATTTAAATGCCTTATATGCCCCAGCACCAATAAAAGTACATACACTATATTTGTGAATATTTCTAAACTATCCATATTTTTTCTTTCTTTTAAATATAAACATTTCTGAAAATCCACATATATTCAAATTTATCTGTAAACATTTTTAATGGAGACTTTTCTGGAAGACAATAGCATCTTTGCTGAGTACATATGTCCAATAGAGCTTCATGAATACAGATGTTTGCTAAATGGTTTGGGGCCATATTGTTTAAATTGATCTATAAGTTTATGTTATTCCATGTCATATTCAGCATGTGTTGACAATACCCAAAATGGAATTTTCAAAGGGAAAAGAAACTATGAACTGTAATATTTTGTATGTTAAATCTAAATTATTTACTCTTTCATTGTAAACATCTGAAAAATGATGTTAAAAATAACAAACTTTGTTTTAGGAGCATTAGGGATGCTAGGTGATTTAACAATATCCTCATTGTCAAATTAAAATAAAAAAATAAAGGACCCCTGTTTCATTCATTCTGAGTGTTTACATGTCATTATTATATTGCCATTATCTTGTTTTTCTTTTCCTTTTTTGTTTTGTTAATCCTCACCTGAGGATATTTTTTTCCATTTTTGTTTGTTTGCTTGTTTGTTTTAAGAGGGCAGAAAGGAGGGGGAGAGACAGGAAGAACTATCATTGTGAAAGAGACACATTGCTGCATGCGGCCCTGGGTTGAGCTTGCAACTGAGGTACATGGCTTTGACAGGAATCGAACCAGGGATCCTTCAGTCCATAGGACCATACTCTATCCATTGAGCCAGACAAGCCATGATACCATTATCTTTTCATACACACAGTCAGGCATCTCTTGAGTTTATCTTATAAACATCATGATACTTTTAACACAAAAAACAATCTTCCCTGTCACAAAACCTTGATCTGTAACACAATAGCATGTCTTACAAGTCCACTCTCCCCCAATGCTAAGATGGCCAAATGAACTTGTTTCTTTCAGTCCATCAGTTGTTTGATAAGTTTTTGAATTTATAAAACCAAATATTATAATGAAAAAGATATGCTGCACCTGTTATAGGAAAAAAAAGACATAAGCACTCACAACATAGACATTCATGTTAGTAGAAATCAGTTATACATAAATTCTGTATAAATATGTTTGTGTGTCATTACATTTTTCTTACTAGATGAATATACAAAAGAGCTTATAGTGCTGACTAGAAGATAGAAATCCATAACATCTCTATTAGAAGTTATTTATTTTATTATCTTCATGTAGATATAACATAAAAACATTGGAGTTTCTATTTTATTACAAACTTTTTTTTATAGTAGAAGGTTTTTATTATTATGTCTCAATTATGTTTACATGAGAGCAATATTTTAAAGCATGTTTTAGGAAACATCCTACCAGTATTTATTTTGAAAAAAAAATGATGAAGCATTCTATAAGGCAGAGTGAGTGTTTCTAACAAGCAAATAAGTTTTCTGTACTTATGAATTCCTTAGGAATCATAGGAAATTATTGCTGGTAAAAAATTAATGTGTTTATAGTTTAATAATTAATTTTTAAAGTTCAATCTATGGAGTTATTTATTTAACTATGATATAAACAAGACCCTAATTTTCCTGGTTTAATCATATAATGTGTTATAATTTTATATCTTCCCATAAATATGCAAATTTTCCCATTTTATGATAGCATTCACTGGTGTAATCTGATTACAGGTTACCTCTATAGGCTGTACACTCAGCACAGAACTGAAGACACCAGGCTGAGAATAATCAATTTTCCTCGCAGATCCTACTACAATTCAGTCATAGAAAAGTGAGCCTGGAGCAATGAATCTTCCCAAAGGAAATTCTTGCAACCTATTTTTAACAAAGAATAATTATCCTGAAAATTTGTGCAAAATATATTAACAATTAGGTTATCACAAAAATTTTTAACTTTTTAAAATGTTCAATGCATTGCAGTCTTTGAAACAAACATATACACAAGTTACAAAATAGAATTTTAGAGAGAAATACACTCAATATGTTCAAATTAACAGAAATTCATCCAGTGAAAAACAATTTGGCCATAAAGAACGTGCTTGTATTTGTTCTATATTTATAAAATTTTCTGATATAAAACCATCTGTTAAAACTTGTTAAAATAGTCTGTCAACACATGTAGTTTTAAGTGTCATGAATTACTTGGATACTACAACTCTGAAGTGTTGTACTAGTATAGATAACTCAGAATGATAAATGAACATACAAAAAGACAAAGCAAAGCATGCTTGTTGTTATTGAATAATTGTGTATCATTAGTGTTTTATACACAAATCATGCTGTCCTCTCATTTCAATTCTATTTTCTACACTAATCATTTTAGTTTATATTAGAGTGTTTAAGATTACCAACTTACAATAGTATTGCTCCATTTATAACACAAAGGCTCCACATAATAAGATATTAAGTTAATGTAAAGAGAAATAAAAGGAACACTATACCTGAGGAAATGAATTTCACCTAACACATTTTTAGGTTAAATATTTTCACATCAACAATATAACACATATTAATGATATAACAAATGATTCAAGGGTCATAACTCACTATTTTAAAAGAAAAATTTCAATATATGTAAGAGATAGCAAAAGTTTGAAATATGATATAAAAGTGCTTAGCAGACTCTTGTAAAGTTAGAAGTGAATAGATATTTAACTCATTTCTGTAAATGTCAGACATTTGACTGTCTTAACTGTAAAACAAAATAATATTATAAAGATTAATAATATCATTAAGATTAATTTTGGTTCTGAGATGCTCAAACACCAGTCGTAAACTGTCAGGGAAGAAACTCATCCATATTACGTCAGAGGAAAAACACTATTTCCTGGGTTATCTACACTAATAAAAGAGAAAGATCCAAGTTGACTGTACTTCTGCAACACCCACCAGCCAATCAGGAGTGAGTATGCAAATTAACTCAATGAAATGCTGGTTTAATTTGCATACAAAGGCACAGAGCAAAGACTGAAGGCTCTGCCTAAGTGAAGACTGAAGACTGGAGACTGGAGCCTGAAGACCGAAGGCTCTGCCTGAGGTGGGAGCCAAGCCTGAAGGGTGAAGGCTTGGCTCCGCTGCGGCCCAAGTCCCAGGTGCAGAAGGAAAACTGGTGTTGGCAGCCAGGAGAAGGAAGGCCTATTGCACGGATCTTTGTGTAACGGGCTTTTAGTATACTATCATCCTTTACTAAGAGGCCAAATAACCAAGTTGTCTTCTACATGGGCACTGGGTTGAATCCTACATGGGCACTGGCTATTCTAACTATTTTGTGTGTGCTCTTAACTAATCAGGCTGTTTTTCTATTATTCTTCATTTGTTAAATGGAGATTAAATACTTTCATCTTGATGGGGCTTTTAGATAAATTAAGTAATTTAATATAAAAACAATCATTAAGTTTGCTGTTAGTTTTTACACAAATATATAAAAAGTATTATTTTTTTCTACTCACATAATATTAAAGTCCCTCATCTTAGATTTTCATAAACCTTAATTCTACCAATCTAGTAATACTTCATACATTTTCACCTACTGGGGAAGTTATGTATGCTTGTAAATATTTCAAATATGATAAAACTAAAAATGGGACAACACCTGTATCTGTTCTATAAGGTAAAATGTATTAAAGTCCTCTGAATTTGTTGCAATTTAAATATATATATTTAATTCAGTTAAAAACTAAAATACCAGTTATAACATACATGAATTACATTTGTAAAGACAAAGAACATTAATTGAGAAACTTTAAATTGAGTAACAATCCCAACTGTATCTTTTTAAAGAAGACATATACCAATGAAATATTAAAAAGTAATGAAGTATTTGAAAATAAACAACCAACAGCATAGTAACAAATAGAAAACAAAAAAATCAGCATAAAAAATGAGTGTCTGAGCAAGTAACAGTTAATGCTACAAACATTGAATAGTATTTTATAATTAAAAATATACCTTGATAAAATATTGTGCTAAAATACAGTAATGAAAACCATACAAGAAGCAAAAATTTGCTTTATAAGATTACATATTTTAATGCCCTTCCCACTAAAATCATTGAAATTGCAGAAACTATACATAATGGAATAAATCATATCAGATCATACACACACAAAAAATGAAGTGATTATGTCAGCAGACCAAAATGTACTGAGACTCTGTGAGGTTAATAAAAGACAAGATTGTGTATGAGAAGAAATAAGAATGAAATAACATATCTCAAAACCCTTCAGAGATTAAGAAATTAAAATGCACAATAAAATCCATCAGCCCCCTGCACAGGCCCACCCCACCCCCATCAGGGATTCTCACCCCATGGGGGTGTGGCCAGCCTGCAAACAACCATCAGCCCTCCCCCAGGCTGGCCACACAATCCCAGGACCCTCGCCCAGGTCAGCCCCTCCCCCAAGGGGACTTCTACCTTGATCCAGGACCCCCTTTAAGGCAGATCAGTTGACCACCACCAGTGCACCAGGCAGCTATTTATACTAATAAAAGGGTAATATGTTAATTAGACCAGATATTCTTCTGGACAAAGCCATGGTGGCGAGGACAAGGCAGAGGCAATTAGGGGTGATCAGGTCAGCAGGGGAGAGCAGTTAGGGGAATCAGGCTGGCAGGCAAATGAGCAGTTAGGAGACAGTGGTCCCATATTGAGAGAGTGATGTCCAACTTCAGGTTTAGGCCCAGTCCCTCTGGCCACCCCCCCCCCCATTGGGCCTAAACTGGCAGTTGGACATCCCTTGAGGAGTCCTGGATTATAGAGGGTGCAGGCCAGGCTGAGGGATACCCATCTCCCATGCATTAATTTTGTGCACCAGGCCTCTAGTAAATAATAAGAGCCTTCAATTATATCATCTATTTTCTGTATTTCTCTGCTAGTACCTTAGTTCAGGTCAACATCATCTAAACATGTTACAGTATACTGATATAAGACAAGATATTATTATTTCTACTTCTATTCCAGCTTTTTTAAATCCTCAACTACCTACTATGTAGATGAAAAATAAATATCTATAAATTAAGTTGTCAAAAAATCTAAAACCCTTTTATTCTTCCTCTCCAAATCTGCTCCATCCAGGTTCCCCATCTCAATAAGCGGCAACTCCAGGAGAGAAACCAAGATGGAGGCATAGGTAAATACCTAGGCTGGTGCCCCGCACAACAATTTCAAGAATACAACTAAAAGACAAAACGGACATCATCCAGAATCTCAGGAAAGCTGGCTGACTAGAAATTCTAAAACTAAAAGGAAACAGAAGTGCACAGGGATAATCACAGCCACTGCAAAGCCTAAGGTATGGAGACTCACATGCACGTGGAGAGGATGGGCCAGAGAGGATGGGGCGTATAAACATCTGACAGGGGTGCTCTAGTGGAAAGCAGACAAAAGTTCCAGGCTGCGCTGAACCCAGTTCCGATTGCATTGAACCCCGGTTCTGGGCAGAATCTCAGGGAAACAGCCAAAGGCAGAGTTCCAGAAGGCACACATGCGAGTACGCATAGAGAGGGCAGAATGTTGACTGTGCCACTGACATGGTCTGGCAGAAGGAAGAAAGGAGCCCTGGGCAGAGATGAAACCCAGTTCCACATTGGGGGAGAGATTAAATAGTTTGGTGACAAGCGAAACTCTAGGGCGCCTTTCTCCCAGAGGTGCTTGCAGTGATTGCCTAAGACCCAGTGACCTCAAAAGCCAAGACTGTCAGCTCTATCCTGAAACTCCGCCCCACCCAGAAACTCTGCCTCAACCAAGCTGAGCACAGAGGCTTTGGCAAATTTTCAAGCCTTGTTGCATAAGGCTGTCTCCCAGCGTAGACATAGTTGATCCTCACAGCCAGTTGGCCTGGAGGTCAATTCCTCCCAGTCATACCAACAACAAACAAGACTTATCTGCAACAAAGCTGTACACACAGTCCACAAAAGTGCACCAAGAGTGTCCACCTCAGGTAACAGGGGAGGCTGAGGTACCTAGCACACAAAGCTACCCTACCAACTCAGAGAAGCAGTGAAAATGTTAAGAGAAAGAAACAGATCACAAATGAAAGAAATGGAGGAAAACAAATGACTGAATATAGACTTCAAAACCATGGTTATAATGTTTTTCAAGAGGTTCCTAGAAAAGGCCAATAAGTTTAGTGAGACTCTCGAAGATATGAGGGAGACCCTTGAGGATATGAAAAAGGACCAACTAGAAATTAAACATGCACTGACTGAAATAAAAAATATTTTACAGAAACCCAACAGCAGACTAGAGGAACACAAGAATCAAGTCAAAGATTTGAAATACCAAGAGGGCAAAAGCACTCAACTGGAAAAGCAAAAAGAAAAAAGAATCCAAAAATTTGAGGATAGGGCAAGAAGCCTCTGGGAAACTTCAAGTGTACCAATATCAGAATTATGGGGGTGCCAGAAGAGAGAAAGCAAGATACTGAAAACATATTTGAAGAAATAATGACTGAAAACTTCCCCCACTTGGTGAAAGAAATAGACTTACAAGTCCAGGAAGCACACAGAACCCCAAACAAAAGGAATATAAAGAGGACCACACCAAGACACATCATAATTAAAATGTCAAGAGCAAAAGACAAAGAGAGAATATTAAAAGCAGCAAGAGGAAAACACTTAATTACCTACAAGGGAGCACCCATACAACTGTCAGCTGATTTCTCAACAGAAACTATGCAGGCCAGACGGGAGTGGTAAGAAAATTTCAAAGTGATGAATAGCAAGAACCTACAACAAAGATTACTCTACCCAGTGAAGCTATCATTCAGAGTTGGTCAGATAAAGAGCTTCACAGACAAGAAGAAGCTAAAGAAGTTCATCAACACCAAACCAGTATTATATGAAATGCTGAAAGGTATTCTTTAAGAAGAGAAAGAAGAAGAAAAAGGAGAAAAAGGAGGCTGCTTCAAACTAGAGCATGGATGGAACTGGAGAGCATTATGCTAAGTGAAATAAGCCAGTCAAAGAAAGATGAGCATCACATGATCTCACTCATTTATGGAATATAATGAACAACATAAACTGATGAACAAAAAATAGATCCAGAGACAGAGAAGGATTGACTATCAAACCCAAGAGGGAAGGTAGGGGTGGGTGGGGGTACGGGAAAGAGATTAACCAAAGGATTTGTATGCATGCATATAAGCCTAATCGATGGACACGACACCAGGGGGGTGAGGGGATAAGTAGTGAAGGGGGTGGGGGAGGTTGGAAGGGGCAATGAGTGATGAGGACACATATGTAACACCTTAATCAATAAAGAAATTTTAAGAAGTGGCAACTCCATCCTTTCAGTTCCAGAGACCAAAATCCTTGAAGGCCCATTGATTAAACATTTCTTGTATCTGGAATTGAAACATTTTACTTCTGTCCCCTAGGTTTAAGCTACCTTCCTCCTTCTCTTCACCTCTCTACATTCTGATTTCAAAACAGCTGATAACAATGACCTTTTGAAAAGAAAATGTGAAGGATATGTTGGAACTCTTTCCAAATCCTTGCAACAGGCCTCTTTTTTAAACAACAGAGAACTAAATTTACTCACTGTAACCGGAGAGTGACATCTCCATTCATGGATAAATCATGAAGGTTCCACAGATTAGAGGCCCAGGTTCCAGCTTTTAACCTCTGCCTAGAAATATTTTCTCACAGATATCACATGATTAACTCCATCCCCTTCAGCTCTTTGCTCAAATACCAAATTCTCAATGAATGGGTCCTAATATGCGCGGTGACCTGACTGACCAACACTAGCTGATTCCACTTTTTATGTGTGAAGGTTCCAATTGGTTCTCCTTGTTTAGTCTTTCTAGCCAGTTTCAATGTAGTTTCTTTTGTGTGTTTCTTGTGTGTGTGTGTGTGTGTGTGTGTGTGTGTGTGTGTGTGTGTATGTGTTTATGGGTTTTTTTGCTTACATGAATTTACAAATGTCATTACCACAAATAGACAGTGACATATTTATTAGGAGTATAAGCTTTTAAATCTAATTTCCTGTGTTCAAAACATTGGCTTTCAAATACATTCATTTAATGTTTGGAAGTTATTGTATCTGTGTGTCTCTCTTTTCTGATCTCCAAAATAGGGATGATAATAGTGCTTATTTCAAGTTCTGATATCAAAATTAAATGAGTTTATACATGTATAGGACTTAGAAGAGTGCCAGGTCTATAGTTAGGTCTCAACTTCTGTTAATTTTTTATTATTAAAAAAATAAGTAAAAGTTGACAATAAAGTTTCTTGTACTGTGGTGAGGGTGATGGGTGATAAAATTGCAAAGAGTTAAAAATTTTTAATTTTAAAATCAAACAATTTTATTTTACAAAATGTAAGCATTCCATAATTTCTGATACATCCTAATTGGAAGTATTTCCAATAGTATGCTACCTAGCAGACATAAAGTGAAGGATGAGGGAATTAATTTTGTTACATATATTTTCGTTTTGCGCTGTCAAATGTTATTTACTTTGTGTTAGGTATTCATAATTCAGTGATATTTTTACTATATCTTGATTCTTAATATTGAATATATACATATAAACAATGTTATACATATGATTGTGATTTTAATTTCCTGTAATTATAATATGTCATCACATATAATAAAATATTCTTTAAGCTTTTTTACTGAGTTAAAATTTTTATTAAATCTATTTTTACTGCAACAGAACAATAATTATCTAAAATATTTTTTTTGTCTTTTACAGCCTCTTCTCCTTTAATTACTTCAATTGTACCTCGTGAGTCTCAGGTGGGATATAGCTCTCTCAGGTATTCATTCTAATTCACGTTCTGTAATGAAAGACTTACAGCAATAATGTTCCTGGAGCCATCCTTTTCAGTCTTCTTTATCTATTTCCTGCATGTTTGGAGTTTCCCAGCCAGTTCTCTAAATCAATGGAATCAAGCAGATTTTAAAATAAGAAATAAGCCTGCACATATAGAAATTATTATGACATTTGTTGCATGCATATTATTGCCTTAAAAGCATGAGAAAAAAACAAATCACTATAAAGTTGTTGTTTTTTTGCAGAAAAATTCTGTTAGTATAATCCTTGTGGTCAAAAATAATTATTGAGGGTATCATCTGTCATATATTCACATAATTTTTTCTATGTTTGAAGATATATAGACTTATTAAGAGGTCATAAAATATATCCCATAATCTCAGGCAAATAAGAAAGAAAAATTACAAAGTGATGATGACTAGAGTAGTAGTTTTCTAAGTGATGCAAAATTTCCTGTGGGCGAAAAAAAAAGGTGAACATTAGTTCCATTAAAAACTGATCAATAATTTGTTCTCAGTAATGTGCTGCTAAAATCTATTTACTCCTGAGCACTTATTCATGCTTTCCCCCCACAACCAAGCAATAATTGTTGGGAAGTATGTAGTATCTGTAAGTCTTGTATTAGTGACATGCTATTTCTCTTATAACCACTTTTCAATTTAGTGAAATAGATTGTACTTTCGTACGAAGGTCAGATTGTTTGCGGTTTAACTCTCAACTCCACTACTTAAAGCTTAACATCTCCATCTACTTAAACTCAATATCACTCAGGTTTGACATCTTTAAAATGGGGAGTGAGAAAAATGATACTTACTGCTGAGTGGCAATGCTAAAATGAAATGCCCCATATAAAATGCTTGACATTTAATGGTTGTTCAATAAGTGTTAGTTCCCTCAATTCCATTTTACTGGCTGTTTTTACATCTGCTGGGCCGATGAGAACATTTGACTGTCCTCTATGCAATATCTTTGTTTTTTAGTTTATTAATTTACTTCCTTTTATCTTTTTCTTTGGCCAATATTTTATTTACATTTGTGAAACAGTCATATACATTATTTTAGTGTATTTTAAATAAAATTGGAAATTGATGTGTCCAGTGGCTGAGATTGAGAATATATTTGCAGAACACTAAAGACAATGAGCTCTGAAATGTAGTAGATGTGTAAAGATGATGTTTGGCAATTAGAATGGGGAGATGCTATTAAGCTATGTATTGATAACATGTATATCATCAATGTCTCACTTTTTAATTATTCAAAGAAGCTATGAAATAAAATGTTCAATTGGCAAATCACAGCATTAGTGATCTAATACAGAATAGCATGCTAAGGATTTAAATTACAGCATTCTTCTTTGTCTCCATACAAAAACATTATTAACCTGAAAGAAATGTTTGCCTCTCCTAGGTTGAGCTTTTAATCCTGAAAACTACAAAAAATTGTTCCTCATGCTCTTCAATATGTTACTTTAATCTCTGCTAAATGAATATTTCGTTTAATTTTGCTTATTTTAAATGTATAATGTGTGAATAAGGTTTATGAAATTATAAAAAAGGGTTGTGGAAAATATGACAGGAACAAACACTTATAAATACCTACTGTGTGCTCATGATTTTATACATAATCTTTCTGACAAGCAGGTATTATTATAGTCTAAATTTTAATTTGAGGGAATGGATGCCTCTGAGAGTATGACTTCCTCAAAGAGACGTACTTGATGATTGGTGTGGTGGGAATACAGAGCAGGCCAGATGATTGCCTGGTTTTGATAATTTATAGTTCATCTTCTGTTGATAACAAGTGGCCTGGTAGTTGCCTTCAGAAGATGAGGGCCTTTCTTGATCCTGACATATAAAAGGGAGGAAAATGTGTGATATGGCCATGAAGATGAATACATGCTGGCTCCTCTAGACTGTGAATGGAACAATATCATGGCATGCTAGTTGCATAACTATAGAAAAAGAAAAAAAAAGGTATCTTTAGTTATGATTCTACAGAAGAAATAAATAAATTGCTAAAAGTTTTGATTTTCAAAATGTCCTTTTAATAACCAATATGACAGCAGCCTGTTTAATATTCAACTTTCCAGTTAATATTTCAACTTAAATGTCTAACATATGTCACAAATGTAACATGACAAAAACAGAAATGTTAATCACTTTCCCTGAAAACCCACTGCATCATTTCATCTCACCTGAACAGTGTCATTCTTAAACTGTTCCCCTGCTTTTTTATTTTATTTTTTTGCATTCTTTCCAATTATTTTCCTCTTTTTTTCTCTGGTGAAACTTTCTCAGACTAATTAAAATATTCTTCAACATCCACTTGCTTAAATATCAGTGACATTTTTTATCCAAGAAACTTACCCCAACTATAAGTTTTTAGTTCATACTGACTAGATTATGAAAGTTTGTATTTTACATTTTCATAAGAATATTTTTGTAAATATGTCTTTTTATAAGAATAATTTTGTAAATAGGCTTGTGATCCACACTTAGACACAAACTGAAATCCAAGCTTCTTTAGGAAGAACTTCCTCCTGTATTGTTGACATTTCACAATATTTAGGACACTACATACATATGATAATTTTTAAAACACATATAAGTTAACAAATAGAAATCTATTTTTCTTTATTTTTATCTTTTATCAACCTACATAGAAAGTATTTGTGGATTTTTCAACTAATCCTTACATTGGCTAATTCTGTAAGTTAAACATGACTCATGCTAGGGAGAATAGCAGAGGGACCAAGGACTATGTTGAAGGACTCAGAAATTCCCTGAATATTTCTGTCTCATGGAAAATAGTAAAAACTGTCCCAATGGGTATCCAAATGACAGAAAATTGTGGAGGCAGATACACCCTTATTTGTGGGAATCTTCTTTACTTAAAAAAGCATATATTCAAATGGAACTGCATAATGCACAGGAATTTTTAAAATACTTTTCAGTTCAGGGCTTTACCTATCCTGCTTTAAGAGATTGTAAATAATTCAAATTATTTTCTAAGTTATTATAATTTAATGGGGCCCAGTTTTTTAATATAAAAACGTAAATAAACTTAATTTTCTGATTTAAGAGCATCTTCTCCATTTACCTTTATTGTGTTGATCTGGAATTTTCATAAGCTTGATGTCTAGTGGTGCTGAATTTACATTTATAAATTCTGCCCTTCAAAAGTATAAATTTACTGAAAAAAAATGATTGACCCTAGTGGGAGAGGGAAAACTTAGCAACTTGCTAATAATGTGTTTTCTTATACTTAAGCACTGACCTGAATTTACATCTTTTATCTAGCAGCTAAAATTTGCTCTGCCTGTGGGAAGAAGCATTAAGTACCATCGCAATGCTGTTCACCCATGCAGAGTCTTAGAGACCTTGAGACAGACGGTGTCACAGTAGCTCTGTTTAACCAGCTTCACAAGAACAGGACATACCACTTCTTGTAAGAACACCTGACTTCTGCCAGTGAGGTAAACTAGTATGCAGCTTTTTAAAAATAACACCCACCCTCACTCATGAGAGGAGAAAGAGGATTGAAAAAGAAACAGGTCCCTGTTTTTTTAATTCCACTCATCCAAATCCTATTTAATTATTTACATTAACAATATGTCATTTACTTGTGCATTATGCACACTTATTATAGCCTATATAAATGACTGATTTAAGTTCCAGAATGATTAAATGTCTCGTGTGTGCAGTACACAAGCTTGCAAAAATATTTTGAGATAATTACAATTACAGCCTTCTCTTTCCAGCTCTCCAGAATGTGAATGGATTGATCATCTTTTAAGTGTCTTATAGAGGCTAATTTGTGCCTAATAAAACACATTTCCAAGCTTTGGTGTTCATTTATACTGAGATTTCACATATTATTCTCACTTTCTTCCTCTTGATGGTGAAATGAGAAATGGTCTTCGCACTGATACAAATGCAAAATCTGCAAGGAAATTTCCCTTAATGCTATTTGATCACTCGTCCATGACAACCATCTTTATCTGCTACACAATTAGTTTCAATGGAGAGTGGCAGTGTTTTCTAAAGTGTAAGCTGTGACCCAATAATTTCCTGCAGCACAATTTCGGGGGGGGGGGGGGTGGAGGGTGTTTGTTAAAAATACAGGTCTCTTGAAGTCGCCTCCCATATACTAAAATGGATCCTGAGTCGATCCACGAATATCCATTTTAAGCCAGCAACCGACAAAAATCTTTAACCCAAGACAGGTTGAGATCCACTGATATGAGGTATGAATTCAATACTTAAGAGAAGTCGATTAAACAGGCTTTTAAGCACATTCACTTATCTGGATAGTTGTTCTCATAGTACCAACAGTACTAGAATGTTAGGACCATTTTGTATTTTTACAAGTATAGTGAGTGGCCCCTTTGTAATTGGAACCATCTTAGTTTAAATGAACTAGTTCTTACCTGGGAGAATGTGCGGTGATATAAATTTTCAACATATAACATTTTTTTAAATTATAGAAATTCATTACAAACTTGCTGACATTTAGGGGACGTATGTAACCGGTAAATTAACCAGTATTTTTGCAAAGTTTGGAGAAAAAGAAGATATTGACTGCAATCTCTGTTTTCATCATTTCCAGTGACTTTACATTCTAGTAAGAATTTTTGAAAATTAACTAGTAAGTATAGAATATGTTAGATGACAATGAGCTTTTTAATGAAAAAACAAAGCAGAGTAGTGACCACCGTGACACTATTTTACACCCCAGAAATTAGAGGCTGGCAACACTACAAATCAGGGGCTCCTTTTTTTCTATCTACCTTGCCCCCCACACACCCAGAGACTGCTAAAACATGTGCCATTGGAATAGGAAGAGTCACCATACAAAGCTCTATATGTCCATTGACTCATTTTTGTGTAGATCAGCAAGGTAAGTAATTTTGTTATCCCCATTTTTATAGATGAAGAAACTTACCTCTGAAATGTTATCAGTACCCAAAGAAGAATCCCAAGCAGCCCTGAGGGGTTATAAATCTTATGCTCACAGCCTGCTTCAAATGTTGACTCAAAAATTAGTTGAAACAGTATTTTGTAATATTTCCCCAACATTAGAAATATTCAGTATTGAAGATAATTAAAGCAGAGAATAAACCAAATTAAGAACATGCTCTCTAATATTTTTCATCTTCTAGTAAAATGTTCTAAATTTGTGGGTATAAAATATTTAATACACTTAGAATTTTGGACAGTGTATTAATGAGTGTTTGCTAAAAGATAAGGGATTTATTATATTGCATAAATGTTTTAAATGTATTCCAGATGTGACCTAAATTTGAAAATTTTTCTTACATGTCAAAAATAATTTTGAGGACAATATTAGACTGATTGGACTAATTCCCAATGCTTTGCATTCCTTAATATTCTTTTTATTTCAGGAGAATTGGTAATATGTTGAATCACTACCTCAAGGGAGGAAGCCTAACTTTACTGAAAATTTTATTTTAAAAATGTTCTGCTTATTCTTTGCAGATTTAAAAATACATGGTGATAGAAACATACCATGTAAGTTATTATTTAAACATCTTAAATAACTAAAATATTTACTTCACAAGCCACCCTACACTACAGGTGGTCTTATAAGACTACAATATGTATTTTGACATATAGTATTTTAAGAACACATTCAAAAGTTTAGAAAACACTAAAATAAGCTTTCTTAATTTGTACACATGTTAGACCTTGTATTATTTAGCTGTACACATAGACACACTTGCAAATAATCACACAAGTTTACTATTTACCATAGCTTTGAAAGATTATATTTTTTCATATTAAATTATTCATAAAATCCTAGGGCTAATTTATACATGAAAGAAAAGAAAATTGTAACTCTTGCTCATAAATCTTTATTTATGAAGAGAAACTTAAAAGATTTATAATCACTATGTTATGGCAAGTTTCTATCATATGATGTATTAACTTGCAATTATACCCTTAGGCACAGAGGTCCTATAGCAACATAAATCACAGGATGTTTGGTTTGGGGAAAAAAAACACTTTGAGAGTGATCATATTCAGAACATTGAGGCTGGAAGTGAGGAATCTCAATATTCCCTAGAGTTTCCAAATAGGCTAAATGAACATTTATTTTATTGTGAGGCAGTGTGTCTTTCACTCTTTGTTCTTAAAAAGATATCTCACAGTAAGCCACTTGTGGAGATCTTCAAATTTAACACTTAAAAACCAAAATCACCTGGCCAGAGTGGCTCAGTTGGTTGAGCGTCGTCCTTACATGAAATGAGAAATGTTGCTGATTCAATCCCCAGTGGGACACATATGGAAGGCAACTGATAAATGTTTCTCTCCTCTTCTCTCTCTCTCTCGCTCATTCCTTTATCTCTCTCTCTCTCAGCATGTTTTCAGGTGAAGATTTAAAAATATAATAACCCCCCCACCTGGTATTGCTGTATTGCTTTATAATTGGTTTACATTCCTCTGTATGCTTTTTCCCATGACATTGGGATCCAAGAAAATCGGCAGTTCTTCTTCTACATTAACAAATACCACCTGGAATTGCTGGAAATTTTAATCATATATATATGAAGTCGCCTTTTTCCCATTGCAGTTAAACAGGAACACTGTGTTTTATACAACCAAGGCAATTTGGAGATCATTTTTTTTAATTCCAGTGTTATTTCTTTTTACATATTTAATGCCTCACTAGTTCCATCACATACTTGCTATGTGGTCTTAGGCAAGGTGTTTTGTGTTTTACCTCTCTGTGACCCAATTCCACAATTTTCATAATGAAAACAATAATAGTCATTACCTTAAAGGGATATTGTGAAGATGGATGACTTAATAGGTGCAAAACATTTAAAAAACATTTTGCACAAAGTATGCACTGCATAAATGTTTGCTATTACTCACCAAAGCTAGACCAATCTATGTGCAACCTCCACTCCCTCCCTTCCTTCCTCAGACATCAGTTTGTAATGCTCATTTGTCAAGTTTCCACACAGTTTTTTTTCAACATTTCTTCTACAGTGTGTGTGGAAAATACTAGAGAAGTTCAGTTTATACTTTTGAAAAAACCTTCTCCCTCTTGCAAGACTTTGCATTTTTCTAAACTTTCTAAAGTTTCTTAACATTTTTCTCTGTTATATATAATGCTGGAGGCCCGATGCATGAAATTCGTGCACAGGTGGTGGGGATGTCCCTTAGCCCAGCCTGCACCCTCTCCAATCTGGGACCCCTCAAGGGTAGGATCATGCCTAAACGGGCAGACAGACATCCTTCTCACAATTCAGGACTGCTGGCTACAAACTGCTCACCTGCCTGACACCCTGATTGCCCCTAACCACTTCTGCCTGCCAGCTGGATCACCCACTAACCACTACCCTGCCAGCCTAATTGATGTCTAACTGCTCCCCTGACAGCCTGTTTGCCCCCAACTTACCTCCACCGCTGACCTGGTCACCCCTAACTGCCCTCCTCTGTAGGCTTGATTGCTCCCAACTGCCCTCCCTTGCAGGCCTGGTCCCTCCCAACAGCCCTCCCTGCTGGCCATCTTGTGATGGCCATCATGTGTCGACATGGGGACAGGATCTTTGACCACATAGGGGCAGTCTTCCTGTATGTTGGAGTGATGGTCAATCTGCAAATTATTCTTTTATTAAATAGGATAGAGGCCTAGTGGGTGGGAGCCAGCTGTTTTGCCTGAAGAGTGGCCCAGATCAGGGTGGGGGTACACTTGGGGTGAAAGGCAGCCTGAGTGAGGGACCTGTGGAGGTCTGCAGGCTGGCCACATGCCCCAGCGACCCAAGTGGAGGTCCTGGGATCTGGGATTAATCTATGTCTACAATTGAAACTTTGTAGCCTGGAGCAGAGCCAAGCCTTCTGCTCACTCTGTGGTGACAGCCATTTCTGTTTGAAACTTTGTAGCCTAGAGTGGAGGCCTAGGCCAGCAACAGCAGGTGGAAAGCTTGGCTTCCTCTATTGCCAGGGAAACCCAAACCTCTGTTCTCTCCAGCTCAGTGGCTGCTGCCATTTCTGTATCTTTTATGATTGAAACTTTGTAGCATTGAGTGGAGGCCTAGGCCGGCAATGGCAGGCGGAAAGCTTGGCTTCCTCTGTTGCCAGAGAAACCCATGCCTTCATCCTTCTCTCAGTGGCAACAGCCATCTTGGTTGGGGTTTATTTGCATAATCTGCTCCTGATTGGCTGGGGGGCATGGCTGTGGGTATAACGAAGGTATGGTCAAATTTGCATATTATTCTTTTATTAGATAGAATTTGCAATATTATTCCTTAAGAATTTTATTAAGAGAGCTATTTAAACTATGAGAATGCATTTTCCAAATATAACACAGATATATATAAAATGGAATATTATTCAGACTTAAAAAAGAGGGAAATCCTGATATTTGCAAAAAAATTGACAAAACTGGGAGACATTATGTTAAATGAAATAACTCAGAGAGATAGTGACAAATATTGTATGATACTACTTATATTAAACATTTTAAAAGTCAAATTCATAGAGAGATAATAGTAAAATGGTTGATAGTAGCTATGGGGGTAAAACAGAAAGATGTTTGTAAAAGGGTACGAATTTTTAGCAGTAATATAAATAAGATTTGAGGATCTAATGTAAAATGTGGTGACTATAGTTGATAACACAGTAGTGCACAATGTAAATTTGCTGCAAGGAGAACTTAAAGGTTCTCACCAAAACAAGCAAAAAAGTTAAGTAGGTGAGGTGATTGATATATTAACTCAATGGGGGCATCTTTTCATTTTTCCATAATGCATATGTATATCAAATCATCACATATGTGGCCAAGTCCTTCAGCATCAATAGAAGGTTGTAGGAATGTTTACTGAGCAGGGCTGCTGAGCAGAATTTGAGGTTAAGTAGATACTTGAGGACTGGTGGGCGAATTACTGGAATCCACAAAGCTCCTAAGCACTCAGGCGCAGTACTAAACTTCATCCTCACCTCCATTCTTTTTCTCTTGTTTGAGCCCTGCCTCCTCACCACAATCCTAACATTATTTCCAGTCTTGGTAAGCTATGAGGAATTGAAAATTCACTCTGAAAGTTGCCACCAGAGTATTGATGACATATAATTTGGCCAGAGGCACCTTCAAGTATTTGTCCCTTAGAAGAGGATAGAGTTTTAAAAAATGGATCTCAGTGTATGAGAGAAGGCACAAATAGGAGAGAAGTACTTTAAAAGCATAATAAATACTTAGATACTGTATATAACCTTGCCACATTTGTGTTATCTTCATAGTGCTTCCTGAATTAAGTAAGTAGCCTCATTGAATTATTTGCACATTGTTTTGTAAATTTGCACATTTATATTTTATTGTAAAAGGGATGCACTATAAAATACATTTTAAACTTTTTGAGGTGAGAAACTTCTTTGTTTAGTATCTTCAGAACATACAACAGCACTTGTGAAATTGTAGACGGTCATGTTTGGTGGATAACAATGATATATTCTTCATGAAAAATATGTAAGAAAATATTTGTCTGTAATCAATATCTCTGCCTTGCTTTTCTTTTGAGACAAATAGGAATAGATGAAAAGGAAATGAGTGAGCAAATAGAAAACATGTATGTAAGTGAAAAAAAATCAACTTAGGCTACTGATTACTTATAGAAAGTAAGGAAAGACAGGAGAAGCAATGGCCGTGGTGACTTTGTTAATTCCTTAATGTTGTATTGACCCCATCCTATCTAATAAAACTAATATGCAAATTGACCATACCTCTGATACATCCACAAACCATGCCCACAAGCCAAGCAGGAGCAAATAAACCCCAACCAAGATGGCTGCAGCCACTAAGAGCAGGAGGGAGGCTTGGGTTTCCCCAGCAATGGCGGAAACCAAACTTTCTACTTGCCCTTGCTGGTCTACACCTCCACTCAATGTCACAAAGTTTCAATTATAGAAGATACATAATCCCAACAGAAATGGCAGCAGCCATGGAGCTGGAGAGAGTAGAAGGTAGGATTGCCTGGGTGATGGAGGAAGCCAAGGTTCTGCAGCCCTAGTGCCTAGGTCTCCACTCAATGCTACAAAGTTTTAATTATAGAATTTAAATAAACCCAACCAGAAATGGCTGTCACTACAGAGTGAGCAGAAGTCTTGGCTGTGCTCCAGGCTACAAAGTTTCTATTGTAGAAAATAAATTAATCCCAGATTCCAGGGCCTCCACTTGGGTCACTGGGGGGCATGACTGGACTGCAAGCAAACATAGGCCCCTCTCCCAAGCTACCTCATGCCTCAAGGGAAGCCCCACCCTGATCCAGAACACCCTTCAGGGCAAAACAGCTTGCACCTACCCATGCACCAGGCCTGTATCCTATCTAATAAAAGAGTAATATGCAGATTTATCATCACTCCAACACACAAGAAGGCTGCCCTCACGTGGTTAAAGATCATCCCTCATGTGGACACAAGATGGCCACCACAAGATGGCCAGCAGGGGAGAGCTATTGGGAGGGACCAGGCCTGCAAGGGAGGGTAGTTGGGGGCAATCAAGCCTGCAGGGGAAGGCAGTTAGGGGTGACCACGCCAGCAGAGGAGGGAAGTTGGGGGCAAACAGGCTGTCAGGGGAGCAGTTAGACATCAATTAGGCTGGCAGGGTAGTGATTAGGGGGTGATCAGGCTGGCAGGCAGAAGTGGTTAGGGGCAATCAGGGAGGCAGGAAGGTGAGCAATTTGGAGCCATTAGCCCTGGATTGTGAGAAGGATGTCTGACTGTCTGTTTAGGCCCGATCCTACCAGGATTGGCCCCAAACAGGCAGTCGACATCCCTTGCAGGGTCCTGGATTGGAGAGGATGCAGGTTGGGCTGAGGGACACCTCCCCAACCCCATGCACGAATTTTGTGGAGCTAATATGCAAATGGTGTCACACCCTCATACCATCATGCCATAAGGGCTCAGACACTCAACACTGGGGAGAGAAGAAAGAGGACCAGCCAGGCACAAATGAGATAGGAATGGGGACCAGTCTGGCTGTGGTCCGGGAGAGGGACAAGCTGTATGCCCCATGGTCCTGGGCGCCAGAGCTGCATTTTCAGCCCAGGAGAGGGACAAGCTGCCCACTCTGCGTTTCTGGGCACCAGTGCCTGCAGCTGTGGCCTGGGCAAAGCCAGCCAGGGTCCTGGGTGCCTGTGGATGGCCAGAGGGAGGGAAACCCAGGTCCCAGGTGCCTACAACTGGCTAGAGGAGGAAATCCTGGATCAGGTGTGGGGCAAGGCAGAGACCATTAGGGATGATCAGGCTAGCAGGGGAGTAGTTAAGGGCAATCAGGCCAGTAGGGGAGCAGTTAGGGGTGATCAGGCAGGCAGGTAGAGGTGGTTAGAGGCAAACAGGAAGGCCAGCAGAGGGTTTAGAGGCAATCAATTAGGCAGGCAGGTGAGCAGTTAGAAGTCAGCAGTCCTGGATTGTGAGAAACAGTCAGACATCTCCCAAGTGGTCCCAGATTGGAGAGGGGGCAGGCTGGGCTGAGAGCACCCCTTACCCACTGTACGAATTTTGTGCACTGGGCCTCTAGTGAATATATATATTCACTAGATATATATACTTATCTTCACCAAGGATTTTTACCACTGATTTTTAGAGAGAGTAGAAAAGAGGGAAAGACAGAGAGAAACATCAATGTGAGAGAAACACATTGATTGGTTGCCTCCTGCATGTGCCCCGACCAGGGATCGCAATGGTGAGGAACCTGCAATGGAGGTACATGCCCTTGACTGGACTCAAACCCAGGACTATTCAGTTCACAGGCTGACACTCTATCTACTGAGCCAAACTGGCTAGGGCTGTTGTACTGATGTTTTAACACCAAATTCTTGAAAGTAGTTTTAACTCACAATTTTAATAAGATAACAACAGAATTATTGGAAGTGGATGATGAAACATTATTTAAAAAGTAGACATCTTAATAATCTATGAAGCCCTTGAGAGTTGAGGGTCACATTTATTCTTCTTAATTTCAACCAATTCCTGATCAAACATATATGCTTACTTTTATTTTGTTGTTGTTGAAAAATTGATCTGTAAATTTATCTGTTTAACTTAAGCATATTATGTAAAACTAACTACAAATGATAGAGGCATCATTGTCTTGATAAATATTTCTATATTTGTAATTCGTCAAAGAATATTTAATATAGGACATCTTCATCAATACTATTTTAAAGCAGATTTCAGTTTTCCCTAATACACTGTTAAAAATACATCCTTCCTTTCATGGTTACTTTGCTTCAGTCAAGTTGATGGGTTTGTTTTGTTTTGTGTTTGCTACATACAAAACTTGCATGTCCATGGTTCTGATCTCTAAGAAGGCTATTCATTCTATACATTGTTGACCTTCTTTTATGTTTCCTTCAAGGTATTAAGTGTAACTTCTAAATTGAAATAGCAGTTATGATCAGATTTATTTCTTCTTCTCCCTGTATTCAAGAATATGCAGAAATATGGCTTCTAATATTCCCCTCTCCATCTCTTCTTAGTTCAGAGCCATATTTGAAGGTGTTGTACTTTAAAAATTTACCCTATTTTATTTTATTTATTTAAATAATGATTTTCAGCCATAATTGTTCTACAAATAGCAAAGCTTAACTTCAATATCTGCCCACATTAAACACTATAAAATTGATGTCTTGAGAAATCCTTCTAAATCAATATAATTTACTACAGGAATATCTTAAAAGTGTGATTAAACTTCATGTTAATATTTATGGGCTTCAAATACTTGGTAAATTTTAATAAAAGTCATGATAAAAATAACTGTCATAATAATGTTCTACTCATCAGATTTTTATTTGCAGATTTATAATAAAGTAAAATCACTTGGGCAGATAATAAATATAAATATGTGTTATTACATTGTTTTTAGCAAAATTGTCGCTAGATAATACAATTTTATTCACTGATAGTACTAAAATGAAATGCATGAATAGAATATAAAGTTATTTTTAATAAATTCTGATGGTTCATATAAAATTTGGTTAAAATTATGGTATTGTTTTATGTGTATTGAAGTCAAATTTTCTCAACAACATGACAAGTACACAGCAAATACTTTAAAATCATGTTGCAGAAATTCATGTTTGTTAATAGAAATGTAACATTAGAGTAATTAAAGAAGATAATGGTATTTCTTTTTTATCTCTATTGTTCAGTTTATTAATTACATTGTTCCCTTTTACCGCCCCCGCTATAGCTCCCCTCCACCTGGTACCCATCCCACCCTCCGCACTCACCCCCCTCCACTGTATTCTCCCATAGTTGCATGATTTTTGTCCAGTCTCTTGCTGCACTTCCCACAACCCTTTTCTCCCCAAGAATTGTAAGTCCATTCCCTCCCTATGTCCGTGATTCTGTTACATGCAGCAGTTTATCCTGTTCATCAGCTTATTAATTCACTTGATTTTTAGATTCATTTGTTAATAGATGTGTATTTGTTGTTCATAATTTACACTTTCATCTTTTTCTTCTTCCTCTTCTTAAAGAATATCTTTCAGCATTTCATGTAATATTGGTTTGGTGGTGATGAACTCCTTTAGCTTTTTCTTATCTGCAAAGCACTTTATCTGACCTTCAATTCTGAATGATAGTTTTGCTGGATAGAGTAATCTTGGTTGTAGATTCTTGCTATTCATCACTTTGAATTTTTCTTGCAACTCCCGTCTGGCCTGCATCATTTCTGTTGAGAAATCCGCTGACAATCATATGGGTGCTCCCTTGTAGGTAACTAACTGTTTTTCTCTTGCTGCTTTTAATATTCTCTCTTTGTCTTTTGCTCTTGGCATTTTAATTATGATGTGCCTTGGTGTGGTCCTCTTAGGGTTCCTATATATTGGGGTTCGGTGTGCTTCTTGGACTCCTAAGTCAATTTCTTTCACCAGGTGTGGGAAGTTTTCGGTCACTCTTTCTTCAAATAGGTTTTCATTGTCTTGCTCTCTCTCTTTTTCTGGCACCCCTATAATTCGTATGTTGGTATGATTGAGGTTGTCCCAGAGGCCCCTTACACTACCTTCAATTTTTTGGATTCTTTTGGTTTCTTGCTTTTTCAGCTGAGTGGATTTTACCTCTTTGTATTTCAAATCTTTAACTTGGTTCTTGGGGTGCTCTAGAGTACTTTTAGGTCTTTGTATAATATTTTTTATTTCAGTCACTGTATGCTTAATTTCTGGCTGGTTCTTTTTCATATCCTTGAGAGTCTCTTTCATTTCCTTGTAGGACTCATTCATTTCCACGTTTATCTTGATCATTTCCTTGCAGGTCTCGTTCATATCCTTGAGGGTCTGGTTTGTTTCCTTGTAGGTCTTGCTTACTTCCTTATAGGTCTCGACCTTTTCTAGGAACCTTTTGAGATATCCTATAACCGTGGTTTTGAATTCCATGTCCAGTCATTTTTTTCCCTCCATTTATTTCACATCTGATTTCTTTCTCTGCATGGTGGCTGCTTCCCTGAGTTGGTCAATTAGCTTTGTGTGGTAGATGTCATACAAGGGACAGTGGCTCAGCCTCCCCAGTTACCTGAGGTGGATATGGGTTGCACAGTCTTGCTGAAGTTAAGCTCAGGTTAATCGTTGTTAGCACTTGGAGGGCTGACCTCCAGGCCAATTGTCTGTGAAGTTCAGCTGTGCTCAGGTTGGATGGGCGGAGTCTTCAGGCAAGCAGACAGCATTAGCTCCACCCTATGTGGCCCCAGAGATTCTGTGCGGGGGGCAATGGCCACCAGCACCTCTGAGAGAGAGCCGCTGCCAAGCTCCACCAACTGCCAGAGAATTCAGACTCTCTCCAAATGAGTCTGCACACCCAACATCTCACCCAGGGTCATAAAACAAAGCAGTCTGACCATTTCCCTAATGAAAGAGCAAGTCACAAGTGCTCTCTGAGCAATCAGGCAGCTGCGCTGTTCCCAAGTTCATACACACTCCGTAATCGCCCCTTCTCCACAAGCTGGCAGACCCCTGCAGCACCGGAGCTTTGGCGTGCCCTCCCACTGTCCAGCTTTTACCCCGTATGAGAGTGGGTTCCCTGGACTTCGCCCAGAGCTGGAGAATCAGTCCAGTGGGACGTCTTTGTCTCCCCTGTTCGAGAAAACTGGCTATTTTTCAGCTGCCTGCCCTATCCGCTGGTTCGTCTCCAAACCTCTCTCCACATGTATCTTCAACGCTGTCCGCCGCCACTCCTCTGAGTCACAGTGTCTTATCTTCACTTTTATTTGTGGAATTTTCACTCAGCCAGCTTTCCGGTGATTCTGGATGGTGTTTGTTCTTTTGTTAAGTTGTAGTTTAAAAGTCCTGTGTATGACAGCAAGATAGGTGTTTTACCTATGCCACCATCTTGGTTCTCTCGATAATAGTATTTCTTATAAGCATTGATAAATCATACTTTTACATATACACTTTGCCTTGGATTTTGACTTACACTAGATTCTTACAAAATTATTTTATAACTTTATTTTAAAACTTCAGATTTCCTTCCTTAATTTATAATAATAATATACTATTAATATCATTAAGCCTTTTTATTGAGATAAATTTACATAAGCCTTTATGAGATAATTTACATAAGTAATCTAAGGTCATTTATTAAACCCACTTTATAGATAGACATTATTATAATTTTACATTTTTATTTTTTATTTAGTTCTCTTTTCTTTTTTATTGTTTAAAGTATTACATATAGTTGTACATATATCTCCTTTTTCCCCCCATTGACCTTCCCCCAGCTTCCCCTACACCATGTCACATGCCCTCATCCCCTCACCCCCAGTGTATTGTGTCCATTGGTTGTTATATAATGTTTAGAACGATGTTAACTTTGCAAAGATCATATTGCTGGTATATTGCCAGTGCCAGAACTTGAAGTAAATTTATTTGTCTCTAAAACATTAAAATTTTTCCTGTGTATTATCAAAACTTTTCCTTTAAAGCATAGCTTACTTTATTTAAAATGGGGAATCAATATGGTAATATAAAATTGTAATGATATACATATATAACACATAAATAATGCATAATTATTATCTAATAATAATTTCTAAATATTTTAATTCAATCTACATGTAATAGAATAAGAGGCTTAAAATAGCACCATTCATAACAGATAAGTTCTAGACTTATTGTGATCACTTCCTAATGTATATAAGTGTTTGATCATTATGTTGTGTAAGTAAGACTAATGTATTATTATATGTCATCTATGATTAAAAATAAAATTTGAAAAAAGGGCATGAAAATAACACCATTCAGAAATGGTTTTAGGAAAAACATATTCATGACATCACTCTGAGTTGAGACTCCAACTAACTGATATTGTCATGTCTGGCTAAGCAAGATCTTTGCCTTTCTTTTATTCCTTTCTGTCTCATAGCAGCAGATTTGGACACAAAAAGGTCTCAGGGCTAAGCAAATCTCTTCTCCTCCATGCCAACTAGACAGGGGACAAAGGAGGACTTACTGAATAAATTTCATTAAAAACATATAAAATATAAAGAAATGTGAAAATATTTTGTAATCTTGAAACATCAATAAAAAGACTTGAAAGAAAAGTTCTGTATGTGGTATGTTTTCTTATAAAAATACTAGGGGTCTGGTGCACAAAATTTGTGCACTGGGGTGGGTGGTCCCTCAACCCAACCTGCCACCTCTTACATACTGGGAGCCCTCAGTGGATGTCCAACTGATGGCTCACTCCCAGCCTGACCAAGGCATCACCCTGCTTAGCTCAGCCCCGCTGCTGCTGCCACTGCTTCCCCTCACAGCACCCGGGGGCTGGGTGCTCGCTGCCACTGCTGTTTCATCTCCACCCATGAGGCCCAGCACTCACGTCACTTGGCCCCACCCCCACTCCTGATTGGCTGGTAGGATAGCCAATCAGGAGTGAAGGTATGGTCAAATTTGTGTGTTTCTCTTATTATATAGGATTTTTATTGCTTTCAGAGAGGAAAAAGAGGGAAAAAGAGCTAAAAACATCAATGATGAGAGAGAATCATTGATTGGCTGCCTCCTGCTCACCCCACACTGAGATCAAGCTTGCAACCTGGGTATGTGCCTTGGCCAGGAATTGGTATGTGTCATGGCCTTGCGGTATAGGTCAATGCTCACCTGCTGAGCCATGCCAGCCAGGCTGTGTGTGGTATATTTTCTAAATATCATATAATAGTTTAATTTCTAATTTTAGATGGTATTAAAAGTAATGAAGTATAGCAATCAGGTTGCTATCAAAATATGGAATAAAGATGATTTAGTGCTTCTGATAGTTTTATTAATTATAGTTCTATACATAAGCATTTATCAAGGCAAATTTATAAAGGGAACATGTAGGCTAATCCCTTTTCCAAAATTTGGAATGAGAATATGAACTAGTAGAATAACTATTCGAATAACTCCAAAAGTGGAATTATTTCAAACAACTTTTGGAGTTGTTTGAAAACCTTCACAATGCTTTTTTGGACTATAATAATTATAGAAAAATTATTAATGGTCTATACTTGTGAGAGAAACCAGAAGAAAAGATAACAGACAAGAGTTCCTTTTGCCACTGCAATACAGAGTACAAAAGTAACTCATTTATATGTGAGAGAAAGTAAGTGGTATCCACTAATCCTGGAATTGCAGCTATGATCCAAGTCAGAAGACAAGGACAATTAATTTGCAGAGCTCAAAGAGCAGTGTCAAGGAGCTCTCAAAGAGTAGAGCCAGAATCCACCCCCTAAACCCTCTACTCATAGAGAGCAGTGGAAAGACCTTAGGTTTTTATCCCCACACTGCCCACTGGCCATCCCACTCTCCCTACAGCAGGCCCAAAAACTATATCAAAATGATTTTTTTTAAATAATGAGATGCTTTACCATGGAACTACCTTATTTATCATGGAGGATCCGGGATGAAATTTCCCTATTGAAAGTATTTTGAGGAAATAATATGAGGACAAAATTAGTTCAAGACTGCACCTCACAAAGTAATCTTCTATTGTATCCTAGTGATATGAGTCCTGCTACAGGGAGCCCATGACATCCAGAGAGGCCACTGGCATCCCAGATGGAGACTGACGACCTCAGAGATGGGAAGGACAGCTCCTTGAGGTCTGAGGGTCCTGATGTGAGAGAGTCTGTGCATTTCTCCATCCCTTTCTGCCCCACACCAGGGGACCGGAGTAGACGTGTGTCTTAGGGGCAGGCAAGACCCTGCTCCCATTCCTGAGATGGCTATGTGTGGAGATGGAAGTAAGTAAACTCTGAAATGGATTTGAAATTAGACCTTTAAATAAACTCGACTACTTTAACAAGCGAAGTAAGCAGACAATAATGGAATGTAAATATTAAGAAGACTGCTTTTAGGTACAAATAAGTGTTTCAAAATAGCATAGAAATGGCATGGTTTATGGAAAAATGGTAATTTTATGATACTTCACTAACTTGAAAGTTCCCCCAAAACTGATTATATATATTTTGTATCTCAGAATTCTTTAATGAATGTCTATGTCTTTTTATTTAGTCTTGTTTGTTGTTATTAATCCTCACTTGAGGATATTTTTCTATTGATTTTTAGAGAGAGTGAAAGTGAGAGAGACAGAGCGAGAGACAAACATCAATGTGAGTGAGACACTTCAATTAGATGCCTTCACACATGCCCTGACCAAGGCCAGGGATTGAGCCTGGTATTGAACCCGGGGCCCTTCAGTCCACAGGCCAGTGCTCTATCCACTGAGCAAAACCAGCTAGGGCTGGATGTCTATGTATTTATGGCTTAAGCTTTTCTTTGAATATCATGTATACCTATACTCAAAAATAATCTAAAGCAAAGTCTCACATCTGGAGGTAAAAATCTCCTGATGTTTTATAATTACACATTTCTTTCAACGTAAATGATAAAGTTGGTTTTAATTGTTTAAATATAATATTGCATTTCTGTAAATGGAAAAATTATGGAAGATTTATGAGACTTTACATATCATAAAATAGTTTACTTCAACTTTAATTGTGATGTTTTACAGTTAAAATTTTAAGCGGATATTTTATTGAACTTGGCTAGATTTATTTTTAAGCAGTATTTCATGAAAATTATTTCTAGTTGTGAATTATTTTGTCTGATACAACGTGCTTCAATTTATTTGCAATCAATTTTATTGACTGCTGAATCATCTAGCAAGACAATGTCTTTCTTGAAAAATATTATTTTTGGTAAATATTACTTACTGTTTTCCTAAGAACAGGCAGTGCCATTTATATGATATATATAAAATAATATAAGCCAAAGTTACAAGCCCTAAGTTATCATAGACATTTTACTACCCTCAAGACATCTTATTTTTGATTCACTGTTTTCATTAAGTTCTCTTTTCAGCAATAGTGCTTAACTTTAATGCCATTTATTTTTACTTCTGTCTGCTCTGAAGGGATTCAATTCTAGTTGGTACCTGGCATATAGTCATCTGACGGTTATTTTTTTAACTTTATAGAGGGAAATACGAGGTTTTTTTCTTTCAGTGCAATCTTGATAAAAAGAAACATAAATATATTTTATCTCTCAGAACATTTTACAAATGTATACTGCGACAAAACACCAACAATAAACTGTGTGGTATACAGAAATGTCAATGTACACTTGTAATTATTTAAAAAATTCTTATTATATATACACCATTATCTGTTTATTCATAAATTAGAAGGCTGGTGCACAAAATTCATGCATAGGGATTGTGTGTGTGTCCCTCAGGCCAGCCTGCACCCTCTCCAATCTGGGACCCCCTCGAGGAATGTCCAACTGCCCATTTAGGCCCAATCCTGGATAGGGCCTAAACGGGCAGTTGGACATCCCTCTCACAATCTAGGACTGCTGGCTCCCAACTACTTGCCAGCCTGCCTTGCTGATTGCCCCTAAGCTCTTCTGCCTGCCAGCCTGATCACCCCCTAACCACTCCCCTGTCAGCCTGATTGATGCCTAACTGCCCTCTCCTGCTGGTCTGGTCACCCCTAACTGCCCTCCCCTGCTACCCTCGTTGCCACTAACTGTTCTCCCCTGCTGGTCTGGTACCCACCTGGCAGGGCTTGACAGGGGACCTCAAGGTGTGCTTTCTGTCCTGGTGCTGGCTTAGGGGACCTCAGGCTGCTCCTCCTGCCCCAGTGCCATGTCAGGAGACCTTGGGGTGTGCCCCCCTCACCTGGCAGGGCTTGACAGGGGACTTCAAGGTGTGCTTTTCATCCTGGTGCTGGCTTAGGGGACCTCAGGCTGCTCCTCCTGCCCCAGTGCCAGGCCAGGGGACCTTGGGGCGTGCCCCCCTCACCTGGCAGGGCTTGACAGGGGACCTCAGTCCATGCCCTCTGTACCAGCACTGGGCCAGAGTACCTGAGACTACACCTGCCTGCCTGGCTGGGCTTGACTGGCGACCTCAGGCTGTGTCCCCCACCCAGGGGGCCTTGATGGGGGACCTCAAGGTGCACCCCCAGTGCTGATTTGGGGGACCTCAGGCCATGCTCCTGCTCAGCAGGCTTGACAGGGTACCTGAGGCTGTGTCTCCATGGTGATGGAGCTTGACAGAGGTCTTGAGGCTGTGCCCGCGGGCCTGGCAGGGCTTGACAGGGGACCTCAGGCCATACCTCCCACCTAGCAGGGCTTGACAGAGGATCTCAGGCCATGTTTCCCATCTGGTGGGACTTGACAGAAGACCTCAAGGCACGCCCTCCCACCCTGGTCTGGGCTGGGGGACTTCAGGCCATACCCCCCATCCTGGTGTCGGGCCAGGAAATGTGAGTCTATCCCCCCCCACCTGGCAGGGCTTGACAAGGGTGAGACTGGCCAGGTCTGGACCTAGTCCAATGGGGGATAGGAGGTCAGCTGGGTCTGGATCTCAAGTGATTTTGAGGTGCATATGGGTGGGCAGGGACTTGACTCTGGGTTCCATGGTGAGCCCCAGACTCTGACAAGATGAAGGTTTTCACATAAATTTTACTAATTTTATTTCATCTCTGACACTTCCATTAAAGAGGAAGAGTAAATAGTAATAATAAATTATTTCCTCTAATTAATCCTCTTTTAATGTGCACAACTTTTGTGCACTGGGTCACTAGTATTTAAGTAAGTATATTTCCTTTATATTAGACTAAATGAGGCAGGATAAAATGTATCATTAGAATAAAATATTTCTCTATTTACAATAATACTAGAGGCCTGGCCAGCAAGCAGAGCCCATCGGGGCATTTAGGCTGCTGGCTGGGGTGTCCCTTCCCCGGCTGCTCACTGCTAGCCAGGGTCTTTCTTTGTTCCGTACCATCCCCTGGTGGTCAGCACATGTCATAGTGAGCAATCAAACTCCCAATCTTCTGGTCAAATTCCTAAAGGGACACTTTGCATATTAGTCTTTTGTATATACAGATAGTTGGAGAAAAAGTATGCTATTTTTTAGAAATCAGCACCCTTACATACTAATTGCATGTTCATATTTTGTTACATCTTAGTAATGTAAAATATATAATTACTGGCATAACAGATTGATTACAATGACAAAGTAAACTATATTAAAAAATCAGGATAGCACTCTCAGGTCTTCAATATTCTATTTTTGTGTTCATTTTTGTGTTCATTTGTGATTAATTTGAGTCCTAGAAAACAAAAGACAGGATCACCAACTTCATTAGTCACCATCAGATTTTCATTGTTACAGACTTTTATAAGGGCACTAATCCCATTCATGAGCATTCCACCCTCATAGCTTAATTATCTCCCAAAGGCTCCACCTCCAAATGCATCACATTGGGATTAGGTTGTAGCATGTGAATTTTAGAAGTACACATTCAATTATAGCAAGTACTAATCCTCAGTACCTCAGCATGTGACTTTTTTGGGAGATAATTTAGTTAAATTGAGGTCTTGAGGTTGAGCCCTAATCCAGTTTGCCTGGTGTCCTTATAAAAAGGGAAACATCTGGACACAGATATAAATAATCTCACATGGAAAATTCATATAAAGATAGGAATTTCACTGCTACAAGTTAGGAGATGCCTGAAAAAGACCCTTGCCTAGTGCCTTCAGAAGGAACACGGACCTGCGGATTCCTTGATTTTAGACTTCTGTTTTCAAGAGTTATTACAATACATTTATCTTGTGCTAAGCAACCCAGTTTTTGGTACTTTATATGGCAGATATAGGACAATAATGTAATATTTAAGCATTAAAAGTATAATAACTTTTATTTAATCAATTAATGGATAAGGTGAAAAGTTTTTAAAACATTCTTACTAGTAAAAATAATTTAGTTGAGCATATTATTCCATCCATAATGAGGATAACAAATATAATAAACTTCCGAAAATAGTGCTGACATTAATCCTCAGTCTTCTGAAAGTCTGTAATAGAAAATCAGCATTTGTTCTTTAGATTTTCATAGACTTAGGTAGCGATGTAATATCCTGAATTTTAGTGCATTCATAGTGCACACTTCAGATCAGTTTACTTTGATCTCTTTATAATGCAATCATCTAATCTATTCTCAATCCATGCTTTCTCATTCATTCAGCATAACAATATCATATGATTATCTTTTGAATAAGGTGATGCTTTTCTCAAACTGTAGTTGATTCACAGATGGCTTTCTTCAGCAGAGGCAAATGTGAGTTCACTCCCTGTCAAACAAAGTAACTGCATAAGAAGGGAGAAACATATTAAGATGGTGGAAGTTTACCCTTTTTAAAGAAAAGAACATGGCATTAAAGGCATTTTGTTATGAAGGTTGGAAAGGCAAAGTACTAATGTTCATCTATTCAAAGATGACAGGCTAAGAGATAAACATTTCAATAATGGAGACATTCTATTCTGTGCAACCTTGGCTAGAATAAATTCTAGGGGTGTCATCAACTAATCATGTGATTCTACATAAATCAAAATTTTGTAGACAGGTTATTTTGTTAAGTGAGTTTTCATGACAATGGACATTTCCTTTTCATCATGTTAATTTATCTAGCATTTTAATTTACCAGACATGTTTTGAAAATGCATTATTAAATTACAGCAAATAAAAGGGTAAACAATCAGGTCAGATCTTTTCCAAGACTGTAATGACCAAAGCTACAATCCTATATAATAATAGCCTAATATGCTAAGTGTCTGGTCGTCCAGTTGGCCACTCAACCAATCAAAGTGTAATATGCTAATAATATGTTAAGGCCACTCAATCGCTTGCTATGACATGCACTGACCCCTAGGGGGCAGATGCTTCAATTCATAGGTTAACTGGCTGCTGGGGTCTGGCAGATTGGGACTGAGTGAGTTGGGTTGGACATGCCCTGGAGCCCTCCCAGGGTCCCTCTCCAGCTGGGCAATATCCCACATCCCTCTCCAGCCTTAATTGTGCACTGTGGGGTCCTTCAGCCTGCCAAGCACTGTCTTGCCATCCTGACTGAGGGCCTCCCGTCCACTTCAAGTGCATGAATGTTGTGCACCAGGCCTCTAGTAATATTCATAATAGTTTCAGGATTTCACTAATTGGGTATATGCTATTGTAACTGTATTGAAAAAAAAATATGCCTGAACTCTCACCCTTACTTCCTTTGTAAATTTTTCCATCAGGTATAGTTGTTTATCAGGCAGATTCCATAGAATGTAACAGTATAAACAAGTCTTGTGCTTAAATAAAGTTAAAAATGCTATGCTCAATATCCTCCATTGAAAATTCACAAAAGCAAGAAAATATTCTGCAGTGAAAACCTGTTTGAACTTGTTTAACCCAGAGTTTTCCAAACTTTGCTAAAGAATACTTATTTTCATGAAACACCTACCACTGAGAAAGTGAACGAATGAGAAGTTGCAGTCATAGATCTACATGCAGATACAAGCTCGATTCATCCCAACAACATTGCAGTGAGGTGTGCCTGACTTTAACCCTTTCCCAGAAAGAGCAAAGGAGAATAAAATTTCAATGGGGGGTGACCAGGGGGAGAGGGAGTTTTCAACAATGGCAGCACCATCTCCAGGCCTGGCAAGATGAAGTCTGAAAAGAGTCCCTGACTTTAGCAACAAAATTAGTGATTGTTTTTAGAGCCTTTTTTTTTTTATGAGAGTGGAAACCAGGTTGTGGGGAGCTGATGAGAGAATGGAGAGGGAGAAAGTAAACTGTAGGTGACATTGAAGAATGTTGTTTATGGGGAAGGGCAGGAGAGGGAGATGATGGACTTGAGTATGATTTTCATACAGTGTTTTACATTTGTAAGCACATGTGTAACCAATACCTAGATCAATATATAGAATATTGCCAGCACCAAGGAAGTTTCTACTACTTCCTTGCCATCCATATCATCATCAAGGGTAATCATTTTTCTGAGATTTATCACCACAGTTATTGTATGACTTGTATTTTTTGTCACAGTGTTCAGACTTTCCTGGATACTCTAACCTTTTCATTGGTTTTTACCTTGTGTTCTAAAGTACCATTGATCTTTTCGAAATGACTAATGTCATTTCCTGAAGAGCTTACTTCAATGGCCTCAACAAAATATTTTAATTGATTTTTAAGAATTCTTTGTATTTTCTGGATGTTTGTACTTTATATATATGCACAGACAATTTCTTTTTCATGTATAACTTTAATGAATTTTTATTTATTAAACTTATATAGTCAGTGCTTTCTGTGGTGTGTCTTAAGATCATGAAAATATCATGTTATGCTTTTTCTAGAAGCTTGAATGGTTTAGCTTCTATATTTCTGTCTTCGTATTAAATATTGCCAGTCTAGCCAGTACTTTATTTTAAAAAATATATATTTTATTAATTTTTTACAGAGAGGAAGGAAAGGGATAGAAAGCCAGAAACATTGATGAGAGTGAAACACCTATCAGCTGCCTCCTGCACATCCACACTGGGGATGTGCCTACAACCAAGGTACATGCCCTTGACCTGAATCTAACCTGGGACCTTCCAGTCTACAGGCCAACGATCTATATAGTGAGCCAAACCTGAATCTAACCTGGGACCTTCCAGTCTACAGGCCAACGATCTATATAGTGAGCCAAACCAAGAATGTAGCCACTACATTCTTGATAGTGAATTTCACAGCATTCTCCAGGAGCCTTCAGAGCTGGGTCTCATCACAGAATCCTTATATACTGTGGGAAGCCAGACATTGCCTCACCAATAGAGATGTAAATAGAACAAACAGAAAACCTGGTCAAAGCTTAATGGATCTGTTTACCCACTGTTTAGGTGAGACTTCAGTTGCCCCTCCTTTAGTTTTATGTTAAGTATGAACTGTTTACTCATTGTTTTGGTGAGACTTTAGTTGCTCCTCCTTTAGTCTTATGTTAAGTATGAACTATTTATATATTGTTTAGGTGACACATTGGTAATTGTAAAAGCTTCCACACCTTTTGTCTTATGTTAATTCTTGCTGGTTGATTTCATTGTTGAAATTTCCTGACCTAAAGGACATGGATGTATCACTTGGCCCTAATAAAAGGGGATAGGAAAACCAGAGGTATGGCATCCTCTCCCTTGAGGTGGACTCCCACCGGGCCCCCATTATTCCCCCCAAATTAATGCTTTTCTAGTCTCTTTTCATTTGTGTGCAGCCTTCTCCAGACACTGAACCCTGGCATTGGAACCCTGGACACGCGGGGCATGAAAAGGATTACTACAATATACCTCTGAAATCAGTTATGAACTTTGTGCATTGAGATACATGCCACTTCTTAAACATAAGAGTGCTCCAGTACTGAGGTTTAGAATTAGACAGTGAGGATGTGTAAACATTCTGGAATAAAAACCTAAAGCATAACTGTTCATTACATTTGGGATAAAAACATTATCACATGCCTATAACTTTTCCAGTGAATTATTAAACCCAAAATGGCAGGGATCCCAAACACACGAAAGGCTTTTATAGTATTTGGGTTTTTTATTTTAGCACTCAATAATTTTTTTTCTAAAGAAAATGATCTATTTAAGATGACTATAATATTGATCATTAGATATAAAATAATGGGCAAACATTTAATATATTTGTGTACATACTACCAGAAATGGAAGATGAGAAACTTTAAAACAAGCAAGGATATATCCCATTACATTGACTGTTCAACGTAAGTTTATATTAAGGAAAAAAAGCTAGCTATTTGGGATAAATGTTATAAGCTTAGTTTTTAAGAGACTGATAATATATTTATCTGAGTATGTTTAAGTGGCATTGAAATATAGCTCAGAAATGAAGCACAGAATGTAATAATAGAAATGTATATTAGGTCATCATCCCCTTAAAGGTGATAAATTTTAACTGTCTTTTGAAAAATTAGCTCCTGTCTTAAATATCTTATAAAGATTTTCTCTATAAAAATTTAACAAGTAAAACTTCTCAGTGAAACCTTTTTGACATTTTTATCTTAAACTTTCTTTAATACATACTACAAAGAGAAAAACATCACACAAATTAAGTACATGTTTTCTCAAAATCATTTTGATAACATTCTTATGAATCATGACAACTTATATTTTTAAATATTTCCTTTTCAAAAAGTAATATTATTTTTTAAGGCTTATATATGCATTGGCATATTTATTTGAGCCAAAAGGGAATTATATCAACTTGTGCTTAGCTTAGGTTATTATTTCATTTACTTTATAATTATTGTTTTTAAGTATGGAATATTTATCATCCAAGGAAAAGTTAAAACCCATGAAATTCAATTATCTTTTGAGCTTCAGACATGTTGCAGCTAGTAGATTGAAGCTGAGGTGTGTGTGTGTGTGTGTGTGTGTGTGTGTGTGTGTGTGTGTGTGTGTGTTTAACTTTTAATTTTATAGCAGCAAGTTCCAGCTTAAAACCCAGGGTTAATTCTTTTTGTCTTGTTCTCCTAATGATAACAAACTGATTTTTCCAAAGAGAGCATATAGAAAACGTCATACCAAAATGCAATAAATTCAAGAAATGACTGAAATAGAAAATAAAACTACAGCAATGTTTATGTAAATGTTTGCTATCTCTATGTGCATTACCAATCTCAGTACCAAGAAGTTAGTCTCTGATTTCAGAGAAGACTTTAAGGCAAGAAATACAGAAAAAACAGCAAATATTCAATCTTTTTCCACTGCATAGAGCATTTCTCAGATGCCCTCAGCTATGTTTTACTGGTCAGAATAGGATTGCTTTTGATTCTGCTTGTTGCCAGTATTAGAAACATTAGGTTGGGACCGTACTCTCCACGTTCTCCATTGCTTTGAGCATTCTTTTTATCTCTAGGGCTGTTTCAGGCTAACCCCCACCTTGCTCAGCAGAGAGGACAGGCAAGGTACATACGTGAACCCACTCTACCCCTCAACCACAGTTGTTTGGAAGATAAATCGACACCAGATTTAACCTGGGTAATTCCCTGTCAGAACAAAATGAAATTGACAGATGAAGAAAATCAGTTTGAATGCTGTAGGCTCTACACTGAAAACAACTCATGTGCCAGTAGACTTAGTTCTAGAGCTACATTTTGGAGCACTTGGTACAATTTAAATAGTTACCTAAATTTTCCAAGAAAGAAGTTATGGAGGGAGACATAACGGACAGAAACTTGCAGGGAGAGTGAGAAAACAAACAAATTTGTTTTCTCATCTTCCCCTTTCCCAATCTGAAGTTTTTATAACACCTACTGTATTTCCTTCCCTTATTTGGGGTGAATACTCTTAATACTATAACTTTTCCACAAAACAAAATTTCCTGACCTAAACAATTGCAAGGTTTTGAATTTAAAATTGAAAAGTATAGTAAACTAAAAACAAATCATAACATTTTGGGGAAAATTAATATAGAAGATGATTCTTGAGGTTTATTCTCCAACTCTTGACCTGGAATATGTCCTCCTCTTGTAAAAGTGGGTACTGTACTTAAATGATTTATGAGCTATTGCAGAATCCATGTCACTAACAGAGGCTGTAAACCTACTTAAACTGACACTATGGACGGTTACCTTTGGGAATACCCTCTTTGCCTTCAATCTTCTATATCTCCTTTTCTTTTTCTTTTCATCTGTGTCTATCCTGTCACTCAATGAATTCTGACTAGGTAATGTAGACAACACTTGCCTCAAAAGTTCTCAGGAAAACACTGTTCTGATTTTTCCTGGGATTAGAGGCAAGTGATAGGGACACAGGAATGATTCCAAACCATGAGTTTGCTTAAAGTCAAGGATGGTGTGTAAGCTAAAACTGCAAAGACACACACTCAGCTTTTCGTTATTCTCTAAAAACCTTGCCAAACTCACTGATAGTCTGCAGTCATTTTCATGCGTGTGCTTTTGTATCTGCCTTGTAATTTCTAGATAATAAATTTGTCATAAAAATATGTGTTCTATTTCTTTCCCAATCTTGTTACACATATCTATAAAGACCAATATTTAATAGTGAAAAATGAGTTGTATGGTTTAATATTCAAAAGGATATTAGTAAAAAGAAATACAAAACACAATGACATTTCAAGAAAAAGAAAATGTATGCAACTTTGAAAGCAGTACATAAGATAATTCTTACTTTTTATGTATTTTTAGTTACGTTTAACAGCTAGTGTGATATGCTGCTGCTTCTGCAAGAAAAAAATCCTAGACATCTGTCATGCTTTTTACTAGTTTAAATAAACAAAAACCAAGAAACAATGATTTCACTCAAAAGTTTTTAAACTAAAGAAAGTAAGTGCAAAAGTTAAAGAACTTAAAATAGGAAGTTATAAATTGGTCCAGTTACCACCCTGAGGTCAGAGGTAAAAACATCTTCTTTACCTATGTTTGCACAAAAAGGTTTGAATGTTTGATTATTCAAACAGTTTCTAAGTAGACCTCAAGCTATCCCTATGGGCAATACTACATTCTGTCCCACAAAATGCAGTGACACTGAAGAGCAATGATGAATGATAAGGACATCCCAACCACGAAGAATTCGAGCTTATTTTCCTCCCATTTGGTGTTCTACTGCCCTGTGGTCAAAATCTTTTAAGCAGAGAGATCATCTTTTATCTGTAATAGGGCTCTGTAATAGGGCCCCTTTTACAGGGCCTCTCTCTGAGGAAGCATTATTCCCTGTTCTGTGGATGTCATGTCTGGGCATGGGACTTGTTTTACACAATGAAGAGTGAGGAGAGCCAAAACCAGTTTGGCTCAGTGGATAGGGGGTCAGCCTGCAGACTGAGGGGTCCCAGGTTTGATTCCTGTCAAGGGCATGTATCTTGGTTGTGGGCACATCCCCAGTAGGGGGTGTGCAGGAAACATCTCTCATTTCTAACTTTCTATCCTTCTCCTTTCCTCTCTGTAAAAAAATCAATAAAATATATTTTTTTAATGTAGAAAAAAAATATTGGTGTGCCAGTAAGACTCGGAATTTACAATATGATATGTATTGAGTAAGTGGCCTGATACTCTACTCCAGATAATAAACATTATCTCAGCTGTGATTGCCTTATGACCCCAGGTCTGAATCTCTTCAGGAGCTCTGGGGAAGGTGTCTCTGCTTCATTTAGGAAACACTGATGATAAAGAAAATGGCCTCTCTCCTTCTCTAGTGTTCTTGGGCAAGGCCTGTCTCACACTAACCCCGGGGGAAGGCAAAATCCAGAGAATCATAGAAAACTGGAATCAGAGCCCACTTTGCTGGGCCTGTGGTCAGGTTTATCTGTAGACATATTTGAAAGAAAACCATCAATCCCCCTATTTTTAAAGCCAGTTTGACTCAAGTTTGACATTTTCCTTAGAGTGCAATATGAGGATTAAATCTAATCTAACTATAGTCATAGAAATGTTTATATTGTGCAATAAAATACATCTTTAAAATGTCACTTTTAGGTCTATTGTTATATGCTGTAATTTAAAAATAACAGAAAAAAACTATTTTCACAAAATACATTTTTACCTCAGTTCCCATGGTTGAGAGTCTCTTGTTTTCACTGTAGTTGGGTGCAGGAAATCTAATAACTATGAGAAAGCAGCTTTCAGGGAAGCTTAGCAGCGTTGCCAGATAATTTATTTCTGAAAATTGTGGGCAAAGTCAGTATGCCTTTCTTTCTTTTGTTCCTTTTTGAGGTAAACACTTTAAAGGTGTTCCTATTTCATAATCAGAGCATTAAGGATTTTCTTAGTGGAACTCTTTGTGAGCATTTTTCCATTTTGCTGCAGCTTATAAGTTGATTGGCAATGAGTCGTGCAGAACCCTAAAACTTTGAGAAAATACAGGCTTTGGACTTGGCAGAGACAGATGCTATATTTCAAAAAACTCTTCCCAGTTAAAAATGCAAATCAGTGTAATAGTTTGCTGACTTCAAATTAATTTAACAAGTTGCTGAATATTCAGAAGACAGATAAAATGTAAAACATTGTTTTTTAAGCACAAAATTCATATAAATATGGTGTTCTATATGTCCTTTAATTTGTTTTATATTTGTATAGCACATGGTTGTATTTATATACACACCTCACACTTTTCCTATGGGGGAGTGAAATATGATTGACTTGGGTATTAGCAAAGAGCCTGGAAGCATAGAATATGGTTCTCATTGACAGGATACTTGCCCCAGTTTATTTAGAAATGGGTTCAAGGACATTAATGCTGGGAAAAGGCACCGCAGAGGCAAAATTGCCACCCAAGTTAAACACGACTTTTTCTAGGTTTCTTCTTAACTGTGTTTGGTCCATGTATTAAGGTTCAGTGTTCCCATAAAAGTGAAAGTACTGCGTGCAGTCTCCTGGAAAAGCCATTAAGGTGAGTCTGGACTCTTTACCCATGCTTCCAACATCAAGTTTAAGTCAGTTAGGGTGGCTGGCATCCCAGCAGTCATCATGGACCAGGAGAGGAAAGCCATATCTTAGTTGCCTGGCTCCTATAAAGTTTAAAGAGCTGAACCGATATACCACAATTGACTTGTTTTCTTCTGGAGTTGTTTTAAGCAGAGAGATCATCTTTTATCTGTAATAGGGCTCTGTTATTTTGCACTTTCTACCTCTTCAATACTATTGAATTCTTTTTGGGTTTACAATGTTGTCACAAGGGTACATTAACAATGAAAAATGGCTAATTACACAAGTTTGTTTAGTTTCCTTATAAGCAAGAAGGAGCTTCAAATTCTGACTTTTAAAGGTGAGATATGAGTATGATAGTAAATCACTCAGTGAAAAATACTCTTTACAATAATCAAAAATATAGTAGCATGGGAAAACAGAATGGAAAGAGTAATTTAGGATATCTCAGAGTCTAAGATATAAGAATATGAAATAACACATTTTTAGAAGGATCACTCAGGAAGTAAGGTATGGCAACCAGGTAAAATTGAAATAATAGGAAATTAAGTTGCTAAACAAGTGACAATTAAATACAAAGCTTGAGTGGACAAAGTTGGGAAACATTCAGAATGAACCAGCAAAAACATTAACACTTTAGGTGGCAGGGACAAAGTCCAATTTAGGGAATAACAGCGTTAACCAGAAACATCCATTTAAATTATGTAAATGAATTTAGGTAAATTAGAAGAGACATTATATTTAAGAAATGGTAAATATTTTTCTATTACACAGGTAAATGGACTCTGAAAGGCTTATAGGAATGAATTTCTATCCATGAAATCATTCCTTTTGGTGATTAAATATTTTTCAAATTGTCTAATTATTATATTTATTACCCATTGATTTATTTAAAATATGACAAAAATAATACTCCATATTTGGTTAAAGACTCAAGATAACTTTTTTGCATATATTTATCCAGATACCTACATAATTTATTGCTAACAAATAACCCTTAAGCTGCCCTAGAAATTGAAAGATTCCACAAGCACCTCAAAAAATCAGTGACAAGATCAAGAGAGACGGTCAGTAGAATTGCTTTGTATACTGTGAAGCACATAAAGCAAATTAAAATATTTCTATTACTCTCTATCTCTCTGAAATGTAGTTTCCTTATTGTAACCATTGACTATTTTAATTGGTTGTATGTTCATGATTGTCAAGTGACTCATTGTCTATTAAAGTGACATAGAATATTATGGGGGTGTTATGCAAATGCAAGGAATATTTTTAAATATGTTGACACTAGTAATTTTAATTTAGTAAAATTTATATTATTTATCTTGTTTGTCTTCATTGCAATATATTATACTCACTAAGCCTGAAATGATAGACTGCCATTAATTCGTCTATTCCGTGGTGATGAATTATAAGATATTGAGTAAAATACAAATATTGAAATAATATATGACTCACCTTTGTTTAAAAAGAGAGATTTATTAACCAAATAAAAGGAATATTTCCACTATTCTTCTAAGGATGCTAGGGTTTAATTTTTTATTTTTATTTTTATTTTTAAAATATATTCTATTGATTTTTTTACAGAGAGGAAGGGAGAGGGATAGAAAGTCAGAAACATCGATGAGAGAGAAACATCTATCAGCTGCCTCCTGCACACCCCCTACTGGGGTTGTGCCCGCAGCCAAGGTACATGCCCTTAACCAGAGTCAAACCTGGGACCTTTCAGTCCACAGGCCAACGTTCTATCCACTGAGCCAAACCAGTTTTGGCAGCTAGGGTTTAATTGTGTTGTATTTACTGAAAGAAGAAGAGTTATTTACAAAGCAAGGAGGAAATTACCTTCTGCCTGTACTAAATAGGAAAAAAGGACATTGCACCAAAATGATTCCATACTCAATAACCCTGTAGAAAAATGAAATGGAAAAGGATTTAAGACATGATAGCATGATAGTACCAATAAACCTTACTAAATCTAAGATTCTGCACAATATATATTTAAAAATTTCATAGTATTTTAAAAACACAAAATTAGATTAATTGGACTTTAAGAAAATTATGAAATTCTATGCTTCCAAAAACATTAGCAAGAAAGTAGAACGACAACCCACAGACTATGAGAAAATATTTGCAAGTCATGTATCTTATAAGGGGCCTGAATCTAATCTATATTGTAAAAAGAACTAAAAAGTAAAAACAAAAATCAATTTTTTAAAAAAGTGGGTAAATGATCAGAATAGATATTAATCCAGAGAAAATATACAAATATGAATAAGCACATGAGAAGACACTCAAATCAGTAATCTCTGGGAAATGCAAGTCAAAACCATAATAAGAAAACACTTTATACCCACCAGAATGGCTAAAATAAAAAAGGCATATAAAACACATGCTGGGAGGGGACATGGAAAAATTAGAACTCTCACAAATTGCTGATGGGACTATGAAGTGGATAAGGTTAAATTTCTAAGGATTTAGTGAAAATAAAATAAGAGACTATTGTGTTATATTAAATACATGAATAGGAATACTTAATTTTAAATGGCTCTTGTTAGAAATAATTGGCTAGTTTGAAACATAAAAACAATAATAACAACAAGCAAACAAAACTCCTGATTTCAATTTAAATAAATCATGGGAATGATATATGAAAAATTTTCAAACTAAAAGCTAACCTCTTCCCCAAAAAGCTCAGAATCATAAAGAGAAATATTTAAGCCCCGTGCCATAGAAATCAAAAGTAGAACTAGCTCAGATAACTCCTACTTGAAGATGACTGATTTAAAAGGAGTTAATATGGAAGTCATTAGTAGAATTTTGTTTTCCTGTAACAAACTGTTGGTAACAAAGATTTGAACATTTGATGAGGTTCTATAAGGTAAACTGGAGGAAATATGAAGCAAAGATAATGGCAGGGTATTGTCTTTCCAGCTTATTAAATGGTCATTTTAAATTCTACTTTCCAGTCCACAGTTTTCAATAAATGCTCATCTGCAAGGAAGTATTGTCTTTCTAAAACTGCCTCTTCATTGGCAAGACTAGAATTTTGGTGGACTCGACAAACTATCCAGTTTCTCTGCCTGGTTCTTGATTATATGTCAATGGCTCAGAACTGAAATTGGAATAACAACTAATGAATCATCTTGACAGGTAGAAATGCTATACAATGATTTATAATGGTATTTTGTTTATGACAATTCTTTCCAGCTCTGTCCCTTACTCAGTTGTTTTGATTGAGTGTCAAGTTAGATAAAGAAAAACAATATTGCTTAGAAACATTAAATTTCTGTGTACAGAATGTCGATATCATCAAGAAATTTGTTACATGACTGAAAATATCCCCAATTTGTGTCACTTATAACTTAATTAAGAAGCACAGTTCAAGAAACTATCTTCAAATAAAATGCAATTAATAATTTTACTTTATTACTGTATCTTGATAAGTAAAACAAATGGAGCATTTGATAGTGACATAACTACTGTATCATAATTAAAATGGAAGTACTTTGGACGTGAGCATTGATAATACTAAACAAATATGTCTTTCTTCACACTTCCCAGATGGCAATTGAAATAAACAATGGGATATACTAGTACACATAAGGGAAATCATAAAAATGTGTTTGTATTAATTAGAAACCTTCCTTTTTGACAAAAACCCAACATCTTGATAAAATTAAGCAACTAAAAGGAGAACTGAGTGGCTCCACAAAACTGGGTCATGAGGAACAAAACATACTTAGCTCCTACCCTGTGATGCTTCTAGACATCACTCAGGACTAGAAAAGAGGAATATTGTCTTTGTTTAGCAATGATGTTTGGCTTTCAGGGAAGAACTTTCGTTAGGTGATATCTCAAGAAGCCCAACATTACTTACAATAAAAGCCTAATATGCTAAGTGTTCAGTTGTCTGGTCAGCCATTCAACCAATCAAAGCATAATATGCTAAGGCCGCTCAACTGCTTGCTCTGATGTGCACTGACCACCAGGGGGTAGACACTGCAACTGGTAGGTTAGCTTGCTACTGGGGTCTGGCCCATCAGGACTGAGGAAGACTGGATGGACATGCCCTGGGACCCTCCCGTGGTCCCTCCCCAATTGGCCAACTTCCCAAGTCCCTCTCCAGCACCAATAGTGCACCAGTGGAGTCCTTTGGCCTGGCCTGCACCCTCTCACAATCTGGCTGAGGGAGTCCCCCTCCTTGACTGTACAAATTTCCTGCACCAGGCCTGTAGTGAATTATAACATTAATATATACATAATTATAGCATTAAGCCTTTACTACTGATCTTATCATCAAAATGCAGTAATGTATGTATTCCTAAATTCATATGTAGCTACTCAAATAATTTTCACTTTAGAGTCTTATCACTTATGAGACTTGAATAAGAGGGCCCTAAAGCAAATTAATCCTGAAATATACTGGAGGCAAAAATGACCAAAGGAAAGCTGTCCTACGTCAGGCACATTATGAGAAGACAAGTTCTCTGGAAAAGACAATGCTACTGGAAACAAATAGAAGGTAGCAGGAAAAGGTCAGATATGACATGAATTGAGTCCATAAAAGAAACCATAGGCATGAGTCTATAGGAGCTGAGCAGGACTGTGGAGAACAGGACATTGGGACATCATTCATTCATAGAGTCAAGGGAAATCAGAACCAACTCAATAACATGTGATAACAAGTAGAATATTGACTTGCAATAATTATATTTCAAAATTATTATTTTGAAAAATATGTATTGAGTGTTCTCTGACTATAGTACCCTATGTGATATAAATGAACATTTTAAATTTATCACCCCAACATCAAAATATCATATTATGACTTCAACATGTTTTTTTCCTTTAATTTTTTTAAATGAAGAAATGAATGACTTGCATTCTTGGCACACATTTAACCTTAATATCAATGAAGTTATGTATTTTTAAAGCAGTGAACTTAATTTCCTTTAAATCTTCATACCCATACCTACGCAAAAAAAAAAAAAAAGTTAAATTTAATCTAGGACGTCAATTAGTGGTTTCAAGGTTCCCAGTGAAAGTAGCTTTGTTCTTTCATTTCTTGGTCCTTGCAGAGTTTTCTTCTCAAACGGCACAACAGGAGACCCCATTATATGGATTTATTCCTTTTTGAGCAATGCCCTAGGCGTTGGATAATTGCTCATAAGATAAAGATCTGCATTATGAATACTACATCAACCTTTTGTGTAATATTTTATAAACTATATTTTTGTACTGTATTGCCTCTGAGCACCCTACTGATATTTCTCAAAACATTTACCTCCCCTTATATTTTCAGGGATCTAAAGCATATAAAGGTTTCCCTGTAGGATGTCCACTATACAATTCTCATTTAAAATATTTTCCATGCCTTGTTTTGATTTATTTCAAGTCACCTATATATCAAATGACAAACCAGTCAGTTGCTGACCTTTAAAAAAATCCCAGGGCTTTAAGAGAAAACCATAGGGAACCTGTCCAAAATCCTGCTCATTTTAGAAGACCACAGCAGTTTTCTTTTGCAGTTTGTAAGACTGTAAGCAGTTTCAAAAATATTATATAACTGGAATACATGCTATTTTGTTAAGATGTATCTTTTTTATGTAAGCCATACTTCTGTCTTCTTTTCTGGGTCTGTTATTTTTTATATTGATTATTATGTAATTGAAAGGCTAAAAAGAGGGCAATATTCTGTGTTTATAAACTAGATTACAATGACACCAAAAATAAGTGATATCTTAAACTTGTAAAATATTTTGTTTAGGAAACAAAATGAAAAGGTGGACTTCCAGAGTGATCAAGATATCTCTTGGAGAGGCCATCCTTCCTCCCACAGGATTAATGAAAATGGTAGCAAAACAACCACAATTAAATATTTCAGAAATTGTGGAAATAACTAAACTATTGGAAAGCAATGACTACCACAAAGACAAACCTTGAAAATATTATGTCGCAAGAAGGAAAGCCCTCACAAAACCAGATACATTATGGTTCTATTTATATGAAATGTCCAGAATAGGCAACCCTATGCAGACAGAAAGTAGATCATTGGTTGCCTGAAGCCGGGCCGGTGGTTGAAGTGGGTAAGAAAATGTGAAACGCCTGCTAATTTATGCAGACATTCATTTTAGAATGAGGAAAATATTTTTAGATTAGATTTCGGTGGGGGTTGCACATCTCTGTGAATATGTATATTTTTAAGAATTATACTGTATATTTAAATAGGTGTGCTATATGGTATGTAAATTATTAGCTCACTAAGACTCCTAAAACTAAGGTAAAAAAGCAACATGATATTCAGTATTTTATGAACTTTATCACGTTTTCAGGAAATGGTACAAATCGCATATTCCAACTCTGAAATGGATGGTCTCATTTCCATAATAGCTATTACCTTTTATTTGACATTAATCCTTTGACAGATGAAGGTACTGACATTCTCTTCTTCCCTCAGTAGTCTTGATATCAACAAGGCCTTGATTTTGTTGTTTTTTAGTCTGAAATTTCTTACCCACACTGTTTTCAGTGCTCTTGTTTGTGTAGTTAGTTCCCTCCAATCAATTCTCCATTATTTGTGATATAAAATGTTATTGCAATAATGTTTATAAAGGTAATATTTTCAGCAGAACCTGTATATAAACATTATTATATTTCTATCTCTTGTTAATATGAGAAATGCAATAAAATTATGGATTTATATAATCTTAAGGAACACTCTTCTATTTAAGACTTGGATTTTTTAATACAATAGATTATGTAAAATCATTAGAATATATTGTATAATAGGTTTAAGAGGAACAAACACACAAAAAAACAGGTTTCTAATACAATATCCCATAAAGTACTGTTTGACAAGATATTTTTTGTTGTTAATCTTTACCTGAGGATATTTTTCCCACTGATTTTTAGAGAGAGTTGAAGGGAGGGGCAGAGTCAGTCAGTGAAAGAGAAACACAATATGAGAGAGACACATCAATTGTTTGCCTCCTCACATGCTCCAACCTGGGCTGGGGATCAAGCCCGCAACCCAGGTATGTGCCTTTAACTGAAATCAAACCTGGGACCCTTCAGTCCACAGGCCAATGCTCTGTCCACTATTTTTAAAATAAAATATAGATATGCTATAACAAATTAGAAATGTAGAGGTCTAATGGAAATATACAATTAATTAACTACTGATGTCAATTTTCTAAGAACAGTTACAAATAAATAAAAATAGAAATAAAAAACAGTCACAAAAACCTATTAAAAATAGTGATTTGGAAATAGTTTTCTACTGAAAATCTTATGTGAACAAATTAGCAATGTAGATTGTGAGTTGCAGTGGAAGGTAGAAAGACTTAAGGCAGCATGAATATTTTCATGAAAATTTTATGAGTTCTTCCATCAAATAGACATATTTCCAGCCAATTTGATTATAATTTCAATGAAATCAATAATTAAACATTTGTGCATATATAACTTATTTGACACTCATCTATGTAGTAGAACATGTAAAGAGTTTTATAAGTAAACATTGCATTTGTATAAAATGTTCATTCAGTGTTAATGTAGCTGAAAATACCATAAGCATTTTACACCTCCAACTTTAGCTATGAGGGTATGATACAGGAAAGAATCCTGAAAAAGATTACTGAAGAATGAAGAAAAGAAAAAACGTTGGATAGTAGGAGATCTGGCTCCTTTTCCTCACTTATCCTTTTGTAACCTTGGCAAAGCACTTAGCATTTTCAGTTCCATCATTAATCATGCAAGCTGAAGGATCAAAATACTTTTTGCCCATTAAAGTCGCCAGCTATTTTAAAGCTCAGTAATTTTCTGAATTTTCTTAGGGTCTCGGTGAGATCCAGTCATTTATTTCATATCCTCCAACTTGAGGTTCTTTCTAATAAGCCTTCCTAATTCCAGAAGTCGATAGAATCCCCCCTTTCCCTTTGACATTCTGCTTCTGTTGTATAAACTAAGCCAGCAATACTCAAAATTATTGCTAAATCAATCGTGGTCTCTAAGTAGACCATCAGTGCCCCAACAGGATCCTGTTCTGGTTGCCATTGCATAAATGCATAAATATAAGAAAAACAAGACAGAAGCAAATTATTAGGACCCACACTAGGCCTATGGCAACTGTGTCCATTGAGAGGAACACTGGGAGGCAAAAATGATCTCCCGTAGGAAGGTCTCCCTCTGCATTGTATTCCAGGTGAGTAGAGACGTCTAATGAAGCCAGGCTAATCAGATTTTGGAAGAGAGACTGTAAAGAGTTGAGGTAGGGCGCTTGAGCTGCGTGAAAAGTGGAGCACTGACCCAGCTCCTCCCCTACTGTGATCTGGACCGGGCAACACTGTGGGAAAAACCTTTCTTTGTGTTCTATTATGTAGCTCAATGATTGTGATTGAAAATGACATTAGTCCTTCAACCACAGCTTGTTTCCATGGAGTTTTCAGAAGAACAATTCCTTTGTGGGTATAATACAAGATGCATACTGGACTCCCAATATGCATACTGCGTGTGTATGTAATTGTTACACAATATATGCAAGTATAAGTGTAATTATGTAGGAGTGGGTGTTGGAGAGAAAAGGGGTAACTGTGAAATTGAAACTATGGAGACAATAGAAAGTATAAAAGCACATAAGTTTATGTTCAGTGCTATAGTCTTCAAAGGCACACGAATGAAAATGAACTGTGAGCTGGTCTCGCAGGATGCATAGGCGTCCACACACGGGTGAGAAGGGCTTTGTGTGACAAGAATGCGAGACATTCTGTGGAATGCAAATGTACGTATTTATTGAATACCAGTTTAAAGGCCAAAGGAAAAAAAAAGATGTAAATTGAGAGCAGATGAGGCTAGGAAAATCATTTGATGCCATGGCATACAGTTTTTTTTTGGTTTCTTTTGTGTGTGTGTGTGTGCGTGTGTGATCCATGTAAAAATAAGTGTTTATATATAAAAATACCTTGGTAAAATTTCATAATCCTAGTGTAAAAAGAGAAAGATTATGTAATCTTGTGTGTGTTTTTTTTACTTAGTGAGCAATAAATATTTTCTATTATTGCTTAACTGGGAAAAGAGTGGATGCCCTAGGACAGTGGCCGGCAAATCGCAAGCCACATGCGGCTCTTTGGTCGCTTGAGTGTTCTAACGCCATTCTTCAAAATAGACTCGCCCGGCCGAAAACCAACTTCTGCGCATGGGCCACAAAGTTTCAATCGCACTGTATGTGCACACCCATATGTGGTATTTTGTGGAAGAGCCACACTCAAGGGGCCAAAGAGCCGCATGTGGCTCGGGAGCCGTGGCTTGCCAACCACTGCTCTAGGATGATCCAGATCTGAGGTAAGAGTAAGACAAGGCAACTATTCCGATAAGTAACTAAAGAAACTGCAGTGGACATAAGCAAAAGAATAAACTGTAGATCAATTTAGATTATATAAAATTAACAATATTTTTATACTGATTTCCCATGTGGGACAAGGGATTGGGAGGAGTCTTGGGTCACTCTGAGTTTTTAGTGTGAATGTTTGGGTAGATATTTGTGGAAGGAATATGAAATGAGCATATTTTGGGAAAGATGATAATGAGTTGGGTTTTGGGCATTTGGAACCTTAAGGTCTCAGATCATTTAAATGTGGAAACAGCGAGTACATAGCAAGAATCAAATTTTGAAGCCTGGGGAAAATAAAATTAGAAAAAAGTTGGAGATTTTGCAATAAACTATCTAATATGTACATATCCATTATATTACACAGAGACACCTAATAATTAAAGTTACTAAAATAATAGTTATCCTCATTCAGCAGGAACTGCTGAATTATCTCCACTACACAGCTTTTGCAAATCAACAAATCATTTTAATTGAGTAACAGATGACAGCATTGAACTTTACCTGAGCCTAATGTTTCTGGGAAGCAGTGGTGGTCAAGAAAACCTCCACCTTTTTATGCTCTGAAAAATAGCTAATCACAAAGAGCCATCCTGTCCTCACATATTCTGTGACATTAATTACCTCTACCTTTCCAATAAGCCTGGCTGTTCATCCTTCCTCATTACTTCCTAAGTCTCACTGATGACTGCCTTGTTTACCTGCTCTATAAACCCAGTGCTCCCTCCTTTTCTTTGAAATGGCACTTAATATCAAGAGTGCTTCCTATTGCAATAGCCTGAATAAAATCATCTCCTTAATTGTTTGATGCATTTCATCCTTCACACAGCAAACAATCAGTAGTGATTAATTCCCATGGAGAGTGATGGGTGTGGATTCATCTCTTGGTTGAGCTATTTAATAGCCATGTTCTTAGTTACAAATGAACCTGTTACATGCCTGATGTTTTATTATTTTACTTATTTTGAGATTTTTAAATGAAATAATCTCTACTAAAATAAAAACATGCATAAACCTTCATCCCAAACTGAGGAGACTAATGTAAACAAATTCTAAGACAGTTTCCATGGGACAAAAGACAGAAATATATCACATTCCCATTCTATTGACTCAGAAAGTTCAATATCTGCTTTAATGTTTGCTTACTCCCTTCCTTAATGACTCATTTTCAATAATATTAATTTTATTCTTTCATTGATTTAAAGCTGTAATGCAATAACATTAGTGTAACACTCATGAATTTACATTTACCAAGGTATCCTTCGTCTAAACTGCTAGGAAAAAACAAACAAACATCCATTTCTATAACACATTCTTTCCAAAGATAATATTATTTATATAACAATATAAATGCATCACTCTTCTGCTAGATGTTTTTATATCCATTAACATTCAGGAAAATGTTGACTGTCCTTAACCTCAAGTTTCTTCATGATCTGGCCGATGCTAACATCTTGAGCTTCATTTTTCACTATGTCCATGACCATCTTGTCTAACTCTGAAACATCCCACACTGCAATCATAACACACTATTCTTGGGTCTCTGAATAAAAACTTTTACAACTCTATGATTTTATAAAAGAAGAACTATAGTCCTTCTTTCCCATATTCAATTGGCTAACAATTATTGGCTCTAAAATTTTTCCATAAATTTTACACAGTACTCTGTATTTTACACACTATCCAATTGCATTATCTTTTCTATTTCTCCCACTAGACAAAACTCGGAGAAAGTACAGCATCTACTCTACATATACATTTCCATGCATAATGTCTAAGTGCTAATCACAAAGTAGGACTCTGTATGAAAAAAGGTACCATGTTCTAAAGTAACAGCTTAACAGAAGAAAACTTGATCACTTCTCACTTAATCAACAGGTGAATTGCCAAGTTAAATTTAGTTAAAATTAGATGTTGAGAAAATACCATCAAAATCGTCTACTAAACATATGAATATTATTTACTCTATTTTCATAAGAAAACTTTCAAATGTTTGTTTGCAGATTTTAGTATATGTATATACAAAACAGCTGCATAGCTTTAGACATAACATATGTAAACACAATTACATTCTCTCTGTTAGTTTGCACTATATCACATAGAAAATGCCAAAGGAATTTTATCAAATTTGAAGCCTATGCATTATATTGTTCAACTTAAATTATATATTGAATGAATTATTCAAAATTCAGTTTTTGAATGTATGGATAGAAACACACATGTGTTTCATCATGGATTATGATTGCCCATGTTCAGTGACTCTACCCTGTAAGGCACCATAAAGAAATTCTTAGGCTTCTGGAGCAGAATCCTAATTTTATTTCAAAAATCCAAATTTTCCATGTAACAAATATGTTGCTTCCATAATTTAATTGCTTCCTTTTTACCTCTAATTGCCTAGTTTTAATAATAATAACACCTATACTCAGTTTATAGGCTTATCATGAGAATTAAATAAAATAACACAGCTAGAGTAGATATAGCTTCTTATTATTGTTTTGATTTGAATTGTTTTAAGGGATGAGTATCCAACGATGAATGAATATTGAAAAAATTAAGCCACTATGTAATATAGGTCCTAAAGTAAAGGCAGATAGTAATAACATATTTGCACACAAAACACAACATTTTATTGTAGAAAAGAATAAAAAGAAAACACATTTCTATTGAAGCTTATACTAGGGTGAGGAACACTTAATTGAATTCCAAAAATACTTCCCTGAGAAAAATATGACTGAACTAAGAATTGAATTTGATAAAGAGAGAAGGAAAAACATTCCAGACAGAGATGACACCATGAGCAAAATTATTGTGCTGAGAATAAGAAGGATGAGAAATTAAATGAAGACTAGGGTTGCTGGAAGGGAGAGGCCCAAGGAAAAGTTTGGGGCAGCTTGAGGTTAGAGAAATAAGAAAGAGCAAAAAATGCCATTTCAGCAGGGCAGTATGCCAAGACCAGATTTTACCTTTTTGATCTGACGTCAATATGGAAAATGGATTAGGAAAGTGGCCACAGAGAATCTTGGTAACCCCTATAGGATGTTATTGCAATAGTTCAGGAAATAAATAGTGGTGATTTGGGGATTAAGTCACAGATACCAAATATGGAAAGAAATGAATGGGTTAAAGATGTATTTATGAGGTAAAAGTTGTGTTTGTTAGTAAATTGTATTAAGTGGTCAAAAAAGAGAAAGCAATTCTAAGTTACTGGTACAATTTTCTCATATTTTTAAATAAGAAACTTAAAATGTATTTTTTATGAAGTTTTTCACATTGAGAATATATTTGATACCTTAATAATGAAGTTAAGAAACTTGAAAATCAATTATCTAAAAATGCAAAGAAACAAAATGCTTTTAATAATTAAAGAAAAAAACATATAAGAAACAAGCATTGATTACATTGTAAATGGCATTCAAATATAAATGGAAGCATGTGAACGTAAATATGTGAGTTATCCCTAAAACAGTGACAATGCCATCATCATCATAGTTCTGATGCAGAGTAATGACTTGCTTTTCCTATTAATTTTAATGCAGAGTAATTTTCATTGAAAAGATATAATGGTTTGATACGTGATTTTTTTCATTTAACAAATCTTTAGAATTCCACTGCATCTCTACATGTTTCCCTACTCCATATTTTTAAATCATCCATCTTCTCTGTTTCTCAGTTTCCTCATCTCCGAAAAAGGTAAGCTTTAGAATGTGATGTTAGTGATTTTAAAGAACTAAAACACAAATTGTATTAAGTGCTATGAAGTAGCCTACATTTATCATTTATAAAAAATCCAATCCACATTTTGTAAATATAGTAAATATAAATGTATAGTATACATATGATGAATGTATAACATAATGCATATATTACATTAGGGCAATAGAATTGAAATTGCACTTTCATATAAATTATTTGTGTCTTATAATAGTATTATCAATAAGCATTTAAAAATAATTTTAGAAATAAATAAAAAGACTAACAAGAATTAATACACATGCAAAATCAAAGAGCGAGTAAGAGTATATTGTCCCTGGGACCTCAGCCTTTTGCTTTAGATCAATTACTCAATTACTTTTATCTTACTAAGTCATACTAGAACTCATGGTATCTTTAATACAAAGAAGAAACAAACTGGTAACAAAGTTTTCATCGAAGGTTAGGCAGCATTGTAGCAGCAAAGGTGGGATCTGCACTCAGCTCTGACTTAGGAACAACTCTGTGATTTACTTTTCAGTCTGTCCAGAGGAGGGCAGAAGAGCAAATGCACACTACATAGTTCTGCAGCGTATTTCCTGACTGTTCTTCACACTTAGCAACACTGCTGCACAACAGGTAAGTGTAGAGAATGCACTTGTCAACATTCACAACAGCTTTTCTCAAATAATACAGAACTGAGGCTAAAGGTAGCATATTCAAACCAAAATGGAAGGTTTGCTGTTTTCTGATAGAATACTTGTATTTCCCAATTACAAAACTCTATGATATCCTTTGCTTGCATTTTATTTGGGATAATGGACAGAGTGACTTTCATTGATACTATTAAAGAGAATATAAGATAAATGAAATTTTATCTTTATTTAAAAATGTTTTATTGATTTTAGAGAAAGAGGAAAGAAGAGTAGAGAGATAGAAACTTTAATGAGACAGACACATCAATTAGGTGCCGCCTGCAGGCCCTCTACTGGGGTTCAAGCCAGCCACCTAGACACATGCCCTGACCTGGAATCAAACCAGGGATTCTTGGTTCCTGGGTCAACACTCAACCACTGAGCCACACTGGATGTGTGACAGGTAAAATCTTAAACATTAATTCCAAGTCATTCTTAAACACTGCTCCTTTATTCAGAACTATAGGAGATTTTAGGTTAAAGAGAAATATTTGTGTTTTTTTAAATGTTTTATTGATTTTTCAGAGAGGAAAGGAGAGGGATAGAAAGTCAGAAACATCGATGAGAGAGAAACATCATCAGCTGCCTCTTGCACAACCCCTCCTGGGGATGTGCCCGCAGCCAAGGTACATGCTCTTGACCGGAATCGAACCCGGGACCCCTCAGTCCAAGGCCCGATGCTCCACCACTGAGCCAAACCGGTTTTGGCAATATTTGTTTTTTAATTTACCGATTTTAACAATATTCTTTTCAGAGATGGGCTGCGTTCCAAGAATCAATATTGATTCTAAATATTTTTAAACATTTCATAAAAGTAGATCAGGTTTACAGAAGTATCCAGTTCTAGTGCCACATGTGTGTTTAATATAGAGATTGTGTTTTTTCTTGTATCAATTAGATAAAAATGAGAGTACATGTCAGAAAGAGAGAGATTAAAATATTTCATAATGTTAGCATTGTAAATCCTTATTGTTGTTGTTGTATTAATAGACCGTCTCAGCACTCTGAATCCAGCTTTGGTTGGCATATTTTTTCTTTCCCAAGTGATTTTTAATTGCTAGTAAAGGGAAATTTGACAGTTGCCACATTGCACTTTCCTTTCTGGCTTTAAAATTATTTTTTTAAAAAGAAAATCCAGATTTCTATAATTGTAGTATGTCAAATGAAGAACTTATTGCCCTCTCCACTTTCCTACATTATGTGATTTTTTTAAAAGCTAAATTTAAATTTTAAATGATTTTATGTAGCTTGTGCATTTACATTTTTATTGATATCAGAGAGGGAGAGATAGAAACATCAATGATGAGAGAGAATCTTTGATGGACTGTTTCCTGCACACCCCACACTGGGGATCAAGCCTGCAACCTGGGCATGTGCCCTGACCGGGAATCGAACTGTGACCTCCTGGCATAAGCCTATGCGCAATCACCAAGTCATGTCAGACTGGCAGCTTGTGTGTTTTGATGTTATACAACTCGATGGGTAAAACTTATGGGCACATTAGACTTCTAAAAAGCACTGCTTTACCTCTGTCATCACAAATTCTTCAAAATACACCTTTAACCCATTGCTGATCTATTCTCAGTGGTAGTGCAATGACATTTCCAATTATCCCTTTTAGATAGCAAATGAAGTAACTTTCTCTCTCTCTCTCTCTCTCTCTCTCTCTCTCTCTCTCTCTCCCTCCCTCTTTCTATCTCTATCATCTATCTATCATTTATCTATCTATCAATCATCTATCTATCATCTATCTATCTATCTATCATCTATTGTCTATCTATCTATCTATCTATCTATCTATCTATCTATCTATCTATCTAATATCTCTCATCTCTTTCTGTCACCACCTCTGACTACCTGGTAGGAGGACAAGGTGGTTGACAGCAGGAGGTGTTCAAGTTGGCCCCCACCACTCTGCCTTTGAGGCCTTTCCTTGGATCTAAATCATACGACTTACATTTTTGCTTTCCCAGGATAAGGAGTTTTCATGTAATTAATTAGATGTCCACATAAAAAGCCTCCAGACAGACCTTTGTACCAATTTTGGGGTTTACAGAAAATATACAAATCCTAATTAAATACAGATCCATTCAAGGGAAGATCCAACTGTGTATGTGTATGTACGTCTCTGTGTATGTGTTTTCCTGAATGAAGGATTTGAACTGAGAAGTCTCTTCGAAGTAAACTACAAGGAATTCCTAAGAATTATGATGGCATTTCCCATCTATGTAACCCTTGTTGCTGACCTAGCTTCTAATGCAAGGACCCAGGTGCTCGCCAACAGAAAGAAACCTGAAGCATGTACCCTTTACTTTTCTCTTCTTTCAATTCAGTGCTGCCTTGTGTGTGCCTGACCCAGTCCTGATATGAAGCATGCCCCTGTTTGCTTCTTTTTACCTATTATAGCAGGCTTTTTGCTGCCACTCCACCCCAGGCTAGACCCTCCTTCCCAATGTGAAACCCACTCTAGATTTTTCATTCTCTCTATCACACACCTCTTGGCAGAAAACATCTAGCAGCTGCTTCCAACCAGAGCCGTTGCACATTTATGAAGAACGAGGTTGCTTTGAAACATGTGAAAATGCAGCAGTTAGATATAATCTTTGCTCGGCTGACTGGAAAAAAAGGCAAAAATCTTTTTGTACAATTTTAGAGCTCTGGCTATAATTATGCATATATAGATGTCAGGCGGAATAACCCCTGTAAGGAACAATTTATGAGTCTGACTCATTTTGTTAACCTTTTTTTTTTTTCCATTTGCCATTTATTGGAAAAGTGACCTTTTCAAAAGCTGGTTAATTCATTTAAGTTATTATAACTTTGGAACAATACTTAGGGAAGAGAGGCATTTTATTACTATTTATTACTATAAGATCATCCTGTTCACAATCAAAGTAATTCTCAGGATAAATTGTGTGTGGATCAATGCTGTAGGTGACACTCTTGTTATTACCTAATTCTATTATATTAGTAGACAATGCTTATCTCCTATGATCCTTATATCATAGTCTCACAAAATTAGAAGTAATCTTGAAGATAACCTAAATAACTGCCTTTTTTAGTAATTAAAGGAACTGATATTCAAATAATTAACTATGTCAAATGACTTGGTCTCACAAAATCCCAAAGTCTCTTAATAAAGTATTAAGACTAGAATATGTTATTTAATTCACCACCCAGTTTTTTCTCCATTAAGTTACATCACCTTCCTAAAATCCTCAGACTAAAAAAATGTTAACGTTTATTCCTATAGAATAATGGTAAAAAGTACAGAGTCTGGGCTCCTATTGGTTTATAATTTTGGAAGAGTTACTTAACTCCTATGACTCAATTTCCTCATTAGAAAAGAAGTGAGAAAACAAACTTACTATCTTTTAACTTAAAGAGATAAATCATTTATAATAATAGTGTATTATACAATGCTTTCATCAGATTTCTAAACATATCTCCAGATACACTAACTGTGTATTTTCACAGATTGCCATGTCTTTATCTCTCAATAAAGATATTCTAAGTACTTACTTATTATGTAATAACAAAGACAGTGAGAAAAGATAACTACTTTATCTATATAAATTATTTTTATTGTGGTAAAAAACAAATAGCACTTCAATGCTCTTAACAAATTTAGTAGTTTATATTAAGTACTGATAACTATATGTACAATTCTGCACAGCACAACTCTAGAACTTGTTCATCTTGTATGACTAAAATTTAAAATACATTGAATAGCAACTCCCCATTTCACATTCTTCCAGCCCCTGCAACCACCATTCTACTTTCTGCTTTTAGAAGTTTGACTAATTTAGATACCCCATGAAGTGCAATTCATTCATTCTATAATTACTTTTCTCCTTACAGTCAGAAAAATGTATATATCAGGTTTTTAAAAATACAGTGATCATGATAAACTTGTTTTGGGTTAGTTTTAGAGATAGATCTTAATGTTAAGACAATTAAATCTTATACAAAATATCACTTTCAGAGGCTTTGAATGAACAATAAAACCTTCAGTAAAATGGAATTTAACAGTTTACTTATACCTAGTAAGCTTTGTTTTCTTAATTTCATTAGTTTTTTTTAAGTACTGTGCTTTCTTTTCTCCAATTTTCATTTCATGTATTTATATGACATATTAGCCAACTTGTTGATGAATTGCAAACTAGAAAACCTGCAAACCATGCATAATGTTGCCTCTATGCCATGCTATACTGAGATCCAGCCACCCAATTTATGAATACAATTAGAAATATAAATCATTGGTATGTAAGTTACAACAAATGGTAAGATTCTTATTTCTTCATGACTTCATGTACTTTAAACGTTAGTTATTTTCTCTAGTTTGTCTATTGAACTACATTTTTTATATGCAATGCAATTGGTTGAGACAAAAATCTTATTCAGTTTAATTTGTCATGGCTTATTAAAAGTGTGCTAATATTGTTTAAATGGCCTGCCACTCTCCCTCTTCCCCCTCTTCCCCATTATCAATAAAATAAGAGACAACTATTTTAAAGATTTCTAGAGGCCAGAAAATGTAAAATAATTAAAATTAATTGGGAAATAATAGAGAAAATCTTAGATGTTTTATGCATTTTGAAATTGGAAATATATATCCCATAAAGCATAGCTTTCTACAGATAAATATCCAGAGGTAATTTATCTGAAATTTTAATTTGATAAATTAGAATGCATATATTCTAATAAGCATACATGTTTTTGCAGTTATTAACCTCAATTATGCCTTTCAAAATTGTGAAGAAAGTACTTCCTTGAGTTATTCTAAAACATCTGGAAATGCTTGAACTCACTTTATTTTCCTCAGTTTAAAGCCCGAGAAAAGAATTTTCAAAATTCTAATAAAATGCAGGTGACCTGCAGAGACAATTCTACATCATTAGGAAAATATAGTCAATTAAAGTGTTTGTTTTTTATAGGTACCCTTGCTGATTTTCCCACTATAGACTGCTGTGGCACTGAACAACTAATTTTAGGATTTTTTTTCATGAAACAGAGTATTTTCCAGACCCATTCTGCCAAAACTCAGGCTGAGAACCAAACTCCCCAGTCTATGTATTTACTTTGATTTTTCTTCTCATCCAGAAGGTTAAGTAGACTTTTCGAATTAAAAATACACCAACATTCATCAAAATTAAGTTCCAGGCAGTATATCATTAAATATTCAATGGTTAGATACATTTTTTGCCTCTGATGTATTTTTTTCTGAATCTTTGAAACAAACAAGAAAAGGTTATAATTAAAACTGCATTTATTGAACACCAACATATGCTAATTCTGGATTTATTCCCATTGCATCCTAATTAAAATACTGATTTTATCTTCAAAGGGGGAAGAAATCAGAGAAAAAGAAAAAAGTAATGAAATATTGAAAACATCATATTGGCATTCTATTGAATTTTTTTAATGCAATGAGGAATAGTTAATGGTAATGAATGTTTAAGAAGAAACTATTAAGTCTTTCAGAACTTTTTTTTTTATATTTTAGTTTCTAATATGTGAAATCAATTACTAGTTTGTATTGCTTGGATTGTAATCCAGAGGGTCTGGTGTACTATTATGTAATGTTTTCAGCTGTCAGCTTTAACAACATAAAAGGACTTAGTTTGATAATGACCAGAATTTGAACTATATTCACAAATCAAATGCATCCTTGGCAATAGCATCAAATGTATTAGTAAAAATGCCCTAATAGTAGTTAATTTTTAGCAATATTTGATTAAGCTTTACTATGAAAAAAATATGGAAGGTTATCGTAAGGTGGATAATGTTGTTTTTTCAGAAACCAAGTGGTTATGGTGCTGACTTCTACACTAGATGGATTAATAAATATCAGTTGAAACTTTAATATTCATGAAATTATTCTAGTTTGCTTTCTGTAAAAAATTAGTACTTAGGCCAAATACCAATGACATTTTCTTTTTTGCCAATTATTTTGAATTTATTTTTATTGAGATGTATTTGATACATAACAATGTGTAAATTTAAGATATATTAATTTAATATATAATTTTTAGGAAAAGACAATTTTTCTAATTTAGGGCAGTGAATCTAAGTAAATAAGAAAACCTCATTGGCCCGGATGGTGGCGCTCAGTGATTGAGCATTGGCCTATGAACCAGGAGGTCACGGTTCAATTCTCAGGGCACGTTCTCTGGTTGTGGGCTTGATCTCCAGTGCGGGGTGTGCAAGAGGTAGTCAATTAATGATTCTCTCTCATTATTGGTATTTCTATTTCTATCTCTTTCTATCCTTCCCTGTCTAAAGTCAATGAAAATATATTTCAAAATAAATAAAGCCACATTGTGCTGAAGAGACACGCATTATCAAAGTGGACAAGAGTGCGGGGCAGATGATGTTCATGAGTTTTGGTTGTTTCTTGACAATGACCATGTTTACTCCGTAAAAGGAAAGGCTTGACAGCATTTAATTTCATCTTCCCTTCAACGAACTTTATCTCCCAATTCCAACCTGCACATTGTTTCCAATGACACTGTCAGTTTTAACTTCCTCAGTTATATCATCTACTAACTGGTAATTACCTCTATGGTCTCCCACATTCATGCAGGCAGTGTTGTTCAACATTTATCCAATGATTTTAATTTTTAATGGGAGTTAGTGAGAGTTCTCAATATTAAACCAAATTGCAGTGCAATGTGATAATATTTTATCCATCCACACCTCTTTCTGTTTCTTCATTTCCTTACCAGGGATCTGATGTCATTTCTCAAAGCAGATCAGCTCTGAATAGTTAGATGACTAGATTGCATAATGGATTTGCTTTAGTTGTTTTGTGTTTTTAGTTAATTGCTTTGAAATACTGCTAAATGTACTCTGCATTTTCATCATTCACAAATATATTCTAATAACAGTATTTGGTGATTGTATATTCTGTAGATATTGTGTCTATTGCTGTGGAATAAATGATAAACAAAATCATTAAAAGTATCTTCAGAAATCTAGTTTTCTTTTTCTGATATAGAAAATTCTAGGTACATAATCTGATATGTAAAATTTAAGTTTAATTCTAGGTGCATTTATCTGATATGTAAATTTTAAATTGAACTGTTCAAAACGGGTTATTTAAACAGGGGCAGCAATAGGAATTATGGAACAATTAGAATTATTAGAAATTTCAATTAATGATTAAAATTGCAATATCTCAAAAGCTATTGAAAAGAATATTATATCCTGGAAATTAATCAACACCTCTCCTCTTGATATTTCTTGTGGTGGAAGTTTTTGTACTAAAGATCTATCTTTTTTAGTTAACTTGAGTATTTTAACATGTGGCTCCTATTTTTGCTGTAACTTTATAAAGTTAACAAAGACATCAAAGTTGCTACAAGCCATATGTTTATTTATCTTAGTTATATGTATTGTAAATATTCACAGTTTCTTCATGAGGATTCACATATTAGCAACTTGGCTGGTGTAATAAAATGTGCCTTATTAATTTACCAGTGACAACAGCATGATGTGCGAAAAATGGATTCAAATTAAAAATGTCCTGAGATTGTGAAAAAAACAACATAGTCAAACAAAAATAAGTCCAGAATATAAAACTAGCAATGTACTTTCAAGCTTCAATTCTTTTTCTTTTTAAAGTATTTTTATTGATTTCAGAGAGAAAGGGAGAAGAAGAGAGAGATAGAAACATCAATGATGAGAAAGAATCATTGATCAGCCTGCTTCCTACAAGCCCTCTACAAGGGATCTAACCTGGAACCCTAGCATGTGCCCTGATCGGGACTTCCTGGTTCATAGGTCAACATTAAACCACTGAGCAACACGAGCAGGGCTCAAGCTTCCATTCTTTAGATTAGAAGCTGTTACATATGCACGCTCTGTCATTTTTATAGATTTTTTTTGAGAGACCTAGTCCAAAAGGAAATATCATGTCATAACTAGAATTGGCAGTCTTGATATATTTCTAAGATATATCAAAATATTTTTATGTAACATCTCTATCCTAAGAAGAATTAAATATTATGGAATTATTTATTAAAATAACAAACATTCACTAAATAGGTATATATCTTCATCTAGCACTATTTTACTTGCACTATAATTATTTTCCCCAGGATGGCTGAACTTTATTCCTATTAGCAATCAGTGTTATAGAAAACAAACAAACAAAAAGATAAAATTCTGATTCCATTTTCATTATAGGCTAAAGTTCTTATTTTATTTTTCTTCCCAGTATGGGAATCTCAGTGTTATATTTACCTTTTAACTTTGAGGTTGAGAAAATTTTTCAGTTATTCTTGTCTTCCTTTGCATTAACACTTATTGACACTCAACATGACTCTCATTATTAGGAAAAAAAATTGTCTTCAATGAACACTTTTTTTCTGAATGCCATTTCTGGTGATTCTTTTCTTAGCTCATATGGATTGAAAAAATACTGACTTGTTCACTATCACTGACTAAAATATAAATAATATTATATGCTTATCTATAAATTAGTTTCCCACAGAATTCTGCTGTAGACTAGCTCCTTTTCTTATTCTACATCTTTTTACTTTGGTAATGTCTTTATTAATTAAAACATTTCCTATAGGTGAAAGATGTTTCCAGTTTGGGGGTTCCCACATGCCAGTATGATTCCTGGGATAGGTCCAGTTAAGTATAAAGCATTAATTAAATGTAGCTGAGTTGCACCTCCAAATAAGAAATGTGTTAAAGATATTGAAGAAGGTTAGTTATTCAATCACTTTGGCCAAAAAAAAATTAAAATTAAATAAACAAACAAATCAATAAATACAAATAGTGTACTAACCCTGAGATAAATAAGAGTGAAAGTTTTAAAAGAGAATAATTATGAGCATGCTAGAAATGAATTTAACAAGGCTTTATTGAAAGAAAGTCATCTAGCCGGCGTGGCTAAGTGTTTGAGTGTTGACCTATGAATCAAGAGGTCATGATTCAATTCCCGGTCAGGGCGTATGCCCCACCCATCCCCAGATTGTAACCTCAATCCCCAGTGTGGGGCATGCAGGAGGCAGCCAATCAATGATTCTCTCTCATTATTGATGTTTCTATCTTTCTCTCCTTCTCCCTTCCTCTCTGAAATCAATAAAAATATCTTTAAAATATAAAGGAAATGAAAATGCATTTAAAAACTAAGAAATCTGGAGAAACCAAGATGACAGCATAGGTAAACATCTAGGCTCTTGCGCTGCACAAGAATTTTGATAATACAACTGAAGGACAGAACGGACACTGTCCAGATCCACAGGAAGGCTGGCTGACTAGAAGATCTGAAATTGGAGGGACATGAAAGTGCACATGGATAATCAGAGCCTCTATAAAGCCCAAGTAAGTTGGGAAACTCACGCGCGAAAGAGGAGGGAGCGTCTGAACACCTGGCAGGGGTGCTCTGGTGGAAAGGAGATAAAAACTCCAGGCTGTGTTGAACCCAGTTCAGTTTGCACTCAAAACCTGAGGGAACTAGGCCCTTACTGGGAGAATCTGGATTGTGGGCAGACTCCCAGGAAAAGAGCTGGAGGCAGAGCTCTAGAAGCATGTAGGCGAGTGTGCGCAGAGAGGACAACAGGGCTCCTGGTGGTGTCTGGCAGAAGAAAGGAGCTCCGGCCAGAGGCGGAGGTCTGGGGGCACACAGAAGTGCTCACGGTGAGGGTGATCTGTTGACTGTGTGGCTAGCACCTGGCGGAAGGGAAAAGGAGTTCCGACTGCACTAACCCAGGTGCCAGGCAAAAATCTGAGATTCTGGATTCATTGGGGACTGAGAGGTCTAGCAGCAGGCGAAACTTGAGGGCACCTTTCTCACAGAGGTGCTTGCAGCGATTGTGGATGCTAGGACTCGGCGACCTTGTGGGCGAGGGCTGACTGGAAGCCAAGGCTGTCAGCTCCACCCTGAAACTCCACCCCATCTATAAACTTCGCCCCATCCAAACTAAGCACAGAAACTTTGACAAGTTTGCAAGCCCTGGCACATAAGGCTGTCTCCTAGAGTAGACACAGCTGATCCTCACAGCCAGTTGGCTGGGAGGTCCTCCCAATGATACCAACAGCAAATAAGATTTATCTGCAACAAGGCTGTATACACAGTCCACAAAGGGGTGCACCAAGAGTGTACACCTCAGGTAACAAGGGAAGCCGAGACACCTAGCACACAAAGCTACTCTACCAACTAAGAGAAGTAGTAAAAATGGGGAGAGAAAGAAAGATCGCAAACAAAAGAAATGGAGGAAAACAAATGACTGGATATGGAGTTCAAAACCACAGTTATAAGGTATTTCAGGAGGCTCCTAGAAAAGGCTGATAAGCTTAGCGAGAACCTCTAGGATATGAGCAGGACCCTTGAAAAGATGAGCAAGACCCTCATGTATATGAAAAAGGACCAACTAAAAACTAAACATACACTGCCTGAAATAAAAAATATATATTTTACAGAAACCCAACAGCAGACTAGAAGAATGCAAGAATCAAGCCAAAGATTTGAAATACCAAGAGGCCAAAAACACTCAACTGGAAAAGAAAAAAGAAAAAAGAATCCAAAAATTTGAGGATAGGGTAAGAAGCCTCTGGGACAACTTCAAACATACCAACATCAGAATTATGTGGGTGCCAGAAGAGAGGGAGCAAGATACTGAAAACATATTTGAAGAAATAATGACTGAAAACTTCCCCCACATGAAAGAAATAGAAAGAAATAGACTTACAAGTCCAGGAAGCACATAAAACCCCAAGCAAAAGGAATCCAAAAAGGACCACACCAAGCCACATCATAATTAAAATGCCAAGAGCAAAGGACAAAGAATATTAAAAGCAGCAAGAGAAAAACACTTAATTACTTACAAGGGAGCACCCATACACTTGTCAGCTGACTTCTCAACAGAAACTATGCAAGCCAGATGGGAGTGGCAAGAAATTTTCAAAGTGATGAATAGCAAGAACCTACAACCAAGATTACTCTACCCAGCAAAGCTATCATTCAGAATTGAAGGTCAGATAAAGAGCTTCACAGATAAGGAGAAGCTAAAGGAGTTCATCAACACCAAACCAGTATTATATGAAATGCTGAAAGGTATTCTTTAAGAAGGAAAAAATGGTATCTGCTTCAAACTAGAGCATGGATGGAACTGGAGAACATTATGCTAAGTGAAATAAGCCACTCAAAGAAAGATAAGTATCACATGAACTCACACATTTATGGAATACAATGAACAACATAAACTGATGAACAAAAATAGATCCAGAGACAGAAAAGCATTGACTGTCAAACCTCAGAGGGATGGTAGTAGTGGCTGGGGTTAAGGGGAAGAGATCAACCAAAGGACTTTTATGCACGCATATAAGCCTCATCAATGGACTCGGACACCAGGGGAATGAAGGCATAAGTGGTGAGGGGGGAGGGGAGGTTGGAAGAGATAATGGGTGAGGAGGACACATATGTAATAATCAATAAAGAAAAAAAGAAACTAAGAAATCTAATCAGTATTATCCAAACTATTATTTCCAAGCAAACTGTTTTCACACATCAATGATTTATTCCAAAATTGTCTGTAATTTAATATTAGTGTTTTAATAAAAATATATAACTTGCATGAAATCAGGAAATATGTTTTAAAAATATTATTGATACTGATATATCACGAAATATGTTTTTAAAATATTATTGATACTGATATTTAAGGAACTTACAAATGCCAAGATTCTTTAAAAAATAGTGTAAATATATTCAATAAGTAAAAACACAGTAGAAAAATAAATATTTTTTGAATAGATACACAAAGGAGAAAAAAGAAAAACAAGATTAATATCATATCACAAATAAGAAAAAGAACTGTAATGCTTTTAATAAGTTCAATTTTCAGTTTATTTATTTTAATATGATTGGATTCATGTATCTAAAAGTTGTCTGCCTGACATTCTCATTAACAGATTTACGAATATTATTGTCCTCTTTTTAAAATAGTTTTGTAGTGTTCAACACCCAATATCTGAAGAGCTTCAAAAACACCTTGCGTGGGAGGGCCAACCAGGATGTCATGACTGTGTATTTCATACCTGATCACTGCTAAGGCATGAAACACAACCAAAAGGGAAATGAGATGTCAACATTTACTTTTAAAGTAATTATTTCATCAAAACATAAATGTGGCATTCTTATATAAACTGTGAGTTTATGTGGCTATTTGTTTATATGTTATGCAGAGTACTTCATGGTTAACTAAGTGATACATAAGTGTGACTATTTTATCTACTATTTAAAACAGGAAAATACTCCATCCCTTATACTGATTAGCTGTTATAATTTATGACAGCTTTGGCAAATATAAACACACACAAACAAATTTATACATAATGTGTTATTAATACATCCATATATATTAATAATGATAATGTATAATACAAGAAAATATTATTATATATTTTATATAATAATGTATATACAGTATATGTAACTATATAAATTTAGCATATAGAAACACAAATAAAATATACAATTATGCATGCACATATATATACAAATATATAATTAAGATTTCAACTGGTGTCAATAAATTTACATATAACAAAGCTATGAAGATGATATCCATAAATACAGAAGTTCTGATTTCTGTACTTGTCATGTACTTATAGGTATAATTTCTATTTACCCTATGCTTCTAGTTTTCCTTTGTACTCAAACAGCCCCTAATTTACTTTCCAGTCTTTAACTAATGAGATAAGCTGAATTTTTATTCTTGATGTTATCTATGTATTAGTGGTTCTCTTTTGAGTTGTTTGAGTTTCCCAGTAACTTTACAGACAATGGGAATGCTAAATAAAAAGCAACTGAGAGGATACCCCTAGATTTCATATTTACTGACTCTTGCCTCCATTCTGAAGGAGCAATGGATTTCCACTTGTAAATAGAGATCAATCATCAAGTCAATAGAGCAAGTCCATTCTTGGGGTTCAGAGAAATGTGTAGCCTAAATAATCCAGGACTTCCTTAGAATTTTAAGTAATATGTAGCTCTCTAAAGAAATAAAACTTTAGACAATAAGTACTGACAATATCAAACATTTTCCACAAATGTGTATCTCTTTTTAAAATATCTATTTTGAGCCAGATATGTTATTTCTAAAATACTTATATTATTTTACTATACTTTGGTAACAAGAAAAGCAAACTTTTATTTTAACTGTAATTCTGTATAGATATGGCATTTTGAATATATATATCAAAAACAGCAATTATGTTATTATCTACATATAAACTATAGTGAATAAAAAGATAGTTAAATTCACTAAGGCCTTGATAATTAACTGCTAAATTAAACACATTTTATTCAAATTGGTTCTATGTGAAAAAGCAGTAGAAGCACATTTCAAAAAGAACAGTGCCTCTAAGAGAATATAAGAACTGTAATTTAGGTTAATATTTAGTATTCATAATTTATACTGACTTAAGTGTCTTGCTTCATGATATTCTGTTTAAATAATATTTGTAACTTAAAGAAATGTTGAATAGCTTTCTGATTTCCATATTACTGCAAACATTATATACAGCTAAAAGCACACTTCAAATGCTATCCTATCTAATAAAAATGTAATATGCAAATTAACCATCATTCTGCTACACCCACAAAGGCACACCAACCAGCCAACCAGGAGCAAGTAAGCAAATTAACCCAACCAAGACGACCGTAGCCCGGAATAAGATGGGGGCTTAGGTTTCCCTGACAATGGAGGAAGACAAGCTTTCCGCACACACTGGTGGGCCCAGGTCTCTACTAAAGGCTACAAAATTTAAATTATAGAAGATAAATAAATCCCCCCAAAATGGCAGCAGCCATGGAGCTGGAGAGAGCACAAGACTTGGGTTGCCTTCTGCCATGGAGAAAGACAAGCTCCTGCAGTCCTGACCTGCCTTGGCCTACACTCTGCTTAAGGCTACAAAGTTTTAATTATAGAAGATAAATAAATTCCAACAAAAATGGCTGTGGCCATGGAGCAAGCAGGCGGCATGGCTCTGCTCAAGGCTACAAAGTTTCAATTATAGAAGACAAATAAATCCCAGATACCAGGGCCTCTGCTTGGGTCACCAGGGGACGTGGCTGGCCCAAAAACCACCACAGGCACCTCGCCCAGGCTGTCCCATACCCCAAGGGGACCACAAACCTGTGATTCAGGACACACTTCAGGGCAAACCAAACATCCACCAGTGCAGCTGGCCTCTATCCTATCTAATGAAAGATTAATATGCAGGTTAACCATCACTCTAACACACAAGATGGCTGCCCCATGTGGACACAAGTGGCAGTGACAAGATGGCCAGCAGGGGAGGACAGTTGGGAGGGACCAGGAATGCAAGGGAGGGCAGTTTGGGGCAATCAAGCCTGCAGGGGAGGGCAGTTAGGGTTGACCAAGCAGCCAGAGGAGGGAAGTTGGGGACGACTGGGCCTGCAAGTAAGGAGAGTTGGGAAGGGGGGACCCAGGCCTGCAGGGGAGAGCAGTTGGGGAGACCAGCCCTGCAGGGGAGGACAGTTAGGGACTAACAGGCTGGCAGGGGAACAGTTAGGAATTAATCAGGCTGTCAAGGGATTGGTTAGGGGGTGATCAAGGTGGCAGGCAGAAGTGGTTAGGGGCAATCAGGAAGGCAGGCAGGCGAGCAGTTGGGAGCCAGCAGTCCTGGGTTGTGAGAGGGATGTCCGACTGCCAGTTTAAACCCAATCTTACTTGGACATTCCTTAAGGAGTTCCAGATTGGAGAGAATGTGGGCTGCGCTGAGAGACACACATCCCCCATGCACAAATTTCATGCACTGGACCTCTAGTTTATAATAAAAGTCATTCAGAATACCATTTGTCTCAGATTTATGTTTTGGTTAAATTCAATTTTGACTTAAAATTTTCAATAGATTTTGAATGACTTTACCAACTAAAAGTACATTAACTATAAATATAATGTTTTGTTTGAAACTAATATTTAAGCAAAAGTAACTCTTAATATTTTTGAGGTTATACTGTTATGTCTGTCCAAACAAGTGCAACTTGAAATGAAATAACTAGGGAAAATCATCAATTGTTGTTTGCATTCAACTATGTGTTTAAAGAGGTTTTTATTTATTTCTAAATTACTACATCCAGTCAATATTTAAAATGAGATACAATTAAATCCAAAATAAGAGCATTAATCACTAAGAGGCAAATAGGTTACCTCTGCTCGTGAGAGAGTATGTGTGTGCAATTAGAAATCCAATATGATTATTGAAAATCTATATCAAGTGAAAATTTTTACATGTTATGGCTGTCTCCATCTATCTCCTGTTATGTGATTTTAAAACTTAAAGTTTTCAAATAATGGTGCAATTATCATTGCTTGCATGAGTTTTTTCCAGCTTCTGTAACCAATTTTGGTTTAGTTTTAATAAGTAAGTTTTCTGGTTTTACAGCTATTGACACCACAGTCATCAAATCAATTATATTTAATTAACAGTATCTTAATTTTAGTGGCTTATTCAATGACATTAATTTTACCTATTGTCCAATTTTCCTTTCATAACTGAAAATTCAAGTTTTTACTCTAACATTTACTTAGAATAGTTGCAGTTAAGTTGAATTCACTACATTAGTGAGTTCTAAATAATTCTAGTTGAGCTTTGAGGTTGCTCTTAATAATAAGGATTATTATCTGATTGAATATTTTCTATTTTACCTCATGAATAGCTTATATAAAAGTCTTTGTGCTTACATTTTTTTTTGCTTAATCTTTCTTTTACATAACTTCAAAAAATAGCTTTCTTACTCATTTTATTCTCTTTTTGTTATGGAATTAATTTATTATTTTAAAATATCTATATAGCACTTTGCATGCGTCGAGCACTATGCAAACTTCTTTGCAAATAATAATAGATCTAAGATTCAAACCAGTTTCATTTCCCTGTAAAATTTAGTCCCACTGCTCTTTTTCTAATTTGTAAATGTTTATTTACTTTCCTTCTACTTGGAATATTCCTCTATTTTCATGGTAAGAACCAACAGTTGCTATATTTCATGGCACAATTCTCTGGAACTGATTACTACTTTATGTATATTTCACTTAAGTATTTATGTAGATTTGTGCTTTTTGTGCTAGTGTGTAGAAGAATCAATTTCATATAACTTGAATATTGCCGCTCTGAATTAGTAACAGAAATAAAAATGATCCAGCTTGCTTTTTTATGGGAGTACTAGTAACTAATTAATAGAAAAATAACAGATAACATCCGGACATGCACTGGAGTCCTCCCATGTTCTCCCCATCCCACCCAACCTTGGCTGGCCAACTTCCCACATCTCTCCCTGGCCTTGTTTGTACACCAGTGGGGTCCTTTGGCCTGGCCTCTTAAAATCCAGGACTCCTCTGGGGATGTCAGAGTGCCAATTTCAGCCCAATCCCATAGGCCAGGCCGAGGGACCCCACTGGCACACAAATTCGTTCACTGGGGCTCTAGTGTGTATGTGTGTGTGTCTATATGTGTGTGTGTGTGTGTGTGTGTGTGTGTGTGTGTGTGTATATATATATATATATATGAATATACTTATATATACAGTATATTAAAATTTGTGTATGTGTATGACTTCAATAAGTCACATATAAATTAATTAATAATTACTAGCATATATACATTACATATACAAGATGTGTATATATACACATGATTTTATATATTTACCCAGAATGATAATCATAAAGCAAATATTTACTATGTCAAAATAAGATTTTCTTTGTATTTTTTTTCTAGACAGAAAGCAAAGAGCTTCTAGTAAGGGAGTTTATTTTAAATAGATCTACTACTTTATAAGATTATAGCAAGCTCATTAGATGTTAGCTAATTAGTATGACTTAATTAACTACATATATTTAAATGTTCATCATTACTAATTCATTTTTGTCTACTAATTTCCAAACACAATGAAAGACTTCATTTTAATAATTTGAGTAATTAAAAGATTGTTTTATATTTTAGTCAATTTATTTAAGAAATATAAATTTTAGCCCTGTTCTGAAACAGCTTCATTCTGATCTGATAAGAGATTGAAAAACAAAACACAACAAATTTTTGTTTTTGTGCTAATCAAATTTGATATCCAAAAAGACAGGTGATATTTCACATGGTTAGTAAATAATGCATTTTTCTAAGTGCCCTAAATAATTACTTTGGTTTGAAAAGCATTCTAAACTATTTTCAAAATTTTAATTATTTAACATTTTTTCTAACTCATGTCAGATGAGTTAATAAAATATAGTGCAATGTGTAATGATCTGATGATAAACATTTCTGATTACTCAATATTTTCTTTGCCTCATTCCTTCCTATAAATCAGTTACTTTTTTACTGCATTTTTGTTTCACATCTCATATGTCATTGTTGCCAGTGGAGTCACAAGAAAAGCATTCCAAGGACGCGGGATCAGGAGGACTTGAAACATAGTGGCAAGGTGTATTGGAACAAAAACGAAGGACTGTCCCCAGGTGCCCAGTGTCTCTTCTAAACCAGTTGGCTCAGCACTGCTCCGCTGTGCAGAAGTCCAGCCCCTGGGGTTGACAGAACATACCACACCAATCAGGCCCAGGATGGCTAGGACCATGAGAAGCAGAACTTCTATGTTTCATTTTCCCAGCTGCTCATCTGCCACCAAGGCTGAGGTTGGTTGTCACTGACGCTGCACTTTGGGCTGCTAGAAGGAAGGAGCAAAAGCTCACAGGGCCTTTGTTAAGCATTGATTATATTATCTGGAGCTTGGGAAGGAGCAGGCTTTCTTTCAAACTAATCAATACCTTTCCTGGTTCATTGTGGGCTTGTGCTGGGCCCTGGAGCTTATCTGGGCTCTCTGGGACTAATTCTATGAAAGAGGAGCTGCCTGCCTTGAGCAGAACTGGAGGGTGGCAGGAAGGGGTGGCTGGGAGGTGGTGGCTGAGACCAGCTTCAGGTCAAAAGCCTGGTGAACATGGCCTCCTTCCCTCTCATCGCTTCATCTGACTGAGGCTGACCAAGTAGCCTCGTGTCCACCTCTTTGCATGTCGACACTATATCTCACCTCTTCCCTTTGGTCCCCAGGTATCCCTCCTCATGACAGGTTCTGGACACTGTACTATATCTGCTAAGTCTGAACAAAAACAAAACAAAAGACAAACAAAACAAAACAAAAAAAACAAATGTTATGAGCTGTACCTTTATTCTTACTGTCTATGTATAAGGTCTGCCATTAGAAAGAATCCTGTTTAAGAACTACCTTTATAAGTTAATATTAATGTTTAAACTACTCTTTCTAAAATCACTTTCCTGATTTGCTGAATAAAATCAAATATCTAATATCATACAGGAAGATTCAATAAACCTCTGAACTTCAGTGTGTAGAAGAGTTACAGACACAGCTGGTAGAATGAGTAGGATAGTGCTCATTATCACCTCTTACCACAAAGCTTAGCCAGCTTACTTCTGGTGTTCTTTTCATTCTGTCTCCTATTAAAACAATATACCTAAACAAGAGGTGGATCTTCTAAAACAAAATTTACAGTAATTTAAATATTCTTTAAAGATACTTGCAAACATTTTTGTCTTATTTTCTTCTTAAACCACAGATTGGAAGGTCTGTGTAAGATAGTATTTGAGCTAATTTGCATTTTTAATAGAAATAACATAGGATGTTGTTATGGGATGAATTTTGTCCCCCCAAATTTACATGTTGAAGCTCTAATCCCCAGAAAGTAATTTTACTTTGGAGTATTTAGGGCCTTTATAAAGGTAATTAAGTTAAATAAGGTCATTAGGAAGGACCATAATGCAATCTGGCTATCTATACTAATAATAGAGGGATATGCAAATTGTCTGTGATGCCATCACAGTATTGACCAAACAGCAGGCTATGTGGGGCAGGCAGAGGGGGACAGTTAGGGGTAACCAGGCCAGGAGGGTGGGGTAGTTGGGAGTGACCAGGCTGGCAAGAGGGCAGTTGGAGGTGATCAGGCTGGCAGTGCAGCGGGGGGGGGGGGGGGTAGTTGGGATCCACCAGGTTGGCAGTGAGGTGGGCAGTTGGGGGCAACCAGGACAGCAGAGGGTGGCAGTGGCATGACCAGGTTGAAGAGCAGGGATTAAGGGGAAACCAGGCCAGAAGGGGGAAAGTTGGGGGTAACCAGTCTGGTGGAAAATGGAATTGGGATGACCAGGCCAGCAGGGGGGGCAGTTAGGGACAATCAGGCAGGCAGACAGGTGAGTAGTCAGGAGCCAGATTTCCTTGATTGTGAGAAGGATGTCCCTTATTGGAGAGGGTGGAGGCTGGTCTGAGGGCCTCCTCCCAGTGCACGAATTTCATGCACCTGGCTTCTAGTTGTCTTTATAAGAAGAAACTGGACTGGAGACACCAGGGACACCCTTGCATAGAAGAAAAGCCATGCGAGTATATACTGAGAAGACAGCCAACTGCAAGTCAAGGAGAAATCAAAACTGCCGACACCGTGATTTGAACTGCTGGTCTTCAGAACTGTGAGAATAAATTTCTGTTGTTTAAGCCACCCAGTCTGTGCTACTTTGTTTTATCAGTTCTTGCAAACTCAGAAAAATGTATTTTCTTTCAAACCTAGTAACTAAAACTGCAAATTAGTGACAGTTTGTAGCTGTAATTCCAAGATTCTCTACCCCTATAAGACTCTTACTAGAATTTTAAAAAATAGCATTATAGTGAATTAATTCTTATACTCTCATGATAATTCTTCCATATATTGGGAGATTATTATTCAGAACAAGTTCAGAAGATAAATCTTTCTTTAGTAATATTGAATTTCTTATGTATTGTTTCTTCTATTAAGATTTTTTTCTATATCTAACAAGAACATTGCCATTGTTGTTCTAGATATGATATTCAGGATATTGTATTTTTTAAAGCAAAAGTGATATGGAATATTGTTAAATACAATACATTTTGAAGAGTACTTCAATTGCATTATAAAAGATAAGATAAAAATGGCCAATGTTTAGCACATATAGTGACTATTTAAAATATAACTCAGGTCCTAAATACTTCATATTATTCCCAATACAAATTCATGGTCTAAACATTTGCTTCAGGTTAAATATAAGTACATGGTCAATTCATCCTTTTAAGCAAATATTGTCCCATATTTGTTTTAAAATTTCAGAATACATTTTGTGGAGATTGTAATAATGTCATTCTGCATCTATGGCTTTTGCAGATTTTTGGAAAACTTTTAAAAGGAGAAATAAGTGAAACACTTTTATGAATTGCTTTCTGCTTTATCAGAATAATTCACACATTTTATTTCAGATTTCTGTTTATTCCTAAAAGATTAGGGATTGTAGCTGAAAATTTTCTTACTGTATTGGCAGTTTTAGTAGTTTTCATCTATATAGTAAGTTGCCTGTTCTTTGTTGAAATTGATTCAGTGCAGGAAAAGAATTTTATTCACTTGGGTTTGCAATGGTGGTAAATGAGAAAAGGTACCCTGTAGATTAATGTGCTTTTATATATTCTATCTTGAATCATAAAACACTTCACTCTAAAAGGTACTTTAGAAGTTGGCTGTTAAATTATTTGTCCTTGAATAAGATGCCCTAAATTTTATAAGCAGAAGGATTTCAGTTTGTTTAATTTCTCCTTAGAAATAACCAAAATTATCTACCATTCTTAATATTCACAATCCTTCCAGTAAAGGATAGTTCTTTAGATTTAAGCTTTCCAAATAGATAAATATTTATTTTTGGTTGGTCCTGTTTAATGGACTGATGATAATTTCAAATGTTAATTTGAACAATTCTTTTTTTGCTTTCTCACCCTTCTTTCCTCAGTTTACAGTAAATATTCTGTAACATCTTCTTATTGATTAAGTTCACACAGATAATATCCAAATAGCTGTAGAGGTTTGAAGAAAAGTTAACATCAATCTTGGGGCCATTGATTGGCACCAAATTGTGAAATATTTGCCACATTTGATTGCAATAAAGAGATATTTGTTATTGTTTTTCTCTTGACAACCTAAATAACGTTTTTTATCTTTAATGACAGAGGTTGTAAATTTACTGCAATTAGGGAAAGCTTCTATTTTAGAGAATTAGGTTAGTCAGAAGAACACAGCAACGATTAAAATTATTTCTATCATTCACTTGTTGAGTAAAGTAATGGCCCTAAAGAAAGTGTTACAGCCCTGACCATTTTGGCTCAGTGGATAGAGCGTGGGCCTACGGACTGAAAGGTCCCAGGTTTGGTTCCACTCAAGGGCATGTACCTTGGTTGTGGGCACATCCCCAGGAGGAGGTGTGCAGGAGGCAGCTGATCAATGTTTCTAACTCTCTATCCCTCCACCTTCCTCTCTGCAAAAAAAAATCAATAAAATATATTTTAAAAAAGAAAGTATTACACTCTGTTTAATATACTATTATGGAGAAACATTTGGAGTACATTTTGTTAAACACAAAATGGGGTAATAAATTCATAACTGAATCTAAAAAATTGTCAAAAAGAAATGTTATTAAATATAATCTATTTTAAACCAATAATATTTTTAATTTTTAATAAATAGAATTTAATATGAAATACAGTACTTTTTTTAAAAGGCAATTAGAACAATGGCATTATTTACATGCCCTGTTGGTAATGGTGTTCCTATATTCACAATATTCTTAGTCACTTATGAAAGTGAATATTTATACACCTTTTCCACCCCCCCCCATTTTTTTCTTTGAACATGTCATTTTAAAAGTTCCATTCTATAAATATGATAACTGAGTAGAGTCAAACTTAGTATTAGTGATTTCTTCAATTCATAATATGTGGATCCACATATAATTTAACTTCTGAATGATCTTTCTCTTAAACAACTTCTGATACACTCTCTTAGAACATCTAGTTACTTGGAGGTAATTTCAAAACTCTTATATAGAACAAGCTAAGAAAATTAGAAAACCTTTGTAGTTCTGCAATGACGCAAAAGAAGATTAAAATAATAGACATAAATTGTGACCCCAAGACTGTTTTAAAGACATTTTAGTTACAACCTTGAGCAAGAGAATTCACCATATCTATTGCATGCTTTTGCAATAAACATGAATGACATAAAATAATCTAGTCCTCTTGAAGTGTTGGTGCATTTCTTATCTTTTTTATTTTATTTGTTGATTTTGAGAGAGAGAGAGAGAGAGAGATAAGGGAAGGGAAGGGAAGGGAAGGGAAGGGAAGGGAAGGGAAGGGAAGGGAAGGGAAGGGAAGGGAAGGGAAGGGAAGAGAGAGATTTGTTGTTTTATTTATTTGTGCACCCATTGGTTGATTCTTGCATGTTCCCTGATAAGGGAGGGAACCCACAGGCTTGGGGTATCTGGATGATGCTCTAACCCAGTGGTCAGCTCACGAGTTACATTCGGCTCTTTGGCTCCTTAAATGTGGCTCTTACACAAAATACCATGGCCTGGGCGAGTCTATTTTGAAGAAGTAGTATTAGAAGAAGTGTAAGTTTTACAAATTTGGCTCTCAAAAGAAATTCTAATCATTTTACTTTTGATATTTGGCTCTGCTAACTATTGAGTTTGCCAACCACTGCTAACCAACTAAGCTTTCAAGCCAGGCCACTCATCTCTTTAGACTCCTGTAGTTGCTAATCCAATTTTAAACCTCATGGGCTCTTTCTTATTAAGAAGCATTGATGGATAACTATACTTTTACTCACTACTCCTCTCATGTACCCTCTTATATTTAAGTATTCTTAGCTACTGGTTCATTCTCCCTAACATAGTCTGAACTTATCAAAGCTAAATATTTTAATCACCTTTTTTTCATTGTGAAATAGATTCTACTTTAATAATTCTATTTTATTGAAATGAAAATATTCTGACCACACTTGTTTACTCTTAATTTCCAGATAGATAAAAATCCCCATATAGTGTGGAGTTTCAAGGTGAGTCTTAGAAATATAATTTATTCTCAATTCCTAAGAAGGATTTTCAAAATGACAGGCACTATAAACTATGGATATTCTATAATACTTTAAACATTTTACATATATTTTATTATTTTATTTATATAATATTTCTGTCTTTGTGTTATAAGAATATTTCCATTCTTTGTGGAAAATTTCATATTAATCACTTAGTCAATAATTGTTTGTATTAGTCTGTTGACATTTTCTACATAATAAGTAAAATGCACTATTCATATAAACTAATTTAAATAAAATAGAAATTTTTAAATATCAAAGATGCGGGAAGCCAGACATTGCCTCACCAATAGAGATGTAAATAGAACAGACAGGAAACCTGGTCAAAGCTTAATGGATCTGTTTACCCATTGTTTAGGTGAGACTTTAGTTGCCCCTCCTCTAGTCTTATGTTAAGTATGAACTGTTTACTCATTGTTTAGGTGAGACTTTAGTTGCCCCTCCTCTAGTCTTATGTTAAGTATGAACTATTCACATAAGGTTTAGGTGACACATTGGTAATTGTAAAAGCTTCCACACCTTTTGTCTTATGTTAATTCTTGCTGGTTGATTTCATTGTTGGAATTTCCTGACCTAAAGGACAGGGATGTATCACTTGGCCCTAATAAAAGGGGATAGGAAAACCAGAGCTAGTGGTGTCTTCCCCCTTGAGGTGGACTCCCGCCTGGCCCCCATTATTCCCCCAAATGGATGCTTTTCAGGTCTCTCTTCATTTGTGTGCAGCCTTCTCCAGACGCTGAACCCAGACATAGGAACCCTGGACATGCAGGATGTGAAAAGGATTCCACACAAAGAGAAGATTGTTAAACAATTAGTCCTATTAGCATTATTCCTTATATGCTATGATCATGTCTCAAAAAATGAGACAATTGTAACATATTCAGAACATCTTATATTGATCTCACTATCATGTCCCTGCTGCATCCCCCTTTCAGGGCAGTGTCTTCTCTGTCAGAAGCTAGGTCAATTCTGACCAGTGGTAGAAACGAGTCCTCTTTGACTCTCAGCGCAAGGAATATAAAAAATCCACAACCACCCTGGCCAGCATGGCTCAGTGGTTGTAGCATTGCCCCATGACCAGAGGATCTCTGTTTTGATTCTGGTGAAGGGCACACATTTAAATCGAGAGTTCCCCTCCCTGGTTGTGGTGAATGCTTGTGGCAACCAATTGATGTGTCTCTCTCACATCAGTGTTTCTCTCTCTCTCCCCCTCTGACCTCCTTCCACTCTCTCTAAAATCAATGGAAAAAAAATATCCTTCAATGAGGATTAACCAAAAACCAAACAAACAAAAATTACCACTTCCACAACATACAAGATCAACAATGATGGTAAAACGTTGCTAACCTTTTCACTCTCTTCACAGTTATAAGACATTTATAGGACATTCCTTAAGTTACTAAAGTCACCCTGATTTCTGCCTGTCCCTTTCACTCAGTGACTTAGCCTGTATTGGACTCTCTTAATACCAGTCAGCTTTGCTTTTTGACTTCCCCCTGTGTATCCTATGAATGTAAAGACAATAGCAATTAGGAATCCCTCTCAAACTAGCTCTTTAATCAACTGCACACCAAAGACAAAAGAACATTTTTCACCTACCCCACTTAGAAATTCTTAGGGTAGAATCTGTATTAATGTGGCTTGGGTTATCTCTATATCCCAGCCCTAAAAAATATAATAGAGACTGAATAGTGCAGCAGGGACATGGGCCCACCCTTGTGGTCAGGGTGCAGTAATGGGCAGCTCCACCTGAAACTTCTGGAGAGTGTTGAGAAATTGTTCAAGGAAAGGGAGATGTAGTAAGAAGTGTAAGGTAAACAGAGTCAGATAGACCAAAACATACTTATTTGCCACAGTATCCATTATAACTTTTACAATTGAAAGTTATTAAATAAAAATGATTAATATCTCACTTTATTTTCAAATGGTAACTTTTTTAATTTCAAGAAAAGTGATTTTAAATAGAATAATGTTATATACAATAAACATTAATATTTTAAGAAAAACAATTATAAATATAATGTTATATGCAGCAAACACCAATTATTCAAGAAAAATGATCTTAAATATAATAATATTACATGCAAAAAGTATTAATATTTCAAGAAAAAAGAATTTTAAGTATAATAATATTATGAAAACTGTACTAACATAGTATGATATCACAAAAGTTGTAGGAAAATTTAAAATATGAAAATAACAGGATTACTTCTATTATATTCTAAAGTATTATTTTTTCCCTCTGGCTCTATTTTTTTCATCATTTTATGTTGTTAATTATATTCCACAAATGAGTGAGATCATGTGATATTTATCTTTCTTCAAATGGCTTATTTAATTTAACATGATATTCTCCAGTTCCATCCATGCTGTTGCAAATGGTAGAAGTTCTTTCCTTTTTACAGCAGTGTAGTATTCCATTGTGTAGATGTACCTCAGTTTTTCAATCCACTCATTTGCTGATGGGCACTTAGGCTGTTTCCAAATCTTAGCTATTGCAATTTGGGCTGCTATGAACATAGGGGTGCATATAACCTTCCTGACTGATGTTTCTGATTTCTTTGGATATATTCTTAGAAGTGGGAATTTCACATTTTCGAGATAAATATTATTCTTAAATAGATATAATTCACATAATTTCTAGAACATGTTCAGTTAAACAAGAGAAGGAACCACTATTGTTAGATGCTACTTAAATATGTTCTCTTAAATGCCATGTTATTTTCTTCTAAAATTATAGTAATTTAGTTTATATTTTTATAAAATAATAACTTCATGTGATTTTTAACAAGTGGAATGTCTGAGCCATTCATCTTTATGCATTACAATATGTATTATGACCATATTAAACAAATCTTAACATCAATTTTTAAAATGTATCTTATGACTATAAACACAATAGCAATTTTATGGTAATCACCACTTCTTTAAAAATAACAAGAAAATCTTCAATAACAGTTGGAAATCTTACTTTAATTTCTCCTTAAATCATGTTTACATTTTCCCCATAAAATTTTATTCTACTTTGCTATATTTATGCTTAAAAGCCTTATCAACCACCATGTATACTTCTCTGGAACACAAACATATACCTAAATTACAATTCTTATCTAAATTGACAGTGAGATAATTTTTTTCTATCAGATTTAACTTTATAATAGCTACTAGAGGCCCAATGCACAAAATTTGTGCAAGAGTAGATCTTCCTTTCTTCCAGCTGCTGGCAGACACGCAGAAGCCGGGCTTCTCTCACAGCCCTTGCTTCATGCAGAAGGACAGAAGGACTTCTGGTCTAATTAGCACATTACACTTTTATTTTTATAGATTAGTATGTAACTATTCAAATCTGTATGTATATATTACAAATTTGTATAAATGATTACTTAACACACGATGTAAACTCTTATTCTAAACACATGTCTTAATGAAAATAAATGGGGACAGATATGGTACCTTAATTAAAGAAGATAATAGTATTTCCTACTGTTTTTTTAATAACCTGAAGTTTTCACATCTACTGTCTATGCAACATAGTAAGATTCCATATGTGTGAGGAGCATGAGTTTCTCTTCTATAGTGGGAGAGAGGGCTGTGAAAGGGAGAGGAAAAAGAACTAGGCCTTATTACAGGCATTTTCTTAGGCCAATTTTAGAAAAGCTTACTTCCAGGTGTTAGATCTAGAAAGTGCTTTCTTTGAAAGAATCCCAGGATGAGTTTCCCTTGGGATAGTTTCAGGCTTCCCTCGGATTATCCTGTGTGAAGATTGTTATTATAATCTCAGTTTCTCACAAAAGAAACAAAGGAGGAGTTGAGAAAAACTTCCCGAGGAGTTTGAATTTGAGTCAGTGTTTGAATTCATGTCTATCTGACCCCTTACCCATGCACTTATCCACTAAAATACACTAATTTGCACCAACTTTATTTTATAAAGCTAATAATGTTATTGTAACACAGCTTCATCATTAAAAGAGTTGAAGGATTTTTAATACTAGTGTTTATTTGATAAATAATACTTTACACCTTGCTGGTAACTTAGAAGGGTGGGATAATGGGAACCACATTTGTAAGAGATAAGAGGGGCGTGTCAATCAGAATTAGTCCATTCTTCCTCTTCAGGCACATTTCCCTTTGTCATTAAACAATAACAACAATGAATGCACATACACAAACAAGCATCACTCACTTGTTTCACTTCTTTATTCAAGATGCGATGTAGGAAATGGAGTGTGCCTCTGTGTGTAAATACGCATGTGCTTCAGTTTTTATGGAGAAAGAAGATAGAAAAAGGTGGATGAGAAACTGTCTCTAACTTTTCATTTTAAGCCTTTTTGCTTATACATTTCTACCATAGAAACTACACTAAGAACAGTGGCCCTTTTGTCTTCTGGTTTGGGTAGCTAGGGGTTTCCTAAATCCAGATGAGTACACAAACTGAAAAGTGCAAGGCCTTGTAGCTCTGTGGTTAATGAACACACCCTAGAAGACAATTAATGTGAGAAGAGAGGTAATTAAAGCTTTGGATCCATGGCCAAACATTAAATTCCCCAAATCCCTGAGCATTATTAATGAGTAGCTGGGCAAAGTGAAAGTGTAACATCAAGTCAAGAGACAAAGAGAACCAGGACAGTACTAGATTAATGTTGCAGCATTAGTAGAGCCACTGGCTTTATCATGTGGTTGGCAAATGTAGGCATTGGCTACAAGATGGTGCGGATAGCGAATGACCAAGACTTCAAGAGCCTTCAAACTTGGACACAAATACAAAGAAAAAGAATAGCAGCACAACTGAGGTACTTACCCAACACAAAATTGTTGAAGACTATTGTATATGAGGTATGCCATGGCTTGGGCTGCAAATCAATCAAGACATGGCTGTATTTTTCTATCTAGCAGAGTACGAATCAGAAAAAAAAATCAGGCAATTTCAGGATACGTGCCAATCTGCTTTAGAAAGACTATGGATATCATGTACATTTTTGTGGGGATTAGGTCTATTTTTGGTGACATTCCAGAAATTTCAGGATGGATTAAATTAGGTCTGTTAAAAACAATCAACAGAAGATATTTGAGGCTCTAATCTAATTGGCCTTATTCATCAATTCATGAATCAGGCAGCAACTCATCTAACAGATAGAAGGGAGCTTCTAAGAGCTATACAAAAGAAAAGGCTTTTATAGGCAGAAACGGTGGGAAAGGAGGTTTCTAATATAAGATAGATTGTTTCAGGCAAGTTCAGCTTCTTATGGGTGATGAAAGGAGTCTTCGGGTTGCACACCTCAGTAGAGCTGACCCTTACATTCCTGGCAGATGTTGAAACAGTAGCTGGGTTAGATGTTAGGTCAAGGTTTGGTGATATAGGGCTCAGCACAAATGAATCCATTTTGTACCTGTTGTCTCTTTGTAAACAAATGGAAGGCAGCCAAATAGTCCTTCTGTGTGAGGCTCTTATGATTCAAAAGCTCAGGAATATGAAACATCATGACATGAATGAGAAATTATTTAATAAAATATAAAAATAAATTATAAATTGTTTCATATCATGGTAGTAAAATGGCATTGTATTAAAATGGTGGATTCTGGTAATTAAATTAGCTGTTTCAATATAGGATTTCATTAGCTTGCTAATCTGTAATTGAGAATGAGGCATACCTTTTAGATATGAGTCATGCTTAAGATTTATGTAAAAAAAGCCTAAGTGGCCATTACGGTGGAACAACCAGAACAACCGGTCACTATGATGTGCACTGACCATCAGGGGCAGATGCTCAATGCAGCAGGAGCTGCCCCCTGGTGGTTAGTGTGTTCTCATAAGGGAGCACTGCTCAGCCAGAAGACTGGCTCAGGGCTGGCGAGTACAGCAGGTGAACCTCTCCCTCCTCTGCAGCAGCGCTAAGGAGCAACGAGCAGGTGGGCAGTAAGGAGCAAAGGGTTCCAGACTGAGAAAGGGATGTCCCCTGAGGGGTCCTGGGCTGTGAGAGGGTACAGACTGGGCTGATGGACCACCCCTCATCAAGACATGCATTTTGTGCACTAGACCTCTAGAAGTTTTATAAGGTTTTTCTAGTGTCATGGGGTATGTCTCTCCAATCACTGCCCATTCCCACAACACTTACATATGTACTTCATCATGCAACATATTTATTGTTTCCAAAATACATATTTAAAATACACAGATATGTGAGTGCCTGTGTGTGTGTATGTGGTGTGGTGTGTGTGTGTGTGTGTGTGTGTGTGTGTGTAGTAGTAGTAGTAGTAGTAGTAGTTACCTGAACTTATCATTTAAGATAGATATAATCTAATTATCTCTAATTTATCAAATCACTTTTTTCCCTTTTCACCTAGTTAAGAGGACAGAGAAGAAGAAATAATGGAGGCTTGCAATTGTGTTACTTTTCGCATTCATTGTTTTGGATAAAAAAAAAAAGTTAGGTAAAAAGAAGAACAAGAAAAGAAGGCTTTGTAGTCCCGATTTTAGGATCAGGCAGAAAGCATACAGGTCAGGATGCCAATTGAGAAATCCCCTTCCCCTGCCTTCTTTAGTTTTCCTTATAGAGAATATTACATAACTTTTTAATATCAGATATCTAATCAATATAGCAGTAAACTTTGCTGAAGCCTCTTAACATACACCCTCCTACACACACACAGTTATAGATATGCTGGTTAAATCAATAGTTTCTTATATATTAGAGTAAAAATTCAAGTAAAGAAACCTCCTGTTTTTTCTGTGAGCCATCTGTCTGAAATGCAGACCCAAAAAACTCCGCCACATCTGAGAATGTCCTAAGAAAGGTAAAGAACGTGACCCATCAAAGTGCAAAAGTGTGGAGTGCAAGGTTCAAACTCAATACCAGCAAGACTCTAAACCATATTTTATCTTAAAATATGGTGAGAAATCAAGAAGCCTGAGGGACAGCAGCAAACATATAGTTGCCCCACAGGAATACAAAAACTTGGAACCACCATAGAAAACAATTACTGCTGAGAACAAGCTCATCTTTCAAATGTTAGGCAGAGAATTACATACACCAAAGTTACAGACATTGGTTGCCACAAACAAAAGCATTCAAAGTTCACTAACTATAGGAAAAAAACCTCACGACTATAGAAAAAAGTGAAATAATATAGAGTCAGGTTTCATTCAGTGTTCATGTATTAATTTGTATAGTAATTTAATCTTACTGGAGACAGAGAGAAAGCTGAAATTTCATATATGTGCATTTATTAGGTTCATTTTTTTTGGAGTGACACATTTTCTATGAAAGAACAGCTATCTAACAACATAATTTTAAGAGAAGTTTGAAATAATATTTTGTTTTATCTCCTCAAAGCTTTTCAAATTCTAAAATATGTAAACCTTAAATATATTCAAAGCTAACATACAAGTATTCCATTTTCAAAAGGTATTTTTTTTCTTTCTTCTCTTCCCGAATTACTTTAGGCAGTTTTTATATTTAAAGTCTTTTAAATCATTCTGCACATATTAAAACTTGTAAGCAGAAGGATTGAGAGCTGTCATTGGGAAATGTCAGGTCTGTTGTCAGAGGTTCATGAATAATTGATGCTGAGATTACCTAGGGAAATTTGCAATTAGCCTCCTCATTAACATAAGAATGAACAGTAGGTTGCTTGGTGAATGCCAGGTTTTAACTTAGGTATTTACTCAGGAGATAAAAAGTTTATAATAGGACCTTTAATAAAAAATTCATTAGTTCAATTTGATATCCCAAGGGTTTCTGAGCTACTTCATGAATCAATCATTGAGAAAACCAAGAACACATATCCAGTTATTAATGTATACTTTCAACTATTGGTGAACGACCAGTTAATAAAAGAGATCACTCTATATAAATCAGATGGTAAAATGGTGATTCAACATCAGTGATAGAAAATGAAAATCACATAGTACTGGTACTTATTTTGATAAAATAATATAAAAATTCATGCATAACTACTCTGAAATAAATTTTAAATATAAAAAACTCACTCAGGTGAGGATAAACATCATTTGACTTAACAAATTCTCCTTAAGATTGATGTTAAAATCTCAGGGGAGCACTGATATGCATTCAAAATGGAACTGATCTTTAGGTAAATGTAATCAAAGGGAAAATTAAAATGAGTAATGCTGAATAATGTGCACATTAAAAACACAAAAGTGTCTGTTTCCACTCAATTATGTATTGATATTTTCATTAGGTTAACTGCACATCACTTTGGAGATATCTTTTAACATTGCACATATTTTAGGTAAAACTAAATGCAGCAAATATTTCAAAATATTATTATATTTTGGTTTTATCTTAGAGTTGAAATTATGAGAAATCTAAAACAAGTTCAAAATGTTACAAATTTTAAGGAGAAGATGTCAGTACAGAATAGGGGGTAGGGGGCATTTCTGAGGAATTCATACTACATATTGTATGCTGTAGATATGTGGCATTCAGACAATAAAATCACAGGGAAAATTATTTCAATTAACTTAAAGTGTTTTTTATGTTTTTTCTCTTCTGATTTTAGAGAGAGGAAGGGCAAGGGATAGAGAGAGAAACACCCATGAGAGAGAATCATTGATTGACTTTCTCCTGTATGCCCCTACTGGGGATCAAGCCTGCAAACTGGGCTTGTACCCTAAAGGGGAATCAAACCAGTGACCACTTGGTTTGTGGGTGAATACTCAACCACTGAGCCACACCAGCCAGACTAAAGTGTTTGTTTTTAAATTACCAAGAAGTACTAGGAATCATGAAGATACATATACATCAGAGATTGCATAAACTGGCAAATAAAGAAAAAAGAATAAGGGGCAAATAGCAGAGTTCTAGACTTTTAATTTATCATTTTTATCCATTTAAACATGAAGTGTCACACATTTTATTTCCTGATTCCAACGTAATATGAATATAAACTTCAACTAGTCAAGGTTTTCTATAAATAAAGAAATAATGTGTGTATAATATATATATATATATATATATATATATATGTATATATGAGCATTGTAATGAGATTGCTAAGAAAGTATCTATAATAATAAAAGGGTAATATGCTAATTAGACTGGACATCTTCCAGACATCATTCCAGACTTCCTTCCTGATGAACCCTGGGGCAGAAGGAAGCCAGCCCAGGTCCCAGATGCCTATGGGCAGCTGGAGGATGGAAGTCCAGGTCCCGGGTGCTGGAGGAAAGCCAGTGCCTGCAGCTGGGGAAAGGAAGGCCTACTCTTGCACAAATTGAATTTTGTGCATTGAGCCTCTAGTATACTATCAAACAAAAGTATTTTATAACCCAGTTTTGAGAAAGGTAAAAACTACTATCTTTTAAATTATACTTGAGGTAACGTACTTAAAACAGTTGTTTTATTTTTTAAATTAATTTTTAAATTTAATTATACTTTACATTCAATATTATTTTGTATTACTTTCAGGTATATACCATAGTGGTTATGTTACTGGCAAAAAGATGAGGTCTAGGTTCTTGGATTCTTGAAGGAAAGATTTCAATCAACAGACAAAATGCAACAAAGCAAGCAAGAATTTATTGTACCCCACAAAAACACACTTGGGACAGTGAAACAAGGAAGGGCACAAAAGAAGCAACAGGCAAACCTGGGTGGGCTGCTTTGGCTCACTGAGAAGTCAGAGAAAAGGGAGCCTGGGAGACATGTTCCAATGGTTAGCCCAGGAGGAGCTGCTGCTGTCCACTGCTTCCCTGGTTGCAAGTCTCATGAGATTCCCTAGAGGGAAAAAAGAAAAAGAATGGCAGGGGCACACACTGTGTCCTTCATCCTGTGCCTATTTATCTCTCTCTTGCAGGTGGAAATCTTAGGGAGATCTTGGGGAAGGGTCTCAATAGAATATTCATCAGCTTCCCAGGTGTGCTCTTTCAGGGTCTTGGTCTCCACTGACTGGTTTGAGCCAGGGCAGGTGGTCCTTAGTCAATGTAATTGGTCCTGAGTTCAGACATGAGGTCACTTGTCTGGTTTGCTGCTTTTCTGGACCTGGAGCTGAAATACAACTGAGACCTAGATGTTATCTCTAGGGAGGAAAGGTCAGGGGTCTAACCTCCATGACCAGTAATATGCTATTGGAGGACAGGTTAGCCTGGTGGGGGGAGGTTCTCCTTTTCCCAGTTTTGCCCTTTGCTAGGCATCTGGGGCTTTTTGCTCTAGTGAGTTTCTGTGCCTAGGCAATCATCCTTGCTCTGCTCGTATCTAACTGCCTATAGCAGTTGGACAATCTATCCTATGTTTCTATTTGAACACTTTTCATAGTTGTATGTTTCTTTTTAGATCAGTTTTAAAAAACTGCTGGAAATTTGAACAATTTTCTGCATCTAGCTGAGACAAGGTTGGAGTTTCACAGATTGTTCTCCTTGCATTTATTGGTGTATTGATGACATTGGGTATAAACAGTGTGCAAATGTGTGCATGTACCATAACATCTACATTAGTATATTGTAGAGTATTCAACAGCCATCATGTAGAAGTTAGGTAAAAATTTAAAGGGTTTGATTTTCTAGAAATAAAATGGAAAAATTGTAATTTCAAAGTAATAAAGTTTTTTAGATAATAAAAATATGTAGATATATATACCCAGATATAAAACACATACACTTTCTATATATACATTATATATTACATATATTATAGTCATACAAAAAAGCAGTGGACTTCTGTGGTGATTAATTTTGTATGTCAACTTGGCTCTCCTTTCAAAAAAATTTCTATATATAAAAGCCTAAGCAACTGACTGTTTGCCTGGTAGTTATGATGAGCAATGACCACCAGGGGGCAGACACTCAAATCAGTAGAGGCAAGAGCCTGATTCTTCGAGGAATTAGCCATGGCTTAGGTTGCTGCTGGGGCACTGTTGGCCCCGAATCTGCTTCACCCACACCCTGGACCCAGAGAGGAGGGAGCCCAATTCTGGGGTGTGTCACCTGAGAACTGCCCTCTTGCAATCTAGAACCTCTTAGGGGATGTTGGAGAACCAGTTTCAGCTCAATTCCTGCAGATCAGGCCTCTAGAGAGAAAGGAAAAGAGAGGGACAGAGAGATAGAAACATTAATGAGAGAGGAACATCATCAATTAGCTGCTTCCTGCACACCCCCTACTGAGAATGAGCCCACAACCCAGGCATGTTCCCTGACCAGGAATCGATCCAGCAATCTCTTGGTTCCTGGGTTTACGTTCACCCACTGAGCAACACCAGCCAGGCAAATCTCCTTTTAAAATTTAACCATCACAGAAATCCACTGCCTTTTTGTATGACTATCATGGATACTTTTGCAGAGGTATTTTTAGTTTATTCCAGATATTTCCCATCTCCTTACCAAACTCTATATTTTATTCCTTATGGTAATATAAATTGATAAACCTAAAAAAATGTAGTCCACTTTTATTATTAAAACTAGAAGTGAAATTATAAGTCCAGTCACAGAGAGGAAATATCTATAAATGAAAACATTACTAATTACTGTTAAAATATTGAGTCTTTCTACTAGTATGTATACTCAAAGATCTCACAAGAAATTATATTTTTAAGTGCCAAATACATTTTTTAACTAAAAAGTACACATGAACTTCAAATTAGGCATGACCATGTTGAAGACAGCCATTCTGTAGTTGTCCAGTCACTGAATTGGTATTCAGTTCTAAGCATATTTTGCTGGTTATGATACTAAATTTATTTCCTCTGTTATAACTTTAACTATTTAGTGTGATAGTTGTGCTTAATTGTGGTTGCATGGGAAATATTTTTTTAAGCACTTTCTTCAAGTAATAAGGAAATACTCTATTTAAAATCTTCCAGTTTTCCTCTTTATTAGAAAAAGCCCTGAAGTTTAAGAAAATCATTTTCCCCTACAGGAAATAATCTGAATTTTAAAATATAAATCAGTAGAAATTCTATTGAAAAGCTCCCTTTATTAGAGCCTTTTATTTTAAGATACCAACAATTGTTTTATGATTTGAAATTATTTAAATGAGTCTACTTGACTAAATCATAAGTTCCAACTATTTACCATAAATTATTATGATCACTAAATGAGAGCTATAGTTCTACCCATTTTCTTTCAACTAATATTTATCTCTTTACATCTAAATCTAGAAGCACAAATATCCCTTAAAATCTGAATTGTAAGTGCTCTCTTACATGGTGCTGATTTTTATTCAATTCCTTCAAACAAATTTAAGAAAGCTAAAAAAGAAAACAATTTTCTTTTTCTTTATGTATGCCTTTTAAATATAGGTATTAATGTATCTATCCATAACGCATTTTGCCAGTAACTCAAATAAGTTAGAATTATATATATAGTTTCCCAATACAGATAAAATGCATTACACTGACATTATTCAATTGATTACTACCACCTTCTAATATTAATAACCAAATATACATTAAATGTCATCTACTCATTAACTTGAGGTCTACTAAGTAAAATTTTTTGATTTTATGTATGGTATCAGATGGGAACTAAATTTATCAGGATAATCACTTAGTAAATTATATAATGTCAAATCATTGGAGTGTACACCAGAAGCTAATATATTATTGTATGTCAGCTATAATTTAAAAATTAAAAATGATTAAATAGATATATAAACAAGTAAATAGATAAAGTTCTCTGATAATAGTTTTAGACTTTATTGAAATAAGTTTTTGGATTATCATCATAAATCTTTTTTTTTCTTGGCCAGAGTTACTTTTAAATCTAGATTCAGAATTATTTATTTATTTATTTATTTATTTATTTATTTATTTATATATTTAATCTTTATTGTTAAGTTTATTAATTACATTGTTCCCCCTTCTTCCCCCTATAGCTCCCCTCCACCCAGTACTCATCCCACCCTCCACCCTCACCTCCCCCACACTGTTCTCTCCCATAGGTGCATGATTTTTGTCCAGTCTCTTGCTGTACCTCCCACACCCCTTTTCTCCCCAAGAATTGTCAGTCCATTCCCTCTCTATGCCCATGATTCTGTTATATTCACCAGTTTATCCTGTTCATCAGATTTTAATTCACTTGATTTTTAGATTCATTTGTTGATAGATGTGTATTTGTTGTTCATAATTTTTATTTTTACCTTTTTGTTCTTCCTCTTCTTAAAGAATATCTTTCAGCATTTCATATAATATTGGTTTGTTGGTGATGAATTCCTTTAGCTTTTTCTTATCTGTGAAGCACTATATCGGACCTTCAATTCTGAATAATAGCTTTGCTGGGTAGAGTAATCTTGGTTGTAGATTCTCGCTATTCATCACTTTGAATATTTCTTGCCACTCCCATCTGGCCTGCATCGTTTCTGTTGAGAAATCTGCTGACAATTGTATGGGTGCTCCCTTATAGGTAACTAACTGTTTTTCTCTTGCTGCTTTTAATATTCTCTCTTTGTCTTTTGCCCTTGGCATTTTAATTATGATGTGTCTTGGTGTGGTCCTCTTTAGATTTCTATATTTTTGGATTCTGTGCACTTCTTGGGATTTTAAATCAATTTCTTTCACTAGGTGGAGGAAGTTTTCAGTCACTGTTTCTTCAAGTAGCTTTTCTTTATCTTGTTCTCTCTCTTTTTCTGGCACCCCTATAATTCGGATGTTGGTATGCTTGAGATTGTTCCAGAGGCCCCTTACAAGTATCTTCAATTTTTTGGATCCTTTTGGCTTTTTGCTTTTCAGGCTGAGTGGATTTTGCTTCTTTGTATTTCAAATCTTTAACTTGGTTCTTGCGGTCTTCTGGACTGTTTTTAGGTCTTTGTATAATATTTTTTGTTTCAGTCAGTGTATGCTTAATTTCTAGTTGGTCCTTTTTCATTTCCTCGTAGGTATTGTTCATTTCCTCAGAGGTCTTGTTCATTTCCTTGTAGGTCTCAGTCTTTTCTAGGAGCCTCTTGAAAAACCTTATATAACCATGGTTTTGAGCTCTTTGTCTAATCATCTTTTTTCCTCCATTTCTTTCACACCTGATTTCTTTCCATTTCTCTGCATTGTTGCTTCTTTCCTGAGTTGGTCCATTAGCTTTGTGTGGTAGATGTCTTCTAAGGGACAGTGGCTCAGCCTCCCCAGTTACCTGAGGTGGATACTCTTGCTGCAGTCCTTTATGGGTTGTACAGTATTGTTAAAATTAAGCCCAGATTATTGTTGTTAGCACTAGGAAGGTTTGACCTCGAGGCCAATTGACTGTGAGGATAATCTGTGTTCAGGTTTGATGGGCAGAGTCTCTTGGCTGAACAGGCAGCATCAGCTCTGCCCCATGTGGCACCTGGGTCTCTGTGCCAGGTGGTAATGGTTGCACGCACTTCCAAGAGAAGCCACCACCAATCTCCACCCTCTGCCAGACTACTCAGCCTCTCCCCAAATGAGTCTGCACCCCCAACATCTCACCCAGGGTTGTAAAACAAAGCAGTCCAGTGGTCTCCCGAAAGAGGGAGCAAGTCACGAGTCCTCTCTGGGAGGTCGCACACTTATGTTTCCAAGTTTACATGCAAATTGCTGTTCCCAAGTTTACTCACACTCTCCACAAGCTTGCCCTCTCCACACGCTCGCAGACCTCTGCTGAGCCCAGGCTTCAGTGTGCTTTCTCCCTGTCCAGTTTCACCCCATATGAGTGTGGGTTCCTCGGACCTCGCCTGGAACTGGAGAATCAGTGCAATGGGACATCTTTGCCCTTGGTGTTGGAGAAAACCAGCCGGGTTTGCAACTGCCCGCCCTCTCTGCTGGCACGTGCATGGCTCCAAACCTCTGACTCTGCGAGTATCTTCAGCACTGCCTTTCACCGCTCCTCTGAGTCACAGTGTCCTATCTTTACTTTTATTTGTCGAATTTTCACTCAGCCAGCTTTCCAGTGATTCTGGATGATGTTTGTTCTGTCGTTAAGTTGTAATTTTGGAATTGTTGTGTGGGGCAGCAAGATAGGTGTTTACCTATGCTGCCATCTTGGTTCCTCTTGCCCAGAATTAATTTTAATAAACTATTTTAAAAACTTTAATCTCATGGGTTAAAATAAATATTCAATTTAATAGTTTTACTTATTGTTTATTTATACTATCCCTTATTCTAGGTCACATTTCATAAACTCAGGTTCAGACCATCACTACCTATCATCTGGATAATTATACTAGTTTTCTAACTTACTTAGATTCAGTAATCTTCCTCACAAAGAGAGTCATTTAAAGGAACCTGCACTTTCCTTACTTATAGCTCTTCAGTAGATTTACCTTGCCCATAGAATTAAACACAAACCCTAACATGTCTCAGCCTGTTTACTTTTCCAAGATTACCTCAAACAATATTAGCTCTTGATTAATAGACAAATGTTAGTTCTTCTTTGGTAGTCCTTGGACTAACCCAAGTTCTTTCTTAGTTTAGTTAGACCTTTCTTGTGTTCTGTTCTGCTCCAGAAGCCATAACTCCTTTCAGTAGTCCTCCCTTTTTCTAGTCTTTTCTTGGCATATCAAGTCTAGCCACAACTGCAACATTCTGTTCCATTCCAATTCCTATATCCATTCCAAAACCCCACATTCCCCATTAGTTTATGCTAAGAACATACTCCTATTTTAAAAAATAACAATCACTTATTTACATCCATGATACTGCTTTTTTAGTCTTCCCAAAGAAGGAAAGTTCCATGATGATGTAACATTCATTTCTAGCCTAGCACAGTGCCCAAGACACACTGTAGGCCTTCAGATTTCTTAGGAGGATAAGAGGGTTAAATTGATGAAATAACATTGATTTCAGAAGCTCAAAAATTTTAGATTTTTGTTTATTTTTAAGCAGTTTTATTTGGTGGAGAAATATTTTTTTCTTTAGTTAAAAGAAATAATGTTAATTACAATTATGCTTCTTATATAAGTAGTAATACTACAGAATTACTATTATTGAGCATTAAATTGGAATCATTCCTGAAAGACAAAACAAACTGGAGAAATGTTATGGTTTTTTGTTTCTTTTATCAGTAGATAAAAGCATACCAATTCATCATAACAAATACTTGTCTTTCTTTCATGTAAAAAATTGTCATGTATGTGATTATACAAGGTAGTATAATAAACAAAATATGCAAACATATGTTTCAGAAAATTTAGGCACTTAGCCTATCAATATTGACTTCTATGAAAACTGAGAGTTATATATTTAACTCAGTAAATACATTTATAGGTGAATAGAAAAATAAAGAGGTTGAATAATTATTCAATATATATCCATATTTACTAAGTGCTTAAGTACTAGTGATGTTGCATTAAAAAAAGTGGCAAAGTTATTTTTCTTATGGCATCATAGTGGAAAAATCAAGATCAAACTGTTGTGGGGAGAGATGGTTAATTTACTAACTGCTCTTTCACTTTCAATGAAAAATCTTATAAATTTAGGAGTAAGAGAAAAACAAAGCATTAAGGACATGAAGAAAAAATTTGAAAAGATAAAGATTCATATTTAATTTAAACTATGTCATGTTCAACTCTGAGAAAGTAAATAGTTCATAATTTTCTGCTGTGATATATGCTTTCATAACACAGTCTATTTTACTTAAACCATAATATCAATAAGAGTATCTTGAGATCTATTTTAATTAATTATTTGTTTTTTGTTTGTTTGTTTGTTTGTTTGTTTTGTAAGTCAACTCTAGGCACAATAAGGCTATATAATAAACTACTCTAAAAGAAGTGGCACACAAATCAAACTCACTTTGAACTCTTGTAATTATGAATTGACTGGAGTTTATTTTATCTATATCTTTCATCAATTCTTGAGGATGTGTTTAGTTTAGGTCTCATTCTTCTGGAACCAGAAGGTTTCTGGGGGGTATGCCCTTCTGGCAAAGGCAGAAGGAGAACAGGGCAAGTCAAACCATACAAGTACATTTTAAGCCTCTCCTCAAATTTTTTTCTACCAATCCATTTGTCAAAGTAAGTCAAATGGCCAAAGTCCATAGAGGTAAGAGGAAGAGAGCAATATTTGGGGAATAATGACCTAATCTACCATGGAATTTAATAGCCTGGCTAATGGACTGTTCCAAATATCCTATATAATAAAAGAGAAACATGCAAATTTGACTGTACCTTTGTTCCTGATTTGCTATGCCAATCAGGAGCCGGGTTGGGGCCAAGTGAAGCGAGCACAGGGCCCCGGGGGTGGAGATGAAATGGTAGTGGTGGTGAGGGCCCAGCCCCCTGGCACTGTGAGGGAAAGCAGCAGCAGCAGCAGCAGTGGTGGTGGCGGCGGCAGAGAGCACCCGGCCCCCGGGTGCTGTGAGTGGAAGTGGTGGTGAGCATCCAGCCCACGGGCTGGGTAGTCGCAAGTAGCTGGGGCTGAGCTAAGCAGGGCGATGGCTGGGTGCTGGGGGTGAGCTATCAGTTGGACATCCCCTGAGGGCTCCCAGTATGTGAGAGGGGGCATGTTGGGTTGTGGGACCACCCACCTCCAGCGCACAAATTTTGTGCACCAGGCCCCTAGTTTTATATATTTTACAACATACATTGTACTGCTTTTGTAGTGGCTGTTACTACAATAAGTTAAAATGTTTATGGATTCCTAGGCAGACTAAACTGCAACATTTTTCATGAATCATGAACAAGCCTGCGGATTGAAAGGTCCTGGGTTCGATTCCAATCAGGGCATGTACCTTGGTTTCGGGCACATCTCCAGTAGGTTGATTCTTCTCTCTCATCAATGTTTCTGACTTTCTATCCTTCTCCCTTCTTCTCTGTAAAAATTCAATAAAATATATTTTTAAAAAATAAGCTCACAATGAAATTAATATAATAATAAATTGGTGTCTTGGAAAAATAAGCACCCAAGTCAGTTACAGTAAAAACTCCTTTATTATCCAAACTATTAAAATAAAATTGTGCCTGTGTCACTAATAGCTTCATTGTAACCAAAAGTATGAATATTCTATATTTGTAATAAGGACGTAACCTAATTAGGCCAATAGACTATTATCTCAAACCATGATTATAAAGAATAGATAATAATACTAGTATTTGTCAATCATGTTTATCTGAAGAGCATATGTGAACACTGAGAAAACTAAAAAATACTTATAGCAATGCTTTATCTAATTGCAAATTTCTTAAACTGTGGAAGAGATGAATTTATTCCCATTTATTTTTCTCATTTTCTTTATACATGTGACTTATTTCGCCTTTCTTTCCACCTTTTACTTCTGTGTTTCCATCTCTGAATGTTAGTTGTCTGGTGCTGGGTGAAAGGCTACTCTGAGAAACTTGGTCAAGTCCTTAACATCTTTCCAGGACTCTGTTAGCTGCTCCCTCCATCAAGTATCTATTGTTCAGTGTTGAAACCTAATGCCTTCAGAATCAAATTCAAAAGAAGAAAAAGGCTTTGCACAGCAGGTACACTTATAAAATTGTTTTAAAATCTAGTCTTTAAGAGGATAATGAAGATAAGGTGAGTAAAACTGTTAACCTAGCAATCAGAAGAAGGTCCTATTCCTACTTTGTACTTTGTAAAAGGAAAATAACTTTTTTAAAAACCTGATTTTTAAAGTGATGTTTTTAGAAGACTAATCAGAATAACATTTTCCTACTGACCTCAATCTGTAAGATGGTGACAGATTGCTTTTGATTTATTTTATGTTTTTTACTGTGAAAGGAGATTTCTCCTACCATTGAAGAAAAAAAATAAAGTAGCAAATAATGTTGACTGCATGTTATACAGAGGAGCGAAGAAAGCAAGGGAAAAAGAAAGAAATGAGTAAGATTGAGACCTCTAGCTGTGGTCGGCAAACTGTGGCTCGTGAGCCACATGCGGCTCTTTGGCCCTTTGAGTGTGGCTCTTCCACAAAATACCACGGCTCCTGAGTCTATTTTGAAGAAGTGGTGTTAGAAGAAGTTTAAGTTTAAATATTTGGCTCTCAAAAGACATTTCAATCATTGCACTGATATTTGGCTCTGTTTGCCTACCCACAGGTTGACTAATGAGTTTGCTGACCCACAGGTTGAGAACCACTAGCAGGGTCACCTAAGACCACCAGTTACGATTCATACCAGCAGCAAAATTACAGTTATGAAGTAGCAGCGGAAATAACTTTATGGTTGGGGGTCACTACAACATAAGGAACTGTATTAAAGGGTAATGGCATTAGAGAGGTTGAGAATCACTGCCCTCAAGGAATGCTTACTCCTCTGTGATTATGAAAATATGAAAGAGTAAGGTTTAAACCATAGAACTGCTTGTGGTCCTATTTTTCTAGAAATTTAGAAATCTTAGTTTCAACAGAACAGATGGAAACTATGAATTAGACACATGCCAAGTTGAACTAAAGATGGAGAGTGAGAATGAGGGCTGAGAGGGAGAGAAAGAGTGAGTTTGAGTGACTGGATGCAGTTATTTTAAGGACAATATCACTCTGATCTTTTAATAGTTTGGTGGCATAAAAGAGTACATATTTCTCATTTTTAACTTAATGGGTTGGAATCTCTACTATTTCTATCTAAAATAATTATTTAAAATGTGATTTTATTTTTTTAAAGTATGATTTCTTACATTCTAATTAGTTTCAAGGATAGTTTTGAGTCTTTGGTCTTAAAAAAAAAAGGAATTACTACTTGTTCTTAGGTTAAAAAACAAATTCAGGAATGGAAAAGGTAGGTTGATGGTTTTGAGGACATAAAACAAAGTTAATAAAGCCATTATAATAATCATAACCTGCTGCATGTCTTTTCCATAGGAACAATTGTAAAACTACTTTTTGCCCACTCCTATATGTATTTTAAGAGTTTAAGTTTGTAACACCTACACTATATCCCAATACAAGTTTTTCCCTCTTAAATTGGACAGGGCCTGATATACAAAAATCCATGCAAGAGTAGGCCTTCCTTCCCCTGAATGCTGGCAATGGCTTCCCTCTGGTACCCAGGAGCCGGGATTCCCTCCCCCAGCTGCCAGCAGGCACCAGGACCCAGCTGGCTTCCCCTGGGCTACCTGCAGGCACCCAAGACTGGGCTGGCTTCCTTCCAAGCCCCAGGTTTGTCAGAAAGGATGTTGGAATGATGTCCAGAAGATGTCTGGTCTAATTAGCATATTACCCTTTTATTATTATAGATAACATAGAACTTATTTTTTCAAGATTAAATTTATTGGTATGCCAAAAATTCTACGTTAATTCACATTTTCCCAAACATTTTTAATCAAAATAAAATAATCTGAATGTTATACTAATGCTATATAAAACAGATAAAACTGTTGTATTTATTTTCAGGCCGAAGTAGGTAGGGTGTCTGCAGTCACAACTAGTTGGTTTTACCCAAAACACATGCAGCAACTCCATCATCATCTTGGAATTTAGGAAACCCATGAGACTGTTGGAAAACAATGACTCTATACCATATTGTTAACCAGATATCACACGTAGTCTTACCCACAGGTGGACTTCATTATAGAACTAGAGGCCCGATGCATGAAATTCATGTAAGGGCCTTGGCCCCGGCCCATGCCCTGTGCCGCTGAGGCCAGGGGCCTCTGCAGTCTGCCACAGCCCCCTCCCACTGCAGCTTTGTCTGGAAAAAGGATGTTTAAGAGGATGTTGGGTCTCATCAGCCTATTACGTTTTTATCATTATAGACTAGAGGCCCGGTGCAAGAAATTTGTGCACAAGTGGCAGGGGATGTCCCTCATCGCAGCCTGCACCCTCTCCAATCTGGGACCCCTCAAGGGATGTCTAACTGCTCATTTAGACCCGATCCCAGTAGGATCCCAGTAGGATCGGGCCTAAACAGGCAGTCAGACATCTCTCTCACAATCCAGGACTGCTAGCTCCAAACTGCACACCTGCCTGTCTCCCTGATTTCCCCTAACCACTTCTGCCTGCCAGCCTGATCACTCCCTAACTACCACCCTGCCAGTCTAATTGATGTCTAACTGCTCCCCTGCCAGCCAGTTTGCCCTTAAGTTCCCTCCTCTGTCAGCCTGTTTACTCCTACCTGCCTTCCCCTGCAGGCTTGATCGCCCCCAACTGCCCTCCCTTGCAGGCCTAGAACCTCCCAATGGCTCTCCCCTGCTGGCTATCTTGTGGTGGCCATCTTGTGTCCACATGGGGGCACGATCTTTGATCACATGGGGGCAGCCCTCTTGTGTATTGGAGTGATGGTCAATCTGCATATTACTCTTTTATTAGATAGGATAGAGGCCTGGTGCATGGGTGGGGAATAGCTGGTTTGCCCTGAAGAGTGTCTTGGATCAGGGTGGGGGTTTCCTTGAGGCGTGGGGCTGCCTGGGCAAGAGGCCTCTGGTGGTTTGCAGGCCAGCCATGCCCCCCAGTGACCCAAGAGGAGGCTCTGGGATCTGGGATCAATTTATGTTCTATAATTGAAACTTTGTAGCCTGGAGCAAAGCCAAGCCTTCTCCTCGTTCCATGGCAACAGCTATTTCTGTTTAAATTCTATAATTGAAACATTGTAGCCTAGAGTGGAGTCCTAGGCACTAGGGCCACAGAAGTTTGACTTCCTCCATTGTCTGGGCAACCCTAGCCTCTGCTCTCCAGCTCTGGGGCTGCCGCCATTTCTGTTGGAATATATCTTCTATAATTGAAACTTTGTAGCATTGAGTGGAGGCCTAGGTCGGCAAGCGGAGGCAGAAAACGTGGCTTCCGCCATTGCCAGGGAAACCCAAGCCTCCCTCCTGCTCTCAGTGGTGCCAGCCATCTTGGTTGGGGTTTATTTGCATAATTTGCTCCTGATTGGCTGGTGGGCATGGCTGTGGGCATGGCCAGATAGGTGGTATGGTCAATTTTCATATTACTCTTTTATTAGATAGGATAGTATCAGACTTTCCCAAAAGAATTGTTTTACTTTACTTTTCAAGTAATGAGTAGGTGGTGGACCAAAATTAAACATGCAGAAGCAGCTCTGGTGGAGAAAGAGTGATGAGGTTGAGCTGAAAGAGGGACTGGGGGCTATGCATTCCTGGCAGCCTTTCTCTAGATCGTCAGGCTGCTATTGCACCTCTGGCTCTTATGCTCATTTTTTTAAGCTCTATGAGCTGTCCTCAAATGAGGGCACCTATTTAAACCAAGTAAAAATCGTTTTCTTATTAGTGGCTTAAAGACAACTGGTATACTTCACATCCCACTCAACCATTGGTGCAGTGGTTTTAAAATTCTTTGAGGTCTTGTAAACCTTCTGCATTATACATCAGTACTTGTGCAACAGTAGACAATTTAAAGATCCCATGGAGAGCAGAATTTAAAGTTCAACCATTCTGAAACACTGCAGGAAGTCTGGACAAGAAGGGAAAATGGCAAAAGTGAAATGTGCCAATTTCAGAGAGATACAGCTTTTACAGATAGGCAGAATTTACCTTTAATAATATTTTAAAGTCCCTAAAGAGCTTCCTCAGTTTATTTTACAGCAACTTTGTGAAGTAAGTAAACGCTTGAGTCACACTAGGCATTACATGTGTTATTGATTTTTGTATCAGTATGTTGTTCATGATCAACTTCCAAATAATAGTTTGAATATCCAAAGAAGAGTACGATATTGCATTAACTGTTAGGGACTATGTCATAGAAACATTCTCTCTACATGTACAGATTTCTGACCTGCATTGCATTCTCTGACAGAGCCAGTCCTGGATTGGTGGGGTATGAAGGGGCCCACAAAATGTAAATCCTACCTGGAATAGCTACCATTACTTGGTGTATCCTAGACACTAGCTATTACTTCCTCTCATGTTAAACTGGAAATACAAATTCAGATTTGTAGCTCTGCAATTGTATTTGACATTTATCTTTCTCTATAGGTTTTATACGGTTGCTTTGTTAGAGTTGGATATTGAGAGAAATATCTTGCCTGCTTTAGTGAAGTGACATGGAAATTCAAAAATAATTAAGTTAATGTTACCCATGATCATTTGTGAAGTGGACATCAAGAAAAATGGCTGTCAACTGTCCTGTGTAAATTATCACTGAGGTTCAGGTCTATATATATGTGCACCCAGATATGTCCAATGAGGAAAAGAAGCTATACAAAGGTATTTCAATTCAATTTCTCAGCATGCTCAACAAGTATACTAGTAAAAAACACATCCAACTGTAGGAAAAATGAGATCAACATAGAAAAACTGTTAATTTAGTGGTAAAAAGCTAATTAGATATGCCTATATAAAAATTAGTATAAATTAACAAGTAATTTTTTCCCAGTGTATATAATTATGTGAAGAAATTAAGAAAAACCAAAAAACAAAAAGTAATTAAATACCCTTTCTATTTCTTTGTAAAGTCATATAATTACCATATAGAAGTATTTTTCCTAATAAAAATATTTCAGTTAAAATGTAGATTCTATCTTCCCTTTCCCCCCATCAGCACTATGGAAAGCCACTTGGATAACACAGAATTTTGTCTTTTACAGAACAGAAATCTTGCTATAACCTGATTATCTTTCACAAATTGAGAAACAATGTGCTATATTGCTGCTTTGACACAATTTTTTAAAATTCCTAAGTTCTTGAGGCTCTATTTTGTAAACTACTCCCTTTAAATAATCACATAGTTTTTACTCACTATTTCCAGTGTCACATAATGTTGTAAATGCAGCTACATGAGAGAATCTGGTTCTTGGTGTTTTTTTTTTTTTTTTAACTGAACCATATAGTACAGAGGTTTGGAGTACATGACCAATAAAAGAAATATTTTCTCATTATGTCAACAAAGTTATGTTGACTTTAACTCTCAAGAAAGGATGGTTTAGTTTCTGTAATAATTTCCTAAAATCAACACTAATGAAAAACATACTTTTGAATAGTTTATAAAATAAGGCAATTTTTCTTTAACAATCTACTCTAAATTTTTTCACACTATGAAGGCTAAAAGAGAACTGCTGTTCCTCATTTTGTACTGGATTTGACATCTATACTAATAAAAGGGTACTATGTCCTTCTGGACAAAGCCACAGTGGCAGGACCAACGCAGAGACAGTTAGGGGAAATCAGGCCAGCAGGGAAGCAAGCAGTAGGAGTGAGATCAGGTCAGCGACGGGGAGCAAACAGTTATGGGCAAGATCAGGCCAGCACGGGGGAGAAAGCAGTTAGGGGGCAATCAGGCCGGCAGGGGAAGGCAGTTTGGGGAGATTAGGCCAGCACAGTTAGGGGCGATCAGGCCAGCAGGCAGAGGTGGTTAGGGGTGATTAGGTCAGCAAGCAAAGTTGGTTAGGGGAGATCAGGCAGGCAAGCAGGTAGAGGCAGTTAGGGGCAATCAGGCAGACAGGCAGAGGTGGTTAGGAATGATCAGGCAGGCAGGCAGACGAATGGTTAGGAGCCAGCAGTCCTGGATTGTGAGAAGGATGTCCGACTGCCAGTTTAGGCCCGATCCTGGATTGGGCCTAAACCGGCAGTCGGAAATCCCCCAAGGGGTCCCAGATTGGAAAGGGTATAGGCCGGGCTGATGGACATCATCCCCCATGCACAAATTTTGTGTACCAGGCCTCTAGTTGTAAATATGTTTGCAGATGCCATATGCTTTTCACAAACATATGTATAAAGTAGTGAACAAGAGTTAGATCTAAAATATACAGCGCACCAACAGGAAAGCATTGTAAATAAAGGACTAGATTTTTCTGGGTTGAAAAATGTTGCATATTATCCTCTTCTTAATCTTTTTATTATGTTGACTGCTTCAGAAGAACATTTCTGCAATTTATTTGAGCATGAATGTCTTTTTGAATTATAATGTACTGACAGAAAACCCACAGATACTCCTATGACAATGCTTCTTTCTAATAAAGTAGGTGGCCTAATGTCATCTCACAGATGGGTTATAATTACTGCAAGAAATTATCACAGTTGGAATTTATAGGTTAAATATTGTGGACCACAATTTAGCCTAGATCTATACTCCACCTGCCCCCTGCAGCTTTCTGCCTCAGGAGGCTGAATTTTATGAACTATAGCAATGGGCTGTCTTGCCTGGTGTAATTTGTCTGACTCTTCTCTTTTAATAACAACACAAACTCAAGGTAATATAAAAAAAACTTAAAAAAAATCTTTTTTATTGATTTGAGAGAAGAAGGGAGAGACAGAAACATCGATGATGAGAATCATTGATCGGCTGCCTCCTGCATGCCCATCTCTGGGAGTTGAGCCTGCAACCTGGGAATCAAACTGTGACCTCCTGGTTCATAGGTCAATGCTCAACTACTGAGCCATGCTGGCCAGGCTTTGAACAAAATCATTACTATAAAATACTGTGTAAATATTCTATGAACTAATCAGGTTGAACTGCAATATTGTTTAGCTGCTTTATAAATGCTTGTCTTCCTACCCCCTTACATCAGTAATTTATAATTTGCTCAAAAAATTTGATTTAGTGTTTCTTTATTATTCATGTTGCTTGATTATTGATATCTTTATTGGTAGGCTTAACTGACAATGAAAGTAATATGGATGTCATTTTCCACTAAAAACATCAATTTTCTAGTGAATTTAGCATCTAGTTGATGTGGCTTTTGCAGTAAAATAACGGGAAGGAAGCATTTATTCAAAATCTTTCTCTTCCATGCAATTTTATCATAGAGTAATCTATCAATGGATAACAGAGCTATTTAACTGGATTTTTTCCTTTAGAAAGTGTATGATAATGAATAAAATACTTGCAAATGATGCAAGTTCAAGACCTGATTCTGCCACCCACTAACTGTAAGCCTATCAAGTCCTCTGAGACTCAGTTTTTGATCTTGAATAATTTATGTCAGGCTAGATCTTAATTTATCACTTAAAATTTTGAATTTCAATAACAAACATTATAGATCTTCCTTATTCCATACCGGTCATATGTTTTTCAGTAAGATAGAAAATAGTATCAAAAATCTCTCAAAATACATACATATTTAATGTTTAGTTTCTGCCTAATAGAAGCCCAGAGTCTCTATTGAAAATTTTATCTATTTGTACTTCATGTAAAATATTTAAAGAAAAATACATTCAGATTCAAAGCTATATTTCACTATATATATGCTAAATGCTATGACATACTTATATAAATACATATAAGATATAATATCTAAACAATTTGTTAGGGCTATAAGATTATGCATGTTCAATTTTAAAACTACATGCCAATTTATAATTTTTATAATAAAAGTGGTGTCATCCAATTTTAAACTTATTAGTTACTAAAGAAATAAGATTAGTTGAATTTGAAGAAAGAATACAACTCAGGTTAAATAACTTCAGATAGTGACTTTTCATATGAAAATGTTTATTATTATGTTGCAGTTGCAATAAGTAAATTCTTCATAATAACCAGTGCTGAAATAATTTAGCCATACATATATTTTAAATTTTAAAAATATAAAAATTAAAATTTATCAACAAAAAGTAACAGAAGTTGATAGTTTGGGTTGGGTTAGCAGTTGTATCTGCACATTATTCCTCTATGGTAACTCTAAATTCTTTATCCTTCTCCTAGCTGCATTCTATGCTAGGTAATCCTGTTCATCTAAATTTTTAATATAGTTTCAATTGGACATTGAATGCTTCTTTACTTTCTGCTACGTACAGTTGGGTAGGGTTAAGCATTTTTATTTCTGAGAGTGTAACAGTAATCCCTTTGTTTGTTTTGTTTTTCAGAACATGTTTAAAAAATATTATCGAGCTTGTTGAAATCTTCGAGAGGAGAGTTATAAAACCATGAATGTCAATGTCAAAAGCCATTATTGAGCGACTTAAGAGGATTATGTTTATTATGGATAGGTTTAGTTTTTATTGAACCATGCAGGAATTACTCTCCATAGTTCATCATTAAATTGTCAATAAACAAACATACTCTTGCTGTCATTAGAATATGCTAAATTTTTAACTTACTCATTTTCTTTCATGGTCAGGTTAATAATAACTTTCCTCCCCTACATGAATTTAATGTTTCAAGGTAAATGACAAGGATGTTTGCGTTAGCAAATCCTTATTCAAATGATTCAGGTAGTAGTGACTGTAGCCTCCATGAAGTGCGTTAAGCAGAAGAGAAAACCATTCTCAAAGGAAGGGTTTCCTTTGTGTCACGGAGTTTCTTTGCTAGAAGAAGCAGGAGGGATTCTATAGGCCAGCGATTTTCAACTGGTGCCACACAAAAAATTTAAAACATGCAATACCTGATTATTTAGCCAGGGGAACTGATCTTTTTTTTTCCCCTTTGAATGACAAATACAAAAAAAAAAAAAAATGACAACAGTCCACCCAACAATAGCTTCAGTGTGACTGAATCAAAATTATAGTCATTTTTGTTAGCTCATCAAATATATATATATCTTTAGTGTATTCCAGAATTTTATTAATTAGCTTATGTGTGCCACGAGATGAAAAAAGAGGAAACCGTTCTTATAGACTAATAGATTTTCCCTGACATTTCTTTTCCCTGTATAGGCTCTTCTTTTTGTTTTTCCTATACAAGAAACAAAATAAAATCTCATTGTTAGAGATTTGTCCTAAAGAATCACCTCTACACATATAAAATAACATATCCATTTTTTATCATAGTATCATGTGTATTAGCAAACCATTGAAAAATTTTTAAATGACTTCCTATTGGTGATATGAATAAACATAAACTATATATAAATAAATATAAATAGGAGCTCATTTAAAATAAGGTATAATGCAGGCATAAAAATTAAGCTCTTTGTGAACAGATATGCAGTGATTTCTATGATGCATTATATATTCACATATTTTGTTAAGTAGAAAAGCAGCATGGAATATAATGTTTTAACTATGCTTCATTTTGTGAACAATATGTGATACACACACACACACCCCTCCAGTTCCAAATGCTAGCTCTAGCAAACAGAACTAAAAAAACCTTTGATAAGTTTCTGGCATTTTCTTCCATAAATTGAAGTGGCTGAAATACAAAATAACTCAAAAATGATTCATACTCTAAAATTATGTCCTATGATTATGTTTTGAAGAATTTCCCAGCTTGCATGAATACACCCTGAAACTAAAAAATTGTGACAGGATTTTCTGTTGAGTATTCTTAGGAGAGTATCGAGATTATAGAAAAAATAATTTTCTTAATAATATGCAAAAAATATTCCAAAATATTCTTTATAGAAGACAAATTAATGTAAGTAAATTATTTTCTACTGTTGAATATTGAAAATCATCACAAACCTATGGATTTATTTTTCTATTTTCCTCCTAAAACATCATTTAAAAATGACTGCAATGATCAGAAGTCTGCAAATGTAACTAAAGTTTCATATGAGAAATACATTTTTAAGTCTTCTATTCTTCATTTATAAGATAGTAAAAAGCCCATAAAATGTAGTGGGGAAATCACACTGGTTGGAAAGAATTCTTTGGTGATTAGAAATGTTACACAAACTTACTCCCGTTTAAAGGAAGCTTAAGATCTATCAGGAATAAGACAAGTCTACAACTTCAAAGGATAGCTCGCAAGCCTGAATATCAAGTGGAATGCACAATTGGAAGGAATGACCTTGAGAGAATAAAGGAGAACCTGATTTACCTGTCAATGTAGGTGAAGAGAAGATTTCTTTCAAAGTTCCAGAAGAGATCCTTCCCAAATAATTTATATAATACAACAAAATAATGTTGCAATAATTGTTGCATAACAGTGTATCTAAGTAAAGATTTCATGTAAAATATGACTAATTTTAGCAATAAGTAGCATTTATTCAATATTCTAATTTAAAATATTTTATATATAGATATATTTAAAATATACATATATATATATATTGCTTATCTCTTATTTGTAGCAAACCATTTCCAAGTGAAGTAAAATTGTCATCTTATTCAAAAACAAGTTAATTACATAGGGAATATTATTCCCCTTGTTTTGCTGATGAGGAAATCAAGTTCCAGGGAATTTAATTTTCAAAGGTCAGACAGCTAGTAAACAGTTCAACCAGGACTGAAAGTTCATCATGACTCCAGTAATCCAGTATTTCAGTAAGATTTTTTACACTGAACCTATGTGTAGCATAGCACATCATTGTGACCACAAAGAAAAAGCTATTTTGTAAAGAAAATTAGGAGAGAATTAGTGTTTCATGTTCAGAAGAAACTTTTCATTTAAAAATATATTTTTATTGTTTTTTTTTTTTACAGAGAGGAAGGGAGAGGGATAGAAAGTCAGAAACATTGATGAGAGAGAAACATCCATCAGCTAGCTGCCTCTTGTACAACCCCTACTGGGGATATACCTGCAGCCAAGGCACATGTCCTTGACTGGAATCAAACCTGGGACCTTTCAGTCCACAGGCTGATGCTCTATCCACTGAACCAAACCGGTTTCGGCATTTTTCATTCTTATTTATTATTAATTTTTGAAATATTTTTATTGATTTGAAAGGAAGAGAAAGGGAGATGAAGAGAGAGAGTGAAAGTTCAATCAGCAGCCTCCTGTAAGCTCTCCCCGAAATGGGAATCCAGTGACTTCTTGGCACATGGAACAATGCTCAGCCAACTGAGCCATACTGGCCAGGATGAAAACTCTTTATTTTTATTTTTTAAAAATATATTATATTGATTTTTTACAGAGAGGAAGGGAGAGGGATAGCAAGTCAGAAACATCGATGAGAGAGAAACATCAATCAGCTGCTTCTTGCACCTCCCCTACTGGGGATGTGTCCGCAGCCAAGGTACATGCCCCTGACCAGAATCGAACCTGGGACCCTTCAATCCACAGACGGATGCTCTATCCACTCAGCCAAACCAGTTTCGTCAAAAAGTTTTTATTTTTAAAAACTCCTCCTAGCTGTTAGAGCACATATGAGAAAATTTGTAATTTCCTAAAATAAAATAATTTATTGAGCACAACTCATTAAAAACACATATCAAAATTACTAGTTCACACATGTAAATCACATACTAAGTGAAACATAGAGCCTAAATAATAATAGACTAATATGCAAATTGTCCCCTCAACTGAGAGTTTGATCAGGGGATGGTGTCAGCCACCTGTGGTCCTCCCGCTGGCTGGCCCAGCCCAATCAGCCCCAATTGGGGTGGACTGGCTAGATCCCACCTGTGCACGCATTGGTGCACTGGGCCTCTAATTCTATATACAAAAAAAGACAGAAATTGCTTTTAATATTTTACCCTTTTTTCTCTAAAATAAAATAACTTTTGAAAAGTTTGTTTTTTATAAGCTAAATAAAAACATGCAAATTAATTAATCATTATTTTGTAATAGTGAACACATCTGTTAGACCACATTTGGATCATTACATAAATATATTTCTCTTTGTAACACATATCTTGAGAATATATTGTCTACACATTTTGTTTTTAAATGTGTGTTCTGCTTAAATATTTAAAATAATACTGCCCTATGCTCAGACTGCAGATAAAAACAAATAATTCTTTAAAGTTTCCAACTTTATAACCTTTACTCTTCCCATTCCCCACATCCAGAGAGACTTGCCCAACAAGACCAGTCCTAACCCTTAACCTAATAACCATTTATTAGGCTAGAAGTTCCCTTTCCCTTCCCTAAATTCTTTGCTATGTTTTACGTTATTCATATACTTCTTCATCTGCATGGCTCTGCAAGATATTTAAATGCTACTTTCAGCATTTAAGTAATAACATCTGAATGAAGCAAACAGCTTCAAATCTTCCACAGTGCCAGGCAACGTGCCAGGCAAATATGTTACATTTAATAATTATTTGCTTATTAAAATACACATTTGAAAGCCATAATGTATTTCCATTATAGAGTATAAAGAGTATGAATTACTTAAAATAATACCTTAAATTGATATTTAACTGCAAATTGTTATTTTTTTCCTCTACATTTACAAAACCAAATAGGATTTAATAATTACATTTTTAAAGTTTTCTAATTACTAAGAAAGATCTAGAGTGAAAGGAATTGTTAGGTTAATTGAGTTTTCAATAGATAATTAAATGTAAACTGAAGCAATTTATTTAGTTTTGAGAAATCATTTTTTAGAATATATTTCTTAAATTAGGTTCTAACTTACATTTACAAGTTATTGACAAATAATGGCTTGCTTTACCTTAAAGCATCTTCAAGTGGATTTTATATTTGGTCTTTTGCAATATCAGCAGTCAAATGTAAATACATGGTACATTCCTTCTGGTCTATAAAATAGGATTTATTAAATAGTGGGAAATAAAAAAAATCTAGAAACCTGTATTGAATTATAGCTGTGTTGCCAACCTTATCTAGCAGAAATTATAAAAGGAGGAATAGGAAGGGATATGAAATTCATAAACAAAAGCCACTTCCAGACCTAGACATGTAGTTCCTTTTAAGATCAGCAAAGCAAGGATTTAATCTTGCTACCACTGCAGTTTAAATTATGTAATTACATTCTTTAGAGTCAACATTTTCACCTTGGCAGGCATAATAAGGCCATGCAGAAGCAGGTTAAAACTAGTAATTTCAGCATCTGATTTTTCTCACGTTGATGTTAATTAGGAAGGATAATATATTTTTACTTTTCAAAATTCAAAAAGAATTTTTAAAAATATCCATTTATAAGTCCCGCATCACTTCCCATTTTCTCATATTGCGCAAACCTGTTTTTTTAAATTGCTTTCTCATTTAAACTTCAGAATAATACAAGAAAAATGTATTATTAAAATATTACTTACATATTTTATATGTCCTAAAATACTTTATGAAGTCATATGGAAATCTATACATCAACATACATATTTGTAGGTTATCACTTAAAAATAAATCAAAGCTTTTGAAGTGGGGAGTAATCTGGTATCACTGGCTTCACTTACTGCATCAGGCTTTCATCAGTTTCTTTCCCTGTCTCCTCTTCGTCTGATTCTCCACATAATGGAAAGCCCAGGGTTCAATCTGGGGACTGCTTCTCCTTCCATTTCACCCCCTCTGTGATCTCATCTAAATGATGATAAGTCATGTATTTATCTTGTCTGACAAGTTCTTCCTTATGAAAACTTTATACTAGAATATCTAACAGCATGCATGACACTTCCACATTTCAAACTGAGCCTGTGCTAAACGAATCTGATATTCACCTCCAAAGGAATATCCCCTCCATCAGATATATATATATATATATATATATATATATATATATATATATCTCCAGAATTTAACCATCTGTCGCTGTCCTGGACAAAGCCACACTCTCATCACATTTTTCATGTTATGTAACCATCTTCTCATTAGTACACTGTCTTCACTCCTCACTGCCTCTCATGTATTTTTAACATAGCAATACAAGTGATTTTGTTAAGATGTGAATCAGTTTAGATTACCAGAACAGAAACCCAAGTTCTTTCTATGAATTACAAGACTCCATGTAATCTAGCCCCTATTATTTCAGTCACTCTGTAACTATATCAGTATTGGTAATTGTTGTTTGTTCTGTCCGAAATGTCTCTTTGTGGTCCCTATGAAATTATATTTTCAATTGTATACTAGAGGCCCAATGCACAAAATCCATGCAAGGTTCTCAGGCCTCACCACAGCAACGGCTGCCACTGCCTTGGCCCCCACCTCCAGAAGGTCGTCTGGTCTAATTAGCATGTTAGGGTTTTTTCTTATAGATATATGTAAATCCTGTCCTCAACACTGGGATGGGTTCTCACTCTGACATATGTTTGTCTTTTTCCCCCTCGCTACAGTATCTCCAATGCCAAAAATAGTGTCTATCAATTGACAGAAACTGAATAAAAATTTATAGAATCTAGGACCTAACATAGGAATATGTGTATTTATATGCATATGAGATGAACATATATTTTATAATTAGCTAATCTGTAAAATTAACAAAATTTTGCTTTTTTATAAACTTGCATGAAAATTATTCACCCACATTTGACAAAACCCATAAGAGAATGTGCAAAAATCTGTTCAGAAAATGTAAACCTCACGTCAGAAAGAAAGGGCAGATTTCTTTACCATGCAAAGCCATCAAAGGTTTATGTTATCCTAGTGGCTGATTCAAAGGGCTTTAGAACTGAGCTGCTGTTATTCTGTATATTTAATAAGCTTTACACTTAATACAAAATTTTCCAAAAATAATTTAACTGAAATATATCATTTATAAAGTAATGCAAAAATACAGAACTAAGTCACCTTTTTATTTCTTTTAATCACTTATGAAAATAGCTTAGAACAATGACCTTTTGTTGTTTATTTTTTATGTCTTTGAAGAAATGCTTTATGAAACACTGGCAAAAGAGAATTTCAAAAAGGTCAGTGACATATATAGATACATGCTGCTGCATAATTAGCAGGACTTTCTTTTTATATTTTGGTGTGGTATCTTGGCTGCTACTTGGTAATAGAACAGCATGTTGAAATTAGGAAACAGACTAAAGGAAGTTATTCTCCAATTTGAGGCATTATTGATCATTTTGACCCGTCAACGTAGTAACAGAGCTCATTAGATTTTGACAATTATTTGGTACTACTTAAATCTTAGCAGCGATTGAAACAGCAACAATACTAGCAATAATTGAATAATAATTAAGGGAACAAAGTTTACAAATCTCTGAAACTACATTGCACAGTTATCGTGTAACAGCATAGCATCGTTCTGTAATTCTATTCCTCTAAATTAAGCAATATCAATATAAGAAAACTCAGACAAGAGTAATACATATAGTTATATATTAACAGCAAAGTCAAAATCTGGATACTCTTAGAATAAATTCAGTGAAGAAAATGGTTTTATAGCAGATAATGTTCAATAAAAAACATAAAAATTAGGGCATATAACAAAAGTTTATCTTTCTGGCTTCCATTGATAAAGAAAGCCATTTCTCATTTTCCTAGAGTGACAATTAGCTGTAGCACATTCCGAATTTGGAGCTTTGCTTTTCCATCCAGATAATTCTCACTGCCCTCCAATATTCTTGCAGACACTGGAGATTATTGTGTATTTACCTTTATTGTTTCATTTGTTTTACTACACATCTTGAGACAGACTTAAAAATACATTTTACTCATATATTTATTGGAAAAGAAACACATAAGCAAATAAGGTAAATATAAAGAGAGAAAATAATTAAACCATGAGTTAAAAAGTAAAAAAAAATGTTGAGAATTTTTGTGTTTATGTGCAAATGTGGACTAAAACAACTTTTCAAAATATAAAAATGAAATTGTGTTGTATCAAATAATATAATTTAGTTCATGTGCATCTAATAATCATTGTAAGAAATGTGACTAACAAAAAAGTGTGATTAAAATTTGTTACACTAAAAATGCATAAAAATTTAAACTAGATTTTTATAGAAATGTTGATTTGAAATTTAACATTGCAGTTGAATATGTTTAGAGTAATTTATATTAATTTTAGAATAAATGGAATTCAATAAGGATAAAAATCTTGACGAAATCTTGCATTCAAATTTGTCGATGTCTATTTAAGGAAAGCCCAACTAATAACAAGAAAAATCAAATTTCTCTGCTTGTCTCAAATATTTCTTTGATAGAGAGAAGTTAAGTTTTCCTAGAGCTTTAAGGCAATGTAAACTGGAAGATAATGTTAATTGGAAGATGCTGTTTGTTGATCGTAGACTCAGAAATATCTCCCTTAAAGTCATTACTTTGCATATTGATATAACTATCAGATGCAGAAATGGATACATGGACTGCAACAGACATCTTTAAAGGTAGGTTTATTTCTTGGGATTCAAAGAGAAAATAACAATAAAAGATCTAGATTTTTTCCTGATAAATTAACAAAACAAATCAGTCTTTACTATAATAGTGTAGTCTGCCTATGTATCTCTGCAGACCACTAGTAGAACATTTTTAGATTAAAAGAGTTGGGAAATCAGGAATCCAAAGGAATATCTAGGGAGAAAGAAGCAAGGAGCTAAGTTTTTTGTACAGCTATTCTATTTGTGTTTTAGTTGAAGTCTGCTAATTTAACATCCTTGTTATCATCTCAGTAGTGCCCTAAATCTTCCTCTTGTGTGATGTGAAACATTTTCTTTTTTGTAAAAAGCTTTGAAAGACTACATAATCGCCAATATCCCTTCTATCATTTTCCCCATAATAAAAACCATGAGAAGTAGCTGGGTACCTGAAACCCCAGCTAGAGGCTATGCTTTTCAGATTCTCATACAGCTATGTTGCAACTAATCCTTTCCTACAAATAGGATGTGGAAATGCGTGCAATTTGCTTCGTGCCTGTGAAGGAAAAGAGCACACCCTCCCCTTGCTCCACTTTTCTCCTTTTCCTTTGACTCAAGACATCACTGACCAAGTGAATCTGAGCAGCATATAAATTAGAAAGACTTCAAATGTATTACCAATGCTCCTTTAACATCATGGACCCCTTATTCCTGTCCGTGCTATACAAGAGAGAGAGGGACATGACATTTCTATCTTTTATTATTTTTTGTTTGTGATTTTATTTTTTGTCACAGCAACCAGGTCTAAATAATAACAAACCTGATTTAATTTATTCATTGATGTTCAAAGGTATAAAAATCACTTAAAATATAATACTGCTGTGAATGTGGTGTTTCATTTGATAACAATAATTTTTTATATTTTTACTATTACACAGGCTCTTACAATTCCATTTAAAAATCCAGTTCATGTTAATATCATTTTCATATGGAATGAAAATAAAGTCATTTGCAAATGTAAAAGATAAAGAAGGAGAACAAAGTACTTCAATAAGCTTTAAAACTCAAATATTATCATAATGGCACTTTAACACTTTCACTTGTTACTGCACAGTGATTTTTATTATGTGAAGATAGTATATGCTGAGCAGTTATTCCTGTCGTGTTAGGAATTCTTGTGCTCATCTTGCTCACTTGGACAGTCATGAGTTTTTTAAACAAATTTTACTTAAGCTGGAAGATTCATGCCAGTAGTTTTTAAAGAATTAGCAATTTATTTATCAAATAGATTTTTAAAACCCCAAGGTTTCCATGAGAAGATTTTTCACTAGATTGTACTTAGCAAAATAAAATGGACTATTCTTTTTTTTTTTTTTTACAAGATGTGTGTCTGTTTTATTTTATTACTAGGGACCTGGTGCACGAAATTCATGCACTGGGGGTGGGTGGTCCCTCAAGCCAACCTGCCCCACTCACATACTGGGAGCCCTCAGGGGATGTCCGACTGATGGCTTGCCCCCAGCCTGCTTTAGGCATTGGGCACCCAGCCATCGCCCTGCTCAGCTCGGCACTGGGGGCTGGGTGATCACCGCCACTTCTGTTGCCATCACTGCTGCTGTTGCCACTGCTTCCCCTCATAGGGCCAAGGGGCTGGGCACTCACCGCCATCACTGTTTCATCTCCACCCCCAGGGCCCAGCGTTTGCACCACTTGGCCCTGCCACTGCTTCAGATTGGCTGGTAGCATAGCCAATCAGGAGTGAAGGTACGGTCAAATTTGTATGTTTCTCTTTTGTTATATAGGATTATTTTTAAATTTACATTCTTTATTGTTTAAAGTATTATATATGTCTCCTTTTACCCCCAGGACCTCTTCCCAGCAGCTGCCACCCCTCAGCACATGCCCTCACCCCGCTACTGTCTTTGTCCATTGGTTTTATATGCATGCATACAAGTATTTTGGTGGAGTAATCTTGATATTTAAATTATTTGCATTAACCAATAGGTAATTTTTTCTTTCTTTTTAAATTATCTCAGAGAATTAATTCTCATTTTAAAAATGTGAATTTTTAAATGAACATTTAAAAATTAAGCCTTAAAAATTCTTTTACCTCCACCTCAACTAAGCTTTGTTCTATTTAATATTGAGTTATATCCTTAAAATTGCTAAGAATGTAAATTTTAAATGTTCGCACTGTAACAACAACAATATAAACATATCGACAAATGGTAATTATGTGAGGTGGAGGATGAGCTCAGCTTATTGTTGTGAATATTTCACTATCTCTATAATAAAGAGCCAGGGTGTAACAACCGATCACGACCAAAAGCTGACCATCTGGAAGTCAGCACTGGGTTGTCATGGAGACCCAGTGCCGACTACTGTGGCTGGAGTCCCAGTGACCCAGCAGTGACTGCTAAGGGGGCTGTGAATCAGGCTTGGAAAGAGACCTGAAGATGCAGCAGGGGCTGATCTATAGCATCTGTGGCAGCTTTTGACCACCACTTTCCTCTCTCTTTCCCTCAGAGCCAGGCCAGGAGCCCAGCCTTCATTTCTCTGTGAGCCTCCACAGGGGCTGCTGATTAGCCCTGCCTTTCTGATCTGTTGATAGGCTCAGAAATGCTGACTGGCATAGAAACTGGCCAAACAGAACCACATCTGAGTCAACTGTGAGGAGCCAATAGCTGCCTAAGAAGTGGAGCTTTTGATACTACCTGGCATAGAAACTGACCAATTAGAACCAAATTGGCCAGCAGAGGAGGGAAGGTGGGGGCAAGATCAGGCCTGCAAGGGAGGGCCATTGGGGGCAAGATCAGGTGGGCAGGGTAGGGCCATTGGGGGCGAGATCAGGACGGCAGGGGAGGGCTATTAGGCCCGATCCCTATTGGGCCTAAACCAGTAGTCAGACATCCCCCAATGGGTCCCCAACTGGAGAGGGTGCAGGCTGGGCTGAGGGAACCACCCCCTACATGCACAAATTTTGTGCACTGGGCCACTAGTGTGTGTGTGTGTGTGTGTGTGTGTGTGTGTGTGTATACATATATTTGTATTAAATTATTACACTATACAAATAAGAATTATACAATGTTATATAGCAATTGTATTTCAATAAAGCTGGGAACAAAAGATTCTTGAATCAAGCAACTGATGAGACATTTCCCACATGAAATGATAAAACACAATTTTCTATATATATTATTGATTTTCTATAGAGAGGAAGGGAGAGGGATAGAAAGTCAGAAACATCAATGACAGAGAAACATCGATCAGCCACCTCCTGCACACCCCTTACTGGGGATGTGCCTGCAACCAAGATACATGCTCTTGACCTGAATCAAACCTGGGACCTTTTGGTCTACAGGCTGAAGCTCTATCCACTGAGCCAAACTGGTTTAAGCTAAAACACAATTTTCTGATAAAACATACTTTTTCCCCTTTGATTTACTACTTACTATAGTTATTAATGTATTTTTGTACCTCACTGTGATCACTTGACCTCAAGCCATTGCTTGTACATATCTTTACTATATCACTCTTCATTTCATTGACTTTTTTCTGTCACCTATGAAAAAACAAAATGCTCTTGTGTTTTTCTAAGACTATTGTTTCTGCTCTAAACCTAATTAATGCCCAAATTTGTTATTTTCTGTGTAATCTGATGACACAAATGTAATAGCAATTCAGTTCACCACTCAGAAGGTGTATTTTCTTTAACAGGTACCATGCAACATATAAATTGTTCGATCATTATTAACCTCAACCTTCAATCTTACAAAAATTATTTTCACTGTCACAGTTCAAAAAATACTTTCACTAAAATAAATCAGAATTGTCAGTGGAAAACACACACACACACACACACACACATGCACAGATCTCATGTCTCACTGGGTATAAATACATACCACTGTTTACATCTTATATACCATAAAATATATACCACATATTTCTATATATAAAAGCCCAGTGACTGAATGGCAGAATGACCAGAACAACTGGTTGACCAGTCACTAGGACATGCACTGACCACCAGGGTGCAGATGCTTAATGGAGGAGCTGCCCCAAGGTGGTGAGTGCACTTCCACAATGGGAGTGCCGCTTGGCTGATCAGGATGATTGGCACTCCAACAGTGGGCCAATCCCCACAGTCCATGCTGCCCACCAGTGCACAAAACCATGCACCAGGCCTCTAATATTTCATGATGGAATGGCCTTGGTCCTTGGTAGATGTCCTACTAGAATTCTAGAGTTTGAGGCCAGAAGCCAGCATTACTGCCCCAGCATCTGCTGCCTCCTGTAAGGCTATACATTTGCACTCTGGGCATAGGCAGTTCTGTCTCCTGTTTGACCTCTGGAGGTCTGGTGTCTGCACAGATTTTGGGTCAGAGGTTCCACTGAACCTGACCAGGTCCCTGGAGAGAGACAGTGTGACACTGTTACCCTGAGTGGGGGAAGGTTGAAGTGAATTAGAATTTTTTGATTGGTGAGGGGCATCTGGCACTAGGGTCCTCTAGCATTTGGGCATCAAGGTGGTTTCATGTCAGGTCTCCCCATTGGCACACATAGAACTTCTGGGAAGTCAGAACTGGCTTCCTCTGGGGAGATTGGTGACAGCAGTAGTTCCTGGGTCAATATCACCACTTTCTAAGCTGCCCTTACACTCAGGGGATTCCAGAATACCCTATTCTCCCTCTTAACCAGGACCCACACTTATACCCCCACATAAAACTAAAGCCACATAGCACATCTCGTGGAATCCAACTGCACCCTATGCGCCTTCCTGGTAGACCGCACCCTCCACCCACCTGGACCAGGCGTCAACTTTGGCCCTCAGGCATTCCCTATAAAAACAAAACAAAACAAAAATATGAAAACAAAATCATGGGGTTCACACACATACACACACACATACACACATACACACACACACACACACACACACACACACACGCATCCTATAATGACCTCTCCTTACAGAGACATGTCATGATTCTTCCAGCATGCTTTTATTGCTATAGTAAAATAATAAACTTAACTGCGATTGACAACAATTGTGCTCTTATTGGTCTTTGGCCCCAGGTTTTATCAAGGTCAATGACTAACAAAAGATAAGCAATGAAACTGATGGGTAACAGATGGATATTCTGGTAATGTGAGTGCTAAACATATATAGGGAGAAATATTCCTGTCTGGTTACCAGAAACCTAGCTCACCTCACACTCACTCCCCAGACCTAAGCCAGTTTATGGACAGGTGTACCTTCAAGTGAGATGTGACTAGCTGCATAGGTTGCATTTCCCTGGGCCACTCTGTGGCTATTTGCATCAGTGTCTGCTCAACAGGGAAAAGAAAGAACTATCATTATTATATAAGGCAGTTTCTGTCATGAATAACACAATGATTTCTTTTCTCTCCCCTTGGGAGAAAGATATCACATGCAAAAATATTTCAAGCCCTGCCCTCAGGGCTTTTGCTGCAAGGTCTTATCCATTGATTGATTTTTCTTAAAGCTTACCTCTGGGGAAGGGATAGATTGCTTAAAAAGAGGGCACAGACAAGGAGCCACACCCGCAAAGTGTTTTCACCACGCGCTCCATAGTCCAAAAGCAGCTGGTTTGACAGAATTATGTTACAACCCACAGAATGCTCAATTTCAATGCTAGCTGGCAGAACACTTCCTACAAGATTGGAGTGCTTCCTAAATAACTCACTTGATAACATAACCGGAAGCCATATATGGTGCTATGTCTTCCATGGCCAGAAACATAGGTTCACAAGCCAAAGATGTAGGGTAGGAATGGCTATTCTTACAACTACGTTCAACTGATTAGACAGCACCAGTTTGAAGGTTCTACTGTGCAATGAAGAAATGCTTTCACATGGAACATGACGATGATCTCAACTGATCTAGAAGCTGAGACGAATCTCTGGCCAATATAGGCTCCTCCTGCCACTAAACCAATGAAAAAAGAAGAACCTTAAATGGTATGCTGATAGGTTGGCTCTAATTCCTAAGCAGAAAATGAGCTGTGCCCTGCACTCATACCAAGATGACCAGCCATGCAACCCAGAGGATTGACTCAGCACCTCTTCCAGCCCCCTTGCTCACAAGTCTTTGATAATGGAAAAATACTGCGACTGTATAAAGACAATGCTAATGAGGACCCAAGCTTTAAAGTAGTTTGATTAATGAAAAAAAGAAAAAGAATTCCATTCTAGATACTGGTAGAGGGTTAAGGAAACATAGTGTGTTGTAGAAAACAAAGTTATAAATAAAAATTTAAACCTATGTTCAGTTAGAGTAGCTATTTCTTAAATTGCTTTATTTACTTCTTCTCTTTCTCATTTACCATTTCATGTGAAGAATATCCAGCAGGCTGTGGTAGCTATCTGAGACATTTTTGTATCCTCTGTGTTAGGGCTACAAAATTTTCACCCAGTGAATGTTTCCTGTCAGACAAAAAAGCAGGACTGATTGCTACTCTAGAGTCATTCTCTACATTCTGCACCTGTTCTACGACTGAGAGGTTGACCCTTATTGGCTATAGATGAAGACCTTACTTCTCAGTTCATGATTGTTTCAGCTGTTTGGAACAGCAGCTATAAGGATGGAAGCATCATGGATGAGAGCAACATCCTAGGCCTGCTTGAACCTTTACACACATGAGGAGAGGCAGCAATTGGAGGAGGCTGCCTGCACATGAGTATTCCAACTGTTCTGCCTTCCTTACATCCGGAGCAGTGACAGTGACTGCCTGAGGCGGCTGGTCATTAAGTGCTGTCTTCCACTTGTCATCCAAGCAGAGTTTGTGCTGCACTGATATTACCTGGAGAAAACCAGCTCTGCTTGTCAAAGGGAACATAGGGAGAGGCAAGAAAAACACTTCTAAAAGTTTTCCTCCAATCTATATCGTTAGATCTGCCATTGAAATCTCTCTTCTCTGGGTTACAAGAGGTCAATTGACACATATATTAATTCAAAAGAGTTGTTGAAATCCCTGGAGATTTTTCAAGGTTTTGGATGCTGCTGGACTTCCTGGAATTCATGTTTATTTTTCCTCTTGCTTCTAGATTCTCTTCAGTATTGATTTTGATAGTAGGAGCCAGCAGCCTGTGGTACCTTAGCACTATCTTCAGAAAAAGCTGATCATATAGATCTGTGTATTTCCTGTCTCTTAAAAAAAAAGAACTTACTTAAGAATTTAAAGAAAACAGGCAAGCCTGCCATGTTTATACTTCTACTTGAGTTATTTAAATGACCAGTTTTTAGGAAAGATTTCAAATACTGAAATGATTTTATTTGGAGAGTTGCCTAATTGTCAGTTTGGTCAACTAATCCTAATTGCTCTGAGTTTATTTAGCTCTGAAAAAATTATAAATCTGCATGGAAGCAGCATTTTAAATAACATACTATTGAATGAGTTATAAAAAAATCACAAAAGACTATGAAAGTTTAATAAAGCCCCATTCATATAGTTTCACCTGTATTTTATGATGGTTAATTGAAAAACTATCAATGCTGAAAGTACTATAGATTTCCTGGTTAGTGTTGTGTAGCTTGTAAAAGACTAACTCCTTTTCCAAGCTAACTCAGATATTAATGTTTGCTTGGCTTTATTTTTTATAGTTTATGAAAGTTGGAATAATTGATTTCATTTATTCAGTTTCTATTTAATATAAATTAAAGTTTAAGCCTATTATTCAAATGTAGTTTTAATTCTTAGTCCTGTAAGTTTTTCCAAATTTCATATTGTGCTATTTTGCATTTTATAAACAAAAAGGGTAACTTATTACTTCCTATTTATTATCGTGTTTCATAGGTCCAACAAGCAAGTCTCTTTCCTAAGGTGAAAATGATCTTCCTTTAAATGCCTCCAAGTGTCTCTGACACCTTTGCATGTACTGTACTTGCTCTATGAGCAACCTGAGTAAGTATGTAGAATAATTATTTCTTTTAACACATGTGAAACCTAATAGAGCTTTTAAATCATGAGTCTATAAAAAATAATAGACTCGATCACCTGGTAATGAATTTTAAATTTGGCAGTTTTCTGCTCAATTGGGATCAGCAGGCTTTAAAACCTTATTGGGTCAGGATGTATTATTAGAAGTCCCTGCGTTTATGTAGATGCTTTACTATTACCCTTTCTATCTGAAGTAGTCTTACTGATGGAGAGTTAATTTACTGTACAGAGTAGAATTTAGTAGGGCCTGAAACCTTTGCTCAGGAGTTAACAATACAGTTTTATTCATATTACATTTTTTGCTTCTCATGCATGCTCAACTTCATTGAAATGAATAATTAACTAAACACTTTGGCTGCTTGAATTACAAGTGAAAAAATACTATAATGCCTGTTTGTATTTACAACAGTGAAGTACTGAACAAGACTATTTTAAAAAGAGTCCTGAGTAAATGAAAAATGCATGAATAAATGAGTGAGTTTTAGTATGTTTAAAGAACAGAGATTTTGAGGAAATAAAAATAATGATGAGAAAGTAGAATAAACAGTTCAAATTTTTAGTTGGAGCTCTTAGTTATTGTTGTTTGCTTTCTGTGGTCAACATTCATAGTGAGTCTTAACAGTTGCCAAATCTTACACTTGAAATGCCAAGTTTTGAGTGACACTCTAAAATCATCAACTTAACTTAGCATAAAAATTGTCTTAACAAAGGCATCTGAAGAACTTTTTAATAGAGAAACCCATTAGTTTTTTTTCCTGAATTCCGTTGATTTTTTATGTAACCACTGTTCTCACTCTGTCTTCTGGGAAGTAGTTCAAGGCCACCTATGTGCAAGTAGTTGAAAAAGCATTGAGCAATTGAAAAGAAAGATCAATGTCTGTGAAGTTTATCCAAGACATCTTAATTCCATTGAAAGTATTCTTAGAACATTATATCTTAATCTTTATTTTTCTTCAAGACTTTTGGTACATTTTGGTTCTATTTAATTATTTATTTATCTCATGTTCAGATTATTTCTATTCATTTCAAAAACTAAACAAACTTGTGTATTAGTTTTATATATTTTCATACTATTTCTTTAATTCTCCTAAGTGTTATTTTCACTCCACAACCCCCCCTCACAATAATCAAATTACCCAATAGTTTTCTTCATTTTATCTTTATTTTATTTTTAAATTTAAATTCTTTATTGTTGAAGGTATTGCATATGTCTCCTTTCTCCCCCATTGCCCTCTCCCTGCCTCCCCTTCCCCCCCACACACACATATCTCTGTCCCCCTATTGTCTGTGTCCTTCGATTATGCTTACATGCAAGCATACAAGTCCTTTGGTTGAGCTCTATGTTTTCTTTATTTTAATGTTCCCAATGCAGCCCTAGCTTTTTGGCTGTCACATAGAGTATCAGCCTGCGGACTGAAGGATCCCAGGTTTGATTTCGATCAAGGGTACATGCTCAGGGTTGTGGGCTCAATCCCCAGTAGGAGGCATGCAAGAAGCAGCCAATCAATGATCCTTATCATTACCCTCTGAAATCAATAAAAATAAAATTTTAAAAATAAAAATAAATACTTCCAATGTACTGATTTTCCCCCTCAAGTTAAGCGAAAGTGAAACTAATAGATAGGAAAGAAACCTGGCGAAAACTTGTTGTAATCATTTTTGGCTACCAAGTTTATAACTAAGATTAGATTCACACCATTCATTCTTAGAATTCTTGACCAAAGCAGGGGCAATATGCCACCTTTATAGAAATCAGTTGGAAATAATTTAATGGATGCCAAGCATAAAAATGGAGAATTAAGGACAGGAGTGGAATATTATGTCATCCTGATCTTTTAAATATTAATGAAGTTCTACTCTGTGGACTTCAGAAATATCTGCAATTGTTCCAAATTGTCCCAATAAAAAGACACAACATGAAAAAGAAAGAGAAGGGAGAAGCTACTGAAGTGTGTGTGTGTGTGTGTGTGTGTGTGTGTGTGTGTGTGTGTGTGTGTGTGCAGAGAGAGAGAGAGAGATCTGGAGAATACCTGAAGCCATAGAATATAGGGAGATGAATAAGAGAGACACAGAGACAATGCTTAGGGAATCAAAAGGCATAGGAGAGGCTGAGATAAGTTAAACGTCCAAGGACCTTGGTCTGGGAAGACATATCTGAGATGAGCCTTTCTCTATATGGTTGCGTGCCCAGAGTGGCATTTCTGGCTTACTTCTTGAGGTGTACCAGAAAATCCAGACTTATATAGCACAAATTGAAACAGAAACAATTATTTATATCCTGATAATTCTTGACTTATCTTAACCTCCTGTAATTAAATGTAAGTGGGTCACGTGCATGTTCCTGAATCAATCAATGTAGGATGTGGGAAGAACAATACAGATTTTCCAAGCCTGAAGATGCTCACACCTAGCTCTGTGGCATGGAATGTTGTGAGAAAAAATGAGTGGTTCTCCAAATACAACTGATGATATTGTTATAAGTCTATATGTATGCTTGATTGTTTAAAAATAAATCAAACACAAAATTAAAGTACAACCAACTCAGGAGTTTGAGGAAGTTTGGGAGAGTCATTGCTCTTGCATACATGCTTGAGCAATGTATTAGAAGTGGACAAGACTATATAAGCTGTTACAAATCTCAAAGCAATAGTTGCCAGGGACCTAAGCTCAGACACAATAATGAAAAAGATTTTAAGATGATAGATATTTAATGTTCATATCAGTGAATGGATAAATATATTTGATGTATAAGGAGATATAGTCAAGAATAGTCCCCAGAATTCCACACAGGGCTAACCTGAGGAAGAGAAGAGAGAAGATAGAGCAGTTGTAGAGAAAGAAGACTTGTCATCTCTAGAAGTTATGCTAAGTGCTTTGTTACATAAACCATTTCAGTTTAATCCTCATGACAACATGAAATAAAGTATGCATCCTATTTGACAGAAAAATATGTGAAGTCTTACAGATTTAAAGAACTTTTTCAAGGCCTATCCATAAGGTTGGAGCTAAAATCTGCATATAACCCTCCTTCTCTGACAAGATAAAAACTATATTCATATTTACATAAAAAGTAACAGAAGTGAAGTTAAAAAACCCTGAATATGCCCTAACTGGTTTGGCTCAGTGGATAGAGCATCTGCCTGCATGCAGACTGAAGGGTCCCAGGTTTGATTCTGATCAAGGGCATGTACCTTGGTTGCAGGCACAACTCCAGGAGGGGTGTGCAGGAGGTGGCTGATCGATGTTTCTCTCTCACCAATGTTCCTAACTCTCTATTCCTTTCCCTTCCTCTCTGTAAAATATCAATAAAATGTATTTTATAAAAAAACCTATATAGAATATATAGGAAAAATATATTGAGATGAGAAATGTTAAATATGTTAATATAATTTACACATAGTAACTTTATGAACAAAATCATTTCTTTACTTAAGAAATGCCATATTTTTCAACATTGGAAGCTTTCAAAAATCTATGTTTATATTTCAATATACATATTCACTTAATGTGTTAATGTTTATTGCTCCCTCTGTGTTCCAGTATGTATATAAAACTGGTATGTAAAATACTATAATATGTTTTAATTAACTCAATTTCAACTAATTAAGAAAATTTCATATATTATTTCTGATTCTTACTATTCTTCATTGCTTACGAGTAACTGAAATCACAGGGTATCATTCCATAATCTTTTTTGAATAATTTTTGACTAATTAATGGGGATATGGCACATGGTTCTTTCTGATTCTTAACTAAGAAATAATCTTCATATTTAGTTTCACACTCTCTTCCTTCTTTCCACATTTTAGCTGAAAATGATTTTAATCAGATCACCAAACACTTGCAGATCCATTCTTCCTGGGCCCTGAGAGAAGGGGCCAATTCCTTCCAAGTCTCCCAAACCAGATTCATTTCTTTTGTGGCATCTACCTAGCCAACACTTCATTTTTCATGCGCTCTTTTCACTTTCAAAGTCATACTATCCAATGGGAAAATGAGATAAAAACACCATCTATGTCCCTTATAAATAAATTCATTTTACTAGATAAACTGCAGGTTTATTTTAGCAATATCACTTGTTCCTGCACCAGTCAGAAAGGCCTAGAGGTTGACAGGTTTGATAAATCTTGGCATGCTGTCTGCCTTTCTTAGTAAAACACTTCTAAAATGTAAGACATTTCCAGATTAACTTCATGCAGCGTTTGTCTCTAAAATTGTGACCTATCTCTCAGAAATTTTTACCTAATTTCCCAGCGAATTAGGAGACTATGACATAATTTATGTGAAAGTAGTAGTTTTATTCTTATTCTTGCTGTGGCTGTTATTTTTATCTTGTGCCTCTGGATGTCTAAGAACCACAACAATAAGGAAGTTTAACACTTAAATAGGGCTATTAATTTCTGCCTCTAAGTCAATTCCTTATCAATTCCTTATCAAAGATAAAGGTTTTCAGTACTTTTTCCCCCCATCACTTTTGTTTGTTAACTAGAAGCCCAGTACATGGATTCATGCAACAGTGGAGTCCCTCAGCCTGACTTGCATTCTCTGCGCTCTGGGACCCCTTGTGGTTATTGGACTGCCAGTTTCATCCTGATTTCCACAGGCCAAGCCAAGGGACCCCACTAGTGCACCAATCTGTGCACCGGGCCTCTAGACTATATATATATATAAAAGCCTAAGTGACTGAACAACTGAACAATCAATTAACTGGTCACTAGGTTGCGCACTGACTGCCAGGGGGCAGATGCTCAATGCAGATGCTTCCCTCTGGTGGTCAGTGTGCTCCCATAGAGGAATGCTGCTCAGATGACCAACCTGTCCCAGTAACCCACCAGCCCAGTGGCAGCCACTCACTCCCTCAGTAGTCCTGCAGGTCCAATCTCCAGAAAACAGGCCAGGCACCGCAGCTGATTTCCCTCCCTAGATGCTCCATAAGGAAGAAACAATATAAATGTGGCTGCCAGGTGGCTCTAGACAACCAGTGCAAACATCAACAGATCCTGGGCCACCAAAGACATCCCGCCATCTGCCAGGAGGGCCAGTCACATCATGGACCCCTCCACTTCCTTGGGATGGGCGCCAGATGCAGGACTTACAGTTGGCAAGCACAGCTGCAGTGGCATGAGCCTCTCCTGAATAGGCCTGATTGGGCCCGAGCCCACAGCAGGCGCAACAGGGCCAGGATGAGCAGAAGCAGCTGGTAGGAGTGGCAGATGGTGTTGGACTACCAGTTACAGCCCAATCCCTCAGGCCACACTGAGGAACCCCACCCATGCACGAATTCATGCACTGGGCCTCTAGTATGCATATAAGATCTTTGATTAATCTCTTCCTACCCTCCACTCTCGCTCCTTCCCTCTGAGATTCAAGAGTCTGTTGCATGTTTCCATGTCTGTGGTTTCTGCTCCTGCCAGCTGGTGGTCAGTTCATGTCATAGCTACCATCCAGTTGGCCAATTGGCCAGTCAGCTGGTCTGCTAGTAGTTTAGGCTTTTATATATAGACTAGAGGCCTGGTATATGAATCTGTTCACTGGTGGGATTCCTCAGCCTGGCCTGTGGAATCAGGCCATAAACCAGCTCTCTGAAATCCCCTGAAGGGTCGCAGATTGTGAGAGGATGCAGGCCAGGCCGAGGGAACAATTGGGGTTGGAGAGGTACTGCAGGAAGGCTCCAGGGCTTGTCCAGCCCATCTTGCCCAGTCCCAATTGGCTGGATCCCTACCAGTTAGAACTGTCTGCCCCCTGGTGATCACTGCACTTCATAGCAACTGGTCAAATGGTAGAATGAACAGTCAGGCACTTAGCATATTAGGCTTTTGTTCTATACTAGAGGCCTGATGCACAAAATTTGTGCAAGAGTAGGCCTTCGCAACCATGACAGCTGCCTCAATCCATCCCTCACAGCTGCAGCAGCTGCCTCAATCCCTTATTGCTCCCATGGCTGCCTCAATTCTGTGGCTGCAGCCCTGGCTTCATTCAGAAGGTCATCCAGAAAGATGTCCAGATGGCTATTTGGTCTATTTGCATATTACACTTTTATTATTATAGATAGAGCATTTGGAGATTATCATCATAGTATATATGTACTTACTTACTTAATGTAACACTTTAAGTGTTACCACCTTACGGTGACATAGATCACATGGATGTGAATTCTGAAATCTAAATTTATTTCTAGTTCTTTCACCTATAGAAACTGGGAAAAGGAGTCAGTAAGGTCTCCAAATCCCAGTTTGCTTACATATAAAATAGGTGTATTTACACATATGCCAAAACTCTTTAGAAAATTAAAATAAAACAAATAAATTATGTAAAACAATCCATAGTATGGATTTATTTTTCTTTATCAAGTTAGTTTGAAAAGAAATTAGAGTGCAATATTTTTTATTAGTTTGCTACATTTTATGTTTCCTTTTTCTTTTATTTTTTATTATATTTATTGGGTTAAAGTTGATTTTATAATTTTTATTTTAGTTTTATATTGGACTAAAATTTGTTCAAAGTGGAGACTACTCTGTGAAGTAGCATCAATACTTAAGAACAGGTAATACTGAAGGATATCTTAGAATATAAAGAAAGATTTATTTCTGACCAGATGACATACAAGTGAGCCGAATATTTCTTAGCAAGTTTGCGAGTTCCTAAAATTATTAAGCATTACATAAAATGGCAGCCAGGTATTTACGCAATTGGTAACAATAGCTGCACATTATTGTTACAACAGAGAAAAAATGGGAATAATCCTAAGGAAAAATTATGTATGGTTAGAATATATTTTTACAGATTGATATGCACATTGCTAATTTCATTCAATTAATATCAAGATGGGTAGAAGCTGATAACTTTCCATAAAACAGAGTTAACTATGTAAGTTAACAAGGAGAAGCTGGTTGTCTAACTGTCCTCCACCATGACTGTGGACTCACCTGAAAAGACCCAGCTGATCTTTAGGAGGAAAACCATCCACAGGCTAAAGCGTGAAGATTTTTTTACACATTTAACAGCAGACACTGAGCATTTTCACTTAATAGACCTCTTTAAAGGTCCTGTCTCCAAACACAATCACATTCTAAGGTATGGGAGTCAAGGGTTTCATATATGGACTTTGGGGACACATTATGAAGTCCACAACAGGCAAGGAAAAGAGTCAACAGAGAGAACAGGAGACCTGACATGGTGTTGATAGAACCAATTCTCCAGAATAGAGATCGTATTGCCTAATAGAGGTGGCTCTAGTTATGCAGAAATCAATAGGCACGAGGTGGCCACTGTCCTGAGTCATTGGCTGTGGAAGAGCAGAGTCTCCACTCAAATGCTGTAGTGCATCCCAAATCACGCCTCTAAAGACTATTATCCACTAGTGGTTATCTGGCTACCCTCCTCCATGAAAAAAAGCCACACTCCTTTCTTGAAGGCAGATCAAAATGGCATATCACCATGACTGCCACAATTAGTTTTGTTCTTTTTTATTTCAAAATTTCTTGTAAACATATGAAATGTGAAACAATATATCTTAACATATTGGCATTATTAGCAGAAGCGCTACTAAATATTTCCAATTTTATAGAATATTATATAATAGATATGCTTCAAATATAAAATCAGTTAATTTTATAGTGGTTTGATATTACTATGGAGTCCAATAAATTTTTTGGAAATTTATTCTTCAAAAGTAAAACATTTGTTATTATTGTAAATATTATTGTAAATTTGGTTAAAAGGTTTAACACTGAAGACAAATCTCTTTGAGATCATAATTATAAAACGAATATTTGCAGAGCACAGCATTGTGGTAAAACACCTTGTTGTTACTAAATTAAGAAATCTAAGGGATAAAACATACTTGAAATTGCTGGACACTCACACACGCAAATGTGACTTTCAATAAGACACAACATTCTAACAATCAATATAGATGCTATAGCTATCAAAAAAGCACACATCCTATATAATCCTGTATAGTAACTAGAGGCCCTGTGCACGAATTTCATGCATGCGTGGTAGGGGTGTATCCCTCAGCCCAGCAGGCACCCTCTCCAATCTGGAACCCCTTGAGGGATGTCCGACTGCCCTGTGTAGGCCCAATTGCAGTGGGTTTGGGCCTAAATGGACAGTCAGACATCCCTCTCGCAAACCAAGACTGCTGGCTCCCAACTGCTTGCCTGCCTGCCTTCCTGATTGCCTCTAACTGTCTCTGCCTGATAGCCTGATTGATGCTTAACTGCTCCCCTGCCAGGCTATTTGCCCCAAACTACCCTCTCCTGTAGGCCTGGTCACCCCTAACTGCCCTCCCCTGCAGGCCTAGTCCCCCCCAAATGTTCTTCCTTGCAGGCCTGCCCCCCACCCAGCTGCCTTTCCCTGCAGGCTCAGTCACCCCCAACTTCTCTTCTCTGTCAGCTTGGTCACCCCTAAATACCCTCTCCTGCAGGCTTGATTGCCCATAACTGCCCTCCATTGCAGACCTGGTCCCTCCCAACTGCCCTACTCTGCTGTCCTGATCACCCCCAACTGCCCTCCTTTGCAGGCCTGGTACCTCCTAACTGCCCTCCCCTACTGGCTATCTTGTGGCAGCCATCTTGTGACCACATGGGGGAAGGATTTTTGACTACATGGGGGCAGCCATCTTGTGTTTTGGAGGGATGGTCAATCTACATATTACTCTTTTATTAGATACGATAGAGACCTGGTACATGGGTGGGGAGCCTAAAGGGTGTCCCAGATCAGAGTGGGGGTTCTCTTGGGGCGTGGGGCAGCCTGGATGAGGGGCCTGTGGTGTTTTCAGGCTGACCACATGCCCTGGTGACCGAAGCAGAGACCCTGGCATCTGGGATTTATTTATCTTCTACAATTGAAACTTTGTAGCCTGGAACAGAGCTAAGCCTCCTGCTCGCTCAGTGGCAGCAGCCATTTCTGTTGGGATTTATGTATCTTCTATAATTGAAACTTTGTAATCTTGAGCGGAGGCCTGGGCCTGCCAGGTTGTGAGGAAAGCTTGGCTTCCTCCATTGCTGGGGAAGCCCAAGCCTCCCTCCTGCTTGCTCCATGGCTGTAGCCATCTTGGTTGGGATTAATTTGCATACTCATTCCTGATTGATTGGTGGGCATGGATGGTGGGTGTCGTAGAGTGATTATTAATTTGCATATTACTCTTTTATTAGATAAAATAAGCTAATATACAAATCAACTGAACAGTGGAACTGACCAGCTGGAGCAGACACTCAATGCCGGAGCTTCCCCCTGGTGATCAGTGCACTCCCATAGGAGGTGTGCAGCTCAGCCAGAGCCTGCTCACTGGTGGCAAGTGTAGCAGTGGTCGCGGAAGCCTCTCCCACCTCGGCAGCAGCACTAAGGATGTCTAACTGATGGTACAGGCCCATAGGGCAGACCTAAACCATCAATTGGACATTCCCTGAGGGATCCCAGGTTGGAAGAGTGTGCAGGCCAGTCTGAGAGACCCCCCCATGAGTGCACAATTTTTGTGCACTGGGTCTCTTGTAATTTTTAAGTAGGGAGAGTAACTGCAGTATAAATTTTGGGGAGTAAGCCGAAGGTTAATATAGAAAATACTGCTCTCTTTGCTGTCATCATCAATTAGGCTTTAGACATCTTTTCAGCCTTTAAATAATTATTTATTCAATAAACTTATATCATATTACACTGATACTGATCTTTTAGTGAGCTGAAATTTTAAGCCAAATAATTAATGAATGCAATGCCAAATTGTTAACAATTATTTTTAATTTTAGAGAATTGACATTGTTAAAAACAAAACTTGCAAACAAAAGACATTAATATATATTTATACAAAAACAAAGTTAGAAAATCTGCAACCATACATAAGGTTTACTGTTTAAATTTTATTTGTATATACAATTCCTAACTTATTGGAAGAATATTTAGATAAAATAGCTATTTTCACTGAATACTTTTATAATCTGTACTAGAATGAAATTAAATTAAGAAAGTCTGTGATTTTATAGCCTTGCATTTGGCAACTATTAAAATATCTTACATATTGCCCAGCCGATGTTGCTCAGTGGTTAAGTGTCCATCTATGAACCAGGAGGTCACGGTTCAATTCCCTGCGGGGGCACATGTCCAAATGCAAGGCTTGATACCCAGTGTGGGGTGCACGGAAGGCAGCTGATTAATGATTCTCTGTCATTATTGATGTTTCTATCTCTTGCTTTCTTTCCCTTTCTCTCTGAAATCAATAAAAATATATATATTTTAAAAATCTTAAATATACACACATGTTTTAATGCATTTTTTAATTGTGAAAAAGTTGTATTAAAAGTTTTGCTGAACAAAAGTAAAACAATACTGTGAAAGCACTTTGGCAAAATATTTATATATCTCAATATTGAAAAAAATAACAACATAAGTCTAACAAAATCAAAAGAATTTCCTCTAAGCTTCACTCAATGCCTCTGGTGAAACTGTTTTTTCAATTAAAAGTATTATGGTCAGACAGAGAAGAATCCACTAAAGATTCCATCATTTTAAATTATCCATAAAATAAATCTTTGAAGAATATTTCAGAATAAACAATTTATAGAAAGATTATGTGTAGAAAAACTTTATTCAGAGTAATATCACTGACAATCCTATGTAATAAAAGCCTAATATGCTAAGTGTCCAGTTGTCCAGTTGTTCATTCAATCAATCAAAGCATAATATGCTAATGATATGCTAAGGCCCCTCAACTGCTTGCTATAATGTCCACTGACCACCAGGGGGCAGGTAGTCCCCTGGTCAACCAGTTACTATTATATGCACTGATCACCAGGGGGCAGATTCTCCAACCAGTAGGTTAGCTTGCTGCTGGGGTCCGGAGGATTGAAGCTGGGCAAGATGGGCTGGAGATGCCCTGAAACCTTCCTGTAGTCCCTCCCTGGCCCTGATCATGCACTGGTGAGGTCCCTCAGCTTGGCCTGAGCCCTTTCGCAATCTGGGACTCCTTGGGGGATGTTGAGAGCCACTTCCAGCCCCATGGTGGAACAACTGGTCACTATGACATACATTGATCACCAGGGGGCAGATGCTCAACTCAGGAACTGCCCTCTGGTGGTCAGTGTGCTCCCACAGGGTGAGGGCCACTCAGCCAGAAGCCAGCATCATGGTTGGTGAGCACAGCAACACTAAGCCATCAGTTGGACATCACCTGAGGGCTCCCATTCTGTGAGAGGGCACAGGCCAGTCTGAGGGATGACCCTATCACAGAGTGTGTGAATTTTGTGCACTGGGCTTCTAGTGTATTATAAATAACAGTAGGGACTAATTGTTAGTAAACCACAAGACTATATATAAAGATAGTTATTCTGCTTAAATTAGTATTAAGAAAATTGTTCTAAATTAGGTTTTTAAATTTATCTTTTATATGCAACTTATGCATTTATATAGCATAACATATAACATGTAATATGTCATCATATATATAATATATAATATATGTAATATACATTAGATGTAATATATGTTACATATATCATATGTAAGATAATATTATACATTTAAAAATAAAAGTGTATATTAGGTCAAATAAACAAATTTATAGATCAACAAATATTTCAAATATGCATATTTGAAATTATTTTATTCCATTTCATTATCAAAAATGGGTCACTACAAGTAATAATAAAAATGGTCTTGCTACTAGTATGTATAAGGGTTTTGAAAGATTTTTATAATTATCATGCTTGTGAACTAAATAATCTGATATTCAATTATGTATTAAATTAAAAAGCAATTTAATAAGAAAATAGAATATTTTTTCTTTTAACTGGACAGTAACACTTGACAGTAGGAGTTTATTTATTCCCAGTGACTTAAACTTGGTTTCATTAGACAAGATAAAGTAGTTGAGACGATTTAAAAAAAAAGTATCATTTCTAACAAGTAAGCCTTAAAGCAAAAGCAAAAAAAAAAAAAAAGGCAATAGAAAAAATATCCCCACTTCTTATTAATACGATTTGAGATCATGTATTAGTGATCCAGAGACCTCTGCGGCTATCTTCAACTACAGGAGCTCTATGTAGTAACTACACAAAGCTTAGAGAAGCCTGCTACAGAGGCCAGCTTTGAAAATGGACACAGCTCATGGGCTTCCTACTTTAAAAAAATCATCTAAAGGATCAAATGACAGCAGCAGCAGCCAAGCTCTTATCTGAGTGTCATCTCTTCAATTGTATCTGTCACCAGTTATATGCACCAGGGGGAAGATATCAGGAAATCAAGCATATCATTCATTGGGACCTTGCTTAGGGGATCCATATTTGGTGAATTGACTTACTTTTTTATTTCTGTATTCAATCACATAGCCTTGCTTTCTTTTTTAAAAGCTTCACGTCTTTGGTAAACACATCGTGCAATATACAGATGATATATTATTGTAGAAGAATGCAATTGAAACCTATATTATTTTATCAACCAATGACAACCAAATGAATTTAATTAAAGGAAAACAAACACCCAGAGAAAAAATTCCAATGTCAAGAATATTCATTTCACTTGTACAATGGTAATGGGTTAGCAAAAATTAGAAATAAATGAGTGTATCTCTGCCTAAACTTTAATTTGTCTCACCAGTTCAGGCTGTGGGGATTTTTCCCTAAATAAACAAGAAGAACAAGTGGGAAGAAGATTGGAAATAACAGTAAATAATGTTTAAGTCTTGTGGAAATTAGCTCCCGGGCTGCACATAATGCAGGTAAAGTGATGAGCACATCTGGGACTTGATGCTGCTTGGAGTGGTCATCCTCACAGCATTCAAGGAGCAGAAATAATTACAAGGAGAGTCAGAGTTCCCTGCTGCATTTCCCTACACATCTAGTTCCTCTATTATGCCTAAGCTACTGGTCCCTTGACTGATAATGTAATTTTAGTGCACACATAAAATAGATCTTGTTACTTTGTTAATACCACAATGTTTTGGGCTGTAGGGTGGAGAAAAAAAAAACCCTTTGAAATGTTTTTCTTTTTTATTTAAGTAATAACCTTCTTTATTCTTAATGTTATTTTCTGTCTAAAGATAGATTTCATCTGCCAGAAATATTATACCATTTTTGGGGGTATTAGTTTTGTTTTGGATACAATTTTCTAAAATTTGGTTTTCAAATTTATAATATCTTTATACTTTGAGTGTGTCTCTATAGCAGTTTCTTTCCTTGCATGTTTTAAAAATTAAACTGGAACTAAGGAGTCAGAATATATTTATTTTAATCTGTGAGAATCTTATATGCACATGTAAATGGAGTCCTCCCATGGAGAAATTTCACATTAACTTGAGTTCTAAGGATAGCTGAGATTTTTTGTTAATTTCCCAGCTACAGGTTCCTAAACAATCTGAGTTGTGTGAATTTGGATCACTCAACTTTGAAAAGAATATTTCTGTGGTTGCAAATTATTCTGAGTGACTATCCTATTTATGGTCCATGGAGGTGCCTCAGTCCTTCAGAACTCATGCCTCTTCCAGAAAGTTTCATTTTCACTTCATACTAGGATTGTAATGCTGTAAGAATCTCAATCTTTAGGAATAATACTAATAGCCGTCTGCACTGTTTGAATTTAATAACTGTTAAATACTCTGCATTGGAGTTTCTCCTTCATTTTTGGTCCCTGGAGATTTCCTGTCTTACTTGTGAACTTGTATATATATATACTGTAAAATATTTTTTATACTTTATGTATTATTTTATGTTTACAGGGATGGTAGAGGATTTAAAACACTAGATAGAGGGAGAAAAATAATTATTAATTAGCATTAAATATTGAAATGATGTACAGCTGAAAGTTACAGAATTCTATATCATAATTGGCATTCCACACATGTAAATACATTGGAGAAATTTCGACAAATTCAAGGTAGAAGCAATTAGCAATGCGCATTTTGAAATAAGCACATTTTTTATAATGTAAGACTTATGAAAACAAAAGTTCAATAATATTGCTATTTTCTTAGTGGACACTGTATTTATAAAGATGATTGACATGTTGGTACATAACAGTTGTGTAGTAGTGGCAGTAAAAGGGAATTGATAGGTAAAGTGTTGGTAACACTAAAAAAAGCAGTGGCTGATAAAGTGGCATAGGAAAGTCAAATATTGGTTATCTTGTTGGTATATCCACCATGAATTATGCTAGGTGATTGATATGACAGTTCATACTACTATCACTTTATGCCCCAGATATTTTTCTTATTATTATGCAAATGAGGAACCTAAGTCTCAGAGTTTAAATAAATGAAGATTACTTAGCTAGTAAGTAGCATGCAGAACCTGGTATTGTGCCCCTAAATTTTAACAATTCTTTATTATAATAATACTAATTTTAAATCATAAACATAACATGTTCATATTATAGAATATGCCACACAAAAACATCTAATTAAGATATTATTATATCAAATTATCCTGCCTATGATAAAGGGCTCATGTGGAGTGAGTGTTAATTCCCAGGCAGTACATGTCTGCCTTGCACATAGCTTTGGAGAAAAGCTTCCGGAAACAAGGTGCAGACACTGACAGAAGTCTTGCTAGAGAACACTAAAGCCATCATTCTCAAGGAGAAAATCATTACGATCACATCAACATCTGCTGAAGCATATATCCTAGCGAGCAGCACTCGGTCGCACAGGATGCTATTCGTAAGCTGACCTCTATGGAGCACTTAACAAGCCATTCCACCAAGTTATCCGTTGCCTGTATAAGATCAAAGGTAAGTCATTGGATTCCATTATCATGTACATATTGTTATCACTTCCACTGTAAAATGCAGCTTTTGGCTGGAGAAAATGCGTGAGACATTTTGGGATCAAACATTCTAGAGCCATTGTGTGACAAACAATATGGGCAGCAAAGATAATTCCATATCTGCACAGAGTATGGATTATTATTAGTATAAATCACTGTACAATAGGGGGAAATCTAATGTAATACACCTGCCAGCAATTCACTTAATGTGTCACCTTGAAGGATGGTGCAATATGAAGGACTCAGTCGGTCAGTCTCTGCACTTGGCAGATGGTATGTTTCACAGTGAATGTAGATAAATGGGTCTTGGTGAAAGAGAACCCATGTTTCCAGGGGCATGTGCACATCCTCTCTTTCTGCCACCAAGGTTATTCCATCCATGAGCTCATTGTGCAAACACTGAGGTGATGAAGGACATTAGTGACAGACTGTAAACCTGGTGATGGCTAGCCATCTGGTTACACCAATCACACACTTTCTGTGCACATGCCCATCAGTCTATCCACATGTCTCTTCCCCAGATATCCCGTGCCTGGCTCTTCCATTCCTATCCCATCTGGGGACTGACTTGCAACTCATGCCGTTTGCCACTGCCCAGGAATCCATGCAAGTCAGGCCATTCTTTACAACATGAGTGACGAAAATGAGCTTCTCAAATTCTAATACTCAGACAGTTCTTCGTGACTGTTCTTTAGGACTTCATTGAAGTGAAACTAATGAGGTAACAATCCATTTCAGCTTGTAACATATAAGGAGCTGAGGCTGGGCTGGCCTCCCTAGCCTGAGCAGCCCCAGTACTGCTGGGTTCTCTCCCTGAGCCAACTGCGCGAGGAGGCGCGCGGAGGCGGACCACGACATCTTGAACGAGAGGAGCCAGAAAACATACAGCTGCCGTTCGCGGTACCGGCGGGACCTCTGGGGCTCCCGGAGCACCGGCGACCAGGTGGCGCGCAGAGCCCAGGGAGCGCTAAACTCCAGCAAGGAAAGGTCAGATTTCCCTGGGGGTACTTTGGGCGCGAAACTGAGGGGGCTGGCAGTCTGGGAGATCTGCACCTTGGAACTCAAAACCTGGAGATCTGCACCTGAAATAGAATCTGTGGCTGTTGAAGCTGGTGAACGTGGGAGAGGGCCCTTGGAGCTGGTGGCAGAGTTGATCCCTGGAGCACAATCGGTTTGGACCGGACAGAGGGGGGAAGCCCGGAAGATTTTGGGAGGGTTCTGGCTGCTAAAACAGCAGTCACCATTAGAGAGGCAGTATTGTTTAGTTCAGGATAAAGAGGACCAATAGACCCAGAAGTCAATCTAGAAACACTGCCACCCAGGGGCCAAATCACAAATTGACTCTTATGTGACAGGGAATTGATTATATCTTCTCTTCGACCTTGGGAATACAGTCTATTTTCATCTACACTTTAGTATCTTTTACTCTACCTCAACTTCACCTTTATACCACCACTCTCTGGCTAACCTTTCCCTATTTAGTGCCTTGTTTCCCTTACACTTTTCCCGCTTTAGATTTACCTAATTCTTTCCCCTTACCCCCTGTTAAAATTTCACCCCACTGATATATCTAATCTCTAACCACCTAATCCAAGTGCATATATACCTCTAGCTTCTCTGACTTCACTATCTTAAAGTGTTTTTAGCCCTGTCCTGTTGTTGTTGTTTACTTGACTGTTGATTATATTGATTTTTTAAGCAGGTTTATGAGATTGATTTGCTTATTCTGTTATTTTGGTTTGTCTTGTAGGGGGGGTTATTTTTATTTTTGGTGTTGTTTCTTGTTTTGTTGTCCTCATCTGCATTGTTTTTGAGATAGATTTTTGCTTCTGTGTTCCCCTACCTCTCTTGATATTAGTAGTTGTATGTAATTTGTATCAATCTCCAAGTACTTGTTGCAGGTTTTGGTTCGGATTAGGGGCTATCCTATAGGAGTTTTCACCCCACATTTATAATTTACTCCTTTTATTTCTTTTTTTCTTCTCCCCCTTTTCCCATTATCATTTTGGCATTCCTGTCTTTCTTTTTTGTGAGTGTATGTGTTTGGGGGGGTCTCTTTCTTTTTTGTGTGAGTGTGGGTGTGTGAGTGTCTGTGTGGGTCTGGGGGAGGTTCTCTTTCTTTTTTCCCACCTATCACCAAATTTGCCTTTCTCTGGCGGTCACCTTTATTTGGAATTACAATTACTTTGACTACATTCCGGTTCAGTGCCTGGTGCGTTGCACCTGGTTGTGTTGTATTTTGTGCCTTTAAATCAACACAGGAGAGTGAGAACTACATAACCACATACACAGAGAAGAGAGACCATGGGAAGACAAAGAAATAGCCCACATATGAAAGAAAAGCAAGGCTCGCCAGAAAAGGAGGTAAACGAAATGGAAGTTAACAACCTGTCAGAGAAAGAATTCAGAGAAATGGTCATAAGGTGGCTGAAAAGAATGGAAGACAAATTTGATAATATGAGTAAGACCCAAGAGGAAATGAGGAAGACCCAGGAAGAAATGATGAAGAGCCATGAAGAAATGAAGAGAAGCCACGAAGAAATGAAGAGGAGCCAAGAAGAAATGAAAAATGACATTGCTGAAGTAAAGAACTCAATAGAAAGTATTAAGAGTAGACTAGAAGAAGCAGAGGATCGCATCAGTGAGCTAGAAGACCAGGTAGGAAAAAATAACCAAGTAGAGCACCTTCTAGAAAAAAAAATTAAAAAGCAGGAGGAGAGCCTAAGAGAACTATGGGACAACATGAAACAAAACAACATCCGTATAATTGGGCTTCCAGAAGGACAGGAAACTGAGCAAGGAATAGAAAACCTGTTGGAAGAAATAATGACAGAAAACTTTCCTGGTATAGGAAACGAAAAACCCACACAAATCCAAGAAGCTCACAGAGTCCCAAGCAAAATAAACCCCAAAAGACCTATGCCAAGGCACATTATAATTAAATTGGCAAACACCAATGACAAAGTAAGAATCTTAAAAGCTGCCAGAGAGAGACAGAAAGTCACCTACAAAGGAACACCCATCAGACTAACAAGTGATCTCTCAACAGAAACCTATCAGGCCAGAAGGCAGTGGAATGAAATCTACAAAGTCATGCAAAGGAAGGGTCTGAATCCTAGAATACTGTACCCAGCAAGGCTCTCAATCAAAATTGAAGGTCAAATCAGGAGCTTCACAGATAAAAAAGGACTAAGGGAATTCGTCACCACCAAACCAGCAATGCAAGAAATGCTAAAGGATCTGCTGTAAAAAGAAATAGGAAGCGAAGAAGGAAAACAGGGGCAAAGAACAAAAATGGCAACATATAAGTACCTATCAATAATAACTTTAAATGTAAACGGTTTAAATGCTCCAATCAAAAGACATAGGGTAATAGACTGGATAAGAAAACACAACCCATGTATCTGCTGTCTACAAGAAACCCACCTCCGAAAAAAAGATGCACACAGACTGAGGATGAAAGGTTGGAAAAAAGTTATTCAGGCGAATGGAAATGAAAAAAAAGCTGGGGTAGCCATACTTATATCTGACAAATTAGATCTCAAAGTGAAGGACATAACAAGAGATAAAGAAGGCCACTTCATAATACTAAAGGGAGCAATTCAACAAGAAGAAATAACTCTTGTAAACATATACGCACCCAATACAGGAGCACCCAAATATATACAAAAACTCCTAGAGGACATCAAGGGAGAGATAGACAGCAATACAATCATAGTAGGAGACTTTAATACCCCATTATCACCATTGGACAGATCCTCTAAACAAAAAATCAGTAAAGAAACATCAATTCTCAATGACTCACTGGACCAGATGGAATTAATTGACATCTTCAGATCATTTCACCCCAAAGCCACAGAATATACATTCTTTTCAAGTGCCCATGGGTCATTCTCAAAGATAGACCATGTATTGGGTCATAGGCAAAGTCTCTCCAAATTCAAGAAGATAGAAATCATATCAAGTATATTCTCAGATCACAGTGGCATAAAGCTGGAAATCAACTACAATAGAAACAATCCAAAGAAATCGAACACATGGAGACTGAACAGCATGCTATTAAACTATGACTGGGTTACTAGAGAGATTAAGGAAGAGATAGAAAACATCATGGAAACAAATGACAATGATAGCACAACAATCCAAAATCTATGGGACACAGTGAAAGCAGTTCTGAGAGGGAAGTTCATAGCTCTACAATCCTACTACAAAAAACTAGGAACAGCAGCAATAAATTATCTAACCCAACAACTCAAAGAGTTAGAAAGAAAGCAGCAAGAAAAGCCTAGTGTAAGCAGAAGGAAGGAAATAATAAAGATCAGAGCAGAAATAAATGACATAGAGACCAAAGAAACAATACAGAAGATCAACGAAACCAAGAGCTGGTTCTTTGAAAGGATAAACAAGATTGATGAACCTCTAGCCAGACTCACCAAGAAGCAAAGAGAGAGGACCCTAATAAATAAAATCAGAAATGAAAGAGGTGAAATAACAACAGACCCCATTGAAATACAAAGGATTGTTAAAAAATACTATGAACAACTCTACTCCAACAAACTGGACAACCTGGAGGAAATGGATATGTTTCTAGAAAAATATAACCTCCCAAAACTCAATCAAGAAGAATCTAAACAACTCAATAGACCAATAACTGTGGAAGAAATTGAAGCAGTCATCATAAAGCTTCCAGCAAACAAAAGCCCAGGGCCAGACGGCTTCACAGGGGAGTTTTACCGAACATTCAAGGAAGAACTAAAACCTATACTCCTTAGACTATTCCAGAAAATTCAAGAGGATGGAACACTTCCAAACTCCTTCTATGAAGCTAGCATCACCCTAATACCAAAACCAGATAAAGACGACACAATGAAAGAGAATTACAGGCCAATATCCCTCATGAATATAGATGCCAAAATCCTCAATAAAATTCTAGCGAATCGGATCCAGCAGTACATCAGAAAGATCATACACCACGACCAAGTAGGATTTATCCCAGGAATGCAAGGATGGTACAATATCCGCAAATCAATAAATGTGATACATCACATAAACAAATTGAGAGATAAAAATCACATAGTCATATCAATTGATGCAGAAAAAGCATTTGACAAAATCCAACATCCTTTCTTAATAAAAACTCTCAATAAGGTAGGAATAGAAGGATCATACCTCAACATAATAAAAGCCATATATGATAAACCCACAGCATACATCATACTCAATGGGCAAAAACTACAACCATTTCCCCTAAGAACAGGAACAAGACAGGGTTGCCCACTTTCACCACTCCTGTTCAACATAGTACTGGAAGTATTAGCCACTGCAATTAGACAAGAAGAAGAAATAAAAGGCATCCAAATTGGAAAAGAAGAAGTTAAGCTATCCTTATTTGCAGATGACATGATATTGTACATCAAAAACCCGAAAGACTCCATAAAAAAGTTAGTAGATTTAATAAATGAGTTCAGCAATGTAGCAGGCTACAAAATTAATGCCAAGAAATCTATGGCATTTCTATACACTAATAGTGAACCTACAGAAAGAGAGACTAAAAAAGCAATCCCATTTACCATCACATCAAAAAAATTAAGATACCTAGGAATAAACTTAACTAAGGAGGTAAAAGATCTATTTGTGGAAAACTACAGGACACTGAAAAAAGAGATAGAGGAAGATGTAAACAGGTGGAAGAACATTCCATGTTCGTGGATTGGGAGAATCAACATAATTAAAATGTCCATACTACCCAAAGCAATCTATAAATTTAATGCACTCCCCATTAAAATACCAATGGCATATTTCACAGACCTAGAAAGAACTCTCCAAAAATTCATCTGGAACAAAAAAAGTCCCCGAATAGCCACAGCAATCCTGAGAAAGAAGCACAAAGTCGGTGGGATTTCCATACCAGATTTCAAGCTGTATTACAAGGCTACTGTTCTTAAAACAGCCTGGTACTGGCACAAGAACAGACATATAGATCAATGGAATAGAATAGAGAATCCGGATATCAACCCAAATCACTATGCTCAATTAATATTTGACAAAGGAGGCAGGAACATAAAATGGAGTCAAGACAGTCTCTTCAATAAATGGTGTTGGGAAAATTGGACAGATACATGCAAAAAAATGAAACTAGAGCACCAACTTACACTATACACAAAAATAAACTCAAAATGGATACAGGACTTAAACGTAAGACAGGAAACCATAAAAATATTAGAGGAATCTACAGGAAGAAAAATCTCAGACATATGCCAAAAGAACTTCTTTGATGATACTGCTCCGAGGGCAATGGAAGCTAAAGAGAAAATAAACAAATGGGACTACATCAAAATCAAAAGCTTTTGCACAGCTAAAGAAACCATCAACAAAACAACAAGAAAACCCACTGTATGGGAGAACATATTTGCAAATGTTATTAGTGATAAAGGTTTAATCTCAAGCATCTACAGGCAACTCACCCAACTCAATAAAAGGAGGACAAATGATCCAATAAAAAAATGGGCAACAGACCTAAATAGAATCTTCACGAAAGAAGACAAAAGGAAGGCCCAGAGACATATGAAAACTTGCTCAAAGTCACTAATTATCCGAGAGATGCAAATCAAAACGACTATGCGGTACCATCTCACACCTATCAGAATGGCTTACATCAACAAATCAACAAACGACAAGTGCTGGCGAGGATGCGGAGAAAAAGGAACTCTCGTGCACTGCTGGTGGGATTGTAGACTAGTACAGCCACTGTGGAGAACAGTATGGAGATTCCTCAAAAAACTAAAAATGGAGCTCCCATTCGACCCAGTGATCCCACTTCTAGGAATATACCCCAAGAAATTAGAAAGGCGAATTAGAAAGGATATATGTACCCCTATGTTCATAGCAGCACAATTTACCATAGCTAAGATTTGGAAACAGCCGAAGTGCCCATCAGCAGATGAGTGGATTAAAAAACTATGGTACATTTACACAATGGAATACTACACCGCGGAAAAAAAGAAGGAGCTCCTACCATTTGTAACAACATGGATGGATTTGGAGAGCATTATGCTAAGTGAAATTAGCCAGGCAGAGAAAGACAAATATCACATGATCTCACTCATTTGAGGAATACAATCAATGACATAGACTGATGAACAAGAATGGATCCAGAGACTGAGAAAAGTCCATCAGAATGTCAAACCTCAGGGTAAGTGGCAGGTGGTGAGAGTAAGTGGAAAAGTCAATATACTTGAACTCTTGAACTGAGGTAAGTGATTTGTGTTTTTACATCCCTGACAAAGTTTATATAAAATTATTAAAAAATGGCAGCTAGTCTGACATTGAATTGACATGGCCTAGAGCTTGTCATATCCTATGGAGACCAGTCCTTAGGCTAGGCCTTCCTTAACCTCCCATGACACCATAATACCCTTACATGATATTATTCTACAATGTCATTATAATATTTGATATTTGACAACAGCATATTATACAATTATCCCAAAATAAACTTACAAACTAATTCTTTGAATGTTGGGCAGCAACTTAAAAAAGGATAGGAAATAAATTAATCCCTTTCAGAAGGAATTAAGGCACTGGGAAGGGATCCGAGCATTCTATATTGGCCCTTCTTGCCCTTTCTGCCAAGAGGGACCTTCTTGTTACTATCCAAATACACACAGCTGATGCCAGAGTTTTCAGTTCCAGCTGTGGCTGAAGCCTTTGGGCAGCTGGCACCATGGATCTGTATCTCGACCAATGGTGTGAGCTGGGCCCTCTCTGGAGAAGAAACCTGGGTCCCCCGAGATATGTGATCAGTACCAGGACCCTGCCAGCAGGTGAGGGGACCCCAAAGCAGGTACTGGACGTGGAGGCCACAGCGGGGCATAGACTACAAGGGAGACAGAATTGAACCTCACATCACCCTGTTTGGCCCCGGAGGATGGCTGGTTAGCCAGAGACGGGTAAGATTCCTCAGGGAAGGAACAACCTAAGACAGGCACAGTCGCAGAGGGGCCAACAGGAGAGAACTAAAAGGTCAACAGAGGTGGGGCACAGACCCTCATCCACAAACCTTGCAGGGGTTTGAATTCTCAACCCTCCTAAGGGAGGTCTCCTACCCCCATGGCTGCTTCGCCTCCCACACACAACTCAAACGGGGACCCAGGTGGCAGACAGAGACCCGGCCAGCAATAGCTGCTCTATATCTAAATTCAGTCTATTACCAGGAATGCTCGGGACCTACTCAAAATTGCAAATATTCCTTTCCACTAGTATTCACAGGGTAAACTAAGATTTCTGCTTGAGTATTAAAATTGACAGGAAAATAGTAATCAAGTTTTCAGATTAATTTAAATTGGCCAAGTGAAATATGAGAATACTCAAGAAAATTATAGTGTACTGGACAAAAAGCTTTTCCTAAAACATTAACTAAAAAATCTATTAGTAGTTCATCTCACTGTAAAATTGCCTAACAACCAAAGAACCTAAAGCAGTCACTTTGTGTGCAAAAATTAAAATTTAAAATTATCAAGACTGCAATATAAAATTTCCAAAAGTCCCCATTAGTCAAAAAAGGGGAGGGGACAGCGGGGTAATATCATGTAAGGGAAAAAAAAAATATCGAGTAAGTAAAATACATCTAGAAAATTCTTACTCCAGTAAAGTAAATTCCATTTGTAAAAACAATTGCAGGACACCCATGAAAAAACACACATGGTGACAAAATAAGCCAAAGAAAAATCATTTAGGCAAAAATTAAAAAGAATCCCAAGTCTATTTTGCATAGAGGATCCCTTTGTTAACTTTTGGTCGAGAATGTGTTTGTGTGTTCACAGAGAACAACTCCAAGACCATGTGGGTTCCTGCGACTGTGAGGAACTGATGGATCTGTTCCAGTCACGAGGATGGTCCAGAGATGGGGGACACTGACGACACCTTGCCATGCTAGCAGTCAGCAGCTGTGCATGTCTGCAGGCAGCCCAGGACCAAACCAGAGAGGATGGATCTTGCATTGACACGATATGTCCACAATCTGGGTACCATTGCTGACTTATACACATAATGAATTATTTGACACTGAAACTGGGACTCAGAAAAGTTGGACATTGAAACCGAGACTGAAACACTTTTTGTTCTTATACATTTATTTCTAGTATGCAGAGGCAAGATATTTTTGAAGAAAAGAAACAGGGGAGAGTGATTGATATAGAGGCAGGATGGCCTTGAACAGGCTGTCAAGCTACAGGGGGAGGCTTGGGTGGATGGGAGGCAGATGCGGGGGGAGATCAACCGAAGGACTTGTATGCATGCATATGAACATAACCAATGAATGAAAGACACTGGGGCGGGGAGGGGGGGAAGCTGGGAATATGTGCTGGGGGGTGGGGGAGGCTGGGGGGAGGATAAGGGGGAGGGGGAAAGGAAAACATGTACTACTATTATACTGCAAAAAATCAATAAAAAATAATTAAAAAAAAAAAAAACATATAAGGAGCTGAGCTCTCTGTGACTCATGCTCAACTTCTTGCTTTCTCTTCCAGGTGGTTACAATGGACCTTTCATTAGGCCATAGAGGTGATTTGGTGACTTGAAAAAAATAAGGAGTCATGTGTGTAACAGTGAGAAGTGGCATGACGGTCAGGGACATCAGAGCATGTAATTTTGTATTGATTTATTAATCTACTCAGGAATGATCCAAATTGCAAAATTTCCAGGTTTCTATAGATCGGTATTATACACTCTGTTTGACAGTATGTATCTCATTATATTTGACTCATGTTCTGGCCACAAAGTCACTCTATGACTCATGATGAGTCATTCAGATGCTCCTGGGCTCCAAAAGCCTGAAAGCATTTTAATAAAATCAAAAGACATTAAGCATTCATTTTTTAAAAAAATTGTAAAAATGCAATGATGTTAGAGAAAAGTTAAGAGATAAACAAAATTATAAAATAAGGTATTTAATTACTAATCCTGCCATGACAGGATAACCTCTATTAGAGCACTAATCTTGCTACAAAAATATAATTTCTATTAATGAACTATAATGACTTTCTACTTCACTATATAATCTTCAATTACAATTAAGTTTAAACACAATAGAGAATTGTTTAATTTATGGTTTTTCCAGATGACATATTCCTTAAATATTATATTTTAATATGTAGTAAATATAATGCATGGTTTTAGATTCAAAATTAAAATTTATTTTAGCTTTTTAGAATTTTCTAAATTACTTTACTCATAATTAATACCATTATTTTAAAATATTAAATTTAAAATTTTCATTATAACTTCTGAAAACTTTATTTTTTTCTTATTTTTAAATACAATAAAACAAGTACATTTCTTTTAAAATATATTTATTTATTTATTTATTTATTTATTTATTTATTTCAGAGAGAAAGGGAGAGGGAGAGAGAGAAAGAAACATTAATGATGAGAGAGAATCATTGATTGGCTGCCTCCTGCATGCCCCACATATGCCATGACCGGTAATCGAACTCTGACCCTCTGGTTCATAGGTAAACGCTCAACCACCGAGCCATGCCAACTGGACAAAACAAGTGCCTTTGAAAAAAAATCTCTAGTTTTTACTTTCAAAATATTATCTCTAAGTAACTATGCTTACTTTATATTTTTAATGATAAATTTAAGAACAAATTTAACAGTTAAAATTTCACTACTTTGTCATTCTGAAAACTTGAATTATGGCAGTCTTTCTTTTAAGATGAATATAATGAAATATGACTTACTAATTAATCTGTTAAGATTGGATAAAAGGAAAATTAAAATCTTTACCTTTTCATGTATATCTAAATATATGGGAAATATTATTCATTTAACTTATATTCGTTACTATGAAATTTGACTTACTTTGACATAATTATAGAATCAATTGCATATATTTCAAAATATATTATTCTCCACATTTTCACTATTTCCAAAAATTCCGGTTTTCGGAGGCTAGGCACATTTCCTTGCAGGTACTTAGCCTCCGAAATAGAATAAAAAGTATTTGTCCTCACAGATATACATGATTTACTTTTTAGTCCTCAATTATACAAAACATTCCACATACTTCATTGCGTATTTAATAGTTATTTGCTTTCTTCCTGGAGACTGGTAAAAAGTATTAAATTAAAAAATTGAACTCTTTAATTATTTAATAATTTAATTTTGTTATACTAATTGTCCAGTTTTTTTGTGTGACTTTCTAGGTATAAAATGATGCTAAATTACTGACTTTTATCCACTAAAAATGATCTCTTTTTCCTCTAATAATTTTACCTTGTGAATTTAAGGCAATTTATATATTACTGAGTTCATATAACAGTAATAAGATTAGATTAAAACTGAGTTATTTAGTCCAATTCCCTGGAAGCCAATTTAATGTTAGTGTTTCTTTACCTGTTTTATAGATCCCTACATACTAATTCAAGATTAAAATGGATTACAATATATCTAATTCAGCTGCTTCTCTCTAGGATTTATCTTAAAGGCTTATCATGAAGTTTTAAAGGTACTTTAAGAACACATTTAAACAAATAAAAAAACAAATTCACCTTGAATAGTGCAACTTTAACAAATATCAACATTGTAAAATTTAAATACGTATGTATCTATTTATAGGTAATAAAACCTCAGATTACTTAAATTATTATAGCTAACATATATCCATGAAATTGCTTTCTTTTGTAATATATGCAGATAATGACTTTTTTCCTACTTCACTAGGTAGACAAATGGAGAAGAAAGAAGATGTGACTTTGGTGGTGATCACACAATGCAGTATCATAGAATGGTATGCTTGAAACCTATATAATCTTATTAATCAACTAAAGGCCCATTGCATGAAATTTGTGCACTTGGGGGGGGGGGTCCTTCAGCCTGGCCTATTCCTCTCACAGTCCTGGACCCCTCAGGGGATGTCTGCTTTCCAGCTTAGGCCCAAGGATCAGGCATAAGCCGGCAGTCAAACATCCCTCTCGCAGTCCAGGGCTCTCACAGTCTGGGACCCCTTGCTCCTTACCACCTGTCTTCAGTGGAGGCAAGAGAGGCTCTTGCCACCATTTTTATGTTCTCCAGCCATGAGCCCAGCTTCTGGCTGAGTACCATCCCCCCTGTGAGAGCACACTGACCACCATGAGTAGCTACTGAGTTGAGTGTCTGCCCCCTGATGATAAGTGCACTTCATAGCAATCAATCATTTCACTATTTGGTAGATTTGCGTATTGGGGTTTTATTATATATGGCTAGAGGCCCTGTGCATGAATTCATGCATGGGTTGGGTCCCTTGGGGTGATCTGTAGAGATTGAGCCCCAGCTTGCACCTGAGCCTTGCAGTCCCAACTTGTGCCCCTAGCCTCAGACCCTGCAGCCCCACCTGGCACCCACCTTTGTCTGGTGCCGCTCTCTCACCTGCACCACCATCCTGCCTCAAAGGCGATCCATCAGGGCCTGGTCCCTGCTTGGCTTTCTCAGCTCCTAGCAGCTAGATAATGGCTCCAACTCCACTGCCACTGCTGGTCACTGTCTGCAAGGAGATTAGCAGGGCAATTGGGTCCTCCCTCGCACCTGCCTTGGCCTGGTGCGGCCTGTTCACCTGCTTCCCCATCCTGCCACAGGCCCGCTCTTTTTGGGGCCAATTGGTGCCAGTAGTGCCTCCACTGCTGTCCACTGCCAGTGCCACATCGCTGATGCCTGCCCTGTTCTGCGCTGCCTCCTGGTGGTCAGCACACATCATAGTGAGCAGTCAAACTGGTTGAACGAATGCCCAAGGGGACAATTTGCATATTAGGTTTTTATTATATTGGCTATCACCCCCCAAAAAATTTACTTAAAATGTATTGTGAGCTTATTCTTTTTTTTTTCCTTTTCATTTTTCATGTGGAGTCTTTGTTTTAGTGTTTGATATTGTGCCAACAACTTTCAATTTGCCAGGCTTTATGGGTAATTAGACATTTGATTAGAGTAATAGTACAGATGTATGCCAGTTCCTGGAGCCCAGAGGAAACCCCAGTGAGCACCCTGACATACATCCCTGGCTCACAACTTTGCTGTGGTTCATTTCAGGGAGAAAATAATTTCACATTATTGGCAATGGGGGGGGATATTGAATATGGAGCAAAAAAGCGAGCTAAATGGCTTATTTTTTCCCAAGTTCCCCTTCTGGAGAAATAAAGAAAAGAGGAGATAAGGCTTGCAGGAGATGGAAAATACCAAAAGTTATTTTCTTGAAGTAAATTGACAGAGTATTTTCCCATCAGCTTTCCCAAAAGCTCAGGTGCTATTCCTTCAGGCACTTGAAACCTGTAAAGGAGAGTGGGTGAAAGACATGTACTAAGACTATCACTGGCCCTACAGCGAGAGGAAAACCTCTCCTGAAACTATTAAATGGTACTAGAAACAGATTTCTCCCTACCTCAGCCACACCCATAAAATAGGAATTCATTTGGCACCAAACAAAGCTATGTTTCAAATATAAGGTTTTACATTATAAAATGTTGCTACTACTACTGATTACTTCCCCTATGTGAATCTTGATATCCCATTTTATACACTTGACAGCACTAATTTCAAAGATATGCAATACTAGAGGCCCAGTGCATGACATTTGTGCACTGGGAAGGGGGTCCCTCAGCCCAGCCTGCACCCTCTCACAGTCTAGGACCCCTTGCTCCTTATTATCCACTTGTAATGGAGGTGGGAGAGGCTCCTGCCACCACCGCTGGGCTTGCCAGTCATGAGCCTGAGTCTGGCCTCTGGCTGATTGGTGTGCCCCCAAGGGGCCAACTTCTGGGTTGAGCATCTACCCCTTGGTGGTCCGAGTATGTCATGTTGGGTGTTGCACTGTTTGGTTGCTTTTTATGTTAGGGTTTTATTATATAGGAATAGAGGCCCAGGGCATGAAATTTATGCATGGGGGTGGGGTGTCACTGAGTCCCGCCTACACCCTCTCCAATCTGGGACCCCTCAAGGGATGTCCTACTGCCCATTTTGGCCTGATCCCACTGGGCAGGAGGACATCCCTTTCACAATCCAGGACTGCTAGGTCCCAACTGCTTGCCTACCTGCCTTCCTGATTACCCATAAATTCTTCTCCCTGCCAGCCTGATCACCCCCTAACCACTCCCCTGCCAGCCTTATTGATGCCCAACTGCTCCCTTGCCAGCCTGTTTGCCCCTAACTGCCCTCCCCTGCAGGCATGGGTCCCCCCTAGCTGCCCTTCTATGCAGGGCCAGTCACCCCCAACTTCCCTTCTCTGCCAGCCTGGTCACCCTTAACTGCCCTCCCCTGCTGGCCTGATCACCCACAACTGCCCTCCCTTCCTGGCCTGGTCACTCCCAATTGCCCTCCCTTGCTGACCATCTTGTGGTGGCCAGCTTGTGTCCACATGGGGGCAGGATCTTTGACCACATGGGGGCAGCCATCTTGTGTGTTGGAGTGATGGTCAACCTGCATATTACTCTTTTATTAAATAGTGGTGCATGGGTAGGGCCAGCTGGTTTGCCCTGAAGCATATTCTGGATCAGGATGGGGGTTCCCTTGGGGCATGAGCAGCCTGGGAAAGGGGCCTATGGTGGTTTGTAGGCTGGCCATGCTCCCCAGTGACCCAAGTAGAAGCCCTGGTATCTAGAATTTTTGAATCTACAATTGAAACTTTGTAGCTTTTGCAGAGCCAAGCCTTCTGCTCGCTCATTGGCTGCAGCCATTTATGTTGGAATTTATTTATCTCCTATCATTGAAACTTCATAGCCTTAAGTGGAGGCCTGAGCTGGCAAGGGCAGGTGGAAAGCTTGGCTTCCTCTATTGCCAGGGAAATCCAAGCTTCCTTCCTGCTTTCTCTGTGGCTGCAGCCATCTTTGTTAGGTTTATTTGCATATTCACTCTTGATTGGCTGATGTGCGTGTCTTGTGGGCATGGCTTATGGGTGTAGTAGAGGTATGGTCAATTTACATATTACTCTTTTTTTAGATAGGGTATGCTTTGAATGAATGGGTGGGTGGCAATTTATATTCTTTTTAATAATGTATGCTTGGTACTGTTCTAAGTACTTCACACTCAATAAATCATAATGTCTCTAATAGGTAAGTAGATGTGATAATCTGCTCAATTTAAATGAAGAAACTGAGGCACAGAGCAACTTAATTTGATCAAGGTTACGCATCATTTAAGTTGAAGATCTAGGATGGAAACTAGCTTAATTTTATCCAGACTTCAAGTCTTTTCATCAAAGCCTTCACATTGGATGTAGCTTCTATCATACCCAGTCTCAAGCTACATTTTTCTGTGACTTTCTGTGTAAATTGGTAACACGAACATTTTTCCCTTCTATTTACTCAGGCCTAAAACGTGTTCATGAAATGGAGGAATATCAAAACAACCCATTTCCTGCCTAGGCTAAGTCTCCCCACAAGGAGACTTAGATGGAGGGAAAAGGATTGATGTCTTGCTGACTGTTCACTGTCCCATCATTCCACTGTGTGTCATCATTTTATAAGGCATCTTCTCAGCATTTAACAGAAAATGTTTTTCTTACATATTTCCACATTCTGTTTACATTTATCTAGCTCCAAGTGAGGAATGTTGGAACAAAATGTTATAGAACAAAAAGGCTGTAGCTAAGTATTCCCCACCCTGACACAGATTTCCCACCTACCACAGCATTTGCTGCTTAAGAATGCACGTTCTCTGATTAACTTCATATAATTTAACATGTATCATTAAATTTTTAAAAATTAAACTAGCTTTATATATATATGCATATATATATATATGTATATATACATATATCTATGATAGCATTTTAGTTTTTTTCTATGATGACAGGAGTAAAAATGTTTTCACTCTCCCTTGCAATAAATAGTAATGTAACTCTTTAGATTTTTTTAAATGAATGCAGAAGAACTAAGAAAGTGTGTTTATGTGACAAGGTGATCATAAGATGCAAAACGAATTGTGTTCTCATGTCAGACTCTCAAGGGATCTTTGGCACCATTTTTTCTCTGCTTTTCTTCTTTCTTCTTTTTTTTTTTTTTAATGAATTATGGATGAGGGTAAACAGCATAGGAATGTAAAGAAACAGCAGGTATACCTTTGATGACAACTTTTTGGCATATATAGCTACCCTTCGATGTTTTTCTAAGCAGATAGAGGAAAAAATAACATATCAAGATAAAAAAAGAAAAGATGAAAAAGAAAAAAGTCAAAAGAATTCTACATAATTATCTCAAGCCCTAACATCTGGGTATGTCCTATGGTACCTGCTTAAATCCAATTTAAGAACTTTTTTAAATTAAAGATTCTTTTTCTCTACTATCCAAATAAAGTCCTGCAGAGAAAAATGACATCAGCCTTCATTCTAAGATTAGTTGGCTGCTGGCACCAGATCTCATTCTCACTGAGAAATTCAGGTATAAATCAAAAAGTGTTCAGTCAGCCTCAGGTAGACCCTAGAAATTGCTAAAGGAAAAGTCCTGTGCAATCAGATGTTTTCACTCTGATAGAACTAAGTCGCTGCTTAAATATTACCTAAAATAAAATCTAATGCAAATTAAAGAAGAATAAAGTAATTAATAATGTGCTAAAATGTTTACAATATGCAATCAGGGTATGAGGTTGTAGAAGTGATAGGTCCTAAAGCTGTTTCTGGCTTCACACTTAAGAAGGTCACAATCCGAAGTATCATAGAAGAGATAAACAAAATTATATGACAAAATAAGTACCACTGATGAGGGGTTAATTGTAAGTAACAGAGATGTTTCCATGGAGAGGAGAGCATTGTGCTGGGCCCTTACATTTATGCAGCATTTCTAAATACAGATATGAGAGATATCACAAAATGTCTCCGGCCAAACATTATTTGTTTTCCTCTTCAGTCAGTATTTCATTTTTTAAAAAATATATTTTATTGATTTTTTACAGAGCAGAAGGAAGAGGGATAGAAAGTCAGAAACATCGACGAGAGAGACATCGATCAGCTGCCTCTTGCACGCCCCCTACTGGGGATGTGCCCGCAGCCAAGGTACATGCCCTTGACCGGAATCGAACCCGGGACCCTTCAGTCCGCATTCCTACACTCTATCCACTGAGCCAAACCGGTCTCGGCAGATTTTCATTTTTTTTACAATAGCTTTCTGCATCTGCATTTCATGATAATTAGGATATTAATGTTCAATGGAAAATTTCAACATTAAGGGGATAAAGTTTTATCCAAATTATTTTTCCCATGAAGAAACAGGTGATAAATCTAATTGCGTTCAACATGACACTGCATGTAGCCATCAGCCCTTATTGTTTTAGTTTTATTTGGAGTTTACAGGCCCCCAAAGGGGTTCAGGGATGGAATTCAGAGGTCTCATAAGCTTGATTTTCACTAATCTTGATGTAAAATACAGCCTTTCCTTCAATTCTGAATGTAGGCAACAAACCCACAGTCGCAGCAGTATCTGAATTTGTCACCAATCAATATTACAAATATTTCCATATCATTACAGTTGCATATATATCAGAATATTGTTTATACTTTTCACGCCTTTGGAATCATGGCAGTTATAAGAACTATAAGGTATTATTTATTTTTGTTAGTAAAGGAGAATATTTTAAAAATATTTTGATAACCACAGTATAATTGGTTTTCTCCATCAGCCCTTCATCTTTGCTATCTCTAGTTGATACAGAAATTCTTGCAATGCAGAGCCAAACAGTGATGGTAATCATTCTGCATTTTCTTTAATTCTGTTGGCCTTTTTATGTCTAAGCTTAATGTGCTTTCCCTAATATGAGGTCTGAGGCTACTTTAAAAAAAAAAAAAAACTAAAACTTATTTCTTTACCTCAGTTGTGATATCTTTATAGATCACAAATAAAATAGCTTTGCAGAGTGAGTTTCACTTATAGATTTTTTTTAGGACTGCCCTAAGATCATTTGAGCAGTTTTTGAGTTCCATGACAGGGAGGAGGCAGGCAGGAGCATCACTTTACTGTAGGTGATATCTACCACTATTCTTGATAACCTATCTACTCAGCTAACATTCTGTGTAAAAAGCAAGATGTTTGTTAGAAATTAAATCACGCTATTCTAAAATTAATGTTTAAGCCCAGCCAGTGTGGATCAGTGAGCATCCGGCTATGAACTAAGAGGTCATGGTTCGATTCCAGTCAGGGCACATGCCTAGGTTGTGAGCTTGATCCCAATAGGAGGTGTAGAGGAGGCAGCCAATCTGTGATTCTCTCTTATCACTGATGTTTCTATCTCTACCTCTCACTTCCTCTCTGAAATATATATATATATGCACACACATATATATGTGTATATATATGTATATATATAAAATTAATGTTTAAATATTAAATGTATTAAATTATATTATTAATGTATTGTCAAATATGGAAAATCAGCCTCTATAAGTGGATAGTTTGAGATATTTACATTAAATATAACAAATTTTAAGTTTTCATTTTGGAATCAAGTTTAAAATAAACATGCCATTTTTATTGTTTATTAATTTTTAAACTTCCTTTCACAACAGGCCATTAAAAAGCATAATCATCAAGCTTGAAATTGCTATTGTGCTGGGTCACATTAGGAGTACTATAAGGTAATGGACATGATATTCATTTTAAGTATGTTTACTAAGCAGATTCTTAGGGTAACTTTTCCATTTTTGAATTTTGCTGAGGTGTAATTGGCACATGACATTTAAATTGACATTAATTGACATTTAAAATGTAAAAATAATGATTTTATATATGTATTCATTGTGAAAGAATTTCCCTTTAAATTGACTAACACATCCATCACCTCACAAGGATGCCTCTTTTTTTGAAGGGTGAGGGTGTTTAGCAAATTTTAATCATACAATTCAATGTTCTCAACTACTAACACTAGTCACACATCCTCAGACCTTACTCAGGGAGATAGCTTCTTTACAGAGCCACCAAGAGTGCCGTTGATAAGAGGAGTACCAGCATTTTTGACATGTAATATAAGTGACTATTTTCTCTGGGCTGAGGATAAAAATGGGAAATGCTTCTGTTGACATTTATTCCCTATTCAATACTAATTATAGAATTCTTGTGGTTATAAAGGCAAAAATGCAACACAATACCAATTAACCATAGAGGTAGTGATTATTGAATCAGCAGGAGGACAGCGATATAATCAGAATCATGTGACTGACAAAGATTTTGTTAGTATCTAGTAGGTCATATGATCCCTAAGAAAATGTATTAGCCCATTAAGATTGTACTTTATTTATTTAACCAAAAACTCTCCCCTCTGATAAAGAGAGAATTCTGAGTTGAATCATTAGCTGTAGTTTCATTGTATCTCACCAAATTCCCATATATTAATTTCTCTTAAACACAGATTTTTTTTTAAAAATAAGGGAAAGCCACATATCCAGTTAAACGCATTTAAGTTTATACAGTCCATTTACTTCCCAGTCTTTCTCTAAAATATCTATTTTGTTTTACTGAAACACCTTACACTGGAATATATATATATATATATATATATATATATATATATATATATATATATACTTCTTTGGAATAATTCAACACTGGCTCTAAACTAATTCTGTTCTCTTGGTTCTAGAATGCCATAGTGCTTCATTGATCAGAGAAAAGGCTTATGGGGGTCAGATGATAAATGGAATTTACTCTGTTTATGAACTCACACTGGGTGATTTTGCCAGTTCCTGAGTATGTGGTTAGAATATAAACACTCAGACAATTGTAAAATCCCCACAGTACTTCCCTGTGGAGTGAGGGCTATTGGTTGGCAAACTAATTGGTAGTCTTAAAGTTCCCTGTCCATATCAAAATAGGAAATCAAAAGCAGTAATGAAACTCAGGAGGTTTTACAAAATGTAGGGTCATTATCAAAAACGTCAAAGAGGGGATAGAAATGACCTCTGTCATATTCCTATTTATTTTGCCTTTTTGACCTGTGAAGAAAAAAACACGAGTCTTAGAAAATAATAAAGGATTATTCTAAACTTAATTAGGTGATGACCATCCAATTTCTTTTAATTTTTAAAAATATTTTATTGCAACAGATTAACACTGTCCCTAAGGCATATTAGGCCACTATTGGAATGTTAAAAGTGATCGTTTTTTCTCTATATCCCAATAATCAAAAGAACAGAGAAAATATTATGCTTTCCTCCAACAGGTCAAACAATAAATCTTCACTAGTCTGCTTAAAGCTATACAGCACTCTGCTTCTTGTTCATTATTCAGTCTGTAGATACTTTAAGTCTCTTACCACACCTTATTTATTGATAGTACCTATTGATCGGGAAGTAGCTGTTGATGGATGGCAGAATATTATTAATGCTATCCTGCAACAGTACAGACATCTGATAGTTTCTGGCTTCTTTAGATCTAGACATGTTAGGATACCTGATCCAGAAGAAAGGACAAGTTGCTTCAACTTCCTTTCTCTATCATTGAGAAAGAGTGATAACGCTTGGTGAATCTCTTTGGATTATGGAGGGAATCAATAGTATATTCAATTAATTTCCTTTGACACATTTACTCAGTGGCCCATTGGACTTTCAGTTTTGAGTTGGATTGAGAGCAAGAAGAGCTTCTTACCTTTGAATATACTGGTATTTCAAATGTCTGCCTGATCAGAATGATTCATAAAGCCTGTCATAGACTTAAATAAGAAAGTTGTAAGAGAGGCTGCTTAGACTCTGGAGCAAATCTAGTTTCTCTTTGAAGTGAGCAAAAATAATTCTTAGCTTGTTTTTGGGTGATGGTAGATGTTGAACAGCTGATTATGGAACAAATGACTGTCAGTTTACTCCTAGGGTGTGATTTGATCCATAGAGACAGTCATGCCCTCAATAATCTTCTTTTAGTTGGATGTTGTACATCTAAGACTCAGTTTGAATAGATTAAATACCCTGAGTGCTCATTCCTGCCACCTATCTTTGAACTCACATTTACCATCTAACTAGGGTCTCCTTTTTGCAGTTAACTGAGGAAAAAATGTTGATCCATAAGTAGAATTCCACAGTTATACAGAATAGCAGGTAAGAAATTGGGAAAAGAAAATCTTAGCAGTAAGCAAACCTTCAAGAGTTAGATACAGTTTTCTGTTTGGCCTGGGATTAGAGATTACTGGATGTAAAAATATATGGTGATTCAGGGGCATTATTTAATTTTTTTGTTCAAATGTTGAGGAATTTGGAAATAACAAGATGGGATGATTGATTACAAGGCAGTTTGTGGAGGAGAAATGTGGGTAGACCTCACTGAGTGTGCCTAGAAAGTGAAAATATTTATGGCTGATATTTGTATTCTGCATAGGATCCTCTCAATAATTGAATAAACAAGGTGTCTTGTCTTGAGGCTGTCAATCAGCTGCTTCCCATATTCTGCCCAGCTGTTGCTAAATGGGTTCATAAAATGTAGCCAGTCAGGCAGGGATAGAGATTATACATGAGCTCAATAGCAAGGACTTTCTCCCAATAAGGCATATATAATATTTCCAATGCTAAGTGCCTGATCTGTAAATTGCAGAGAAATATCTATATGATGCCATATCTTAGGGGATTTTACCAGAATGATGATATGTGATTTCTAAGACTATATCATAAAAAGCTTTGGAGCATCTTCTTGTACACCAGAACTCTTGTGCTTTGAGTAATGAACGGCTGCACTGTGAAGAAGCCCAGGTCAAATGGACAGGCCATTGTATGGGGTTTAGTCTACAGGAAAGATCCCAAATGCCTACCATGCAAGTTGGCCATTCTGAATATTCAGCCCAGTTGAGTATTCAGATGACTATAGAGCTAAATCAATAGCTGACTACAAGTGCACAGAAACTCTAAAAAGAACTAGAAAACTATAAAATGTTGTGTGAATGAGACCCTTGAGGATATGAAAAAGGACCAACTAGAAATTAAGCATACACTGACTGAAATAAAAAATATTATACAAAGACCTAAAAGCAGTCTAGAGGACTGCAAGAACCAAGTCAAAGATTTGAAATACAATGAAGCAAAATCCACTTAGCTGGAAAAGCAAGAAGCAAAAATAATCCAAAAAATTGAAGATAATGTAAGGAGCCTCTGGGACAACCTCAAGCATACCAACATCCGAATTATAAAAGCGCCAGAAAAAGAGAGAGAGCAAGATAATTAAAACCTATTTGAAGAAATAGTGACCAAAAACTTCCCCCACCTGGTGAAAGAAAATGAGTTAAAAGTCCAAAAAGCACACAGAACCCCAAACTATAGGAATCCAAAGAGGACCACATCAAGACACATCATAATTAAAATGCCAAGAACAAAAGACAAAGAGAGAATATTAAAAGCAGCAAGAGAAAAACAGTTAGTTACCTATAAGGGAGCACCCATACGATTGTCAGTGAATTTCTCAACAGAAACGATGCAGGCCAAACAGGAGTGGCAAGAAATATTCAAAGTGATGAATAGCGAGAATCTACAACCAAGATTACCCAGAAAAGCTATCATTCAGAATTGAAGGTCAGATAAAGTGCATCGCAGATAAGAAAAAGCTAAAGGAGTTCATCACCACAAAACCAATATTATATGAAATGCTGAAAGGTACTCTTTAAGAAGAGGAAGAAGAAAAAGGTAAAAATAAAAATTATGAACAACAAATACACATCTATCAATAAATGAATCTAAAAATCAAGTGAATTAAAAATCTGATGAGCAGGAAAAACCGGTGAATATAACAGAATCATGGGCATAGAGAGGGAATGGACTGACAATTCTTAGGGAGAAAAGGGGTGTGTGAGGTACAGCAAGAGACTGGACAAAAATCATACATCTATGGAAAAGGACAGTGATGGGGAGGTAAGAGCAGAGGGTGGGATGGGTACTGGATAGATGGGAGCTATAGGTGGAAAAAGGGGGAAAATATAATTAATAAACTGAACAATAAATATTAAAATATTTTAAAAATGTTGTGTGAAGCTGCTAGGTTTTGAGGTAATTTGTTTTTCTACCATTGATATGAGAACAGGGATCTTTGCTGATACAGAATAACCAAGGGAGGAAGGTCCTTAGTAGACATAGTTGACAATTTTTCAATACCCACTCCAATGTCCTTTTAGCATATGAAGCTAGTACTATAGTTACATTTGCTAGATTACCATCCATAAATATTCTCACTTTCTAGGCCCACTCAGTGAAGTCTATCCACATTGTGGCTAGATGTGATTTTGGTTTCTGACATTAACTTCACTCATGAGGGACTTCTTTAAGAACTGAGCAATATAATCACAGCACTATGGTACTAGACTAATGATTATAGTGATGACTTCCTAATTTTCCAAAAGGCTTTCTAAGTTGGTAGTTTAAAATTTGTCACCATAAGGGTTTTATGCTGCTGTTTGCAGCATTATTAGCTTCTTGAGTTTAGAGGTTCCTGACAATGACTCTTAGGGTGGCCCATTTCTATAAGCCTAGAGTCTCCTTCTCTCCCAATCATTTAGTGAGCTATCTCTATAACTTAATAAATCCCTTTCTATTTAAACTAGCTAGTTTGAATTCTGCTACTTACAAATGAGTACCTTGACCACTTCTTTATCTTCTCAGAAAATATATAAAAGTAAATTGTCTGGAATACACAGTTCAAGTAATATTAATCTTTTTCATTTACTTTAGCCTCTTGAAGATATTATAGAGCTCCAATAATATTTTAGTTTATTTCTGAACAAATATTCATATATTTAACATTTCTTCCATAGGAAAATAAAATTGACTTTATGCATTTAAAAAAAAGGAGAGTGATAATGTACTAGTTTTATAAAAGTTCTGTTCTTTTCAAACTGTAATGTCTGAGAGTAGTACTTATGAATAAACATGCCTATTTCCTGCTCTTCTAATAATGTTCTAATAATTCCGATAACCATATGATTAGAATCAAAAGAAGTTGCTTTTTCTGTTTAATAAAAATGTCATAACCTCTTTTCATCTTTTATTACTAAGGTTTATCTTTCATAATCATGTTCAATCCTATGGGTACAGGATAAAAAAAGATTTGAAGTAGCTACTGCAGAAAAAAGTTAATTATGAAAGAGAACTGATTGTCAATATTGGAAAAATAATCTAACAGTATATTATTATCTTGCATTTTAATTTAACTTGGCTAAGTAGACAAACAGGTCTAAGGACCTGCAAATACCTTTAATATTTGAAGGGGAAAAAATAATTTGGAGTTAAAATCACATAGGCTCTTTTGAAGCTGTATACAGCCTTTGTCTGTTAAAATTTTAATCATAAAAATCTCTATTTTATAATGGAAGTTTATTTCTAACTACCCAAAAGAAAGACACAAGTTCCTCAATCTCCTGTGAGAATCAAATCTATCAAATTTCTCCTTCGTTATTTGAGAATGTAATATGAAAGTATCATGAAAAGGCACTGTGGTATTTCTTTTGACTGTGTTATGCATATTATAAAACATAAATATACTTAAAACTATGAAAACATTCACATTACCATTTTCATTATAATTTGAAATGATGTTAATCTCAGATTTATGTTAATATTGTTTATTGTGTTTGGTTAATTACTAACTGAATAATTATACTAGAGGCCCAGTGTATGAAATTCATGCACTTGGGAGGTTCCTCAGCCTGGCCTGTGCCCTCTTGCAGTCAGGGACCCCTTGGGGGATGTCCAACTGCTGCTGCGGAGGTGAGAGAAGCTTCCGCTACTGCTGTTGCACTAGCCAGCCATAAGCCTGGTTTCTGGCTGAGTGGTACTCCCATGGTGGGAGTGCATGGACCACCAGGGGGGGTCCTGCATTGAGCATCTGCCCATGGTGGTCAATGTGTATCATAGCTACTGGCTGTTCCATCATCTGGCTGAAACAGGCTCTTTAACATCCCTTCAGTAGTTCGAGATTGAGAGAGGGCCCAGGCCAGGCTGAGGGACCCCACTGGTGCATGATCAGGGCCAGGGAGGGTCAAGGGAGGTAGGCTAGCCAGGGCGGGACTGCAGGATGGCTCCAAAGCATGTCCATCCCCTATCACTGAGCCCCAATCAGCCAGACCCCAGCAGCAAGCTAACCTACAGGTTGGAGTGTTGCCCCCTGGTAGTCAATGCACATCATAGGAACTGGTTGACTCTTTGACTGCCCCTTGATGGTCAGTGCATGTCATAGCAACTGATCAACCAATTGACTGTCTGCCCCCGATGGTGAGTGGACATCATAGCAAGCAGTTGAGAGGCCTTAACATTTCTTTAGCATATTATGTTTTGATTGGTTGAACAGCTGACTTAATGGCCGAACACTTAGCATATTAGGCTTTTATTATATAGAATTTCACTCTTAGAGTAATTTTTTTGTAATAAGCAGAAATATTATTGAACCTAATCATATTTTTACTTAATGAATCTTCTTCTAAAAAGAAGTAACATTTTAAAGTTTGTTTTCATTTACAAAGTATGTATAATCACACAGGCAGCCCCCTATATGTAAATACCTAAATCTGTCAGCATTGTAGAACTAAGTCAAAAAGGACAGCAATTGATGTCAGAAGGAAGTCACTGCTATTAGAAAAAAGAAGATATTTTGAATGAAAATTAATATTGCACCTAAATATTTTATGTGAATAACCCAATATTGGGTGATAGAATAAAAAATGTTAGAGGTTTTTACTCCTTAAATACCAATAACTTTATATTTGTTCATATTTACTTTGCTGAGAGAAAGGTTAGCTTTTGGTAATAGGTAATAGCTTGAACATTTTTTTTTCAGGTATGACTTGTACCATCACATGGAAAAGACTTCCAGTCCTGATAATATTCAATAAATTCATAGATACTGTCAAGTTGATAATAAAAATGGCAGATGAAGAGAATCCTATGGGAGTGAGAGGGGAATGCATGCATCTAAGGAGGCATTAAGAACAAATTACACTTACTACATTTCAATGAATAAGTTGCATGTGTCATTGTAATTCAAAATATTTCAAATATATTATTAGGTTTTAACCAATTTAATATGCATTGATAACTATTTAGGTGTAATTTTTCTTTTATGAGGGATCAAAATAAGCCTTATTAAATAATTCATTTGTAATAAGCTGGGCTTTCACTTTTGTCTTTGCTATTATTGAGCAGGAAATATATATACTAAGAAAACCCTAGAGGCAATTTCATTAAAATGGGGACAAAAATAACAACGTACTCTATAATAGTTTTAAACTATATCAGCAAATTATTTGACACTCCTATTAAAGACTAGATTCTAATATCTCTCCCCTTGAATATGGGCCAGCTTTAGTCACGCATTTTGATGAATAGAATAGGCAGAATTGACATTGCCTGACTTTGGAGACAACATAAAAAGCCATACACCTTTTACCTGTCTCTCTTCTCTCTATTGTGATGATTTTACTTGGAACCCAGCTATCATTTTGTCTGGAAGCCAAGCAGCCACATGGACTGGCAACAGGTAGGTGTTCTGTCCCCGGTCCCAGCTGGTGTTTAAGCTGACAGATTCAGCCACCAGAGATGTAAGAGTGAGCCTTTGGATTGTTTCAGCCTCCAGGCTTCAAGCTGTCTCCGCTGATGCCAGGTGAAGCAGCGATGACCCTGCTGGGTCCTGCTCAAATTCTAGATGCGTGATGTTGTTTTGAGCCACTAGGTTTTGCCTGTGCATCAATGTATAACTGAAACACAAGCTATGACTAGTATTATTCAATATTGTTCAGAAAGTATTCACCAATTCACTAATGTGTTTGTTTACTCATTTGACACATATTTATTGCAAACCTACCCTATGCTGGGTACAGTTTTAAGTACTGCAGAGGGTTCATCAGTGAACAAAAAAAATACCTTCCCCCACTGACGTTATACCTTAAAGCAGAGACAGAAAAGTTGGAATGTACAGCAACAGTATAAGTGTTATAAAAAATAAAAATAAAATTGAGTTGTGACATATTGACAGGGTGATCTGTTTTAGATTGTCTATTGAAGGGAATCATTTCTAAGGCTGTAACATTTCAGAAGAAACAAGGAAAATAGAAACAAGTCACTTTAATATTTGGGAAAAATTTCAGGCTAAGAGAACGAAGAATAGTTATGAATAAGGAATATCAGTATGGCTGGAAGAATGGGAGAGGAAAAGTGGATGGAGAAAGGGTCATGGCCAGAAAATGTAGGCATTGTTGACGACCTTATTGGATGATCTATGTTCAAATTAAGGCATAACTTTGGATTTATTCTAAATGTAATGGGAAGGGTTATTTTCACAAGGATGTAAAAAAAGCAACTGACATAATATTATAGAATATGATATATTATATGATAAATAATATAATAAATATTATATTTATTTCATAAATTTTAAAAGCAACTGAAATAAAATAAAAACTTTTTTTAGAAATAAACTGTAGACATATAAGAATTGCAGTAGAGAGCTATAAATAGACCATTGTGATACCCCAAGATAGACATAGCAGTAGGTTGAGAAGACAGGTAGTTGGCATGCTAATGAGAGGTAGTGAAATGAAAAATGGATTTTGAAGAGAGAGAAAGAGAACAAGATTGCCATTGGTTGATCCATTATAACAATTAATAAATATATTAAGTGATACTAATAATAGAACAAAGAATGTAATTATTTGCAGATGATGTGACTGCTTACATAAAAGAAATTCTGAAAATTAATAATCACAAATATGGAACACTATTTTATAATTTGTAGATGTAGAAATTGAAACAGTTATTTAACATTAAGATATTTGGCTATTAGAAAAGTACAAATTAGTGTTTTCCAGCTTTAAAAATCTATTTTTTTAAATTGAAGTCTGATGGTGAAATACAGATAATCATTTTCAATGGTGTCTTAATTATAGTGAAACAGAACCAGGCTATCAAATTAATGGTTCTAAGATTCACTCAAGTGATCTTTAAAGAAAATTATTGCCTGAGGGAGAAATTGAAAATATATAACAAAGTATAAACTAATTTTTTCTGTTTTAAGAATAAATCAAGCTATCATGTTAACTTTGTATAAATTAGCTTACTTTAACAATAGTTATATTTCACATAATAATGAAAAGATGTAAAACTTGAAAAAATAAAACTTAAAAGCTAAAATTGTAATATAATGTCTTCAGAGTTCAATCTGAATAATCTTTGAAAGCAAAACAGAAATGAATGAGAACCAGTGATAATTCAGTAAAGATGTATGCATGAAGACGATATACCATAAAAGATTAATTGCAAACAGCAACTCTTTTAGCCTTATTCATTCTTTACCAGTATATTCAGATTTGAGAGTAATTACAGTGTCTCTTTCTACAGGAGTTAAAGATGTACCAGTCCCATCTTCCTACCATGTTTATACGCAGTTTTCACACCCAGGCTATAAGGATGAATAGTGCTGTTGGAGATGTTCTGTCAGACAAAGTTGAAGAGAATTTTAAAGTCAATGAAGCAACAAATTTTGAGGATTCAATAGAAAACTAAATATGATAAGATCTAAATTTTTATATTAAAAAAATTGGGCTAGATATTTGTAGTTGAAAGTTGGGCCCAGTTTTCTCAGTGTCAATAGAAAACAAGTCTCAAGTGTGTGAGAAGCTATTTGACCAATATAGTGTACTAAACTGAGGTGGGAAACAGCCAATTAATTGCATAAACATACACACACATACCCTGTACACACATATACTGAATGTAATATTAAATTAAAAAATAATTATAAACTTTGAGAACAAATAATGGAAATTCTCAAGCATCAGGGAACATACATACACATAAAAATATACAGATAATTGGGATTGTAAAGTAAAAGTCCTGTAATTATCTGAAGTACTGGTTCTGAAGATATGGTTAATTTTTTAAAAGTCACTAAACTGCTCAATTCTCATAGGTATACCTCAGAATATTCATGAAACACTTCAATAAGTAATTTCTAAACCAAACTCATCATGGGGTATAACTGAATTGACTATATAAACATTAATGGGCATTTTAAGGCATTCATAGGAAAGTGAGGGCTCTTTTCTGTGTGGTACAACTTTCCTACATAAACCTGAAAAAAGTGAAAGCTTCTCTCCTAGAAATAGGGACTCAAATGATTATGTCAACCAACCTGAAGATTTGGCAAGTATATCGGTTAACTGTGTATAATTATGAGTGGGTAATGAAAAACCCAAGCCTACATCATTTATATGGGCAGATCCAAATTTTAACTACTTAAGAAGAAAATCAATAGCAACTCAAGAAGCAATCAATATAAAAATCAGCCTTGAACCAGTGAAAACTGTGGAATCCATGCAGAGGGAAGTGGGAAGCTGTTATGTAGTAGTCTTCACAACTCACAGCAGCCTGGGTTCCCAAAGAAAAATAACAGTGTCTGAAAATGAAATATAACATACAAATTGCATGGGGAATAACTTTCATAAAATATCCTGAGTTGGCAGAAAAGGGCAATATTGCTTTTAAGATTGTAGACAGTTTTCAAGTTTCTTTAGTATACGTAATTTTACAGTGTTCAAAGAGATATAAGAATAGAAGCAGGAAGAAAATGAGCTAGTCTAAAAGAGTAAATGAAGTACCAGAAATACAGAGAAAGTTTACAAATAAATATATGATCATTGAAATTAGTAGTAAACAAGTTATACAATAGACAAAAGAGAACCGAAGATAACATTAACAAATTGGAAAACAAACTTGAAAACCATCTATAATAGAGCACAGAGACAATTAGGTGGATTGTATGGAAAGGAAATGAGAACACAAAGCTTGAAGATATCCAACTTTTGCCTCAAAAAAGGAGAAAACAGAAAAAAAATGAGAGAATGAATACTTAAAATAATAATCATGAAGAATTTCTCAGAAATAAAGAAAAGCATGGGTTCTCAAACTGAATTAACAAACAGAGTCCCTGGCAAAATTGTCATATCACTATAACTATAAACATAGATGTGTCTGTTTTATCTCATACTAGTCATACATATAAAAATTTCAAAGAAAAAAAAATTAATATAACAAGAATGAAGAGTGGATTCTTTAGAAAGAAAGGACAAGACAAAACAGAATTCTTATTGACAACAATAGATGCAGAAATGAGTGTAATAATAGGTTTAACTGATTAGAAAAAATATTTCCCAAATAGATAGGCATATTAGCTTACTCATCATTAAAGAGTAATTAAATAAACAGCTATTTCTACACTATAATCTATTAGAAATCCGGTGCACAAAATTCATAGACGGGAGGGAGGGTGTCCCTCAGCCCAGACTGCACCCTCTCCAATCTCAGTGGGATCGGGCCTAAACGGGCAGTCGGATATTCCTGTCACAATCCAGGACTTCTAACTCCCAATTGCTCGCCTGCTTGCCTTCCTGATTGCCCCTAACTGCTTCTGCCTGCCAACCTGATCAACCCGTAACCACTCCCCTCCCAGCCTGTTTCCCCCTCCCCAACTTCCCTCCTCTGCCAGCCTGGTCACCCCCAACTACCATCCCCTGCAGGCTTGATCACTCCCAACTGAATTCCCTTGCAGGCCTTGAACCTCCCAACTGCCCTCCCTTGCTGACCATTTTGTGGTGGCCATTTTGTGTCCACATGGAGGCAGGATCTTTGACCACATGAGGGCAGCCCTCTTGTGTGTTGGAGTGATGGTCAATTTGTGTATTACTCTTTTATTAGATAGGAGGGAGGCCTGATACATGGGAGGGGGCCAGCTGGTTTGCCCTGAAAGGGGTCCCAGATCAGGTTGGGGGTTCCCTTGGGGTGTAGGGTGGCCTGGTTGAGGGGCTTGTGGAGGTTTACAGGCCAGCCACGCACCCCAGCAACCCAAGTGGAGGCCCTTGGATCTGGGCTTAATTTATGTTCTACTATTGAAACTTTGTAACCTGGAGCAGAGCCAAACCTTCTGCTTGCTCCGGGGTGGCAGTCATTTCTGTTGGAATTTATTTACCTTCTATAATTGAAACTTTGTAGCCTAGAGTGGTGGCATAGGCCGGCCAGAGTTGTGGAAAGCTTGGCTTCCTCCATTGCTGGGGGCAATCTACCCTCTGCTCTCTCCAGCTTCATGGCTGCCACCATTTCTGTTGGGATTTATGTGTTCTATAATTGAAACTTTGTAGCATTGAGTGCAGGCCCAGATGGGCAAGGGGTGGTGGAAAGCTTGGCTTTCTACATTGCCAGAGAAACTCATGCCTCCTTCCTGCTCTCAGTGGCCGCACCCATCTTGGTTGTTTTTTTTGTTTTGTTTGTTTGTTTGTTTGTTTGTTTTTTGTATATTTGCTCCTGCTTGGCTGATAGATGTGGCTTGTGGGCGTGGCTTGTGGGTATAGGTGAGATAAGGTCAATTTTCATATTACTCTTTTATTAGATAGGATAAGATCTTACTATCCCTAGATCATGATTAAATTAAAAATATATGTAATTTAGAATCAAATTGAGCTCAGAGAGCATACTGAAGCAAGAAACAATTGTGAAAAAAATGACCACAATAATATGCTGGTTAATCAGTAGACATTGACTATACCATTATATCTACCTATGAAAGGCAAAATGAAATCACAGAAAACTATATTAGACATGTTAAAAAAGAAGATACTTAGAAGTAAATAGAATTGTTTTAACTTAACTGCCTTAATTAGAAGGAGGAAAGAGATCATGATTAGTTTTAAATTTCCTTGAAAGATATGTGTATATATGATAGACTCGTGGCCCGGTGTACAAAATGTGTGCACACAGGGGTTGGGGGGGTTGTCTCTCAGTCCGGGCTGCAATCTCTCAATCTGAGATCCCTGTGGGATCGGGCCTAAACTGGCACTTGGACAACCCCTCTCAATCTGCTCCTAAATGCTCACCTGCCTGACTGCTTGATCACCCCTAACCACTCTGCTTGCTGGCCTGATTGCCAGCCTGATCACCCTCAATTGCCCTCCCCTCCTGCCCTGATCACCCCCAACTGCCTTCCCCTCCTGGCCTGCTCACCCCTAATGGCCTCTGCCTTGGCCCTGCCACCATGGCGATCTGGGACTCCCAGCACAAATGCTGAAGTGCGGCAGTGGCCAGTCTTTCCACAGGCCTTCTGTGCTCCACCCTTTGCGTGCACGCCAGCGATCTGGGACCCCCACGTGTGCGCCCTTCCCGATCTGCATGGCAGGTAAACCTCACAGCTCAGTTGCAGCCTAACTATCAGAGCAACCAACATGCGAGCCTTGTGAGGGGATCCCATGGCATCAAATTCCCCTAACCGTCCCGAGGTCACCATGAAAGGATGTGACTCAGTCACCATAACTGAAAAGGAGGAATCTTGCTGGCCCTTAAATACCATGTGGCTAGAGCTTGTAGCGTGCTTGCTTTGGCAGCACATATACTGGAACAACACATAGGCATTTCAAATTTTGCACCCAGCTCTCGTGCAATAGGCCTTCCTTCCCCTGGCTGCCCAGCATCCCATCCCGTGTCCAGCATGCTGTGGCCACACCCTCCCTCCTGATTGGCTGGTAGTGTAGGGAAGGTATGGTCACATTTTCAGGTTTCTCTTTTATTATACAGGATAGTTAGTGGAATAGCTCCCTTTCTTATAATTATACTACTATATTACTTAGAAGCTGGGGTTCTGATAAAAATTAGGTTGGACAAAAAAAAGTTGGAATAAAATAAAATGATGCCAAAACTGGAAAATGATTTTAAATTCATAAATGAGATGGGTGGACTATCTCAGATATAAATATAATATCTTGTCTTTCCTAGTCCCTAATGAAACACTTAAGCCTCTCATTTAACCTTATAGATAACCTAAAATTACAAATTCCTATCACTCCTCTGATTTGAAAAACAAAATAAATAAATATATTTCAGAAAACAATTATAATCTACATAGCATTCACATTTGAGTTATAACAAGCAAACAAAAACATTTTTCTCGTAATCCTTTTTTACCGTGAATATTTTAATGTAATGTTACATTAACTTCCAGAGGTAGAGTAGAGTTTTGGTAAACACAGTAGCAATGAAGTACCTCCAGCCTATGAAAAGATTTCAGTGGTCAGCGATTAGAGGCAGTCAGAAGATTCAGGGCTGCTGGAATGGTATCTGAAAAAGAAAGGGAAAAAAAGAATAATGAACATTCCAGACAAATAGTGTTTGAAAATGTTATACATATTGAAGCCAAAATATGAAAAACAGAGAAGGAAGAAAGAAAATTCAAAATAAAACTTTTCTGGATTCCTATTATGCTAATAAAAAATGAACAAAACCTCTCTTTTCTCACCATTTCTTTAGTTTACTGTTAGTATATAACCTAAACTCAAGTACTTTTTCTATTTCTGAGTCCTCTGCACAATTTTACTAACAGGAATACTAAAATCCTGTTTCCATTATGACCTTTAACAACTATCATCTAGTACCTGTAATTAATTATATAGCAATGAAAGTTGGGATTCCCAAAGAAATAAAATTTATTTATGACCTGGCTGGCATGCAAACATTAACCTTTAACTATATCCCATCTATTCTGGTCCCTTTGTTGAGAAAATGACAGAACTTATTATAGAAAGATCAAGACCTTGAGCTTAAATCTTGTAAATTAAAAAGTCCTATGTTGTGACACAATCTCCCAAAACTTACGCTACTTTCTGGGGAAATTCTGGGTATTTTAAAACTTGTTGCCATACCTCCTGTCTTCTGATCTATTAGTTAACACAAATGTTATTATGGAATTTTTATTGTTCATAGAAATGAGTGAAAGACATAGCATTGGTAAAGAAAATACACAATTTCACGCCAGAGTGATGGGATTTCCTACAAAAATTGTTTGAAAGGTTTTATTATCTCAAACACTGATTTTACTTGGAATCATAAATGCTCAGTTATAGGTAAGTAGGTATGGTTTCTTCAGAGCAGAGCTATGTTCTGCATGATGGAAAGGACAACCTGAGTGTAAGGGAAGATGCTCTCTCTTTATGTAGAAGATGGGAGAAACTGGGGAAAACTAAGACTTATAACACATTGTAAATAACGTAGTATGAGTATAGGGGGTGTATACATTTAGTCAAACTAGATTTTTACATGGGTAAAAAAGCTAGTGAATTAATTCATAGCAAGGATCAAGAGAAGAAAAAAAAAGGAGAAAGTATTTTACAGTAGAAAAAGAGGGGTCAGAAAAATTCAAGTATTATATAAAAGAGAAGAGCTCATAAGCACTAGATAAAAGATTATAAACTCAATTACTTATATCAAAATGTCCACAAAATGATTCATAAGTTTAAAAGGAAACCCAAAATACTGTTATATTTAGAACCATTGTATCTGTATTGTACTGTTCCACAAAAATTTAATAACTTTGTTATTAATCTTGCAGACATCTGCTTGGTACTCTATTTAAGATCTAATTTTTAATATTCTTTTGAATTTATTATTTTATTTGTGGCCTTGGTACTTGACAGCTATAAATAAAATTAAATTACAGCTCTACATTTCGGAAATTTAGTACATGTATTGGTTATTAAACTGTTTCATAGACTTTGAAATGCTGTATCTGCTTGTCTGATGTACAATCGAATTTAGTCTGCTGTTTCACTGTGGACAATGAAGGCTTGCCAAAGGAGACTTACTCAGAATTTGATGGATTTGAATTGCTCCTTGGACACACCTATTTTTTAAAGGTAATGGAATCATATGTTACTACTGTTTAAATGTACATGACTAACTGAAAGTGTATTTATGCACAGAATTAAAGCATAGAAAACATATGATAAATGTACCAGTTCATGAATAAGAACATAATAACAAATTGATTCAGAGTATATACTCAGGGCGAGACTGCATCTTACTAGCTCAGTGGCATTGGAAAAGTTACATAGTCTGGCCCCTGCATTCTAATCTATAAAATAGAGAGATATTGTTGAGGGTTATTATCTACATACTACCTGACATAAAAGCTAAAATTATGGAACAAATCAATTAAAAATCGCCATTACTTTGGAAAGGTTTATTGTTATTTAGCTGTAATGTTGTATAGTAAATTATATATACTATTAAATAATTTTTAGGTATTCAAACATGCAGTTATTAATTGAACGACAATTTACTAAGTACTCCCAACATACTCATATTTCAGTGCCTTTGCCATTTTCAGTTATTATAATTTTCTTCTCCAGTTTTATCTCCAAAATTCAAATGATTTTATCATATTTTTCAAGTGATAGTTTATAATGCATCTATGATTTATTCCTCCTACTTGCTTTTAAACATACTATATTTACACATTCTATTATAGTTTTGACATTTATTAGTTAAAATATTTACCTATATATCTAAAATTCAAGTGTTCAATAAATATTCTCCTTACATATTATACATTCTTGAGCCACTGAAAAATGATTAACACATATTTACTTGTTTACAGTCTGAAATGTAAGTGCCGAACCCTGAGTAGTATGTCTTAAGAATACATTGTTTTGAGGAGAATAAAGGAAAAACATATTTCACCCTGGCTAGTTCCCAATGTATTTCCCAGGGGAATAATTATCCAGGGTCAAATGGATGCTCTCTAGGACTACTTCATCCCCAGCGCACTGAGTTGATGCAGCAGCTGGATCTCAGGTCAAGCCTGGCTGTGCAGATGCTCCTGACCTTCAGCATGGGGCACAAATTTAAACCAGGATTTTTCTCCATCCTTAGCATCAATAACACATATACACAGGCCTTGTTTACCAGAGGTCAAACATGCTAGTTGTTATACTCCAGTTTTTATTACTCTGGAACAAAGATTTTTAAACTTATTTGACCCTAAACCACAGGAAAAAGTATATTGTAATAAGGACAAAAATCATAAACACATGATTGAAGCAAAAAATTAGGAAGTAAAATTAATTATCTTCTCTCTGATGCACTTTCATATTTTTCTTTTTTATTATATTAGTGTCATTGATCTACCATCTGTAATACTCTTTTCTTTTTTATCTTCTTTTGTTTTTGAAATTCTGGGTTTTGAGCGGTTAAGTGGACTTCGGCACTCACTAACAGGATGCCTCTGGCATTTTGTACTTTCTCTGGAACATGTCATGTCATCCTCGGTGAGGGCGAGCATGCACAGCTGCTCCATTCTCAAACTGAAAGTACAGCAAACCTCATAGCCTTATTCTAATCAAATTTTCTCCACCATCCCCTCATATTTTGGAGGAAAACTTTAAAATCCACTAGTTTTGCCCTAGCCAGCTTGGCTCAGTGGATAGAGCGTCAGCCTGTGTACTGAAGGGTTCCAGGTTTGATTCCGGCCAAGGGCACAGGCCTGGGTTGCAGGCTTCATCCCCACTGGGGGGGGGGGGGGGCAGGAGGCAGCCAATCAAATGATTCTTTCTCATCATTGATGTTTCTATCTCTCCTCCCTTCATATCTGAAATCAATATATATATTAAATCCAGTAGTTTTAATACATTGCTTACACTCCCTCCTAAAATGAGGTTAGTTTGAAATACGTAACAGTTTTTGTTTTTTAACTTACAAAGTTTGACTTTAGAACTTACCGTGTGCATAACACTTATTCTAATATCTGCAATGTTTTCTATATCATGTAGATGTTCTGTAGATACTTGTTGCACCGGAAAAGAAATCTATTCCTAAATTTTACCATATAGGAAATTGCCTTTTTTCATCCTAATACAAGGTGCTTAAGTTGTCCTTCACAGGAAAGTGAAGGGGGTTGAACTTCCTCTCCTCCATCCCATCTCTCCAGTCTCTCACACCAAGCCATTATATCAAACAAAAGTCGTTCTCATTACGATGAATGCATAAATTCTGGCTGTTTCTGTTTGAGAAGCTGCCAATGGAAGGTAAATAGCTAAAACTCTTTTTTAATAAAAGATAATTTCTCCCCAGGAGAGCAATGAGTTGGAGAAGTTGCTGGGCAACAGCAGCAGCTCTGCCCCCAATTTGTCCCACCCAGGCTGCGCTCCCTTTAACTCACTGCCTCCTGTGGAGGGCGCGAACTCAGAGGCTACTGTGTAGTATCCCTGTGACATCTAAGCATATGGCAGGAACTGGTTTCCCCTCTGCTAATGAGCATGTAGCAGTCAGCATCTATCTAATTAACCTCACACAGACCTGCCTTTCCTGTGCTAGGAAGAAGGGGGAAGGAGTTATAAACAAATCATCTAAATGATACCTGTTATGTTAATTAAGATCGCATGCATTCAAAATTGCCAATATTATGGAAGTTATCATTGCAGTTGTTTTCCTAAAATTTAGCAAGTTGCAGTGGTACTCAAATAACAAACACGTATAAAATCACTGCAACATTTAAGTGTTCCCTTTTTATAATATCTTAGTTCGCCACATTAAAAAAAAATACAAAATGTAATATAGAGCTGATGTATCACTGAAACCTGTATAATTTTATGAACCAATGTCACCCCAGTAAAAAGAAAAGGAAAAAAAAAAGAAATGACTAAACCAATATATGGATTTTTATTTTTTACTTACTTTAATATAAAATGACATTTATAATAAAAGTCAGTAAAAGCTCTGCAAGCAGAGACTGTAGTAGGCCAACAAATGTGCCATTTTTTACTAACGAGTCCAACCTTGAGACATTGGCCAGTTTAATTACTTTGCGATAAGTTTTATTGAAAGCACAATTTGAAACACATGAGGACTCTAAAAAATCCTTCTTATCTTATGTAGTTAAAATTTTAGCAAAGGCTTTGTTCGAACACGCCAAGTTTTCTGACTTAGAAGTTTATCTGTGAGAATGGTGCGCTTATAAAAAGCTGACGGGTACATATGTTCACAAACTATGTCAGACGCCTAACAAAAAAATCTGAAGCCAAAATGCTGATTATCTCTATGAGAGCCCTTTATTCTCTGCAAGTAGGGATGTAGATAAATTCAATTTTACATTAATCAAGGTGTATTCCTTCTAATTACTCTTAGCAGCATCTAATAACTATATTTACAATAAATAGTGTAAGTCCAGGCTCAAAATATATCTCTTTGTCATCAGCAAAAGTAAATATAACTCTTAGGATAAACCAGGTGAGTACTGCCTTGTTATCTGAGCAAAGCAAAGAGGCAGTGACCTACTTTCTTTTCACATTTTGCCTACCAGCAGTATTAAATCAAATGGAACACATTAAAACCATCACGAAAGGCAGACAGTAGTTCCCCTCTGATTGCCTGCCTCAGCCTGGTAACACTGTGAAAGTTACAAAAGTCATTTGTATCAACTCATTACCATGTCACCTCATTTCATGTCCTTGCTGGGTAAGTGGCAATAAGCCCTGTGTTAGCGTATTCCACACTGTCACCATTCGAACAAATCCTAACAGCACCCAGCTGTCAAAGATTACCCTAGACAGTTATTGAGATTTGGGAGGGGCAGCTTGCTACTGATTTAGGACATATTCTTTAGAATGTTCTATCATTTGTTCTAGAATGTAGAAATAAAACTAATTTTATGATGAGGACTCATGAATTATTTTCTATGCGGAGGATACTATAATGCTCCCAGTAGAGTGTTTCTCTTCCACTTTAATTCAAGGTAATGATGTTGTTGCGTCTTATGTAGGCACTTAAAATGGAGTTTAATGCCACAACCTCGGCCCAAACCCCTGTGTGAATTCTTGGTGCATTAAATTAACAGAAAAACTGAACAATAAAACAAATGGTTTTATGTATTTAAACTTTTCTTCTTTCAGTGTGACAATGAACCAAGAATTAGCCCCCTGGAACTGTAAGGAACTTTGTTTACTCAGTGGTCTGAGAGGTGGGTGGCTTAGAAACATTATAGCAGTGTTTCTCTAGACTTTCATGACATCTCAAAGACCTTGATATTTTAGAGTAATACTTACAGCACTTTCTGCAATGTGTCCATTGTGCAGAGAGTTTATCGCAAACATAACAGTCATTTAAAGATGTATTTTTACAGCAGATCACCCATTTTACTGTGTTTATAATTAAATATTTTAGAATTTTTCCTATCTTCTAAATATAGCGGTTTGATATCCATTGATTAATTTGGAGAGAGAAATGGAGGAAAACACTACATAGATAATTAAACGTGTTTTCAGGTTTACTTTCTGCTAAGTCACTACTCATTTAAACATTCACACACACGTGCTCTGTTTGTGCGTATGGTTGACTACAAACACAGTGAGTCAGTAGGTTACATGTAATGTGCACGGTGGCTTTCTATTAGAAGCACCAGCACGTTGCCTATAATGGTCAAGTAGAATCTGCCCTTTCCAGTTGTTTACAATGGTTGGGGTTGTTTATTAATAAGTAGATATTCTAGAAAGCAGAGAGAGAGAGGGAGACGACATAAACAGAGAAACAGAGACAGAATTTAGCAACATGTACTTGTATTTATGTTTGGGTAGTGTGTGTGTGTGTGTGTGTGTGTGTGTGTGTGTGTGTGTGAGAGAGAGAGAGAGAGAGAGAGAGAGAGAGAGAGAGAGAGAGAGAGAAGAGCAAGAGAGAGAGAACGCGTTTGTATAAAGAGAGGAAGGAACTGAGGGAGTGATTCTGCAATCTGCTGAATATGTTCTCACTTATTTAAAGTTAATAACTGTGTGAGGTCCTGGTCTTTTGGAAATTTTCTCTAATGAGATTCCTCTGCTATTACGGAGATAAAGTTACTTAATCATTTTCTACATTTGAAAACTTGAGATAAAAATAAAACTCACTGAGTTTGCAATGATTACATCACATAATAAAACCTTAAAAATTAGTTGACATAGAGATATTATATAAAAGCTGTTTACATTTTTGACTTTTGAATGGGATGAAATATACATTTAATTATGGGTAATTTCTAATTACACTACTTTTCATTTTTAATTGTGTTTATGTATTTGAAAATCAATCTGTATTTAAGCCCTTGTAATGTTCAATTTTAAAAACTACCCAGTTTGGCTCTTTCCGGGAAATGAATGTTTCCATAGCATTAGAATGACTGATGGCTTTAATTATATATGTTATCTATGTTTTTTATAAGAAATAAGAATCAAGCTGGTGACTGAATGTATAGATCAAATTTGAAGTTAATACTGAAAGTGTTGGACAGCTACATTTTAGTAACTAGACAAGTTGGAGATCTATGACACTGAGCATGTTTTCCAGAAAATATATATTTAGATAAAAAATACTATTTACTCAATAATTTTTTCTCAATCATTTAATACAAAACATAATATATACCAATTATGTGTCAGGTATAGAAAAGGAGGAGGCAGCCGAGACCGGTTTGGCTCAGTGGATAGAGCGTCGGACTGCGGACTGAAGGGTCCCGGGCTCGATTCCGGCAAGGGCATGTACCTTGGCTGCGGGCACATCCCCAGTAGGGGGCGTGCAAGAGGCAGCTGATCGATGTCTCTCTCTCATCAATGTTTCTGACTTTCTATCCCTCTCCCTTCCGCTCTGTAAAAAATCAATAAAATATATTTTAAAAAAAAAGAAAAGGAGGAGGCAGAAGTGTAAAGAGTTCATGAAGGTCCCTCTCTCCATCATGAATTTAGAAATTATTCTCTCTTCTGAAAATTAAACCATAAATATTCTCATTAGGTTAGATCATATTTACTAGGTGTACCAGTTAATATGCTGGATTTTGTAATCAAAGAAAACATGATAATCTCAAGAGAAACATCAAAAGTGTTTTATTCAAAGTAATGTCCATTGCTAGCTGCACATTTCCCCATCTTTCAGGTAATTTGTGCATACCGTCCCAATAGAACTTTCCTTGTTTTGAGGCAAACCACTCAGAGACCCAATTTCCCACTTCTTCTTACATTTTGAAGTGCTGCTCAGAAAGTGTGTGTGCCATTGATCTGAAGAAGCAAGGTCTGGTGAATAATACTTCCCTTCTAATGTGTCTTTAATTGGTTTTGAAGTATATCATTGTGTAATATCATGAAGCAAAATTACTTTCCTATGTCTTCTGGCACATTCTGGTCATTTCATGATCGAAGTGTGGCTCAAATTGGTTATTTGTTGTTTGTTGTGATCAGTATTAACAGTTTCACCTGGTTTTAGAAGCTCATAATACACCATACCTTCCTGATCCCACCAAACACAGAGCATTGTCTTCTTTCTGAAGCAATTTGGCCTTGCAGTCAATGTTGATTGTTGATCTGGATCAACCCATAATTTTGTGCTTTTGGAATTCTCAAAATAAATCCACTTTTCACGCCAGTCACAATTCGATGCAAAAAAGGCGCTTTTTTGTGCCATTGAAGCAACATTTTACTGATGACTTTTTGGTTTTCCATTTGTCTCTCGTTCAGTTGATGTGGTACCCATTTCCTTCCTTTAAAATCTTTCCCATTACTTGAAAACAATCAGAAATTTTTTGCTGAGCAACGGTTAATCTTTCTTCGAGTTGTTTTTGAGTTTGATATGCATCTTCATCTAATAATGCTTGTAACTGTTGGTCTTCAAACTTTTTTGATTGACCTGGACGTTCTTTGTCTTTCATATCAGAATCATCACTTTTTAAGCATTTAAACCTTCATTCACAAGTATCTTGAGATGGAGCATGTTTACCATAAGTTTCCTGAAGTATAAAATTAACTTTTTTCTTCAAAATAAAGTAATGAATTAGAACTTTCTGCAAATGCTCTATTTTTGGCACAAAATTCAACATTTTAAAAAATATATATATTATTGATTTTTCACAGAGAGGAAGGGAGATAGAGAGCCAGAAACATCAATGAGAGAGAAACATCAATCAGCTGCCTCCTGCATACCCCCCACCGGGGATATGCCCACAACCAAGGCACATGCCTTCGACCTGAATCAAACCTGGGACTCTTCAGTCCACAGGCCAACCCTCTATCCACTGAGCCAAACAGGTTTCAGCAAAATTCCACATTTTTTAATGTAAAAATATCTATGATGTTAACTCCTTCAGCAAATTTGACATAAAGTTTTGAAGTTTGCTATCAATATATCAAATCGCATTTATGTCAACATATGTGTAACTCCATCTGTTTAAAAATATCCGCATTATGAACCAGTACACCTAGTAAATCAAAATCTCAAAAGTTGACTCTGATTTTGGGCCAGAACAAGGTTTGTGGCAGATAAAACTCCTAAGTCCCATGTTTATAAATTTACTTTTATGATTTGATTTCCTCTTAAAATTTACCAACAGAGAAATCATTCACTGTACAGAGACATTATCTTTGAATCTCTTTGGCATTATAGTACACACTTAAAATGAATACATTTTCATTTTTATCTATATATGTGAGTATAATAACATGTCCCCATTCCAACAAGAAAGATCCAACATTGTGGGCTACCAGATTTCTGAGCCTGGAGATATTGACATTATTTATGAATTCAACAGCTGAATTCTAATTTGTTAAAATTCTGATAAACATACTCAGCCTCTGCTGTTACACTCAGATTTTGCAATAAATGTGTGCCTAATATTCTAATGGATAGAATTTTCTATCTAAAATCTATACCATACATTGTTGAGCTGCTCTTCTTTATGGAAAATTTCCTACCATTGAGAATTTGCTATATCTTTTCATTTTGTTAAACCAACCCAAATTTATTATGATAACATTTTGTAAGATGCATTAAACAATCAGTCAAATAGGAAATATAATACACACACACACACACACACACACACACACACACACACACACACATATATATATATATATGTATGTATATACACACATACATACATATACATATATATATATATGCACTAAGATTATGTATTATGTATCAGGATATTTATTTTGAGAACAATACAAAATAGTTGGTTGAAGCCTTATAAAACCTATCATATATATAAAAGTCTAAGTGACCAAATGACCAAACAACTGAACGACCAAAAGACTAGTTGGCCAGTCACTATGACTCATACTGAACACCACGGGGCAGACACGCAATTCAGGAGCTGCCCCCTGGTAGCCAGTGTGCTCCCACAGCCAACCTCTCATAGTCACTTCACCTCCCCCCACTCCTGGCCGCAGCCTCGTGTCCCAGATTGGCTCCAATCGCTGCCCAGACTGAGGGACCCCACCTGTTCATGAATTGATGCACTGGGCCTCTATATATGACTAAGTAACCAGCCTACCAACTGGTAGCTATGACATGCACTGACCACCATGGTGCAGACGCTCCATACAGGAGCTGCTGAGCAACAGCAACTTTACAGAGTATCCTCTTGCACTCTGGGATCCCTTGGAGGATGTCGGACTGCTAAGGGACCCCACCTGCTCACTCTCCAGCCGCCCTTTGAGCCCAGCATCACCCCAGGTGCGGCTGTGGAGGGACCAATGAGATTGGCTCCAGGATGTGTCTGGCCCATCTTGCCCAGTCCCACCCCACTGGCCACCTTCTAATTAATTTACTTTCAATGTGCATGAGTCTGTGCACTGGGCCTCTAGTATTTAATAGGAAAGATAGAGACAGCACACTTCTTATGTCTTTAAAAGTGTTTTCAAAAATTTGTAAAAGCTTGCTGTCTGGACTATGAAAAATTACAAAAATATCAATGTTTCTATTTAGTTACTTCTCTTCTTATTGAATAATAAATATATAATTGCATCTATAGAGGCTTGCTAAATGCTGTCATGTATAGCCTGAGAGAACTCTAAAATCAGTGTAGGAGCCTTTCTCTGAAAAAAATTAGAGAATTTATCTCCTGTTGATGACTATTTATGGAAAAAATAACAAATAACATGTTTTTTTTTTTACCAGTTAATTTTTATTGCCTTGTTTATAGCAATTTCCATTAAACATGCATAATGTACAGTTCATCTTGAAAAACACACATTAATAAAAACTCTGAGATGTTTTATCTTTATTTTTGTTTTGCAATTAACATACAAAACAGGAATTGGGGAACAATCATAATCCTATCTTTTCCTCAGTTGTTGAAAATTGAAATATATATTAATCATTATCTGATGAGTATGTAAAAAATAAGCATGTCAATTTTTATATAATTTAAAGTTTAATATCCTTACCACGGATTCATTGTACTTTTTAAAACAGTATTCATGGCTATAATTATATTCAAAGGAGCAGGTTTTCTTGCAGGCCTCACTATATACATAAAATTAACAGAAGTTTTTTTCATGCATTCATTCTATCATAAATATTACAAACAAATTTAATGAGAATTCACATAGCTGTCAGCCTCAGGAAAGAGCAATTTTAAAACCATATTTTGCAATTGGTATCTCTGACTACTTGCAAAAATAGAAAGGTAAATAACTATATGTCAACTATGAATTGGTTTATGATCAGATAGTTTAATAGTTATTACAAAGCTAGAAACATACACCATTGTAAAAAAAGACAAGGAGAGGAATAGGGGTTGTGATAATGTAAACTCACACTGTGGCTCTGAGAAAATATCAATTATTTGGGAATCTGGTTTTTTACTTCATATGCACATGGATTGTTAATAGCGCAAGTTCATGTAAAAATAGAAAGAACAGCTCTTATTCTGAATTCTCACTTTTGAGAAAATTGCTCCTACCACTTCAGAAAAGTGGGCCACATTCTATTATTAGCAACTTTATCCTGTGACGGGTATGGAGGAAAAGTTTAAAAAGTGATAGACATCTAACTTCTCAGACAGTGAGACTCAAAATAGGCAATCTATCACTTAACACGCTAAAATATAGGCTACACTATATTGTTTAACAATTGTTAATAGTAGAGCCACATCTTTATCTTCTGTATGGGGCCAAACCTTTTACTCCATATCAGAAGCATATCATCATTTATTTCTTTTTTTTTCCATTTTGGAATTTTAAATGCCCAAACTTATGTTTAATAGATCAAGTAAAATTTCCACAAATGACCATCAACAGGATACCAAATATCCTTAAAAAATAATCATATATATATATATATATATATATATATATATATATATATTATATCTCACTTTGGGTTGTTGGCTTATGATAAACTGGATGATTCTAAAGTATGTAAGTAAAATCAGAATAAAGTTTTTATTTATTTAATGCACAATTTGAGATAGATATGAAGGCTGGAATTTCGGTTTGTATAATTATTTGAATAAGATAATTTTCATTAAAATAGGACACATTAGAGAACACCTGTAAGCCATTTAAGTATAGATGACAAGGAAGTTGATCCTGGATAGTGAAACAAGAAGGAAAAGATGGGAGGACTCAGGGTGGACCCTTGTAAAAATTTGAACATTGAATTTCAAAATAAGGGAGAGTGAAGGTTAAAATACACTCCAAAACAAGCGAGAGGTAAGAGAAGAAATTAGAAAACATAAAGAAAAAAGTTAAAAAAGCATTTCAAGAAGGGATTCTGCAAAAGAGTTGAATGCTTTATTATTATTTGTTTAATCCTCAACTGATAACATGTTTATTGATTTCAGAGATAGGGAGAGAGAGAGAGAGAGAGAGAGAGAGAGAGAGAGAGAGAGAGAGAGAGAGAGAGAGAGAGAGAGAGAGAGATGTGAGAGAGAAATATTGATCTGTTGTCTTCTGACCAGGGATAAAACATGCAAGCTAGGAATGTGCCCTATACAGAAATTAAACCAACAACCAACAGAGCCACCAGCCAAGGCAAGAGATAAGTGCTTTTAAGAGGCCATTTAAAATAAGAATTGATCTTCTGCCGAATTTTTAATTGGATTGTTTGTTTGGTGTTGAGTTGTATGAGTTCTCTATATATTTTGGATTTTGTGTTGTTTGCAAGTATTTCCTTACATTCAGTTGGTTGACATTTTGTTCTGTTGGAAGTTTCTTTTGCTGTGCAGAAGCTTTTTAGTTTAATATGGTCCCATTTATTTATTTTTGTCTTTACTTCCCTTGCCTTTGGGGTCAAATTCATAAAATTCTCTTTGAAATCAAGATTCATAAATTTAGGATCTGAATAGACACTTCTCCCAAGAAGACATACAATGACCAATGGATATATTAAAAGATACTCAACTATGCTAGTATTGGGGAAATGTAAATAAAAATTATAATAATATGTCACCTCACCCCTGTTGCAATGGCAATTATCAACAAGACAAGTAATAAGTGTTGGAGAGGTTGTGGAGAAAAAGGAACCCTCGATAACTGCTCATGGAAATGTAAATCAGTACAGCCACTATGGAAAATAGTGTGGAGGTTCCTCAAAAAATTAAGAATAGAGTTACTGAATGACCCAGCAACATCACATTGGGTATCTACTTGAAAATTGTCAAAACATTTATTTGCAAAGATATATGCACCTCTGTGTTCACTGCAGTATTTTTCATGGTGGCAAAGATATAGAAACAACTGAAGAGTCTTTTATAGGTGACTGATATAGCAGATGTGGTACATATGTGCAATGGAATACTACTCAGCCATAAGAAAAGATGCAATACTGTACCACTGACTAAAGCATATGACCAATCTCAAAATTGGGAACTTTGAGAGATAACTACACAAGGTCATAGTTTTATAGAGACACTAAAGACCCAGTGCACAAATTCGTGCACAGGTGGGGTCCCTCCCAGCCAATTGGGACCATTTTACCCAGTCCCAATCAGGCTGGCCAGCAGAGGGGAAAGACCATAGGAGGTTGGCTGGCCATGGGAGGTTGGCTGGCCATGGGAGATTGGCTATGGGAGTGCAGTGACCACCACAGAGCAGCTCTTGCATTGAAAGTCTGCCCCCTGGTGTTCAGTGCACATCATAACTACCAGCCAGTCATCTGGTCATAATGGTTACTTAGGCTTTTATATATAGATAGATAGGTATAGGTATAGGTATAGGTATAGGTATAGATATATAGATAGAGATAGAGATAGAGATAGAGATAGAAATTAGATATAGATAGATATAGATAGTTCATTTAGAGACTCTCAATATAATAGTCACATTCAGTGTTTCAGAGCAAACCCAAATGAACCAATTGAGTAGCTAAATATCCAAGAGAGATGTGTCAATTTTTCAACATTTTGAAGAAAGTGGAATGTTTGGGTGGATTGGATTTAAATAGGAGAAGTCAGAGCTTCTCCGGTTTATCAGAAAGGAAGTGAAAATGTATGGAAATGTAGGTAAGATCCTATCTTTAGTCCAGGAAGACATTTTTCTTAAATGGCTTCAATTTTCTCTCTACAACAGGAAGGACAATGATAGCTATGTGGGAGGAAGAGGAAAAGGGACTGGACATTTCAGAAGACAAATGGCATTGAAACGGTCATTTAAGAGAGTGAGTTGGATTGAGGAACTTAGGGAGTATGGCAATGTCTAAGAACCAAGAGAAGTTGGTGATCATAAATTTTAGCCATTTTGTATGAGGCAGTGGATTTTGCTACAAAATTTTACTCATGATGAACTAAAAGTAAGATAAAATTGAAGAAAAAAATGATGAAATAGTGGAAGAAAATATTATCCTTTGAACTTATAAAGAACATCCTACTATTTCATTTAGGTGTTAAAATTAACAACTCTTTACTGTTAGATCCTCACAAATTTGTGAGATAATAACATTTCTATTTTACTATGGAGCCTATTGAAACCTTAAGAATTCCAAATTCTCATGAATTACCAAAAGTTGCATGGCTGACAAGAGGCAAAAGTCACTCAGTGCTCTTTACATCAGAACCATTTTCCAGTAATTCAATTAAAAAAATTCACTTAATCAAACTCCTATTTGCTTTATGGGATAGAGACAGTATAGCCTGATTAATCAGATTCATTCCCAGTAGTGATTATGGTAGAGGGGTAGCAATGACTGGATTTTAATCCCAAACTTCACAATGATTAATTACTTAACTTTAGAAAAGCTATTTAACCTCCATTTGTCTGTGCCTTTATATTTGGAATGAGGATTATCATAGTACATAATGGGGGGATTTAATTTTTTTTAAATCTTTATTGTTCAATTTATTAATTACATTGTCCCCCCCTTTTTTCCCTTATAGCTCCCCTCCACCCGGTACCCATCCCACCCTCTGCCCTCACCTCCCCCTCACTGTCCTCTCCCATAGTTGCATGGTTTTTGTCCAGTCTCTTACTGCACTTCCCATCCCCCTTTTCTCCCCAAGAATTGTCAGTCCATTCCCTCTCTATGTCCATGATTCTGTTATATTCACCAGTTTATCCTGTTCATTAGATTATTAATTCACATGATTTTTAGATTCATTGATAGATGTGTATTTGTTGTTCATAATTTATATTTTTACCTTTTTCTTCTTCCTCATCTTAAAGAATATCTTTCAGCATTTCATATAACATTGGTTTGGTAGTAACAAACTCCTTTAGCTTTTTCTTATCTGCGAAGCACTTTATATGACCTTCAATTCTGAATGATAGTTTTGCTGGAGAGAGTAATCTTGGTTGTAGATTCTTGCTGGTCATCACTTTGAATATTCCGTTTTTAAATATATTTTATTGATTTTTTTACAGAGAGCAAGGGAGAGGGATAGAAAGTTAGAAACATTGATGAGAGAGAAACATTGATCAGCTGCCTCTTGCACAGTCCCTACTGGGGAGGTGCCCGCAACCAAGGTACATGCCCTTGACCAGAATCGAACCCGGGACCCTTAAGTCTGAAGCTCAACGCTCTATCCACTGAGCCAAACCGGTTTCGGCATCACTTTGAATATTTCTTGCCACTCGCATCTGGCCTGCATCCTTTCTGTTGAGAAATCTGCTGACAATCATATGGGTGCTCCCTTATACGTAACTAACTGTTTTTCTCTTGCTGCTTTTAATATTCTCTCTTTATCTTTTGCTCTTGGCATTTTAATTATGCTGCGTCTTGGTATATTCCTCTTTAGATTCCTATATTTTGGGGTTCTGTGCACTTCTTGGGTTTTTAATTCAATTTCTTTCACCAGGTGGGGGAAGTTTTTGGTCACTATTTCTTCAAGTAGGTTTTCATTATCTTGCTCTCTCTCTTTTTTTGGCACCCCAATAATTCTGATGTTGGTATGCTTGAGGTTGTCCCAGAGGCCCCTTATACTATTTTCAATTATTTGGATTCTTTTGGCTTCTTGCTTTTCCAGCTGAGTGGATTTTGATTCTTTGTATATCAAATCTTTCACTTGGTTCTTGCGGTTGTCTGGACTGCTTTTAGGTCTTTGTATAACATTTTTTGTTTCAGTCAGTGTATGCTTAATTTCTAGTTGGTGCTTTTTCATTTCCTTGTAGGTATTGTTCATTTCCTCATAGTTCTCATTAAGTTCATCAGCCTTTTCTAGGAGCCTCTTGAAAAACCTTATTATTTGGTTTTGAACTCTGTCTAGTCATCTTTTTTTCCTCCATTTCTTTCACACCTGATTTCTTTCCATGTCTCTGCATGGTGGCTGCTTTCCTGAGTTGGTCGATTAGCTTTTTGTGGTAGATGTCCTCTAACAGACAGTGGCTCAGCCTCCCTAGTTACCTGAGGTGGGTACTTTTACTGCAATCCTTTATGGGTTGTACAGTATTTTTGAAGTTCAGCCCAGCTTGTTGTTAGCCCCAGGAGGGTTTGACCTCCAGGCCAATTGGCTGTGAAGGGAAACTGTGCTCAGTTTGGATGGGCGGGGTCTCCCAGCTGAGCAGGCAGCGTCAGCATCAGCTATGCTCTATGCAGCACACGGGTCTCTGTGTTAGGTTGTAATGGGTGCAGGCACCTCCAAGAGAAAGTCGCTGCTGGTCTCCACCTATTGCCAGACAACTCTGCCTCTCCCCAAATGAGTCTGCACACCCAAAGTCTCGCCCAGGGTTGTAAAACAAAGCAGTTCGGTGGTCTCCCGAATGAAGGAGCAAGTCACGAATCCACTCTGTGTGGTCGCACACTTCTGTCCCCAAGTTTACACGCAAACTGCTGTTCCAAGCTACGCAGCACTCTCCTCAAACTCGGAGACTTCAGCCACGCCCAGGTTTTAGCTTGCCTTTCCCGGACCTAGGACCTTGCGTGGGAGTGGGGAATCAGTGCAGTGGGACGGTTTGCCCTCCTCGTTGGAGAAAACCAGCCGGGTTTGCTTCTGCCCACCCTTTTCCGCTAGCGCATGCACGGCTCTGAACCTCTCTCCGCACATATCTTCAAGGCTGCGCACCACTGCTGCTCTGAGCCACAGTGTCCTATCTTTACTTTTATCTGTGGAATTTTCACTCAGCCAGCTTTCCGGTGATTCTGGATCATGTTTATTTTTTTGTTAAGTTGTAGTTTTGGAATTGTTGTCCGGGGCAGCAAAATAGGTGTTTACCTATGCCGCCATATCAGTTCCTCCGAGGGGATTTAATTTAATAAGACATTATTATAGAGTGCTTAGCTTAGTACCTGAACACTTACAGAGGATGCAGCAAATAACAGATATATTATGGTGATTATTTTTAGTTGTAGTATTTAAGACTGTTACCAATCAAAATGTTTTCATCATTTTTGACAAAAATAAAATCCTGAAAAATAAAAAGAAGATCTGTCAATATCTGTATTTGGAGAAATAACTTTTCCATAATGATTTATAAAGCATCTATGACATATCATACAGCCCACTGAGTACTAAGAGCTATTTATCAAATCAGTAAAATGAGACATATATATATATTATATGGGTTTCAGTCAACTTTGCTGGTTTGCCTTTCTCTGCTTTCAAATGTATTCAGGAATTCAAAATTGATTTGATGTACTGAAGCAGAAAATCATTAGTAAAGTATGTAAGTAAAGCTGGCAAATAATTTTCCATTCAGATGGGCACAAATGGAAAACATATCCACAAGTAATCAGTCTTTTGGTTCCTGAACCTAGTAAAGACCATAGCTAACATGAAAAATAATTAGAGGTGCTAAAATCCTCAAAGGAATTACAAAATGAAATCTCACTTATTTTGGAATTATTTTAAATTTTAAATTATCTACAAAATACTTCCACATATGTAATATGTGTATAAAACAAGTTGAAAGGAAAACTCAATTAGTTGGCTAGTTGGTGGATATTTTATAAACTAATTCATATTACATTTACAGACTACAGAGCATTGAATTTAAAATATTTTGCATTTAAAATAACAAATAAATATTCTCTTATTTAAAAATTTCCGTTTTGTTTTTTTTTCCCCAATTGCTTGTGACATAAGAAAGCCACTTTTGCACACAGAGAAGGTACCGTTTAGCTTGGGGCTTGATTTGGGCTGTTGGCTCACAAATTGGAAAGAACTGCAAGCACATTAGTTATAAGAAAAGAAAGAAGAGAATGTATTTAAATGATGAGCCTTCAGGCATATATAGCAGTATGTCTTAAGGCCATTCATTCTAAAATAAGACTTTAAAGATTGGGTAGTATCTGAATTTTTGTATCTGAACTTGTATCACTTAGATATGTGCAATAAATTCTTATGGTATCAGAATGGTTTTAAAGGAAATCATTACTGAATAGTCATAATTTCCTGTGACAAAATCTGTCGTGAAAAGATTTACATCAGGCAACTGTAGTTTGTTTTAACCACTGAATTATAGTCTATGGGACTTCAAATTAATATGTAATTTTTGTTTATACAGTTGATAGTCAAAGATTAAATGATTACACCATAGCAGTACAATATGCAGAAAATGACACCTTCTCATTAACTGTTGCTTACATTGCCAGAAATACCAAGGAAAAATATCACAGCTTATATAACATAGACTGCTTACATAATAATAAAATAAACAACAACATATTGAAAGTAAAGTTTGTGACATATACTTTCGGGTGCCAGAGTCATTACCCAGCAACACATTGTTGGAAAGCATCACTGCCTCACACCGGAAACAGGAGCTTTCGAGGAGGATTACATGTGCAGTCACTGTGAGCCGCCTGGCTTCCCATCACAGCTCCACCACCTACCAGCTGTTCTACTTTGGGCAAGTTTCTTACTCTTTTTAAGTCTAAATTTGTTCTGTGCAAACAGAAAAAAATGACACTTTCTTTGTCCATAGGGTTATTATAAGTAGTCAATAATAACAATAATACATAGTGACATTAAACTTGTTACATGCAAATTTTGGAGTCAGGCACAGCTTTAAATGTCTTAGATGGATGAATTTATGTAATTTGGAGAATCATGTAATTAGACGTTATTATTATCATCATTTCAAAGATGAAAATCTGGAATTGCAGGAGCCTGAATCACCCAAAACATAAACACATGAGAGGCATTTAGCAGAGCACTTAGTGACCCACCCCATCTGCAGCAGCCTGTTATTTTTCTTTCTGCCTTGTTAGTATCTGGTAAATTTTCTTGGTGGTCAATCATTAACTGGCAGCAAAATGACATCCCCCATATATAAAAAACTGTAAAGTGTTCCCTCTTTATAGCAAATTTCAAGCCTCCTTCCCAGCATGTTAAATAAAATCAGTTACAATAAACTAGTTACTAGATGATAGAACAAAAGCCTTAATTATGGATCGTTCAGAAATATATGCAAGGACTATTCATTGAGCACCAATTATATGACGATTAAATGTGAAAATCACTTAAACACCGGAATGTTTAATTTTTGAAGGTCAGGAGTGCATGAACTTCCAGGTAAGCCCCTCCATTAGAAGCCCCTCGTTCATATCTCCCACTCCAGGTTGGAAGTGAGAGAAGTAGAGAGAACTCAAGGGCATATTTATGCTTTATAACACACAGTTTGCAGATAAAACACTTGCACGTTATTTGGTATTTTCTATCTTATTCTCAAGTAACTAGGGTCTGTGTCTCCTATAAGAGACACAGGTTGCTTCCAGGTTTGACATCAGAGAGCTCTGGTTTTAAACCTCTATCCTGCTTTAAACATATCCCATCGACTTCCAATTGCAGGCTTTCTGACTCAAACACAGTGTTTAATTTCTTCAAGTCTACTTTCTTCAAAGTAGATGGTGATAATAATATTTAACTTATAAGGTTAACAAACATTTAATAAAATATTTTAACGTACTCCCCATAGTGCCCAATATAGAATGAGATGTAGCAAAAGGAAGAAATTCCTATTATTAGACTAAGAAGAGGATGCAACATGCAGGTGAAAGAAGTGATTCTTCTCCTATTTTCTGGAAATACTTGTCTAAAGGAGCTGAAAATATCCAATATTCTATGTTTTAATAGTCATTTGCCCCTTACATACTAACTAGTATAGCTGTGTAACACTTGTTTATAGAAGAAATAAAAGAATTGTTAAGCTTACTAGATAATTAATACTGTGAAATATCTTAAGATCATAAATATGTAATGTTTAAATGGTTACAAGTATATGTAGAGAAGGCATTTTAAATGAAATAAATAAAATGGCTTTTTCAATGAATTTTAATTATGTCATAATTTGGCATTTAAAATATAAAGAAATCTTCTGTTTATTTTTTATTAAATAACATTAGAATTGATTTTAGCCCACAGTTGTATGATTTGAAGTTTCTTTTTTATTCTTTATTTTTAAAAAGTGTGTTTATTTATCTATCTATTTATTTATTTATTTATTTATTTAAATATTTATTGTTCAGAGTATTGCATATGATCCTTTTTCCCCCTTGACTTCTTCTAGCCTGCTTCTGCCCCTACCCCACACTACACCACACTATCGTCTATGTCCATGGGTTATGCATATATGCATACAAGTTCTATTGTGACAAAGTTGTACTTCTCAATCTTTTTTAAAGAAATCACATACACAAAGAAAATTAACATGTAAATATTCCACACTGGATAAGCTGAGCAGGTTGCTCCTATAAAGTCTACTGATTGGGTTTTAGGTGGCCCCTCACCCTACCTAGTGTCCAAGGCCTGAAAGTACCAATATGTTTGGACAATTGAGACTTACGCACAATAGCCAGTGTAGCACTCATATGAACTACAGCACACAGTGGAAAACTCAATTTGAGAACACTGTGGAGCTTACTCATTGGCCTTATCCATTGTTTAGAAGCAGATATTTAATAATCAAATTTCTTTATTTCAACTATAGAAATTTAGAATAATATCTTTTTCAAGTCCAATTTAGATCCAATGTTTCATTCAATTGTTTAAACACAATGAAGAATAGCACAAATGCAATGCAACTGTGTTCTATTATGGTTTCTGGATGGTTCTGTCAATAACTGTGCAGGGTCTGATAGTTCATTCTACCTGCAATAAGATAGCCTGCCACAGATTCATGGACATAGGAGGCAGATTCCTTGGTTAGAGATAAAGGACTTTATTATTTTAGACACAAGTACTACAAAGACCTGCCTGTTTGTATCAGTTCCCCTTTAGCCCAAGACCCACAGGGCAGTTCCATGGACCCAGCTGGCAGCCATCAACATAGTGTTGCATGAAAGAAGAGGGGTCCGAGGCTTAGGAACACAAATCTTTGCTAATGTGTGGGAAGCATGCCCATCGTTCCTGTCTGTGTTCAAAGGCTACTCACTGTGAAAATATCCTAGCTAAATGGATAAAAACAAAAGGTAGTTGCTATCTCTGTTGGCAAGATACACAGAAAGTGCTAGAGACCCACAGGGGATTATATCACAACTGGTGCCAGCAGTCAAGGTGTCTTCATTTGATATTATGGCCAAACCATTTTATGTCTACACTTAAGTAAACAAGTACCAAATCAAATGCCTAGCTAGGAAAGTTACAAAGAGAGTAAATAAACCCGATGTGGCATGATAGAGAACAGATATTTATGATTTAAAAGTTATATAGTATTGTGTGATATAGAAATATTAGCTCATTTTAAAATGCCTCTAGGAGAGAGGACTATTGTATTTTCTCCATCTAACAAAGAAGGAAACTGAAGCCTTGAAAGGGTAACTGTACCAAGTCACATCATCCTATATAATAAAACAGTAATATGCAAATTGACTGTACCTTCCCTACACCCACAAGCCATGCCCACAAGCCAATCAGAGCAAGTATGCAAATTAACCCAACCAAGATGGCAGTTAATTTTCATATCTGTACAAATATGGCGTAGAAGAAAGCCAAACACTGCAGAAGGGAGCAAAGCTGCGGAGAAGTAAGCAAGCGGAGCTGAGGGGAGAAGGGAGGGAGCGAGGCAGAGGAGATGAGAGGAAGGGAAGCAGCAGAGAAGGAAGTGAGGCAGAGGAGATGGGAGCGAGGCAGCAGAGAAGAGAGGGAACTGTGCTCAGGCCGCAGGAAGCTCTATTCTTGCAGGACTCTTCCTGCAACAGGTCTCTAGTATATAATAAAAGGCTAATATATAAATTGTTCCCTCCAAAGGGAGTTCAACCAGGAGTTTGACCAATAGGCGGGGCCGGCCGGGCAGCTGCCTGTGGCCCCTCCCCTGGCCTGCAATGCCACTGATTCCCTCATCCTTTCTGCCCCCCTTGCCCCTATCCCGATCAGAGTGAGCAGGCTGGACCTCACCCATGCACAGGGCCTCTAGTATCTAATAAATAGAAGAGCCAGATTTCCAACTCAGGTAGTTGGGCTCTAGCTTCATTGATCTTCACTAAAACCCTCCTCTGACCATACAGCAGGAACTGTGGCAAACCGGTAACTTAGTGAATTAACACAGGCTTAAAATCACGTCACTCCCCTTCCCTTACTCCTTTTTTATTTTCTTCTTCCTTTTTTTTCCTTAACTGTATTTAAAAAAGAAAACATTTTTATTTTTATGAGATACCCCATTTCAATTCTTGATTTAAAGTTATGTTTTAATGGTGGAAATAATACATAAAAGTCAGAAACTACTTTCTTTTATCTTGAAGGAAAATAACTCTTTTGAGTTATTACCTGACTGGTGTGTATACTACTCGTGGAAACGAGGCGTAGCAAATAAGGGAATTTCTCAGGTGCTAGGTAAGTTGGATTTTTCTGAAACATAAAACAAGATATTTTGTTGGCAGAGCCTTCAGGAGAAGGCAGAATGTGCTTATTTGAATCAAGCATTCTAATGGAATATCTTTTTTTTCTGTAACAAATGTGGAGTATAGCAGAAAAACCAATTAATACTGACTCATATTTCTTTGAACTCATTGGTAAAGTATAGAGGAAGGAGAAAGAAATATAGCAAAAAAGATTTTCAACCTCAACCAAGTTTATGTGGCCTGCATATACTTCATAAGCTCTGCTCCTAGCCAAGCAAATGATCTGATATTAATACCTGCCATACAGAAAAGCAATCTTGTCTTTTAACAATGCCCTTTCTAGCTCTAGAGTTCAATTCTTCCTTCACACATTAAGACACTGTCAAAAAATTATAATGACTAATGCAAGGTTGAATTTTAGCACTCCTTGTTAAATCCGTTTCCGAAGCATGTAGTTTCATTTTCATTTTATAGAAGTTCTCTTTAGTCACAGAAAAAAAGGAAAAAAAAAAGATCCAGGTTTTAGTAGTTTAAAAAAATTAAAGTTATCTGATATTCTACTTGAGAACATATATTCAATTATTTAAAACAGTTTTAATATATATTACATTGGGTTCTAATAAAAAATCAGACTTGTCATTTGGTTTGAATGATGTATTACAAAATTAACTTTGCTATTCGCCAAATGAAAATCAATTTCATCAGATTTTCTGCTGGAAACAAACAAACAAAAAAGAATGTTTCTCAAGGACAAGTACCCCTTTCCCACCTTTAAAGAGCCAAAAGAGAACACTGGTAAGGCATTGAACCGGATTAAGACATCACTCAGATTTGGTTTTTAGGTTTCTTAAGCTATGTTATTTACCCCATGCCTACCCATCACATTGCGCATACCTTCAAGCTTTTTTTCTATCTCTGTTACTAAAATTAATTTTTAGAAATATTTTCATTGGGTTAGAGAAGTTTATAGGTGGAATGAGACATGCATCATCTCCCCTCTCCTAACTCTATCCTTAGAAAATTATAGTAGTTTGAATTAAAATACTATTCAAGACTAGAGGCACGAACATTTCAGCTCCTAACTCATCTTCCATGTACTCTACCCTATCTAGTGCACATCAGATGTGGAGAGCTTAGCTTGATTTATAGCACTTAAAGTTTTCTGCAAATTTTGTAACAAAATAAATGGTACTTTTACAGAAACAATAATCATGAGGGAATAGAAATGGGACTTTCTTAGAGAGTGAAATGTAGAGCTTATGGGCTCCTAAATTACAATAAGGGCTTTTAGTCTCCGACAAGTATGAGTAATAGCAACTTAGGGAGGTATCACTGCTTTGAGTCCATTTGTCATAATAGACATGCCTTTGAAAATAGCATATATTCAAAATCCTAGCAGAGTGTGGATTCTGCGAGGTTGAAGGAGTCCAGACTGTGACTTTTCTGTCTTTTTTAGACCTACAGACTGGTGAGGGAGTCGGGGTAGGATTTACCGCTGGTGACTATACCTTGATATCCATATTCATAAAAGGAAATTTTTAGTCATGCTACTATAATATATGTCTGATTTTTTTTCTTGTTAACTGAATATCAGACTAGGTATGTTGTATTTTTTAAAATATGCAAAGCCTAAGATAAATACAAAAGGCCAAATCTTACAAAAAAATAGAAAATAATACATTTCTTGTAAAAATAAATATATGATATTATTAATATTTAGAATTATCTCCATTGATACTATAGTTAGAAAGCAACCATTAGGGGAAAAAACAATGAAAAATAGGTGTAACAAAATATGAAACTGTAATTTTCAATTTTAAAGTTCCAATGGGATTTGTTTTAGAGTGCACATAAAATAAGTGGTAGCACTGTTGAAAGCACTAAACTGCCAATTGAAAAACTACACATGTGGAGCCAATAAACATTGAGATCTGAAAGCTTTCAATTTCCTCCTCTGTGTCAGGCATCACCATGATCCTTCACCTGCCAAACCCAGCAGGGGGGCTCACAGGAGGAAGGTACAGAAGGAAGGGCCCATTCACAGGAAGAAAGAGGAAAAAAGCATTTTCAAAATGATAAAAATTAATGATGAAAAGTACATTTATTTGCTAAAGAAATTTGAATTTGATATTAATATTCAAGGGAGTTGATTTTTTTTAATATTTCTTGTGTCTAAATTCACCAAATTAAAGTCTCCCCCTTCAGCCCACCAAGGAGTCATCATGTTACCTAGGCAGACAAAGGTTCCCTGATGAAGGGAATAAATGCTATGATAATACAATAAGTGTGACATTTTTATATGAAATATAGAAAAGGGGACCTGGCTTTTAAAATTAGGCATTAGAAATGCCAAACAATCTTTATCCTTTGTCTTAGGATCAATGGTCGGCAAACTCTGATTGGTCAACAGAGCCAAATATCAACAGTACAACGACTGAAATTTCTTTTGAGAGCCAAATTTTTTACACTTAAACTTTTTCTAACACCACTTCTTCAAACTATACTTGCCCAGGCCATGTTATTTTGTAAAAGAGCTACACTCAAGGGGCCAAAGAGCCACATATGGCTCGGGAGCTGCAGTTTGCTGACCACTGCCTTAGGTTTTTCTTCTTAATAATTCTTAAGTGTGAATTTATCCTGTCCATGACACCAGATTGGGTTCAGGGTTACTACTGCTGTAGCACTACATGGAGACTCATAAGGAGGGAGATTCTGCAGATCCTTCTCCCCATGCATCTGCATGTAACAGTTTGTGGAGTTAAATATGGGGTGGGCAAAAGTGGGTTTACAGTTGTGAGTACATGAAACAGATTTATTCTTGTATTACGTATTAACTCGAGGCCCAGTGTATGAAATTTGTGCATGGGTAGGGTCCCTGGGCCTGGCCAATGATCAGGACCAACCAGGTTCCTCACCTCCCCACCTCCCTGTCTTCCCGCCTCCTCCTTCCCTCACTGCTTGTGCCCCACCACCACACAGTTTCTTCACCTCCCTGCTTCCCCACCTCCTCCTTCCCTGATACCCTCCACCCCCGCCATTGCTGCTGATCACCCGCCATGTTCCATGCCACCCCCTGATGGTCAGCACAAATCATACCAAGTGATCGAACTCCTGGCCTCTGGTCAAACTCCCAAGGTGACACTGCATATTAGCCTTTTATATATAAAGGTTAATCATTGTATTATTATTTATTATTATTATTAACCTTATTTTGCCCACCTTTATATATCTCTAATGACTTCTCACTGCAGGTAGTTCTCCCATTCGAGAGACAACCCTAGAACCCTGCTTCTGTGGGGGTATGAGGAACCCTTCATAAGAGAAAAAAATCTAAGAATTTATTTTGCACACTGATTAAGAAACAATTGGACCCCTTGTTAGCTGGTGAAGAGGAACATTTTGAGGTATCTTGCTGAACCTGCTTGGATTTTTCAGGCGCAATCATTCAGAGATGTGGCTCTGCTATTTGAAAGGTAAAATCATATAAGTATCTCAAAGTAAAGCACATTACATTGATTTCTACCACACAATGAAGCAACTGTTGTGTTTTTCCTTACATCATAGATATACAGACTTGATGTTGTAAATATCGATCTTCTTTTAAATTCAACCTTCCTAGGAATCATATCTTTCCCTGGAAGCCACTAAACTCAGACTTCTTTTCATCAGTGACTAACAAGCACACAAGCTTTTTCTGTGTCTGGTACTAAATGAATGTGTTGAAAAATCACTGAATGTTAAAGCTTAACTGCATAGTATGTACATTTCTGACATAAAGGAAGTGGGGGAAACACACACACACAGGTCAAATCCAGGAGGATACAAATTCACTTTTTGTAACCAGAGATTAAAACTGAATTGATGCAGAATAACTGACCGTATCTTGAAGAGCAAGAAATTTATCTTCAAGGATAATCTTCATAACTATCATTTTTTGTACTTTAAAAAAATGATTAGCTAGACATTTTAGTGACAAATGCATATTATTGCTAAACATTAAGTTAAATAGTGTTACTAAATTATATTTTGAAATAATTCATTCTATTAAGTTTATTTTACCATGCACAATCAATTTTAATCTTAAATACATACATATATAATTTTAGCAAAAAAATTTAAAGGCTCTAGGGTTACTGATGCATGCAATTCAGTGTTTTAGCTGGTCTAGATACATTTCACAAAATATTTAAAAGAGCAAATTTTTTATTCTGAAGATGGTGACTGGCAGGAAGGTGGGGAGGGAGAGAGTGTGAGAGAGTGAGGGAGTGATTGAGGAGTGTGTGGAGTGTGTGTGTATGAGCTAGGGACAGTTAGATCCTGCAGATCTTTCAAAGGGCTGACAAACTGGGCAGTCTTAGATGGTGGAGCCCCCACTGCCACCACTGACACTCTGGGGATGGCCAGCGTGGGTACAGAGATCACGCCATATTGAAAAACAGATTCGTGTGGGACTAGAATCCTGGCCTTAGCACCACCCGGTCTGGTCTCAGACACAAACCAGGACACTGCAACCACTGGAGTCAGAGACCTGTGACCACAGCTGCAGACCCACAGACACCAAGAATCCAGACATCCCAGCCGCAGATTTCTGTGAGTCACAGAGCACATCCCTCTTCCTGCAGGCTCATGGTGTTGCCACAGGAACTGTTAGACCTGCATCTCACAAAGGGCCACAGGGCCACTATAGAAATTTGAGCCTGGGCGCACACAGGGTCACAGTACTGCTATAGAAATTTGAGCCTGGGCATGCGCGGACACTGGGAATTTGTTCCCCACAACACAATCGGACAACCAAACCCCACAGGCACACAGGCAGCAACGTCACCTGACTTCAATTCTGGGCAAGTGCACAGGAAAGTCTGTTTGCCACAGTGCGGGAGTGGACTTCCTGCCCACATAGTGCTACTGTGCAATCTGTTCCCCCAAGCAGACTGGGACCCTGATTCTCCAGGTGAGGGAGAGGCAGCACTGAGTACCAGAGACTTGACTCTGTTTCTCATAGCATGTGCCTGTGATCCCTGATTCCCAGTGCATTCACAATAAGAGCCAGTGACTCCAACTCTTGGTGCATGCACACACAGGGACCCTGATTCTTGGCCCAAGACCACAGCAAGCAACAGAGACTCTGATATTCTATTCTTGGTGTGGGCACAGGGGAACTCTGACTCCTAGCACATGCTAGGGTACTCTGATTTTTGACACATACCAGTGGGGTGTCTGTTTCAGCATGGCACAGGTGGGGTCCAAGTTTCTAGTTGTGCACATAAAGCCACACTGAATGCTGGTGACTCTGATCCTGGGTGAGTGTGGCTCCCACCAACCACAGCAACCACACATCTTGGTGTCAGAGCTCTTCAGTGACACTCAGGTGGTGTAACACTCCCACTGAACATGGCCCCGACCCATGAAACTTGATGTTTGAACCTTCTGGTGATAGTCAGAATTGGAACACAACACAATCCTCAGAGGAAAGAAAATGGAGTCACCGAGAAAGGAAATAAGTGAAATAGAAGCATGCAACATGACAGAAAAAGAATTCAGAGTAATGGTTGTACAGTTCATACATGGCATAGATGAGAAAAATCAACAATCTATGCAAAAGTCAGGAAGAAATCAAAAGTGATATAGCTACAATAAAAAACACCATGGAAGGTTTCAACAGTAGACTAGAAGAAGCAGAGGACTGAATGAGTGAATTAGAAGATAAGGTAGAGAAACAAGTTTAATCTGAACAGCAACTAGAGAAAGAAATTAAAAAGCAGGAGGAGAGCCTAAGGGAGTTTTGGGAGAACATGAAATGAAGTAACATACATATAATAAGGCTGCCAGAAGTACAAGAAGAGCATCAAGGATTAGAAAATCTATTTGAAGAAATAATGAGAGAAAACTTCCCAGATATGGGGAAGAAAAAAGTGCACAGTGTCTCAAGCAAGATGAATCCCAAAAGACTCACATCAAGACAAATCATAATTACAATGGCAAATGTTATCAATAAAGATAGAATTTTAAAGGCTGTAAGAAAGAGACAGAAAGTTACCTACAAAGGATCCCCCATCAGATTATCAAATGATTTCTCAACAGAAATACATCCAGCGAGAAGGGAACGGAAGGAGGTATACAAAGTGATGCAAAGCAAAGGACTGAATCCAAGGATACTCTATCCAGAAAGACTATCAATCACAATTGAAGGGGAAATCAGGAGCTTTGCAGACAAAAAAAAAAGGCTAAGAGAGTTTATCACTACCAAGCCAGCAATGCAAGAAATGCTAAAGGGAATGCTATAAAAGAAAAAAAAATAGAAAGGGAGGAAGGAACACAGACATAAAATACAGAAATTGCTACAAACAAGTTCCTCTCAATAATAACATTAAACATAAATGGATTAAATGCTCCAATCAAAAGACATCGAGGAAGTGAATGGGTAAGAAAACATGACCCATATTAATGCTGTCTATAGGAGACCCATATCAGTACAAGGGACTCACACAGACTGAAAGTGAAGGGATGGAAAAATATCTATCAGGCAAATAGAAATGAAAAAAAAAAGCTGGGATAGTAATACTTACATCTGACAAAATAGACTTCAAAGTAAAGACCATAACAAGAGATAATAAAGGCCACCTCAAAATTCTAAAGGGATTGATACAACAAGAGGATATAACTCTGGTAAACATTTATGCACCCAATGCAGGAGCACCCAAATATATATATATATATATATATATATATATATATATATATATATATATACACAAAACTTCTGAAATGTATCAGGGGATAGATTGACAGCAACAAAATCATAGCAGGAGACTTTAATACCCCATTAACATCACTGGATAAATCCTCTGGACAAAAAAAAAATAGCATAGAAACATCAATATTAAACGGATCACTGGATCAGATGGAATTGACATCTTTAGAACAGTCCACCCCAAAACTACAAAATATTCATTCTTCTCAAATGCACATGAGACATTTTCAAAGATAGACCACATATTGGGACACAGGCAAAGCCTCTCCAAATTCAAGAGGATTGAAATCATATCAGAATGGCATAAAATTAGAAATCAATTACAGTAAAAAAATCACAAAAATTCAAACACTTGGAGGCTGAATAGCACACTATTAAACAATGAGTGAGTTACCAAAGAAATTAAAGAAGAAATAAAACATATCCTGGAATCAAACAACAATGAAAACACAACAATCCAAAATCTTTGGGACACAGTGAAAGCAGTCCTGAGAAGGAAGTTCATAGCATTGAAGGCTACCTAAAAAAAAAGTAAAAGAAAAAAAAAAGAAAAGAAAAGAAAAGAAAAACTGGTAATAAACCATCTAACTCTGCAACTTGAAGAATTAGAAATAACATAACAAGGAAAGCCCAATGTAATCAGAGGAAAGAAAATATTAAATATCAGAGCAGAAATAAATGACATAGAGACCAAAAAAAAAAAAAAAACAAAAAAAACAAAAACAAAAAACAAACGAACAAACAAACAAACAAAAAACCCAGAAACAAAACCAAAAAAATCAATGAAACCAAGAGCTGGTTCTTTTTTTTATCTCTTTTTTTTCTTTATTGTTCAGTTTATTAATTACATTGTTTCCCCTTTTTTATCCCCCTATATCTCCCCTCCACCCTGTACCTATCCCACCCTCCACCCTCACCTCCCCCTCCCCAGTGTCCTCTCCCATTGTTGCAAGATTTTTGTCCAATCTCTTGCTGTACTTCCCACAACCCTTTTCTCCCCAAGATCAGTCCATTCCCTCTCTATGTCCATGTTTCTGTTATAGTCACCAGTTTATCTTGTTCATCAGCCTATCAATTCACTTGATTTTTATGTTCATTTGTTGATAGATGTGTATTTGTTATTCATAATTTATATTTTTACCTTTTTCTTCTTCCTCTTCTTAAAGAATATCTTTCAGCATTTCATATAATACTGGTTTGTGGTGATGAACTCCTTTAGCTTTTTCTTATCTGCGAAGCACTTTATCTGATCCTCAATTCTGAATGATAGCTTTGCTGGACAGAGTAATCTTGGTTGTAGATTCTTGCTATTCATTATTTTGAATATTTCTTTCCACTCGTGTCTGGCCTGCATCATTTCTGTTGAGAAATCCGCTGACAGTCGTATGGGTGCTCCCCTGTAAGTAACCAACTGTTTTTCTCTTGCTGCTTTTAATATTCTCTCTTTATATTTTGCTCTTGGCATTTTAATTATGATATATCTTGGTGTGGTCCTCTTTAGATTCCTATATTTTGGCGTTCTGTGTACTTCTTGGGCTTTTAAGTCAGTTTCTTTCACCAGGTGGGGGAAGTTTTCAGTCACTATTTCTTCAAGTAGGTTTTCATTAACTTGCTCTCTCTTTTTCTGGCACCCCAATAATTCGGATGTTGGCATGCTTGAGGTTGTCCCAGAGGCCCCTTACTCTATCTTCAATTATCTGAATTCTTTTTGTTTCTTGCTTTTCCAGCCAAGTGGATTTTGCTTCTTTGTATTTCAAATCTTTGACTTGGTTCTTGTGGCCCTCTGGACTGCTTTTAGGACTTTGTGTAATATTTTTTATTTCAGTCTGTGTATGCTTGATTTCTAGTTGGTCCTTTTTTTTATCCGTGAGGGTCTGGTTCATATCCTCAGAGGTCTTGTTCATTTCCTTGAGGGTCTCGTTCATTTCCTTGAGGTTCTCATTCATTTCCTTGTAATTCTCATTCATATCCTGGTTGGTCTTGTTTATTTCCTGGTAATTCTCATTAAGTTGATCGGCCTTTTGTAGGAGCCTCTTGAAAAGCCTTATAACCGTGGTTTTGAACTCTATGTCTTGTCATCTTTTCTCCTCATTTCTTTCACACCTGATTTCTTTCCATATCTCTGCATGGTGGCTGCTTTATGTGGTAGATATCCTCAAAGGGACAGTGTCTCAGCCTCCCCAGTTACCCGAGGTGGGTACTCTTACTGCAATCCTTTATGGGTTGTATTCACTATTTTTGAATTTAAACCCAGCTTGTTGTTGTTAGCCCTAGGAGGGTTTGACCTCCAGGCCAATTGGCTGTGAAGGGAGACTGTGTTCCGGTTGGATGGGCCGAGTCTCTGAGCTGCGCAGGCAGCGTCAGCGTCAGCTGCGTCCTATGTGGCGCTCGCGTGAGGGTCTGTGTTGAATGGGGATGGCTGCAGACACCTCCAAGAGAAAGCCGCTAGTCTCTTCCCCTTGCCAGACAACTCTGCCTTTCCCCAAATGTGCCTGCACACCAAACGTCTAGCCCAAGGTTGTAAAATAGATGGTTTCCGGAACCAGGAGACAAGTTTCCAGGGGGCAAGTCGCTGGTTTGCGCGACCCTTGCGACTAGGAGCCTCTGCCGCGCCCCGCTTCCAGGGTGCGTCCCCTGGACGTCAGACCTCGCCTGGCACTGGGGAGTCCATGTAGTGGGACGTCTCCGCCCTCCCCGTAGGAGAAATCCGGCCGGGGGTGCTGCTTCAGCCCCAGCCCGCTCGCGCTCGACCAGGACGGCTCCTAACCTGTTTCCGTCTGAAAGGCTGCGCTCCTGCCGCTCCTGAGTCTCAGTGTCCCACCTTTACTCTTATTAGTGGAGTTTTCATTCAGCCAGCTTTCCGGTGATTCAGGGTGCTGTCTGTTCTGCTGTTATGTGGTAGTTCTTAAATCATTGCGCAGGGCAGAACAATAGGTGTTTACCTATGCTGCCATCTTGGTGCTCCCCCAAGAGCTGGTTCTTTTAAAGGATAAACAAGATTGATCAATCTCTAGCCAGGCTAACCAAGAAGCAAAGAAAGAGGACCTAAACAAACAAACTCAGAAATGAAAGAAATGAAATGACAACGGACCCCACAGAAATACGAAGAATCGTAAAAAAGTATATATATATATATATATATATATATATATATATATGTACAACTCTATTACAACAAACTGGTCAACCTAGAAGAAATGGACATATTCCTAGAAAAATATGACGTTCTAAAACTCAACGAGGAGCAATAAAAAATCTGAATAGGCAGATAACTACGGAGGAAATTGAAGCAGTAATAAACAAACAAAAGCCCTGGACCAGACGGCTTTTATCAAACATTTAAAGAAGAAATTAAACCTGTGTTCCTCAAAAAAATTCAAGAGGGAAGGAGCACTTCCAAGCTCTTTCTATGAAGCCAGCATTACCCTAATCCCAAAACCAGGAAAAGACAATAGAAAGAATGAGAACTATAGGCCAATACCCTTGTGAGTATAGATACCAAAATTCTTAACAAAATTCTAGCAAATAGAATCCAGCATTACATTAGAAAGATCATACACCATGACCAAGTGGAATTTATCCCAGGATGCAAGGATTGTACAACATCCACAAATCAATAAATGTGATACACCACATAACCAAACTGAGAGATAAAAACCATATAATCATATCCATTGATGCAGAAAAAAACATTTGACAAAATCCAACACTCTTTCTTGGTAAAAAAAAAAAAATCCCAGTAAGGTGGGTATAGAAAGATCATACCTCAAAATAATAAAAGCCATATGTGACAAACCCACAGCCAGCATCATACTCAATGGACAAAAACTAAAACCATTTTCCCTAAGAAGAGGAACAAGACAGGGATGACCACTCTCACCACTCCCCTTTGACATAGTACTGGAAGTACTAGCCATTATGATCACACAAGAAGAAAAAAAAGGCATCCAAATTGGAAAAGAAGAAGTAAAAATGTCTTTATTTGCAGATAAGATGACATGATATTGTACATAGAAAACCCCAAAGACTCCATCAAAAAACGACTAGACTTAATAAATGAATTTGGCAATGTAGCAGGATACAAAATTAACACCCAGAAGTCTATGACTTTTCTACACATGAATAATGAACTCACAGAAAGAGAAATTTTAAAAGCAATTCCATTTACCTTTGAACCAAAAAAATTAAGATACCTAGGAATAAACTTAACTAAGGAGACAAAGGACTTGTATTCAGAAAATTTCAGGACACTAAAAAACGAGATAAAGGAAGACATGAACAAATGAAAGAATATACCATATTCATGGATTAGTAGAATCAACCTTATTAAAATGTCCATTCTACCCAAAGCAATCTATAAATTCAATGCAATCCCCATTAAAATACCAATGGCGTACTTCAAAGACCTTGAACAAATTCTCCAAAAGTTTACCTGGAATAAGAAAAGACCCCGCATAGCTGCAGCAATCTTGAGAAAGACCAATGTTGGTGGGATCACAATACCAGATACCAAGCTAAACTACAAAGCTCTGTTCTCAAAACTGCCTGGTACTGGCATAAGGACTGACATATAGACCAGTGGAATAGAACAGAGAACCCAGAGATAGACAAGCCAGTATCTCAATTAATATTTGACAAATGAGGCATGAACATACAATGGAGACAAAACAATCTCTTCAATAAATGGTATTGGGAAAACTGGACAGATACTTGCAAAAAAATGAAACTAGACCACCAACTTAAACCATACACAAAAATGAACTCAAAATGGATAAAGGACTTAAATGTAAGATGGGAAACCATAAAAATCTTAGAAGAAGACATAGGCAAGAAAATAGCAGACATTTGTCATAGCAATATCTTCACCGACACAGCTCCTAGGGCAATGGAAACGAAAAAGAAAATAAGTAAATCTGACTACATCAAAATAAAAAGCTTCTGCACAGCAAAAGAAACCATCAACAAAACAACAAGAAATCCCACTGCATGAGAAAACATATTTGCCAATGTTATCTCCAATAAGGGTTTAATTTCCAACATTTACAAGGAACTCATACAACTTAACAAAAGGAAAATAAACAATCCAGTAAAAAAATGAGCAACTCACCTAAATAGACACTTTTCAAAAGAGGACATTCAGAAAGCGAAGAGACATATGCAAACATGCTCACAGTCACTAATTATCCAAGAATGCAAATCAAAACAACATTGAGGCACCATCTCACACCTTACAGAATGGCCATCATCAACAAATCAGCAAATGACAAGTGCTGGAGAGGATGCAGAGAAAAGGAACCCTTCTTCACTTCTGGTGGGAATGCATATTGGTACAGCCTTTGTAAAAAACAATGTGACGTTTCCTCAAAAAATTAAAAATGGAACTGCCATTTGACCCAGTAATACCACTGCTAGGAATATATCCCAAGGAAACAGAAACAACAATCAGAAAGGATATATATATACACCACTATGTTCACAGCAGCACAATTTACAATAGCTAAGATTTGGAAATAGCCAAAATGCCCATCAACAGATGAATACATTAGAAAACAGTGGTACATTTGCATAGTGGAATACTATGCTGCTGTAAAAAAAGAAAGAATTCTTACCATTTGCAACAACATGGATGAATCTGGAGAGCATTATAATAAGACAGTCAGTGAAAGGTAAATACCTCATGATCTCACTCATTTATGGATAATAAAGAATATTACAAACTGTTGAACAAAAATAGACAGAGGCAAAGAAGCATCGAATAGACTGCCAAATTACAGCAGGAACTTAGGGAGGGTTGGGGGGTGGTAAGAGATCAGCTAAAGGACTTGTATGCAAGCATATAAGCACAACCAAGACACTGGCGGCAGCGGAATGAAGGGAAGTGTCTAAGGAAGGCTGAGGGAAGGTCAGTGGGAAAAAAGAAAAGAGACATATGTACTACTATTTGTAATAGTAGGCAATAAAATTTAAAAGATAAATAAGAGAGTAAAGTTTTAATTTCTGGTTATAATCTATACACATCATAAATGCATTGTCCTTAAAATAGTTCCTCCTTCTTTTAGGCATCGCTGTCCATTTAATAGAACTTTACTAGCAAGTATTCGGATGTCAACATAATCCATTTGTCAAGTACGGCAAAGAAACCCAGAATTCCATGACCCACACCCACACACATTCCTTCGACTGAGAGTCTATGAGTAACAATAATAATGATACATAACACAACCTTACTTCTTTTCTTTCATTACCACCTATCATTGCAATATACAAAATGCTGGCTCCCAGTAAGCCTGCTCCTGAAACTTTTATCTCTGCTCTCTGCCTCTTAATAGCAAATACTGCTGCATTAGTGTACAGCACCTTTATGTGGCTGCTCCTTCTGCAAAGCACGGCCCATCATTTCCCTGGAGAGACTGGATCATGAGACGGGTGAGATACTCAGTTACCAACAAATGCATGAAACACATCAAAGTTTTAGAATTTATTCTGTTGTTATACCAATAACTATCTTCAGGACATATACTCACTTAGGAAAGAAAACAGGACAGACAAAGGCTACTTTTGTTTATTTAAATTCAGAAGACAGTTATGCATTATTACTCTGTGGATTTAGAATATGATAATGTGAATAGGGAATTCAGAAAGAAAAGTTTGTGCATAGTTTATAAATTTAGAGACATGCAAATGTCCTTATTATTATGTTGCCTGGTAATATAAAAACTAAGGTTTGGTTGCACCTTTTAACCTAACTAAATGTGCTTAAAATATTTTACTTGCTTAGAGCTTCTCTAGTAAATTGGAAGGATGATCATTTCCATTTCACAAAATCAAACACTGATTTCCAGAAAGCTTATATATTTAAGAGTTGAGCACTGCCTTTTGGGTTCTCTGTACATACTTTCAAAATTTACAAGGGGCCCAAAATTAATTTTACAGACCCATCTTCTAGCAACCAATGTGTTTGTTTTATGTTCTATAATACCACACTAAGCTAAAAAGTAATGTTATGTAATCTCTGCATAAACCATAAATTTCTCTCTTATTCTGAAAGCAAAGGTTACAGATTTGTATATTGTACTTCAGTTTATCTTGATTACTCAAAAAGTAAAAGCATTATAAGTTCTTAATTATTAAAAAGAAACTGCTAAATATATTCCAAATGTAAATATTCTTTTCATATTTATAAATGTATGCATTTATACATATAATTCATTTTAATGTAGAGATGCAATCTTATATTCACAGTTGTCTAATTATAATACTAGAATAGAGTGAATTGGGGGTTCAGTGTATTCTTTTTCTTTGATTCATTTTTTTTTTACAAGTTGAAACCATGATTATAGGTTAAGAATCACACCAATTGTTCTAATTCCTTTTCCTATGCATTAAGATATGCTGGTTTTGATATCCATGCTTTTTGTTATATATCAACTTAAGTATTTCATTTCTTTTCTTATGTTGATAATAATGAAGTTAATGGAGCTAAAATTATATTAACCGTTTCTGAATTGTCTCTTTATGTCAATACTTTATATGCCTGAGATTATTGAATTGTGATCTCTTGATTCATAGATCAACACTCTTCCATGCCAGCTGAGATATGTAGATTTTTAAATAATTTAATTCAATTTATTTGAACTATAATTTTGTGAAGAAGGCAAAATATTTAATATGTTTATTTATACAGCTGATAATATGAGGAGCAAAAACATTAGATGCCATTCCAGGGTATAATAGCAAAGTGAAGAATAGATCATTTTATTTAACACCCATCTTTTTGTGGATTAAATTGTTTAGTTAAATTAAATAAATGAATAATATTAATAGTGGCCACAAAAGAAGTGCAGTGTAAATTTTTCTTTCTGAATTTTTACATTTGATAGAAACAGTTATTTTAAGTAAAAATACAAAATAACATAAATTTCATGATATAAAGTAAGAAGTAATCAAGTATACCTCAAAAAATAATAATATTAGTTTAATTTTTAAAGGAAAAATGTACCTTACTTTGCATCTTTTACTGTTTAACTATTAAACACTAGAGGGCTGGTGCATGAAATTCATGCATGGATGTGTGGGTCCCTCAACCCAGCCTGCACCCTCTCCAATCTGAGACCCCTTGAGGTATATCTGACTGCCTGTTTAGGCAGGACTGCTGGCTCCCAACTGCTCACCTGCCTGCCTTCCTGATTGTCCCTAACCATTTCTGCCTGCCAGCCTGATCACCCCCTAACCACTCCCCTGACAGCCTGATTGATGCCTAACTGTTCCCCTGCCAGCTTGTTTGCCCCTCACTGCCCATTCCTGCAGGCTTGGTTACCCGTAATTATTCTCCCCTACAGGACTGCTCTCCCACAACTGCTCTCTCTTGCTGGCTTAGTCACCCCTAACTTCCCTCCCCTACAGGCTTGACCATCCCAAACTGCCCTCCCATGCAGGCCTCGTCCCTCCCAACTTCCCTCCCCTGCTGGCCATCTTGTGTCCACTTGGGGGCAGCCATCTTGTATGTTGGAGTGATGGTCAACTTGCATATTACTCTTTTATTAGGTATGATTAATAAAAATTTCAATTGTAACATAGAATAAAATGATTGAAGCACTTTAAATTCTATTATTTCATGTTCAAAGTCTCTGTGTTTATTTTAAGACTGCTGAAGGACCACAGGGATTGGAGACATGATGTGTACTCATAGTGAACTTGCTAATTCTAAATTATTGCACACTTACTCTTGGAATAAATGCCTATAGCTGATTATTGCTGTATTGAGGGTAATTATATAAATGGGAATTCTAGAAATAGATTCCTTCTAGAATTTAAAGTTTATTAGAGTCATAAACATTACTAATTTGATATTACATGTGTATTATTAAAACTGAAAAGTAACCACAGCAATTATTTACAACTTGGATTATTAGAAAAATTCCCCATTGAGAATTCTATCATCAATTTGTTTAGAATTAGAATAGGGTGATAACAAAAGCACAGAGAGATTTAGTCAGTTTTATTATTATTTTAAAATTATTTACAGATTCTGTACACACTTATTGCTTATATCTAGGTAGATGGATCCCATCATCCCACACTTGGTAAATTTCATTCTTTGTACAAAGAACTCAAATTTTATTGTAAAATGTCATGCATAATTTTAGATTGAAAGCTTTTCAATTTTGTATTACGAGGAGCTCAGATTCAGAACTTCATCCTATCAATTAGGATATTCATACTATATGTTTCAGGATTCTACATATTATATGGAGATTTGAATGTAAACATTAAAGTTGTATGCTAACATTATTTTCTATTTACACTATGAGTTAAAGAGTTAAATTTGCATAAACACCAAATTAAATAACTGTTCAATTTTCCAAATTTACATTTTCTGGATAGATATAACTTTGTTGACATTTTCTTAAATTACAGCAATGGAGAGATAACCAGTACTGCATTACTGACAAATAATGACTGACATGTGCAACGTAAATTTTTTTTCACATTTAGAAAAATACGTATTTCAAAAGTATACGTGAAATGGAAATTTTATTTCTGGTACTCAATATCCTTTCTCTGAAATACTCTTTCTTGTTACCTCTGAAAAGGCAATCCCCCATGGTTTATCTTTTCCTAGCTTTCTTTTAAACAAATCAACAAAAGAAAATGTTGGATAAAAATGACTCTAGTTGATGTGTAATTCTTGGAAAAAATAAACAGAATGATTTTAAGGCTTACAATTTCCCATATTAGTTTTTGATAGATGAGTTACTGTGTACGCTTTCCAAAGTATATGTGCCAATCAAACTCATTCCTGACCTACAACACATTTTGCCAGGGCCAAACTGTCAATCATATCACACTGTTGTAAATAGAGTGTTGTATCCCCTCGTATTCTAATTATCCATAACCTTCCATGTTTTTATTATTTGCTACTTTATATCAGTGAATGTAATTGGCACTTGAATTCTGAATACTACTAAATGTACATTTATTATTTTTTCTGTAGACAAGTGAAATTGTTAAAATATTAATTTCCAATCGAAGGCCAATTCCAGCTATTTTCAGAAACACAAGAAAATAATTAAATTCTATCACAGCCAAGCATTTAGTGGGCTAGATGCATTAGGACAAAATGTCCTGGCTGCCTCTGGCTCTTTATTTCTCAGATGCTATTCTTACTCTCAGGGGGACGGACTTCTTGGTTCTGTCACTATGCAGGATATAACTTGAAGTGTTGGGACAGTTTATTTTCCAGAAGATTCATTGTCTATTAGTTTACCCTTTATGAGAGTATAAATTGGTGTCATATTTGTGACAAAAAGAAAGTGAGTGGTCATTGTTATGGATTACTTAATAATCATTGTAAGTGGAAAACAAATACAAATGATAGAAATTGTAATTTGTGTCTGCACATAACATATAAATGTCACTTGAGGTAATCTTATGAATCTCTTGCAAAATACATTACTCATATTTTACCATTGCTCATTTGTAAGAGTCTCCAATGTGATTTAAAAACTAAAGTGTAGCTTTTGGTGCTTCAGAGCCAAGAATTAATAATTTATTTTTACTTCTTTATGTGAAAAGAAAATAATTAAACAATATTGCCCCTGAAAAATTACAATAATTCTGTATGATATGAAGCACATTTGATTGAAATGATATCACTACATTAAATGTATGTCCAAAAAGTCAAGCAAAAATACAGTGTTTTATCAAAAGCAATTAATCTTTTTTTCATCCAGAGTATGACATTTCACTATGTAATTGCACAGGAAATTAAAACTCTTTTCATAGATTTAATAATGGATGAGATATGGGTTTTGAAATAATTGTTTTCATCAAGCTCTGCCATCCGAGGGCATGATATGCAAGCTGTGACTTGCAACTTGCACCCCTGTCAGCCCTGAGATGGATTAGAGGAAAACAATAAGGGGCGGCATTTGGAGCCCACCAGGACAAGAGCAGGTTCCAAAAATTCAAGAAAATTTCTAGCAATTTTATTTTCACTTTCAAATTAATTTCTCAGCCTGGAACATGGTGTTATGCTGCTCTCAGACCACACCCAACAAGTTTCCAAGTTGACCTTATTTTATAAAGATACATAACATGTGTTATGTCTACTGCTTTCTGCATACATTTTTATGCATTGAGTGTTTAAATTTATCTAAAAATAGATATTTCAATGTTGGTGTGATGAAATATAAAGCAACATTAACTTACATTAAATAGAAAAATAGTGTTTTTATAAATTAGTACAAGTGCCAAAGATTTACACATCACATATTATAAAGACTAAATTTTCAGGTAGATTCATAGATAGATACATGGGTAGGTAGGTAGAAGATAGATTCATAGATAGAAAGATAAACAAGCAGACCTACACACTGTGTATAATCTAAAAAACAGACTGTATTTATTTGTTTTGAAGTAATTATGTTTTCTTTCTCATCTTCTCTTAACTAGTTTTATTTATAAATCGGATATAGGGGAAGTTATTACTAACCAATACTGAGAAGAAAAGAACTATAGACACATTTTGAGAAAAAAATTAACAAAAAGGTGAGAAAAAAGACGTAGATAGCAATATTCAGTTTCAAAGCTAAATACTCAGTTTAAACTCATACATTCTGCAAATAAGAAAATAAAGATTGCTTGTAAGATCAATTGGATTAAAATACCCTAGAGTATCAGATATTAGGACCCTTAATACCAGGCATTACAACTGTGAAGGTTCTTTTGTGTAGAGTAGTAGTTGTTCAATTAATATTTCTGAATTAAAGGTAAGTCAGTATAATTTTCCTCTGAAAACAAATTTGTACTTTTTCTACCGAACATATTGGGAGCTGTAGTTATTTTGGAAACATCTCAGGTGTGTGGTGGAAGCTGATAAAGGAAGTTTTCTCTGGAGTATATCTGGAAAGAAAATACATTTATTTACTAGAGAAAATACGCTGTCATGTTGTTCATTGTGAGTTTAAAATCCCCATAATGATAATTTTCTGTTCCCAATAAATGACACAGCTGCATCTCATTGTGTGTTTTTAAAATTCTCCATATTTCTATATATTATTGGTGTGTTCAAAATACACTGTATGTTGCTACTAATTCCAAGAATATTTTTTTTCTTATTCTCTTAAGATAGGGGATAAATGTCAACATTCAAATTAAATAAAAATATACATATAAATGTTTTTATAATCTAATCAATTCTAAAAAAAGTAAAAATATGTTTTAAACACCAATAGTTGTAATATAGAAAGCAAAGTACTTCACCTACATCATAAATGCGTATAATAATAAGCATTAATGACATATTTATAAAATGTTAGCTTACATTTAAGTAAATTCAAAGCCATAATTCTTATGTGCCAGACCTATGCTTAACCAAATTATGTATTTAACTTTGATAATAATGAAGTTTTTATTTAATAGAAGATTCTCATAAGAAGAGGACAGATATTTTCAGTATTTGGAAATCAAATTAAATTAACTCAAAAACAAATTAAATCTTAAGAGGCAGAAAGAGGGTGGGGAGGGAGCATTGAGCAATATGGGAATTAATTTTAGCATAACTGCAATTTATACAAGGAACTATATACATTTTTTTGCTTAATTAGCAATGATTACAAAGGTCAAACTTCTTCCCAGTTTATTACAGAGAATTAATCTAGGATGTGATAAAATCATCTGTGGTATTATATATGCAGACAATTAAGATTTAAGATTTCCTAGGTGTTAAAGTTCCTGTCAGATAATACTGATTTGAGCATGAGTCAAGACAAAATATCCTGGATTATAAGGTTAGTTGAGCTTCATTAAGAACATATGAAAATAAACTATGGACTAGGAGGTCATGATTCAATTCCCAGTTGGTGGGGCACAAGTCCACATTGGAGCTCTACACTGTGCAGGAGGCAGCCAATCAAAGATTCTCTCTCAACATTGATATTTCTGTTTCTCTTTACCTCTCTCTTCCTCCCTGAAATCAATTAAAATATATTTTAAGAAAATGGTTAAAGGAGAAGGGTCTTGTGCTCTACATATGTACATATATGCTTCTCTGATGTAGAAATGACAGAGGGCATTGGAGAGGGGCACTTTAGAAAAAGGAATTCCAGAAAAAGGAGATGGCTGAAATAAAGGTCTTAGGACATAATTATAATAAAGAACCTCCCACTTTACACACTAGGCTGAGAGATGGGACTATACAAGGGACATTTAAGATAAAATCAGGGAGGTTTCAGTGGGGCTCTGGCAATAATAGATTATGCCATATGTTCAGAATGAATACATTTAAATGGAAATTTCTATGTGTAGTGAAAGGCTCAGCACTTGGATCATGTGAGGCATTGAGGGGAACTGACCCACCAAAGTACATGCTGCTTGGCAAGTTTTTATGAGACAAGTAGAGAAGGAAATAAATGCTTTGCTGGATATAGAGTACAGATAGCTATATCTACACATGTAATAAAAGCAATTGTGGAAGAGGTGGTTATTTATTATTATTGTAACTAGAGACCTGATACACAAAATCTGAGCAAGGGCCTTGGCCCTAGCCCTGCCCACCACTGCCACAGCCAGGGGGGCCTCTGCCACCTCTGCCTCAGCCCCCGCCCACTAGAGCTTTGTCTGGAAGGAAGGACTTCCAGTCTAATTAGCATATTATGTTTTTATTATTATAGATTATTATAGACTAGAGGCCCAATGCACAAAATTTGTGCTGGGGTGGAGGGATCCTTCATGCCAACCTTGCCCTTTTGCAATCAGGAATCCCTCTCACAATCTGGGATTCCTTGCTCCTAACCGCCTACCTGCTCACTCCTAACTGCCTGCCTGCTTATTCCTTACCACTTAGGTCGCCGCTCCTTAGCATTACTGCAGAGGCGGGAGAGGCTCCAGCCACTGCAGCTGCACTCGCCAGCTATGAGCAGGGCATCTGGCTGAGTGGTGCTCCCCGTGGGAGTGCACTGACCACCAGGGGGAAACTCCTGCATTGAGCAGGAGCTGCCCCTGGTAGTCAGTGTATGTCATAGCAACCGTTAGTTCTGGTCATTCTGTTGTAAGGGTCCTGGGCTTTTATTATATAGACTAGAGGCCCAGTGCACAAAATTCGTGCACAGGAGGCAGGGTATGTCCCTCAGCCCAGCCTGCACCCTCTCCAATCTGGAACCTCTCAAGGGATCAGACCTAAACAGGCAGTCGGGCATCCTTCTCACAATACAGGACTGCTGGCTCCAAACTGCTCACTTGACTGCCTCCCTGATTGCCCCTAACTGCTTCTGCCTGCCAGCCTGATCACCCCCTAGCCACTACCCTGCCAGCCTAATTTATGTTTAACTGCTCCTCTGCCAGCCTGTTTGCCCCAACTTCCCTCCTCTGCTGGTCTGGTCACTCCTAACTGCCCTCCCCTGCAGGCTTGATCACTCCCAACTGCCCTCCCTTGCAGGCCTGGAACCTCCCAACTGCCCTCCCCTGTTGGCCTGATGGCTCACAACTGCCCTCCCTTGCAGACCTGGAACCTCCCAATGGCCCTCTCCTGCTGGCCATCTTGTGGTGGCCATCTTGTCCACATGGAGACAGGATCTTTGATCACATGGGGGCAGCCCTCTTGTGTGTTGCAGTGATGCTCAATCTGCATATTACCCTTTTATTAGATAAGATATACACATAAAATCACAACTTTAAAGTAATACTTCATGTTTAGTTATTTTCCCAACATTCAAATTTTTCTACATAAGTAGAAGGTTCAATTGAATTTGTAGAAATATCAATGTACATTTATATATTTGTATGTCATAAATATACTAAGACAACATTTTAATGTATATAAATTTTATGGTCTGTATTGATGGTCTGCCACATTGATATCTCATGGAAGGCAGCTAGATATTGTATTTAAATGAACCTATTTCTTACTATTTGAATGGAAAGTATCATAGTTAAAAGAGGGTATATGTCCATATAAAGCATGAATTTTTTTTGTTACTATTAAATTATCTTATCTTTCGGCTACTGGCATTGGAAACTTTAAAATGTAACTTTTTTTTCCCAGCAAAATAAGTCCCAAGTTTCTAATATGTGTTAGGCAAATGAAAACAGTTTCAATGGAATTAGCAGCCCCTTAATTTAAACACCAATATCCCTTTTCTGTGGTCTCTAGGTGTGAATTAGCACATATCTAGAAAGTTTAAAAGTTTATTCTCCAAGAAAGATTGAAGCCCTTCTTCTGTCTTGTCATGGCAACTTCATGTCCCGAGTTAGTGAACTGCAAAATGAGAAGACTTCAAAGAACTGCAAAAGGTTGTGGTACAAAAAGGATTTACAGGTTTGACCGGAGGTGATGGTCACATTAGTTGTAGACCATGCCACCTAAAAGGTATCATAACACATAATCTGACCTCTATGTGGAATCTAATGAATCAAATAAACTGATTAACAAAATAGAAACAGAAGCATGCATACATAGAACGGACTGACAGCTGTCAGAAGGGAGGGGGACAAAGAGGATGGATGAAAGTAGGTAACAGGATTAGCCAAAGAACATATATGCATAACCATGGACACAGACAACAGTGTTGTGATGGCCAAAGAGAAGGCAGGGGCAGGGGCTGGGCAGATGGGGGCAAAGGGAAGCAAAGGAGCTACCTGTAATAGAGTCAACAATAAAAATAAAGGGAAAAAAGGCATTACATCGATCAAGCATGGAGAGTAAAATTGGAACAATGAAAACTCTACCTACTGCTAAGAAAATTAAAGAGGAAAGCTATGGAACCTTGGGAGATGTCCTGCTGCTATTAGCTGACAAAGTAAACTGGGAATGGTTTATGTCACTAACTAGAGGCCTGATGCACAAAATTGTGCTCTGCTGGGGTCCCTTGGTCTGGCCAGCGATCGGGGCTGATCAGGGCCACAGAGTGTTGGCCAACAGGGGGGGCGGGGGGGAAGGCCTGGGAGATTGGCTGTGGGAAAGCACTGACTACCAGAGGGCAGCTCCTGTATTGGGCGCCTGCCTCCTGGTGGTCAATGCATGTCACAGCAACCTGTAGACTGGTTCTTCGGTCATTCGGTTGCTTAAGCCTTTATATATATAGATGGTCATAATGCAGAGGAAAGAAGAAGAAGAAAGTATAATCTGTAAGGTTAACAGCTGTTTTACCAGAGAATACAATGAGATCAGAAAGGTAAAGTGATTTAGTGATTTAGCTCTCTTTCTGCCTATCTTTTTTATTTTAGTTCTTATTAGGATTTTTCATCTTTTTGTACCTAACTATAATGATTAAGGATGTCAAATCTATGGCTGAGCTGATTAGCAAGCAAAATGTACAAAGTCAGTTTTCTTTTTTTTAAATTTATTTTTATTGATTTTTTGCAGTATAACTTATAATTAATATTAGTACATGTTTTCCTTTCTCCCTCCCCCATATCCTCCGCCCAGCCTCCCCTACCCTCCAGCACATATCCCCACCCACCCCCTCCCCGCCCCAGTGTCTTTCATTCATTGATTATGCTCATATGCATGCATACAAGTCTTTCAGTTGATCTCTCCCAGCATCCACCTCCCATCCACCCAAGCCTTCCCCCTGTAGCTTGACAGCCTGTTCAAGGCCACCCTGCCTCTATATCAATCACTCTCCCCTGTTTCTTTTCTTCAAAAATATCTTGCCTCTGCATACTAGAAATAAATGTATAAGAACAAAAAATGTTTCAGTCTCAGTTTCAATGTCCAACTGTTCTGAGTCCCAGTTTCAGTGTCAAATAATTCTTTATGTGTACATGTCAGCAATGGTATCCAGATGGTGGACACATCGTGGCAATGCATCCTGGGCTGCCTGCAGACATGCACAGCTGCCGACTGCTAGCATGGCAAGGTGTCGTCAGTGTCCCCCATCTCTGGACCATCCTCGTGACTGGAACAGATCCGTCAGTTAATCACAGTCGCAGGAACCCACATGGTCTTGGAGTTGTTCTCTGAAAACACACAAACACATTCTCGACCAAAAGTTAACAAAGGGATCCTCTCTGCAAAATAGTCTTGGGATTCTTTTTAATTTTTGCCTAAATGATTTTCCTTTGACTTATTTTGACACCATGTGTGTTTTTTCATGGGTATCCTGCAGTTGGTTTTACAAATGGAATTTACTTTACTGGAGTAAGAATTTTCTAGATGTATTTTACTTACTCGATATTTTTTTCCTTACATGATATTACCCCCTGCCCTCCCCCCGCCCCTTTTTTGATTAATGGGGGCTTTTGGAAATTTTATATTGCAGTCTTGGTAATTTTAAATTTTAATTTTTGCACACAAATATGACTGCTATAGGTTCTTTGGATGTTAGGCAATTTTACCAAAGTCAGTTTTCAAACAAGTTATAGAATATTGTGCATTCTTCCCCCCGAAAAAAAGTCACCTGTCAAAAATTGATAATAACAACAAAAAAATCAAATGGTACTTATATGCAGTGAAAAGCAAGGAAGGGAGCGCATTTGAAAGAAAGCAACAACAATAAAGTGAAAATTCGGCTTAGGGGAAAATTAGGAATACATCAGAACAATTAAAAAAAGGTAAACAGGATTAAAGAAGTAAATGTAAAGATACATTTAAAGTATCTTCAATGGCAAGTTCCTTAGTCTATTGCAAAAAAGAAGAGAACAATGAGCTTCCTATGTATCTTTGGCCTTCAGTTCTGTTATGGATGACCAGCTGTATATATATTTTTGGATCAGTGTTTTATGATTGCCTGTATTTACTATGGCCCACATTGTTGTAACTCTAAAAAAAAACCTCACTAAAATAGTCCACAAAACAAGTGGACTATATTTGAGCAGAATCATGACTATGGAACAAAGGTTAAAGTAGTAAGTTGGAGCTTAATAATTTGTATTAATTTATATACCTAACAATGGGCAAACATGTTGGCTCAATGTGTGTATTACATAAATACCAGAGGCCTGGTGCATGAATTCATGCACCAGTGGGGGCCCTCAGCCTGGCCTGTGGGATTGAGCTGAAGCCAGCTCTCCAAGGGGGGTCCTGGATTGTAAGAGAGCACAGGCTAGGCTGAGGGACCCCACTGGTGCATGATTGGGCTAGGAAGGAACATGGGAGGTTGGCCAGCCAAGAAGGGACCATGGGAGGGCTCTAGGGTGTGTCCAGCCTATCTTGCTTAGTGCACCTCATAGTGATTGGTTGAGCCACCTTAGCATATTAAGCTTTGATTGGTTGAATGGCTGACTAGATGACCGGACACTTAGCATATTAGGCTTTTATCATATAGGATTTTAAATTATTTAACGAATGGCATACATTGTTTTCACTCCCTTAATATTTGAATCCTAAAGAGATATTTGCAGATAGAAAATAATTAACACATATAGCAAACTGCATTTTGCTCTCAGATGAATGTCAGTGTTGTCAGTAATTATGAGAATTTAAGCTTACAGAACTGTGTTTTGTTTTGCAGAGATTTGGCTTGTGACCAGCATCACTTACATGGTCTAGTTTTCTTGTGAAATTAATTAAGCATGAAATAAATACATCTAAAAGTAACCTAAATAAAATATTTCTGAAAAACGTTGTTGTATGATATGGGGATTTGAGAATAAAATGTCGATAAACTAATTACAACTTTTAGATGCTTTGCAAAAAATAAGTAATGCAAGTCTGTTCTTTGCTGAACTTTAAATACCTTTATACTTACTTATCTTCCTAACATTCAACTTGTTAACAGAAGCACAGGTTCAATTGAATTTGCAGAAATATCAATACACACTTATATATTTATATGTAATAAATAGGCTAAGAAAATATTTGCTTATTTCAATGTTTTTTTTAGCTTTACAGAGTTTTTTTTCACATCCATTTACTCCTAGTGTGACTTAAATGACTAAGTTCTGAAATGTGTTGTTTGAATACTGAATTCCATGGGCATTGCTACACTAATATTCTCCTTTGCTATGACATCTGTCCTTTGTTTGGGAATGTGCACATAACATCATGACAATCAACAAGGCATTTAACAAGTCCTGATGTAGCAATGCTGGCAGAATCATTGGCATCAGGACATGAAAATGCGTAACAGAATAAATGGCAATACTAGAGAGGACAAATCATGGCCTCTTCCATGATGAAAGACATCCAGTGGAAAGAGCCCAGTGCACTCAACCTGTCCCCCGGGTCAGTGATCCTCACTGGAGAATGGTGCCATAGAGGAGGCCAGACTTGCTTTTTGTAAGGTTAACATTCAACAGTAGCAGTAAACCAGACTTCGATATAAGAAAATCTTGTTCACTGAGCCTTTGTCTAAGCTCAAATTCTGTTATCATGGCCATGTTGTACATGGCTCTACCCTATAAGCACAGCAAGAAGTTTATTTATTTTATTTATTTTTTTTTAGAAACAAAGCCACTTTACCAGAGAGTGTACACAGAGATCTGAATGAGACCAGGCCACACATCTGTCCTGGGCAAAGTATCCCGAGGGTCCCTGCATGAGTCCATATGTCTCCCAGGCTTGGCTCCTTCTCAGTGCAGCTGGAGCCACGGGGACCATGGAATCAGAGGGAAGAGGCAGGAAAGCAGGAGGAGGTACAGAGATTCAAGTCTGAATTCCTCCAGGCTGGCGCCAAAGGCCTTCCAGCGTGACTGTCATTGAGGTCTCATGGGGGAGTGCAGGCCTGGGGCCACCTCCCAACACCAAAACGTTTAATGAGGAAAGCAGACTAATATCCAAAAGATAAATCACATGGTCCACCCAAATATTAACAGATGTGTCTGCTATGGAGAAATAAAGTGAATTTTCACACGATGACAAATATCTACATATTTGGTGCTCATGCTGAGAAAACCCAACCACATATCCCTTCGTGTCACCTTCTTGTCAATTCTTACAATTATTTTCTTTCTAATCCCTCACTAACTAGTCAAACCAGTAAGCAATGCACATGATTTAGCATAAATCTCAAACTCTGGTCATTTCTTCTTCCATGCACAACCATCTATCCTGCCCAAATTTCCTTTCTCATTGCCCTTCAGGGCCAGCCAGGAGAGGAGCCACAGGGCAGCAGCAAGCCATTTCTATCCAGTGGCAGAGTGTCATACTAACACATGAAATATTTCACTTACTCTTTCAGCTGCTCATAGTGAACAGCTCATGGAGTGGTCAGTGATGGTGTGAGCGTGAGTCATCTGTGCTAAACCTGTTGAAGCCTATTTGTGCACAGCCTACCCTCCGTGTCATAACGTACAGATGCTATTCACACGCAGCTTGTGGAAGAGAAAGAAAGCAGTTCATAAGACGTTACTTTGATCAAATGCCATTGGGAGTCACAAATAAAGCATAACATCTCTAGGAAGGCCCAGAAATGAGACCTAAGCTACTTTCCTGAAGGAGATTATTTATCAGCAAGGGGAGCAATTATATAAAACCTCCTGTGGTTTATATTCTTTAAGAGAATCACACCCTCCTTCCCGTCATATTTTCCAGGGGTCCCTACTTTTCACGCACTGGGAACATGTGGGACACCACTGGGTACGCTATGCTAAAGGCCTAGGTGATGGAGAAGGTTGGACTCACTGCACAACTTCTTTGATTTTTGCCATCCCTGGAAATTAGAAAGCTGACAAATCACTTGATGAATGACCTGAGGTCCACTTATATATGATGCATTTTGCTTCCAAAATCTGAAGATGCTCCCTTAACATTGTACCTCTTTCAAGTTGGTAAGTGGTACAAAATGTAGTAACTTATTTTTAGATATAGAAGTTTAGCCCCTTTCTCCTTAAAATGTGCTTCACCAAAAGCATTATCAGGTTTACCTGGTAACTTTTGAATAATATAGACTCTCAAGCCCCACCCCAGACCCTAAAATCCTCAGATGATTTGCATGCTGAGTTTAAAACAATACACAGCTATTGTTTCAACCAAGAATGTGGTAGATATCACCTTCAAATACTAAGTATAATATTTCTTTTTTTTTTACTCCTTTATTAGGAAGATTTTGGATCAAAGACTTTCAATTGACTATTTATAACAACTACAAAAAGACCACTCAGGGTACTGGGGATTATACTCATTGTTGTGTATCATCTGTCCTAGGAACTAAGGAAAAAGCAGAGGGTTGATGTGTGAATCTTAAGAGGACCATTCTTCTTTATGAGGCAGCAAGGTATACTGGTTAAAACAAAGTCATTGGCCAGGATAGGACAGTGGCCTAGGTTTGATTTCTGGCTTTTAAATTTTCCAAATGTTTGATTTTGGCAAATAACCTCTTTATTCTTCAGTTTCCCTATCTATTACAATGATGAAAATAGGATGGGAAGGTAGGATATAGCACGCACAGTTGAAGATTTGCCACGTAGAAGCTAAGATCCAAAGCTGTCAAAATACACACCCTGAAAATAGTGAGCATCCATTTCTGAAGCACTCAGGAAACTCACAAAAACTGACTGTGTATTTACAACAACAACAACAACAATATATTCTATGATTTAAAAGTAATGAAATAGAATGAAAAAGTACATTGACTATTGATTGAAAATTTAGTTTTATTAAGTTTCTCAAATGCCTTATTCTGAGACCTCCCGAAAGTAGAGCTTGAGCCTAGGACTTAGTTGATAATTATTTTGAGGGGAGATGAAAGTAGAAGTGAGAAAGCAGGGAACGTGACACAAGAAGACAAAAAGCAATGCGAATTGCTTTTATAGATCACTGTTATATGCAATAGGGCCCCGAATCCCTCAAAGCTCCCAGGCCTGATGAAAAGACCCTGGGTTGTTTATATAAAGGGAGAGATGCCAGGGCATTTATCTCTCAACAATCATCACTCAATCCTTTATGTGTGAGCCAGGAAACATAAATCTCCCCACCCTCCCGCCATGGTCATAGTTGCGCTTGAGAGCAGGCCAAAAAAGGTTTTATCATTATCTACTTTTTACAACTGAGAAATCTGGTATTCATTTAACTGAAATGATTTGTTAATATCTCAAGAGTGGCTGGCTAAACTTAGAAATTCAGGTCCACACATTACATTCCTCAGCATGCTACTTAGAGCTAGTTATGAGTATTTAAAATGTATAGTTATTGAGTAAAAAAAACTACATTTCCTAACTAAGAATTATCTTATCAAACAGTGGGGAGAAAAACACATAGGTCTGTTTTAGAGAATCGGTTTATTGAAAACTGATTAAAGCATGGACTTATTATTTTGTCTTAAAACACATGTATAACTAACTAAAGAAAAGCTTCTTCTTGGGAGTATATTGTTATAATATTTAAAGAGGTCTCCCTCTATTTAAACTAAATTACTCTTTTATCTTGATCTGCATATTTTTGTATATTTGTCATGACAGTGCTTGTTTGCATCCTATTGGTTTTCTGAGCAAATAAACTTTATTTAAAGAAAAAAAGAGTGGATTTTATTCCAGCCAAATTAACTCCTATTACCTGTCTTGGTCCCCTCCAACTCTGCTATTAGGATACCATTATGGATGTGTTAAATGTAACTAATCTGAACTATATACTAATTAATATACCTTCTAACAATATATTTAATTTCATTTTTTTTTGTTTTATCACCATTTATATCTATTTGCATAATGGCCAAAATAAATTGCTATTAAATCAATTTATGCATAATTCAAGTCATCTATTGCCATCATATGCTATGCATTGTCTGTGATACCCAAGATCATAAGTTTTTATGTTTCATTAAGACTCACAGAAATCAGAAATCAATTATTCTCATGGTTAGAGTCTTAAAACCAACAAAGAATAAAGGCACATCAGGCAATCAGGAGACAAGAGCTACATACGCTTCCAGGTATCTTCCTCCAAGGGAGCTAAGACAGCACTATAAAAATCAAACATAAAAGTTGTAAAATGTTTAATTAAAAAAAAACACAAATGCTTTCTATGGATTTACTTACTACGTGATTAAAAACAGTTTCAAAAATGCACTATTTGCTGTCTTTAGTCTATTTTTGGGGGGAAACTTTTTACCCATACCATCTTCAGTTTTACACTAAATGAATAAATAAGTAATATTTTAACCTGTATATAACACACTGTAATAGAAAGCATTATGTGTTTTGTGATGAGTACCTTAAGTTAAAATACAATTTCTTTATAAAGGTTGACCTCAACTTACATTTAAATTGAATTGAAAAATTTAATTTATACATTCTTTGCTACGCAATAAATTTTCTCATGAAAATTATTTTAAAAGTTAGTCAACAGAAGCTTACCTTTGCTCATTTACTTACATAGCTTTAAACAGTATTTTCTTAAGTATGTAAATAACACATTAGAGCATTAGAAAAAGGGTTGGGGCGGCTGAATACGCAGCTGGCTTCCCTGAACCTGAGGGAAAAAAAGGCTCCCCACTGACCTGAAATCCAGCTCCAGGTGAGACGTGTAGAGCCCAGACTTGTACGGGGAGAAACTGGACTGTCTAGCAGTGGGCATAACCTGAGAGCAGCTTTCTCTCAGAGGTGCATGCAGCCTATGCCATGGGGCACTGAGACCCAGGGGAACTGCAGAAGACAGAGGTGAGGAGGCGTGTGTGGAGAGGGCTCAGGCAGCTGAGCGCATAGCTGGTTTTCTCATTCTGGAGGGAAACAAAACCTTCTGACTGCACTGTACTCCAGTTTCAGGTGAGACTTTGGGTACCCACACTCATTTGGGGAGAAACTGGACTGTCTGGCAGTGGGCAAAACCTGAGAGCAGCTTTCTCCCTGAGGTGCATGTAGCCATTTCCATGAGAAACTGAGACCCACAGACCTCTTAGGGTGGGCCTGACTGGAAACCAAGGCTGTCTGCTCTACCCTGAGACTCCACCCCATCCAAGCTGAGCACCGGAGCTCTCCCAGCATAGAAACAGCTTATCCTCACAGTCAATTGGCCTGGAGGTCAACCCCACCCCCACCCCCCGTGTACCAATAACAATATAGGGTTAACTACAACAAGACTGTACAGACAATAAAGGGGTCCACCAAGAGAGTCCAACTGAGGTAACTGGGGAGGCAGAGCCACTATCCCCTAGGGGACACCTACCACACAAATCTATTCTACCAACTCAGAGAAGCAGCAAAAATGCAAAGAAAATGAAACAGATCACAAATGAAAGAAATGGAAGAAAATAATGACTGGATATAGAGTTCAAAATCATGGTTATAAGGTTTTTCAAGAATTTCCTAGAAAAGGCCCATAAATTTAATGAAACCCTCAAGAATATGAAAAAGGACCAACTGGAAATTAAGCATACACTGACTGAAATAAAAAAAATATATATTATACAAAGACCTAACAGCAGACTAGAGGATCACAAGAATCAAGTCAAAGATTTGAAATACAAAGAAGCAAAAAACACTCAGCCGGAAAAGCAAAAAATAAATAAATAATCAAAAAAAATTGAAGATAGTATTAGGAGCCTCTAGGACAACTTCAAGTGTACCAACATCAGAATTATGGGGGTGCCAGAAGAAGAGAGAGATCAAAATACTGAAAACATATTTGAAGAAATACTGACTGAAAACTTCCCCCACCTGGTGAAAGAAATAGACTTAAAAGTCCAGGAAGCACCCAGAACCCCAAACAAAAGGAATCCAAAGAGGACTACACCAAGACTCATCATTATTAAAATGCCAAGAGCAAAAGACAAAGAGAGAATATTAAAAACAGCAAGACAAGAACAGTTAGTTACCTACAAGGGAGCACCCATAGGATTGTCAGCTGACTGCTCAACAGGAACTATGCAGGCCAGATGGGGATGGCAAGAAATATTCAAAGTGATGAATAACAAGAACCTTCAACCAAGATTACTCTACCCAGCAAAGCTATCATTCAGAATTGAAGGTCAGATAAAGTGCTTCACAGACAAGAAAAAGCTAAAAGAATTCACCACCAAAACAGTATTATATGCAATTCTGAAAGGTATTCTTTAAGAAGAGAAAGAAGAATAAAAAGGTAAAGGTAAAAATGATGAACAACAAATGCATGTCTATCAACAAGTGAATCTAAAAATCAAGTGAATTAAACATCTGATAAACAAAAGAAACTGGTGAATATAATAGAATCAGGGGCATAGAAAGGACTGGACTGGCAATTCTTGGGGATTAAAAGGGTGTGGGAGGTGTGGGAAGAGACTGGACGAATATCGTACACTTATGGATGAGGACAGTGCCAGTGTGAGGTAGGTAAGAGCAGAGGGTGATGTGGGAACCGGGTGGAGAGGAACTATAGGGTAAAAGAGAGGAACAATTGTAATAATTTGAAAAATAAAGATTTATTAAACTAAAAAAATAAAAAATTAAACAATAGAGCATTAAAATATTTTTTATTTATGTCTAGAATTTTAATGTAGAAGCAGGATTTTATTTATTTGCCTGTTTTAGATAACAGTATTACCAATATCTTTGTTAAGCCTTAATTTCTATATGATCCTAGCATTCTCCTAGATGTTTCTCTTTTTATTGTTGGTATCTCCCAAAATAATTTTATTAAGAACTTTTCTCATAGTAGAATTTTTGAGGCCTCATGAACTTGAGAATAGAATTATCCCAGTGTGAAATCTGAATCACATTGTGCTCAATATAAAATTTTAAGATGAAGTTTCTTTTTTTTTCAATATTCTGTGTATATGTGTGTGTACAAAGAGAAAGTGAGAGCAAGCTAAACAATAATTTTCAAAAAATCAACAAGAGTAAAATATTTCATTTATCTCATTGTTAATGAGTGCATCAAGCAGGTATTACAAAAGGACCAAAGTAGAAATCAAAGGAGTACAATTGTCTGTGTACTGAGGGGAGGTTGAAATAAAATTACATATGGATACAAAACTGGCTTTCTTCCTGGATAGAAAGACATTAGTTGTAGCTCCTCAGGACAGGATTCATTTGCATATGCACAGACAAGAATTATTTCACATTGCTATCAGTTATCCACCATGTAGGGAGTTATAAAATAGCTCAAAGACAACAAAATAATCAGCCCTAGAAGGATGTTTTCTATCATTAGAGATGCCCATAATCTGTTTATTTTAACTGTTGTTACAGTATTTCCTCCTTTTTATCAAGATAGTTCTGAGGAAATATTATTCTTTCTTATAAAATACAAAGAATTTTATATATATGGCTTGCTTGTTTAAATAAGTGCTACAAGAACATTAATTAACCTTTGAGCCTTCTTATATTTTTTATGTTGGAAGTTTTCATAAGGAATCTTAGATTTGACTTTTTAAAACCTCTGTTATTTGTATCACAATACTAGGAAGCCAAATTCTCATTAAAGTCTACTCTAGATTTCAATGGTAGCATTTATAGTCTCTGTCAATTTGCCTCCTCTTGTGATCTCGGAAATGTTCACGTTTCCTTAACTTGCCAGGAATTCATCTCTTGTTCTAAGGCCGAGAACCTGCCCACCAGGTTCTTAGTGAGCCTTTGTAAGCTTTGGTTCCACAAAGTCAACCTTTGCTTTTAAAAAATTGTTTTACCGTATCTGATTAAATAATTATTCCAATCTATTCTAGAAAAATATTATTACTAGAAATAATGTTATTGAATAATCATTTGAGATAAAAAAAAGTAGGAAAATTTGCTAAGAATGTCCTAAATTTTGGAGGGCAGGATGTCAGTGAGAACTGATAGAAGGAGAGAGAGAGAGAGAGAGAGAGAGAGAGAGAGAGAGAGAGAGAGAGAGAGAGAGAGAGAGAGAGAGAGAGAAGGGTGGGAGGGGAGAGAGAAAGAGGTTTATAGCTACATACTAAGACAATTTTTAGAAGAGTTTAAGATTACAAATAAAATTGAGTGAGCAGTACAGAGATTCCACACATACCCTGCCCCCACACATACAGGGCAGTGGTTCTTCCTCAATCTAAACCTAGGGACCTAGGACAGGCTGTAACCATTGGATTCCTAGGGGAGATAATAAAAGTTCATTATCCTTTCGGACCAGAGAAATTAGATAAATTATGGTATATAAGCTCTTATCTCATATGGCACATAGAAATTAAAATATTTCTGAGAGAAGTGAAAGCAAATACTCTCAAGCTTCAGTTCACATACATTCCCACATCTCCAGAGGCGAGGGCACTCTCAGAAGTACACAAAATATAAGGAAGTTTCATTTCCAACATTCCCATAAAAAAGACAAACTAGGAAAGATATCAATAGATTTTATACATGTATGAAATATACATTATATATTTTATTAATATTTTATCTATACAAATTTAATCTAAGGAAGTTTGTGAATCTCTTTGATGACAATGTTCATACTACTCATGAATAATAACATATCAAATGAAGCTAATTCTTTCTAGCACCTTAGTGAACACAGTATATTTTTCTCTCTGCTATTGTTGCTTCTAGTATAGCCTCAACTATTTGGATTGCTTATAACTCTGAGTCTAACAAACTAACTTCTACTTCACAGAAAAACTGACGTTGGCTATGGAAAGGATAATTAAGAAGTGTCTGTCAAACACCAATATTTTGCTGTAAACAGAAGTCATAAATGAACATAACTTCTACAGACACTAACATCCCTTATACAGCTTCTCAAAGTGGCAAAAAAATTTATTAACATGGATCAAAGGCATAGACTTTTTGTAAAATATAAAAATATGAAGCAAATTATATAAACGTAAAGTTATGACAAATAGTAAATATTTCTATGTTCTGTCTTAGTATTTGAGTAGCTAATGGGCATCTATTAATTAACTCAATTAAATCATTTCAAGGCATTAAGTTACCTAAAGATCTTAAAAATTACCTTCAAGTTGACATACTACAAAACATAATTGTTTTTGTGTTTGTCAGAATAATGATTCAATTTAATTTAATACACTTTTATGTTTTTCATAACTAAATATTATGAGGGTAATGTTACTTATTTGAACAGTAAACGTGTAAAAATCATACCCAAATAAACATTTTCCTGCATGTGTAAGAGAAAAGCAGCCACTGGAACCCAGGTGCTGTCCTGACACCATCAGCTAGGCCTTGCTCTTCTCCTGTTGAACACAAGTCATTTCACAGGTCACTGACCACTGATGAAGCCAGTCAAACTGATAAAGGACACACACAAAAACCCACTCTACAGTCAAGTCTGAAGACTGCCCAAACAAGAACACTGTTCAGGCTATGTAACAAACATTCCATTCTCTCAGATAACATGGATGACCAAATTCAGCTTTCTTCAAGTTGTCCATCTATCTGGGTTTGATTTATAAAGATTCTCAATCACATAACAGTTTTAATAATTTTATCTTCATACAGCAACTTTCTTATAATCTTCCTCAAATCATCTAACAAAACAACAAACAACCAAGTCCTTAATCAGAGTCCTTAAAAAATATATATATATATATCTCCTATATAATAAAAGAGCAATATGCAAATTTGACCATACCTTCACTCCTGATTGGGGGAGGGGCCAAGTGGCATTAGCGCAGGGCCCCGGGGGTGGAGATGAAATGGTGGTGGCGGGGAGCACCCAGTCCTGGGGCGCTATGTGGGGAAGCAGTGGCAGCAGCAGTGGTGGTGGTGGTGGCAGGGAACGCCTGGCACCCAGGCGCTGTGAGCAGAAGTGGCAGCAAGTTCCCAACCCCTGGGGCTGGATGGTCGCAGGCAGCCAGGGCTGAGCTGAGCAGGGTGATGGCTGGGTGCCCAAGGCCTAAAGCCTCTGGCAAGGGCCTTGAGCAGGCTAGGGGTGAGCCATCAGTTGGACATCCCCTGAGGGCTCCCAGTATGTGAGAGGGGGCAGGTTGATTTGAGGGACCACCCACCTCCAGTGCATGAATTTTGTGCACCGGGCCCCTAGTGTGTGTGTGTGTGTGTGTGTGTGTGTGTGTGTGTGTGTGTATATATATATATATATATATATATATATATATATATATACACAATCATATATAATTGATTTTGGAGAGGAATGGAGAGGGAGATAGAAACATCAACGATGAGAGAGAATCACTGATCGCTGCTTCCGGCAAGCTCCACACTGAGGATCGAGGCTCCATGTCTCCTAATCAAGAATCAAATAGTGACCTCTTGGTCCATAAGTTGATGCTCAACCACTGAGCAACTCTGGCCAGGCGACAAACCCCTTTCTATCACTACTGTACAGTGGTGTCCTGCAGTTTCTGTGGTACACATTCTTCATGAGTTTGTCCAACTTGTACAAATGACATGCCAGTTACTCTTAATGGTCTTTGCCTAGAAGGCAGTGACACTCACCACTATTCAACCTGAAGCTTCAGGCATAGGCCTGCAATCAATGAAGTGCTGGAAAAGATTGAATAATTGGCTCTCAAAAAAAAAAATCCCGTTTTGCCATATTTGTCCATTTCCATGGTGTTACTATTTCTGCCACGGGCAATTTTAAAATATAGAAGATTTATTGGGCTCTTAGAATCCCTAGAATTCTAAAAATCAGCTATTTCTGCCTGGCATGAATGGCTACACAATATTATGCCGTTAGCATTAGCCATCATGTATTCACAGGCTATTTTTTTCACTTCTTAAAATCCATGCATCCCTGCCAATTTTGCGGTTTCCCCAGAGTAACTTGCAGGGGTGAAAAAATCTCTCTGCTGTTCCTGCCTCCACCACTACCTAAAAATCCTGAATCTTAGTTTTTACTCAAGCAGCCATGTGAACAGCAGCATGCGAAAATAAAAATTAGTCATTATCATAAATTATATATTGACAATTATTTAAAAAGGAAAAAATGGACTAAATAGAAAGTAACTTCTAAAGACAGTTCCCATTTTCCTTTTAAGCTTTATTATACCTAATGGCACAAATCACTATGTATGCTATTGAAAGACCAATATTTTACATCTGTTTTGGCCTTGGCTTTCATTACTACTACCTGAGAGCTGTTTTTAAAGGGAAATTATGTTCTCTTAAAGCACAAACATGATGATACTTAAATGTCACATGTAAAAGAAAAGGTTTATATTCCTCCAATCATTTATAATTTTAGTATTTAAATACTACATAAGCTGCAAGATCTAGCTGAAATAAAAAACCTTCTATCACAAACTGGTTTCCTTTTATCATTCCTAAAGCATCTATAATGTGATTTTGAAGGCAGACTACTTTTGAACTTTGGGACACATGCTAATTGGGTGACTCTAGTTAGTTACATAAACTATCTTCTCCTCAGTTTACTATAAAGTGTGTGTGGAATTAACAGATCTTACCTCATAAATGAGCTCATATTTGCAAATTATTTACCAAAATTCCTGTCATCTATTGGGTGAGATAAGCATGTGAGTTTTCTAATTACTCTCTGAGATGAGTATATACTTAAATATGCAAATTTCATGTAAATACTCATTGTACAAAAACAATAACAATTTTCAGGGCATGCTTATATGTATATTATTAAAAATCTGCACATTTTAAACTGGAAATAAAGAGTTAAGGATAATATTCACAGAATTGCATGGCTGTTAGCTATGTAGCAGGATAAAGAAATATTATTCATTATATATTTAAAATACAAGAGATAAAATGAAAAAAAATCATTGTAACTGTGTTTCAATACTGACATATTTTGTTTAAGTTGAAATAAAAGCAATTTAAAAACTTTAAAAGTGTGAAATTACCCTTGCCCTTTGTAGTGATAGTTTAATGTAAATGTAAGAATTAAAAGGTGACTAACCATGTATTGCTTTTTTTTATATTTGTCAGCTTAATCCAGTTGAGTAGTTTCAAAATTCTGTCACAGATGTCTGAAATTGTTAAAATTAGCATGTTTTATCTGCAGAATGCAGAATGTTCATTTACATAAAATTGGTTCATTTCTAACACAATATGTTTTTATAAAATATATTTAAAGTAGTTTAAAGACTTTCTGTGAAAAATTATTTAAGGAAAAAGCTTGTAGCATTTCTGATTCATTCACCATGATTTATCCCAGCAGGGCCAACTCTACACTCAAAATTGTTGATGATCGTATGGAGCCCTGTTTTAAAGGAAAATATTATTATTATTACAAAAGCAAAATGAACTATTGACATTTATTAACAACTCTAGAGGCCCGGTGCACAAAATTTTTGCACTCAGGATGGGGTGGCGGGGTGAAAGGTGAGGGGGTGAGGAGGTGGGGTAGGGTCCTCAGCCCAGTCTGTGCCCTCTTACAGCCTGAGAGGCCTTGGGGGATGTTTGACTGGTGGCTTAGGCCCACTCCGTGAGGGGAAGTGTGCCTATGCCAGCAGTCAGACATCCTTAGTGCTGCCATAGAGGTGGGAGAGGCTCCTGCCACCACCACTTTGCTTGCCAGCTGTGAGCCTGGCTTCTAGCAGAGTGGTGCTCCCCCTGTGGAAGTGCCCTGACCACCAGGGGCAGCTCCTGCATTGAGCGGGATCAAGCTAAAACCAGCTCTCCAACATCCCCCGAGGGGTCCTGGATTGTGAGAGGGCACAAGCCAGGCTGAGAAACCCACCAGTGCATGATTTAGTCTGAGGAGGGACTGTGAAAGGGCTCCAGGGCATGTCCTGCCTGTCTTGCGCAGTCCCTATTGGCTGGACCCCAAACAACAAGCTTTCTACCAGTCAACTTCTTCCCCCCTGGTGGTCAGTGCATGTCATAGCAACTGCTCAATGGGTTGACTGTCTGCCCCCTGGTGGTCAGTGCACATCATAGCAAGCAATTGAGTGACCTTAGCATATCATTAGCATATTATGCTTTGATTGGTTGAAGGGACTACTGGATGTCGGACACTAAGCATATTAGGCTTTTATTATATAGGATAGTTAATTGGGTTAGGATGCCTTTGTTTAAACTCATTTCTTTCTAAATTCTAGAACATCCATTTCAAAAGGTACCAGGGGCTCTTACTATGGAGAAACTAAGCATTTTGAACAATGAAATATACGGGTATCTGAAAAGTAAGTCATTTCGTAAAATTTTATCTTTTAGTAAAAAATTAAAGTGCTCAACAAGCACAAAAAAGAAAGGAAATTGATAGATTAGAGAGGTGTGTGTGTGTGTGTGAGAGAGAGAGAGGGAAACAGTGAGAGAGAGGAAGAAAGAAAAAGAGTGAGACAGAAAGAGGAGTGAAGGAGTTTGGAAAAAAATAGAAAGAAAGTTAAATTAATTTCAATTTAGACAATTTATGAATGGAAATATAGTTTTAATTATTAATACAGTATTAATTCCATGCAGAAAAATCTTTAAATCAAAATCTTTTTATAATCCTAAATTAGTTGCAATATAAGGTGAATATATAAATATAGTCCTACTGTAATGTCTTGGTTATACTCCAAACATAAGATTTTCTATTTTCAATGCATTTTCTTCCAAGACTCTATTTTAGTATCATGCTGCCATATATATCCCTTCCTTGCCTATGGGCCCTATTGGACAGTCTTATTAATAATGAGTTGGATCACATGTCACAGCCACCATTGATTAAGCTCACAGATGGACATTTGATCCAAGGGCCACCAATCCTTAATGTGTGATATTATCACTGAAGAAGCCTGGTTTGAATAGCTTTACTGACAATCACCAGCAGAGCCATTTTTAATCTTACTCCTAAAAAAATTTGAGTGGGTAAATTTGTATAATATTGTATAATTAGCAGTGAAAGATAAAGAACAAACATTGTGAAGTAGAAAAAATGACATGAGGAACAAGTAATTAAAGCACCGACAAACCAGCTTTGAAGAAGCAGAAGTAATTATGCAAAGGAAATACACAGAAGGTGATGGTCACTCTAGTAGTCAGAAAATAATGAGATAAGCTGCACACAGACAGGACAAAGGTATGTCAGTGTTAGAAACTACTGAGGAAAATCACACATGTCCGTAGCATCTGCTGAGGCATCCTCCAGCCCTGCTTCAATTTCCTTCACTAAAATGAAATGTATTTTGCTAGTGCATATACTGTTTGTCTGTGTACTGGAATATAAATGCCATGAGAGCAAGTTTGTTGCTTCTTCCCACAAAATCTATAATTGTGTCTGAAATATAGTAAATGCTTAATAAATACTATAAAGATATAAAATAAATGAATGGATACAATTATAATAATAAAGACCTAACTTTGTATGCTTTTATTTATTTGTAAGGGATTTATTTGTGTATAAAAGATTCATTTATAAGAATGTACCTAAATTAAATACATGGCTTTTTAAATATACAAACACAGATACATGCACACAAGAGTACCTGGCCTACTTTTTCATAGAGGAAACCATTATAATTTTAAAAATCAGATTTTTATATGTATTTTTATTTGGCTTGATACTAAATAATACTTTCATATTCTTCTATTTTGCTTGTTTGTTTTGCAATTCTAGGTGTTACTTAATAACTGCAAAACGTGGACACTCTTTTAACCCTTATTTATTTATTTACTTATTTATGTTACTTCCTATGAAGTAAATAATTTTATCTTTTAATCCTTCTATTAAACCTTCAGAAAATTTGTCATATATATTTTCTCTAAAGGTCTTTCTGTATTCTGAATACTTCTTTAAAAATAATCGTAGACTAATCAGCATGGCTTAGTGGTTGAGCGTTGATCTATAAACCAGGAGATTACTGTCAGTTCCCAGTGGGGGCATATTCCTGGGTTGTGGGCTCAATCCCTATGTAGGGCAAGCAGGAGATAGGCAATCAGTGATTCTCTCTTATCATTGATGTTTCCATCTCTCACTCCTTCTCCCTTTCTCTCTGAAATCAATAAAAATATATTTTAAAAATAACTCTATTTATAAAAGGGAGAAATGATAAGGAGAGTACAAATAAAAATTAAATAATCAGTGGTTTTCAGGGTTTGTAGAAGTGAAGTTGGGGGCAGGCATTTGCACTCTCTCCTCAGAATTCTTGGCTTCCTCAGTGCACCATGAAACATTTGTGTGACTCCCTGGGTGACCCTTGGATTTGAAAATAAAAATTCTAAAGAAACAATTACATCATTGTAAACATATTTAAGTATTTATTTGTATAGAATCTATATATATATATATATATATATATATATATATATATGGCCAGTGACTGACCGTCCATCAGTCTGACCATCCAACATACTGACCAGCTGGTACATATGATGTGCGTGTGTTTTGATCTGTCTTTGTTGATTAGGAATTTGGTTGTTTTTGTTGACATTCTGAAGCTGAAGGAAGCAGCAGCATCAACAAAATACGTCTGAAGACCAACTATTGGCATAACTGTCCCCATCTGACACTGGCCTCCCATGTAAATTTATTTGAAGACAATTTCCCATGATGCCAGCATTTGCAATGACTATTAATAAGTCACAAGAACAAACTCTAGACAGAATAGGAATTTTCATATCTGAACCTATTTTCAGACATGATCAATTATATGTTGCTTTCTCTTGAGTTTGAAGAGGGTGTGATGTTAAAGTTGTAAATACTTTGTCACAAGGGAAATTAGTTAAGCACTCTCAAAGTGTTTTTACTCTTAATGTGGTATGCAGAGAGATATTAGAATAAGTTTAATCAATTTATTAGTCATTGTTTTATATCATATTTTTGTTGTTTTGATATCATTTTTATATCATGTCTTTGTTGTTATATCATGTTGCTATTGTTTATTAATCAATTTACATATTACTTTCATATACATTTTACTAATTTTCTTTCATCTCTGACACTTCTATTATAGAGAAAAGGTGAATAGCAACATTAAAATATTTCTTCTGGTTAATTTCCTTTCAATGTGCACAAATCTGTGCACTGGGCCACTAGTAACTAAGTGAAAATGTCTTTCTTATGAAATCAACTTATATTGTTCTGTTGGATTGTTCAGCTAGGCCCAAACAATAAATGTATGTTTAATAATGTGGCCTTTCTTTTGAAAACATATAATTAAAATAAATACATGAAAACAATACTATAATTAATTTTGTAATAATGACAGTAAAATTGCAACAAAATTACAAAGCTTTTCGATTTGTTTCCAAGCATATTTACTCCATGTGCAAACTTTTCCACCCTCCTGGGTTTCTACTGTTACTCTGAGCTATCAAATCCCAGCTTTCAAATTCTAACCTTCGGTTGTCAAAAGGAATTAAAGAAGGACATGAATTTACATGGGTGGAGACGGTAACAGTCTTTTAAAATATTTCACTTCTAAGCTCTATAAACTCTCCCCAATTATACAAAATTATTTTCTGAATGACTCTTAGTCACAACCCATTAAGAAAGACAGATCCAGACTGACACAAAGGTGTTTCTGTGCAGGAGTTTTTAATTGTTTTCCCACTGGACCCATTTTTTTGTGAGTGTTTGTGTGTGTGTTTTTTTTTGTTTGTTTGTTTGTGTGTGTTTTTGTGTGTGTGTGTGTTTTGTGTGTGTGTGTGTTTTTGTTTTGTTGTGTGTGTTTTCCTTTCAGTTTCCTCTTTCTTTGTTTTTGAAATAACATTAAATAATACAAGCATTATTTGAGATTTCTGGATTCTGCTGGAAAGTTAGAGATTCAGATACATTGGACATGCCTTTCCGTAAGTAGACAGTTGGCTTGGCCTCAGTACCAGCTTCTCCTGTATCCCAGGGAAGACACAAATGGCCCCACTAACAACAAATGAGCATATGTTGTGCCAGCCTCTGGAGACCTCCCCATACCCGCCTCCTGCCTGTCAGTGTGAGCATTTGGCGAACTTGGGATTGTGAGCATTCTACTCATAGACCTTTTCACTCTTTCTCAACTGGAATGATATCTCTATACATTCAAACTGCACAGATTTTATCACAGTTGTATACCATTTTGTATTCAATTCCTTGTCCTTTTTCTCATTGTCAATGGCAATTGTAAATCAGAATAAGTATTTTTATTCAATAGTTATGAAGAACACAATGAGAGTTACATAAAAGAGGTGTATTTTTGTGTATGTCTGTGTTTTTTTTTCTTTTTATTCTATTTTATCAAGGTGGCAATGTAGTGAGATTTTTATTTGAAATTATGTAAAGGAGAATAGATGCATTTTTATATAATTATTTTCTTTTCGTCTGAAGACTAAATTACACTAAAATCTGTATGCATGATTTTCATAATATATTTTGATATGTCAAAATTTTCCATTTTTTAGTAAAATTTAAAATATTAAAAATATTCTTATAAAGAAATCTGCAGCCATTTTAAAATTTACTCTAATGATAATCAAGGGTACTTTACCCCATTGCCACTGTGCTAAGTTTTTTTTGGCTGGAGTATCTCAGTGAGATTTAATGGAAAATACCACTTTCTCTGTTCTTAAAGCTGATCTGCATTTCAGTATTTTCAGATAAAGAAGTAAGTGAAAAAGATGTTGAATAAATTCAAGTAACATGATTGAAAACAGAATAAGCAAACAGTTTTTAAGTTCAGTAAGTGTGTTAGTGGTATAGAAAATTTGGAGTAAAATATTACAAGTTTCAAAGGAATTATAAAACTATCCATGGAATATTCCTTCCATTTTTTATTTAAAATATTTTATATTGCCCTAGCCTGCTTGGCTCAGTGGATAGAGCATTGGCCTGCAGACTGAAGGGTCCCAGGTTTGATTCCGGCCAAGGGTACATGCCTGAGTTGAGAGCTCGATCCCCAATAGGGAGTGTGCAAGAGGCAGCCAATCAATGATTCTCTCTCATCATTGATGTTTCTCTCTCTCTTCTTCTCCCTTGCTCTCTGGAATAAATAAAGATATATATATATATAATTTCATATCATGTTTTATGACTTTTAAAAACATATTTACATGTTTAAAATCTTAGGGAAAGTGATATATGTTCACTCTCTATCTTATTTAGCATGACACCTACTAAATCAGCCTCGCAATTCTATTATTATAAAATACTTGAGGCAGATCAAAAATAAAAATAATGCACTTCTAATGTTCTTGGTTGAATATAATTAGAAAAATAAATTTCATATTTTCTCTTCTTCATTATATATTTACACATCACTTTAGTAATTCTCTAATTTATTTTCTAAAGAAACTAAACCAGAACACTATAAGGAAGGATTTAAAAATGCAATTTAAGTCATCAGTTGTCTTCACAGGAGGATAGCACTGCTATAGAGAATATCAAATGATGCTGTATTCTACTAAAAATGCAGCCTCTATTATTTGCTTGAGCATCTGTGGAGCTTTGTTTATGCAAATGTGGCCCATGTCCTTAATTTGGGATTAAGGGCAGGAGAAAACTCATCTGAGAAAAAGATACCAGATTTCAGACCTTAATAAATACCTCCTACTTTCAACTTTATATTTTAAGACTTATATATTGAATACATATATCCAGAATCCCTTAAATAATATAGAATTATCCTATGGCATAGCTATTACTATCTCATTTTAATTTGCATATACCAGTTAATAAATTTACATGTCCTAATTAAGAGATTTACATATGAGAAAATTGTACTCACATTCCTTAATTAGATTTCTCTTAGTAAAATAATAAAATTATAATTATTCAAAATATAAATGAATGGTGATATAATAACAGATATATCAGATAGTGAGAAAAATAAACAAAAGTTACTGTCTGTGGAACTTAATATTAAAATGATAAGAGAAATAACAAAAAATCAAATAGGTTAAATGATGACAGTGTAAAAATGACAATAAAGCTAAGCAGGGGGACAAGGCATGCCAGGAGTGGGCTAGATGGTATTTTCAGGCAGAGTTGTCCAGACAGATTGACATGAGCACAGTTCTGAAGCATATCAGGAACAGAAGCAAAACTCTAGGAGTGACCGGGCCAGCATGGCTCAGTGGTTGACTGTCAACCTATGAGGTCATGGTTCAATTCCCCAACAGGGCGTGTGCCCTGGTTGCAGGTTTGACCTCCATTGTGGGGCACAAAGAAGGCAGCCAATCATTGATGTTTATATATATATATATATATATATATATATATATATATATATACACACACACACACACACACACACACACACACACACACACTAGAGGCCTGGTGCACAATATTCATGCACGGGGGGTGGGGAATGTCCCTCAGCCCAGCCTGAACCCTCTTCAATCTGGGACCCCTCAAGGGATGTCCGACTGCCTGTTTAGGCCTGATCCTTCTCACAATCCAGGACTGCTGACTACAAACTGCTCACCAGCCTGCTTCCCTGATTGCCCCTAACTGCTTCTGCCTGCCAGCCTGATCACTCCCTAACCACTACCCTGCTAGTCTAATTGATGTCTAACTGCTCCCCTGCCAACCTGTTTGCCCCCAACTTCCCTCCTCTGCTGGCCTGATCACCCCTAACTGCTTTCCCCTACAGGCTTGATAGTCCCCAACTGCCCTCCCTTGCAGGCCTGGTCCCTCCCAACTGCCCTCCCCTGCTTGCCTGATCTCTCACAGCTGCCTTCCCTTGCAGACCTGGAACCTCCCAATGGTCCTCCCCTGCTGACCATCTTGTGGTGGCCATCTTGTGTCCATATGGGGACAGGATCTTTGATCACATGGGGGCAGCCCTCTTGTGTGTTGGAGTGATGGTCAATCTGCATACTACTCTTTTATTAGTTGGATAGAGGCCTGATGCACAGGTGGAGGCCAGCTGTTTTGCCCTGAAGAGTGTCCCGGATCAGGGTGGGGGTTCCCTTGGGGCGTGAGAGGCCTGTGGTGGTTTGCAGGCCAGCCACGCCCCGCAGAGACCCAAGCAGAGTTCCTGGGATCTGGGATAAATTTATATTCTACAATTGAAACTTTGTAGCCTATAGTGGAGGCCTAGGCATTAGGGCTGCAGAAGCTTGGCTTCCTCCATCGCCCGGAAAACCCTAGCCTCTTCTCTCTCTAGCTCCGTGGCTGCTGCCATTATTGTTGGGATTATGTATCTTCTATAATTGAAACTTTGTAGCATTGAGTGGAGGCCTACACCGGCAAGGGCAGGCGGAAAGCTTGGCTTCCTCCACTGCCAAGGAAACCTAAGCCTCCCTTCTGCTCTCAGTGTCTGCAGCCATCTTGATTGGGGTTTATTTGTATAATTTGCTCCTGATTGGCTGATGGGCATGGCTATGGCTTGATCAGAGGTATGGTCACTTTGCATATTACTCTTTTATTAAATAGGACTAGAGGCCCAGCGCATGAACTCATGCGTGAGTAGTGTTCCTAGGCCTAGCATGTGATCAGGGCCATGTCCAACATCCCATGAGATCCCATCACACCCAGTGACACTCACCACTATCACCCTACAATCCTCAATGTGCTCACCTCCTCTGCCCCAGGATGCTCTGTGAAGCTCCCCACCCGCAATGGTCTTTGATGCTCCATGATGCCACACAACTGTGACACCCAGGTACTGCTCTGCAATGCCCCGCAATGCTTACTGCCACCACCCTGTGATGTTCTGTGAAGCTCCCCTCCCATTGAAGCTCTGCAATTCTAGCAGCCCTGTTAAGCTCTACAACACTTGCCTTCGCTCCCCGCAATGCTCTTCAATTCTCCCTGCCCTGTGACACTCCTCAATGCTCTGTGATGCCACACGACTGCTCCCTTACATCCCTCAATGTTCTGGAAAGCTCCCCACCCAGTGATGCTCTTTGATGCTCGCCTCTGTCGCCCCACAACACTCCTCAATGCTCCCCGCCCCATGATCTCTGCGATGCCTGCTGCCGCCCCATGATGCTCATTGCTGCTCACTGCTGGATGCTCACCACCATTCGCCCCCTGCAGCCTGCCACCACTCAATAGTCCAAAGTCCTACTCTTCTGTCACCCAGCCCAGTTCCTATGGCTCCCCATTGGCCATCCAGTGAAGAGATACACCTCATGGTGACCTGTCATTTGATCATCATGGTAGTCATGGACACTGGTTTTTTATATATAGAGATATTTTTAAAACTCCATCAGGGGAAAGGGTGTAAGAAGGAGACTTTCCACATATAAGTAACAGCAATCCAAAAAGCCCCGTGGTGAAAATTTGCCTGAAGAATGGGTACACAGCTATGGGGGTCAGGTAAGCTAAAGTAGAGTAAGGAAAGAGAGAAGAGAGAACTTGGGCCTTTTTAAAATTAAGATTTGAAATCATTGGAATGTATTAAATAGAGGACAATATAGCCAACTGAGTTTAAAATAAGATTTAAGGCTGCTAACCTGAGAAAAGACTGAAGGGGATGAAGGCCAAATTGAGGAGATCTATTAGGACATTACAGTAATTATCTAGGTAAGAGATGTCAGTGGTCTACCTTACAATGGTACCAATGAAGGTGGTAAAGAGTGGCAGAAACCAACATACATGAGGAAGGTCTGAAGAAAAGATTTGTTGACAAGTTGACTACTTAAAATTTGAGTTCACATAAGATAATGTCAGATGTATTTTTCAACAGTAATAACATTACAACTTAAAATCCAGATTTACCTCGCTGGTTATCATTGTCAGCTAATTTCATTCCTTAATTTATCCATAATTCCTGAGGATTAGTACACGTTCAGGCATTTTTGTAGAACATAACTGCAGAGTCTATATAAAATAAGGTATGTGTTCATGTGTTTTCATTGTAATGGAAGAGAAAATATAAAACCTCAGTGGAATTGTGACTGGTTGGAGATTGGCAAATATAATCACAAATGTAGGAATAATTCTGGAATTCTAATGAATTTACTTAAAAATTACAGGGGGGGAAAACAGTGTGGCACAAAAAAACATGTCACACTTTTAATAGGACAATTAGGCAGTATTTTACAAAACTTGTAAGAAATCTATGACTTGACTAGACAACTACTTGAAAATACATGTGTATTAATTTGCTAGGGCTGCCATTGCAAAGTACCACAGAGTAGCTAACAAAACAGAAATATATTGTCTCACACTTCTGGAGGCTAGAAGTCTGAGAGCAAGGTGTCCAAGGGTTGTTTGCCTGCTGGGTATAAATCATTTGTGGCCTCATCTATTCCTCTCTAAAATGAGCTACACCAAAGTGGCAGAAACTGGATAACTCAAAGTTATCCTAAGTCTGACTTAAAAGAAAGCCACAGAACATTAAAGATGCTATGAAAATCTTCCCGGGGAAAAAGGGAGTTTATTTCTATTCCAAAGTTTTACAGTCCTTTCAAATTTGTGACTTCACTCATCTCAGGGCTCTTCATTGATGGGTAACATTTTCAATATACATGTGGAGAGTGAAACTAAAAACCAGTAAATCCTTGAAAAGAAAATTGCAGTCTGCTTTTCTCCCCCCATGCCCCTGCCGTAGTTTCAGAATGTTTTGATGTCCCTGAATCAAGTTTATGGCTGTGTGAGCTCTGAGAGCTCTGAGTTGGTTTACTCAGGGTTTTTAAATACAAAAAACATCCCATCCATCTATCCATCTATCCAATATTCATTTGCCAGCATTATACCATGCACAGACTATATCCTAGATTAGAATTCAAAAAAATTTAAATTTATCCCATAATCTAGGCTTCAAATCACATTAAAATATTGCAAATCCTATATGCTGATTCAAATCCTTCCACATGTTTATAGTAACAAATTGAATATTAACAAATATATTCCAGAAGCATGTTATCACCCATATCCATCAGTTTCCTTCTAGCCAAAGAGATGCTTATATGTAGAAATTATGAGAGAATAACTTCTCAATATTTTCCAATATCAGAGCTGTTATAGATATTAATGTGCATCAACTTTTCAGAGGGCAATTTGGCATTGTATAAAAAAACTTTTAAGAAATCAATGATTTGACTCAAAAATTACTTGGAAGTATATGTGTATGAATTTGCAATGGCTGCCATCACAAAGTACAACAGGACAGTTTACCAAACAGAACTGTATTGTCTTACATTTCTGAAAGCTGAAAATCTAAGAGCAAAAAATGCCAGAAGGTTTCCTTCTGAGTCCTTGAGGGAAGGATGGATTCCAGTCCCCTCTTCTTAACCCAGAGGTGGCAGTGTACAATCTTTCCTCTATGCCACCTGTGTTTTTGTCCAAATTCCCCTTTTTGTAAGAACAACCAGTCATACTGGATTAGGGCTAACCTAGTGACCTCACTTTAAACTTGAATACTCCCATAAAGACCTTCTTTCCAAATAAAGTCATATCTGAGGTCCCTATTGCTTAAGGACAAAGCATTTAATTTTTAGAGGACAGAATTCAATTGCTAACATGTATCAGTGTATATGCCCAGATATTATTAATATAGGATCTTTTATAAAGCAAAAATGTGTAAGAATAAAAATTAAAAAGTAAACTTAAATAACCATACAAATAAATGGCTAAATACAAAGGACTGCTGTCAATTCATTAAAAAACACTTAGTTTGATGTAATATAAATATAGTTATAAAATATTTCTTAAGTAAAAGGAAAATTGCAAAAGTATTTTACATAAGGCATATATATTATACTAGAGGTCCAGTGCACAAATTTGTGCATGGCTGAGGTTCCTTTGGATGGCCTGCGATTATCAGCCCCAGCTCACACCTCCAGCCTCACAGACTCACAGCCCAGCAGCCCGGCCTGGCATCCCACCCTGGCCTGGCACTGCCCCCTAACCTGCTCTACCATCCCACCTGCAGAGTAATCAATCAGGGCTGGATGCCCTTCTCCTCTATCCCCCTCCCTTAGCACCTGGGAGCTGAGTGACAGCCCAGTTCCCCACCACTGCCGGTTGTCATCTGCAGGAATACCAGCGTGGTGATCAGGTCCTGCTCACACCTGCTCTACCATCCCACCACAGTCCTGCTCTTGTTGGGGCTCACTGGGCTGGCAGTGCCTCCACTGTGGCCCGCTGCCAGCATCACGTCTCCAATGCCTGCCATGTTCTGCGTCACACCCTGGTGATCAGCGCAGATCATAGCAAGTGATCAAACTCCTGGTTGAACAATTTGCATATTAGGCTTTTATTATATAAGAGTATATAGCACTATGGGCTAAAAATGTACTCATGAAACAAATTAATGTAAAACAGCTATAAGCATGTTTAATCTAGAGAATGTGACAATTTAATGTTTATGTTAATTTTCTATTTTTATGAGGATAATTCAAGCTATGGTAAAAATGAGGAAAAAGGAAGGGGGCAGGACTGGATGAGGTTGAGAGAGAGGGGTGGTCTCCGAAAGCAGGTCTCCTAACCAGAATGTTTGTGGAAGGTTAAGTTTTTTTTCCCCTGGGTTGACATGTAGAGCAGTGAATCACTGGGGCAGAGACTTTTCAGTGTCCCCACTGAAGACACAGGGTATCCTCTGTTAGGGATTATATTAATGATATGTGATATATGTGTATATTGTGTGAATATACATATATTCCTATAAAGATACAAATGTTAATGGTATTATTCCTAATTGCCTCTGAAGAGTGGCACTAGGAATTTAAAGGCTCCTATAAATTTCATATCAATAACATCAAGAGATTTTAAACAAATAAGTAAATAGTAAGTATAATACTGTGAAGAAGAAAAATACCCAGAGGAAGACATCAAATGAAAATGTAACTTCTTTAGTTAATCAATATGTGAATCTGAGCAAACCATTCTCTCTCTGCTATGATTTCACAATATGTCATAAGAAAAACTAAGGTATGTTTTTTTTCATAAAGTTGCTTAGGAATGAAATGTTGTAGCACACACACATACACACTTGTGAGTTTTGGTGGTAGAGTAAGAAAATGAGATAAATGAAATAACCACCAGTACTTCGCTTACTATGGCTGGGTAGGTCAGAGGCAGAGCCACCAGTTCCCCATTGTTCTGTTTTTCTCTATGTTATGGAACCAAGTGTGGATTATGTGATATGTAGCACAACTGGGCAGAATTATCACATTATGTAAGAACCCCAAACAAAAAGCTCTTGCCTTTTTTAAGGCCTTTGGGGTTGGGGAGAGGAATAAGGTGAAGGGCTAGGAGTGAAACAGTATTAAGTTTTAAGGTACATAACAGGGGGTTATAGCAGGTTTGAAAATATTTTCAAACCATAAATTGTCACCTAAATCTTTGTTTTAAATTATTAAGTTGGAACCTAGAAGACTTAAATCTAGTGTTTGAAATTAGAGCTGTTAAACCCCAAATGTTAATATTTATAGGACAGAGTTTCATCTTGGTGGAAATATAAGAATTGCACTTTAAGGTTATCTTAGTTGCATTTTTACACCTGAAAATGTTTTAATATTCATAAAAATTAACTCAAAGTATATTTATAGACAATGCAACTTTGTGTAAAGTATGATTGATCTCTTAAAATTCTCTTATATAGACCAGTAAATGGAACTCACTAGTCTTCATATACCAGATATACACTAATTTCCTTCTAAATTTTGTACATTTCCCCCTTCACTCAGAGTAGTCAATAATTAAAAAGTCAATAAAATAGCATAAATATATATGTTGGTAATGAATTAAGTCCAAAAATAAACTTTATCCTCAATAATATGTTAATTATAAGAGAGAGAAATAGCAATAAAAATCTGACTTTTTTGGTGATTCTTGAATGTTGTCTAAATTCAGTTGCAATACCAAATCAGATAACTTTGGTTCTTCTAATTTTCCTCCCACAAAATTTTCCTGATATTTCCCAATAGAAAAATTAACAACCATTTTTCTGAAACTTTTCTTATTTACTTCCTCGCTCTATTTCGTATTTGTAAAAAGATGTGCTAAATTAATAAAAGAGTGATATTTTGAGACAATATTGATATAAAATGATTAAAAAGAATATGTTTTTTTTTTTACATCCATATAGCTGAACATTTGATAGAGCAATGTGTATTTTAAAGTAAAAGTGTTAGAGAAAACTTTCTGGAATGTTGTCTATAAATATTTTTTTATAACTAGCATACAAATAGTTTCCACAGATCTTTGCAGTTTTTTAAATATTTTATATGTTTTAGTTGATTTTTATAGAGTTTATATGATACTGACAGTTTCATTAATCTTAAAACATTATATAAATATAAATATTTACTGATTCATGAATTTCAAAAATATATCAATAGTTATGTAATTATTTTTAGTAGAAACTTTTATAACTTATACATAGAAAATTGCTGGATGATATGTTTGGTATCTTTGCCACATTTTAATTTTTCTTTATATACACTACAGAAGTATTTTATATAGTCAAAGGTATTTAATAGTTCATATTAGACAAAGATGTAAAATTGCATTTGATGAATATAAACTATTCCTCTTTGTTTCATTTTGAACACTTTCTGAAATAAAGATATTTACATTTTTACTCTTAAAATGTACTTTATATTTTCAAATACACTGAATAACTAGAATTTATTATATGCAATCAGAAGACATTTTAAGTGAGGGTTAGAAATTATTTCCCTTTTAGTAACATCAGAGAGTTTAAAAGATTGCATTATGCTTCTATACAAAAAGCACAATTTTGTACAAGTGGTAAAGAATCAGAAAGATTTTCCCAGACAATCACACTGAATTTGAAAACATTAGTTTTGTTTATTGTGTATAAACCATTTGAATCTCTATTTTTAAAAAGTATATAAACATCTGGATGTGGGATAATATCTATAAAAGTAAAATTTTTAAAACCAGTGAAGTATTTGGACATCGAAGTTTGCATACATTCAGCAAATAACAGTCAACTAGTTTGGTCAGACACATTGTTTTGTGTTCCTTTAACAAAACTTCAACCAAGATAGTTCCTTATTTCCAATCTTACTGTAGAAATGTCTGTAGAATTGAGTCTGATTACTTCGGATAATTTCATTATATAAAACTCATAGTTTAAATACTAGTAAAATGGAGTTGCTGATATTACCTCTAAACATTGTATAATTTTCTACATCATTGAACCTATTTGAAGGGGTATGGTTACCCATGAATAGGAATACTAGGTGTATCATTTAATAATGCGGATTTTTTTCAATTGGTAGACTTATACATAAGTTGATATGTATGCAATTTGATAGGTGAAGTTGCACATATGTTGATATATATGCAATTTGATATGTATGCTATTTTGTTGTATTGACAGCAAGCTTCAGAACTTCATATGTCAATTTGCTGAAGTTGTTAACATCATACATAGATATTTTTATGCTTAAAAGTGTCAAATTTTGCCCCAAAAAAGAGCATTTGTGGGAAGCCTTAATTCATTACTTTATTTGGAAGAAAAGTACTAAAAATTATTCTATATTTTGGAAAGGTTATGATGAATATGCTCCATCTCAAGAGACTTGTGAACGCTGGTTTAAATGCTTTAAAAATGATGATTTCAGTGTGAAAGACAAAGAACGACCAGGTTAACCAAAAAACTTTGAAGACCAACAATTACAAACATTATTGAATGAAGATGCATATCAAACTCAAAAACAGCTTGCAGAAAGATTAAATGTTGCGCAGCAATTTCCGATTGTTTTAAGCAATGGAAACGATTTTAAAGGAAGGAAAATGGCTGCCACATCAACTGAATGAGAGAGAAATGGAAAACCAAAAAATCATCAGTAAAATGTTGCTTCAACAACACAAAAGAAAGTCTTTTTTTCATCGAATTGTGACTGGCAATGAATAGTGCATTTATTTTGAGAATATCAAAGGCATAAAATCATGGGTTGATCCAGGTCAACAATCAACATTGACTGCAAGGCCAAATCACTTCAGAAAGAAACCAATGCTCTGTGTTTCCTGGGATAAGGAAGGAGTGGTGTATTATGAGCTTCTAAAACCAGGTGAAATCATTAATACTGATGGTTACAGACAATAAATAATCAATTTGAACCACACTTTGATCGTGAAACAACCAGAATGTGCCAGAAGATGCGGCAAAGTAATTTTGCTTCATGATGATGCAGCATCACACACTTCAAAACCAGTTAAAGACATGTTAAAAGATCTTGTCTGGGAAGTATTAACCCACCTGCTATATTCACCAGACCTTGCTCCTTCAGATTACCACTTGTTCTGATCGATGGCACATGCACTTTCTGAGCAGCACTCCAAAACTTACAAAGTGGAAAATTGGGTCTCTGAATGCTTTGCCTCAAAACAAGAAAAGTTCTATCAGGATGGTATCCATAAATTACCTGAAAAATGGGGGAAATGTATAGCTAATGATGGACATTACTTTGAATAAAGCACTTTTGATGTTTCTCTTGAGATTATCATGTTTTCTTTTATTACAAAATCCGCCAACTATTAATCGGTACACCTAGTATGTGATGCTCTTATGTGATTCCCTTTGTGCTGATCAGATCAAGGTTCAAATTCAGCAAGATCACTTGCTAGCTCTGTTACTAGCTCTTTAAACTCTGGAACAAATTCAATAATCATAACAAAACTGGAATAATACTATTTCTCAACTTATTTAAGATTTAGAATTTAATGAAGTTGTTGAAATGTAATGGATATATAAATAATACCAGTAACACATAATAATTTTTACATCTTCCCCAAATGTGAAATATTTTGTTTTCTGCCCCTTAAAAAATCATCTTACCTAAACACAGAAATGAGCTCTTATATAGATACTGGTTCAAAAGTTTGCTTTTGAATCCATCTAGTTGTTCCTTAGTGACTATAAAGTAGGCACTGTGTCTCAATTGTAAAGAAACTTTTAGATACTTATTTTATATTTTCATTTGACAAATATTTTTAAATGAATGAGATATAAGGAAGATAGCTAACATCAGACTTTTTATTTAACATGTTGAAACCATATTCCATATTTACACATATTATTTCCTTTTTGCAATTTGGGTAAATAAATCCTGCTTATTTCTACTTTGGGATCCTGAGACTAAAATGGGATCATTTTTACAATTTAATTGAGATACAAATTAATAAAGTATATACATATTGGAAAACTTAGTCTTGTTTTCTTTTCCAAAACCTATGAACCAAATTCAATTAAGGATCGATACCACCATGCAATCATTTTCAAAGACTACTCTTAAGCAGGTCGACTAACGAACAGTTTCAAGGAGGCAAATTGATCAAAGTAGTTATTTTCCCTGGAATCTAACAACACCATTTGATGTTGCTTTGCTGGTTTGGTATTCTTGCATGCTTTGAACTAGAAGTATTATATACTGACTAAGGTTTGTGTCCTCAAGTAAAATTATGAGTCTTTCCTGCAGAATACACTTGAAGATACTCATGAATAGTTGAAGAAAACACAGATGAAAGTGTTTTTCTTGCTTCTCTACTTAGTGACATTTTTATAATCTTGGTTTTTTTATTGCTCTAGCTAGATGATCAAAAGATCTCTGGTCTATCTGTGTGGATAGACTATAATGTGATATTTATTCAGAAAATGTGAGTTTTACATATAATAAACTTAACTGCTCTTTAGTTATATTGTCCATGATAAGGCTCAATAATAAAGAACATGTAGATTTAAAAATACATTAGAAATATTCCAGATATCTGAACTTTCACTTAGTTGTTTATATGTGGAGACATATCTTTTAAGGATTTTTTTGTGTGCAAAGTATTAAAGTTGTCAGTTATCTGGTTTAAGAAATACTTTGACCATGACAGGTTACTGCTGAAATTACTTGTATTTATGAACTTGTGATCATTCAAAATTATTATATTAATATTTATATTATTAAATACATTATTGTTTTAATATTAATATTATTGTTAGTCATGTTATTATAAATATTAATTTTTATGAAAGACAAAATAATTTTACTCCTCTAATAATTTGGAATATTATAAATAGAATTATTGGATTCAATATCATTATTTTTCATGCCAATTTTAAGTAGCAACACAGTGATAATCAGCAATTCAATTTGCTTCTTTACTTATTACTTTTTTTGGAAATAGCCTGAATTTCCATTTTCTTATACTAGTTGTGAGGATTGCATAAGGAAACAGATGTTTGGTTGAATTCTAGGCAACGGGTTGTGTGGGGATGATATAAGACAGGAGTGTAAGCATTTCCTATTTTAATGTCAAGCTGTTGGGGAGCATAAGAGACTTGGTTGGAAAGTTGTAAGGAGGACAGTCTGAGGAAAAGGAAGTGTGTGGAAGGCTGCCTACACTGTTTTTATCAAAATTCCGACTTAGAGGAAACAGGGGAGTGTCAAAGGTGGCACCCCTAATTATCCCCTTTCCAAACAAGTCTGTGCATGTGTAGACCCTTGGGTGTTTACTGGAATCCTTATGCTTAATCCCTGGATGCACTTTGCCTAGAGGACAATGTAAACACACGTGTCCTCCTAAGATTATTTACCCTACTGATTGTATCTAAGGATAAAAACTGCTATAAAAGCATAAGGAGGCAGGCAATCAAGGCTGCTTGGACCCTTGAGCCAGGCAAGCCCCTTAGTCCTCTCTTCCACAGTGAAACCATGTCAGAGTAATCTGTTAACTCCTGCTTCAGAGGCTGCTGGTTAACCCTGACAAGATGGTTCCCAGTTCAGGAGCAGGGCATCCAGTTGTAGTTGCTTATTTAGTAGTTGCTCTGGTGAGAGTAGAAAGAGCTAAAAGGAAGTGTTGGAGGGAGAACTGACTTTGGTGTGTCAGGAGTTGTGGAAAGCATGTTTTTTGTTTGTTTGTTTGTTTGTTTGTTTTTTACTAGAACATGTGCTCAACTATTTGTTTTCCTTAAAATAGTCCTTTAAATTCATTTATAGTCTTTCTAAGAAAATTTCAAAATATCTCATGAAGATATAAATTATGATTTTCATACTATCTTTTGATAGAATAATTATCTGCCTCTGTGCATGGTAAGTCTATCATTTATCATCTATCTATCCATCTATCATCTATCTATCTATCTATCTATCTATCATCTATCTATCTATCTATCTATCTATCTATCTATCTATCTATCTATCTATCTATCATCTATGGAGCCAGGGTAGTAATATCCCAAACGACTGAAGGCTCGACTGAACACCGGAAATCAGTCCTGCATCAGTGCTGGGTCACCATGGCAACCCAGCACTGACTGACACTGCAGGCACCTCAGCGACCCAGCACTGACTGCGGAGAGGCCTACGAGAAAAGCAGGGTCTGATCGCAGCCCCTGGGGCTGTCAGTGCTGGGTCAGCGTGGCAGAAGTCAGGCCTGGCCACCCAGCATTGACTGCTATGCTGCAGACACCTCAGCGAATCAGCACTGACTGCCGAGGGGGCTGTGATCAGAACCGGACAGAGGTCGGGAGAGAAAAGCAGGATCTGATTGCAGCTCCCATGGCAGTCAGTGGTGGGCCGGTGTGGCGGACGTCAGTCCTGCAATCAGTGACCATAGGGTCAATGAATATTAAGTGAACGTGGGGTCAATTAATATCTCTTTGAGAAGAGTTGAGAATATAAAGTACAGTGTAGAGCAATTACTTCTATTTCACATAGAACTCTTTTCAACTAAGATATTTTCCTTTATTTAAAATGTGTCTTTATTGTTGAAAGTATTACAGATGTTCCTTTGTTTTAGTTTTTTTTCTTCTTTTTCCCCCATTGATCTCCTCCACCCTGCACCCACCCCTTCCAAGCCTTTGCCAGACTATTGTCTGTGTCCATGGGCTATTCCTATTTAATACATAAACATCTAGAATGATCTAGAGAAAATAAAGGGGCCAGGCAAGTCAGGTAAATATTGAACAGAAGAGCTGAAGATGCTGCATGAATACTAGATATAGGCTTGAAGCCAAAACACAACTCATGAAATAGTTAGTCATTGTAACATAACAAAATGTTCCTTTCATTAAAGAAATAGGATGGTTCCCAATACTTATACACATAATAGAACAGTGTGGGGGTTCAGAATGAGCCTGACAAAGCTGTGTCTCAGTGGTATGCAGATTTTTGAGCTAAGGGCAATTATAGCTTCAGGCTCAAGTGAAAATTCTGCCCTTCCCTTTAATTACCTAAAAAAAAATCGAGTTAGAGGCCTTACCCATAATAAGACATTATCCTATATAATAAAAGTCTAATATGCAAATTAACTGAACAGTAGAACAACCGGTCACTATGATACACACTGATCATCAGGGGGCAGATGCTCAATGCAGGAGCTGTCCCCTGGTGGTCAGTGTACTCCCTCTCAGCCAGAAGCTGGGCTCATGGCTGTCTAGCTCAGCAGTGGTGGTGGGAGCCTCTCTTGCCTCCATGGTAACGCTAAGGATGTCTGACTGATGGCTTAGGTCTGCTCCCTATGGGCCCTATGAGAAGCAGGACTAAGCCATCAGCCATACATCCCCTGAGGGATCCTGCACTGCAAGAGAATACAGTCAAGGCTGAGAGACCCCCCAGTGCATAAATTTCATGCACTGGGGCTCTAGTATTAAATAAAATGATCAGGATTTCTCAGAAAGTCAGTAATACAATAAAATATGAATTAATTTTCAAACTAATCATCTATATGGTTACACTAGAGGCTCGGTGCATGAAATTTGTGCACGGGGAGGGGGGACCCCCTCGGCCCAGCCAGCACCCACTCCAATCCAGAACTCCTAAGGGAATATCTGGCTGCCGGTTTCAGCATAATCCCAGGGATGAAACCAGCAGTTACATATCCTCTCACAACCTAGGATTGCTGGCTCCTAATTGCTCACCTGCCTGCCTGCAATAATAGCCCCTAACTAGCCCTCCTGCCAGCCCAATCACCCCTAACTGCCTCTGCCTGCCAGCCTGGTTACTTCCAATTGCCCTCTCTGCTGGCCTGGTCACCCCCAAATGCCTCCTCTGCTGATCTGGTTGCCCCTCACTGCCCCCTTCCACCAACTTGATCACTTCCAACTGTCCCCCTTGCTGGCATGGTAACCCACAACTGCTTTCCCTGTAGGACCAATTGCCCCTAACTGCCCTCACTTGCCAGCTGGTTACCCCTAACTACCAACCCCTGCTGACCTGGTCACCCCTAACTGCCCTCCCCTGCCAACTTGGTTTTCCCCCAACTGCCTTCCCCTGCTGGCTTGATCACCCATAACTACCCTCCCCTGCCAGCCATCTTGTGACTGCCATCTTTAGCTACATGGAGGTAGCCATCTTTGACCACATGGGGGTGGCCATCTTGTACAATGATGTGAGGGTCAATTTGCATATTACCTCTTATTATATAGGATAATTTCTGACAGACTAAAATGCAGATACTGAAAAATAACTGAGAAATTAATCTAACATTCTTTCAGCACCCATTCTTACAGAGAAATGGTTGTTTTAGGTGCCTGGGGTAACTGCAGTAAACAGATCAGACAAAAACTCATCCCAATTTAGAACTTACATTCCACAATGAAGAAACAAACAATAAAAAAGAGAGCAAGTCTTTACTCATTATGTAAATGGTGATAAAAGTTTTGAAAGGATTGGGTTTGGTGACTGCCTGAAAAGAGTGGCAGAAGTTATTGTCTTTTTTCTAACGATCACTGAAAGCCAGATATTTGAGAAAAGAACTAAAGAAGTGATGGAGTTATTCATGGAGATTGCCAGAGTAAAAATATTACAGAAAGATAAAAGCAGACTCAAAGTCTCGGGCCCAAAGCAGTAAAAGAATAATGAACCCAGTGTGTCTGGGCCCCCTTCTGGTAGGCAATAATGCTAGGAGAGGAATACTGTTGAGTTTGATTGCCATTGTAAAGATAATGGTTTTCGTTTAGAAAAAGGTGGGCCTGGCTGGGCCTAGCTCAGTGGTTGAGCATGCCTCTATAAACCAGGAGGCCATTGTTCCATTCCTAGTCAAGGCACATTCCTGGTTTGCAGGTTAGGTCCCCAGTAGGGGGGCGTGCAGGAGGCAGCTGATCAATGATTCTCTCTCATCATTGATGTTTTTATCTCTCTTTCTATCTCCCTTCCTCTCTGAAATCAATCAATCAAAAAGAAGATGGAAAGGCAGTGGAGAATTTTAAGTTGTTGAGTAAACATATCTTGTTATATTTTTAAAGTACCAATTACTCTGTTATATTGTAAGTGGACTGATCATCGGTGTGGCAAGGTTAGAAGCAGGCAGCACAGTTACAATAGTTCTTGTAAAATTCTATGATGGTGAATAGGAGTGTAAAATTAATGGATTATGGCTGTGTTTGCAAGATTTGGTGTGTCTCAGAGTTGGAGAAGTATAAATAAGATTGAAATTGAGGATGGCTCCAAGATTTTTGAGCTATATAACTGAGAAATAAGCTTGTTGATTTAGAAATAGGTAAGAAATAAGAGAAATCAGAAATTTGGCTTTGGGCACAAGTGTGGGAGTGGGATGTCTGTTATATATTTTGTAGTGTCAAGCCTCTATTTGGATTCAGCCTAAAATTCAAAGGAGAAATATAGCCTGGGAATACAATCTAGTTTTTATCGATGCATAGATGCTATGTAGAACATGTGACTATATGAGATTAATTAGGAGGGAGGTGAAGGGAAGAGAGAGAGACAGAGAGACAGAGAGACAGAGAGACAGAGAGATACAAGAACTCCTTTGGATATACCAAAACTAAGAGATTGGGGAGGTGAAAATAACCAGCCATGGAACCTTAGAAGAATTTCTAAGGAATGGGTAGGAGAACCTGAGTGAATCTGGATAACTGAGACACATTTTAAATTAATGGAAAGATTAAATTTCCCAAGTAACCATTAGACACTATTTCCACATAAAAGTAGCTTAAATTTTTAAAATTTAATCTAAGGAAATACTATGAAAAGCACTGTTCCCATGAAAATGAGGTTTTTGGTCTTTATTAGAATACATACTGCCCCATTTCAATTTATTTTTTGGGGGGAAATTCTATAAAGATCTTATATAATGTTAAGTACTAAACTTACTCTAAAAGAAAAGAAACAGTTACTGGGGATACATAACAACAAATATGAAATTCTTAAAACAGGAAAATATTTAGCTGTTCTTGAGTCCGTACCTAACCCTAATCTAGAGTGGAGTAGTATGTTCTTGCGAATAACAGTCACTTTACCTCTTGCAGAGGAAAATCAGGTTACCATGACCAAAAAATATTTGAATTGGATATTGAGTTTATTCTTAATTATATTTTGAACATGTTCTCCTTTGTATTAGTTCCCTCTCCTTCTAGCAATGCTATAAAATGAAAATCAGGGCCTCCTAAAGCTATAATCCAATTTTTCTCAAATACTTTCCATATCACTGATTTTTTGGGTCTGTAATATAAAATAATTAATTAATTTTGTCTTCCAGATAAAACTTTAAGTCTCTAGCCAAAATGTTTAATTTTCTGATTTCATACTATAGCAAGTCTATTCTAACCAAAATCTATGTTAAAAACTCTCAGAGCATAATAACAGATGACTTCTACAATTGTCATATGTGCTTCTTCTTCATTTCTCTTAAATAGTTTTTATCTTTAATGCTATTATCTCTCTAATGCTATGATTCTCAAATATCTCAGGATTCTTGGTTGTCTGATAATAATTCTAAATGAAGGAATAGTTGGAAGTATCAGTTGTATGTTTCTTCTGGATATGTGTACTTTCCATCAGACTTCTTTCTTGAATTTAGAGAGCTGAGTATATTGATACACTAATGTTTATTAATATGCAGGCACAATGAGCAGGATGAAAGGGCAGAGAAGAAAATATTCATAGAATCCAACCATTTTTAAACATCTGGATTCATATTATAACTTTTCTGGTATTTATCAATCATTTTCCTTTCACATTTACTGTTTTAAATATTTTATTAAACTAAACATTAAATTTGCACAAAATTATTTATGAAGTGTCTATATAGGATTTCCAGTAGATAAATAAAATGCATTCTATGTACTGAAAACATCCCCTTACAAGGGAACATTTCCAATGCTATTATATCTCCTGGGTGCCACTATTTAATTAAAAACAAATTATGTTAGAGAGAGGGGAAGGGAAAGGGATAGAGAGATACAAACATCCATGAGAGAGAAACATTGATAGGCTTCCTCCTGCAGTCCCACAACCTGGACATACGCCCTGATAAGGAATGAAACTGGTGACTGACCTCTTGGTTCATGGGTCAATGGTCAGCCACTGAGCCACCCCAGCAAAGGCAGGAGCCACTTTGAAATGTAATTGCTTTCTTTCAGAAGTAAGCCTTGCCTTAAATTTTATTTTTTTATTTATATACCTTCTTAAATATACATATTATTCATATGTCCATATTACATTATGTGTCTCTAAAGAAATATTAGTCAACATGTTTTACATATTTTTAAATTTTGACGTAAGTAGTATTTAACATAATGTTTATGGTTACACAATACAGCATTTATAATATATAACATATATAATATAAGATACATAATGCTTTCTTCCTTGTTTTTGTATGTTAAAATTAACTCAGATCATGCCACTCTATTATTATAAATCTTCTAATGGCTTCCTTTCTCATCCAGAATAAAATTTGAAGCTGCTAAAATGTCAATTAAGGACCTATACCATGACATCCAAACTTTCATCTATTACGCTCATGCTACCATGCAACCATGCTCATTCTGTTCCAACACATAGATCTTCTTGCATAATTCTACCTCAGGACCTTTGCATATACAAGTCTTTCTGGCCTGGATGTTCTTCCCCTTATTTTTACCAGTTTTTACTTATGCTTCATCCTATCCATGAGGTCTTCACTAATTTCCTCATTTGATATAAAGATCCCACAAAATTTATTGCAAATCTATCTTTCCCACAGAACTTATCATTTCATATACTATGCATTTCACAGACTTTTTATTAAATAAATTCTAAACTCTATAATGCCAGAAATTGGTGTGAATTGATTTTACTATTATATCATCACCCTCAGTACACTTTTAAGTACACAGTAGAAATCATATGAATATTTTTTGAATGAATGAACTCACCAATAAACAAATAAATACATAAATACATATTTTTTAAATATTTGAAAATCCTATTAACAAGTGGTTACCTTGGCAAAAAGCTAAAATATGGCACTTGCCTTATTATATACATTTTTATACACAATCAGTAAATAATATATTTTAAATGAACAACAAAGCTTTTGTATACATTTCACATTAAATCGCACTTAAGAACTGTAACACTCATCAACAAATCAACAAACGACAAGTGCTGGCGAGGATGTGGAGAAAAAGAAACCCTTGTGCACTGCTGGTGGGAATGCAGACTGGTGCAGCTACTGTGGAAGACAGTATGGAGTTTCCTCAAAAACTTAAAAATGGAACTTCCATTTGACACAGTAATCCCACTTCTAGGACTATATCCCAAGAAACCAGAAACACCAATTAGAAACGATATATGCTCCCCTATGTTCACAGCAGCACAATTTACCATAGCTAAGATTTGGAAACAACCTAAGTGCCCATCAGCAGATGAGTGGATTAAAATGAAATACTACACTGCTATAAAAAAGAAGGAATTTTTACCATTTACAATAGCATGAATGGAACTGGAGAGCATTATGCTAAGTGAAATAAGCCAGACGGAGAAAGATAAATATTACATGATCTCACTCATATGTGGAATATAATGATCAACATAATTTGATGAACAAAAATACAGCCAGAGACAAATGGCAAGGGAGGTGGTGGTGTGCAGGGAGTTAGAGAACAACCAAAAAGGACTTGTATGCATGCGTATTAGCATAATCAATGGACACAGACATTGGGACAGTGGGGACTTACCTGGGGTGGGAATGGCTAGGGGGCGAGGGTGTCAATCGGGAAAAAAAGGAGACATATGTAAAACTTTAGACAAAAAAGATAATAATAATAAAATAAAAAAATCTTTCAAACAAAAATAAAACAAAAACACAATAAAAGGAACTGTGACAATATGGCCACAGTGAGCATCCTCCATTGTTTTATTTTAACTTGTGCTTCTACTGAATACTCTATAGTAACTGAATATTTCTAGACATGAATATGTTTTACCATGTTACTACACACTCTCACTTTTTATTAATTTTTCTTTATCCTTTCAGATGCATTTTCTCCTATAAATATGTTACCTTCCCCCCTATTTACCTTACAATGATAAAAAACAGTTCCACTGACTAAAAATATCTTTATTGGTTGGCTGGTATAATGAATCAACCATTAAGAACAGAAAAATTTGAGGAGTGGAACACCAGAAATATGAAGATACTATAATACTATACCTAGAAAATAAAAGAAATGTCTGGAAATGTCCAGGATTGTGACATGTACCTTATTCTCACCACACCAATAGTTTTACCAACTCTTCAGTGAGAAGGATTGAATGTAATACTCAAACTAAAGAGTGTATTATTGTAAGAGTAGAGGCCTGGTGCACAAAATTTATGCATGGGTGCAGTCCTTAGGCCCGGCCTATGATTAAAGCACAGGCAACTGACATGGAAGAGCAGGTCCCAGCTGACCATGGGGCCCTGGGCAGCACTTGGGCCCCTGAACCACTGTGTGCACCCCTCCACCTGAGTCATGGTGCCCAAGTCACCATGAGGAGATGCAGTGAGCACATCCAGATGCCTTGGGCCAGGGCACAGTGTGGGCCTCCTAGCTGGCTTTGCAGACCAGCTTCTGCATGAACCCCCAGGGAGCCTGACAAGCCCCTGCAGTCATGGTGGCTGCATCCTTGCTCACCCAGAAGAGTCCGTGTGGTTTCGGGACAGGTTCCACATAGGTGCCTGGCACCTGAGCATGGTGGCTTCCCTGGCACATGAGGCCTGGCATCCTGAGGGAGGGTAGCAGGGGGAGTGAGAGTGAGCTTGGTAGATACCCCACATTCTCACCACACTTCTGTCCCCATCATCCCCATCCCCAGGTAACCTGTGAGAGGTCGCAGCACATAGCCCATTCTCATCATGTTCCACGCCGCCCCTGACGGTCAGTTCATGTCATTCGAGTGGTCGAACTCCCAGTCTCCTGATAGAACTTCAGGCTGAACAATTGCCTGAGGGGGCAATTTGCATATTAGGCTTTGTTATATAGGATACACATTCAGAAAATTGTCCTTAATAATGTGGGCTTAACCAAAATTTGCATTTATATAAATATGAGTAAAAGCAATTTCCTTTAGGAGGAACCAAGATGGCAGCATAGGTAAACATCTGTCTTGCTGCCCTACACAACAATTTCAAAACTATAACTTAATGACAGAACAAACATCATCCAGAATCACCGGAAAGCTGGCTGAGTGGAAATTCCACAAATAAAAGTAAAGGTAGGACACTATGACTCAGAGGAGCAGTGGAGGGCAGAGTTGAGGATACACGCAGAGACAGAGATTGTCAGCAAATTTCTCAACAGAAACTATGCAGGGCAGATGGGAGTGGCAAGAAATATTCAAAGTGATGAATAGTAAGAATCTACAACCAAGATTACTCTACCCAGCAAAGCTATCATTTAGAATTGAAGGTCAGATAAAGTGCTTCGCATATAAGAAAAAGCTAAAGGAGTTCATCACTGCCAAACCAATATTATATGAAATGCTGAACGGTATTCTTTAAGAAGAGGAAGAAGAAAAAGGTAAAAATAAAAATTATGAACAACAAATATACACCTATCAATAAGTGAATCTAAAAATCAAGTGAATTAAAAATCTGATGAACAGGATAAATTGGTGAATATAACAGACTCATGGGCATAGAGAGGGAATGGACTGACAATTCTTGGTGGAAAAAAAGGTTTGGGAGGTGCAGGAAGAGACTGGACAAAAATCATGCACCTCTGGGAGAGGACAGTGTGGGAGGGAGGTGAGGGCAGAGGGTGGGATGGGTACCGAGTGCAGTGGAGCTATAGGGGAAAAAGGGGGGAACAATGTAATTAATAAACTGAACAATAAAGATTAAAATATTAAAAAAATTAAAAGCAAATTTCTTCAGTATCCTATTTAATAAAGAGGGAATATGCTAATTGGTCATCATACCCTCACAGATGGCAGCACCCATAGCCCCGAGATGGTGGTGCCTGGTCCATTCAGCCTCACTTCATCCAGCCTGAGTCCCCCTGTCTCCTCAGCGCCCCCTCACCTAGTCACTGTAGCACTTAATCTCATCCAGCCTTAGTCCCCCAGTTCCCTCAGCCTCACACAAAAAGGCAGTTGTGGGTGATTGGGCTGGCAGGGGAAGGCAGTTGGAGGCAATTGGGCCATTAGGGGATTGGTCAGAGGGCTATCAGGCTGGCAGGCAGAGTGGTTAGGAGCAATTAGTCAGGTAGACAGGTGAGCGGTTAGGAGTCAACAGTCCCAGATTGTGAGAGGGATGTCTGACTGCCATTGTAAACTTGATCCCCAGAATCGAAGAGGGTGGAAGCTGGGCTGAGGGAAATCCCCCCCACACACACACACAAATTTCATTCATTGGACCTCTAGTTTTTAATATAAACTAAACTTATAATTGCAGTCAGGAGTTTGAAGATATGAAATAAGTAGCTTTCAGAGTATTGTCCTGGAAAGAGCTAATTGTAAATATGCTATGTCACATTAAAATATTTAGATCAAACAAATAGAGAACTCTGGGCTAATCAAAATCTGCCAATTTACACTTAAAGAGTCATACATTGGGAAACAAAGGTATAAAAATATTATATAGATTAATATGAAGTGTTAACTATTTTAATTTATGAAGGCAGAGCCATAATACTAATAGAGATACATTTTCTAGGTTCTGTGATTTTTTCCATTGGGATAGTTTTTGATGGTGATAGTTAGGGATGATTTTACCCCCAGGGGAGGTAGAGGGTCAGGAGGTAGGTAGATGTTAATCACAGCTAGCAAGTAGAGGACCACCACGCTGCTAAACAGGCTCTTAAGCACAGGACAGTTCCCACTCCAAAGAACTATATAGCTCAAAATTTTAATAGTCTTGAGAAAGAAATGCTGGTCTAGCTATAGAAACAATATTGCTTTTGAAATATGATTCATCCAGGTTAAATGAATCTTGTAAAAATATATTTATTTAATGTGAAAATTTAATAATCATGTTATCACTTACAAAATACATTTCCAAAATACATTTCCAAAAGCTAGAACAGAATCATGAAAAGTCTACATGTCTAACATGCTATGCTGAAACATATAAAATAGTGTATTCAAAATAACATTATTTATGAAATAGACAATAAAATAATTTAGGACTAAATAATATATGGTTTTTAAAATTAACACTAAAAATTTTACATAAAGACCAAAACAATTCAATAAAAAAAACAGTTGCCATGAATCATTTGCATTATAATTTTTCATTTGCTGCATTAATTTCTGCACAACATTTTTTAACTTCCATGCTCTTAGAAAACCTATAATGAATTTAACTTCCTACACATGCTTCCAGTGCACTACATAGTTTTGTCTCAGATTTTTCTACTATTTTAAAGCCTGGTCAGTAAATTTGTTGCCAGTATCGGAAAGTATTATATCTGAAAACTAGCATTAGTATACTAAATGCAGAAGGTCATTAAAATTGTATTAAGAAATAATAGGTATAAACACATTACTTTATATATATATATTCTTCTTCATTTATTTTGCATATTTAATTTTTAAGTTACAGGTTGCATTTAATATTATTTTGTACTAGAGGCCCACTGCACAAAATTCATGCAACAGGCCTTCCTTCCCCTAGCTGCTGGCACCAGTTTTCCTCCAGCACCTGGAACCCAGGCCTTTACTCCAGCTGCAGCAGAGAAGCCAAGCCTCTTCAGTCTTCAGTATTCAGTCATCTTCAGTTTTCTGTCTTCACTTAGACCAGAGTCTTCAGTCTTCGCTTTGCATGTGGATATGCAAATTAACCTGCCATGTTTGCTTGGTTGATTTGCATACTCACTTCTGATTGGCTGGTGGGTATTGCAGAGGTATGGGCAATTTTCATGTTTCATTTTTATTAGTGTAGATTAGTTTTAGGTGTATGACATAGTAGTTAGACAACCATATACTTGGTTAAGTGTTCCCTCTGATACTTCTTTGCTGCTTTGGTTTCAGCTGTTTTTGTTTTTTTATTCTATAAGATACTCAGTACAGTTTATAAATTTCCTTTTTTGTATTAAGCTTTTACAAGAACTGTTTTTTAATCTCATTATAATTTTCTCCATTGACTCATATATGACATATTTTGACTTACCAAAGCTGTGAATTTTCCTTAGAGACACATGAAAATTATGTATGTAGAAAACTATGAAGCCAACAAAGAAAGATAAATCATCAATATGAGGTAAAGAAAAGTGATTATTTTTTGCTATTTTTTAAATTGCATGTGTATGCATGTATTTTGTGAGGTTATGCGATTAAACAACCAGATTACAGACTCACAGAATCAAAGAATATTGAAAACAAAGGCAAAATATAGGGCATTCACACTAGGTCTATAATTTTAACTGAATAATAAAGTATTTAAAGGAGATTTTCTAGGCTACATCTGACTGAATAACAGAGTAAAAAAGCAGAATCAAATAAGATATGAAATATAGTAACTTCTGAAGAGGTGAATAAGTTAGAAAATTAATAACTTTTAGATGAAGAAAGAATGAAGTACAAACAATACCCTGAAGATATAAAAACATATTGAAAAATAATATTCATTGGTCTACATCATATTTTTACTTGACAAGTATAAGCTAAACTGATTTGCTAACATCACAATGTTAATATAACATTCAAAATTCATCTTCTATTTTTTATCACTTAAGTTTTCCACAAATATGATTTAGTATCTTACTTCTTAATCTTTAGACTCTAAAAGAGAGATATTTTATTAATCCTCATTGTGAAGTGCTAACTCCTGGGAAAGTTTATATATTGATGTTTGGATTTTTCACATTTTCCCCCAAGTAAATATTTATCATTTATTTAAATTATCTTTTTAGAATATGAATATATCTTGGCCTGTAACATTTACAAACAGAAATGATATATCCTTTAACATTTTCATAACCATGGACTTATTTGAAAATAAAATAAATGCAAATATTTTATACTGACAATAGGTACTTTTAAATCCCTGGAATACCAGGCAAAATGTGTTTAATGTTCAACGATAAAAAGAGTGAGAATTTTAAACATATTTAAAATAGAGGAACTGATAATTCTCCCATGTCCTCAAAACATCTATAATAAAGCTATTTTTGGTTCTAAGATCTGAAAATATATTAAAATTTACAATACACTGTATTACTATTTCTGTGTATATAGAAAATCTAAAGCTTCTAAAGGAGTTTAATTTTAAGAGTTGGTCATCAGCAATGTAATTTCTCTTCATTAATCATTCATGTATTAATTTACACAGCTAGTGTCTGTCTAGCAATATGCTAAGCTCCAGATATAGAATAATAAAGAGAGAAATATCTCCATTTAAAAAAATCATGCATAAAAACTAGCCTGACAAAGGAACAAATATTACCTAGTGGAACAAAGGGACAAATATTACCCAGTGGAAGTGTAGAGATGGCAGCAGCTTGGTTTAGAATGGGTAGGGTGAGAAGCCTGTAAACATGATGTCCAAATGGAGAATTACAGGAAAGCAATTTGAAAGCAAGAGTGAAGGAGGGGAGGTGCACAAATAATGGTCCCAGCAGGCAAGGCCCATGTTAGAAAATGAAAAGATAAGAGTTTGGTACATCTGAAAGCTGGGAGGAAAAAAGCATAAGCTAACAGCATCTGAGAAAGAAAGGGAAGACATGGAAAAATGATCTGGTGTGTACCCCAGTCAAGCACCACAGTCTGAAATGTTTGTAAGCAACAACAAAACCAAAATACATGGTCTTCTGTAGTGTTGTAACATGATTAGGTATGTGTTCTGAGGAAATAAACAAGATGCTTCTTAAATTAATATTCACAATCCATACAACAGCTCCCTTGTTTCCAATAAACTATTTGTTTCTATGACAATTCATAATTTGGAATTGTGTCTAGCACATTTGGCACATTATTTTCAGGTATTTGTTTGTGTATCCAAAATGTGTTTATTGGGATGGCTTCCCGCTCATCTTGACTTGTGGTGCTTTTAGTGCTGCTTCCCTCTGAAAGAGAATCCTGTGAGCCTTGCTGTTCTCCCTGGAGGCTGACAGAGGACAGTGGAGCAGCCAACACACAGAACTACTGTCTGCAGTTGGCTCAGAGTGTGCTGATTTTACAGCATCCTGAGCTTTGCACTTCCAAATTGGGAATCGGGGCTTTGCATCGGGCACTTCCTGTGTTTCCTCTTCTGCAGAGGAATGAAGGGATTCTTAGTGAGAGGCGTGTTGTTGTGGGGAGGTCATCACCACTGGAAAGCTGCATATTATGTGTTTTTTTTATTTTTTTATTGATTAAGGAGTTACATATGTGTCCTTATTCCCCCATTACTTCCCCCATTCCCCCACTCATGCCCTCACCCTCCTACTGTCTGTGTTCATTGGCTAGGCATATATGCATGCATATAAGTCCTTTGGTTGATCTCTCCCTCTTACCCACACCCTCCCCTTACCTACTCTCTGAGGTTTGATGGGCTGATCCATGTCTCTCTCTCTCTCTGGATCTGTTGGATATATGCACCTCTATGTTCACAGCAGCACAATTTACAATAGCTAAGATTTGGAAACAGCCTAAGTGTGCATCAGTAGATGAGTACATATTATGTTTTTGAGTCTATCAGTTTGTCTGAATGCTATAGAGAATGATGTATTTATTTATTTATTTTGGTAGGAAATCTGGCAAACATTGCAACTGGCTATTTGTAGACTGTGGTTCCAATGTCAGTTGAATTTTATTTTATTGAATTTTAGAGAACCTTTATTAAAGCTGAGGACAGTGTAACAAGAAAGGGCTGGGAAAATGAGCCAAGGCTGGTCATATTTAAAATATGTTTTTTTAAAAAAATGTCTTACTAGTAAATCTCCCAAATAAGTACAACCCCATTTAATAAATGGGCAAAAGATCTGAATAGACACCTCACCCAAGGAGATATACACATAGCAAGTATATGAAAAGATACTCAGCATGATTTATTATTAGCAAAGCAAGTCAGACCCTCAAGGTCACATAAAGTTCATTGGATTTTATTTCAAGTGTTATTTCATTCCAAATAATTGGAGATTATGAAGCAAAGGAATGTTATGATGTGATTTATATTTTAGATACTTCTTCTAGTTTCTGTGTAGAGGCTATAATTTATGGAGGTTGAGAGGGAAAGCAGAGGGGCTATTTAGAAGGCTTGTGAAATATCTAAAGGAGATATAATGTTGCTTACATAATAACTAAAAGTGCATATATATATATATATATATATATATATATATATATATATAAAGGAAGATGAGTACAGATGGCAAATGGTGGTGATATTTTCTGAAGCAGAGACCATGTGGGTGGCAGAAGAACTGGGGGTGCATAGTTGTTCTAGATGCCTTTGAGATGCCTACAAAACACCCAAAGAGATGTCAAACAGACATTTGAATAAACAAGTCTGACATTTGGAGAATAGTTTGAGAATAAAGTTACAAATTTCCATACAGATGGCATTTTAAGCAGCAGGACTAGAATATATATGAATGTTTATATCAATATATCTATCAATAGACAGACATTCTAGGATGCTATCAAAATAATGTGCTGTGTTTGAATACTTATTTTTACTAAACCTCAAAGACATAAGGTTAAGAGTAAATTCTTGAGATAAGTTTCATTTTTTGCATTTATTAAGTTGAAACACTTTTTAATATATATTTTTATTGATTTAAGAGAGGAAGAGAGAGTTAGAAACATCAATGAGGAGAGAGAATCACTGATCAGCTGCCTTCTGCATGATCAGAGATTGAGCCCACAACCCAGGTCTGACTGAGAATCAAACCGTGACCTCCCTAGTTCATACGGAGACAGTCAACTACTGAGCCACTGTGGCTAGGCTAAGTTGAAACACTTTTACCACCCCCACAACATAAAAAGCTGGACTATGACAATCAGAGCATTACTCATTTGTGTAGCCTGCCATTTCTGTATTATAGTACATATTAGGGGCCCAGTGCATGAATTCATGCACCTTGAAAGGAACTGTGGGCTGTTAGGCTGCAGTAGGCACAGGAGTGAGTCTTGGTCCGTCCTCCATGCCCCTGTTCAGGCCCTCCCACTTCAGCCCCCAGGTCTTCTATCTGTCAGCAGCCCTGCTCCTGCTACCACCACTCCCATGCGCTGACTGTGCTGACCTAACTCGCACCCACTGAAGGTACAGAGCAATTGGGGCTGGAACCAATGCAGGCAAGAGATGAGTGGGGCTAGCACTATCAGCTGGTGCAAGTGGCAACTGCTTTCCTGATCACTCCTCAGGAGCAGGGGAAGGTGGAGAAGCCCTCAGGGAACACTTGCACCCACTGACAACGCTGAGCAATTGGGGCCAGTACCAGGTGCCTGCAGCGGGTGCCAGTGGTGACTCAGCATTGGCAGTGGGTGTTAGCGGAGCCTGCAATGGCAGCAGGTGCAAGCGCTAAGTGGGACTGCAGCACGCGGGAGCAAAGAATTTTCAGTAACTACCAGAAGCTTGCCCAATGACAGCAACCAGTGCCTCCCTTTGTCTGGTGGCCCCTGCTCACTTTCTCCACCATATTGCCACAACCAGCATCTGTTCTACACATGACCCCTGTTGGTCAACGCAAATCATAGCAATCGGTTGTTTTGCAGCTCAGTCTGTTTGCATATTGGCCTTTTATTATAGACTAGAGGCCTGGTGCACAAAATTCCTGCACTTTTTGGGGGGGCATGTCTCTCAGCCTGGCCTGCACCCTCTCACAGTCATCAGTCAGACATCCTTAGAGCTGCCTTAGAGGGGAGTGGCACTCTGCCTGTGGGAGCACACTGACCACCTGGGTACAGCTCCCGCATTGAGCATCTGCCTCCTGGTGATCAGTGTGCATCATAGTGACTGGTCATTCTGCCATTCAGTTGATTTGCATTTCAGCCTGTCAATATTTGAACTGCTGCACACTATAAAGAATTATGTTTGGATGGTTGATATACTAGTTAGGGCCAAATTAAGAAAAGTGAAGCTACCAAAACTGCTTTCATCAGCAAATGATTTTATACTTAAATTAGGGGCAAACCAATTTATTAGAAGGACTTTGGGACTGCTGTAAAGGCTGGGTCCAAGGAGAAGCCTGTGCTCCTAGAGAGATACACCAGAAGGGAAGACAGGTGCTGGGCAAGCCACTCCATAACATCTGCTTCAGTTTCATTTTTATTTTTGTTGTTAGTTTGTAGGTGCTATTGTAAATAGACCTTATGTAGTAGTGTGGGATTGCTAAATAAATAACTACTAATTAAATAAAAATACTCCATCACATTTTAACTTGAAAGTAAGCAGTCACATATCATTCTTGGCCATCAGTTTGGGGTGTGTGTGTGTGTGTGTGTGTGTGTGTATGCTAACAACACAGAATTGAAAATTAGCATACTATTGACATTTTTAGAGCCTACTTACAAAAATATCTTGAATATTTTACTTGCAAATGAATGCATCTTATAAATATAATGAAATATTTAAACATATATATGTTATAAGTGTTTAAATAAAGTTTCCCCAGCACATAGCACAGTATCAGAGCGATAGCAGATGTTAAATAAATATTTCAGTGCCATACAGATCTTTGCAATAGATTGGTCCATTGTCAATTTGTTATATACATATGTCATGTAAAACTCTTTAGGTCTTAATAACTAACACTTCTAAATTTGGGAAAAGTAAAGTGAAGAAATATGCTTAATCAATATGATCCTATTTGGAAAGTTTCATCTCACACAAAAATTGCAGTGCAACATGTATGTTGTTATTTCATTTCTTTATTTTAAAATGCTTTCAATAAATAATTCTGCATAGAAAAATCTACTAATACTGTATTATAAAATTGGTGATCATGCATTTTACTTATAGGAAGAATCCTTTTTATATCCCCCCTTAAATGGTTGGCATAAACTATCTAGCTCAAGAGACTCTCTCAGAGAAAGTGTTTAAAATGTCTTCTCACTCCTAAATTTGTATGGGTTGTTATTTATGTCTGGTTGCAAAGTGGAAAATTGGACTGATTCTCACACAGCGCTACTGATACTGAACTCTCCCAAATGAGTATATGACTGACAGTATGATTATATGAGACCTTAAGTAGCCATGATTACATTGTGAATTATCCTGTTTAAATTTTTTCAAGTGTTTTAAACTGCTGATAGCCTCAAAAATTAGTGAACACTTACCAAAAAGAAAAAAGACATTAGAATAAATTTATTAGATTGAAAAGCTCTTCAGGTTTTTTTTTTTTTTCTGGAATGTATCCCAGTACAGTAAATCATGTTATTATACTTAACTACTGCAGTTCTTCTAGAAGTGTTTCTCTATTACATTATATTATTTCAAAATAGAAAAAAGTAAGTTATAATATATTTCACATCTAAGAAATGTATATTAGTACACCAAATAGTCACTGGATAATAGGACACATTTTAAGGGGCATTTCAAAGCATTGTATTGTGATTAATTTTATTTTTATTTACTTATTTATTTTTTTGGCAGAGCCAGCTGAGACTTTATTTTGGAAAAAAAAGAAAGAAAAAAAAAACCAACAACGACACTTGATTTGGCTTTTAGTTGGGGGCACGGGAAAGAGGTGGTCCCCCAGTCAATAAACTCCCCCCACCCCAAGGGTGAGCAGAGGACTGGGGCTGAGCCTCAGGCGGGGGCTTCCTGTGCCTGCAGCTTGGAGGACAGGAGGGCCTGTACTCATCATTCACTTGGGGAGGACATCAGATGGTTCAGACACCAGCTTCCCATCTCGGGTCTCAATCTTCTTCACAACCGCCGTCTTGGAGGAGTTGGTGCGGCTGAAGGAGCCAGAGCTCCCGCCACGCCAGAGCCCAAGTCGGCCTGGAAGCCCAGGCCATAGTTGAGGTTCCCATAAGATGGGGTCATCAGCCCACCTGAATAGCCGCTGGTGGTCTCGGTGCGGATAGTCATGCTCTGCATCCCAGATTCCGGCCGGTTCTCCTCGCCCTCCAGCAGCTTGCGGTAGGTGGCGATCTCCACGTCCAGGGCCAGCTTGACATTCATGAGCTCCTGGTACTCCCGCAGCTGCCGGGCCATGTCCTGCTTGGCGTTTCTCAGGGCAGCCTCCAGCTCAGCCACCTTGGACTGAGGATCCTTGATGCTCAGCTCCCCACGCTGCTCGGCATCGGCAATGGCGGCTTCCAGGGAAGCCCTCTGGCCTTTGAGACCCTCACTCTCAGCCTGGAGTCGGCTGATGTTCCGGTTCATCTCAGAAATCTGTCTTCGTGCGACACAGGTCACCCCCGTGCTTCCCAGCCAAGGCTGCAGCTCCTCAGGCTTGATCTGGCACATGGTCTCAGCCTCAGCCCTGCTGCGGCCGGCGATGTCCTCGTCCTGGGCCCTGACCTCGGCGATGATGCCATCAAGATGCAGAGAGCGGTTGTTGTCCATGGGCAGCACCACCGATGTGTCGGACATCTGGGACTGCAGTTCACGAATCTCCTCTCATATAGCTGCCTGCAGAAGTTGATCTCATCGGTCAGCCCTTCCAGGCGGGACTCCAGCTCTACCTTGTTCATGTATGCTTCATCCACATCCTTCTTGATGAGGACGAATTCATTCTCCATCTCTGTGCGCTTGTTGATCTCCTCCTCATACTTATTCTTCAAGTCCTCCACCAGCCCCTGCATGTTGCCAAACTCTGCGTCCAGCCTCAGTTTCTCCTGACCCAGCGTGTCCAGCTGCCCCCGAAGGTTGTTGATGTAGATCTCGAACGTGTTGTCCATGTTACTGCGAGTCGTCTTCTGCTGCTGTAGGAGGTTCCATTTGGTCTCCAGGATCTTATTCTGCTGCTCCAGGCTCCGCACCTTATCGATGAAGGAAGCAAACTTGTTGTTGAGGGTCTTAATCTGCTCCTTCTCCTGGTTGCGCATGGCCTGGATGTTGGGGTCCACCTCCAGCTTCAGGGGACTCAGCAGGCTCTGGTTCACTTGGACAGCTGTGATGCTCCCCATACCCCCAGCCCCACCGTAACCCCCGGCCAGACTCGTGCTGGTGCCCAGGCCGCCTCGGTAGCTGCTGCCCACACGGGAAAATGACGAGGAGCTGATACGAGTGCCCGGTGCACTGGAGTACGAGCAGCTGCTGAAGGCCCGGGGTCCAGAGGTGGACACCTTGTAGGTCTTCTGGGTCACCCTTGTGGACATGGTGGAGGCTGGAGTGGAGGCGAGAAGACTGAACCTAACAGAGACTCGCGAAGAAGCCAAAAAGCTGCTTCGTGATTAATTTTAAAACTGTGATTTATTTTTAAGATTAAATAATGTTATCATGATTATAACCAAACAAAATAAAGTTGCAATGTGATTTTTTTATGTTTAAGATGTATGATATAATTTTAATATATATTTTGCCACACATGCATTTTAAAAAGGGGAAAGTGAATGTACATGTGTGTATTTCTATGTGGGTATGTACTTTTATGTTAGTAAAATTAGTATACACACACATATGTGTATATGCACACACATACAGTGTCTATTAGTTTTCCAGTTGCAGAAATTAGAAAAGCATTTTGTGTTAGCCAAAATAAATGGTTTACTGAAATAAGGACCAGCTTCAAGACATCCTGGCACCATCCAAGTTCAAAAGAGGACAACAGTGACTCTGTTTTTTCCACAAAAATGAATTAAATGTTTTTGCAGCTAGATTATGTGGTTTGTGCTAGATTCTTCATCTTTTAAGTTTCCTTCAATTTTCACCATTGTGTTGGTTTTTTTTTTGTCAATCCAAACGCCATTTTGTTCTTTCTGCTGCTTTATTATAGTTTTACTTTCTCAGCTTTAAGTGCTAGATGCAGTTCTTTCTTCTTTGTTGAGATCTTTTAGAATCAATGTAAACAAATACAGCTGCATGTTTCTAATATTTTTGTATCAATTCATACCAAATGTTTTAATGTCATGTATCTATTAACTTAATTTGTCTTAGTTTTATAAATATTAGACACTTAGACATTTATTGTAGTGAGTCTCTGATTCTTAGAATGAAGGGCAGAATTGCTGAAAACATAAAATATAAGTAGTTTCACAGTAGTCTCTCTGTTTCTTGTTGTTTTACACTTATTAACAGCAATGCTAGTGGTAATGCGGTTCAGTGATATCCTGAATTTCTTTTTCATGCTTTGCATGTGATTATTTTTCTTTCTCACCAATTTAATTTTATCAGGATATATGCTGGCTTTTAAAATCATAAATTGGGCAGCATTGGAGTGTTGTCTGGAAAGATAAGCAATGTTTAGACTTGCAGAAATGAAATAGGGGGGAGAATTCCAAGTTGTGGCAAAAGCAAAAGCTAAACCATGGAGGGGTATTCTGATCTCAGAACACAGAAAGGTGCTAAGTAGTTGTTTGGATATTGTTGAGTGGATATTGGTAGGTTAAAGTTTGCTTCAAGTGGAGTTTAAATATTGTTTCATTTGTCCCATGGCCACGTATGAGCTCATCACAATCTTTTTGGACATGAGCAGCATAATCGGATTCATGCTTTAAAGTTTTTAATATAAATATGGTGCAGATAAAAGCATAGAAATATGTTAGACAGCTAATGTTCCTGAGAAAAGTTAAACAGGGCTGGAGCTAGGATAGTAAAAATAGAAGAGAAAGTTAAACATGATTCTGAAGTGTCAGATATAGATTATTTTAAGAAAACAAGAAGAAAAAAAATGTTTCCTAGAATTCTATGCTTCTGTGATTCATTTGTGAACACACTGATTTTAAAATTCATCATGACCTAGAATATAGATTCAACATAGAATTAGAGCTAAGAATATAAGTGAGACCTTCCCCAAGAAATGATTTAGAGAGAAAAAAACATTCTTCTTCAATTGACAACCTTTAATGACCTCCTTCTGAGCTGCACATATATGGCCAATGGCTGCAGCCTCTAAAAAAAGGTTGTTTTTTTCAGTCACAGGAAGATAGGGGAGTGAAGATCAGCAAGTTGCACTGTGAGCAAGAACCTGAGGTATGTAAATGTTGATACCATAGGAGAGGCTGTTCATTTCTTCTTATCATTCTGTCTCCAAACCACCTCCATTTCCACATCCAATCCTATAATTTTAATCGTTAACCTTTGAGCAGCTTCTCATTTGTTTTCAAATAAACTTAAATTGCTGTATTAATTCTCTTCAAATATACTAATCTAACCACATCTGAAGGTATTTTCAAGGGTTTCCTACACTTAACATGCTATCAACATCTATTTCCAAAATATCCTTCACGTTTTACCTTAAACATATATTTCTTCAGGAGGCCTTCTTCAACTCCTTGAGATACATTCTACCTGTTAAATGTTATGAGATGCTTGTTCTCTCCCTATCTGAACACTTATCACACTTTGTAGATATTTCATGCTTAACACTTTTTTTCTCCAAGGAACTCTAATCTCTAAGAATAGGGATCATGTGAGTCTCGGTTCAATATGTATCCTCATTTTTTAGCGCAAGAACTGGTACAGAGAAAAAATGCAATAAATATTTATGAAAGAATAAATGAATTACTGATGCTGACTTAAGGCAGATTGGAAGACCAGAATGCTTTCTGATGAATAGAGAAATAACTAAAGTATGAAAATAGGAAAAGAGAGTCACATTAATGATCAGCAGGCAGAGGGTGGGGAATAAAAGACCTCGGTGCTAAAAGACCTCAAAAACTTGTAACTTGCTCACAAAAGAAAAAAATAGTCAAATACCCAAACTGATATGGTTAATAAAGTGACTTATGTCTCTTCCTGAAAGGAGAGTAAGCAGAAAACAGAAAGACCAATCCAACACTATTTAAGAGCAATTGTTTGCAAACCCCTCACATTCCAAATACAACTGCCCCTTTCCTGTGATTTAGCAGCAATTGAAAACTCTTGAGCCCTAGATGGTTTGACTCAGTGAATTAGAGTGTTGACCTCTGGACTGAAGGGTCCCAGGATCGATTCTAGTCAAGGGCACATGCCCATATTGCAGGCTTGATCCTCAGTGAAAGGATCAGGAGGCAGCCAATCAAAGATTCTCTCTCACCATTGATATTTCTCTGTCTCCCTCTCCCTTCCTCTCTGAAACCAGTGTAGCCCTGTGCACAAAACCTTGTTCCAGTAGCTCACTGCCACCCTCCTGTAGCTCCCCATGTCTCCCCTTTCCCTATCCTCCCTCATAGCTTGCTGCCCTGCCTCAGTTGAACTCCCACGGGGACACTTTACATATTAGCTTTATATCTATCTATATCTATATATCTATATATAGAGAGAAAGATTGTTTTTTCCTTCAAATTTTTCCTTCAATTTTAAGCCAATTAGTGAACACATATGGGCATCCCAATTACCAGGTCAATCTAGAGCAGTGGTTCTCAAACTTCCTAATGCTGTGACCCTTTAATACAGTTCCTCATGTCATGGTGACCCCAACCATAAAATTATTTTTGTTGCTACTTCATAACTATAATTTTGTTACTGTTAATGAATCATAATGTAAATATCTGTGTTTTCTGATGGTCTTAGGCTCTACAGCAGCGGTTCTCAACCTGTGGGTCACAACCTACAGGCTAAGAACTGCTAGCAGGGTCACCTAAGATCATCAGAAAACACATATATTTACATTATGATTCATTAACAGTAGCAAAATTACAGTTACAAAGTAGCAACAAAATAATTTTATGGTTGGGGTCACCACAACATGAGGAACTGTATTAAAGGGTTGTGGCAGTAGAAAGGTTGAGAACCACTGATCTAAAGGAACTGCCTGTGACAAAGAGTGCTATCAATTCCTTTTACTTGAGAATCAGTTATTATTTATCTTAAGAACACATAGATAATAGGTCATATTGAAACCAAAATGTGCAGTGTTTGAGTCAAAGTTTGTTGTCTCTCAAAATCAGAGATCAAAGTTGCAGATAAAAACCATTAATGGAAACTAAGTTTATTGAGAGAAGTCAGTCCTAGAAAAGGTGCATCTAGGTTTCCAGGAACAAGCCAGTGTCCAGAGCTTCCTTTCCCTGGTAGGGTTGGGAGTAGTTCAGGTTCCAAGCTAATCAAAGTCTATTAGTTGTGTGTGGAGGCCCAAATAGCCATAAACCATGTGGGCATAGGGGAGTGCATCTCCTGCCGTCAATCCAAGATCCTAGCTCAAAGAGGAGAAAGAGGAGGAAGTGCTTTTTTTATATATATGCTTGCTAGTTTCTGATTGGTCCTTTCAAAGAATTTTGCCTTAACAACATCCTTGGAATTGGTTTATATATCTTACTGCCTTGTGATTGGTTATCTGCAAGCTGCCTGCCTTAGCAATATCCAAACATTTTAAAGTTCACTTCTCTGGTGCCTCTTCCTTCTTCGTCCAGTTGGGGTGACTTAAGTAACTCCACCTAGATGGGTTTCCAGGTTTTATTTTCCCTTCTTGTGGTCCCACCCCTACCTACCTAGCTTCCTTTCATCTCCTCAATATCTTCTTAACTGGGGTGATACTTCCTTCATGCAATCTTTTATAGGATTACTTGTAAGGCACGTCACATTACAGTTTAATGCTCATTCAAACATTCAAAAATAACAGTTTTGCCAAAACCGGTTTGACTCAGTGGATAGAGCATCAGCCTGTGGACTGAAAGGTCCCAGGTTCAATTCTGGTCAAGAGCATGTACCTTGGTTGCGGGCACATCCCCAGTAGGGGGTGTGCAGGAGGCAGCTGATTGCTGTTTCTCTCTCATCAATGTTTATAACTACCAGTCTCCCTTCTTTCTATGAAAAAAGAATAAAATATATTTTTAAAATAAATAAATAACAGTTTTCTCATTCTTTTACCTTTGTGGAGATGTTTTGTAGTTGTGAGATCTTGTTTTATTTACATTCCAACATTATTAAAGAGAGTTTCTTAGTACTATTTACTTTAATAAATTAAAGAATTACAACAATAATAAGAATAGTAGAGAAAACCAAAGGTAGAAAAGGAAAATGATAATAATACAAAAATTAATGAAAACCAATACATTAATGTGAAAATAAATACAGCCAAAAGAGTGTGTGTGTATAAATATATATATATATATATATATATATATATATATATATAAAATTTCTTTTAAGGTTGATAAAATAAAAATAAGGAGCAAACAAAAACATTACACTACCATAAAAAGATAATATATTCAAGCATATGGAGGATCATAAAATAAAGAAAATATAATTATCTTACTGTATGAAAATACATTTGAAATCTCAAGGACATTATTTCTTTAAACATTTTTACACTTGCATTGTATCTTCCAAAACCAGACATTCAAGAAGTAGCTTTTTTCTTCACAAATCAATTAGCTTTTCTAAATTAAGATGTAGACCTTAATTTAATGAACAATCCCGCTCCCATTTGCATTTATAACTCTGGCATTTCTATGGCAGTCATCTCAAAAATACTCGCCTATGAAGCCCAAGGCAAAATGGTTTCCCTTCAGGCTTTTATCAGACACCATCCTGTAGGCCTAATACTAGAACTCTGACTCTAGTTTAGAACTTTGATTAGCCTGAGGGAAAATAAGGCAAAAGAGAAAAGAAAGAAGAAAGTATTTATTGAATATCAACTATGTATCAGAAAGCTTTTAAATATATTCTCTCATGTAGATTAATTGACTTAATCCTAACAGCTGGAAAGGGTGTTCATATACATTTTCCTTTTTCACATGAGAGATGGAGTTTTAGAGCACAACATTTTCAAATCACTCAGCTCAGGTAAAATTCAAATCCAGTATGATTGATACAAAGACCACAGCCTTTTTTGTTGTGTTGTACCTCATATTGTTCAGGAAAAGGTGTAAGGTTTATTTATCAGCTTCATATACCATTTTTGTTTGTTTTTGTTTGTTTAATCCTCACCTGAAGATATTTTTTCCATTGATTTTTTTAGAGTGGAAAGGAAGAGGAGAGACACACAGAGAGAAGCATTGACGTGAAAGAGACACATTGATTGGTTGCCTCCCACACATGCCCCAAGGAGGGTCAGCCTGCAACTGAGGTTCATCCCCTCGTGCAGAATCAAACCCATGATCCTTCAGTCTATGGGTCAACACTCTAACCACCGGCTATGGCCATATTTTTTTATTCTTCTCAGATTTGATTGTTCCAAACCTTTTTCAAATGGATATTTTTAAGCACTTATTGTATAAGCAGAAAATCTTTTATGCATAGACAGACTGGAAATGGGGTATACAACAGCTGAAAAAAGATGAGTAGGGAGATATGCAGATATATAGTTACTAATCAAGTATTCCATATCCTATACTGTTACAATGCAAAGAACAGATAGAAATCCTGAACTAATAAAACTTTTATCCTACAGTAATATATATAATCAATAGACAACTTAATTCCATTACAATGAAAATTATAAGAGAAAAACCGAGGTGGCAGCATAGGTAAACATCTATACTGCTGCCTCACACAACAATTTCAAAACTACAACTAAAAGACAGAACAGACATCATCCAGAACCACTGGAAAGCTTGTTGAGTGGCAATCCTACAACTAGAAAGAAAGAAAAAAGGACACTGAGGCTCAAGAGCTGTGGAAGGCAGAGGTGTGAAGACGAGGAGATGTGTGTGTGCCAAAGGAAAGGCAGGGCTGGCTTCCTTAAACCTGAGAGAAACAAAGGATCCCCACTCTGCTGAAATCTATCTCTGGCGAAGACTCGGGGTACCCATACTCATGCAGGGAGAAACTGGACAGCCTGGCAGTGGGCAAAGCAGCTTTCTCCCAGAGGTGTGTGCAGCCAATCCCGCAGGGCACTAAGACCCAGCGGAACTGCAAAAGACAGAGATGAGGAGGCGTGTGTGTGGAGAGGATTCATGCAGCTGAGGGCATAGCTGGTTTTCTCATTTCAGAGGGAAACAAACCTCCTAACTGCACCATACTCCAGTTCTAGGCAATACTTTGGGTATCCACATTCATTTGGGGAGAAACTGGAGAGCTGATGCTCACAGCCAGTTGGCCTGGAGGTCAACTCACCCAGTGATACCAACAACAATCTAGTCTTAACTACAATAAGACTGTGCACACAGCCCATAAAGGGGTGCACCAAGAGTATCCACCTCAGATGACTGGGGAGGAAGAGCCATTGGGTCCAAAGACATCTTACACACAAAGCCACTCTATCAACTCAGGGAAGCAGATAATATGTTGAGACAAAAAGGCAGGTCACAAATGAAAGAAATAGAGGAAATCAAACAACTGGATATAGAGTTCAAAACCACGGTTATAAAGTTTTTCAAGAGGTTTCTAGAAAAGGCCAAAAATTTAGCAAAACCCTTGAGCATATGAAAAAGGACAAACTAGAAATTAAGCCTACACTGACTGAAATAAAAAATATTATACAGAGACCTTAAAGCAGACTAAAGGATCAAAAGAATCAAGTCAAAGATTTCAAATACAAAGAAGCAAAAAACACTCAACGGGGAGAGCAAAAGAAAAAAAAAAGAATCCAAAAAGTTGAAGATAGTGTAAGGATCCTCTGGGACAATTTCAAGCATGCCCACATCAGAATTATGGGGTGCCAGAAGAAGAGAGAGAGCAAGATACTAAAAACCTATTTGAAGAAATAATGACTAAAACTTCCAGCACCTGGTAAAAGAAGTAGACTTACAAATTCAGGAAGCACACAGAACATGAAACAAAAGGAATTGAAAGAGGACCACACCAAGACACATCATAATTAAAATGCCAAGAGCAAAATACAAAGAGAGAATATTAAAAGCAGCAAGAGAAAAACACTTAGTTACCTACAAGGGAGCACCCATACAACTGTCAGTGGATTTCTCAACAGAAACTATGCAGGCTAGACAGGAATGGCAAGAAATATTCACAGTGATGAATAGCAATAACCTACAATCAAGATTACTCTACCCAGCAAAGCTATCAGAATTGAAGTTCAGATAAAGTGCTTCACAGATAAGAAAAAGCTAAAGGAGTTCATCACCACCAAACCAGTATTATATAAAATGCTGAAAGCTATTCTTTAAGAAGAGGAAGAAGAAGAAAAAGATAAAGATAAAAACTATGAACAACAAATATATATCAACAAGTGAGTCTGAAAACCAAGTGAACAAAAAATCAAATGAGCAGAATAAACTGGTGAATATACTAGAATCAGTGATATAGAAAGGGAGTGGACTGACAATTTTCATGAGAAAGGGGTGTGAAGGATGCGGGAAGAGACTGGATAAAAATCATACACCTATGGATGAGGACAATGGGGGTGAAGTAAGGGCAAAAAGTGAGGTGGGAACCAGGTGGAGGGGAGCTATGGGGGGGGGAGAGGAACAATTGTAATAATTTGAACAATAAAGATTTATTTTAAAAATAAAATTATAAAGATAAATAATTGTACATACTTGTGACTATTTTGTAACTACCAATCTATACCTCTCAATCTCTTCACCTAATTCTCCCATCAGCCAGTCCCCCTCTGGCATCACCTGTCTGTTCTCTGTATCTATGGATTTGTTTCTATTTTTTGTTCCTTTATATTGTTCTTTAGATTCTTTTTTTTTTCATGTCCTTTTTATTTATTTTTTTCTTAATTATATATATATATATATATATATATATATATATATATATCTTTTATTCTTTAAAGTATTACAAATAGTGGTAGATATGTTTTCCTTCCCCCCTCCCTTTTCTCCCGCAGCCTCCTCTACCCGCCAGGGCATGCCCACATCTGGCCCCCCCACCCCAGTATATTGTATACATTGGTTATGCTTATATTCATGCATACAAGTCCTTCGGTTGATCTCTTAGAGCCCCCACCCCCCCACCCTCCCCAGTCTTACCCCTGTTGTTTGACAGTATGTTCAATGCTTTTTTGCCTCTGTATCAATCTCCCCCCCCCCCCATTTCTTTTCTTTAAAAAGATCTTGCATCTGCATACTGGAAATAAATGTATAAGAACAAAAAATGTTTGAGTCTCGATTTCAATGTCCAACTGTTCTGAGACCCAGTTTCAATGTCAAATAGTTCCTTATGTGTACATGTCAGCAATGGTATCTGGATTGTGGAGAAGTGGTGGCATGCAGCAATGCACAGCTGCTGACTGTTAGCATGTCAAGGTGTCGTCAGTGTCTTCCATCTCTGGACTGTCTTTGCAGTTGGAACAGACCTGTTAGGAATTTGTTGCAGGAATCCTTATGGTCTTGGAGTTGTTTTCTGAGCATAAACAAACATATTCTCCACCAAAAGTTAATAAAGTGATCTTCTCTGTAAATTATACTTTGTATTCTTTTTATTTTTGCCCAAATGATATTCCTTTGGCTTATTTTGACACCATGCGTGTTTTTCATACGTGTCCTGCTGTTGGCATTGCAAATGGAAATTAATTTTCTGAAGTAAGAATTTTCTAGATGTATTTTACTTACAGGATATTTTTCCTTACATTATATTACCCCATTATCCTGCCCCCCTTTTTATTTGATTAATTGGGGCTTTTGGAAATTTTATATTACAGTCTTGGTAACCTTAATTTTTAATTTTTACACAAAAATATGACTATTTTAGTTTCCTTGGATATTAGGCAATTTTACAATGAGATGAACTACTAATAGAAATTTTAGTTAATATTTTAGGAACAGCTTTTTGTCTAGTACACTTAAATTTTCTTGAGTATTCACTTATTTCACTTGGCCAATTTAAATTAATCTGAAAACTTGATTACTATTTTACTGTCAAATTTAATACTCAAGCAATAATTTTAGTTTACCCTGTAAATATTCGTGGAAAGGATTATTTGCATTCTTGAGTAGGCCCTGAGAATTCCTGGTCCTAGATTGAATTTAGATATAGGGCAGCTGTTGCTGGTCGAGTCTCTGTCTGTAACCTGGGTCCCAATCTGTGCTGTGCATGGGAGATGAAGCAGCTGTGGGGGCAGGAGACCTCCCTCAGAAAGGGTGAGAGTTCAGGCCCCTGCAAGGTTTGTGGGTGAGGGTCTGTGCCCCACCTCTGTTGACCTTTTAGTTCTCTCCTGTTGGCCCCTCTGCGACTGTGCCTGTCTTAGGTTGTTCCTTCGTTGAGGAATCTTATGCATCTCTGGCTAACCAGCTGTCCTCTGGGGCCAAGCAGGGTGATGTGAGGTGCATTTCTGTGTCCTTGGTAGTCTATGCCCACGTGGCCTCCATACCCAGCACCTGCCTTGGGATTCCCTCGCCTGCTGGCGGGGTCCTGTTACTGATCACATATCTCGGGGACTCAGGTTTCTTCTCCAGGGAGGTGCAGCTCACAACATTGGGTAAGAGACAGATCCATGGTGCCAGCGACCAGAAGCTTCAACCACAGCTTGAACTGAAAGCTCAGGCAAGAGCTGTGTGCACTTGGGTTGTAAGAAGAGGGTCCCTCTAGGCAAAAAGGGCAAGAGGGGCCAATATAGAATGCTTGAGTGCCTTCCCATTGTCTTAATTCCTTCTGAAAGGGATTAATTCCTTTCCTATCCTTTTTAAATTGCTGCCAAACATTCAAAGAATTAGTTTGTAAGTTTCATTGGGATAATTGTACAATATGCTGTTGTCAAATATCAAAAATTATAATGACATTGTAGAATAATATCATGTAAGGGTATTATGGTGTCACAGGAGGTTAAGGGAGTCCTAGCCTGAGGACTGGTGTCCATAGGAGATGACAAGCTCTAGGCCATGTCAATTCAATCTCAAACTAGTTGCCAATTTTTTTTATAACTTTATATAAACTTTGTCAGAGATGTAAAAAAAAATTACTTACCTTAGTTCAAAAGGTCAAATGTATTGACTTTCCCCCTTACTCCTGAAACCCCACACTTACCCTGAGGTCTGACATTTGGAGGGACTTTTCTCAGTCTCTGGATCCGTTCTTGTTCATCAGTCTATGCCGTTCATTATATTCCACAAATGAGTGAGATCATGTGATATTTATCTTTCTCTGCCTGGCTAATTTCACTTAGCATAACACTCTCCAGCTCCATCCATGTTGTTGCAAATCGTAGGAGCTCCTTCTTTTTTTTACCACAGCGTACTATTCCATTGTGCAGATGTACCACAGTTTTTTAATCCACTCATCTGTTGATGGGCACTTAGGCTGTTTCCAAATCTTAGCTATGGTAAATTTTGCTGCAATGAACAAAGGGGTGCATTTATCCTTTCTAATTCGCATTTCTACTTTCTTGGGATATATTCCTAGAAGTGGGATCACTGGGTCAAAAAGGAGCTCCATTTTTAGTTTTGTGAAGAAACATCCATACTGTTCTTCACAGTGGCTATACCAGTCTACAATCCCACCAACAGTGCACGAGAGTTCCTTTTTCTCTGCATCCTCGCCAGCACTTGTTGTTTGTCGATTTGTTGATGAAAGTCATTCTGACCAGTGTGAGATGGTACAGCATTGTTGTTTTCATTTGCATCTCTCAGATAATTAGTGACTTTGAGCAAGTTTTCCTGTGTCTCTGGGCCTTCCTTTTGTCTTCTTTCAAAAAGATTCTATTTATGTCCATTGCCCATTTTTTTATTGGATCATTTGTCCTCCTTTTATTAAGATGTATGAGTTGCCTATAGATGCTTGACATTAAACTTGGTGAAACTTCCCTTTGAAGCCGTCTGGCCCTGGGCTTTTGTTTGCTGGAAGCTTTTTGATGACTGCTTCAATTTCTTCCATATTTATTGCTCTATTGAGCTGTTTAGATTCTTCCTGATTGAGTTTTGGGAGGTTATATTTTTCTAGGACTATATACATTTCCTCCAGGTTGTCCAGTTTGTTGGAATAAAGTTGTTCATATTATTTTTTAACAATCTTTTGCATTTTGATGGGATCTGTTATTATTTCACCTCTTTCATTTCTGATATTATTTATTAGGGTCCTTTCTATTTGCTTCTTGGTGAGCCTGGCTACAGGTTCATCAATCTTGTTTATTCTTTCAAAAAACCAGCTCTTGGTTTTGTTGATCTTCTGTATTGTTTCTTTGGTCTCATGTTGCTTATCTCTGCTCTGATCTTTACTATTTCCTTCCTTCTGCTTACACTGGGATTTTCTTGTTGCTCTCTTTCTAACTCTTTGAGTTGTTGAGTTAGATAATTTATTGCTGCTGTTTCTTGTTTGTTTGTTTGTTTGTTTGTTTTTTTGCAGTGGGATTGTAGAGCTATGAAATTCCCTCTCAAAACTGCTTTCATTTTGTCTCATAGATTTTGGATTGTTGTGCTATCATTGTCATTTGTTACCTTGATGTTTTCTATTTCTTCCTTGATCTCTCTGGCAACCCAGTCATTGTTTAATAGTATGCTGTTTAGCCTCCAGGTGTTTGATTTCTTTGGATTGTTTTTATTGTAGTTGATTTCCAGCTTTATGCCACTGTGATCTGAGAATATGCTTGATATGATTTCTAATTTCTTGAATTTAGAGAGACTTTGCCTATGACCCAACATATGGTTGGTCTATCTTTGAGAATGACCCATGGGCACTTGAAAAGAATGTATATTCTGTGGCTTTGGGGTGAAATGATCTGAAGATGTCAATTAATTCCATCTTGTCTAGTGAGTCATTGAGGATTGATATTTCTTTATTGATTTCTTGTTTAGAGGATTTTTCCAATGGTGATAGAGATGTATTAAAGTCTCCTACTCTGATTTTATTGCTATCAATCTTTCCCTTGATATCCTCCTTATGACCATTTCTCTGAATTTTTTCTCTGACAGGGTTCTTGCTTCCATTTCGTTTACCTCCTTTTCTGGTGAAGCTTGTTTTTTCTTTTATCGGTGGGCTGTTTCTTTGTCTCCCTATGGTCTCTCTTCTCCATGTGTCTGGTTATGTAGTTTTCACTCTTTTGTATTGAGTTAAAGTATCAAAATACAACACAACCAGGTGCAATGCAGCAGGCACTGAACAGGAATGTATTCACTGTATTGGTAACTCCAAATTAAAGGTGATCACCAGAGAAAGGCAAATTAGGTGATAGGTGAGAAAGAAGAGAGTAAGAGAAAACACACACACATGCAGACACACACACCCACACACAATAAGAAAGAAAGAAAGAAAGAAAGAAAGAAAGAAAGAAAGAAAGAAAGAAAGAAAGAAAGAAAAAATGAAATTGGGAAAAGGGGAAGAAGTAAAAAGAAAGAAAAGGGGAGTAAACTATAAATATGGGTTGAAAACATCTATAGGACAACTACTAATCCCAACAAAAGCCAGCAACAAGTACCTGGAGATTGATACAAACTACATACAATAATTAATATCAAGGAAGGTGAGGGAACACAGAAGCATAAATCTATCAAAAAAATAATGCAATGACAACAACAAAACAAAAAACAATGCCAAAAAACACCCACAAAACAAACCAAAAGAAAAGAATAAGCAAACCAATCTCACAAACATGCATAAAATATCAATATAATCAACAGTCAAGTAAACAACAACAACAGGACAGAGAGAAAAACAATTTAGGATAATGAAGTCAGAGAAGCAAGAGGTGTGTATGGACTTGGAGCAGGTGATTGGAGATTAAATATATAAGTGGGGTGAAATTTTACCAGGGGGTATAAAGAAAGAAAAAGTAAAATCTAAAGCAGGAAAAGTGTAAGGGGAACAAGATACTAGATAGGGAAAGGTTAGCAAGAGAGTGGTCGCATAAAGGTGAATTTGATGTAGAGTAAAAAGATACTAAAGGGTAGATGAAAATAGACTGTATAACACTAATCCCAAAGTAGAATAAAGAGGAAATAAAATGGCACTTTAAAAAAAAAAAGGTGACATAGTAATAGCAATAAAATTGATTCCTTAATTTGTGTTACACAAGAGTCAATTTGTGATTCAGCCCCTCGGTGGCAGTGTTTCTGGATTGACCTCAAGATCTATCGGTCCTCTGTATCTTGAAGTAAACTCCTGTTATCCCTGTGGTATTCAATACTGATTTGTGGGAAAGGGCTGCCCCAGAGCTGCATCTCTAATGGTGACTTCCTGTTCTGATTCCCAGGCTCCAGAAAAACAGCTCTCCCCTGCAGTCTCCCAGGTATACGCCACCAGGCAATCCCAGGGTCCTGGTTTAGCACTCAGAAACTCGGATTAGGAGAGGAAAAAATGCAAGTGTGTGAACTCAGGTTCTGCTCGTATGTTTGAGTAAATCCCCTTTCCCTCTTGGGTTTAGCAGCCAGCACCCTCCCAAAATTGTTGGGCTGCCCTTCTCTGTCATGTCCAAATAGGTTGCTTTCTAGGAATCCCCTCTGCCACCAGCTCTGAGGGCCCTCTTCCACGTTTACCAGCTCTAACAGCCATGGATTTTTTTTTAGGTGCAGATCTCCCTCTTTGCCAACTCCCCCTAACCCCAGGGGAAATCTGACCTTTCCGTGGTGAAGTGCAGAGCTCCTCTGAATCCACATCTGTGCCAACTAGGAACCAGTGTTCTGGGGATCTCAGCCATCCAGTGGGTGCTGCAGCTGTATATTTTCAGGCCCCTCCCCTTCAAGATAGCACAGTCTACCTCCGAGCTGGTGGCTCCACGTGAGAACCCATTCACACAGGGGCCGCTCAGTCAGGAGAGGCAAATCCAGCAGGTCCCCTCCTTCTCCCAGAGCCCAGCTGTCCCCCAACTGGCCAACAAACACTCCCCGTGTGACCCTCAGCTGCTCCCTCTGTCTGCCCTGGGACAAGATTCAGAACACATCCGTCTGTTCCACCGCCATTTTATTTCCCACAACTCTAGATTCTACATATAACTGGAATCATGTGGTATATGTCTTTCTCTGACTGAGTTACAGAGAAAAATAGCCTCTAGTTCTGTTTATGCTGTCATAAATAGTGAAATTTTACTCTATTAAATGGCCAAATTAGTTCCATTTTATATGTGCACCGTCACCTTTTAGAAGCCTAGAACAGACCATAAAAATAAGTATTCCGATGTAGTAGTCTATAGTAGTTTGGAATTAAATGGTTTCCAATGGATGCAAATTGATGATTTGGAGATGCAACTTGCAGAATTTCAAGACAGCATCTGGGCTCAGGGGTTTGTCGACTTGAGGTCAAAGCTTGGGAATCTGGAAAGGTGCCACTTGGAGAATCAAGAGGAGTGCCACTACGAATAGGGAATATGGAGTGCCTGGAACCAATTACCAGACACTTTTAGCACCCTGAAAAATATAGCAATAGCTTTATTCACAATTTACCCCTCTACGTAATTTTGTGATACCTTATTCTCAGAGTTAAATAATATCAAAACCAACAAAAGAAACAGATTGACAGATGAAGTTAGTAGAGCTTGCTTGGGCTTGAAGTGTACAAAATACTAATCTTCAATTGAAGGTTTAGCCAGTGAAATTCAGCAACAAAAAAGTCAATAATAAGCAGGTTAGTTAAAGAATTCCCCCTCCCCCTCAAGTATCTTAGTTCATGGCACAACACCCCACACAAGTTAAATAATATCAAGACCAACAAAAGAAACTGACTGACAGATGAACAAATATGTCACTAAGCAGGTAAGTTAAATAATTCATTTTTAGTTTATTAAATGCAATTATATATTACAATTATACACTTTTATTATTTAAACTATAAATATTGCAAAATTATGGTTTTTTTTCTCAAAGTGACACACTGCCTAGTTATGCTCAGGTTTTTGGTGAATTTTGACACACCAAGCTCAAAAGGTTGCCCATCACTGCTTTAGGGTATTCTTTCATTCCTTCTGCCTCAGTTTCCAAAATCAAAACTTTCATATCAGAAGCTACATTCATAAATAAAAATCTCAGAGTTGTGAATTACTATCTAACACAAAAATTTGCAAGAAAAAAGATTCACTGAGGACAACACTGTCCAATAATGCACAATACTGTAAGAATGTTGCGCTAAACACACATACACACACACACAAAAAAAAAAACTGCACTGAATATCACTCTCTCTCCCTCTTTTATTTCCATTACAGTATATGCCTCAAAAAAGCTCCAAATTACTCTGACATTCTCCCTTGAAGGCATTCAAGTCTTCAGGGTAAACTTCCTATTGTTAGATATGGGCTTTGATGTTAGTGCTTTTATTTCCTGCCACTTTGTCAACCTTTTCAGTACCTGAGTCTGCAAAATTGCACATTAAGAATGGTTAGAATTTGGCTCCAGAGAGATGCAGCAAAATGAAACTATTATGCTTATTGCCTCCAGGGCAGATTCTGGTTTAGAGATCAACATGCTGTGTATCAACAGAATGATGGGACTCAGGGTGTGGACTCTGGGTAGAGATAAACTGTCCTGGGGTGATATTTCTGGATTTCTAGTTTCAGGTAAAGTTCACAGGATACTCTGTAGATTCACTTTTATCACTGCAATAAGAATACATAAGCTGTGGCTCAGTGCAGGACAATAAATGTTATTTATTATGATGACCACATCTAGTCATCGCACTGTGGACCACAGCAAAGGATTAACTAAGGTGATCATTGATTATTTCCCCCTTTAATGACTCAAAGACTCTGTACTAACCATATAATACATTCAGTTATATTTTCCCTCTTAAGAAAAATAAATGCAATGAAGTGTCCATGTTCTTAAGTAACTCCCCTCTAGATATGTCCTATGTGCATATTCCTCAGATGATATATTTCACATTAGTATTGCAAAAAAATAAGTTATGTAACTCCTGCCAAATCACGGTGATTCGTTTTGTTCAAAAATTGTGCCAGTTTGCCAGTGATGCTGCCAGTAAAGAGAGGCGTGTCTGTTATTAGTACCTCCTCAAATGGAATAATGGAATTATAATTGTATGCTGTCACTATTAATTTAGCCTGTGTCACGAGGTGTTAAAAGAGGGGCTGTAATACATAAAATCTGGGGGTAGGGAGTGTAAGAAATAAAAAATTCTAGGGAAAAATCTGGGTTTACTTTCTAAAATAAGGAGGAAAGGTGACTTTCTGGATAGTTTAGACATAATTAAAAATATTTAAATGCAGAGCACTATTACAAAGTATGGAAAGTGAAACAGCACAAGGAGGGCCTATAGTACCTCTGGCTTGGGTACTCCAAGTTCTGCTGTGCCTTTCAAGAACCACTTGCACAAACCTAATTCCATTCCAAAATCTACTTTAGTAGCCTATTGTGTTGCCTAAACCTCGCTATGTCAATCATTCCTCCTCTAGGTGATTTCCTACTGCCCAAAAATGTATTGACATTCATTGACTATGTCTCTTTCATCTTTCTTTTGTTTGTGAGAGCTTCATATTACCCTCTTTTATTTCCTAAAATATAGTACTCCTTTACTTTTGTTTTAATGGTGTTAGGAGTATGTCATAAACACATGTAGTCAATTTACTCTGTTTCAAATATGTTTTTCTTAAATGATTAAAAACAGGATCATAATAAATTTCAAGAAAGTGACATCTTCAGATAGAGACTTTTATTTATTATTTCCTTTGTTGTGGTGATTTGAAGTTAAATACTTGTGGAAGATTTTCAAATGACTCTCAAATAATCTAAAACTTATATGAATGATTTTATGTGTTACAATTGAGTATGATCTTGTGTATATTGACTTAATGATGTGTACTAATTTAGACACCTTAGTGCCTATTTACATATAATAATTCCAATTTTTATAAAATGAAATATTTAAAGAATAAATTGAAATAGCATTCCTTTAAAAAGGACATTTTCAAATTAAGAAGAAAGTAATATTATCATTGAAAATTTTGAACATAAGCATTATCATTTTTCCTAATTTTTCTCTCGATTTTATAGGTATATCTTTTTAGTGAGGTAACAAAAAGTCAATACAGAAATTGAGTTCTTATATAAATTTTTTTTAATTTGCTAAAGTTTGTTTAGAAAATTAAAAATGTGTATCATTTTTCATTATTGTTTATCAAGCTGTAATTAAAAGATATTTTTCTTTTAAAAGTATTACATTTAGTTCTGTTATGCAAACTTTGAATTTGGGAGAGAGGTAAATATTGTTAAGGTTTTAGTGGTAAACAACAAATATTTTAGTGACCAATATACAAAAAGTTGCATATTTAGGATTGAGTAGAAGTCCTGCAATTTAGGACAGAAATGCAAGGAAGCACTGGCCTAGATATAACATCCTCCAGCATAGAAAAGACTAATTGTGCAGAATGCAATAATAGTAAAATTTCTAAAATCAATATTTTTGTATGTGATTTAGTGGGTAGAGATTAGTCTATGCTATATTTCATATTTCTATTAACCTCAATACATGCTCAGCATCTGATAAAAGCGTATGCTTAAATACCATATGGGAATGGGTGTTTAGGTACATGCCTAAACTATTAGTCAATAGTACTAGCTGAGCTAAACATATATATAGTCATCCTCAAAAAAGGTATATTGTATATATACATACACACTCACACAGGGGTGGGCAAAGCACATTTTAGAGTTGTGAGTACATAAAAAATGGAGTTTATTGTTGTATTATTATTTATTAACTAGAGGCTTAGTGCATGAATACATGCATAGGTGGGGTTCCTTGGCCAGGCCGTAATTGAGGCCTATTGGGGGGCTGGCTGGCAGGGTGGGGGCTGCAGGAGGTTGGCCAGCTGGCCTTCCTGATTGGGACTGATCAGGGGGCTAGCTGGGGGGACAAGCCATGGGAGGTTGGCTGTGGGAGTGTACTGACCATCAGCATTGAGCATTTGCCTCCTGGTGGTCATTGCACCTCAGAACAATTGGTCAACAAGTCGTTCCATTTGTTTAGTCATAACGGTGGCTCAGGCTTTTATATATTTAGAATATTTCCTTAATAAAGCTGTAGTACCACTTTTGCACACTCCTGTATCTATATGTAAATGGAACTTCTTTACAACTTCCAGTTAAGATCACCAGCCAGCTAACCTTCACTGTGTGACACTCATTCATGCCACAAAAGATTCATCCAGTAGACTCTCTCCATATTCCTGACTCACAACTCTAAGTTGTGACAGATAATAAAATATATTGCCTTACAATACTAAATTTTGGGATAAGTTGATCATCTAGATATAGTGAATAAGTAGAGCTTAGAAAATAACAACTAAATTTCTAGTTGCACCTATAGTGTATATGACACATTTATTCATACGTAATAATCAAACTAAAAGTCGATACATATATATTATACTCAATATTAAAGTTATAGTAAAACTTAGCCTGATAAATTTAAAATATAAAATTTGACAAAATAAAGCAGAAAGTAGGGAAGAGTGGAAAATTAATTAGTGATGATTTAATAGAAGAGCTATATAGGAATATGATAGAGAAATAATTTAAAGGCAATAAAAATTGACTTAATTAGGGAATGATATCTACTTCATCTTACACAGAATGTCTAATTTATGTTATTTTATAATAGAAAGATTTGTGGTTAGTTAGAAAATGTGTTTTAGTTCAGGCCAAAGAAGTTAATTACTCACACAGAAATAGAGAACAATTAAAGATTTTTAAGCAAGAATATTGAGCAAAATGTACAGAAATAATTTAAAAAATATTACAATAAGACAATTGATTGCAAATATCTCAACTAATAGAAATGGAAAGTTGGAAGACTTTGACATAAATTACTAAAATCTAATTTTCATACCTCAAAGTGACTGAATGAAGGAGATGAGAAAAAAAGGGGTTTGAGCCTGAATTATTCAGTGAAAGGTGATGATATTATCAGGTATTGAGAAAGCAAGTAATAAAAGAAAATTTTGAAAAATATAAAATACTTACTCACTCTAAAATATGATAAATTATATATTAATGTTTCTTATTCTAAAGTTACTTATATTTAATGACAATTTGAAAAAAAATTATCCCATTTGAATGTTTTGAGATTTGTAATATGTTTTGAAAATTATGAAATGTCTTTTATATTTATAAATGTCATTAAATATAAATGTATTATTATATTTGTGGTTTTAAAAATCCTTTGAGATATTTTGACATTTATTTATCATGATTATGTATATCTCTTACTGTCTACAATGTGCTTATATTTAACTTTGCTCCTCAGAAGTAATTGAAAAACCGTGAGCAAAAGGCTATTCATTAAGTCTGGCAAGGAAGCCACAACTTCTCCATTGCTGATGAGATATTGAGCAAAAATCACTGCCAAAGTATATCTCTTCTTTCATTCCTTTGTATTTATATGGTGTCCTATTGATTCAAAGCTCACAATATTTACTGCACATCTGTTGTGCATGTACGAATACACAGCGCACTGCTTCATTCCAAGTTCTATTCCTTATGCCTGATGCAATTACAGCATTTAAGAAGAGGATAGAAACCTCCTTGAGTGAGTAAGAAGAGAACAAGAGCCTCCACAGCTGTATAATACTTAAACTTTATAATATCTACAACTAGGGTTCTCAAGCTCCTGCCAGATGCCCAACACCTGACAGATGAGATGGAAATGCAAATAGCTTAAAATTTTTAATTCACTTTGCTTGGAAAGTCAGAATATGTAACTAAATAGTCATAAACTTAATATATTGGATGCATAAGGTATTTTCCACTAATATGTTCTTCAATAAACAGTCCCAAAACAGTTTTATATACCTGTCAACCTAGATTTGGAGAAGCTTATCAAGATACATGTAGTGACTGCAATCCACTCCTATAATGGAATGATACAAAAGGTTTTTTATTCTAGTAGAATCAAAATCTCAAGGACAATATGTTGGATAGAGACTATGCAGGGGATATATACATAAAATTTCTTGAGCAGATGGCTTTCAGAAGGAGTTCTGGGGATTACTTACAGTGTCAGTTTGCTTTGCAGGAGGAAGAGAGTGATAAATAGGTCATTAACTTTTTCTGTCTCTGCATGAAATATTCAAAACACAGATATTTGATGGAGTTCTATTCTATAATCCCAAAGTTTGCTATCTGCTGTAGTCAGTGTATTATATTTATCTACCATGTATTCCAACAAAATCCTTCTTTTCTTGAAAACCAACATAACAAACAAACAAACAAACAAAATACTGCTAAATGCTATAGCCAAAAATATCTCAGTGAAGAAGTTAGCCTCTAACCAATGGTAACCATTAGAACCATTAATACCCCAGTTATTAGAAATATAACTGAGTTTCTTTTTAAAATTATGCCCCAATATCTCCTAATCCATGAATGTATAAACTTCTGTCTATTTTTAATCTGCATGCTATGTACAAACAAAACAAAATAAAATATATTAGGCTTCCCAAACATAGTAAATATATTTGTTCTACACATTAAACTAATATATACATTCTAAAACACATTTGCAAATTATGTTGTTATATAACATACTAGAGGCCTGGTGCATGAAATTTTTGCAGGTGTGTGTGTAGTGTGTGAGTGTGTGTGTGTGTGTGTGTGTGTGTGTGTGTGTGTGTGTCCTTCAGCCCAGCCTACACCTACTCTAATCTGGGATCCCTCTCACAGTCCAGGACTGCTGACTCCCAACTGCTTGCCTGTCTTCCTGCCTGCTTGATTGCCCCTAACCATTTCTGCTTGCCAGCCTGATAACTCCCTAACCACTACCCTGCCAGCCTGATCAAAACCTGACTGCTCCCCTGCTGGCCCAATTGCCCCTAACTGCCCTCCCCTGCCACCCTGGTCACCACTAACTGCCCTCCCCTGACAGCCTGGTTGTCCCTAACTGTCCCCCCTGCTGTCCTGGTCATCTCAACTGCCCTTCCCTGCAGGCCTAGTCACCTCTAACTATCCTCCCATGCAGGCCTGGTCCCCCCTAATTTCCCTTCCCTGCTGGCCTGGTCATCCCTAACTGCCCTCCCCTGCAGGCCTGGTCCCCCCCAACTGCCTTCCCCTGCTGGTCTGATCTCCTCCTGCCCTCCTCTGCTGGCCCAGTCACACTTAACTGTCCTCCCCTGCTGGCCTGATTGCTTACAACTGCCCTCCCCGGCTGGCCATCTTGTGGTAGCCATCTTGTATCCACATGGGGAAAGCCATCTTTGACCACATGAGGGTGGCCATCCTATGTGTTGGAGTGACTGTCAATTTGCATATTACTATTACTCTTTTATTAGATAGGTTACATTCATGAATGCATAGAAAATAGACACTTTGGACAAGAAAATATTTTATTTTTCTAAAAATTTACTAAATTATCATGCATAGATCTCTTTGGAGATCATTGTTCAATATACCACAGCTTATCCTCAGGGAAACCATGATCTGTGGGGAATCACGGGACTTGGTTGGAATGCCTCTAAGGAAGATTCTCTGAAAGGTCAGAGGCCTTTGGGGGGATTCTCCAAAGGTAGAAGCCCCTACCTTGACTTTTTCAAACAAGCCTGAACCCCCCTGGGTGTTTTGCTAAAATCTTTGTTTAGTCTTTTAGACCCGACCTTGTAGAGGCATGGGCTTTCTCAAGGATACTTACCCTGATGATTGTATTTAGATGTTAATTTTAGTTCAAGCTCTTGTGACAAAAAAGGCTAACAAGGCAGGCAATTGAGGCCTTCTTAGCTCCTCCTGCCAACTAGATCCTTAGCTTCTCTTTCATAGAAACATGTGTCAGAGTAATCATTCATCCATTGTTCAAGGTTTGCCGGAACTGTAAGATTCATGATCTAATCATGATCTATTGCCTGGCAATAGGATAAATCAGAGAGAGAAAAGTCCTGTGTTTTGTTTGTTGTTTTATTTGGATTCCTCAGTACAGTTAAAATAATACTACTTTTCTCAGAATAAACCATTCAGAATCAAGCTCTATTTAATTCTCAAAAAGTTCATTGTGTTTATTGTAAATGAATAAACAGTGGCTCTGGTTTCTCATCCAAGTCTATCAACCATTATTAAGGATGAAAATTACAAATATTCAACATTACTATCAGATCCCCTTTGCTGTTACAATATATTCTAAAATATGAACAATGGCATTCTGGGAACCTTGAGGATATACATGTCTCCAACTCATGCAAAGCTAGTCCAAGAGTGAATATATGACCTGATAAGAGTTGTCGCTTCAAATATTTAACTTTAGATTAATTATTTTATGTGTTATACTAATATATATATATCAGAAAAAATTCTATACTTTGGTTTCAGAAATACAGCAAAAATCACAAAAACAAAAACAACCATAAGTAGGAATTGAGTGAGTAATTATACTTGGTGATTATCCTGTAATTAAAGTTAAATTGTTAAACACCTGTTTGAATAGACACTATACAAAATTATTATGAATTATTTGAATTTTAAATGGGGAATAAATTCAGCTAAATATAGATTGACCCATGATGGGTAAAAATTGTTTTCATCTGCTGTATAATGGTTGATAGAAATGTAAATTAGAAGGAATTCTAGTTACCAGATAATGTTTATAAGGATTAAAGTTTGCCAAATTATTATTTTTTAATATATTTTATTCATTTTTTTTTACAGAGAGGAAGGGAGAGGGATGGAGAGTTAGAAACATCTATCAGCTGCCTCCTACACACTTCCTCCTGGGGATGTGCCCACAACCAAAGTACATGTCCTGACCGGAATCAAACCTGGAACCTTTTGGTCCATAGGCCGATATTCTATCCACTGAGCCAAACCGGTTAGGGTGCCAAATTGTTATTTTGAAAAATTGAATTTCTCAAAGATAAACACCCATAAATCTAAAATAACCATTAATTCAGCATTTTCAACAGGTACATAAAGTATTTGAAATTTTATAGCTACAGGAAAACAATGGCATGGAAAGTAAAGTGGATTTTTATACATTTTGTTTAAAAATGTTTGATATTTAAATTCCAGAAAAGAGAAAGTGAATTTGTTATTTTTTAAAAAAATTCTAGCTCTTTTGTAAAACTAAAATATTATGTTATTTTTATTTTTGTCTCGAGTAAAGTGTTCTTGAAGTCAGAGAGCTCTGGATTTGAATGTTTTATAAACTTGGCAAGCTTTCAATCTTACCTAGCCTCTACACAGTAGTTTTCTCATCTGCTTGAGTAATAATAATTACATCAAATGTCCATCTTGAGCAATTTAATTGGCATAATTAATACATTTATTTGACAAATAATAAGATAAATAGCACATGCTGGTACTAAATTAGATACTGGAGAATAAGATGGTAAAGAAAGCCAGAAAAATGTGCATGCTTTCCAAGTGGTAGGCATTCGTAAAATACTAGTTACATCATCTCTTACTGTGCTGATATTCAATAACTTGTTATTTTTTCTCAAATTTAAAACTTCATCTAGGGATGCTGCTTATAAAAAGAGAGTAGGGTAATAGTATCTACCATGTGCATGAACTCTATTTCCACAGGAATTGAATAACCATAAACTTCCATCTCTATATATAGAAGACATTTAATGAAAATAATAATATATATTTTATAAATTACATGTTTATCTTCACTAGCCAAAAATCCCCTTATTGTATTAGTAATTATATATAGAAGAAAATCCAGACATTTTCATCTGAGCCACACAATTTTCCAGTGACAAACTGAGGCTTATGTGTTAGTAGCTTACCCAAGTTTCTTTTTACTAATATTCATTTTTAAATCATAATAATCAAGTAAAAGTTATTTTGCTCTTCATAATATAAAGAAGTAAAAAGAAAATTAATGTAGTTCTAAATGATTTTTTGTTTTGTTTTGTTAATCCTTACCCGAGGGTATTTTTTCCATTAATTTTTACAGAGAGTTGAAGGGACAGAGGGAGGGAGGGGGAGAGAGAGTTCAATGCAAGAGAGACACAGAGATTGGTTGCCTCTGTATGCACATGGACTGGAGCTGGGGATCCAACCTGCAAGCCAGGTACATGCTCTTGACCAGGAATTGAACCTGCGACCCTTCAGTGCATGGGCCATGATCTAACCTTTGAGAAACACTAACCAGGGCCTAAATAATTATTTTAATCCCATTGTATTAGCCTAATACACTGTTTGAATATAAACTTTCCCGATTAACCACATAATATGTATCTGGACATATAAGTCATTCAAAATTATACAGAATATTCATGCTGATGACCATAAGATTCTAATTGTCTACAGGGACTAATTTAAATGGTCCAACTCCATGCACAATCAATAACATGTATTAAAGTAGATGAAAAATTATAGTCATGTTAACAACAGATTTATATTATCAACTTGGTATTCCAAATAGAAAGAAAAGTGAAGGAACCTAAATATATGGAGACCAGGGTAAGCAATCAATACCAGTCCAAGGAGACACCTGATGAAATATGTTGGACCAAAACAGGGGAACTGTTTTGCCCAATATTTAGATGTAAACAAAGTGAGGAATCATTGAAAACTTGACTATACCAGGTCGATGAACTTTAAAAATTATTTTTACATTTAGAAACTATGGACAAACAATGGGAGTTTTTGATGTAACATTTGTATTTTTGACCATTTTTGATGTTCAAAATTAAATCTGATTTGCCTTATAATTATTGATTTCGCAAACAAGGTTGGAATGTCTATATATTTGACTTGTAGGTTTTTACTTCAATTATATTATTGATTTTTATCAAATGTTGGTATTTTCATGGAACTACGAAAATTAAACTAAATATGTGTGTGTGTGTGTGTGTGTATAAATAACACATTCTTTCTATAGAATTTTCTCCAAGTTTTTATTTGAGAAATGCACAGATGAAAAACACATTAGATTTCAGTTATTTAGATTTGCTTACATACCATATACAAAGGTAGGCAAATTTTGCAGTTATGAGTACATGAAACAAAGTTTATTCTTGTATCATTACTTATTAATTGTTGTATTGTTTTTCATATTAAAATTAACAGCTCAAAAATTCACACTCAATAAAACTTCAAAATCTAAGATGTCATTTTTATTGTTACCTTTTAACTGTAATTAACATTGATTTAAAGTTGAACTGCTGCAAAGTTCTAGTCTAAATGGGTGCACTCTATTATTTCAAAGTTTGCTACTTGTAGTTCCATCTGGAGTCCACAGTGCAGAGATCAGCTTGACATAAGGTTATACTTGACTAAGCATAACAATGAGCTTGAGTGTAAGTGAAATGCCCTTATGGCTACAAGCAAGAATGATCTACCTTTACTGACATTTACTGCCTTCTATGGTTTTGCAGGCCTTTCTTCTCTGCTGGGTTTCTTTGCAGCAGATACAGAGTAAAATTTCCCAAGTGATTATGTTTTTTTTTTGAACTGATACTACAAAAGAGCAATGCTCTTTTTTTTTTTCTTTCTTTCTTTCTTTTTTTTTTTTTTTTTTTTTTCCGTGCCTTGGGTTTTTAACACACAGGCAATGCTGCAAACATAAATGTCTCTCCAGAAGTCATCTTCTCCATGCCCTTTATGGATATACATTGGCAGCTCACGAAATGTAAATAATAGAAGGGCAGACAGACTTAGATATTCTCAAAGTAAAAATGCACCCTGCTAGCAACTTGCTTTTTATATTGTTGAAAAATAAGACTAAGTGAAGAAAAGATCCAGGCACTTGTAGTTTAAAGTAGTGTAAAACAGAATAGTAATGAAAGGGCAATCCAATCCGTTCCAGCCTCCTCCATTTTGAGATCCGTTCCAGCCTCCTCCATTTTAGGTGACCACGTTCCTGGCGAAACAAAGGAACTAGTCCGTCCCCAACCCCCATTAGGTAAGCCAACAGGAATGTGCAGGAGGATGGCCAAATAAGGCCAAAACAGCTTCTCCCCCTCTTGCCGTTAGCCCGCTTCCTACTAGCCCGCCTCCTGACTTCACATCCTGTAAGCAGGTTCCTGCTCCTGTCCAGCCAATCAGGATAGGACAACCCAGAACACCATCCCCCTTCCCGCGCGCGGTCTATAAAACGGTCGTGTAACAAAGGCTCGGGGCTCACGGCCACTGCTCTGTGTTTGGAGTATGCTGCGGGCCCCAGCATGCTGTGAATAAACCCTTTGTTTTTACATGAGATCGTCTCTTGGTGCTCCGTGAGTGCGGCTTGCGTTCCGGGCTTAATAGTAAGACATGATGACAAAATGTCAACTGACAAATGCTAGAACTTGTTATTTATTTGTTAAATAACAGTTACTTCTCTTTGATAATGATCTTGATGGCAGCTAACTAAATGAAATGTATTCCTAAACATCATAATATATATATATATACTTGTGTAGACATTGATCTAAATATTTATAATACTGATTAGAAATTATATTGAAAAATTTAAATTTTGTATGAGATATAAAATTATATTTTGTGTTCAAATTACTATTGTTGTATATGTTTTTCACATTATTTATTTCCTCTATATTTAAACTTTAAGCAATTAATGACAGTAATATTTAAACAAGATTTAAACATTTATACTAATAAAAGGGTAATATGCTAATTTGACCAAATATCTTACTGGACAAAGCCAGGGGCCAGGCTGGCCTGCAAACCTCTGGCAGACCCTCATCCTGGCCAGCCTTGCCCCCCCGCAGGGACCGCCCAACCCAATCAATTGTGTGGCCAGCCTGCAAACCACCCATGGCCCCTCACCCAGGCTGGCCCCAAGCCCCAGAAGGGACCTTTACCCCGATTGGGGGCATGGTCAGCCTGCAAACTGCTCATGACCCCTTGCCCAGGCTAGCCTCACCCTCAGGGCACCCTCCCAACCCAATCCAGGGCTCCCTTCAGGGCAGGGCAGCTGCCCCCAACTGTGCACCAGGTCTCTATCCTATATAATAAAAGGGTAATATGTAAATAGGCTTAATGGCTGAACAACCAGAACAACCACTGGACTAGTCATTATGAGGTACACTGACCACTTCTTGGTCCTTGCCCCAGCCAGCAGGCTATGATCGCCTGATGGCCACCTACAGCAGTGGTGGGGCCAGCAAGCAGAGGGAACAGCCAACCTCTCTGTCCCTTCCCCCAGCCATCAGGCACTGACCACCTGATGGTGAATGGGGAACCAGGGAATGGTGACAGCGAGGGGTGGGGCTGGCTGTGGGCAGCTGGGAAAGATGGCCCTGATCACAGGCCAGGCGTAGGGACTAAACTCACACAAATTTTATGCACTGGTCCTCTAGTTTAGGTAGAAAAGACAGTTCTGACCCTGGCTGGTTTGGCTCAGTGAATAGAGCCAAAGGGTCCCAGGTCTGATTCTGATCAAGGGCAGGGCACATGCAGGAGGCAACCAATCGATAATTTTCTCTCTTCCACTCTTTCTAAAAATCAAGAGAAAAATATCTCTGGGTGAGAATTAAAAAAAAAAATGACACAGTTCTATCCCTCATTTTTACTTTTGGCCTCAGTATTCAGAAGAAACCATATTTATTATATATTTTGTTTTTTTTTAAATAGTTTGGGTTGTTATTTTAATCCCTAAATAATATGTAAATGTCATAATTTTTTTATTTATCATAACTAGAAATGTTTGATTTTGTTTTCATATCATCTCTACATTTAGAAAGTCACTATTTTTCAATGATCACATCTAGAATGTGAGACTGAGAAGACTAAAAGGACTAATTCAATGTAATCCTGATATTTGGGGCTAGTGATCTGAATCTAAGTCAGCAAGCTCAGTATACATTCTGATAACCTATGATTAAGTCTCTCTCTCCTTCCCAGATACTGGTCTTGCAGAACCTGTTACTGTGAACAGTGCACTGCCCCGGAGGGAGGGTTGTTAAGGCTAGCACCAGACCAGACCACCAGATATGGTCTGGAGATCCCCAACACCTGGGGGCCTTTTTGCAAGGCCAGCTAAAAGGAACTGAAGCATTTCCATGTTTGTGGGACAAATTTATTCTTTGTTCTTATACTCCTCAAAAAATGAAAAAATATGCCACAATTTATTTTTTAAATATATTTTTTATTGATTTTTTTACAGAGAGGAAGGGAGAGTAATAGAAAGTCAGAGACATCAATGAGAGGGCAACAATGATCAGCTGCCTCTTGCACACCCCGTACTGGGGATGTGCCTGCAGCCAAGGTACATGCTCTTGACCAGAACTGAACCTGGGACCTTTCAGTCCACAGGCTTATGCTCTATCCACTGAGCCTAACTGGTTTTGGCAATGCCACAATTTAGTCTGTTTTTAAATGAACCATGCTTTTCTTTATCTGTGTATAAATTGATAAATAATAAAAATTATACTATAAGAAGTAAATTATGGTTATCACTGAAGCAAGAATTTGGGGGGGACATAGGCAGGTTTAGGGATTTTTTAGAATTGGGGTCCATGGAAAAAACACAGTGCCAGGGACTGGGAGAGGGCACTTTTCCATAACACAAGAAAGCCAGATGCAGTTACATTTCCTTAAGACAAGGAGGAAGCAACAGGCATATTTACATAAGACAAGGGAACTAGAGGTAGCCAAGAAAGGTCTATATTTACAAAATAAAGAGAAGCAAACCCTTCATTCAGATGGAGAAGAAAGCCCAAAGGGAACAGGAAAACAATGAGGAAGGAGCAGGGAGAACCTCACAAGTCCCTTGAGGTTTAACCTTTGAGCTCAGGAATTACTGTAGTAACCAGTCTAAGGGAATAGTGATCTATCAGAGGGGATATCAAGGCACCATGATCTGCAGCCTTTATAAGCCATAGAGAAAGGGATCCCAGGGGGATCCTTTTCTCCCTCCCTACCTGGAAGTCCATTCTGTGAGACTCTTCCCCTACCCTGCAAGGGAGTCAGTTCTATGGGACTCCTTCCCTCTCCCCATGTGGGAATCTGAACTTGTTCTTCAATATATCTCCACATTTGCTATGCCACTTTCTGTCTGTGGATTCATTCTTCAATTCCTACTGACAAAGAATCCGGGTTCTAGTCCAAAAATTCAGTATCATTGCTAAGATGTTAAGTTCAAGGATAATTTTCACATTGCACTTACAACTTTATACATATACATATATATATGTAATTTTATTATAATAAACATCTATGGCTTAATCATATGTCAAATAATTTTTGAGCACCTACAATATGCCAATAACTAAGCACGAGGGATACAGTCATGAACAAAAGAGATGAATTTTCTTTCTTCAAAGACCTTGTAGAAAAACAAGTTTGTTTATTTTTATAGGAAAACAGAAGTTGTAGAAGTTGATATTACTGACCTTGATTATGTTTCTAAAGGTTTAAACTTTTCACTAAATTGGGTCACATTTCAGTGGTCTAATATTATTTTAAAAAATCTTTTACTTTACATCTTTATAAAACATAACCATAAATATCAACAGAACTTCAGAAAAATTATGTTCTATAATTAATCAGCAATAGGACAAAATTTGTACTACATGTAATTTCATTATTTTGAACCAATTTGTGTCTGAAATGTTTAGAAAGGTGAAATACTTCTTAAATGGGTTAGTAAGATTGAGTGGGTAGTGCTTCCATATTAAATATCACATTTGTTGAAACAGTAATGTTTTGCTATATGGAAAAAACATAAAATTAGGAATTTAACTTTTTACATGCTATTTATGTAAAGACAAAAGTTAAGAAAAGTATATGGCAAGATTAAATAGTTTTAAGCTATAAAATTATTTAATCTTTAAGATATGTGTATACCATATTGAAAGAATTTTTAGGGATAAGATAGAAATTTTGGGGGGTGAAATAGGCTAGTTTAGGAAATTTTAAAAAATGAAGGGGTCCAGGGACAAAGCACAAGGCTACAGAGCTGCAAAAGGTACATTTTCATAGAATAAGGAAGCTGGAAACAGCAGCAGGCACATTTCCATAGAACAAGGGGACTGGGAGCTGCAGAAGGTACACATTTACAGAATAAAGGGAAGAAAGCCCCCCATTCAAAGAGAGAGGAAGAAAGCCCAGAGGAAATAGGGAAACAATGGGGAAAGGGGAAAAGAGCTCCTCACATATCCCATGTGAGGTTCTACCTTTGAGCTCTGGAGTTGCTAGAGTGACCAAATTAGAAGGGGATAATGACAAATTAGAGAGGATATCAAGACACAAAGATCTACAGCCTTTATAAACTACTAGAAGCCTGATGCATGAAGATTTGTGCAAGAATGAGCCTTCTTTTCCCTGGCTGCTGGCACCATCTTTCTGCTCTGGCTCTGCCTTCCCATGCTGCCCAAAGGCCCTTAGCAACTGGGGCAGTACAGAATGCCTGTGTTGTTGCCATGGTGATGACATAACTGTCTGGCCTTGTCCCTGGCCTATGGACGCCTGTGTATGTGAGTTAACCCACGATTATTGTTGGGCAAATTTGCATACTCATTCCTGATTGGCTGGTGGGCATCACGAAGGTACGGTCAATTTGCATCTTTCTCTTTTATTAGTGTAGATAGGAAAAAGGGACTCAGTGGGACTCTTCCCTGTCCCATATGGGAGTCTGTGCTTGTTTCTCAATTAATTTCTACCTTTGCTACACCACCTTTCTTCATGGTTTCATTCTTTGACTCCAAACGACAAGAGCCTGGGAACCATTCTACCCAGTCCAAAAATCCAGTATCAGTATATACAAATTAAGTTCCCAGAATTTTGATTAAAGTAAATTTTAACTAATAAAATTTGTTATTTTTCTTCATAAAAATATGCTAAAAGCTTCAAATAATTTCCATTGTGAAGAATATTTTATGTGATTTTTACTTCAGAAAGTTGAATCTGAATCTTCAGATCTATTTCATTAAAATAGTTATCTGCATTGCTATTTTTGTCAGTCTTATCTGTAAAAAGCGCATCATACTAAATGGCTCCTTTAAAAAAAAATAACCTGAATGCATAAGCTTTGTCTGTTATTAATGTAGTTATATCCTTGATGCTTAATGTACAATACTAGATTTCATGGCAATTGTGGATCTTATAAAATTAACATAAAAATGATCATATAGGATTATAATTTATTATCAAATGGTAAGAAACCTATGGGAAACATTATGGATCACCAAAGAAACACAAGGTAAATTAGGCTTCTAACAAATAGAAATCTTTTAGCTCTTTATGAAGGACTTTTTAAAGCATATTTACAATAAGCTAGAATTCACACACAACTATATAACTTGAGAGCATACAAGTATGAATTCATTATGGCACTGACAAGCCAGTTATTGAGTTAAAGTCATTAATGCATAAAGAATAAGTGAAAAAAAGTAGATATTAATGAATCATTTACTCTGCAAATAGGTTTTAAACATACTCCACAAAAGGTAAATGTTTTTATGAAAATTAAAACATAAAGTTAATAACCTCCCAAAAATCTTTTGGGACTAAGAAATAGCTCACATTTCTTTAAGCATGTGGGCAATCATTCGTCAAATAATTTTGGGCACCTACTATATGCCAGTAACTAAGCAATAGGTATACAGTGAACAAAAGAGATGGATTGCCTTTCTTCAAAGACCTTGTAATCTAGTGTGGCACTCAGAAAATGAACAAATACATCTCTCAGGTGGTGACAAGTCATAGGAGAATTAAGGCAACTAAAGGGAGTAGGAAGTGACACTGAAGTACATCAATCAAGTACTTAACACTGTGCCAGTGAAACTGCACTGAGCTAGAAACTATTGGCAGCAAATCAAGGTTTGTCTTACATGGAAATCACTGCATTGCCTCATTAACTGAATGGTTGAACAGTGAAAAGAAAGTACGTCAAAGAGGGGGGAAAACACACTCTTGCAATGGAACAATCAATATTCCAAGATCATTTAATCTATTCCTACAGCTGACCTTCTCCAATGATCCTGACATTCTCAGTAACTTTTGTGACTTTATAATATATAAGAAAATAAAAGATACTTATCTTGTACAGCCAACATAAATCATGATAGAACAAAACTTTCTTATTGGTCTCAATGTGGCATGTTTTAGCCTGTCACATTGAGATCAATAAGAAAGGTTTTTATATCATGCCTGTATTGACAACAGCTTTATGGCATATTGGCTATTCTATACAGATTGTGTGTTTAAAATATACCACTTTAATACATACAAATCTTTCCACTGTGTCAGATAGACTAATGATAATTTATAGTCAGCATCACATCAGACAGGGGCAAAAAGAATTAAAGTTGAAAACGAGTAAATTTATGTTAAAGCAATAAAATGTCTAAGATACTGTCATGAATTGATTTATCAAACAAGAATATTTTCATTACATTCCAAACACAAATATACTATTATTTTTGGAGAAAGAGGTGAGAGAGGGGGGGGGGGGGAGAGAGAGAGAGAAAAGAAAGCGGAGGAGAAGGAAAAGAAGAGAGGAGGAGACAGAGCAAAGGAGAGGGAAAAATAAATAATTCTCCCTTTACTATATTTATAGAAAGTAAGTCACATTTCTGATTCATCTTGAGAAATGAAAGGGATTATCCTATATGATAAAGAGGTAATATGTAAATTGACCATCACTCCAACACACAAGATGGCTACCCCTATATAGTCAACAGTGGCCACCCCATGTGGACACAAGATGGCCACTACAAGATGGCTGGCAGGGGAAGGCAGTTGGGAGGGACCAGGAAAGCAGAGGAGAGCAGCTGGGGGGGAGCCAGGTCTGCAGGGGAAGGCAACTGGGGGGGACCAGGCCTCCAAGGGAAGGCAGTTAGAAGCAACCAGGCCTGCAAGGAAGGGCAGATGGGAGGGGACCAGACCATCAGGGATGGGTAGTTGGGAGGGACAAGGCCTGTAGGGGAAGGCAGTTGTGGGGGACCAGCACAAAAGGGCAGAGCAGTTGGGATGGACCAGGCCAGCAGGGGAGTGCAATTAGGGGGACTAGGCATGCAAGGGAGGACAGTTGGGAGGGACAAGGCCTGCAAGGGGGGGCAGTTGTGGGGGACCAGACCAGCAGGGGAGAGTAATTGGGGAGATTAGGCCTACAGGGGAGGGCAGTTGGGAGGGACAAGGCCTGTAGGGAAAGCAGTTGGAGGGGACCAGCACAAAAGGGCAGGGTAGTTGGGGGTGACCAGGCCAGCAGGGGTGGGCAGTTAGGGATGATCAGATCTACAGGAAAGGTCAGTAGGGGGAGGACCAGGCCGTCAGGGGAGAGCAGTGGGGGAGACCAGGCTGGCAAAAGAGGGCAGTTGGGGCGACCAGGCTAGCAAGGGAAGGACATTAGGGGTGACCGGGCCTGCAGGGGAGGACAGTTAGGGGCAACCAGACTTTCAGTTGAGGGCATTTGGGGATGACCAGGTTGGTAAGGGCGGGCAGTTAGGGGCAACAAGGCAGACAGGCAGGGGAGCGGTTGGGAGCCAGCAGTCCTGGATTGTGAGAGAGATGTTGGACTGCCCATTTAGGCCTGATCCCAGTGATGTGATTGGGCCTAAATGGGCAGTCTGACATCCCTCAAGAGATCCCAGATTGGAGAGGGTGCTGGCTGGCTGAGCGGCATACCCCCCATGCATGAATTTTGTGCACCAGGCCTCTAGTTTGATTATAAAATAATTATCTATTAAATTTCTTTTAAGTATATACTTATTAAGGGAAGACATTAAAATTTGAAAATTGAAATTTTTGTAACCCTAATGCTGAACTCTGGGTGTTTTTCTTTTATATATAACTAGTGGCCCAGTGTACATAATTCATGAATTGGAGGAATCCCTCAGCCCAGCCTGCACCCTCGTTTTTCTTTTATATATAACCAGTGGCCCAGTGTACATAATTCATGAATTGGAGGAATCCCTCAGCCCAGCCTGCACCCTCTCCAATTGGGGACACTTTGGGGGATATCTGACTGCCTGTTTAGGCCCAATCCTTGTGGGATTGGGCCTAAACAGGCAATCAGGCCTAAACAGGACATCCCTCTTATATTCTGGGACCACTGGCTTCTAATTGCTCACCTGCCTGCTTGCCTGATCACCCCCTAACTGCCTCTTCCTGCCTGCCTAATTGCCCCTACCACTTTGCCTGTCTGCTTGATTGCCCCTAATTGTTCTCCCCTGCCAGCCTGATCTCACCCCCAACTGCTCTCCCCTTCTGGCCTGATTGCCCCTAACAGCCTCTGCCTGTCTGATTACCCCCAAGTGCCCTCCTCTCCCGGCCTGATCTCACCCCCACAATTGCTCTCCCTGGCCAGTCTGATTGCCCCTAACTGCCCTCTCTGCCTCAGACCCCACTACCATGGTTTTGTCTGGAAGGATGTCAGATGTCCAGGAGATGGCCAGTCGACCTGGTCTAATTAGCATATTACCCTTTTATTAGTGTAGATGTAGTAGACAGAAAAGTTGTCAAAAACTTGAAGAGGGAAAGTATCCTGAATTCTTCAAGTGGGCCTAACCTAATCATAACCTTGTCCTTATCAAGTTGCGAGAAAAAATTTCAGGAACACATACATGGGAAAAATGTAAGCATAGTGGCAAGATTTATTGTGGTGAAGATAAATAATACACCCTTTGGGATGCAGAGGGCAGGCAGGCCCTGGGAGCAACTGTCTGGGGGTCCTTGCTAATCCTCCATATATTTTCTTGAATTTGGGAATAAGCCAGCAGTCTTTTAAATTGTCCAATATGTTTCTTGGGTTTTCCCAGGGCTGTGCTGGGCCCTCTCCCTATCCAAAGGGTTTGTGCCCTTTTCCTAGCTGGTCCTTTTCTCAGATTTTCCCAGGCTAGACTCTTCCCCTTGATGGTCACCACTGTGACTCCTACAGCAAATACCTCAAAGTTCTGCTTTATCATCTGCCTTCTACTGCATCTGCTCTTAGAAGAGAGGCCTCCTTGTGGGCAATCTTGGCTTTTACCAAGCATGTATCCAGCAAAGGACTTTCCCTAGTATTGCTTCTTGTCTTCCCCACTTCCTGCTTGTTTTCAGGGGAGATTAGAAAGTCAGTCTTTCCTGCCTGCTCAGGATTGTCTCTTTGATGGAGGATGTGGCTGACCCCTGGTGGAAATAAATGGCATGGTCCTCTAAATGACACTGATCTATACACCTTTGAAGCCATTACTCTATTTTTTCCTCTTATTTCATTTCTGACTACTTCCCCTTTTTTTCTAGTCAAGACTTCATTGATTTTCCATGAAAACACCAGGCCTTTCACTAAATAGATATCGGGATGCTTTGCTTGGAGAATTCCCAGATATACATATTTTCAAATGTCTATTTCTCAGGGAGGATCTCCTCTTTTCAATGGATACCTCCAGCAGTGACACTTTCTTCTTCTTCACCGGACAGATGTTTCTCCATAGCATTTACCCTCTCATACCGGTGATACAAATGAGTTAGTTTACATACAGCAAATAAAGTACTTATGTATCAGAAGCTATATGAGTGTTGGCATTATTGTGATTATTAAAAATAATACTATTATTAAAATACATAGTACAATGTGTGGTATATAGTATGAGCTTCATCAATGTTTGTAGAAATAGAAATAGTTAAACTGTTTCAGGAGTATAATGTATTAGTCACTATTTATCTAATTTGTTATTCTTCAAATAAAGGTGTCTTATTTTGAACAAATTGAAAATATTTTCTATCTCAACTTTTATAAAATAGATGCATTTCTCTATCTTCTTTAAAAATATTTTTTTCTATTTTTAAGTATTTGAATATTCCTATGAATAGGAATTATAATCTGCTGCTCTAAGCTTGAAGAGACAAGTATTTTATTTCTGATTTTTTAGATAAGTGCTAGATAACACTTTGTGGAAATGTTTGCATCATATATTAAATAGTGGAAGGTGCACAGTAGACTAAAAAATTAATTCTCTTTGTCCATTTCTCTGTCTTTCAAAGTCCTGTTTAATAAATAGCAACTTTGAAAGCACTTCAAGTTTACTTTAAAAAACCTATTTCAAATATTTATACTTGAATCAAACATTCAGTATTGCATTAATCATATAATAATATAGTTAACTATTTCATCATCTATCTTTTCAACTAGAGGGAAACTAGCTCAATCTAAACATAATGAATTGAACACAGAAGGTGTAAACTAATTTTTTGGTTGAATAAATCACACCTACTCACACCGATTAATCAATATGTAAGTGAAGGTCTTTACTATACTCAAGTATATATGTCATCAACTCAGAAGACTGCTAGATAGGTGCTAATTGTAACTTCTGTTCTAAACAGTTATATATATATATATTTTAGTGAAGAAAAGTTAATTTAGCCCAGCCATCTTGGCTCAGTGGTTGAGCATCAACCTACGAACCAGGAAATCATGGATCAATTCCCACTCAGGGCACATGCCAGGGTTGTGGGCTTTATCCCCATTAGGGGGTGTGCAGGAGGCAGACAATCAATGATTCTCATCATTGATGTTTCTCTCTCTCTCTACCCCTTTCTCTTCCTTTCTGAAATCAATAAAAACATCTTTTTGTAAAAAAAAAAGAATTCACTTTCATAAAAAATTACTCCAATTATGTATTCTATCTAAATATCAAATTACAAGCACCTATAATGTAAGTTCATGTGGAAAATGTAAATCATTATACATTCATAGTAATATCCATATATATGAAACAGTTACTGTATTGATGGGAAAGACTAAAAAAGAATTATGTATAATTACAGATAATTGAGTTTGTGGTTCCCATTAAATCTTATATTAACATAATTTTTGTTGTTATTAATCCTCACCCAAGGATATTTTCCATTGATTTTTAGGGAAAGTGGAAGAGAGAGAGAAAGACAGAGAAACATCAATGTGATAAAAACACATCCATTGATTGTCTCCTGCAAGAGTCCTGACCAGGACCCAGGTGAGGATTAGCCTGCAACCAATGCATGTGCTGTTGAGTGCAATTGAACTCTGGACCATCCTCATGTCAACTATCTACTAAGCCAAACCAGCTAAGGCTATTAACACACGTTTAAGAAGTGTTTTGGAATATGTAATTAAATCATAAGGAAGTATAGTAATTGGGGCAACTATACACCTTTTTCTTTAAAAAAAATATTCACTCTAGTCCTCTTGTGTTCATGTGTGCATCGTCTAGCACTTTCTTTATGGTGCTTATTGAGAGCAATAGTGCATGAGGCATCACCAGCTGCCTTTACACCAGAGCAATAGTTTGATAATCATGAGGATTTGAAGGTGGGCCTCTGGTCAGGGCCATGGTGCTCCACAGTCTTCTGTTGCTCTGTGTGAGATAGTTGTTAGATCCCAGAGGTGCTAGTGGTCTGCAAGGGAGTATTTGGTTGACATGAAAACATATATGTTTGTCTCCTACTCAACAACCCACAAAACTTTCTGGAGAGTAGGCATCTAGTAAAATCTTTAGGATTTTTGCTATAGGCATACAGAAATTCCTTGTTGAGTTTTACCCTGAAAACAGAAAAATTGTGATGAAGGTAAAATTTAAAATATTAGTTCATAGTATGAGATAGCTCCTCAATGTAGTCCAATATGTATATCTATATATGCCTCCCATTCGAAGAATTACGGCTTAAGGCCTACCATAGCAGACCATAATACCATTTTGTTTACAAACTTCACTTTTGAATAAAGAAAAGATCTATTACATGGATTTATGAGATTTTTCCTACTTAGATATTTAGCTGTGGTTGAGAAAGACCCAAATAAATAAATTTATCTCCTAGTGAAGGCAAGTAGGATTTTCTTAAGGGTGGCAATACCTATGCAAACTGAAAAAAATATTTTTCATCCAATCTTCTAGTAAAGTTGTAAATCTTTTAGAAAGCCTAAGAGAAAATATTATCTGGTTTCTTTCTCTAGTTATTGCTTAATCATAGCTATTAAAAGGGAAAAGGAAAAGTAACCCTCTTTAGCTGCTTCCCGTTCCTTGAATCACTCCCTTATTCCTCTCTAGTGCTCAAATCTTTATCTCTGATTTGCTCATGGACAAATCAAACTCATGCACACTGACACTCAAAGGAGTTATTTACTTTATATCATGAGATACAAGATCAAAATTATATCTAAGCACAATCATTGATGCTGAAGAATGGGGTTTACTCCATTGTAGAGTTGGGATTCTGTGTTAAGTAATTGAGCCAGTTGCTACCAATATTGCTGCTCTGCAAGGCCCTTTCAATTTACCTATTCACAACCCATAGTGCAGAACTAGTGTGGGGCATTAAAACAATAATAGCTAAGCTTTAATAAATTCTTCAAATACTTCAGTCCTTGCTCTAAGAGTTTGACATTTATTACTGCATTGTATCATAATCCCTCTATGAGGCAAATACCATACTGTCACTGAGTGTTCAAAAGAATAAACATACAGAGAAGACAGGTACAACAATGTGTTCAAATTAGCATCATTACTAAAAATGGCTGAGTGATGATGTAAACCCAGACAGTTTGATTTTAGAATCCAGTCTTAAACACAATATTATCTCGTTGACTGTGTCTTGGAGATGACTTTACTTTTGTTCAAATTGGCAGAGGGTGAGGCTCATTTCTGTCCTCAGGTTTTCCTGATTTGAATTAATTCAGTATCCTACCTGGAGAATCTACTTCCACATTTACAAATGGGAAATCTGGCCATTGATAACAGCAAGCATAAAACCACTGAGAAAAGGGTACTTGTACCTACTTTCCTCACCAGACAGTGACAAAAAAGTCAAGAATGAATCAGGGGCACATATCTATCACTTAATTTATTCTTACATTTAATATTTATTGGTCACTTGTGTTATAGGCAGTGTAGTATGCCAAGGAGATAGCACAGTGAGAAAGAAATTATGTTTCTTCTCTCCTGGAATTTATACTTTACTTGGTTAACAAAAAACATATAATCATATAAAAATAAACAAAATGTTTCCTGATATCTTTAAATTATCTTTAAGTAAATGTACACACACAAGTTAATGTAAAAGACTGTCCAGATTCTCAGATACTTTATAAAAAGTCTTGTTGCGGGTAGAACAATTGTGTTGAAACCTAAAAAGAAAGGAGTCGGGCATGCAGTTCTAATGAACTGATGTTCCAGGCAGAAAGGATAGCAAGCTAAAATGCTAATATGGAAGGAATTTTGAAATACTCAGAGGACAAGGGAAAGGTCAGATGGCTGAAGAGTACTAAGCCAGGAGGAGGAAGGTTCCAGACAAGCTTAACAAGTTAGAGCCCAGCTACTAGAGCCTGGTACCTGGGAGAACATTTAGAATTTTTTTCTGAGTGTAATAGAGACAGTAGAAGACTTTAAGCATAAAATACATAATTTGATTTATTTCATAAAAATACATTTTGCTTCCATGTGTGAGTTAGGGAAAGAATCACTTCGGAAAGCCACTTTGGAAGCTATGCAGAAGTTGAGAGGAATGGTGTCCTAAAGAAGCATTGGTAAAGATGGAGAAAAGCACATTGATGTAGCCCTGGCAGGTTTGGCTCAGTGGATAGAGAGTGGGCCTATGGACTGAAGGGTCCCAGTTTTGATTCTTGTCAAGGGCACTTATCTCAGTTGTAGGCTTGATCTCCATCCCTGGCTGGGGTGCATGTAAGAGGTATCAATTGACATGTATCTCTCTTCATTGATGTTTCTATCTGTCTCTCCCTCTCTGGAATATCTATTTATTTATTTATTTATTTATTTATTTATTTATTTATTTATTTATTGTTTAAAGTATTACAAATAGTAGTACATATGTTTCCTTTTTTTATCCCCTTAACCTCCCCCTCACTTTCCCAGCCCCCCAGCACATGCCCTCTCCTGCCCCCTCCCCCTAGTGTCTTTTGTTCTATGGTTATGCTTTTATGCATGCATACAAGTCCGATTTTTTAATAGAAAGGTAGATCAATGTGGACTATGGCATACACATGTATCCAGTAAGACATCCTCACATACTTCCTGCTGCATTCCATTAGTTGACTATATTCCAAAGGCTTATACAGGAAATGATATAAGGAAAGGTGGATGATGCCAAAAGCAGAGCAAGTGTCTTGGCCTTGGTGCAGTGTTTGTCTATCCTGCTGACTCACTGCTTACTTCTAATTTCAGGATCACTGGTTAGGTGTGGTCTTCCTGTAGTCCAGCATGCCTATCCCACAGAGTCAAAAAACAAATATAAAAATATGAACAGGCAAAGAAAATGAAAACTGCCTGTTCTAAAGTGAGTGTTCTTTTTGAAGACTCATAGTTTGTGTTAGAAATAAGAGTATAATTAAAAAAAAACAACCTGCATACCACTATATTATATCTTTCTGTACTACTTAAACATCTAAGATGAATAAATTACTTGTAAAAAAGTTGAAAATAGTTTATTTTACTTTCTCGCTTCACATAAGTAAAACATAGCCAACATTTCCATTTATCTGTTGAATTTTAATAATATAAATAATCCGGTTGTTTTTCTTGTACTCTGAAGTATGAGTCTTGAAATCCTCTTTGTGTTATAATTCTAATTGAAGTCAGTTTCATCATGCAAAATGAAAAACTATTTCCTAAAATCTCACTCATGAATCTTACACCTACCCCCTATTGCTACTTTTGAAGATACTTATTTAGGTTTCACAACTTGAAATACATTAATAAGGGAGAGGTGGACAAAGCAAAGATGGCCACATTTAGTGAGACCTAACTTGCAAATGCTATTCATTGCAGATAACATATTAGCACATTCTATCTATAATACAGATTATTAGTTCAAATAAGGAATGTGATTTTGAATAAATCATATTACAATTTCCTAAACTAATGAATAGCTTAGGAAAGTTTGCATTTCAAATCAAACCAGAAAATTTTAAATCATCAGCCACAATATAAGGAACAAATTGATGCATGGAAATAATAAATGCAAACTCATTCCTTTCTCTGCACTCCCTCCACCCCCATTTTCTGGAGTAATATACAGAATCTGCTATTTATTCTTTAAATCAGTCTTCATATGTATGTGAACTATCACTTAATGTTGACTTCTTCAAAATGAAATAATATTTGTCAGCATTTGTAGGATCCTGCAATGATCTAGCCATTAAAGACAATAGAATTTGAAATTGCATCATGAACACATATAATGAAATCTATAACAAATCAAGCATATTTTATGAAACATAATGATGCAATCAAATATGTAGATCAACACAATTCCATTTTCCCTGTCTTTTCTACGATTGTGATAAGAGGCATGGCAAGATATTTTTATGACTTGTGTTTCTAGTAAAATATATCCCATTTTAATATACCTTCTCTCTTCTCTTCCTTAAGACCTATATTTTACCATACATATTGACTTTTTCTTATTTATTTGTTTGGTTACTTATTGTTCTACCACTTTGTGTTTATTTTCTAGTTTCATTGCATTGATATAAATGTCATCTGTATGGTTTCTGTTGGAGATTTAGTGAGGATCTCTCAGTGGTCAGTTTTTAAAAATGTCCAATGGTCTCTCTCTCACTCTCTCTTTTTTCAGCTATGCTGAGATATAATTGACATGTAACATTATATACAGTAAATTCAAAGTGTACCACATAATGATTTGGTATATGTATATATTCCCAAATATTATTACTGCAGTAAGTTAGTCCATGGTAGGCACTGATTAGCCAGCAGAGCCAAATATCAACAGTACAACGATTGAAATTTCTTTTGAGAGCTAATTTTTTAAAATTTAAACTATATAGGTAGGTACATTGTTATTAACTTTATTAGGGTACTCCTAATCTGGTCTTTGCTAAAAACTCAAAGGGCCAAAGAGCCACATGTGGCTCTCGAGCCACAGTTTGCTAACCACTGAGTTAGTTTATATATATATATATATATATATATATATATATATATATATAAACATAATTATAGTTTGGATATATGTGTGGTGAAAACTATTAAAATCTAGTAGGTGTTGACATGGATAGATAGATAGATCGATACCACAAAAATGTGTATATTTATAATAATAAAAGCATAATATGCTAATTAGACAGGATGTCCTTCTGGACAACCTTCCAGAGGAAGCCGGGGCTGCAAGGGAAACCCAGATCCTGGGTGCCTGCTGGCAGCCAAAGGGAAGCCTGGGTCCCAGGTGCCAGAGGGAAGCTGGTGCTGGCAGCCAGGGGAAGGAAGGCCTACTCTCACACAAATTTCATGCATCGGGTTTCTAGTGTGTGTGTGTGTGTGTGTGTGTGTGTGTATGTGTGTAAAACACTAAAAACCATTAAAAATAACATGTAGAGTTATTTCTGTAGACATAAAAAGAGAAGAGAAAAAGAATAGAAATAAATATCATATTTAGCAAGATGATACACATATTATAAAAATAATATTGTGGACTCTAAATGGACTAATAGTGCAGAGATTTTCAGACTGGATTAAAAAACAGGACTAATCTATTGTCCTCTGTAAGATATATAATTTAAATGTAAAACACAGCTCATTTAAAAGTAAATAAAAAATCTATACCATGCAAACAGAAAGCATAAGAGCACTAGTGTGGCGATTAATATCAGATGAAGTATATTTCAGACAAAAAGTATTACAGGAGATACAGAAGGACATTCCTAATGATCACATAGTCCAAACACATATATACCTCAGAAGAACTTCAGACTACACATAGCCAAGACTAACAAAACTAAAAGAAGAAATAAATTCAATCATAGGTGAAAGCTTTAACATCCTTCTCGGTGATGTAGGAGCACTACCAATCACCTCAACTTAACTCAACTTTCCTTGGCATCACATTGAAGAACTGCAGATTGCACACTTTTTTCAAGTACACCTGAAACAGTAACCAAAATGACCATATGCTAGAATATAAATACAACGGTCAATGCATTTGAAAAAGTGAAAGAGCAGGATATTTGTAATATGCCTAGTCAGAAATTGAGGAAAAAAAATACAAAATAAAACAAAAAAAAATCAGAAAAATATAATGAAAACATCTCAAAATTTATGAGATACAAGAAAGCATTGCTTAGATGGAAATGTATAGCTTTCAGTTGCTATGTCAAGATGAAAATACTTAGCCCATCTGGTGTGTTTCAGTGGTTGAGCATTAACCTATGAACCAGGAGGTCACAGTTCAATTCCCAATTAGGGTAGATGCCTGAGTTGTGGGCTCGATTCCCAGTGGGGGTGGGGGAGCAGGCATACAGGACGCAGTGGATCAATGATTCTCTCTCATCATTGATGTTTCTAGCTCTCTCTCCCTCTCCTTTCTTCTCTGAAACTAATAAAAAATATATTTAAAATAAAAATCAAAATATTTAAACTCAATTACATAAGAAGTCCCCAAAAGAAAAAAATAATCTAAGCACAAAGTGCTAGAAGAAAATGATAATTTTATGGTATAATACTAGTAATTATAACTATATAATCAGATCTATGAAATGAAAAACAAAAACAATAAATAAATGAATGAAACTAAAGTTGTTTCTTTAATACATTAATAAAATTGATTACCTTCTAGATATACTGACTAAAGAAAATAAGAGGTTAAAAATACAATTTTGGCATTTTGATAATTATTTTCTACACTAGTGGCCTGGTTCAGGAAATTCGTGCATGGGAGGGGCATTTCCATCAGCCTGGCCTGTACCCTCTCCAATCTGGGAACCCTCAAAGGATGTCCTATTGCTGGTTTACAGGGATTGGGCCTAAACCAATAATCGGGCATCCTTCTCGCAATCTAGGACTACTGGCTCCTAACCTCTCACTGGCCTGCTTGCCTGCCTGCTTGCCCCCAAATTCCACCTGGCAGCCTGATCACACTTAACTGCCCCCCTGTGCCAGTGTGCTCACCCCCAGCTCCCCCCCTCACCAGCCTGCTAACCCCTATTGTCCCCCTTGCTGACCTGCTCACAGCCACCTTCCCTCCCCACTGGCCTGGTCACCCCCAACTGCCCCCCAGCTGGCCTGTTCACTACAAACTGAAACCCTGCTCTCCTGATCACCTCCAACTGACCCCCGCTGATGTCCTGCTTGCTCCCAACTGGCTCTGCTGATGGTCTGCTTACCCCCAACGGCCCTGCCTACCACCAGCCTGATTATTCACAACTGACGTCAACATCCTGGCCTGGTCACCCACAACTGCCTTCTTGTCTTGGCCTTTAATCACCTCTACCCCAGCCCACCACCATGGCTGTGTCCAGAGGAATGTCCAGAAAGTCTCCTGAAAGGTCTCCCAGTCTCATTAGCATATTACCCTTTTATTAGTATAGACGGTATAGCACTAGCAATTTAAATCCATATTTTTGCTAATATTCAGTATGCAGAAAAACTGAGATGTTTTCTTCTTAGCAGATCACTTAAATTATCCAAAATATGTCTATAGTCTCTAAAAGCTCTAAGGACCCAGGTGGCTGGTTTCTCATAATCCAGGCCTGCTAAGACTGTTCATTTCTTAGGTCTACAGAAGCCACACTTATGTGTGACTATATAAAGCCAAGCATTTTGTTGAGGAGTGGAGGAACTATACTAAACTGCCTATTAAAGCTCCTAATGTTTCATCATTGGAATATTTCCCTCTTTATTTCCTATAATACTCCTTGTAGGAAACCTGCTTCGTCTCATATTAACAGCCACACTAGTGCTAAATGAACTTTCATATATTGCAGTCCTGATTTAAACAGATACAACCAGTCATCATTCACTGGTAAATTCTAGAACTCTAGACCTTATTCTACAACAATTGAAGATGCAATATATATATGTATATATATGAATATATCTATATATGTATATATATACCTATAGATATATATACTTATACATATATATATACCTATAGATATATAGATATATAGGTATACAGATATATAGGTATATAGATATATAGATATATGTATATATAGATATATAGATATATAGGTATATAGATATATAGGTATATGGATATATAGGTATATGGATCTATAGATATATGGATATATGGATATATAGATATATAGATATATATAGATATATAGATATATAGATATATAGATATATAGATATATAGATATATAGATATATAGATATATAGATATATAGATATATAGATATATAGATATATAGATATATAGATATATAGATATATAGATATCATCTGTGAAAAAGAGAACAAGAAGAAGGAAGAGGTGAATTTTAGAATAGTATTCTATTTTCATGTAAAAAATAATATGACATAAGAAATCTGAAAGGGAAGTTGCTGGGCTAGCTTCATCACATGTTGGAATCTTGCCTTGATTTAGCAGTCTGGTCATTACCCTCAGATTCTAGGAAGTAATTTATAAGCCTTTAAAATTTTATAGCTGAATTTAAAAAAAGTCTAGGTTTGTCTAAGGGCCTCTGTTCATGAAAAATTAAAGAGGAGCAAGGGTTAGTCATATCAGATAGTTTAACAATATGATTTACAGTAGGGACTTTGAGTCATTGTGGTATCAGTTTGACCTTTGGAGGGGTTGGAGATTAAAGCCACCCATTAGGTGGCCAGCCATGGTTATATGATTGAGCTACAACATCCACTCTGGAAACCAACTTTCAAGTGACTTTACCTGGTTAGCAATGCTCTATGTATACTGTCATACATCAATGCAGAAAAATAAAGCTATCTACTGCTCAGCAATGATAGGACAAAGGAAAAGGTATTTCAAACGTTCTTGAACTTTGCCTTGCATTTTTTCTCTGACTGATTTTAGACTGTACCTTTTAGATGTAATAAATTGTAACTGAGCACTGGGCGTATAGCTCCACTGGTTAGAGCATCATCCCATTATGTGCCAAGGTTATAGGTTCATTCTCTAATCAAGGCACATACAAGAAGCAATGAATGCATGCATGGAGACAGCCTTGAGGAGGAACCATAGGTAAACACCTGTCTTGCTGCCCCACACAGCAATTTCAAAACTACAACTTAATGACAGTAAAAACATCATCCAGAATCACCGGAAAGCTGGCTGAGTGAAAATTCTACAAATAAAAGTAAAGATAGGACACTATGACTCAGAGGGGCAGTGGAGGGCAGTGTTGAAGGTACGCACGGAGTCAGACGTTTGGAGTCCTGTGCATGCCCGAGCGAGCAGAGAGAGTGGGTGGCTGCAAAGACAAAGGCATCCCACTGTACTGATTCCCCAGTTCCAGGTGAGGTCTGGGGAACTCACACTCATACGGGGTGAAACTGGACAGTAGGGAAGCATGCTGAAACCTGGGCGTGGCAGAAGTCTGTGAGCTTGTGGAGAGTGCGTGTAAACTTGGGAACAACAGAGGTGCATGAGCACACAGAGAGGACTCGTGACTTGCTCTCTCGTGCGGGAAACCACCAGACTGCATTGTTTTACAACCCTGAGTGAGACTTTGGGTGTGTAGACCCATTTGGGGAGAAGCTGAATTGTCCGGCAGCAGGTAGAGCTCAGCGGCAGCTTTCTCACAGAAGTGTGTGCAGCAATTACCACCTGGCACAGAGATCCAGGTGCCGAATAGGGTGGAGCTGATACTGCCTGCTCAGCCCAGAAACTCCGCCCATTCAACCTGAGCACAGCTGACCCTCACAGCCAATTGGCCTGGAGGTCAAAAGCTCCTAGTGCTAACAACAATAATCTAGGCTTAAGTTCAACAAGACTGTGCATCCCATAAATGGCTGCAGCAAGAGTATCCAACTCAAGTAACTGGGGAGGCTGAGCCACTGTCCCTTAGAGGACATCTACCACACAAAACTAGTCGACCAATTCAGGAAAGCAACCATCATGCAGATACATGGAAAGAAATCAAATGTGAAAGAAATGGAGGGGAAAAAAAAAAGACTGGATATAGAGTTCAAAACCACGGTTATAAGGTTTTTTCAAGAGGCTCCGAGAAAAGGCCAATGAACTTAATGAGATCTACAAGGAAATGAACAAGACCTACGAGGAAATGAATGAGACTACGAGGATATGAAAAAGGACTAACGAGAAATTAAGCATAAACTGACTGAAATAAAAAAATATTATATAAGGACCTAAAAGCAGTCTAGAGGACTGCAAGAACCAAGTCAAAGATTTGAAATACAAAGAGTCAAAATCCCCTCAGCCGGAAAAGCTAGAAGCCAAAAGAATCCAAAAAATTGAAGATAGTGTAAGAGGCCTCTGGGACAACCTCAAGCTTACCAACATTCGAATTATTGGGGTGCCAGAAAAAAAGAGAGAGCAAGATAATGAAAACCTATTTGAAGAAATAGTGACCGAAAACTTCCCCCACCTGTTGAAAGAAATTGACTTAAAAGTCCTAGAAGCACACAGAACCCCAAACTATAGGAATCCAAAGAGGACCACACCAAGACACATCATAATTAAAATGCCAAGAGCAAAAGACAAAGAGAGAATATTAAAAGCAGCAAAAAAAAAAAAAAAAAAAAAAAAAAAAAACCAGTTAGTTACCTAAAAGGGAGCACCCATACAATTGTCAGCAGACTTCTCAACAAAAACTATGCAGGTCAGACAGGAATGGCAAGAAATATTCAAAGTGATGAACAGCAAGAATCTACAACCAAGATTACGCTATCCAGCAAAGCTATCATTCAGAATTGAAGGTCAGATAAAGGGCTTCCCAGATAAGAAAAAGCTAGAGGAGTTCATCACCACCAAACCAATACTATATGAAATGCTGAAAGATATTCTTTAAGAAGAGGAAGAAGAAAAAGGTAAAAATAAAAATTATGAACAACAAATACACATCTATCAACAAATGAATCTAAAAATTAAGTGAATTAAAAATCTGATGAACAGAATAAACTGGTGAATATAATAGAATCATGGGCATAGAAAGGAAATGGACTGACAATTCTTGGGGAGATAAGGGGTGTGGGAGGTGCAGCAAGAGACTGGACAAAAATCATGCAACTATGGGAGAGTACAGTGGGGGGGGGAGGTGAGGGCGGAGGGTGGGATGATATTGAGTGGAGGGGAGCTATAAGGGGAAAAATAGGGGAATAATGTAATTAATAAACTGAACAATAAAAATTAAATTATAATAACAAAAAAAATGAATGCGTGGATAAGTGCAACAACAAATCAATGTTTTTTTCCTTTCTCACTCAAATCAATTTTTAAGAATATTAAACTATAACTGTACATGAAATACCTTAATGTTTAAAACTCTATACTTAAAATTAAAATTGTTATTGGTCATCTGTTTGTAAGGAATTTTGATTTATGAATCAAAAACCACAATTTTAGCTATATTTACTTTTTAAAAAATTCTTTTAGATCTCATTTGAAGCTGGGATGAATTAGAAAGCATTTCATACATACAGATGCTGAATCTCACTCTGAGAAGTAAATCACAATAGCTACAGGCAGAGACTTGCTATAGGTAAATTTTAAAATACAGCTCACACAGGTTTGATCATAAACTATTTGATGATCGGACTGTGACAAAATAAAATGCATGTGAAGTGTTAGAAAGTGTGGAAAATTGAAGATATATAAGAAATGAAGGTAATGCACTTTTATGATTATAATGCAATTTTATGGCAAAATGGGATTACATTTTTTTTCGCAACTTTTCTGTAGAACATCTGTTGTGTAATAGAAGACAAATGTAAGCATTTTACAGATGCAGTTTAAAGCAAAAGAACTGTCTTAAACAGTAACAATTAACTTGGTTTGAGACATAAGAAATATAAAAAATAAAGGTTATTACCATGGAAATATTATTGCCCTAAGCCATCAGGTTAATTGTGGTCTATAGATATAATATCCAGTATTTGAATATATGATTCTTGGTCTTTAAGAATTGTTTTAAAACAGTCTTATGTTTTCAAAAATGCCACAGAAGTTATTTAGCTCTTTTTCCTCTTTTTCACTCTTTTCAAAAACTGCCAATTTAACGTTTTTGAATAAAAGCCTTAAGTACAGTTTCTAAAATTGAATCAATATACATAAAACATTTTTGGGAACTATAAACTTCTATACATGGCACATGAAATGGCAAATTATTTGCAGATTAAATTCATATGTTTGTTTGTCTGAAAAATTTGTCTTTTCTCACTTAAAATCCAGCATTCAGAAGCTCTGTATACATACCTTTGAAAGGATCTTTTTCCTTAGTAATCACTTCACATCATTTTCACTCACTGACCTGCCCTAACTGTAGACAAACTTCGTCTTCTACACATATGCTTAAATGTGAGGTAGATGCTATGTTGTCTACCATTTTAAATACCAAACCTGAAAGTAATAGATAGGCCTAAATTTAACTGTCATCTACAGCTACTGTCTTACAGAGTTGCATAGACAGAATATTACTACTTAAAAACATATTTTACATATATACTAATAAAGAAATGATAGTTATTATTCAATAAGCATTAAAGTCATTAATTTCATTTTATTTGTTTTAGGACTATCTAGTTAATTGATTCAATATAATTTAAATCTTTAAGTATTTTATAAATTATACAGTATGACATATTTTTTTATAAAATATAGGTGAAATTTCTAGCTTAAATGTAAAGAACTCTTTACTTTTTAAGCAAATTAATAAAAGCACTAGAAAATGACATTTTGATTTGGGGTAATGTATGTAACTTTACCAATGAGACATTTTGTATATCTCAGCTGATAACATTATAGCCAAAATAATTTAAATAGAATAGAAAAATGAATGCATTTTTAGAATACCTAATCCCAGCACTCACATTTTACTGAAGGCCCTTGACTTAAAACCCCAACCAGGTTTCAGGTATATTTTTAAAATACTCTTGCAAGTAAGTGATACACATTTGCAAGTGCATCAGCAAACATTTCAGCAAACCTTGATGATCTTTAAAAATTTTTTTAGAAATGGAATTTGTGAATAAAAGAGAAGACCCAAATAAATAAAATCAGAAATTACAAAAATTAAATAAAACCTGACTCCATAGAAATACAAGGATTATAAAAAATCTAAGGGCCCAGTGCACAACCTGGCCCCTCACACATTCTGGAAGCCTTCAGGGGATGTCCTACTGACCACTCACCCCCAGCTTGCCCAAGGCTTTAGGCCTGGTGAGGCTTTAGGCCTGGTGAGGCTTTAGGCCTTGGGCACCCAGCCATCACCCTGCTCAGCTCAGCCTGGCCTTAGCCCGGCCACCGGAGATTGTCTAGCTCTGGGGGCCACCTTGGCTCCAGCCCACCCCCAGCCCCAGCCTTAGCCCTGGCTGCGTGCGACGACCTGGCCCCAGGGGCCGGGCGCTACCTGCCACTGCCGCCACTGCTTCATCTCTGCCCCTGAGGGCTGGGTGCTTGTCACTGCCTCTGTCACTGCTTTGGCTCAGCCTCCAGGGCCAGGCCCATGCACCACTCAGCCCCGCCCCTTGTGCTGCTTGGCCCTGCCCCTCGCTCCTGATTGGCTGGTAGTGTAGCAAAGGTACAGTCAATTTGCATGTTTCTCTTTTATTAGATAGGATGTTATGAATAACTATATGCCAGAAGGGTTGGACAATCTGGAAGAAAGAAATAAATTCCTAGAAACATACAATCTTCCAAAATTGAATCAGGAAGAATTAGTGAATTTGAATAGACAGGTTACAATTATTGAAATTGGAACAGTAACCAAAAAACTCCCAACACATAAAAGTTCTAGACTGGATGGTTTCACTGATGAATTTAACCAAACACTAGAAGACATAACACATATTCTTCTCAAACTATTCCAAAAAATTCAAGGGGAGGGAACATTTCCAAGCTCATTTTATAAGGCCAGAATTATCCTAAACCCCCTCCCCAAAATAAAATAAAATTATAGGCCAAAATTCTTGATGAACATAGATGCTAAAATCCTCAGCAAAATATTGGCTGACTAGATCCAATAATAAATTAGAAAGGTATAAACAATGATCAATGGGGATTTTTTTTTCTGGGCATGCAAGGTTGGTACAATATCCACAGATCAATAAACATGAAACACCACATGATCATATCAATGAGTAAAAAGTATTTGATAAAATCCAGCAACCATTTATGATAAAAACTCTCAGCAAAGTGGGGTTGCAGTGAACATACCTGAAGGTATTGAAGGACACATGTTATTTATGTACCATCAAAGGGCTATGGCAACATAACAGATTTTTATGCTCTTCATTTCTAACTACATAAATTGAGGAAAACACCATAACCAAATATATAGTAAAGAAAATATGCATGTTATAATAACTTGTTTGAAAAAAAAATGCAAAAGAACAAAAAAATTACCATTTCAATACCCTAGTAATTTACTTTAGTTAATATGCTAACCATTAAATTTTTATTTAAAATAATGCATTCTAATTTGTTTGGGTTTGATTTCATTTTAAACTTTTTGCTTAATTAAAATTTCTTGTTACAAGTTTCTATAAATATTTTCCCTCTAGGGCAGCTATAAGTATCTGTCATAGTAAGTATCTTGTATAGTAAGAAAATGTAAATATTATTAGATCTTCCCCAGTACAAACAAAAAGGGATTTATATATATATAATTTTTATTATTTATAATCAATTATTTATTCAGGCATCCTTTAAAGTTGCATCTTCTGTTTTGTTTCTATTTTAAAATGTAGCTTTGTTGTATTTCATTGAACGTTTGTCACTGTTTATCATCATGGAATTATATTTCACTCTACTGCATACATTTCTGCAAGTCACTAAAAATACACATGGGTGTTCATTGCTAAACTGATCTTTCTGTGGTTTATAAAATATGTTTAATTGCTCTACTATCTTGAATACCTCTTAGACTCTATTTTGACCAAAATATGGTGAAAATTAGATGAAAGGGTTTGAAGAACATTAGGGTGAACTGATGATCTCAATAAAACCTTCAAAAATTGCTTCTCCTGGAAAAAACAAAATAATATTGTATTCATTTAAAAAAATGTATGGCTACATTACAGGATAAATTGGAGTTTTCCTGTAACCTTATCTTATTCCATTTACTGGTTACCTAACTCTCCAATTATGGGAATTTATTAATCATAAATCAAATGAAGGTATTCATTTCATTTTCTTCTATCTTTTTTCCCTCTGGTTGCCAAGTCAGAGACAGTCAAGGAGCAGCTGGCTGCTCTGGCCCAGTTGACTGACTGTAACTGTGTCTGAGCTGGTTGTAGTGCTCAGCGGGGAGCATATGTTTCCACAAACTTTCTGAAATATTAATAAGCAAAATTGTACTGAGGTTTCTGATAGCAGGAGACTGGCTGCTCTGTGGTTTTCTGATTCGGGTTCTATTGGTGATTCCGAGAAGTCAGTGGCGCCTAAATGGGTTAAGTCTGATGAGGTTTGGAAAGCTGATAGCATAATTTAAGACAGCTTTCAGTCTTGAAGCTACAGACCTCGCTGACCCCAGCAAATTACAGTGTTTGTTAATGCTCTGTTACGGACGTCTTCTAGTCGACCAAAACCAGATATATTAAGTGAAAAAATCGAGTTGTGGTTCTCTAAGAAATGTTTCTAGCTGCATTTTGACAGATCTTTTGATGACAGTTTTTTTTAAGGCATCTGATACTTCCTAATATTTTAGTGGATGAAAGAATAAACACACACACACACAATCATTTAACTTCTTGCTGCAGAAACATAATTACCGTAAAACTTCATCATTGTAATCTTATATAATATGTTCCTCATGGAAAATCTAAAGTCAATTTAAAGAATCACAGACAGAAGGAAAAAGATACAACCACAAACTTCCTCTGCTAAGGACTGGCAGAAAAACAAAGCAAATGATCAAAGAAAACAACAACAACAAAAAACACAACCAAACAGTGTATGTTTTAAACTTTATAAAATAAGAATGTGAAGGAAGGCTGGGATTTTGAAATTATTAAAATATATATATATTTTTACAGTTCAATGTTAAATTCTAGAACTGATCACAAACTAGTGGCCTTTCGAAGTGAATATTCTCACGTGTATTTGATAATATAAGTAAAAATTGTATTACCTAAAGGATAAAAATTGTATGAAATAGAATATTTGAGATACTCAAAATTTATTTACAGCTTAAGGAAATTATTTATAAACATAGTGCCATTACAGATTTTAAAATATAAGAAACTTGAAAAAATCTTAAAACCTTTGGAAACTCCTTTTGAAGTTGATCTTCCTCAGTTTTTTTATAATTGTGGGGTTTCCTGAACAATAGAAAAATATTTTCTCCTGCTTCTCCATGACTTTTTAGTAAAGTCTGTTTAATAATCTGAACTACTTTTTATCATGTAAGTCTTTTGGTTGAATTTCAATTAATCAATTAATAATTGATTCAAACTAAGCCTTAAATCTTTTGTGAACAAGCTAATGGTTAAATATTATTAAGTAAATGTTTAATTATTTAAAGTAAAATATTCTTCCATTCAAAAGTGTGTAATTCAATCTATTTCAAAAAGTGTCTTCCATCCAAGTAACAGAAATAAATCACAGCCTCATTTAAATTTCAATATTTTAACTAACTTTGCTTTCAACTTTAATAAATTTATACATTTTCTCAATTAAGTATCTTTATGAAAACTTTAGTTTCCTGTGATGAATATTTTGATCAAAATAAGTAAAAATTTTAAAAATAAGTCCTAGATAAAGAAGATAATTGCATTAATGCTTAATATTTTAGATCATAGAGTTTAAAAAAATAATTCTCAATATTTAAAAACAAAGCATTAATTAACATTATCATTCTACTGACTTAACATTCAATTAAAAGGTATTTGTTTATATCTTTCAAGTTGGGGTGATTGATTATGGCTCTTTAAAAGTTAAAAATTCACCTTTTATTAAATATGAAATATTAAACTTCTTAATTAAAATACTATAATATAAAATATATAAAACATTTAAGATTTTAAAACAAATGCACATAAATCTATATTATTGACTATCTATTGTATTTCAAATCCATCACTATGAATGGTTACATTCATATTTTTTTAAAAAGCAGTCAATCCTCTAAAAGTTTTGATATTCCTTTTAAAATTTGTTTATATTTTGACTCTAAAGCACATAATTAAATATTCAAAATCAGCATCACAGTTCTTGATTTTACCTAAAAGGCTTTTAATAACCTATGTCACTTTTCCTTATCACTTCTAAAAGCAACAAACAAAATATCTAAGTCCTTTTTAAGAAGCAATCATAGAGTTTTTATGTAGTTTGAAGACAACAAAATGGTTTGAACAAAGACAATTCTATCAGAAGAAGGATTATCAATTTAAATGGGGATAAGTAGTAAGTTAAAATTTTAATTCATGGACACTATTTTTTACAATATAAAGCAGCTTTACACCAATTATGTTTAAGTATTCTGTACCTTAATAAAAATAGGTCATGAGGCTATATAGAATTGCAAAATAATCCCAGGAAATTAACTTTAAAAATAACATAACATTTCCTGAAATAAATATGTACTTGTTAGTTAACATAGAGAATTTGGACAGCTTCCTTCTGACCCTTGACTGTGCTTAGGAAACATTTAAAGAAGTGATAAAAAGTCTGTATCTAATTATCTTTTCACTTCCTAGACTTTTATATGGTTGTTTTTTTGTGTGAAATTTATATATAGTTACCTGAATAGTTACTTGCTTCTCCACTATGAGCAATACTATTTAAAACAGATAAGAGTTAAACTGAATATTTGCAGGGGTGGGCTAGAGGGGTGAAAAATACTTTGGATATATAATACTGCTTAGGTCATTAACCAGCATCTCAGTAGAACACTTTCCATAAAGAAAGGGAGATAGATGCTGTCGTCTTTCCTCTCCATTTATTTTTTATGGTTATTTATCCACAGATGATGTGGGCAGACTGTGTGCAGAGAGAAAGAGTGGGTAATTTACAAGCAGATGTAAGCTTCAATTGGCTAGGCTATTCACAGTGCTCTAAGGAATCAAGAGGAAGTAGGTCATTTGAATCACAAATAGTTTTAACATGTACTTCATAAATGAAGCTAACATGTACTTGTTTGAAAAGCAAAGGAACAAAAGCTGGCTTCGAATAGGAGAAGGGAAAAAGTTAAACAAAACATTATTAAACCATCCCAGTTTCCACACCTCTATGGATGTCAGGAGGAGGTCTACTTCTGACAGGGGATGAACCAGCAGGAGAGTTTACTAATGAAAGACAAGACTCATGTGTTGACATCGCATTAAATGACTGCTTTGTCACTCCCCCAAGATGTGAATTGGGGATTCTATGCTGTAGAACCACACACTAACTGCTTTTATTCCCTGTTTTCTTCATTTTCACTTCTCACACAAATTAACAGACTGCCGCTTGCATGTTTATTTCATATCACTCTGGGTTAAAATGAAAATTGATCCACTGCTTATGGAACTTCAAAATTTAGTATGTCTTAGATATGACAATACGTTTGCAATGCAAGTCTCTTCTTTAAGTCAAGTTAAGTAAGTCTCTATGTTCAATTCTGCAAGAGGGCATTGTATATATGACATGCATGGAGACTACTCAACATAAAGAGTTGGTTTCCTGTCCAAAAAAATATCCAATATGATTGGCTGGCTTTGGATTTTTACCCCTGCCACACAGAAATTTCTTAGTGAAAACATCACAGATCCATAGCCTTGTGTGCCTGAATCTGAACAGGACCTAAAAAGATCAAAGTTCAAGTTTTCCTTTGAAAAAGAGGCTGTTGTAAGAAAAACACTTTTTTCTCTAGCTGGTTTGGCTCAGTGGATGCAGCGTCAGCCTGAGGACTGAAGGGTCCTGGGTTTGATGCTGGTCAAGGGCACATACCAGGGTTGTGGGCTGGATCCTTAGTAGGAGGTGTGCAGGAGGCAGCCAGTCAGTGATTCTGTCACCATTGATGTTTCTAACTCTCTTCCTCTCTGGAATCAATAAACTATATTTACAAAAAAGAAAAGAAAAACAATTTTTGCCTTGTTATCACTGTACAATATATCCATGGCTGGAGAGGTCACATTGTCATCCTAATTCTTTAAAGCCACTTTTTCAGGGTGAAAGAATAATCAAAAGTGATGCACACTCCTGAGGGTCATGCAATTTAGTCAAGTCTGACAACATCTCTACAGGTGGGTAACAATTGGCCAGGGAAGAGGACCTAAAACCAGGTAAAATAAATGGCAGAGAATCTATTAGTCTTCAAGATTAAAAAAAAAAAGTTAACCATCATATGAATTATCACAACTCTTATACTGACTAGTACTTTTAACTGAAGTTTAACACATGGATCATTTGCATGAAGAGACTGATCTAATGGGCAATCAACATTTACTTCCTTATTACCTTTACTAGGGGCTGGGTGCACAAAATTCATGCACTGGGGTGGGTGGTCCCTCAACCCAACCTGCCTCCTCTCACATACTGGGAGCTCTCAGGGGATGTCCAACTGATGGCTCACCCCCTCTAGTGAGGCTTTAGGCCTTGGGAACTCAGCCATCGCCCTGTTCAGCTCAGCTCCAACTGCCTGTGACCACCTGGCCCCGGGGGCTGGGGGCTCGCCGCCACTTCCTCTCACAGTGCCTGGGGGCTGGGCACTCCCTGCTGCAGCCATCACCACTGCTGCAGCTGACACTTCCCTGCACAGTGCCCAGGGGCTGTGTGCTCACTGTCACAGCCATTTCATCTCCAACCCCAGGGCCTGGTGCTAGTGCCACTTGGCCCCACCCCCGCTCCTAATTGGCTGTTATCATGGCCAATCAGGAGCGAAGGTACTGTCAAATTTGCATGTTTCTCTTTTATTATATAGGATTTCAGACCGCGATTGACGTGAATTCATTAATCTTCATTTGACTATTATTGGCAAGTAGCATTACCTCCCACCTCCAGAAAATCAGCACTATATATTTAAGCTAATTGAGACTGTGCTCATCTATGTTAGTTTAGAAATAAAATAATTATAAATTCCAGCACTTTTGTTTATCCTAGATATAATTTTATTAAAGTGAGAAATTTCAGAGTAAAATATTCAAGTCAAATATTGTTTAAAAACATTAGAGTTTGTCTGATTACTGAAAATCAACAGTCTCTAAAACAAGTCTGATAAATATGTTTAAAATCAATAATATTAGTGTTTTTAGCCATAGTAAGACTGACTATTTATCTCATATTGTTAAATAGCACTAAAAACTTCAGTAAAAAAAATTAATTGAAATGATCACTCCATCAAACATAAAGATAGCATATTTCAATTTAAGAAAACATAATTTTTAAAGAGGGTAAGTAGTATCTAATTTAAATAATATTAAACTAAACTAATCTATGATAGTGTCTAATCCTATTAGTTATATTAATTTTAAGATAGATATTAAATATTTAACACTTGCTGAAGAAGACTACGTGTAAAGTGCTGTGGGAAATTCAGATGTGAATCATGAATGTTTATTTTTAAAATCCAATATTTACCCAAGGATAAGGCTCAATTGTGTATAATATCATTTATTTAGAGGTCAATACCATGATGTTTATTATAGAACTTGACAGAATAAATTCATATTTGAGAATAGTCACTGTCAAAATTTAAGGTTAAAACTTGAAAATAATTTATAACACTTTGAAGTCCTATTCTATAGTTTCATCTAGATGAAATACAAGAATGCCTCACTTTTCTTAATTTTACTCAAGAATCTCTTCATTGTTTATATGCTGTTCAAATAATTTATTGGTTGTGAGGTTTGCTTTAATTTACTTAGATTTTTAAAGCCATTTTGCTATTCTATCATAAAATTTTCTATATTTAACTATTTAAAAACAAAATTTTAAAATATAAAGTTATGTATCTATATATACCTATTTATATCTATAGGTAGATAGCTATATTTTCCCAGTAAACTAGCATAACAATGGGTTTAGATAAGGCATTAACTTACTTTTTCAACCCTTAGATATAGAGTGAGTTGAGATTATTTTTCAGATATGTGAGGGCTTTCTTCTCTTCTTTCTCTCTCATTCTCTTTTTTCCCTTCCCTTTCTTCTTGCCTTTTCCTTCCCTATGTTTTTAAAAATATTTTTTGTTGATTTTTAGAGAGAGAGAGAAAACATTAATGTGAGAGCAAAACATCTTTTGGCTGCCTCCCACATATCCGTATCGAGGATCTGGCTTGCAAGCCAGATATATGCCCTGACCCAGAATCAAACCAGCAACCTTTTGGTGCATGATGTCTTATACTAATGTTTGGGGATTTCCCCCCCCCCTCTTCTTCCATAATCACAAATGCTACTCTTTTCCTTTTTCCCATAGACTCTTCTAATGTGAAAATTTAGTATATCTACAAAAAAATTTATAATTTGGATTTCGGTTACTCATTTCAAATACTACATTTACTTGTATGATCATTGGTAGTTAATTCATTTTTTAAAAATTGTAATTGTAATCTATTCCCATATGTGTGTTAAAATATCAGAATAGAAAGATCAATAAAAAATTTAGTTTATATAAAAGTGATTTGAAAGTAACTTGATTCTAAAAAATTATAAAAATTTCATTATATAATAGATTTTTCTCTTCCTTTTGTTTTTCATTACAAGATATATCATTGTAATGAAAACTAAAGCCTCCCACCAAAATTATTTTATATTATAAAGAAGATTTTTTTAAATTTTCTGGCCTACCTCACATAAATAGAGGTGAAAGCAAGGACCTTTTCCTCAAAAACTCTACTATATATCCACAAATTCTAATGATAGCATTATAATTTTTAACAAATATTGTAAAATTTAATTTAGCATTTTCCAAAATATAGTTTTCCTGAAAGATATGTCTTCTATAGTTCAGTACCTTTTGATATGCTATACATCATACGTCCTTCTTACATTTTTATTATTCAAATTAGGATGCTAAAGGATTCAGAAGTTTTGCAACAAAAAACCTTTCTGACTTTGCTAAAAACACTTTTTCCCTGACAGGTGAATGATACACCTTGACTAGATAAACCTTGTATTTGCAGGTCTTTTCTCTCAATTGTTTATAATTGTCTCCTCTATATTTGTAATAAATGGGACATCTGATATAAAGTAAATATTTTTCTGTCTAAAAATTCATTTATTGATTAATGAATTACATGTGTCCTTATCCCCCATTACCTCTCCATTCCCCCCAACTCATGTTTTCAGCTCCCCCCCCCCCCCACCTCCCGGTGTCCATTGGTTAGCCATTGAATCATGAATGTTTATTTTTAAAATCTAATATTTACCCAAGGATAAGGGTAAATATTGCATACAAGTTCTTTGGTTGATCTCTCCCTCTTACCCTCCCTTCCCCTACCTTTCCTCTGAGGTTTGACATTCTGATTGATGTTTCTCTGTCTCTGGATCTGTTTTTGTTCATCAGTTTATGTTGTTCATTATATTCCGTAAATGAGTGAGGTCATGTGATATTTATCTTTCTCCTGACTGGCTCATTTCACTTAGCATAATCCTCTCCAATTCCATCCGTGCTGTTGCAAATGGTAAAAACTTCTTTTAAATATTTTTTTAAATAATAACTCTTCATGTCTAGAGTCTTGAAAGAGTGAGAAGATTTGAATAAACATATTTAAATTTCAGACTGAATACTGCTCAAGTGTAAAGCCACTTGATAGTTTTACCTGGCATCAGTTCCTGTTGGTTAGAGCCTGATGCAATCAGTTGTTATTCATTTTAAATATCAACCTATTCAGATGGTTGCCTTTTATTACTAGACTAGAGGCCCTGTGCACAAAATTCATGGACAGGGGAATGTCTCTCAGCCCCGCCTGCACCCTCTCCAATCTGGGACCCTTCCAGGGATGTGCAACTGCCTGTTTGAGCCCAATCCAGGTAGGATCAGGCCTAAATGGGCAGGCGGGCATCCTTCTCACAATCCAGGACTGCTGGCTCCCAACTGCTTACCTGTCTGAACTTCCTGATTGTCCCTAACCACTTCTGCCTGCCAGCCTGATCACCCCCAAATCACTCCCCTGACAGCCTAATTGATCCCTAACTGCTCCCTTGCCAGCCAGTTTTCCTCTAACTGTCTTCCCCTGCAGGCCTGGTCACCCCCAACTGCCCTCCCTTGCAGGGCTGGTCAACCCAAAAAAATAACTGCTTCCCCTACAGGCCTGGGTCCCACTCAACTGCCCTTCTCTGTATGCCTGGTCCCTCCCAACTGCCCTCCCCTGCTGGTCATCTTGTGGCAGCCATCTTGTGTCCACATGGGGCAGGATCTTTGACCACTTAGGGGCAGTAATCTTGTATGTTGGAGTGATGGTCAATTTGCATATTATTCTTTTATTATTTAGGACTAGAGGCCAAGTGCATGAAATTCGTGCATGGGGCATGTGGGGGAGGTTCCTCGGCTTTGCCTGCACTCTCTCACAATCCAGGACCCTTCAGGTGATAACCAACTCACCATTTGGGACTGCTGGCTCCTAACTGCTCGCATGCCTGCCTACTTGATTGTTCTTAATTATTCTGCCTGCCTGCCTCATTGCCCCTAACCACCTTTGCCTGCTTGTTTCATTGCCCCTAACCACTCTGCTTGCCTGCCTGATACTTCTAACTGCTCACCTGCCTGCCTGATCACCCCTAACCACACGCCGGCCTGTCTGATTTCCCCTAACCATTCTGCCTGCTTGCCTGACATCCTTAACTGCTACCTGCCTGCCTGATCGCCCCTAACTGCCTCTGCCTTGGCACCACCACAGTGGCTTAGTCTGAAAAGATATCTGGAATGACATCTGGAAGATTGTTCAGCTGTCTGGTCTAATTAGTATATTATGCTTTTATTATTATAGATTTACCTGTAACTACTTGGAAACTTCCAGTTTACACATTCAAGTTTGCTGAGCTCCTATTCTACCATTCTTAATTCTATTTGTTATTTCTCTTCAATACATTTCTTTTTCTACTCCTAAAAAGTGCAATCATTCAACTATTAAAAAATCTTCACATCTTTTGGATCTACACACTATGTCACTTATGCTTTTTCTACATTATATTTCATTATTCATTCATTCATTCCTTTCCTGTTTTATGCTTTAAATTTTTTATTCTATCGATCTTCCAGGATGCTAATTTGGGTATACTCAGTGTTCATGCCTTCCTCAAATTTATCTATTAAATTATGTAGAAAATAAAGTTGTTATGTGTTTTTTATTTGTTTGTTGCTGAAAACTACAAACCCCTCTTCACTTTATTTCCTTACTTCTTTTATTACTTTTCATTGTAAAGCCTGTCTTTCTATTATAAAAGCTCTGTTCCTGTGATCATTTGTTCTCTTGATTCTGACTGTTATGTTATCCCAGTTTTCAGTTCCCTGGTTGTTGAAGTGCCATAAGTGTCAGCAGGCTGATAAATGTTTGAATGTGAAGTCATAATTCTATCACAAGCTGGTGGATTTAGGAAACTGGCTAACAGCCCCCTGCTGGTATACTGGGCTGAAATCTCTCTGCCACCTTCACTACTACAATTCCTATCTGACCCCAGCTTTTAACCCCATTTTTCACTTCAATGAAAGAAAAGAAATTGGGAACATGTGTGCTGTGCAACTTCTCTCCATGAACCAAGAATCCTCATGTCAAACTTATTAGAAACTACTGCTTTGTATTTCTAGAACTCTATGATGCTGATCTTGCAAGAGCATGACCAGCTCAAAGAAAAAGAGCTCATACTAAATATTTTTTGCCAGACCTTCTACAAAGCAAAGAGCTTCAGCTCTGTTTAAGACACTCAAAGTTTTCAGTAAATATTAGACTTGAGGAAGATAGATGGTGTACTCCATCCTCCAAGTAGTAGTAAAAAACATCTTAAATCCCTCAAAAAATCACAGCAGAGATTATATGAGCCTTATAAAAATGCTTGATTCAAGTTTCCACCTCTGGTCTCAACCAAGATATTTATTTGTTTAATGACTGCTGAGTAGCTACTATATCTTAAGCACAATATTAGACATAGAAATAGATGACAAGCAGAAACATATGCTGACCTTGCCCTCATGGAATCTGCAGTCTAGTGGAGGAAACAAACATTATTTTTTAAAGAAAGAATGAAATGAAAAAGCTGTGATAGCATTAAAAAATGTAATCTTGATGTACCATAAAAATTATATAGTGAGTTCTGGGGACATCTCATGGCATATGTCACCTGGACAGGGAGATGAAAGACAACTTCACTGAGTAAGAGATGTTTAATATAGAATATAATTATGAATTGTGTGGGCAAGAGTGGAGGGACCAGCACTGTAGGCTTATACCTCCAGTCTTCAGTGACGGGAGATGATGCAAATAACTTTAGAAGAATTAGTTGATGCAGGACCATGAGGACCTTTCTAATTACAACAATATTTTCCTTTATATCTTTAGAGCAGTGAGTTTGACTGTAAAGTTTTAATCAAGGAGTGGTTTGATCAGATTATTGTTAAAAGCAAAAACAAGACAAAACATGTTTATAAAACAAAAATAAAACAAAACATATAGAAAATGGATTTGAGAGAGAGAGAGAGAGGAGAGAGAGAGAGAGAGAGAGAGAGAGAGAGAGAGAGAGAGAGAGAGAAGTACATTTATAAAGGCCAGCTGAGACTCTTCAGTGTCCAAAATGAAAAACTCTAATGGCCATACATAATGTGCTACTAGAGACATGGAAATGTGGATCAGTTTGTGAAATAATAAAGAGGTAAATCAGCAGAAATGTTTGAAAGAGGGTTTGAAGAAGAGAGGGGCATCATGCATAATTTCTATGTAATTTTTTTTCTTAAGTGAATGAATTTTTTTCACATTCATGAAAAGGATAGAAGTATTATAAAACCAAGGTTGGTCAGAGATAGTCTTATTTTCAGTTATGAAAATATTAAGTTTTAAGTATCCAAAATGAATTATAAAATACTAAAAAAGAAGGCTGAGCTGAAGTTATACATTAGATGGCTATCTCCATACAATTGGAATGGAAGTCATTGATTAAAGCAAGGACCCGAATTTGAATGATGGAATAAATATTTTAATTACACTATAGAGGAAAACAAGCCTTCAAAGATAAGAAATCATGAAGAAAAAAAAAAACTAGGAACATTTAATATCAAGAAAGCCAAAAGAAGATAGTTTAAACCAAGAGAAACATTCAAAAGTTTGGGAAGCTTCTTGAGTCAAACACCAGAGGGAAAAATTCAAATAGATTTAGTTACATGGAAATGAATTGTGATTTATTGATGTAATGTAACTAGAACCTGCTTTGCAAAATGTTGCTTTTGAAAGAGAATCGAGAAAACAAAAATTAAAATTTTAAAAAACTCAATATGAGATTTTGAAAAATTGACAGGGACAAAAGTCATATGAACTCTCTATTTTATTTATTTATTTATTTTTTAATTTGATAAATATTTATTGTTCAGATTATTACAATGTTCCTCTTTCCCACCCATAGCTCCCCTCCCCCAGTACTCATCCCACCCTCTGCCTTTATCTCCTCCACCCCCCCCCCCCGTTCTCATCCATAGGTATACGATTTTTGTCCAGTCTCTTCCTGCATCTCCCAAATCCCTTTCCCCCCAAGAATTGTCAGTCAATTCCCTTTCTATGCTTCTGATTCTATTATATTCACCAGTTCATTCTGATCATCAAATTTTTAATTCACTTTATTTTTAGATTAACTTGTTGATAGAAGTGTATTTGTTGTTCATAATTTTTATTTTTACCTTTTTCTTTTCTTTTTTTTTCATCTTCTTAAAGAATACCTTTCAGCATTTCATATAATACTGGTTTGGTGGTGATGAACTCCTTTAGTTTTTTCTTATCTGTGAAGCACTTTATCTGACCTTCAAGTCTGAATAATAGCTTTGCTGGGTAGAGTAATATTGGTTGTGGGTTCTTGTTATTCATCACTTTGAATATTTCTTGCCATTCCCATCTGGCCTGCATAGTTTCTGTTCAGAAATCAGATGACAACCATATGAGTGCTCCCTTGTAGGTAACTAACTGTTTTTCTCTTGGTGCTTTTAATATTCTCTCTTTGTCTTTTGCTCTTGGCATTTTAATTATGCTGTGTCTTGGTGTGGTCCTCTTTGGATTCCTTTTGTTTGGGAATGGGTATGCTTCCTGGACTTATAAGTCTATTTCTTTCACCTGGTGGGGGAAGTTTTCAGTCACTATTTCTTCAAATAGGTATTCAATAGCTTAGCTCTCTCTTTTTCTGGCACTCCCATAATTCAGATGTTGGTATGCTTGAGGTTGTCCCAGAGGCTCTTTATACTATCTTCAATTTTTTGGATTCTTTTTGCTTCTTGCTTTTCTGGCTGAGTAATTTTTGCTTCTTTGTTTTTCAAATCTTTGATTTGATTCTTGTGGTCCTCTAGACTGCTTTTATGACTCTGTATAATATTTTTTATTTCAGTCAGTGTATGCTTAATTTTTAGTTGGCCCTTTTTCATATCCTCCAGAGTCTCGCTCATATAGTCGAGATTCTTGTTAAATTTATTGGCCTTTTCTAGGAAGCTTTTGAAAAACCTTATAACTGTGGTTTTGAACTCTATGTCCTGTCATTTTTTTCCCCTTTATTTCTTTCAAATGTGATTTGTCTCTTTGTCTTTGCATTTTGGCTGCTTTCATGAGTTGATTGAGTAGCTTGATGTGGTAGGTGTCCTCTAGGGGACAGTGGCTCAGCCTCCCCAGTTACCTGAGGTGGATACTCTTGCTGTACCCCTTTATGGGCTGCACAGTCTTGTTGTAGTTAAGCCTCAATTATTGTTGCTATCACTGGGAGGTGTTGACCTCCAGGCCAATTGGTTGTGAGAATCAGCTGTGTTTATGCTGTGAGAGCCTCTGTGCTCAGCTTGGATGGGGCAGAGTTCAGGGATGATCAAGGCAGCCTTGGTTTCCTGTCAGCCAGCCCTAAGCAGCTTTCAGGTCTCTGTGCCCTGCAGAAATGGCTGCATGCACCTCTGAGAGAAAGCTTCCTGGAGCTCTTTATACTGCCAGACAGTCTAGTTTCTTCCCAAATGAGTCTGGACACCCAAAGATTCACCCGGAATGGGAAAACAAAACAGTCCAGCAGATTGGATTTTTTTTCCCTCATGTAGGAGAGAGCCAGCCACGAGCACTCTCTGTGAGCTTGTGTGCCTCTGCAGCTCCCAAGTTTCAGTGTGCTTCATCCTTACCGTCCAGTTGCACCCCGTATTAGTCTGTGTTCCCCAAGACTTGCCCATAACTTGGGCTTAGTGCAGTGGGACACCTTTGTCTCCCTCCCCATTTGAGAAAATCAGCTAGGTATTCATCCACCCGCCCTATCTGCTCACGTGCAGCTCTGCACCTCTGACTCTGCGCGTATCCACAACTCTGCCCTCTGCAGCTCCCTGCGTCTCAGTTTACTTTTATCTTTCCTTCTATTTGTGGAATTTCCTCTCAGCCAGCCCTCTGGTGGTTCTGGATGATGTGCGTTTTGTCTTTTAGTTGTAGTTTTGAAATTGTTGTTCGGGGCAGCAATATAGGTGTTTACCTATGCCGCCATCTTGGTTCCTTTCTCTATTTTAAATCTTAAAAAACAGCAACAATAAATGAACAAAATTGTACTCAAAGATACAAAGAACACTCTGATAGTTGTGTGAGGTAGGTATGAGTGGGGTTGAATGAAATAGCTGGAGGTGGTTTAAAGGTGTTAACTTCCAGTTATAAAATGAACAAAACATGGGGAAATGATGTACATACAACATGGTGACTAGAGTTAATAATATTGTATTGCATATTTGAAAGTTTCTAAGAGATCTTAAACATTATCATCATAAGAAAAAAATATTTAACCATGTGTGGTGATGGATGTTAACTAAACTTATTGTGATCATTTAGCATTTAGCAATATACAGAAATATAAAATCAATACGTTGTAAACTTGAAACTAATATATTATTATATGTTAATTATCTCTCAATAACAACAACAAAAAGTTTGACTCCCTGAGCTGGGGCCTGAAAATCCCTGAGTCAGTAAGTCAGGGTTTCACCTCATTTGTTGTCCATTTCTCAGAGATCAGTGTCCTTATTTGTGCTAGAGTCTTCAAAACTGCTGTTTCATCGTTTTGTTTTATTTTGGAGGTTGTATGAGTTAGATTTTTATAAACATGAGATTAAACTTGGTTTCTAATATTCATCCTTGGCTAAAAGTAGAATTACAGTGCCTACAGATTTCCTGGTGGACTGGATGTGTGTGCAAAGAGCCAAGAAAAACTGTAGGGTTTGGGCTTAAACTACAGCATATATGGAGTTGCTCTTAATGGAGACAGAAAAGCCTCCATAATCATGCTTCTTAAGAGGTAGAGTTCTTTACCTCCAGTTCTCAAACTTGGCTACAAATTAGAATCATCCAGTAAACTTTCCAAAAAAAAAAAGAGCTTGGATTCTTTCCAAAAACACTTACTGAAGATTTTTAGTGTGGCTCCAGGACATTGGTACTAGAAAAAAACCTTCCATATCATGATAACGTTTAGCCATGGTTGAAAATCAGTCTCTATACTATTGCTTTTTCACTCTAATATGCTTGTGAATCACTTAGAGGTCTTACAAAATTCAAATTCTCATTCAGTTTTTCAAAGTGATAAACATTGTATTTCTAACAATGTTCCAGGTGATTCCTGTGCTGCTGGCCCACATTTTACACAGCAAACCAAATACGTGAGGGACAAATATCGCATTTGTGTTAGTTGTCCTGTATTAAAAGATGTAAAAAGTAAAAGATTCAGTGGTTAATTCAATTGGACCAACAGTGAGTTAAACAAGGTTAGAGATTTTTTTTTTATTGAAGAATTTTTCATAGCTAACACCTTCTTAAAACTATTTCTTTCAGGAGCCTGTTTTTATGGAGCATGTTATAGGACTAGGGATTTGTAAAATTTACTAACCTGTAGTAATGTGGAGGTTGAGTTACCTGCAAATAATCTTTGCTACTTTCTTAAAAGCTTAAAACATTACTGAAAAATCTATTTAACTGATTTGTTTTCAGTTTCCTAATCTGATTCACAACCTAATGATCTTAATTTATCTAGAAATCCAAATAGGTTTCACAGAGAAACAAATTAATCATGCTTTTGGTTGTCAAGTGAGTATGTTGCACATACACGTGGGACTCTTGGGTTATTCTTTGAAAATGCTAGACAAGTGAATATTCTTTTCCTTTGTTCTGTTCTATAGGGTTAGGATTAGGGTTACATTTCTAATGGCAATAAATAAACTCAGTGCCATTCCTTACATTCCAAATGGTTGAGAAATCTCAGGTGACTTTCCTCTTCTCTCCCAAAGAGAAGATGTGTTTACATTCCAGAGAAAAATAGACAACTCTTTCTCCAGAGGGGAGTGGGGGTTAATATGCCAACACATGCATTAAGCTTCCAATTTTGTAATTTTGAGTTCCTCTCCCAGTGTGGGACCCCTTCTAATCCTCTCCTCCACAGGCAGCCTCGATCTGGCTCTCACCATGTTGCCCCATGGAGGAAAATGATGCGTGAAAAGCAGTACTCAAATACTTTGTAATTAAATAATCAATCTGCCTCTGATCCAGAAACCTTGTATTTATTGTCAGGATGAAATGAATAAAATATAAGTTATATATATACTAGAGGCCCAGTGCATGAAATTCATGCACTCGGGGCGGGGGGTCCTTCAGCCCAGATTGCAAGAGGGTGCAGGCCAGGCTGAGGGACACCATTGGTGCAAGATGAGGGCCGGGCTAGAACCTTGGAGGTTGGCCAGCTGGGGAGGAACTGTGGGAGGGCTCCAGGGCATGTATAGCCTATCTCGCTCAATCTTGATCAGCCAGACCCCAGCAGCAAGCTAACCTAAGTGTCAGGCCCCTAGTGGTCAGTGCATGTCATAGTGAGCAGATGAGCAACCTTAACATATCATTAGCATATTCTACTTTGATTGGTTGAATGTCCAATCAGACAACTGAACACTTAGCATATTAGGCTATTATTATATTGGATTCCCTTATCATAGAAGCAATCAAGTTACTAGTAGTTGTTATGGTGACATTTTCAGGGCCAGTGTTCCATGGTGTTTAATTTTACATGGTTTTAGCAACTCAGAATAGCAACTTTGTGACAGTGAAGTTTCAGAAAGTGCCATACTTTTTCATTGTTCACAATCTTTCTCCTTTATCCTACAAAAAAACAAAAAGCCCACAAAGAAAAGACAGGTATGAACACTTGCACACTGATTCCTAACCAATTAATTGTTCCATCTGTTCCTATAAAACTAAAATTAAGACACCTTGCTATAATATAAAATGTTTCTATGGCCCAATGTACTCTTCCATTACACATCAGAGATGCAGGATAATGAAATATTTCCTATATTCCCAGTAAAATATTGGTTACCATTCCTTAAAAAGGTTATCTGATGGAACCATGAGTTACACTGCTGTTTCTAACTTTGCCAGAAAGTTGAAGTTAGCCTCCAACAATATTTTCTATACATCTTCTCTCTTCACCAAGTTCTACAGCTTCTCTCTATAGTGTGCCCTGGCATAATCCTGAATTCCTAGAGTTAAATTCATGCAAACCTTCAAGGAACTCTCCCACACTCAGTCATTCCAGTTTGACATTTCATAGAGTTTAATTTTTTTAAAAAATTTAAATGTGTAATATGTGGTGCTGCTAGACTATTTATATGTATTGTAAATTACTTGAGGTTTTATCACTTTGCAGATTCTGATTCAGTTAAGTCAGGGTAGGGCTTGATTCTGCATTTTTAAGAAGATCCCAAGTGATGCTGTCACTGATGGTCTGAAGAGTATGCATAGTAAGTAGCAGGGTGTTAGGAAAAAAGCACAAGAAACATACACACAACAGGTTCCAAAAGAAAAGTTTGTAAATTTAATATTTATAAAGAAAATGTAACATAAAATGAACTCATTGATGAAGATGTGGAAGCCATGTGTGTGAAGGCAACCTGACAATTGGATCTCAAAAGGTAATTAGTAACAATCATATCACAAATCTTGTCATCTTTCTACTCTTTTTCCATTTGTTTCCTTTTCTCTCCCCATTGTGTCTAAACACTAATTTAATTTCTTTTTTTTTCACTTAAAAATTGGTTCTTAATCTCCTTTATTCTCTCCATTCAACTTCTGAGAAATAATTTTTATATTTCTCCTTATTACTTTCAGATTCAATTTCAACCTGTCTTGCTCTACTTCTGTAAGATGCCACCAAACTCCTCCACATTCAGAATGACCTTTAAAAGGAATAAGCTATCAATATTGGGCAACCCTTTTTTGAGGGATGTGAAAAAGATTCTAACATTATTCTGGAACAAAAGATATGTAATATTCTTTTACCAGTAACTTTTCTCAAGACTAACTTAAATGCTTCTATAAATATTTAAAAATTCTTCTCTATAGCTATCACCTTACTACTGTCTTCATCAAAAATACACAACTGAACATTGTATAATCACAGATATATATTGCTAAAAAATTAAAATCTAGACTTATTGCTTTACTAAACTTTTTATTCTTCTTTGGTATTTCTTCCTTTGTTCTCACATATTTTGTACAGAAACAGGGAAGGGTTTAAGATGTGACCAATTTTTTGGAAGTATATTGTTTTAGTTGGAGTAGTACTATATTTTTTTCTAGTTGAAGTGGAAAAAGTGTATATGAGTTAAGTTTATGGGATAAACAAATTTTATAGAATGTTAAAAATGAAATTTTCTTTTTTCAGCTTCTACTTATCTGTTTTGTGACTAAGAAAAAATTGAAGTGGTTGGAAATAAAACCAGCTATTCAGAGTGTGAAATAAGCACTACAAAATATATTTTTAAAACTAATAAGATTTTTAAGAGGGCAACAACTGCTCAGAGAAAGATAATAAACTAGTTTCATAAAATTAGGGTCTAAAAAATCTAGGGTCTAGAAAAATGAACAGATTAGGTATATCAGATATGCCACTCATTGATAAGAAACACTGTAATACCTTAATTTTGAATGCTATAGCTCATAATTTTCTAGATTTGTTCTTCTAAAATTAATTTTTTCCTGGACAATATTCAAACTGAAAACACAGTTTCCTACAGTTAATTAGGTGCTCTGCATAGCACAGAATTGGTGATGATATGTGTTGGTTCATTGAGTTTACAATCCAAGTTAATATTACTGTATGACACTTCAGAGAGTCTGGCATACCTAAAAGGCAAATGAACTCACCTGATTCCTAAGAGTTATTTACTGTACCAGAAAAGATAAGCAAAATTGAACTCCAGTGTTCTGGAGAAAAATGTTTGCCTCTCACAGATGATCAATAGAAAAAAAAAATTGCTCACAGTAGGAGTGGATAATGACTGTGGCAAGTTTGTCTTTACTTCTTTTTATTAAGGGTACATAGTCACAAAATGACTAAAGCTTGGGAAATTCAAACATATAAAAAAATACACACACATTAAGATAGGATAAAGCCTCAAATTTAGTACTTTCCTGATTACTTTATTTTTTATTTCAGTATTAGAAGCATTCATTGACTATATTAAAATTATACTAGTATATGCAGAAGATTGCTTCTTTTAATGTCCAATTTTTTAAAAAGACACCTATTAATATATGGACAATAAATAAAATGGTAATGTACTTGAGTTTGGTGTTGACATTGGGAATATGTATATATATCCAAGAATACTCTTAGTTTAACTTGAACCAATATCAAGATTCTTCAAATGACAAGGATTTATAACAGAAATAATAATTTTAAGAATAAGAGAAAATGTTTACTGTATGTTTGACTTAAGGGCCTACTGCTTGTCATATGTCTTCACTGATTTTCTGAAACTGAGAATCCCCAAATGCTGGGACAACTTATCATTCTTTTATGAATAACCATGTGGTTGGGGAGGATGGCAATGAATTAGTAGAGAACAATTGCTTGAATCATTTAAAAATAAATCCAAATAATTTCCCCCAGGAATGAAAGAATAGAACTAACATGAATAAAAAATTACTATAAGATAGGAACTCTGTAAAGTTATTAGCATATGATGCTTTATTTAATTGTAAATTAGAAGGAAATGTAATCCACATTATCAATTTGAAAGGTAAAGTCTAAATAACCATTAAAATGCCATTTGTATTCTATTTGAACATGTTATTGACACTTGATGATCACAGCTACTCTTTTTAATATTTTTCTTCAGATATACTATCAAAAGTAAGGATGATTAGAATCATGTTTACTCACAGAATTATAAATTATAATTTTTAAAAATCACAAAATATAAATTTTGCAAAAGTTGTAAACTCTTTGTAAAAGTATTTAAAATACATGAGTTCCTAAAATAGTACTTCTTAAATAAGTGACATTATCAAAATTGAGTAAGGAAAGATCACAAAAGTATACTTAACAAATATGTCACTAATTATTAGAAGGTAATAAAAAATTTACTTGAAAAAATAGTTTCTTAAATTTGAATATGAATAATGGTAATTTGAAGGATGATTTTGAAAGTTAAAACTACATATAATCATTAATGAGCTTACATTTATTTTACTTTTTATGTTATATTTCATAATGTATTTCATCCTACTCTAATAATCTTATATAATAAAAGGCTAATATGCAAATTGTCCCCACAGGAGTTCAACTGGGAGACCAGTTCGATTGTTTACTATGATGTGCACTGACCACCAGGGGGCAGTACGGACCAAGGTGGGCAACCAGCAGCAGCAGGGCCCTGAAGAAGGAAGGGAAGGCGTAGGCGGGGTGGCTGGGAGGTAGGGAATGTGATCGGCCCTGATCACCAGCCAGGCCTAGGAACGCTACTCATGCACCCGACCTCTATTTTATTATATGAGAGGGAAGGGGGTAGGGGTTATTAAAGGGTAATTGGGGTCAAATATATAGTGACATGATAAGATGTGACTTTGGGTGGTAGGCTCACTGCAATATACAAATGATGTAGTGTAGAAGTATACATTCAAAAACCTATGTAATCTTATTAATCAATGTCATCCTAATACATTTGTTCATTCATTCATTTATTAAGTACTAGAGGCCCTGTGCACTGGGTTGAGGGGGGTCCCTCAGCCCAGCCTGTGCCCTCTAGCAGTCCGGGATCCCTCAGGGCATGTCTGCCTGCCAGCTTAGCGCGCCCCGCCCCCCCCTCAGCTACAGAGTAGGCCTAAGCCGGAGGGCAGACACCCCTGAGAGTCTTAGTACTTCTTTGGAGGTGGGAGAGGCTCTCACCACTGCTGCTGTGCCTACCGGCTTCTAACTGAGTGGTGAGGAGCACACTGACTACCGGGGAGAAGCTCCTGCATTGAGCATCTGCCCCCTGGTGGTCAGTGCACATCATAGCGACCTATTTTTCTGCCATTCGGTCAACATGCATATCGGTCTTTTATTATATAGGATGTTTTATTGACTTGAGAGAGAGAAGAGGGAGAGGGAAAGAGAAAAACATTAATACGAGAAAGAAACATCAATTGACTGCTTCCTGCACACACCTCACCTGAGGTGGAACCAGCAACCTGGGCATATACCCTGACTGGAATTGAAGCAATGACTTTTCCATGCACAAAAGAGGGTGTTCAGCCAACTGAGCCATATTGGTCAGGGCCTATGCATTTAATTAAAAAAGAACAACATATCTGATTGATTCTTGGAATATCATATAAATTGCCTTTTAAAATTTATATTCTTAAAATTTATTTATTATAAAGTAGAATGAAAGAACTTCGTGAATAACATAAATGTGATTGTTTAATTTATTAGAACACTTTACAGCATTCAATACCAGACAGAAAAGCTCATAAAAATGTAACTGTAGATATATGGATATAATTGTTCTGGTAAATAATTCTAAATAACATATTTATCCTATTACTTGCCAACTTCAGTAACTAAAACTCACAGAAAAATATTTTTTCTATTGTCCTTAATTTAACTTCTAAAAAAAAAAGAATTCTGTAATTTGCGAGTATACCTTTTTATCCTGATGTTTAACCAAAATCATTAAATGTTGATTTCCAACTATACTTAGTAGGTACTTGAGTAGAAATAATGAGCTCCTTAAATATGCTTAACTTTAAGCAGTTGTTTTGTTTTGTTGTTGTTGTTTACCATTTTCATATTTCCAATAAATATCCATTTGTATTCACGCAGAAGAAACAGTGTCTTGTAAATCAATTCTAAATTCAAATGGATGTTGATCTTTTTTGTTAAATCTTGCTTAACAATAAATAGTAACAACTAACACTAATAATAATAATAAAATAATTTATGACTTAGCTCCCCTGCTATTTAATGGGATATAGTCCTTAATTATTAAAAGTAATTTCCATCTATGTAAAGATGCATTTTTTGTTTGCTTGTGGCTTATATATTTTTCTGCATTATTTAAAAAATTTATTGTCAGAGCCAAAGGAAGTTTATTCTAAAGCACATACATCATCTCATTAAATGCATACATTGAGAGTAAAAATAAAGTCAACTTTGATTTTCTTTTATATTTCAAACAATGAACTAATTCATTGCTGACTTCACTACTACTATGAACTCATTAGTATATATTGGTTGACTAAGGAGTCTCATAATGAATACCAAATAAATCCAAAGGTATTTATAAATTGTAATCATCCAGAATTTTTTTCTAATTATCTTGTATATCAATTCTCTCTGATGTTCTCAAAGTGATAATATATATGTTCTGAGTATTACAAATGACACTTAAATTGCTCAAGTTTTAACATTTTATAGATGGTATAGTCAGGATATAAGCCCAGACTTCTTACAATAACACATTTATGCATGTTCCATGCATCCACAGTTTTTCGTTCTCGAGATAGGAACACTAAGCCATCATAGGGCCCAAACATGAACTCAGGCAGCTTAGATGGCCATGAAGATGAATCTTTCAGCTTCCTTTTTCTATTTGCAAATATAGTTTACATTTCTGAATTTCATCTAGATGTTTTATCTGACACCCCTTGACAATTTACATATTATCACTTTAACAAATATGGCATTAAGGAAACAAAAGTACATAGATGTCAACAGGTTAAAAAATCAATTCACTACATCCAAACTTTATTTCACCTCTATATTCAAAAAGTATTTGAAAACTAATAGTGAGATCCTGAATAAAAATGAAAGATTTAGTAAACAAGCAAAGACAAATAATTATCCAATTTAATTTTTAAAATTTATGATCAGTACACACATGCAATTTATATATAGTATAGATGCATATGTATACATATTTTTCACTATGATATATGTATTAGTATGTGCATTTATTATCATTATTACTAAATGGTAGATTTTGATTACTAAAAATGATATTGTTTTCCTTTTCAAATTTGTTATATTCTGTTTTGAAAGGATGATAAAAATATGATTGCGATATATACTTACCTATCCAGTAGATGGTAGTACAGATGTTCATAAGAGAATATTCAATAGTATATATTTTGAAATAAAACAACATTAATATCCTTTGTTCCTCAATAATTTTCCAGTGGACATGTTTTATTTTTTATTTTTGTCTTTGTTTACAATGTCCCCTGATATTAATAACATCCTTAAGTGTAAATTTCAAATCAATGATATAAAAAATAAAGATTAAAAAATTGTCACTGGCAGGATGTAAAAGAAAGAAAAATAATCTGTTGTGTTAATTGGGGGGGAGGGGAGGATTTAAAGCCAAACAAAATTTGAATGAGGAGATTTTAAAATGAAGAGATAATTTCTTATATGTTTTGAAAAACATAGATAGCTAAGGCTGATTAATAAACAACAACAACAACAACAACTAAAACCTTAGCCTAGTTGTCATAGATTCCTAGTACTTAAATGCATAGCACTAGTCTAACAATTTTTTATTGTGATATATCCTTTGTACAGTCTTTGATGCTCAATTAAGTCTCAGTAGAAGCAGGTTTAGAAATCACTTCACAAAACTATCTTGGTTCAACTCTGTAACATGACATAAGCCCGTGGGCCCTAGAGTAATTATGAGCAGGTGCCTTTTTGAAGTGATTTGCACACAAAGCAGCTCCGGGTACAATATAATACCTTCATTGGGAACAAGCAACCAGAGTCACACAAAGGTAGCTGTCTGCTGGCCATTCTACAATCATGTTGGTAGGCAGGGAGCTTCGGAACTGTCCGCAGCCTTGCACTAACCTTGTGCTGAAGGCCGCCATAGTGCTTTTGGGTTAGGATGAAAGAATGGTCTGACATAATTCTGCCAGGAGTTTTCAACACTAACACAATTTTCAGCGATTCTGCTGCTCTTTTGGTTCAAACTACTATGTTATTCTGAACATTTCCCTTTCAGGTGGTGACATTGACCTGATACTGTTAGGTAACTGTTACCTATTATTTTTGAAGGTTTCACATTCTTGCTATAAGGAAACTCTATAGCAGTAGTATTCAAGTTTTGACTTGATTATTTACTTTTAAGTCACATCCTATATTCAAAGAAAAACTTAGAGAACAACATTAGATAAATATATAGTCAAATTTCCTCCGGTTGCCAGGGAGGGTTGGCAGGAGAATGGAAAACTTTCTGGCTTTCCTTTTCACGTCCTGCGTGTCCAGGGTTCCCATGTCAGGGTTCATCGTCTGGAGAAGGCCGCACACAAATAAAGAGAGACCTGAAAAGCATTCATTTTGGGAAATAATGGGGACCAGGTGGGAGTCCACCTCAAGAGGGAGGACGCCACCAGCTCTGGTTTTCCTATCCCCTTTTATTAGGGCCAAGTGATACATCCATGTCCTTTAGGTCAGGAAATTCCAACAATGAAATCAAACAGCAAGAATTAACATAAGACAAAAGGTGTGGAAGCTTTTACAATCACCAATGTGTCACCTAAACAATATGTGAATAGTTCATACCTAACATAAGACTAAAGGAGGGGCAACTAAAGTCTCACCTAAACAATGAGTAAACAGTTCATACTTAACATAAGACTAAAGGAGGGGCAACTAAAGTCTCACCTAAACAATGGGTAAACAGATCCATTAAGCTTTGACCAGGTTTCCTGTTTGTTCTATCTACATCTCTATTGGGGAGGCAATGTCTGGCTTCCTGCACTTCTTCCTTTCTACCCATTTCTTGTCACATTCCAGATGGCAGAGGCAATGCTGTGGAACTCGTGAAGGCTTACACAAAAAGAGTAGATAAAATAAAAAATGTTGATATTCGTTTTAAAGATTATGAATATATAAGAAACAACATATTTATAAAAATATCCAATCACATGAAGTGTATCTGTAAAGAGCCAAATTTTGGAACTAAACGTTAATGTCTTCATACTCATTATTCTGAACAAAATGTTCATTAAATTATATCGCTTTGACTGATTATCTATACTTAGCAGAAATTACATGAACATTTTCTACAACTTTTCCACAGAAAACATTAGCAATAACCACAAACAAAAAAGCTGGTTAAGCAAGTAAGACTTTTTTAAGTTGATATTTCACAGCAAATCTCAAACCTGTTCATGCTTCTGTGGCTATTGATCTGCCTGTAATGTCCCATAGTATGCATTGTTTTATGTCTCACTCAAAGCCATATTTATATTCAAATATTCACTGTTAACTCCATTTGGAAGGCTTTATTATCTTTTGAAATCCTATAGGATACATGATATAGCAGTCATGGCAATTTTCAAACTTTTCATATATTATAATTTTATCACCTACACTTGAATTCAAGATGATAAATTGTGTAGATACAGATTATTTATCTTTACATTTTGGATTTTCTGACAAAGATTAAATGAGACAAATATTTATTATAATAAATTTGACTATATATTTATCTAATGTTGTTCTCTAAGTTTTTCAGTATTAGTATTAGAAATAAAATAATTGTATTGGATATAACAAAGGAAGTATATTTTATGTATACTAATAAAATATTACCATACATTTTTAGTTCTTTTTAAATATAGTTTTAATTACAGTTGACATTCAATATTATTTCACATTAGTTTCAGGGATAAAGCATAGTATTTAGACAATTGTACAATTAACAAGTGATCCCCTGATAATTCAAGTATCTACCTGGCACCATGCATAGTTACTACATTATTATTAACTATATTCCCTACACTGTATAGCCCGTGACTATTTTTTAACCCAGCTTCCCAACCCTTCTGGAAACCATGAGTTTGTTCTTTGCACCTATGAATCTGTTTCTGTTTGTTTATTTTTCTTTTGATTCCACATATAAGTGAAATCTTAGGATATGTCTGTCTCTGACTTATTTTGCTTGGCACAATACCATCCATGCTGTTGCAAATGCTAAGACTTAATTACTTCTTATGGCTGAATAATAGTCTATTACATATATACTAGGGGTCTGGTGCATGAAATTTATGCACTGGGGGTGGATGGTCCTGCAACCCAACCTGCCCCCTCTCACATACTGGGAACCCTCAGAGGATGTCCAACTGATGGCTCACCCCCAGCCTGCCCAAGGCCTAAAGCCTCTAGTGAGGCTTTAGGCCTTGGGCACCCAGCCATCGCCCTGATCAGCTCAGACCCGGCTGCCTGTGATCACCCAGCCCCGAGGGCTGGGTGCTCACTGCCACTTCAGCTCAGAGTGCCCAGGAGCTGGGTGCTCCCTGCCACCGCCACCACCACTGCTGCTGCTGCCCCACACAGCACCTGGGGCCTGGGTGGTCACCACCACTGCCATTTCATCTCCACCCCCAGGGCCAGCGCTTATGCCACTTGGCCCCACTGCAGCTCCTGATTGGCTGGTAACATAGCCAATCAGGAGCGAAGGTATGGTCAAATTCGCATGTTTCTCTTTTATTATATAGGATATACTATAGGCCCGGTGCACGCAATTCATGTATGGGGGGGGGCGGGGGATGTCCCTCAGCCAAGCCCGTGCTGTCTCCAATCTGGGACACCTCGAGGGATGTCTGACTGCCCGTCTAGACCCAATCCTGGTAGGATTGGGCCTAAATGGGCAATTGGACATCCTTCTTACAATCCAGGACTGCTGGCTCCAAACTTCTCACCTGCCTGCCTCCCTGATTGCCCCTAACTGTTTCTGCCTGCCAGCCTGATCACTCACTAACCAATACCCTACCCAGCCTAATTGATGTCTAATTGCTCCTCAGCCAGCCTATTTGCCCCCAACTTCCCTCCTCTCCTGGCCTGGTGACCCTTACCTGCCCTCTCCTGCTGGCCTGATGGCGCACAACTGCCCTCCCTTGCAGGCCTGGAACCTCCCACTGTCCTCCCCTGCTGGCCATCTTGTGATGGTCATCTTGTGTCCACATGGGGGCAGGATCTTTGACCACATGGGGGTAGCCTTCTGATGTGTTGGAGTGATGGTCAATCTGCATATTACTCTTTTATTAGATAGGAGAGAGGCCTGGTGTATGGATGGGGACCGACTGGTTTGCCCTGAAGGGTGTCCTGGATAAGGGTGGGGTATCCCTTGGGGTGTGGGAAGCCTGGGTGAGGGGCCTATGGAGGTTTTCAGGCTGGCCACACACCCCAGAGACTCAAGCACAGGCCCTGGGATCTGGGATTAATTTATGTTCTACAATTGAAGAACATAGAGTGGAGCCAAGCCTTCTGCTCGCTCCATGGCGAAAGCCATTTCTGTTTGAAACTTTGTAGCCTAGAGTGAAGGCTTAGGCTAGGGCTGTAGAAGTTTGGCTTCCTCCATTGCCCCGGCAACCCTAGCCTCTGCTCTCTCCAGCACCATGGCTGCCGCTATTTCTCTTAGGATGATGTATCTTCTATAATTGAAACTTTGTGTCATTGAGTAGAGGCCTAGGCCAGCAAGGGCAGGTGGAATGCTTGGCTTCCTCCATTGCTGGGGTAATTCAAGCCTCCATCCTGCTCTCAGTGGCCACAGCCATCTTGGTTGGGGTATATTTCCATAATTTGCTCCTGATGGGCTGATGGGCATGGCTGTGGGCGTGGGTTGGTCAGAAGTATGGTCAATTTGCATATTACTCTTTTATTAGATAGGATATATATATATGTGTGTGTGTGTGTGTGTGTGTGTGTGCACATGCATGTAGCTTACCTAATAATAGAGAAACATGCAAATTGACCACACCTCTGTTATGCCCACAGCCAATCAGAGTGAATATGCAAATTAACCCAACAAAGATGTAGGTTAAGTTGCAAACATACCTGGGTCCCGGGAAACTCCTCAGCACTCAGGTCACTCCCAGCCGACCATCAGGCAGAGGTTTTGGGCTGAATGGGCTGAACCTGGGATCAAAGGGGCAGGAAAGTCCCCTTCCCGAGACTAAAGCCTGGGCAGAGGCTTTAGGCTTGGGAAGGGGGCTAGCCTGGAAATGGAGGAAAGGGGATAAAATCAATGGAAACATATCCTCAGGTGAGGAAAAAAAGAAAAGTAAAGAAAGAAATGTCTTATCCTAGGAAAAACATATCAGGGAAATGCTTAAAGAAAGTTTTCATTCTTTTCATGGTGAAGAGACTGGACTCTGTATTGATGAAAATAACTTGGCGGCTATGGTGACTGGCAGTGACTGAAGCAGCGGGTGATGGGGCTGGTGCCATCTCCTGACCAGCCCGGTTGCCTTTTGCAAAGGGAGGCTAGACTATGGCTTAGGCCCACTCCCTGTTGGGAGTGGGCCTAAGCCATCAGTAGGACATCCCCTGAGGGCTCCCAGTATGTGAGAGAGGGCAGGCTGGGCTGAGAAACCTCTCTCCAGTGCACAAATTTTTTACACCAGGCCATATAGATAGATAGATATAGATTAGATAAAGATATAGATATAGATATAGATATAGATATATCCTATCTAATAAAAGAGTAATATGCAAATTGACTATCACTCCAAGACACAAGATGGCTGCCACAAGATGGCTTGCACAGGAGGGCAGTTGTGAGCAGTTAGGTGTTACCAGGCTAGGAGAGGAGGGCAGTTGGGGGGGGAACCAGCCCTGCAGGGGAAGGCAGTTGGGGGTACCAGGCCATCAGAGGAGGGCAGTTGCGTATGATAAGGCCAGCAGAGATAGTAGTTATGGGTGACTGGGCTGGCAGAGGAGAGCAGTTGAGGGAGACCACATCTGTAGGGGAAGGCAGTTATGGGCGATAAGGTAAGCAAGAAGGGCAGTTAAGGATGACTGGACCAGCAGAGGAGGGCATTTGAGAGAGACTAGGCCAGCAGGGGAGGTAAAATAAGGATGACCAGACTGGCAGGTGAGGGCAGGGCAATCGAGCCTGTTGGGGAGCAGTTAGGTGTCAATCAGGCTGGCAGGGGAGTGGATAGGGGGTGATCAGGCTGGCAGGCAGAAGCGGTTAGGGGTAATCACGCAGAGGCAGGCAAGCAGTTGGGTGCCAGTAGTCCTTGATTGAGACATGGATCAGGCATAAATGGGTGGTCAGACATCCCTCAAGGGGTCCCAAATTGGAGAGGGTGCAGGCTGGGCTGAGGAAACCTTCTCCCACAATGCATGAATTTTATGCTCCAGGTCTTTAGTGTGTGTGTGTGTGTGTGTGTGTGTGTGTGTGTGTGTATATATATATTTATATATAAATATATATGATATATGATATATGATTGATACATGATACATGATACATGATACATGATACATGATACATAATACATAATATATAATATATAATATATATGTATCATTACTTTTTTATATATTTGTCTAAAAACTTAAATTCAATACAACTCAGCCATTCCACTTCTGGGCATATACCCTAATAAACCCAAATCGATAATTCAGAAGAATATATGCATACTTATATTCATTGCAGTATTATTTACAATAGCTAAGTTATGGAAGTAACACAAGTCCCCATTAATAGACTATACATTTTTACTTAAATAACTTTTTATTGAACAGTTACAATGCTGGAATTGTTTTATATTATTTATTATTCAGGGCAAAAGCAAACACAGGCAAACATTTCTGTGGGAGTTTATAGTATGTTGTGGGTGGTAATACAAAAGATAGAATTGATGCTGTAAGTCTTATTTCATTAAACTAATGTAATTAAATATTTACTCTTCTTTTTGCCTTATTAATAGTCTTCAGAAGAGTTTGCATGAATTTTCTTGTTCTTTAGGGCATAAATTGGTGATATAAAGGTTATATTTATGACAGTATAAATTAATTGCTAGAAATATGTTATAATTTAACTACATGACCAAAATATAGTCAGAGATATTAATCATATTCACCTTTTAAAACTGAAAAAAATAACTTTATGTTCATGAATAATGTTCTGTGTTAAATTTGGTTAACTAGAAAATATGAGTTGTATTTCTTGAAGGAATAAGTGCCTTATGTAAATAATTTGTTTTCTTGGGTAACAGATTGTGACATTATTGTCATTTCACGTCCAGGATTATAGAATTGGCCTTCAGAAGTTTTATATCAGTCTGGCTCTATGGCAAATAGACACCAAAGTGTTAGATCAGTTTTAGGCTCTACAGCAGCGGTTCTCAACCTGTGGGTTGCGACCCACAGGTTGAGAACTACTAGCAGGGTCGCCTAAGACCATCGGAAAAAAGAAAAATATTTACATTATGATTCATTAACAGTAGCAAAATTACAGTTATGAAATAGCAACAAAATAATTTTATGGTTGGGGGTCACCACAACATGAGGAACTGCATTAAAGGGTTGAGGCATTAGGAAGGTTGAGAACCATTGTCCTATAGTTTTTGTTGGGTCTGTGCCAGTCTAGATTCTAAGATAAGCAGTCACATCTTATGTTTTCTATCTTTATTTTCAAAAAAGCTGTCAATTTCTAATCTCTGCACATTCTTAGGTAGTCAATATTTTTTAAAATATATTTTTATTGCTTTCAGAGAGGAAGGGAAAGGGAGAGATAAAAACATCAATGATGAGAGAGCATCATTGTTTGGCTGCCTCCTGCATGCCCCATACTGAGAATCAAACCCCCAATTTAGGAGTGTGCCCTGACTGGGAATCAAATCCTAACCTGGTTCATAGGTTTATGCTCAATCATTGAGCCATCTGGCCAGGCGGTAGCCAATATTTTGAAGTAAATAAGACTCATGGGACACAGTTGGTAATTCTTTCCCTGACAGTGAATAAAAAATCCCAGAAGCTCATGTCTTCTCTAATCCCTCATAAACTAATCAGAGACCTAATTTACACCTACAGTTTAAATTACAAATATAGTCCCAATTTTGTAAGTAAAGTATTTTTAAGAACTAATAATTAAAATTCCTAGCATGAATATAAATTAATATCTTCCTTTTTTTTTACTTATACCCTATATCCAACTAGCCACACATACAAAAATATACATCAAGTTCAATGAGTGGTTTATTTATAGCCTCTCTCACTAATCTTGGGTTTGGAGGTAGTACCACTCATGTCATCCTCTTGAGGAGTACAGAAATGAGATTCACAGCACATTTCTTGTAATCAAATCTACTTAATTGCTAATATCTCAAAACATTGGCATGTTTGATATAGAACAGTAATGGAATTTATGGTGGCATTATACAGTACTCAACTACCTAAACTATGACTATAATTATAATAATTCATTTTCCTTTGTAGTTCAGCAAGAGATATTTGTATGAGATTTTAAAGTTAGACGTGAAGAAGTGGCCATTATACTATGAAGGATGTTATAGTATTCCAGGTGTCATTGTAACTCAAACACATTTTGGCATTGGATAACAGGTATGTCCACAGACAATTCCTCGTTCAGGTAACTAACGTTCTAAGTTGAGCACTTGTGTAACTCTGTAGCCAAGGACCCAGTTCCTTCTTCAGATTAAGCATGGTATTGATAATGATTTCAGGAAGAGACAACTGAGGGTTTCAGTGTGTCCTATAGGTTTCTTGTGTGTTCTAATTTGTCCTCAATCTCCATTGTTCCAGGTCCAACTTCTCTTCATAAATGCCAACTCTGCTGACATACAATGATTTCAGGCCCACCCCCACACACTGAAGCAAGAGCCCTTCATAGACTTCTTTACCAGCTCCCACAACTGCATGCAGTCTAATCTTTACTATAATTCATACACATATGTAAAATGCATACATACTTTATATCTATGAAAATCACATATTATTCATACTGTTTCTACTTTTCTGGGCAAATCCTGACACTCACTTTGAAATTTGCAGGAGAAAGTATAGACATGACATTAATAGTATCTTAATAGCATATTTTTACCTTGTAACATATGCTTTTTACATATAATTCAGATTTGAATTTCATTTGATTATTAACAATAGAGAATTTGGTGTCTATTTGCAACATTTTGCAGTATTATTTATTCTATATTTAATTCTATGCTGCTTTAGTCAAGGAGAAACTCACTGGGCAATGGCAGACCCTCACAGGATCTGACCATATGCAAATGCATACATATTATCCACCTGCTAGTTTTCTTCACCTACTAGCCATTAGACTGAGGCCTAGTGTCCCACTTGAGAATTATGAAATCAACCTCCCCTTCCAACAAACTACTAATTCAATCCTTGGTAGAAGGATGACCTCCAAGGAATTACAGCCTTTTACCAGGACCTGCTTTGTTAACACTTGGATAGACAGTAGGCAAGAAGTTCAAAGAGGCTCATGAAACAGCATGGCGCTGTCAACCTATGGCAGAGATGCCTACCACCTCCTCCTTGAGATGCCATACCAGTACCCAGATCTCTACAAAAAGGTAGAAGTCAATAGCAGAACATGAGCTTTTCCTCCCCTTTTTCTACTTCAGGTACAAATCAGGGATAAAGGGTAGCAGAGATCAAGGGTCAGAGATAGAGAAGAAAAGATCAGCTAGGTCCTGGGATACCAGGGATGGGAAGAAAGCTATTTAGAACACATCCTGGGAAGACAATATGAGGTGATGGAAGGTGGGTGGGATCGTGTGTGAGCAAAGTGGCCACGCTCTTCTGGCATGCTCCATTACCCCATAACAACTTCAAAGGTAAAGTTATATATATATATATATATATATATATATATATATATATATATATATATACACACACACACACACACACTGAGTGCCCAGATTATTATGATCTCTGAACACATAATAATCTGGCCACTCAGTGCATATATATCCTCTATCTAATAAAAGCGTAATGTGCTAATTTGACCGTACCTTCACTATGCTACCAGCCAATCAGGAGCAGGGGGCAGGGCCGGGGCACATGCGAGGCGAGGGGCCCTTTGTGCCTGTTCCATAGCTCTTCGGGGCCAGCAGATGGACCGGGCTGCATGGGGTTTGAGGGGTGGGCCTGTTCCACCGCTCTGCAAGGCCTGTGGAGGGACAGGGACACATCCCGGGCAGCTCCGCCCCTCACGCCTGTTCCGCCCACTCCACAGGGCCCAAGAAGCTGAGGAGAAGGTGAAGGAGAAGGTGCCCCAGAAGCTGCCCAAAGAGATGAAGGTGCTGGGGAGGAGCAAGTAACCAAGAAGAAAGACTGAGCCCCCCTTTCCTTAATTATTTTAGGAATAATCCTCCCAATAATCAACCCCATCACCAACCAAGCAGTTGAGTCCCGATAGTATATGCATTAAAGTCGGACATTAAATGTTATGCTATGACTTTTCTCCTTATACAGAGTATCAGTTTGCTTGCAGAATGGCTTCCTGGCTTGCTGCCAGCCTGTGCATGGTCCACGCTTATGAATTCAGGATCTATGACAATGTGAATAATTCAGATGTTTACAATAAAAACATATGAATACATGAATTCACTAATGTTAATGTTAAAATTCATGAAAAAAATTGTCCTTTGAATCTTTGGTGGTTAGAAATTAAAGACCTCAAATTATGTGCAATAAATAGTAAATAAAGTTACACTGAATGGCAGAAAAAAAATACATTAGGGGCCAGAAAATGTTCAAAGACCTGGGAACCATTCCCAGATCAGGAAGGGAAGTCACAGGGTATATATTATTGCTACAAATACTGTATCTCCTACTACTTACAACATATACAATATAATTTACAGTATTCTCATAGGTAATATTGGTAGATATGTTATAGTTATGGCAGTGTGTCATATCCTATCTATATTAATAAAAGGGTAATATGCTAATTTGACCATGAGACATTCCAGATGTCCTTCCGGACGAAGCCATGGTGGTGGGGCCGAAGCAGAGGTGGTTATGGGTGATCAGGCCAGGAGGGGAGGGCAGTTGGGAATGATCAGGTTGGCAGGGGGGTGCAGTTTAAGGCAAGCAGACCAGCAGACAGAGTGGTTAGGGGAGATCAAGCAGGCAGGCAGGTGAGCAGTTAGGAGCCAGTAGTCCTGGGTTGTCCAACTGCCAATTTAGGCCCGATCCCACAGGAGTTCCAGATTAGAGAGGATGCAGGCTAGATTAAGGGACACACCTCCCTCCATCCCCCCCCCCAGTGCACGAATTTCATGCACCGGGCCATTAGTGTGTGTGTGTGGGGGGGTGTGTGTATATATATATATATATATATATATATATATATATATATATATATATAGAGAGAGAGAGAGAGAGAGAGAGAGAGAGAGAGAGAGAGGCCTGGTGCACGAATTCATGCATAGGTGAGGTCCAGACAGCTTGGCCAGGGGGAGGGACATGGGCAGTTGGTGGCCTGTCTGCTGTTCAAACTCCTGGTCAAGGGGACAATTTTCATATTAGCTTTTTATTATGTAGGCTATACACTGAGTGGCCAGATTATTATGCATTCAGAGATCATAATAATCTGGCCACTCAGTATATAGACACACTTTTGAAGTTGTTATGGGATATATATATTGATTTCACAGAGGAAAGAAGATGAACAGAGAGATGGAAACATCAATGATGACAGAATCATTGGTTAGCTCCCTCCTGCATAAGGATCAAGCCCACAACCCCAGCATGTACTCAGACTGGGAATCAAACCTGGGACCCTTCAATCCACAGGATGACACTCTATTCACTGAGCCAAGCTAGCTAGGGCAGAGGTAAAGTTTTTAAGATAGTGAACAGGTAGTGTTTATCCCAAGCATTGAGGCTCTTTAGATTGTAAGGTCCTGTCCAAATGTACCAGCAAAACACCCGAGAAGTCAGTCCTAATTCCTATACGCATGAGGTTAATGCCACAACCTTCGAGATTCAGGATCTGAAGGAGGGGCCAACGCACAAATTAAAATGCTATATATATAAGAAATATGAATTTAGAAGGCATGGGGGGCAAGGTAGAGACCTCTTTCTGGAAGGAGGTACCCCTAAGACTGGATCCTGTCTGCTTTCTATTCAATTTTAGATACACATCCTGCACTCTAACAATGCATACAGGTATATGAAAGGTAAAGTTTGGTAAACAGTAAAAGGGTTATCAGGTTAGGGAATTGCCTTGAGCCACCACTATCTCAACAATTGGTGCTTAGTGCTTAATGTCAGCTCTGCTAATGCCCAAGGTTCATAGGCTTTCCCTGTTCCTTGGTACACTGACAATATTAGCAAGTGGTGGCTTCCTGCAGGTTAAGAGCAAATACTTCACTTTTTAGCTTTTAAGATAAATGAATCTACATAATAAAACTCATGTGGTATTTGGCTAACAAACCACATAACTCCAGACCAATATTCTTGATATGGTCAAACACTGAGAAATAAAGTTTCCATATTTAACAGATTGTAGAATTAAAACTCTACTAAAAGAATGATAGAATTCAACATAAAATAGAATTTTATAAACTTTTTCTCTGAACTTAGTCTTGAAGCATGAATGATAGAATTTTAATAGGTGAAGTTCAGGAAAGTCAAATGTACATTATGTCATTGAAGGTCATTGTATTAATTTAGTGACTAATATAGAAATCCCATTGTAAAATGTGATAACTTATAAAATAGGTATTCCTGAGCACCATACTGTGATTAAATTCTTGGTCTCAATTCTGTTTTAAGGTGACCTATTTAACAGAAAACTAAAGTCACCTCTGGGGGAAATATCTTGATATAAGTAAGTTTGACAAAAGATTTAGGGAGGGGCACATATCCATTTGATGAAAAGCTCATTTAAAAAGAATCACTCAGGAGATAATTAGCCTCAGGCTATTTGAAAGTGAAATAGCCAGTTTAGTATTAGACAGAAGAGAGAGAAGGGGGTCAAGGTTCCTGAGAATGTTCTTATCTCTAACAATACTAATTTAGTCTCGAAGGAATAGTACCTGCCTATCATCGTAGTTTTTGAAAGTCTTTATGGGATGCAAAATTTTACTTTGTCTTTCCATTTGTTAGAGAAGCATAAATGAGCTCTTTATGATCTGATTTATGTTAATAAAATGGCATAACAACATATCTAGTCAATTATAAAGCCTATCATGTTGCATGAGAATGAACTTTGTGAATCAAGATAAAGAATACTAGCGATTTAAATGTAATGACTTTGTTAAAGAGAACTGATATAGTTTAAGAAAAATTTTATTCTAACAGTAAATATTGCCTCATAATAACTTACCAAAGTCTCATAATATATTAAAAAGTAGTAGAAGCAGAAAATGGTGCTTTATATGTGGATGTTCAGTAACTGATCTATTTGAATACAAAACACAATTGTTTCCATTGCATACCAAACATTTGTTTGACAATCTAATTCTTTCTATTTCAAATTAAAATGGTATTTTAGCTAATAGCAACAATTCATAATTTTTAAATTTATATTTAAAATTATTTTATAATACTCAAACTTTTCTAACAAAATGTACCAAACTTTTTTTTATTATGCTTGAATGATTATTTTAGCACTTTTTCTTTTTTGGAGAGTAAAGAGGACAACTTCAAGGTTTATATCATTTTTAAACCATAATTTAGGCTATTTATTTTATAAGGATGAGACTGGCATTACTCATTGTGGATTAATTCACTGAAATATATGTATTTGCATTCACACACACACACACACACACACACACACACACACACACACATATCCTACCTAATAAAAGAGTAATACTCGAATTGACCATACCTTTGCTACACCCAAAAAGCCATGTCCACAAGCCAATCAGGAGCAATATGCAAATTAACACCCAACCAAGATGGCTGCTGCCCATGGCAGGCCAGGGCTGGGGCAGAGCCAGCAAGAGATTGGCCCCATGGCAGGGTGATTGCTGGGTGCCCAAGGCAGGGGCTGGGGTGGAGCCAGCCAGTGATCAGCCTGATCGCAGGGCAATCGCTGGCTGGGGTCCCCTGGCTTTCGGCCTTGGGCAGGCTGGGGGTGAGCTGTCAGTAGGTCATTCCCTGAGGGCTCCCAGTATGTGAGAGGGGGCATATTGGGCTGAGGGACCACCCACCCCCAGTGCACAAAGTTTGTGTGTGTGTGTGTGTGTGTGTGTGTGTGTGTGTATAAGGATAATGACATCTCTTCTAGACCTCTGTCACAACAATGGGGTGGTAGTGGGCAGATTTAGTTTTCAGCATTGGGAAAGACAAAGACAATAGAATCAGTAAAACATTACCATCAGACAGTTATGGGAGGCATTTGACTACACAGATTTACTATGTGTTCACCTCACACCTGAAACCTCTGCTGAAACACTTCTCCTCCCACTGAATTCTCTATTGATAATTGTTCAAGCTTTACAACCATTTATAATTTACCTTCATACAAATATGATTAAACATTTGGCATTACTGTATTCATTAACCATTCCTATCCCATATGACTCACATATAAAAGAAAGTCTTGGACATGTTAAAGAGGACAGATATGTTTGAGAGAGTTCATATGAGTGATATTCATAATACTAAAAACCTAATGTAACTCAAATGCCATGCAAATGCTCTTTATTTCTGTGGTAAAGTAATACAATAGAGTATTATTATAAATGAATTATAATTAAATGAAAAATATTGATGTACCCATCTGGTGTGGCTCAGTGGTTGAATATTGACCTATGAACCAGGAGATCAAAGTTCAATTCCCTGTCAGGGCATATGCCCCAGTTATAGGCTTGATCCCCAGTGTGGGGCATGCAGGAGGGAGGTGATCAATGATTGTCTCTCATCATTGATATGTTTCTCTCTTTCTCCCTCTCCCTTCCTCTCTGAAATCAACATAAAAATATGTTTTTCAAAATACATATAGATGACTGTTAGCAATATAATATTGAGTAAAAAAATAGGAACACACATATATTTTCAATAAAGATAAAAATATTTGGAATAATATATGTATGCTAAAAATACATACACAAATGTATTTTTAAAATAAATAATATATTAAAGCTAAAGATTTAGAACTTACTTGGGAGGGAAAGTGAAAGAGTGTCAATGAAAAGATAAATACTAATATTCTAGGTAGCCCCGATAAGCAGCTTGTTACAAGAATGCTTCTTCACTGAAGACAATTAGGAATATCCTGAAGGATTTGGGCTCAGCTACTGTTTTGTTTTGACTTTGATGAAAACTCTACTGGATGGGATTAACAGATTAGATTCTGCAGAAACAAGATTAATGTGATTCATTTGAAAGTCGATAAAATTAAAGCAGGACTGAGAAAATTATTGGATTGATTTATACCAAAGGTTGTATCCATGATTGATCAAAAATATGTACAGTAAGGTCAAGGTAGATTGAAATAAATTATACATTTTTTGATGAGACATATCCAGAAAAGATCAAGCATGTCAAACTCAAAGGCTAGCATGGGCCAGATAAACAAGGTTTAAGTTTATGTGGGCTGCAAAAAAACAAAAGCTTGAATTTTCATAGAAATGTAGGTTTATTCCAAAAAGTATAGTATTAAAAAAAAAAGAACAAGAGCAATGATAAAATTAATATTTTCTTCCTGACACTTGGCATCTCTTCTCTGCTACTGTCTTTCCTACTTTGGGGGAAATCTTGTTCGCAGTGATTAGTTTCAAAACTGACCCAAGGTGAATGTCAGTAATTCTGGATCTGACAGGAGACTTACTTACTTTCTTAATTGTAAATAACTGCTCACACAATTATATTGGCTGAGCTGCAAAAATATTTGTTGTGGGCCGCGAGTTTGACGTGCTTGCTTTAGAGTTAGATTAATAAAGGACGGAGCCTTTCCTGGTGCCACAAATTGTTTTTTGTTTTACTTTAAGGGTGAAAATTTACAAGCCATGTTAAACAACGAGTGTTAGACCAATGAAAAGTTCACTGTGTTTTAATGCATTGGTATTGCTCTTTAGTTTATTTTAATTAGAAAAATCAGCAAATTAAGAAAAAGTAATGTATATTACTTATTTTAAATATTATATTATGCCCAAACTCTATGTTAGTAGATAAAGAGCCATGTTATCATGGAAAATTTAATACACCCTGAGTAAAAAGTAGGGTTTACTGAAATATTTTCTATCAAACATTTTATTTTACCATTGGCAAGTTTTATTTAGCAAATGAATAAAAATATGTTTTCATGATTCATTTCAATTTATTTGTCTTGGCCTGATGTCAATTCATATATGCCTGGCATTTTATGATGCCAATCAGTCATTTATGTGTTAGACCTTAAAAAACAACTACAATAATTATGAAAAATCAACAACCACTGAGAAAAGATTAATGTTATAATGCAGCTCTCAGGATCTTCATTAACAGTACCTTCCTATTCTGGCAAACATTTTAATAGGCCACCTGAAGAAAAATAAAACAACTAGAGTGTGCTTGTCATTTGTGACCAAATTAATAAATAAAAATCTATATATGAAATTTCATGATAAATATTAAAATGCAGATACAGCACCTGTTTTGTTGAAAAATTAATTTTTTATGTAGTAAATATGTTAAGGTGGTGTTAGATATGTTGTTTTACATCCTCATTTTAATCCAAGTTAAATGATAACTATATATAACTGATAGAGTCAGTTATATTTCACTAATCTAGTTATATTTCAAGTAACATATCAATACAAACATAAATGGTGATGCCACTGAATATATTAAGAGGCTTGCATGTTAAAAATGCTTTATTTAAGAAGACTGTGTTTCTCTACCAAAACATAAAAAGTGGCATTTAAATTTCCCTTAGAGGAAAACATAATCATACATTTTGATATCAAACTTCTCTTTTTACTGTATGAAAATGGCATAGAATGGCATGAAAGTCAAATGCGAACGAGCATATCAGGTTTTGACTGAATGCTCTGTGCCAACCAGGTTTGTGAAAAAGAAAGAAAAACGTTATTTTAAAAAGTTGCTTGCATTTAAATGACTTGCTTTCAGAGGGTGGCAGAGCCATTGATAGAAAGAAAATTAATCTTTGCTGGAAAAAATACCCACATCTTGGTTGTCCTCTTCAGTGATGAAATGTAAGGCACCTCTGCTATTATCGCCACGGGAGATATTGGCATAAGTAAGAATTAAATTGCTCTGTAAAGTATGTGTGAGAGGTTTGGTGCTTAGCAGGTGAGGCTTTAAAAATGGAGCCGTTATCCTGGGAGACAGCATGGGAAGAAGGCTGAGGTGAGGCTGTGACCAGCAGGGGGTGCGCTTTGGCAGGGTGAAGGCCCTTGTTGGTAGATACTGAGATTCCTTCCATCCTTCCATCGTCCGTGACCACCAAGACTTTAGAAATAATGACTCACAGCTTCTATTTGGAAGTCATTTCTTACCTGTGTTGTAATTACCTTCTTTTACTGTCAAACTTCAGTAAGGTGTTTCACATACAACAAAACTTTTCAGTGATGATTTGAGCAATGAAGAAAGTGAAAAAGCAGGCCAGAAGGTTCTATTAATGTTCAGCAACAGTATGAATGGGGGCCTAGCATCAATACTTAGGGAAGTGATTGACAGTTTATTAACTGTTCAGGAAACAGGAAGACATACAGTACTTTCCTTGCCTGGGTCAATGAACCCTTTCACCCAAATATGTATAAAGCATGAGGAATGAGAAACCCATAAGCAATAGTCTACCAATATCTGAGAGAGCTTCTAGAGGTACTAGCAATTTTTAATAATTAATGATGATTTAATATTACACCATTGAAGAACCACCTTTTGGCAAATTTTCCTTATGGCAAAATATGGAGAAATGATTAGAATAGCTTTGAGAAAGAGAAGAGAACTTACCAAAATTTTTCATGCAAATGAATATATTTATGTGATGAGTTGAATATATATCTGTAATTAAATTACAGCTATACATATGGTTCTTAATAACTTAAAATAAGAATATACATAAAAAAGTGCTAGATTTTAAGAGACATTTGGGAGAAATATGATCATATATTTTCACAAACCTGGGTGAGGCATGGCCTTAATGATTCTCATGCACTTTCAATTTAAGCTTTCAGAAAATTAATCACTAAACAATTTTATGTGCTGAAATAACATAGCTTTTTTATTACATAATTATTGGGCATGGCAGGGTAAATTTGCTTTTGCACATTCATGGCTCTCAGGTGCATAGTAGCTTGCAGCTCTCCAGAGCAGCTCTAACTCGAAAACATGGTACACTCCTTTATCTTGTCAGTAAGCTTTTCTTTATAAAAGTCTGAAAGAATGTAAGAGAGCCTTGGTGACAACTTGAAGAATTTTCAGTGATCAAGTTTATGCATTTGTGTATATCAAGAATAATTCTAAATAGGAGAATTCAAAATCAGTGATTTTAAAGTATCCTCCTACAAACAGGAGAAATAATTGATATAATATAAATAAGAAAATAGCATTAATTATAGATGACAGAAATTATTTTAATAAGCACAGAGAATATGTACTTAATAATTGTCCAAGTTGAATGAATGAGTGTTGGTTATTAAAAATACTTTCATCTACCAATATTAATTTTAATAGCATAATAATTATGATTGATGTTTTTACTACAGTATTTCTGAGTTACATATAGATTTCACATAAAGCACAAAATAATTGGATGAAATATTTGGAAGTTGGTCCATTCCTTTCCACCCCCTGACAAAATGTATTTTTAAAAATCTTCTATCACTTTAATGTTTAAGTAATTGTAGCTAACATATGCAGAAGACAAGAAGTGACATAGCAGAATGTGTTCTTTAAGGATATATATCAATGAGAATGAAAATGGAAATAGAAACCAATTTCCAATACAAATAATATCTAAAAAGAGAGAAAAACCTTTCATAATTCCTTGAGAGTTATTTCTAAAATAAACTTAGGGTTTATGCCAATTCTATAATCTATTTTCCTGTCTTTTTTATTTTTTGCATGTATGTGATTTTCCCAGCTGTTTTATTTATAAATTATTCATATTCTGTATTCATTAATAAATTTTAAAATAAACTAGAGGCCCAGTGTATAAAATTTGTGCACAGGTGGGGCCCTAGGTCTGGCCAGCAATCAGGGCTGATTGGGCCTTTCAGCTGTAGGCTGGGGCCTTCCTTCATTCCACGCTGGCCCCTAGTGATCAGCACACATCATAATAGGCGATCAAACTCCAGGTCTCCCAGCTGAACTCCTGTGGGGACAATTTGCATATTAGCCTTTTGTATATATAGATTATTCACAAATCCACCATTAGCTATAGTGACAAAAATAAGGATAAAATTCAGTGGTTTCATAAAGTGGTGATAAGTAGCTATAAATATTTATGTGATGAAATTATATATATATATAAAAGGGTAAGTTACCGATTATCTATCCATCCAACTGTCCAACTGACTGACTGGCTAGTACATATGGCATGCACTGGCAATTTAAAAATAAACATGTGCAATACCTATAAAGCTCTTGCCGGTGCCAAACACATGCATGTGTTTCAATCTGTCATTGTCAATAATGAATTTGGTTGTTTTTGGTGACATTCTGAATCTGCAACAAAGCAGCATCAACAGAATATGGCTGAAGACCAACTATTGGCACAACATACCTCTGAAGTTGAAAGAAAGCAACATCGAAGAGGAACCAAGATGGTAGCAAAGGTAAACACCTACACTGCTGCCCCACACAACAATTTCAAAACTACAACTGAAAGACAGAACAGACATTATCCAGAATCACCAGAAGGCTGGATGAGTAGAAATTCCACAAATAGAAGAAAAGATAGAAGGACAATGCGACTCAGAGGAGCAGTAGAGGACAGAGATGCAGAGACGTTCAGAGCAAGAGGTGCGGAGCTGTGCGTGAGCAGAAAGGGCAGGTGGCTGAATACTCACCTGGTTTTCTTGAACAGATAGGGAGACAAAGGCATCCCAATGCACTGATTCCCCAGTTCTGGGCGAGTCTCGGGGAACCCAGACTGATACGGAGTGAAACTGGACCATAAGGAGAGAGCACGCTGAAATGCGGGAGTTGCAGAGGTGTGTGGGCGTGCAGAGAGGATGCATAGCTTACTCTCTCAGTCAGGAGGAAAACAAAAAGAAGGGAAACCACCGGACTGCATTGTTTTCCAGCCCTGGGTGTGACTTTGGGCGTGCAGACTCATTTTGGGAGAGGCTGAACTGTCTGGCAATAGGCAGAGCTCGGGGGCAGCTTTCTCTCAGAGGTGTGTGCAGCTGTTACTGCGGGGCACAGGGACCCAGGCACCGCTTAGGGCAGAGCTGACCGGAAACCAAGGCTGTCTGTTCAGCCCAAAGGCTGCGTCCCATCCAAGCTGAGCACAGCGGCTTTCACAGTGTAAACAAAGCTGATCCTCACAGCCAATTGGCCTGGAGGTCAAACCCTCCTAGTGATACCAACAACAATCTAGGTTAACTACAACAAGACTGTGCAATTGATAAAGGGCTGTACCAAGAGTATCCACCTCAGGTAACTAGGGAGGCTGAGCCACTGTCCCCTAGAGGACATCTACCACACAAAGTTATGTGACCACCTCAGGGAAGCAGCCAAAATGCAGAGACAAGGAAACAAATCACATTTGAAAGAAATGAAGGGGAAAAAATGACTGAACATAGAGTTCAAAACCACGGTTATAAGGTTTTTCAAGAGGCTCCTAGAAAAGGCTGATAAATTTAATGAGACCCTCGAGGATATGAGTGAGACCCTCAAGAATATGAAAAAGGACCAACTAGAAATTAAGCATACACTGACTGAAATAAAAGATATTATACAGAGACCTAAAAGCAGTCTAAAGGACTGTAAGAATCAAGTCAAAGTTTTGAAATACAAAGAAGCAAAATCCACTCAACCAGAAAAGCAAGAAGCAAAAAGAATACAAAAAATTGAAGATAGTGTAAGGAGCCTCTGGGACAACCTCAAGCATAACAACATTCAAATTATGGGGGTGCCAGTAAAAGAGAGAGAGCAAGATACTGAAAACCTATTTGAAGAAATAGTGACCGAAAACCCCACCCGGTGAAAGAAATAGACTTGCAAGTCCAAGAAGTGCAAAGAACCCCAAACAATAGGGATCCAAAGAGGACCACACCAAGACACATCATAATTAAAATGCCAAGAACAAAAGACAAAGAGACAATATTGAAAGCAGCAAGAGAAAAACACTTAGTTACCTACAAGAGAGCACCCATACGACTGTCAGCTGATTTCTCAACAGAAACGATGCAGGCCAGATAGGAGTGGCAAGAAATATTCAAAGTGATGAATAGCAAGAATCTACAACTGAAATTGCTCTACCCAGCAAAGCTATCATTCAGACTTGAAGGTCAGATGAAGTGCTTCGCAGATAAGAAAAAGCTAAAGGAGTTCATCCCTGCCCAACCAGAAATATATGAAATGCTGAAAGGTATTCTTTAAGAAGAGGAAGAAGAAGAAAAAGGTAAAAATAAAAATTATGAACAACAAATACACATCTATCAACAAGTGAACCTAAAAATAAAGTGAATTAAAAATCTAATGAATAGGATAAACTGGTGAATATAATAGAATCAGGGGCATAGAGAAGGAATGGACTGACTGATAATTCTTAGGAGGAAAGGGGTGTAGGAGGTGCAGGAAGAGATTGGACAAAAAAAATAATATACCTATGGATGAGGACAATGGGGGAGAGGTGAGGGCAGAGGGTAGGATGGGTCCCAGGTGGAGGGGAGCTATGGGAGGGGGGAAGAAGAACATTGTAATGAATAATCTGAACAATAAAGATTTATTTTTTTTAAAGAAAGCAACATCATTGACAGTATACTTTGTCTACTTTGTCTGTAGTTGGACCAGGGTGGGACAGATGGTTTGGGTATGAACTCATATTAAAATATTGCTTCTAATTAGTATTCTTTCAATGTTCATGAATCTGTGCACCAGGCCACTAGTAAACTATAACACTGTTCACAAATTTTGCATTCAGGACTTATGGTTTAACATGTTTTCTCTGCTTGTTAAAATGGCTGAAAGTTATTCACTCATTTCTATTTATTACTATTAAACCATATTGACCCCAAAGAGTGTAATTATGGAGACTGAAGAAATGTTCCCATGTAAGCAATGTCATAGAGGGAGGTAATGTGAGCAAAAGCAGGACAAAGCACTGAGGTTAGAAGAGAAGTGGATTTGTGTGCAGCAGAATGTAGAGGAAAGGAAAGAGGTAGAAATGAGAGGAGATCAAGGGCAGGACTTTAAAATGTACTGACAGACAAAACATTAGTGGTTAATGGGCAATAAAATTTTAAGACAAGGGGTTCTCCCAATCTTAAAGGTATTGATTTTTGTATAACAGGACAAAAGACACCAAAACTATATCACCAGCACTTAGGTCATTTAAATATTCATACTTGGCTTGAAGGAAATAAAAAATTAATGATGGACATTATTCCACCTGTTTCTTATGTCTTTCTTTGGTCAAAATTATATGATTAGGAATGTGTTTAATTATTGCAGGTTATATCATGTTTATTATTGACTTTGATGAATAAATTCATTTTGCTATAAGCCTATTCCTTTATTTCTATGATGTCATTAAATTTTCCTCATACATTAAATGGTTATTTTTTGCTATTTTTTGTCAGATTATTTTATTGAAATGTTAATGTCTAAATTTACTGTATTTAACTGAGTAGGGTTGTTACTATCATTGCCAATAAAATACACACTAAAATGAACTACATTCCATTTAATACATATTGCCCTGAATACCATAATTATATTGACTTGTGCTGTCAGATTAATATTTTTTCTGTATTTCTTAGAACATGGCTTTTCTTTTCTCTGCATATATTTTAAATTTTTAAACAAGTATCATTGGTCTAAAACTTAACAGTTGTGTTTAGTTTTACATCCAAGATTTCACAGGTATGAAATATACTTTAATCAAATATGTACTTTAATCAAAAGAATATAGTTTCTATATAACTTTCTTTTTATGATTCAATCACAGAGTAATTGTCAATTATCTTATAAACAACCTGTTGTATAATGACAATGTCATATTATAGATTGTTACATAGTGGGCTATTATTTGGGGAGTTTCTTGTCTTACTTTACTGAATATGTAGGGAACAGAAGTAGTTATTAAAAATGACTAATGAGCCTGGCCAGTGTTGCTTAGTGGTTGAGCATCGACCCATGCACCAAGAAATCATGGTCAAACTTCTGGTCAGTGCATCTGCCCCAGTTGCAGGCTCGATCCCTAGCAGAGGGTGCACAAGAGCCAACTGAACAATGTTGATATTTCTTTCTCATCAATGTTTCTCTCTCTCCCTCTCCTTTCCTTTCTCTCTAAAATCAATAAAAACATATTAAAAATTACTAATGATTCATCTAGAAACAAATGTCTAGTATTCTATCAGTTATTTTTATTAATATTTATTTAAAATTTTACACATTGTAAGTGGGATATCAAAAACAACTACTATTATGTTCTATTTATTATGTGTTTGAAGTAGTGTTTTCTGGTGCTAAACAACCAAAATAAAATGTATAAATAAATTAGATATTTATACTAATAAACAGTTAAAAGTTTTTCTACAACATTCTGTTTCAAGTATTCGTTTTTATCAAGAAACCCTTTTACTTTTTTGGAAGCATACTGAATGTTAAATATGTTTAATATTTCCCAATACATAGTTAATTATTTTGAGACAATATTCTCTGTATTTTTAATAAATAATAATGTTCCAGTAAAACATCTTTGTTGTGTCTAGAGGGTAATTGGCCTAGATTGAAATGTTTCATTTATTATTATTGAAAAATTTACGTTGATATGATTACTGGCAATCACAGAACATTTTGACTTAATCTGGTACAAGAGAGAAATTCTTAGCTTTTTCAGTGCACCTGCCAGACTATATTTAGGGGATGGGTTCACTTCCAGGCAATATTCTATCATCAGAAATCTCCGCCTTCACAGGAAAACAAGAGTCCTAGGGGAAGAGCTCTCTACTCTCCAGCCACGTGAACTGTCAGTGTTTCCTATAAAGCAGGTACTTAAATAGCTGCCTTGCTATTCTCACAGGGTTTCTGTGAAAAAATGAGATATTAGATATAGATTTATATTCTATAGCCACTGTCTATTTACAAAAGGTAAGGATATCTTGTATAGAAAGCCTATTTCCTGAAGATTAAAATTATAGGAAGTATGGCAAAATTCCTCTTCATCCTTGAGCATTTCTTTGCAGCTTGCTATTTATAAAATTATTTATTATTTTAATATCTAATGCTCCTTCTACTTAGAAACTACATATTGATATAGCAGCTATTTATATGTGTATAAAGTCAGCATTAATTTTACCTGAATTATTTATCATTAAAAGGTTACTAACTATATATTCTTTTGTACATACACCATATAAAATATGAATATTTTCTACATGAATTAGGTCTGATTTTAAAAACAAACAAGGTTACTAGATATGTATCCTAACCTACTGATCTTACTAGACAGGTTATAAAGTTTAGACAATCCAATGGTGTTCAATCCAGGTTAAAAGAGGGATCATTGAGTTTCTGTCATGAAAACCGCTTACATGGTAATACATTTATTGACTTAATCTCTAATTGCAAAATGGCTGTCCTTCATAACAGTGAATCACAGACTCACTACCTGCCATAATGTAACTGTGCTTCCGTTATGGCAAAATACAAATGTCAACAATTTAGAAATGTGGAAATTGAAAAAAAATTACACTAGCCTTTCACTGAACTGCTACTTAAAAGTTTTTCCTGAAATGCCCTTTGATTTTTTTTTTTTAGCTTGGCAATGTGCATGACATACATAGAGTGTATTTCCTTTTCTGCTTCTTTACTTTTTGTTTTTACATCTGTGTATTTAGAAGCCCCATAGTAATTTATAATTATAATATAACATTTCTAATGTGGACTTTCTACTTCTAGATCAGGTGTTACTTTGTAGCCTTTAAGGTCAATTTCTATAGATGGAAAGTTAGGAAGAAAATGAAAGGAGACTATATAAATAAGAAAATACTTAAACACTTGTCAAACAGTATTTCAGGAGTGATTGTCAGCTAGTTAATGCATTAAAGGATTATTCTTCATGGGTAGTTTCTTAACTTTTTGTTTTTTTCTTTTAATTTGGTTTCACTCCAGAAACAGATTATTTCCACATGAGATGTACATATTTCATCCTTACACTGAATGAAATTATAGTTACCGTTGGGGATGGGTAAACTACTTCCAAGAAAATTAGCTTAAAACTAAACTTGCTTCCAAAAAAACACCAATATAATCTTAAAAATTTCAGAAGAAAAGGTCAATAAACTCAGATAGCAATGCTCATTTTGGAACACATTGTACTGGTTGGGCCAGAGGCAAAGATGGATTCCTCAGTCCAGTGAAAACAGGGGCAAACTTTTCTTTACAATCTATCCATGAAGATAATCTCGCAAGAGGCTCCCTGTAGGGTGGGAAGAGGGAAGGCAGGCACATTCTATTTCACATACAGGAGTTAGACATATACTGATATGCAGGGTCAGACAGTGAGAACTCTGAGGAAGAAAAAAACTAGAATGAAAAGCCAGTACTAGCAATAAACGTGCGAGTCTGAAGGAGATGGCTCCACATGGCTTCACCCTGTGATTGCTCGTTGGGTTTTTAGAACACAGCCAAGCTTGAAATACATATGAATACAGGAGGGGAAAGTTTTTACCTCCATAAATTAACAAACAAGTGCTGGCGAGGATGTGGAGAACAGAACCCTAATACTCTGCTGGTGGCAATGTAGACTGGTGTAGCCACTAGAAAAACAGTTTAGAGTTTCCTCAAAATATTAGAAATGGAACTCCCATTTGACCCCATGATCCTACTTCTAGGAATATATCCAAAGAAACCGAAAACACCAGTCATAAAGAATGTATGCACCCCTCTGTTCCCAGCAGCGCTATTTGCAATAGCTAAGATCTGGAAACAGATTAAGTGCCCATTGGCAGATGAGTAGATTAAAAAAAAGCTAGGTAATTTTTATCTTACTTTTGGGAATATTCACAATGCATGCCACATCTTAAGAAAAGAAATAATTATCAAGATACAAGTAAGAAAAAAAGCTAGGTATATTTACATCATGGAATACGATGCAGCTATAATAAAGAAGGATCTATTACCCTTTGAGATAGCATGGAGGGACTTGGAGATATTATGCTAAGTGAAATAAGACTCTCAGAGAAAGACAAAGATCACAGGATCTCACTTATATATAGAATCTAATGAACACAATAAATTGATGAATACAATAGGACCAGAGGAATGGAAACATGGAACAGACTGGTGAATCTCAGAGGGAAATAGGATGAGATTAACCAAAGAATTTATCTGCTTACTAGAGGCCCCATGCATGAATTTGTGCATGGGTGGGGTCTGGCCAGCCAAGCCCCAATCAAGGTGGATTGGGACCAGGCCTATCAGAAGGAAGAAACAGTAGGAGGTTGGTTGGCCATCCCACCTAGATCAGGGCCCAAGCAGGTCTGGGCCAGCTGGTGGGAGAGGCAATTGGTCAGTTGGACCCACCCACAATTGGGGTGGGAGTGGCTGATTGGGGTTGAGGAGAGTTGTGGGAAGGGGCTGTGGGTGGTTGGCTGGCTGGCCCCACCCCCAATAGTATAGGGGACAATTGAGGATGGAGCTGACTGGGATGAGGAACCATGGGCCAACTGGGGTGATGGGGTTAATCAGGGTGGAGCTGGCCATGAGGAGGGGCTGTGGGCAGTGGGTCGGCTGTCCCTGTCCCCTATTGGGATAGGGGGAGCGATCAGGGGTGGAGCTGGCGGAGGAGGGGGGGTAGAGGCCACAGGAGGTTGGCCACCAGCTCCACGCCCTGATCAGGCAAATTCGCTGGCCACAGTGAGCGTTATAGGACTAGTCATTCAGGGTGTTACAGTGTTCAGGTTGCTGGATTTCTTTATATAGAGATATGCATTGCCCATGGACACAGACAATAGGGTGGTGAAGGACTGGAGTGGGGAGGAGCTGGGTGGAAGGGGGATCATGGGGAGGAAGGGGGCAGCTGTAATATTCTCAATAATGAAGATAATAATAATAAATAAGTGTTGGTTTGCAAAATGCAGCCCTTTTTTCACTTTGAAATATTGCAGATTGTAGGCAGAACATCTATAAAGATTAGGATACAATAAATAGCCTGTTATCATTTTATTGACTACAACATGGAAGGAATGGAATGTGTTCTCCTCACTGCAGAAGAGTGTTATAAGGCACGGCACCAGGATGCTGAAGCTCAGTTTGTCTGCAGTCTGAATTGCAACTAAGTTCACAGTGGCAGATTTGTAGTTCCCTCGAGGCTGACTGCAGGCTTCCAGCTGAGCTGTCAGGGAGGTCTGCAGGTTCATGCCTGATGCGTGGAACCGGGAAGTGCAGTGTAGTGGGCATGGGAAATGAGACCTCAACAAAGCAGGTGTGGACAGGAGTAAGTCATTCCTTAGTTAGCTCCAGTTCTACAGGGAAAAGAAAACTTGGGAACATCCATTATCAAGTCAATAGGTCAGGGACAAGAACTACAATTCAGGAGTCATACTAATGTGACCACATTTATACTTATGTTTGCCTAAAGCCTCAGTCACTTGAAACATATCTCTTTATTTCTAAACAGATATATTTCACAGATTATAAAAGGGAAATATCTAAGAAAGCTTCCAAAGTGATCTTCTATGTGATAAATAGAAATCTTGACATCTCTATCACACGCAACATTTTGAAGAATACACATGTTTAACACAGGTGAATATATTATCTCCAATAAGGCTAATTGAAAATACTTGCATGAATGTATTTGATTCTATAATGATGCTATATTTTATAACAAACAATACCTTAGATTTCAACTCTTTTAACACAATTTATTTCTTGCTCCCATTACTGTCCAAGGAACCTCTCCATGATAGGAAAATGTTTTTTCATGTGATGACTTACTGAATAAGACTCCTGATTTTCCAGAAATCATGGAAAAGACATTCCTGGTTCATACATCCCAAGGTTGGAAATGTTATACCCTCACTCACACACCACTGCTGAGACCTAAACCATCTAGATTTGAAAGACAAGACTCAATGCCTAGCCAGGAAGAAAAATATGAATTTTTGTGGATTACTGACCATCTTTGATACAATTATATAGTGTTGAATTGTATATAACATATTAATGCATATATTATTTTATTTGATTCTTAAAATAAGACTGAAGCATATTTAGAGAGTTAGAAACTTAATAAAGAATAGGGCTAGAATGAAAATTTGTCATATCCACTATAGAGTACTTTCTGTAACAGGTATTTAACCTAATAAAACTTGTGAAATACCTTGATTATTTTTCTTCATGGCATGCCTATCCTTGTCATAAGCTATAATTTTTTAATGTTCAAGATCTACATTTCAAGTGCATATGAATATTTTTGTGTTAATGCTTTCTGTTTAAAAGCTAATGGAATTAAACTAATCAACACTTCCCCAAATCATTATAAAGGGTGCTAATTAGAATAATGGCATTTGTTTAAAAAATGTGTTTCATACAATGACTAAAATAAGAAGAGTGTAGACAGGTGGTTTTAAAAGCATTTGACTGTAGCTCAATCTATGCCTAAATGTAACATATACGATGTATATGTCACTAACTATATACTTTTAAAAAGATTACTGAGTTCTTTTGGTCATATTCTAAGTAGAAACTACCCATGTTCCTGAATTTTATTAAAGCATATCATGTCACTGGTTCAGTGAGAAAATGGGAAAAGTCATATTGTATAAACACCTCAGACTATACTTTCCATTTACCATAGAATTGGAAGTTTATTAAGCTAGATTTGAGACCTAATGCCTGTGAAATCATTTATTTCCCTCTGATAGTGCCTGGCCTTCTCCTCCAGCTATCAGTCAAGACTATTTTTCTGTTAGCATAAACACTTCACAACGACGTTGTCAATTATTCTTAATCTGTCATCTATTATTAGCATCTGCAAGACTTAGAATGCCAGCAGATCACAGTCTTGTCTATCATGTTGCCATGCATATTTCAACAAGTCTTTCCTTATATGAAGAACAATTCTCCTCTATAAATTCTGCATGAGGATATCAAAAAGACTGCAAGAAGTAATGTTATGCCCATCCATGCTATAAAGTCAAATAAACATTTAGACTTCAAAACACTTATCCTGCAAGAGATCCTGCTTGTTACTAAACATTCACTGAATCATTAACTCAGTACAGAATAGTTTAACCACACAGAAACTTATACAGTATACAGTCATCAAAGACACAGAAAACATGGTCAGTAGTTTTGAGAGATTATAATCCAAGGATGAGACTGGAGGCAGTGGGTATCAAATGACCACTCAATCTTCTTTCATGTTTAGAAATGTGTTTACCAGTGGATTTCAGGGTGTTGTATATTTAGGGCTGTGGTGAGATTTTGTAAGAAAGCTCTTTATTCCATAGACCAAGCAGACATTTTCCTCTTGAAAAAACTGTTGCCCAGATACTCAAGATTATCTATCAACCTAAGAAATTCTTTCTACCATTCCTCCATATTCCAATTACATCATTTCCCACATTGCCACATTTCTTTCCTGGCAAGACTGGAAAATAAGATTTATTTAAACTGTTTTGTAAAAGGTGATTGAATTTAATGGGTGCTTATAGTATGCTCACAGTCAGTCACTCATTCTTACAGACAGGACAGCAAATATTCACCCAGCAGGTCTTCTACTATTGGCTGTTAGGTTTTCTTTTTTAAGTATATAGAAATTGTACAGTTTGATGTCCAGGCTCATGTTTTGATGGAGTTAGAGATAGTGTTATTTATAAAAGGCTCTGCTTATGTGTGTAAGAAATGGATCATCAGTTTGGTATCACCCAAGCCTGCTCTGAAGGAATGTATCAGTTTCTATAGCTGCTGTGACAAATTACTGCAGACCTAGTGGCTTTCAAAAGCACAATTCTTTACTTATAATTCAGTAGCTTAGAAATTCCAATGAGTCTCATTGGGCAGAGATGATGGCATTAGCAGGACTGTCCTCCTTTTTGGAGACTTAGGGGAAGCTCCATGTTCTTGCTATTTTCATGTCCTAAAGGCTGTCTATGCACCCTGGATCTTGGCCCCTCCCAGAGTCTTTCTCCGGTGGCAGGGCTATCTCTCCCTTTCCCCTGGGAACAGAGCCTAAGTCTACAAAATAGCACAGGGTCTCATCAGTCAACCCTGTAAAATGGGAGTCAAGATATTATACTTGACCCTTATTACTCAGGAACCCATTCTTATTAGTCCTGCTAACTATGCCAGTGAACCAGGCCACATCTCACAAAGCAGTCCCAATTGAAAGATTGATAAGAATGATGACTTCTACCCCGATTGTTTGGCTCAGTGGATAGAGTGTCGGCCTGTGGACTGAGAGTTTGCAGGTTTGATCCCGGTCAAGGACACATTTCTGGGTTGTGGGCTTAGTCCCCAATAGGGGGCATGCGGGAGGCAGCCAGTCAGTGATTCTCATCATTGATGTTTTGTCTCTCTCTCCCACTCTCTTCCTCTCTGAAATCAATAAAAATGTATTTTTTAAAAAGAATGATGACTTCTAATTTGACTTTCTATAAAGCCAGTAAACAGACAATTCAAAGGATAAAGGATGAGGAAAATATCAGTTAATGCAGTTCTCCAAAGTCTGCCATCATAAGCTTAGTTAACACATCCATCCCTCACATAATTAGTTTGTTTGTTTCTATGTGGTGAGAACACTTAAGATCTACCCTCTCAGCAACTTTCAAGTTTATTAATGTATGGCATGCTCAACTTTTGCTGACAATACTGTATTGCAGTGCAGTTCTGAGAGTTCAGCACAGCTTTTGGGGAACCTCAAATCAAAGTTCCTTAAGACCAGAAGATTTCAGTGTGTTTGGGAATCAGAGAGCTTTAAGTAGTCTTTTCATGCTTATTTCCTCGCTGAGAACCCCTGGTGAGAAGGGTGGGCTCCATGAGAAATCTGGTGAGTTCTTCAACTGCGTAGCTGAAGGTTTCATTCAGTCCTGTCCACCACAATCAAAGATTGGAAAGGTGAGTTCTGATGGCCACCCTGCATCACATATCTCTCAACATTCATATAAGTATTTTTGTATTGGATCCTTGTAAAAAAATTTAAAAGGCTTATTGAATTGTTGAACAAATTATGGCTTGGAGAAGTACCCATTGATAAAATATAGATAGGGTTGAAAGAATACAAAAGTAAGTAGAAATATGATTCATTAAAAATCTTAACTGAACACCTATGAACAGTGAGTCTACTTTTACTAAAAAAAAAAGCACTGGACCCAGACTTAAGTAAATTTTAAAAGAATATTGGGAGATGGAGAAAAAGTCTATCTTAAAGATTTTGTCCTTTTACTGCATATATATCTCCTTAATCAGTTTCTTTAATAATAACCTTGGGATAGACAACATTGTGAGTCCATGGGTCAGATGGTAGGGGGTGAATGTAGTCAAATGGTTGCTAAGGTGGGGAGTACCTAACCTTTACAAGACCTTGGAGATAAGAGTGAGGAGTTTTAAATTGTATTCAAAATTGTATTATATGATTCAGTATAGGCATGGAAACTATCAACTCAAAAAGTTTTTTTGTTTTTTTTCCTTTTTCTTCCTTTCTATTCTTCTCACCTTAGCACCCTCTGGGATTGGTCACAGAAATATCAAAATATCTGGAATCATTCTTCTGGCTGTATGCTTTCGGAGCTGCCACATAAGAAGGAAGAAATCAATAAAGGTGTTGCCTGCAACTTGTAACTGTGCTTGGCCCTTTTTTCAGAGCATTTTGTTCTCTGATAGTCACCAGGGATCTTGGAAATCTGATATTCCAACCACTTCCCATTCAGTCCCAATTACTTATAGATGAATCATTTTATTTTTATTTTTTAAATATATTTTTATTGATTTCAGAGAGGAAGGGAGAGAAGAGAGAAAAACATCAATGATGAGAGAGGAACATTGATTGATTGCCTCCTTCATGCCCCCAACTGGGGATCAAGCCCGCAACCTGGGCATGTGCCCTTGACCAGAATCAATCTGGGACCCTTCAGTGCACAGGCCCTACACCCTTAGCCAAACTAGCTAGAGCAAACCTTTTCATAATTAAAGCTCCCATTTGTTGAATTTATAAATTTACTTAAGTATGAAAAGTTTTTCATAAATTTGTATGTGATTCTCATTTAAAAAATCTATAAATAATGGAACTTTTTTTATAAATGGGTTTCTGGAATTACTATGTAGCAAATATCCTATCTAATTTAAAAGAGTAACATGCAAATTTGACCATACCTTTGCCACACCAACAAGCCATGCCCACAGCCATGACCACCAGACAGTCAGGAGCAAATTATGCAAATAAACCCCAACCAAGATGGCTGCCATCACTGAGAACAGGGGGGAGGCTTGGGTTTCCCCTGCAATAGAGGAAGCCAAGCTTTCTGCCTCCCTAGGCCTCCACTCAATGTTTCAAAGTTTCAATTATAAAAGACACAGAAATGGTGTCAGCCACTGAGCTGGATAGAACACAGGCTTGGGTTTCCCTGGCAATGGAGGAAGCCAAGCTTTCAGTCTGCCATTACTGGCCTAGGCCTTCACTCTAGGCTACAATGTTTCAAACAGAAATGGCTGCCACCATGGAGTGAGAAGGCTTGGCTCTGCTCCAGGCTACAAGGTTTCAATTGTAGACATAAATTAATCCCAGATCCCAAGGTCTCCGCTTGGGTTGCTGGGGAGTGTGGCCAGCCTGAAAACCTCCACAGGCCCCTTGCCCAGGCCTCCACTCGCCCCAAGGGAACCCCCACCCTGATCCAGGTCACCCTTCAGGAAAAACCAGCTGGCCCCCACCCATGCACCAGGCCTCTATCCTATCTAATAAAAGAGTAATTTGCAGATTGACTATCACTCCAACACACAAGAGGGCTACCTCCATGTGGTCAAAGATCCTGCCCCCATTTGGACACAAGATGGCTACCCCAAGATGGCCAGCAGGGGAGAGCCATTGGAGGTTCTAGGCCCTGCAAGAAAGGGCAGTTGGGGGCAATCAAGCCTGCAGGGGAGGGCAGTTAGGGGTGACCAGGCCAGTAGAGGAGGGAAGTTGGGGGCAAACAGACTGGCAGGGGAGCAGTTAAACATCAATTAGGCTGGCAGGGTAGTGGTTAGCGGGTGATCAGGATGGCAGGCAGAAGTGGTCAGGGGCAATCAGGGAGGCAAGCAGGTGAGCAGTTTTGAGCCAGTAGTTCTGGATTGTGAGAGGGATGTCTGACTGCCCGTCTAGGCCTGATCTTACTAGCATCGGGCCTAAATGGGCAATTGGACATACCTCAAGGGGTCCCAGATTGGAGAGGGTGCAGGCTGAGCTAAGGGACATTCCCTGCCTCCCCCCGCCCCACCGTGCATGAATTTAATGCACCGGGCTTCTAGTGTATGATATAAGAGAAATGCTGCATTTCATACTGTTAATTTACAGATTTGCAAGTTTTGATGCTTAAAATAAGTTGAATATATTTTCAACTTCATTCTAAGATATTCATTAGTTACTTTATTATTTTTTATCATCTTCCCCCCAAAATACTGTTATTTAATTTGGGATTTTCTAAGGACTACAATAAATAATTTCCTCTTTTCAATTGGCATGTAAACAAAACTGACACCATCTCCCAGAAGTACATATGCAACAATTTATCATTTATATTTGATTTGTGGTCCTTTGTCACAACTATATTCTATGTAATAGTATTCATAGGCAAGCCAATTTTCTTTAATTATCCATAAGTTATTTTGTGAGACACTAATAGAATATTCTACTGAAATTAAAATATATTGAAATTTCTTCATGCTTTCATTATCTAATTTAGTCAAAGTAGAAATAAAACAGTGTTGGCATGATTTTCTCTCTGAAGACCTGTAATACTGATATCCTCTACTTATTTTCTGAAGTTTTATATGCTGAGATTTTTATCACAACCCAAAATAACTGACATTAGAAACAGCTTTGTGTAAAATGACTAAATTGTTCTTTTCTCTTTGTGGACTTGGTGGCCCAGCAAAAAGTACCTTCACCACTTCCAAAGTGTTTCTCAAGACTGTTGTGATTATTATTTTCTTAGTTTAATTTTTCTCAACTCTTGCTTGGGATACTACACTAGCCTTAAGGTCTCTCTTCCCCAGCTTAGCTTTTCCAACTGAATGCAACTACATCAATATATTACTACTAGAGGCCCAGTGCATGGATTCATGCACCAGTGGGGTCCCTTGGCCTGGCCTACTCCCTTGCACAATCTGAGATCCTCTGGGGGATGTTGAAGAGCTGGTTTCAGCCCAATACCCACAGACCAGGCGAAGGGACCCTACCAGTGCACGAAACCATGCACCAGGCCTCTAGTATGCATATAAGATCTTTGGTTAATCTCTTCCTGCCCTTCCCCTCCCCTTTTCCCTCTTATCCAAAGATTCATCAGTCTGTTCCATGTTTCCATTGCTGTAGTTTCCTCTCCTGCATTGAGCATCTGCTCCCTGGTGGTCAGTGTGCATCATAGCTACCAGTCAAATGGTCACTTAGGCTTTTATTTATATAGATAACCAAGTAAATTTTATCTTGTCATTTTTTTTCATGAAAACCTGAACTGGTTTGTTAAAGCCAGTAGGAGAATCTCACTTTTTAGTGTGGAATTCAAAGCACTTCACAATCTTAAATCAATCTACTTTTCTTATCTATCCCTGGCACTTTCTGAAATACATTCTGTATTCCACCTATACCACGAGGGTCACTGTTCCTCACCTGACGGAAACACTTTTCTTGTCCATTTTCTTCTGTTGAAAATATTTTTTTTTTCCGTATGATAACAACCTATGCTAAACCCACAATGTACATCAAACATTAAATTGTTTCTGAAGTCAATCATCAATCATCCCAGAATGGCTGGTACCTCCTTTAATTATTCTCTGTAGTGCACAAAACAGCCTTAATCATATTGTTATCACTTTGATTATGCTATTCCTTTCACTGATAAGGTCTACTACTAGACTGTGAATAATATGAGTAAAGAGGAATTTCATCCACATCACCAAGGTTGCTTTCAGATGAAGGAAAACTGAAAACATTCCTATTGATGAAATAGGATTATGACCCTTCATGATTTAATCTCCCATCAGCTCTCTAACCACCTCTCCCTCTCTCATTGAGCTCAGGTCACACCTGGAGTTTTCTTACACAGGGTCTCTCCTAAGGGCTTTTTTGTTGCTGTTTCCTATGCCTCGAACATTCATTCTTTACACTGTAAAATGACTACCCTCTCACTTCCTTTAGGACTATAATTAGATATCATTTTAATAGTGAGATTTGCAGCAGCTGTGAGTGGGACAGAGGATGCCTGACTAACACATGAAGTACTACCTGGTTATTAGGTGGCTAATCAATATTTACCTTTGTGCTTGGAAATTACAATTAGAAATACAGAGAAAGTCTGGAAGTTCAGAATCCATAAAAATATGAGTCATAAGTAAATAAAAGGTTTAAATAGAAGAAATGCATTAAACTACAGCTGTGGGTGTACTAGAATTACCTTGCATCCACATTTCCTAATTCTCCATACAACCTAGTGACAGAGTTATACACTGATTTGTTAAATGTCTATAAAGGGTACACACTAGATCTTAGTAATCTAAGTATGCCACAATTGCATTCAAACCAAAGGGCTTACATGACAGAGAATTCATTTCCCCCTAAAGTCATATTCATACATGCTACTAAATATTCAAGTTTGTCCTACTAATCCTATATATATATATATATATATATATATATATATATATATATATATATATATATATATAATGACTGGCTGCTCTGATGCGCACTGGGGCCTACCAACCAGCCTCATCAGAGGTGGAGTAGGCCTGCAAACCTCCTGCAGCCCCTCCCCAGGGGGCAGCCAGCCTGCTTCACCCCTCTCCCCATGCCAGCTGGCCCTTGTCAGGAGCGGCACTGGAAGTCAACTTTCCTTGGCCCCTCTGTCCCCTGCCTGCATGGCTGTATGCCACCCATGCATGAATTTGTGCACTGGGCTTCTAGTATAATAAAAGCCTAATATGCTAAGTGTCTGACCATTCTACCATTCAACTAGTTGCTATGATGCACATTGACCACCAGGGAGGCAGATGCTCTGAATGGTAGGTTAGCTTGCTGCTGTGGGCAAGATGGGCTGGACACACCCTGGACAAATCCATGCACCAGGCCAGTTTTGGCCTGATACCCACAGACTAGGCTAAGGGACCCCACCGGTGCACCAATCTAGTTACTATATTAGACTTAGAACAAGTTGAACAATATGAATAACATCAGTGCTACCCTGTTTCCCCAAAAGTAAGACATCCCCCGAAAATAAGACCTACTCGCTGTAATATAAGGCATTCCCCCCAAAATAAGATCTAGCGCATCTTTGGTAGCAAAAATTAATATAAGACACTGTCTTATTTTCAGGAAAACAGGGTATTATTTTTGCTTTACTCTCCTCTGACTCACTTTGCAGATGTCACTCCTCTGCTTTATTTAGGAGATTAGAAAAGAGAAGCAAATGTACTGTTTGTAATCAAAACTCATCTAGAGAGTAAACAGTTCCAGCTGTGTTTTTAAACCGTACTGAATTATACTGGCTTTATTTGCTTTAGGGTTGCAAAGTCTTTGATGGGAAAAAAACAAAAACAAAAAAACCACAAACCAATGTATCCATTTACATCTTACCACTCTTTTGAAATACTGAGGATATTGAAAAGAAAGATTGTGATACTTACTGATGCTAGCCATCCAAATCTTCATATATTTCACTTCCAATTTATTCCTTTAAATGAAAAGGAAGAAAATATATCCTATATATTTATAATGTGAGTCACTAAAGGTTGGGAATAATATAATTTTAACCTCCAAAAAAGGCTTAGAAAAATATTTAATATAGATATTTGTCATTCTTTTGTCTATAAATTCACTCAATATACTACAAGGACTAAATTAGAGCCACATAAATAGAATGCCACATAAAACAAAGTACCTATCTTCACAGAGTTTATGTTCAAGTGGAAGATGTAGATAATAACTATAGATTAAAAAACCTAACATATTGTTTATTATTTTTTATTTATCTTTATTGTTTAAAGTATTACAGATGCCTCCATTTTTTTGCTAAGCAAAGCAAGCCATTCAGAGAAAGACAAATATCATATGATCTCACTTTTATGTGGAAACTAATTGATAACCAAACTGTGAGCCAATGTTCTTCCTGGGATTGTGTCTCAGGAACTTGAGGAATAAAAATCTCAGATCAGAAGATTTAAACAAAAGTATGGAAATTTATTATAAGCACATATAAACTCCCCCCCCCCACCACAGGAAGGGGTCCCAATGATGGGTTGCCACAAGGCTCACTAATCTAGGGATTTTATATTTACCCAAAGCCTGTTCTTTGTCTATCTGTGTCACTTTCTGATTGGTTTCCTCTATCTTCTTTGTCTAGTAACAATTTTAAAATCCACCTGATGCTATCCCTCCTCTTTTCCTCTTCCTCCCCTATCTCTTGGAACCTTTACCGTGTGCAAGATAAGCATTCTTGTCTTGTGGCATTCTGTTTTTCTGCAAGATCAGCATTCCTGTGGTTTTGTTATAGACACCTCTCACTAATACCAGGACAGCCCGCTGCACCAGTGGGAGAGGGCTGTCCCCAATCTTGATCCTTGTCATTTCATATAAATGAATTGATATGAGAGACCCCGACTGCCTTGTGAAAAGCCAATTTATTAAAACAATTAAAACATGCATCTTTTTTGAAAAAGCAAAAGCAAAACAAGCAGACTTCTACATCTGGCTCATGAAGTGCAGACAGGTTCTCAGCTAATCTGAAGAGCAAGTTGGGTAGGGGTCTGAGGCATCATACACCCTCCTGTCTACTTCAAAATCTGCTGACTATTTTGGTACAGATTAATTCTCAAGATCTCTCTTTTACTTTGTTGTGGCTTTTCCATAATTCATGAAAAGCACCTTGCAACTTTATCTTGCCAAGCCTTAATACTGTTGGATTCTCTGCCTAAGAAGTAAAATGACCTTTTTTTTTTTTCTTTCCCCTTTCCTCTTCCCTTTCTGTATTATCTCATTAGGGAGGTTTTTTAACCATTTTTTGCTCTGGGTCCTTGGCTAGGGAAGATAATGGTTTGTTAGTTACAAGCTGGCTGCAAATTGCCTGCAGTATCTGGCCTTGTTTTAACTTTCCTGTCTCAGTTTCCCTATTTCTCCTACCCTGGAATCCTGTAACAACTTTATATTTCCTCCTTCTTTCACCCCTTAACTAATCCTGTTCCTAACTCCTTTCATAATGAACAAAATAAACTGACAAACAAAATATCAGTTATTATTTTGAAGAGGAAAAATTAAGGTGCTAAAATAAAAATAGGTCTTTATGAAGAAGTGATATTTAAGCTGAGATGTGGATGGAGGGCACATCTATTTAAGGAACATAAGTAACAATTTTATATGTTATTATCTAATTTTTAAAAATGCATTCAAAATGTTACATCCAAATAGGAGGATGACTAAGAGGATGACGAATCAGAGAGAGACAGAGACAGAGAGAGGCACCCCAATAGTGAGATCTTTTTTATATGATCATTTACTTCTAAAAGGATAGGTTCAGAAGCTTGGTATATGTAGATAACATTAAAAACTTGACATAGATCAAATGTAATTTCATTCATGAACTTTTACATAATAGTATTGAATATAAATGCTTTCTCTTTTTTAAATCCTGCAATTATTTTTTAAAATCTCTCTTATTAAATAGGCCATAACAATCTAGAGGGCAATATTTTTCTTTATTACTTACTACAGGAATTTTAATAAGCTGAGTACAGTATTTACATGGAGTAGAAATGAACTAAATATTTTTTTAGAAATATGAATAAATGAATTAAGAGAAATTTCAGAAGATATTATCTCCAGTATTGGCCTCATCTTCATCATTTGTTTTCTTATTGCTAGTTATTAAATTTAACCAATAAAGTCTTTTGACACTTCACAAATTATATCAATAGTTAGATGTTATACTAATATAACAAACTGAAGTCTCAGTGATTTAACCCTTAAATCTCAGTGGCATAATGAGCAAGCTGTATATAACTCATGGTAAGCCTTCTGGGAATATTCAGATTCAATTATCCGTATTTCAGCAAATCAGCAATTAGCCTGAGGGAGGCTACACCATCCACTTGTCATTTCCAACCAGTGTGCCACAAGAATGTTTAAAACATGTAATACCTGACTATTGAGTCAGGGGCACTGTCCTCCTTTTTCCTTACATTGTCAAATTAAAAAATGACAACAGGCAATAAAACAATAGCTGTCTGGTGTGAATGAATCAAAATTAAAGCTATTTTTTTGGTCAAATCAGCAAAACAAAAATCTTATGTGCCACAGGACTCTAGTAATTAGTTTATGTATGCCAGGAGATGAAAAATGCTAAAACCACTGAGATACCCCATCTGAGCATTATAATCTTCTAGATCTGCTTATCAGGAAAATTTACATGTTAAAAAAAGGCATATGCCAAACCTGCTTCCATGTCAAGAAACATAGCAAATGATATGGCTACGGTTAAGTACAAAGCAGTCTATAACTAGAAAAGAAGGTCGGCAAATTAAATGTGTAACACAATAATTTGTGTCTTCTGCCAAAAAAAGAGAGAGATAATCCTGGACCCATTTTACAGAATAAGATAACAACTGTAAATAGCAATTAAATATGTTAATGTGTATAACCATAAATCCTATCTAATTGGTTCTAGTTGGTTGCCCAATGATTAATTTTTTGTTGTAGCATGTTGAGTGAAAAATAAGCTAGTCATATAATTTTATTTTCTGAAATATAGATGAGATACATATTAGGAATGATTTGGGCACTGTAAACAATATATAGAGATGAGAGGATATTTAATTTGTAGTTTATAGAATATTACTGAAAATAAAAATCCAAACTCAAAAGATGACTTTAAAAGATTATTTAATCTGGCCCTTATTAAAGGGCCACATATATGTTCTCTTTTTTTTCCTTTAAAATACACTTTCTAGCCCAGCTGGTGTGCCTCAGTGGCTGTGAACTAGGAGCCAGGATTCAATTCCAGGTCATGGCACTTGCTGGGGTTTATAGGCTGGATCCCCAGTCGGGGGCATGCAGGAGGCAGCTGGTCAATGATTCTCATTGTTGATACTTCTCTCTCTCCCTTCTTCTCTCTGAAATCAATAAAAACACATTGAAATATATATATATATATATATATATATATATAAAATAGATTTTTCTAGCCATAGCAAATTACTTGTAATTAACAGAATCTATAATTTTCTTCTCCAGATAACGCCTTCATAATTTTTCCCATACTATTTTATTTTCCTGCAACAATGCTAGTGTAATTCTTTATGTGGGTGACTCTTATTAATTCTTAGTCATACATGCAGGTAGTTTTCACTAACCTCGAATGCTTATTTAACTAGTTCTATTTGTTTCATACATTTATGAGTTTCCTTTGTATAGCTTTTCCCTACTATAGTATTTGATATCTATTTTAAATATGTTGACTTCAACAGACTGTTGACTCTTTGAGAATTAAGACAGTTCTTAACTACCATTTTTATACTCTGCTTCAACCACAACTTAGGATCTAAAAGCAAATTAATGTGATATATATAATTGAGGTATCTGGCAAAATCTCTCAAATAGGTCCCAAATGGCTTGAGCAAGTAAAAGAGAGTGGTCTAGATTTTTATTGTGGTATAGAGGTTGGGGGCAAGTTGAGGGTTAATGCAGGAAGGGGCTTGAATGATTTGAATATCCCACTTATAGGCAGGGGCTTCTTATCATCTTGGTCAGATGTGGGACATAGTGGGAAGAGGTGGAGTGTGGCTTAAAGCTGTCAGCAGTCAGACATCAAGCACTGGAGTCAATTAATCAAACAAGGAGTGACTGTAAAATGTTAGGAATACAGACTAGAAAATTGAATTTTCTACTTGCCACCGAATACAGAAGCCATTAAGTTGAAAAATCACTTTTCCTTTATCATTCCATAATAACAAGATTTTCTTTTTGAGTTTGACTTATGAGGCTAACACATAATTTAGTAGATTAGTAATTTTAGTTTTTTTTGGGTTAATATGATTTAAAAGAACTCAATGAAATATAATTATGCAAGAACTACATTACTTCAATAACTATATTTAGCCTGCCAGTTATTTCCAGTATAGTTTTACTAGTCTATGGATAAAGTTAGCATTTATAAAGAATAAACATAATTTAGAATCAATTATCACATTGTGTACAGATGAGTTATTTTTGTTGTCTATTATTCCTACTAAGATAATAGTGATAAAAATCTATTCATCAAAGCACAAACTATAAATTTTGTTTTCATTTTAATTAAAAGGGCTAATGATCTTTCAGATGAGTAACTCTTTATGTAAGAATCTATACTTTATTTTTGGTCATTAATATTTAAAAAATAACTATAGGTATTTTAGATGTGTGTTTATGAATTTGTAGGTTCTTTTATAACATTATGTGACAATATTTGCATTTTAAAGTTGTAAGAAAAATTTGTTATCAACAATGTTTCAAGAAATTAAAAGATTCTTTAGTATAAATACAAGGTAGTCTTACAAAATTAATATTTTTGGAAGGAAGTGATAAAATCTTTCCTCATTCCTTCTATCATTGCTAATAAATTGGGATTTCAAAAATCTTAGAGTCTTGAGTAATTTTAGTTTCAGTAACTCTAATAAAATGAATCAATAATAACTTAGTAATTAATAAAATAATCAACTGAGATTAAGAGAGCTTCTATCTTCCTGGAAAACTATCTCAGGTGTATGCCTAATTTTCTTAATAGATATGTAATAACATTTCTATTTTGTGAATAATTTGCTCTAATATAATTTTACCAGGAAAGAAAAATACTACAACAAAACAAGAAGATTAAAAGACGAACAACCTAATAGAAACTTTTTAGAATTGCCACAAATCACGATGGAAACTATTATGATGAGAGTATCTTCAATCATTCTGTATTTTAATAGACTTCAATAAAAAGTATCAATCTCCTTCTAAATACTTAGTGATACTTTTCTTCTTTACATGAAAATTTTCATGCATGTGAAATCCAGCACCCTTTTTCTGTGAAAATCTATCTATATGTACTCCACATCGCTCTTCAGTTTCCCTGCAGTTCACCTGTAAGACGATGCTTCCTTAACATCAAGACCACTCTGGCTGGTCACCTAGCCCCACCCACCTGTTCCTGGGACCACATCTGGCTGTTCACCTAGCCCTCCTTCACTTGACCAATTGGGCCGGATTCCTGGCTCCTCCACCTGATGTGAGACACCACCTCTTGGTTCACCTGACCACTGAGTCACACTGACCAGGCTGCTTTGCTCCTCACGCAGATGAGTGGACTGCCCAATCTCTGGAAGTTGGCTAACTGGCCTCACAACCACAGCCCCAGATCACCTTCTGCTCACATGCTGCTTCCAACCCAGTGGGAAGGGAGGCAAGAAGGGAGAAACCAGCACTTTCCTTCAAGACAGCCATGGGGGTCCATGAGCCTAGGGACCCCACATGGTCCTCACCATAGGAGCATCTCACACTAGAGTGTCCTGAGATCCTGCTAGCCCTGCCTGTGAGCTTTGAAATGTGGGAGAGAGCTGTGTTAAGCCCCTGAAAATCCTTTCCATCCTGGGAGCACTGTCCTGCCCCCTCCAGTGTCACTTACTAGTCACTGGACCATGAGTGCCAACTTTCTGCCTCAGTCATAGCAAACACCCCTCCTTGAGGACAGGAAACTTCTTGAGGCCATCCATAGTCTGGACCACAGGGAAGTGGGGAGCTTGCGCCCTCTTGTGACACTCCTCCACATGCAAGAGACTCCACCGCCTTATTCACATGACCACTTCTGCCTGTTCACTTGGCCGCACCATTTGTTCACTTGAAAACTTCCTGATGTTACCCTGAACTTCGTTTTCTTGACAATTTCCAGCTTTTCTCCTGGTTATTGTGGACTTGACTACTTCCAGCTGGTCACCTGGCACCACCCCTTTGTTCATGTGAACACTTTTGGCTATTAACGTGGCTCACATTCACTTGACCACTTCCAGCTAGTCACCTGAGTCATCACCCTAGTTCCCGAGACCCCGACCCCTTGTTCACCTGACCACTGAGCCACACTGGCGAGGCTGCTGTGCTCCTCACGCAGAGGGGTGGACTGCCCAATCTCTAGAAATTGACTTAAGTGCCTAACACCCTCATCTCCAGATCACCTAATACAGTCTGCCTCATACCTAGCTGGATGGGTGGCAAATAGGGGGAGGCCAGCCCCCTCCCCCCTTTAAGCCAGCCATGGGGCCAATGAGCCTAGGAACCCTGCATGATCCCCATCTTGGGGGTATTTCACAATAGACTGTCCTGAGACCTAGACAGTCCTGCTTGTGGGCTTTGAAATCAGGGTAAGAGCTGTGTCAAACCCCTGAAATCCCATTCCATCTTTGGAGCACTGTCCTGCCCCCTTCAGCATCACTTACTAGTAGTGGGGCCCTGAGGGCCAGCTTTCTGCCTCAGTCACAGAGAATGCCCTTCTGGAGTATAGAGACGTTCTTGATGCCATCCAGAGTCTGGAGCACAGGAAAGTGGGACACTCACATCCTCTTGTGACCCTCCTCTGCATTCACATGGCCACATCGCCTTATCCCCTTGACCACCTCATGTTGGTCACCTGGCCCTTGTTAACTTGACCACTTTCGGCTGTTAACCTGGCCCACATTCACTTGGCCACTTCCAGCTGGTTCCCTGGTCCATCACTCTAGTTCCTGGGACTCCCAACCCTTGTTCACCTGACCACTGAGCCACACTAGCTAAGCTTCTTTGCTCCTCAAGCAGAGGTCTGGACTGCCCAATCTCTGGAAGTGGGCTTAAGTGTCTAACTCCCTCAACCACAGGCCATTTTCTGCTCACAGGCTGTCTCCTACCCAGAGGGGAGGAAGGCAAGAAGTGGGACACTAGGCCACCCATTAAGAAAGCCATGGGGGCAATAAGCCAAGGGACTGCTCATGGTTCTCTCCAAGGGGGCATCTCACACAGGAATGTCCTTCAACCCTGACAACCCTGCCTGTGGGCTTTGAAATCAGGGAAGGAGCTGTGGTAAGCACCTGAAAATCCCTTCCATCCTGAGAGAACTGTCCTGTCCCCTCCAGTGTCACTTACTGGTAGCCAAGCCTGAGGGCCAGCTGTCAGCCTCATTCACAGGGATCACCCTTCCTTGAGTACAGGGACCTTCCTTGAATCTGGACCACAGGAAGGTGGGGTGTTTGCATCCAATTGTGACCCTCCTCTACATTCAAGTGGCCTCACTACCTTATCCCCTTGACCACTTCTGGCTTCTCACCTGGCCCCACCACATTGTTCCTGGGACCACTTCCTGCTGTTCACCTGACCCTTGTTGACTTGACCATTTCCAGCTGCTTACCTGGGTCTTCCCCCTGATTTCCGAGACCCTGCCCCTTTGTTCACCTGACCACTGAGACACATTGGCCAGGCTGCTTTGCTCCTCATGCAGAGGGATGGAATGTCCAATCTCTGGAAGTTTGCTCAAGTGCCTAATACCCAGAAGCCCAGGTTAACTTGTGCTCACAGGCTGCTTCTTATCCCGTTTTCCCGAAAGTAAGACATCCCCCGAAAATAAGACCTACTTACAGTTTTGCATCTTGCTGTAATATAAGGCATCCCCTGAAAATAAGACCTCCCCGATAATACTTTTATTCTTGAAACCAAAAAAGCCCAGGCCACACAAACAGTTATAAAGAAGTGGGTCGATTTAATGCTGCCACTTGTTATGTGAAGGAGCCAAAGAGGTCTGCTAGTCTGGAATGCAGCTAGCACTCAGCATAATAAAGACATGAAGAAATTTCTTCACTAAAGAAAAATAGATCAAATAATGATTCCCGCAAGAATGAGGGCCTATCTACAGACTCTTGATATTGCAATAAACAAGACATTCAAAGACAATTTGTGCATGGAAATTAATGACTACATTGAAAATAGAATGGGGAGAAATCAGCGTGGAAACTTTGTGAAACCTAAACTGCAAGAGATTGTCACTTGGGTGAAGAATTCATGGGAGAAAATCACTGACAGTTGCATTGCAAATGCACTATGAACAGGCTACCTTGACAAGAAGTACTCATTTAAGGACAGTGAGAGATTTGGTCCACTGATTATGAAAGAAATGGAGTCACAAGAAATTTACCAGGAAATTCAGTGTTTGGATTGTTATGATGATGTTGCAGAAGATGATGACATGACTGTCATTGAATAAATCTTATTTTGTGTTCATATTGATAAAGATCAGTATCCGTAAATGTACCATAGATTGTTGTACATGGAAATAACGGTAGTGACAAGAAATTCTTGATACCATAGGATTCACAGTTTGTCTGGTTATGCTGGTTTGTGATGACAACTTCTACCGTACGGTATGCAGGTAATAAATTTCCTTTTTTTGTTGTTCAATAAATGTACCGTATTCATCTTCATGGAAAAATAAGACATCCCCTAAAAATAAGACCTAGTGCATCTTTGGGAGCAAACATTAATATAAGACACTGTCTTATTTTCAGGGAAACAGGGTACATAGTGGGGAGGGCAATAAGAAGGGGGACTCCAGCCCACCCTTTTAGAAAGCCATGGGGGTCCATGATCCTAGAGACCCCACATGGTCCTCACCATGGAGACATCTCACACTGGAGTGTCCTGCGACCCTGATAGCCCTGCCTCATGAGGTATGTGCTGCATTTTTTTTTTTGGTTGTTAATTTACATGAAACTGAGGATTGAACTTTAAAGTATTTTCTTAATAGTGCACACCCATTAAGTGGAAGAGGTGTTACCAAATCTCTGTCTTTGCTTAATCCTCTGTTGGATTGTGAATTCCTTTCACTTTTCAGTTTTAAAAATTAAATAAATAAATGAATTATCTTCTGAGGGAAAGCCATGTTTGCCAACTTTATAGGGAGACCAACTATTGCCAAGTGTTTCAAATGTAAGAACTGTAAGGACATATTCTCATTTAAAACATTGCCAATTAGATACCAGCTTGGCGACCATAGTAATTGAGCGTTCTAGTGTATGCAACTTAACTGTGGTCACAGAACAACAAAATAGCAAACCTGAATTCAAAAATTAATCAACTGGTTGCAGATAATGTGCTCCTTCTATCATACTATTACCAGAGTCGCAATGCATAAAATTTGTGCCTGAGGGGTTAGGGGGTTAGGGGTGGAGGTGGGGGGCAGTGCCCTTCAGCCCAACCTACACCCTCTCTAATCTGGGTCTCTTCAAGGGATGTCCGAAAATCTGTTTAGGTCCGATGCTGGTGGGATCAGGCCTAAATGGGCAATCGGACATCCCTCTCACAACCCAGGACTGCTGGCTACCAACTGCTCACCTGCCTGCCTGCCTTTCTGATTGCCCCTAAATGGTTCTGCCTGCCAGCCTGAACACCCCCTAACCATTCCCCTGCCAGCCTCATTGATGTTTAACTGCTCCCCTGCCAGCCTGTTTGCCCCCAACTTCCCTGCTCTGCCAGCCTGGTCACCACTAACTGCCCTCCCCTGCAGGCTTGATTGCCCACAACTGCCCTTTGTTGAAGGCCTGGTCCTTCCCAACTGCACTCCCCTGCTGGCTATCTTTTGATAGCCATCTTGTGTCCACATGAGGGCAGGATCTTTGACCATATGGGGGCAGCTGTCCTGTGTGTTGGAGTGATGTTCAATCTGCATATTACTCTTTTATTAGATAAGATGGAGGCCTGGTGCATGGGCGGGGGCTGGCTGATTTGCCCTGAAGGGTGTCTCATCAGCGTGTGGTTCCCTTTGGGTGTGGGGCAGCCTGGGTGAGGGGCCTGTGGCGGTTTGTAGGCCAGCCACACACGCCGGTGACCCATGCAGAGACCTTGGTATCTGGGATTTATTTATCTTCTACAACTGAAACTTTGTAGCCTAGAGCAGAGCCAAGGCTTCTGCTTCCTCCATGGCAGCAGCCATTTCTGTTGGAATTAATTTATCTTCTATAATTGAAACTTTGTAACCTGGAGTGGAGGTCTAGGCTGGCCAGGGCTGCAGAAGCTTGGCTTCCCCCATCGCCGGGGGCAAACCTAGCCTCCTGCTCTCTCCAGCTCCATGGCTGCTGCCATTTTTGTTGGGTTTTATTTATCTTCTATCATTAAAACTTTGTAGCATTGAGTGGAGGCCTAGGCCTGCAAGAACAGGCGGAAAGACTGGCTTCCTCCATTGCCAGGAAACCCAAGCCTCCCTCCTGCTCTCCATGGCCGCAGCCATCTTTGTTGGGTTTATTTGCATATTTGCTCCTGATTGCCTGGTGGGCAATCCTTGTGGGCATGGCTTGTGGGTGTAGCGGAGGTATGGTCAGTTTGCATATTACTCTTTTATTAGATAGGATTCTTCCAAATCTAGGTCAATTAGTTTTAAAAAATAAACTGCAATTAACTTTTATGTAAAACAAATAGTTAATCTTTCTCTTATCACAAAGATATTTCTAGATATCTCTCACATATTTAGTTTTAACTAACTGCCTTTCAACTATTTAAAAAAAATTTCTCTGACAATTTGATTATCTTCATGAATACACTGAAATATTTAAATATAATTGATATAAAGAGAGTTTATTTTCATCATAAAATGTTTTCAACAAATATTACACAACCTGAGGTACCATGATGGATATACTATTTTTTCCCCACTTCTTCAAAATATCTTAGTGAGTTTAGTATTTGCCAAATAGTTGGCCTTAGAGTTGCAATCATTAGGCAGACTTTTACTGTTTTGTGCAGGGAGACAAGTGGTATTGAAGTGTCAAAAGGTATAGAATAGAATGACATAATCACAATCAAGGAAAGTATCTGGCCAGGCCAGTGTGTCTCAGTGGTTGAGTGTCAACCTATGAACCAAGAGATCACAGTTCGATTCCAGGTCAGGACACCTGCCCAGGATTGCTGGCTTGATCACTAGTGGAGGGCATGCAGGAGGCAACCAATCAATGATAAATTATTCCCTCTCATCATTAATATTTCTATATATCTCTCCTCTCCCTTCCCCATTAAAAAAAAGAAGAAGAAGTTACTCATATTGGGGTCAGTGGGTTGGGAGTTACTGGGATAGCAGAACTGCTATTACAAGAAGACAGATTGATAAATGGATATCAAAGCTAGAATGTACTTTTCATGAAAATAGAAAGGGTGCATTATTCCTAAATGAAAGCACTGAAGTGTTTCTTTTTATCAACGTATCAGCCCTTTCCCCCATTGTCTATTTAAGTAGAACAGATTAATGATAAACTTGTATAGTAATTAGATAAGGACACTTTATTGGATGGTGGTAGTGGGATAATCAGAACCTATTTCTCAGAATTATTAAACTTGATGTTTAAGTATCATTGGCTCATTTACAAATGCTTAAAAATTAATATTAAAAGAAAATTAAATGTGTTTTGAATCCACAGTTTTACTCTCTCGATACTCTCGGAATGTCACTGTATTTTTATAAAATTACTTTTAAGGCATGATTTCACTTTCTCCCCATTCTGAAAACTATATGTGAAGAAAGGAGAATAATTGTTGCCCTTTATAGTTAACTGCTAATATTTTTTACATTTTATTTAAAGTTACTGTTTCTTTTTGGAAGATTATTTGGGTATTTGTAATTTATCAGTTTTCTTTGACAAAATTTGCAGGGTTTAGGTTTTTTGTTTTTAATCCTCACCTGAGGATATTTTTTCCATTGATTTTTATAGAGAGTGAAGTAGAGAGGAAAAGATAGAAATACCTGCATGAGAGAAACACATTGATTGGTTGCCTCCTGCATGAGCCCTGCCCAGGGCCCAGCCCAGGCAGGAGCCTGCAACCAAGGTATTTGCCCTTGACCAGAATCAAACCCAGGATCTTTAGATCTGCAGTCCAATGCTCTATCCACTGAACCAGCTAGGTCAGAATGTGCAATTTTTACACATTTGTGGCCTTAACATTTACAATGAAAAGAGTATACTGCTAAGATGATCAGTCTCTGGAAATGTGTAATTATTAGCATTATTTTATGAGAAAATAACAATTAAAATTAATTAATGCTAATATTAACAGAGTTGTATATTTTAGAACAGCAATTTTAACTAAAATAACCATAGTTAAAATTTCTATAGTTGTGATACTTTCTATATGTGTATGTGTTCAAAGGCTATACATATTGGGTGGGGATAAGGAAGATTTGAATTTTGTTAGACTAAAAAATATTTCCTTACATTAGTAGAAAAGTCTCCCTGGCTTACCATTTATCTTGTTTTAATTGAACTAAAATCAAATACTTTTATTTCCATAGTAGTTTTGTCCTGACTCTTGCAAACATACCCATCAGCAAGCTCTAATTAGCCTGTTACCCTTTATTAGCCAAGAGCCTAACTGTCTTCTATGCACTTTACTTGGACAATATTCATTGCTATTTTCTCACCTGGTTATTTAGAGCATTCTGCAATTCAGCCAGTCTTATTTAATAAAGTGGCCACGAACTTTTCATTGCTATATCTTGAGTAAAAATATTTAACTATTACACACACACACACACACACACACACAATCCAAGTAAATGTATAATACCAGATAAATAAATATATTTAATAAAAATATATATTCAAAACAGATTACTTAAATTAGAAGTGAACATCTAAGCAGAAAAATGAATTATTTAAAATATTTTTTTACATTTTGAAATTTTTAATGTGTAACATAAAAATAGTCACTAAAATGAAAATTTTGATCAACTTCAATATATAGTTTTTCAATTTGTTTTATTTTATTGCAGAATAACATATTAGGCAAAGTCTTAAGAGTAAAATGAAACTAGCATATGGCTTAGAGTTTCTTGGCTTCTCTCATCCATTTCTCACAATGCTAGCTAAACCAAGCAGTTTAAGAAGATAAAAAAATCATTCACAAATTTTGGCAGGTATTCAACCTGCATATTTCAGAGCTGTCAAGGTTGAATGTCTCAATCAATTTTAACATTTTCTTTCATATTCTAGCTTCTATAAATAATATCATTTCATATGTATCATTTTAGGCCCACAGGCTTATTTCTCCCCCTAATATAAAGAAAAGTTATATCTCTTAGCATCTCTTCTCTATTCTTAGTTTGAAAAAAAAAGTGATATAATAAATGAGCTACCTGATGTTGAATTGTTATATTAAAAAGAAATATATAGGTAAGTGATACATTAAAAACAGCAGTTATTTATCAATTGTAAAGATAAAATGTTTTAAGAACTTACAATAAAGTCTACAACAGTAGCATGTCTGTTATTTGAAAGAAATGCTTTCTAAAGATCATCAATGATTTCTCCATGTGTAAAAATACTCAATAATAAATACTGAAAAGCCTACATTGCTATTTTTAATACCAACTATGCAGTTTTGGAAGTTACTATTATCATATTCTCAAGCTCAGACATCCTTTACTCAGCCATATCCAGTCTCCTATTTTTATCTCTGACATTTCTTTCTTAAAGTGTCCATCTATTTGCTTACAGTATTTCATGTTCTTTTACAACTGTCTATTTCTCCCATTTGAGCTCTGTGATGTTTAATTTTAAAATTAACTGGTTGGGAATGCCCAGTTAACTGATCAAACATTGGGGATGTCTGTGAGAATGTTGTGGGAAAATATTAGCATTAGAATGGTAGACTGTCTTTTCATCCTCTCGAATGCATGTGGTCATCATCCAATGAGCTGAGGCCTTCAATAGAACAACAAGGTAGAGGAAGAGAGAGTTTACATTTTGGTTGAGCTGGAACATCCATCTTCTGGTCCATGGCCTTTGGACTCAGAGTAAGATTTGATGGATGGGGCCTCCAGTTCTTAGGGACTCAAACTGGGACTTACACGACTCCTCTGGTTCTCAGGCCCTCAAACTCGCTCTGAATTATACCACTGGGTTTCCTGGTTCCTCTTATGGCTGATGTTGATACTTTTAGGCTTACATAATTGTGTAAGCCAATTCCTATAATAAACTTCTCTTTGTTTCTTTCCAGAGAATATAGATTAATGAAAGCTCTTAGCATATTGATTATAGTTGTTTTAAAATTCATCTCGGCCATATCTGGGTCTAAATCTGATGCTTGCTCTATTTCTTCAAACTATGTTTGTTGCGTGTTATTATACTTCATATATTTTTTCTACTGAAAGGTAGACGTGATGTATTGGGTAAAAGGAATTGCTATAAAAAGTCCTTTAGTAATGTGGTGGTGAGCTTAGGGTGGGGACCTGGGGGGTAAAAGATGATATAATCCTATGATTAGGTCTCAGTCTTTTACTGAGTCTCTGTCCCTGGGCTGTAACCTTCACAAGTGCTTCTTAGAGCAGTATTTTCGTCTTCTTCTTGTCATCTAGTGTGAAACAGAATGTGTAGCAGGGGTTGGAGGTGGGTATTTCTTTTCTCCAACATGAAACATTAGAGTGGACTGGAATTGAGTGGATTCATTTCCCCCAGGTAAATTAGGCTCCAAAAAAAAAAAATCCCAGTAGATTAGACACTTAAAATAATCTGAGGGCATCTTTTATTAAGAAGAACATAATGTTCTGGTATCAAAATGCCTATTGGTCCCGCCTCTTTGCCCGAAGACCAAAGAAATTTTTCTCTGACTTTCACTATGAGAACTTGGTAAAGCTCCTGGCAGTAAAACTCATAAAAGTGTGAGAATACTCTATGGCTGAGTCTGTGTCAACTTTTTATGGCTCAGATCTGTCCACGTTGTCCTGCAGCAATTTGTCAATTACAGTTCAGTTTTGCTGCCTTGCTGTGGGTTCCAGTGGAGGTGGGTTTCTGCCAGGGTGAGCTGGGGTTTTTGTGTTTGCTTATCTCTCCAAAAGTCCCAATGATTTGCCTGTGACTTCACTTTCTGAAGACCTAAGACTAGTTGTTGATTTTTCAGTGGATTTGCTTTTTGCTTATTAGAATGGAGTGACAACTTCTCAGTTCCTTAGTTGCTCAATAAGAAACAGAAGTCATTGGCTTACAATTTACTCCAAATCTTGCCTCATTCCAACTTTGACACCACTCACCATATCTATTCAGTCCACAAAAATTTTCACTTATCCTCCCTTGAACACATTATTTTCCACTCTTCCCTGTCTTAGCAGTTGTTGCCCTCCCCCTCCCTGCTGGACTTGTATCTGCCTAATAGCATTCCCCTGAAAGAGTCCCCTGATCTTTGTTCTCTAAGATACTCTGCCATCCATGTTTTCTCAGTAATTTTAGCAAAAATATTTTATTTATAAAATTTAATTACTTGCTCATTTAAATATATTCCCACTCCATTAGAATGATGCTTTAGGGATGGGTCAGTCTATTTCTTCTTTTTGCTTGCTTTTTAAAAACATTTTTTACAGAACCTATTAAAGTCTTCTTAAAGATATGTTACCTCCTATGTCCCTCCCTCAAATAAATAAGATGGGGCGAACATGCACTGAGGAAAATGAAAAAATCATTATCTTGTGTGAATATTCCTATTGTTTTATAAAAAATTGCATTTAAGATATGCCTCTTTGGTACAGAAATAATTCATATTAAAATTTCTGAGTGTGACTATTCAACTAAAACAATTCTGTCATGAGTGCAGTTGTGCATTCAGGGTACAATTAATTGGCTTTGATCCATAAACTATTTTTAGTTTTTCACTAAATGGTTTATGGAAGTAGAAAGATGAATAGTCCTTAAAGCTTAACAAAAATTGTTTGATTGATGTCTATAAACAAAATTGATGTATTATAAACTTAAAAATCATGTTCTTTGAAACAGATTTAAAAGAATTCATGCTCTTCATATTGCAAACTTTAAACTAGTGCATTTTTAAAGATAACTAATTTTGTTATTTCATATTTTAAGATTGTTTAGTATTAAAGATGACCATTTTAAATCACTAATTTCATACTAAATGTTTCAGCCAGTGGTAGTTACTTTTGATGGATTATTTTATTTGATTCTTGCACCAATTCTTTAAGTTATATATTATTATTATTGTCTCCATTTGACAGATACAATATCTGAGCGCCAAGAGAAACTAAGGACTTGAGTAAAGTAGCAACACTGGTAAATTGTAAGGTATGAATTTAAAAAAATAACCTGGATTATAAATATTTATTCCTTACCAAACTTCCATATTACACAACCATGAAATTTCAAAAGGCAAAATACAGTTAAAGAAACAAAGTTATTGTTTGGCTTTCATGTAATAATTTAAAATGTGTTTGATTTGTATTACATGCAAAGTAGAATTTCCTACCTGTATTTTAATTTTAGAAATCCTGAACATTTTAGTAATACAATAGGGTTTCTAATTCCACTTTCTTTATTCATTTTCCTTCATAACATTTTTATTTTTGAACATTACAAAGTGAAGAAAAGCCTATATAATAAAAGCCTAATCTGTTAAGTGTCTGGTTGACTGGTCTGCTGTTCAATCAAAGTATAATACATTAAGAATATGCTAAGGCTGCTCAACTGCTCACTATGACATGCACTGACCACTAGGGGCAGAGACTCCAACCAGTAGCTTAGCTTGCTGCTGGGGTCCAGCCGATCAGGACTGAGCAAGATGGGCTGGACATGCCCTGGAACCCTCCCATGGACCCTCCCTAGCTGGCCAACCTCCTGCGTCTCTCCCTAGCCCCAATCGTGTACTGGTGGGGTCCCTCAGCCTGACCAGCACCCTCTCGCAATCCAGGACCACTTGGGGGATGTCGGGGAGCCGGTTTTGGCCTGATCCTGCAGGCCAGGCTGAGGGACTCCTCTGAGGAATTTGTTCACCAGGCCTCTAGTATATACATTAAGAACCATTGCTATTATTCTTTGTTTAAGCTAATATATAAATGTGGCAATTTTTTTAGACATCAATGTGAGGATATGTATTTTTCTAAGCTCCTAACTAGATAAAATTTTCATATTTGAGTAATTATTGGTTGTTGTAGTAAATAGAATGCTTCCAAGCCCCCTACTTAAAAATGTCCTAATCCCCAGAATTTGTGAACAAATTAGGGTGCATGACAAAGGGAGATTAATGTTGCTAGTTAGCTGACCTTAAAGCAGGGACATTATCATGATTACCAGGGTAGTAATAATGTAATAACAAAGCACCTTAAAAATGGTAGGTGGAGGGGAGAGTCAGAATGTGATTCTGGGAGAAAGATATGAAATAATGCAACGTGACTGGTTTTGAAGATAGAGAAAGGGGGCTATTAGCTAAGGAATGGGGGTGCATCCTCTAGATGCTGAAAATAGCAAAAGGATGTAGCCCTGTCAACACCTTGATTTTAGTCCAGTGTGACCCTTGTCTGACTGTTGACCTACAGAAGTATAAGGTAATAAATTTGTAATTTTTTAATTCACTACATTTGTGAAAACTTGTTAACAATAGGAAACTAATAGTGTTATAAATTAACCTACTTGTTTTATTTTTATGTTAAACACAGGAAAATATTTAGCTTTTGTCACTTTGCTATTCTAAAATATAAGCATATATAAACAGAGTGCCTTGAGCTAAGTTCTTGAGATGATGTTGCTGTCTGTAACTATGTGTATGGTGGCAGTACTAATCATGATTGTGTCTAAACTATGTATAGTAGGAATACTCCAAATCAATCATCCTTACAATAATAGAATGGGTCTCCAGAATGTGTCAGCAGGGGGTGCTCCTGTATAGGGCAACTCTGCTACTAACACAAACATCTGACTCCAGAAGAGACAAACCAGGAGAACCAATTCTATGAACACAGACACAGTTGAAGAAAAATTCAGAAACTATGACTGTAAATATGTCAACCTGAAGAATCGGTATTTTGCATTTATTTTGTAATATTTATTCCATATATGAAAAAATCATTCTTAAAGAAAGATAACTTTAACTTCGATTTATTAAATTTGTTTTTACCATATTTTTGTCCTAGTGAAATGTGTACATTTCTATCATACCAAGTTTTTAAGGTGGAAGACAAAATTGTAGCTAGTGTGCTACAAATTTCAGGTAGAATTCTAGATACTTATTACGCAATTATATAGCATAGAAGTATTTTATCATAGTTACCAGAATTTGTTGTAAAGCCAATTTGCCCTCTTGGTGGTTTCATAAGTATTTTGTGATAATGTAGTCATTAATTAAAACATTTTTGCCTTTTGTTTTAGAATTTCCCTAAGCAATAATTCCCAGAATATTATTAGGAATATTCCCAGAATACTGTTAGGCTTAACCTATTTTTATTTTCCTCTCTCCATTTATCTCTATGTTTTTAAAAAATATTTACTCACATGGAAGTTACTTGGCTTTATTATTCATGTTGTTGATGAAATGTATTTGTTTCAAAAATTAAATTTATTGCCCTCATTTACAATGTCTAAATGAACAGCGAATAGTGATTGCATAAAGCAATTTCAAGAGAAAATTTTCACACACACATAAAAGTGAGGAATTCTACTATAAATGAAATCAATCCAATTATTCTATGCTAGAAATTTACCTTGATGCCTGCTACAATGTCTATACACTGTATGGGTGAGGCTGCATAAACCACAACTCCAAGGTCCAAGTAGAACCCAGTCCCAAGGATGGAGTAAACCAGGATTTGGCTGTTCTTTCACTGATTTAAACTTCTTCCATGATTCCCAGACAATAAAAAATATTATTCATTCCTCATAACCAACTCTCTGAGTTACAGCCATGTTTTAATAACCCATTATTGATTTCTACCCAGATTTCAGTGTGTCCATCTTGTTCCTTATTCAATCACTCTAAGACAGTCTTGCTTAATGAATCACGTCTTTTAATTGTTATCCATTCATATATGTCTTAGTAACCCACTGCTACATGCTGTTTTCAATACTTTTCATCATCCTAGAAAATTCCTAGTAACCTATAAGTAGATGACTAATGTTGGCAGTAGCTACTCTGGAGTCCCTTGTATTTACTGTTGCTGAAATCTTCCCAGCCAAAGAGAACAGATCTATCAAACAGGCCCATCCAAGGTCAGACTTGCTTTTCTGTACACTTAATTCCAAGGTAACTATTATTAGAGAACCCTGCATTTGTTTGGTTCTATTTACTTTTCTTAAACAAAGAGGAAGGGACAGATATTATCCGAGGATATTTAAAATGGATTATGCGGAGACTTTACATAAAAGTAGGATATTTATAGATAGCACACTATTTGCAGAGAAGTGTTTCAGCTCATTCAATCTCATCAGGGCATTGGCTAATATTTAGATAAGCAGAAAAAAATTGATGCACAAACAAATCTAGTTTTGTTATGCGTTGGTCAGTGGAAATCGTTTTAGTGAGTTAATAATTCTTTAGACTGTCTCCCAAGTACATGCTAATGGGCATTTCTGCCCCCCTACATTTGTGCTGCTTATCAGAAGTGTGGCTACCTTCATATCTGCTTCAATGATGCAATTCTTTCAGAGTGTTTTGACATTTTAGTCAATTCGGAATGCTTTTTACTCCTTTGCCACAGTATGGAAAGATTGATCAGTTACTATACAAGGCTTCTACCTTCTAGAAGGCTTCTTTATACATCTGGGTCAAGGCAGTTCACAAACAGCCAAACACATATTTTATTGGTTTAATATTGCAGGTGGTTATATCACTTTCATAAAAGAGCTTTTACTTTCTGTAATTTCGATGTAGAATCTGGCAAGTGCAATGATAATCAATCACATTTGTTCAGTTATTTTTTCAAAGCTTAAATGTTACACTGTGAAAAGCTTCTACTGAACAGACACAGTGGGATTTCATAAGGGATTTTATTAGGCAGACTCTATGCTAGCTTAAAAAATGATTTAATTTGCAATGTGCACATACTGCAGGTATTACCGTTGCAGAAGAACCTATGGGGTAAGAAATATCAATTTAAATTTTTTCAAGTCCCAATCATTTTAAATAGGTGTTGTGTCTGTGGGCCAATTCACCAGGGAAATAGGAAATGGAACGATAGAACAACTAGCAGGTGCAGTCAGTGAATTCATCTCCACTGGATGTTTGAAATCAGGAGAATCAAGTAGCATTTACAGTTCTCTTTTATTTCTGCAGCTGCAAGATGTAATGGAAAGTGCACCTCACTGGGACTCAAGAGCCTTGCATTCTATACATGGTTCTATGCCTATATAGTTAGGTTCTCAGATATTATACTATGTAAATGAGGTGATCCTAATTAAAATGACTCTGCTGGAAGCATTCAGTAGGAAGGAATTTTTGGTTACCCCAGAAATATTCTCAGCCAATCCTGTCTAAAATTGATAAAGCCAGACAATGGTTTCTCTTCCTGAAGGGTATCATTACTTTTTCTGGTTGACTCTTAGCAAAGTACATGGTATATGCTAAGCATTCAATAAATGTTCACTCACTTTTGTATCTTTACATATTTCCACCTTCATGTTATGGGTGGGCTGTCAATCTAGATCACCATTCTGAACCCCATCTCAAACATCTTCTGCCTCCTTTAGTTCTCTGCACAGTGGATGGTGAGAGGGGTTATGTGTGCAAGGTGTTCCTTAGCAGATTTTAACAAGCTCGTTCTTATAATAGAGACATAATTTGAGTTCATAATATTTACATGGTGCCTACTTCTAAAAACTGTAAGTGAAACACTCACTGTCTTTTAAGCTTCAAAATAGCTTTTAGATGTGAATACTATTATTTCTGTGAATGAGAAGCTAAGCATAGAAGGTAAGTCTGTACAAGCAGCAATTGGTACAACCTGGATTCAAATTATTATTTTTATATGTTTTTATGATTTCAGAGAGAGGAAAGGAGGAGAGAGAGACAGAGAGAGAGAAAGAGGAGAGAGAGAGAGAGAGAGAGAGAGAGAGAGAGAGAGAGAGAGAGAGATCAATGATCCCCTACTGAAAATTATGCCTGCAACCTGGGCATGCTTCCTACCTGGGAATTGAACCTTGATTTCCTGGTGCATGCATGGGTCAACACTCAATCACTGAGCCACACCGGCCTGACTCAAATAAATCCTTTGTCTCATTTCCAACATACTTGAAATGTAAGCAATTCAGTTATCAATTCTAAACTGGCAAGATTTGTTTTCATTCTCAATATTGTTAGGAACCCAATAGCATTAGCTCTCAATAAAAATGTGTTTGAAGTTCAAAAATATATATTTTTATTACAATTTTGCAATATCAGCAATGTAACATATCGAAGACATTTACTATTGATCTATTAAACATATGAGCTATTTGATAAACATACTGAGTCTAACTTCAATTTATATCTTTAATGAAATCTGGAAAATATTTCTGTCTCTCTCAGTCATGTAAAGAAATTTTGAATACTGAAAGTGTCTTGCAGGAATACTGAATCCCATAATGACAACTCATATTAACAAGGTAAGATGCTACAGCAACTGAAAAGGCAGTGAAAAATGATCCTCAAAGATTCAAAAAAAATGGCCAGTGTCCATCTTTAATCTATAGATGGATTAAGTGTATTCGTACTTTTCTATATAGGTAAAATGTACCCATATTAATTAAGTTGTATTTCTGTACTAGTATAACCCTACTAATTCCCCCTCAGGTATCTTGGTGTGGCCTTTGAAGGAAATTGCGTCTGCAAAGTAGGGCAAGGTTTGAGACAAGGATGAGAGGAGTATGTCAGTCATAGACTCAGAGTAGTGAAGAATTTTAGAGATAGGGTAAGAGTAAACATATGTTCAGGGCCAACAACACATAGAATGTGATGGAGATGGCCTAAGTATGAGTATTGTATGAAGAGCAGATAAACTGTGAGTTTAGCCAACCTTTATATTCAAAATCACTTCATCTGATGGTCTCCCTGGAAGTCATTAGTGCTATTTATCCAGTATGTTCAGTAATTTGACTTGTGAGTACTTGGCAGTATTGCAGTTGCTCACCTACATGGATGCTAAACATGTCCATACAACTTGCTTTAGTCATTGAAATGTGAGCACAAGTTATATATGCTCATCATTGAGAAGAAGTAACAATAAAGAGAACACCTTCAAACACCTGTGCCTTTTCCTGCTGAACAGATGTGAAAGCATGTGTCATAATAAATCCTCCTTCAGTCTGGAGACCTAGTGACTAGGATTATGAATGTCCCTCCTGCCAATAATAGCTTTGCACATGGAATAAGAAATGTGTGTAAAAACAATTTTATTTTTGAAATCACTGATATCTTAGAAGCAATTATTTGTTAACCGATCAGGTCGATGGAACAGTGGTATGATGTTCTCATGGGTGGCAAGTACTCATGTTCCACAGTGTTTTATTAATGTCGTCTTGACCCTGGAGATTTGCTCTCTACCCTGGTCTGTAGGTTTAGATAGGACCCAGTGGAAATAAGTTTATAGTGAGACTCATGGTCTAGGACATAAATCACCCTTGAAATGCTCTCTTAAAATAGCCTGCTACTTGAAGCCTTATGTTCATATTTTATAATTTTATATCTTCTCTGACCATGTGTTGATATGTGGAACAAGAGTTGGAGGCTCTCGGGGAATTACTTATACAACTGCCCTGATCTGCAGTCACCCCAAGGAAGGCTTTGGTACTGAAGGTGCTATGTTTGCAAAGGCAGCACAATGAGATATCCTACAGAAGTTAAACACCCCAAATCCAATCTCAGGTAAACTTATGACTCCCTTTGCTGTTTTTAGCAAAAGTATTCAATGCTGGAGAATCAACTTTGGGTTTAGAGAGCAGAAATTCACATATTCAATTGGTTTACATAATATGAGAGTAAGAAGACTATAATAGAGAGCTTAATGTTTTATATATAAGTAAAGTGCCTATATTAAAATTCTACCCTGTACTATTTTTCCCTTTTAAATATACTTTATTTTTAAGAGCAGTTTTACATTCCCAACAATGTTAAACATAAGGCGCAGCCCATATGTATCCTGTACACATGTTCACATACATCCTCTTTTATCAACATCTCCCACCAAAGTGGCACATTTGGTACAACTGATGAACCTACAGGACACACTATCACAAAATCTCTGTAACATACATTACAGCTAACTCTTGGTGGTGTACATTCTGTAGGTCTGGAGAGATGTATAATGGCATGTGTCCATGTTTATAGTATTATATATAGAGTAGTTCCACTGTTCTAAAAATTCTTTGTGCCCTGCCTGTTAGTCCCCCTTTCTTCCTGAACCCTAGCAAAACAGATCTTTTTTACTGTTTCCATAGTTTTACATTTTCCAGAACATAATATAGTTAGAATCACACAATATATAGCATTTTCAGATTGCCTTCTTTCACTTAGTAACATCCATTCATTTAGAAAAAAATATCTTGGTTACTTTCTTTGTAGTTTTTTTTAGAGTAATCAAAATTTTTTTTATTGTTTAAAGTATTACAAATAGTAGTACATATGTCTCCTTATTTCCCCCCATTAACCTCCACTTGGCCTCCCCTACCCTCCAGTACATGCCCTCACCTGTCCCCCCAAGTGTCTTGTATCAATTGATTATGCTTATATGCATGAAAACAAGTCCTTCGGTTGATCTCTTTCAGCCCCCCCCCCACCCCCAACCTCCTCTGCCTTCCCGCTGTAGTTTGACAGTCTGTTCAATGCTTCTTTGCTTCTGTATCTATTTTTTCCCCATTTCTTTTTTTTTTTAATCTTGCCTCTGCAGACTAGAAATAAATGTATAATAATAATAATAATAATAATAATAATAATAATAATAAAGTTTGAGTCTCAATTTCAATGAACAACAGTTCTGAGTCCCAGTTTCAATGTCAAACAGTTCCTTATATGTACATGTCAGCAATGATATCTGGATGGTGGACACATGGTGGCAATGCGGATCCCACCCTCTCTGGATTGGTCCTAGGCAACCTGCAGCGATGCACAGCTGCTGACTGCGCACTGCAAGGCGCCATCAACGTCTTTCATCTCTGGACTGTTTGTCCTCTTGTCTTTGTGGTTGGAGTAGACCTGTCAATTCCTCTCTGTTGCAGGAATCCACATGGTCTTGGAGTTGTTTTCTGAAAATATACAAACATATTCTCGACCAAAAGTTAATAAAGGAATCTTTTCTACAAAAATTGACTTGGGATCCTTTTTATTTTTGCCCAAATCATTTTCCTTTGGCTTATTTTGACATCATGTGTGTTTTCCATGGATATCTTGCTGTTAGCATTACAAATGAAAATTAAATTTGTAAAGTAAACATTTTCTAGATGTAATTTACTTACAGGATATTTTTCCTTACATGATATTACCCTACTATCCACCCTTTTTTGATTAATGGAGGCTTTTGTAAATTTTATAATGCAGTCTTGATAATTTTAAATTTTAATTTTTTGCACAAAAATGTGACTGCTTTATGTTCATTGCATGTTAAGCAATTGTATCATGAGATGAACTACCAATAGAAATTTTAGTTAATACTTTAGTAACAGCTTTTTGTTCAGTACAATTAAATTTTCTTGAATATTCACTTATTTTGATTAGCCAATTTAAATTAAATTGAAAACTTGATTACTATTTTATGGTCAAATTTAATACTCTACCAATAATCTTAGATTACCTTGTAAATATTAGTGAAAAGGATTATTTGCGTTATTGAACAGGCCCTGAGCATTCTTGGTGCCAGGCTGGACTTAGATATAGGGCAGCTGTTGTTGGCCAAGTCTCTGTCTGTTACCTGGATCCTGGTCTGAGCTAGGAAGTGAAGCAGCCATGGGGCAGGAGACTTCCCTCAGAAGTGGGGAGGGTTCAGGCCCCTGCAACGTTGTGGGGGTGAAGGTCTGTGCCCAACCTCTTTTGACTCTTAAATTCTCTCCTAATGGCTCTCCTCTGCAACTGTGTCTGGTTACTTTGAAGTTTTGGCAATTATTAATGAAGCTGATATATAAATCTGTCTTCAGGTTCTTAGTGTTTGGATAAATACTAAGGATATCAACTGCTAGATACTATGGTTATGACCATGTCTGTTGCTTCACATCCTCACCAAAATTTGGTGTTGTCAGTGTTTTGAATTTTGGCCATCTTAGTAGGGACATTGTTTGAGTTTTCAGTTGGCTAACGACACCTGATGTGTAGCATCTTTCCATATACGTATTTGTTACCTCTATATCTTCCTCGTGAGATATCTGTCTGTTCATATCTTTTGTCCAATTTTGAGAGTTTTTGTATTGTACATATTTTGTTTACATATTTGTTTTAAGTCCTCTTTTTATATTGTGGATAGAAGTTGCTTATTAGATATGTCTTTTACAAATATTTTCTCCCAGACTGTGGCCTGGTTTCTCATCCTCTTGACAGTGTCTTTAATAGAGAAGACATTTTTAATTTTAATGAAGTCCAGCTTATTATTTTTTTTTCATGGAACATTCCAGTGGTGTAGTATCTTAAAAGTCTTCATCATACCCTCATCTAGATTTTTTTCATGCCTTGTTTTTAGAACTTTACCCTGTACTGTTATTTCCTCTTATTAGTCTTATGACCTCACAGAGCTACTTTTTAACTACAGTAAGTTAAATGCAGAGAACATTTTAAGACCAAAATCAGTTTGTTTCACTTATTTAATTAAACAACTGTCTGATTACTAGGTAAAAATATTCTTATTATGTAATAATCACTTTGCCCTACTTTTTATTTTTCAAAAAAATAAGAAGAAACTTCAATAATCCTGAAATGACAAGTAAAATTATTTTGTCTAAAGTGAAATTACAAATGAGAATAAAATAAAGTTCATAAATATACTGCACATCTCATCTGTGTACATGTGAGCATATAATTGTGTGCGAGTGGAAATAACTGACAGAGGTATAGAATTTTATTTATTTAACAGGACACCGTGAGTTCAATCCTCATTCTTTCTCCCCAGGGGAAGTGCTTATTGTTTGCTTCCTTTCTCTTGCCTGCTTGCTATGTAATTTAAGACTGATGCCTCCCTGTGGGAAACAAAACCTGATCAGAGAACAGGTTGCATTGCCTCCTAAAGAAATTATGCCTTAGTGACTGCTGATATTGGCTCTATTATAATGGAAATGTATAATTAATGCCTTTTCTTCAACAGTTATGGTAATAGAACCACCTGAAACTGATTCAAAGAGAAGGATTTAATATTGAACCCTCTTTCTGTCTAACCATTAATGTGTTGGATTGTATGAAGCACTGTGTACTAAAATGGGATAATTGGATTTTTGATACCTGGATTGGTTATTGTGCCTACAGTTGAAATACTAAATAATGGAAATCTGCCATGTAAAATCAAAGAGAATAAAAAGTCAATTCTATACAGATTCTTTTCTAAGTAAAAAAAAATATCAAGCTATTGTACATTTTTGCAGTGAATTCTATGTTAAGTACATTTTTTAATTTTAGAGTTGAGTTTGCTTATGAGTTAAAGTTCTGAATTGTATTATTAAAATGTATGATGACCTCAACATTTCCAATTAACATTTTTTTTTGTTTTTGAATTCACAGTAGAGTCTGAACATCTGGTAATATGATTCAAATGTCCTCCATCTTCTCCCTCCAGAGATTCAGTTGACTATCTTCTATTTATATTTGGATTCAAATTTTCAAATGCCTACTTTATGCTGCTGCAATATGTGCTTAGGGATTTGAAATGGATGAATCCAATAGATATTTCAAGATTGATAGCTCTCCCAACCCTCAAAATATTAGTGCTAAGTAGAGCAATATTTCCAAAATGAAAAAAAAAGGTATAATGGAATGACTATGCTAATTATAGACAAATGCAATCCAGTAAAATATTAATAATTAAATTAGCAATCCTTCTTCAGTAACTATCATAATCAGAGGTGACAACTGGATGAAAAGGAAAAGTATTTTACAGGAAAATATTCATAAAATAATTAAATATGTACTTTGCTAATTACTGCAATTTAGAATACTACTCAAAACCTTCACCAGACTCTGGACCCATCATGCATGGATAATTTGCCTAACTGTATAACCTAGATGTACTACTTCTCAGCTAGGCAATCCTAGATAATTTATATGTAACAACTTTTTAAAGTGGAGTGTTGACATTGGCTAATATCAGAGTGTGTGAGCTGATTGTGAAGTATTTAGATTTTGTGAGCTTGTTCATATCACATTTGCTGCTTGAAATCAGCTGTGGAAGACGTGTTTGCACTATAGAAATTGGACAGCATTACAAATCAGGGTCTTTTTTGTTTATTTTGCATTGTACTAAACACATACTCTTAAACATTTAGCAGCCCACAATTTCCTCTATACTTTGATTTTCAATTTGTAAAATGTGAATAATAATCATACCTAACTTTAACTACATAAATTGAGCTTTTGAAAGATATAGAGCAGTAATTAATGAACATTACACTCTCTATAGTAAATACTATTGTCTAGAAAAACTACAAATTAGCAGCTGATTAAAGCAAGGAGTGATATATTCTAAAAATATTCACTGAGTGATTCTTAGTATAGCTCCACTGTTAGGCCCTTGGCTTAATTTAGTGACAAAACAAAGGTCCATGTCCTTCCAGAGCTTGGATTGAGTTGTGAGACAAAGACACAAAATTATGTTCATGATAAATTATTAAATCATCAAAATTTAGAATTTCCAAAAGTTTTACCTATTATTAAAAATAAAAAAGAGGATTTCCCTAGCCAATTTGGCTCAGTGGATAGAGCATTGGCTTGGGGACTGAAGGGTCTCAGGTTCGATTCAGGTCAAGGGCATATTCTCGGGTTGCCAAGCTCCTTCCTGGCCCTCGGTCCTAGTTGGGAAGTGTACTGGAGGCAGCCAATCTATGTTTTTCTCTCACGTTGATGTTTTTCTTGGTCTTCCCCTCTTTCTTCTACTCTCCCTAAAAATCAATGGAAAAATATCCTCAGGTGAGGATTAAAAAAGGAAGAAGAAAAGATAATTGAATAAAGAGATAAGGAGAGAAATCTTAGAATGATTAGAGTAGACATCATATGAGAACTACTCAAGTTAGTTGTAAAAAATATACAAATGCTGGCACAAATTTCTTACTAAACTTTTCTAAAATCATACAAAGCCTTACTGAACAGATCAATTCTGACTATACAGCTAATGACTCCAACTAACTCCATTATTTCCAGTCTGATTGTCTAGTTGGCCAATTAATATTAATTTAATTTTATGAAAAGCTCTCTGGATCATCCAGTTTTAAATCATTTAGGATTTGAATACAGTATCAAATAATCTAAATAATATAAGAGACTTTAAGTACCAGTCACTAACGCAGTGGCACAATATATGTGCCTTGCCAGTAGGAAGTGCTCACTGGCCATGAAATATATTTTTAGTAGCCAAGTTGAAGGTCTACGGAATCCAGGTGAAAAGATATTGTGGGACTTGTTGCTACCTCCATTCTAATTATTATTCCCACTTCACTGTTAGCTGCTATGCAACTGATTAAACTACAGCAGTAGGAACTGTTATCATGGCTAAAAATTTTCAGGGAGAAATATTCTTTCCTTTCGCCTTCTAAACCAAGAACAAATATGTCTTCTTACGTGTCTGGAAGTCAAGTAATAGCTTCATTTTTTTAAATGGAGTATAGGGCTGGTGAGCATGGCATTGCAGGAAAGATTGAACTAGAAGGAAGGAATTTGAAAGAGAAATATCATCTATAAAATTATTTTAGAAATTCTATCATTTCTCTATATAAGTAATGGGTACCTATTTTTAAATAGGATTTCTGAGTCAAGTAAAAAACAGTAATTCTTTCCAAAACTTACAAAAAGAGTAATAGTATGGAACTTTAAAAATTATTTATATATATAAAACCCACCTCTACCTCTATCATTTACTTCAATAATAAGAGTTTTCTGACTATATATCATGGACCACTTCTTTGATCTACTGTTTTCTACATCAAAATAACAGGAATAGTCAAATCTCAGAGGGAAGGTGGGATGAGAAGGTGGGTGGGAAAAATCAAGCAAAGAACTTATATGCTTAACCTATGGACACAGAAAATAGTGTGGTGAAGGCCTGGGGTGGGTGGTGGAGAGTGGGGTAGAAGGGATGAATGGGAGAAGAAAGGAATATCTGTAATACTTTCAACACTCCTATCTAATAAAAGAGTAATATGCAAATTGACCATCACCCCAACACACAAGATGCCTGCCCTTGTGTGGTCAAAGATGGCTGCCCCATGCAGATTCAAGATGGCCACCAGCAAGGGAGGGCAGTTGGAAGGAACCAGACCTGCAAGCAAAGGCAGTTGTGGGCAATCAAGCCTGCAGGGGAGGGCAGTTAGAGGTGACCAGGCCAGTAGAGATGGGAAGTTTGGGGTGACCAGGCCTGCAGGGAAGGGCAGTTGGGGGATACCTAGGCCTACAGGGGAGGTCAGTTAGGGGTGACTAGGCCTGCAGGTTGAGGGCAATCAGGAAGGCAGTCAGGCAAGCAGTTGGGAGCCAGCAGTCCTGGATTGGGCCTAAATGAGCATTCGGACATCCCTTGATGGGTCCCAGATTGGACTGGGCTGAGGACCCCCACTCCTGTGCACAAATTTTGTGCACTGGGCTTCTAGTAAAGATAATAAATTAAAAAACAGAGGTTTTAAAAACCTCTCTTAATATATTTAGTAGATACTGTTTTTCTATTATAAATTCTTACCAGTGTGAATGCCACTTAACATAAGACATTTTAAAATAAAAATACACCATTTTGTATAGAAAATGTGCACATCAATAAAGCCATGAATAAAATAAAACTTCTAATAATAGAATTATTTCAAGGAGTGCTTCACAATGGAATATCAAGACAAAGAAATGAACTTAAAAGTTCTCTTTATGTTACTGTGAAAACATTGCATAATATTAACTTGTTAAGCATTTGATTTTTAAAAAAATATATTTTATTGATTTTTTACAGAGCAGAAGGGAGAGGGATAGAAAGTCAGAAACATCAATCAGCTGCCTCTTGCACGCCCCCTACTGGGGATGTGCCCGCAGCCAAGGTACATGCCCTTGCCAGAATCGAACCCAGGACCCTTCAGTCCACAGTCCGACACTCTATCCACTGAGCCAAACCGGTCTCGGCAAGCATTTGATTTTTTTAAAAATAGACAAATCTTCATTAAATTTTACTTACTATATTAAACTGTTTTCTTTTAATATATATAACATTGTATACTTGTATTTTATATAAATATTTACATTTATGTTATCATAGTAAATATATTGAAATGAATATTTTACCTTAGGTAATTAATGAGAATATAATAAAAACAAGAAATGTAGAAGAATGGGAAAGAATAAAAAAAAAAAGAGGAAAAGGTGTCAGGAATTAAAGCGCATTGATAGGTTTGCCATTTCCTGTCAGGCATGGTTTAGTATCTGGTTTCCAAAATGCAGGTTATTTATATATACTTCTGCCATGATAATAGTGTGTACATTATAGTAATAATACCTTTGAAAAACTAACGGATGAGATTTAGGTGAAATTAAATTTAAAACATTTCTATTTATTAATAGTCAAAACTATATATAATATAACTTAGCTCTCACTAATTAAACACATTACAGTCATGCCCACTTAAATTCAGGATAGGTTCTGAGAAATGTATCCTTAGGTGAGTTTTCTTTCCCCGGGAATATCATGCTTGCACTTGCATGAACCAAGTTGGTACAGCCCACCACTTTTAAGTGTATGTGCTCGGCTTTTACCGAACTGGCAGCATCGTCGGTTTGTTCTCACCAGCACCACCAGAGACCCCTGAGGAACTGTGCACGAGCCCCGACAGTCCGCTTTTCTTTTTGAGATGCAGGTGCCTGGTTTCAGCTCCGACTGGCTGGCATCCTGGTCCAAGCGGGCTGTCCGGAGTACCCTGCACCCAGCTCAGGACTGGGAGCCCCAGCCACCGCCTCCCCCCACGCAGGGGCCTTTATTTCAGAGACTTGGTTACTTTGTATACCTGACCTTTTGGGCTCCTTGTTCTTTTCTCTTCCCACACTTTAAATTCCAGCTCTCAGGTTCTAAATTCACCAATGAAGAGCGAGCAGGAGGCCCATCCAGCCACGACCTCAAGAGCAGCAGAAGCCCAACTCACGTGCGCCCAGTCCGGCTCCACTCACCTCCTCCCTCTGCGGCTTCCGGGGGCGGGCTGAGAAAGCTGCAGGTCTGTAAGTAGTAAATATCTTTTCTTCCAAGTTTCCCGGTGATTTTCACGGAAGGGCGTCTTGCAGTCTCAGTAACCACAGGGCCCCGTCCAGCCCACACTGTTTGAGAAGGAGAGGCGTCTGCGGACGCGCGGGGCCAGGGGAGCGCCTGCAGGCGTTTCTCACAGGAGGCGGTGCCAGCACACAGGGAGTCCCCGGGGCCAGCCAGGCCGCTGCTCCGATGGATGGAAAGGGTGGTTGGGAAGTCACTCGGCAATCGTTTTTTAGCTTCGTTATGATCTTGTGGGACCACCTTTATATTCGGGGTCCATTGCTGATAGAAGGTCATTCATTGGTGCATGAGTGTACTCTACTGTTAGAATGGGGCCCTGTGCCCTCTCAGCAGGAATCCCACTCTGACCATTTTGGGTTGACTAAGTAAGCTCTCTGTATCTTAATTTAATAATATGGCGATAATGATAGTACAACTTCATATAGAACTTATTAAAAGATTAAAAATAGGGTCATTTTTAAAGGCCTCTAGATTCTTTTAATAAGAAATATTTTGTCTTAATTTAACTCCCTGTGACTCAGGAAGTCAAAGATAACTCATTTGAAGTCATTTCCATTTTTGGTCATATTCACTTCCATTGGAGAAACAGCCATCTCACAGTGATATCTTTATTTTTTATACTAAGTATTTTATTTGTATGCTGCTGCCAGTGCATGTAAAATAATAATTCTTGTGAAATAGAAATGTATGAGAAGTCAGAGAGGTAGATGTTAAGGACTGACAAAAGCAGAAGTTTGAATAGTATGGCACGTGTTATAAGGTAAGCTTTTTGCACAGGCTTCAGATGTAGCTTTCTTTGAATATCCATCAGTTCAAGAAAAATGATTTAGAACACTTTCAAAATTCATTTTACTACCAAAAGGAACAAACTTTCTGGGGTCTGAAGGGATCAAGGTATGAGCAAGCCCATTTGTCCTGAAGGCTGAAAGGAAACATCTGTTCATATCTCTCCTCATTTCGGGTAGCATCAGGCATACATTGACTTGTAGATGGTGTTTTCTGTATATCTTCAGATGATCTTTCCTCTGTACATCTCTGACCAAATTTCCTCTTTACATGAGACATCGGTCACATTGCAGAATATTGTCCATCTAATGGCTTCATCTTAACTTGGTCATCTCACCTGCAAAGATCTGATTTCCAAATAAGATTACATTCACAGATACTGGGGTTCGCATGTTAGTATCTGTCAGGGGAAGACAATCCAACCTATCAAAATACGTAATACAACTTATTGTTTATAGCAACAACATATTATTTCAATGAAAGCATCTTTAAATGCACTCCATATCACCAATCTAGAAAGGAAATTAGGTTCCTCTTAAAGGTAGTTAGTTTCTCACTCACGGTTAAAAATACCTTTACCTTGAAGAAATAGAATACATGCATTTTTCTTTTATTTATACCCATTCAAAAGAATACCTAACATCATAGAGTCAGCCAATTTGGAAATGTGTTTTTGTATGAATGGAAAATGTATAAAACACGAGAAGAGTTTCATCATTATTAAAGAAAGATATAATTTCATATTTCAAATAATATTTGTAGATGTTTTATATGAGCTATTGTCAGCTATTAGCCACTGGTTATCATTTCAACTTCATAATATGACAAATACAGTAATATTTTAGATCAGGGCCTTAGTAATTAAAGAAGATTTAGTTCAGTTATTTGCCCTTGTGTTTTTGCAGTACTTTGTTATATTTGATAATGTGTTCACTTTCCAGAAACCTATCGTGGCCTTTGGACAAATTGTAATGATTAATTCAGTTAACACGAAATCAGTTCTCATTATACACAAACTGAGTAAACATACCATAGCCAATCTGTGTATATTCTAGATTAAATATAAAAACAAGACTAGAAGTTCTAATATTTTGTTCCCAATGAAAGGCATTTCCACCGATACAGATAATCATATTTTGGATACTAAAGCAAGAGGATTTTTACAGATTAGATCCATTAACACAAAATTCGACATATATATAAATGTACGTCAGAGTGTCTGTTATCTAGTGGCTTCATTAGTAGTCGTAGCATTATTATGGACTGTACATTAAGGGAACCACAAAAACCAAACAAGTGTTCTGAGCTCTGTGCTAACCCTAAATACACCTGAGCACTTATATTTCTATAGGCTCTTTTTATAACAGTTTTTGTTTACTAACATAAACTAAAACAAAAAACAAAAAACTGTTCCTAGAACACATCACCTCAGGCACACAGCATGCGAGAATTCCTTTGAGGTACCCTTAGTGCAGTAAACAGATTTCCCATATTTACTTGCCTCATAAACAGCTATTTTAAATCATCTCCTTAGTTTTAAGGCATTGGGGGATAATTTAATTTTAATTGTTCTGTTTTCAGGTCTAGTGAAAACAAATTTAAAGCCAGAACTCTTTTCATGCCTGTGTACATGAAATGATGCACAGCTCAGTGAAACATAATGAAGAAATAATTTTGGCCCTCTCACTTAGTATGTTGATGTGCTGAATAAATTTGAAATCATAGTTCAATAAGTTATAAAATATGAAAGTACTGTGCCAGACGTCTTGTCAGCAATCTTAAGATGTGGGTCCTAGAACCCAATATATACATCAAGACCATGGGACACCGAAAACACAAGGAGGAAGCATTATGATACATTTATCACTTATACTGCATGCGAGGTTAGGACCCCTAGCTTTCTTTTGATGGTTCCACTTGAGCGCTGTAGGAATAAATGTAGTTCAGTGCTCCTTCCCCTTCACAATTATGCATTGCACTGTAACAGATCACCCAGCCCAAGACAATTTTCACTCAGGCAGAGATGAAATATAAGGGACTGTAACAACACTGCCTCTTATGTAGTATGTTTCCTTAAACTATGCACAGTGTGCAGGTGATTCTTTATATAATACATAAACAGTACTTTCATATGCTTTCAGAAGTCCCCCTGGTCATGTTAATATCTGTAGAAACTCTTAAGCTGACTTCACCAAATATATCAAACTGAAGTCAGGGAGCATTCAATATGATTGCTGGATTTTGGAATTATTATGATATATTAGCCATGATTCAATGGCCTTAAATGTGGTCAAAGAAAGCAAAGGCGACAAGGATGCATTTTTCTTTAGGAACTGTCCTAGAAAACAATTTCAATTGTTTCCATCTTTTGATTTGTGCTGCTGATTCTTCTGGTCTTCCCCAGAAGGTGTTTTCCACAACAGCCCCAGGGGTCACGGGACTCCTTGCACTGAGTGCCTGCATCAGGTTGCTAAGGGGACTTTCTCTCCACTATTCCCCTTAGAGGAATCCCGCTCTGAGATTTGTTTGTTAATGGAGTTTCCTACACAAGGTACATCCTTGTTTTATTTGCAATCTCCTGGTATATGTGTTATATTTTCCATTCAATTCATGGGCAATAGGTATGTAAATGTCATTTCTGTTGTTGCTGTGGGGATTCTAAGACTCATTCTTCTTTATTTGTAGTATGTGACTCATTTAAAGGTATTAATGAAATCAGGAAAAATATATATGCTGAAAAAAATGACCTTTTATCTACACAGTCTTTTGACAACTAACAGAGAAATGTTCATCAATGATTTTTTTTAAAAGATGATATTTCAGTGGGGGCTGGGGAGACAGTGAATCTCAAGGATTTTACATATATCACAAATATGCCAACATTGAAATCAGATTCAACTTAGTGACTTTGCTAAGAAAGCAGCAGAAGAGGTTTCTTTATTTGCCAGGTTCAAAATGCTTTTGCTTGTGGTATTTGACAATTGTAGACAAAGGTCTGTATCATAAAATATAGTGGCAATATTGATTCAGATCTTTAAATTTTACTGTGCAATAACCTTTTGTGAAAATATTTTTAATTATGTCTGGCTATTTTAAATTATTTTAACTCATTATACCTTTTTATTTGATGTTTAACTTTCTCTCTTTTTTACATTTAATGAGATCAGTAAGTATTACACCAAGGAATACTGTCTGAATGCAGTATACTGTACATAATGTCACTGCACTCAACACAAACTGGTCTTTTGGGAATACTCACAAGTTTCCTGTTATTCACAAGTAATAAACTTTCCTCGAGCTATCCAATACAAAGAGAATAACCCTCAATAAATTTTTAAGTCATTTGAAATTTTTGTATATGCAAAATGTTAAAATACAGTATATTAAATATATAATCTTTGACAAAAGTGTTGCCAGATGGAGTTTATGTCTTTAAAATGAATCCATTTTAGAAAGCTGTTTCAGTGAAAAATGTGTGAGATTAACTGACATAAATGTATTCATTTATCTGATTTACATCTATAATGTCAAACCATTGTTTCTTTTTATCTTTTGGTACACCAAAAAATATCATTTGATAGAAACTTACAGCTTAATAAGTACTTAACGAATCACTCATTTTCCTGAAATAGAAATAGAATAAATTGAATATATGGGAAATACTGTAAAAAATATGTCTATATATATATATATATATATACCCCTTAGTGGTGGTGGCTAATACTAACTTGCTCTTAAACATTTATTGAGCTGCATATTTATCTTTTCATCTGTTTCAACAGGTGTGTTTTAATAATAATTTTGAAGTCTGATATAAGGACATTAAAAACATGGTTCTTTCTTTGAAGTATCAAAACATTCTCATATTAACTTCCTAAAGTAATTGTATGCTCTCTTGACTAGCCACTCTGACTCCTGTTATGCTTTCGCCTTTGAATTGACCTTCATTAATTCATTGAAAAATGTATTTTTATTTTATTTTATTCTATTCTTTATTGAGGTATAACATATGTGTCTTTAACCCCCCCCCCATTGCCCCCTCACTCATGCCCTCACCCACCTAGTGTCCTCACCTCCCTTGTGTCATGTCCAGTGATCTCACTTCTAGGAATATATCCCAAGAAACCAGAAACCCCAATCAGAAAGAATATATGCACCCCTATGTTCATAGCAGCACAACTCACCATAGCTAAGATTTAGAAACAGCCTGTGCCCATCAGGAGATGAGTGGATTAAAAAACGATGGTACATCTACACGATGGAATACTACGCTGCTATAAATGGGGAGAAACTCTTACCATTTGCAACAGCATGGATAGACGTGAAGAGAATTCGAAATAAGTAAGTGAAAATATATTTTTTTAGTATTTTCTGTATGTGGGTACTGGAACCATTTGGAGAGGGTGGTGATTAACAGCGATATGGCCCTGTCGTCATGAGCTTACATTTCTGGTGCCTTTGTGACATTTCTAAATCTTATGGAAATTACTTTTAAAATTCTTTATAGCTCATAAAACTTAAACTTTATTTTTTGAAAAACTGGCCATTGAAGGATCATCATTTTCCACTTTACTTTCTTATCATATTAAATTCTTTCTGGAAGTTTAATTTGACAAACATTTGAATAGGAATTAGTCACACATATAATTTCTTTGCACCATTCTTCTATTATTTCTTTTAATTTCTAAAGGAGCTAAGCCTTTTCCTAATGCTATGACTTTTCTTTCTCATTCCAAGTTCTAATGTGATTTCTACCATAGGTTTTCACTTAGGATGCTCACCTTGCCCATTATCCTAGAGAAGCCCCAGTGAGTTCCTGATACTGTGCCCTGCTTCATTCTGTTCCTAAACTCAATTAGAAGGTCCTCGAAATGTGTTAAAGAAAACACTTACTGGGCAGGTCGAACTGGTAAGGAAGACTTTATTCAGGACAATGCAATGAGGGTCCCGATGACTCAGCTCCCCTGCAGCATAAGGCCAAGGGTTTTAGAGCCTGGGGTGAGCTATTGGAATAGGACTAGAGAATATTAGCAGGGGAGGCTGAACAATGAAATTTAGCCATCTCTGTTTGCTATTTGGTACTCATCCAAGTCAAGCGTCCAGCCTTCTATAAAGAGCAGGAAATAGAGGCAATATTTTTCTTAATGATTACATTTCAAAAGGATGGCTCCCAAATCCTGGAGAAAGACATTCTGGGTTATACAACTGGCCGGAGGCTGGGAGAAGATTTTCATTTCAAAGCAGCACAGGAAGTGTTTGAAATGGCAAGTTTCTAAAATCCATGCTCTAAGAAAGAAAGATCAGTGCTATAATCAGGAAGAAACCCATCCAGAGTTTAGTCAAGCTGAGGGGAACTTGGAGGCACTCTCGGTCAGTTTCCATAGTGGATTCCATCACGTCTGTGGAAACATCTCTCTCAGATGGCTAAGGCACCCCTTTAATTTGAACCCCAGCAGTTCTCCACCTAGTTTAAATTAGAATTGTTAAAGCAAGAAAAATAAATCAATATTTCAAAAGTGATGATACCATTTGATCCTGTTTGGAATAATCTCACAGATAATAATAATTATAGAGGAGCTCATGGTTAACTACTTAGTAATTCTACCACTTGATTAAAAATGGAGTGTGAAGTTCCTGTACACAGTGGGATGATATTAAGCCATATAAAATATACTGTGAATCAGCTGTTTTTCCTTTTTTGGGGGGAAAGAATGTATAGGAATTACAAAGCCATTTTCCAAATCATCATCTTCTATGTTTGAAGGTTTAAGAGAAGGAAAAATCCAATCCAATTAGATAAATCTTCAAGGATCAGAATGTCAGCCAGAGGGCATTTCAAAGTTAGGAGACTCAAAATCCACTGAAGGTAGGGCATGGTATCTAATAAAAGAAAAGGTAGTGAGAAATAAAATATGTGCATTTGACACAACAGCTCATTCTCTTCAGGGAACTGAATTTGGAAAGCAAGAAATTAGAACTCATTTTACTGGGAACCTCTGAGATTTATTTCATGTCTCCACCACAGGTAGGCCAGTACTGAATAAATAATATATAGTGAACAGTGGTTGATTCTTCTTTTCACTAGATAATTCAAGGCTAAATGGGTTGATAAAGACAAATGTTAATGTAAAAGTAATTTAGGGGAACATTCTATTATTGTGGTATAACACTCAAAAGTGATAATAATTGTAGGTCGAAAAGGACCTCGGTGTTGCACACACATCTGTGGTAAGGTATACCAATATTATTACAACAGGGTCAAGAAAAAAATAATACTTTTTAAGTTTGGGGTACTATGCCAATCAATAATTAAATCTCACAGCAAAACACTACATTACAAATTCATAAATGAGGTAACAGAGGTGTGGGGAGACTAAATAATTTACTGTAGATACAGCACTAATATATTTGTATTAGTTGTCAACAGTTGAAGGTACTTTGGCCATCATACGAAATGCATTGCAATTTGAATTCCAGCATACCAAATACTTATCTGGAAGACAGAAGTAAATCTAGATAGTGTTAAAACTTGACACTGAAGCCCTTCTCCTTTCTCTCATGTGCTACAAACACTTCAGCACCCATTTCTCTTAATTCTATAGTTAACATATAATAAACATCCAAATTACTTTGCACCATCAATTCTGCTGCCATATTATTTAGACCTACCATTAGCCTCCCAGCTTCTTCCCCATCTCTTTGGCTCTTGACCCAATTTCTGGGGCTCTGTGCAAAAGGAAGATACAAAGAAGAGAAGGGAGAAAGCTATTTCAGCTTCTCCAGGTAAGCCAGTTCCTAGTCAGCAGTGTACCAGGTAAATGCAGTCACATCAATGAACTCAGGCAGTACCAGAAGAATGGTGTAGCAAAACACAAACATTTGTTGAGAAATAACACATTCTTACTGCTATGAGCGATTAAATGTTGAGTGTGTTTTTGAATGTATCCATAGATAAGATGGGGTTTTCTAGGTACATCAGCTTTTTTCCATGAGTTTTTTTTTTAATCCCTCTCATAAATTTTCTTTTTTTTATACCTTTCTTTTTTTCTGACTTTTATTTTTTATTGTTTAAAGTATTACATATATTAGTACATATATCTCCTTTTTTAAAATAAATTTTCTTGCTATATCTTTTGAATTTTGGTTTTGCTATGTTACATTTTTTTTCTGTAACAAATTGCAGTTATTGGGGAGGGAAAAAGCCAAAAAACAGGTGTAAAGAATTACAGAGTAATTAAGTGTATGAAATCCCATGTGTTTTCTGTTTTGATTTGTTTTATTTCTACCAGTCTGGAAAAGTTTCACAGCAACTTTTGTAACTTAACCCCAAGCTCCTCTCTGTCCCTTTGATCTCCCTTAGCTGGGTCTATTGAGAACTGAAATATGAATTTAATTGTTTCATTGTCAATGAGAATTTTCTCTATTTCAGATGAAAAGATTTGAGATACAAAATTCTGAGTCTATTTGAGAAGTTGTTTTCTCAAAGGACCTCTATCTCTTCTAAAGCAAATAATCTGATCAACATTAAAAAAAACAATGTTTTTAAATAGTAAAAGTGATTTTACTGTAAGCATATTTTCCCTCAATTGGAGAGTTAATTGCTAATAGTTATGATTAACCCTAGATATTATTCCTCTTTGTTATTTAATTTCATGCTAATTTAGAGGTATCATAACTGTAAATGTTGAAATGTATCACTTCACTTTAAATGTTGAAAGAAGGAGATTTGGGGGGTTACTATGATCTTAATCCAGGAAACCAGTCTCAAAGAGAGTACCATTTAAAATATCAGTAGTTGTATATATATTTTATTTTTTTAAATGTATTTTTATCGATTTCAGAGAGGAAGAGAGAGGGAGAGAGAGAGAAAAAAAACATCATTGATGATAGAGGATCCTTGATGGGCTGCCTTCTGCATGTCCCTCATCAGGGATTGAGTCTACAATCCAGGCATGCCCCCTAACCCAGAATCTCACCTGGGACTCTTCAGTCTGCAGGCCTCTCTGTCCACTGACCCAAACTGGCCAGGGGAATATGTATTCTTGTTATTAATATATAACAAACCAGGAGGAATGTAATCTGAAAAAGGATTTCATCTGAGGAAAACTTGTAAAATTAGATAGTTGAGGTATCTGGCCTCATTCTAGACAAAATAATTTTTAGACTTTCTTTAGAATTTATTTGAAATACTTGCCTAAAATACAAACATCGATTACCAAAGGATTTCAGTTAACTTAGGGAAAGGCTAACTCCTTTCCTTGGAAGGGGCTGGCTGCTTAGACTCCTCAGTGCCTTTAGTCTAATCACCAGAGCTGGCTGGGCTCCCACAGATAGCAGCTCAAGCTCCAGAGATATGTCAGCTGTGGGAGGTTGCCCCGTGAGAACTCTGGGATCTAAACCCCAAGATTGCCCCCCAACCTAGAGCACCAGAATGAGAAAGATGCCTAGGCAACATCTGGCTGTGAAAAGAAACAGGGTTGCTGTCTGCCAGGAAGAGACATCTGGAAATGCACACACCCTCTTAAAGGGCCAATGCACAAAACTTTGTGCAGCTACCCACCTTGGGTTGCAGCAGAGTGGACTGAAGCTTTGTGAGCAGAAACAGAGTTGAGGGCTCTGGGATTAGAGCTCAGAAGGCAGATACTCCAGTCTCCTGTACTGAGCCATTCTCTCATACTGCAGCGGACATAAGCCAACACAGAAATAACTGTCTGGTGTGAGTGAATCACAATTACACCTATTTCTTTTATCAGATCAACATTTCTTTTGTCAGATATTTATTTTGTAATATATTAGCCACCCTTGCCCTGATTGGTGCGGCTCAGTTAAGTGGAGCATCATCCTGTATACCAAGAAGGGTGGGTTTGATTTCTAGTCAGGGCACAGACCCAGGTTTCAGGTGCCATCCCTATCAGAGCGAGTGCAGGAGGAGGGCAGGGGCAACTGATCAACGTTTCTCTCAGTCTCTATCACAAACTGAAGAGACAAACAAACAAGAAATTAGCCACCCTGAGTCAAGCTTCCAAAACTAGGAGAATGACTTCCTTTGCCTCTTTAAAGAATCTAAACTGAAACTTGTTAAAAAAAAATGGGAATCCTAAGGAAGCAGAAACATTGGTAAACTGCTGTTAAGATCCACATGATTAATTCATTCACTACATGGACCCAGGTGTATTCTCCAATTTTTTGTATCGATTTATTTTATATTTTCATTCATGTTTCATGGCTTTTATTCTCAAGGTCGCCTCACTTGTTAAAGCTTCTCTGGCTCCAGTCATATGGAGCAATGTGGACCTAGAAGGTGCAATGCCACCTTATAAAGCATTTTCATAACCCAGTGCAATGGGGAGATCTTATAATTCAAGAAAATGTCCAAACTGTGCCTCACATGGTTTTATATGTTTTCGTTCTTCAACTTTTTTGCCCATAATTAGTAATATTAATGGCCCCAAAGTGGCTTTTGGTGGCTCCTAATAGTTAAATTAAATAGATTTTGTTAGCACCAGCCATATGAAAAATACTGCAGTATTTGGTGTTATAATGAAGATAAGTAAAACACTCTCCCTTACCTCAAACACTTTTAATTTGATGAAAAAAAGGAGAAAGTTGAAAGTAGATACATAAATCAAGTCAGGCATCAAATAAGTAATAGCAAAGAGTGGCAAACAGGGCTAAGTAGCATAGCACGGGAAAATTAGATATAGGCAGTGAGTTTCACTTTTTCCACTCAGTGGTATTAGATGGTTCCTTGTGATGATGAAATCATTCTTTCCCCTATTCTCTCTTAGTCCATGCCTTTGTTTGGAATTGTTCTTCAAATATATCACCACACACTGGTACACTGTATACCGTGTTGAGCATGGTCTTACAGGCTGATTCCCATTATTGAGGACAAACGTTACACATACTGAGTTTCACCATTCTGACATCTTTGTATTAGTGTTCATCCATTTGCATGTATTCCATTAACTTTGCATCATAGAACTGACACAGAACTCTAGGAGGTTATTTATTCACTTCACATTCTCTCCCTTGATAGTCACATCCACATCGATAGATATGTGAAGGATTATAAAATACCCATTTCCTCAGCTCCGTAGTTTACAAATTAGGAAACAGAAACCTAATGATTTATCTAGAACTCTAAATTACCTTTTCATACTCTCAACACAGTGTGTTTTCATGCTGTCAGAAAAAGTCTTCTCTTCTGGCTGATCAGGCTCATGAGCTCAAAACTTGGATTTCCAAGTATATTTAGAAAAACTACAAATGAGGAATGTATGGTGCACCGTAGACTTATTTCTTCCATACTTAAAAGAATACCAGTGAAATAATAATTTTAGCACTTACAAAATGTTACTATTAATTTATACATCTTGATAAACAGAATTTATTCCTAATAAAAGAGGTACTATTTTAGAATTCTGCAGGAAAGTTTGCTATATGTTCTTTCATTAAAATGGGCATCTTAAATTGGTCAACTCTTTATGTGATTTCAGGGTAGAAAAGTAAGAGTAAGCCCAAATACCTATGCATATTTGTGAGTTTTCTTTTTAATATTTTAGTCATGGGATCAGTTATGATAATATTTTTCCCAGTGTCTAAGTCACACATAGATAATGGATTATCTCTTAGACAAATACCTTTGGTTTTATTTAGAATGAAACTAAAAGGTTTAAAGATTTAGTGATATTAATTTTATATTTGTCCATGCAGTTATATTATTACTCACTAGAGGTCCAACGCAGGACATTCGTGCACTGGGACAAGGGGTGGGGAGGTGGGTCCCTGAGCCCAACCTGTGCCCTCTCACAGTCTGGGACCCTTCAGCGGGCATGTCCAACTGCTGGCAGGGAGTTGACCTAAGCCAGCAATTAGACATCCCCCAAGGGGTCCTTAGCACTGCCAGGACAGTGGGAGAGGCTCCTGTCACTGCTGCTGCACTGTCTAGCTATGAGTTCAGCTCAGGGCTTCTGGCTGAGCAGCGCTCCCCCTGCGGGAGCACACTGACCACCAGGGGGCAGCTCCTGTGTTGAGCATCTGCCCCCTGGTAGTCAGTGTGCATCATAGTGACTGGTTGTTCCTCTGATTGGTTGATTTGCATATTAGGGTTTTATTATATAGGATTATGCAAAAATTAGAAACTGAATATTAAGTAGGTTCTTATTTATTTTTTCTGGAGGATTTAGTTTGATAAAGGAAATCAAGTATTGGAGTGGGTTTAATACTTTTGGGGTCTCATACTTTCTGTAAGTTAGCTTGGCTTACAAATGTCAGCTAAATGAGTATCCATTTCCTTATTTGAAATCAACAGGCTTGAATAACTTTTCAATAGTACCTTAACCAATATAACCATGAATAGTAAACTTCTGTGAACCCCGTAATAAGCTAGACTCTAGAAGAACAAAAAGGAATGAATTTGTCACTATCATTTAAAGTCCACGCCTGTTAAAGAAGAATGAGGAAGAACCATCCCCTATGGAGGCGCACTGGCCTCCCAAACCTTGTTTCACAAGCTGGCAATCATATTTTAAGATCTGATAATAAACTTTGAATGTCCAGAAGTTAAGTTTATCAGCTCACCTGCTGATAACAAGTCTCCTGAGAGTCTGACTTACTAATAAAACTCACACAGTATTGATGTATGAATCAGGGGGATGATTTATTAATTTAGAGCCAACATATCACCAATAAATCAAATGAAATATTAACTAATTCGCCCGTCCAATTTTTCTCCATTGAAGACAGCTGAAGGGCAGCTTGTTGAGCATGTAACCAAAGAATAGTATTTGGCAAGTTTTTAAAGGTATGCAATTACATAGTGAACAAAAATTATATCATGAGTTTATATGTCTCAAAATAACCGGTCCACAAACTCTTTGTACCTAGCTATCGGAACTAAGAAGCATGTGCCAGCTGACCTAAGTAGTATACTATTGCTCTAGTTCAGTAGTGGTCAAATTCATTAGTCAACAGAGCCAAATATCAACAGTACAACAATTGAAATTTCTATAGAGAGGCAAATTTTTTAAACTTAAACTTCTTCGAACGCCACTTCTTCAAAATAGACTTGCCCAGGCCTTGGTATTTTGTGGAAGAGCCACACTCATGGGGCCAAAGAGCCACATGTGGCTCGCAAGCCGCTATTTGACAACCACTGCTCTAGTATATTTCAATGATAACACAGGCTCCTTTTATTTGGTGACACTTTGCAGATCATGCTTTCGATTGCATTAGTAGAGAGCACCATCTCACACAAAGCAATGGAGACACAATGATAGTCATTTCCAATGTTGCACCTGTTTTGCCATCCTTCCCACTTAAAATCCTTTACCTGGAAAGAAAGTCCTTTATCAAACAGGGTACTTGGAAATGATTAGTAATACTGTTTTATCATTGCAGTCACATTCCAGACATACTTTCCCATAGCTATGCCAATTTCATGCAACCTAATATAGACACTTGCCAAATTTCTTCACCCTCAGTGGTCATTGGTATCCTTTCACATCCCCAAATTCCAGCTGCTAGCCTCGCAACTGTCCCCTCAGTACCTTTTATGTCCACAACAGTTCTCTCTGCCCCTGCATACTAGCAGAGAAGTACAGGCTTGAAGTGATGGGAATTAACGCCCAGTGGGAACTGTTGTCAGCTAACTCAGACATGAGCTACTAACGAATTCTCATCCTGTCTCTCATTTTGATAAGTGTTGGGCCTATGTGTGAAATTGTTTTCCAGAATTCTTCAGCAGAATTGAGTTTCCTTTGCTCACAGAGGTATCTTGCTTACAATGTTTATTGCTTTCTTCTGTTCCCTGCTCCCACTAGTGTTCACAAATCACTTCCCAAATCATCCATTTGCACTCTATTTGTCTCAGGTCTTCTTCTGGGAGAACCAATATTAGGAAACATGAAACCCACCTATTTACAAATAACCCACTGAGTTATTTCTATCAGCGAGTAATTTAAAGTGTTTTTCTTTTTTTCTAACTTAAATTATTTTCAGGGGTTCTTCACAATGTGTTTTGTGTGCTGGCTTTAAAATCTAGTTCAGGTAAAGCACATAAATGTAAAATATCAAAGGACCCTTCCACATAGGATTTAGATAATGGTATTTTAGACACTCAGAAGATAAGATCACTAGAAACAGATGGTGGTTAAAAGGAGCCTTTACAGATAAATGGGACCTGAGAAAGCTTTGAAGATGTTTATGCATCTTTGCATAGGCTCCATTTGGAGCTAACAAATTTGACTGTAGGAGGAAATATAGTGGAGTTTATAGATTTGAAAAGTGAAAAAGATACATTGCAAGAGCTACAAAAACAGAAGTAGGTATAAAACAGCCAGTATGCAACACAGGAAACTGATGGGATGTATAATAAAGAAATAATGCTACAATGCAGATACCTAAATGTAGGAGCAGCTTATAACATCAGCATGACCATAAGAAGAGACACTGGGGGAAAAGACAGGTGTTATTTCCTTGTTAAAACTTAGAGCAGGAACATTTTTCCCCCATGTCACTCTATACCTAGGCATGTCAATGTCACAATGCAAGGGAGCAGGCACATTGTAGGAGGCATGGATTATATTGGACAAAAGAAATTAGATGGACTGAAAAGATAGGCAAAGACTGTCTTCAAGCAACAAGGCACCAAGACGACACAAAATGGAGATGAAAGCATGTGTACATCACACATCGCTATCTATTCTGAAAGTTGTTCTGACCCAAGTTTAAGAACAAAAAATAAGTACTCAGCCATGAAGATGGTTTTGGCCTCTGGGGATTAAATTAGCAAAGCAGACCATGATTCCAGAGACCAGATATATGGGAAAGGTAACCCCCCCCCCCCCAGGAACTCAGACACTGGGAAGAATACATGTACCAGAAACAGAGAGTTGGGGTGAGAAACTAAGTACAGAAGAACCACACATGTCCGTATTCACTGAACAAAAAGAAAAGCCAGGGCAAGATCAGAAACTGAGAAATGAAGTTTAAGATAGAACTCTGGAATGAGACTATGATTGCATAAACTTGTAATTTTACATAAAATGTAGTATATTTTATTCATTCAACAGAAAGACTTATAAAGCATTCTATCCCCTTCAAGTAGAAGGTGTGCATTTAAAAGTGAAATAGGTATAAAACATATATCATTACATCATTCTGATAGTACATAGGAAAGAGGTGATAGAAGAGTGACATGGTATGCTGTGTGATTTAAAGCTCATGCAAGAGACAGATTGTCTGGATTTTCCTTAGCTTTGCCAGTAGGGAGTTATTTCAATTCTCTAAACCTAGTACTTATTTGATAACTACAACTATTAATAGCACATGCCTATTGGGGTTTTGGGATTTATATAAAACAATATATACAGAGTTCCTAGCACAAAGCCTAGTATCTATGTCTATCAGCAAAAAATCACCTACAGTGAGATTGAGGTTTGTTAGCTTGCTGCAATTCTCAGGCAGGAGGATTTAGAAGAGTTTTGGTTTGGGGAATGTTTAAAGAAGTGAAGATTTATTCTAAAATGTATGTTCTCAGGGATAGGGTCAATTTTATGATCAGGGATCTTAACAATTTTTATTTAAGATTCAAAAGGAAAAAAGTACCACTAGGGTTAGCATGAGCTACTTCAGCATTTTGTTTTCCCGGTATTCTCCTGGGATATGGATTTAAAGACCTTAAAATATTATATGTTAAAAATAACAATTGTTGGAGGAACTAAGATGGCGGCAAAGGTAAAACACCTATCTTGCCGTCATACTCAGCAAATTTTATACTACAACTTAACGAAAGAACAAATACCTTCCAGAATCACCAGAAAGCTGGCCGAGTGAAAATTCCACAAATAAAAGTGAAGATAAGACACTGTGACTCATAGGAGCGGCGTCGGACAGCGTTGAAAGATTCGCGCGGAGAGAGGTTTGGAGTGCGCACCGCGGAGAGGGCAGGCGGCTGAAAACCGGCCAGTTTTCTCGAACGGGGAGACAAAGATGTCCCACTGGACTGATTCTCCAGCTCTGGGCGAAGTCCAGGGAACCCACTATCATACGGGGTGAAAATTGGACAGTGGGAGGGCACGCCGAAGCTCGGGTGCTGCAGGGGTCTCCCGGCTTGTGGAGAAGGCAGCTCTCGCGCGAACAGCTCGGCTGCGTGACCACGCAGAGAGTGCTCTGCGACTCGCCCTCTCATTTGGAAAACCTTCAGACTGCTTTGTTTTACGACCATGAGTGAGACATTGGGTGTGCAGAGTCATTTGGGGAGAGTCTGAATTCCCCGGCAGCCGGTGGAGCTCGGCAGCGGCTCTCTCAGAGGTGCTGGCGGCCATTGCACAGAGTCCCCAGGGCCGCATAGGGTGGAGCTAACGCTGTCTGCTTGGCCCGGAGACTCCGCCCATCCAACCTGAGCACAGCTGAGCTTCACAGACAATTGGCCTGGAGGTCAACCCTCCAAGTGCTAACAACGATTAACTGAGCTTAACTTCAGCAAGACTGTGCAGCCCATATCCATCTCAGGTAACCGGGGAGGCTGAGCCACTGTCCCTAGTAGGAAGTCTACCACACAAAGCTAATTGACCAACTCAGGGAAGCAGCCACCATGCAGAGACATGGAAAGAAATCAGATGTGAAAGAAATGGAGGAAAAAAAAACCGACTGGACATGGAATTCAAAACCACGGTTATAGGGTTTTTCAAGAGGCTCCAACAAAAGGTCGAGGTCTATAAGGAAATAAGCAAGACCACAAAGGAAATGAATGAGTCCTACAAGGAAATGAAGGAGACCCTCAAAGATATAAAGGAGACTCTCAAGGATATGAAAAAGGACCAACCAGAAATTAAGTATACACTGACTGAAACAAAAAATATTATACAAGGACCTAAAAGTGCTCTGGAGCACCCCAATAACCAAGTTAAAGATGTGAAATACAAAGAGGTAAAATCCACTCAGATGAAAAAGCAAGAAACCAAAAGAATGCAAAAAATTGAAGATAGTGTAAGGGGCCTCTGGGACAACCTCAAGCATACCAACATCCGAATTATAGGGGTGCCAGAAAAAGAGAGAGAGCAAGACAATGAAAACCTATTTGAAGAAATAGTGACTGAAAACTTTCCACACCTGGTGAAAGAAATTGACTTAGGAGTCCAAGAAGTGCACCGAACCCCAATATATAAGGAACCCTAAGAGGACCACACCAAGGCACATCATAATTAAAATGCCAAGAGCAAAAGACAAAGAGAGAATAATAAAAGCAGCAAGAGAGAAACAGTTGGTTACCTATAAGGGAGCACCCATACGATTGTCAGCGGATTTCTCAACAGAAATGATGCAGGCCAGATGGGAGTGGCAAGAAATATTCAAAGTGATGAACAGCAAGAATCTACAACCAAGATTACTCTATCCAGCAAAGCTATCATTCAGAATTGAAGGTCAGATGTAGTGCTTCGCAGATAAGAAAAAGCTAAAGGAGTTCATCACCACCAAACCAACATTATATGAAATGCTGAAAGATATTCTTTAAGAAGAGGAAGAAGAAAAAGGTAAAAATATAAATTATGAACAACAAATACACATCTATCAACAAATGAACATAAAAATCAAGTGAATTGATAGGCTGTTGAACAGGATAGGCTGGTGAATATAACAGAGACATGGACATAGAGAGGGAATGGTCTGACAATTCTTGGGGAGAAAAGGGTTGTGGGAAGTGCAGCAAGAGACTGGACAAAAATCTTGCAACAATGGGAGAGGACAGTGGGGAGGGGGAGGTGAGGGTGTAGGGTGGGATAGGTACAGGGTGGAGGGGAGCTATAGGGGGATAAAAAGGGGAAACAATGTAATTAATAAACTGAACAATAAAGATTAAAAAAATTGGAAAAAAATAACAATTGTTGCAAGTGTTTTCTTTAGTCAGCCTGATGACTGAAGGGTCCCAGGTTCTATTCCAGCCAAGGGCAGATATCCAGGTTGGGGATTTTGTCCCCAGTTGGGGGCATGCAAGAGGTAGCCAATCAATGATTCTCTCTCATCACTGCTGTTTCTATCTTTCTATCCCTCTCCCTTCCTCTCTGAAATCAATAAAAATTCATTAACAATAATAATAATAATTTTAAAACATACCATGCAAATAAAGGAATTAAAATGAGATTATTTTCTGCTGTACATATTAATTTGTGTTTTTTTTTGTTTTTATTTACATATTTTATTATAAAAATATAATTTCACATTTTCTCTCTCTGTCTTTCTGTGTGTCTATCTCTTACTTTTTCTCTGATATTTGAAAATTTAGTGAACATTATTAAAACACTTTGCCAATTTTATTTTCTGAATAAATTCCAAACACATTCAGCCATGGTGCAATAAACAATAACATTCTTGCATATGATATTATGGTATGTATAATAATAATTGAATAGTAAAATTTATTGGCTATTACAGACAATGAGAAACATGACAATATAATTAAACAAGGAAAATATGTAATTTCAAAATTTATAATATTGACATAGTCCTATCAACTAAAGTAAACAAAATGTAATAGAATAGTGTCTGGGTAATATTGAGCAATATAAAGTTACCAACAAGATTACAGTTTATCCTCATGTTATACAAAATGAATAAATAACATTTCAGAAGGATAGCAGATATAGACATACACACACATATACATACTAGTATACACATGAAAAATATGTGTAAATAAAACTATAGACAATAAATACACATATAAATATCTATTTTTAAAGATTAATGATCAATCAAAAATAAATATAAAAATCACTGAATCTGGCATTATTGGACCTAGAGGCATGTTTTTAATTTATTAGATCAGTGCCTCTCCATCTAACTTCCTAATTCCCCAATAGTAAATCTGGTTCTAGCAGAAAAGCACTTTTTTTCTTTTCATTTTTACATTTTTATTGATTACAGAGAGGAAGGGAGAGGGAGAGAGGAATAGAAACATCAGTAATGAGAGAGAATAATTGATTGGCTGCCTTCTGCATGTCCCCTACTGGGGATCAAGCCCACAACCCAGGCATGTGCCCTTGACTATAATTGAACCTGGAACCGGAATCCAGTCTGCAGGCAAACACTCTACCCACTGATCTAAACCAGCTAGGGCTCTTTTCATTTTGAAACTCTGATGGTCAATAGGCCTCTGTTTCTATTGTATCATTACTGAAGACATAGCAAACAATTTACCAATTTCATAAATGTAATAAGACAAAACCAGATTAGCCAGAGACTAATAGGAGAGCAAGATTTACTTACATTGATTATTTATAAACATTTATGAAACTTAAGGTTATATGGTCACGAGTAGAAACTTGTATTACTGCAAGGGGCAGCTAGTTACCATAGTGACTACAGTGTTCAGGTATGAAAAAATATATAACTAATTCTCAGGTGTGGGCTATAAGAAATAAAAACCATAGGTAATCTGCTATCTCAAAGATGAAACAAATATATTCAGTACAAATGAAATACATATCCCCCTTGAAAGCTCCTATAGTTGATATTTACATTTAAAAGAGTAGGATAGCTGAAACTGGTTTAGCTCAGTGGATAGAGTGTTGGCCTGCAGACTGAAGGGTCCTGGGTTCAATTCCGGACAAGGGCATGTACCTTGGTTGTGGGCACATCCCCAGTGGGGGTGTGGAGGAGGCAGCTGATCAATGTTTCTCTCTCATCGATGTTTCTGACTTTCTATCCCTCTCCCTTCCTGTCGGTAAAAAATCAATAAAATATATTAAAAAAAGAATAGGAAAAGGTAATTGACCTTTAATAATTACACCTAATGTACACTAGCTTCTTAATTAAAATAATTAGCCAGAGAGGTGGAATCAAGATGGCGGCATAGGTAAACACGCAACAATTTCAAAACTACAACTAAAAGACAAATCAGACATCATCCAGAATTACTAGAAAGCTGGCTGAGTGGAAATTCCACAAATAGAAGGAAAAATAGAAGGACACTGTGACTCAGAGGAGCTGTGGAAAGCAGAGTTTCAGAGACCTGTGGAGAAAGGTGCGAGGCCATGCATGTGAGCAGAGAGGGCAGGCAGCTGGCTGAATACCTGGCTGGTTTTCTCAAATGGGGAGGGAGACAAAGGCCTCCCGCTGCACTGATTCCCCAGTTCTGGGCAAGTCTCGGGGAACCCATACTCATACGGGGTGAAACTAGACCTTAAGGAGGAAGCATGCTTTAACAAGTGAGCTGAAGAGGTCCGAGAACTCACAGTGTAAACTCAGGAACTGCAGAGGTGTGTGAGCACGCAGAGAAGACCCGTGACTTGCTCTCTCGTTTGGGAGGAAAGAATAAAAAGAAGGGAAACTACCAGACTGCATTGTTTTTCAACCCTGATTGAGACTTTGGGTGTGCAGACTCATTTGGGGAGAGGCTGAACGGTCTGGCAGCAGGCAGAGCTCGGGGGCAGCTTTCTCTCAGAGGTGTGTGCAGCCATTATTGCAAGGTACAGAGACCCAGGCACTACTTAGGGCAGGGCTGATGGGACACCAAGGCTGTCTGCTCAGCCAGAAGAATCCGCCTATCCAAGCTGAGCAGCGGCTCTCACAGTGTAAACACAGCTGATCATCACAGCCAATTGGCTTGGAGGTCAAACCCTCCCAGTGTCACCAACAACAATCTAGCCTTAACTACAACAGGACTAATCAGCCCATAAAGGCTGCACCAAGAATATCCACCTCAGGTAACTAGGGAGGCTGAGCCACTGTCCCCTAGAGGACATCTACTACACAAAGCTACTACACCAACTCAGAAAACCGCCAAAATGCAGAGACAAGGAAAAAAAAATCACATTTGAAAGAAATGGAGGAAAAAAATGACTGGACATAGATTTCAAAACCACAGTTATAAGGTTTCTCAAGAGGTTCCTAGAAAGGTCAATAAACTTAATAAGACCCTTGAGGATATGAGTGAGACCCTCAAGGATATGAAAAAAGACCAACTAGAAATTAAGCATACACTGACTACAATAAAAAATATTATACAGAGACATAAAAGCAATCTAGAGGACAGCAAGATTAAAGTCAAAGATCTGATATATAAAGAAGCAAAATCCACTCAGCTGGAAAAGCAAGAAGCAAAAAGAATCTAAAAAATTGAAGATAGTATAAAGAACCTCTGGGACAACCTCCAGCATACCAACATCTGCATTATGGGGATGCCAGGAAAAGAGAGAGAGCAAGATACTAAAAACATATTTGAAGAAATTGTGACCAAAAACTTCCTCCACCTGGTGAAAGAAATTGACTTAAAAGTCCAGGAAGCCCAGAGAACACCAAACTATAGAAATCCAAAGAGGACCACACCAAGACACATCATAATTAAAATGCCAAGTGTAAAAGAAAAATAGAGAATATTAAAAACAGCAAGAGAAAAACAGTTACCTACAAGGGAGCACCCATACGATTGTCAGAGGATTTCTCAACAGAAACTATGCAGGCCAGACAGAAGTGGCAATAAATATTCAAAGTGATGATAGCAAGAATCTACAACCAAGATTACTCTACCCAGCAAAGCTATCATTCAGAATTGGAGGGCAGATAAAGTGCTTTGCAGATAAGAAAAAGCTAAAGGAGTTTATCATCGCCAAACCAGAATTATATGAAATGCTGAAAAGTATTCTTTAAGAAGAGGAAGAAGAAAAAGGTAAAAATAAAAATTATGAACAACAAATGCACATCTATCAACAAGTGCATCTAAAAATCAAGTGAATTAGAAATCTGATGAACAGGGTAAACTGGTGTATATAATAGAATCAGGAGCATAGAGAGGGAATGGACTTACAATTCTTGGAGGAAAAGGGGTGTGGGAGGTGCAGGAAGAGAATGGACAAAAATCATACACGTATGAATGAGGACAGTGGGGCGAGGTAAGACAAAGGGTGGAATGGGTCCTTTTTCATATCCTTAAGAGTCTCCTTTATATCGTTGGGGGTCCCCTTCATTTCCTTGTAGGACTCATTCATTTCCTTTGCGGTCTTGCTTATTTCCTTATAGGACTCAACCTTTTCTAGGAGCCTCTTGAAAAGCCCTATAACCGTGGTTTTGAATTCCATGTCCAGTCATTTTTTTCCCTCCATTTCTTTCACATCTGATTTCTTTCCATGTTGCTGCATGGTGGCTGCTTCCCTGAGTTGGTCAATTAGCTTTGTGTGGTAGACTTCCTACTAGGGTCAGTGGCTCAGCCTCCCCATTTACCTGAGGTGGATATGATTGCACAGTCTTGCTGAAGTTAAGCTCAGGTTAATTTTTGTTAGCACTTGGAGGGGTTGACCTTCAGGCCAATTGTCTGTGAAGTTCAGCTGTGCTCAGGTTGGATGGGTGGAGTCTCCAGGCCAAGCAGACAGCATTAGCTCTGCCCTATGTGGCCCCAGGAACTCTGTGTCGGTGGCAATGGCCGCCAGCACCTCTGAGAGAGAGCCGCTGCCAAGCTCCACCAGACTCTCCCCAAATGAGTCTGCACGCCCAATGTCGCAACCAGGGTCGTAAAACAAAGCAGTCTGACAGTTGTCCGAATGAGAGAGCAAGTCGCAGAGCGCTCTCTGCATGGTCACACAGCTGAGCTGTTCACGCAAGCTGCCTTCTCCACAAGGCAGCAGACCCCTGCAGCACCCGAGCTTCAGCGTGCCCTCCCACTGTCCAGTTTTCACCCCGTATGATAGTGGGTTGGTTCCCTGGACTTCACCCAGAGCTGGAGAATCAGTGCAGTGGGATGTCTTTGTCTCCCTGTTCGAGAAAACTGGCCAGTTTTCAGCCGCCAGCCCTCTCCACTGGCGTGCGCTCCAAACCTCTCTCTGCAAGAATCTTTCAACGCTGTCCGCCGCCGCTCCTCCGAGTCACAGTGTCTTATTTTCACTTTTATTTGTGGAATTTTCACTTGGCGAGCTTTCTGGTGATTCTGGAAGGTGTTTGTTCTTTCGTTAAGTTGTAGTATTAAAATTGCTGAGTATGATGGCAAGATAGGTGTTTTACCTGTGCCGCCATCTTGGTTCTCCTCTATCATTTCCTTTTAAAAATACCCTAGAATATTAGAACATTAGGATGCTATTTGTGTTCAGGAATTAAGGGAAAATTCAGCCCTGTTTCTTTTCCAAAACACTATTAACATTTGATAGGGGAAATTATTTTTTTTCTTTCTTCTTAAGAGATTATTTCCTCCCACATGATTTTATGATTACACTGATAATATAAGCTTATGCCCAGAGAACACAGGAAGATATAAAGAGCAAAATAAAAAGAAGCATTATGACCACTTAAAATATTCCTTTAAAAGCTTTTAGCTATGCATCAAAACAAGAATCATGACACACAGAGTCAAAAGAACATTTGCATTTTATTTATTTACTAGTAGCCCTGCACAGGAACCATGTGCCAGTAGCTTGCTGCCACCTTCCAATAGCTCTTGGCCTCTGCCCCGCCCTCCTATAGTTTTTCCTCCCTCTTGCCCCCCATCATAGTTTGCTGTCCTGCCCCCTACTGTACTTTGCCCACTTGTAGTTTGCTGCCCACCCTCCTGCTGATCTGTGATCCAGTTGTTACTCACAGTGTAACGACCATTTGCATATTACATCTTTATTATGTAGGATTTATTTGTTTGTTTATTTATTTATTTAAATCTTTATTGTTAAAACTATTACTTATGTTCCTCTTTTTCCCCACTGACCACTTCTAGCCTGTCCTAACCTCCCCCCACCCAGGCCTTCACCACCCTATTGTCTGTGTCCATGGGGTATGCATATATGCATACAAGTTCTTTGGATGGTCTCTTTCCACCCACCCACCCTCCCCTGTCTTCCCTCTAGTCTGTTCGCTGCTTCTAAGTCTCTGGATCTGTTTTGTTCATCAGTTTATTTCGTTCATTAGATTTTTTCCTTCCACTGATTCCTCTTTTATTTAAACATTTTTTTAAATTGTTGACACTATTACAGATGTACCCCATTTCTATCCTTTTTGCCCATCACTATCTAGCCCCATCAACTCCCCTTCCCTCTAGCTATCACCATACTGTTGTCTGTGTCTATGAAGTATGCATAGATCTTTAAATGGAGAGATTCTTTAAGTGCATTTGCAACCTCCTCACTGTGGTGCTTTTACTGTCCCAGGTGCTCTAGTCCTAAACTGCAGTGGTAGTCACAGCCCTTTCTCTATAGGTTATTGTGTTAAAATATTGCCCCATATTCTCATTTCCAAATGTGCCATGATGGGGCAATAAAATAGCCTTTATATTGTCACAAGAGAATATGGCGTCACAGGAGCTTCAGTTTGATCCTGAAATAAAAGACAAGTGTGAGTAGATTCTAGAAGTTGAAGCAAAGATATCTTTAGCATCACAATCCAGAATCCCTTTCCAAAATAACAAGTCTTTGTAACTAAATCATTCATTTTTCCCCTCCTAAAATGATGAATGGAATAACATTTTTTTCCTCTTGGGTTCTTTCAAAGTAGGAATTGCTTTACTTTCTTCTTCTTTGCCCATTCCTCTTATAAATTCTTAATTCTCCTGGATTAGGAATTTATATTTGCGTTAACTAGCACTTTGTTGAAAAGTTCTCTAGTAGCCCATATAAATTAAGTGTATTATTTTACTGCAGCATCTCTAATCTCTAAAATACCAGTATTTATTTTGAGGTTATATACTCTTGCTTTTATCCTCTTTGCCAGCTCCTTCAATACATTTTTATTGGGAGGGAGGCTTTTAAAACTATGCTTTTTTTTGGTCTTGTTTATTTTTCTAATTGTTTTTCTTCTCCATCAAACTACACCTTGAGCCGAGACTGGTTTTGCTCAGTGGATAGAGCGTCGGGCTGTGGACTGAAGGGTCCCGGGTTCGATTCCGGTCAAGGGCATGTACCTTGGCTGCAGGCACATCCCCAATGGGGGGCGTGCAGGAGGCAGCTGATCGATGTTTCTCTCTCATCGATGTTTCTGACTTTCTATCCCTCTCCCTTCCGCTCTGTAAAAAATCAATAAAATATATTTAAAAAAAAAAAAACTACACCTTGATTTTCTACAGAGAGTACAAAATTAAATCCACTTGTTTTTGTCTTTGGCTTCTCATTCTTCAAATACAAAGAACTTTGGCTGCAAAATTATATTCCATTCACCCAGACTTGCCTAACTGGAATGTTAGGCCAAAATATAATAAATATACTTTTTCTGGAATCACCCTTTATTTCCTTTGGCCAAACACAGCAGTCTGTTAATTTACATATGACTATGGCTCAAGTATTAGTCATAGTAGACATTGTCCTGCTTTTATCTTACAATTTTTTGTTTGTTTTGCTTTATTTTCCCAACAAAATGATGCCATGAGAATTATTTTTCCAATTAGTGTTGGAAGCAGTTCCAGAGGCTGTGTGGGTGTACAACCCCAGGCAAACCAAGCACTGGGCTCTTCTTGCCCACTGTCAGTCAGCAGCTGTGCACTTTAAATGAGTCCCCAGCCAAAAAAAGAAAAAAAAAGAAAGTTTAGTGAAACTTTAGCTAACTAGGTGTAAGACAAACAAGTGGTAATTTGTTTCAAACTGTCTCAAAGTGGAATTCAGTGGGAAGTACCAGAAGCCCACTGGGCTTTCTAGTATCAAGTCTTAGAGTGAGTTAAACAACTGTTGAAGCTCTCCATCACTGGGCTGAATGGCTCCTCATGTACTTTCCCATTTTCCTGTATTTTGTCAGGGAATTTATTTGAGCAAGTTTTAGAAACAAGCATGATTGGCATTTGAGACATTTTTAAGGTGAAAACCTTAGATATTGGAAGGTTGGGATGCTGAATCACACACTCATTGCATTGCAGATGTGACTCTAAAAAACAGATAGAAATGATCAGGATATGCAAAAAAGCAACACTGAACATGAAAATATCGATACAAGTACAAGCGATCATTTATTTGTTAATACCAACCATGGCTGTTTACTTTAAATCAAGTATAAGCAAGTAAAAAATGTAAGTTTTCTTCAAATGTGTTCAGAGTTTTGTAGGAAACTTTCTATAAAATTTAAATTATAACAAGGACTTTGGCATCTGTTTTAGGGGCCTGTTATTTCCAATTACTTTAAATGACTATGAAACAATCCATAAAAAATTATATTTTCAAAATAGAAGGCCTTAGATGATATTTACTTGGCCTTTAGCAGTGAGATATTATTCTGTGAGGGAGAAGCAATGTTTGGCATGTGCGGAACCAATCTGTTTTTCAAACATTCTTAGTTAGCCTTGTCTGTTTCCATAAATTCTCTATGTATATGAAATCTTTTACTTCCTCTCTGGGTAACAATCAGAATGGCAGGTTGAAGGTTCCTGAACAGGGGCATTATTTGGTGTGAATGAAAGTCACTATTTTATAAAAGATGAAGATGGCCTTACAGATGAAACTCTGACATCCCAGTAAACAGGATATCCCCCAAAGATGTATACATCCTGGAACAGCTGATAGCTCAAAGGATGTTTCTTTCTTTTCAGCCAGACTAAGCTTTGAGTAAAGGAAATTCATCCTAAAATGTTACTGGAATTTTGAAAACGCAGTTGAAGTACAAACACTGCCTTTGTAATTATTCAAAGTGTGTACAGATTTTTTGAGAAATAGGGCATCCCAAAATGTATACATACTGCAACAGCTGATAACTCACTTAATTTTCACTCCTTTTCAGATTTAACTGATTTGAAATAATATGTGAAGCCAGTCTAGCTTTAAACAAATGAAATTTACCCACTAGCCTTTTTAAAGTTTATGGTACAAAATCAGCAACAGTTGATGAATTGAAGGCGCACAAATATCAAACGAATTGATTCTTGATGTATGCGATTCCACTGTTTGGTGTTAAGTAGTGCTTGGACCAGAATGGCCATCAGTTTGACAACAGACATTGACAAAAATATTATTCATTTCTGCAGATTTTTTTAAATTTTGAAAATGAATTGTATCTTAACACAAACTTTATAATCATTCAAAGTGTGTACAAACTTTTGAGGACTCATTATTTACTTTGTTCCTAGGCTCTCTTTGTCTTCCTCCGGACTGAAACAGGAAGCCACAGCATACTCACCTCCACAAATATATGCTTAGGACATATTGATCACTGGTAGACATTGTGTCTCTACCTTACTTCCTGTATAGAAGAAAGTGCCCATATTATCAATGTTCTTTTTAGCTATGAAGAGAACAGGTCATAGTAAAACGACAGTAGTTGCTCGATATGTTAGATTAGCAGGGATATAGCAACTCCAATGATCTTATACTGGCCATGAATAATGATTATAACAGTTATAAAACAAGATATTCTGTTTAGTACTACTCATTTATTATTAAATTTTTATTCTTATAAAGTAATGCTTTTAATTTTTTAAATGTATTTTTATTGATTTTAGAGCAGAAGGGAGAGGAAGAGAGAGATAGAAACATTAATGATGAGAGAGAATCATTGATCAGCTGCCTCCTACACATCCCCTACTGGGGATTGAGCCTGCAACCCAGGCATGTGCTTTTGACCAAATCGACCCTGGGACCCTTCAGACTATGGGCCGAAGTTCTATCCACTGAGCCAAACCAGCCAGGGCTATTTACCACTCATTTAGATGAGTGCATTTTTTCTAGTCTTTCATATTTAATATACTAATATCTTTAGTTTTTTATACATATTTTTATGCACTATAATAGAATCTGATATAATGCTTATGGATTTATGAAGATTCAAAATGAACTACTACCACAGCTATAAAACAGACATATCTGCTTTCACAAGAGTATACTTTTGGCACATATTAAATTTGTTATAAAGTTTTTAAACCATTTCCCCCTGCATATAATAAATTTTAAAAAGCAATTTAGAAATTACTCATAGAAAAGCGAATTGCCTAGCAATCCCATGAGTTAAAATTATGTCCTTGTGAAATCATTTAAAATAAAACAGACTTCATTAAATGAGAAAAATAAATTCCTCTATGAACATAGCACCCAAGCTAAACAATAGAAATGACAAGTCACTAGAGACCTCAAATCATAGATTTCTAACCAGGTTAATTTCTTTAATATTTTGAACACTGAGAAATTGTAGTCTGGAGGAAAGAATACATAAAATCACTAAGTTATCAAAATATCATGGGAAAATAATGGATTTAAGTTTTTACTCTTCTGATAAAGCCCCTGTGAGTTGGCAATGAATGACGAAGTTGAAGAAAAACACTTCGTGGATATGTTTGGAAATCCTGGGAGTATAGTGATTAAGTCCTTTTAGTCTTTTTCCTTGCAGACAGAGAATAGCCATTCATCCAAAGCTTTTCAGAAAGAAAAAAAAGAAATATTTTCTTATAAAAAAAAGAGATTTCCTTTATTGCTCTTTGAAGAGTATACAATGGTTTCTAAATAATTTTTTCAAATAGAAGTGTGTCTTCAGAAAAATTCATGTTAATCTTACTTTAATATACTTCAAGTCAACAAATATCTATGAGACATTTATAAGTTACAAAACTCTATGCTATCAATTCCAAAGGGATAGATAAGGAGGAGTTAGGCGTATTCTTGTTTGGAGGAGTAAATTTAGGAAGGGAAGCCTAATTACTTTAGAAACGAAATTAGAAACGAATCCTATTCTTTAGCTACTACAGCAGATATCTTCCCACTGCACCATGCTGTCGTTCAGATTGCATTTGGATTATATTGGATGAGTTCTATTTCTCAAGCAAAATATAAGCAAAGAGCTGAACAGTGTGAAGTTAGGAGGGATGCTTTGCCTCAAGTAATTTGCATGAAACTAATTATCCAATTAACAAATAAATGAAACATTGTCCTCAGTTAAGTTTCAGCTACTTATAGTCATGTTAAATAAACACAGGGTAGAAGAGAAAGGAAGAAAAATTCCAATTGCAAGGTGCCTGAGAGAAAACCTTCAACAATGGGGAGGAAGACTTCTGAAATACAGTCAACCTTAGATACGAAGCCTAAATGTGGCAAAGCAGCTGTGATTTGGGTTTTCAAACAAATAACCTTTAAGTTATTTCTATGTCATATTGAGAAGACCCTCGGTTAAAAGGAATTTGGAGAAACAAATTTTTTTTAATCAGTTAAATTTCCTTTTATGAATGTTTCAGTAATTTTCCAGACCTACTAAATTTAAAATTGAGAATCCACTTCTAATATTCATCATGTTATTTAATAAGTCAGTGCTTTCACTAATAAAAAACATATTTTTAGTTCAAGTTTTCTAATGAGGTAATCTCCAATGCTAAGCTGTGCAAATAGAAATCGTTTATGACTACCTTTGGATTATGATCTTTCTGATATAACTGCTAACCGTTGCTATAGTGTGCTTTTCTGATTAGAGCAACTGTTTGTTCCTAGAGTAGAAGCTTAAACTAACTATTACAGACTTACTAACATGCCACATATGTCACTATGCACAAATCTTGAAATCTTTTCAAATAGATTACTGACAAGAAAAAAAAATGCCTAATTTACACTTGGAGAAACTGGCTTACTGCCCAAGATTTGCTTCCCAGTATACAAAGTACCATATGCCATTGTTCTTGGTAGTACTTATTTTTTCACACATTATGTATTCAAATGATCACTAACTTTATCAAGAAATTAGATTTTGGGGTTTGAATTCTTAATTTTAACAAATTTTGGAAAGGAGATTCAGGCAGATCTCTCTCCTTTCATTGTTCAACCAAATACTCATATATTCTTTCTTGGAAATTTTCTTTCATTTCTTTCTATGTTTTTCTTCCTTTTCAGTTTTAATTATTTTTTCTTTGATATAATTTCAGATGTATAGAAAATGTGAAAAAATAATATGCCGCCCAAGCTCGGCGGGTATAGCTCAGTGGTTGCATGTCGACCATTGAACCAGGACTGCACAATTCAGTTCCCAGTCAGGGCACATGCCCAGGTTGCAGGCTCCATCTCCATTAGGGGACACATAGGAGGCAGTGGATAGATGATTCGCTCTCATAATTGATGTTTCTATTTCTCTCACCCTCTCCCTTCCTCTATGAAATCAATAAAATCATGTATATACCACCCAAGAGCATGTGTTCAGTTTTTAAGACTGTCTTTGTCTTTTTTGACCTTGACATTTTTGAAGATCTCATAGCTGTGACTTTATAAAAAGTTGCTCATTTAAGTTGGTCTGGTGTTTCCTGATGATTATGTGCAGGTTATATCATTTGGCAGGAATACTGTAGGACATATTTTGCATCCTTTCCTGTACATTCCAAGAGATACATGATGTCATTTTGTCTCTTGATATGCCATTTATAAGCTGGTCACCCAAAATGCTGGTGTTACAGTTTCAGTCTGAGCCCTAAGGCTTGAGAACCAGAAGAACTTAGGGTGTAAATTTCAGTCCAAGTTCAAAGACTTGAGAACCATCAATTGTGTATGTCCCCATCTGAGGGCAGGAGAAGAGCAATGACCCAGCTGAAAAACAACCAGGCAGAGAGAGTGCATTTTCCCTGATCTTGCCTTTTGTTGCATCCAAGCCCCCAATGGATTGATGATGCTCACTTATAGTGGAGAAAGTAATTTGTTATACTCTCACACAGAAAACACCCATAGCTGTACCCAGAAATAATGTCTGGTCAAATATCTTGGCACCTCATAGACTAATCAAGTGACATAAAATTGACCACTGCAGTAACTCTTATCCTAGTCTAGGGCCCGGGTATATTTACTGTATCACTTTTGTGTATTTGCCTACCTCCTTCCCACACCAAACAATTCACTAAGATTAATGTTTCCCTATGGTTTTCAGACCTACCTCCTCTTTCTCAGTACATCTTCCACTGTCTTTGTGTAAAACTTTGTAATTTTATAATACATTATGCTTTCTAACTGACCCCTGTCCTTCCTCAATATATTCTCATTGAGCTGTCTTTGCCAGTATTCTAGAAAATAAGATCCAAGCCAGCAATGGCTTTGTCTCTCTTATACACCACAATGCTAGGAAATAATAAGCGTTCTCTAAATTTTGGTTGAAAAAAAAAGAACAGCATGTAAGTTTGAAAATCAAACTTCTGAACCAAAATCACCCTATTGTTTCTCACAGATTTGTAGACATTTCTTCAAACACCTTGGCTTAGCAAACAAAATGCAGGCTTACCATTCCAAAGTTACCATCCACTGCTTCTTAATATACCCTATTCTCCAGGGATGCAAAATTAGTGTTTATTAGTTAACCCCTCAATCAATTTTATAACAACACACTTTCATATATGCCTTTTTCACTTTTTTTCTGAGCTAGCTATAAACTTCCTTATATTTTAAAAATGCAGCTGAATTCTTGCTTGATCACCACACACCCCCTGTTGTCATGCAGATGTATTTTTCTGTGCTCCAATAACATACATCATCAGAATACTTAGTATACAGAACTGTGATTATGGTTCTATTTTTATGTCTCCTCTTGGGCATTAACCATTTATTATTGATATTTTCATCTACACTTTGTAACTGAGTACCTGTTATAGGTAGACAATCAATCTATATTTATTTTAAAAAGTGGAAGCTGAAACCTACATATCTAATAACCTATCACACCTTATCTACTTTCTTTATTCCTGTTGAACCTTCATATACACAGGGTATTAGTTCCAGGATGCTCAAATCCTGAGTCCAGTATGTAAAAATATGTATATTTACATATAACTTACTTACATCCTCCTGTATACATTTTATTTTTATTTTTCAATTGAATTTATTGGGATGACATTGGTTAATCAAATTATACAGGTTTCAGGTATTCAGTTCTACAACCCATCTTCTGTATATTGTATTGTGTGTTTACCACCCCAAGTCAAGTCTCCTTCCATCACCATTTATCCCCTTTTTACCTCCTATTTTCCACCACCCCTTCCTTGTTCCCTCTGGCAATCTCATACTGTGGTCTGTGCACATGAGTCTTTTTTTTTCCTTTTGCTTAATCTCTCTGCCTTCCATTATAATACCCAATATAATATAAATGCTATGGAAATTGTTACTATGCTGTATTACTCAGGGAATAATGGCAAGGAGAAAAAATGTGTACATTTTTAATTCAGATGAAACCAGTATAAGCCTAAATACATAGTATATGTCAGTAACCACATGTATTTTTTGTAGTAGAACCCACAGATATGGATGGTTGACTGTAAAACTATCCTTAAAAACTCAGTTTTTGTCTTCTACAGGAGAAATGGTCTATTTTCCTTCTTAGAATTCAGTAATGTGTCTTCACTCTCATCATTTTTAATGTGTGTCATTATTAAAACATTTAAATCAGTGTGATTTGTAGTATAAATGACTATTTGTTTTTCTGTCATCCCAAGTGCACTATAAACCCAGTGACAATAAAATGTATGTCTTAGTTCTCACTAGTTATCCTATAATCAGTATGTTAACAATGATTCCTTAAGGAAAAAGAAGCATTACATTGAATAATTGTCAGAGCATTATTACAGAAACAAACCATTGGAGTCAATCAAGAAACTAAACCCTTTAGGGGAAGGGTTTTTATAGAGAATGAAAAGAAAGCATTATATTATGTAACCAGCTAGGAATGGGCTGCTTTATAAAAAGTGCTATGCAGACATCATTTGATTGGACATAATCTTCATTGTCAGACAATAAGGTATGTTCGTTCTACACATACTTTTCCTTTTGAGAATTGTTAGTTAATTACAAACTGTGTAAGATTATTACTATTGCTTGTAAGATTTTTCTCACATTTTAATAATGATTCACACTGTAACTTTCATTTACATACATTATCTCATATCAATACTTAATATTATTTTGTAAAGCAGGCATGAAAGAAAAACTGAAATTCAGCAGATTCAGGTTACTTTCTCAAGGTCTGTCATATCTTCAGTTTCTACAGAAATGTGTAATTGTATAATTGTGGTAATATAAGCAGAGAGAAAAAGAAGTAGTGAATTGGGATCCGTTCTCAGACTTCTCCTTTTTAAAATCTGTGTGGCAGCTGCTAGGAAAGCTTATCCTGATTTAGCAGCTAACTATATGTGATTTTGAAGCATATTCCAAAATATTAGAAGGAAGTAAAGCAAGTTTCAAACATCAAAGAAGTTTTGCCTATAAAAATAGAAAATATTTTTAAAACAATCAATAAAAAGATGACAGTTTCAGAAAATGAATAAATTACAAAATGTGAAGGAACCTAATATTTTCCTCACCCTATATATATATATATTTTTAAATTTAGAAAAATAATGAAGCCATCAGATGCCCCATACTTTGTGTGTTTCAGTGATTGGGATTTGCTAAATTCTAACTTGAAAGAGATTTCCTGGCTGTGGACCCAAATTAAAATATAGTCAGTGGACTTAAAATAGTGTTCTCAGAGCAAGGTTAAATGATTGCTCATGTGGGAGAGTCTCAAATATAATTTGGAGTAAAGGGTAATGGTGGTAAACTTACCAGTAAAGAATAAACTGTAGCAATTGGAGAGCCTTGCTTTAGTATTTTGTCATCCCAGGTGCAATGCTGATTTGATTCTGACCAGTCACTACAGTAAACATTCACTAAGTATTAATTGTTGAATAAAATAAAACCTATAAAAATGTCATGTTCTCATTATATATCTATTTTTCTATTTAATGTTTTGAAACATTAACATCCTTTATAAATAAATGAGGCTTTATTTCAAGTCACCAGCTATAGTTGATGAGGCATTCTATATATACATACTATCTTTTGAATTTTCCATTCAACATAGTATCATGAACTATATAATCTTTCATTTTCATTGTGATCACTATAGTTCAGGCCCTCAGCATTGTATTCCTGATCAATAGCAGTGACATTTCAAATAATCTTCCTGTTCTAAACTAACATATATCCCAAATGTCATGTTTTGATCAGATTTTTATAACACTATGTTGATCATAAAACTTCCCTGCTAGAACAACATTAATGACTTCATATTGAGTATGAAAAAAGTACCAAAAAGTACTTTATAATTTTTTTACTATTTTTATAGATTATTAGGGTAGCAATAATTGGGTATATTTGTTGGCTTCTAAAAATGTCAGGTGTGATTTAGAATTTCAAGAAGGAAAAAAAGAAAAAGACTTCAAAAAGAAAAATAAAGGAGGAGAGAAAGAGTAAAAGAAAGAAAATAACTTAAGAACTCCTCTTAATTCACAGTATTTTATCCTAATTTTTCAAGTCCTTAGTCTGATTCCTATTAGAATATAAACACTGCACCAAAGAAAATGATTCTTCTATCTAATCATTTATCTCATTCACACCACATGTGCAAGTTGCAAAATCATATATCATAGTTCAGTTAGACTTATTACTCCCACTCTTTCTTTGCATCACCATGCCAATCCATGGAAAATAGATTGCCAATTAATTGATCTAAACTTTAATATAAAATAATTTCACAAAAACAATAAAAGTACATCAAAGTTGAAATGGTTTATTTCAGGAGATATTCAAAATGATGGTTATTAATGTTCAAAAATTCAATTTTATATATATTTTTAAGAGATCAGAAATATCTCTATAAAAATCCTAACTGAAAGTTTGGTTCACTTATTGAGTCAACAAAAACTTTCAGAACAACATATAGCCTGAATGTACTATTTTCTGAGACTGAATTATGAATGTGCATAAATTTGTTTAGAACATATAAAAAAAATCTTGGGATGGAATTTCAGCCACAGCAAAGATCTGAGTCATAGCAACTAATTTTAATTTTTGTACTCTTAATTTTTAAGCATTCCTGCAAGAGAACTAGAATGAATCACATTTCTAAAAATAATAGTTACATTTTTTTGTTGTCTTTTTCTTCCAGTAACTCTAAGTCTGGACTATTTGGATAATTTAGAGACTAAGATGAAACAGTAATCTAATGACCAGTGAAGTTCAGTAAATGTCTTGATGCGTCACTTTTCTACCAGGAAGTAATAAATAGTAAGTTCATTTCCATTACAGTTAATTTTCAGTATGAATAAAACATTAATGTAATAATGTATTTCTATCAGAATAAGGAATGTTTTTCTGTTGCTCCAAAGTGTAAAGTGTTTTTAAATTATAGAGGTTATATTTAAAGACCAACTTAAAAGTTTCAAGTTAAACTGAATATTTGAGAAATAAAATATCACATCATTAAAGTTAGTAAAACAAAATAAAAGTTTATTCCAAAAGGCCATGTAGAATCTTAAGAGTATTATTAAGATTATTCCATTTATTTTTAATATGGAACTAATTAATATGAAGTGACTGTATTTGATAATAAGGCACTAAGTTTTTTCAAAATATGCTTAATTAAATTGAAGTGACATTTTTAAAAATAAAACTGTATTTTTCATATTGTTATTCTTAAGGCAATTATACCTTAACTGTCCAGTTTAATATTTTTAAAAAATTATACAGCTCATTAGATGAAGAAAATTAATTTTGTAATTACCTTTATAATTACAACAACTCCAAGCAGGAGTCTGTCACTGCATGTTTGTTACATGTCTTTTGAGGGTTTTGAGAGAAAAGGAAAGCTGAGAGAGTTAAAGAATTCCAACAGAATCCCTGAACATAAAGAATTCACATTTATCTTCTTGCATCATCATGATGCCCATGTCCTTTGCCAAATATTCAGCACTGGTAAAATTGTATGGTTACCGCAACCCACATAATAACATTAAATCTCCTTAAACAGCAATTTATGAATGGCCACAACTTACTCTTCCAGTCTAATCTTCAGCCTACTCTCCATTTATTGAACTATTAAAAAAGAAACAAAACTGATGTGAAACAATTGACATAACACATAACAATACAAAATATATTTACTAAAGGCATTGTAAGGTAGTATCCAACAGTGACTACACTAATACATAGTCAATAGACTAAAAAATCAGAAGGTTCTTGGAGAAGATATTAAAGTTTTGAAATTAAACTTGATAGAAATTGGTTTATAGGTGAAATAACATTTCTGTAAGGACACATTTTAAAAGGTGTAGTTATTTGCAAAATATTAATATCAACCGGGATAAATAAATTGTATTAATATTTAAAAGTAACTGGAATTAGAATTTGATGTGTAGGGAGATACCAAATCATGGAAGACTTTAAAATTAATTAGAAGAGTCTTGCTTGATTTCAGAAGTAGGAATAGGAACAAGAAATCATACGTAGTTATTTTCTGAAGTCTAAATGCCGTGTATAATTTGCTCCATCTTCATTTGAAATTATGTGTTGAATTTCTGAACTTTGTCAAATATCTGCCAGAGTTAAAGCATTAACCAATTTTGGAGAAATAAAATTAGTGAGTCACAAACAGATGTCTTAAGGGAATGAAGTATCAATTATTTCTTCAATAAATGTTTATTGAGCAACTTCCATATTCTGGGTGCTATTCTCAGGAGTGTGAGATGTAAAACATTAAGTATAGAGGAATAAGGCAAAGTGGAGAATTCCTGATTTGCTTAAATGATCTTAGTTTATTTATTTATTTTAATCAAGAAAGTCAAACAAGAAAATCTGGAAACTCTCCTTTTGACCTACACTGACTCTGACCTAAATATATACCTGATCCGAATCTTTGTATCCCAGATTGACCTTAGTTTTCCAGAGATTCTGAGGAAATCTCATGTCACATAGAAAACGTAATCATTATTTGGGTTTGTTTCTTCCAGACCACTCTTAGGATTAGAGGGCATCAATGTGGGCTGCTGGAAATCCATCATGGGGAAAGGTTTAAAGTACAAACAGTTAATTCTTTTGCTATTTTATCTTCTCCCAAATCTTGCCAACTGTCAGTTGCTTAGTGAAAATCAAAGCTAATTTACAACTCTGAAATTTCTTCAATGTCAACAGTTGTCTTTTCAAACCACTGTTGGGATCCTGCCTTAGCTGTGGATACACTGAGTTTTTGAAAAATGATGAGAGGAGTTCAGTTAGTTGTAATTTCTGTGGAAATACGAGCCAGTAAGATGAGAAGAGTATAAATAAAATAAAAAGGTTAAGTATGATATATTTCCCTTTTTGTATGTGTTTGTTTATAAAAATAGATTTAAATAATCAAAAGCATCACAAACATAACTTATTATTAGAAAATATTAATTGTTATATTAGAAATATACAAAAGTTATTTCACCCTAAATGGAGCAAAAACCACATGATTATATTTTGTTTCATTATGATAAGATGATGCTAGCTCCATGTATAAGATCTGTTGTGATTGTTTTATCAAGAAAAGAATATCTAAAACTCCTAAACAAAAGGCTACTATATATACAAACCTTTATTGAATAATAAGCTCATGTGTAATAGTATATGTGGGAAATATGCATACATTGAGTCAACATTTTACTTAAATATATAATATCTTTTTATAGTCATAGTTAAATTACTAAATTTCAATACCATATCCCAATCTGATGTTATAAAAGTGATATAGGGCAATATAATTTTTGATTAATGAATATTAGATTTATAAGATTGAATAATTAAGCATAAAATATAGTAAATATTTTCCTACTCTTATTTTCTCATTTAAACGAACAGTATGACATATTGCTAGTTTGTAGCATATATGGAAGTAAAACCATTGTTCCTGTGTTTTAGTGCATATAAGGTTTAGTATTTCTTAATTTGTTATACTAGATAGGTCAAGTGACTTGCTCAAGTTCTGATGATTATTTCATGTCATGATAGTAGTGGAATGAATCTCACCCATCTGCTATTAACCTTAACCTATTATACATGCTGATCGACATTCAAGCTTATCATACTATCTTAATGTGTTAGGCATGTTCTAACATACTTAACATATTTTTATTCATAGCAGTGATAAATTATTTCACCAATAGGTGGAAAACATACTAGGGATTATAAAACCAGTTATGATAGCTGAATCTCTGTGTTTCCTTTGGCCAATAAAGTAATCAGTTGAGATGTATTTAAAAATAATATTTTATTAATTTGTTCTATAGTTAACTGCCAAAAGTTTGAATTTTTTCAAAGATTAGAGAATTCATTTTTTATATCAACCATTTAAGTTATGTATGTTTCATTATTCTGAAAAATACCGTCTCTTATTTCATTGTAGTTCTCTAAAAATTTTTCCAGTGTCCTTTTATTTTATATTTTTAATTATAATTATTATTCCAGATAATGTATTTGTAAGTTACTAATTTCTTGGGTTATTTTCTGAAAATATCCTTTCATAGTTCTAATTCGCATTGGCAATTTTGTCAATATCAATAAAATTAAAATTGGGAGTTAAACTGTTCAGAGCATAGAAAGTCAGATTCTTTTCCAAATCTGATAATTATGAACTTAAAATTCTTCTATTTAAAAGTAGAATAAATTTGCCCTGGACCACTGGCTCAGTTGGTTGGAGCATCATCCGGTGTACCAAAAGGTTGACCGCTAGTTCCATTCCTGGTCAGGGCATGTACCTAGGATGCAGGTTCAATTCCAGTGTGGATATATACAGGAGGCAATCAATTAATACTTCTAGCTCTCTCTAAATAATAAAATGAAATCAAGAAAAGCATATCCTTAGGTGGGAATTAAAATAGTTAATAATAAAAGATAAATAACAGTAATACATCTGAGTACCAGTGAGAATATTATTCTTGAATAGCATAGACATAATAAATAAAGCATTGTGGTATATTTATAATTTACATGCCTATGCAAATCCATTTAGATTAAAGTGGAACATAGAGCTTTTGATTGTACATCTAATACTAATTATGTGAACTTCTATGTCACTTAAACTTTCTAAGCCTTATGTGTTTTTCCTCCCATATGAATAATAAATGGACATACCAATGGTGCCCCATCTCTAAAATATTTTCTATGTGCAAATCCCTTGGGTATTTATTATATTGAAAAAGAGTCACATGTAAATATATTTGCAGAGGGATTATCGAGGTGAAATGTTCTTTATCCCAAGTTCTATGAAGCTACTCACATTTCTAACAAAATTTAAAGGAAAATTAACAGCATAAACTAAATATTAATTAAAATTTACATCAATCATGTCAAACTCATGACCCACATGTGGCCCACAATGAATATTTTTGCAGTCTAGCCAATATACACTGAGTGGCCCAATAATTATGATATCTGAAAACATAATAATTTGGCCACTCAGTGTATATCCTATATAATAAGAGGCTAATATGCAAATTGTCCTCTTGACCAGGAATTTGAGCAGTAGGCAGGCTAGTCAACTGCCCATATGAGGCTGGCTGGACCCCACCTATGCTCGAATTCATGTACTAGGCCTCTAATATATATATACTGAGTGGCCAGATTATTATGCATGCAGAGATTATAATAATCTGGCCATTTAGTATAATGGTATGCAAGAAAAAATTAATTTCGTCATTGCCCTTGTCCTATTTTATACTATACTTTTCTAAATAAACCTAAGTTTCTATGAAAATTGAAACTTGTGTTTTTTTGCAACCCACATAAACTTAAGCCTTGTTTATTTGACATAAGCCTTTGAGTTTGACATATCTGGTTTACATTGTCTAACTCTCATATTTTTAATTTATGCATTTTCAAACTTTCAGAAATATGAATACTACAGCAAACATTCAACAAACATATAATAGTCACTCTTTTTGTATTTCCTATGAGATCCCATTGGGCACATTAATTATAAATTAATTCCTCAAATACAATACTTCTCGTTAATAACCATCGTAATATTTATAACTGTTTACTTTCTGATATAATTTTCTTAATAATTTAGTTTGTCATGCTTCAATGGTTCTTGTAATGCCAGAAAATCCAGTGAACAATTACTATAAGTAACATATTTAAATACAGATCACAAACACTTATAAATAGCTTTTAAATTATGTTTACTTATTTAATATCAGTACAGTGATCTTCACACAATCATCTACACACACACACAGACACACACACACACACACACACACACACACACACACACGCCACTGTAGCTTGTAAGACATTGAACAATTAAAATATTAATCATGATATATAGAATTGACTTCAAAACACAGCTATTATTAGTCTCTTTACAGAAAATGGCAATTTATTTTTCTATTAATTCCAAAAACATTAAATTCTGATATGCTTACAGGGAGATAGATAGGAATTTTGGAAGAGAATTATGATTAGTTATTAATTAAACTGTAAATAAGGCTAAATGATGCAAAATATCCTATTTCATTTATCCAGCAAATAGCATATTCTATTCCCTAAAACATATATAATATATATTTATTCTAGGCAATATATACCCTATTCTATACTTTATGTAATAAGGAACTTACTTAGTAAATTTTAAGTACAGTAAATCAGGAATATATTAGAATAATAAACCAATAGTATCTCTAGTCCATTTATTCTTTAGTTTCACTAATTCTGCAAACTGGATTCTACTACATTTTCATTGTCCTTCACTATATGGATATCTTTCCTTCCTTCCTTAACTAGCTTAAATTTCATTATCACTCATTATAATTATACCTTCGCATACACCATCTTTTGCCTTTTTTTATCTTAATTCTGTAATAAATCCCAATGCATGCTCTCCCTCAAATGCTCCATGATATTTCTTTAAATTCATGCTTACTTGCCTCAAGCATGTCATCTATGCTTCACTAAAATTATCCTATACTAGAGGCCTGATGCATGAAATTCGTGCATGAGGCTTGGTCCTCAGAGACTCAGCTGCCTCAACCCTCGCAGCCCTGGCTTCCTCTAAATGGTTGTTCTGCTGTTTGGTCTAATGAGCATATTAGCTCTTTATTATATAGGTTTCTCTTTGTTCAGTTCTCCTAAATGACTATTTTGCACATTCCACACACACTCTGACAACTTCTCATTTCTAGCTGTTGAAATTACTTGCTTAGCTGACCCAGTCATGGAAGATCTTCCACAGACTCCCACCAACAGAATGCACAAACTGCCAATACAACTCTGCATTGCACAACTCCACCGGCCACAATTCACTTTTTATTTTATGAGGTTGTTACTCACTAGAGCAAAACAGCACAAAATATACTGCTGGAGTGGTGCAATTGACAGACTTGCATATCGGTTTCTGTGCTAACATACTCTGATTATTACTCATAATATCTTTCTTTAAATCCAATCTTATCATTTCTTGCATACTCAAAAAAGTGGTTGAATAAATTTCTCTTTCTTCCTTACCAAGTTTTTACTCTTGACAGGATTTTTCCATTTTCATGGGGAGATACTAATTTTTTTAAATATATATTTTTATTGATTTCAGATAGGAAGGGAGAGGGAGAGAGACAGAAACATCAATGATGAGAAAGAATCATTGATCAGCTGCCTCCTGCACACCTCCTGCTGGAGATCAAGCCCACATCCTGGGCATGTGCCCTTGAGAGGAATCAAACCTAGGGCCCTTCAGTCCATAGGCCAATGCTTTATCCACTGAGGCAAACCAGCAAGGTATCATGAGATACTAATTTTCTTTTCTATGTGGAAAAAGGAACATAAACTTCTCATGATCCCTGCCTCCATTGTCATCTACTACTCCATTTATTTAATCCTCTTAGCAGAAAATCCCTTTAAAAATCCTCTGAACATGACTTTCCTAATTTTATTTTTTTCCCAAATTCAAGTACTTTATTTTTAAAATTTTATTGTTTAAGGTATTACAAATAGTAATACATGTCTCTTTTTCCCCCTCCCCACTGACCTCTCCCCGGCCTCCCTTAGCTCCTGGCACTTGCTCATAAAACTTTTTCTCACTAGAATTCCCCCCCACTGCTCAATCCAAAACTGTTCTTGTCAAATCTACATGTTGCCATATCTTTACCTTACCTATAACAATTTGACAGAGATAAATTCTTTTTCCTTCTCTAAACATATAAATTGGATTCCAAATCACTACATTCTATTAGTTTTCTTATTCTCTCACTGATTAATCCTCCTCTGGTTTTTCCTCCTTTCCTGTTTTTTTCCTCTTATCTCTCATTTATGAATGTTGAAGGACCAGGCCTCAATTCTTGATTTCCTCATCATTCCTATCAATATTCATTCACTTGATTATGTGATTTAGTTTCTTGCCTTTAAATTCCACTTAGGAATATGTAAATGACTACCACATCTGTGCTACTCTTCTTTACTTCTTACAGGTAGACTAGTAACACACAAGGCTAGATTAACAAGATTAAAACACACACACACAATTTAATACTTGTGCATGGGAAATCCTAATGATACTCCTTAGATCATAAAATAAGGCTCAAAGAATGATTGAGTTAGCCACCCTTTTATGATTTTTAGAAAAAGAAAGAATATATTTGTGAGAAATTGACAGGGCTAAGAAAGTTAGGGCTCATTAGAAAGGAATCAAAGCAAAGTTTGGGTTTAGGTAGCAAATTGGTAAAAGCTTTGCAAGGTTTGTTTGCACAGACTTTCTGCGCTCTGGATTTTGTAACTCCTGTGATACAGTTGTCTATCAGTCCCAGGAGCAGAGAGGGCATCTGTCACATGGAGAGTTATTTCTTGCATTTAGAGAAACACTCCTGTTACAGACAACTGTACCTCTCATTTCTGCTGCTTTTCAAATGATTTTAATTCAAAATAATTAACATGCTATTTGGGATATCTTGGGGAGGCCTGCCCTGGACCCCGATGGTAATTTCTGCTCAGAGTCCTACACTTACACTGTATTTCAAACTACATACTCAACTCCATACTTGTTTTCCCACTTGAGAAGTAGAGTTACATTTTTTTAATGTATGAACCAAAAAATCTATATTCCTCATTTCATCACTCACAAAAATACAAATCTCTGATTCCCGATTAAAGCAACTGAAAGATATGCCAAACATGTTCTAATTTGGTAAAGATTATTTCAAATCTATAGCTATTATTATATTTAACATATGTTATTTCTACAACCACGCATTTCAAATTTAAAATACCATAAACTCAAGCTCTAAATTTGCTATTCCTTCAGTCTTTGCCACCTCAGGCAACTTGATCCTTCCAGATGCTCAAGACAATAACTTGGGAAATGTGCTTCATTCATTTCCTTTTCTCAGAGCATGCTTATACTGTGTCTGTCAGTAAATCTTGTTAACTCTACCTTCATATTATATGCAGAAACTAATTATTATTCATTATTTCTACTCAGTTCTGCTCACTTCATTGTGCTCCAAGATGCTAATATCTGCCCCCCAAATTATTGCATTAGCATCTTAACTTGTCATTTTCTCCTATATTTTCTTAAAGCCCCTAGCTGCAGTGATTATGTTACTCCTCTGCTTTAAAATCCTTCATTTTCTTTCTATATTACATAAAATAACACTGCTTAAAATAAGAGTTATATAAAAATTGACTGTTAGATAAATTATACAGTGACATTCAGTTTATCTTAAAATTATAACATAAATCTTAACATGGGGCTAAAATGTAAAATAAAACACAAAGTCTAACTACAAATTACAGGTACATAAAATCCTATCTAATAAAAGATTAATATGCAAATTGACCATCACTCCAACACACAAGATGGCTCCCCATGTGGGCAAAAATGGCTGTCCCCATGTAGGCACAAGATAGCCATTACAAGATGGCCATCAGGGGAGGACAGTTGAGAGGAATCAGGCCTGCAAGGAAGGGCAGTTGGGGGCGATCAAGCCTGCAGGGGAGAACAGTTAGGGGTGACCCAGGCCAGCAGAGGAGGAAAGTTGGGGGCAAACAGACTGGCAAGAGAGCAATTAGACATCAATCAGGCTGGCAGTGGAGCGGTTAGGGGGTGATCAAGCTGGTAGGCAGAAGCGGTTAGGGGCAACCAGCAAGGCAGGCAGGTAAACAGTTGGGAGCCAGCAGTCCTGGATTGTCAGAGGGATGTCCCACTGGGATCAGGCCTAAACAGGCAGTTGGATATCCCTTGAGGGGTCCCAGATGGGAGAGGGTCCAGGCTGAGCCTAAGGACAAACCCGCCCCCCTGTGCATGAATTTTATGCGCCGCGCCCCTCGTCCTGCCTAATGAAATGGTAATATGCAAATTAACCATCACTCTGTGATAATTATGGTGGCGCCCACAGCCACAAATATGGCGGTGCCTATAGCCACAAAGATGGCAGCATGGGCCAGAGCCATGGAGCTGGTGGAGCGGGCAAAAGGCTTGGCTTCCTTTGTCACTGAACCGGCCTTTGAGGGAGACATGCAGGGAGTACAGTAAGGAGTCATGCGGAGTGTGAGCGAGGTTCCTGTCTTGGGGTTCCAAATCTGCCATTGGTTCCTTTCACTGCTGACTCCCCTCCTTGCAGGTATCCTCCATGCAAAAGCTGTTCTGTGCAAACATGTTGAGTCCTTATGGGTGAATCCTAAACCGAATGAGTGTCACATCTGGGCACCCTAACTCCTGTTAGAAAATGGACCTGAGAGGAGAGATTTAGGAAACCTGAAGCCATCCTGACCTGCAGAGAAATGTCTTGGCCACCGATGCTCTCCCGCAGACGTGGTGCCCACACGTCTGTCTGTGGGGAGGGGGTGTGCACCTGCAGAATTTAAGGCCACAGGCAGTAGGGAAAGTCGAAGCATGCCTAAAGATTTTTTGTACATGTCCCAGAGTTGAGAAACAGAGTCAGAATCAAGAAGCAAAGTCTTACCTCAGTGCTGGGGTGTTTAAAAGTATCTTAAAATAGCAGTTCCAATACCTGCAGCACTTCCCATGTCCAAAGAGCTAGCGCTGCAAACCTTGGCCTGTCTGGAAGCTCAGTGCTGCTGGAAGTTGCTGGCCTCACCTTCTCCAGCACAATGGAGAAAGGCTAAGAGAGAGATAGATATGGTGGCTTCAGTGGTCTAAATCCTGTCGTTGTCTCTTTATTTAGCCTCTGCACCCTCCAGGGCAGCCTCAGTACCAGTGCAGAGGAGGCTTGAGAGGGTAGTGGTGAGGAGAATGCTGCTGACTCTGTATACCCAGTTAAATTGCTGTCAAAAGCATTTCTAGGGCTGCCAGGAAAATGCAGCAATGAGGGAAGAATAATGTCTCAAAATTAAGAGGTTTTTTTTTTTTTTGCTTTTTTTTTTAATATTACCTAAACCACAGACTTTGTGAGAATTAATTGAAATAAACTTCTAGAAATTGTATAACAGCCAGGCTGAAGTGGATAGGTTGGTTGAGTGTGAGGGTGGTCCTGTGCACAGAAAGGTTGCAGGTTTGATTTCAGGTAAGGGAACATTCATGGCACTTACCTGTGTTTCAAGTTGGATCCCTGGTCAGGGCTCCTAAGGAAGGCAATTGAAGGGATGTTTCTTACATTGATGTTTCTGTCTCTCCATCCCTCTCCCTTGCACTCTCTCTAAAAATCAATGCCATATCTACAAATGTGGATAATCTAAAAAGAAAATAGAAAGAAGTATGGGGGTGGAGCTAACCAGCTTGACTCAGTGGTTAGAGCATTGGCCTGAGGACTGAAGGGTCCCAGGTTCGATTCTTTTCAAGGGCATGTACCTTGGTTGTGGGCACATTCCCAGTTTGGGGTGTGAAGGAGACAGCTGATTGATGTTTCTCTCTCATCAATGTTTCTAACTCTTTATTCCTCACCCTTCCTCTACATGAAAAAATCAATAAGATATATTTAGGGGGAAAAACATAGAGTAAAAGAGATTGAATATGTATTGTATAAATTAAAATGTATAAAATAATTTAACTTTTTTAAAATATATTTTTGGAGAGGTCTCAGGTTGGGCTGAGGGACACCCCCTTCTTTGCACAGATTTCATGCACTTGGCCTCTAGTTTATTATGTTTTTATAAGGATTTAGAAAAATCTCTCAAAACAGATTATCTAGGTTATTAAACTTAAGATTCTGTAAGCAAGACTTTGAAATATTTATTTCCAAGTTATGCATATAGAAAATGCTTTCATACAAACATATAATACTTTTTTAAACTTTTTACGCTACTGATATAAATATATATATATATATTTCAGAGAGAAAGCAAGAGGGAAATAGATAGAAACAGCAATGAGAGATAATCGTTGATGGTCTGCCTCTTGCATACCCCATACTGGGGATGGAGCCTGCAACCCAGGTATGTCCCCTAAACAGGAATCAAACCTGTGACCTCCTGGTTCATAGGTCAGTACTCAGTCACTGAGCAGTGCCGGCTGGTCATGCTACTGATACTTTTTACCCTCAAGTTTACTTGTGATTATATCAGGCTGTGTCCAGGAGAACACAGAATCAATTAATTCTTACATGTTTTTTTTTCTAATTAAAAAGTAATAAAAGTTATAGTAATTTCACTCTATATAAAACATATTTTAAATATATCTCCTGAAGTAGTTTTAAAGGTTTTTTTCCCCCCTCAATAGATTAAAACTTTATTTAAGAGGGATACAATCTTGAGAGGCACATGGGTCCATGATGCATTAGTTGTTTATAGATTCAACTACTGTTTCACCTTAGAGAAATTCCCTGTCTAAATGTATACCTAAATATCAAAGCCCTGGTTAGCTCTAATAATATGATGATGTCTCAAGTTTCACAAGTTGAAAATGTGAAAATGCTCTCAACAGTGAAATCATATAGTTTGATAAAGATTTGTTAGAAGTAAATTTTGAGAGTTAGTTTTAAATACATGAAAAGTTAAAGATAACTGATAAAAAAAAGAACAGAAATAAGTTAAATAGCCTTAATACATCCAAATTTATTTCTATAGGTGAAATTATTAAAATATTTAAAATCTTTTTTATCAAGTCTTTTTTTTAAAGCCTGTATTTATCATAATATAGTACTGCGGGTAGATACAGAGCATAAATGGCCATAACCAGTAGAATATTAAAGTACTATGAGTTTATTCATAATTTTGTTTTCTCTGTCCCTTTCTTTATATTCAGTACTATCTCCATAATCCTTCATGCAGAATATATAAATGTTTAAGTAGTCTCCTCAACTTAACACTTACATTTGAATCATTCTCTCTTTTAGAAAGTCAGGTTTGATAATGCTATTTCAATCTCTTAAATTCTTCAAAAATGCCTTCATGCATTAGGTATTTATTTGCAAGTCATGAAGCAGCATACTGGGAAAGTTTAACAACTGGTAAGCTGAGGGAAAGAAAAAGTTCTGATGTACAGTGTTTCTCAGTTTTCAGTGTGTAATTATTCCCATCATGTCTGATTTGAAGCTATCAACAGGGACACAACTTAACTCAGGCTATGGAGGGATACTCTATGTACAGCTGCACATGCTGAAATGTGCAATGCTATTTGGTGTCTGTTCTACTTCCTATCCTATCCTATACTGCATTGCCACCCAAAGTTTACAGAATCAATGACTCTTGGGAGACTTCTAATGTAACAGTCCTTGTCATGTCTCCATTTATTTTTTATGCAACTTTCTATGCCCATAATTGCTTCTTTCAGTAGCCATCAGACTCACATAGATACCCAGAAATATGCAAAAACGTATACACACATAAACAAGCACATGCATATAGGCACACAGACCATTCATTCATTCATCATTATATAATTGTTTATTGAATCCCTTCTCAAAAGCCTTTCCTGTTGGGCAGAGATATAGCTAATCAAAATTCCATATTGTGAAAATAAAAAATACTATGAGTTTTAAAAGAAATGGTCTATAAGAGAGGAAGAATTTAATTACATTGAGAAGTCAAATCGCAAGAGGCAATTATATTAGTTAGCCAATCACTATTGGTACTGTAAAATATAAACCAAGTGCAGAGTGGTTAATATGATACCTTGAAATTTTCATAATTTTATGTTACAAGTTCACAAGATTTTTTCCCTGCTATTGAGAATACGTTGACAATTTTACATCTTAGGCTATTTAACTATATAAAGAAGATTCACATAGTTAGCTAATAATTAATAAATAAAAATCATTTTTATAGCTATGACCCAATTATAGATCACTATGCAAAATGTTGAAAGATATAAATGTTTTTTCCTGACACTTTCATGGATAGCTTGACATTACAAACACATTATTTTCTCCATTTGTAAAATATAGAATGTAACATTTGTCTTTTGAAACCAACATATGTAGGATAAAATAACAAATGAAAACAAACTGAAATTTATTAAATTATGGGGCAAGAATAATACCCAAATAGTGTTAAGAACTTTATATATCAAATAAATGTGATGAAAAAAAATTCTGATAATTTTTCTGACCAAACAGGATAGCGCAATGTGGTAGTATAATAAATAATCTACTCTTGCAATAGATATTGCCATTTGCTCTGGTCAGTAATACCTGGTAAGAACATAAGAGCTCTCTTATTTTTGGATAGCATACAATATATTTGTTGAATTCGTTTTCGACAACATTTCCAGAAGTTGATGGGTTTCTTGAAGTCATTTAGTGACAGTTGATGCTTTACATGGCAGTACTGCCAAATAAATGTACTATTCATTTTCTCTCATACACTACTAAGTGGCATTCAATGTTTCCTATAATACATTCAAACTTTGGCATGGGATATAACTTCAGATATTAGGTAATGCTGCTGGAAGCTTTTCCACTTGATAAATTGAACACAAATATAGACAAACCTAGTTTATATGAGAAATATGTTACTTTCATTCATTGGATCTACAAATATTCCATTTTTTCCCACCAAGAGACAAACACGGCACTTTCCTGAAGTACAGGAATAAAAAGAGTCATCAGTCAACTCTGTCATCTTGATGGTGTCAAGCTATCTTAGGAAAAGTGCATTATACCAAAAATTATGGTAAAAGAGGGTATTCACTTTAACAGAAATACAAAAATGTAGAGAAATAGAACAGGGGAACTTAAAGCTATTCTAAAAATCAGTAAATGTTTCACTAAATCATCCAGGTAAGCACAGGTCCCAGGACTTTTACTCTGATGATGTGTAAAGAGTGCTAGAGAAACAAGCTGAACATGGGAAAGGACCTGCTCAAAGCCAGCCACATGGGCAGGGAAGAATGAAAAGTAATATTGTTTACAGGGATCAGGCTCAAAAATATTTTAAAAAATAAATAACCAGTGCTGCTCTTAGGAGATGAAGGAAATATACATTGGAACAAAACCACTGTAAACAATGTGATGGGGGTTGCACTTCATATTGAAAACAATGACAAATTAATACAAGGCATTAATAATAAGAATGACCTGCTAAGTTTAAGTGGAGGGAAGACTGATATTGTGTTGAGATTAAGCAGAAGTGTAGGAAACCAATCTTGTCTCACTAATAGAAAGATGTGGACAAGAAGTCCAGGAGGCTGGTAAACAACCTTAATTGCTCTGAAAGGTCAGAGCTAAAAACATTGTTAACTGAAACACCTCTGTTTGTTCTTTGTGTATTCCTGTTGTTGGAATTTCCTGCCTGGGGGCTAAGGGTGGATCCCATAGCCTTAATAAAAGGGATGGCCAGGCCAGAGCAGGGGGTGGGGGGCAGTCTTTCCACTAGAGATTGGCTACCGCCTGGCCCCCATTTCCCAAATTTATGCTTTTCTAAGTCTCTATTCATTGTGTGCGGGCTCCTCCAGACGCTGAACCCTGGCATTGGAAACCTGGACACGCGGGACGTGAAAAGGATTTCGACACAAAAGTATACTGAGAATAAAAGAATATGAAAATAGCCCAGCTGATGTAGCTCAGTGGTTGCTCATCAACCCATCAGGAGATCACAGTTCAATTCCCAGTCAGGGCTTGAACTGGTTGCAGCTCAATCCCCAGTGTGGGGCATGCAGGAGGCAGCCAAACAATGATTCTCTCTCATCATTGATTTTTCCCTCTCTCTCTCTCCCTCTCCTTTCCTCTCTGAAATTACTAACAATATATTTTAAAAATTTAAAAGATCAACCAAAGCACTTGTATGCATGCATAACCAATGGACACAGACACTAGGGGGTAGAGGGGTGAGATCATGTGCTGGAGGGTGGAGATGGCTTCAGAGAGGTCAATGAGGGGAAAAGGAGACATATGTAAGCTACATTACAATAAACAATAGTGAATTAAAAAAATAACAGTTACAAAAAAGTATATGACACCAGACATGTGCCTGCTGTTGCAGTGGGTCTGAGACTACTGGGAATCACCATTTTGTGGCTGTGGGTGTCACCATCTTAGAGGGTGTGACAGTCAATTAGCATATTCCCTCCTTATTGGCTGTGGGTGCTGCCATCTTTGCAATGGAGTGAGGATCAATTAGTATATTCCTTCTTTACTAGATAGGATACCTGTCAACTTTCTGTGAGAAGGGCTACTCCATCAAGGTGTATTTACTACTCACTTTTTTTTTTTTTTTTTTGCGGTAGAACATAAGTTAGGGAATGGTTTAAATAAATTAAAGTACATATATCCAACATATTCTTACTTAATATATGAATATTTGGGCTACTTTTTTCATCAGTGGAATTTAAATCCAAAGGAAATACCCTGACCACATGCAAAGAAAATAAGTTAATTTGAGAGGCTATTTTAGATTTTGCCATTAAGTAAAATATTTTCTATATTTGTATCATACAGTTTTCTGGGAAAATAATAATGAAACACTAAATTTATTATTTAATATTTAGTATTAAATTAACATTTTCAAATGATTCTTGAGACATGACTAAATATATTTGCTTCTTGCAAACATGATATCTTTGTTGATCACTGAAATATTGACAAATAGAGATTTTTTTTAAAGTAAATTACTAAGAAATTCAATTCAGAGATAATCACTATTAAACTTATTATAGTATTCCCTGACAAGGTCCTATGTTATGAATTTTTTTGCTGTTGTATGTTCATGACTAGTTATTTCTATCATATGGATGGCCTAGGATTTATACCAATTTTGGATGTTTAATTTGTTGCCAGTATTTTAGTCCCAAAAATAATTTTATTAGGAATATATCTAAGTATTTGGGAAACCTGAGATTAATTTCTAGAAGTGGAATTAAATGTTCATGAGCTGAAAAAAATTCCAAATACACTTCCAGGGAAAAAAAAAAAAGCTCCCAATTTACATTACGTTCTATTAAAAATAAAATTACATGTTAGAATACAATACCGGAAGCCAGTTCCAGCATGTCATAATTGCAAGAGTTTCATCAAAATGTTGATAGAACTTGGGGACTCAACAAGGGCTGAGTCACATATGTTATCACCTGTTGGGAATGGCTAAAGGCATTTCTCCCAAACCTGAAAAGGATGATTGTTTGCTGCCAGACAGCTCAGGGCATCTTAATCTACATGTGATTGCCTCCTAGCTGAACAGCCATAGTCTATTCCCCATTCTGACAATGGACTCTGTAGAGGAAACCCTGCCCTTTGAAGTGTATGGCTTCACCTTGCCTTAGGACAATCCTATCTAATAAAAGAGTAATATGCTAATTTGATTGTACCTTTGCTACACTACCAGCCAATCAGGAGTGGGGGCGGGGCCAAGGTGCACGCAAGGCAAGGGGTGGCAGCGGGGGTCCCAGTGGCTGCCCCGGAACCAACATGGGGTCCAGACCCACACTAGCTGCCCCAAGGCCTGGCCCAGCAAACCTGGGGCAGCAGCGGGAATCCTGATGGTTGCCCCAGAAGCAGCAGGGGGTCAGGACCCATGCCGCTGCCCTGAAACCTGGCCACACCACATTAAAGCTTCTTTTATTATTAGCATCTTAAATTAATGTGATACATTTATTACAATTAATGAGCCTTTATCAATACATTAATAACAAAAGTAAAATCTGCAGTTTACATTAGGGTTCATTCTTTGTGTTGAACATCTTATGGTCTTGACAAATGTACCATTAATGTAGTATCAGACAGAACAAACTAAAATCATCTGTGACCCACCTATTCATCCCTCCCTACTCTGAACCCCTGGCAGCCAGGGGGTGATCAGGCTGGCAGACAGAAGGGGTTAGGGGCAATCAGGAAGGCAGGCAGGCAAGTAGTTGGTAGCCAGCAGTCCCGGATTGTAAGAAGGATGTCCCACTGCCCATTTAGGCCCGATCCTACCATGATCGGGCCTAAATGGGCAGTCAGACATCCCTCGAGGTGTCCCAGATTGGAGAGGGTACTCATTGGAGAATGATCTTTTTGAAGTGATTTTAAACTATACTCAATATTAATTTTATGTTAGACACTAGGTGATGAAAACATATAGCTTTTTCCCAATTAGTTTAGAAGCCTGACACATCTCTAAATGAGTCAGGCCATTATAAGGTAAAAGTCTGCTAATAGTGGCACAAATAAGTAGACAGACAGACAGATTGATAGATACGTAAAACTAGGATTGAAAAATGAAGGAAATCAAGGCTGAAACATACTTGCACACTTGGACTGTGATAAACATGACTGCCCAAACAGAGGAGTGAATCTTTCTAGCTGAGAGAAATCTGGAACGTTTCCACATTAAGTTATAATACTTGAGCGATACTTGAGCTGTAAAGTATGTTGTTCCTCCCCTACTTTCATCCAGGGGTACCCTGATTAAGAATTATAATTATTTATCTTTTTATAGATAAATAATTATGTATGTTGTTCCTCCCCTACTTTCATCCAGGGGTACCCTGATTAAGAATTATAATTATTCATTTTTTTACATTCATGTTCCATGAGTTAGCTTTCATAATAATACAGAGATCAAAAGTCAAAGACACATATTAAAAGCCCGTGGGGCATCATTATTTTAATGTATTTAATCAACCTTAAAGGCTAATGGAACCCTGAAACAGTGATTTTTATATTTCTACTAGAGGCCCGTTGCATGAAGAGATTTGTGTAAAAGGCCTTCCTTCCCTTGGCTTCGAGCATCGGTTTTCCTCCAGCACCCAGGACCCAGGCCTTCACTCTGGCAAGAGGCTGCCACCTTTGCTGCAAACTCAGGCTGGAGTCTGCCACTTGTCTTCACTGCAAATTCCAGAGTTTGCAGTCCTCTTCTTCACTGTGGCTGAAGTGCTGCTCCTGTAAATCCCTTTGCTGCCCTGCCCCCACCCACTCATAGCATGCATGCCCTACCTGGCCACTCCACACCTGGAGCAGCAAAGTGGCCACCATCTTTGGCCTTCTAATTTGCATATCCCCTCCTGATTGGCTGACAGGCATAGTGGAGTGATGGTTATTTTGTAGGTTACTTTTTTATTAGTGTAGATTTCTTTATTTTTTTATTTTGGTTAATACTAATTTGAGGATATTTTTCCATTGATTTTTAGGGAGAGTGGGAGAGAGTGGGAAAGACATAGATAAATACAGATGTGAGAGAAAAACATTGATTGGTTACCTCCTGCTGGTGCCTCCACCAGGGTGCTGTTGACAAAATTTGAACCTGGGACCCATTAGTGTGCAGGCCAAGGCTCTGTCCACTGACCCAAATTGGCTGGAATGAATTTACCAGAACCTGGACATTTTTCTTTTCTCTATTTCTTCCCACCATTTTCCTGAACTTAGGTTTGGACTCTCTCATGCCTGATTAAACATCCTGATTTTAGAAGAAACTTTCTGTCCTTTATAAAGAACTTATCACTGGATTTCATAAATGTCTTCAGCAATATAGCTTCTCTGCTATAAACAAATAACACAAATAAAATAAATAAAAAACCAGACTTTTCACATTCTACTTTTCCTGAACCCAAGCATCTTTTCTTGAACCTGAGAACTTTTAATATAGCAGGGTCCCTTGGCATAGTTGAGGTCCCACAACATACTCCTGTCTGTAGTTCAGTTTTATACTGTATCTACAGATAACATTCAAAACTATATTTTTGACATGTGTACTATCAAATTAATTGAACACTTGCAAATAAAATCTAACTTATTTGGTAATTCATATTGATAAATTCTGCCAGTATTTATTTCTTTTTTTAAATCTTTATTATTCAAATTATTATAGATGTTCTTCTTTTTCCCCCAATAGCTCCCCTCCACTCAGTTCCCACCCCACTCCAAGCCTTCCCCCTCACCTGCACTGACCTTGTCCATAGGTGTAAGCTCTTTGTCCAAGTATTTAATTATTTCTTATTAATAATTTGCAACCCATGGAAAATTAAACTGATTTTATACAAATGCAATAGATTTAAAACTGAATTCCAGAGATACATAAAGCCTTATGAAGTCCCTGAAGACAAAAGTGGAATCATTTATTATCAGATACTACTTAGCTCATATTGAAAAATAAGCATTTTATATGTCAATATTTCAAGTATATACTTAATTCAAAAGAGCAGGTATCAGAATTTTGTGTTATCTTACATTTTATAAGAATAAGTCATTTACTGAAATACAGTAGGTAGAAAAGATAAGAGAAATACAAGAAGAATCATTGTTTATCTTATACTTGTTATGCTGTTACATTTGTGATATTTAAACTGATGACCAAATATATTGAGTTCTAAGTACATCTTATTAAAATACATTTACAAATATGCTGTCTCATTTCTTTAACTCCAAAATACGTATTGGTTATGTAGAACTGTCTTTATCCTTGACCTAACTTAAAAATAATTTAAAATAATGTTGGGAAAGATAAATTATAAAGAAAGAAGGGATAGCTTTAACACTAACGATGTTTCTGTGGATATTTCAAGGGCATAGATCAGAAATGTTTTGCATTCGAAATAGAACAAAACCAGCTCGAAGAAGTAAGAACAAAGTTATTTTCAATGTCTCTTATGTGTTTTTATATTTTAGTATCAAGTTAAATTGGAAAATCACCATGAGAGCAGTACTTAGTAACTTATAGCACAAAGAAATAATAGTGTTTAAAAATTCTGAGAAAATTAACTTTATGAAAACATATGGCTTTCTCCTTTCACTATTCCATCCATTTCACATTAAGCAAAACAAGCTCGAATAATATAATACATGCAATGATTTAATCTGTTATTAGTTAGGCCAGGATTTTATAAAACATTGTTGTAAGTAATATGAAATGGAAATATATTTTTGACTTTTTCTAAAATGCATTTTTCTTGCCTAACAGTGCCCGTATTTTATTCTTTTGTGTTTTAATAGTAGTCTTGATGAAGTAAGAATTATTATTCTGTTGTAAAGTTATGTAAGATTACATACAGCTAAATACTGTTTAGTGCATGATTGAACGATTTTGGGATTAGCTTGTAGATCTCATTGGCTTGTTTGCATGTGCACTTTTTACTGTGCTGTGTAATTGAAATATTTTTGTTTTTCCTTGCAAATTCAGAGGTACATGGAAAACACAGGACAAAACAAAATGCAGTAAAATATACAGGTAGCTAGTACTGATTACAAAATCTTATCTTCTTTTGTGCTGCTACTTCAAATTCATTATTTCATGATTCTACTGAACATTCCTCCTAACTTCCCTCCTTTAGGTCATGTCATTTTTGGCATTAAAGAACTTGTCTCTATTTTTCTAAGTCTTCCACTACTGAGTAGGTCATGTCAAATGCCACTGTTCATGACTTTTTAAAAAATCTAAAATTTTATAACTTTTTTCCTGTAATTCCACATTTGCTACCATGTAATTTCTGGTGTTCAAAAAGGCCAACTAATTACTATCTCCTATCTTGTGCCCTTTTTTTCCTACCAGGTTGTTTTTCTGTAGTCACTAGGAAGTAGAGAATTTTGAATCAGTCTTCCTGGCCTAAAATGTCTCCATGTTCTTTAAATACTCACTGCATAATATACAGAGAAAATGAAAACCACAAATATGAAACTCCCTACAGATCTACAAAGCCACCTGCATGTACACTTATCTTTTTAACCACCCTCACTGGATGCTTCTGTTACCACTGATACAATGAGACCTTAGTTCTTCTTAAAGGAAATATTTCAATCAAGAAACAAAGTGTAGCAAAGTAAGTAAGAATATATTGTCTACAAAAAAAAAATACACTTAGGACAGTGAAATGAGGAAGAGCATAGAAATAGTAACAGGAGAGCCTAGGCTGACCTGCTTTGGCTTACCGAAAAGTCAGGGAAAAGGGGGCTTGGAGACAGGGGGTTAGCCTGGGACAAGCTGCTGCTTCCCTTTGCTCCCCTGGTTGCAGGTCTTTTGGGCTCACTTCAGTCTTAGAGGGAAGCAGGTGGGAAGGGATGGGCAAGGTTGCGCTCCCATGGAGAGAGTGTGCCTTGGGGTCCTTCATCCTGAGCATATTTATCTCTTGCATTTGGAAATCTTAGGGGACATATCAGAGGATATTCAATAGAATATCAGTTTTCTGGGTGTCTATTTCAGTGTTGTGTTCCTCACTGATTGATTGGTGCCAAGGTGGGGGGGGGGGGCGGGGGTCCTTGGTCAGTATAGCTGGAGCTGAGGCAGATATGGCAACCACAACACTTGCTTTGCTGGGACTGGAGCTGAAATACAGTTGAGGCCTAGATGTTATCTTTAGGGAGGGAAAGGTCAGGAGATCTAAACTGCATGACAGGGGCTCCAAACTGCATGACCACTGACATGCTGGGGAGGATAGGTTACCTTGGGGATGAGGCTCTTGTTGTCCAGTTTTGCCCCTTGGTAGGCATCTGGGGCATTTTGCCCTTGTGACTTTCTGTACCTGGCACATAGTCCTTGCTCTGCTCATGTCTGTCCAACTACTGTAACACTTCTAACTACTTTTTCTTTATACATTTTTAATCAGCTTTATTAAAGAACCACTTCGCCTTTTTATACCATTATATTCATCTAAAATTTCTATACACACAAGCAACATTTAATTATTCATTAGTAACTATCTTTTAACATTCTAGACATCTTAGAAAATATGAATTAAGCACAAAAAGTAAAATATATGAAGATAACTAAGTATTCTGAGTATCTGTGGACTTAGCTTTCCAGTCAATTTTCTATACAAACATACAGACATTTTTATTAAACTGTTATTATGCCATGAAACCTTTCCACATGTTGATTAAAAAAAAAAAACAAGACATCAGGCCCAAAATAAAGTTGCTTATGCTAAGACCCTTGCCACCAAACCAAGAAACTCTGTTATTAACCACTGTTTTACTCAGGATTATCCGGGGCACATACCAATAAATATGTTGATAGATCAATAGGTGATAGCCCTGGATGGCTTGGTTCAGTGGTTGGAAATTCTGCCTGTGGACCCAAGGATGGAGGGTTTGATTTCCAGTCAAGGGACATATCTACATACCTCTGTTGCAGGTTCTCCAGCCCCAGTGGGCCGTGTGAGGGAGCCTACCAATCAGTGTGTCTCTTTCACATCCTCAGTGTTTATCTCTCTCTCTCCCTTTTACTCTCTCAATGGAAAAAATAAAATATCCTTGGGTGAGGATTAAAAATAAACAAAACACGTGATAGATATAGGAATAGATGTAGCGATCCTTATCAATACATTGAGATCTATTCTGAGGTTCAAGAAGCAGAAGTCTTTCCTCCTAAGATTTATAACTGATTGCATGAATCCCACACATATTATAGAAGATAATCTGCTTTATTTGAAGCCTACTGGTTATAAATGTTAATTATGTCTAAAAATACCTTCACTGCAACATGTAGGCTGATATTTAACAAATCAATGGATTACCAGAGTCTTGTCATGTTGACACACAAAATTAATCATCATGGCCACTTACAGATTTTGTTTTCTACCCTTATACATATATTTTTATTGGTTCTGAATCTTTTTCTCTTTAATGTATCCCTAACATTCTTTTTCTCATCAATGTGTCCCTAAATCTTCCTCTCTTTTTTATTCTAATTGTTATCTCTAGAAAAATATTCAACTTAGATTGAAGTGTTGTCATACAACTAAGTATTTTTATAAACTGTTTTTTCAACTATAACTAGTTCTTAAAGCTTCATATGGAGATATATATTTGACTGTTAGAAAGTTCTTTGTGGAAGCCTTACAAACCCTCATGAAATAAATTGTTCTAATTTATATAGTATCCTTATATTATTAAGCACTATCCTACTGTGTTTCCTGGTTCTAGTAACTCAAAAGATAAATTTGAAAATATAATTTTTAAATTCTCCTTTAGAATAATAAACAATTAGATATTAGAGACTCTACTACTTGTCCTCATCTAACTTTCAGTTATGTCTCCAGACCTTCCATTACTGAGTCTCATTCCCAGAATTCATTGTGTAATTTTGGATATTGCTCTTTTACCCAAATTATTTGTTATGTTACTCATTCAAAACAATATAATTGAACAAATACTAAGTGCTAGTCACTTTGTGGTTTCCCTACCATTTTACCAATTAATGGGTTTAGTCATATGATATAACATATAACCAGTTCTAATATATGAACCGAGACAAAATAGAAGTTAGTAAATGCTGAAATATATATTTATATATCTCTAGTGATTTTTTATAATGTTAGATAATATGAAATATTCAACAGTACAAAAGCTCTGATTAAAGTCTGTTCTTTAAAAAAAAAATTTGATAGAAAATATTAGCCTAAGAAATGCTGGTCTGAGATTTAGTGAGGTGAAAAATATCAAAATGTTTAGCTTACATGTCACACAAATTAATGGCTTTATGTCCCTTTTGGAACATGAAATAAAATTATATTTTTAGTTCATCCACATGGAATCCCACCCACTGAGTTAATTGGAATTAACCAATTTTCAAAGGTAAGAGCCCACAAATCAGAAGATTAAAATACATTTCATTTTAAAAGTTGTTTTGTCAGAAAATCTTCACTATGTATGTTAAATTAAGATTTTCAAATGAAATAGCTGAGTAAAAATTTTATTTTAAAAAAGTACAAAAGGAGAAAAAGTAAATACCAACATTAAGAAAGATGTTCTTGAAATATAGACATATAAAATATGAGATTATCAGATGTTAGCTGGGTAAAATGCTTTTAACATTTTGCTCAAATTCTTGTTAAAAATTATGTCTCTAGATTTATCTTGATTATTTTTACATGTTGAGAATTTTTGCTAATTTTTTAAATGTTGAAGTTAATTTAAATATTTTTAATTTAATAATAGTCCACTATTGGGGATGAAAGAAAAAGGATCTTTCAAAATTAAACTTAATTGATATTGCCGAGACCGGTTTGGCTCAGTGGATGGAGCGTTGGACTGCGGACTGAGGGGTCCTGGGTTCGATTCTGGCAAGGGCATGTACCTTGGCTGCGGGCACATCCCCAGTAGGGGGCGTGCAAGAGGCGGCTGATCAATGTCTCTCTCTCATCGATGTTTCTGACTTTCTATCCCTCTCCCTTCCACTCTGTAAAAAATCAATAAAATATATATAAAAAAAATAAATAAACTTAATTGATATTTTAACAGATTTTAAGTTATAGCAAATAAACCCAAATATTTATCAGCTAAAATTATATTAAATTTTAGCCATGAAGCAATTAACATTGTACCTGTAAATATGTATGTTTTTGTAGCCCCTGAGTTCATTTATTATTAGCCTACTTCTAGTTAGAAAATATAAAATTTAAACCAATCTTAAAATTGAATAATTTAGTTAAATAATTTACACTTATGAAGTTGTTGCATTTCAAACTCAAGCTTACTAGGCAAAGTTACATTATTAATATTTTTCCTCTTTGTTAAAATTTTACTCTCATCTTAGATTCAAAGCTATCCAGTGACTAATTTAAATTGGTTAAAACATTTATATGATGCATATTTCTAATTAAGCTTCACCTTCTTCAATACAATGAAATAGCTGTGAAGGATATACCCAATCTGTAATTGACTAGTACAATCTTATGGTTTTCTTATGGAAAAAAGTTATAAATAATTTTACACTACTATAAATAAATGGTGCAATATAATCATTGGGAATTGCTTGCTGCAGAAGGATTATTATTTCTTGTAAAAGATGATTTTAATGAGCGTAAGGGTGCATATATCTTTGCACATACATGATTTTGAGTTTTTTCGGGTATATATCCAAGATATATGATATGGTGGCTCTATTCTTAATTTTTGAGGATTTCCCAGACTGCTTTGCATAGTGGTTGTACCAGTCTACAGTCCCACTGGCAGTGAGTGAGGGTTCCCTTTCTTCCCACAACCTTTCTAACATTTATTATTGCTTGTCTTGTGGATAATGGCTACTCTAACAGGTGTGAGATGGTATCTCATTGAAGTTTTGACTTGCATTTCCCTACACAGTACAATATACAGATCTTGTATCATAGAAACCTACAATGTCATGTTAACCAATGCCACCCCAATAAATATAGAAAAAGGAAAAAAATAGATGATTTTATATCTTCTCCAAAATAGATGCAATAGGAAAGAGAATGAACAGTGCAGGTGGATTTTGAATTTTTTTTTTATAGTTGAGCTAGCTTGATGAATTTTCAGTGATACTGGACAGTAAATGAGAATACTGAACAATAAATGAGAAATCCTTTTGAAAACACCCTGTTCTTCTCTTGGGAAAGATAGCAAGTGCATGTTATTGATTGTTATCTTCTTACAGAGTGTTGTTAGGACACCTTCAGAGGGACATTGTTTTCTCTTGAGAAAAATTTATTTTACTTGACATTTAGACTCTCTTTGGATTGAAGTAGTGAATAATCTATGAAATTCATTAAAGCTTTAAAATTATAGGAACTAGTCTGAATTTTGGGCATTCTTTTTAAAATATTTTGGTGTGTTTTTTCTTTATAAGTACAATAAAATGTTAACATTTTCTACCTTAGAGAAAACAAATTATAAAGAAACTAGGAGCCCGGTGCACAAAATTCATCCACTGGGGTTGGGTGATCGCACAGCCCAACCTGCCTCCTCCCACATACTGGGAGCCCTTATGGGATGTCCTACTGACCACTCACCCCCAGCCTGCCCAAGGCCTAAAACCTCTGGCCCAGGCTTTAGGCCTTGGGCACCCAGCCATCGCCCTGCAATGGGGCTGATGGCAGGCTCCAACCCAGCCACACTCCCCCTCCGGCCCAGGTCTTTTCCCCAGCCAGCTTGTGCCAGGCTAGCATGGGCCTCGGCCCCACCCTCCTGGCCCAGGCCTTCTCCCTGGCCAGCACACGCTGGCTGCCTCAACCCCACCCCCCACAGCCTGGGTCACCTTGGCCCAGCCCCCCACAGCCCGGGTCGCCTCTGCCCCACCCCACAGATCTGGCTGCCTTGGCCCTACCCTTTGTGGCCCGGGCCAGCTCCTGATTGGCTGGTGAGCGTGGCTTGTGGGTGTAGTGAAGGTATGGTCAATTTGCATATTACTCTTTTATTAGATAGGATAATAATAACAATCCTAGGATTATTATATCCCATAAACATAGGATTATGTTTAGGTTTGGTCCAGAAAAGCTTAAAGTGCTTTCTCTTAGTAATTAAGCAACAAAACATGTTCTTTGACCATCATGCTATATCTTTAGAAGCCTCTGGGCCAACCACAATGCCTAGATCTTCTTGTAGGCATAGAAATACTTTTTATGCTTCTTCAGTGGTGAATTCTCTATCTGCTCTCCTTTTGTTTCTTCTTGTCTCCTTCAAAAATATCACTTCATCAGCCATCTACCCACCATCCAGTCTTCACTATCTATAGTTTCTTACTTCTACCCTTTCCATTACTTTTGCTCAAATAATGTCCTGTTCTCATTGACACTATTTTTAAAATCATGTACACCTCAAGTTATATTTATATTTTCATTCAAACTTGTTCTTTCCTTTAATTATTTGACTTCTTAAAAGATGATTACACACTCTATTTTCCCCATATTCTCACATCCATTGTAATAAAGAATCCTTGCAATTTGCTTCTGAACCTTTACTATGCCAATATAACTGCACTTTCTTGGTTTGCATGGATCTCATAAGTACTTTTTTCTTGACTACACAGTTTTTAATACTGAAAAATATTGCATACATTTCAACTTATAGCAGTATATGTTTTCTTTTTGGCATCCTTAAAAATGACATTCTAGATTATTCTCAGTCCTAACTGCATTCTCCCTCCTCATTTTCCCCCTTTGATCTTTCTCTTTTCCTTATAAATAATCCCTTCTTCTAAAATTTCATTAATTTTATGTCTTGTCATCTTACAAGGATAATGCTCATGTTTATGATACATGTCCAGAGCTGAATTATTGCCACATCTCCAGTCCCATAAATACCTGTTAGACATTTGATTTAGATATTCTGCCATCATCATAAAATCATTTAAAATTTGAATTTATCATGTCCTTGTTACATGATCAGTCCTTCATCTTGTCTTTCCTCCTTTCCTCTTGTTTCTTTTCACTCTTTTCCCATTGCTTCCTTTTGCTCTTTAGTACTATTCATTACTCCCTTTTCATATCTTTATTTTTTCTTTTTCTTTTGCTATTCTTCCTATTTTTCCAGTTTTTCTATGCTTTCCTACTAGCTCTTAATGACATCACATTTATTCCTTATTGTCCATTGTCACAGTTATTATTTCTCCTCATTTTAGAATCTAGGAAATAGAGATTTAAAGAGGTAATTTGCCCATATTTAATACAAAATCACAATTTTGTTCATATGCTATGATTATTGAAAAATCTTTATTGGCTTCTCCATGATCATAAAATCTATACCTAGTCTGCTACCAAACACTTTCTATTCAATCTCTACATAACTCTCTCCTCAATTTTGGGGGGAATTGTCATCATCAGACCTCAGTACCTACTTATGGCCTACAAAGGAATTTTTATTTTTACCCAGATCAGAAGTTAACAAATGGAAAACAACACAACAACATCATAAATATAAACAATAAGAAACTTCCACATTTCCTTAGATTGTTGCACCTTTTTATAATGTTGCTACTTCTACTTATTCAAACCATTACTTCTCTTTACCAGCAAACCTGCCTCCATCACCCATGCAGTAATAGTCAAATCACTGTCATGGAGATTGTTTTCATTTTGTATAGATTAGCAGTTGGAAGGATGTGATATTTCTTTGTAGCTGACATGTAGACTGTTAGTTATATATTTCTGTGACAGCGATCAATATTTGGGGTCAACAGATGATGTGAATTTTGAAAGGCTTGATGGTATATGTTATGGCTTAATTAAAAACTATAATATAATATATTTATTACTCTTTCCTTATTTAGGACTTTTGTGTTTCTGCCCCTAAGGTCATGAAATAGCCTCATATTTTATTGCATTGTATATAATATATGCTATTGTCATATATATTTTAATTTCTTTTCAAATATTTATAATCATTTATTCACCCCTCCCTCACCCATAACCCCTAACAACTATAGATCTTTTTACTGTCTCCATAGTTTTGTTTTTTTAAGAAGGTCATATAATTGATTTCATATATTATATAGCCTTAGATGGCTTCTTTCACTTATAATATGCAGTTAAGCTTTCTCCATGTTTTTCGTGACTTGATAGTTTATTTCATTTTGGCCTGCATAGTAGTCCATTGTCCAAAGGTACCACAGTTTATCCATTTTCCTACTTAAGTTTATTCCAACTTTTGCCAATTGTGAAAAAAAAACTGATATTGATATACATGTACATGTTTTTGAACAGATGTATTCTTTTATTTTTTTAGCAAATACCACGAATTCACCTAATGAATCATATAGTAAGTGTATGTTCAATTTTCTAAGGAACTTCCAAATTATGTTTTAAACATAACAGTTGCAAAAATACTAAAATGATGGAATTGGCAAAAAAATCATATTTGATTACCTAATATTTAAGTTATATAAAAATGAAAAAGTATGTGTTCCTAGATTTAAAAAATATAAAGCTGTGTATCTGTATATATGTATGTGTGTATGCCTTTGTGCTATGAAGTATAAATAAATGTGAAACTTCTTGTAGACATGTGATAATTGAAACTTCACTATATGATCCATAAAATAAAATTAAATATAACATGTACCAGAGATAAAAGATAGATTAAAATGAAATATTAAAGTCTCCCACAAATATCAATAAAAACTAGTAGAAAGAAAATAATTAAGTATATTCAATATGGCTAAGACCAAATATCATACTTGTATTATTTACCATGAAACAATGTTGCTTTTTTAAAGTATAATTGACTAAAATTTCACATGTACTAAATATACTATAAAAGTATATTAAAATCCACTTAATACAGTATTCAAAATGTATATACATGTATATAGTGTAAGTATGCATATGCTTATATTTTTTTAATAATAGTATAAAGACATGCACATGTCTTGCTAGCTTGAGATTTTTTGATTGCCCCAAATAAATGGAGAAAAATAATTTGAAATATGTCAGACAGGCATACTAGAAAGAAATATTTAAATTTATTTTTTATTTTAATGTTAGATGCACTTAAAAATATTAGTATTTAACATATCTTATTCGTTGACCTTTTAGCATGCTATAAATAGTTCATAATTCAACTTTAATGATATTTTCAGATAATTTAGTATTTTTCTTATTCATCATAAAGTATATATCAATATAGTAACACAAAATATAGAAACATTCCATATTAAATATACACACTGAATGTTTGATATTCAAATTTTAGAAAGACTATTTTTTTTAAAGTTTAGAATGTTAAAAATATACTACTATACTAACATGACTGCATTTGCTCTAGTTCTAGTGAATGAAGGCTTTTTTACCTAATGGGAATTAAATAATAATCTACTGTTTTTCATATAAAAGTGTTTTCCATTGTCTTCTCTCTACGGAATATTTATACATTTAACTGTTATACCAACTATCTCTATAGAAAACTTTCAATCTCACCTCTCAATAATAGCTTATTTTTCTATCATCCAACTTCCTCATTTCTTTGAATTAATAAACAAGCTAAGCATTCTTAGTTCAATTTTGGAATTTGTTTATCTTCGCAAAGAAAAAATCAATCACTAAGCAACTCCTTGGAGTCACCTATGGTTTTGCAGGTAAACATTATTAACTAAGAAATGATTCCACAAGTGAACCAACAGACAGGGGGAGTCCTTGACCTATTAAACATAGCTATGGGATTTCTCAGATAATGTATTCCAACAGTAGCAGCCCCAGGTAAATTCAAGAGACTAATTTGGTTCCTCTTCAAGTTGCGTTCAATCAATGACTCAGTCCATTTGGAAAATCAATATCCACAACTATCATCTTTGAAGAACCACATTATTCAGCAAAACCTAATTATCATAAATACTTGCTCTATTACAACAGCTCTCCACTACTGTGTTAAAATTATGAAATAAGATTGTCCTGACATTTTTACTGAGTGAATCTGCAACAGCAACAGGAAATTAGCTTTCTGTACTATAATATGCTATTAAATTTTTTTTCATATTGTGATTTTTTTTCTAGTTTGGAGTTGACTGTTCAAACTTAATATGGAGTTGCAATAATCATCAACTCTGCTAACTTTCTGAATTCATTTTAAAAATAGGAACTGGTCTCAAAAGTATTCAGAGATACAACTATAAATTAAAAAGTAATTTAAAGCAAAATTACATATATATCTATTTGCAAGATCAATACAACTCTAAATGGGATAAGCCTGAAACAAAGAACTAAATAAACTAGAAAACAGAACTTACATGAAATAAAACAAAATTAATTACTATTGTAGATATCCTCCACCTATATTTTCAGTGGTGAGCACTTAAACAGACTTCCTGAAATTCTGTCTCAAGTTAACTATGCCCAGGGTAGATGAAAGAAGCTGTAGGTGCGCTGCAGCACATAGGAGTTACTGTTTGACAATGACTTTGCTTCAGTAGACTCAGTGTGGTGTAGTGATTGAGTCAGAATTAAGGAAACTGGCTGTCAGGGTTCTGGAAACTGCAGTGAGACAGCACCCCAGGACTGGAGAGTTTAATATATGTCACATAGAAAACACAACTAACAAATGAGATAGTGGCTGAAGAAAGATAAGGGATCAAAAGAGGATTTGTATTATTGCTATTATCTGTTTTCATTGTGAATAATATTTATATATTATTAACTCTAATTATTTTTCAGAAATTTTCTCAGAATTGAACCTAGTTTGTTCTTTCTTTGTTTTCCAGCTGAATAAGTTGAAATATTTCACATTTGTCCATTTTGGCAAATATGGCTAAAACATTTACAAAAAGAGAAACAAAATATTTTGGGTCTAACGTTGACTCTCACTGTCACCTTTTCATCTGTGTTAAACGTGGGTTTATTTCTTTTTATTTTTTAAATATTTAAAAAATTATTTTTATTGGGGCGACATTGCTTAGTAAGATTATATAAGTTTCAAGTGTACATTTCTATGATACATGATACATATTGCCTATGTGGTCAACACTGAAAGTCAAGTTGAGACGCATGGTTTTTCCTTAGCAGGATGTAAGGGTAATTTCTTTCCTGGGTTCTTGTCCAGATGGATTCAAAGAATAAAGGCCTGGACAAAAGGTGGTAGATGAAAAGGGTGGAAATTTATTGGAAATAAGTACAGGCTCCCACATAGGGAGGAGGTCCCCAGGGTAACCCCCTAAGCTCCTTTTTTCTAAGATTTATAAAGGCTACTGTTATTTGTCTCTTCATACTTCCTTCCAATTGGTAGAATATCGGCCTCAAAGTTCAAAACCCACATGGTGCCCACCTCTTTCTCTCCCACTTCAGTGCTAGAATTCTCTATCTCCTGTGAAAATCTGTTTTCCTCTTTTTCCCATTTGTCAGCATTTCTCTATCCTCTTTGAAAGTTTGTTTCCTTTTCCTTCCCATTCCCTGTGGCATTCCCCTATCTTCTGTGAATGGATGGCTTCCTCTCCCCTTGTCCTGTGGCACCTCTTTTTGGTTTTTTCTTTTTCTCTATGAATGTATGCCTTTTGGCAGCTCCAAGCCCTCACCTATGTAAGATCCTCTTTATTCCTAAATCTCCCCAAACCTCCCTAAAACTCTTTTCAAAGTCGTCCATCACCACATATTTGACCCCTTGATCCTTTATTACTGTCTTACTCCACTTCCCATTGATAACCAGCATAATGTTGTCTGTGTCTATGAGTTTCAATTCTATATCCCAGGTATGAGTGCTGCCATATTGTCAAATAGTTTCCAACTTGGTAAAAACTAAAGTGAAGAAAATTATTTTTTAGTTGTCATGTATATCAAAATCAGAAAATATTCTGCAGGTTCCCAAAGTTTGACATTGGGGAGCATGTGCTCTTGTTGGGAGGATGGGGAGGGGGTAAAATGGGAGATATATGTAATACTAACAACAATAAAAATATATTTTAAAATGAAAAAAATAAACCTCCTCAAAATCAAACTCAATTCAGAAATCAACTTTGGTAAATGAGAACTGATGATTAAAGAAAGAAAGAAGATCTGGGACAATTGGAGAGGCTGGATTGGCTGAGGATCCGAGACCTGTAAATTCAATTTCTCGGGGAATTTTTATTAATACAAAAGTGAAACAGCCACCCTCTTTGCTTTAGGTGGAGGTAAACCCTCCAAATATTTTCAACTGTGACTTCTCTGTATAGGCATGTATGTGAGTATGGATACATGAGTATATGATTAACTCATCTACTGAACAGCTATATTTTGCAAGAAGCCTAAAATCTCAAAAATTAAGAAAAATAATTCCTCATTCTATGACCTGTAATAAATGACAAATTCTTTATTAAAAAAAAAGAGAGAGAGAGAGAGATTCTTAAGACATTTTGACACAAGGAAAATAAGTAATGTATGTTTTCACCTAAAGCATTATATTATATCAACTAGAGGCCTGGTGCATGAAATTCATGCATTCAGGGGAGGGGAGGTGTCCCTCAGCCTGGCCTGCACCCTCTTGCAGTCCGGGAGCCCTCAGGGGATATCTGACAGTTGGACATCCTTAGTGCTGCTAAGGAGGTGGGAGAGGCTCCACCACCACTGCTGCGCTCGCCAGCTGTGAGCCCAGCTTCTGACTGAGCGGGGTTTCCCGTGGGAGTGCACTGACCACCAGGGGTCACCTCCTACATTGAGCATCTGCTCTCTGGTGGTCAGTGCACATCATAGCAACTAGTTGTTTGTCATTTGGATGATTTGCATATTAGCCTTTTATTATATAAAATAATACATTTTTCTTTCAAATATTAGAAACATTTTATATTTAATGTTGGTGCTTATGTCTAATTGTTTATTTTATTAAATTTATTAAGGTGACATTGGTTAATAAAATTACATAGGTTTCAAATGTACAATTCTATAATACATCATTTGTATATTACATTGTGTGTTCACCAGTTAAAGTCAAATCTCCTTCTGTTACAATATATCCAACACCCTTTATTATTTACTACTTCCCCCTACCCACTCCCTTTCCTTCTGGTAACCCTTTATTTTCCATATATAAAGAATATAAAATTACAAGTAATACGTGAATAAAGACAAAAAATTCATAAACATAAACAACAATATGATTACTTGTCCTTATTTTTACATTTCTTTTTGAATTATCATTTGTGATATTTGCTTTGAGAGTGTTTGGTTGCTATGGCTTTCTCATGTCTCATATATCAACTAGTGTGGGCCTAGTTATAGTTATCTTCTGATTAGTTATACACACACACACACACACACACACACACACACACACAAACACACTAGAACCCCAGTGCATGAAAATTCATGCACTCAGGGGCGGTTCCTCAGCCCAGCCTGTGCCCTCTTGCAATCTGGGACCCCTCAAAGGATGTCCGGCTGATGGCTTAGGCCCATTCCCTGGGGCAGTCAGACATCCCTCTGACAACCCATGAGCCCTCAGGGGATGTCTGACTAACGGCTTAGCACTGCTGTGGAGACGGGAGAGGCTCCCATCACCACCACGCACTGGCCAGCAATGAGCTGGCTGCTGGCTGAGCAGTGCTCCCCCTGTGGAAGCACACTGACCACCAGGGGTCCAGCTTCTGCACTGAGCATCTGCCCCCTGGTGTTCAGTGCATGTCATAGCAACCTGTCCTTACTGGTCTTAGTGTCAGTTTGCATATTACCCTTTTACTATATAGGATCTATCTGTATATGGGTTATCTATCTAAATCTATAGCTATATATGGATATCTGTATATGTATTTGAGTGATTATCTAATTTTATACTTGATTTTACATACATAATTGACAAATTATTATCTTTATAGCATTCAAATTACACTTGGGGCATTCCTTAAAAAATCATTTGTTGACAGCAAGATTCAAATGAAGGAGATAAGAATAACTGAACATAATATAATATAACCATATTTCTATTATGCAGATTGTTCCAGAGCACATAATAATGCTTTATTTGTAACATGCTGTAATTGGCACTTATGTATTCCTTTCTCTGATAGCCCATTAGAAATGTAATTATGCCAAAACATGATGATATATTTCTGCACATGGAATTAAACCTCTGCACATGGCAACAGAGCTTGAGGTAAATATAGCTCTCTGAACAAAAAAATTAACAAAGAAAAGAGAAAGCTTATTTTAATATTGCTGTGTATAGTATTTGCTTCTCACCTTAGGATCTGTTAAAGCAAGAGAGAGAGAGAGAGAGTAAGCACTCACTGATACTCCTTTCTAGAAAGTGATTTGTCAGTGACTGATAAGATCTTATTAGCAGCAAGGGCAGGGTTGTGATATTAACCAGCTTATGATCTTATCTGCTACAGATACTTATTTTGCAATCAATGGAGAATACAGTGAAGAATAACATAAGCTTATACTAGGACGAGGCTGCATACTCTTCAGTTATGATCAGCCATTCTCCTTTGTGTTGTTTTAGGGTCAGAGACATTCCTAATGCCCTGCATCTTGAAATACTTTATAACACAAGCTGATTCATGTATTTAAAGGCTCATAAAGCCACCACCAAAATTATTACAAATGTGAAAAATTGGTATTTGAAAAATTATTTAGTGACTTTGGTTTCTATAATCAGATGTTGATAAAAGTTAACCAGATGTTTGTGAGTGTATTCTAAAATTTTTATGTGCACCTTTGAAGGTCTTTACCATAGTAATTCCTGAAACAAAATATGCTAAGACATTTATATATAAAGTGGTTTACTTTATTTTGAGAAAAGGACAGAGACTGTTACTTTCTTTTCATGGGAGGATACTGGTAATTGGAAAGGCTGGAGATTTCTGGAGGCATATATAACTAAATTCGAACTAGGATATTTAGTATCACATGAAAAATAAATTCCACCTAAACAAAGTATAAATATAAACAAAATAAAATCCACAATTTGTGTATTTTCATGTTATGTGATAAATAAGTAAGGTGGAAATTAGGAACATAGAGTTTGAGAAAAATAAACAACGTTAGTATGTAAAAACTACAAAAGATATCTGGTAAGAAGATTCCTAGTGATATAAAAGATGGTTTAATATGTTTTATGATGAATATAGACATTTTTAACCACCACCAGGAACAGAACCTGCAGTAAGGGCCATACCGCTTTAGGTTAGATGTAGAGAAGTCCTTTGTGACTGTGGGTTAGATCTCATTGTAGCAGGTATTCAAAAGGAGCTGAATAATGCTTTCAATAATCTTTAATGCATTTCTCTCTGGTTGGTGTGGGTTGCATTATTAAAAATACAGAATCACAAGCCTAAAAAATGGATTTCAAAAGTGGTTGTTGACCTGCTGCAAAACAAGTTGTAAACAAACCTTTACTGATAGGAAATGAAAAGTACATTTGGTCTCTTCTTTTCATAACCAATGAATTTATATACATGATACACAAGTTAATATTAAAAAGCAATGTTATTAGTTTTGATTAAAACAATGAATAAGTATAAGTGTAGATTTTAAACAATTCTGTTCCGCTATATATAATTCTTTCTCAAGATTACCTCTTTTCTTCTTCTTACATAGAAACAAACTATTTGCATTAATTTTAATGGTTCAACTGCTTGATTTTTTTTGCCTGAATGAAATTGCATGCTTCAGTACCTAATACCTGCTGATATAATAATTCATATAATCTCAAGAGGTGTCAAGAAGAAACTTAAAGTAGAGTTAAAAAAATATGAACTCTAATTAATGATGCTCCCCCACAACTTCCTGGTGAATGGGGAAACAAGGTCATCCATTTCAACACGAAGGCTCGGCCTTTTCTCTTGGTCTTCTCTCTGCCGCTCACTGTGGGGGTGTGATTACAAGCTCCTTTGGCACAGCTGGGCAGCACTGAGTACAATAATACTAAGCCTATCCATTAATACATCTTTATGTTGTATTACACAGTGGTACCCACATATAGTGAAATAATTTAATTCATGCCACATTAAAAAATGTACAGTTCATAGGAAAAAACTTGTATTTATTAAAGAAATGCATGTATCAGACAATATTTATCATCTCTCATGGAGAACATTTTAGCATATTTTTAAATATTCAAGGATTTAACAAGGTGCATTGTTTTTGTTTCTCCTCATTGAACCTTTCCCCACTGTAATTACCAACCTAAAAATGAATGTGGATGTGTAGAGTGAGTGTTTTTTAAAAAATAATTTCAGAACAAGCAGTTTCTTTGAGTCTCATAAGAACAGTTCTCCCTCCATGTTTTAGATGCTCCTTATTATTTATTAGAGACCCAGTGCATGAAATTACCAAGACCCAGAGTCCCTCCCGCCACTGCCATGTGACCCAGAGTCCCTCCCAATGCCACCATAGGACCCAGAGTCAGTCCCGCTGCCTCCATGAGACCCATCAGTGCACCTCCTGGTGACAGTTCTTTGGTTGTTACTGCGTTATGGCCACTGGCTTTCTGTAATATAGACTTGAGATATCTCAAAGACTGCCAAGCAATCTCTTTAATCAGTTCTTCCAGTCTGTTTTCCTAAGGGAAGGTGCATAGGTAACAGAATCCACTCTCACTTTGTGAATACTGCTGCTGCTTGTTTGAATAATCTCAACAAAAAGAAGGTGGAGTATCACTGTTGAAATTACATAAACTGTGACCATATTTTAAAAATAAAAGACATGTACATGTCCATACATTGTTCTCTGTACTTATTACCAGAATATTTGAATTTTTGAAGGAAGATAGTTGTTAAATTTGTGAGCATTGAAAGCACTTGAAAAATTGAAAATCATGAAAAATCATTATTTAAATTCTGGAGAAATATTTCAACTGATCAAGAATTTGGACATTATGCCATTATGACATACGGATGAAAGTGTCACCCCCTAAATGACAGTTATATGTCAAATGTGAATTTTGATGTCATAATTTAAGAAAAGAATAATTCACTGGTGTCCTGTTATAAGATGACAAGTATATGGGGTCCAAATATGCCATAGACTATTATCAACCTATTAAATTGACTTTTAAGTATTAAATAGTCCTTGAGTCTATGCAAATGAAAGTATATTCATTTTTCTTTGAATAGTTGACATGGCAGATAACATGAAATTGTATATTAGAAAATCTATACCTCTTTTTATTTTAAATCTCTAGAAAACCCTATTTTGACAGATTCCTCATTCTCAATTAATTTGAAGTTGAGTAGTTAGTAGATATTCTAAAATGTCACTGGCAAAATCTTTAGACAAAATCTACCTACCTGCCAGCTTTCTCATTAACTGGACTCAGGGTGGGATTAAACATGTTTTTTTTTTTCACTTTTGATCTAAGCACAATTCAACTGGCAACATTATTGCAACTCACATTTTCTTTATCACATGCAAATTTATTCATCATGCATTTTTGCAAAGTGAAAAAGAAAAAAAAAAACAAGAGGATGACATATAATTGTCAGTATAATAAAATGAATCTCCTTAGCCAATTACTATTTTCTTTTGTTTCACATTTCAAATATAATTTTAGTGTCCAAGCATCTTGTGTCCAAGCATACATATCTCACTATTGAATTATGACAAGGTTCACAATTGAACTGGCTCAGAATCCCATCATAAATTCTTATCAAGTCAATTTCTATGTGTTCATTTTTTTATGTTCATAATTTGTTGAAATCTCATGGGCCTTGCACATTTCCAAATCTGGTAGAAGACAATGAAACCTAGTTTAAGCCCAACTATAAGAATTACTTCTAAATTATGACATCAGTCCTCATTTGCACTATGGGATCTATTCATGTAGCTCCATAAATTCAGCATGCTCATCAACCAGAGGGAGTTAGATTGTACTAGCTTCAGCACCTTATTTCACTGTCCAGTGTTAGTGCAGGCCTTGATCACATCTGTTTTGAAAACAGTTTTGTGACAATATTGGTGTATGCACTAAGAAACTTGTTAACTGTTCATATCTTTATAAGAATTTATTTTGATTTTTTCAGTTGTGCATAAGTCCATGATTCAATTTTAAATATTTTCTTAAATTTTTATTTTTATTAATTTTTGAAAATTTTTAATTATAGTTGACATTCAATAATATATTACTTTCATGTGTACAACATAGTATTTATCCTATCTAATAAAAGAGTAAAATGCAAATTTGACCCTACCTTCAACTACACCCATAAGCCACGCCCAAAGCCACACCCACCAGCCAATAGGGAGCAGATTAGGCAAATAAATGCTAACCAAGATGGCTGCCACCACTGAGAGCAGGAGGAAGGCTTGGGTTTCCCTGGCAACAGAGGAAGCCAAGCTTTCCACCTGCCATTGCTGGCCTAGGCCTCCACTCAATGCTACAAAGTTTCAATTATAAAAGATACATAAATGGTGGCAGTCACTGAGCTGGAGAGAACAGAGGCTTGGGTTTCCCTGGCAACGGAGGAAGCCAAGCTTTCCATCTGTTGCCAGCCTAGGCCTCCACTCTAAGGTACAAAATTTCAATTGCAAATAGAAATGGCTATTGCCACAGAGCGAGCAGAAGGCTTGGCTCCCCTCCAGGCTACAAAGTTTCAATTGTAGACATAAATTAATCCCAGATCCCAGGGCCCCCCTTTGGGTTGCTAGGGGTTGTGGCTGGCCTGCAAACCTCCACAGGCCTCTTGCCCAGTCTGCCCCTCACTCCAAGGGAACCCCCACCCTAATCCAGAACAACCTTCAGGGCAAACCAGCTGGCCCAGACCCATGCACCAGGCCTCTTTCCTATCTAATAAAAGAGTAATTTGCAGATTGACCATCACTCCAACACACAAGATGTCTGCCCCCATGTGGACACAAGACGGCCACCACAAGATGGCCAGCAGGGGAGGGCAGTTGGGGGTGATCAAGTCTGCATGGGAGGGAAGTTGGGGGCAAGCAGGCTGTCAGGGGAGCAGTTAGACCTCCATTACGCTGGCAGGGTAGTGGTTAGTGGGTGATCAGGCTGGCAGGCAGAAGCGGTTAGGGGCAATCAGGGAGGCAGGCAGGTGAGCAGTTTGGAGCCAGCAGTCCTGGATTGTGAGAAGGATGTTCGACTGCCCATTTAGGCCTGATCTTACCCTCAAGGGGTCCCAGATTGGAGGGGATGCAGGCTGGGCTAAGGGACATCCCCTGCCACCCATGCATGAATTTCATGCACCGGGCCTCTAGTGTGTGTGTGTGTGTGTGTGTGTGTGTGTGTGTGTGTGTGTGTTTGTATATATATGATCTTATATCTTGCACCTAACACTATATATAGTTATTATAATATCACTGACTATATTCCCTATGCTATATTTTACATCCCTGTGACTATTTATTTTACTGCCAATTTGCATTTCTTAATTCCTTAATGTTAATATCAGGTAATATTTATTTTATTATGTTAAGTGATTAGCTCACCAGACTATTATTTTTAAGGAAAATGTCAGTTGACATTATTATATGTTAGTTCATTTTTATAAGGAAGTTTTATTTTTTATTCATCAGAGTAGTTGATCTTATTCAATTTTATATAGTTATAACTAACGTAATATGGCAAAATAATAGTGCATCAGATACATTCAGGTTATCTGCCAAGGGTTGGCATGGTTTATCTGAAGTCACAAAGGTCCACAACTCTTTCATGGTACTCAACTTGTAAATTCTTCTTTTGTTAATCCTTACCCAAGGATATTTGTCCATTGCATTTTAGAGAGAGTAAAAGAGAAAGGGAAAGATGGAGAGAAATATCAATGTGAGAGAAACACATTCCTTGGTTGCCTCCTGCTCCCTCTTCCCCCACCACTAGGGCTTGGATGGGAGAGGAGCCTGCAACCAAACTGAGGTACATGCCCTTGACCAGAATCAAACCAGGACCCTTAGGTCCAGTCCACAGGCCGATGTTCTATTCACTGAGCCAAATCAGCTAGGCAGTGGTTGGCAAACCGTGGCTGGCGAGTCACATGCAGCTCTTTGGCCCCTTGAGTATGGCTCTTCCACAAAATACCACAGCCTGTGCGAATCTGCTTTGAAAAAGTGGCATTAGAAGAATTTAAGTTTTAAAAATTCGGCTCTCAAAAGAAATTTCAGTCTTACTGTTGGTATTTGACTAATGAGTTTGCCAACCACTGGGCACTAGGGCTTTCTTTTGAGAGCTGAAAAACGACTTCTGCACATGGGCCACGCATTTTCAATCGCACTGTACATGCATGTCCACATGTGGTATTTTGTGGAAGAGCCATACTCAAAGGGCCAAAGAGCCGCATGTGGCTTGCGAGCCACAATTTGTCAGCCACTGGGCTAGAGCATAGAGCATACCTTTTTTTTTTTTTTTTTTTTTTTTTTTTACTGTTACACATTTGTCCTCAAAAATGCCATTGGGCCTATATTTATTTTCTAATATTCTTCAAATTGTTATGTGTTTTTAAATATATTTTTATTGATTTCAGAAAGGAAGGGAGAGAGAGAGAGAGAAATAACAGTAATGAGAATCACTGATAGGCTGCCTCTTGCAGGTCCCCTCCGGGGGGCTAAGGCTGCAAACTGGACATGTGCTCTGCCAAGAGTCCGTGCTCATCCACTGAGCCACCTCCAGCTGGCTTTGTTAAGTTTTCTATCTGTGATTATTTTCCCAGTATTCTCTTGTATTTTGTATATTTGAATTCTTCACTTTCTTTATTACAAGTTTTGTTGGCAAATAAATTCCCATTGCACTTGATTGTGTTTTGGTTGGTAGTCTGCTTGTAAATTCTGGAATGCATTTTTTAGTACTATAGGTGTTTCATTGTATAATTCATTACTAGAAAAAGTGGTTCTGAAATTAGCTTCTGTACTAATAATGTAAATTTTGGCTTTGAATACTGTATAGTACAAAATACATACTTTACTTTTTAGCTCTGTCATAAATTTAATATTGTTTGATAATAATAGGCTATGTTTTGGGGTATATAGACATTTAGGGCAATTTGACTGTCATGCACATCTGTGAAATTTTTCTCTAACTAATTCAATTTTTTTGCTTATGTCTTTTTAAAAAATATATTTTATTGATATTTTACAGAGAGGGATAGAGAGTTAGAAACATTGTTGAGAGAGAAACACCGATCAGCTACCATCTGCAGACCTCCTACTGAGGATGTGCCCGCAACCAAAGTACGTGCCCTTGACCTGAATCGAACCTGGGACCCTTCAGTCCGCAGGCTGATGCTCTACCCACTGAGCAAAACTAGTCAGAGCTACTTATGTCTTATTTATTTTGCTCATGTTTAATTGAGCTGATGTTTATTACTATTAACTCTGTTTTGAGCAAGGATTATGCTCTTTTTTTGAGGCCTTAAAACAAATCTGTATTTCTGCAATACTGTATTTTTGCAGTCTCCTTTTCCTTCTAATTTGACAAACATATAAGTTCACTATTCTTGGCATTTTTTTTCTGAGAAATTTCTTAAGAATTTTTATATATTATATAATATTTTAATTACTTATGTAATTTTAAAAGAAATCTAATGTCTGACAAAAAATTTGAGAGTAAGTTCTTCTTAGTGCTGTCGTATTGATAATATGTTGGATTTACAGAACAGGCACCTTATAGTATAGAGCTTACAAATACCAGGTCACCCCACCAATGTGCCTCAGCTCTTGAGCACTGACCTGTGAATCAGAAGGTCACAGTTCGATTCCAGGTCGGGGCACATGCCAGGGTTGTGGGCTCCGTCCCCAGTAGGGTGCGTGCAGGAGGCAGATGATCAATGATTCTCCATCAATGTTTCTTTCTTTTTCTCTCCCTTCCTCTTTGGAATCAATAAAATATATTTTAAAAAAATACCAGGACAGATATCGAAATGAATAGTAGCATTTGAAATTATCAAATTTTACTAATGGACCCAATAACATTAGCCCAGATCACTGCTAGTTTCCTGCAACCTACTTTATGATGAGTTTTTGTTGTTGCTACTGTTTTTAACTTTATTTTATTCTAATTAGAAAAAAAAAACCTTATAAGAGAATTCACTGACCTTAGAAAACAATGATACTTGTCAAACCACATAGGTTTTAAGAGCACAATTATTATAAATTTCAACATTTATTTTATGAAATCTAGAAAAGTAGTATTTTTTTTTAACCCGTGACATTAGTGTATTTTTAATTCCTCGAACAGCTCAGAGAAACACTTCTGGCAGCACACAGGCACCTGTACATCAGGATGTGGTCCCTGGTGAGACGCAGGGCACTTCGCCCCCTCCCTCCAGAAGACTTGGGGGGGGGGGGGTGGTGCTGTGGCTCCAGACCCAAAGGGCATAAGGGTCTGAGGCCACCATGGGAAATCCAAAGTCAAGCAAATAAAATAACCCTTTGAAGAGGAAAATGGAGGTAATATCAGGAAAGGTATCTTAGTTCTAAGAAAAGTCTTTTTCTTTTTCAGGGAATAATGACTCACTTGTAAAGGGGAAGTGAGTTGGGCTGAAAATACTTGAAGTATCCTCAGGGGGAAGAAACACTTCTTCACCAGCGGCCGGCCGGTGGCCCGTGCCCTCTCCTGTCTTGGGCCGGCAGGGCGAGCTCCTGGGGGGGACCCGGGCCTGGCACCCGCTCCTCTCCTCGGGGCCGGGAGGTCGCTCCGCACCTGCGCGGCGGGCAGGGCGGCTCTGCCGCAGGCGCCCGGGATGGTCGCAGGGTCCATCTCCAGGAAGCCTGTGGCAATGGCGCGGTCCTCAGTCAGCATCAGGCTGTCCAGGAACACCCAGAAGAAGGGCTGCGAGCTGCTGGGGGGCCGCGCGCACTGCAGGATGCCGGGGAACCGGAACTGTCCCGCCCGGAGGGAGGGCGGTCACAGGCCTGGCGGAGGGGAGGGGTGCAGCCGTGCAGGGGATCGGACGGGCCCCCCTCTTCCATGTGCCTCCTCACCAGGTCGGTCGAATCCTCCAGGTGTTTCCGTCTTCCCGGGCCAGGCCCGTTCTCCAGAAAGCCCAAAGCCGTCAGCTCTGTCCCGATGTCCCCAGAAAGGGAGAGCGCGGACCGGCTCTCTCTTCCACACAGGCACCGTTTTACGCATCTCAAGGGCGCTCTTGATGGCTGGTCATGGACGGCCTTCAGCCGCGCCCGCCACTGGCTCCGGCGCTGCAGCAGGCCCTTGGGGGGCTTGCGGGGGGGCAGGCACAGGAAGCACAGCCAGTTACTCATGGCCTGAACTTTCCCCGAGGTCCCGGGCCCCACCAGGGTGTCCACGCACTCGAAGCAGTAGCACCGGGTGCAGTCAGGGTTTTCGCAGATGAGCAGCGTCCGTCCTGCGCAGCAGATGGAGCAGTAGGCCTGGTACCCATCGTCGTTGTCATCGTCGTCCAGGAATAAGTAATCCGGAGCTTGTCCTTGCAGGGGCAGCACATCCCGCCCTTGAACAGGGGGTGCTGCCTTTGCACCTGGAAGCTTCCACAGCAGATGCACCGCTCTTCTATGGCTGGCTGGTTAACCTTGACTTTATAGGCAGTCCGATCTCTGCGGGGCTCTGGAACCCACCAGGATGACATCCTTCCTTGCTGTACTCTGCCTCTGGGTCCATGGCTGGGGCAGGGATTTCACAGGGCTATGGTCCCAGCTCCTCTTCCAGCTGCCGGGCCAGGTCGGGGTTCGGGCTGTCCAGGCGCTCTAGGCTCAGGGTCCCAGTGGAGGAGAGGAACATGGGACCAGGGTAAGGGCCTAATCTACCAGTCAGAGCATCTGTCCCCTGGTGGTCAGTGCACTTACAGCAACTGGTCAAACAAATGGTCAGACACTTAGCATATTAGGCTTTTATTATATAGGATTGTCCGTGTGCTTCATATGTACCAGCTACTCTGCCAGTTGGATGGTCAGACAGATGGATGGTTCGTCACTTAGCCTTTAATATATATACCAGAGGCCCTGTGTGAGAAATTCATGCATGGAATGTGTCCTTCTGCCCAGCCTGCAACCTCTCCAATCTGGGACCTCTCCAGGCATGTTCGACTGTTTGTTTAGGCCTCTTTAGGCCCAATCATTGGGTCTAAACAAGCAGTCAGACATCCCTCTCACAATCCAGGACTCCTGGCTGCCAATTGCTCGCCTGCCTTCCTTCCTGATTGCCCCTAACTGCTACTGCCTGCCAGCCTGATAACCCCCTAACCACTCTACTGCCAGCCTGATTGATGCCTAACTGCTCTCCTTCTAGCATGTTTGCCCCTAACTGCCCTCCCATGCAGGCCTTGCTCCCCCCCCCCCCAACTGCCCCTTCCTGCATGCCCGGTTGCCCCCAACTTCCCTCCTCTGTTGGCCTGCTCACCCCTAACTGCCCTCCCTTGCTGGCTTGATCATCCCCAACTGCCCTATCTTGCAGACCTGGTCTCTCCCAATGGCCCTTCCCTGCTGGCCATCTTGTGGTGGCCATCTTGTGTCCAATGGGGGCAGGATCTTTGACCACTTGGGGGAAGGATCTTTGACCACTTGGGGGCAGCCCTCTTGTGTTTTGGAGTGATGATCAATCTGGAAATTACTATTTTATTAGATAGGATAGAGGCCTGGTGCATGGGTGGGGGTCAGCTAGTTTGCCCCAAAGAGTATCCCGGATCAGGGTGGGGGTTCTGTTGGGGGATAGGGCAAATTTATTTATTATCTTCTACAAATTAAACTTTATAGCCTGGAGCAGAGCCAAGCTTCCTGCTCTACCCCTGGCTTTAGCCATTTCTGTTGGGATTTATTTATCTTCTATAATTGAAACTTTGTAGTCTTAAACAGAGGCCAAGGCAGGCCAGGGCTTCAGAAGCTTGGCTTCCTCCATCACTGGGGCAACCCTAGCTTCCTGCTCTCTTCAGCTCGATAACTGCTGCCATTTTGTTTGGATTCAGTTATCTTCTATAATTGAAACTTTGGAGCATTAACTTGCCAAGTTGTGAGGAAAGCTTTACTTCCTCCATCACTGGGGAAACTCAAGCCTCCTTCCTTCTCTTTCAGTGGCCACAGCCATCTTGGTTGGGGTTAATTTACATACTCCCTCCTGATTGGCTGATGGGTGTGGCTGGTAAACATGGCTGGTCAGTGGAGCAGAGGTACACCCAATTTGCGTATTACTCTTTTATTATATATTAGAGGCCCAGTGCACAAAATTCATGCACGGGAGGTGGGGGTTGTCCCTCAGCCCAGCCTGCATGCTCTCCAATCTGGACCCCTCGACAGATGTCTGACTGCCCATTTAGGCCCAATCCCAATAGCAGAGTAGAGCCAAGCCTTCTGATTGCTATGTGGCAACAGCCATTTCTGTTTGGGTTCATTTAAAGTCTATAATTGAAACTTTGTAGCTAAAAGTGGAGGCCTAGGCACTAGGGCTGCAGAAGCTTGGCTTCCTCCATCACCTGGGCAACCCTAGCCTCTGCTCTCTCTAGCTCCATGGCTGCCGCCATTATTGTTGGAAGATATCTTCTATGATTGAAACTTTGTAGCATTGAGTGGAGGCCTAGGCTGGCAAGGGCAGGCAGAAAGGTTGGCTTCCTCCCTTGCCAGAGAAACCCAAGCCTTCCTCCTGCTCTCAGTGTCCACAGCCATCTTGTTTGGGATTTATTTGCTCCTGTTTGGCTGGTGGGCATGGCTGGTGAGAATGACTTGATTGGATGTATGGTCAATTTGCATATTACTCTTTTATTAGTTAGGATGATACACTAAGGAGCCAGATTATTATCTCTGAACACATAATAATCTGGCCTCTCAATGTATATCCTCTATAATAAAAGACGATTATGCAAATTGTCCCCTCCACCAGAAGTTCAACCAGCAGGCAGGCTGACCAACCACCCATGTTCCCTTCCCCTGGCCAGGCTGGCCAAACCCCACCCATGCATCGTTTCATGAAAAAATCATGTGTGTGTGTGTGTGTGTGTGTGTGTATGTGTGTGTACACACACTGAGTGGCGAGATTATTATGCGTTCAGAGATCATAACAATCTGGCCACTCAGTGTATAGATAAGTGATTGAATTAAATTTTGACAAAATTAGGGTAAATTGTGTATTGGTTAAATATGAAATTATGAACTGGATCTAAAGGATAGCTCTTCAATCAGGAAATTAAAATATCTAGGGCTGATGAATAATGTCTGCAATATAAATTATAGGAAATGCTGAAGCAGAAATTAGAAAAGTTATGGAAACTAATGTATATGAAGCAACCTTGAAATACTTCTATATTACAATTTACTGTGATTTCCTTAGTGATATCTTATGCAATTCTCATATTAGATAATAGGTGAGTTAAAAACAGAAATATTGATAGCATGACAAAGAAGAGACTTCTAAGAGCAAGTTGAGACTTTTATTTTTATTTAAAATCAGTTGAGTTAAACTACCACACTATTATATAATTTTCTAGGTAGTAAATATTTAAAACAAAAATGTTGTTCTTCATGTTCAGGAACATCAGAGGAGAGATTCCAACAACATAGACTGAGCAACAGAAAGAAACATTTCTAAATAGTTAAGCTTCTTAAATTTTTACATGAGTTACATTCAAAGGTTTAAATGAGCCTTAATCCTATAGATACTAGAGATAATTGACATAAATGATATCTAATTACAGCCTATCCACTACTACATTCTACTGTGACAGTGAAAGGCAATAGTTTTTCCCTATAGTCTGATCAAAATATTAAAAGTAGCATGCGTGAATAATTTTCTAGACAGGGAACAGAGATATAAATTATTATATTACTTAATTCATTTCCTGATTAGAGCACATGTAAATTATATCTTGAAAGAGTGTGGTGATGATTCTGCAGGATTAGGCTCTGGAAATAATAGGCAGGGTTATCCTTCTAGACTCTTTTTAGGTAAAAGTAGAATATGGCATGGAAAAGCTTCTAACAGTACATTGGGCTATAATCCAGGGTTCCCCCAAGAAAAATGTATATGGGATTATTATAGTACACCAATATTATATATGGAATGTTCTTAGAAAAGGGCCTTATACATAGTAAATACTGAATAAATATTACCTATTATTAATAATTACATTCATTAATAAATACCCAGGCTGTATCACTTTTTTTTTTCAGTCCAGTATTTTATTCTGCAATGCCATCCAGAGGAGCTCATTTAAAATTTTACATAACCTCAGGATATCTTCTTCAGAAACTTCAGACAGAGCTTTCTAATACTGTAAGTTTTATAAAATTACAGAAACTTTGCTTCTAAAGTTCCAATTTTCTAACACCATTGTTGTAGAATAACTGACACACAATAAATCACATATACTTAGGATGTAAAGTTCAAGTTTTGATGTAACTACAAACCTATGAAGCCATCTCTAAAAAAGACAGTGAACATTCTCATTCCCCATCCTACCTGTGCCCCCATCTGGAGGCAGTTACTGATTTGCTTTTTGTATTTATTTATATTATTTTGCACTTAGTACATTTTGTGGTTTCTTTCACTCAATATTTTGCTTTGAGATTTCCAAACATTTTGTGGCATATATTCATTTTTATTTTTGAGTAATATTCTATATGGATGTATGAGTTTGTTTATTCTTTGAATTATTGATAAACATTGGGCTGTTTTCAAATAAAGCTTCTGTGAATATTCATGAAAATTATGAATATGTGCCTACATATCTAATAGTTATATACTAAAGAATAGGATTGCTGGATTATATGGTAGGTAGGTACATTATTAATTTTTAAATAAATTGCCAAACTATTTTCTAAGTGATGGTTTTAGTGAATCAGAACCTTAATTTCTTTGTGTCCTCACCAACCTTTGTTATATATAGGCTATAAAGTTTTAGCCATTGTAAGTGATATATAGTAGTATGTCATTAAGTTTGCTTTTTAAAAATGATCAGTATTATTGATCATATTATGTGTACTTTTTAGTGAAATGTATGTTTAAATCTCTCACCTACCCAATCTAAACTGGCTTTTTGGTGTTCTTATTTTTTTTATTTAAAGTGTTTTTTTTTCTTGTTTTTTTTTTTTGACTTTTTTTTTATTTTTATTTTTTCTTTATTGTTCAGTTTATTAATTACATTGTTTCCCCTTTTTTATCCCCCTATATCTCCCCTCCACCCTTTACCTAACCCACACTCACCTCCCCCTCCCTAATGTCATATCCCATTGTTGCAAGATATTTGTCCAATCTCTTGCTGTACTTCCCACAGCCCTTTTCACCCCAAGAATTATCAGTCCATTCCCTCTCTATGTCCATGTTTCTGTTATAGTCACCAGTTTATCTTGTTCATAAGCCTATCAATTCACTTGAGTTTTATGTTCATTTGTTGATAGATGTGTATTTGTTGTTCATAATTTATATTTTTACCTTTTTCTTCTTCCTCTTCTTAAAAAATATCTTTCAGCATTTCATATAATACTGGTTTGGTGGTGATGAACTCCTTTAGATTTTTCTTATCTGTGAAGCACTTTATCTGATCCTCAATTCTGAATGATAGCTTTGCTGGATAGAGTAATCTTGGTTATAGATTCATGCTCTTCATTATTTTGAATATTTCTTGCCACTCGTGTCTGGCCTGCATCGTTTCTGTTGAGAAATCCGCTGACAATCGTATGGGTGCTCCCCTGTAGGTAACCGTTTTTCTCTTGCTTCTTTTAATATTCTCTCTTTATCTTTTGCTCTTGGCATTTTAATTATGATATGTCTTGGTGTGGTCCTCTTTAGATTCCTATATTTTGGGGTTCTGTGTACTTCTTGGGCTTTTAAGTCAGTTTCTTTCACCAGGTGGGGAAAGTTTTCAGTCACTATTTCTTCAAGTAGGTTTTCATTAACTTGCTCTCTCTCTTTTTCTGGCACCCCAATAATTCGGATGTTGGCTTGCTTGAGGTTGTCCCAGAGGCCCCTTACGCTATCTTCTATTATCTGAATTCTTTTTGTTTCTTGCTTTTCCAGCTGAGTGGATTTTGCTTCTTTGTATTTCAAATTTTTGACTTGGTTCTTGTGGCCCTCTGGACTGCTTTTAGGACTTTGTGTATTATTTTTTATTTCAGTCTGTGTAAGCTTTATTTCTAGTTGGTCCTTTTTTTTATCCATGAGGGTCTGGTTCGTATCCTCAGAGGCCTTGTTCATTTCCTTGAGGGTCTCATTCATTTGCTTGAGGTTCTCATTCATTTCCTTGTAATTCTGATTCATTTGCTAGTTGGTCTTGTTTATTTCCTCGTAATTCTCATTAAGTTGATTGGCCTTTTGTAGGAGCCTCTTGAAAAGCCTTATAACCGTGGTTTTGAACTCTATGTCTTGTCGTCTTTTCTCCTCCATTTCTTTCACACCTGATTTCTTTCCATGTCTCTGCATGGTGGCTGCTTTATGTGGAGGATATCTTCAAAGGGACAGTGGCTCAGCCTCCCCAGTTACCTGAGGTGGGTGCTCTTACTGCAATCCTTTATGGGTTGTATTCAGTATTTTTGAATTTAAACCCAGCTTTTTGTTGTTAGCCCTAGGAGGGTTTGACCTCCAGGCCAATTGGCTGTGAAGGGAGACTGTGTTCAGGTTGGATGGGCGGAGTCTCTGAGCTGCGCAGGTAGCGTCAGCTGTGTCCTATGCATGGCTCGCACGCATGGGTCTCTGTTGGATGGGGATGGCTGCAGACACCTCCAAGAGAAAGCCGCTAGTCTCTTCCCCTTGCCAGACCACTCCGCCTTTCCCCAAATGTGCCTGCACACCAAAAGTCTAGCCCAGGATTGTAAAAATAAATGGTTTCCAGAACCAGGAGACAAGTTTCCAGGGGGCAAGTCGCGGGTTTGCGCGACCCTTGAGCAGAAACTCGCAGTTCAGGAGCCTCTGCCGCACCCCGCATCCAGGGTGCGTCCCCCGGACCTCGGCCAGACCTCGCCCAGCGCTGGGGGATTGGACAGTGGGACGGACCTCGGCCGGATCTCGCCTGGTGCTGGGAAATCCGGACAGTGGGACGGGCGTTGCTGCTCCAGCCCCAGCCTGTGCGCCCGCGACCAGGACGGCTCCTAACCTGTTTCCATCTGAAAGACTGCGCTCCCGCAGCTTCTGAGTCTCAGTGTCCCACCTCCACTCCAGTTAGTGGAGTTTTCATTCAGCCAGCTTTCTGGCGATTCTGGTTGCTGTCTGTTCTGCTGTTATGTTGTAGTTCCTAAATCGTTGTGCGGGGCAGAACAATAGGTGTTCACCTATGCCGCCATCTTTGCTTCTCTTCCGAGTTTAAAGTATTTTACATATTCTAGATACAAGTTATTTACAAATATATGATTTGCAAATATTTTTCCTATACTATGGATTGTTCTTTCATTTTCCTAGCAGTGTAATTGAGGAACAGGTTATTAATTTTGATGAAGTCCAATTTATCAATTTTTATGGACATGATTTTGCTATTATATATAAGAATTCTTTGATTAATTAATGGTAAAAGCTTTCCTCCTATGTTTTATTATAGAACTCATAGTTTTAGGATTTACATTTAGATATCTTGTTCATTTTTAATTAAATTTTGATGTGATTAGTAATTGCCATTATAAAAATATAATTAATTTGTGTATAAAATATATATTTCACTCATTTATTAGATTTGGTGTTCAATTAACTTATTAATTTCTGTCAGTTTCATAGATTTTACTAGTAGATTTTCATACTCTATAAAGATAAAAAGTTAGAAAAACATTTTTCTTTTCAATTTGTATGCCTTTTCTTTATTTTTCTAATCTATGCATTTATTGAGATAGTCATATATTTTTTAAATTTCATATAGTGATTTTACATATGGAAAATTAACCTGGAGAAGCCATGCTTGCTAATAGTGTTATTATGGTTTGCATTGATAGATTCAAGTTGCTAACATCATATTTTAAATGTTTCAAGTACTTTGCTACATAATTTTTATTTTCCTGTAGTGTCATAGTCTGGTTTTGGTATCATGATGTTTCTGGACTTATAGAATGAGTTGAGATATAGTCTATCCTGTTCAATTACCAAGAAGAGTTTGTGTAGAATTGATATTATTTCTATCTTTAATATTTAGTTGAGTTTCCAGTGAGGTCATCTTGGATTTTAGGCTTCCTTATGGATAAATTTTAGGTTTCCTTATGAATAATTTTTAAAGTTATTTAAGATACATTGTTCTCATTGAACCATTGATGGCCCCAGATTTGTAAGTCTCAAGAGATTCTTCAGCTTAGTGGTCTTCAAAGGATAATTCCCGGAACACCAAGATGGCGGCATAAGCAAACACCTATTGTTCTGCCCCGCGCAACAATTTAAAAACTACAACATAACAGCAGAACAGACAAGCACCCAGAATCGCCAGAAAGCTGGCTGAATGTAAACTCCACTAATAGGAGCAAAGGTGGGACACAGACTCAGGACCTGCGGGAACGCAGCCTTTCAGAGGGAAAGAGGTTAGGAGCCGCCCTGGTCTCGCACGCGCGGGCGGGGGCTGGAGCAGGGACCGGCCGGATTTCTCCTACGAGGAAGGGCGGAGGCATCTCACTGCCCAGATTTCCCGAGCCGGGCGAGGTCTGAGATCCGGGGAACGAGAGGTCCCCCTACACAGATTTCCCGGAACTGGGCGAGGTCCGAGGTCCAGGGGACGCACCCTGGAAGCGGGGTGCGGCTGAGACTCCTAGTCCCAAGGGTCACGCAAACCCGCGACTTGCCCCCTGGAAACTGGTCTCCTGGTTCCGGAAACCATCTATTTTACAGCCCTGGGCTGGACTTTTGGTGTGCAGGCACATTTGGGGAAAGGCAGAGTTGTCTGGCAAGGGGAAGAGACTAGCAGCTTTCTCTTGGAGGAGTCTGCAGCCATCCCCATACAACAGAGAACCGCGCGCGCGAACACTGCAGAGGACCCAGCTGCCGCCACCGCTGCCTCTGCTGCCCAGCCCAGAGACTCCGCCCATCCAACCTTAACACAGTCGCCCTTCACAGCCAATTGGCCTGGAGGTCAAACCCTCCTAGGGCTAACAACAAAAAGCTGGGTTTAAATTCAAAAACACTGAATACAACCCATAAAGGATTGCAGTAAGAGTACCCACCTCAGGTAACCGGGGAGACTGAGCCACTGTCCCTTTGAAGATATCTACCACATAAAGCAGCCACCATGCAGAGACATGGAAAGAAATCGGGTGTGAAAGAAATGGAGGAGAAAAGACGACAAGACATAGAGTTCAAAACCACGGTTATAAGGCTTTTCAAGAGGCTCCTACAAAAGGCCGATCAACTTAATGAGAATTACGAGGAAATAAACAAGACCAACCAGCAAATGAATCAGAATTACAAGGAGATGAATGAGAACCTCAAGCAAATGAATGAGACCCTCAAGGAAATGAACAAGCCTCTGAGGATATGAACCAGACCCTCACGAATAAAAAAAAGGACCAACTAGAAATCAAGCATACACATACTGAAATAAAAAATATTACACAAAGTCCTAAAAGCAGTCCAGAGGGCCACAAGAACCAAGTCAAAGATTTGAAATACAAAGAAGCAAAATCCACTCAGCTGGAAAAGCAAGAAACAAAAAGAATTCAGATAATAGAAGATAGCGTAAGGGGCCTCTGGGACAACCTCAAGCAAGCCAACATCCGAATTATTGGGGTGCCAGAAAAAGAGAGAGAGCAAGTTAATGAAAACCTACTTGAAGAAATAGTGACTGAAAACTTCCCCCACCTGGTGAAAGAAACTGACTTAAAAGCCCAAGAAGTGCACAGAACCCCAAAATATAGGAATCTAAAGAGGACCACACCAAGACATATCATAATTAAAATGCCAAGAGCAAAAGATAAAGAGAGAATATTAAAAGCAGCAAGAGAAAAACAGTTGATTACCTACAGGGGAGCACCCATACGATTGTCAGCGGATTTCTTAACAGAAATGATGCAGGCCAGACGCGAGAGGCAAGAAATATTCAAAATAATGAAGAGCAAGAATCTACAACCAAGATTACTCTATCCAGCAAAGCTATCATTCAGAATTGAGCATCAGATAAAGTGCTTCGCAGATAAGAAAAAGCTAAAGGAGTTCTTCACCACCAAACCAGTATTATATGAAATGCTGAAAGATATTCTTTAAGAAGAGGAAGAAGAAAAAGGTAAAAGTATAAATTATGAACAACAAATACACATCTATCAACAAATGAACATAAAAATCAAGTGAACTGATAGGCTGATGAACAAGATAAACTGGTGACTATAACAGAAACATGGTCATAGAGAGGGAATGGACTGACAATTCTTGGGGAGAAAAGTGTTGTTGGAAGTACAGCAAGAGATTGGACAAAAATATTGCAACAATGGGAGAGGACATTGGGGAGGGGGAGGTGAGGGTGGTGGGTGGGATAGGTACAGGGTGGAGGGAAGATATAGGGGGATAAAAATAAATAAATAAATAAATAAATAATAAATTAAAAAAATAATAAATAAAATTTGAAGATAAAAAAAACACACAAAAAAATACAAACAAACAAACAAAAACAACAAAGGATAATTCCCAGCTCAAAAAATGTTGAAGCCTGGGAATCCTTTCCTAAGGACCAGAGAGATCAAAATAAAGAATATTGGTAGCAATTATGGTAACTAATTATGGTAAGATATAGCCAAACATAGATGGGAGAGCATATAAAAAGGAAAGTACAGAAAGAGTAAGACCAAGAGGGTCTGGAAAATACACAAGAAAACTTTTTTCTTGTAATATTACCTTGTACCAGTTCCTGATATCCCTCCAACTTTCCAGAATCTATGTGGAATGAATATGAACATGGAGTCCAATGGCATTAGCTACAGTCTTGTTCAGTGATTTGAGAACATTTGGGTGCATAGTACAGAATAGGGCTGAAGAACACTGAAGGGAAAACAAGCATTGAATCTAGTGACTAGTTGATATTACTATGAAAACATCTAACATTTGTCAGAAGCTTAAAATGTCTTCAATCCTGTTAAGTATAAAAGCAGAATTCAAAATGAACAGATATTTTGCTATGATGTCAGAAGTAATATGCTACAAGTAACCTCATGGTGAGAAAATACTCCAAATTGTTTATATTTTTGGTTATAGATTCAGTCTGTGTGAAATTTTGGACAGGCTGACAACAATCATATTTTCTTTTTATGTTGTGTTTTGTCTCTTTTCCTCTGTGGAGAACATAAATTTCTACTATTTTCCTTGATTCACAATATTGATGTTTGGGTCTTAATTGCATTATGCATTGAATAGAACAAATATAATAAAGAAGGGAAATTTCTGTTTTTTTAAATATTTGGATATTGAGCCCAGCTGGTGTGGTCCGGTGACTGCACATCGACTTATGAGCCAGGAAGTCATGGTGCAATTCCCTGTCAGGGCACATGTCCAGTTTATGACTGGATCCCCAGTGTGGGGCCTGTAGGAAGCGGACAATCAATGATTCTCTCTCATCATTGATATTTCTCCCTGTCTCTCTAAAATCAATAAAAACATATTTTAAAATATATTTGAATATTGAGGTTAATGTCAAAGTTTAGTGTGAAAGTAGTTTATAGAAAGATAGAGATAAAAAAGGGAGAGACAGATGAATATGTACTGAAATGTATTGTTTATTTTAATACTAGTAGCTCTGTGCATGAAACCATGTGCCAGTAGGTCACTGCTGCCCTCCTGTAGCTACCCCCTGACCCCCTCACCCCTTCATAGCTTGCTTCCCTACCCCTTCCTATAGCTCCCTGCCACCTGCTTGTAGCTTGTAGCTCACCGCCCACCCTCTTGCAAATCCATGATCCCGTAGTTATGTGGTCAGTCGTTATGCCTCAAGGCATAACAGATAATTAGCATATTCCTCTCTTATGATATAGAACTAGGAGCCTGGTGCATGAAATTCATGCACTAGGGAGGGGTCCCTCAGCCCAGCCTGCCCCCTCTCACATACTGGGAGCCCTCAGGGGATGTCCTACTGATGGCTTAGGTCTGCTCCCTGTTGGAAGCAGACCTAAGCCCCAGTCTGGCCTCCCTTTGCAGGAGGCAACCTGGCTGATCAGGGGAAGGCACCAACCCCATCACTCCACTGCCGCATCCACTGCCAGTCACCACAGCCGCCAAGGTATTTTCATCAACATGGACTCCAGTCGCTTCACCATGAAAAAATGACAACTTTCTTTAAGCATTTTCAAGATGTGTCTTTCATAGCATATGACATTTCTTTATTTTTCTTTTTATTCTCACCTGAGGATATGTTTCCATTGATTTTTTCCCTTCCGTCTGATCGCAGGCTCAGCCCATTCCCAAGCCTTAAGCCTCTGCCCCAGACTTTAGGCTTGGGAAGGGATTCCCCCCTGCCTCTGGCATCTCTGATAGCAGACTCAGTCCCCTCCCAAGCCTAAAGCCTCCCCCCTGGTACTTCTTCTGATTGCAGGCTCAGCCCCTTCCCAAGCCTAAAGCCTCAGGCTTGGGAAGGCCCCTCACCCACCCCTTTAATGGTCAGTTGGGAGTGCCCTGGGTGCTGAGGAGGTTCCTGGGATCAGGTATGTATGCAAATCAACCAGCATCTTTGGCGGATTAATTTCCATACTCACTCTGATTGGCTATGGGTGTAGGGGAGGTATGGTCAATTTACATGTTTCTCTATTATTAGGTAAGAAGTTACCTTTGTACATCACAGAAACTGTATCTAATAATTCTCATTGTCTTAACAGGCACACTTTTCTCTTAGAAAAGCACTGTTAAGGAGAGAAGATAATAACAACAATAATATCTCACATTTGTTGAGTGTTTAGTAATTGTCAGACTGTTTTCTAAGGATGAAATGCATACTCTCTCATTAAGTAGCTCTTATGCTATTTAATGTTACAATAGCTCAATAGAAATATAGTATTACTCTTTTTAAATTTAACGTGATAAAACTGATACACAGTGAAATTAAATTAGTTGTTGGGATCACAAGCTGATCAGTTATGGGTCCAATATTCCAATCTATTTGCGTGGCCTTGAGCCTGCACTATGTGATATTCTGTAAGTGTATTTCTCTGTGCTTATAACTTACAAAATATTGTTATAAATTCTATCTGCTCTAGGATAATATGAAGAACTTAGAATATGTATTCTTTTCTTGACAAATAACTAGAAATATAACATTAAAGTATCTGTATGTTACTATTATGGTTGAGTGAACAATTTCTTATTCCCCTTATTATCTCTTTTATACACTCAAATACTTAAGCCTTTCAAATAATAAAAATTATTATATACAATGACTATAAAATGTATTGTTAAATGGGAAGGGGAAAACTTACATAACATAAATAAGTTTTATTACACAGTAAAAATCCTCTATGTCTATTTTTTATATTACTTCATTAGTATGGAGAAAGATATGAAGTAAGCTATATAGGCTACACTTGGGGTATGGGGGAAGATGGGATAGGTACATGGAAACAGACTATTTTTCATTAAATGCTTTTGTTGTTTATATGTTATGATTATGTAAAAAGATGCAGTTTTAAATAAAGGTAATTTAAGGTTACAAGGGGGGTAAATTTATAATGATGAAAAATGTAAATAATCATGGGGAGATAGTTGTCATAATTATTTTCACATTAAACATTAATGATGTTATACAGACCAATAGAAACCCAGATTTCTTATCTGTAGAGGTGTGTAAAGAGATCAAGTGAATATTTGCATTGGTATAATCCCTTTAGTTTTTCTAAATAATAAAATCAATATTCACACATTTTATATAATAATTCTAGATATAATTATATATTACTCATTTTCCAATATAGAATTTGTGATTACCAAAAAAATATTCTAATATCTATTTCCATGTACTTATCCCACCTTCCCCTCTTCTCTCCATGTAGCCTATATAGATTACTCTATAACCTTTCTCCATAATAATTAAGTATATGAAATACACATAGAGGATTTTTACTGTGTAATAATGTTATGTAAGCTTTTCCCTTTCCATTCAACAATACATTTTGCAGTCATTGTATATGATCATTTTTTCATTATTATAATTAACCATTTTTATTGCCTTAATACTTATTTACTGTGTGTATGATCACAACTTATACAGAAACTCAAATGTTTTGGACTTTCATTTAGATACTATAAGCAAATCTATAGTATTTATTACTAATCATAAAGGCTTTGAACTGTAAATTTTGTTTGATCTAGTAGATTCTCAAGGATGAACTTGCTATATTTTACTTGCATGAGTATTTAAATTTTAATAAACAATGACTGATTTCCAACAAGGTTGAAAATACTTCACATTTCTATCATTCAGTTTCTCAGAGTACAACTTCAGCATTAAGTGTTATCTCCCTTACCACTTTATTTTATATTAGAGGCCCAGTGCCCCAAATCATGTGCAGCTAGGATCCCTAGGTCTAGCCTGCAATCATGCCCATCTTCCACCCGCTCGCCAGTCCCTGGCCCCACTTTGATGCCCTGCCATTCAGCCAGTTCACCTTGCCTGCCCTAGGTCCCGCATCACCACCACTACCAGCCACACAGTTCCCCTCGCTGGCCCTCGTGCCATCCCAACACTGCTGCCAGCTAGCCAGTTCTCCTTGCTGGCCTCGGGTCCACCCCGCTGCCACTGCTACCCACCTGGTTCCTCTAGACGGCTCCCCACCTCATAATGACTGGTCAAGCAGTCATTATGGTCATTACACTTATGATTGCTGGTCTTTTATTATATAGGATATCAGTAGTTAGAGCCATAGTTTTTTTCAGATTTTAATACCTCTGGAATAAAAATGCAACTTATAATCAATAGTATATTAAATATTATTTGTGAGCATTTTTCTTAATAGTATATAATAATGTTTTGTATTAGATTCCATGATATATAGCAAGTTTAAAATAGTTAATTTAGTAGGTATCAAATTAAATTTTTAAAATTTATCTTAATTTTTGAAAGTATTACAAATTGTCCCCTTTTTCCCCCATTTAACCCCACCATCCCACACCTGCCCCCCCACCATCAGGCCTACCACACTCTTGTATGTGTCCCTGGGTTATACATATATGCATATTAATTTTTTGGTTAATCTCTTACCACCCTCCAACCCCTTTCCCTCTGAGTTCCTCAGTCTGTTCCATGCTTCCATGTCCCTGAATCTATTTTGTTCATAAGATTTGACATATTAGTAAGATCATGTTATACTTGTCTTTCTCTGACTGCCTTATTTCACTTAGTTAATTACTCTCGTGGTCCCTTCATGTTGTCTTAAAGGGTAAGATATCCCTTTATTTACAGTTGTATAATATTCCATTGTGTAAAATTTTTAAAAATCTGTGATGTGAAGCCTGTTTAATTTATAATTTAAGTTTACTTTTTTATAACACAAAAAATAAGTATCTCATCAACTATGCCATCTTTTAATTCAGTTAATTAAACATTATTCCATTATGTTATACTGCCTACCCAGTAGTTATAATATATGGGATCAGGAAATTAATGTGGAAATAAAAATGGCTACTCTCACCATCATTCTCAATAATCCACATTTATAATAATAAAAGTGGATTAAATATCCTAGCTCATAAAGAGTGAGGAAAAGTTTAATTTTTCAAAGTAATGCCTTTAAGTAGCAGAATTATTTATACTTGCATTAGTCTAATTACAAATTCAAAATTTTTAACTATCACTGCATTCTACTTCTAGGCCTAAAATAATTATGAAATAATACTATGAAAATTAAGGATTAGATTAATGAATTGTTCTCATACAGAAAACAAAATATGGTATAATACAATTTATATTTTTAAATATTTTTAGTTTAAAATATTACATATATTAGTGTATATATATATATATATATATACACTAATATATATATATATATATATATATATATATACCCTTTTTCCCCCCATAGACCTTCCCTGAGTCGCCCCTACCCTCTGAGTCTTGTGTCCATTGGTGAGCTATATGCATGCATACAAGCTCTTTAGTTGATCTATTTCCCTCCCTCACCAACACTCCCCAGTCTTCCTGCTATAATTTGACAGTCTGCTTGGTGCTTTACTGCCACTGTATCTACGTTTTTGTTCATCAGGTTCTAATGTTCTTTATTTTTTTATAAATGAGTGATACATGTGGAATTTTTCTTTCATTGCCTGGCTTATTTCACTTAACATAATGCTCTTCAGGTCCATCCATGCTGCTGCAAATGATAAGAATTCTTTCTTTTTAATAGCAGCATAATATTCCAGTGTGTAGATATACCATAGTTTTCTAATACACTCATCTGCTGATGGGCATTTAGGCTGTTTCCAAATCTTAGCTATGATTAATTGTGCTGCTATGAACATAGGGGTGCATATATCCTTTCTTATTGGTGTTTCCAGTATCTTGGGATATAATCCTAAAAGTGGGATTACTTGGTCAAATGGGAGCTCCATTTTTAATTTATTGAGGAAACTCCATACTGTTCACAGTGGCTGCACCAGGCTGCAATCCCACCAGCAGTGCATCAGGGTTTCTTTTTCTCCACATCCTCGCCAGCACTTGTCCTTTGTTGATTTGTTGATGATTGCCATTCTGACAGGTGTGAAATGGTACCCCATTGTAGTTTTCATTTGCATCTCTCTGATTATTAGTGACTTTGAGCATATTTTCATATGTCTCTTGGCCTTCCTCTGTCTTCTTTCTAAAATATTCTATTTAGGTCTGTTGCCCATTTTTTAAATTGGATCATTTATCTTCCTTTTATTAAGTTGTATAAGTTCCCTGTAGATGTTGGATATTAAACCTTTATCAATGATAACATTTGCAAATAATTTCTCCCATGCAGTGGGCTTTCTTTTGTTTTGCTGATGGTTACTTTTGCTGTGCAAAAGCGTTTTATTTTGATGTAGTCCCATTTGTTTATTTTCTCTTTAGTATCCATTGCCTTAGGACTGGTATTGGTGAATAAATTGCATCGGCATATGTCTGAGATTTCTCTGCCTGTAGATTCCTCTAGTATTTTTTTGATTTCCTGACTTATATCTAAGTCTTTTATCCATTTCGAGTTAATTTTTGTGTATGGTGTAAGTCGGTTGTCTAGTTTCATTTTTTTTTTGCATGTATCTGTCCAATATTCCCAACACTATTGAAGAGAATATCTTGACTCCATTATATGTTCATGCCTCCTTTGACAAATAGTAATTGAGTATAATGATTTGGGTTGATATCTGGATTCTCTATTCTATCCCATTTATAACACAAAACACATATGTCTGTTCTTTTGCTAGTACCAGGTTGTTTTGAGAATAGTGGCTTTGTAGTACAGCTTGGAATCTGGTATTGAGATACCACCTATTTTGTTCTTCTTTCTCAGGATTGCTGTGGCTATTCAGGGTCTTTTTTTCATTCCAGATGAAATTTTGGAGAGTTCTTTCTAGGTCTGTGAAATATGCCATTGGTATTTTAATGGGGAGTGCGTTGAATCTATAGATTGCTTTGGGTAGTATGGATATTTTAATGATGTTGATTCTACCAATCCATGAACAAGGTATGTTCTTCCATTTGTTTATGAATTCCTCTCTGCCTTTTTTCAGTGTCCTGTAGTTTGCTGCATATAGGTATTTTACCTCCTTAGTTAAGTTTATTCCTAGGTATCTTAATTTTTTTGGTGTGATGGTAAATTGGTTTGTTTTTTAGTCTCTTTTTTCTGTAATTTTATTATTGGTGTATAGAAATGCCATAAATTTCTTGGCATTAATTTTGTATCCTGCCGAATTAATTTATTAAGTCTATTAGTTTTTTGATGGAGTCTTTTGAGATTTTTATGTACAATACCACATCATCTGCAAATAAGGACAGATTTACTTCTTCTTTTCCAATTTGAATACCTTTTATTTCTTCTTATCTAATTGCAGTAGCTAATACTTCCAGTACTATGTCGAACAGGAGTGGTGAGAGTGGACATCCCTCTCTTGTTCCCGTTCGTAGGGGAAATAGTTTAGTTTTTGACCATTGAGTATGATATTAACTGTGGGTTTATCATAGATAGCTTTCATTATGTTGAGGTATGATACTTCTATTCCCACCTTGTTGAGAGTTTTTATCAAGAAAGGGTGTTAGATTTTGTCAAATGCTTTTTCTGCATCAATTGATAAAACTATGTGATTTTTATCTCTTAATTTGTTTATGTGATACATCACATATTTTGACTTGCAGATATTGTACCATCATTGCATTCCTGAGATAATCCTACTTGGTAATGGTATGTGATCTTTCTGATATACTGCTGAATCCGATTTGCTAGAATTTTGTTGAGAATTTTGGCATCTATGTTTATGAGGCATATTGGCCTGTAATTCTCTTTCACCGTGTTGCCTTTACCCGGTTTTTGTATTAGTGTGATGCTGGCTTCATAGAATGAGCTTGGAAGTGTTATTCTTCAATTTCTTGGAATAGTCCGAGGAGGATAGATTTTAGTTCTTCCTTGAATATTTGGTAAAATGCCCATGAAGCTGTGTGGCTTCAGGCTGTTGTTTGCTGGAAGCTTTTTGATGACTGCTTCAATTTCTTCCATTGTTTTTGGCCTTTTGAGATGTTTAGAATATTCCTGTTAGATTTTTGGGAGGTTGCATTTTTCTAGGATTATGTCCATTTCCTCTAGTTTGTTGGAATAGAGTTGTTTATAGTTTTTTTTAACAATCCTCTGTATTCCAGTGGGGTCTGCTGTTATTTCTTCTCTTTCATTTCTGATTTTGTTTGTTAAGGTCCTCTTTTTGATTCCTGGTGAGCCTGGCTAGAGGTTTATAAATCTTGTTCATCCTTTCAAAGAACCAGCTCTTGGTGTTGTGATCTTTTGTATTGTTTTTGGTCTCAATATCGTTTATCTCTGCTCTGATCTTTATTATATCCTTCCTTCTGCTTAAGCTGGACTTTTCTTGTTGCTCTCTTTCTAACTCCTTGAGTTGTAGGATTAGGTAATTTATTACCATTGTCTTTTGTTTTTTGCAGTAGGCTTGTTGACCTATGAACTTCCCTCTCAAGATGGATTTCACTGTTTCCTATAGATTTTAGATTGTTGTGTTTTCATTGTCATTTGTTGCCATGATTTTTTTTTATTTATCTTTCATCTCTCTGGTAACCTCATTTTTTAATAGCATGCTATTTAGTCTCCATGCGTTTGATTTTTTTGGATTGTTTTTATTGTTGATTTCCAGTTTTTTGCCACTGTGATCTGAGAAGATGCTTGATATGATTTCTATCTTCTTGAATTTGAAGAGACTTTGCCTATGACCCAACATATGGTCTATCTTTGAAAATGACCCTTGTTCACTTGAGGAGAATGTATATTCTGTGGCTTTGTGGTGAAATGTTCTGAAGATGTCAATTAATTTCATCTGGCCTAGTGAGTCATTTAGGATTGATGTTTATTTGCTGAATATTTGTTTAGAGTATTTGTCCAATGGTTATAGTGGTGTATTAAAGTCTCCTACTATGATTGTATTGCTGTCAATCTCTTCCTTTATATCCTCCTGGAGTTTTTATTTTTTTATTATGTATTTGGGTGTTCCTATGTTGGGTGCATATATGTTTATCAGAGTTATTTCTTCTTGATGGATTGTTCCCTTAAGTATTATGAAATGTCCTTCTTTGTCTCTTTTTATGTCCTTCACTCTGATATCTAATTTGTCAGATATAAGTATTGCTATCCCGGCTTTTTTTTTTTTCATATTCATTGGCCTAGAAAACATTTTCCATCCCTTCACTCTCAGTCTGTGTGAATCTTTTTTTCTGACGTGGGTTTCTTGTAGACAGCAGATATATGGGCCGTGTTTTCTCATCCAATCCATTACCCGGATGTTGTTTTGTTTTGTGTTGTCCCAAACTTCCCTTAGGCTCTCTTCCTGCTTTTTATTTATTTATTTTTCTAGAAGCTTCTCTTGGGTATTTTTTCCTACCTTGTCTTCTAGCTCACTGCTGTGGTCCTCTGCTTCTTCTAGTCTACTCTTGATGTTTTCTATTGAATTCTTTACAGCAGCAATGTCATTTTTCATTTCTTCTTGGTTCTTCTTCATTTTCTCTTTGTTCTTACACATATTGTTGAATTTGTCTTCCATTCTTTTCAGTCACCTTATGAACATTTCTCTGAATTCTTTCTCTGACAGATTGCTTGCCTCCATTTTGTTTACTTCCTTTTCTGGTGGTGCATGCTTTTTTCATATGCAGGCTGTTTCTTTCTCTCCCTATGGTCTCTCTTCTCCAAGTGTCTGGTTAGTTCTCTCTCTCCTGCATTGATTTAAAGGCACAAAATACAGCATGACCAGGTACAACACACAAGGCACTGAACATAAATGTATTCATGATATTAATAGCCACAAATACAGGTGGCCACCAGAGAAAGGCAAATTAGATGATATGAGAGAAATAAGAAGAGAAAAAAAATAGAGAAGTGTAAAATGAAATTGAGAAAAAGAAAAAAGTAAGAGAGAAAAAGAGAATATGAAAGAAGAGGGGAACAAACTATATATATGGGGGAGAACTAAGATGGCGGCAAAGGTAAAACACCTATCTTGCCGTCATAATCAGCAATTTTAATACTACAACTTAAAGAAAGAACAAACACCTTCCAGAATCACCAGAAAGCTCGCCGAGTGAAAATTCCACAAATAAAAGTGAAGATAAGACACTGTGACTCGGAGGAGCGGCGGCGCACAGCGTTGAAAGATTCGCACAGAGAGAGGTTTGGAGTGCGCGCCGCGGAGAGGGCGGGCGGCTGAAAACCGGCCAGTTTTCTTGAACGGGGAGACAAAGGCGTCCCACTGGACTGATTCTCCAGCTCTGGGCGAAGTCCAGAGAACCCACTATCACACGGGGTGAAAACTGGACAGTTGGAGGGCACGCCGAAGCTCAGGTGCTGCCGGGTCTCCTGGCTTGTGGAGAAGGCAGCTTGTGCGAATAGCTTGGCTGCATGAAGGCACAGAGAGCACACCGCGACTTGCCTCTCATTTGGAAAACCATCAGACTGCTTTGTTTTACGACCCTGGGTGAGACATTGCGCATGCAGACTCATTTTGGGAAAGTCTGAATTTCCCGGCAACCGGCAGCCGGTGGAGCTCCCCAGCGGCTCTCTCTCAGAGGTGCTGGCGGCCATTGCCCCCGGCACAGAGTCCCTGGGGCCGCATAGGGCGGAGCTAACGCTGTCTGCTTGGCCCGGAGACTCCGCCCACCCAACCTGAGCACAGCTAAGCTTCACAGACAATTGGCCTGGAGGTCAACCCTCCAAGTGCTAACAATGATTAACTGAGCTTAACTTCAGCAAGACTGTGCAGCCCATATCCACCTCAGGTAACCCGGGAGGCTGAGCCACTATCCCTAGTAGGAAGTCTACCACACAAAGCTAATTGACCAACTCAGGGAAGCAGCCACCATGCAGCAACATGGAAAGAAATCAGATGTGAAAGAAATGGAGGGAAAAAAACAACTGGACATGGAATTCAGAACCACGGTTATAGGGTTTTTTAAGAGGCTCCAACAAAAGATCGAGGCCTATAAGGAAATAAGCAAGACCACAAAGGAAATGAATGAGTCCTACAAGAAAATGAACAACACCCTCAAGGATATAAACGAGAGCTGCAAAGAAATGATCAAGACCAACGTGGAAATTATCAAGACCAACATGGAAATGAATGAGTCCTACTAGGAAATGAAAGAAACCTTCAAGGATATAAAGCAGACTCTCAAGGATATGAAAAAGAACCAACCAGAAATTAAGCATACACTGACTGAAACAAAAAATATTATACAAAGACCTGAAAGTGCCCTGGAGCACCCCAAGAACCAAGTTAAAGATTTGAAATACAAAGAGGTAAAATCCACTCAGCTGAAAAAGCAAGAAACCAAAAGAATCCAAAAAATTGAAGATAGTGTAAGGGGCCTCTGGGACAACCTCAAGCATACCAACATCCGAATTATAGGGTTGCCAGAAAAAGCGAGAGGCCAAGACAATGAAAACCTATTTGAAGAAATAGTGACTGAAAACTTCCCACACCTGGTGAAAGAAATTGACTTAGGAGTCCAAGAAGTGCACCGAACCCCAATATATAGGAACCCGAAGAGGACCACACCGAGGCACATCATAATTAAAATGCCAAGAGCAAAAGACAAAGAGAGAATTTTAAAAGCAGCAAGAGAGAAACAGTTGGTTACCTATAAGGGAGCACCCATACGACTGTCAGCGGATTTCTCAACAGAAACGATGCAGGCCAGACGGGAGTGGCAAGAAATATTCAAAGTGATGAACAGCAAGAATCTACAACCAAGATTATTCTATCCAGCAAAGATATCATTCAGAATTGAAGGTCAGATGAAGTGCTTCGCAGATAAGCAAAAGCTAAAGGAATTCATCACCACCAAACCAACATTATATGAAATGCTGAAAGATATTCTTTAAGAAGAGGAAGAAGAAAAAGGTAAAGATGAAAATTATGAACAACAAATACACATCTATCAACAAATGAACATAAAAATCAAGTGAATTGATAGGCTGTTGAACAGGATAAACTGGTGAATATAACAGAGACATGGACTGACAATTCTTGGGGAGAAAAGGGTTGTGGGAAGTGCAGCAAGAGACTGGACAAAAATCTAGCAACAATGGGAGAGGACAGTGGGGAGGGGGAGGTGAGGGTGAAGGGTGGGATATAGGTACAGTGTGGAGGGGAGCTATAGGGGGATAAAAAGGGGAAACAATGTAATTAATAAACTGAACAATAAAGATTAAAAAAATAAAAAAAACTATATATATGGGGAGAAAACTCGAATAGAACAGCCACTAATCCCCCAAAATGCCAGAATAAATACTTGGAGATGAATACAAACAACAGCTATTATCAAGTGAGACAAGGGAAAACAGAAGCAATTTTCAAATGAAAACAAAAGAAAAAAAAATGAATAAGCTAAACTATTTCACAATCAATTATAAAAAATCGATATAATCAACAATCAAGCAAACGACAACAAAAGGACAGAGAGAAAAACAATTTTTTGAGTAGTGAAGACAGAGAAGAGAGAGGTCTGAATGGACTTGGAGCAGGGTATTGAAAATTAGATATTTAAGTACGATGAAATTTTAACAGGGGGAAAAAGAAAGAATAGAGAAAATCTAAAGCAGAAAAAGGGTAAGAGAAGCATGAAAACAAAAGAGAAAAAGTTAGGAAGAGAGTGATAGCATAAAGGTAAAGTTGAGATAGAGTAAAATGATGCTAAAAGGAAGATGAATATAGAATGTAGAACACTAATCCCAAAGTAAAATAAAGAGAAAATAAAAGATACTGTTTTTAAGAAAAGGTAAAATAATAGTGGTAATAATACTGATTGAAATTAAAATGTAATAATTAAAAAGGTAAAATCAAGTGAGAAAAAAAAGAAGAAAATAGTTTCTTAAGTAAAAGATGAAAAAAATAAAAATGTGCAGTAATGAAGGTCATTCACTTCCTCTACTGTTCTGTTTGGCACGCCTGTTTCCTAGTCAGGACAGTATTGCAGCTCCCTGAGTTCCACTGCTCCTCAGTGTTATAAGGCAGTCCTTATTTTTAAGCAGGCAGTGTGTCTTAATTTCTTGTATTCCTTTATATGTGTTTACACAAGAGTCAATTTGTGATGCAACCCCTGGGTGGCAGTGTTTCTGGATTGACCTCCAGGTCTATAGGTCCTCTCTAGCCAGTACTTAGATCCTGCTTTCCTGTTGCATTGAATACCTGTTTGTGGAAGAGGGATGCCCAGAGCTGGTTCTTTGATGGTTATTCTCCACTCTGATCCCCAGGTTCCAGAAAAACAACCTTCCCCTGCAGTCTCTTACGGTGTCCCAATTGGGTGATCCTATATATTGGGTTTAGTAATCAGCAGCAAGAATTTAAAGGAAAAGAAAAACAAAAAGAAAAACAAACACACACAAAAAAATAGCCAGCATAAGGGTGTGATTTCTGGGGCTACATGCAAGTCTGTGTAGTCTTTTTTTTCCCCCTTGAGTCTAAGCAGCTGGCACACCTTTAAAAATTTTAGGCTGTCCTGCGTCAGATAAAAACGGGTTGCTTTTAAGAGTTCCTTTCTGTTAACAGCTTTGAGGACCCCCTTCCACATTCACAGATCACACCAGCCCCAAGAGCCAAGGATGTTTCTAGGCCCAGACTTCCCATGGTCCCCCAGCTCCTGCAGTGCGCACATTTCTCTCTCCTGCCTGGAGCAGAGACCTCACCTTATCCCAGGCGAAATCTGACCTTTCCCTGGTGGAGTGCAGAGCTCCTCTGAATCCACGTGTTTGCACCAACTGGGGACCTGTGTTCTGGGATTCGCAGCTGTTCAGTGGGTACCATAGTTATAGATTTTCAGGCTTCCAATAAAATCCACTTTTCCCTTCAAGATGCCGCAGTCTCCATGTCTGAGCCTGTCACTCTGGTAGTGAACCCAGCAGCAGTGGGGGTTGCCAGGTCAGGGGAGGAGTCCTGTCCAGCAGTCCCCCACCATTTCCTGGAGTATAGCTGTCTCTCAACTCACCAACAAACACTCCCCGTGAGACCCTCAGCTGTTCTTTCTATCTGCTCCAGGAAAATTCTGGGGACACATCTTGTCTATTCCGCTGCCATTTTTTCCTCCTCTAAAGTACAATTTTAAAAGAATAGAAACTCTTTTTTAGAATTTTTATAAATCTCAAATGATTTAAAGAGAAAAAACTTAAGTATAAGCATGACAATTTTTTGAAATATATATTTTATTGATTTCAGAGAGGGAGAGAGAGGGAGAGAGAGATAGAAGTATTATTGATGAGAGAGAATCATTGATCAGCTTTCTCCTGTACACTGCACACTGAGATTCGAGCTCACACCCCAGGCATGTGTCCTGACCAGGAATTGAGCATGGCCTACTGGTTCATAGGTCAGTCTGTACTCAACCACTGAGCCAGTGGGCCAGGCTCGCCAAGACCATTTTTAAGATGGAAAAGTAATAATGTGGGCAGTTCACTACCAAATATTAAAACTCCAATAAGATAGACTATATATGGGTATAAAAATAGGCATAGGAATTAATAAAATAGAATATTGAGTTTATAATAGATCATAATATGTGGGTTTGGGAAAGATTATTTAGTAAGAGGAAGTGATATTTTTTAATGTTGGAGAAAAATTAATTTCATTGTGTTAGCCTACCATTTGTCAAAATTAATCTCAAGATATATTAAAAGCAGTGGCTTTCATATCTTATTAGCCAGCCTCAGGATACATTTTATCAAATGATATTTTATTTGAAACTGCTATAACCTAAAAATTAAATTATTGCAGTGGTTAAAAGTAGAGAATATACCATAGAACATATTTTGAAAGTCCTGAATAAATGGGTGAAACAAAATATGATTTTAGGGTCTTAAAAATAACTTCCATTGGGTAAATGATTACAACTAATGTATTCACCATTTTTAAGAACCATTGAATAGCTGTATATACCAATGATTCTCTCTTATCCCACATTGATAAATACAGATTTATATGTTTTCCATGAAATTGCTAAGGAATCTCTTTTTATTCTGTCTTAACTTTTAGGTTTAGACAATAATAAAACTTAAGTGGACAAGCAAGACCATGATATTTACAATGCTGTATTTATCCTGTCTGTATATATGCTTGACTATTTTTAACCAAAAGCAACATCATAGATGAAGTTTTGCATTGTGAATTTAAATTATCAATTCACTTGATGGTTATTCTAAGTAAATAAATATTTTTGAGGAGAGTAACACTGTGCATTAGGTTAGGGTATTGTTTTTTAAATTGATGTTTCAAGAGTACATGTTATCTGTTATCTACTTGGGTGATTGTAAACTTTTATTTAATGTAAATATATGTTTTAAGTAAATATGAATATGCCATATTCATCACTGCTTGTGTGTAGATGAAGACAAATAAAATATAAGTGGAAACATTTTTATTATAATCATGTCTAATAAAAGTAATATGAAAATTTGACTGTACCTTTGCTATACTACTAGCCAATCAGGAACAGGGGGCAGAGCTGAGGGATATGCAAGGTTGGGGGTCGGGGCTGTGATGGGAGAGGGCTGCCTTCAGCACCCCTGGCTGGCATGGCAGGAGAGGGCAGACTGGACTGTCTGCGCCCCCAGCCGACCCGGCGGCCCACCATGTCCCACCAGGAGGTGGTAGAGGGGAGCCCATGTGCAGCAGGAGACGGTGGGCTGTCAGGGCACCAGGAGGAAGTGGCAGGAGAGGGCGGGCCTATGGTGGGAGAGGTTGGTCCAGGGTCAGGAGAGGGTGGGCTGTGCATGGTGGGAGAGAGTGGGCCATGAATGGCAGGAGAGGGCAGGCCATCTGTGCCCTTGGCCGGCCAGGCGCCCGCCTCTCCTTCTGCCTGGAAGGAGAGAACAGGCCCAGGGTAGCAAATGTGCACCATGCCAGGCGGGGAAGCCAGATCTGAAAGCCCAAGCCCCCAAGTACCTGACAAGGCTTCATGTGCTGGGGTCCTGAGGAGGCCCCAGGACAAGCATCTTCCCAGAGGCTGTGGTGAAGGATAAGGGACACCCTCCCCAACCGTGTACAATTTTGTGCACTGGGCCTCTCGTAGACAATAATTGCCTTATAATAATGTCAACTTCTTAATCAACAAAATGTTGTTTGAGAAAGACCTCTTCTGTTTGTTTCTTTGTTTGGATAGTATGAGAGCAACACTTTTGTAAATTTTAGGGCTTAAAATATTCCAGCCTAATTACTTTTATAGCATCAGCATATTTTTCCTCCCTCCCTCTCTGCCTCCCTTCCTCCCTTCCTTCCTTCCTTCTTTCCTTCCTTCCTTTCTTCCTTCCTCCCTTCCTTACTTCATCTTTTCTTCCTTCTGAGAACTGACTGGTTATGCTTTCTATATTTGTTCTTTATTTTTTTCCTTATAAAACAAATTAATAAGAGTACCTCTTTAGGATGTCCAAGGGAATTACATTCTTATTACAAAGCATACCCTCATTTTCATGACTGGGGAAAAAATCTCATACTTCAACAAGAAGGCAGTAGTATTTAGGTTTTCTTTTTTTCTTGTTTGTTTTTATTTTATTTTATTTATTTATTATAAAATATATTTTTATTGACTACAGAGAGGAAGGAAGAGGCAGAGAGATATAGAAACACCAATGATGAGAGAAAATCATTGATTGGCTGCCTCCTACATACCCCACATTAGGGATCGAGCCCCCATCCTGGGCATGTGCCCTGACCAGGAATCCAACTGTGACCTCCTGATTCACAGGTGGAGGCTCAACCACTGAGCCATGCTAGCCAGGCTCTTTGTTTTCATTAGTTACCTCCAGTCATTAGGAAGCACAGGCACTCTTTTCTCAGAGCACTGCTTGTCCTTTAGAAAGACACAGCTGAAATAAAATAAGCTGTACTGATTCAAGAAAGAAAAAAGAGAACTTTTTCATTTGTAGAATGATTTACAGTATTCAGGAAAACAGCCACAAAATTAAATAGAAGCTCTGAAGCTAAATAACTTAGGTATTTTGGTTTAGCTAGGATTTTATTTTTAACCCTTTCTTCCTATGACTTCATGTTAACACTCTGAAATAAAAGCATTATAATCTGAAAGTCTGCACACTGAAAAGTATCTGTTAAAACCTCGCCTTAGAGAAAAAATAATGGAGTTGACTGAGCTTTCAGTCTTCTTATTTATTATTGGAAAGATTTCCCACACAGCCTTGGCTGTTATTCAAAGTCTACATTTAAATCCATAAAATGTAGTAAGATCAAGGCACTGTGTCTTTTAGGAGTGGTTTACTTAGCAGGTAAATTTTACCTTAAATTAAACCTATAAATATATTTATTCAACCTGCTGTCTATATAAAGTTTTAACCAGTTATTTGTGAAAGGTTATGAAATGTAGCCATGCAGAAGGATAGGAAAAGCATACATATTTTAAATTTTACAATAATTGTTTTTAGTCTTTACAGAAGTGTTTTATGGAATTGAACTTATAACTAGAAAGTTGTAAAGACAACTACAAAAATGTATTTCTCCCACATGTTTTACTTAATGTACTCTTTGTGTAACTAACTATAGGGTGAGGAAAGATAATAAAACAGAAAATGTAGTCTGGGCTCAAACTTGTTGCATTTTTATGTGTGTGTGTTTATTTTGTTTGGGTTTTTGTGGGGTTTGTTTTTGAGGACTTATGGCAGTTTCATAATAACAAAACATGTATTTGCAATTTGAGACAGGGAATCTAGAGTTATACCTAACTTCCTTTATTGTATTATTCTTATTCTTGGAACTATGAATATTGACAATCTAAAAATGTCAAATTTTATAACCTATTTTCACAATAGAAGATAATATAAACTATCCAAAATACAACATTTACATATTCTGAACTATCAGCAGGATAAAATCATTTGGTCAAAACATGTAACTGGGTTGTAGGCTAGATCCCCAGCCCTGGTGTGAGAAGGCAACCAATAGATGGATCTCCCACATCAATGTTTCTGTCTCTCTTTTACCCTCCCAATGTCTCTAAAAGTCAAAGGAAAAATATCTTCAGGTGAGGATTAATAGAAAAATAAATAAACAAACAAACAAACAAACAAATAAATAAATAAAATAGAGAGGATATTGTCTTTATCTTCTGTGACACTTTGAGGACTGGCTCCTAGGCCATAAAGCAAAAGGTGTGAGGAGCTGGCACCCTCTCAATTCAGTGTTATACTATGATTAGACAATTGAGTGCACTTGCAGATATTAAAATTGATGTCTTCCAGATATTAAGGAAACTTAGTACAATGAATGAGAATGGAATGGAAAAATTCTTAAAATTGATACAACTGAAAGCAAATTATTGAACATTAATTTAATATTTCTTATAGTTACTACATGTTTGCCTTTTCCCTGATGACTATATTCTCCATGCTGCAAGATTAACTATTGTTTTATGAATTAGCTTAACCTATGGTAATCAGCCATTAAATAATTGTTCATTTTTCTCTAGAAATCATATCTATAAAACCCATCTATGTCTTGTATATGATATTTGCAAGTTTAGTTATCTCTATTCTTGTTATTATTATTCTCAATTTTACTTTATTTTGACTTAAGTTTTTTTATAAAGCATATATTTTCTTTTACTCGCACTAGTGTATGTCACTATACACATAATGTGTGTGAAATCAATTTTTAAAATTTATTTAATTTAAGTATAGTTCTTAATAAGTACTTTTTAGTTTAATCAAATTACTTTGGTTTACTTATTACAATTAGATGTATTTATTTCTTAACTTCCTTTTTCCTAAAATCAATTTGACATTTATAGAAATATCATTGTTGGTCACTATGCTATCATTATATAAATTCAGAAAAAAATACTTATTGAAATTATAACTTCAGTGAATACATATCCCTCATTAAGATATTGATATATTTGTTATCATATGATAAATTGTCTAACCATTCTATTGAGGGGCTGGCTTCAAATAGACAGAATAAATTCCAGGCAGGTCTTTGGGTTCTCTAGAGTTTGGAGAAAAAAAATTGATTGGGGAGTACATTGAAAAGAAAATAAGGTGACTTTACTTATTACTTTTTTAAAATATATATATTTTATTGATTTTTTTTACAGAGAGAAAGGGAGAGGGATAGAAAGTCAGAAACATCAATGAGAGAGAAACATCAACCAGCTGCCTCTTGCACACCCCCTACTGGGGATGTGCTTGCAACCAAGGTACATGCCCTTGACCGGAATCGAACCTGGGACCTTTCAGTCTGCAAGATGACACTCTAACCACTGAGCAAAACTAGTTTCGGCAACTTTACTTATTACTTGATGGCAACAGTTTTCTGGTACTTTGTAGCTAGAAAAAATTTAATATGTAATACTTAAAATTTTTAAATTTAATCTTGGGAGCTGTGAAAGCATTCATTCCTATTAGGCTCAAATCTCATTAACTTATAATATAGATAAAAAATATATATATATATATGCACACATTTGTTATGAATGATTATGTATTCATACATATTTTAGATGATAAGAATTAATAAAGTTACAATAAATTTTGCAAAGTTTCTGTATTTGTTGGTCACTGCTGTTTTGTTCATTAGTTACCAGCTTAAAACTTTGGACCTCATTCTTCTTTAGTTTCCTTATCTGTGAAATGGGGAAAATATTACTCATTCTATGCACTTGATGTGAGCCTTACATTAAGCTATATGTGCAAATTCTTAAATAGTGCCTAACACAAAACAAAATACTCTAGAAATTTTAACTATTATGATGTTGAGGAGGATAATTATAACCATTATTTTAAACTTGTACTCTGAACATGTGAGGAAATAGTGTAAGGAACTTAATGCAGGCTTTCCGTTTTTAGATGTAGAAAATAAGGCTTAAAGAGGCTAAACAAGTTACCCACTCTCACAAAAAATTTAGAGGCAAATATTAACTTAGAACTAAGGCAAGGTATTTAAATTAAACCTTGACCTGCTGTACCACACTTTCAAACTACAACACATACTAAGCAGTTCAACCTTTATTAAAGTTGCCTCTTTTTTTTGTAAAGGTAACAAAAAAGGTGCAAATAAATCAACAGCTAGTTTTACTTTTATATATATATAAATATATATATAAATAATATATATATTATTTATATATATATATAAATATATATATATAAATAATATATATATAAATATATATAAATATATATATATTTATATATAAATATATATTTATATATAAATATATATAAATAATATATATATTATTTATATATATATAAATATATATATATATATATATTTTTTTTTTGATTTTTTACAGAGAGGAAGGGAGAGGGATAGAAAGTCAGAAACATCGATGAGAGAAAAACATTGATCAACTGCCTCTTACACACCCCCTACTGGGGATGTGCCACAACCAAGGTACATGCCCTTGAATGGAATCGAACCTGGGACCTTTCAGTCCTCAGGCCGAAGCTCTATCCACTGAGCCAAACCGGTTTTAGCTATAGTTTTACTTTTAATAAGAAGTTAATCTTTTCCATTCAAAAGATTAATATAAATATAATGTATAATGTTACATTTGTTTTGAATAATCCTGACATTGAAAATGGGTAAATATATATAATACATATTTAAAATAATACTTTGTGTGTATTTTTTGAGAGATTTTATTTGCAGATCTATACACTTTTCTCATATATATTTTACTTTTTTCAACCTTCAGTTAGGGGTAAATCACTGTTATCTTCCCACAAACACTTAGTTATTTCTTTGCTACATAATTTTTTAAATTGTGCAATTAAAATTAACTCAGGAAAATTATTTCATATTAGTTTTTTCTATTATATAATTAAAAACATGCACTTAGGTTTCTTTTAAATTGCTGCTCCATGTCATAGAATAAATATCCTATTATAAGACTAATTACATACTTTAGAAGGAAAATGACATGCTGACAAATTAAAAAGGGATGAAATAAGTACCTTAAAGAATCTCTCTGATCATGCCACTGATGAAGCTTAATTTCCTCTTACCTTGTCTACATCCTTCTTTTTAAAGGAGTCAAGGAGTTTAGAAGATTATGATGTATCTTGTCATATGTAGACAAATAGCCATAAATAGCCAAAGCATTAAAAAAGATTCCACAAATACAGGTTAGATATTTGTTTCAATAAATATCATGTTTTATCTTATATCAATCCTGGAAGAATTTCTGGATCACATGGAAGAGGTCTAGATTCGATCCATTGCATCCCCTGTGTAATGAGACTACAAGAATAAAGAGGTTAATTAATATTAATAATTGTTACATACACAGATGCTTACTGGCATTACTATTAAAACTATGCAAGGCAGAAAGCATAGGATTAATGGTAAACATTGCTATCAGTCTTTATTTCAGAAAAATAGTTGCTGTCAATTTTTATTTTGGCTTTTTAAATCAAACTTAATCAACATCCTCATAGTATTTTGTTAGCTTAATTCTCTTTGGTCTAAAAGTGATGAAAACTTATCATGAAACTAAAGAATCATTCTAATAATTGCCTTATTTTTCACATACATTTCATAAAAATGCAAGTTTAATTTTACATTCAAAAGAAATTTTAATTGGTTTCTTGCCATTCTCTAAACATTTATGGAATTGCATTTCATTTTAGTACAAAAGAAATTTCATTATAGATAAGTTAAAAAAAAAAACCCTATCTTAATTTAGAAATAATTAAGTATAGCTTCTTTTAGAGAAAGAAACACTAAATTCCTTACAATGTATAGGAAACTTAAATAAACACTGAGCCTGCTGCCTCTTCATGTAAAGAATGCCTGCTATGTCCTATCCTCACATCAAAAATTGCTGCAGTGAAATACTATATAAAATATTATCTGGATCTTTAGTTTTCAGATATATAGATACTTTAAACATTGAGGGTCTATTCCTAAGTCCTATAAAGATGCTCAGTGGATAGAGCATCAGCCCGCAGATCTGAAGAGTCCCAGATTTGATTCTGGTCAAGGGCACATACCTTGGTTGCAGGCTAGGTCCCAGATCCCAGTCCTGGTCTATGCTTGTGCGGGAGGCAACCAATCCATGTGTCTCTCTCACATGGATGTTTCTCTCTCTGTTTATTCCCCTCCCTTACAGTCTCTCTCTCTCAAAAAAAAAAAAGTATCCTTGAGTAAGGATTAACCAAAAAGAGGAAACTTTCTTTAAATTGGAAAAATTATGCAAGCAAACAGTTTAAGTGAACAAATGAGTACATTGACTTGTATTTTCTTCTCATTTCTTCCCCTCAGATGATCCTTCACAGAGGTGGATTTTTTATTTCTGAAAGCTGTAGTTTTTGTTTTGTTTTGTTTTTTGGGGTTTTTTTTGGTTGTTTGTTTGTTTTTTTGTTTTTGTTTTTTTACTGGGCAAATAGGTAGCATGGTTAGTGCAAGAGGAAAATATGAAAAGGTTAAAGAGGAAGATAGATAACCCCACAATTATACCATCCACTTTAACTTATGTCCTCCACTCTTCCTCTCGATGACAGATGTATTGACAGATCCCCTAACAGTGAAGGCTTCAAGGTGCAGAATATTTTACTTAATTTAAATCTTCGTTCACAGGATAATTTTCAAAGCAAGATAATGAGGGTGGTGAGGAGCATATATTTGACATCAGACTGAAATATGTTGAAATTCAGGTTTTGCCACATTGTAGATGTAAGAGCTTGTCAATTTGCTTAATCTCTCAAACTTTATCTTCAAAAATTCAAAAAATTAGACTTGCAATAACTACCTCAAAAGTTTTCATAAAAATCAAATAAATTATGTATAAAAATACATAATGCATAATGCTCCTCATATACTCAGCATATAAAAATATTGTTTTTGTGCTGAAATAATGACTAGATATGATTATACCTTGGAATCAGTAAATACACCCACTATATTATCATATAGCAGACATAAATATGAGTGAAAGATATAAGCTTATTATAGAAATGTTTTTGTCATTTCTTACTCTCAATGGTTTTATTCAAACACCTTTCATATCTTCAATAGTTTGGGGATACATATTCAGAAAGAAATGTTTCCATATCAAGTTGTGGGTACTATGTAAATACCAGGATAAGAATGAGAAGATATGATCATTAATGATGTAACTCAATCATTACTCTGAAACCTGCAACTATAGATTACACCTATTATGGACTTTGGGTTAAAAAAAAAGCCACATCACAATTAATTTTGAATTTCAGAATTGTCCCTTTGGGATCATGTTGCCTGACTTTTGGGCTTAATGGGTATAAAGCCGAGTCGACACTGGGCAGTGGGCAGTGGAAGTAGAGAAGAGATTTCACTGCTATGGACACATAGATCCACGCTGGGGGAGCTCCTGCTCTGTCTCAGTCTGGGACTGGGATTCTTCTGAGTCACACAGGGTCACCATTGAAAATGGCTTCTTCGCTCTTCAGCCTGTTCACATGTTGTTCAAGCCTTGCACATCCTTACACACTTTGCCATGGTTCTTCATGGGAAGCTCTCACACTCCTTCTGACAAAGGTGCCCCATGTTTAAACTCAATATTGCACCTCTTACTATGCATGTGGCTTTTTACAGAATATCGGCAAGCTTCAGGAACTACTCTCAATCATAGTGGTTTAATCAACTACTTACTTATTTTTTTCTTTTCAAAATAAGTAGTAATGAGTTATTATTTGCAGCACAGAGAATATATAATTGGCAAGCTGGCAGCATAAAATAATATGTAATTTATTTTTTCTATTAAATATTTGATTTTGCCACAGACAGAGTATGCCAGTTTATCCAACTGTTTTTATTCATTAAGCATTCTTTGTTCTTTTGTGTCCCTATCTTCTATCCTTTTCCGGAAATGTATTTCTGAAGCTTTCTACTAACTTAAAAAATAATATGAAAGTTTCTATCTTTTAATATCATAATTCCACTTAAATTTTTTAATGGCCTCTACCCCCTATTATGTTTTTATATATCTTATTTAGCAAACTTTCTTGTAACCTTTGCTCTCTTTTACTTTTAAGAATTGACTAAAATTTTATGTTTTTCATTACTAATATGGGGGAATTATATACTATTTGTATTCTTCAAGCAATTCATGTTAACTTGAAAATAACATTTAAGTTTCCCTCTCTTACAAAACTGAGAATAACTCACATTCAAAACTTCCACCAAATAAGAAATCAGATAAAATCATTATCCAAGTTTATCGCCCTCTAATCAGTTGTGCTTATGTTTCTTTTTTATCTTTATTGTTCAGTTTATTAATTACATTGTTCCCCTTTTTATCCCCCTATAGCTCCCTTCCACCCTGTACCCATCCCACCCACCACCCTCACCTCCCCCTCCCCATTGTCCTCTCCCATTGTTGCAAGATTTTTGTCAGTATCTCGCTGTACTTCCCACACCCCTTTTCTCCCCAAGAATTGTCAGTCCATTCCCTCTCTGTGTCCATGATTCTGTTATATTCACCAGCTTATCCTGTTCATCAGACGATCAATTCACTTGATTTTTATATTCATTTGTTGATAGATGTGTATTTGTTGTTCATAATTTATATTTTTACCTTTTTCTTCTTCCTCTTCTTAAAGAATATCTTTTAGCATTTCATATAATATTGGTTTGGTGGTGATGAACTCTTTTAGCTTTTTCTTACCTGCGAAGCACTTTATCTGATCTTCAATTCTGAATGATAGCTTTGCTGGATAGAGTAATCTTGGTTGGAGATTCTTGGTCTTCATTACTTTGAATATTTCTTGCCACCTCCATCTGGCCTGCATAATTTCTGTTGAGAAATCCTCTGACAATTGTATGGGTGCTCCCATATAGGTAACTAACTGTTTTTCTCTTGCTGCTTTTAATATTCTCTCTTTGTCTTTTGCTCTTGGCATTTTAATTATGATGTGTCTTGGTGTGGTCCTCTTTAGATTCTATATTTTAGGGTTCTGTGTACTTCTTGGGCTTTTAAGTCAGTTTCTTTCATGAGGTGGGGGAAATTTGCAGTCATTATTTCTTCAAGTAGGTATTCATTGTCTTGCTCTCTCTCTTTCTCTGGCACCCCCATAATTCGGATGTTGGCATGCTTAAGGTTGTCCCAGAGGCCCCTTACACTGTTTTCAATTATCTGGATTCTTTTTATTTCTTGCTTTTCCATCCGAGTGGATTTTGCCTTTTTGTATTTCAAATCTTTGACTTGGTTCTTGCGCCTCTCTGGACTGCTTTTAGGACTTTGTTTAATATTTTTTATTGTAGTCAGCGTATGCTTAATTTCTAGTTGGTCCTTTTTCATATCCTTGAGGGTCTCGTTCATATCCTCATAGGGCTTGTTCATTTCCTTGTAGGTCTCATTCATTTCCTTGTAAGTCTCGTTCATTTCCTCGTAAGTCTTGTTCATTTCCTCGTAGTTCTCATTAAGTTCATAGGCCTTTTGTAGGAGCCTCTTGAAAAGCCTTATAACCGTGGTTTTGAACTCTATGTCTAGTCGTATTTTTTCCTCCATTTCTTTAACACCTGATTTCTTTCCATATCTATGCATGGTGGCTGCTTTATATGGTAGATGTCCTCTAAGGGACAGTGGCTCAGCCTCCCCAGTTGCCTGAGGTGGGTACTCTTACTGCAATCCTTTATGGGTTGTACAGTATTTTTGAATTTAGGCCCAGCTTGTTGTTGTTAGCCCTAGGAGGGTTTGACCTCCAGGCCAATTGGCTGTAAGGGAAACTGTGTTCAGGTTGGATGGGTGGAGTCTCTGAGCTGAGCATGCAGCGTCAGCATCAGCTCCATCCATTGCAGTGTGCGGGTCTCTTTGGGTGTTAATGGTTGCAGGCACCTCCAAGAGAAAGCCTCTAGTCTCTACCCCTTGCCAGACAACTCTGCCTCTCCCCAAATGAGTCTGCACACCCAAAGTCTCTCCCAGGGTTGTAAAACAAAGCAGTCCTGTGGTCTCCCGAACCAGGGTGCAAGTCGCCAGGGAGCACCTCACCCATCTATGCTGTCACACACTTTAAGCGCGCAAACTGCTGGTCCAAGCAACCCGATTCTCCTCATACTCGGAGACCTCTGCCACGCCTGGCTTCCAGTTTGCATACCCTGGACCTTGGATCTCACCTGGCACTGGGGAATCTGTGCAGTGGGGTGTCTCTGCTCTCCCCATTGGAGAAATCCAGCCGGGATTGCTGCTGCCAGCCCTACAGCCCACGCGCACCCCACGGCTCCTCCAAACCTCTGGCTCTGCGCGTATCTTCAAGGCTGCTCTCTGCAGCTCTTCTGAGTCTCAGTGTCCCACCTTTACTTTTATTTGTGGAGTTTTCACTCAGCCAGCTTTCCGGTGATTCTAGATGATGTTTGTCTTGTCGTTATGTTGTAGTTTTGGAATTGTTTCGCAGGGCCGCACAATAGGTGTTTACCTATTCCGCCATCTTGGTTCCTCCTGCTTATGTTTCTTAAAGGGCCCTTGTTCTTAAGTTTTCTTCCTGGCTAATCTCCCTTAATGTTGAAACATTACCTGAAAATCTCTGCATAATTTCATGAAGAAATAATCCACATTATTTTTTTTTCTTTCTACTTTATTTCTGCTTCTCCTCAGGTCAGTTATTTTAGTCACATTATTTTTGTGTTCTCTAGTGCTTTTTCAAATGACTTATGGTTTTAAACTAGTCTTGTAGCCATAAATCAATTCTTAGCTTTCTGATTTGAAATCATAATATTTCTATCCAGGTTTGAAAGTCTGTTTCACACCTATATTGTCTACATATGATTTAGCTATGTGGTTTTGTGGGTAACTGGGTGGGGGTTATTTAAACAAAGCTCCTAGTTGGACTGCTCATAAAGAAAATAACTGTCAGCCCAAAATAACTGTCAGCCCATGTGAACAAAAAGTAACAAAAATTTAATCTAGCTTTGAGTGCTATAAAACATGTATTTTTAAATCATCTCCCTTTCTTTGTATGTTTTATAGAATATGTATTGATCAGGTTCAATGCAGCCGACTCCTGTTTCTCTCTTGTGCCAACACACATAGCAGGAAGAGGTATAGAAGCATCTCCACTTTACTTACATAGCTCTTCACGGGGGCTACACTGGGTGACAGACTGACAGGAGGAAAGTTTGGAAGGAATCCTGGGCCTACACCTTCCACATTCATTCCAGTAATCACTCAAACGTTGACCCCTGCCTTTCTGCTACTCCCAGTCTTGCCTTCTACAGGTGTCATATTATCTGAGGATCCTCTGGGAAGAAGAGCCTTAATTGCTGCACTCAAACTCCCATGTGCTGCTGGAGTTTGCAACATTCTCCACAGTCTTTTATAGACATTTACCATTTGAGAGCTAGGCTGTTGACAATCTGCTTCCATTGCCTTTATGGGTTCTCACACTTTCTTTTTTTTTTCTTTCAGCTAAACTATGTTTTGAGAGGGAATGAAGATAAACGCTTATGTTTAGTGTACAATTTTGAAGCAAAGGGTAGAGTTGCTCTCTTGGAGGAGTTTGAGCTTCCAGTGAATTCCATCTATGTTGTTGTTAAGTAGCAAGACTCTTTGGATTATGTGTCCTGAGGAAAAAAAGCTTTGCACAAAGAGCATGCATTGGCCATAGATGTATAGTCAAAATACCCAGGTATTTGGTTATTTTCATATTTTAATGGATAGTTTAATTTTTAAAGAACTTTAAGTTTTTTAGAATTTATTGGAATTAGTAGATCTTTTTTCTCTTATAGTAGACTTTAGTTATCTCTACTCGAATCAGTTGTGCTCACAAAGTGAATAGCTGGATTCTTAACTTTTAAGGAAATATCAACAAAGAGGAGCTACCTATTTTAGAAAGAAAGCATTTTTCAAAATTTCTTTTCTTTGCCATTTATTTTATATCTTATGATCTTTGTGAGAGCTCTTTAATTTGTTTACTTAAATAGTAATACCCTCATTAACACTTACGTATATTGTTACTTTTTCAAGTATAAGTCTTTCAATGCTTGATTTTCTCTCCTCAGTGAAGGAGAAATAAAGCCAAACGGCTAAGAACTCCTGTTCAGAGATTCAGGATTTTTAGCTGCTCAGTTATTCCTACTTTTTTTTTTAGGTAACAAATCTACATATCTGCTGTTCACTGGATTTCAAGGAATAGAAATCAAATCACAGGGAATTGTTAGAGGTTGTGTGAATTGGATGTTTGTATGCCTCCACAATGCATGTGTGAAGCCCTCCTTACCAATGTGCTGGTACTTGAAGGTGAGGCCTTTGGGAGGTAATTAAATATGGATGACAGCAAGAGGGTGAGATCATCTTGATGGGATCATTGCCCTTACAAGAAGCCAAAGCAACCACACATACCAAGGAAAGGCCATGTGAGTTCAGCAAGAAAGCAATTGTCTGCAAACCAGGAAAAGGGTTCTCACCATGATCTGACCATGCCCATGCTAGCACACTTCTCCCAGACTTCCAGTCTCCATAATTATGAGAAAATGATTGTCTGCTGTTTAAGCCATCCAGTCTATGGTATTTTTTTGTGGCAGCCCAGACTGACTAAGACAAATGGGGATACTTACCCACTGCCTTGACTCCTATAATCAATTCTTATTATAAGGACCCAGAAACACATTCAGTAAGATAGTGTGCCGGACCTGAAGGACGGTGTGCTGAGATGATACAATTTCTACGTTTTTAACAGAAAAACTTGTATTTATTTTTTGTTTGTTTAATGGTGACTCCTGAGTCAAAATAACTTCTATATTTCCATCCAGTGATATAAAAGCCACTTTCATCATATACATTTTAGACCTCCAAATAACTCTAATTATAAAGACTGCATTATTTTAAAAATATTTTGTCTCCTGTGCTTAGTATATAGAACTTATATAACATAGCATGCTTTCCAATGAAAAAAAGAAAAAGAGAAAGAGAAATAAAGAAACGTAAAAAGAAAAGAAAGAGGAAGGAGGAAAGGAAGAAAAGAAAAAAAGGAAAAAATGTATAATTGTACTGGCTTCATCTTATGTCTCTAGACTTACTAATTTTTTCACATATATTATAACTACATAAAATATTCTAGAAATGTAAGCATGTAGAGTGTGCAAAATCATAAAAATAACACATTTATGTGGTGTGCAAATAGCTGGCCCCAAAGGAATCTAAATAGTGGACTATTTTGAGTATCAAGATCATATTGGCTGCTTTCATATCAGACATTTATGTAGCATTTTATTAAAGAATGTTGTTATCCCATAGACTGATTCAAGTGAGTGAATAAAGTAAATTTCTAGTCTATTTATTTCATATTTGGCTATATAAATTTAGTAATAGGGACCATTACTAGGCTTCTTAATAATAATTAAATATAAACTTTACAAAAACTAGTAAATAGATGTATGGTTACTTGTTTATAGGCTGCATTTAAGATGCTGGGGAACAATCTATATCAAAGCATAAGAATAGACATAAATATTGATTCTGTGGTGAAAATTCTCAGGAGACTATTTTTAGAAAGCCACAGATTAATACTATATCTATATAGTCATATTATTGAGTATTTATTGATCTTTGGCTAAATAAGCATACAAATAATAATACATGGATTTTTCACTGTTGCCAGTGGACCTAAATTACATGTTTGAGATCTAGAGTGTTAAATATTCATAATAATGCAAATAAATAGCTTTACATTTTGTCAGAATAGAAGTCACTGTTGCTGCATACAAATTCAGTGATGTCTCTGTAAAATCCCAGTGGCTTGAAAAGAAAACATGAAAATATAATTGCATGATAAAAATATAGGTAGGTAATGGCAAAGAGAAAAGAAGGAGGTACCATTTTCAATGGTTTGCAATGGGTAAAATCAGAAGTATGAATAGACCAGGTTTCTTTTTATCTAGGTTATTTCAAAAATAAGAAATCTATAGAGTCATGTACAGTAAAATATTAAAAAATTACATAGAAATATTGTTACTCCTTCTATCACAATTTTGGCTGCTACTAAATGTAGTAATTTTATTATAGAAAAAGTATGAACTATTAGAAGAAATATGTTATATGAACAAATAAACTAATCTTCATGAGAAGGCATTTTTATGGCATTCAAAATTTACATTAAATAGAAGAAATGCATATTGAATGTACAGTTTTTTTTAAAGGGAGATAATGATATAATAAAGACAGCCAGCACTCATGGAGTATGTCTGCTCTTTCTTTCTCTTTAGCCTATTCTCCCTACCAATTACCCAACATACAATATGTCAAATTTCCACACATTTTATGTACTAGAGACCACCATAAGTGGACGGTTTATTTTCCCAAGCTTTCCTTTCTCTTTTCTAGTTATGCAGGTGAGATATTCGGCAATGTGTGTGAAGCTTCAAAGGATGAATTAAAAGCAATATGCATCAAATAGTAATCTGCTTCTAAAATTTCTGATATTTCTACTTCAATACAATGCCCAGTTCTTTATCATCCAAATAAAAAAATGAATTATATCTAAAATGCTTAATATTAATTCATATGGTTGATATATGAAAGCTGAGAATTAGAAAATATATAACATTTTATGACAGAAGAATCTTCTTGACTTACATTAAAAAATTAGCAAACCTATAAATTAGGAATTGAATGTGCATGATTATATCCCTTCATTATCAATATAGAAATTAATAATAAAAAAGAAAAATTATTAGTTTTACAAAAATATTCTATGCCTGTCCAGTACAATATGCTTATACCCTTATACACTATTGTTCTTGCTGAATGTATTTTATTATTTGGTCATGATGCACTAATAGAAATCCTTGCAGTAAATAAAGTCCTTTCATAAAAGCTTTCTACTTTTCTGGAGTCAGACTGTCTGGTTCTTAGTATCCAATTCAGGACCCATGGAGACAGTCAACAACAAAAAAATAATATTAAGAGTGACAATTCACCACAAAACACATCATGAAAAACAATGACTAAACTAATGATATCATATTCAAAGAAATTTAATGAGAAACAGACATTCTAGCCATTGTGTGTCATCCAACTATTCTACCGTTATCTCAGAGTTTTCACAAATGTTCACTTAGAGTGCCTGGCAACGACACAATACAGATGTGAACATTATGGAGACCTTATGCTGCTTTGGACTAAAGTATAGGACTGTCTTTGAAACTTGCTGACAAGAAAATTCATAAGGAATAAGGGGAAAAGCAATAAAAACTAATTTAGGACATATATTTTGGAACATAAAGATGAGGCTTTTTAATTTAGTGCAGCCTTAGTGGAAACACCAAACCATCACCAATTTAATACTCCTTATTCATGCAAACCATGGGAAAGCCAAGTCATTGTTTTTAAAGATCACAACTTTAAAGTCCAGGGATCATTACTTTAAATTCTAAGGAAGAGAGTGGGTTGCCAAACTAGAAATTCCAAAAATAGAGAAGAGATAAAACAGGAACATCTGAACACATCAAAGGATGAAATGTCTACTGGCTGCAATTTTCCTACTTAGTACAGCAGGGAATAGAGTTCCAGGAACTTCTTTGTGAGAGAAGTTGTGGCAGACAGAATATACCACCTTAATTCCTGCATAAATCTTTGAAACAGATATGCTTTCTAAAAAAATGTATTCTTGTGGTCTGCTCTATTGTGTAAACATTATTTTACCTTCAGGATATATTTAAACATATGTAATAAAAGCTATACTTTCACCACGTTAAAATAACACTATCTGAAAAAAAATTGACTCTGCAATTATATTTCAATAAATGCCTTAATAATAAAATAAAAACAAATAAGAGAGAAAATATTCAAAGATGTATTTTCTGTAGAAAGAAGATATAATATTTTACACTACAGTGATATTTAAGATCATTTTAATAAATAGTCTAATTTATCAGGTTATTGCTTTAAGAAGAAAATCAGATTTACACAAAGAAGGAAAGATCATAGAATAAATGAAAGTAAAATCAATTTTTCATTTTTATATATATTTTATAACATTGATCAGAGGAATAAAATTAAGCTCATAAGTAGACAACACAAATATAGACTACTGATCTTTGACAAAGGAGCACAAGCAATTAAAAAAGACAGAATATTATTTCCAACAGATGCTACCAGAGAGGAATTGGACATTGATATTCAAAATACAGAATAAAGCTTAACAACTTTCATAAAAATATCTCAAAATTATTCATAAAATTAAGTTTAAAATGCAAAAACAAAATAAAATTTGGCAATGTACTTCTAGATACAACACTGAAAGAGCAATATATATGAAAGAAATATTGGTAAATATAATTTCATTAAAATTACAAAGATATACTTTATAAAATACATTGTTATTAGAATCAAAAGTCAGGCCGCAGATTGAGAGAACATGTACTCCAAAAACATTTCTTAAATTTTATTTTATTGTTTAAAGTATTATAAATAGCAGTAAATATGTCGCCTTTTTCCCCCGTTGACCTTCTCCCGGCCTTCCCTATCCCTGGGCACATGCCCTCAGCCCACCCCAGCCCAGTGTATTACGTCGATTGGTTATGCTTATATGCATGCATACAAGTCCTTTGGTTGATCTCTTACCTCCTTCCTTTCCCCCCAACCTTCCCCAGCCTTACTGCTGCACTTTTGACAGTCTGTTCGATGCTTCTCTGCCTCTGTATCTATATTTTTGTTTATCAGTTTATAATATTCTTTATTATTCATAAATGAATGAGATCATGTGGTATTTTTCTTTCACTGACTGGCTTATTTCACTTAGCATAATGCTCTCCAGGTCCATCCATGCTGATGTAAATGGTAAGAATCCCTTTTTTTTTATAGCAGTGTAGTATCTATTGTATAGATGTACCATAGTTTTCTAATCCACTCATCTATTGATGATCATTTAGGCTGTTTCTAAATCTTAACTATGATAGATTGTGCTGCTATGAACATAGGGGTGTATATATCTTTTTTAATTGGTGTTTCTAGTTTCTTGGTATATATTTCTAGAAGTAGTATTACTGGGTCAAATAGCAGTTCCATTTTTAGTCTGTATTCCCACCAGTAGTGCATGAGGGTTCCTTTTTCTCCACATCCTCTCCGGAATTTGTCTTTTGCTGATTTGTTGATGGTAGCCATTCTGACAGGAGTGAGGTGGTACCACATTGTCGTTTTGATTTGCAACTCTTGGAAGATTCGTGACTTTGAGCCTGTTTTCATATGTCTCTTGGCTTTCTTTTTTTTTTTTTTAATATATTTTATTGATTTTTTACAGAGCGGAAGGGAGAGGGATAGAAAGTCAGAAACATCGATGAGATAGAGAGACATCGATCAGCTGCCTCTTGCACTCCCCCTATTGGGGATGTGCCCACAGCCAAGGTACATGCCCTTGCAGGAATCGAACCCGAGACCCCGCAGTCCGCAGTCCGACGCTCTATCCACTGAGCCAAACCGGTCTCGGCATCTCTTGGCTTTCTGAAAGTGCTCTTTCGAAAAGTGTCTATTTAAGTCCTTTGCTCATTTTTCTATTGGATTGTTTATTTTCATTTTGTTAAGTTGTATGAGTTCCTTGTAAATGTTGGAGATTAAACACTTATTGGTGATAATTTGGCAAATATGTTCTCCCATGCAGTAGGCTCTCTTGTTGTTTTGTTGATGGTTTATTTTGCTGTGCAGAAGCTTTTTATTTTTATATAGTCCCATTTGTTTATTTTCTTCTTACTCTCTCTTGCCCTAGTATCTGTGTCTGTAAAGATATTGCTAAGATATATGTCTGCAATTTTGCTGCCTATGGAGTCTTATAGGATTTTTATGGTTCTTATCTTATATTCAAGTCCTTTAGCCATTTGAGTTTGTTTTGGTGTATGGTGTAATTTTCTTTTCTTCTTTTTTTTTTTTGCATGTATCTGACAAAATTACCCAGCACCATTTATGAAAGAGAGCTGTTTTGACTCCATTGTAATCTCTTGCCTCCTCTGTCAAATATTAATTAAGCATAGTGGTTTGGTTCGATTTCTGGATTCTCTATTCTGTATCATTGATCTATTTGTCTGTTCTTGTGCCAGTACCAGGCAGTTTTGAAAACCATGGCTTGGTAATATAGCTTGATATCTGATATTGTGATCCCTCCAGCTTTGCAGCTATTCAGGGTCTTTTCTACTCCAAATGAATTTTTGGAGAGTTTGTTCTAGACTTTTGAAATATGCCATTGGTATTTTAATAAGCATTGTATGGAATCTATAGATTCTTTAGGTAGTATGGACATTTTAATGATGTTGATTCTACCAATCATTGAACATAGTATGTTCTGCCATATGTTTATGTCTTCCTCTCTTTCTTTTTTCAATGTTCTGTAGTTTTCCAAGTACAGGTCTTTTACATCCTTAGTTAAGTTTATTCCCTGGTATTTTAATATACTCAGTGGTCAGATTATTATAATCTCTGAACACATAATAATCTGGCCACTCAGTATATATCTTATATAATAAAAGGCTAATATGCAAATTGTCCCCTCAACCAGGAGTTCAATCAGCAGGCAGACTGGCCAACTGCAAATGTCCCCTCCCTTAGTCAGGCTGGCCGAACCCCACCCATGTATGAATTCATGCACCGGGCCTCCAATACACACATACACACACACACACACACACACACACACACACACACATACTGAGTGGCCAGATTATTATGCGTTCAGAGATCATAATAATCTGGCCACTCAGTGTATATTAGGAATGATATTATCCTTATTAAATTGCATATTAAAATGTTTCTTTCCTTAAATTCTTAAATTTGAATTATTTGTAAAAATGAGATCACAGAGCCCAACATTTAATTACTTCTAAATTAAGTTTTGAGAAGAATATTCTATTGACAACTATTATTTCTGCTACATATAAATAGTATTTTATTATGAAATGTATTAAAAGAGTTTTATTTGTATAAAATGAATACTTATATGGAAATATTCATTGTTATTAAAGAATCATTCCGAATTCATATAAAAAACTATTAAACTGTACATGTAAATATTACCTTCAGTTACTAGCCATTTGAAATGGACTTTTCTTTTTTTATTGTTTAAAGTATTACATATAGTAGCACATATATCTTCTTTTTTTCCCCCATTGACCTTCCCCAGCTTCCTCTACCCCCTGTCACATGCCCTCATCCCACCCTCCCATGCTGTGTCCATTGGTTGTGCTTATATGTTGAAATGAACTTTTCAAAGACATTATTTAACTAAAATTTAGATAAATAAGAATGTTCCCCTCTTGCTCTTCTGACTAGAAAGTTACCTCAGTACTGTGTGAACACAGGGCTCGGTTTGAGAGAGGACTCAGAGACCGCATGGTCTGTGCAGCCAGGTGAGCGTGTCCGGAGGAGGTTAAATAAAAGAGGACACTTCAAGGGTGACAGTTTTGAAAATAATTATTTGGGTTTGGAAGGATTGATGATTTGAGGAATTCAACATATAATTTATATAGTTCAATTAAGATGGTTAAATAAGGTTTATTTTTACTTTAGAGTGAAACAAATATAATTAGCAGGACTTTTATATTCTGGGTAGGGTTGCAAAAATCCATCAACAGAAGATGCCAGGAAAGAAAGATTTTGAAAGCTATGCCTTTTCAAAGGCAAGGCAGTAATATTATCTTATTCAGGGGCTTTACGGAAATGGAGCCTAGGTTGCCCATGATATAGGTGTGTCTGCAGAAGACAGTGGATTTCTATTCATTCATCAGACTCTAGGGAGAGATATTCAGCCATAATTCTATTTAGGATGTGCAGCCAGGCCTAAATCAGAGATGATTTGGAAGCTTGAGGGAAAAGTTTAACAGGGAAATGCATTTTTAGTTCTACCTGTGCTGTTGTCTTCTTGCCAGTTCTGATTATAGGAAATTAAATAGTTTGAGTCTTCAAAAAACCTGAACGTGGAAAGATCAGTAAGAGTAAGACATTCACAGTGAAAACATAGAGTTAATATTTATAAGGTAGATGAAAGAACTTTCTGTAGTGAAAGTACAACTTAGTCACCTAAAAGTTAATCAATATATTTTAATTAAAAAAAAATAGAAAGAGATACCACATGTCTAGTTCCCTCTGAAAACTAGAGAATTTCTTAGAGAAAAATTTTCCACAAAATAAAGTTGGCTGTCTTTGTGCTTAACACCTCACATACCAGAAACCCTAGTCCTCTTGATTTGGATTGTGCTGATTTTCCTGTCTGTGCAATCTGGTTATATTGCCATTATGTTTGACATTGTCTAGAAAATTCCTAAAATGGTCTTCCCATGACTTTACCCAACATTATACCAAACTAATACCCTTGTTCATTTACTAAGTCTCCTAAGGACTGGCATTTTCACTTATTTCCATTAGTTTGAGTGCTAAATACTTTAAAAGATTTAATAGGCACAACACACACTTATCTGTGCACATGGGCAATGATGTTATAAAGTTTATCAGCAGACTTTTATGAACATCTCTATTAAATCACTCATTGAATATCATAGTTATATATGAGCATAAAAATTAATTTAAGTAAACTCACTTTCTTTGACAGATAAAAACTGTTATAAAGATTATGTAATAGATGTGTTCCCTAATTTTGTTATTACACTATAGGCCTAATGAATGAAAATTCATGCTAGAATGGACCTTCCTTCCCCTGGCTGCTGGCACTGCCTTTGCTCTGGCCTACAGCCGCCTTTCAGCTTTCCCACACTGCCCAGAGGCCTGGAGTGGCTGCACCAGTATGGACTGCCGACATTGTCACCATGGTGACCACACATGCATTCTGACCCCAGCTGCTCAGTGCCTGTGTCTGCAAATTAACTTGCCATCATTGCTGGGTTAATTTGCATATTCACTTCTTATTGGCTGCTAGGCATCATGAATGTAGAGTCAATTTGCACATTTCTCTTTTATTAGTGTAGATAGGGAGAAAAGACTTATGATTAAAAAGAGACACTAATTGATGTCCACTATAAATCTTACCTGGACATTTGGCATATTAATTTACCCATAGGAAAATATTGTGCATATGGGAATAGAGAGATCATACCTCATCAAATAAAAGCCTTATATGATAAACTTACAGCCAATGTCATATTCAATGGGCAAAAACTAAAACCATTTCACCTGAGAATAGGAATAAGACAGGGATGCCTACTTTTACCACTCCTATTCAATATAGTTCTGGAAATGCTAGCCACAGTGATCACACAAAAGAAGAAATAAAAGGTATCCAAAATATAAAAGAAGACGTCAAACTGTCATTATTCATAAATGACATGATACTGTACATAAAAAATATTAGACTTAATAAATGAATTTGGCAATGTAGTAGGATACAAAATTAACACCAAGAAATCTATGGCATTTCTATACACCAATAGTGAACTTACAGAAAGAGAGACTTAAAAAAATCCCATTTACCATCACACCAAAAGAATTAAGATACCTAGGAATAATCTTAAGGATGTAAAAGACCTGTACTCAGAAAACCATAGGACATTGGAAAAAGAGATAGAGGAAGACATAAACAGATGGAAGAACATACCATGTTCATGGATTGGTAGAATCAACATCATTAAAATATCCATACTACCCAAAGAAATCTATAGATTCCATGTAATATTTATTAAAATACCAATGGCATATTTCAAAAGTCTAGACAAACTCTCCAAAAATTCATCTGGAATCAAAAAAGACTGAATAGCCACAGCAATCCTGAGAAAGAAGAACAAAGTTAAAGGGATATCAATACCAGATTTCAAGCTGTATTACAAAGCTATTGTTCTCAAACCACTTAGTACTGGCACAAGAACATACGTATAGACCAGTGGAATAGAATAGAGAACCCAGAAATTTACCCAAACCATTATGCTCAATTAATATTTGACAAAGGAGATAAACACATACAGTGGAGTCAAGACAATCTCTTCAGTAAATGGTGCTGGGAAAATTAGACAGATGCATGCCAAAAAAAAAAAATGAAACTAGACCACCAACTTACACCATACACAAAAATAAACTCAAAATGGATAAAAGAGTTAAACATAAGATAGAAAACCATAAAAATATTAGAGGAATCCACATGCATAGAAATCTCAGACATATGCTGAAGCAATTTCTTCACCAATACAGGTCCCATGGCAATGGAAACTAAAGAGAAAATAAACAAATGGGACCACATCAAAATAAAAAGCTTTTGCCCAGCAAAAGAAACCATTAACAAAACAACAAGAAGGCCCACTGCATGGTGGAACATATTTGCCAATGTTATCACCGATAAGGGTGTAATCTCCAACATTTACAGGGAATTCATACAACTTAAAATGAAGATAAACAACCCAATCAAAAAAATGGGCAACAGACCTAAATAGATACTTTTCAAAATAAGACACAAGGAAGGCCAAGAGACATATGAAAACATGCTCAAAGTCACTAATCATCCAAGAGATGCAAATCAGAACGCCAATGTGGTACCACCTCACTCCTGTCAGAATGGCTTTCATCAAATCAACAAATGACAAGTGCTGGAGAGGATGCGGAGAAAAAGGAACCCTCATGCACTGCTGGTGGGAATGAAGACTGATGCACCCACTGTGGAATACAGTATGGAGTTTCCTTAAAAATTTAAAAATTGAACTGCTATTTGACCCAGTAATACCACTTCTAGAAATATATACCAAGAAACTAGAAACACCAGTCAGAAAGGTTATATGCATCCCTATGTTCATAGCAGCACAATTCACCATAGCTAAGATTTGGAAACAGCCTAAGTCAGTGGTCAGCAAACTGTGGTTCACGAGTCAGCTCTGGCTCTTTAACTTCTTGAGTATAGCTCTTGCACAAAATACCATGGGGAGGGGGCACAAATCTATTTTGAAGAAGTGGCATTATAAGTTTAAGTTTAAAAAAGAAATTTCAATCATTGTACTGTTAATATTTAGCTCTGTTGAATTATGAGTTTGCAGACTTCTATGCTAAGCAAAATAAGCCGGTCAGAGAAAGATAAATATCACACAATCTCACTTATTTGTCGAATATAATAAGCAGCATAAAATGATAAACAAAAACAGATCCAGAGACAGAGAAGCATTGATCAGACCATCAAACCTCAGAGAGAAGGTAGGGGAGGATGAGGTTAAGAGACAGAGATCAACCAAAGGACTTGTAGGCATCCATATAAGCCTAACTAATGAACATGGACACCGGGGGGGGGGGGGGGTGAGGGCATGAATAGGGGGTGGGAGGAAATGGGAGGGGTAAGGATACCTATGTAATACCTTAATCAATAAAGAAAAAAATTTAAATATTGCGCATGTCAAGAAACTGCTGTGAGAATATACAATATATATATATTAAAATATGTATTTCTGAAGTGTACACTGCTTGGGATATAATAAGAGTTTAATAAACAGTTGCTGTAACTATAAACACTGAACATTTATCTGTAAGTTTTCTTTTGTTGATATGAAAACTCATCTAATGAAATCAGTTTCTAATAAAGAATATCTCAAGGAAACTGTTATTACAATAAAGTTATCATATTAATATCTTTAGAAACACTGGATTAATATGTGAAATAGCCACTGTGATCTAAAAAAATGCCATGAATTATTTATACAGTATAGATAAAATAGAACTTAAACCTGAAAACAGGACAAGAGGCCGTGACTTTTATTTATTCTTCCTTATTCATTTCTCCAATTGGACCAAACGTATCTGCTGGAAAGGAAAAAGGTTAAGTTGCATTCTAGATTCAAGTTACTGGTATACACATGCCTGGAGTTTTAGAAATATTAAATCCCACTAGCTAACTGCATTTTTTAAATGAATAAAAAGAGATGAATAATGTAAAATCGTTTTCTTATATAAAATTTGAAGCAGATATATTGTATCCATAGAAAGATGTATATTTATGGCCCTCAAGCTTTGCTGTAGCCGCGCAGTGTTAAGCTATTAGCTTGCACTCTCACTTGAAAGATAACAGCTGGCAGATCTGGCCGACTTGAAGCTGCCAATCATGTAGAGAGCTGCATTTGTCTTGATTAAATAAGCACCAGTTATTAAACCAGGCCTTGACATTAAGGAGAGCCCGTGGCTGTGTTTAGACGGCTGGTAAGGTCTGTCTGCCCCAGAATGACACATCAGTCCTGATGTCTCTGTTCCTGTCAGAGGCCAGTGAAAGGGTTCTGGGTATCATTAGCCTCCCTCCCCTCAGCAGCAGCACTCTAAAAGCTACTTTCAGCCTGAAAATGAAAATACCACTTATATGTTAAAATAATTCTTGTATTCAAAAGGACCAGAATGTCAAATTTAACTGAAAACAATATTTCAAGGTCCAAATAATGTTATTACTATTTTTTTGGCCAAAGGAATTGGAATGACTGATGAAAGTTTGCATTTGTCATATGCACATACCAGAGAGAAGATAGAAATCTTATTACACATGCGAGCCATTCATTTAAAAGGCTATCTGGTTAGAAAGCTGTGATTGTGCTAAAGCTAGAAATTGAATATATCCAATTCCATGAGGAAGAATAATAATTTGTTTGAAATACACATTCTCTGCAATCTTTTGTCTGGTTAATGTTTGCTACCAAAATAGGATAATCTATGCCAATTAAAAAATGTCCACTTGTCTAAATTAATTTACATGTTTGTCTATTGGGTCTTACATTTTATTGGAGGCCAAGTACATGAAAATTCATGCACTGGAGGGGGGTCCCTCAGCCCAGCCTGCCCCCTTTCACAGTCTGGGAGCCCTGTGGGGGGGTGACCTGGCGATCGGGGGAAGGCAATCCCCCCATCACATCTTTGCTGCTCCCACTGTTAGCAATGCAAGCCTCTGCTGGCCCTGATTACCTGAACCAGGCGGCTCTGGACAGCTAGGGAGGTGCCATTCCACGCTTGCCTGTGCCTCAAGCCAACCCTGGGTGGCTGGGCCTGAGGGGACTGGGGGACTCTGGAGGCAGGCGTGCAGAACAGGCTGACCCATCTGGAGGTGGGCCCAGCCGTGCCACATGCCTGCCACCCCAGCAGGGCTGAGGGGACTGGGTGCCACCATCTTGTGGCTATGGGTGCTGCCATCTTTGAGGGTGTGATGGTCAATTAACATATTCCCTCTTTATTAGATAGGATCATATAGATTCCTATATGGTAGGTGTTTCAAAATCTTAATGTATTCTTCATTTCTTGCTATTGCTTAGTAGTACTTGTTTGAATCATAATATTTTATGGAAAATATATCATAAATTGTGGTGATTCTGTGGTTATTCATATGGACTTTCCAATAGTAATTCTAAAGTGTATAGAGAGCTATGTGTCTGTATTTTAAAATAACACTAGGGAAGGCAATGTAGAAAGGAAAAAAATAAAGTTAAAATTTTACTTTTCTTTATTCTCATATCTTAGTTAAAAGTGAGGTAGACATTATATGCATTTTTTATTATTCAAAGTATTCTCAATGAGAGAGAAATAGAGACAGTGGTGCATACCAATGTAGCAGTTTTGATGAACACTAATTGGGGCCACATTACTCACTGTCTTGAGATATGTGAAACTAAATTTTTCATAAGGCTGAGTTATACTATTATAATATGCTTTCCCTGAGCAGCTTTTTGATCCTCTGCAAACTTGGGTTATCCTATTATGTAGATATGAGCAATATGTAATGTTAAAGGTATTATCAATGCTTATATAGGGCCATTTCCAAAAATCTTGTTGACTTTTTAAATTAATACATAGATAAAATTCAGATAATTAAATTCAAAGAAAGATTCTGCCTGAAAAATTCAAATTAGTTAAAACTTTATTTCAAAAATTAACTCATGAATTGACATAATTTTTTAATTTTATATTTAAACACAAATAAGAATCTAAATTCTTAAATAATAACATACTAATATATTTAATATCTCACACTTCCAGCTTCCTATCTTTCACTATAAATTTTGTCAAGTTTCAACTACAGTTTCACAAAGTTGTGACACCTAAATCTAAAACATTAAATTTTTGGAAACTATGAGTTTACTTTATATTTGGTCATATTTTTTGAAACATATATCAAAACAGAGTCATTATAATATGGCCATACTTTTAACACTATGAATTGGGTATTAAAAACTAGTTTAAGTTTTATATTCAAATATATTTCAAACAGTATTTATTTGAATAAATAAAATCATAAATCTTTTAAATTTTACCTTTTAAACAAAATGTTTCTAATATATATTTAGTAATACAACTGGAAAATGTGGTAAATTATAAGTTCTATAAAATAAAATACTTCAAATTATAAAGGGAATATTTATATGCAATGATTGTTATATTTTATGCTTATAATTATACAATCTTGATATTCTCTGCAATGGAAATTGGTGATCATTTAAATATGTTTATATTTCAATATAATTATGAAGAAAATTAATTTGTATAACATAACCATGCAAATATTATTAACAGGCATTAAATATACCTATCAAGAATTATGAAAAGTACAATACTCTTGAGACACAATATCATCCAAATCATTAAAAAAAGGAATACTTAAACTGCAACTATCAATTGAAAACATTATTTATCATACTTGATATATCAAGTAAATTTGAGAAAATGAACAAAATACTTCAACAAATTTTATGCAGAAGATTTAAATTTTTTTTACAATACTTTAATATATGCCTACAGTGAAGAAATTTTAAAAGCAAAACCAAAGGCAATTCAATGAACATAATATTCTTTTATATGTTTTTGATATATTTATTTAACTAGGTTTATAAATATGCATTTTTATTATTCAATTTTTACATCTATACTAATAAAAGCATAGGTGGCCCTCACGCCCTTGCATGATGCCCTCACATTGTCATAAGATAGATGCCTCATGTCGTCACAAGATGGCTGCCACAAATGGTCACCACAAGATGGCCACTATAAGATGGCTGACAGGGGAGGACAGTTGTGGGTGAGCAGGCTGGCAAGGGAGGGCAATTGGGGGTGACCAGGCCTGGCAGGGGAGCAGGTAAGTGTCAATCAAGCTGGCAGGGGAGCAATTAGGGGGTGATCAGGCTGGCAGGCAGAAGTGATTAGGGGCAACCAGGCAGTCAGGCAGGTGAGTGGTTAGGAACTAGCAGTCCCAGATTGTGAGAAAGATGTCCCAGATTGGAGAGGGTATATGCAGAGCTGAGGGACAAACCCTCCCTCCTCCCACCCAGTGCATGAATTTCATGCACTGGGCCTCTAGTTTATTAATAATCCCTTGGTGAAAATACACTTTTGGCACATGAATGATATTCTTGATTCAAAATATATGTATATTTAAAATTGGAATCAATAGTTCAAGTTGCTTTCAGGAAGATTGTATCAATGTATATTCCCATTAACAAGATAGCATAACCCCTGGATTATTACCCCTTAAATTCCCTAAGGTGATGTTTCATGATAATTTTAGTTAATTGTCTCTAAAATTAACTTTTAAAAATAATATAATTTTATTGCTTTTGTAATGTTATTTTTTTTTAATTTTTAAAATAATTTAATTTCTTGTTTTGTTCACAATACAATGTAAATATTTCCCCTGTAAATAAATATTGCTCCCTAAATGTTGACTACGTATATGTTATTTATTATTTTAAAATTATTAAACAAATTTAAATCACTGGGTATTTTTATTAATATGTGTAGGTTACCACTACTTGTTTCAGATGAGTATTTTTCTAAGACATTTAAATGTAAATTTCTTTTAAAAACTTAATGTAAATAGTTGGGTGGTCTCAAACACTGAAAAAATAAGATTGGCAGTTTATTGACAAATTTTGATCTCATTCTTTAGAGTATCTAATTTTTGTCATATTTGAAAGTTTTTTTACTAAACTTACAGAAGTGGTAAGAACATTGTTGACGTTTTGTTTTATAAAAACTTGTTTCCTAAGAAATATACTCTTTAGATGTTGAAGATTTTTAAAGTAATAATATAGTGGAAGGAGGGAAGTAGTACCTGTATAATTTTTTTAATTTGTTAATGTTTTCATGTTGAAATAAGTAATTTTTAAACCAAAATTAAACCTGACTTTATTCATTCAATATAAATTGTTTTCTTATTCTTTCTAATCTACTTTTAAAGCCAATATACACATTAATATATGATCAGTGTGTCTTCCCTACTGACAGGTATTAAAGTTAGGTTCAATATTTTGAGATTATTAAAAAAGCAAAAAGGCTGAGTTAAGCTTTTTCATTCCTTCTCAAATTCTTGGACACAAACCTATAGAATTAATCCAGAGAAGAGGAATTTCAGGATCAATGAATATATGTGTTTGACAGTTTTGAAAATTATTTCAAAATTGCCTTTATGATTATTTTACCAATTTATGAGTAAATTATTTAAGGAAAAATAAATTTTTTATATTTTGAATGTCTATCAAATGCCTTTGTTACTTATTCAAGTTTATCTTGAATGCATCTTAAGAATGTCTTTAGGTAGGTGGATGCTCACTTTGAATCTATTTTTTGAAATATATTTATGCTGCTTTTGAAATACAACTGCTGTGCATATGTAGTTAGTGGATATATTACTTTTTGTCTTAACAGTTTATATATATTTTTAATTTTGAACATAAATTTATACCATCTCAGTTTTCTAAGTATAATATAATCCTTTAGAAGAATTAAAAGTATCTCCTCACTATCCTTATTTCATAGTTCTCATTTATCTGTTCTAAATGCATTGCTAGTTATTGCAGAATAATATCAAATATTTGAGGAGTATTGGGTCTTTAAAGAATACTTTAATTGTCTGGTAAGCTAAATTCTTGATCTAACTCTAGTGTGGATAATGTCGAATGCTTGTGTTTGCTCATTAAAAAATGGCTTTGGGGTGAAAGACTAACTTTTCTCTTTTTACTACTGAGAGTATATTCATGTATTCGAATTTGTTGAAGATGTGTATGTATGTGGGCATATGGGTGTGTTGACTTGATCTAGGATTCTTACCACCAGAACAAGAATGTTTCTAATCATATATTCCAAACAGCACCTTTGTAGGCTCTCCATCTGTTCCAGTTCCAAAGACCCTGTAATCAATTAGCCTTCTCCACAACTCTCTGCTGATCAAAACACTCTGATAACTAGTCTGTCCCTATGGCCTAGTTATGGTAATTTCACCCACCATTTATTCTACTGGGCTCTGTGAAGGTTAAGTGCTACCAACTGGCTCCTACCACCCAGAATGCTCATTATTTCCACTGAAAACAGGGAGTCCAATTCCATTACAATATCTCCTAAAATCCTCTCTTGCATAAAAGGGGAAAAAATAAACTCAGAGATTTCCAGAGATGATGGTGCACTTTCCTGTTCCATTTCCTTAATGCATTTCTTAGTTTCTTCATTTTTCCATGCTGAAGGAAACATTTCACATCCTACTGTGAAATACAGTTGAATAAGGGATTCCTGAGCATAAATTGGGCCCGCGTTGTTAAATCCATCTTCAATTAACCAGCCTAGAGACTATTAATGTCACTCACAATTTCTTAAGTCAACACATTAAACCCCATATCATTAAGACAAGACTTTGCTTCCTCTTTGTTACTCTAATAATCTTAACATCACTCTCTTACATGGTCCTCAGTCTCTTGCTGTCACAAATTGGTAAGGTTCTGCAACTCTCTCAAAACAGATGCCTTCTCTCTGTGCTGATATTTAATTTTTACAGTAGCTGAGAGATTGGTAGACACTGACATCTACCAACTGACATCTTTTTATGACACAACTGCTCTAGTTAAAGTCATTAGAATGTATTTATGCAGGGAGACAGGGCATGTCTGGGATAATTGAGGATTCTCTGCCCCATCTGGACCTATGCCAGTGTCTCAATCCTTTTCTTTAAAGACCCAATCCTCCTCAAATATTTGATCATCTCAATTCCTAAAGCTCATTACTAGAGTCTATGTCTAAACTACTTCTGGTATAAATTACCGAATCATTGGATATTGAATAGGAAATGATGGAATACTCAAATAGGTATGAAGGGAATATTCACAAGGATGTGGCATGTTTTAGGGGAATGGAAAATAGTAGCTAAGGCAACCCAGGGCTACCGAGAAGCACCTTTGTACCTAACGTGCTAGGGAGACTTGTGGACTTCTGACAAAAGCTGCAATTTTGGGTAGATTAAAGTTTCTGTTAGGCAAAGGGCTGGAATGTGAAATGCCCAACCTTTCTCTCCTTCCATTAGAGGCCCCACAATTTCTTCTCATTAGCCAAACCCTAGCAGGGAAGGCAAAGGTGTTCTGTGAATAAAAAAAAAAAATCAGCCTCCCAGGAAAACAAAGAGGTGAGGAAAAGAGATGGGGGAAGGGAGAATATGTAGCTTAGGGATACTCAGCCTGTCTCCCCTGCCTCTTGCACCTTCTTTGGATCCAGAGAAGCCCTTGCTTTTGACTGGCATAGCAATCTTCCTGCTGTTGCAAACATGGAATTTAGGGTTTTTCAGTCTTTGGTATGCCACTTATTTTTAATTAAAATGATAATGACTCTTCCATATTTGAATTATATGTATAGGTTTTGGTCTGAGTCTTAACTCAGTTATTCCTGCATGCTCTATGATCTATCTTCACTACTTTTGGCTGCTACAATACCTTTTTTGGGGACACATCTGCATTTCAGCTGTTTCTGAAATGTTTCTCTTTCTTTGTTTTGTATGTTAATATGAAATAAAGAGAAATGCTGATTTTGTACCACTGTATTTAGGCCGGAAGTACTCCCACCCTATTTGATATGAAGACTATAGTATAGTACATCAAGTGTGTTAATATTCCTCCCCTTAACCATAGGCCAAATTAAACTATTGGTAAAGAAAAATAAGCTCAATGAAAATTCATATAAACTGTCAACAAGAAATGCTTTTAGATGTTACAAATTTGAATTTTATTATCTACCCACAACATCAATATCTAGGTTATCCTCAAAAATGTATACACACACTTTGAATAATTATAAAGGCAGGGTTTATTAAAAGTACATTTCATTTTCAAAATTGAGCTATCAGTTGATAAAGTGTATATACATTTTGGGAGGAATACCCTGTGTATTATCTGAAATCCTCTGGTATGTTTTATTTTATTTTATTTTTTTAAAATATATTTTATTGATTTTTTATAGAGCGGAAGAGAGAGGGATAGAAAGTCAGAAACATGTATGAGAGAGAAACATCAATCAGCTGCCTCTTGCACGCCTCCTACTGGGGATGTGCCCGCAGCCAAGGTACATGCCCTTGACCAGAATCGAACCTGGGACCTTTCAGTCAGCAGTCCGACACTCTATCCACTGAGCCAAACTGGTTTTGGTTCTCTGCTATGTTTTAATATGGTATAAAATTTAGTGAGTTTTCAACTTAGAATTCAGGTCTAAATCAGGTATGAAAATATTTATTTAAAATTAAAATTAATTATTCATTTAGAATTAAAATTACAAGATTCTTTAAAAGGCTAAATTTTAGCATTACAATTATGTTATATAGCAATTATTTTAAAAATGTCAATGATATGGATAGGATTCACTTAAACTTTTCTAAATTTAATTTTAAATAGCCTTGCAGGTGGAAGTCTATTATCCACTAAGGAAGCATTTAAACTCTACAAATCATCAGGTTTGACTTCTCTGTTGGCTGAGTTCTCAAGACTAGCACAGGTTTATTCAGAATAATGATTGCTTTCTTGACTGTTACCATGATGGGCACAAAGAGCCCATTTAATAGTCATTATGCGAATGACTCTGTAAACCAAAGAATATTAATACATAGCCCTTGTTCTTATATTTTACTGAATAATATCTACATCCTCTTAATCAAGTGATTAAGTAGCTTAAATGTATTTTTTGTGTTTTGGCTCTTAAAATGTATAAATATATTCTTATTAAATATGCATATGAAAACTAATTATTACTACTTAAGATTTTATATGATGATGGGATCACAATTTCTGAAGTCATTCTAATTCTAGTACTTACTGTTTTGTGTTTTATTTTTTTGTGCCAAATCCTAAAAAAGGGACTTGTCATTTCATTAGCTTATGATTTTTTTCGTAGTAACAAAAAAAGGTATATAAAATTCTCATATACAAATAAAGTTTGTTCTTCAATCAGAGGTAGATAGATCATTTTTTCATGTTTGATAATCAATTCCTAGATTACTATCAACCTTTTAATTTACTTTTATGGACTCATACAGCATAAATTAACTTTAAACTATAGTTTATAATGGGAGATACACCCTGTACCTATAGTAAGATTTATTCTACTGAAGTAAATAGCATGTATTTTTAAAATTTTATTGTTGATACTATTACAGATGTCCCCCATTCCATCCCCCTACACCTTGCTCACCTCAGCCCAGTTTCCACCCTCTCTTCCCCTGTCCTTCACCACACTGTTGTCTGTATCCATGGGCTATGCAGATACATTCTTTGGCAAATCTCTTCACCTTCTTGTATCCAGTCCACCTCATCCTCCACCTCCAACCCCCACATTTGTCAGTTTGTTCCGTGGGACCACAAACTCTGGTTCTATTTTGTTCATCAGTTTCTTTTTATTTTGTTCATTGGGTACTACATATTAATGAGATCATATAGTATTTGTCTTTCTCTGACTAGCTGATTCTGCAAATATTTTTATTAATTTTAGAGAGGAAGGGAGAAGGAGAGAAAGATAGAAACATCAATGATCGGCTGCCCCCTGCATACCCCACAATGAAGATCTAGCGTGAAACCCAGGCATGAGCCCTGACCTGAAATGGAACTCTGATCTCCTGGTTCATAGGTCAAAGCTCAACCACTGAGCCACACCAGCCAGACCCACGTGTATTTTTAAAGGTTATCTCCTGGTATTAGTCAAATATGCTCTTAAATTCTTTAATTGGAAGCTACATTAGTTGTTCTTATTATAATCAGCCATCTATTCAGATATCCAAACTCTTTATCACACTAAAAGTATGCTATGTTTTCTGTTGATGAATATTTCAGTGATAAAGATATTTTTGTCAATGTCATTGAAAAGATGAATTACTCTAGCCTACTTAGACCCTGCCAATAATTAGAGAGCTCAAGGAAAATCACATATTCTTAAAACTTTCAGATAGAATTATGTATATATTTACTTTAAAAATTATAGCATATTTAGAATTATTATCCTCTCTAAATAGAAAACCAATTACTATCTCACATGAGGGTAGACTCTGAAGTCTCCAAAATGAATTGATAGAATGGAAACAGGTCCTGACTAGGCATTGCATTCATAGCTCAGCTGGGCAATGTCTACTTTTTGATGTGCTCTGTGCTGGAAAATATTTGCTTTTTATTGATCTAAGCTTTCCTAGCCATCTCTTTTAATCATGCAGTAAGCCAGATTGTAGAATAGTCAACATTATTCATAATTTTCAAATGAAAAGAAAAATAACTAAATAAAAATTAAGTAATACGTTAGATAATGATATATAAATTACCCATTTGGAGGACAGTGGGTTGTCGTTATATCTATATGTGAAAAAGAAAAATACTGTTGATCATTGAACAGCATGGGTTTGAATTGCAACTCAGGCATGTGCCCTGATCAGGAATAAAACTATGACCTCCTGATTCATAGGTGGACACTCAACCACTGAACCATGCTAATCAGGCTTTCAACAAATACTATAATGCATTTTCTCTTCCTTATGATTTTTCTTTTTAAAAAATATATATTTTATTGATTTTTTACAGTGCGGAAGGGAGAGGGATAGAAAGTCAGAAATATTGATCAGCTGCCTCTTGCATGCCCCCTACTGAGGATGTGCCGGCAGCCAAGGTACATGCCCTTGACCGGAATCTAACCCGGGACCTTTCAGTCCGCAGTCCAATGCTCTATCCACTGAGCCAAACCTGTTAGGGCTGATTTTTCTTAATATTTTATTTTCTCTAGCTTATTTATTATATGAATACAGTATATAATACATATAAATACAAAAACATATTAATCAGTTATTTATGTTATCAGTAAGGCTTTCGATCAATAGTAAGCTATTAGTAATTAAGTTTTGAGTGATTCAAATGTTATATGCAGATTTTCTACTGCACGGGGTCAGTACCTCTAACTCCTACATTCTTCAAGGATCAACTCCATATCATGATATATTCACTCGACAAAGAAAGTTAGGGCTACTCTGTGGTAGACAATGAATGGCATCAGTTATCCTCCTTCCAGCATATAAAAACAATTCAGAAAAAAAAAAACTAATAATGCCAGCTCAGAATTGTGGAATACAGCATAATAACTACAGAAATAGATTAAGCTAACTATCATGAAAAAGACATGGCTTTCTTTTAAACTCATAATAATGGAGAAGAGGGAAATGCCTAAAACATTTATATTGAGTGAGTGTTAAATATTATATAAGGCCTGGCAAGTGGTTGATCTGTGGTTGATCATCAACCCAGGAACCAAGAGATTGCCAGTTTGATTCCTGGGATGCTGGCTCAATCCCCAGTAGGGGGCATGCAAAAGGCAGCACCTCAAAGATTCTCTCTCATCACTGATGTTTCTATCCCTCTCTTCCTCTCCCTTCCTCTCTCTCTAAAAACCAATAAAAGCTATATTTAAAAATATTATATAAGTAATTTGGATACATCTTATGCTATATCAAAATTCTGTTGCATAAAATTATAATTATTTGATCTGTTGGTATTCTGTAAAAATCAAAGTAGCCTATTTGGTAAGAAGCGTCTTTTTATCAGCAGGGATATTTAATACAGAGAGTATTATCATTTGACATAAAAAGTTTTGATAACAGCTGTCATTCATTAAGTGGTTACTTGATGTCAGGCAGTGTGAAAATGCTTGCTTGGTATGTTAATTAGTCAAGATAGGCTAGCTACCATAAAAATATGGAAGATGGTAACTGACTTAATATTATAAATATTATGGCTCATTCACATTATAATGTAATGATTTGGGGAAGGAAGATGATTGAGGAAAGGTTTCTGCTTCACATATTTATTCAGAGACCCTAGCTTCTTCTAACTGTGTTATATGTAACATCATTAAATGTAACTTTTAAGTTTTCTGTTGATGGGAAGAGAAGGTGGAGAAATAATACTCTTCATAAATACCCGAGCCCAGGAATAATATACCTCACTTCTACACATGTTCTGTGGCAAGAATTAATCACATTACTCAATCTAATGCAAAGAATGAAATTGAAACTTAATCAATTATACAGAGCATTTTTAGTATCTATCAAATATCTGCAGCACATGAGTAACAACATGTAGTAATATCTTATATTTTTATTGTGAATGTTATGCATAGGTAATATATTTTACCCCCAAAACCTGAAAAAAAAAAGCCAAAGGCTACAATGATTATGAACCTATGGTAAAATTGTTCTTTTCAAACACATAAAATCATGGCATAACTATAATGAAACCACATGAAATTATTAAAGGCTATACCCACATATAAAAGTGTTCGTATATAAAAATATAATATTGCCAACACATTCTCTTTCTACTTGGCATTCTCTTGCATAAGTATGTTGTATATCAATAAGAGCATCATTGCCAATTGTAAAGGCTATTTTTATGTGTCACTTGGCTAGGCAATGAATGATGTGTACAGGTGTTTGGTCAAACATAATTCTACTTCTTCACATGAGAGTGTTTGGGGGATGAGATTAACATTTAAATTGGCAAAAATTCGGTAAAGCAGAATGTTTAAGGCCAGAATAGAACCAAAATCCCACTTTCCCAGGTTTTGCCCATGTCATTATTATGCCTAGATAGCCTCTTCACTACACACACACACACACACACACACACACACATGCTCATGTCCACACAGCATGTGCAGAGCATTGCTTTCCCTAACTGAAACTGGGGGTTACAGGCATAGCAATTTAAAAGCAATAATAATACTTAAAATGTTTATACTACTATCATGGCCAATATCTCTCACATTGATATTTCTCTCTCTTACTTCCTCCTTCTCTAAAAATCAAATAAAAATGCTTATTTTACAGATAAAAATGATTCTGCTACTGGTTTCATAGCTTTAGGTAAGTCCCATATTTGTGTTTTTCATATGGGATATAGGAGCACTAAAAATAGATGAGTAGAGGGACCAGGTAATCTGCTGATAGAATATTGTTTAAATCCCCAGCCTGGCAGGCTGTTCGATTCATACACCCCATTCATAAACAATATTAGCCTTGAAAAGATGATACATTAGTATATTTCAACATGCATACATTTTATGCCAGCCATTTAAGGAATTAAGAATGTGAAATCTAACTTCTCATTGGTTCTATAGGAAATTTGAAACTTTCTTATACATAATGCTACTGAGTTAGCAGAGGTGACATCCTCTAACACCTTTTGAGTAAGATTTATTATAAAAGCTTGGAAATATTTCAATGCCATTTGTAAAAATAACACTAATGAAAATACATAAACAGAAAACATATGTGTGTGTGTGTTATATATCTATAACAGTAAAAGCATAATGTGCTAATTAGGCCAGACAGGTGAACAACCCTTCTGGATGAAACCGCCACAACAGTGGGCAGTTAGGGGCAATGAGGCAGGCAAGTGAGCAGTTAGGGGCAATCAGGCCAGCAGGTGAGTGGTTAGGGGCAATGATGCAGGCAGGCAGAGTGGTTAGGGATGATGAGAAAGGCAGGCAGGGGAGTGGTTAGGAGCCAGTGGTCCCGGATTGTGAGAGGTTGCAGGCCAGGCTGAGGAACACAACCCCCCTCTCCCTGTACACAAATTTCATGTACCAGGCCTCTAGTAATAAATATTACCCAACATCTATGTGCAAGTTTTAGTTTATTTGATTTGTTATTTCAGAACATAATCAGTTAATCTGTAAAGAAATTATAATTTTAACCTTAACATTGCATTACATTAATATAACAAATTAATGCACTTTGTTTTGAAATTCTGATAAAATTTCTAAATTTCTGCTTCATCTTTTGCCTCATGAAGTGTTAACAATTCTTAGAATGTTTGGGACAAGAGAAACTCAATTTCTTCTTACTTAAGTGTAAAAGCTATTCACACCATGATATTAAGTACTTCCAATCAGTCTTAAATGTATGTAAAGAAAAGCATTTACAACACATTTATCAACTGATGGAAAGAGTTAATAGGAGGAAGATTGCTCATTTCATATCAGCTAGAACTAAGCAAAAACTTTTTGTTTCAGTTCCTTCTAGTACATAGGAAAGCAATACATTCATATTTTTATTTAAGGTCTTTATAAAAGCATATTTTGGTGGTATCAATAAGTAAATTTAAAAAATTGGATATTTTTATGGATGGTATGATAATTAATAACTATGCTAAAGATAAACCGTGGATATTCCAAATATGCTTCAAATCAGCTTTTGTTTTTCTTAAAAAAGAATCAGACATGGATACTGAGAATTCTGAGAAAATGACAATATTTCCCATTCCCTGTTGCCATAACTGGTATTCATTTTCTGGGTCAGCTACTTTCCTTGAAAGCAGTATGGCCAAAGGAAGGAAAAATGCCTATCAGATTTTGGCACCAAGGAGGGTTCAGATTGCCAGGACTGGACTGGCATTTTTGAACTTCCTGGGATGCTAAGCCCTGTGGCTTCCCTGTGAAGCTCTGCACCACTCCCCATTCCACAATCCTTGGACTGCTGGAGTCAGGAGCCTCCCAACTGTTCAGCTCAAATCAAGCTTCAACTCAGTCTCCAGAGATCCTTATTCTTTAACCCAACAGGAGACCCCCCTCCACTGCATTTCCAGAGCTTCCTGGAGATAAGTTAAACCTTCTACAAACAAGCAGGAGGCTCCAGGTCAGCAATCAGAAGCCCCTGAATAGGGAGAACCAACTTCAACCAAGGAGGAGGCTTCAAGGCAGCTTCCACAAACTCCTGCCACAGTTGAATATTCTTCACACCCATAAGAAGCCTTATCTCAGGCCACAGTGTCCTCTGAGATGCTGAAACCTTTGTCAGTTCAGAAAGAAGTTCCAGAGCAGCACCCACCTCCATGCCCCAAAAATGCTGCATCATCTTTAATCCGGCAGAAGAGCTCAGCTCCACCTCAAGTGCCTCCTGCCAGTGAAGAACCTTCTCCAGTCCAGCAGAAGTCTCCCTCTCAGCCTGCAAAATTTTCTATGGATGTTGTAGTTCAGCCTTCATTATTACAGGATGAGGTGACAGTCTCATCTATAAGTCTGGATGAAGCTCAGCATCCAGTGTTGCCTGATATCAATATTAAAGATGTGGATCTGAAGCGGGGTTATGACTCTAGAACCCCCCAAAAGATTGAACTACCTGTAACTAATTAGAAATCTTAGCTCATCCACCAAAGCCCATTGAACAAGTCAGATACTAAACCCAGTGGGAATTCCCTTCACAGACCCCCAAAGAGATAAAATCGTCTCCATCCATTCAGAAGATACCAGCTCAGCCTCCAGAGCCAGCGAAGGAGGTTGAAATATAACTTCCCCTCCATCGTAATGTGACTGCTTCAGCTCAAGAACAAATTCAACATTTGGACCATGGGCTCACCATAACTCCAGAAACTACTCTGGAGGCTGGACATCCTACAGCCCTGCAGCAGACTACAGTTCCGCCAACGCGCCCAGAGGTAACACGTGCACATGAGGAGCCTGTTCAAGCTCAGGACCCCAACATGACTGAAGTCACAGTGCAGCCTTTGGACCTGGAACTCACTGTAACTCCAGAACCTGCTGTGGAGATGGAATATGCTACAAACCCCTAGAAGACTAGAGATCTTTCAAAGCACGCTGAGTTGATATTGCCACATCCAGAGCCAGTTCAGGCTCAGCAGCTGACCCTGCTGTAAGTCACAGTTCAACCTTATTACACGGAGCCTTCCACAACTCCATAACCTACCATCAAGGCTGAAAATCCTACAGCCCTGCAGCAGGCTGCAGCTCCGCCAAAGCATCCTGATGTAACATGTCCCCATCCAGAACTCACCAGAACTTGACAGCCTCGTGTGAATGCTGCCTCTCCTACAGCCTCGCAGCACACTATTGCTTTTCCATAGCACCCTGAGGTGACACTTGTACATCCAGAGCCTGTGCTGGCTCAGCAGCCAAGCATGACTGAAGTCACACTTCAGCCTTTGGACTTGGAAGTTACCATCACTCAGTAACCAGAGTCATGTGAGACAGTAACTCTGAGGACTGGACAGAGTGCCATCAGGAACCTATGTCACCTCTGTACCTGAAATAATGAGATGCTGCCATGTACTACTCTGGGTCCAGAGCAGAGGTTTCAAAGAGTGCCTGTGTCAGAGTCCAACACCTGCAATGGCACCTTGCTTAGATTTAAATTCCCAAGGAAGCTGTATTTATTACATTGATAAAGATATATGGAACTCACACCTTTGAGCTGAGAGGATAATTCTCAGTGGAAATTATTTTAGACAATGACATAAAGATTCATTTACAGGCCTACTATTCCTCCAGTAATTGTGTCAGAGCAGGCATTTTAATTTCCTAATACAGATGGACAACTATCTATAGGGAATGCAGAAGGATGTTCATAGTGGTATTACAAGGCCACAAGAACACCAGCACTGAGCTGACTACTGAGCCAGAGAGGGCATCCTCAGACAAAAGTGGTGGCAGCTTGTCAGCTTTCCTGAACAAGCAGCCCTCTCGATGAAGATTTTAAGCCAGAGTGGGATACAGATCACTGGGAAAATGAGAAACTGTATCAATGAGAGGACGGAAGCTCAGGCTGAGCAGAAAAAGCAGGAATCAAGCAGACTCACAAAAGAAGTTCCAGGAAATGGCTGTAACAACAAGTACATCTTAGCAATACCTGTGACAGTAGCAGTAATGATTTTGATGATAATTTCTGTCTCATTGAGATTTATTGTCATTGAACATCATCGAAGGAAGGCTAGGGAATGAACCTAGGGGTTCATTTTTTTCTACTTCTCTGGTATAAGTGATGCTTATCAGAACGTGAAATTTAGGAGGGCATTTTCTGGAGAAGGCGGCCACTTTGGCTTAGGGTTATGTATGGAACTCTGAATGCCAAATGCAAACAAACAAAGAAACAAAACATTGCACTGGAGCTACAACTCATTAATCACTCACTGTACTCAATGATACCTTCAATAATAGAAGTAAAAAAGGTAAAGATAATCAATGGCATATTTTACTTAGTACAGGAGTAAAAAACAATTCATTGGAAGGTGAGGGAAAAATCCACATGCTTCGAAGAGTTATAATTTTTTTTAATATTTAAATATTGAGATAATGTTGTAGGGGAGAAATCACCTTGATTTTATATACAAATCTCTTACCCAGAGGAGTTTATGATTAATGTTGATTAATTTATTTACTATAGAATCTAATAAAAGATAACGGAAAAAATGTTGAGCCCTGTACTATTAAATCAGAAACTGTGCCCTTAAATGTTTCAATAAAATTAAAAGTGGAAACAAAGTTTCTTGTAGAGATATTCTTTAAATTCTCAACTTTCTAATTAATCTGAGGTCAAAAGTATTATTTGATTCTGAGAGTAAGTACAAAAAAGGTTATTTTTGAATTTTAATAATCAAAAAAGCTAAGATATAGGAAGTTATCTGTTTTCCTCTTTTATAAGTTTTGTTTCATCAAATTTTTCCCCATCCTTTTCAAATATCCCACCCAGCATTTCTAAAATTTCCCAAGGGAAATAATCTGGACTTAAATTAAAGGCATACAGCAGTTCTCATATCTAGTAAGTTTTGGAGAACACAATAGAGACGGTATTATGATACCATAAAATGCATTGGGATAAAAAAATGGAAAAATAATTTCATATTTCCTTTTTGAGCATTAACATTATAGATTAAAAAACACAAAATTCCATGAAAGTTATCATCATATATCATGAATTTATCTACAATTTTTCCTTGACTTCATTACTTTTTAAGCTCCAGTAAAATACAGAAACACACTTGCTTGTTCTTGAGAAGAAAGTAATTTCCCTTCATAAATTTCCATTTGAAAGTGACCTATGTTGTTTCAAGGATGAATTGCCCATCTGAATGTGAACACAGATTTGGATCTCATGCAACCATTGTATCCTAAACAGTATTCCTGGAAAGGTAAAAGGAACAACATTTCACAGTATCAATACACTTGATTTTCTTTGAGCTAGAGCTGATATGCACAGTAATATCTGAGGCCTACCTCTGCAGATTTAAAATTCAAAGGCCAACAATCCTAAGGAGGAGGAATCAATTTCATTATTCTTTTTAATTCCTGAGTACATTCCAAACAACAATTCCCATCTTACATATGTTGTTACAAACCAAGTTGTTCAGTCAAGCTGCACAATGAAATCCTTTGCTTTCCTCCTCATCTATCAATGCCGGCATTAATTTATCCATTGCATTTATACTTTTTGGAACTCTAATTTGTCTAGACCTTTTTCTTATTCTTGTGCTAAAAATGAGCAGAGGATTCTCAGCACATATTTATGGAGTATTTTAAAATAACATATTTTGATTTATAACTAAAACCATAGAACGTATATCTTAAAATCAAAAGCTAAAGTAGTCTTTTCAATAATTTGGACTATTTGAATGAATGGTAATGTTGAACTTGAGGCTAAAATTGTTTCTTAGTATGGCTGATAAAAATGGACCCAAAAGTGCTTTTTTTCCAAATTCACAATATTGTTATAAGGGTAAAAATTATATGTAGAAAGCACTTTGGAAATCATAAAACACTTTACACAAGGAAGGCATTCCCATTACTATTAATAACCCTGCCATCAACTTCTAAGAGCATGCAATGAATATAGGAGAAAAGCAAGTGCTAAAATTAAATGCTATGAATATACATCGATCCTCCAAAATAAGCAATAATGTATTCTGAAGCCTATTGCTGTAGTATGGAGTAACTTCTCTTTCTCTGCTGAGAGAAAGACGAGGAACTTCATTCTCCATCCCATTACCAACACAGTAGTTAGCATCATTTATCGGCAATCATTTCCTTCCCATTTGACTTTCTTCCATAAGACATTATTTTAGATAACTTATTGAAGGTAAGATGTTTGAGATACAGCCAAGTTTATCAAGTTGCTAAAATATATAAAAATGGATAAACCATAGTCACATACAGCATAATAAATATAAACCTTTTTGTTGTTTATTTTTCACTTAGTTTTTTTTGTTTTGTTTTGTTTTGTTTTTTTTGAGAAAGAGAAGCTTGAGCTAAATTTGAAAAATTGGGGAAATCTTTTTTAAGGGAGGAGCTGCAGGTAAAAAGCATTTAGATGAAGGAGATTAGCTAGAGGTAGGAATTTGTAGGCTCTGTTCAATAATTAGTGAAGTCTGTTCTTCCTGAAGCAAAGGAAGTCTGAAAAACAACCTGTAGAGTATGTTTTATGTCCAAGGAAACATCCCAGAGGCCAAGGTGTGTCATGCTCAGGTGTTTCTCTGAGAGTACTCTTTTCATCCTAAAAGAGTATTCTTTTCTTCACTTATGGTGAGTCACCAAATGTTGCACAATAGGCATGTCCTCAATTTCATATAAATTCCTTCCCTCAAAAAAAGAGAATTATAGAAATATATAATTTACCACTTGGAATATTTTATACAAGTTTCTAAGATAGTGTAATTTGATTTATTACTAAGGAAAGGGAAATATTGGAAGGCAAATAAATCTTTGAAATGGTGTAAAACTACTTTAGCCTAAAGAAAAAAAAAGGTAAGCCTAACTTCATAGAAAATTCTGAATATGTATTCTAGATATTTTGATACATCCAGTTTCACACTGATGAAGGTTTGGTTTCACATTTACAGAAGCAAAACATTCTAATGACACTCATACTAATACTTATGGATATATGTATTTAAAGAAATTATTCTAAAGTTTTTATGCAATATTAATTTCCTGTGTATTCTCCCAAGTAGTGCCATTTGTCTTTCTCTATCTTTCTATTTGATTTTCTGACATATTTTTATTGGGGTGACTTTTTATTATTGTAAACATTTCAAAAAAGATTTTAGTCATTTAAATATCAGTTTTGTTTCTATAAAATATATTATAATCTTTCATTGAGGGTACTTATAATATTAAGTAATACTATTAAGGCTGTTTTATTAAATTGATTTTATTGCCCTGACCTACGTGGTTCAGTTGGTTGGGCATCATCTCATGCACTGAAAGGTTGCCAGTTCAATTTCATGGGTTGTGCAATTGATGCCCGGTAGGGAGCATGCGGGGGGCAGCAATCATAGATGTTTTTTCCTCTATCAAAATCAATAAAAATATTTTAAAAATATGACTCTCTCTCTCTCTCTCTCTCTCTCTCTCTCTCTCTCTCTCTCTCTCTTAGTGGTAATGCACATACAAAATGTTCTACCTTCCCCAAAGTTAGTGTTTTATAACTCCATGAACATGGAAAAATTGTGAAGAAATATACAACAACTATTATTAATATACCTGAGGATTATGACAAGGCAAAATGGCAGATAATTTATAGCCTTTTGATAGTGTATATTGGAGTAACTTTGGTCAGGATATTTCTACTCTCAATGTCAATTTTCTTCTTGGATAAAAAGTATATATATATATATATATATATATATTACATATGTTTTCTTTTTGCTGAATTTAATATTTAAAACAAATTAAAAATTTGTAGAGCAGCTTAACTTATTTTTAAAATTAATGCATGTCAAATATATAAAAATATATAAATAAGAAAAATTAAAAATCAAATTAAGTTTAAATTATGGCATCAATATTAATTCACATTTTTTTAGACTACCTCATCAGACAAATTTTTTTCAGTCTGTTTAAATTTTATATGGAGCATTGGGCCCACAATAAAGTTTAATGGCTAAAATAGTTTAGTCATTTATTAAAATACATCTTAGCATACATTTTTGGTAAGAACTATATAAATTCCTTGTTACATTGTAGCTTCTAAGAGGTTTGCAAATTCATTGGGAAGTCCACATTTAAATTGAGGCTGAATCTATATATACAAAACTAGATATAATCTGTAACTATCTAGTTTATATATTACATCAGACTGATAATTTACAGGTCAAAATACTCAGTCATAAACTTATTGTCCAAACTCCTTTTATCATGGAATTTCTTTCATTTTGTTCTATTTATTTATTAATAGCAGTGCTTCCTTTTTGAAACTTCCTGGAAGGAACAGATTTCATTTAAAGAAAAAGAAAAAAAGATAGAACTCGTATTTCCCCGGAGTCTACCATATTACTTTTCCTCTCACAGAGGAAACTCAACTCACAGAATTTCTCATTAGAAAAAAAAAAAATTCTCTGAGATTTCCCTGTAGAGAAAGACCCTGCCTTGGGAAAAAGCCTCCTGTCAGTGTGAAAAGCTACAAGGATGTTCTCTCTGGAAATTTAAATCAGATTTCGGGGTGTGGTGGGGGGTGGAAAGGCATTGTCTATTTGACACAAAAATTCATGAAGAAAGGGAAAGACATGTTTTTAAGAGATTTTAAAATTTATATGTTCATTTCTAGCACTTTTGAGAACTTATTTTTAAGGAGAAATACACAATAATGAATTTTAATTGTTCTTTTAGAGATTGTGGCTAACTACATGAAGAAATATGAAATTTTGTGCACTGGGGTTGGGTGGTCTTTCAACCCAACCTGCCCCCTCTAACATACTGGGAGCCCTCAGGGGATGTCCAACTGATGGCTCACCTCTAGCCTGCCCAAGGCCTAAAGCTTCTGGTGAGGCTTTAGGCCTTGGGCACCAGCCATCACCCTCCTCAGCTCAGCCTGGCTGCCTGCAACCACCGGGCCCCAGGGGCTGGGCGCTCGCTGCCACTTCCGACTCACAGTGCCCAGGGGCCAGGTGCTCCTTGCCTCCACCACCACTGCTGCTCCTGATGCTGCTGCTTCCCCTCACAGCGCCCGGGGGCTGGGCGCTCGCCACCACCACCTTTTTATCTCCACCCCCAGGGCCTACCACCTGCACCACTTGGTCCCGCCCCTGCTCCTGTTTGGCTGGTAGCATAGCCAATCAGGATCCAAGGTATAGTCAAATTTGCATGTTTCTCTTTTATTATATAGGATTCTTTCATCCTGAATAAGTTGAAAAAAAAACACACAAATCATGAAATTAGTGAATTCAGTTTGATTAAATTTAATGCATTATGGAATGTGTATTTTATTTTTATTATATTTATTACATATATATTCGTGCACTGGGAATGGGTGATCACTCAGCCCAACCTGCCCCTTCTCACATACTGGGAGCCCTCAGGGGATGTCCTACTGATGGCTCACCCTGAGCCTGCCCAAAGCCAAAAGCCTCTGGCTGAGGCTTTAGGCCTTAGTCACCCAGCAAACACCCGTGAGATGGGGCTCATTGCTGGCTTTGCCCCAGCTCCAACCTTGCTCCAGCCAGTGATCATCCTGCCATGGGGCCGATCGCTGTCTCCTCCCCAGCCCCAGCCTGCCCAAGGCCGGAAAGCCTCAGCCAAAGGCTTCCCGTCCTTTGGCAGCAGCCATCTTGGTTGGGTTAATTTGCATATAACTCCTGACTGGCTGGTGGGCATGGCTGGTGGGCATGGCTTTTGGTTTAGTGGAGGTATAGTCAATTTGCATATTATGCTTTTATCAGATAAGATATATATATATATATATATATAATGTATTTTATTGATTTCAAAGAGGAAGGGAGAGGGAGAAACATCAATGATGAGAGAGAATCATTGATCAGCTGCTTCTTGCATGCTCCTTACTGGGAATCAAGCTCGCAACCTGGGCATGTGCCCTAGACAGGAATTGAACCTGGGACCCTTCAGTCTGCAGGTCAATGCTTTATCCACTGAGCCAAACCAGTTAGGGTTGGGATGTGTATTTCAAAGATAATTTTTTTTTATTTTAATTGGTATAATACAAAGATAATTAATTGTTAAGAAAGAAACCTAGGCAAATAAGAGTAAATTGTTTCCTATTCCTTGCTTAACATGATGTACACATTTAGATTAGGATATATTTCTACTAGGCTATGTAAATTCTGAGGGCATATTAGCTTTCAATTAGACTTAAGTGAGATTAAGCAGTATTTGAAATGTTAAGAAAACCAGAGGTTTTTTTCATGATGGTAATTTCATTATCCCATTCAACAAATGGGGAAATAAGGATTTCTGACAAGCTTTTTGAAGGGTGGTGAGGAAGATTTGGGATTAGCATTAGGAATAAAATCTGTATTTATCAAACCTGAAGTTTATCCAATCTGAAGGATAGCTTCAGAATACACATTAAAATAAGGTATTAAAGTACCTTTTTAATTGAAATGTGAAAATAAACAATGTTTAAAATTTAAAAAGTAGACAACTATCAAATATTATTTGAGACATCCATTGTGTAACATTTTTGTCTACATAAACGTTTGTGTCCTCATATGGCAAGATAGCAGAAAAATCTATCAGACTTTCCTCTAGCTTGGTCTGTTTAGAGGCAGGTGAGGAGACAGGGTACATGTGGCTGGCATAGCCAAAGTTCATTGAAATGCTAAACTGCTCTTACTGTGCACAGTACCTAAGTGTGTGTGCATTAGGATGATGCCATTAGCAATCTGTGGAAGATAGAAATATATTCCCCAAATTTCCTACCAGAAACATCTACTTAATTCTCCCTTCATACTCAAAATGTGAACAGCTAATAAAATGATATCAGACACTAGGAGAGTGTAATAAAAAAAAAAAACTAGAGTGGTTAATAAATGAGATTATTAACATCTTCAATTGATTTATCTGTAAGATATTTTCACAAGTATCAGTTTAATGTCACCATTCTGAGTAACTAATTGCCACAAATATTTTGCAAGACAAGACTCACGAATGGTTGACCATGTTTTTAAGCTGCTGGATTTTTGCCTTTGTAATTTGGTTCCCTTTCAGTATAGAATACACCTATCTAATTATTTAATTACAAATAGAAACTCGATTTGAAGATGCTTACTACAATTTGATATTTCAAATCATAATTACATAGTTTCAAATTGAATCTTCATAACAACATTTGAGTACTCATAACTTTTCAGCGCCTGCAGTGTGGTATTGAACAAGCATGAAGGATGTCATGGAACAAAGTGACGAGTAGTAGGTTCAGCTGTGGGGTCATGAAAAAGGTCTTTCTTTTGTAACCTATAATTTAAAAACTTGTCGTTTACTAAAATCGTCAAAAGCTTTTTTTTCCCCATTCTATTTCTAAAATACTTTGACTAAAAAAAGTCTAGTTGTTTTTGAATAAATGCAAGAAAAATTTAATACATTCATTTATTTAAAATATCAAATCTTATTGGAATACAATGGGTGATTTCTAAGAAATTCTTTGAAAATGCAAATATTTCTAAAATTATGTTGATGACCAGAAATAGAGAGAAATAGTATGCTCTAGACCAAAGTATGAGTTTTCCAACAAACTGCTTCTCACATTTTGCATTCAGTTATTATAATTTACACAAACGCATACCACAATTTGTATACATGACAGTTGGTAGCATATCATAACTTTGAGAGGAACAATTATAAATTACATATGCACAACAAACAATGCCAATTACATACCTCCTCTGTGATGGTTAATTTTATGTGTGAACTTGTAAAGTGCTTTTGGATGAGATTAATATTTAAGTAGGTGAATTTTAAATAAAGTAGATTCTCTGTAATGTTGGGTAGGCTTCATGTGATCAATTGAAGGCCTAGATAGGGCAGAAAGACCAGCATATATGGACTCAGTCTCTGAATCTTGTGAGACAATCCTACCTAATAAAAGAGTAATATGCAAATTAACTGTACCTCTGACCAAGCCACACCCACCAGCAATGTCCATCAGCCAATCAGGAGCAAATTATGCAAATGAACCCCAACCAAGCTGGCTGGGGCCACTGAGAGCAAGAGAGAGGCTTGGGTTTCCCCAGCAATGGAGGAAGCCAAGCTTTCCGCCTGCCATTGCCAGCCTAGGCCTCCACTCAGTGGTACAAAGTTTCAATTATAGAAGATAGATAATCCCAACAGAAATGGCAGCAGCCACGGATCTGAAGAGAGCAGAGGCTAGGGTTGCCAGGATCATGGAGGAAGCCAAGTTTCTGTAGCCCTAGTGCCGAGGCCTCCACTCTAGGCTACAAAGTTTCAATTGTAGAACATAAATTAATACCAGATCCCAGGGACTCCACTTGGGTCACTGGGGGGTGTGGACAGTCAGCAAACCACAACAGGCCCCTCGCGCAGGCTGTTCCATGCCCCAAGGGAACCCCCACTCTGATCTGGGACACTCTTCAGAGCAAAGCAGTTGGCCCCCACCCATGCACCAGGCCTCTATCTTATCTAATAAAAGAGTAATTTTCAGATTGACCATCACTCCAACACACAAGAGGGCTGCCCCCATGTGGTCAAAGATCCTGCCTCCATGTGGACAAGATGGCTACCACAAGATGGCCAGCAGGGGAGGGCCATTGGGAGGTTCCAGGCCTTCAAGGGATGACATTGTGGGTGATCAGGCCAGCAGAGGAGAGCAGTTAGGAGGGATCAGACCTGCAAAGAAAGGCAGTTAGGGGTGATCAAATCTGCAGGGGAGGGAAGTTAGGGGTGACCTGGCTGGCAGAGGAGGGAAGTTTGGGGCAAATAGGCTGGCAGGGGAACAGTTAGACATCAATTAGGCTGGCAGGGGAGTGGTTAGGGGGTGATCAGGCTGGCAGGCAGAAGCGGTTAGAGGCAATCAGGGAAGTAGGCAGGCGAGCAGTTGGGAATCAGCAGTCCTGGATTGTGAGAAGGATGACCGACTGCCCCTTTAGGCCCGATCCCAGTAGGTAATCCCTTGAGGGTTCCCAAATTGGAGAGGGTGCAGGCTGGGCTGAGGGACATACCCCGCCCCCTGTGCACAAATTTTGTGCACTGGGCCTCTAGTTTCTTATAATAATCTATCATATCTATCTATCTATCTATCTATCTATCTATCTATCTATCTATCTGCATCTCCTACTGGTTTTCTTTCTCTGGAGAACCCTGATGCACACCACAGGCTTCTATTTTTGTAGGAATATATCTTTTATCAAAACAATTCTCCCCCTAACTTTTTATTTGTGTTAACAAAGTCAACAAAACTTTCAGCCTTCTGTTAACCTTTTGAGTAAATTTATAATAGCTTCAGAACATACCCTTTTGACCAACAAAACTCAGATTTAATTTGGATAATGACTGATGACAATGCACAAAGTCAAGAGGATGAAGATTTACTGCACATATGAGGCTCTCTGCAGAGAGGATGGCAGAATTGCTTGAGCAAAGAGAATGGTGGAGTGGCTCTGATTAAGATTGTGATGAGGAGTTGGAGCTGGCATAAGGTGGGGCTGTGGCTGAGCACTAACAGGGATGTGCATTGTTATGGTCTGATGCCAAGGGAGAGAGTGTGGGGCTTTTTATTCCTTTGCCCAAGTGTGGAGAAAGAAAGAAAGGGAAAGGATGAAACTTGAAAGCTGTCAGTGATCAGATATTAAAAATGGAGTAAAACTCTTTTTCACAACTCGAATCCTCAAGTTGGATGAAGTGTAGACGGATCATTGAAATGAACTTCTGTGTTTAAAAGATCTGATGTGGCTGATATAAAACTGGCATAATTAACTACCATTTTTTTCTTCTGCTAAGGAAATCAACACATTAATGCCAACCTCTTACCTGCATTTACCTGCACAAGAAAATGTGAAATTAAAATGAGTAACATTAAGTTTGAAGGAAAGGGTTTTAGATTTAAATGTCAAGGTTTGTATCACAGAATAATGTGTACATACCCATCCTGATTCTAAGTGTGTTTTATTATCATTTTAAGCACAGTATTTAAAAATACCTGCTTCTTTGGCAGATTTATTTCTCCTCACCACCACCGATGTAGCCAGTGATGTCGCTGCATCTCTCATAATAGATGGCAAGTATATACAGACATTTTGTAGAAATTATACATTCGTCATCAACTTCCTTAAGAAGAGAAGCGTGGTAATTTATTATTAAACATGAACTTCCTTTTCATTCCTTTTTAGAGCTCATTGTTTCAGAAATGATTTATTGAAAAATAAAAATGTATCACTTATCAAATAAGTGAAAAAAATAGTAGATTTACACCATGCAATACATGACCAAATGCTGTAGTAGGAGCATTTAAGTTTCCACTGAGGTAAGACTGCTTAGCTTCTGTATTCTGTATGTATTTTATGAACTTTAAACTTGTAATACCTAACTTTCCCCTCTGAGCCCACAGTTCGGTGGCTCTGCAGCAGGATGCATAGTACAAGGAGCTGGGACTCCTAGGGGCAACAGCCGGAAATATTCTCCCATCATCACTCAAGATAGGTAAGGGCTTAGTGCCTAGAATTCATTTAAACAGTTTTTGGTAAATACTCAGCCCACTGCTCTTGAAGGTGGTGTTATTTCTCTTGATCTGAAAACAGTGGGAGATGGTTTATCATTAAACATCTTCCAGCCGAACCGGTTTGGCTCAGTGGATAGAGCGTTGGCCTGCATACTGAAAGGTCCCAGGTTTGATTCCGGTCAAGGGCATGTACCTTGGCTACGGGCACGTCTCCAGTTTGAGATTTGCGAGAGGCAGCTGATCGATGTTTCTCTCCCATTGATGTTTCCGACTTTCTATCCTTCTCCCTTCCTCTCTGTGAAAAATCAATAAAATATATTAAAAAAATAAACATCCTCCAGATGTAAATACCAGTTAACATGAAACCATACACATAGGCTTCTTGCATAATGATGATGATGATGATGATGATGATGATGATAATAATAATAATAATAATAATAATAATAATAATAAACTACAATGAAAACAGAAAGAAGTGAGATTTAACAAATCCACTCTGGCTGTTCTAAATTCCACTATTAACAAAAACAATTTATGAAAATTGAAAAACATTTGGTTAGAACTAAATTGCATGGCATGCCAGGATAACAGTGAAAACAGAGACTGCGCCAAGAAGAGGAAGGCCATTGCATCTATGGGGAAAGTAGTTTGTTATCATAGTGACCGGTGACTATTTTTCCCAACAGAATTTAAATAGTAAGCACCAGAGCCTGCATTTGGACTCAGGCATTTTGATGCCAAAGCTTTAGCTCATTACCACTACATTTTAGTGTGGCTTGAAGATAGCTAATGTTAAACTAAGCAAATCACTGTGACTTTGGAAAGGAACTGAAAAAAAAATGGTAGCAAGGAATTCAAGACAGGATGCTGAAGTAGAAGCAGATGGCTAGTAGTGGGTCATTTCTGTAAAGGAATGCCAGATATAGCAACATATATGTTATCCTTACTTTTCAGGTTTAGAGACCATATTTCTGAGTGTTCATCCAATTCATTTATTAGTCGTTTAATTAATTTAATTAAAACACTGAGTACTGACTTTATGTCAAAGTTTTCTAGATGCAAGGGTAATCAGTGAAGCAAATATGGTCTCATAGAGTCAGTCAATGGTATAGAGAAGATGAGTGTTCATTAAGCACTGCCATTGTCTCAAATGTTTTGATAAATACCCTTATTTGATAAAACACCAGTAAAGACTGTTTAAGCATTCGTGAAAGAGACTCTAACATAGCAGGGAGCTGAAAGAAGAGCAGAGTCAGTAAGACAAAGACATCAAGGGAGAAAAGAACAGAAATGATATTGGATGTCTTTTGTATTCTAACCTTTAGACAGTGGGCATTTACCAAAAAACTAATTTGGAACATGACTTAATAGTAGCTGAATATTTTTTAAATCCTCACCTGGGGATATTTTTTCCATTGAGAGTGGTGGAGTGGAGGCAAGGGTAGAGAGGGAGAGATAAAGAGGTAAAATGAGAGAGAGAGAGAGAGAGAGAGAGAGAGAGAGAGAGAGAGAGAGAGAGAGAAATGAGCGATCAATGTGAAAGAGATACAGTGATTGGTAGCCCCCCACACATGCCCAGATTGGGGTGGAAATGAATCTGGAACCCAGGTATGTGCACTTGACCTAGGAATACCCCTTGAAATATTCCATATCTAACTAGGAATGCTAGGTTATTAATCTGCAATCCATGACAGTTAGCTACTTAAACAGAAGTATGAATGAATGTTATTAGATAAAATTTATTAAGCTAAAAAGACAGTAGAAAAGCAAGAGTTAAAAGTAGTAGGAGGAAATAATTTAATAAGTCAATCAAAATCTGGGTTTAAAATAAGTTCCATTTATACCTTTTGTTCCATCAAACAAAAGCGGCTGTAGTAGTCTCTAAAGTGAATTCGATCCATTTGCATTTATCTGCTTCTTAATACATTAAAATTTACTATGCAAAGAATAAGCTTCTTCTTCAATTTGTAGATCACAGGTGTTCAAGAGATTTTGCCAGTTCATCTACCTTCTTTGAATAAAGTTTCTCTAGATTTAAAATATGAAAATGAAATCAGTAGCTTTGCCTATCTCCTCAACTTAGAAGATAAATGCAACTACATACTTTTTGAAGGAAATAATTCATATGATTTAAATATATATCTCTTGCTTTATATTTATTTTCTAGCTGATGAAATGCTATAATTGTGAAAAATTTCCTGTTGATCAGGCAGTTGAGAACTCACTTTATCATTATTATCTAACCACGGCACAGAAAAATGAGTTTTTGTGCATATTTGTTGTTCCCTTCAATTTTGAACATAAATAAGGATTGCTTATGTAATTATCTAAGTATCTCCATAAATATATGACTTGTCCCCAAGTTAATTGCAAATTCTTATAAGACAAAGCACAAGTCCAAACACACAGTAAATACACAACAACACTCTATTTTATTTTGAGGTTATATTTTGTAAATAATTAACCAAAACAATTTATATAGGTAAATCCTGTAGTTGAGTAAAGCAATAAGTTAAGTAGTACTATGAATATTGCCTGTTTTCAATGAATAATACCTCTAAATTTACTCTATTCATTCTTATAAAAATGTTCATAAATGTATGTTTATTTGGAAGTATGTATAGATTGATTTCAGCATAAACCATTATTTTCTTTTTTATCTTGTGTCACCACTAAAATGATCAAGATGTTTACACTAAATTAGTGATCTGTTAAATGGTAGTATTTACAATTGTTTTGTAATCAGAATCATATTTTGCAACCTTACATTTCTTTGCTATGTCATAATTAATGCACTATGAAATCAAACCTACATCCTTAAAACCACATGTGTACCTTTCTGTGTTGGACCATAGTGTCAGCTATTGATAATAAAATATGTAATTATTTTCTTACTTGGTTTTTTCCTAATTTGAAAAGTCCATACTTATTAAACCTAAGAGGAAAGAAGTTAAATGTTCAGTGATAACTTCTAGCTACAGTTTGTTAATCCTAATATATTTTAATAATTTCTATATGTAATTATGCTGTAATTAATAGTAAACATATATTGAGTTATTAATACATACCAGACACTTGGCAAGTCAATTTACACATTTAATTTCATATATAATTATGCTGACCCACTGAAGTTGATACGATTATTATTCCCATTTTACAGGTATGGGAAATAGGCATAGTGAGATTAAAAAGTAGAAAAAAGATATTGAAAGGAAGACGTGCAGACATTGAGAGAAATGGAGATAGACACACATAGAGAAAACCAGTAAACCTTAAACTTTTCTGGACAGAGGACTTTCCCCCAAGGCATCAGTACACGTTCTGAAAGTGCATTAAAGCACCAAGATCAGTTTTTCCAATAAAGTGACAGCACAGCTTCTATTATCCGATCTGGTCACCAAAAGCAAGCAAGGATTCTAGACTTTATTTTTACAGAGTTACAGTGCAACTTAAACTTTTCAACTAAAGCATGACCTGATTTTATTGGCGCTTTAAAAGTTCAGTAGGGCCAAGACCGGTTTGGCTCAGTGGATAGAGCGTCGGACTGCGGACTGAGGGTCCCGGGTTCGATTCCGGCAAGGGCATGTACCTTGGCTGCGGGCACATCTCCAGTAGGGGGCGTGCAAGAGGCAGCTGATCGATGTCTCTCTCTCATCGATGTTTCTGACTTTCTATCCCTCTCCCTTCTGCTCTGTAAAAAATCAATAAAATAGATTTTTTTAAAAAAATAAATAAAAGTTCAGTAGGACAGCAGCACTGAAAGTTATTATGCAAGATTCCCATGTAAGTGATAAAGCTGACTGTATTTAAGAGGGGAGACAAAAATGCAATAGGAGACATTTCTGATGTGAAGAGAATGAATAAAAAGAACGACAGTCCCCATTCATATTTCTGGTTTGGATAACTGGGTTGATATTTCTACAGTGGAGGTAGAGAGAAGGAGAAACGGAATCATAGTGAAATTTCTGACTCTACCTGTCAGACTCTGTGGGGGGGTGTGTGTGTGCGTGCGTGTGTTCATTTTATCATTATAAAAATTCAAGAGGTGGGTGCAATTATGATTTCCAACCACATGTTAAAACTGATTTAGGCAAGTTGTAACATCTGCAGAAAGGCACAGAGCTAGTAGATGATTTACCTATAATTTCAGATAAGATAATAACTGGCAGACTCTATACGCATCAGAAAAATAAAACAGGTTAACTAACTTTGGGCCTATAGAGATGGTAGTGCCACTGGGACTAATAAGTAGGATTTGTCCTCAGCTGTAAAGTATCAATTGAAATAGAAATGTATAAATTATGCCAATTATTTTCCTCATTGAAAACACTGATGAAGATGACATGCATACATCAAAAATTGGAAATTCTTAATCCATGAGTTATATCTGCTCCTCATATTAAGTATCATTTTGAAATTGAGAAGTTTTGTTAAGTAGTATGTGTTTTTAAAATTAATTTAATTGATGTTTTCTTGAAGGAATTTTTCTTAAAATCTATTATTCTATTCTTCTTAAAAAAAAATAGATGAGGCAACACTGGGCTTGCATTTCCATGCAGAAAGAAATGAAAGGTCCTCCCTGTCCCTCTGGGGGAAGCATGAACTCTGGCTTTTATTACAGTTTCTCCCTTAACTATTGTCTCCTCACTTTAAGCCCACACTTGTATTTCCTGTGCCCATGTCGACTTCACTCATAAACTCATGGCATCTCTAGACATATGACTTCCATTCTGTGCCTGTAGACTAGAATCAGAAAATGAAAATCTGAAATTCAAAAAAACTAATTTAATCTAAAAACAAGATTCTTTTAAGGAATGGGGAGTAATTAAATCTGTTCATCTTACTTTTTTCAATAAAAAAGTACGCTTAAATGTTTATTAATTCAAAGCATAAATGTGTCAAATGAGACTTTGACTCTAGATACATATTTCTGGTGGCAACAATGTTTAAGCAAATAAGTTAGTCAAGAAAATATTTACATAATTTGTGAGAAATAAAATAATAAATGTTTCCTTTGTAGGACAGAAGTAACCTGGGATGAAACACATAATGCTTACAGTAGCTATTTTTCTTTGGACACTGATGAATATTGATATTAAATATTTTTCTTTGTTTTCTTAATTTCTACATCATGGATTTGTATTACAGTATAATCACTGAGTATATTATTTCTAAAAGTAAAGGAATCGTTTGTATATAACATATCTCATAAATATACTTTATAAGATCTCATATCCTTTGTAAAAGTTAGTGTCCATGGTATGTTGACTTCATTCACAAATAAAGAAAACCCCAGAATCCCTAGACATCCACCCAGCTGTTTCTAGCTTGGTTTTACTTATACTGACTTATCTAGCATGGCATGTAATTAGTTCTTTGGGTTATCAAATAAAGCCTGACTGTATTTGATTCAAAAGACATTATTTATATTGTCATTATGAGGATGGGTTCGGGCCAAGGTACATTTCAACTCCTTTTCACTGAGAAAACCATGTAGAAAAATTGCTATATAGCCTTACTCAAATCACTATAAGTTATTTGCTATGTTTGCTTAATGAAAACTTTGTAGTTTTAATTCTAAAATAAATTTTATTAGAGGTCCTCCTAAAATACACACATTCATGTAATAATATATGCTGCAGGAGTTTTTACAGCAAACTCAAAGGCCATGCTTATGAAAGTTTTCCTCCTAAAATTTTATAAAATAATTTGTATTTAAAATGGATATGGCATATGTTGTATACTTTCATCTCCTTGTAACATTACACACAGTAAATATTTGTGGAAGAGCAAAAGAAAGGGACATTGTGGGAGGTATCAATGACAAATTTATTTTCCTCTAGGTCCAAGGTTTTAATAAATAGCATCACTTTAGACAGTATACTGTTTCACAAAACCTCAGATGAAATGCTTGTTTATTGTTCTCTGCCACAGTATTCTAGACTATTTGCCAAACCTTAAATTGCTCCTTTGATTTTTTTTCCTTTCAGTATCTAACAAAATACTTCCAATTTCAAAGAAATTGAAATTAGATTTATTTTAGAAATAGGCCAAGGCACATATGAAAACATGACTTGCACATACGTGTTTAGGAAAAAAATTCAACTACATTTAGCCCAGAATTCTAATTTCAGTAGAATATTCTATGAAAATTATAAAGGTGAGACCAAAATTTGCTTTATAATTTTACACACAGTGTTTCACTAAAAAAGTTACAAGATAGTGTGGGAGTCATAAAAATATTTAATTTATATCTTAACACCTGCCTTTTTTTTTTGCGCAATGGGGTCTATATGCTAAGCATTCCCCAATTGCTCATGCCAACTACATGGTGACAGAAGTGCTGACATTAATTGCTTTAACCTAACTCAGCTATTCTAAAGGTCAGATGAGGACTACATAAAAATATGTGAAGACTCTATGGAAGCAGTAAACTGCAAACTATTGTAATAAATTAGTTAAAATGTGCTAGTAACTTAAAAAAACTGAGCTGTTAGAATTTTGAGGTATGACTATTCTTGCACATTTTGGAATGAGACAAGTTCACAGTGTTTTTATTGGACAATTTGATTGTGGATTTTTACCTTCAATATTATTCCTGCTTATGAGAGAAACAATACTAGCTTTTTACTGAAAAAAAAAAAGTACTTGATAAATTACATGAAAAACTAATGTAAATTCATTTCCTTGGTGTGATGACTATAAGGGTAGAATATGCCTCCTTTCTCAAATTCTGCCATTGCTGCTTGTTTTCTTTTTTAATATCTAACTCCTCCGAAGACACCCATTTGGTAAGCAATCTAAGAGAACTAAGATCATCCAGAGGGGCTGCTTCCTTCCACATCCCAACCAATCCCCAAATGGACTGTTTTCTGAAAACGTTAAGATTTTAGCTCATTAGTTACTTCCACACATTAGGGTACATCTAAGACTGATTATATCAAAATTTGTTTTTTGTAATAAGGATTAATCTGCTGCCAAAGTGCAATGACACTTTGCCCGTCTGGAATTAGGCAAAATTCTTGAATGGTCTAGAAGCAGGGACACTCGTATATAGGATCACCTTTATGATGAAATGCTGACTGGAGACAGTAATATTGGATGTGACAACCAGGAAATGATGGGCACACCTTCTATTTGGTCAGAATTATTTACAAGCAACAGGAAAGATCTGATTCTAGGGGATGCAAAGTTCTGCCTAAGACAGACCCCAGATTCATTATTCTGCATTCTGCACAATGGAACCCTCTGACATAACTTCATGTTAACTTTCATATAAACCAGTTTCTCTGAAATGCAGGGCATGTGTGCCCCAATTCATATGCTAAAAGGCAAAAAAAAAAGATCCCATATACAAGTTGACAATTAGGGGAGTGACTGTGGGCTAGTTTGCAAGTATATGGTTATTTACACGAAAGCAACAACTAGCTCTCCTTGACATGTTACATCTGTAGTGCAAATAAGAGAGTGCCCTCAAGACCAGACATAGTTTCCTTTTGTTTTTTACAGCCAAGTTTCTTTGGTCTCATGTCTACAGAAAATTGCAAGAAAAAATATTCAGCACCATTTGTGGTGGTTAAGACATGGAGACAACCGAAAAGGCCTTCAATAGATGAATGCATAAAGACGTGGTACATACATCAATGGAAAACCACTTGGCCATAAGAAGAGATGAAATGCTGTCATTTGCAGCAACATAAATGGATCTTGAGAATAGTATGCTAAGCAAAATAAGACAGAAGAAGTCAAGAACCATAATTATTTTATTCATATATGGTATATAAAACTGAAACCAGCAAAGGAACAAACAGGAAAAACAAACAAAAACTCACAGACACAACAGTATGGTGGTTACCAGAGGGAATGGGATTGGAGGAGGTAATACAGGGTAAAGGGGGTCAAATACATGGTGAGGATTTGACTTTGTGTTGTGGGCACACAATGCAATATACAAATTATGTGTCATAGAATTATACACTTGAAACCATATGATTTTATATATATCTTACCCAATAAATTTAATAAACAAAGCATTTACAGTCAAGCTTGACTGACAATTTGTAACAATTAACATCACAAACAATAGACTGATTTATTACTTGTGCTTACTAAGCAAAGCATTTGAAGTTATTGAAACTGTTGGAAATATAATAAGGACTAAAGACCTTGCAGGTGTTACACACATAAGTAGGGAGCAGTGTAGTCATCAGACCACTCTAATTCTAGCCAAAGCAATCTCCCAAACAGTTTCAGGGAACGTAATGGGGACTGACTTTAAAGAGAACCCTTCTTAAATATAACCTTGAGTCACAAACCTTTGCAAAGAAGATGAGGAGGCAGTTTTGACCACATAGTTAAACCTTTATGGGTGACTCTACCTTGAAATTAGGCTTCTGTCTAGCTCAGTGGTTGGCAAACTGTGGCTCGCGAGCCACATGCGGCTTTTTGGTATCTTGAACGTGGCTCTTCCAAAAAATACCAAAGCTGAGGCAAGTCTATTTTGAAGAAGTGGCGTTAGAAGAAGTTCAAGTTTTACAAAAAAATTGGCTCTCAAAAGAAATTTCAATCGTTGTACTGTTAATATTTGGCTCTGTTGACTAAAGATTTTGCCGACCACTGGTCTAACTGTATCTAGGAGCCCTTCAAACCTGTGTGCCTGAGATTTGCAACAAGGTGGCATTGCCATTTTCAGCAGAAAAAAAATCATGCCAGCTGCTTTGGAATTGGTAAGGGATCTATTTGAAACAGAAGCAAGGCCAGGAAATGACTGAGAGGACAAAAACATACAACCTACTTTAGGAGACATGCTTTTCATGTCACATAAATGGGATTTTCTTTTCCCAGAGTTGTCTTTTTGAATTCCTTCTTGAAATAGCAGCAATACTGAATTCTGATGAAACAACACCTGTTTCAACCCCAGGGCAGGCTTTTGGGCTGTAATCCTTTTGGATACTGATTCATTCAAATCTGCTAAATAATTAGTGAGTTGATTTTCATTCCTATGGGCAATGCTAACTGTTCTCTGATTTGAATTGTATTATAAGATAACTCTAGAAATATAGTTTCTAACAAATGAGACCCACATTTAAAAATACAGTTTTCTTTAAAAGCAATTTTAAAGTAATACTTAATTTTATACTTTTTGTGTAATTAAATATTTAAAAATCACATATAATGTAGCAATCACATTATATGATATACAGTGTTGGCTTAATCATGGCAAAAATAAAAATACAATCAAGTTGTCTTCTCAAATCTAGCAATGCATATTTTGTACACTTTGAACCTTTCTCTCTCCATTCCTTCCGATCCCTCCCTCACTCTCCCTTTTCATCTCTCTCTTCCTCTTCCTCCCTTCCTCATTGTGCCTTCCATTCCCTCTGTCTCTCTCTCCTCCTGAGATTGCATTGCATCTGTGTATTCAGATACCCATATGTATCAAGTAATACTATTCATTTTCTCTTCTATTCTCAACAGAGCTACTGTATCCATAGAACCGAATAAAAATTTGGTTAAGAAAAGAATATCTACACTAATAAAAGAGAAACATTCAGAGAAACCAAGATGGTGGCATAGGTAAACAGGCTTTTGCCCCGCACAACAATTTCGAGAATACAAGTAAAGTACAAAACGGACATTGTCCAGAACCACAGGAAGGCTGGCTGACTGGAAGTTCTGAAATTAGAGGGACATAGAAATGCCCACGGATAATCAGAGCCTCTGCAAAGCCTTAGTAAGGTAGGAGACTCGCGAGCGCAGAGCCAGAGAGGACAGAGTGTCTGAACACCTGGCAGGGGTGCTCTAGTAGAAAGGAGACAAAAACTCCAGGCTGCGCTGAACCCAGTTCAGTTTGCACTCAAAACCTGGGAGACCCAAGCCCTTACAGGGAGAATCTAGACTGTGAGTGGAATCCTAGGGGAAAAGCCAAAAGCAGAGCTCCAGAGGGGTGTGCGCAAGTGTGCACAGAGAGGACAAACTGGGCCGCTGGCGGTATCTGGCAGGAGAAAGGAGCTCTGGGCAGTGCTGTGAGGCAAAGCTCCCGGGGCACCCATGAGTGCTCATGGTGAGGGTGATCTGTTGACTGTGTGGCTGGCATCTGGCAGAAGGGAGAAAGGAGTTCCAACTGCACAGAGCACAGGAGCCAGGTGAAAATCTGAGATAGCGGATTCATTGGAGACTGGATGGTCTGGCGGCAGGCGAAATTAGAGGGTGCCTTTCTCGCAGAGGTGCTTGCAGTGATTGCTTGTGAATGCTAGGATCCAGTGACCTTGAGGGGCGAGGCTGACTGGAAGCCAAGGCTGTTAGCTCCACCCTGAAACTCCGCCCCACCTAGAAACTGCCCCATCCAAGCTGAGCACAAAAACTTTGGAAAATCTGTAATTCTTGGCACATAAAGCTCTCCCAGCATAGACACAGCTGATCCTCACAGCCAGTTGGACTGGAAGTCAGTTCCTCCCAGTGATACCAACAGCAATCAAAACTTATCTGCAACAAGGCTGTACACACAGTCCACAAAGGGGTGCACCAAGTGTGGACACCTCAGGTAGTAGGGGAGACCAAGATATCTAGCACACAAAGCCACCCTACCAACTCAGGGAAGCAGTGAAAATGCAGAGAAAAAGAAACAGATCACAAACAAAAGAAACGGAGGGGGAAAAACAACTGGATATAGAGTTCAGAACCACGTTATAAAGTTTTTCAAGAGGCTCCTAGAAAAGGCTGATAAGTTTAGCAAGACCCTCAAGGATATGAGCGAGACCCTCAAGGATATGAAAAAGTACCAACTAGAAACTAAACATACACTGACTGAAATAAAAAAAAAATATTTTACAGAAACCCAACAGCAGACTAGAGGAATGCAAGAATCAAATCAAAGATTTGAAATACCAAGAGATCAAAACACTCAACCGGAAAAGAAAAAACGAATCAAAAAATTGAGGATAGTGTAAGAAGCCTCTGGGAAAACTTCAAGCATACCAACATCATAATTATGGGGGTGCCAGAAGGAGAGAGAGAGCAAGATATTGAAAACATATTTGAAGAAATAATGACTGAAAACTTAAGAAATAGACTTACAAGTCCAGAAAGCGCACAGAACCCCAAACAAAAGGAATCCAAAGAGGATCACACCAAGACACATCATAATTAAAATCCCAAGAGCAAAAGACAGAGAGAATATTAAAGGCAGCAAGAGAAAAACACTTAATTGCCTACAAGGGAGCACACATACAATTGTCAGCTGATTTCTCAACAGAAACTATGCAGGCCAGACAGAAGTGGCAAGATATTTTCAAAGTGATGAATAGCAAGAACCTACAACCAACATTACTCTACCCAGGGAAGCTATCATTCCGAATTGAAGGTCAGATAAAGAGCTTCACAGATAAGAAGAAGCTAAAGGAGTTCATCAACACCAAATCAGCATTATATAAAATGCTTAAAGGTATTCTTTAAGAAGAGGAAGAAGAAGAAAAAGGAGGAAAAAGTGGCTGCTTCAAGCTAGAGCATGGATGGAAGTGGAGAGCATTATGTTAAGTGAAATAAGCCAGTCAAAGAAAGATAGGTATCAGATGATCTCATTCATTAGTGGAATATAGTGAACAACATAATCTGATGAACAAAAACAAATCCAGAGACAGAGAAGCATTAACTGTCAAACCTCAGAGGAATGTTAGGGGAAGGTGGGGGTAAGGGGAAGAGATCAACCAGAGGACTTTTATGCATGCATATAAGCCTAATCAATGGACATGGACACCTGGGGGGTGAGGGTGATGGAGGGAGGAGAGGATTGGAAGGGGTAATGGATGATGAGGACACATACGTAATACCTTAATTGATAAAGAAATTAAAGAAAGAGAGAGAAACAAGCAAATTGACTGTACCTCTGCTATGCTCACTAGCCAATCAGAGCAAGTATACAAATTAACCCAGCAAAGATGGTGATGGTCATGGAGCTGGAGTAAACAGGATGCTTGGGTTGCCCCTGGCGATGGAGAAAGCCAAGCTTCCCTCTCTCCCTGGCTGGCCCTGGCCTCCACTCAATGCTACAAATTTTCAATTATAGAAGGTAAATAAATCCAAGATACCTGCTTCCAGCTGGCCCTGGCCTCCACACAAGGAGATACTGAAAAAGAAAAAAAGCCCCTTACTCAGGCTGGCCATACCCTCATGGGGTGAGGGTCCCCACTGGGGGGCTTGGCCAGCCTGAAAACAGCCATCAGCTCCTCACCCAGGCTGGCCAGGCACCCCAGCGGGGACGGACCCTCACCCTGAAGGGGTTGTGGCCAGCCTGAAAATGGACCTAGCCCCTCACCAGGCTGGCTGGCCAGGCACCCCAGCCTGACCCTCCACCCTGAAAGGTCTTTGGCCAACCTAAAACAGCCGTCAGCCCCTCACTCAGGCTGGCCACACTCCTCCAGCAGGGACCCTCACCACATGGGTGCATAGCTGGCCTGCAAACCACAACAGGCCCCTAGACCAGGCAATCCCATGCCCCAAGGAAACCCACACCCTGATCTGGGACACCCTTCAGGGCAAACTAGCGTGCCCCTACCTGTGCACCAGGCCTCTATCTATACTAATACAAGGGTAATATACTAATTAGACTGGGAGACCTTTCAGATGTTCTTCTGGACAAAGCCATGGTGGCAGGGCCAAGGTAGAGGCACTTAGAGGCCAAGAGGGGAGGGCAGTTGTGGGTGATCAGGCCAGTGGGGGTAGGGCATTTGGGGGTGAGCAGACAAGCAGGGGGCCCATTGGTGGTAAGCAGCCCATCAGTAGGGGTCTTTGGGGGTGACCAGGATGGGGTGGGGCAGTTTGAATTGAGCAGGCCAGCAGGAGGGCAGTTGGGGGTGAGCAGGCCAGCAAGCAGGCAGACAGGCAGATGAGTGGTTAGGATCCAGCAGTCCCGGATTGTGAGAGGGATGTCCAACTGCCATTTAGGCCCAATCCCTGTAAACTGGCAGTAGGACATCCTTTGAGGGGTCCCAGATTGGGGAGGGTGCAGACTAGGCTGAGGGACATCCACCCACCACATGCATGAGTTTCGTGCACTGGACCTCTAGTAAGACAATATTAGCACATTTACAAGAGGTCATGGTATACAAATATAGGAACACAAACAACAAAGTCTATTCTACAATCAGCTAGAGAAGGTTCCAAAATGGCCCAACAAAATTCTAAGCTACTAGTGAAATTATCTTTAAAGACATTTTAGCTCAAAGTAAAATACCAAATGCTTTTGTTTTAAAGTCTAATATTGCTTTTTCTCCAAATCTTTCAAATATTTTTTAAGTAGAAGACAGAAATATAATAATGAAGCAAAGGAAATAGAAAAAATACAGTCTATTTTTACATCATATATTTATCTCAAAGAGGCATCACACACTTTTTGATTTATGATAGCTAAAAAATTAAGTTATGCTAAAACTCAGGTTTTGTTTTATAGAAGAAAGGCATAAATATATTGTTAAATCCAGATCATTTTTTTAATCAAAATGTATTCCAAGCTTATGCCATGACTTTTTTAAATATAAAAAATAAACATTGTGTTTATATAGTAATATAAAAAACAGAGATGGTTGATAGGGCACTTGAAGTGAAAGGAAATTATCTACTGGAAACAAAACTAGTCTGTAGATAAAAACATCTGGGAACAAGTTTTTCATAACAGTTTTTTGATGACAACTATTTGAAATTAATGAATCAAAACAATGCAGATTAATCTTTTGTCTCATAAAATTTTAATAAGCATTACTTTCACTGGTAGTTTAATAAAACTAACACCAAAAGTAAAAATATTTCCCTGGAAACATTTCAGTCATTTTACACACAGTTATAATTTGATTAATCTATAGAGATGGAGAAATAAATCCTATCTGTTTTAACTTTTAGAATTTTTAACTTTATTGATATAACATGCAAAAGAACTAAATGAATATATTAAAATATTGAAGTCATTTACTCGTTTTGTATTTCTATGTCATGTTCCCAAATTGTTAATTAGAGTATAATCAGGGTTTATGGATGTTTAGAAATAGGCCAAGATGAGATGAACAAAATCCCAATAAGAATTATAAACACTAAGTCAGTGTTTACCTATGGGATCTGGTTTAATAATAGTGGGCAAAGAGTTTTGCTAAGTACAAGAAAAAATAAACAATTTTCATAGATATCTAAAATTCAGGATAATAACTACAATATGTACTTTAATGATAGATTTATCAAAAAAATTTAAAGTAATTGTATTTAATAATGGGTCCAATTTAAGATAATTTTAGTGGTTACAAAAATATAAACTTTAATCTTTTATTTATACTACTGTGGGATATTTTAAAATATTCCATTTTAAATCATTCAAAATAAATGCAAAATCATTACATGGTTATGGGGTATAAATAATATTATTCTGTTAGTTTCATTTAGAAAACCTATGTAAACCAGGTGTACAGTAACCACCTTGAATTTAAATGTTGAAAAAATAAATATTCTCAATATATTAAATAATTTAAAGATTAAAAATAAGCAAGTGTTTTCTGAGAAATAATCATAGTACTATCTGTTTTCATAAATCTATATAAATAGTAAGAGTCAAATATATTTAATTATTTGACTGGTGATTATAAAATAAATTACTGAAATAATGTCTTTAAAATTAATCACTTTTTAAAATTTTATTGTTTAAAGTATTACATATAGTAGTAAATATATCTCCTTTTTTCCCCCATAGACCTTCCCCCAGCCTCCCCTAACTCCTGTCACATGCCCTCATACCACCTTCCCAGTGCCTTGTGTCCATTGGTGTGCTTATATGCATGCGTACAAGTTCTTTGGTTGATCTCTTTCCCCTCCCCTCCAACATTCACCAGTCTTCCCACTGTAATTTGACAGTCTGTTCAGTGCTTTACTGCCTCTGTGTCTATCTTTTTGTTCATTAGGTTATAATGTTCTTTTATTTTCCATAAGTGAGTGAGATCATGTGGTATTTTTCTTTCACTGCCTGGTTTATTTCACTTAACATAATGCTCTCCAGGTCCATCCATGCTGCTGTAAATGGTAAGAATTCCTTCTTTTTATAGCAGTGTACTATTCCATTGTGTAGATGTAACATAGTTTTCATTGTCATTGGTTCCCATGATGTTTTTTTTTTTTAATTTCTTCATTGATCTCTCTGGTTACCCAGTCATTGTTTAATAGCATATTATTTAGTCTCCATGTGTTTGGGTTTTTTGGATTGTTTTTATTGTAGTTGATTTTCAGTTTTATGACATTGTGATCTGAGAAGATGCTTGATATGATTTCTATCTTCTTGAATTTGAAGAAACTTTTCTTGTGTCCCAATCTATGGTCTATCTTTGAGAATGACCCATGTGCACTTGAGAAGAAGGTATATTCTGTGGCTTTGGGGTGAAATGTTCTGAAGATGGCAATTCCATCAGACCTAGTGAGTCATTGAGGATTGATGTTTCTTTGTTGATTTTTTGTTTAAAGAATGTGTTCAATGGTGATAGTGGGGTATTAAAGTCCCCTACTATGATTGCATTGCTGCCACTCTCTCCCTTGATATCCTTCAGATGGTTTTTTATGTATTTGGGTGCTACTGTATTGGGTGCATATAGGTTTACCAGAGTTATTTCTTCTTGTTTGATTTCTCCCTTTAGTATTATGAAGTGGACTTCCTTATCTCTTTTAATGTCCTTCACTTTGATATCTAATTCATCAGATATAAGTATTGCTACTCCAAATTTGTTTTTCATTTTCATTCACCTGAAAAACTTCTTTTCATCCCTTCATCATCAGTCTGTATACATCTTTTTTCTGAGGTGGGTATCTGTATACAGAAGATATATAGCTTATATTTTCTTATCTACTCAGTTACCCTATGTCTTTTGATTGGAGCACTTAATCCATTTACATTCAAAGTTATTTTTGATAGGTATTTGTTTGCTACCATTTTTATTCTTTACCACTGTGTTCCTTCTTCACCTCTTATTTATTTTTTTACAGAAGACTTCTTCTTGATTTCTTGCATTGCTGGTTTGATGGTAATAAACTCCCTTATTCCTTTTTTTTTTTGTCTGAGAAGCTCCTGATTCCACCTTCAATTTTGAATGATAGTCTTGCTGGGTATAGTATTCTTGGATTCACTCCCTTGCTTTATATCACTTTGTATATTTCAATCCATTCCCTTCTGGCCTGGTGTGTTTCTTTTTAGAAATCAGTTGATATTTTAATAGGAGATCCCATGTACGTAACTTTCTCTCTCTCTCTCTGACAGCCTTTAAGATTCTTACTTTGTACTTGGTGTCTGTGTGTAGGTATCCAGGATGAGTGAGTTCAGAATTTCTCCTGTCAGAGGGAGTGCTTTCCTATTTGTCCAAGATCACACCCAGCAAGGACTCACAGCAGCTCCCACAAGCACCCTGTGGATAGATAGGTTCAGGGTGCCTGCCCTTTAGAAATGCGAGTACAGATTGGCAATGCGTTTGCCTGTGCAGAGCTCTGATGCACTTTGAGGGGACCTAGCGCTGAATTTAAGCAACTGGGGTATATATGGGAAGTTATTCAGGAGGAAGGAGTTCAGACTTTCTACTGTGGGCAGCGTGTCCCTGTCTGTACAGAATCACACCCAGCAGGGGCTCAAAGTAGCTCCTCAGAGGACCCTGTGGATATACAGGCTCAGGGAGCCTGCCCTTTGGAAATGTGCACACCTGTGATAGTGAGTTTGCCAGCACAGAACTCTGACATACTTTGAGGAGCCCTGGCACTGAAGTTACACTGCTAGAGTGTCTGTGCAGGTGTCCAGGATAAATGAATTCATAATTTCTGCTGCCGGGGGGAGTGTGTACCTGTTTGTTCAATATCACACCCAGCCAGGACTCAGAACAGTTCCCACAAGCACCCTGTGGATAGATGGGCTCAGGGTGCCTGCCTGTTGGAAATGTGTGCAGGAACTGGCAGTGCGTTTGCCTGTGCAGAGCTCTGATGGACTTTGAGGGGCCCTGGCACTGAAGTTAAGCAGCTGGGGTGTATGTGGGCAGCTATTTAGGAGGGAGGAGTTAAGAATTTCTACTGTGGGGCAACAGGTCCTTGCTTGTACAGAATCACACCTAGCAGGGGCTCAAAGCAGCTCCCCAAAGGACTCTTTGGATATGTAGGCTCAGGTTGCCTGCCCTTGGGAAATGTGCATGTGTGTGGTGGTGAGATTGCCCACATAGAGCTCTGATGCACTCTGAGCAGCCCTGGCACTGAAGTTGCACAGCTGGGGTGTCTGCAGGCAGTTTTTAAGGCAGAGGAAATTCGGAATTTCTTCTGCGGTCAGTGCGCCTTTGTCTGTACAGAATCACAACAGCAGGGGCTCCCAGGAGCTGTCTATGGAGTGGTGTGCCCTGGATGCCTACTCGGCTGGAAGCGCTGGAAAGAAAGTGGTGTTCAGAGTTCTGCCACTGGGGACGGGGAAGATGCACATAATGCTGTGGGAACGGTGCACCTCTGGCAGTGGAGGTCCCAGGGTCCATGGGTCTGTAGCTGGGGTAGCAGTATTTTGGCTGGAGTGGCTGCTGGGTCATGGGCAGTGTCAAAGTCCTGTCTGGGTGGTGGTGTTGGTGAGTTCCTAAAATAGGTCATTCTCCCCTTCAAGATGGCGTAAGCTCCGTGCCCGAATCCTGCAGTCCAGGGAGTGCCCACAATGGTAGTAGTCTCTCCTTGTCCAAGAGAGCCTGGTCTGCCAGCCCCTGCTGTTCCTGCAAGATATAACTGCCCCTTACTCACTCACACACACACCACACACATCCACACCCTCTTTTTCATACCCTCATTCACTCACTTCCTATCCCTCACCTCTGTCCTGCCAGCTGCCCTCTTTTTGGGCCCCACTTTTTTCTAAAAATCAATAACTTTTGATGGCTTTATTTTAACTGATATTATAGAGTATGTTTACTAGCAAAAATCAAATTTGCCACACGCATTTTAGCTATTTATTTACACTTTTATCTCTTTTTAACATTGTTCAATCAATGACCAGTTGTTAGGAATTAATCCATATTTTCTGATTAAAGAAGGATATTAATCTAATTCATCAAATTAATTTTTACTCATTTCCATATATAAATTTTAACTTATTTAACTTTCATTGGAAACTATGACTTAATATGTGGAAATTCTATCTAATAAAAGAGTAATTTGCAGAATGACCATCACTCCAATACACAAGTGGGCTGCCCCCATGTGGTCAAAGATCCTGCCTCCATGTGGACACATGATGGCCACCACAAGATGGCCAGCAGGGGAGGGCCATTGGGAGGTTCCAGGCCTGCAAGGGAGGGCAGTTGGGGGTGATCAAGCCTGCAGGGGAGGGAAGTTAGGGGTGACCAGGCCAGCAGAGGAGTGAAGTTGGGGGCAAACAGGCTGGCAGGGGAGCAGTTATACATCAATTAGGATGGCAGGCAGAAGCGGTTAGGGGCAAACAGGGAGGCAGGCAGGCGAGCAGTTTGGAGCCAGCAGTCCTGGATTGTGAGAAGGATGTCCGACTACCCTAAACAAATTTTGTGCACTGGGCCTCTAGTGCTTATAGTAAAAACAAATACAATTTCAAAATCTGAATAAAAATAGTTGGCAGTTACATAAAATCTCTAAGAACCACTACACATGTGGCTATGTACATATTTAATAATATAACTAATTCTATCTGTATCTTGACCAAAAGTTCCTACCATAGAAACATACTTTTAAAATGTATAGTCTATACTCAATAATGCAAAGGTGGGATGTTTATTAGACTCTTCTGTATTTTATAAAAAAAAGAGAGTCAAGAATCCTATACTTTCTCCCTCTGGTGTGACTCATCAGTAAAAAACTTTAATGGTCTTTTTTTGTTTAGTCCTTTTTAAGAACCCAGATTAAATGGCCAATTGATAAAAAGACGCTCAACTTCTCTAGTTATTAGGGAAGTGCAAATCAAAACTGCAATAATGAGATACTATCCATATTAGAATGGCCTATTCTAACAACTTCATATATATTTGTGTGTTCATGTATATTCATATTATTTATTATGAATACTATTCTGAGTACTACATATTATTTGTGCCATTGCATTTTCTCAACATAATTGTTTGACATGTGTCCATTTATTTATATTAGCAGTGTATCTTATTACTGAGCAGGTTTAATGTTCTTTTTCTGAATATTAAATAAGAGCCATAATTTAAAATATTTATATATTATATTGTACTTCATAAGAACCAATTGTATATTCTAGGAGTAAAAATTGGCTATAATAAAGTTCCTAACACATTTTTAAAGTATTTAAGATAGAGAGGATTTAATAGTACATGCACCATATTCTCTCTCAAGTGCACTCTTGCAGTATATCAAGTTTCTAACTGTTAAGGGAGGCTAAATAAGAAATAAGCTAACAGTTTTAAATGGGTATAAAATTCCATGTAGATAGCAAGTTTAAATATGAATATTTGATGTGTGTCTTTTGATTTTTGTAATTAATTTTAGCTTTTGAAGTTATTTGGCATTTAAGTCTACAGAGCATAAAATTCTGCATTAAGTTAAAGATAGACCCATATTTAGCACAAACAAGGTCAAAAGATCAGCAGGATTAGAGACAAATGTTAATTTCAAATATATAAACTCAACTTTATTAGTGCTTTAAAACCAACCAGCACATTTGTTCCTAATCAAAGGCTTTAGTCATCAGAGACTGAAAGATGTTTTTCAGTTCTGCCTCTCATAAGGGACAGCGAAACATTTCTTGTCACACAGTTTGAGCAAAAATCCTCAGATGAATCTAAACTAGAAATCTAGACACACTATGGAGGTTTTTTTAATTTTTTAAAAAAAATTTTTTATTGATTTGAGAGAGAAAGGGAAAGAGAGAGAAAGAGAGAAAGAGAGAGAGAGAGAGAGAGAGAGAGAGAGATCATATTTGAGGGAGAGAGAGAGAAACATCAAATATGAGAAAAAAACCCAGATTGGATGCCTCCTATACATCCCCACTGGGGACCAAGTCCACAACCCAGGCATGTGCCCTTGACCAGATTCGAACCTGGAACCCTTCAGTTCGCAGGCCGGTGTTCTATCCACTGAGAAAACTGGCCAGGGCCACTATGTAGTTTTAATGAAAACTTTACCTCTTTTTGAAGTGTTAGCATTAGGAACTGAAAAAAAGAAGTTAGAGCAAGAGTTTTGAATCTATTAATTGCATAAAGTACAAACTTTGCTATAAGCACTTCAGATCACATAGCATTATTTGCTGACAGGTATGTACTAACATCAGAGACTGACCACACCAGTTATTTCAGGCTATTGGTGATTGGTCACTGCATAGCCTTTAGTTCATACAAAGATAGTAAAAATGTTATGTAGTCATGTTGCCTTTTTACCTTCCAGTGATTAAACTACATGTCATTTACAGATACAGAAAATGCAAAGAGAGAATGGGTAACTAAAAATAAACATGCAGTAAAGAAACAAAAATAAATAATAAAAACTATGTATTCCACATAATACAGCTGTATGATGTTTCTAGGTTTGATAATTTGAATGGCCTGATGTCAATATAAATAAATCCACATTTATTTTACTTTTTCCATTTTACCATTATAGCTGCTATATTTCTTCTTAGGTTCATATATGTTGTATTAGTTTCTTTAGACTGAAGTAATAAATTATCAAAAATGGTGAAATTAATATTTGTTTAGTGAACTCTAATTTCAAACATTAGAAACATTAATAATTAAAATTTAGGTTATTAAGCCAGGCCAGTATTGCTCAGTGATTGATCATCAGCCTATGAATCAGGGCATATGCCCAGGTTGAGGGCTTGATCCCAGTGTGGGTTGTGCAGGAGGCAGCAGATCATTGATGTTTCTATCTCTTTCCCTCTCTCTTCTTCTCTGAAAAAATTTTTTTTAATTTAATTTATTAATTTCATTTTTTGTTAAAATTATCAAGAGTAGTTTTAACAGTGCATTTATATTTTTCTTCTCAGCATGTAACATGGAGTGGGAATCTTTTCTATGTCATCGCAAATTGTCATACTTCTATGATTATATCCTTTTCCAACATTTTATCCTCTGTGTTTCCATGTTATGAGTAACTCCAAGAGGTCATATCCATTATTTTCATCACAATTAGTTTCCTCAACAAGGTTATGTTCACTAAGATCCTAAGGCTGCACATCCAGTGCATCAACTGCAGCTGTATCACCTTCTCAGAGGTCATGATTTCTTCTATAATTCTGTTCACATTCCATTTGAATTTTACCTCCAGTGTTATCAATTTTTGTTTCTTTACTGCGTGTTTATTTTTAGTTACCCATTCTCTCTTTGCATTTTCCATATCTGTAAATGACATGTAGTTTAATCACTGGAAGGCAAAAAGGCAACATGGCTACATTACATTTTACTGTCTTTGTATGAACTAAAGGCTATGCGGTGACCAATCACCAATAGCCTAAAATAACTGGTGTGGTCAGTCTCTGATGTTAGTACATACCTGTCAGCAAATAATGCTATGTGATCTGAAGTGCTTATAGCAAAGTTTGTACTTTATGCCATTACTGTTAGTTAATATAGCATGGTAACTAAAAGTTGAACCACATAGTTGAGTTGCTGTTTTGTTTAAGCTATGGTAACTGAAATGTAGGTGTAAGAGCAACATGAAAAATGAATACTGTCTATACTGGATATTTCTAACCATCTAGCATTTGGTGCATTTTTAAATTATTTTAAAAAATCTATGCTCATTGATTCCATATAATTATGATTATTTTATCAAGCTGGGAAAATACATTCTTGTTACTACTATGAAAGATTGTATATGCTAAAAATATGTATAAAATTAAACAAAATAAATGTTAAAAACTATGTATACCACATAATAAAGCTGTATGATGTTTCTAGGGTTGATTATTTGAATGGCCTGATGCCAATATAAATAAATCCACATTTCTTCTACTTTTTCCATTTTACCAATATAACTGCTATATTTCTTCTTAGGTTCATACCTTTTGTATTAGTTTCTTTAGGCTTAAGTAATAAATTATCAAAAAATGGGAGGTTCAAAATAACATAAACCTATTCAATCACAGCTCCAGAGGCCAAAATCAAGGTGTCAGTTGGGCCGTTCTCCCTCTGAGACTCTGGAGAGAAACATCCCTTGTTTCTTCCTAGCTTCCAGTGGTGACGGTTAATCCTTGCAGCTAGATCTCCCCCAGTCTTTGCCTCTGTCATCACATGGCATCCTCCCTGTGCCTCTGTCTCTTCTTCTCTTCCTATATGATATTAATCATGCCCAGCCGGCATGGCTCAGTGCTTGAGCATCAGCCTATGAACCAGGTGCTCACAGTTCGATTCAGTCAGGGCACATGTCTGAGTTGTGGGCACAATTGGCAGCCTAACAATGATTTTCTCTCATCATTAATGTTTCTATCTCTTTCTCTCTCTCTCCCTTCCTCTCTGAAAGCAATAAAAATATTTAAAAAACATTTTTAAAGATAGAAACCATATTAGATTAAGGCCCACATTCAATATGACCTCATCTTAATTTAGTTTATCAAAAAGGCTCTGTATCAAAATAAGATGCTATTCACAGGCACAGGGCAGTTGAGGCTTCAACATATTTTTGAAGGACACAGTTCAACCCATCACACCCCACATAATTACAAAGTACCTGGCAGCAATTCTGTCTATCCCATCCAGACACAACAGCTACCAGGAGAAGAGTCCAACACTTCCTGTGTGTTCTCTCAAACCAAAAAACTTTTCCAAACATCCCCCAAAATAATTTTTCTTTACCTCCTCTGCTAGAATGTCCTATATACTTTTGTCTGTTTGTGACTGTTAATGGAAATAGAACTTGATGGCTGAATGTGTACCAGTCTCCCTTAAAACTCATGGCTATGCATACTAAAGAGCATAAGGGGAGAAGGTCCTGGGAACATCTGATTTGTAGCCAAGTTGGAAGGAAGTTGTGGATAACATGTGGACCTACTATGGACTTGCTATGAACATTTAAAGTGGGGAAAGTCTTGTGGACTGAACCCTTCATCTGTGGTATCTGATACCATAACACGTCCAGGTACATAGTGTTAGCTGGTGTCATAAAGATGGCTTGGTGTGGGGAAAACCTCCACTTGGTGGGCAGAAGTATCATAAATGTAGTTTTCTGTGTGAATAGTGAAGGAGAAACACAGGAAAGAAAGACATTGTCAGGATAACTAGGGTTTTCCCTCTAGAATACTGAATTTTTTCCAAAATACCCACATATTTTGTGAGCTTATGAAAGACTTCCCTCTTATCCCTACCCAAGCTAATTCTCAATAGGGTTATAGATAAGTTCAAGTTACTTTTCTCTAAAGAACACATTTCTAAGCATTTTCTTGAAGGCTCATTCTGAGAATTTCCTTCCTTCAATCTTCAGAGATTATTTTAGTTAGCACTGATCTCTCTTAGAGGACATTAGACTCACTATACCTAGATAATGACCTGTGATAAATTACATAACTTGTGTATAATTTTTTGTATGACAATATGATTAGGTACACCTCATCTTGAATGAGGGAATAAGGAATCTGTTTTGAACACAGGAGACACTTGGGTTATAACAGGTAGAGAGACTGCATAGGGAAACTGCTGAAAAAAGAAAATAGGTTGGGGAATTCTGAAGCACAGTTACGGGTATTCAATATGCACACTTTGATTAAGACCCTTTTAGAAGAGGAAACTATGGATCTGTTGTCAAATAACACATGCCTTTAGAATTTTTAGTTTCCAGTTGAGTAGCCTAGTTTTATTTTTCTAGCCGTTTCCCACCTTATCTTCAACCACCTTTTCAGCATCCTGTTTTCTTTTAAGTTATTAGTAATGTTTCATTTTTCTCAAGTCATAGACTTCCTTTTAACAGGCAATGAAAGCTGACTAAATATCTTGAAAGAGTTACTGTTGTTTGGAAAGTGTTCCAGAGAGTTTCTTATATATTTATATCCTCTGAGAATTAACATAATTTAGCATCAGACTTTCGATATAAACAGCAAAAAATGAAATAGGAAGCTACAAAGACTAATACTATGAGTTCTAGAATATATTCTGACTTTGATTTACTATTAAATCCCATTCTTTCTACTGATATTAACATTGTGTATATCCATTACATGTGTTTGATACAGAAAGAAACTTTCTATTCATGAATTTCAAATTACAACTCATTGAAAACCCATAGAATTACAAAGGAAAATGCTGTAAGCTCAGGTCTTTCTAACTAGTCCACAAATAGCACTGTCTTCTTTAATGTTCACTCCACAGAAGGTATGGAAATGTAATTATTCCCCAGAGTTCACTATAGTTCAGGCATCCAGATGATATGCTATAAAATGGGCCATATTGGCTCTTTGCTGCAAATCTTTCTTCCTTGTGATAGAGTTGGTCTAGAGTGCTTCCAGATTTATTATTTTTCAAACCCAGATATTGTATATAAAGTATGAATATAAAAGCATATAGTATTACCTATCAGAATTTTAAAAGATTTAAAAAGCTACCACTTCCTCATTAATATCATTAATATAGAAATAGGTAAAATGCAAAATGCGCTTTAGGTAGCTAATAATTTATTCTACATTTAGCATTATCCAGAGAATTTGCATAAGATGCACAGAATGTTGTGGAAATTAAATCAATTTTATAGACCATATAATTATTATTAGCAAGCTGTAATAGAAAACATTTCAAGACTCCATTGATTCTGCTCATTTTCAATTCCCACAGATTTTATAGCCCTTTATGAAATAAACTAAATCATTCAAGAAGGTTCTAGTAGCAACAAGGAAAATATCTGCTGTCCAGTAGCAACCATTCAGAAAACGGTTGGGAGAGTTCTAAAGGAGAAAAGTTCTAAAGGAGGTAGCATTTACATTTAGCATTAAGTGAAAGTATTCCTAACAATGGCTGATGCCTTGGCCATCATGCTAAGTTTAACACAGAGTGACATCCCCAGGCAGAAGAAAGGCTGAATAAATATTATTGAAATAAATTCACCTCTAGGGAAACCTACCCCAAACTCTAATTATTATGTGGAATAATTTCTGTTCAGATACCTAGGTGTAACGTTACACAAAGGGGGTTTCTACTTGAATACTTTTTATTAACCTAAAAAAAAGTTGAAGTTGAATTAAATCACAGTGAAAAATACAGTATATAAAACTAGTTAAATTTATGCATATTGCACTGAGAAAACTAGCAGTGATATTCAGAGTAATTCTGACATTAGTACCCAAATTTCCATTACCAAGATTCTAGACCAAACTTCGTCAAATAACCTATCTAATAAAAGAGTAATATGCAAATTGACCGCACATCTGCTACATCCACAAGCCACACCTATGAGCCATGCCCACCAGCCAATCAGGAGTGGATATGCAAATAAACTCAACCAAGATGGCTGCAGCCACAGAGAGTAGGAGGGAGCCTTGGGTTTCCCTGACAATGGAGGAAGCCAAGTTTTCTGCCTGCCCTTCCTGGCTCAGGCCTCCACTCAATGCTACAAAGTTTCAATGATAGAAGCTAAATAAATCCCAACAAAAATTATAGCAGCCACAGAGCTAGAGAGAGCAGGAGGCTGAGTTACACTCAGAGATAGAGGAAGCCAAGCTTTCCACTTGCCTTGGCCAGCCCAGGCCTTGGCTTAAGACTGCAAAGTTTCTATTATAGAAGAAAAATAAATTCTAAGAGAAATGGCTGCTGTCACAAAGCAAGCAGAAGGCTTGCCTCCACTCCAGGCTACAAAGTTTCAATCCCAGACACCAGGGAATTCACTTGGGTCACTGGGGTGTGTGGCCAGCCTGTAAACCACCATAGGCCCCTTGCTCAGGCTGCCTCATGTCCCAAGGGAATACTCACACTGATCTGAGACACCCTTCAGGGCAAACCAGCAGGCTCTCACCTGTGTACCAGGCCTCTATCCTGTCTAATAAAAGAGTAATATCCAGATTGACCATCACTCAACACATAAGATGGCTGCCCCCATGTGGTCAAAGATCCTGTTCCCATGTGGACACAAGATGGCCACCAAAGATGACCAGCAGAAGAGGGCAGTTGAAAGGGACCAGGCCTGCAAGGGAGGGCAGTTGTGGGTGATCAGACCAGCAGGGGAGGGCATTTGGGAGGGACCAGGCCTACAAGGGAGGGCAGTTGGAAGCAATCAAGCTTGCAGGGAAGGGCAATTAGGGGTGATCAGGCTGGCAGAGAGGGGAAGTTGGAGGTTACCAGGCCTGCAGGGAAGTGCAGTTGAGGGAGACCCAGGCCTGCAGGGGAGGGCAGTTAGGGGTGACCAGACATGCAGGGGAAGGGCAATTTGGGGCAAACAGGCTAGCAGGGAAGCAGTTAGACATCAATCAGGCTGGCAGGGGAGTGGTTAAGCGATGATCAGGCTGGCAGGCAGAAGCAGTTAGGGGCAATCAGGAAGGCAGGCAGGTGAGCAGTTGAGAGCCAGCAGTCCTAGATTGTGAGAGGGATGTCTGACTGCCAGCTTAGGCCTAATCCTGGTAGAATTTGGCCTAAATTGGCAGTCAGACATCCTTCAAGGTGTCCCAGATTGGAGAGGTTGCAGGCTTGGCTGAGGGACAGTCCCTCTACACTCCTCCCCGCCCCGTGCATGAATTTTGTGCACCAGGCATCTAGTAATTTCATAAACTGCATCATTTCTGGTTATTTAGAGTGTTATTCTTTCCTCATTCCCTCAATCCTTAATTGTCTTCTGATTTTCTTTTTGAAATGATTAAATCAAGCAAGTAAAATAATTAAAATATACTAAATAAAAATATTTCTCTGCAAAATAATTCGTATTTATTTTTATAAAATTGGACAATTCATAAAAACAAAAAGTAAAAGAAAAAAGGAATGCATTTATATATTTTATTATACAGAGATAAACATAAATAGGTGTTGAATATCATAAATTTGTTTTAAAAGTTCCTTTGTGCCGAGACCGGTTTGGCTCAATAGATAGAGCGTCGGACTGCAGACTGAAGGGTCCCGGGTTCGATTCCAGTCAAGGGCATGTACCTTGGCTGCGGGCACATCCCCAGTAGGGGGCGTGCAAGAGGCAGCTGATCGATGTCTCTCTCTCATCGGTGTTTCTGACTTTCTATCCCTCTCCCTTCCGCTGTGTAAAAAATCAATAAAATATATTTTTTAAAAAATAAAAAATAAAAGTTCCTTTGTGTATCATTTCTTTAACCCTCATTAGTCCACAAATTTCATTCATTACATTTTCTGAGATATTTTGTCTCTCTGCATTTCTCTAGTTCTAGCTACTGCTGTTTTTAGTAGATAATAAACAAATCGGGGCAATTAATTCTAGGACATAAGGCAGCAGCTGTTCTTCAGGTACACTCTAAAAAATGCCCACTGTAGTTGCTTTTTGCTTCAACATTCTCAATCTGTCTACAAAATCCTTTATACTGATTCTCTTCTCAGTTTAAGTGGCAGTTTAATGAGTTCATATTCAGCTTCACCTTTTGGCAGGAAAAGAATAAATTGAGGCTCAGTATAGCCTGAAAAAAACCTCCTAACCACACAGAAGTCATTGATTTTATGTTACTTCACACGTCACATAACACATTATCAAACATCCCTGCTGGCTGCAGCAGCCCATGACTCTGACATTCAACTATTTCATATCTGCCATGTGAAAAATTCATGAAACCTTTGCAGTACATTTGCATATCAATGCTTTTGCCATTGCTATCCCCCAAAAATATAATATATCAATACAGAAAATTCTATGTAGGCCTATCATTTTTGTGTCAGAAAGAAAGGTGGTTTATTTATTAATATTTTAAATCCAATTATTTATGTCACATTTAACTAATTTGACTAATATTTTGGAGATTATTAGAGTAAGTTAGACATTAATGGCACTTAGGTAACTAATTTATGGATAGAAAATCAGGAGTATTAAACAGTTGAGTTTGGAAAGAGGAATCTATTTTTCTTTTAGTGTGAAAATTTGAAAGGTTGAATAATAATTGAGTGATGCTATCTTTTCACGATGATATGAATTCTGTAGTATTATTTTTATTATTAACTTTAGACCATAACTGATGTCTTCAACTTTAAAAATAGTTCAGTAGGTTTATTAGCACATAGGATACTAGGTCATCTGAGAGAAACAGAGAGCATATTAGGTAAATTAAAAAGAGAAGGATCACTCATGCTCTGAATCACTCATGCTCTGTGGAACTCTACTGATTAGTTTGTGTCTAGAACCAGTGTACTTGAAGCAAATAAAGAAATCTGCATGCTTAAAATCATAATGCAGAATTTAAATCCAAGATATATAACAAAATAAATATCATCCATTCAAACATCTAATGGAACTTCTAGATGACATAGAGGGGAAAAATTGAAGTAGCCATTGAAAACAAGGGAGCTTAATCCAGAAGATGAGAATGATAAACATTCTTTAGCAGCTATGAAACGGAGGGAATGAAGACAGAGCCCAAGGAAAATGGGCTCAAAATTCAATACAGAGGAAGGGGAAGAGCTCAGATATCAAAACCAATGGTGAGTGGGAGGAAACCAGAAACGGGAGACCATTCAGGCAATTAAATAATGGAGTGAAGCCCTAACCGTTTTTGGCTCAGTGGATAGAGCGTCAGCCTGCAGTCTGAAGGGTCCCAGGTTTGATTCTGGTCAAGGGCATGCACGTTGGTTGTGGGCACATCCCCAGTTAGGGGTGTGCAAGAGGCAGCTCATTGATATTTCTCTCTAATCGATGTTTCTAATTCTTTATTCCTCTCCCTTTCTTTCTGTTAAAAAAATCAATAAAATATATTTAAAAAATAATGGAGTGATGTTATCTGCCTAATGTACATACCAGAAGAAATGGAATATCTTTACCTCTGAAGGATTTTTTTTATTTAACATCTTGCCCAATTGTATAATTGAATTAAAGGAACAAAATGTGGCACTTTTAAACATGAAATTTATCATTAATAAACCCTGATGTTACTTAACCTCTAAATCTATTTACTCAATAGAATTTTAGTAAAGATAAAATAGAAACTTGTATGTAGAACTTTCAATTTACCTGCATTAAATGCTCACATCATGGTGTGGCCAATTAGAATGATGACAAAGTTATTGGGTAAACATCTCATAATCCAATTATTCAGTACCAACTCACATTCTTCTCCCAAAGACCATTCCTCATGCTAACTTCAGTATTTCATTGCTATTCATTTACTATTTATGAAAATTCATTAAATGTTCATTTAATATTTATTAACTGTGGAGCTAGGTTCTGGATGCAGAAAACAGATATCGACTCTATCCTAAAGTGTGTCACAGGAGAGAGAGAGAGAGAGAGAGAGAGAGAGAGAGAGAGAGAGAGAGAGAGAGAGAGAGAGAGAGAGAGAGAGAGGATGTAAGCATAAACATAAAGAGTTGTAAATTAGGGTAAATATTAACACTAAATAAAGGGAGATATTTGGATATAAGAAATTTACATTGAGTGAACAGGAAAGCTATTTCTGAAAAAAAGCAATATGATGACATGGAAATGATGACAAAGTGACTCTGAAGACAGAAGCTGGGATTGGGAGCTTTCCAGACAGAAAGGCTAGTATTTTAGAAGTCCTGGAGAGATAAATATATGATTAAGTTAAGTCTAAGCTCATATTTCTGAACTTCATGTGATTGAGATGAGGTTGGAGATGAAGTTCAAGAAGTCATGTAATATAGGGTTTTATTCTAAGTATAAAGAGAAATGACTGTATGAGTTCATGTTACTCAATATCATAAAACTACTGAAGTTGAAATAAAAAGAAAACAATTCCAACTATTATGTGAAGAACTGATTGGACTATATATAATTAGTCTACATGTAGAAAAATGTGCTATAATGGCAACATCATCTTATACTTGTCTATTTAAATAGTCACAAATAGTTACAAGTCACCTGAGGGATTCCTGGAGTTACTGTCACTGTCATGGAAATTGCAATCAAAGCATATCACAGTATCATACCTGCTTTATTAAAAATGAAAGAAATAAGCCAACATCACCAGGATATGTAGCAAACACCAGGCAGACTTGGAATGGACTTGAGTGAAGGACCTCTGGAAAAAAAATAGTTTTGGAAGATCATACTGTCATTTCATTAATCTCATACTGAAGCTATTACTTATTTTATGAGAAAATTTTATTCTCACTTTTTGTATTTGGGAAAAACTTGCTTCATTTTTACATTATGCATGAGTTGATGGAAGTTGTCTGGAGTCCCACAGAGTCAAAATATAGCTCCAGTTGTGTCAAACTTGAAAGTCAACTTTTCTTGAAAAGCAATATTCTTTTTTACTATTGTTAAACAGGCACATAATAACCTGTGCTTAACAAAATGTGAACTGAGTAAATGGCATTTAAGAAACATTGCATGTTCAAAACAACTTGACCCTAAAATTTAGTTTAGAATTATAGATTCACAGAGGAAAAGAGTTTTCTAAGTTATCATATAAATGTGCAAATTATTTTCTCAGATCTTCCAGCTGTTATTATTGGGTTGGAAATGTTTCATAAGGTTTTATTTTGCATGATTTGGACCCCTTTATGTTCCTGGGTCATCTCCTGTAAATATCCTTCTTCAATTGCAGTAGAGAGAATTAAAGAGAATTTCTATTAGCCACTTTGTTAGAAATAATATAGTCTAGAGCAATTAGCTATTTTTTGCTGCTGAAGCAAAATACTGAATTATATAATCTTACTAAGGATTAGACTAAATATAATTTGTCTACATGTAGAAAAATGAGCTATAATTGCAACATATCTTATACTTATCTATTTAAATTATTTCATTTCTATTTAATATGTATCTGTTATCTCAAAGCTACATGATCTTGGTTTGTGTGCTGATTATTAACGGGAGGCTATAGAAAGAATCTGCAAATTGCATTTCTGAGGCTACTTTGCCAAATGGCTTTTGTTTGAAAGGAGACACTATTGAAAAGGAACAAACTATTTATAGAAACAAAAAAATGATGGATAATCTCAAAGCATTATGCTAAATGAAATATGTCAGACTGAGAGGTTGCGTACTGCAAAATTTCATTTGTGACATTCTGGAAAATGCAGAACAATGGGAATTGAGAGCATATTTGTGATTGCTGGGGTTTTGGATCAGGAGTAAAGTTGAATTTCAGAGGAGCAGCACCAAGGATATTTTAGGAGGGGACCATCTTCTAGGGCAGTGGTCGGCAAACTGTGACTCTGTTGACTAATGAGTTTGCCGACCACTGCTCTAGGGAGACTTTATCAATGAGTGTGGTTCCAAAGGAACAGAATTTTAAAAATTAGTTCTCTGAATTGATTCTCGGGTGCGGAGAATTAGCTCTCTAATATGGTTAGATTTAAATATGCTAATAAATCTATTTCACTGATATGATAGTTCATAACATGAACTATCCAAAGAGATACTCAAAATTAGATATTTTTAATATGCCACTTAGAAGAGGCAAGAAACCAAGTGACTTTAAATAACATGAATGCTTTTAGAAACTAAGAATATAATGAGTTGCTGAAACTGAAGTGGCTCAGTGGATAGAGTGTCGGCCTGTGGACTGAAGGGTCCCGGGTTGATTCGGTCAAGGGCACACACCCAGTGAGGGGTGTGCAGGAGGCAGCTGATCGATGTTTCTCTCTCATTGATGTTTCTGACTATCCCTCTCCTTTCCTCTCTGTAAAATATACATATTATATATATATATTAAAGAGAAAATAATGACAAAGTGGCAAAAGAAACGGATGAGCTCAGGGATTCAAATCTACACCTTCAGCACCTCATAAATGACCTAAGAATCTCCAGGTGTGCCCTAAAGGAGAGCCTTATCATCTGTACTCATAGGACTAAAATTGCTAAAAAATAAAATGAAATAAAATAAAATAAAATAAAATAAAGAACTTCATCTTGTGATTGGATGAATTAAAATGTATGTTGAATTCTCAGGCTCACAGGGTATCAACTGTTAAAGTAAAAGCATTGATCAGAAAAAGAAAATAGGATCTTGAAATTTTGTTAGAGATATTTAGAAATATTCTGGTAAAGTAGGAGACATTGAGCTCCTAAATTATGATAAGTCTTACTTGCCAACAGAAAAGACCTCCCCACTCCCAGCACATCGCCTCAACTGCAAAGTTAGCTTCTCTTCCTTTGGTGGCATAATCATTTTTACTTCCATCTAATGGTGAAATTAACTTTGCACTGACTGAGAAATCTCAGGTAATGGCCTCCCTTGAGGCAGCTTCCATGCACAATAAAGCTGATTCTTCTTGGGACCCATCCCCACCACCCTTTTTTTATTGCAGACCTGTAACTAGACTCAAATCCTACCAGGCCCCTGAAAGAAAAATACAAACTGTGGTCCATAAGGGGGTGCACTACACTACCTGAGCTTGAAAATGTATACAAATAGAAATCTATAGAACATGTGTGTAAATGTATATTAAAGGTTGGAGATAATGATGGGAGGAATATAAAGTTGGTAAAGTCCCAACATATTGATAAATGGGCTCACTAAGCAGAGATTTTGCATTTAATGATGCAACTTGGGGAGCTCAAAAAGGCCCCAACAGTTTGTTTGTTTGTTTGTTTGTGTGGTTGGTTGGTTGGATGGTTGAAACTTGGATCAAAAGATGGCCCACTTTGAGTAAACTAGAATATTGACCTTCTTTGGATTAATGAGGAGAAAGGGGTCCAAAGACTTAAGGAAACTGGAATGTGGGATTTGATTAGTTGTTTAAGATCCACTCAAACACTGGAAGAATCCAGAAGACAGCTATCACCAGGTTTTTGAGCCATAAATTTGTGAGGGGAACTCCAGAAACCTTGAAGAGATTCCTGATTATTCTTCTTTATAGACCTAGTGCTACAGTTTGAATTGCAGTCACTCAGTTGGAAAACCTAAATGCCATGGGAGTAATTGAATCCCAGGGTGGCATGAGCCAAGTTAAGATTGAGTGGCAAGGGTGGTTCAGTTGCTCTATTTTGACAGCATAGTCAAAGCAGCAATCAAAATAGTCTGACTTGTATAGACCCTATGGCATTGGGAAGTTAATTATGGTGTTCCTAGAGTGAAACAGATAGATTGCCAAAGTTCTTTCTTGATCATTATAAGCAGAAAAATTCTAGGTCAAGTGAATAAAAGATTAACTCAAATCTTAATCTTAGCATCCTAATCAATTCCCAGACTCGAGTGAATTTATAAACCCAGAACCCATTGAAGTACACTACAAAAAAATGTAGACTATTAATCTTTCCACAACCTTTTCCAATAGGACCTATGGACTTTTCCTAGGGTAACTGTACACTGAAGAAAACAAAATAATTGAAAATTTCATGGATTCCTTGACACCGGCTCTCAAGTAGCATTAACTTCAGGAGACCCACAATGACACTGTGGTCCTTCAGAACAGGATGGACCTATGAATATCAGGTGATCAATGGAGTTTCAGCTCAGGTCCATCTCCAAGTGTGCCCAGTGTGTCCCTAAACCCATCCTTTGGTTATTTCTTCAGTGCCAGAATGAATACCTGGAACAGATATACTTGGCAGCTCTCAGAATCCCATACTGCTACCCTGACTTGAGGAGTGAGAGGCTATTATTGTGAGAAAGGTCAAGTGGAAACCAATAGAACTGCCTCTACCTAGGAAAATGGTAAATCAAGAGCAGTATTTCAGTCCTAGAAGAACTGCAGAGATTAGTGTGACCATCAAGGATGTGAAAAATCCCACCACATACCCTTTAATTCTATTTGGCCTGTAAAGAAGACAGATTTTATCAGTGCATAAAAATACTGCTGTGGAAAAAAAATAACCCAAACTCTGAATGCATGATTTAGCTTACATTACCATTTGATTGTTCTTCTAAGTTGGTATAAACAATTCCCCTTCAGCCTGACTGGTGTAACTCAGGCTGAGCATAGACCCATACACCAGGAAGCCTCTGGTTGGAGTCCAAGTAAGGATACAAGCTCAGGTTGCAGGCTCTATCCCCAGCATGGGCTTGCAGGAGACAGTTGATTGATGTTTATCTCTCAAAGATATTTCTGTCTTTCTCCCTCACCCTTCCTCCTTCTAAAATCAATAAAAATATATTTTTAAATCCCCCATAATATTTAGAGATTGGCTTGTTGTAAATGTGTATTTATATGTAAATGTTTTTATCTTAAAATGTACTGTTTGCATAATTAAGATAGAATAAAATGTCTACTCTTTTTGAGTATTCCTAGTGAACTGAATCAAAATAAAAGGTTTACAGAGAATATATTGAGTTATAAATTGAGGAGGAACAGGGAAATAAGGATGGGAATGCAAGTAAATTACTTGGGTTGATAAGAAATTCATACAGAGAGGTGGTAACACATTGTTAAGACATTGCTTGAGGCAAAATAGGTAAAAATCACAAAGCACAGACATGATGCACAGAAAGGGAAGTAAAATTGCAGAGGAGTAGCAAAAGCAAAGACTTAATAGTTATTTGGAGTGGGACATGTTGACAGCATGCCAAAAGAATTAGGATCTAATCATTCTAGAGGCCCAAACACTGTGTGGAAGGGGCAGAATCAGATAAAAGGAGTCTATAAAAATAGTCAAAGGAACAAACCTATTTTGAAGGAAATATTATGTTCCTGCCAAAATCCCTTGACTCAAAAACGGAAAGACAGATGATCCCTCTCGTTCCATGACAGTTGGGTCATAATCTCTGCTTTATGCACAGATAAGAATGACACCATTTTTCAGTCAACCCACGGAAGAGCGAGGACACCATCTATCCGTCAATGGAGAGGTTGACCCTTTACTAAAGAAACAATCTTGAAACAGTAATTGTGAACTATTTCTTCAGAAATACATATGTTATATGAAAAGTAAATATAATATATATATATACATTTGTTTTAAATAATATAAAATATAAACATTTAATGAAATAATCCTTCAGAACATACTTTATATATGTGAATTTAAAAACATTTCTAAGCACTTAAATTAATTATGTGACTTCTTAAATTTTCAAATCCAGTAAAAGCCTTTAACTGACTTCCATTGAAATGGCTCACCTGATAAACTAACACTTTTTCACTCAAGACAGTTGACTGATTTTCATGGCTCACCTATTCTCAAATAAGTCAGTGCATTCTTACTCCTACCCATTCATTTGATGTTAATTTAAGTTGTGTTTGTATGCCTATGCCACAGTAGCACCTAATACTGTAATAGTACAGTATTGAATAATTATAATAAACTTCCATTATGCTGATGGTGAAATGAGGCTGTAAGGAAAAGTGGTTTTATAACTAACTATACTTGTCAAGTCCTGCTGCACCCTATGAAAATCATTTGCACTACGATTCATGTAAATAATATAATTATTATTATCAATATTAATGTAGAAAATAACATAAAATTGTAAAGAAGTAATCTTTATCTATATGAAACATATTTAGTTCTACCACTTGCTAAATTTTGTTATCTTGGGCAGATTATTTGTTTCTGTGATTCTTTGTGCCCTCAATCCTTAAAAATAATTACATTTTCTACATATGCTTACAACATTTTCTCCCTTCTTCCATGCTTTTTCAAAAATTTAATTTGTTTATATTGATGAGAGAGAGAGAACCAGCTGCCTTCCACCTAGGTATGTGAGTGACTTCACTGTGAATAGAACCTCAACTTTTTGGTGACGGGGTGACCTCCAACCAACCGAGCCGAGCCACACGGGTCAGTTCTATTTTTAAAATATACTTGGAAGTTTATTAGAATGTGGTAATTTGTTTTATTTTTTTAATTTCTTAATTGATTAAGGTGTTACATATATGTACTTATTTCCCCAGTACCCCTCGATCCCCCCCACTCATGCCCTCACCCCCCTGGTGTCTTTGTCCATTGGTTAGGCTTATATGCTTGCATACAAGTCCTTTGGTTGATCTCTCCCTCTTAGCCCCACCCTCCCCTACCTGCTCTCTGAGATTTGATGGTCTGATCAATGTTTCTCTGTCTATTTTTGTTCATCAGTTTATGTTGTTAATTATATTCCATTTGTTTTCATGTAAACACAGCTTTGAAGGCTGAGTTTGTTTAGATGACATTGGGTGGTATGAAGGAAAGGTGGAGTCCTTTTCTATGTGCATAAAAAGGTAATATCCACAGGAACAAAATGAACACAAAGATTATGGGTTAAGCAAGAAAATGTGACTGGCTGTCATGGTAGCAATGCATGGAGGCAGGAGAGGCTCATGCTGCCATAGCTGCACTTGCCAGCTGTGAGCCTGGATCTAGCGCCTCTTGGTCAGCTGAGCAACACTCCTGCAGTGGGAACGTGCTGACCAACAGGGGGCATCTCTTGCATTTAGCATCTGCCACCTGGTGGTCAGTGTGCATCATAACAACTGGTCAACTGGTTGATTGCTTAGGCTTTTATATAGATAGAGATTTATTGGGGTGGCATTGGTTAATAACATTATATTAAGTTTAAAGTGTACAATTCTGTAATACATCCTCTGCATATTGCATTGTGTACTCACCACACAGTCTAGTCTCCATATGTTTGAGCCCCTTTACCCTTTTCATTCTGTCCTATACCCTTATTCCTCTGGTAACCACCCTCTGTTTTCTGTGACCATTAGTTTGTTTTGCTCTGTTTTTGTTTATTTATTGCTTTCTGTTTTATAGTCCACATTTGAGTGAAATCATGTGGTTCTTGTTCTTTCCCATCTGACTTATTTCATTTAGCATGATATTCTCAGGCTCCATTTGTTGCAAATGATTGTATTTCCCTCTTTCTTATAACTGAATAGTATTCAATTGTATATATGTACCCCATCTTCAATATCCAATCATCTGTTGATGGACAGTTTGTTTCTGTCTTGGCTATAATGTATAATGTTCCAATAAATATAGGGGTACATATCTTTACAAATAAATGTTCTCAATTTTGTAACTCTATTCTTACATTTTTGAGAAACCTCCTTACTGTTTTCCATAATGACTGTACCAATTTTTAATCTCACCAGTAGTGCATGAGGATTCCTTTTTGTCCACATCCTCTTCAACACTTGTTATTTCTTGACATACTGACAATAGCCATTCTAACAGGTGTGAGCCGGTATTTCATTGTGATTTTGTTCAGTATTTGAGCTATAAGAATTTTTCAAAATTTTTCATTTAATATTTAAATGAAATGAAATTATATAACAGGATATAATATTGCTTCATTAAGTTTATTCTCACTTGACCTCTGTATATCTGCAATGTCCTATTATAAAATTTTAAAATTTATTCCATACATGGAAAAAATCTTATTTGGCAAATCATTTCAATGCTACAAAAGGGTCAGTTAGAAGTACTGCATATTCATATTAGCCATGTACCAGTCAGGGACTAAGAAGAATATTTTCTTTTAGTAACAAAATTATTCTCTGTCTTGCTTACATCATTCTTCTATATAAGTGTACTTCAAAAAATAGATTATTTAGCAGTTTTATCAAAATGTAATTAAAATTATTAAGGAACATAATCTTCCATAAAAATGAGTTATAAAAATTCTTAATAAACAATAATTTTTAATAAGATTGTACTTTAAGAATTATTTTGAATACATTTAATCTTTATACCCAATTATTTCTTGTTTTAAAAACTTCAATATTGAAAGAATTTAATATTTTCTTTTGAAAATTTAACAATATGCCTTTTAGGATTAAATGATTATGAAAAAATATCTCACACTTAGGATGTCTGAATATCATCACCATGGAAAAATATAACTCCTTTATAATTCATTAATGAGACATTTATTCTCTTGAACATTATATTCATTCCTTTGAGGTAAAAATATATTTTAACAAGAGAAATACTTAAAGCAAATAAGCTAAAACATCTCATTTTAAATAGCCTTGAGTATCACTGAAGTTTCAATGAAGTAGATTGAAATAGAATAGACAAGAGTTAATATTGTGTTTCTTCACAATGTTTCATCCTATGAGGAATACACAGTTGACAAGAATAAAAATAGTGGTGAAAGTTGTATATCTTTTACATACTGGTGTGTGTTGTTTATATAAAATCACCATAGTATTTGGTGCACAACAGTCTATAAATTTATTTCTCACTTAATGATAGATGATGGTTCAAATTCTTAATTCAAAAAACTCTGAATGTGTTACCAAATGACTTATAAAAGGAAAGTTAACTGGAAATATATTTAAAGATTTCTGCCTAGGCCTTTATTCTTAGTTCGTATTTAAAATCCCGTGTTTATGTGTTCATTAATTCAATTAAAATACCCTTTATACATATTAAGAATAAGATGGTGAAAATATATGGATTTTATGTAATTTCTTAGAGAAACATACTTTTGAGATAGTCTATTTGAATTCATAACCCAGATCTTTTTTAAAAATATATTTTTATTGATTTCGGAGAGGAAGGGAGGAGAGAGATAGATGGAAACATCAATGATGAGAGAGAATCATTGATTGGCTGCCTCCTGCACGCCCCACACTGAGGATGGAGACTGAAACTCAGGCATGTGCCCTCCTGGTTCATAGGTCAACCCTCAACCACTGAGCCACTCAACCCTGGCCATACCCCAACTCTTAATTCTATGTGGTACTGAAAAGATTATTGAACTCTGCAAGCCATCTTTATTTTCTCACTAGTGGCCCATGCATGAAATTCGTGCATGGAGGGGGTTTCCCTGACCCCAACTCTTAATTCTATGTGGTACTGAAAAGATTATTGAACTCTGCAAGCCATCTTTATTTTCTAACTAGTGGCCCATGCACGAAATTTGTGCATGGAGGGGGGTTCCCTGCACCCTCTCCAATCAGAGACCCCTTTGGGGATGTCTGACTATTGGCAGTTAGAGATATCTGACTGTTGGCAGTAGGACATCCCTCTCGCAAGCTAGGAACACTGGCTCCTAACTGCTTATGGCCCACCTGACTGATCACCCCTGCCCCTAAGTTCTCCCCTGCTGGTCTGATTGCCCCTAACTGCCTCTGCCTTGTCCTACACCTGAGACCCAGGCTTAGATAGAAGATAACAAACTATGCCCCCTCTGCTAAATCTGGCTTTCTGCCTATTTTTGGTCAATGAAGGAAAAAAATGTTATTTTGTGACATGAAAATTATATGAAATTCAAATATTAGTAGCCATAAAGTTTTGTTGGGACACAGCCATCCATTCCTTTGGGCATTGATGCTAGGACTGCAGAAGTTGAGTATTCGAGGCAATGTATAGCCCACAAAAATTGAGCTGCACTCTGGCTCATTAAGGCAATGGCATTTGGCCCCTGCCCTAGATAAATTCTGGGATGTTATTATGTGAAATGTGCTTACTGTAAAACATAGGCTTATAAAATGAAAACATTTTACTTCAGTGTTCATAGTCATTTTAAAGGGCACTTTTATTTGTAGCAAATTCAGTTTTCATGGGATTTGTAGAGCCCAATGCTGGGGAGTGGACACCATGCACAGGCGGTCCCGGCACTCCGCGTGGTGCCCCACTCTAGCCTCAGGGGGCAGGTTCCAGGCTGGGCAGAGGAGCCCAAGTCCAGGCTCCATGCTGCTGTCGCAGTAGTAGCCATGGCTCTGGTGGCTGCAGGGGGGTGGGGTGCAGCATCCTCCGCTGAGGGCCTTTCTTGGTGGCGGCTGTGGGATCTCTCGCCTGTGGTCCATGGTCACCCATCCCCGAAGCCTGGCAGCTTGGCCCTAGTCCCTTTTCTTCCCTGCCCCTCATCCATCTCCTTGCTTCCTTCAACCACCCTCCTCACTGCTGCCTCTGCCATTCCTTCAGAGGCCCGGCCCGCCTGCCTCACCCACAATGCCTGCCCCACCTGCTCGGAAGGAAAGCTGCAAGGCCTGCGGGTCCTGGACTGAGCTCACTGGGCATAGGGTCTGGGGGGCTTTGTGCCCCCTTCCCCACCTGCATTCAGTGCACCGGGATCTGGAGCAACTGGTGCTGGTTCTGCAGCGGCGGGGAAGGAGGTGGCCGTGGCCCACCTGGGGGAAGAGACATTGGCCTCGGGAGCTGACATCACGAGCCGGTAGTCCCGGGCAGCCCACAGCACCCTACAGAGCAGACTGCTGCTTGGCTCATAGCCCCGCCTCGCACCTGGCTCTCATTACCCAAGGTGCCCCGGGTGCTCATTTGCATGTGATTCAGTCACCATAACCGTAAGGAGGGTTGGCCCTTAAGTACCGTGCAGACAGAGCTTATAGTGTGGTGGTTGATTGCACTGCAGTGCGGCCACACCCCTGCCAGCCTTGCCCCCTGTGTGCTGGCATGCCTGCTGGCCACGGCTGCTGGCCATGTCTTCTGGCCATGCCCCCTGGCCATGCCCCCTATCTGCTGGCCACAACCCCTGCTCCTGATTGGCTGGTAGTATAGTGGAAGGATGGTCAATTTGCATGTTACTCTTTTATTAGATAGGATATGTAAAAAATGGTCAAAGTATTAGTGTAGTCAGTTCTTATGATGCAACTTATGCATTTCTGAAAATCACAACAATATTCAAAATTATACAGTAAAAACCATAGAGCTTTTGAAAAACCTGGGGTTAAGACACAACATGTAAACTTTTTTCAGTGACACATAAAATATAAGAATATAGGAAGCTAGTAAAATCAGTTGCATAATTTTCAACTTATTAATAATTAAAATACTATAGTAAATGTAACAACTTATCCTAAAAAAGGAACTAGTATTTGCCATGGAACTGGAAGTTAGAAGGATTTAAGCTTTCTAGTTGTACTCATGAGCAATTGTGAATTGGAAGAAGGAGGGTTACTTGAAGAATGGCTATGATGTATTTTAAATTTAAAGAGGAACATTTGAAAACCTTTATGACATCAATAAGATCTAGGTATTTGGGAAATTCAGTGAAGGGTTTCAAAGTTATAGTTGTAGCTAAAGAAAAGGGAAGCCACTAAATAGTGGAATCACATGACTTCAACTTTAGAAATATTACTTGGTGTGCAGTAAGAAAACTAGACTGGTGGAAATCTCTGCTATAGGGATTTCTTTAAGAAGATTAGGCTAGATCATAAAATATGTGATCTTAATTAATATGGGAACTGAGATAACACGTATAAGTGAAGGATTTGAACCATGTTTAAAAAATAGAAGAATTTTGATAGGTTATGTAATATGTGTTAGAGAAGTAAATTGGGGTCAACAATGAGACAGATGTCATGGACAATTGAGTAGACAGTAAACTAATGCACACAAAGGAGCTGGTGGGTTGGGAGTGAAAAATCCAGAGTAGCATTTTTTTTAAGTTTCCTGAGAACTGTCCAAATGGGGACTTCCCGTGTACAATTGAATATTTAACTATGAGAAAGAAGAGTGTGCTATGATAAGAGTCAAGATATCAGAGCATGAAACACTGATTAAGAGAATCTCAGATGCTGCTAATGGGAAAACTGAGAAGGTCACTAAAAGGTTTACACTTGACTGGTAATACTGAAGTCATTTTTTATTCATGCAAAAATAATTTAAGTCAAATTGGGGGCACATCTCAGAATACATTGAGTTGTGTAGTAAGACAACTAGACAAGATGTGTAAACAGCCCTCTCAATAATTATGATTGGGAGCATGAAGAGATATTTAGTGGTGAAGAATTTGTTTTGTTGTTTAATGGATTGATCTACATTTCTTTGTTAAAAGTTGGGAATTCCTAAAAGGACAGAATTTATTATATATGAGAAAGGTTTGTTCATGGTATGCCAGAGATGGAGAAAAAAATGGGTCCCAAAACACAAATAGAGAAATTACCCTGACATGTGTAGTAACACTTATTTTATTGTGATTGGACAAAGAATGGAAGGGTAGATTGACACGTATGTATTTTATTATTATAGTAACAGAAAATTGAATTAGGTCTCTTGTGATTACCTCATTTAATCAGGAAAACATTGTCAATAATAACGAGAGGTGAGGTAATTTTCTGTTGATTTTAAACAGTTTAGAAGGTTCTTATATGATCTTTTAAATATACCATACATTTTTGGCTTAAGTTATATCTTTCCCTATATATTTTCTAAGAAAGTGTAGAATATTTTTTCTACCTCTTTATAATACAGTTTAGAAACAATGTACACTCTTAAATAGCTCATGTTAAGGAGCACTAGACATATTATGAAAAACAGTACATTAATTAAAATCTTACAATAATAGGGAGATATAAATCATAAATCAATATTGCAAATTAATATGCAATAAAATGGTTGCTTTAAAAATGTTGCTGTGTCTTCTAATGAATGTTAATGTTTTTTCACTTCTCTAATGTATTCTGTATTTATTTTCAATCATGAAACCTTTCCAAAAATTTTTATAATAATGTCTATGAGTATCTTTAAAAACCCAAAGAAACACAGATCATGGTAGTGTGACAAATAATAAGTGAAGATGGAGTCCAAAGGCTGCTGTTAGACAGCAGTTTGTAAAGCTGTCAAAAATATGTGACAGAGGCAAGAAAAAATTCTCCAATTTGTCACCTATGTCCTGTAATACTAGGTACATGTATTTAGATACTTTCAATGAGTTATCATGGGATCTTATCCCAAAGTCATGTACTGTTTGGGAGTTCAAGCAGAATGACCTGATGTACTAAGTATTCTGGTTTGGCTAATGAGCAAAACCCCGGGAAGAAAATCTGTGCTGTCAGCTCCTTGATTTTGAGTAGTGTGACCCAAACTCACATGTGCCAGGGTCTCAGCAATGCCAGGAGGCAGTTTGGGGGGATTCAATGCCACATACACAGTTATAATTAATTTGATTTACTCTTAAGTCCTCTAAGTGCTCTTTGCCATGTTTACCTGTGTTATAATAAACTAGTTCAGATAACTAGTTTTGTGTGCATGTCAGTGAATATATACAGACATGTAGAGTTTTATACATATATATATATAATTTGTTTTATATATATTATCTATAAAATATATATATATATATATACATATATATATATATATACTTTACAAATTTTCAGTGTTAATCTCTGCTCAAGTTATAAACTTACATAAACAAAGATAATTTTATAGCAAAAAACACAACATTAATTGTAAAATTGTATAATTTGGTTCATTTTAGAGATCTGCTATTTAGTTTTCCAAAAGTCTTTGGCTACTTTACAGGTAATAAATCAATGATGCCTTAGTCAATCCTGCTGAGTACTACCTATAGGCATTATAATGTTGTATATTTTTTATAAACAACATTTTATAGTATTAGTTATAATAATGTTCCAACTATTGTTTTTAAATACCTGGCTTTAAAGCATACACACACACACACACACACACACACACACACACACACACTATAATGACCCGGTGCACAAATTCATGCATGAGGGAGTGGTGTTCCTTAGCTTGGGCTGCACCCTCTCAAGTCTAGGACCCCTTGGGGGATGCTGGCAGTCAGACATCCCTTTTGCAATCGAGGACTACTGGCTGCTAACTGCTCACCTGCCTGCCTGCCTGATCATCCCAACCATTCTGCTTCCCAGCCTACTCACCTACAACTGCAGTCCCTGCTGGCCTGCTCACCCCCATTTGTCCCCCCTGCCAGCCTGCTCACTCCCAACTGTCCCCAACTGCCAGCCTGATCACACCTAACAGCCTCTATTCCTCTACCTCAGCCCCACCACCATGGCTTTGTCTGGAAGGAACTCCAGAAGGTCTCTTGGTCTAATCAGCTTATTAACCTTGGAGGCCCAGTGCACAAAACTCATAAACTCATGCACAGGGATGGGGGATTCTCTCAGCCTGGTCTGCAATGATACCAGTGCCCTGCACATCAGCCGCTGTAGGCACTACCATCTTTGTGAAAGAGTGATGGTTACTTTGCATATTACCCCTTTATTAGATAGGTTATGAATATACATATACTAGAGACCCATTGGAGGAAAATTCCTGCAAGAATAGAGCTTCCTGCACCTGAGCAAAGCTCCCTCCCTTCTCTGCTGCCTCACTTGCTTCTCCACTACCTCAGACTCTCCAGTCTCTGCTGCCTTGCTTATTCCTGTCTTCACTGCCTCCCTTCCTTCTCTGATACCTCCCTTCCTCTCTTCTCCTCTGTCTTGCTTCCTCCCTTCTCCTCCTGCCCTGCTTGCTTACTTCTCTGCAGCTTTGTTCCCTTCTGCAGTGCTTGGCTTCCTTCTACGCTGTCTTCTGCACGTGGATATACAAATTAACTGCCATCTTGGTTGTGTTAATTTGCATACTCACTCTGATTGGCTTGTAGGTGTGACTTGTGGGTGTAGTGAAGGTACAGTCAATTTGTATACTACTCTTTTTTTAAATATATTTTATTGATTTTTTACAGAGAGGAAGGGAGAGGCATAGAAAGTCAGAAACATCGATGAGAGAGAAACATCGATCAGCTGCCTCTTGCACACTCCCTACTGAGATTGTGCCTGCAGCCAAGGTACATGCCCTTGACTGGAATCGAACCTGGGACCCTCCAGTCCGCAGGCTGATGCTCTAGCCACTGAGCCAAACCGGTTTTGGCTGTATACTACTCTTTTATTAGATAGGATAATCCTACCCGATCAGCCATGCCCACAGCCATGCCCATCAGCCAATCAGGAGCAAGTTATGCAAATAAATCCCAACCAAGATGGCAGCCACCACTGAGAACTGGAGGGAGGCCTGGATTTCTCAGCAACAGAGGAAGCCAAGCTTTCTGCCTGCCATTGTCAGCCTAGGCCTCCACTCAATGCTACAAATTTTCAATTATAAAAGATACATAATCTGAACAGAAATGGAGAGAGCACGGAGCTGGAGAGAGCAGAGGCTAGGGTTGCTGGTGTTATGGAGGAAGACAAACTTCTGCAGCCCTAGTACCTATGACTCCACTCTAGGCTACAAAGTTTCAAACAGAAATGGCTGTTTCCATGAAGCGAGCAGAAGGCTTGGCTCCTTTCTAGGCTATAAAGTTTTAATTGTAGAATATAAATTAATCCCACATCCCAGGGCCTCCACTTGGGTCACTGAGGTGTGTGGCCTAAACGGCAATTAGACATCCCTCGAGGGGTCCCAGACTGGAGAGGGTACAATCTGACCTGAGGGACACCCCTCCTGCCTCCCCCCATGCATGAATTTTGTTCACGAGGCCTCTAGTATTTTTTAAAAATTCAGACACAGATGTTCTGTGCAAACTGTTCATATTACATATAGATGATTCTATATCAATTCATAGACTGACTGAAACAAAAATGTAATTTCATATTTCAACAAACCTTTTTTTGATCATTTTAATACAGCTTAGATAAATCACAAAATATTCCTTACTGTTAATTATGAGTTTTATTTATTATAATTACGAAAAATTTTGAGTGAATGTTGTTTAATACTATATTATAAAAGTCTAATATGCAAATTGCTTGACCGGGAGTTGTACTGCTTTCTATGAGGTGCACTGCGTGGAACATGGCAGGCATTAGCAACACTGGCAGCAGGTGGCAGTGGATGCACTCCCAGCCCCGATGGGCCCTGATAAGAGCAGAACCATGGCGGGATGATGGAGCAGGTGATCAGGTGGCACCAGGCCAAGGCAGGTACAAGCAGGATCCTAATCACCCTGCTGATTGCCCCTCAGATGATAATCAGCCGAGCTGGTGAGGGGCAGGTCTGCCTCTAGCTCCCAGGCCCTGAGGGAGCTGGGCAGGTGGTCTGGCCCCAACCAATCACCCCACAGATGATTTCCAGAAGCCAGCAGGCCCTGATCACCCTATTAGGGCTGGGATCCAGGCTGGGATAGGGAACTGGGGGTGAGTGGCGGCAAACAACCTTCCAAGGAGGCAAGCCAGGGGGTTATGACCTCTCACTGGCTACATGGAGTGGGGGTGACTGGGAAGGAGGTGCAATGAGAATGTGGGGTGTCCATAGAGCTTGCGCTCACTCCACTTGCTACCCTCCTCTGGGATGCCAGAGCTCATGCTGCAGGGAAACACCCCTGTGCTCAGGTGCTGGATGCCCACAAGGAGCCTGATCCACACCCAGAAAGCCTTTTCTGGGTGAGCCAGGCCACAGCCACCGGGACTGCAGGGGCCAGTCGGCTTCCCATGGGTTTGTGCAGGAGCCTGTCTGAGAGGCTGGCTGGGAGAGAGCATCCTGCCTGGCTGACTTCTGTGAGGCACTGCTGGATGGCCCAGATGTCCATGCTGTGCTCTGGTCCGCAGTGTCCGTCTATGCTCACCACATCTCAGCATGGCGACTCTGGTGCCGTGATTGTGGTGGAGGGTGGCGTACATGGGGGACTAGGGTCCTAGGTGCTGCCCAGGGCCCAGACGTCAGCTGGGATCTGCCCTTTCATGCCAGATGCTTGATTGCTGGCCAGGCCTAGGGACCGTACCGATACATGAAATTCATGCACTGGGCCTCTAGTATTACAATAATTTTATAGACACTCCCAACAAATGTAGTGTGTATTTTGTATGTTGCTATTTAAAGTTAAGTATTCTTTTAGAAAACAATCACACATATGTGCCTTACATAATAAATACTATACAAATTAAGATTTAGAAAATGATTTGTTAACCAGATAAAATTACATCTATTAATGCACAGAAACTGTTTGAAAATCAATTATGACATTATTACCTGGATTTTATGCTTTCTATCTAAATATAGAGAATACATATAAAGTGTATCAAGTAACAAATAGGTAAATGTGGAAGAAAAACAGAAACCCCAAAACTAAAGGGACTAATTAAAACTTGTGGAAGAATAAAATGAAGCAGAAAAAAGAAAGTAGGGGCTATATATAGCTTTACAATTGGCCACTTAACACCTCTGCAGCATGTATAATGATTAATTCTGATTGAAGAACAAAGACTACTGTTTTGATGTGCTTAACTAGCTGAATTCCTCTGAGGAAAATGAACTGAAGACTAAAAAGAGACTGATGCTTTTAATTTTGAGTAATTTGAACTACAACTAAATTTTAGTACTGGCAAAATTATAAAATATTATACAATTCCTTTTTGTTTTCTATTAACTTGGGAAAACACAGTATTTTATTGTCATTAAAACTTTGTAGCTATGGTTTTTGCTAATTTTTCAAATCTTATCACAGTAAGTTTAAATCCATTAATTGGTGTTGAGGAAAGGCATGTTTCTTGTACATTATAAAATACTAACACATATTCAGAAGTATACAAATAGTTGTGAGCTTTTTTGTTTGTTTTGTTTTGTTTCACGTATAAAGATTTAGCCAAAATCATTTCTAGTCAACATGATTGTGACTGGCCACCCAATGATTGTTACTATTCTTTTTAAAAATATATTTTATTGGTTTCAGAGAAGGAGGGAGAGGGAGAGAGATAGAAATAACAATGATGAGAGAGAATAATTGGTTGTCTGCCTCCTGACCCCTACTGGGGATCAGGACTGCAACCCGGGCACCTGTTCTTGACCGGAATCGAACCCCAGACCCTCTCAGTCCAAAGACCGATGCTCTATCCACTGTGCCAAATGATTATTTTTCTTTATTAGACTGAAATGTCTTGGTCCCAGAATCTTTGAAGATAAACTATTCTTTAATATTGTTCAATTATAATGTTCAATATGGAACAAGCATCTCCTCTACTGACATTTCCCAGTAGAAATATAATGTGAGCCACATGTGTAATTTAACATTTTCTAGTAGCTATATTAAAAACAGTAAAATTAATGTTAATAATATGTAGATGACCTTGGAGCAATGAAGGGTTTAGGGGCATCACTCACACACAGTTGAAAAGCTACATAAAACATATGGCTCCCAAAAAACTTAGTTGTCCCTTCGTATTCTAGACTCAATCAGATACCAAAATCCATGGATGTTTAAGTCCCTATATAAAATGGTATAGATCAATGCATACAACTGGCCCTCCACATCCATGACTCCTAACCTTTAATGGAAAACAGTATACATTTGCTTCTAAGTTGACCCACACAATTCAAACCTGGATTATTTGAGTCAACAGTATTTGCTGTAATTCAACATATCTAACATATTTTATTTCTACATATTAATATAAATTTATTAATGAGATATTATTTTCTTTCATACAACTTAAAAATAAGAATATATTTTACAATTATATTTCAAATAAATTGCTTATTTTCAACAGTTCAAGTAAAATGTAATCCCACCAAAACAATAAAGCTGTGTTTAATAACAAAAATGTATGCAATACTGTAACTGAAACCCAGCCTGCCTCTTTCCACGAAAGCCAAACTTTTGAGACGGGTGCTGATAAGAAAGGAAAGAAGCAGAATCTTGAAAAAGACAACCTTGAAGATGGGAGACTCTTGTCCAAAGCCCATCTCTACATCTCTCTGTACAAACAGAGGTTTTTATAAGCAGGGGGAGGGAAAGCAAAACAAAGAGATCAAGGGGAAGGGTTTGAAAAGTTATCTACATGCAGGCCAGCACTGTGCATTTCAATAAGGATCTTGAAACTGGCCAAGCGTTGGTATAGTGTGCATCATCCAAGTCTTCATAATCCTGGTTCTACAATTGAGGGTCAGAAAAACTCTTCAGAACTCGGATGATTGAAGGCTGAAGTCTGCATTTGAGGATGTTAGTTGTTAGATTTCTTATGCAAACATGCTTTTTTATCTACAAACTACATGTTAGTCAGAGTCAGCATTTATAGAAACGATGTCAAAAGAATGCTGAGGTGGGTTACAATTCAGCATTTAGATTTAAATTAAGTTTATTACAATAAAAATGCATTTCTTCAGTCCCACTAACCAACCACATTTTAATAGTTATATACAGCTGGTAGCCACCCTATAAAGTATCTGAGATGTACATCATAGTGTGAGAATATAATTTGGAAAACAAATCTCAAGAGAAAATATCTATCTATATATTTACAGGTTTTTCTAAGATAAAAACAAGTTAATGTTTATTCAACTACTTTGTAAATATTCTAGGTATAATCTCGAGAGAGTCACAATCTGGATTACTTTATGTACACTGAATTTTTTAAAAATTTTGTTTTATATATTTACTTCAAAATTTTATGTTTGAAAGCTATCATTTTTATAATATTTTCATTAAAAGTTAAATCACAGTGTTTATCTTTTTATTTTTTAATCCTCACCTGAGGATATTTTTACATTGATTTTTAGAGGGAGTGGAAGGGAAGGAAAGACAGAATGTAAAAGAGAGACAAACATCAATTGGTTGCCTCTCACATGCACCCTGATCCAGGCTGGTAATCAAGCCAGCAGCTTAGTTACATGCCCTTGACCAGAATCAAACCCAGGACCCTTCTTCTGCAGACCAATGCTCTATCCACTAAGCCAAACCAGCGAGGGCCATAGTGTCTATCTATATATATAAAAGGCTAAGTGACTGAATGTCTGTCCCTCTGACCGTCCAACTGACCAGCTGGTAGCAATAACGCACACTGGCAATTTAAAAATAAACGTCCACTCTCACATGCGTGATACATATAAAGCTCTCACTGGCTCCAATTGCACGCAACTGACCAGTAGTGTTTGGGGAATGTTACAGACAGTTATCTCTGAAAACAAATATGAGATCAAATGATTCTGCTTAGAGCTAATGCTTAGTAAAATTTAGAAATAGCAAACTTGATAGCAGTTTTCATTTGGGAATGACATTATTGAGTCATCTGTGAAATGATCTGTAATGGATCTATAGAAATAGTATATCTACATATATAATATTAAAAATATATCTAAAGATGTGATTCTTTGTCTTAAAAATGAGCATGTTCATAAATTAAATAGAGAAATTTTGGATTAGCTCTATGGAGATTTTCACACCTACTTGAGTTATGATTCCATCAATTCAATGGGTGATGCTGAAAAGGAAAATTTCTCAATTGAAATTTTTTATAGTATTACTCCTTTGAGAAAGCTGTGTCATAAATTAAAATGGAAAATAAGTGCAATCATCATGCTACTGAGAAATATTAATAGTAAATAGGGTCTTTGTCATGGTATTAGATTTATTATCAAAAGACCTAATATAATTGAAGCTAAAGTATTAACAGGATCTGCGGAAGAAGACATTCTGAATCCAAGAATTGATTTGTCCCCATCTGACACTGGTCTCCCATTTAAATTAATTTGAAGACAGTTTCCCACGATGCCAGTATTTGTGAAGACTATAAATCACAAGGACAAACTCTACACAAAGTAAGAATTTCCTACCTGAACCCGTTTTTGGACATGGTCAGTTATATGTTGCTTTCTCTCGAGTTCGAAGAACATGTGACTTAAAAGTTAAAGTTGTAAATACTTCATCACAAGGGAAATTAGTCAAGCACTCTGAAAGTGTTTTTACACTTAATGTGGTACAGGAAGATATCAGAACAAGTTTAATTAATTTATCAGTCATTGTTTTTATCAATGTTGTTTTTATATCATGTCCTTGTTGTTACATCATGTTGTTGTTTGTTTATTAATCAATTTATCAATGATTATTTTTAAATCATATTTTTGTTATTTTATATCATGTCTTTGTTGTTTTTATATCATGTTATTGCTTATTTGTTTGTCAATTTATATATTATTTTCATATAAATTTTACTAATTTTCTTTCATCTGACACTTTTATTATAGAGGAAGGGCAAAGAGCGATATTAAAATATTTTGTATTTTAATTTTATAATATTATATTAAACTAAATTTTTGCACAGGGAGTATGGGGTGTGAAGGGGGGATGGCAGGCAAGCGAGGGAGCAAGAGAGTGCAGTGTCCATGTGGCCCCTCATGGGCGGCTTGAGCACAGCTTTCATGCAGCCAGGGGTGGGCCTTCCTGAGCCGCTTGAGTGCAGCTTTCGCACGGCTGGGGGCAGGCCCTTTTAGGCAGCTTGAGCACAGCTTTCGTGCCGCCTGGGGCAGGTTCTCCTGAGCAGCTTGAGGGCAGCTTCCACAAGGCTGAGGGCGAACCGGCCCGGGTGGCAGGGACACTGCTCCGGTCGGCCCTTTCTCTCAGTGGCCGCAGCCATCTTGGTTGGGATTTATTTGCTCATGATTGGCTTGTGGGCATGGCCTGTGAGTATAGCGGAGGTATGGTCAATTTACATATTACTCTTTTATTAGATAGGATATTCCATTTTGACATGCAATTTTTATAGTAATGTAATTACTTCATGAATCATTCTTTTAATTAATTTCTTTTCATTGTGCACAAATCTGTGCACTGGAGCCACTAGTCTTTTTTAAAAAGGCTTGAACCTTATTATAAAGAAGAATAAATAATAACTTCATTTAAATTAATAATTTGCTAGTATTTAAAATACAATTATGATTTTCATCAAATTGAGTACAAATCTGATCATAAATTAACTTCCAACTGTTTTTACAGATGTAAGTAAATGATGACATTTACTAATATATTTAAATTTTAAAAAGTGTATGGTTTTAGGATGCAAAAATAAAATAAAAGTTATATAGATAGCTAAGAAACCTAATAGCAATACTGGGTAACAAAATTACTTTTACAAAAAAATATGGAATATTTTTCTTATCTTACAGATGATACATTCTTTAATTTTAGTTATGTCAGTTGCTATAATTATGCCAAACTACGTATTATCTCTAAAATAGTCCCATAGACTTGTCTAGTCAGAATAGGCCCCAACTACCCATTGTAACGCTACCATAAATTACCATCTCATAGTCACCTGAAACTGCTCAATTTTCTCTCTGAGCTACATTCTTTCAGAGAATGTAGTTAAATATCATTGCTGGCTCCTTGCCCTGAATGCTGACCAGTTTGCCTCTGTGACATTAACCTGGTGCCTGAGAGTCTGAGTGTCAAGAAGGTTGACTCATTTGCAGTTTTCCATTATGTAGCTCTAACATTTTATGTTGTTTCCTAAATAATAGATGCAGTAGAGTTGGCCTAGCTAGTCTCCTTTGTAGCTTTGCAACAATGTTCTTCACTGTGACTACCCAGATATTTAATAATATTTGTCTGTAATTTTTTTTTATTTAATCATTTGCCTGAAAAGAAGGTTAGAACTTCCACAATTAGAGTCTCTCTTTTCCCTCATTCTATCAATAGTTGAATATGTGATCAGGATATATTATCCTATAGGACCACTTATATGTTAAATCCAGTATATAGTATTATTGCATATAAAGTAGAAAGCTATAAAAGAAAAAAAACTGTTCTACAAATATAACTGATATTCTATTTCCCCTCTACGTTGTATTAGGAAATAAATGGTTATAGGGCATAACAGTTGTTTCAGCTACTCAGGAATTTATATCAGATATTTGGATCTGGAAGCTTGTATATTTATGTGTTTGTGCATGTATCCAACAGCATTTAATTGGTGAAATAAATGAACAAGACAACACAACAGAAAATACATTGTGGAAGCAAATACTGGTTTTGTTAGTTTTCATTTTAACTGTAATAATAACCATATTGGACAACTGAGCTTAGATTATCTATATGCGTATCCTCTAATATGAGCTTTGTTCAATTGAATTATCTTTAAAACAAGGCATATCTGTGTTAAATAAAGGCCAAATTGGTGACAAAATGTATATAATAGTTGGTGTTATGTTATTCAGAAAAAAAAAGGATTAAGAATTCAAGCAAGTACTAGCTGGTTTTGCTCAGTGGATAGAGCATTGGCCTATAAACTGAAGGGTCGAGGGTTTGATTCCAGTCAAGGGCACGTTCCCAGGTTGCATGGTTGATCCCCAGTAGGGGGTGTGTAGGAAGCAGCTGATCAATGATTCTCTCTTATTATTGATGGTTCTCTCTTTCTCGCTCTCCCTTCCTCTCTGAAATCAATAAAAATATTTTTAAAAGAATTCAAGCAACACCATATTTTAAGACTAACTTTTAAAAATGCTGATACATGTGCCATTGTTCCATCAGGATGGACATATATTATGAGAAATATTACTCTATGTTTCTTTAGCAGAAATATATCAGTGCTGTGATGATTATTTAAAATTTCCTATAAATAACTTGACATAGGTGAACAGAATGCTCAAGTATGTCTTCTTCAGTAATTTAATTTAACTAGAGGTTGACATATCTCTAAGTATGCTTCCCTTTAGTTATTACTTCTTGTCACTATTTGAAAATGTCCCTGAATACAGGAAGCTATTTTTCAATAAGACATTCAGCTATCAATACTTATTCCATTGTAATTCAAATTCCTTTGTCTTTTAAAGAAATTGCTATTGAATTATAGCCCTAGACCATCTCTAATAGCACAGTTACTAAACTGATTTTTCATACATATTCATAGTTAAAACGATAAAGACCATTGCAGATTTCAAAATGATGCATCAATCAATGCCATAGATTCCTGCTTAGCATCTCAAAAAAGAGAAAGTGTAGCCTAATATTTTATTTGTAAAACACTTAGTGTGCACTTTTATGTAATACATTACCCAAAAACAATTTGTCTTATGCATATATTTTTTTCTATCACAAATATACACAAGGTTGAGAAATAAGCAGTATGCTAGAAGAAATAATTCTTTTTACAGCTCATGCCCTGCAAAGTCAATACTTTTTGAGGCAAGTAACAGAAGTCTGAAGGGAAAAACTAATATAGCACTAAGGCTAGGATATTGTTGGACTTGATTTGGCCCAAAAATATAGGTAGCAATGTAATTTTGTGATGTTCTATATCTTCTCGTGAGCCATTGATAACACATTTTTCTCACCTATCATCACTAAAACCTGAAACTAGTGTAGAAATTTGTAGATTGAAAAGTCTTGTGTTGAAACCCTATTGGGTAAACTGTTTTATACAAAATTGTTTATTTTTTTTCCAAGTAGAGGAATGAATAAACTAAAAATCTAGCATAATAGCAATGATGAAGAAATAGATAACACTATAAAAAGGACATGGATAAATGTGTTTAACAAATCTTAAGTTTATAAACAATATTAATTAAATATCTGTTGAAGTAACTGATCATATAATTAAATAATTCTTGGAAAGTTCTTAATTTAGAATAATATATGTAAGCATAAAAGAAACTCAGAATTACTTTAGTAACAAAATTAAATGAATACTAAAAATAATTTTAAACCTTTATGAGTTATTTGCAAACTGTATATTTCTTTATTTTGGCCAATATAAAAAATGGATAAGAATTCAAGAAATACATCATTTTAGAGCTAACTGGATAATTTTAAAAAGGTTTAATAATTCCTACTCATTACAGCAAGACATATAAAATTGTATGCAATGTATGGTGCTAGTCATCTATATTTCTATAATTTGCTCCATCTAAACATCTCCAATTTATTTGCCTTCTCTAGATGGTTATAGATTTCCTCCCTTGCTCAACTAAAGAGCCTTTCCATGGCTAACTTTTCTGGCTAGTGTTTTTAATCACATTCCTTTTTACCTGCTCTGTTAATCCACAAAAATATGAAATCCCCAATAGTTTAAAATCCCAAATCAATTATTACTGTCACCACCAACACTACCATCAACAATAAAGCCTGCACCTTCATTCTGCCTTGTCATCTACAGTCAGTGCTCTTGACACCAGATTTCTATTTGGGTTTCCATCAACCAATGCTTTTCATACTGCCATTCTTCTAGGTTCCATCTAAATAGAACTTTTCTCTTGTTTGGTCATATGTTCTTTCCTAGATGGTGTTTAAGCTAATCAGAGCACTCTACAAAGCATATCTAGTTCATTTTTGAATTGTTAATGTCTTAAATATATTCACAATATATACTACATAGATCAGAATGCACTACAATTGGCAAGGGTATTAGAAATTATTTATTTTGCTGATAAGAAAATCCAAAGCCTAAAAATGAAGTGAATTTTCCAGGCATACATCTAATTATGTGGAATTAAAATTAGAACTCATATTCCCTGATAAGTGCAGAATTTTTTGTAACATCACGTTTGCATTTTCCCTATGCTGAATGACATATTTTAGATCACAGCACAAATTACTGCATAATAATTTTTATCATGATATCTTATAGACTTTGATGGTAGTTAAAACATTGAATACAGGATGTTCTTGGCGACAAAGATACCCTTTCCATGACTTTGCAGAATCTCTACCTTGAAACTGTACTAACAAGATGCTCAATTCTTTCTTCTTTGCTATCATCACCATACCTCTGAATTCCAAGCATAAATAAGATTTCCTTTTATTAGAATGTATCTAAAACTGTATTAAATACTTCTAAAAATCTCAAGTAGTATGATCAGTAAAACTGTATCATCAATTGGTCTAAAATTATTTTCAATTGTTTTTCTGAAAAAAAAAACACAATTGTTAATTGGTCTGAAGGGGTTTCCATATTAAAATGACATTTAATACACTGTTGGAAAATATAAATTTCTATGATATAACTCTAATATAAGTTTTTTCCCATACTATAGTTTTTTAAAAAATATATTTTATTGATTTTTTACAGAGAGGAAGAGAGAGGAATAGAAAGTCAGAAACATCTATGAGAAACATCGATCAACTGCCTCTTGCACACCCCCTACTGGAGATGTGCCCACACCAAGATACATGCCCTTGACTGGAATTGAACCTGGGACCTTTCAGTCCAAAGGCCGAGGCTCTACCACTGAGCCAAACAGGTTTCGGCAGCCCATACTGGTTATGAATGTTCCAAATACATTTGGACCATTAGAATTAAGACCTAGACACAAGTAGATATGAAGTTTACTAATAATGTTAGGTAATATCAGGTGGTGTGTTAAAAGAATAATTATAGTGTTTATGAAGTAAAACCCCATTTTTCAGCAGTATCAATGTTTACAGATTAAAATAATTTAAAATATACCCATCTATTTGCTGTGATATGCACCAAAATTGTGTATAGTTATACACATTTATACAATTCACATACTAGTACATAAACATCAACTGTTGAGATGTACCATCAAATATTTGCTTTTTTACCCTGGGACTAATAATTGTGAAGATGTTTGTATTAATTTATAAGCAAATAAAATACCATTTTGCTTATTGAATTTATTGGAGAAGCCATTGTACTTCACAAAACATGATAGTTTGTGTTCCATTTACTTATTTGTAACTTGTGGAAATTGTTTATTAAATTACACATTTTCCATTAGATGGGCATTCTAAATATTCCAAATTAGGTTAATTAAGGATTGAAAAACAATCTCTTGTTTCTATTTTCTTTCTCTCTTTTTCTATCCTCCCTCCTGCTTCCTCCTTCCCCCTGCTCTCTCCTTCTCCCTAGAAAGACACATCATGCTATTTTTCTCCAGTTTTTAGTGGAGAGAAAGTTTAAGTACCAGGAGTACTAAGATCATATTATGTAGTATTGCAAGAAGCTAGCATTGTTTCATGTCTCCATAACTCTTTAAAATAAGTTGAGAAGAAGTGAAAAAAGAACACTCCACAAGAATTGCAAAGGCACGAATTATTTATTTGCTAATTCAATGACAGAAGCAGAGAGAAAGAATTTTCTTTAATTTCTAGGTGTCGGGAATTGTGCAGGGTCTAAGATCTTGTCCTACTTGTAAGCTAATAAGCTAGCTTGTTACTATTCATGAAAACTGCAAGAAGATTGGGGATACCTGAGCTAAAGAAAAAGGATTTTGTGACTCACAAGAGCCATAACTGGGGCTTCATAGTGGTTTGTGCCTATTCTACCTTCCTCCAGCTTCCACAGAGGTGATGCAAAGGGGTTCATTAAGGATGTTTCCAGATGCAATAGGTTATGTTAAAAAGGAAAGTTGGGCTTGCTTTATAGTAAGTGAAAGCAAGCCTACTGCATGTCTGGTTTGCAGTTGGGTATTGGGCACATACCTCATCTCTCTGTTTACTTGCTGCAAACACACCTGTGAGAGATTTTCTGGTAAAGGTAGTCAGGCTCTTGCATTCTTGCTATATCAGCAAAAATGTGAAGCAGTGCTGAAGGTTCATGGCACTTGCTGCTCCAAACTTTTCTTTGCTCACTTCTATTAAATTATAATGAAGATTAAAATCTACAAATACAGGGAGGAATATGCAGATTAACCATCACTCCAACACACAAGAGGACTGCCCCCATGTGGTCAAAGATACTGCCCCCATGTGGATACAAGATGGCCACCACAAGATGGCCAGCAGGAGAAGGTAGATGGGAGGGACCAGGCCTATAAGCGAGGGCAGTTGGGGGCAATCAAGCCTGCAGGAGAGAGCAGTTTGGGGTGACCAGGACATCAGAGGAGGGAAGTTGGAGGCAAACAGGCTGGCAGGGGAGCAGATAAGCATCAATCAGGCTGGCAGGGGAGTGGTTAGGGGGTGATCAGGCTGGCAGGCAGAAGTGGTTAGGGGCAATCAGGGAGGCAGGCAGGTGAGCAGTTTGGAGCCAGCAGTCCTGGATAGTGAGAGGGATGTCTGATTGCCTGTTTAGGCCCGATCCCACTAGGACATCTCTCGAGGGGTCCCAATTGGAGAGGGTGCAGGCTGGGCTGAGGGACACCTCCCCTGCATGAATTTCATGCACTGGGCCTCTAGTATTTCATAATCACAAAACTCAAGATACACTAAGCTCTTTTTACTTGGATGAAAGGCATTAAGAAATCTTAAGGATCACAGAACTCAAACTACTCTAGAGATGATTCACTATTATTTGAGTTACTAAGTCTTGGACATACTTTTTAGCCTAAGTTTAGAAGCAATAAATATTCAGGAAGGCTAGAGAGGTCATTATCAGGAAAAGCTTTGTTGGTTCCATTGTGAACTCAAAGAGAAGAGTGTTTCCAGTATGCCTAGCATATCTATAATAATAAAAGCATAACATGCTAATTAGACCAGACAGCTTAACAACCTTTCAGACGTTCTTCCGAACAACCTTCTGGATGAAGCTTGGGCTGTGGAGCTGTGAGGTCCAAGGCAAGTTACCTTGGCTGCAAGGGCTAAGTCCCTTGTACAAATTTCATGCAACAGGCCTCTAGTATTAACATAATGCTGTAGGCCACCCTCAGAAGGTCATCCTAATATATAAAAACCCCGAGTCTGTCACATCCACAATGACCAGATGCTGATCAACCAGAAGTCAATCTTGCAGTCAGCACTGGGTTGCCATGGCAACTCAGCAGTTACTGCAATGGCTGCAGGCATGGTGACCTCGCACTGACTACTGAGAAGGCTGCTAATCAGGCCCAGAGAGAGGCCTGAAAAGAGAAGCAGAGTTTGTTCTGTAGCCTTTGTGGCAGCTGTTTATCACCACTTGGTTCTCTCTCTCCAGGCCAGGCCAGCAGCCATGCCTCCATTTCTCTTTAGGCCTCCACCAGGGCTACTGATCAGCCACGCCTTTCTGATCAGGCCCAGAGATGCTGACTGGCATAGAAACCGACCAATCAGAACCAAATTGGCCAGAAGAGGGCATTTGGGAATGAGATTAGGCTAGCAGGAGAGGGCATTTAGGGGTGATCAGGCAGGCAGAGGCAGTTAGGGGCAATCAGGCCAGCAAGGAAGGGCAGTTGGGGGTGAGATCAGGCTGGCAGGGGAGAGCAGTTGGGGGTGATCAAGCTGGCAGGGGAGTAGATAGGAAATGATCTGGCTGGCAGGCAGAAGTGGTTAGGGGAAATCAGGTAGGCAGGCAAGCAGTTAGGAGGCAGCAGTCCTGGTTTGTGAGAGGGATATCCGACTGCTGGACATCCCCTGAGGGGTCAGGGATTGGAGAGGGTGCATGTTTGGCTGAGCAACAACTAGAGCAACAAGGCCTCTAGTTAAAGCTATAATTTAAATAGTTACTTAAGTGATAATAAAAATATGAGGTATAAATACTTTTTATGTTCTTGATCTTTTGTAAGGTGAGGGAGTAAAGAGATTTGTCTTTTTAATACTCTATTATTATAGAATAATTTATTAGAAATATGTATGTTTATGTATTTTTTCCTAAGAGAGCATTATTTTTTATTTTATTACTAAAGAGATTCAACAGCTTAACATAAACTTAAAGTAGAACTGTTTACTTATGCCAATTTCTACCAAGACACTAAAGTAGAAAAAGTTTACTTTATTTACCCCTTGTGTCTTTGGAAGGATAATGGTTTCATTTAGTTAAAGATCTTCTGAGCTAGTTTATTTTAGGGAAGAAATTGCCTGCTCACTTGTGATAAGATAATTTGTCACTTCAAAATTAAATTACCTTTACCTGTTTAGCGTGAAGAATTTTCCTATCTCATGCATACGTACTTGCCCTTTTACTACTTTATATCAGAATGTGCTCAATTCTACAAGAACATATATATATATAAAAGTGTAATATGCAAATTGACGAGACAGTGGAATGACCAATCACTATGATGCACACTGTCCACTGGGGGCAGACACTCAGTGCAGGAGCTGTCCCCAGCCTCCAGGCCCCGATCGCCCATGTGAAATGGGGAACCAGGATTGGGTGGCAGAGGACAACATGGGTGGCTCCAGGCCAAGTCAGGTGCAAGCATGACCGGGAGGCAGCAGTGGGATGCAGGGCCAGCTACCAGCAGCTGGAGAAGATTGGCCCGAATTGCAGGCCAGCCCTACCTATACACAAATTTTGTGTTCCAGGCCTCTGGTGCGTTATATAATTGACAGCTATAAGGGAAACTTAAGCAGAATACAAGTTCTGCTCCTTACTCTAAATTGAACTTTATAAATCTCCAGGGAGAGTTTAATGAATGTCAAAAGAATTATCCATTTAATGATAGGATCTCCTATGAGTTAACATATGTGTCTCTAAGAGAAAAGAATAGGTCCACAACATAGTGACTAATCCCTTGTTTAAAATATATAACATTTCCTAAATATTAATTTTTGTAACTTTAAATAATAAATAGAACCATATAAATTTTTCTATTCAATGGACACACTGAAGATCTACTTGCAAGTACCTAAGTACCTCCAATTATATATATATATATATATATATATATATATATATATATATATATATATATTAGGTTAATGGTTGAAATTTCCTTATGTAGTCTCTTGAACTCTGCTTAGCTGCTTAGTGTTCCCCGACCTTCTACTCCACATCACCACATAGTATACTGCATAAATAATTATATGCATATATTTTAAATGTTCTACACGCAGAAATTCTAAAAATTTATATTGGCAGTTTCATGAATATATATTTAGAAATGGAAAATGTCCATTGGGTTTTAAAGCATGGTGATTACTGATAAACAAGAGCAGTATACATAGCACAGAATCAGGATGAAGAGTAGAAAGACAAAAATAAATCATATTTTGAAAGTTTAACTATAACATAAAATATATTAATATAATTGTAACTGAAAGGAGACTTTTACTTACTTTACTGACATCTTCTCTTGAGAGAGTGGAGTAAGAGTAGTTTCCTTGTTAACTGAGTATGACTATTCTTAGCCACTTTGAAAGTATATATTATGTGAAAGCAATTCATATTTTCCATCCGGGTGGAAAAGTTATGGGAGAATTTCAATCTAGAAAAAAATGTGGTAACCTTTCCTTATCCTAATTCTCAATCCACTATTAAGCATATTAAAGAAAAGAACCTCTGAAAAGTTAAGTACTGGCTTTCAACTCAGATTATTATATCTAATAGAACACAATATTTTTCATAATTAAAATTGCAAATTTGCCGAAGTGGTTTCAGGCTTTTGTAGGTTGAAATTGAATGCCATAATATAAATATATATATATATATATATATATATATATGCATGCATTTTAAATATTTTACATGAAGACATTCTAAAAATTTATACTGACAGTTTCATGAAAAAAAATACATGGACATTTTCCATTTCTGAAGGTTCACATATATATATGATCTCATATATGTATGTGAATCTTCAGAAATGGAAAATGTCCATATATATATATATATATATACACACACACACATATTGGGTTTAAAAGCATAGTGATTACTGGTGTGTTGTATAATCAATGACTGTAAGGGAAACTTAAATATAAATATATTATGGCATTCAATACACACTGTATGTGTGTGTGTGTGTGTGTGTGTGTGTATCTTTACTACATCACTAAGACACTTTCTCAACACCAATTGTCAAGGTTTCTTTGGAAATATTAGGTGATCTATTCCTGCCTGATGTTATTTTTAAAGGAAAAAGAAATATCTTCAAATCTTTGCAGATTTATCTTCTATAAAAATTAAAACTATCTTGAAGACCATCTTTATTTTATTTTTTCTTAATGTTCAGACACTATTGAGCTGTCCAATTCAAGGCTTTTCCTTTACCTTGCTTTGCCTTTTATTCCATTCAGTTGCATTAACAGCATTTATTCTGTTTCCTCTAGACACATAATATTATTTGAATTTAACTTTTAACTTCTTAATTTCTTATTTACCAAAATATTATTAGTCAACATCCATATGTATTTTTAAAAGCAGTTATAGCAACCATCTTAAATGAAATTTAGCAGCCATGACTTTCCCTAATATTCAATATTTTCACTCCTCTGAAGTTATTGGAATTTGTTCTAGAACATATGACACAAAAAGTGTTATTCTTACTGCAACACCCTTATAAAAAATTTTAAAACAAAGGTAGTTCCTTTTGTATCTACAAATTTAATTACAATGTTTTATTTTTCCTACTTTGGAATGGAAAAACCTGGAGTCTGCTATTTAGTTGGCTTGATTTTGTTTCCTAATTTAATATATTAATTTGGAGCATACTTTCCCAAACTTCTTTGACAATATCAATATCTTAAAACCTTAAAATAAACTATTAACTGAAAAATCACATATTTTCATAGTTGGTTAAATTTTTCAATTAACCAACAAACTAAGAAACAGTTATTAACAGAATTATATACTTTCAAATAATTCACAGGAATTCTAAATTGCCTCATTACTGCATATAAATAGTAATAAAGAGTTTTATAGATTTTTTACACTTCTGATATTCTTTGTGTCTGGTTATGTCTGTAATCACACTGGGATACTCAATGATAAGAGGATTTATGACAATTCTTTCTTTAAAGAATCTGGGTATGTGGTTTGTCTTAAAATTAATTACTTCCAGGTAAGTCCTTAGCAAATGTGAATATTTGCCTCAGGAGAACTTTATAGTTTGTATTAAATATATATTTTTTAATTTATAAAAATATTCCTAGTCAAAAAGCTTCTGAAAATATTATAAATGGTATGCTAATGTTTGAAAGTGAACAAAACTTGTTTTGTTTTTTTTAATCTGGTCTGCCTTATGTTATTTTCTAAAAATAAACTTTACTTGAGATAATTGATTTCAGAACTTTAGTACATATATATTATGAAGTTTAACATTTTTAATTTTTTAATGAAATATTTTTCATATATTGCATTATGTGTTGTTTGAAAGAAGCTTAGGTGTCTAACTATATATGTTTAAATTAGAATTTCTTTTGATAAGGGAGTTTTATCATGTTCTATTAATGTTTCACCTTAATGTTATTTCGATAGGATTTTTTTTTTAAGTTCTATCCCAGCTCCCCAGAGAGCAACTTCTTCTGGAAAAAATCAAAATAAAAAAAGCTATTGCTGCTGAGACCAGTTTGGCTCAGTGGATAGAGCGTCGGCCTGCGGACTGAAGGGTCCCGGGTTCGATTTCGGTCAAGGGCATATACCTTGGCTGCGGGCACATCCCCAATAGGGGGGGGTGCAAGAGGCAGCTGATCAATGTTTCTCTCTCATGGATGTTTCTGACTTTCTATCCCTCTTCCTTCTGCTCTGTAAAAAATCAATAAAATATATTTAAAAATATTTAGACAGAGTGGAAGGGAGGGAGAGAGACTGAGAGAGAGAAACAGAGATGTGAAAGAAACACATCAGTTGGTTGCCTCCCAGGCCAGGTATGGAGCCTGCAACCAAGATACGAGTGTCGTTGGCCTAAATTGAACCCAAACCCTTGAGTCCTTGGATCAAATTTCCAAACACTGAGCAACACTGGCCAAAGTTTCCCTTGACTTCTTTATCCCTTTATTATTTAAATGAAATATAAATCCTTAAGTATAGCTGACAAGGAGTCACTTCTTTGTGTGTTCACAATGATGAGATTACTTGATCTGCTGCCTCCTGCATGCTGCATGTCCCCTACTGCAGCCTGAGCATGTGCCCTGACTAGGAATTGAACCTGCGACCTCTTGGTTCCTGGGTCGATGCTCAACAGCTGAGCCACACTGGCCCACTGGCCTGTCTCCCTTTGATTGGGAGAAATATTTAGAGAAGTAAATAAAGTTCATTAAAATAAAATTTATGTCGTTAAATTAGAGCAGTTTATAGTAAATAATTACAAATATGTTTATTAATCCTTTGATTTTTTATCAAAATCTTTGTATAGTTTCAAAGAAGCTATGTTTTCTTACACCGTCAAGTGATTGCTCTAAATTTTTTAGTGTTCTGCTGTACACATTTCCAGGAGGACTCTCTAGTTTGAATATATATCTTTTTCACTTCATATGTATTTTCTAATCAGCTACGCTTTTGCCAATAACTAGCATGTTTGTTTCATCAAAGCTCTATGATATGCCCACCTGAATGCTGGTTATCTGTCTACTTCAGATCTATTGTTGGACAGCATTTTGATCTGCACACAGACATTTAGTCCTCAGGATTTGAAAGGTGTCCATATGAGTTGTGAAACCATGGACAAATTATGCAACCTCTATTTAAGCTTTCTTTTCAGCCAGTGATAGCAGATACACCTAACATAAATTTGTTGTGAGGAGTAATCCTGTTAATTTAATCAGTGTTCATAGTACCTGACAACCGTTAAGCACTTTCTTGGTGAATACAAATAATAAGAGAGTCTCTGCATTACCAAGGTGGATTTTCTTTTTCTCTAATTATCTGACCTGTGAAAAATGACCACCCCAAAATACTTCTGAAGACCCTTATTACTTTTCTTTGAGATGCTACATTTCCAAGAAATCAAGCACCGATTATGAGTTACCTCTTCTACTGTTTACTACTCAGAATCTTAAAATACAGGAACAGACCAATAAGTAACTGCACTTACTTAACTGATGAGTCTAATTCTTAGTTACCGTTAGCCGTCGATATATTAATCTGTGACTGCAAACCCACTAAGAAAAATTACTTTTTTAGTACTCTTTCTGTCAAGCGTTTAGTTTCCTTTTATGTCAATGGTCAATTCCTTCTTCCTTCTAGTAAATGAAAATTCTCTTCTAATTCTGGCATACCATTAATCCTATTCTAAGTCTTATTTATATCTTTATTTCAGGGTACGTTGGTAAAAGTTTTTAAAAGTATGTCACAGGAAGGGCTTTAAGCCAAATGACATTTTAACTTAGAAATTTAATTGACTTTGTTGTTCTGTGATAAAATAATATAATTTATGTTTTTAAGTTTTTTTTTGCTATAATGAGTAGTAGCAATGTCACTTCAAAGTCATAAAGCGTATGACTGGGACATGTTTAAAATAATTTATTTTTAGTAGAGTTAAACTGCATTTTGTTTTTCATATTTTCACATCATTAGAAATCAAATATTTATAAAGAGCATCCTCATGCAACATCCTTCTCTTTCTGGAAAATAGGTTATTTTTTTCTTAAAATCCCAAGATGAGATTTCACTCTCATGCCATCTGGCAAGATAATAAGAGAATATCTAAAATCAATACTTTAATATGATCCTGGCTAAAAACTAGTCTCAACAAGAATTAATGTCATATGGCTAAAGCTTAAGAAAATAAAAAAGGATTGTTACTTTTAAAAAATATACATTCAAAGAAAAGAATGTGGGGGTGGGTAAAGAAAGGAAAACAAAGTATAAACAATTTTTGATTTTTTTTTTTACTAATATAAAATTGCTGATTGCATAGGATGAAAATATTTTTAGAAAAACATTTTCCAAATATATTTTATGCTTAGTTTGCAAAGTTGCAGTTTTTAAATCAAATAATAATGCACTATTTTAATCAATAATAATGAAGTAAATGACAAAATAAAAACAGGAGGGGGCCAAAGACCATAGAAATTACAATAACAATTCTGTATTTTTTTCTGCTCCATTTGTTAATATATTTTTAAATAAAATTAGAGATTGAGCAAAAAAGAAATAAATTTATGGACATGAACAACAGTGTGGTGACTGCAGAGTGGAGGGGGAGGGGGTATGGGATACAATGGTGATGGACTGAGAATGTCAATGACTTGCTGTTTAATCAAAGATTGCTATAGCAAGTGAGTCAGCTATCACTTATTAATTTGGCAGAAATTCAAAGGCAGGCAGAGAATGGGAAAGCTTTATAGTGAGAAAAAGAGAAGACTTCAGGTATATCCTGATTGGAGTCTGTTGGCATGGAGAAACTGGAGGCAAGCTAAATAGAAACAGGACATTCTGTGATTGATTAGGGGTGCAAAGTTGGCTTTCTACAGATGGTCCTAAGTTAGAGGTGCTGTCAGTTAGAAATCAACGCCCAGTTGTTTGGAGCCAAATTATATAGGGGTTATTGTTTAGCTTCTAGGATGGACAGGTTAATAGGTCTGTCTTCCTGATGTGGTTACTGTAGATAGTCGGTTGGCTTCCTGGGCTGGGTTCTGAAGATTGTGGGTCAGAGATATAGATAGATATAGATAAGATATAGATATAGACATAAATATCTGATTATTGTCCTTTTATACATTCAATCTTTTAGTACTATAAAGATGAGTCTGTGTAAAAAGTGCCCTAATTTGTGCATTCCAAAATAATTCAATATAATAGTATCTCTATTTGATGTATCTTTCCCTGGTCACATCTGGCATTTTGAGATGGTGCTTATGGTATTTATTTGTTGTGATTACTTTCTCATTGCAAACAAACACTATCTCTTATATCTAACTTTTATAGTCATAATATTGTAAAATATTTCTGATGGAGTACAAACACCAAATATAAAAGGCTCAAATCCACGTTTTGGGGTCTATTTCCTATTCTTTTATGTGTAACTGGACCATTAATGCTATTTTTCTTTATTCAAATGACTGGGAGAGAAAGGCACTGGGACTCTGAGTTTATAATTTTGATTTAAACACATTATACTTTGATACTTACTAAGCACTAAAATGAAGATGCATGGTAATTTTGAACATGGAAGAGCCTGGATATCTATTAAAACACATGGATCTGAATTGGGTCACATTAGGAAAGATTACACAGAGGAACAAGGTGTGAAGTTAGTCAACATTTAGAAGTTTGGTTAATTGTCCTGGCCTGATAACTTTATTAGTTGGAGCATCCTCCCATGCACCGAAAGTTCCCAGTCGGGGCACATAACTAAGTTGTGGGTTTATCCCCCGTTCATGGCACGTATGGAAAGCAACTGCTCAGTGCTTCTCTCTGATATCAATCTTTCTGTCTTGCTCCTTCCTCTATTTCTAAAATCAATAATAATAATAAAGATAATAATAATAATAATAATAATAATAACTAACAATGTATCTTCGGGTGAGGATTAAAATAAAGTTTGGTTGAGAAATAGACTTATTTAAAAAGAGAGGAGAGATTGGTGGAAAAGCACTCTACCCTCTCTGTATTGCTTGAATTAACCTTTGATGTAAAGGGATCCCTTGTTTGAATCAAACATTTCAATGGGTCTTCTTTGTTCAAAGTTAAAATCAAGGTCCTATTCAGGAATGTTCAATAGGGTTCTAACTGTTCTACATAATAATGTACAAAGATGACTTTATTGTGCATGGTAATAGGTAAAATCTTTCAAATGTGATTGCCTTTAGGAGCTTTTCCCCCTTGATATAGATTTGTACTTTGCTGCCTGTGTAAATTATTATTAGAAGCAATTGTATTCTCTCCTGCAGATTAGGAGCAGATCCCTAGAAAATGGGGCTTATCTTGAACGCATATTATTGGGGGCACATAGGAGTTGCCTCGACTGATAATGTCAAATCACTTTGGACTTTTTTGCTGTATTTCATATATGACACTCCGGCTTGAGTAACTCAGGCTTTGCAAAATGCACCATTGTTCACATTCTCTTTTAGTGAGGTTCCTCCCCACACCACTCCAAAAGGAATGGCCATTGCACTTGATAAGACACAATTACAATTTGATCCTATAAGGCTTTGATGGGAGACGCATTGGTAATGATGCAGTATATAAAAAGGAACTGCAAACAGATTTAGGGGTTTAGGGAAGGTTTCTCAGAGAAACTGACTTCAGACTAAGGTTTAGTTGAACATAAGAAAAAGAAGTGGGTGAAGACATTATAGGCAGCATTCCTAACAGAGACAAAGGTACATACAAAATTACTCCAGCAAGTGTGATTATAGGACCATGCAAATGAGAAAATGTAAGAACAGTGAATTCAGATGACAGAATTGGAAAAGATATTACAAAATCGCAGCTGTTAAACTGAATACAGCTAATATCAGAATCTCTGTAAGTGTATGGCACACCAAATTTAAGAATTCAAATTTCTCAGAAGTTTGCTTATTTTTGGTAATAATATTTAAATTACCTTGATACATGAAATAACTTCAGAGACAATGATAATTTTGTTTGTCAAAATGTGTATATGCTATCAAATAAGAAAAATTGGAATATACGAGTGGCCAGATTACTATGAATGGCCAGATTGTTATGACCACCCCCCCCCCAATCAGTGCTTCATTGACACTTCCAAAAATATTGAATATTGAAAACTTCCTAAGCAAATACTCTCATAGTTTTTTTATTATTTTTATTATCATTATTATTAGTATTATTTGCATAACTAATTCACTTCATTATACTGATGGGGTGGTCATAATAATCTGGCTGGTCATAATAATCTGGTCACTCAGTATAAATTAGGAAAGACTTTATTGGAAGAGATTACTACAAGGCAGGACAGGGTGTGTGTGTATGTTTGAGGAGAGGGGCAGATAATACAGCCAGTAGAATACCTTTACCATGATATCTGCAAGCATTTAAAAGGTAAGGCAAAAGGGTGTTTTGTTTTTTGTTTTGTTTTGTTTTGTTTAATAGGGAGAAGTGAACAAAGTCAGAAAGAAGAATTGCAGGGAAGTGGGATGAAAGAATGTTGATCAGGGAATGTTTTCCCCTTAGGTTACTCTACAGGTGGGCTGTTAAGTAGGGGTTGTATGTTGGCTCAATGTTGGGAGCAGGGAAGTCAAAGTTCAGAAATCTGGAGGAAGGAGAGAGAAGCTTAAGGAAAGTTTGATCAAGTCAAGGTAGCAGGTGTTTTATCCAGGTTGGTCAGCAGGTCCATATAATTCAACTAATTATTTATAAGGCAAAGAATGGCAATTTGGAGGGTCTATGTTTAGTCTACTCATAGGCAAACAAGGAAGGATTCTTGGACCTTGCCTAAGTCATATGTGCAAGAATGGTTTCTCCTCTAAACAATTTCTATGAGACAAGGAGGTGGGAGACTTTTTTTTTTTAATTGTAATGTTTTCCAGGATCAGAGGACTGGGAGTAAAGTTCAACATTGTAATTTTCATGCTGGAGGAGACAGGGAGGAGACTAATAAAGATGAACCATGAAAATAAAGTCTTACAAGGGCCAAAATTGGAAACCGCTATGTTTAAATGACAGATCAAGGCTATGAATTTCGGAAAAACAATAGACTAAGGAGACAGAATAACTCACAGCATCAGGGACAAATTCAAAGGTAGCATGGGATTCTATAATATCAAAAACATAATTCTACAAAATGAAAAGAAGTGCTTGGAAATGTAACCATTCCAAACAATAAAATAATGTTTAGCAGGAGAACAAAGATGAAGTTTAAGATTTCATGGATAAAACAAACACGGTTTATAAAAAGAAGCAATGTAAGGCCATGCGAAAGGTTTTCTGAATGAAGACACCTGTGTTGAATGGGTTATCTAATTAAACATGGCATTTATCATGTATGTCTGTCAGGGGAGACTAGACATAAACTGAGGAAGCACACAGCCTCAGTATCTCAGTAACTTAAAATAATAAAGTGTTATTTCCTGTTCATTTTGCATCTATTCTTGTTTAGGAAGGAGGCTCTGTTTGTATATCCACTCAGGTGCACAGGCTAATGGAGCAGCAGATATTAACCAAATTTTGTGGTTAGTGGGTAAAATAAATATTCCAGCTAAAAAGTGACCAAAATCACTTAATTGTTTAAGTTGGGGATTTTCAAATGGCCCCACCACACTTAAGAGAACCAAAAGTAAGGAAGATGGTAATACTTGGTGAACAGCTTGAATGTCTACTGGAGTGCACCCAATTTTCAGCTTACTCGCCTTCCTGCTGTCAGAATATAAGCAGACACTTTCTAAATAAGAGACATCAGTTCTGTCTTAGGGTATCAAGCTCAAAGCCCAAGATCTCTTTATAACATGTGTGTATGACTATTTCAGGAGATGGTGTTCAGAAGTCTCTAAGTTAAATTAGAATGTGTCTTATTTTGATCCAAAGACCTTTGCACCAAAATAACAAGTATTCTGCCAGGATAAGTACTAAGTGCCAGGAAAGAATTCAGAACTGGTCATCTCATATATAACTGGTCAATATATAACATTATGAAAAAGAATGTATTTTCTTATAAAGTTAAACATATACTTACTCTGCATACCATTCATCTCATGCCTAGGTATTTATCCAAGGGAAATGAAATCTATGTTCACACAGATACCTGCATATATATATATATATATATATATATATATATATCCCTTCTGACAACCTAGGTATGAATTTATAATGAGAAAATCAGTTCAGCACTTTTGAGCTAAATTGAATTGGTAAAAGTTAGGCATATTCTACCTAATTTGCAGAAATATTATATATATATATATATATATATATATATTCAAAATAGAACACTTTCAAACACTTTCTAATTTCAGGCCAATTATTATTCAATTCATTGAATGCCTTTCAACAAAAAATTTGATTGAGCTTATTCAAATAACCAACAACCTAAATGTCCCTCACGTGAGAAGTGGATAAATAAATGGGAGGACATCCTTAATGAAATTCTACTAAGCAATAGAAAGGAACAAGCTATTGATACACAAAATACATGATCCATAGTCAGATATTGCAGGTGTTTTTCAATAAAGGTAAGAATAACCTTCAAATCTCAGCATGGGATTCAAGGATATTTTTAATACAATCTCTGAAAATGGAATTGTATAACTTCAATTAAAATAAAGCATCACAATATACTCAACACTGTATAACTCTTTGTGAGGTAATGATTCTTTAAGTTCCTGATTTAACAAAAAATAGGTCATAAACTATTTAGAATTCTTCAGAACAGAAAATTCTCTCCACTTATAAAGTGGACTGCAATGGTCAAAAGGAGCTGACTCAAATGGAAAATTCATATTAATTTGGAAACATTTATAAATCTAATATAAGGATATTTCTCAATTAAAAGATTAATTAGCATTCCACTTTAAATCAGTCTCTTATTTGGGTAGTGTAAGTGGATACCCCAGATGCATTCTCTCTACAACATTAAACATTAGTATAGCTTAGCATGCAAAGTAAGCACCCTGTCCATGATACATTTTAGAAGTGACTGATCTCATGGTTAGTATCTCCAATTACCATCCAGAATATAAGCAACAGCCACAATGTATACTATCTGCCCTTAGAGATTCTAAAATATATTCCCTCTTATTCATAGACTTAACTCGTATCCTCATTAGTAGAATAGGAGACAGTAACATCCAGTGTCTTCCAGGTGTCAGTACAAGAGGGATTGACATAATCTAATGTAATCTATAACATCTCTAGCCAGCAAATTTACTCTCTATTTTTAAAATGTGGAAACTTTGGTTTATAGAGTTTATCTTATCCAAAGTCACCTAGGTAATAAATATTAGAGCTAAAATCTACATGGTATTTTTGCACATATCTCAGAAACCATCTCTCTCCAACTTGCAGACTCTGAAGAGTCTGCACAATTTCTCAACCAATCATTTTTTTTTAATTTTCTTGTAACCCAGTGAGGAAGGACAGTTCATTGTGATGATAGAACCTTCTGACAGACAAGCTAGGTATGAATCTATAATAAGAAAATCAGTTTAGCTAAAATTTAATTTTAGGTAAAAGTTAGGCAAGCCCTAACTAATTGACAAAAAAATACGATACATGTAATATATGTATTTTTCAAAATGGAACACTTTCAAATACTTTCTAATTTTAAGCTAACTATTCTTCAATTCATTGGATGCATTTCAAGAAAAAGTTAGAGTAATTAGGAATAATTAACACTGAAACTACTTTGCTTAATTTTAGAGAATATTCTATTTTTTAAAATCTTGTCTCACCACATATTGCTGATGTCTGTCTCTTTCATAGTCAGAGACTGAAATGTATGCCAAGACAAAAAGGAGAGAGATTACAGAAAGAAAAAAAGAGTCTTTATAGCCTTATAAACAGTATTTATAAGCCTGAATTTAAACATTACAATGCAGTAATTACCTTTTAAGAATGGAAAGGAGTAATAAAATATGTCAAGTGATAACTCTAAGGTACTAATTCCCCTTTTAAGAGTTTTTATAGTCTGGTTTAGCTAGTTGATTTTTTTTTAATGTAACTGTTTGCAATTGAAGTCAGAATTAGCCTCTACTTGCAGACTCGAGGCCATTTAAGAAGGCTATTTGGAAATGAGGTTTAGTAAGATATCTGCTGTCTCTAGGTTTACTACATGGTTGGGATATTTACATTTACCATGCTTACATTTTCCACTTTTTTTAAACTAACAAAAATGACAGGTGAGATTGCAGCATATTTATAAATGGTCCTCTTCCCATAATGTTCACAACTTTTACCTTGAAACAATATTTGGTGCGAATTATGTACCAGGAACTGTAACAATTTTGCTAACTACATTCTTTAATGTTTATATAAAGTTTACAGGTGTGTGATTGTTTTAAAATAGGGATTTATTGTTTTGACTTAAAACATTAAAAATTCAAATTTTACAACAGGCATTTGAAAACTGGTTCTTCCAGGTTGTTACTGATATGGGTCAAATAGTTTCTTATAACAAATTTCCCATAATCTCTCTGTGATCTATGCTATAGTCCCTGGACTCTAAACATACAAGTGAAGGAATGCAACTATGTGTATGTTTTAGTGCAATTGTTTCAGTATGTTGGGCAATTGGATGGAGTGTTTAAAGTATTTCAGGACTTTAAGTACTCTTCAGAGGATTGTAAATAGATAATATTTGCTTCATGAGGTTTCTGTGGACTCTGTGTACCTCATCAGGAGAGGTACACAGTGTTCTGCGGTAATTCTTCTGAGCATTACTACCCTGACTAGTTGATCTGAAAACTGGTCTTGATCATTCTCTTGATGTTCACTTATTTCTTCTTCTTCATGAAAGGCCATACCATTCACAGTCAAATTCTGAGTACCATTTGGAGTAGCTAGGTGGCACCAAATATAGGATTTGAAAACTTGGATTGCATGTTGAGGGGAAAACTTTATGAAAATGTATGTCCTCTTGGAACCTAAGTTAGGTCCCAGCAATTTGTTATATACTGCCATGTATGCTATGTCATCTTTATCAAGACTTCTTCCAATGCAGCACTTCAACCAAAGGAACACATGATATGTGTGAGGCAGTTAATCAAGGAGGAGAAAGGTCCATTTGGAATGGCGGCTAAAATATTTTGAGAGAGCCCTGGCCAGGTGCCTCAGTTGGGTGAAGTGATGTGGGTTCCATTTCTGATTAGGGCACATACTTAGGTTTCCCATTCGATCCCTGTTTGGGACACATACAGGATGCAACCAATCCATGTTTCTCTCTCACATAGAGGTTTATTTCACTTTCTCCCTCCATTTCTCTTTAAAAATCAATGAAAATATATCCTCAGGAAATATGAGAGAAGGGAAGAGAAGAGAAGAAAGAAGAGGAGAGGAAAAGAGAGGAGAGGAGATGGAGGAGAGAGAGAGAGAGAGAGAGAGAGAGAGAGAGAGAGAGAGAGAGAGAGAGAGAGAGAGATGGAATACAGCTATCAGGTTGCTGATAATGCTGGACATGCCCACAACTTCAGAATCTTCTATTTTAATTGCATTAATTATATTCTGTAATCTGGCAATGAAGTGTGCTAAATAATCAATTTGGAATCTTTCATGGGGGAAGACAGATCCATGAAGAGGAGCTTACTGGTCAAGGCAGTGAAGAGAATCTTGTACCATATATGAATCTTCTCTGATTTTTTCATGTATTGTAAGGAGAAATGTCTCCTACCAGGACCCTGTCAATTTTAACTGCATATTTTGTGAGGATTCAAACAAAGATATATAATGTCTGCCCAAATTTGGAAGAAGTTACAGCTAAACATCTAATTAGCAAGGACAAGGTAATGCTGAAATACCTAAGACAGCTGAGCACTGAGGTTTTCCCTCCTGAGGAACTCCTGCAGAACTTCAAAAGTTAACATAAACATTTGATAAAGATCTTCTTTCTGGAATTCACTTTTGCGATTACAGTGGAATTCCATACTCAGTCCATTGTTGCTCCTTTCACTTAAATTTGAATATTCACTCAATAGTGCAGTTAGCATAGACCACAGTTTGCACAGACTTGCCACTATGTTCTTATCAACTGTCCAACCTCATGGAGAAAGCTCTTGCAGCCAACTGATTAATGTAATGATCTTTGTTTTAAAATTACTCTACTGCTCATGGAACCTGTTCCTGAACATAATTTTGGAGGGTTTGGGCTTTGTTAGACATAGGTTAAAGGGCAAGTTTGCAGTGATTCAATGCTGCTTTTTCTAAGAGAATCCCTCTTGAGAAACTGTTTCCGTTATGGCTCTGCTGGTTTGAAAGAGAGCTTAGTCCCTTTACTCGTTTCTGTTTTTTTTTTTATTGAATTCAGTGACCTTGCCCTCGCACTAACAAAGCGGTTAGTTCCTCTCAGAAGACACTTCAGACAGGTAGGTGGCAGTTCTTCACCCATTACAATTTCCCCAAATGTTCCTCACCTCTCTCTTCAGCCTTTATTTCAAAGCATGGAGTACCAAAATATAATCACCAAAATACAAATGGTGATTTTTTTTTTTTTACTTCCTCAACGATAAGTATTTGGGCTGGTGGTGCTAACCTTGGGCCACCCTCCCAGCTAAGTGACCACTTCCTGCCCCTCCCACAGCCTGAGGGCCTCCATCAAGGACTCTGCTCTGCTGGATGGAAGCGGCCTCCAGGCCGGCCAATTGCAGCAGCAGCACCTGAGGAATAGCACGTGCGTCAGTTTGTGCGTGTCTGCCTGCATGCTGTGCGTGCATGGATGCGTGCGTGCGTGTGTGCGTAAGCCCCTGTCGCAGTGCACGCTGGGTGGGGCCTCCCCTCCTGGAAGCTGGGGAAGCTGGCGGCTGGGACGGAGACAGGCACCTGCCAGCCGCCTCGCTGGAGAACCGGAGTCCCAGTCCAGCCTGCGGAGAGGCCCCGTGATTGGCCGAGAGCACGGCCGGTATGTACTCATTTAATCCTGTTTATTTCTCGGGAAGCTGAAACTCGCCGGATGAAATCACATGCTGTGGGACAGTACGTGTTAGAATTCAGACCTGGCACGTGCTGGACGTCAGCGCCCGGGCTTCTTGACTGTCGCGTTTCCCAAAGGCAGCCCACGTCCTCCGAGGACACCTTTTAACGTAAGAGTTCGAAATGCCCCTCGGATGCCTTTCTCCCATGGCACCCCGTTTCCCAGAGGTGTCAGGCTCTACTTTCACAGATGTAAGATATCTTAAAGATTAGCACATGATCCGTTAATTGGATGAATGAAGCACTCGCAGTCCCGTGTTTTTCCTGATGAGGCAACTTGTAGCTGTGGAACAATTACAATCGTAGCCCGCATTCACAAAGGACACCATGGAAGTCGATTTCAGAATCTTTCTTGCCTCCTCTGGCTCTATTCCAGTTAACTTTACTAATAAAAAGCAACAGAAATGCCATACAGACAGCCAAATCACACGGCATCTGCTTTTCTCTGAATGGCTCATTCCACTTGGCACAATACTCTCCGGGACCGTCGCTTGCTATTGCAAAAGGTAACTTTCCCTCCTTTTTTATGGGTAAGTATCGGTCCGTGGTATCAATGCACCACAGCTTTTGTGGCCACTCATCGACTGATGCGCACTGGGGCTGCTTCCAGATAGATCTTGGCTATTGTCAATAACGCTGCCGTGAACTTAGGGGCGCGTATGTTCTTTCCAATTAGTGACTCAGCTTTCTTCGGATATATTGCTGGAGCTGGATATACTGGTTTTTTTTTTTTAGCACTTAAAATTTATCTGGATGGTAGCATACTATTGTAGATATCATCTGGGAAAAAATTAGCTGCTGGTATTTTTTATAGAACATTTTAGAAGAAACTTCATGATCTTTAAAAGTTTAGTTTTTTGAGACTCTGAGATTATGTATTTAGTAAAGTATTTCATTCCTCTTTAAATATGATGAACACTTGGCATTTTCAGGATATGAACTGATAAAATTGCTGATATGCATGAAAAAGTAATTTAAGTTGAAAAAGTATATCTTTAATTAAAAATTAAAAATAAGGCAAAAGGAGAAAGAAGGAGAGATGGGAAAACGAACTGTACAGACGAGAAAATATTTAATTGGTAGATAATAAATGAAAGGAAAAACAATGATAAAAAAACTGTAAAAGGGAGATTTAAAATAATTCTTAACTGGACTTTTTAATCCACTTTTAAAATCTGTATTTAGTTTGAGTTACATAAGACAAAACTTGGAATTTTATTTAAGTTACAACATTATGAAACTTAAGACAAAATATCAAGTGAAATGTTTTGAAACATATTTCTAAGAGAAATGGCAAGTTAATGAGCAAGAATTAAAGATTCTGATTACTCTTTTGTAATAATTTATATCAATAAATAAGAAATAGCCTCCTTAAATATATTTCATATATTATTTATGTTTTAGTATTTTATCAATATAAAATGTTCTTATTATAAAAAATGTGCTCACTTTTGTTTCCTTGAATGTTATATTGTTTAGTGTTCATGCTTAACCAAAATTTGATATTTTACTTAGATTTTTACTTGCAATAAATTATTTGGGAAAATAAATTTAACTATTAAAGGTAATTTTAGTCCAGCCAGATGTGGCTCAGTGGTTGAACATCCACCTGTGAACAAGAAGGTCACGGTTTGATTCCTGGTCAGAGGACATATCTGGGTTGCGGGCTCTATTCTTAGTGGGGGGTGTGCAGAAGGCTGCTGATCAATAATTCTCTCGTCATTGATGTTTCTGTCTTTCTCAACTTCTCCCTTATTTTCTAAGATCGATTATATATATATATATATATATATTAAAAGGCCATTTTATCTCCTTAAATTTATTCCTAGGTATCTTAATTTTTTTTGGTACAATAGTAAATGGGATTTTTTTTAGTCTCTCTTTCTGTAAATTCACTATTGTATAGAAATACCGTAGATTTTTCGGCATTAATTTTGTATCCTGCTACATTGCCAAATTCATTTATTAAGTCTAATAGTTTTTTGATGGAATCTTTAGGGTTTTCTATGTACAAATCATATTATCTGTGAATGACAGTTTTACATATTTTCCAATCTGGATACCTTTTATGTCTTCTTCTTATCTAATTGCTATGGCTAGCACTTTAGAACTGTGTTGAACAGGAATGGTAAAGTGGGCATCCCTGTCTCATTCCTGTTCTTAGGGGACAGAGAAGCAATGATCAGACCATCAAACCTCAGACGGAAGGTAGGGGAGGGTGAGGGTAAGGGGGAGAGATCAACCAAAGGACTTGTATGCATGCATATAAGCCTAACCAATGGACACAGACACCAGGGGGGTGAGGGCATGAGTGTGTGTGGGGAGGACGGCAATGGAAGATAAGGACACATATGTAAGTAATACCTTGATCAATAAATAAAAATAAAATAAAAAATAAAAAGGCCATTTTAAAAACTAACTGGAGACCTGGTTGATGTGGTTCATTTGGTTGAGCATCTGTCCTTCCCAGAGCTCGCTGGTTCATTCCTGGTCAAGACACATGCCCAGTTTCTGGCTCCATTCCCAACAGGTGGGTGCAGGAGACAGCTGATTGATGTTTCTCTCTCTTTCTTTTCCTCTCCCCCTATCTCTGATATCTTTAAAAACATTTGTAGAGAGGGGGGGACCTAACTGGAGTGCTAACAGGAGTTTAATATATTAGGTATCTCATGTTTTTAGAAGATTTTTAAGATTTGGGTGCTGCTAAAATAACATTTAGGAAATATTTCTCTTTAAATAAAGGAATCCTATCTAATAAAGAGGGATATGCTAATTGACCCTCACACCATCACAAAGAAGGCTCTTCCCACAGCCAATAAAAAGGGAATATGCTAATTAACTGCCCCGCCCTCAAAGATGATGGTACCCATAGCCAATAAGGAGAAAATATGCTTGACTGCCCTGCCGTCTAAGATGGTGTCACCCACAGCCAATAAGGAGGAGCTATGCTAATTGACTGCCCTGCCTTCAAAGATGGGGCACCCATAGTCACAAGATGGCAGCACCCAGTCACCTCAGCCCCACTTGGGCAGAGGTGCCCGGCCGCTCTGCACATCTGCCTCCAGAGTCCCCCAGTCTCCTTTGGCCCCCAGCCACCCAGAGCCAGCCCGAGGATCAGGCAAGCCTCATAAGTCAGCTGTCCAGCTGCCCAGGGACTTGTATGCATGCATATAAGTATAACCAATGAACTCAGATGGTGGCTGCCCAGCTTCCCAGGGCCTTCCAAGGTTCAGGTAACCAAGGCTAGCTGAGGCTTGCACTGCTGGCAGTGGCAGCAGCAGAGGTGTGATGGGGCATCACTTTCCCCTGATTGCCAGGTCGCCTCCCTTCCTAAGAGCTCCTGGACTGTGAGAGGGGGCAGGCTGGACTGAGGGACCAATCTCCAGTGTGTGAATTTTCATGCACTGAGCCTCTAGTTACACTAGTAAAAGGGTAATATGCTAATTAGAACAGGAGACCTTCTGGATGTCCTTCCGGACAAAGCCATGGTGGCAGGGCCAAGTCAGAGGTGGTTAGGGGCAATCAGGTCAGCGGCAGGGAGGGGGAGTTGGGGGTGAGGAGGCCAGCAGGGATGGGCAGTTGGGGGTGAGCAAGCCATTGGGGGCAGTTGGGAGCAATCAGGCTGATAGGCAGAATAGTCAAGGGCAATCAGGCAGGCAGGCAGGTTAGCAGTTAGGAGCCTGTGGTCCCAAATTGTGAGAGGGATGTTCAACTGCCCCTAAACCAGCAATCTGACATTCCTGAGGGGTCCCAGATTGGAGAGGGTGCAGGCTGGCAGGCCGGGCTGATGGATACTTCGCCCCCCCCTCCCACCCCCGTGCACAAATTTTGTGCACTGGGCCACTAGTAATAGGATCATCACCTAAATTTCAATGATGTGCAAATATATCACTTACTTTCTTTGAATTAGTAATCTATGTGTGTCTGTTGTGGAAAACTTGTTTATGTCTAGACTGATTATCCTATATATATAGTTCTATATCTTATTTTCTTTTTTTTTAATATATTTTATTGAGTTTTTACAGAGTTGAAGGGAGAGGGATAGAAAGTCAGAAACATCAATGAGAGACATCGATCAGCTGCCTCTTGCACGCCCCCTACTGGGGATTTGCCCTCAGCCAAGGTACATGCCCTTGCCAGAATCGAACCTGGGACCCTTCAGTCTGCAGTCCAACGCTCTATCCACTGAGCCAAACCGGTCTCAGCTGTATCTTATTTTCTTTAACAAACATTTCTCTTTACATCAGCAAAGATTTCTTTACTAATTTTTATTCCAAATGTCATTGTAAAAGTCTGCATATAAATATTCACATATAAGGATTTTTTATGGGTTAGCAAACAAAACCCACACTTGATGAAGCCAATGCAAAGAAAGTCATCAGCCTATGACTTTCATAAGCACAAGCAGTAGCGTCATTGTCCTTTATGGTGTCAACCTCATTCACAGGTTCTCTGATTTACTCGCCAACTTTTCACAGATGGCCTGTGACTATAATGATGCCCAAGTAACTAAAATATACATCATGAACTTAAATGTAAAACTAGAAAATATTTAGGAAAAAGTGTGAGAAAAACTTAGGGGCAGGTGAAAAGTTTTTAGACTTAATATTAAAAGCATGATTTATAAAAGAAATAATTAAGATAATTGTACATTACCAAAATTAAACATTTCCAGTGGAAGACCCTGTTAAGAGAATAAAAAGACAAGCTACGCACTAGAGGAAAATATTTGCAAACCATTTATTCAACAAAGGGTAGTATAAAGAATATGTCAAAAATGAGTTGAGATTTTCCTTTTCCGTTCATAGTTAGGACCAATCCTAAGAGAGTCAAATTTTCCTATTTCTGAGTAATGCCGTCTTATAAAATGGAAACATATATTATGTACCATGTTTGTACTATTTCATTCTTGAGTTGAGGCAGGGGAAAGCCTCTAACAGAAGGTGTTATAAGCCTATTCTTATAACTCACTTGTAACTTCAAGCCCTTCCAGAGATTGTTTCATATATACTGTTGCCACATAATGTTGAAGTTCTTCTTGTCTCCCAGACTTAAGTTTTGGCACATCAAAAAGCACTTGAGAGCATGATCCTTTGGTTACTTGGTGTTCTAAGTGTACATATTCAATTGCTTTGAAAGACAAGTGTACTTTTTACTTAAAAAAATAGAATATTTATTGTTAAAGAGATTTTCAAAATCCAAGTCTCACGAGTACCTGCTGATTCTCTTATCAGTGTGTTCCACATGATGTTGATCTGCCATCAACACTTGCAGCAGCAATATATCTGTTACGTCATGAAAAGTGATAGAGCTACTGGCTTTTCAATTTGTGCAGCTCAGTTGCTTTCCTCTTCTCTGAACTCCAGGAAATAGCAAAAGATTTTCAAATAGAGTAAATGTTAAGAGTAGAATGACATTTTTTGTATGGAAAGGGATTTGAGTGGTTAGGATATGATCAGACTGGCAGGCATAAGCAGGTAGGGGCAATCAGGAAGGCAGGCAGGCGACCTGGATTTTGAGAGGGACCCCAGATTGGAGAGGGTACAGGCTGGGCTGAGGGACACACACCCCTGTGCACAAATTTCATTGCACTGGGCGTCTAGTGTGGTATAAGTCAAGATTTGTATATGAATATTAAGAGAATATCTGGATTCATTTCTTTAATTGCATTTGCAACTGCAAATTAGAGCTAGTATTATTTAACTGATTTTAATGTTTACTACCAAATATTTTATTCAGAAACAATCACAATTTTAGTTCCTTAAGATTCACCTAACTAGTTATCTAGTACCGAGAAGCAAATTATTACAAAATCTAATAGCTTAAAGCAACAGCATTTATCTTGCACTGTGTGTGGACAAGGAATCAGAGTTCAGCTTAGTTGGATACATCTAGATCAAGATCTGTCATGATGTTTCAGTCAAGCAGTTGGACACAGCTTCAGCCACTGGAAAATTGACAACAGCTGAAGAATTTGCTTCCAAAGTCATTCACATGGTTGTTGGCATGTGTCTTTTCCTTGCAGGCTTTTGGAATAAGGACTCCAGTTCCTCTTTATGCCACCTGGGTCACTGTAGTTGGAAATCTACTTTAAAAATGACAGCTTATTTCTCCTAGCATGAAAGATCCATGAGTTTTAGAAAATCCCTAGCACAGCAGCCACAGTCTTCTTTAGCCTATTCTTGTTTATGATATAACATTATATCTGTCACTTTATTTTTATTAGAAGAGTGTCATTTCCTTCTATGCACACTTGATGATAGGAAATTTGTGTCAGGGCAAGAATACCAGGAGGCAAGAATCATTTGGACTTTCCTAGAGACTGCCTAGTATAGTTTCTCATTTGTCTCAACCTCTAGAATTTTATCCTTTTTTGGGAGGTTAGAAAAATTGTGTATTTATCTCTGCCTTAAATATCTGAATGTATAATTTAGTGGTGTTTAAACAATATGAGAAAGGTACTATAAAATTTTGGGTGACATCTGCTTCCCAAGAAAAATCTTAAGATTTGTTTCTGTATTTCTTTGCACTCTGGGAGAGATTCTAATTTTATACTGCTTATTGCATTGTAATTTCTAATTATCATTGTCTCAATATAGTTTCAGTTTTTACCAATACCCATTTCTTATAATCCTATGGCCTTTTGGCCTACTTTCACTATGTTTTACCATTTGAAGAGACAAAACCTTTTCTTATCTTTCTAGATTCAATCATATTCTGTTTTACAGAGTGAGGCATGTGTAAAACCCTTAATTTTAATTATACTTTTTGGCCTTCCATTCTTATATTTAGTGAAAATACTTTCCAGATTCAGACATTATGTGCAATAGCAGGAGACTAATAAATTATTAGTCTCTTAGTATTTTAATTAGAGGCCCAGTGCACAAAATTTGTGCACAGGGGGTTAGGGGGGATGTCCCTCAGCCCAGCCTGCACCCTCTCTAATCTGGGACCCCTCGAGGGATGTCTGACTGCCCAATAAGGCCCAAACCCGCTAGGATCGGGCCTAAATGGGCAGTCGGACCCTTTTCACAATCCAGGACTGCTAGCTCCAAACTGCTAGCCTGACAGCCTCCCTGGTTGCCCCTCGCCTTGCCTGTCTTAATTGATGTCTTACTGCTCCCCTGCCAGCCTGTTTTTCCCCAAGTTCCCTCCTCTGCCGGCCTGGTCACCCCTAACTGCCCTCTCATGCAGGCTTGATTGCCCCCAACTGCCCTCCCTTACAGGCCTAGTCCCTCCCAACTGCTCTCTCCTGCTGGCCTGATGGCCCACAACTGCCCTCCCTTGCAGGCCTGGAACCTCCCACTATCCTCCACTGCTGGTCATCTTGTGGTGGCTATCTTGTGTCCACATGGAGGCAGGATCGTTGACCACATGGAGGCAGCCCTCTTGTGTGTTGGAGTGATGGTCAATCTGCATATTACTCTTTTATTAGATAGGATAATAATATCAGTTCTGCTTTAAAAAGTACATACAACCTACTTAATTTCACATAGAAACATATTTTCTCATGAAATAAGAAGAAGCAATATTACTGAAGTGAAACCTATATATATTTTAATTCATGATGTTGTTTCTCTCTTCACCACTAGTGTCAAAATATTAAAGTGACATTCCTGACATAGCCACTGTCCCCTGAGGTCAGCTGTGCAAAAGGCTGAGCTCACTTCTGGAGAAGCTAAAACAGAAAGGTTTAAGATACATATCTAAGAATAACATTTATTTTTGTACTATTGTAAAAATGTTTATAACCATATAAATCTTAACATATTTACATTATGCTTTCTTATTATGTTTTGTTTGTTTATTATGTTCATTAAACCTGGTACTGACATATGTTAAGAAAGAGGTTTTAGAATTTTATTCCATTTTGAATAAGTTTACAAGAGATTCAATGGCATTCTGGCTTGTTTTCTGGCCGGAGAAGTGTCAGACAGCATTGTCAGGAGAAATAGCTGAAGTAGGGAAACCACTGGGTTGCATACATGCTGCCATTAACCTCTTAGAGGGGAAGAAAACCTAATTCTAGAAAAGTGATAGAATTGCCAAGATAATGCTAAATCAGCATACATTTATGGAACTTATGTTGCACTTATCATTGTTTGCTAACTGGAAATATGCAGGTATTGTGCAAAAACCTAACCAACCATATCAAAGTATTTTTCGTCACTATGAAATTTTTATTCATACTGTATTAAGGTCCATGGATAAAAATATCTTAGCCAAATGTTTATTATGGCAGATAAGTATATATATTTTATAATTTAATATATTTAATTTGTTTTATTTTGTAAAAATGTTTTAATCCTATCTAATAAAATAGTAACATACAAATTGACCGACCATACCTCTGATCAAACCACATCCACAGCCACACCCATCAGCCAATCAGGAGCAAATTATGCAAATAAGCCCCAACCAAGATGGCTGCAGCCACTGAGAGCAGGAGGGAGGCTTCGGTTTCCCTAGCTATGGAGGAAGCCAAACTTTCCCCCTTCCCTTGTCAGCGTAGGCCTCCAGTCAATGCTACAACGTTTCAGTTATAGAAGATATATCCCAACAGAAATGGCAGCAGCCACAGAGATGGAGAGAGCAGAGGCTAGGGTTGCCCTGGTGATGGAGGAAGCCAAACTTTCCAGCAGCCTTGGCCTGCTTTGGTCTCTGCTTAAGGCTACAAAGTTTCATTATAGAAGGTAAATATCTCAAGAGAAATGGCTGCAGCCAGGGAGCAAGCAGGAGGCTTGGCTCTGCTCCAGGCTACAAAGTTTCAATTGTAGAAGATACATAAATCACAGATACCAGGGCCTCCACTAGGGTCGCTGGGGGGCATGGCCAGCCTGCAAACCACCACAGGCCCCTCACCAAGGCTGCCTCACCCCCACCCTGATCCGGGACACCCTTCAGGGAAAACCAGCTGGCCCCCACCCATGCACCGGACCGCTATTCTATCTAATAAAAGAGTAATATGCAGATTGACCATCACTCCAACACACAAGAGGGCTACTCTCATGTAGTCAAAGATCCTGTCCCTATGTGAACACAAGATGGCCACCACAAGATGGCTAGCAGGGAAGGGCCATTGGGAGGGACCAGGCCTGCAAGGGACGGCAGTTGGGGGCAATCAGGCCTGCAGGGGAGGGCAGTTAAGGGTGACCAGGCTAGCAGAGGAGGGAAATGGGGGGCAAACAGGCTGGCAGGGGAACAGTTAGACATCAATTAGGCTAACAGGGTAGTGGTTAGGGAGTGATCAGGCTGGCAGGCAAAAGCGGTTAGGACAATCAGGGAAGTAGGCAGGTGGATTGGGCCTAAACAGGCATTTGGACATCCCTTGAAGGGTCCCAGATAGGAGAGGGTGCAGGCTGGACTGAGGGACATCCCCTGCCCCCCGTGCACGAATTTCATGCCCCGGGCCTCTAGTATTAAATAAAACTGATTAATATGTATTAAATGTAATATAAAAGTGTTATAGTATAATATAAAATTATATTAAAAGTATTTTTGTAAAATATTAAATATTTATTAATATAATTTTGTATCAGATAATGTGTTTTTTTTAATCCATACCTATCCTAACTAATAAAAGAGTAATATTCAAATTAACTATCACTCCGCTATACGCACAAGCCATGTTCACCAGCCAATCAGGAGTGAGTATGCAAATTAGCTCCAAACAAGATGGCTGCAGCCACAGAACGAGCAGGAGGAAGGCTTGGGTTTCCCCAGCAATGGAGGAAGCCAAGTTTTCCACACACCCTGGTGGCCCAGGCCTCCACTCAAGGCTACAAAGTTTTAATTATAGAAGATAAATGAATTTCAACAAAAATGGCAGTAGCCATGGAGCTGGAGAGAGCAGGAGGCTAGGGTTGCCCCCGGCGATGGAGGAAGCAAAGCTTGGATACCTGGCTTGTCTTGACCACTGCTTAAGTCTACAGAGTTTCAATTATAGAAGGTATATAAACCTCAATAAAAATGGCTGCCACCACAGAGTGAGCAGGAATCTTGCTCCACTCCAGGCTACAAAGTTTCAGTTGTAGAAGATAAATCCCAGATACCAGGGCCTCCACTTGAGTTGCGGGGATGCATGGCTGGCCTGCAAACCACCACAGGCCCGTTTCCCAGGCCGCCCCATGCCCCAAGGGAACCCCCACCCTGGTCTGGGACCCACTTCAGGGAAAACCAGCTGGCCCTTACCTTTGCATCAGGCCTCTATCCTAGCTAATAAAAGAATAATATGCAGATTGATCATGACTCCAACACACAAGAGGGCTGCCCCCATGTGGTCAAAGATCCTGCCCCCATGTGGACACGAGATGGCCATTGGGAGAGACCTGGCCTACAAGGAAGGGCAGTTGGGGGTGATCAAGCCTGCAGGGGAGGGCAATTAGGGGTGACCAGGCCTGCAGGGGAGGGCTGTTAGGGGCAATCAGGCTGTCAATGTGAGCAATTAGGCATCATTCAGGCTGGCTGGGGAGTGGTTAGTTGGTGATCAGGCTGGGAGGCAGAAGCAGTAGGTGTAATCGTGAAGGAAGGCAAGTGAGTATTTTGGAGCCAGCTGTCCTGGATTGTGAGAGCCATGTCTAGTGGGATCAGGCCTCAATGGGCAGTTGGACATCTCTCGAGGGGTTCCTTATTGGAGATGGTGCGGGCTGGGCACCCATGCATGAATTTTGTGCACCAGGCCTCTAGTACATCTCATAAGACCTTCAACACTGTTGAAAAATCTGTGATATAATATTCTGTGTTCTGTAAGTGTTATGGAAAGTTTTCATTTTTTAACATGTCATACTCCTTTAGTATGTAGTAACTTCTTACTAGTACAAAAGGTGAATAATGCAGGGAAGCTAAGGGAGTTTACAGAGATGCTGGAAAAAATGCCAAGGGGAGAAGAAGACTCAAGTTCATCAGTCTGGTAGTTATAAGAAATTACCCCAAACATATACAACTAGAGGCCTATTGCACAAAATTCGTGCATGGTTGGGGGGTGTCCCTCAGCCCTGCCTGCACTCTCTCCAATTGGTGACCTCTCAAGGGATGTCCGACATTCCTTTCACAATTCAGGACTGCTGGCTTCCAACTGCTCACCTGCCTGCCTGCCTGATTGCCCCTAACCACTTCTTCCTGCCATCCTGATCACCCCCTAACCACTCCCCTGACAGCCTGATCGATGCCTAACTGCTCCCATGCCAGGCTGATTGCCCCTAACTACCCTCCCCTGCAGTCCTGGGTCTCCCTCAGCTGTCCTCCCCTGCAGGCCTGATCCCTCCCAACTGCCCTCCTCTGCTGGCATCTTGTGGCAGCCATCTTGTGTCCACAGGGGTAGCCATCTTTGACCACATGGGAGTGGTCATCTTGTGTGTTGGAATGATGGTCAATTTGCATATCACCTCTTTATTATATAGGATGTTATTTAAGCAATATCCAGCAACTTCCCTCAGTGGTCATGTGAATTTGGAATAACAACAAAGACTAAAATTATAATACATGTACTATATATTTTACATTGCCAGTGCTTATACTGTGTATTACTTGGTTCATAGTTACTACAGTTTCCTTCTCTGGATATTTATTCTGAAAGTTCAAAATTATCTAAGTGTTAAATATAAATGACATGTTATTTATTACAATGCTCAGGATGTCACCAACCATACCATTTATTATTTTCTTTATATTTGGACCATATCATGGTAGTATGACGTTTTTTACCATCAGTGGAGTACCGGTTGACTTTCTTTTTCTCTTTTGAGTAAAGAAACATGTAGTCTTCACCACATTATGAAATTCTTCCAGAATGTTTCTTTAGTGTATCTAGTCAATGTGATTTATTTTATTGTACATTAAAAATATAGAATTCTTTGTCTATTATATAAGAGTTCTAATTTATTTTAAGGATTTTTTTCAAAGTCATCATCCTTGGATTTATTTTCTTTGTATTCCTTGTTCAAGTCCTTTATTTTTTGAATACCACATATTCTGCTTTCCAGTTTTCTTTCTTTGTAAAAGGTGTCCTTTAGAAGTCAGTTACTTGAGCTTACATATCTGATGGTATCTTAATTTGTTCTCACCTATTTGATTGCTATTTTGGCTATATATTGACTTTTAAGTTCAATATAATTTTCTTTTAGATATTTAGTGCATTGTTTATCTAATATCTGATTTATCTGATATCAGGTCTGATGCCAGTCTGATACATATCCTATCTAATAAAGAGGGAACATGCTAATTAACCCTTGCACCATTGCAAAGATGGTGGTGCCTACAACCAATAAAGAGGGAATATGCTAATTGACTGCTCTGCCATCAAAGATGGTGGCACCCACAGCCAGTAAGGAGGGACTATGTTAATTGACTACAATGCCCTCAAAAATGGCAGCACCCACAACTAATAAGGAGGGAATATGCTAATTGCTTGCCACTTTCTCAAAGATGGTGGTGCCCACAGCCACAAGACGGAGGCACCCAATCTTCTCAACCCAGTCTGGGATGCAGGCACATCAGAGGCATAGGCAAACCCAAGCTCAGGTAACCAGGGCTGGCTGAGGCTTGCACTGTTGGCAAAGGCAGCAGCAGAGGTGTGATGGGGGTGTCATCTTCCCCTGATCGCTGGTCACCTCCTGCCCCTGAGGGCTCCTGGACTATGAGAGGGGAAGGCCAGGCTGAGGGACCCCCCCTCAAGTGTATGAATTTTCATGCACTGGGCCTCTAGTTTCTTTTATATATGGTACTAGGGGCCCAGTTCACAAAATTCATGCATGGGGGGGGGATCCCTCAGGCAAAGGGACCCCACCAGCGCTCAGTAAGGGCCGGGGAAGGATGTGGGAGCTTGGCCAGCTGGGGAGGGGCCTCACGAGGGCTCCAGGGAATGTCTGGCATGTATGGCCCATCTCCCCAGGGATGATGCTCAACCAACTGAGCTGCTGGGTGGGGCTGCCAAGAAGGGCAGGGCATGAGGGGCAGTGGCATCATCTGGCCTGTAGTCAAGCAGGGCTTCGGGAAAGGCCTGGTGTGGAATCCGGGCCCCTCCCCCGTGCAGCAGGCATGCCCATCCCCCCACTCTGCAGCCCCCAAGGCCCACCTGTCATTTCATTGGAGAAGTGCAGACAGTTTGGGACAATACTGGCCTTGGATTCAACCTTGTTACACCTGGTGGCTCCTTGGGTATTAGGAGGTGAGGGTGACCCCAGGGAGCTGGTTTTGGGACATGGGCCACTACCTCTGAGGGGGAGAGCCTGGCACCTGGCTATGGTGCCCACTTGTCCTTGGTGCCCTATGTGCCGGCCCAGCCGAGGGGGGGAGGGATGGGGCAATGCTGGGGCAGCGAGATGAGCCCCAAGGGCCCCTGTGCCCATAGTGCAGCTGGCAGGGAGCTGAGGGGCCCATAGTGCAGCCAGCAGGGAGTGGCCGGAGCAGCCATAGGCAGGGCATCTGGGCCACCTGGACAGCCAAACACAGGCTCAGGGCAGCTCCAGGGCGCACTGAGACCCCCCCCAGCACCCGGCCTGACTGTCCCAGTTCTGGGAAAGAGGCTGCACTAGGAATAGAACTGCCATTTACCATGGCTCCTCCTGAGAGTGTCCTCGTGGCCTGGATCTGGCCTCAGGGAGCATGGCCAGCTGCCTGGAGGCTCAGGAGCCACTCTGCAGTCTGTGTCCCTATAAAGACAAGGACAGGGTTGCATTGGCCCTGCCCCTCCCGCCCCTTTCTTCCCTGTCCCTTTTCGGGCCCCACCTCTCCCACCCCTTGCTTCCTCATCCTTCCAAGAAAGGGCCCGCCACTCCCACCCCTCCAGCCCCTCCCATCCCTTGCTTCCCAGTCCCTCCCGCTCTTTGCTTCCCCATCCCTCCAGCAGGCCTGCAGAGCAGTGGAAGGAATGTGAGGGGCGGGGCCCCTTGCCTCACAGGCACCTTGGCCCAGCCCCCCACTCCTGATTGGCTGATTGCATAGTGAAGGTATGATCAAATTAGCATATTACTCTTTTATTAGATAGGATATCTTCCCATCTCTGGGAGATATGGGGATTTTCTTAGTTGTGTATTTTCTGGAATTTCAATAATATATAGAAAATATTAATCTTATTTAATCCAGACTTCTTGATGCAAGTCTTTCTGCAATTTCAAGTATCTCTGTAACCTAGAAAATATTTTTTAAAATTTTTCTATCTACACTTTATAAATTTTCTTTCTGGAAACTCTTAAGTGTATGTTAGCTACAGCTTTGTTTTTATTCCTTTTGTATTATTTTCTGTTGTATATTTTCTTTTGTTTTTGCTCAACCTTTTTGGAGAATATACATCAGCTCATAGGCTATCTCCTGCTCTTTTTATTACTATACTAGAGGCCCAGTGCATGAAATTCATGCATGGGAGGATGGTGGGTTTTGTCCCTCAGCCCAGTTTGCAACTCTCCTATCTGGGACCTTTTGAGGGAACTCCAATCGCCCATTTAAGCCCAATCAGACATTCATTTCAAAATTCAGGATTGCTGGCTCCCAACCATTCACCTGCCTCTGCCTGATTGCTCCTAACCACTGTGCCTGCCAGCCTCATCACCCCCTAATCACACCCTCTGCCAGCCTGATTGATTCCTAACTGCTACCTGGCAGGCCCGATTGCACCTAACTGCCTTCTGCTGCTGGCCCAGTCACCCCTAACTGTTGTGGGCTGGCCTGATTGCCCATAGCAGCCCTTCTCTGCAGGCCAGGTCCCCCCAAATGCCATGCCCTCCCCTGCAGGCCTAGTCCCCCACAACTGTCCTCCACTGCAGGCCTAGTGCCCCCAACTGCCCTTCCCTCAGGCCTGGTCCCCCCCACTGTCCTCTCCTTCAGTCCTGGTCCTCCACAACTGCCCTCCCCTGCTGGCCTAGTACCCTCAAACACTCTCCCCTGTAGGCCTGAGTCCCCCCCAACTGCCCTCCCTTGCTGTCCTGGTCTCCTCCAACTGCCCTCCTCTGCCAGCTCAGTCACCCCTAACTTCCCTCCCTGCTGGCCTGAACGCCCACAACTGCCCTACCCTGCAGCCCCCCCCCAACTGTCCTCCATTACAGGCCTGCACCCCGCAACTCCCTTCCCCTGCAGTCCTAGTTCCCCCAACTGCCCTCCCCTGATGACCTGGTCTCCCCCAACTACCCTCCCCTGCAGGCCTGAGTCTCTCCCCCCCCCCCACAACTCTCCTCCTCTGCCAGTTTGGTCACTCCCTAATGCCCTCCTCTGCTGGCCTGGTCACCCCTAACTGCCCACAACTGCCTTCCCCTGCAGACCATCTTGTGGTGGCCATCTTTGATCACACTGAGGGGGCGGACATCTTGTGTGTTGAGTGATAGTCAATCTGCATATTACTCTTTTATGAGATAGGATATACTTTGTAAATTAACTTTTTATGAATCTTATGACATTATTTAACTGATAGAAAAGAGTCAAAATGAACTCTTGAAATTTTTAAATGTTCAATATTTCAGAAATAACTTACATGTTAAGATTTTAATCCCACCCTACAAAGAATACTTATATGTGACATTTGTCAGTAACAAAAGGATGTTACGAACAGAAGTTTTCCAGAAAAGTTACATTATTTTGTTTCCATTATAAATATTTGGTATTGATATAAAAATAAGAGATTTGGAAATATTCAGTAAAGAATCCATTTGTTGTACATAAAAATTTAACAAAACTCATGTGATACTGCATCATTTTTCAGTGCTTAATATTTCTGATATACCAAATGGAACAGTTTTAATAATGAACCCCCCAAATAATAGTGGTAGGAAGTGAATACAAATTTAAGTAAAAGTGTGTATATGTGTTATTTCAAAAGGACATAATAAAAAAGAAGTACTTTGGAATTAAATGATTTATTTTTTATTTAAGGATTTTCTGTTGAGTGATTTTATTTTTTATTTTCTTTTTGTCAATGGAATATATTTATTCAGAATAAGCAATGTGGCTTTATTTGATAGAAAGATTGAATATTATGTTTGACTCACTGTCATTGAAGAGTTAATGGAAGAGAGACCACAGGTTAGTGTTTCTCAGAAAGACTAGCATAGGCTTGACTTATGAGAAAGTTGATTTTGTAAGTTAAAAAAATGTATTTACACAAATAATCAGCAAGTATAGTGTGCAGTATTTACTCTTCTTCATGAAATAGAGCACTGTAATCATTCACTATCAATAGGCAGTAATCGGTTTAGAATCAAAGATATGATCAGGTTTAGTTGTGTTGTTTTGAGTAATGCAAACAAGTTACCTAATTGCCTCATAAATTCTTTAAATGAACATGCTACAGAGTAATCAGAGAAATGCACATTTGCATATTTGAAGACCATGTTTGCCCTTCAGAAAAAAAACTTATGTCAGTATGTTAGATTGTACATTTTTACCTAATTTGTCTTGATGAGATTTGCATGTTAAGCAAGTGCTTGCACCTGTACATTTTCTGAGCTAAATGTAGACAGTTTAGAAAGCTGAAGGTGATGCAATATCTATTACTATTACTGTTAAATTTATATAGTTGTTAATGAATCTGGGATCATGTAATTGATATTAAATCAACCATTCAAATGGTATTTATTTTACATATATTGTGAAGAAAAGAAAAAAAAGTATTTGAATTATTTACTTTTATCCTGGTGGCAGGAAAGGACAATTGAATAGAACAGTCATGTCAAATAAACATTTCCCAATTTTAAGTGACAGTCAGTATATTCAATGAGCAAGATTAGGTAAAGCAGTTGGAACTCCCTTTTTCCTTATTTTATTTTTTAAATTATGTTTTTATTGATTTCAGAGAGAGAAAGGAAAAGGGAGAGATAGAACATCAATGATAAAAGAGAATGCCCCCTACTAGGGATTGAGCCCACACAGGGACATGTGCCCTGACTAGGTCCAGGGCTATCATGGGCACTTGGAAGTATTCTGCAATGTTTACTGATGGCCTCATAAACTGTGCTCATTCTGTTTTGCTACTGAACAGGGGCTAGAACAAATAGACTTAGTTCATCACCAGATTAACTCATTAAAAGTCACTTGAGTTTGGTACTGAGAAGCCATTATTTTCATAACCCTAGGTTGAGATTACTGTTAAAGGCCTCAGTGATTATTTTCAGTGTTTATTTATAAAGTGAATATCAAATTTATATAATTACCCTCTTCTTTTAAGATAAACTGTTTCTTTAAATTTTGTTAAAAATAAAGCTATGTATATGCATAGATAAAAATAATGTTTATACTATATTTTGTCCTTTATTTGGTTACCTGAGTAGCTACATCACTGATAGGCAATTAATTAAGCAGAATAAATAATTCAGTTCATTTTAAGTAATTATTTTTGACTAGTGGGCAGGGTACTTTGGATGCAGCATTGATCAAAAGCAGACCTGTTCTCTCTTATATCATTGCAGGGCCTCCACCTTATGGTGCAGTAGCTGTGGATAACACTTTGAAGTTTTTTCAATCAATTATGTAGTCTAACCAAATGATAGATGTATTCAGAATCTCAGGAGACTCAGAAACACAATAAAGATAGGGATGCTGTTTAGAATTCTTATAAGTGGTTTCTGTTTTCTATGACTAGCTTCTACCTTATTTATTTTGGACATACATAGTAAAATGATAAAAAGTGTAAGAGAAACAATAAATAATCAATGCATACTCTAAATTCAGTATTCTCATAATTAATATATATTCTAAAATTTCTGAGCAAATGCTTTCAAGGATCCTACCAGGTATTTTGCAAATTATGAACCATTTTAGTGCACTGGAATTATATTTCAAGTATTCAGCCTGAAATACTTCAAAGTATTAGCTTGAAAATTAGACTTATATTATAAGTACAGGATTTTTGTACTTAAAAAAAAGTTAAGAAATGCATAAAGCCCCCAAGGTGGAAAAATGTAAATGTTTCAAGAATTCTTTTGTACATTTAGATAGCTAAAATTCATGAAGCATGCACCTGTAACTCAGATTTTTAGAAAAACCAAATTGCTCCAATTACACCTATTTTGCTCATTAAAGTAAACTAGAAGTCATTTAACTTGTATACCTAAAGACCACAGGATATAATTATAAAAGTAATATTCATTTTATTTCTATTAGAAAAGACTGTTGTAAATTAGATGAAATAGAGATCTTTATCAAGTAAAGTATTACAAGTAAAATAGTGTGTGATTCATGGTACAAAACCAAAATTATTAAATTTTAAGACTTAACCTGAATAATTGAGTAAAAAATAAATAAAAGAACCAGAGACCATGGCTATATCCCCAATGGAAAAATAAATGCCCCCAAGTTTAACTGAGCACAGTAATTTCTTATTAAACTGTTATAAATATCTTTCCAAAGTGTTTTGTGTTGTTTTATTTTATTTATTTTATTTTAATTAATTTATTATTATTTATTTATTTATTTATTTAATGGCTACACTCAGACTTTTTCATTCATATGAAGTGGGTAATTACCCCTTATTTATGCTTTCATGCTCCCTTCCCCCCATGTACAATGTACTTTAGAGAGTGCATATAGTATCTCCAAATGATTGATTTGATAAAACTGTAGTGGGCCACATTTTATGGGAAGGTGGTGGAAGAAGTAATGTAAGCAAGATGTTCCTGTAGGGGAAGAAGAGTGATGGAAGGAAGGCATTGAGAGCGATACTGATGAAACACAAGAGTGTGTACAAAGATGAGGTAGGAAATATAGGCTTGAACCAGTCTATTCAAGGCCTAAGAACTAACCTATGAACAATGAACAATATTTTAAATATTGGATTTAGGGTGACTGGATCAAAATTGTGATTTCCTCATTTTGGGGAAAAACATATGTTTTGAAAACTTTGAAGCTATACTTAGAAGAATGGAATTTAGTATCAGAGAGTGTATGTATATGTGACTGGTTACTCATCATTTATACATAGATGTCTCACAGTTATTCTGGATTCATTAAATGTAATACTGATCTCATGATCTCTAATCTGTTAAGTATTTCATTTCTTAGTAAGTTTTCCCTATTGTAGTATAGTATAACTTCTTCAACTGGCACCCCTCTTGACTGCCTCACTCTTTTTATAATGTGTGGAAGTAGAGATAAGAGCAAGCTTTTCTCTTTTGCTCTCAAAGTTACCAAGCACACTTAGCATCAAGTATTTTCTAGGATGGAGCAAAAGCAAGTAAGAGGTCACCTTGGTTGTGATGGGTATAATGCATATGAGTGAAGAGTATGATGCTGAAACTTAATCTTTAATGGAGACACACATTTCAATATTGATTTTTTTTTAGTAAAGTTACTAAGGTATTAGTAAAAGATGCTCATGGTAAGATAAAATTTCATGTATGATTAAAATTTTAAACCTGCTAATTCTGCTCTTCCCCCTTTCCTCTGAAGCGATTACATTGCTACCTTTCTCAGAGAGAAAAATATACTAAAAACTTCTATTACTACATATCACTTACACAAACCTTAACTGCCACTCATGGTCTCTTTTGACAAAAATGCCTGACTTTTAGAGACCTTAATATGCTTATAACTTGATAATTTTCTTTTTCATTATTGTTATTGCTTTTATTTTTAATTGTGGTGAAATGTGGATTTTACTCAGCACAACATTCTTTTAAGGAAAAATATTCCACCCTAACCAAGTTGACTCAGTGGATAGAGCATCAACCTGCTGACTCAAGGGTCCCAGGTTTGATTCCGGTCGGGGGCATGTGCCTTATTTGCGGGCAAACCCCGAGTAGGGGGGGTCAATGTTTCTGACTCTCTCTCTCTCCCCCTTATTCTCTGTAAGAAATCAATAAAATAATTTTTTTTTAAAAGAAGAAACTATATTCCAAGATTTTCAAGGTCACTCCATTAAAATAAATGTTTCTTTTCTGAATACAATTCTCTTCTGGACTATATATTTTTTTACTAATTAAGTATTTCTCCAGTCTTTTTAACATCTCTAACGTTTTATTACTATAGAAAGGTCTTATTAATTCGGTGTATTCTGATTCTTTAACACAAGTAGAAAGGCAATAGAAAACAAAAAATAATTAAAAATTTTTAATCATTTTAAAATCAATTAGAGCTACCTTAGTACCTATATACGGAATAAGGTAGAAATGTATTAGGGGCTGTCATAGATCGAACTTTTAAAATAATATCTTGTAAATCTAAGATTCTTGTTTTAATGGAGAATTAAACTATGCTACAATTCCCAGTTGCTTCATAGGAGTAAATTGTTAACTCTATATTTGTCTTACTTTAGCATATTTGGATTTATTCAGGAAAATACCTCTTTCTTATTCTTTATAGAAAGAATATGCAAGGAATACAAGATGGAGCGAAAGTAGATTTATAGTTGTCTGTAAAACAGTTTATTCCTGTGTTGTTATTTATTAATTATTATTTTCCATATCAACAACTGTAAACCTACTTATGCTCTACTTTATATGATGTATTAGATAATGTAATGGGATGGTAATAATATATGATCTTAAAAATAAAATTGTAGCTGCAGTGTTAACATCTTTGTTGTGGGGAAAGCCAGCCAGTTCTTACAATAAAGAGAATGATGGTGTTCATTAGATCATCCTAACAACACAAAATTGACATGGTTTATTCTATGAAATTCTCTCCACAGAATTTATATAACTAATCAAAATATATATATATATATATATATATATATATTGCATTTGAAGATGATCGTACTTTCATAGGATTGTCTCCTGAATGGCATAAAAAGTAAATCCTCATAAAAATGATTCCAACCTGCATCTTGAATAAATCATACCATTAAATTAATGGAGGAAAATAAGTCTGTGAACTTTGATTTAATCTTGTCATTGTGTTTTTCAAAAGAAAAAATGAAAAAATATGAGCATTATTTACTAAACACCAAATTAAAACAAAAAATAAATGAAAAATAAATCATAGAAATATAAACCAAATAGAAAATTTGCTGTAAGTAATAGCCAGTTATATTTCATGTTTCACATCTTAAAATAATTTAGTGACATTTGTTTGTTTGTATAGGAATAGAAAAATATCCCTTTGCCTGTGTTTCCCTCAAACCCAGGCAGTTCTCTTTATTCTGACTATTGTCAAAAGAATGGTCCAATTACCGGTAGCCATCTGCCAGGAACAACTAACAAGCCCAGAGCTAGTACTTGATTCCATGATATTTGGCCCTAGATCTGCCCATTACTCTCTGGAAATTGATTTTCCCCTTAACTTTCTAATTTGTATATGAAAAATGAAAATGCCCAACTATCTGACTTGAAGATGCACTAAAATACATATGCATATATTTTGTAAAAAAAATCAAAGATAATTATCAATTTACTTTTAAAACTGAGATACAAAAATATGTTCTTGAAAAACACCTCAGAGTGAGTTTTATATGTCTATTTTTAGCTGCTTTATTTGTTACTGTTCAGCAGTGTTTCAGAACTATTCACCCAATGAATGCACAAGCAATGTTACTGCACATAGAGCTGATACATTTTCCCCTTGTGCATTAATAAACATTATTTTTATGCACACAAAGGGGACTACAACTCAGTGTTTTCTACAATTTATCATCTATGGACAATACTCAGTTCTTTCTCAAAATATGCATTTTCTTACTAGTATAACTTTAATAGAAGAAAATAAAGATTTCTCTCTAAGGAAGGAAGACATTAGTTTGTAATTAAATGTAAAGCCCCAGAAGTCAGAGACACACAAGTTAGAGTAATGTCTCTACTCCTTAACTTGAAGCAATGAGACAGTTACACAACTCCTCTGAAGCTTAGTTAAGCCATAAAATGGTGGTAATAAAAACTATCATGCAGATTAAGTTTAAAAATATATAAAATATTTTGGCGCAAGAATCAACAGGTGTTGAACATATAAAACTGGCAAGTATTAGTATGATAATCTAGCTTAGTATTTCTCAACTTCTGTCAAGCTGAGTAAATTTAGTTATCTAATCATTTATATTTAAAATGAAATATTGATTGGGTAAATGAATGATAGCCATTCCCAGCATCACAAGAAACCCCATCCAATCCAAGATATCATTTATTGTGACCACTTACCTCAGTTAGAGAAGGGGTTCTGTGTCCATTTAACTCATGAAGAAAACTCCCTAGAAGGGTAAATTACTTACCTCAGTTCATCCAGAGCAGGGGTGTACTATATTTTTTCTGTAAAGAGCCAGATAGTTATTAATTTAGGCTTTGCACATAATGAGGTCTCTGCTCCAACTACTCAACTATACTGTAATAGTGCAGAAACAGGAATACATAAACTAGTGTTTAATAACATTTTGTTTACATACACTTATTTTAATTTTGTATAACTTTAATGCCACTATTATTCTTTTGATTTTTCTTCAACTGCTTAAAAATATAATGAAAATATTTTTTAGCTCATCATCACAAAAAACAGTTGGTGGGCCATTTTGGTTATTGCTATAGAGCAGTGGTCAGCAAACTCATTAGTCAACAGAACCAAATATCAACAGTACAATGATTGAAATTTCTTTTGAGAGCCAAATTTTTGAAACTTCAACTTCTTCTAATGCCACTTCTTCAAAATAGACTCTCCCAGGCTGTAGTATTTTGTGGAAGAGCCACACTCAAGCAGCCAAAGAGCCACATGTGGCTTACAGCTATAGAGCATTAAGTGGATGGTTGGGACTAAACCCCAGGTTTTAAAAGGCTAAATTATTAGCCTATTACTAAAATTTCAAATTAATTGACTTCATTAAAATTATTTACTATATAATATACATGTCTGAGGTATATATTTTTTGAATTATATTATCATTGCCTAGATAGCAGATGAAAGACCAAAATATAGCTGCGAAATTTGTATTTTTCACTAAAGTTACAAGACAAATCAATAATTCTTTCTCTTGAGGTATAAAGTTATTTTCAAAATGGCAAAGGACAAAGTAAAAGATTATATGTCTCTCCATACACATATATTTGGCTTAGTCTCCTGGTGACTGTGAGGTCTGTCTCAGCACACAGCCACTCATCATTACCCACTGAGACATTGTTGATAATGCATGCCAAGACTTCAGCCGGACTCAAATATTAGAAGACCTTGGGAAAGCAGCACAAACTACTGTTTGTATAAGGTTCATGATGAGAAAAACAAGTCTCTTGATAACAGTGTTAGCAAATTATTTTCAGAAACAAAAAAAGGAGTAATGTAAATTTTAAAGTAGAATGGCAGAATTGCATACCAATTAGTGATTATGGAAATAAGACACATTTTAATATTTAGTACCAATCGCTTACTTCCCTTGACATGTTAAAATTATTAAGAAGGAAAAGCTTTTGAAGGTATTTATAAATTAAAGGATCACTTTCTTTTGTAACTTATGCTAAGAAAAATAAATCAGAGAAAGAGAAGCATCAAGTGATTTCATGCATATGTGGAATCTAGTGAACAAAATAAACTGGTGAACAAATTAGATCCAGAGACATAGAAGCATGGAACAGCCTTGGAATCTCAGAAGGAAGATCGGGGTGGGTGGGAAGAGATCAACTAAAGAACTTGTATGCTTATATTCATAACCCATGGACACAGACAATAGGGTGGTGAAGACCTAGGGGTGGAGGTGGGATAGAAGGAGTCAATGGGGAGGGGGGAATGGGGATATGTGCAATATTTTCAAAAATAAAGATTTTAAACAAACAAAAATAAATAGTGAAAAAATGGATTCATGGTACGGAAGAAAAAAAAATCTACACTAGGGAGAACATTCTTTATCCTACATTGCAACAGTTGCAGTGTAATTTACAGTTCAGGACAGTGACCAGAGAGAGTTCAAATATATAGCCATTTCCTTTGTGTCCTTTTCCATTTATATTCTCATTCCTATGATGGAGAATCCAATCAAATTCATGACTTTGTGTAATAATGTTAGAATTCACCAAATGGCTTCACACTGAAACCTATGATTTGCTGCATTGGCTGGCTAAACTTCACCTTGATTGTGCTAGACAACCTGTCATTTTTAATTATTTTATAGGGAAACATCGGACATGGACACTTTTGTAAAGAAACACTGGCATACCTTTCTGATGTATGGGGTTGTTGGCTGCTTCTACTGGACAGGGGGATTTGACATAAAAAGCAATTAAAGAAAGTTCAAGCAAAATTTTTTGCTTAAGGACTTCTTTAACCTAATGGTGAATTATTATTTCCTGAAATTTGCTGCTGTCTCAAATATCATGTCCTAAGGTCTTAACTCATTTTTTCCAGGAAAACATCATATTGAAAAAATAACAAAACAGAGCCGAACCGGTTTGGCTCAGTGGATAGAGCGTCGGCCTGCGGACTGAAAGGTCCCAGGTTTGATTCCGGTCAGGGGCTTGTACCTTGGCTGCAGGCACATCCCCAGTAGGGGGCGTGCAAGAGGCAGCTGATCGATGTTTCTCTCCCATCGATGTTTCTGACTTTTATCCGTCTCCCTTCCTCTCTGTGAAAAATCAATAAAAATATTTTTTAACTTTTTTAAAATAACAAAACAGAAAGATGAAGACGCCAAAGCTATCCTATATAATAAAAGGTTAATATGCAAATTGACTGAACAGTGGGATGACTGGTCACTATGATGCACACTGACCATGAAGTGGCAGACACTCAACACAGGAGATGCCCCTAGTGGTCAGTGTGCTCCCACAGGGGAAGTGCTGCTTAGTCAGGAGCCCTGAGCTGGGCTCAAAGCTGGCAAGTGCAGCAAGGGTTGCGGGAGCCTCTCCTGCCCCTGTGGCAGAGCTAAGCATGTCCAACTGCTGGCTTCCACCCGCTTCCAGCGAGAGGGAACAGGCCAGGCTGAAGGACAACCCCCCTCCGAGTGCAGGAATTTTGTACATGGGCCTCTAGTAAAATCATAACATAGAAGAATGAAAAAAGAAAAAAAATGTGATAAGAATTCAAAGGCAATTGAACAAAAACTATGAAATCATGCAAAATAAAATTTCTCAAGGCTATAAATATTTGAAAGGGAAAGAGCAGATAAAATATATTCTAAATTGAAATGAATATAACTAGGCATTGTCTCTGCATTCCCAGCAGGCACTTCGTTGTTTAGGCACTTTCCAGTTGGAGTCCTGAACACTGAGTGTGTTGTGCTAGCAGAGGGAGGAGAGATAAGAGAAAACCAAGCCAACTTCTTTTTTATCTTTTCCTGAGGCTCTTTTTGCAAACTTGAAACTTCTTCTTCAGAAATAGTAACTTGACAATTAAAAGATGAACTTCTCACCCCCCCCCCCCCATGTTCAAAAGTAAAAAGTCAGCCACCAGGTAAAACCCTTGAGCCCAATGCTGACACATTCCCTAGTGCTGCTAAAAAGAAAATAAAAACAGGTTGAGATTATTTGAAATAGAATTGTTGAGAACTGCTTAACTCTTAACTGTTGTTTTTGGTATTATCTGAAGCAGCTAAAACCAAGTGAATTTGGCAATGTAGCAGGATACAAAATTAATGCCAAGAAATCTATGGTATTTCAGTACACCAACAGTGAACTTACAGAAAGAGAAACTAAAAACAAACAAACAAACAAAAACAATCCCATTTACCATTGCACCAAAAAAATTAAGATACCTAGGAATAAACTTAACTAAGTTAGAAAAGATCTGTATCCAGGAAACTACATGACACTGAAAAAAGAGATAGAGGAAGAGTTACACAGATGGAAGAACATACCGTGTTCTACCATAGATTGGTAGAATCAACATAATTAAAGTGTCCATACTATCCAAAGCAATCTATAGATTCAATGCACTTGCCATTAAAATACCAATGGGATATTTCACAGGCCTAAAATGAAATCTTCAAAAATTCATCTGGAATAAAAAAGACCCCAAATAGCTACAGCAATCTCAAGAAAGAAGAACAAATTAGGAGGGATCTCAATACCAGATATCAAGCTGTATTAGAAAGTCACAGTTCTCAAAACTTTCTGGTACTAGTGCAAGAACAGAGAACCCAGAAATCTACCCGAACAATTAAGCTCAATTAATATTTGACAAAGGAAGCAAGAACATACAATGTAGTGATGACAGTCTTCAATAAATGGTGTGGGGAAAATTTGACAGATACACACACACACACACAAAAAAGAAACTAGACTACCAACTTACACCATACACAAAAATAAATGCAAAATTGATCAAGGACTTAAACATAAGATGGGAAACCATAAATATATTAGAGGAATCCACAGGCAGCAAAAGCTCAGACATATGCCAAAGTAATTTCTTCACCAATAAATCTCCTACAGCAATGGAAACTAAAAATAAAATAAACAAATGGGACTACATCAAAATAAAAAGCTTCTGTGCAACAAAAGGAACCATCAACAAAACAACAACAAAGTCCACTGTATGCGAGAGCATATTTGCCAATGTTATCATCAATAAAGGCTTAATTTATAGGGAACTCATACAACTTAACAAAATGAAGATAAACAATCCAATCAAAAAGTAGGCAATGGTCCTAAATAGATAATTTTCAAAAGAAGATATAAGGAAGGCCAAGAGACACATGAAAACATGCTCAAAGTCACTAATCATCCAAGAGATGTAAATCAAAACAGCAATGTGGTACCACCTCAGAACTGTCAGAATGGCTATCGTCAACAAATGACAAATGCTAGTGAAGATGCAGAGAAAAAGGCACCCTTGTGAACTGCTGATTCGTGCAGCCACTGTGGAAAACAGTATGGAGTTTCCTCAAAAAACTAAAAATGGAACTCCCTTTTGACTCAGTGATCCCACTTCTAGGAATATATCCCAAGAAACTAGAAACACCAATCAGAAAGGATATATGCACCCCTATGTTCAATTTACCATAGCTAAGATTTGGAAACAGCCTAAGTGCCCACTATCAGGTGAGTGGATTAAGAAAGTGGTACATCTACACAATGGAATACTATGCTGTGGTAAAAAAGAAGGAATTCTTACCATTTGTAACAGCATGGATGGAATTGGAGAGCATTATGCTAAGCGAAATAAACCAGTCAATGAAAGATAAATATGACATGATTTCACTCATTTGTGGAATATAATGAACAACATAAACTGATTAACAAAAACATCGCGAGACAGAGAAGCATGCATCAAACCGCCAAACCTCAGAGGGAAGGGAGGGAAGGATAGGAGTAAGGGGAGAGATCAACCAAGGACTTGTATGCATGCATATAAGCCTAACCAATGAAAACAGACACCAGGATGGTGAGGGCATAAATGGGGGTATAGGGGCAATGGGGGGGGGGGATAAGGACACATATATAAAAGTTTAATAAAGAAAAAAAATGAAAATAATAACATAAACCAAGGCCTCTGTAATAAGATTCCCATCATTTAAATTGCTTCCTTACCACTTCTTATTTGATCCTGAGCCAGGTCACTTAATCTCTTTTCTTCAGTTTACTCATAGCTAAAGTGGAATAATGACAGTTATTACTTTGTACAGTTATCATTAATATTAATGAATTAAAGCAGGTAGATGTTTTTGCTTGGCATATAAATATATTTATAATTCACTTTATGATGCCAAAATTTCTTGTCCGAGTTCATTGTCTTGTGAAATCAAAGAATGAGTTCACGGGCAAAGACATTAAGTGAAAGCAAAGTTTACTGAGAGACAGACTGATTCCCTGCAGCAAGGAGCAGCAGGAAGGGGACCCAAAGTGGGTTACCAATGAAGCTTCTTTGTCTCAGTTTCTAAAGCCCCCTGCTCCTAATGCAGTCCTGGAAAAGGTGCAGCTGGGTTCCAGGAGAGCCAAAAGCAGGCTGGTGTCCGGATCTTCTATCCCATGTTGCAGCTGGGCGTAGTTCAGCATCCAAGCTAATTAAAGTCCATTAGTCCATGTGTGGAGTCCCTTATGGTCATAAGCAGGTGAGCATATTCCCTGCCATAGGAAAGCCAGGAAGACAATGCACAAATAGAGAAGAGAGCTTGCTTCTTTGTATAGGGATAGAAATGGTTAGTGAAACCATAAACAACCGCAGCTAGAGATGTTTAATAAAGCCATATGTAGTTCTTTGTGATAAGGAGTATATTTTTAGCTTGTAAACAATTTGGATTTACTTTTTGCCCAAAGGAATGAAGCATAAAACACAAAACCATTAAAGTGATGTTGGCAGAAGTATTAAAGACTTGAGGGAGAGAAAGACAAAAGCAATGTATTGAAGGCAGACATTATACAGGAAGTTTTTCCCTCTCAACCGAGAGTAAGAAAAAAAGTCTACATTACAACTAAATATCTGCACACACAAAAATCAAGTTTTTATTAAATAACACCTTCATTGATTGTTTTTTGCTGCTCTTCACTTCTCTTTGTCTTCTTTGACATTCTAACAGATCATTTTCCTAAAGTGGATTAAAAATGCATAAAGATATTCTACACAGTTCCAACAGGACCAACAGCTCTATTAATAGGGAAAAAAAACATGGCAGAGGATGATAACATTTATGAAAGGAAGGAAGGAAGAAAGGAAGGAAGGAAAAGAAAAAGAAAAGTAATGGGGTAGGGAGGAATGAATGAGTGTGTCATTTGAACTTGAGTAATATATAAAAAAATTAATTTGGAGCAAAATATTTCCTTGATCATAATACAACATGATGTATGTATGATTTCATAGGTAGGTAAAATTTAAAACTAATATGAAAATAGGTATTTCAATGAGTTATTTTTGTAACTGTTTAAATCATATCTGCAGATGATTTTCATTACATAATACTCAGTAATTTGTGAGTATTTAATAATAAAACCATGTGTGAAAGACCAATGTCATTTATCAATAATCCCATGAAAAATTATTAGGTGTAAAGACCCTAGAAAGTAAGATTCTGATGCCAAGTTAAAAACAAACAAGTGGGACTCCTTCCACTAATGATTTTTTAAAAAATATTAGAACCAAAATTATTTGCAAGACTTTTAAAACACTAGGCTCCATCCCTAAAATTTCTGATTTAGTATGCTTATTTAGGATTTGATTGATTTGTATTTCAATAAGTTCCCAGTTTTTTCTGAGGCTGCTCTTCTAGGATCACACTTTGAGAAACAAACACCAGGTCACACAATGGTTTATTCACTTCAACATGTTTGCTCACAGTTTCTTTTCTCATTATTTCTGTGAATTTATTATTATTATTACTTATAATTAAGAACAGAAAGACAATGCAATGACTTAAAAGGAACAACTTAGTTAAAAATAAAATTCTTAATTAAAACCCAGATATTTGAAGCCACATTATATAGTCTTTCTACTATTGTAAATTTCATATAAAGAATGATTATTTGCTCAGAGCATTGAAGAAGGATGAGAGAGAAATACCATGTGGAATTAGCTAGAGAATCAGAAACAAATTAATTATAGACTTGATAAACAGCAGCAAGAACACAATTGAAGCTGAATGAAATTGAATTAGTAATGACAAGTTTTGCATTGTTTTGCAAATTCCTTTAGCTGCATCACCATAGGTTACTGTTATTTCCAAAATATCTCTGCCCTTACTTTATATTAGAATTAAAATCTTAAATTACTAGCAGAAACTTTGTATCTATTAGATTTATCACTGATGGGTAAATAAAAATTAACTGTATGTAGGGTTTTGGTATTTAAATAATAAAATATTACTATTATCACTGCACAAAAATTATTTTGAATACTGACACTAAAATCATTACAGGTTGTTTCAAATGTGGCACTTTAGATGTCTTAAATTTTAACATCCATTTCTACATATGTATCAAAATTAATGAAAATTAAAGTGTGTTGGCATGCATAGTTACATGAAATACTATAAATAATTCTGTTTTTGGATTTTAGACAAATTAATTCAGATTATTATCAGCTTGGCAACATAATTTTGAAACACTGGATGATAGATAATTCTAATTATGTTACTATATAGGTACACTCTTAATCAGTTTAGCTGAAGTTATGGCCAGAGATATTTTCTAAATTGTTCTTCCATTTTGTGAATAGACAAAGCCAATCTTCTGTAAAATATGCAAAATGAAAACAGTGGGCATCTGTTTTTCCAGAATAGACTGAAATGCCACTATTAACAGCATTAGGAACACACATTTCAGTATTAGGCAAATGGAATTTGGACCCTCTCCAGGGGTTTTTATTAGTATAAACACCAGAAGTTCCATTCACTGCACTTGTTTCACCCATTAGGACTCTGAGAACTGCATTATATTAAAACTTTCTTGTTCCTATAAATGAATAATTTATAGCAGCTTAGAAATATGTTTTTCAGTTTCTTTCTGAGGGGGGGGGGAGGAGAAAGGAGTTGACTTTGCTGTTTACAACTAGAAACATATTTTTAAAAATATATTTTTGTTGATTTCAGAGAGGAAGGGAGAGGGAGAAAGAGATAGAAACATCAATGATGAGAGAGAATCACTGGTTGGCTGCCTCCAGCACACCTCCCACAAGGTATCAAGCCCACAGCCTGGGCACATGCCCGACCTGGAATCTAACAGCAGCCTCCTGGTTCATAGGTAGTTCTTCAGTATTGACATGAGCTGTAAGTGTAAAGAGACCACATTTCTAAGACCTAGTGTGAAAAAATAATAATTAAAAATATCTGATTAATAACACTTTATATTGCTTGCATATTGAAATGACAATATTTGCATGTAGTAGATACATTAAAATATATTCAATTATTAAATATAACACATATTCAATGTATCACATGCAATATATTTATTTCATATATTTCTTTGGAATTGAACTTTTGGATTGTGTTTATATTACCCTTTGGGTTACATTTTTAAACAAATAACTATGCATTTAGAGAAAGGTAAATAATCCAAATAAGATGATAGCTGTGTTATTCACAAACACACCTCTGTGACTCCGTCTTGAAATATTTATATAAATTCTATTTTAAGGTAGAATTTTATAGTGTTTTATAATGACCAAAGCATCAAGAGATTTTGCTCAAAATGTGTTTTTAGAATGTGTTTAGGAAATGTTGGATTAAACAACACTTGAAATGTTTCTAAACAACCTGCCTTTTAAGGATTATGCTACTATGTGCTCTTGAATCTTCTGTTAAGGGCCCTTAAAATATTAATTTTTTCCTTGATACTAGTCAAAAGAGTCCTACTAAAATTTTTATGCAGTACACTATAGTTTCTCTATAACAAAATAGGTATCTGAGTTATTTCAGAAAAGTTTATCTTATCTGTATGTGCTGGATTCAAACTCAGAAGGTCCACATTACTATATGACTTGGGTTGATACTAACCATTACTTTGAATTCTTATGCGTTGCTTTTCTGCTTATATTATTCTCCAACTATACAAACAGCTTTGTAAAAAATGAGTGGAGAATAACCAAGTTTACTGTGTGCCTTCTAACCCCAGATAGGCATTTCTAACTAGAAAGCATCTTTTCATTTCTAAAAGGGAATTGCTAACTTTATGTGAATTATTTTAATACTAATCAGCCATCCAATTGCTTATTTCTTGAATTACCCCAGGCCTTATTCTATTGGGAGTTTGTGAAAATACAACAACTCAAAAATATCAATGGTGGAAATAATACTGAGAGCAAATCGTTGGCATTTTTACTATGACATTAACCAGTTGGGAGATAGATTAAAAATCGTTGCAATGTTACAATATTTGACAGATTTCTAAATATGTGGTACTATTTGAAATCATTATATATTTAAAGAATAAATATAAAGGCAGTACAGGTTCTATGAGCTGGCCATTGTTACCTGGTTGGGCTTTGTCTCATGCACCAGAAGGTTGCTGGTTCTATTCCCAGTCAGGGCACATGCCTGAGTTGCAGGCTTGATCCCCATTGAGGGGCTTGCAAGAGGCAGCTAATCAATGATTTTTTTCTCATCATTGATGTTTCTATCTTTTTATCTCTCTCCCTTCTTCTGAAATCAATAAAAATGTTTTTTAAAAGAAGAATCACTGATTGGCTGTCTCCAGCACACCTCCCAACTATAGTTACCTTATTAATACCAGAAACCATTTTAACTTCTGATTATTTCCCCTTTGCAGGTAAGTAAAGGAATGTAAATATCAACCTAGGCACAGATGAATTCCAACATAACAATATTTATTATTTCAATTTGGAAACAAAACACACACTAAATATAATAATATTGTGATCCCCGTTTGTTTTGGTACTACAATTAGAATTAATTTTATATTAGATAGAATTTCTATGGTTACAAAAACCTTCTGTAGTTAAGGATTACTTAATTTGTCTTTAAGCATTGTAAAAAACTGGAATAAAATTTGGTTTATGCAGATATACAGATACCCACATTCACCCATCAGTCAGTTCATTTGAGTATGCTTTTTAGTTCATAAGCCAGAGAGATAGGTCTATCTGGGCTCCCCACAGATGAGGATATCTAGGGATATGATGAGGTCAGTGCCTAACTCTGACAAACAGGAGCAGTTCAATACTATAAGAAGGCAGAGTTACATTAATGTAAATATATGGAATATATATATATATATATATATATATATATATATATATATGTTTATATATGTAGGAAATGGAGCAGCTGTAGGTGCGTCATAAAAATTTGGATGACAAAAATCAGTCTAACCCGATGGCCATAAAGCCTTAAACTGAAAAAAGGAACTCTAGCATCATAAAGGTTTTCTTCATGATGTGCCGTTACCCTAACATTGTTAACTTACTGTTCCCACAGATCCCAGTTCTAAGGAACATTACTGTCAACCCTGAGAATCTCTTCTCTTTGGATCAGGAAATCAAAATAAAAGAGGCAGGTATGTGTTCACACTTTTACCTTTTCTTTCTGCATTCAAAGGTTTGTGAGACTTTATTTGTTAAGGGCCCACTATTGAGTATTCAGTTTGACTGGCCTAGGTAGATGAATTAAAGAAGACTGAATGAATGAACCTTGTAGAATAATTTATTTATTCAGTTAAAGAATCTGTCATTTCCTGCCAAATATGTTCATGCATTTTGTTTATGGTCAGTATTTTATGAGTGCTTGATTATTTGCTTGATACTTATTTTGATATGTGCCTTCTTTTGAGCAACAAATTCCATAATTTTTTTTCTCCTGAACTCTCTGGATTTGGTATTTCAATAGATTATATTTTATTCTATGCTCCTGGGAGCTAGCTGATATTTATAAGATGTAAAACCTAGGTAGAGATGATCTTTGTGGAAGAATCCTGAATTCTGGTCCCTTTTGAAGACCTGTAAAAAACGCTCCATTTATAAAGACTCATTTGTTTCTTTTTAAGGAGACAATAGCAGAAAATGCTTTTCAAAAGTAGCAAACATTTAAAGTATACTTTAAATATTTAAGTTTAAATATTTCAAATTTGTAGAAAGAAGTATTATGAACAACATATATAAACATATATACTTTATATATTTACATTAATGTAGCAAAATTCTGTATTGACACAATACTTTCAAAATTTCAAACTTCATTTCATTGTTATATGATCTAAATTTACATTACTGTTTGGGGATTATATTTTCTTTTTCTTTTTCTCTGTACATGTTCCCTATTTATTTTTACGTTTTCTCACAGACTTCCATATTTTAAACAAAAAAATAATTCTTATTCAAATATGTATTTTTATTATTACGGTTAAAGATAAAGTAGGATGCTAATTTTAGGTGTGTTCTTCAACTGTTACTGAAAGGTGAACATGGTGGATGGATGATGTGCACAGGCAGACTAAATAGCCATCTCAGATGGTAATTAAAGAAAGTTGCGTTTATTTAGGATATGAGTTGGGGATGGGATATCCAATGGGCGCAACACCAAGCCAAGGAGGCATTGGGTGGATGATGGTAGCACCAGGAATTGGAATCTCATCTTTATATTCAATCACTAGTGGAAAACTTGTTGTCTGTGGTTTTGGGGGGCTGAGCAGGTGGGTTTGGAATGTGGGTTTGGAATGGAGGTGTGCAATCAGGTGCCTTCAGGACAGTTTGTATGGTCTTAACTTCTTGTGTCCAGTGAGTTTTTTCCTGGTCTTTTGTTCTGTGGAAGGAAGCTTACTTACAAATGGCCCTTAAGCATTGTATTGCCCTATAGGCATAACAGTTACCATTTCAAATTTTCCCTTGCTGAATATATTGCTTTAAGATAAATCATTATACTTGAAGGATTCTGAAAAGGTTTCCAATTAAGAATTGAATTTGTCCAAATTGCACACAGAGAAAATTATATGGAAAGTCAGTTGTATGATGATGGACTGTGACCTATGGCTAAAGCTATTACAGAGGAGATGAGGAAACTATGGTTCTTGTTTTCTTGAAGAAAAGTTTTCAATCAAGAGACAAAGTGTAGAAAAGCAAGCCAGAATTTATTGACCACAGCAAAAATATACTTAGGAGAGTGAAACAAGGAAGAGCATAGAAGAAGCAACAGGAGCCTGGGCTGGGCTCCCTGGTCTCACTGGGAAGTCAGAGAAAAAGGGACCTTGGGGACAGGTTCAGTGGGTTAGCCTAGGACAAACTGCCACTACCAATTGCTTACCTGGTTGCAAGTCTCATGGGGTCCCTTAGAAACTTGGGAGACAATTGCCTGTAAGGGAATGGCATGGGTGTGTCCTTGGAGGGAGAGTACACACTGGGTCCTTTGTCCTGAACGTATTTATATCTCTCTTGCAGGTAGAAATGTTAACTCTCAGGGGAGAGTCTTAGTAGAATATTCATAAGCTTTTCATGTGTGCTCTTTCAGGGTCATGGTCCTCTACTTATTGGTCCGTCCCAGGGAAGGGAGTCGTCATTAGTCAATGTGGCTGGTCCTGAGGCAGTCATGGTGTCTCACGTGTCTGGTTTTGTGGCTTTTCTGGGCCAAGAGCTGAAATACAACTGAGGTCTAGATGTTATCTTTAGGGATGAAAAATCAGGGGGTCTAAAAGCCTGACCAGCCATCTGAAAGATTGGGGGTCCAGGCTGCACGATGTGATATAAAAGGAGAGGATATTATACCCTGGGGGCGAGGTTCCTGTTTTCCCTTTGCTAGGCATCCGGGGTTTTCTGCCCTGGTGAGTTTCTGTACCTAGCCCATCATCCTTACTTTGCTCATGTCTAACAAAACTATAGGTAATAACATTTACCTAGAGTTTAAAATGTAACATGAAAGCAATTAAGGGTAAATTATTGCTATTCAAAATAGGAACCAACATATCAAGAGTTTTTATCTGGATTAAAAGGAAAAAGAAAATGAAAGAAAAAGTGAGGAGAATAGATGCATTCATTATTTGATTTAATCCCATATTCAGTTCCATATGTTTTCTTGAGAGGATCACAGAGAGCCAAGAATAGAAAGTACCATTTTCCCCCTACAACACAAACTTACCATTGTGGTACACTCTGTTAGTTAACAACTTACCAGAAAATATGAAATGGACTTGTGTGTTGGCAGCTGTACCAGATTCAATGGAAGGTCCAGGCAGAGAGAGTTCCTGCAGACATGGAGTTGATATATCAAGGTAGAGAGGCAAGAACACAGGCTGAAAATTAGAGAAAAAAATTGGACTGTTTTTATTCAGAGTTCCCTAATTATTTACTGAGATTCCATGGTTTACTCCCCCCCCCCCAATTATAATATGATTGACTCAAACAATACAGTTTTAAGGTGCTTTATGACTCTAGAATAAAAGGATAACATATGTTTACTGTAAAAATATTATTCCCGGAATGTTTATACAAAAATTGTTCATAGTTCATCTTGAGAGACAAAACTTTACATTTTCACTTATATTATCTCATGAGCCCTATGACACAGGGCTGAAGATACTTTAGAGAGGTTATTTTGCTATTCATTCTGCTTTCTACCTGAGAAAATATTTAAATAATATTCAAATAGTATGCACAGCGTTCAGCATAAGGTGTATCTTTGTTTTTGTTCCAAAGATCTAACTATGTATTCACGAAGACAGCAGTGCTTTTTAAAAAATATATTTTATTAATTTTTTACAGAGAGGAAGGAGAGGAACAGAAAGTTAGAAACATCGATGAGGGAGAAACATCAACGAGCTGCCCCCTGCAAACCCTCACTGGGGATGTGCCCGCAGCCAAGGTACATGCCCTTGACGTAATTGAACCTGGGACCCCTCAGTTTTCAGGCTGACACTCTATCCACTGAGCCAAACCGGTTTTGGCAACACAGCAATGCTTTTCATAGGCAAACTCCACAACAGCTTTTGGGAATTGTTATATGCAGAAAAGTGACTTGGCTACTTTATGACCTGCACTGAGGGACAATGGATGGCCATAGTGATACATATTCAGTACTTCATTTCACTCAAGGCACTAAGGTTCCCCATATTCCCTGCTGTGTAATAGAAATAATAAAATTGCAAGCAAGTACAATTATTGCACAAAGTTCTCATAGATACTAAATAATGATGACATGTTGAAAAGAAATGGAAAGGGTCTTGTTGTGCCTGGCTTTGCAAATAATAGTTAAAATTTACTAGTTCCACAGTTTATGTGGCAAATATTTTTTTTAAAAAATTAAATTTATTAAGAGTATTATTTTGAAATATTTAAATAGCCTTAATATTCCTGTACACTGCTAAGGTAGTTAAGGATTATTTATTTTATGCAGTATATCTAATGTGATAAATTGTAATCAAATGGAGACATATAACCATGTTTTTTACTGTAAAATTGACACCTAAGAGTAATATTTTTATAAATGAACTAGAGGCCTGGTGCATGAAATTCATGCACGGGGGGCAGGGGGGATGTCTCTCAGCGCAGCCTGCACCTCTCCAATCTGGGACCCCTTGAGGGATGTCTAACTGCCTGTTTAGGCCCGATACCAGTAGGATTTGGCCTAAACGGGCAGTTGGACGTCCTTCTCACAATCCAGGACTGCTGGCTCCAAACTGCTAACCTGCCTGCCTCCTTGATTGTCCCTAACTGCTTCTGCCTGCCAGCCTGATCACTCCCTAACCACTACCCTGCCAGCTTAATTGATGTCTAATTGCTCCTCTGCCAGCGCTTTTGCCCCCAACTTCCCTCCTCTGCTGGTCTGGTCACCCCTAACTGTCCTCCCCTGCAGGCTTGATCACGCCCAACTGCCCTCCCTTGCAGGCCTGGAACTTCCCAATGACCCTCCCCTTCTGGCCATCTTGTGGTGGCCATCTTGTGTCCACATGGGGGCAGCCCTCTTGTGTGTTGGAGTGATAGTCAATCTGCAAATTACTCTTTTATTAGATAGGATAGAGACCTGGTGCATGGGTGGGGCCAGCTGGTTTGCCCTGAAGAGTGTCTCGGATCAGGGAGGGGGTCCCCTTACGGTATGGGGCAGCCTGGGCGAGGGGCCTGTGGTGGTTTGCATGCTGGCCACACCCCCCAGCAACCCAAGTGGAGGCCCTGGGATCTGGGATTAATTTATGTCTACAATTGAAACTTTGTAGCCTGGAGCAGAGCCAAGCTTTCTGTTTGCTCTGTGGCAACAGCCATTTTTGTTTGGATTTATTTATCTTCTATAATTGAAATTTTGTAGCCTAGAGTGGAGGCCTAAGTGCTAGGGCTGCAGAAGTTTGGCTTTCTCCATCTCCCAGGCAACCCTAGACTCTGCTTTCTCCAGCTCTGTGGCTGCTACCATTTCTGTTGGGATTTATATTTTATAATTGAAACTTTGTAGCAGTGAGTGGAAGCCTAGGCCAGCAAGAGTAGGCAGAAAGCTTGGCTTCCTCCATTGCCAGGAAACCCAAGCCTCCCTCCTGCTCTCAGTGGCTGCAGTCATCTTGGTTGGGGTTTATTTACATAATTTGCTCCTGATTGGCTGACAGGTATGGCTTCATTAGAGGTATGGTCAATTTTCATATTACTCTTTTATTAGATAGGATGAGAGAAAATACAAAAAGAAAAGAAAACATGTGTAGACTTGTGTAAATTGTGAAAAACAGTTTAAAGTATTCGCTTGTGGAAATCTGGGATAACTTACTTAAAAATTATTTTTGTTGGCTAAAAACTGAAAACAAAATTGAAATAATTTAAACAATACAAAATTATTTTTGTTATTTCTTAGAATGAAAGGGGAAAATAAATGCCCAAAGTCTTAGTTAAGCTGAATATAAATGACCATTTCGTTTAATTAATTCCACTGCTCATGTAGCCTAAATCAACAAGCCACAGAGATGACTTGTTGAGAGACAGAGGGAGGGAGACAAAGCACCTACCCTCTTGCAGAGAAATTTCCTGGCTGCTGCTTCTAGTAACATCATTCCAATGAGAAGGCTTAGCCAATATTTGAAGAAAATTATACTCAGGATTTTATACATTTATAATATAAGTTCTAAGGACTAACTCATAGAAAATGCTTTTACTTAAATCTGATAGTATAATTAGATTACCTTAGGTACAATTATAAGATGAAAATGCCGGTCTGTACTTGGTTTTGTGTGAATGTGTATGTGTGTGTGTGAATATATGGTACTTTAAGTGTCAAAGTGCAAGGTACACCATGGAGGAAATATAAAACACTAACAAGCTGGAGGTTAAGCACTTGTATCTATCACTGGGTTTATATATGCTTGTCAAAAATGTATAATAAATAGTATGCATATAATTTATGAAAAATAAAATTAGAATAAGTTCAAATAGTTCTGTATAATTATTTCCCCAACAAATTAAATTTCTAAAGACAGCACTTTTTAAAATGCATAATTTTTTGACCAATCATAAAAGTTATTTCACTGTAAATTGGGAAACAAGATCATGAATCTGAATACTTTAGTTATCTAATTCAATGAACCACATATTAAATTATATAACATTTTTATATTAGGCTTTTAATTAACTGTTTTATATAAAAGACAAATATTTACTTACATACATTTTTATTGGCTGAGAAAATTTCTTTAGATAAAGAAATGAAATAAATTTGGAGGTATTTGGTTATAAAACTACCAGGGCAATTTATAGGAATTATTTATCATAATCAAAAAAAGCTTTAATAGAGATGTCAACTACTCCACTTCAACAACTTCAAGAGCATATCAGTTTCAAAGCCTAGTTGGAAGCCTTTAAATTCTAATACTAAGAAGAATGGGTAATTTAAGAAGAAAATATTCCAAAGAAGATGAGAGACTTTGAGAATACTACCTTTATGTTCATTCTTTTCTCCCCAAGGATAAGTTCTTTGGTTACTTCAAAGTATGGCTTAGTGGTAATACTAACTCAGCTGGAAACTGATTAATATTTTGTTATGGCCCTTCATCCTTGAAGTTTATTTTTAATTTTCTAGTCTCTGTCTATTTGTAACAATTGCAGAGGAAAAGGTGCACATGGCCCTTTTGCAGACAACCCCTTTGATGATAAATGCCATGGTAATTATTACCTGTGACACAGGAATATGACCTGGACATTCCACAAACATATGGTCTCTATTTGGAAAGAGGCCTGCACTTCATCTATGGCAATACAATGTAATATTAAGGAATTAATATATGGTGAGTAAAAACCAACATTAACCTGAGTTAAATTCAAATTTATATATATATATATATATATATATATATCTATATCTATATCTATATATATATATCTGCTATTTCTACTCAGTATGGAATTACAGAAAGACTAGAATGATTGCTGTAATAAAATATTTGGTTAAAGCATATTATAAAATATAATGAAGAAATCATTTTATATATTTCTATTTTTATGCTTTATGTACATATGAAAGCTACTCGGATTTCTCCTGTTAGAGATCTTCATGTCAGTAACTAACATTGTATGGTTAGCCATATTCTAATTGCTATTGACTGAATATAATAAATTGTTCACTAGATCCATTTTTAACCACAAAGTTTAGTTATATTTAAAATTTTTCACAATTTTATTTGTACTTTATATATATTATTTTATTTGTTTTTAAAATGTATTTGACCAATGTATCAATTTTTAGGTAGTCAAATCATTTCACATGAAAATACATTTTAAAAAAATCAGTAAATAATTGTGGGAAGCTTTGGTAGAAATTAATTTAAAATCATCAATAACATTTTCATGAAGCAGTCATTTTTATATGACAGTTGTCAAGCCTCCTGGTGGAATAAATTTAATAAAAAATTAATGGTAGGATACTCACAGGGTACTTGAATAATAATTACCTGTGGGTATGTTCATGTCTGTGTTTGTGCAGGTATTTCTTTTTAAAAAATGCTCTAAGAAAAACCTGTTAAACAAGTTAGGACGGTTATTGCCTACTTAAATGTAATAGTGTTTTCAAATATGGTATCTTTTATATATTCTAAATAAAACACAAAAATAGCAATAAAATTAATTAAAGAAAGCTTTATAAACTGCAGTTTTTCAAATTTTGACAAAGTCTAAGAAAATTAACTGAATAATATAAGAGAAACGATAAAGTGACCATATTCTCAAAGCAAAGATGACTGGAAATTCAGAGAGTATGGAAATGTTTTAAAGGTAAATGATAATGGCTAGAAATGAATATTGGAGAAATTTCATAAAAAGAAAAAGTAATTGAAATAGGGTCAAATTTCCTCAAAAGCATCTAAGAATAGTAATTTTGGAGAAAGGTTTTCTGTGAATTTGTTTTGTTAATCAGATACATTGTACAGTAATAGAGAAGTAAATATTAGGTAGGAATGATTGTGATAAGCACTATGCAGTAAATATATAGGAAGCACTTTGCAGTAAATCAGTAGGAAATGCTCATGAAGAGAAGGGGAGAGTTACACAGTATGTTTAAAAATAGCTTGGTTTATGTTGTAAAATTGGATCCCTGAGCTGAAGAAAGTGTTTCCTGCATCATGTCTAGGGGAAAATTCTAGTAAAAGGAAACTGAGTATGAAGGTCCTGAGGTAAGGCCATGCTTGACATGATTGAGGAATAAGAGCCAGAGCAAAGTGATGAGAATGAAATCAAAGGCAGGAACCAGTTAGATATAAGGCCAGAAAATGAATAGATGGCGTGCATTTTAGGACACAGGAAAAACCTTCCAGGGCATTGCATCGCAGTATAGGGGGAGAGCCATTGGACAGTTTAGGTGGGTTCATCTCACTGGATTTAATTTTCAAAGAATTCAGGGTTCACTTTAGGGAAAAGGACAAAATTAGAGAGAACACTTGGGAGCATATTTCAATAAACCCAGTAAGGTACAATGGTGGCTTAGACCAGGGTACAATGGTGGCTTAGACCTAGCAGTAAAGGTAATTAGGAGTGACACTGGATGTAGAATCAATAGGATTTACTGGTAATTTCATAATGTACTTAGGATCAAGAATATAAAAGAAGAGCATGGGATAACTCCAAGTACTGGAACCTGTGAAACTTAAAGAATAACATTACTCTTTACTGGAGCAGCTAAATAGAGAAATCAATTTAGAGTTTTGAATGTGCTAAGTGTGAGATGTCTATTTGATAGAAGGGGGGGACACATCAGCTGAAAGTGTGAACTACAGACATACCAAAAATAAAATTAACATTTTTGATATGTCTGGAGTTCAAAAGTGACGTTTGACTTAGATTTACAAATTTTTGAAATGTTTCCATGAGTGATAATTAAGCATGACACTACTTGAGATAACATGCATATATACAGACAGGGGGGCTTTCCAGAGAACTCTGGGTTTTTCCAAATAAAGAGGACAGAAATCATAGAACAGACTAAGAAGGAACAACTAATGTGGGAAGAGAAATTAATTTGAGACAGCATTTTAAGGAGGAGAATCTTATCAACTATGTCAAATGCGTATAATAAATTCAAAAAAGATAAAAACAAAAAAGTAAACATTTAACACTATGAATGTTACTGGTGTCCTTGGCTTGAGCAGAAATGATGAAGTGTAAAGTAAGAACAAAACTGACTATACAAGATCTAAGTCACAATAACAAAACAGGTATTAATGATATATTTAGGCAATTTTTTCTAACAGATTTGGTTGTAAAGGAAAAAATAAATAGTGTAATAGCTGGAAGACAAATATGGTGAGGTAGTGGCCTTTTTAAAGATGGGAAATATAGCATGTTTGATGTCAATGGCAGTGAATCTTGTATAGAGGAGAAATATCATACAAGAGGTACAGGTGACAGATGAGACAATTATTCACATGTTGTCCTGAATAAAAAGAAGAGAACAGATGGGGTCATGAGCACAACTGAAGGGTTTGGTGGTAGGTTGGAACATAAATGGTTCATGCAAATTAAATCAGTAAATCCATTCATTCAACATATTTATGTTTTTTTTTTTATGCCATTGTTGTTAGACTATCAGGATATGAAAATGCACAAAATAGGGTTTTTATAATGAGAATTAAAGTTATCTGATGAAGTTAGGAATGAACAGAATACATGTTAATTAATTTTGACTAAAAAGAACTCTACTAGAGATACAATATACGATGCTATCACAAAAGATTACATTCCAAGAGAATGGGTGAATACTGATGAAATTTTCAAAAAGAACTTACAGACAATGATGATAAGTATAAACCCGGATTTCAGTGATGACTAAATTAGAATGAAAGTAAAGACTATCTTAATCACAAGACATAGTAAATTCAAAAACATAGAGGATTTACTGGTTTAATGGGGTCTCTGAATGATGAAGAAGGTATATAGTATATTGATGGGTAGTATAGCAAGAGAGGCCAATGGTGGTCAGTCACATTCAGATATGGTGTACCATGCTTGAAATGAATTTTACTCTGTGTTTTGGGGCTGGAGTATTTTGGATACTAAAGAAGCCTGCCTCGTTTCTTAGTTTGTTGACTAGCTGTGTGAGAATTAAATTATTAATATAGAAATTACCAGAAGAGAAAGATAAAGTATACATACAGATTCAGATTGTGCATACTGAGTTTGGAATGCGTTTCAGAGAAAGCACACTTGGGTGTAAATGTGTAAAGCAAATCACACATTTGTGTATGCCTTTGGGATACAGATCAGGTATGTATGATCAAGAGGAAGGGAAATGCAAGATTTATAGTGTAATAAACTTGTAAAATTTGGGAGGACTTTAAGAAAACATATAAATGTTAAAATATAATATTTGGTATAATATTAAATGTTATAGAGCCTATCTCTATATAAATACTTTTTAGCTACAATTAATTTCATGGATTTTTGCATGTATAGAAAATGTTATTACAAGAAGATGAGATGAAAAATACTCCTTATTTTTAAATAAACTAAAAAAAATATCTGACAGTTGAATTTTATTTTGGGGCAAAAAACATCGGAAATTTTTCTAACAAAGAATCACAAAAAATAAACTTATTTAAAACACAGTGTGACTGTGCCCTAAGTTTATATCAATAAATTGAGGTAATTTCCATAGACTTGGACAGGAACATCTGTATTATTTCTTTATTTTTTTAAACATTGACTCAGATAAAAATAAGTAGGTTTCTAATATTAATTGATTGTTTTCAGCTGAGTGCAGTTAAAATACTGGTGCAACTTAGATGAGGCTTTTAAAATACTACATTCATAGCATCTCATCCTAGATAATAAAAGAGTAATATGCAAATCTGACCATACCTTCGCCACACTACCAGCCAATCAGGAGCAGGGGGCAGGGCCAAGCACAGCACACGGGAGGAGAGAGGCAAAGGTGCTGGAGTGCAGTGTCCGCGTCCCACCTCCAGCCATCTCAGTGCAGTGTCCACGCCCCTCCCCCGGCCAGCCAAGCACAGTGTCCATGCTATGCCCCCCGCCAGCAGGCCCAGCAGTGCAGGCGAGGAGAGAGGGAAAGGGGCCGGAGTTCAGCATCCGTGCCCTGTCCCTGGCGGGCTAAGCACAGCATCCGCGCCACGCCCCGGGACAGCTGGCCCAACCATGTGGGTGCAGATAGAGGAAAAGGGGCTGACTGGGGGTTTTCCCGTGGGCACACAACAAGCATCAAATCACTGCCACCTAAGCCGCGCTCCCCCCCCCCCCCCACACACACACTCCCAAGTAGTATGGTCCAAAGGGGCGACTCCTGAGGCACTTGTATGTCCATGGCAGCAAATGGGAACTATGCCAGGCGTGGAAGCCAGACCTGAAAGCCCAAGCCCCAGAGTACCCGACAGGGCATCATGTGCCGTGGCCCTGAGGAGGCGCCAGGACAAGCATCTCCCCAGAGGCTCTGTGGAAGGAGGAAGCTAGAGGCCAGAGTGAAGGATGCTGGCGTCTTTGCAGGCCCGGCTGAGGGACACTACCCTTTCTCCTCCCCCCTCCTCTCTGTGCATGAGTTTCGTGCACTGGGCCTTTAGTATTTAGTATAAAAATATCTACTACTGTCTTTTGCATATCTCAACAATTATGTCAAATATTAAAATTTTATAATTATCAGAAAAGGATGTTTTTATTTGAAAGTTTTATTTCCATTCCATCTTTTATTTTATCTATCATCAATTGGTATTCCAAAGTGTGTTTTACTAAAATGTAAGTCAAGATAATAATTGTTGTTCTTCAAATTTGAATGTGTATGTGTGAATGTGTATGTTATTCTGCAAAAAATAAATGGTTTTCTTTAAAGTATTGAGGCAGCTGCACACTTTTTCAGAGTGCTTCCTAGTTCATGAATACAAAAGTAGTATTTAACTTATCATTGTACTCAAGGGTTTATTTTATAAGCAATAGAAAAGCAAATGGGAAAATTATTTTGTTACTTTTCGCATTACTAGGTAATTAAAATTTTCTGGATTTGAGATATTTGAGTGTTTTTTTATGTTGCTGATGATAGTTCTTACTAATGATATTAGTGCAGTAATTTTCCAATTTCAAAATGTTAAGTATTTTTGTGTGGTAAAGTGATTTTGTTGAGTCATATAGATAAATTAAGTATGAAATTGAAGCCATGAACATTTGCAGGAAATTTTGCTCTTGTATGTCCAGCTGCTCAATACTTCTATAGTAATTCCCATACTTCATATTTTTTTTTGTTTTTCTTTTTTGTGTTTTTGGAGAGGGAGAATGTTAGGAGCATCAAGTAACTTTATCCTGTTACCTTAGAAACATAAAGTAAAATTATACCAAAAAGAATAAAGATTGTAATAGGTGAGAAAAATAGCTAAATTATAGAAATTGATGTTATGGCTGAAAGCAACATATCAAATATTTCTTCTTGGTCAGGAAATACTTCATTTAAGTCCTTCATAAAAACAAACAAACATTCACTACTTTATTTTCTGAATAGAGGCCCAGTGTACAAAATTTGTACACTTTGAGGGGGGTGTCCCTCAGCCCAGCCTGCACCCTCTCCAATCTGGGACCCCTCTGGGGATGTCTGAGTGCTGGCAGTTGGACATCCCTCTTACAATCTGGGACTGCTGGCTCCTAACTGCTTGACTGCCTGCCTGCCTGATTGCCCCTAAACGCTTCTTCCTGCCAGCCTGATCACCCCTTAAACATTCCCTTGCCAGCCTGATTGATATCTAACTGCTCCCCTGCCAGCCTGTTTGCCCGCAACTTCCCTCCTCTGCAGGCCTGTTCAACTGTAACTGCCCTCCCCTGCAGGCTTGATTACCCCCAACTGCACTCCCTTGCAGGCCTGGTCTCTGCCAACTGTACGTACACACACACACACACACACACACACACACACACACACACACAATACATACTAAGTGGTCAGGTTATTATGCATTCCGAAATCATGATAATCTTGCCACTCAGTGTATATTAATAGGAGGAAGGAATAATAGCACAACATTAAGAGGGAGTTTTAACTTCTGGGATAATGGAAGTTGACAAATTTATTGACATATTCTCCAAACCAACCAACAATCCCCCCAAAAGATAGCACCCTCATACAACTCAGAGAACAAGTAATACCACACCATCTACAGCCCACACTCTATCCTACCAACAAGGTGGAGACCATTGCAAATTTCTTTTTACGTAGGGAAATATAAATTTCTGGTGAATCAAAGACTAGTACTGGCATTGTTGGGTCAGTACTACTTCTGGGAAAGAAGAAGAAATTAAAGAGGAAGGTGTTTCTAATAAGCATAGTAATCAAGTATGACTGCTACTGAGATATGAAGATACTAAAAATTCAGAAGAAAACTACCAAAATGAAGTCATATTTTAATGAAATGTACATATAGATAGAAATAGAATAGAGCATATACACTTTAAGAACCCAAAATTTATTCACTTCTTCCATTTTGCCTATTGTTTTGGAAAATCCAATGTAAATAAACATGAATGGGGGGGGGAGAACAAAGATTTTATTTAAAAAATGGTGGAAGAAAAATGAATCAATCAATTTCATTAGATGAATACACACATACACACTCTAAGACATAAAGGAAAGGAAAACTGGATCTTAATACCCACTTGAATAAAAAGTAATTCAATCAACATGAAAGATAACACTGTAATTAGAATTCATAATTTCCTAATAGATAGGACAACTCAGAACCATATGTCATTATATCTGTTAGAACTCAGGAGAGAGATGAAGGAACAAGACACAACTGTCTCCAAAATGAATCCTAATTTACATGGTGTCCAATAGAGGAGAGACTTATGAGTGAAATTATAGAATATACAAATAGAACTGAAGTACAGTGGTCTTTATTTCACTCTAATAGTCCTCTCCAACAAGGTTGTGCCCAACAAAACAGCTTTTTCCCCAACAGCATCGGTAATATGCTCACTGGTAAATCCTTTGGGTGGTCTTCATGCTCTATTAGAAATCAGCATCATTTCACACAAGTGGTCTCTTGCTTTATTTTTTTAGACTATTTACATTTTTTATTTGGCTTTAAGGACACTGCACTTGTAAGTTTTCTAAACCTCTGTGACTACTGCTTCTCTAGCTCACTGCTGTTTCTTCATTTCTCCTTGACATGTAACCCTTAAATTGCCACAGAGCTCAGTCCTTGGGTATCATATGCTATTTACACTCAGTTCATTTATTGATCTCATACAGTCTGTGACTTTCAATAACTTTTATTTTCTGACAAATATCAAATGTATATAGGTCAAAGCTCAGATTTTCCCCTGACCTCGGTACTTTTATTAAAAGTTTCTTCTAACAACATTAAAAATGTTATATATCTTTCAGCCCCAGAAACTTAGTATATCTACTATCATGGTTTTATCTCTTTTAACACTTTATTTTATTGGTGACACTATTACAGATGTCTTCCTTATCCCCATTTCCTCACCTCCACCCAGGCACCACTCCCTTTCCTTCTGGCCATCCCCACCTTGTTGTCTATGTCCATGGGCTATGCATATATATACTCTTTGGCTAATTCCTTCATCTTCTTTCCTCCACTTCCCCCTCCCCCTTTCCCTTCTGAGAGTTGTCAGTCTGTTCCAGGTATCCATTCCTCTGTTTCTGTTAGTCGGTTTATTTTGTTTATTAGCTTCCACATATAAGTGAATCATATGGTATTTGTCTTTTTCTGACCAGCTTTTTTTAACTGGACATAATCTCCAGGTCCATCCATGGTGTCATGAAAAGTAATATTTCCTTCTCTTTTTTTATGGCCACATAGTTTTCCATTGTGTAAATATACCATAGATTTTTTTACCCACTCATCTAGTGATGGGAACTTGGGTTGTTTCCAGATCGTGGCTATTGTGAATAATGCTGTTATGAATGCAGGGGTGCATATATTCTTTCAAATTGGTGTTTCAGAATTCTTAGGATATATTCCCAGAAGTTAGATTTCTGGATCAAAAGGCAGTTCCACTTTTAATTTTTTGAGGAAACTTTATACTCTTTTACACAGTGGTTGTACCAGTCTGCATTCTACCAGCACTCTACTCTGGTTCCCTTTTCTCCATACCTGTTTGTTGATTTATTGATGTAACCATTTCGATAGATGTGAGCTGATATCTGATTTTGGTTTTTATTTGAATCAGTGACATTAAGCACTTTTTCATGTCTATTGGTCATCTGTATGTTCTTTGGAGAAGTGGCTACTTAGGTCTTTTGCTCATTTTTAATTGGATTATTTGACTTTCTGATGTTGAGTTTTATAATTTCTTTACATATTTTTAAATGAACCCCTAATTAGATATCTCATTGGGAAATATGTTCTCCCATAAAGGATAGATATAGCCCATTACTTTTAAAAATAATCTTCCCAGTTCCCATTTTTAAAGCATAAGTTTAGATTTTACTATTATTTTTGTGTGCTTTATCAGTGAGAACTTTTAGTGCCTTTGGAAATTCATGAATAGCTCCCTTTATATATTGTGTTATATTTAAAGAGAAGTATGTGTATGTATATGAGTGTATGTGTGTGTGTGCATGTGAAAGCAGCATTAAAAATATAAGCTATTTCTAAGTTCATTAGCTCATTAATTAAACAGAGATTGGAAACCTTTGTAGATGCTATCACGACTTTCCTCACATCATTTTAATTACTACTATGCTTCAGTGTACAAAGGTACACTTCACAAAGTACCGGCACCAGCAGTTGTCTGCTGATGTGCTTTGTTTAGCCACCAGAGCCTGCAGTCCAGGAGTGTAGCAGTGAAACTATTGCCTTCAAATTTATCCCTCCACAGGTAGTTGGTAAAAGTTTGTGTACAAAATGATGAGCTTCTCATCACCTGGGTGGGGAATAGAAAATACAAAGCTATGTATCATTTCTCTACTGTTCCCAGATTTATCCAATAGAATCAAGCACCATATACACTGAGTGGCCAGATTATTATGATCTCTGAACAAATAATAACCTGGCCACTCAGTATGTGTGTGTGTGTGTGTGTGTGTGTGTGTGTGTGTGTGTGTGTGTGTTTAGAGGCCCAGTGCATGAATTTGTGCAAGGTGGGGTCTTGCCAGCCTGGCCAGGGGGAGGGGACATGGGTGGTTGGCTGGTCTGCTTCCTGGTCGAACTCCTGGTCAAAGTGACAATTTGCATATTAGCCTCTTATTTTATAGGACATATACTGAGTGGCCAGATTATTATGGGTTTACTCTGAACCCATAATAATCTGGCCACTCAGTGTATGTGTGTGTGTGTGTGTCTATTCAGTTGATCATACTGATTTTTTTCTTTTTCCCTACCTCTTTTTCCCACTCACTGTACTATCTGAAATCACCCTCTATGTTAGTTTCTTATTACCTCTATAAAAAAAATATCACAAATACAGTGTTTTAAAATATCACAAATACAGTGTTTATTATCTTATTTGTCAAGGAGGCAGAAATCCAAAAGTTTTATAGAATCACATTCAACGTATCAACAGGTTCCACTGCAGAACCTAGGGGAGAATGTTTCCTTGGGTCTTCCAATATCTAGGGGTTACCTCATTTCTTGACTCATGATACACTGCCTCACATCACTGCATCTTGTTGATTTTGGTGTCATATATCCTTCTACTGACTCTGATCTTCCTGCCTCCCACTTGTAATGACCTTTGTGATTACATCTGGCCCACAAAGATAATCCAGGATAGTCTCCACATTCTCATGCTCCTTTATCTACTGGAGCCTGCATGTTTCTATTAACAAGTAAGGTTACAGTCTCACATTCCAGGATTAAGTCCTGAACATTTTTGAGGAGACTATCACACATTACAAATAAATTATAAAGACCAGAGAGCTTGATTTAGGTTCTTCTTGATAGCTATTCTTGCTCTGGAGTGGTCTATGAAGATGCTCAGAAATTTATCTAAATTTGCAAATTTATGAACAGAAAGTATCTTCAGTTTTCCACTAGTATATGCTAAAACTCTTTGATTTTATAGGTGTAACTAGAGGCCCGGTGCACGAAATTCCTGCCTGGGAGGCATGGGATGTCCCTTAGCCCACCCTGCACCCTCTCTAATCTGGGACCCCCAGAGGGATGTCTGACTGCTCCTTTAGGCTTGATCCTACCTGGATTCTTTTCACAATTCAGGACTGCTGGCTCCAAAGTGCTCACCTCCTGCCTCCTTGATTGCCCCTAACCGCTTCTGCCTGCCAGCCTGATCACCACTAACCACTACTCTGCCAGCCTAATTGACGTCTAACTGCTCCCCTGCCAGCCTGTTTGCCTCAAACTTCCCTCCTCTGCTGGACTGATCATCCCTAATTACACTCCTCTGCAAGTTTGATCATGCCCAACTGCCCTCCCTTGCATGCCTGGTCCCTCCCAACTGTCCTTCCCTGCTAGCCTGATTGCCCACAACTGCCCTCCCTTGCAGGGCCTGGAACCTCCCAATGTTCCTCCCCTGCTGGCCATTTTGTGGTAGCCATCTTGTGTCCACATAGGGACAGGGTCTTTGACCACATGGGGGAAGCCCTCTTGTGTATAGGAGTGATGGTCAATCTGCAAATTACTATTTTATTAGATAGGATAGAGACCTGGTGCATGGGTGGGGGCCAGCTGGTTTTCCCTGAAGAATGTCCCAGATCAGGGTGGGGGTTCCTTTTGACGAGGGGCAGCCTGGGAGAGGGGCCTGTGGAGGTTTATAGGCTAGCCATGCCCACCAGCAACTCAAGTGGAGTCCCTGGGATCTGGGATTAATTTATGTCTACAATTGAAACTTTGTAGCCTGGAGTGGTGCCAAGCCTTCTACTTGCTCCTTGGTGGCAGCCATTTCTATTTGAAACTTTGTAGCCTAGAGTGGAGGCCTAGGCCAGCAGAAAGCTTGGCTTCCTTCGTTGTCAGGGAAACCCAAGCCTCTGTTCTCTCCAGCTCAGTGGCTGCCGCTATTTCTGTATGTTTTATAATTGAAACTTTGTAGCATTGAGTGGAGGCCTAAGACGGCAATGGCAGGTAGAAAGCTTGGCTTCCTCTGTTACCAGGGAAACCCAAGCCTTCTTCCTGCTCTCAGTGATGGCAGCCATCTTGGTTTATTTGCATAATCCGTTCCTGATTGGCTGGTGGGTGTGGCTGTGGGCATGGCTTGTGGGTATAGCAAAGGTATGGTCAAAGTTGCATATTACTCTTTTATTAGATAGGATTCTGATAAATTATAATAGAGAATGGGTATGGAAAAACAAAGTTTTCCTCATACTGTTCTAATATTTGAAGAATAATGTAAGGAAGGGATTGCTGTCTTAACATTTGTTCTATCACAACTTCAGAGGTTGTTTTACTTATTAATCTTCATTAGTTTTCCAAATCCAAAGCTAAAATCCAATCCCTATAAGAATATTTTAAAAATAAATGATATTAATAGAAGTAAAATATTAACAACAAGAGCAAATATTTTAAAGTAGTTACTCTATGCAAAACAAAGTGCTTGTGCTTGGTATGCATTATAAAATTTACTATATTTAACAATATTGGGGTTAAATATTATATTGCCTCTTCCCCCAATTATAAAATGGAAGCTATTTGGCATGGAAAAAGAATCCTAAGTATATCGGTTAACTATGGTGGATTTTGTAATTACAGAAAACATTATAATTTCAAGAGGAATATCAAAAGTGCTTTATTCAAAGCAATGTCCATCACTAGCTAATCATTTCCCCCCATCTTTCAGGTAAGTTGTGGATACTCTCCCAATAGAACTTTTCTTGTTTTGAGGTAAATCATTCAGAAACCCAATTTTCCACTTCTTCGTACATTTTGAAGTGCTACTCAGAAAGTGCATGTACCAGAGATTGGAACAAATGGTAATCTGAAGGAGCAACGTCTGGTGAATAAGCAGGTGGGTTAATACTTCTCAAGCAAGATCTTTTAACATGTCTTTAACTGGTTTTGAAGTGTGTGATGGTGCGTTATCACGAAGCAAAATTACTTTGCTGTGTCTTTTGGCCCATTCTGGTTGTTTCATCATCAAAGCATGGTTCAAATTGATTATTTGGTGTTAGTAACGATAGCAGTATCAATGATTTGACCTGGTTTTAGAAGCTCATAATACACCACAACTTCATCATCCCATCAAACACAGAGCATTGTCTTCTTTCTGAAATTGATTTGGCCTTGCAATCTATGTTGATGGTTGACCTGGATCAACCCATGATTTTGTGTGTTTGGGATTCTCAAAGTAAATCCACTTTTCATTTCCAGTTACAATTAGATGAAAAAAAAAAAAAGACATTCTTTTTTGCTGTTGAAGTAACATTTTACTGATGACTTTTCAGTTTTCCATTTGTCTTTCGTTCAGTTGATGTGGCACCCATTTTCCTTCCTTTAGAATATTTCCCTTTGCTTGTAAACAATTGAAAATTGTTTGGTGAGCAACGTTTAATCTTTCTGCAAGTTGTTTTTGAGTTTGGCACGCATCTTCATCCAATAATGCTTGTAATTATTGATTTTCAAACTTTTTCAGTTGACCTGGACATGTCTTTCACATCAAAGTCAACACTTTTAAAGTATTTAAACCAGCATTCACAAGTATCTTGAGGTGGGGCATGTTCACCATAAGCTTCCTGAAGTATACGATAACTTTTTCTTCAAAATAAAATAATGAATTAAAACTTCCTGCAAATGCTCTTTTTTTGGCACAAAATTCGAAATTGTTAAGATTAAAAATATCTATGATGTTAATATTTTTAGCAAGTTTGACATATGAAATTTTGAAGCTTGCTATCAATACAACAAAATAGCATACACATCAAGTGCATATATATCAACATATGTGTAACTCTATCTATTGAAAAAATCCGCATTATTAACTGGTACACCTAATATATACCTAGATAGCTAAACCCTCCAGGTCAGGCTCTCTGTTAACATATATGGTGTATTTACCAAAAATTAGAAAAAAAGATTAGAAGTAGAAGAAAAGTAAACTACCCAATCTGGTAGACTAATTGGAAAATATGTCCCTGCTTGTTGAAAAAAATGATTAGTGAAAATGTCAGGGTTTTCTGACAAAATGACAGTACATTCTGGACAGGATTTTAATCCTTTTGGCCAGAGACCCTTGTTCTGGACACAGTTGCGCAAATATATATAGGGAAAATATTTCAAAATAAGTAAGGGGTTTATTCAACTTAATGTCACCAGTGTCCTGATTTAGCATATTGTTTCTACAGTTAGATTATGATGCATACTGGTAGATAGACTTTCAGAAATATATTTACCTAAGAGAGTGAATAACTTTCTGGAGGTAAAATATCTAAAGTATTGAGAGACTGAGTTATACAAAGTGTATCTCAGTCACTGTTTAACAAATATTTAGTGATATTAGAAAATGGAAGTGTTTTACACTCCCTATAAATCACCCATCTTTATATTTATTGAGGTAATAATAATTGTGTGCTAGTAATAGTTAATCTTAGTTCTGCTCATAATAATTGTTTGGAGATATATATATATATATTTACCTTTCTCAATCTCAGCTTGCTCATCTGTGAAATTAAATAACATTCCTGCCTAACTCATAGAATTTTCATGAATATTAGATTATTATAGCTAAAGTGTAATAATTATCATGTTAAAATTTTAAATTAAAAATGAAGTATGCCAGCTAATATATTATGCACCCTACCTAAGTGATATTTTCTTTCTACTTGCTTTGTCTGATAGAGAAAGAACACATCTCAGAAAGTGATTGTAATTAGTGTGAAAAGTGATTAGTCAGGAGTAAGTACAACCTGAAAAAGTACATAAAGAGGCAAAACTAACCTAGAGTTTACAAATAAAATGATGTTTTAGATATTCCTGTAATTTATATGTTGGGGGAAATACATTCCATAAGAGGCAAGAGTATATGGTAAGGACCAGAGTTGAGAGAGGGAATCTGTGCCACCCAGGGAAGTGAACAGAGTTCATTGTGAGAGCAGCACCATGGGGAGGGGGCATAGGTAATTAAGAAGGATGAAGTTTGAAACCGAAGCAGAGCAAATTTTCTAATCTAAATGGTCCTTTACCTTATGCTACATGGGGAATATGGAGTCATTACAATAATTTAATCAGAGCATGTAATGATAAGATGTGAATGTTTAAGATAACTCTTTGTAGAATTGAAAATGACTTATACTGGGAAAAACCTAACAATTCTCTAGTCAAGAGATAATAGCCACAGGGAAAGATAGCAGTAGTTAATATGGAGGAATACACAGAGTAGAGTCACAAAATAATTAAAGATATAGAATTGACAGTTTTCACTGATTGACAGTTTTCATGATATGGTACATAATGATAGGAAACATGGAGAAAGGAGCAGAGGTTTGTGAGACAATATGATTAATTAGTGTAGCATTATTTTAGATGCCTCAATGCGTTTATGTGGAAAGTGTGGTATTGGACCTCAGGAGAAAGGCCTGGGGTGGAGAAAGAAATTCAGAAGCATTTGTACCTGGTACCAATTCAGTATAGGAGTGAAAGAAATATCCATGGAGAGAATGAGTGACAAATATAAGTGTAGGTAGGACAGACTTTGAAAGGCTCAAATAGTCTAGGGTAGGAAGCTTCTCTGACTGGTATGGAGTGAGGTAGAAGGAAACCTAAGAGAATTTATGGATTAGAAGTTGTAAGAAAAAAAAATGTTCCAAGTAAGCACCATGAAGTTCAGAGCAAAGAGTGGGAGTGGAGGTTATGTGGGATGAGGAAATAGAGAAAGCAATCCTATCTTATATAATAAAAAGGTAATAGTCAAATTTGCCCTAATGGTGGAATGACCAGAACAACCAGTTCCTATGACATACACTGACCACCAGGGGGAAGATGCTCAGCACAGGAGCATCTGGTGGTCAGTGCACTTCCAGAGAGAGAGCAATGCTCAGCCAGAAGTCTGCTCATGGCTGGCCAGCACAACAGCGGTGGCAGGAGTCTCTCCCACTTCTGATGCAGCACTAAGGATGCGCAGCTAACGGCTTAGCCCCGCTTCACACAGAAGCAGGCCTACGCTGTTAGTTGGACATCCCCTGAGGGTTTCGAGACTGCCAGAGGGATGTATGACTGTCAGCTTAGGCCCAGTACTCTGGGGAGTGGGCCTAAACTGTTCGATGGACATCCTCTGAGGTGTCCTGGATTGCGAGAGGGTGGAGGCCGGGCTGAGAAACCAACCCCCACCCCGAAATGCAAACATTTTTGTTTATCGGGCCTCTTTTTTTTAAATAAATTTTTATTGTTTAGATTATTACAATTGTTTCTCTTCCCCCCCCCACCCAATAGCTTCCCTCCACCCAGTTCCCACCCCACTCTCTGCCCTTACCCCACCCCACCGTCCTCATCCATGGGTATATGGATTTTGTTCAGTTTCTTCCCCCACCTCTCACACTCCTTTCCCCACAAGAATTGTCATTCCACTCCCTTTCTAAGTCCCTGATTCTATTATATTCACCAGTTTATTCTGTTCATCAGATTTTTTATTCTTGATTTTTAGATTCACTTGTTCATAGATATGTATTAGTTTTCCATAATTTTTACCTTTACCTTTTTCTACTTCTTCCTCTTCTTAAAGAATATCTTTCAGCATTTCAGATAATCCTGGTTTGGTGATGATGAACTTCCTTAGTTTTTTCTTATCTGTGAAGTTCTTTATCTGCCCTTCAATTCTGAATGATATATTTGCTGGGTAGAGTAATCTTGGTTGTAGGTTCTTGCTATTCATCACTTTGAAAATTTCTTGCCATTCCTGTCTGGCCTGCATTGTTTCTGGTTTGATAAATCAGCTGACAAACATATGGGTGCTCCCTTGTAGGTAATTAAGTGTTTTTCTCTTGCTGATTTTAATATTCTCTCTTTGTCTTTTGCTCTTGGCATTTTAGTTATGATGTGTCTTGGTGTGGTCCTCTTTGGATTCCTTTTGTTTGGGGTTCTCTGCGTTTCCTGAAGTTGTAAGTCTACTTTTTTTACCATGTGGGGGAAGTTTTCAGTCACTATTTCTTCAAATAGGTTTTCAGAATCTTTCTATCACTCTTTTTCTGGCACCCCCATAATTCTGATGTTGGTGTGCTTGAAGTTGTCCCATAGACTCTTTATACTATCTTCATATTGTTGGATTTTTTTTTCTTTTTATCTTTCCAGTTGGGTGACTTTTGCTTCTTTGTATTTCAAATCTTTGACTTGATTTTTGCAATTCTCTTATCTGCTGTTGGATCTCTTTATATTATTTTTTATTTCAGTCAGTATATGCTTAATTTCAAGTTGGTCCTTTTTTATGTCCTCGAGGGTCTCGCTCAATTCATTGGCCTTTTCTAGGAAATTCTTGATAAACCTTATAACCGTGGTTTTGAACTCTACATCCAGTCATTTGCTTTCCTCCATGTCTTTTATGTGTGATCTGTTTCTTTGTCTCTGCATTTTGGCTGCTTCCCTGAGTTGATAGAGTGGCTTTGTGTGCTAGGTGTCTTATAAAGCCCAATGGCTCAGCCTACCCAGTCACCTGAGGTGGACACTCTTGTTGCACCCTTTGTGGGCTGTGTTCACAGACTTACTGTAGTTAAGCCTTGATTATTGTTGGTATTAATGGGAGGAATTGATCTCCACAGGCCAATTGGCTGTGAGGATCAGCTGTGTCTATACTGGGAGAACTTCTGTGCTGGAGACATCCTTATGAGACAAGACTTGCAAAAGCCTCTGTGCTCAGCTTGGATGGGGCAGAGTCTCAAGGTGTAGCAGATAGCATTGGCTTCCTGTCAACTCTGCCCTAAGAGGCCCGTGGGTCTCAGTGTCCAGCAGTAATTACTGCAAGCACCTCTGAATGAAACCTGCCCTCAAGTTTGCCCGCTGCCATACAGACCAGTTTCTCCCAGAAAGAGTCTGGGTCTCCAGAGTCTTGCCTGGAACTGGAATTGAGAGCAGTTGGGAGCTTTTGTCTCACTCATGGTTCAGAAAGCCAGCTGCATACTCAGTTGCCCACCATCTTCACACACGCGCCTCTGTACCTATGCCTTTTACAAGGTCCTCTGAGTCTCTGTGCTTTTTCCTGACAGTCCAGTTTCACCCTGTATGATTCTGGGTCTCCAGAGTCTCACCCAGAACTAGAGTTCAGAGCATTCGGGAATTTGTGGGTGTAGTGCAGGTATAGTCAATTTGCATATTCCTCTTTTACTAGATAGGATATGGAAGGAAAATTATGGTAGAAAAATATTTTTGTCCTTTGTTTATTTTTAATATGTATTCTATAAACTGTCTTCACACTCCAGAAGAGCTGTCTTCTGGATTTTTTTCACATCTCTCTCTCTCTCTCTCTCTCTCTCTCTCTCTCTCTCTCTCTCTCTCTCTCTCTCTCTCTCTTTCTCTCTTTTTAACAAATGAAGCAATTTTACAGATGTGTACAGAAAGTTTTCATCTTATGAATTTCTGATTTTGAATGTATTCCCTCTTCAAATTAATTATTTAATTTCACCAGAGGATAACCTTAATAAATAGAAGTTAGGCAAGAATTACTGATATAGCAAAACTCAAAACAAAATTGCATATAAATGAAAACTTTATTTTAAAAAGTTTATTTTCTTGAAGACAAAACGATTTTCTGCCTTTGGAAATTGGATAATAAGAATGGATTTTTTCCTCCTGTAACACATTAAACCAAAAATGGATTTCCTATAGCAAATTTATTAATGATGCTTACAGTGAGAACAGTGACTATTATAGTTTATAAATATTGATTTCTAAACTACCTCCAATTAATTATGCATATACTATCTTAATTTGATATAGATATTCAGATATTAACATCAAATATGATTAATATTCAAAGATGAATAAATTATAATTGTAAGACTATTCTGTCATTAGTGAGATTTAATATTGAGCATCTTGCTACACTTGATTTCACAGTGTTCTGATATTTCAGAACATTGTAACAAATAATACAATGAACATGTACTAAGATTCGTATTAACAAAGTGAATCCACAAGTTATTTATTTTTTTGAAGTTACTAATTTGTTGCAGAATGAATAATCAGATGCAGGAGATGCTGTGAGATCAAAACTCCTTGTAATTATTCATAACATACAAATGTGATTAATTTTCCTTGTGATTTGAATACTTGAGAATCTTTTAGGAATAAACCAAACATGCTTTGCCCTAACTGGTCTGGCTCAGTGGATAGACCATTGGCCTGGGGATTGAAAAGTCCCAGGTTCTATTCTAGTCAAGGGCATGCACCTTGGTTCTGGGCACATTCATAGTACAGGGTGTGCAAGAGGCAGTTGATCAATGCTTCTTTTTCATCGATGTTTCTAACAGTCTATCCCTTTCCCTTCCTCTCTGTAAAAAAATTCAATAAAAATATCCTATCTAATTAAAGAGTAATATGCAAATTGACCATACCTCCACTACACCCACAAGACACCCCACAAGACATGCCCATCAGCCAATTAGGAGCAAATATGCCAATAAACCCAATGGCTTTGGCCACTGAGAGCAGGAGGGAGACTTGGATTTCCCTGGCAATGGAGGAAGCCAAGCTTTCTGCCTGCCCTTGACAGCCTAGGCCTCCACTCAATGCTACAAAGTTTTAATTATAGAAGATACATAAGTCCCAACAAAAATGCCACAGCTACCTAGCTAGAGAGAGCAGGAGGCTAGGGTTGCCCCTGGTGATGGAGGAAGCCAAGCTTCTGGACCATGGCAGGCCAAGGCCTCTGCTTAAGGCTACGAAGTTTCAATTATAGAAAATAAATAAATTCCGATAGAAATGGCTCTGCCACGGAGTGAGCAGAAGGCATGGCTCTGTTTCAGGCTACAAAGTTTCAATTGTAGAAAAAAAATAAATCCCAGATACCAGGGCCTCTGCTTGGGTCACTGGGGTGTGTGGCAAGCCTGCAACCCACCATAGGCCCCTCGCCCAGGCTGCCCCACCCTCCAAGGGAACCCCCACCTTGATCTGGGAAACCCTTCAGGGCAAACCAGCTGGCACCCATCCATGCACCAGGCCTCTATCCTATCTAATAAAAGAGTAATATGCAAATTGACCATCACTCCAACACACAAGAGGGCTGCCCCCATGTGCTCAAAGATCCTGCCCCCATGTAGACACAAGATGGTCACCACAAGATGGCCAGCAGGGTAGGACAGTTGGGAGAGACCAGAACTTCAAGGGACGGCAGTTGTGGACAATCAGGCCAGCAGGGGAGGACAGTTGGGAGGGACTAGGCCTGCAAGGGAGGACAGTTGGGGGTGATCAAGCCTGGAGAGGAGGGCATCTAAGGTTGACCAGGCCGGCAGAGGAGGAAAGTTGGGGGCTACTAGGCCTGCAGGAATGGGCAGTTCGCGGGGGAAGACCCAGGCCTGCAGGGAAGGGCAGTTAGGGTTACCAGGCCTGTGGGGGAGTGTAGTTGCGAGAAACCAGGCCTCCAGGGAAGGGCAGTTAAGGATGACCAGGCCTGCAAGGGAGGGCTTTTGAGGGAGACCAGGCCTACAGGAGAGGGCAGTTGGGAGGGACCAAGCCTGCAAGGGAGGGCAGTTGGGGGCAGAGAGTCCTTCAGGGGAGGATAGTTGCAGGTGACCAGGCCAGCAGAGGAGAGAAGTTGGGGGCAAACAGGCTGGCAGGGGAGCAGTTAGACATCAATCAAGCTGGCAGGGGAGTTGTTAGGGGCTGATCAGGCTAGCAGGCATAAGCAATTCGGGGTAATCAGGAAGCAGGCAGGTGAGCGATTGGGAGCCAGCAGTCCTGGATTGTGAGAGGGATGTCTGATTGGAGAGGGTGCAGGTGCAGGCTGGGCTGAGGGACACCCCCAGCGCCCTGTGCATGAATTTTGTGCACCGGGAGTTTAATATTTAAAAAAACAAACAAAACTTGCTTTGATAATGACACTAATTTTGTAGTAGATCATTGTTTGGTAAAGGATTACAGAAACATGCCCCAGTAACTCAAGGCCAAGGTAATGGGAGGGTGGTGGTGGTTATAGAAGTATTTTTAGAGAAAAAAAATTGTAGAGGAGGTTTTATTATTTTAATAGACTTTGAAGAAATAGGGGAAAGACAATGTAATGGGAAAATAATGAGGAAGAATATAAAAAGTGTCATAAATATATAGAAAATAGTACTGTATTTTTGTTGGACATAAGAGGGAGAAAATTCTGAGGAATGAACAACACATATTGAAACTAGATTTGGGGGGAATGTGTAAGGTTATTCTAAATTAGTGGGAGTATGTATTTCAATTAAATATAGATAAAATTATGTTTTTTTTAGAGGAAAATATTTTATACCCTACATTTTCAAAAATTTCTTTATTAAGTTATTGCACATGTGTAATTATCCCCCCATTACCTTCCCATCCCTCCCACTCATGCCCTTGCTCTCTTGTTGTCCGTGTCTATTGATTAGGTTTATATGGATGCATACAAGTTCTTTGATTGATCTCTCCACCTTACCCCAATCCTCCCTACTTTCCCTCTAAGGTTTGACATTTTAACTTATTTTTTCATCAGAGCACCTTTCCGTATTAATATTTTCGAAAAATGTAATTTTTTAAGAGAACACAGTAATTTGTATGGATAGATGACATTTAGTCATTCACATACAGAAAGTAACTAAGTTGTTTTCAGATTTTACTATTAGAAATAATATTTTGCTGGAAATCATTTTATTTTTATAGCTTTTTGAAAATTTCTCTTTTTTTCCCTCATAACATAGTGAAATTATTATGTCCAAAGAAATAAATTTACTAGGCCTAACATAGAAATAATATTTTCTTAACAAACCACAAACCTGCCTTTCATAGCAATCTTTTCAATATCTGACTTACTAAGTTATAGGTTCTATAATTTCATGAGCAGTAGTTGTCTATTTGGCATCTATTCATCACAGGACCAATTATATTAACTATATTTCCTTGTTCTCTCTATTCTTGGTAATCTGGCCTTTCGGGAATTTATGTACCTTACTAGTGCTAGAGAACGCCCAGAGATAAGAACTTGTCTATAAGTAAGCCTTTTACATACAAACCAACCAGTCCTGAATCTGTACCACAATCTGTCTCTCACACACCAACCCAATATACCCACTCCTTAAATCATTCTAGAGCTAGGTACCAGGCAACTGTACAACCCCTATATCTTGGAGCCTATATCTTGGAATTATTCAGACTAGCCAAATCCAAGCTATATACTTTGCCCTGCATTGTATTTCCATGGATACTACAATAAATACTTTGGCCTCGGCTTCCTCTGGCTCCTGCTTCTGCCTCCTATCCCAGTGCATCCCTGTGTGGCTATGCTTGGTGTAGCATGCCCTTTTTTCTCAGGAAATGTAAGTAATGAGTAAGATTTGTTTCAATGGCATTGGCCTTTCCATATCATCACTCAGTCACCCCCAAAAATTAAAATCAAGGGTATAAATTTCAGGACAGCCTGTAATTAATTTTTTATTCTGAAACTAAGTGATTATACCTGTAATGTTAAATGACAATACGTAGATTTCTACAGGACTGTGGAAGAAGAGATAATTTGGGACGAGACAGATAATGCTAATCAGAATTACAGTATGGTTGCCTAAAATTGAATATTTCTGCCAACACATTTGAATATTTTTAAGTCTGCATCATACTATATTTTGTGCTATGAGAAATATTTTAAGCTATCATTTAAACCTAGCCATCACTCCTCTTCCCATCCCCCTCCCCCAACCTCCCTGTCCATCATTTGAATTGATGGTCGGCATGGATTGCCTTCAAGTAGCAATGTGAAGCTGGATTGGGACTGTCAGAAAGAGAGAGAGTGATGAGAATGTCAGGAGCTTTTTTCTCTTCCTTTTCACCTAGAAGACATCAAATATAATCATTAGGGACTATTTGCATGGAATAATTTCAAAGTTTGTTTGGTAGTAACTGGTACAGCAGTATACTTCCAAGTTGTTAAAAAATACCTTTCTGAAAGAAACAAAGTCAGTAAGAAGTGGTTTGGGAAACCCATAATGCATGTAGTTGACTCAGTATGTAGATAAATGTTACATTTAAAATTGTATTCTTTTCATATATGCCTGGATTGGCTTTTTAAAAAATTTTCTTTTAAATCCTCTGTAATGCTCTTGCAAACATTTACTTTTGAGAATTTAAATTTATGCTAGCTTCTTTTATTATGTAAGTTGACTTAAACTACAATAGTATAGGAAGCCTTTGAAACTCTCTTATGATAGTTTTATGTGTTGAACTTGAAAATGAAAATAATTTGTTACTCTGCTATTAAAGATAAGGAATGCTGTATCAGTTTTGAGTAAATGCCAGAAGAGGCAGACTCAAAAATGAAGTAAAAAACGATATAGGGAATGACTAATTAAATAAATAAAAGAGTAATAAAATGAGATATTGATTAATGGTATTACCACAAGTGTGAAATTTAGATGATTAGATGGAGTTGTCACAGCTCAAATAAAAATATGCCCAAAGCAGCAGTTTCCTGTAAGTAATGTTTCAGTGTCAACTAGCTCTGAATATCTGATGTTGTAACATCACTTCAGGCAATCTTTCAGGAAGGACTGTAATAACATGGCAGCTTTGTGTAGTCTTAAATCCCCTTAGGAGAGTCAGGTGTCAGGATGATATGCATACAAGTACAAAGTCAGATTACTCTCATGTCCAAGTTTACCAGTACTGGAAAAGGCTGTGCTAAAAAATTCTGGGCAAAACCACAAAAGGAATAAGGGACATCTTAGGATAATGTAATTTGACAGTTACTTTTCTTAGAGACTGATCCCAAATCATTTCATGTGTAAATATATTACATTGTGAGAGCCAAACAACATGTAAAGAACTATTTAATTCTACAAAGTAGCTATTAATTTACCTAATGAAAATATGCTTATCATCTCTGCCAATATGCTTTAGGGAAAAGTCATCTGGACCCCACTGGAAATATGAATGTAAATTTCTACAGAGTGCCCCTAAAAGGATTCATTCATTTAAACAAGAACAAAAATTGCTCAGTCGTTGAAAATAAATAAGTACTGACCAAAATTCCAAGGAAAGGAAACAAACAAATATACAAGCAAATCTAAATCATTTTTTTAAAAGAACAGAGCCAGGCATTTAGATTTGCTTAGCCAAGCCACTTGAGACTTAATTCTTTCTGTCATTTCATTTTTCTCATTATTCTGCCTGCCCTGGGCTTTTTTTGCCTCCTGTGTTTTACAAAAAGTAGGAAGAAAATATAAGATTTCACTTACTCTATTTAAACACAAATCTAAATGTACATAGTTCTTTCTTTCTAACTGCTATCTTCTAATATTCTTCCTTCCCCTAATTTTGTCATATTGTGCCATACTATTTGATCAGCATGCATTTCTAAAATTTTATTTTCCTCCAGAACACTTGCATTCAGATCTCCACTGATAACTACCTTCAGCTTATGATGATGTATAAAATGCTGCAGGGTTGCCCTCACAATACATGCATGTGCTATAATATCTCCTCTCCACAATTTTATTGCCCATGCCTACAGACTGCTTTCTAGCTCTCACGTTCTAACTCTTGGTTGTCTGCAATTGTCATTCTGGAAATTGATCTTAACATCACCACCAATCCAATTGTGCCAATAATTTCCTACAGGTTGTTTTAGAATATCAAACTGAACTAAAGAGATGTCTTCTTTTGGCCTCTACTCTGCTTCTCCTTTGTGTTACATTGTACTTATCTTAGAACTTGTTTTATTTAACAAATCATCTCCGTAATAAAAGGGTAATATGCAAATTAACCATCACTCCATCACAAAGTTGGCAGCACCCAGTCCTCTCAGCCCTGCCTGAGTTCTCCAGTCCCGGGTGGGGGCGGGGGGGGGGGGGGACCTCTGAGAGCAGACAGTATGAGTGGCCTGGCAGAATGCTTGTTTTGTTGCCTCAGTGACAAGACAAGTGTTCAGTGCCCAGCCTTGGATGAGCCTCTGGGTTGCAGAGAGCCTTTGGGTAGTAGACGTGGAGAGTACAGGCCCTGCAGAGAGCTACTGGAGCACAGATTCGTGTGCAGGGCTACTAGTGATTATATAGGCATATTTACTTTGCTGGTGTAGGTAATTTGAGTTAGTTGCTTTGGAAAGATTTTCAAAGCAGCAACTTCTATGTGTATTTAAGTAGTATCTCAATGTGCCTAAAGTTTTTTTATAATGCTACTCAGTGAGAGAGCTTCCTGAATACAGTGATGAAAAGCCCAAAAGCATAAGTGGGATTTTGTATTGTTGGAGTTAGTGCTTTTAATGTCTGCAGGCAAAAATTTCTCCAAACCTCTCTTGGATGAAAGTACCTGAAAGGTTGAAAATGTTCAAGGATCACTTTCTACATGCTAGAAGGGATTTGCAGGTTTCTCAAAGCTAAGAAAAGCCTAAAATATGTTCTGAAATTTCTATTTCTTCTTTTCAGATAAATTCTTCTCTAAATGTTCAGTGATTTATTGTACAGATGTTTTTGTTTCTTTTAAAGGTATATAACTATATTAACTTCAATAACAAATATTTCTAAAACTTTGCATTTATATAGAATAGCTAGTTGTTTATACATACATTCTAGTGGAAGTTCTCCCCCAAATAATAGGAAATTAATGTTCACTTGATTTTTTAATCTGTAAAATAGGCTATAGCTATATAGCAAAAATAAAAATCAATTTAATGAATTTTTGCACTGCAGCCAAAATGCCTTGATGCACACGTGCACGCACACACACACACACACACACACACACACACACACAGCACATATACAAACATACACATTCACATTAGGCTGAGTAATGGCCCTAAAGAGGCCCATGTACTAATCCCCATAACCTATAAATATATATTAACTTACATGGCTAAAGTACTTTACAGATATAACTAAATTAAGGATCTTAATTATCCTGGACATATGAGTTATCTGGATGGGCCCATTGAAATCACAGGGGTCCTTACAAAGGATTGCAGGAGTGTATGGTAATGGTAGCAGAGCCAGACAAAGTTTAAAGATGCTATGCTGCTGGCTTTGAATATGGAAGAGGAAGCTGACCTAGGATACTATTTTATCTTTCATTGACATAAAAAAATCAGGATAGGATTATATATTTTGAAATGGAACACAGATTGTGTTTATATATGAAATACATAAGCTCACCATCATATTTGTCAGCCTTTGTCCCGATATTGCATCTTCAAGGAGATCTTTCCAGACCACATTATTTAAAAGTGTGACAACCAACATTTCCCCTTCCAGTAATTTTTACATATTTATTTTTCTCCTTAGTATTTATTATCTTCTAATATAAAATTTACTAATACATCATGTCTGCCTTTACTAGGATTAGGTAGGAACTCTGATCACTTTCTTTCATCTGGCATATTTTCATATTTTCAACATCTAGGATGTTTGGGAATGAATGGCTATGTGAATGGATGTGTTTTTTTAAATTTATTTTTATATTTGTCTTGTATTGCTTGAACACTATTGATCTAGAGACTTAAACATTTCTCAGGTCTTGAAAGCATTCTTCTATTATTTCACTATATATATATATATATATATATATATATATATGCACACACACACACACATGTATATACATGTGTATATACGTGTGTGTGTGTGTGTTTGAGACTTCAGAGTGACTTTTTTTTTTTTGCATAGAGTTGGTAAATTTTCTCTGTCTATAGGACAGAGTATTCAATATGAGGATTTGGAATACATACCCAGATTTTCGGATCCTCATTCCAGTACTTGATGTTAATCAGAGAGACTGAAATAATGTTTACATTTACTGGGTTATACTTTGTTAATCCAGCTATTTATAACCTGTGGATGATCAAAGGATGACTCAATAAGTGCCTGATTTTTAACATATCTGTTACTCCTTTGTCATGCATCTACCAATTTAGTAAAGCAGTGATCCAGTTATTTGCCTGGCTCAGTTTTCTTAGTGCACAATGAGGTATAGCTGTCTGTTCCCCAGTTCTGTTCTTGTGTAGCTGCTCAAGTGAACAATAACCTTGAACAAATTTTCCATGGCTTCACCACCCTCCATTGTTTTTGGGTTCTGATGAGGTTTTTCAGCATCATACTGGAATTCATATATTACTTAAACCTACTTTATAACCTGTTTAATTGCTTTCCAAAGAAGGATCTTGCTCTTAATTTTGGACTAATTTTTCTCTCAAACATAACTCTAATTAAACACACACACACACACACACACACACACACACACACACACACACAAACACACAATAAATGTCTCAAAATTTGTGGCCTGTGGTTTTTTTGGTATTTTTCATTTAGCATGGAAATTTTTCTTGTTTGTTTTTCAAACCCTAATTATAATCACAATAGACACCCTGTAGCTGCATGTGATCATGACAGAACTAATAAGAAGCAAATGAGAATGATTTCATCAAGCATGCAAGTGTGTGAAATGGTCTAGTTCAGCTTACGTGCTTTAAAGACACAATCTCATTCTGGAAAATTATGTCAAATTATGTCTACATAGAATAGCCCTTGCAAATAGTTGTTTTTCATGGAAATTTTGTAATAGAGCTTCAAGCTTGTTTTTATTGACTTTCCAAACCATGTTCATTTCTCTCTTTTTTTTTTCAACCTGGTATACTTAACTCCTTTCTCAATTTTATGAAGTATTTTAATTTTCTTTCCAAATTCTTGAGAATGGCAACCTTTATTTTCATCTGCAGATATAAGAATGTTCTATTTATATACATCTTCTTAAATTTGTTAAATATGATTTTCTAAATTTGGCTAACATTTTTTCTATTTCTATTAGAGACTCAATTGTAACAATTTTTCTTCAGAAACAACATTAGATGTTCAATTAATAGTCTTCATTCTATCTGTGTGATTTCACACACCCAACTTAATTTATGAACTTCAGTTTTCTTATGTATTAAATATATTGATTCATCAAAATAATATATCAAAGCTTCATTTAAACACTAAAATTTTTATGACTTTTCTGTCACCCTTGAGTTTGTTTCTTTTAAGATGGAATTGAGCTAAAGTAAAAATTATTTTATATTGTAACTCACAGATATGTAAGTTTTAAAAATTAATATTGGCAACATTAATGCAAGTATGAGAGAAAAGACAGATTTTTTCAATGAGCATGGATTTTTAAAATGAGCTTTACAAAAGGGAAGATTCAAAAACCTGAAAAAATTTTTTTAAATATTCAAAATATATGTGAATGCCTGAGAATAATGATAAGAAAGAAGAGGCTTAGAATTCAGTGGGATTTGTAAAAATGCCAACAAACACAGATAGTTGTTTTGTTATTTAGTTTATCAGTGGTCGGCAAACTCATTACTCAACAGAGCCAAATGTCAGCAGTACAATGAAATTTCTTTTGAGAGCCAAAATTTTTAACTTTAACTTCTTCTAACACCACTTTTTCAAAATACACTTGCCAAGGCCATGGTATTTTGTGGAAGAGCCACATCCAAGAGGCCAAAGAGCCTCATGTGGTTCGTGAACTACAGTTTGACAACCACCGGTTTAGTTGATAATTGGAGAAGGAACATGGTTTTTCTACATATTATTTGGTTGAGATGAATAACAAAGCAAATATTTATGACTAGAGGTACCATACACAAAATTTGTGCAGAGGAGGGATGTCCCTCAGCCCAGCCTCCAACCTCTCCAATCTGGGACCCCTCGAGGGATGTCTGACTGCCCTCTCACAATCCAGGACTGCTGGCTCCCAACTGCCCACTTGCCTGCCTTCCTCATTGTCCCTAACCGCTTCTGCCTGCCAGCTTGATCACCCCCTAACCACTCCCCTGCCAGCCTGATTGATGCATAATTGTTTCCCTGCCAGCCTGTTTGCCCCTAACTGCCCTCCCCCTATAGTTCTGGTCACCCTTAACTGTCTTCCCTTGCAGGCCTGGGTCCCTCCCAACTTCCCTTCCCTGCAGGCCTGGACACCCCCAACTTCTCTCCTCTGCTGGCCTGGTCACCCCTAACTGCCCTCCCCTGCAGGCTTGATCACCCGAACTGCTCTCCTTTCAGGCCTTGTCCCTTCCACTGCCCTCCCCTGCTGGCCATCTTGTGGTGGCCATCTTGTGTCCACATGGGGGCAGCCATCTTGTGTGTTGGAGTGATGGTCAATCTGCATATTACTCTTGTATTGGATAGGATAGAGGCTTGGTGCATGGGTGGGGGCCAGCTGGTTTGCCCTTAAGAGTGTCCCTGATGAGGGTAGCGGTTCCCTTGCAGCATGGGGCAGCCTGGGCGAGGGGCCTGTGGTGGTTTGCAGGCTGGCCATGCCCCCCAGCTACCCAAGTGGAAGCCCTGGTATATGGGATTTATTTATCTTCTACAATTGAAACTTTGTAGCTTGGCGCAGAGCCAAGCCTTTTGCTCACTCTGTGGCTGCAGCCATTTTGTTAGGATTTATTTATTTGTAGACTTAAGCAGAGGCCTGGGCCAGCCAGGGTGTACAGAAAGCTTGACTTCCTCAATTGCCAGGGAAACCCAAGCCTCCCTCCTGCTCTCTCTGTGGCCGCAGCCATATTGGTTGGGTTAATTTGCATACTTGCCTCTGATTGGCTTGTGGGCGTAGCTTGTGGATGTAGTGGAGTAATAGTTAATTGCATATTGTTCTTTCATTATAGAGGATTTTTCATTCCAGTAAGAAAAATAATCCTCAATAAGGGCAGTTAAGTCTTAAAATGGAATAATCTTCAACATATTGTGCGACACACACACACACACACACACACACACACACACAGACACACAGACACACGCCCACACACATCACACAAAACTAAAACAATTGTAAGAACAACCAGGTACTGTAATAACCTGGCTGTCATCATACCTTTTCGATTCTTGCTGCTGAAATAAAAGCAAGATGAAACAAACAAAAAAATGAAAAAGAAAAACAACAAAAACCTATTGTCTTAGGACAGAAATAAAAAATAAAGCAATGAAAAACAAAACAAAACAGAACAAAACACTACCACCTGCTAACTTGGCCTTTAAACCAAACTCTGAAATCAATCCATTTACTAGGATTTTATTTGCCCCAGGCTAACAACCTGCTGCTTCAGTGGAAAGGCAGCTTTGTGCTTGGTTTCATTCTAATCTTTTTTTCCTTAGAATCATGACTGCTATGTTAGAATTATCTGTGGCGTTAGCAAGCACTTACTTGATGTGAATAAAAGCCATTAAACTAAAAATTGTATTTGCTCACTTCAAAAAAAACCACAAAAAACTTAACTCATTTATAGAAACTTCTATTTTTTCCTACCGTTAATTTATATGAAAAGGGATAAAATGGATATCAAAATAGTATTCGGTATAAACTATATTTCTCTAGTGGGTAATTACTGCTCCATAGTCACACTACAACTTTAAGCATAATGTTTTGCCCAACTCAGAACCTAGATTCACAGTGCTAGGCACATGCACCCACTTTAATGCTTATTTATGAGTTTTTGTTCTCAGTGACTTATTTAAATAATCATTAGAATTCTCATTAGATTTTTCTCTGGTCATACAAAATATTCTGCATCATTCATAGAAAAACACATACTGATTCCTTTCTAGTCATTCTTTTTTTTCTTTATTGATTAAGGTATTACAAATGTGTCCTTATTTCCCCATTGTCCCTCCCCCCTCCAGTCCTGCCCTCACCCTCACCCCCTGTTTTCTGTGTCCATCACTATGGCTTATGCTTATATGCATGCATACAAGTCCTTTGGTTGACCTCTCTCCCTTACCCCCACCCTCCCCTATCTTCTGAGGTTTGAACATCTGATCGATGCTTCTCTTTCTCTAGGTCTATTTTTGTTCATCGGTGTATATTGTTCATTATAATCCACAAATGAATGAGATCATATTATATTTATCTTTCTCTGATTGACTAGTCATACTAGCATCTGTCCATCTGTGGACTCTTGGAAAAATATGGATGTTTTTTCTTTCATTTTTTTCCCATTTGGTTAAATTTATTAGGTAGTATCCAAGAAAGCTGTACATTTTATAAAATATATAGCAATATAAGGGATATATCTATTCTTTAATTTCATAATTTCTCTTAATTTCATTTTTTAGGACTTCAACATATTTATCTTAATTTCTTAAGATAAAAGCACTCTAAGATTAAAATCAATTAAAGTGTTTGAAATAATGTTTTGCGTTAAAATAACAAAGATGCTACCCTCAGTAATATCTCTGCAAATTTTTGAAATTAAAAAACCTATTGGATAAGTAGGGAACAAGCCTATAGATTTGACTCACTCATTTTGATACAGAAATTGTGAAGTGTGCTCATGTTCTTTTAAAATTGCCCTTCAGAATTTAGTAATGTGTAGCATTGCTCTTGAATCTGACTTATTGGGCAAATGTTTTGTTTTTAGGAACTTTCTCTTTAAAGAACTTAAAAGCTGGAGAAAGGTTCAGTCCTGCCCTATAAATTGAGGGTTGGACCTGTGGGACTTAAAGTTTCTGTGACTAAAATTCTATGCTATTAATTTTTCATGGCAGTGGCCAATAGTGGAATTAAAAAGAAAAAAAAAAGATATGGGATGTTAAATGCACTTCTAATGAGTGAAAAGGAAACTTAGGAAACTTTAAAAAGGCATAAAGTAATATATATATATATATATTTGTGTGTGTGTGTGTAAGGCCCTAATAGCTTTTGTTTGACTTTCTTCAAATATATATATTTGGGTAATATGCAAAGTGTCCACTCAGAAGTTTGACCCAGAGACCAGGAGATTGCTCGCTCGCTCTGACCAGTGGCCAATGCAGAATGAGAAAGGCCCTGGCTGGCAGCTGGCAGCCGGGGAAGGAAGGCCCTGGTCAGCAGCCAGAAGGCTCTAATGGGCCCTGATTGCTGGTCAGGCCTAGGAACCCTGCCCATGCACGAATTTTGTGCACTGGGCCTCTAGTCTATATATAATTAGATTATAATTTCATTGAGTGGATTGTCTATAAATGTTATTTTCTTTCTGCACTGTAATCACTTAAGATATTTTAATACCTTTTTTAACTCTATTAAACAATTTAGTCAGGCTTTACTTTTAGAAATGGATATTAAAAATATTTCTTACAATATCATTAACATCACTTGACATTTTTTCTTTACAAAATAAAATTTTCCTAGTGTCTTAGCAAAATAATTTTCACTTTTCACTTTAGTCCAAAATACTTTTGAAAACTTGGAGCCCATAGTTGAAATACATGTATTCTTTACCAGCAGTTACGTTTCCTACCGTGTAGTTGAGTACTACATCTGTTTGGAACATAAATGCCAATGCTCATTCAAAATAATATTTTAGCAATGTATGAGTGAGAGGAAACAAAGATTTTCTGGTATGGTAGGTACATATGTTTACCTAGTTAATAGCATTTTTACCTTTTAATTTAAAATGGAAAGATGAATATCAAATCTTTTCCCACTATAATGAAGAGAATATGAGGGTATATATCTGAAGTCAGACTATATTCAATTTCATGTTCTTTAAAAATACTTAATAGACTTTTTCTGGTGTCCTCCAAAATTCTTTTTTTTAAAAAAATATATATATTTTATTGATTTTTTTTACAGAAAAGAAGGAAGAGGGTTAGAGTGTCAGAAACATCGATGAGAGAGAAACATCTATCAACTGCCTCCTGCAACCCCCTACTGGGGATGTGCCTGCAACCAAGGTACATGCCCTTGGCCAGAATCGAACCCGGGACCTTTCAGTCCGCAGGCTGACGCTCTTATCCGCTGAGTCACACTGGTCAGGGCAAAATTCTTGCATATATTAGCTGTTAACTACACTGCTGAATAAAACTAAATAATATATTCCATTTGAGTAACTTTGATAATGTACAAGATTTGATTTCATATTCTAGAAATATTATATGAGCATCCTTCTTCCATGTAAATATTTCAAGTGCAATTAATGCCATTCTTTGGTATCTTGGTGGAGTTTTATATCAATGTAGTTCCAAGAACTCATTGCTCAGTGTGCCTGTTAATGTCAGGTAAATCACAGTATTTCTGAGAAAATAGCTTAGATTTTAAATAGGCACAACAGTCAAGTCAGTTAATTCATAAACATCGATAGCCAGTGATGACAAGAGTCTAATTTTTTAAAAATGTGACAGTTGAAGCAAAAGGATGCTGGTTTAGATAGGTGTATATGTGGAACATGCACTGAAAGAAACACAGATTTTGACTGAAGCACCAAGTTTGGAATACTTTAAAATTTCATTCAGCAGTATTAGAAAGATAAATGATCAAAGGAAAATAAATGGAAGGGAAATATAAGTTAAAAAATATCTGGTAAAGTAAAAAAAATTAAACTTCATTGTGGAAATGTTTTCAGATTCTTTTTTACCAGTGTGAGTATTAGAATAGACAAGAAGTTGTATTATTCATCAAAGTGTAAGGAATTGAAATAAAATTAATGTCATAATACTCCTTATTGGGTTCATACTTTAGAAGTATAATATAGTAGAAATTGAATGGCCATTTTTTATAAATAGAAGAATATAGTTATTATTCAAACCCATGTGTTAAGGGCCACTTTACTTCTAACAATTCTCAACTCTGCATTAAAAGAAGACAGTTTAACACACAGCTTGTATTACCTTACTGATTTCTCATGTAATAACAATATGGTCTCTGATTTGAAATACAAATGTAAGTACTGCCTGGTTTTGTTTAGGTGTTTCATCTTTAAAATAAGGATAAATCGTATCATATGAACGTTTTCATCTAAAAATAAATTATATGTAATAACAAAATACCTTTAGTATTTATAATAATATCTTCTGGATTATATTGCAGTTAAATTATAAAAGTTAGAAATATTAAACCCATAGGATCAGATGGGAGAAGGAAAGGTAATTTTTCATTTAGGATATTGGCATATGTTAGTTGAACAAGAGACTTTAGGAATATGGTGTTTATATATGAGTAACAGGAGAGGAGGGAAAGCAAGTGTAACCTTGTCAAAGTTCCCAGCAAGTCATTATAGAGACTTTGGTAAAGTTCCAGATTGAGCACTCTGTAATTGGTAATGTTCAAACCCATTAGAAAAGAGTATTAGAGCTAGTTGATATAGGGAGGCCTGAGGGCATATGGTTAGGCTCTTAGGCTATCTTCAGAATACATAACTTTAGATTCTTGCTTCAGCCAGAACCTAGCACTGTGACTCTGCACAAAATAATATCTTCCCCTGAGGCTTCTATGAAGATACAATGAAATAATATATGTGAAGTCCTAGTACATAATCTCTCTATATATAAAGGCAGTGACGATTATGACTGATACAACCAGTCAACTGAACAGCAGGCTACCTGGGGCGACCACGCTGGCAGGGCAGGCAGTGAGGGACGACTAGGCTGGTGGGGGTGGCAATTGGTGGTGACCAGGACCAAGGGTGAAGAGCAGTTGGGGGTGACCAGGCCGGGGAGGGTAGTGGGGGATGACAAGACTGGCAGGGGGACAGTGAGGGGTTACCAGGAAAGCAGGGGTCAGTTGGGGGCAACTAGACCAGCAATGGGGACAGTGAGGGGCAACCAGACCAGCAGAAGGGTCAGTGAAAGGTGACCAGGCTGGCAGGGGGAGTGGGCAGTTAGGGGCAAACAGACTGGCATGAGGGACAGTTAGGGGCAACCCGACTGGCTGGGGGGGAGTTAAGGTTGATCAGGCTGGCAGGCAGGTGAGCTGTTAGGAACCAGCAGTCCAGGATTGTGAGAGGAATGCCTTACTGCTAGTTTAGGCCTGATCCACAAATTGGAGAGGGTGCAGGCTGAGCTGAGGCGCCCCCCCTCCCATGCACCAAGCCTCTATTGAATAATAAAGTTTGACTTTATTATTATTGTCATTATCACTATTGTTGCCATTATCATCAGGATGTCTTGCAAGAGATTTAGATTTGATAGTAATTCTCTTCACAATGAAAATGCTTATTCTGGTAGCCTCTCAAATGGAGTAGAAATCTATAAGGTAGGAGCACACCATGATATCAACATTTAAAGTATCGCAGAGGCAAAGATGATGTAGGATTTGATATTTAACCTAACTATTATTGTTTTCTACACCATTCCCTGGCTTTTCTAAAATTTTTTGGGAAGGCATTTTGTCAGTGACTGCATGGAGAACTCAGAGAAAAATCAGTATGGGGATATTAAACAGGATTATTTGTGATGATGACACATCATGGCTTTGGTTCACATAATTCAAGTTTTAAATACTAATGCCATGTCTATCTCCCTCTAAAGGCTACAATAGAGTAGCTTTTCATGTCATTGGAATTCATGACTGAGTGGAATTGAATATATGTACCTAGTAAAAACAAAACTACTTGACTGCTTTATCTAACACTGGTATTCTTCCAGGTTCAAGTTGTACCTTAAAATTTTCCAATATTCTTAAATGCATCCCTGGTTTCACAAACACGGGTCCAAGTTAGAGAGAATGGTGGTATTTCAGGAAAGCTTTATATTTAACATGATATTAAATATGTTAAATCTTTTAGTAATCTGTTTAAGTAGTCTGCATATAATTCTCTGAGGAAAGGGATTAAGTTCCATTTGGACCATCCTTAATTTAAAACTTGTATACCAGATCCCCCGTTCCATATCTTTATTTCTTTTGCTTTAAGGAAAATTAGACTTTGAGAAATAAGCTGGAACAGAGATTATTCGCCTATGTTCATGTGTTGGCAGTGCATCTCCCTTTGATGGCCCTTTTGATAGGAAAGGCTCTTTCCTAAGTCTAATTGTTCACCCGTAAATAAAGGGCCTTTTACCTCTTTTCAAATAGTTTATTAATATAACCTATAATTATTAGTTTAATTAATAGTTATTAATTAAACTATAATTAATAGTTTATTAATATAACCTATAATTATCTTAGCATTTCCCTTTTCTCTATTTTATTGGCCAAATCAATAAAGTAACTTTTTAAATACATTATGCACTATAATTTTCTGGAACATAAAGAGGTTTTAAACCTTCTAAACAATACATTATCCATCTCCCTACTATTGTTATTTCTGAGTTTGAAGTAACATATGAATTAAGTAATCTCAATTCAGTGATAACATAGTATTTAAACCAATAATTAAAAACAACTCTAATATTTGAAACTTCATTGACCACATAGTAGGTACTAGAAAAATTAAATGTGCCAGCTCAACTAATGGAATCTCAGTACTTACCAAAAAAATACATAATTCTACCCAGGATTTTGTTTTTTTTTACATTTTAAAATATTCACAGTTTGATAGTCAGTGTATTTTAAATCTCTTGCCTCTGTCTTGTACAACACTTTTTTTTTTTTGGAAGAACCTTTACTACAGTGCAAAGGTGGGGTGTATGGTGAAATCAGGTTTCTGTCTTGATTCTTATCTCCACTTTTTCTTTGTATGGACCATTAGTTGCTGCACAGTTTCAGTGATGGGGGTGGGAGGAAGGCAATGAAGGAATCGTCCTAGATAAGACAAACACACAATTTTTGAAGGTTTTTGGGCTCCTTTCATTTTTGTATAGATTTTTTTTCTTGAATTTCTTTGCCGTATGTTTCCAGAATGCTTTGTATCCAAATGCTGTCTGTCCCATTGGGTGCATTTGTTGATTTTTCAGGCTGTGCCACAGACTGCCCCACATACAGATCTCAGATTTTGATACTCTGATCAAGATGGAAATGTTCTTTTTACCATCCTCTCATTTATTTATTAGTTCATCATTAATAATGTTTTTTTAAGTTTTTCAATTATAGTTGACATTATATTAGTTTCAGGTGTACAACCCAGTGGTTAGACATTTATATAAATTACAGAGTGACCAATCACCCTGATAAATGTAGTACCTATGTGACACTGTAGGTAGATATTACAGTTTTTTACTGTATTTCCTAAAACACTCCCAAGACTATTCTGTAATTGTCAATTTGTACTCTTTTGCCACATTCTTACAACTTTTCTCCATCTCATACCCTCTTGTTGCAGATGCTCTGTGCTTTTGCACCCCATTCCCTCAGAGAAGCATTTATACCTTTGAGACACTAAGAAATTGGAGTCACAGCTGCTGTGTACTTAGCTTTACTAGGTCTTCTTTCTTTTACATGCCACATTGCAACAGAGCAATCATCAAGTGTGAAGGCTCATCAAATTTCAGTAGTATTTTGTTTTCAAATTAGGAGTGAAAAAGAACAGAGAGGTAGCATTTGATTCTGCCCTTTCTTTATAGAAAGGAGGAGGAAAAGAATTAATACCTCATGAAGTATTCTTCTCAAGATGATGATTCTCTTCTCTTTCTTCCTACAAAAGCCAAAACAAATATGGTTTAGTAAGAAAGTTGATGTGGAGTATATAGGTCTAGCACAAACAACAGGACCATATGGAGCAGCATGTCTTTCTTTGCAATTTTGAATTATGTTTTAACAATGGAACTGTACTGTCTGCATATTCCTCTAACTGGAATAGTATCAGGGGTGTCTTAATCACATTTCCACAAATATCCCTCTGACGAGAGTGACAGCATTTGGCGAGAAGGGGAATTTGAAATGATAGCATTGAGGAGGTTATGGAAGTAATCCAGGGGAGAAACAAGGGTGGCTTCAAAGAGAATCAAGTATTGAAAATAAAGAGAAGTAAATGAGAGAGAGAGAAAGGGAGAGAGAGAGAGAGAGAGAGAGAGAGAGAGAGAGAGAGAGAGAGAGAGAGAGGAAGAGAGAGGGAAAGAGAAAGAGAGAAGAGAGAATCTACAAGTGTGGTTTATTTTTACACAAAAGTGAATGAGGGGAAGGATTGAAACTCTGAAGTATTTTTGATGAATTGGGTGAGTGAATGAACAGATGCTAATTAGATTTTAAAGTAGTATAAAATTTGGTTAGGATGAGGTATAATTGGAAATGTGCATTAGGAAAAAGAAACATGGAGGTGATGAGTATGAACTGCCCTTCAGGAATTTTACATGAGGAGTGTTAGAGGTTCATAGTGCATGGAGTAAGTCTTAGATTTGGAGCGGACTGAAGAGAATGTATAGACAACAGAGAGGATTAGTCGATGGCAAGAAGAGCAAGAAAGCCCTGACTGGTTTGGCTCAGTGGAAAGAGCATCAGCCTGCAGACTGAAAGGTCCCAGGTTTGATTCCAGTCAAGGGCATGTACCTTGGTTATGGACACATCCCCAGTGTGTGTGGGGGGTGTGTGTGTGCAGGAGGCAGCTGATCGATGTTGCTTTTTCATCAATGTTTCTAACTCTCTATCCCACTTTCTTCCTCTCTGTAAAAAAATCAATAAAAATATGTGCAAAAAAGAAAAAGAAGAGCAAGACAATACTAAATGGTCAATACTCAGTTTATTAGAATAGGTGAAGGAATTAGTCTAGAATAGGTTTTCATATTAAAACCAAATAATTGATAATATATATGTTTTAGATATATTTGCAAGCCTGCAGATGGAAAATAGGAAAGCAAAATAGGAAATATGTTAATTTGGACCTAATTACCTATATGCAGTAGGAAGCAGTTGCTAAGTAGGAGTTACTTGTCTTTTAGTCAGTTGCTCATTTATTCATTTATTTATTGGGTAGCGTCTATGGCAAACTAATATGTTTGGAACTATGTTAGCAAAATGGGACATACATTTAATAGGATAGGACAGGCCTTCGACCTCAAGCAACATATAATTGATTGTAGTTTTGCAAAGCCATGTTTCGTAAGTAGCTATAGTCTAGCATTTAGGGACATAAGATTTGGAGTGGAGCCTGTTTTTGAACCAGGGCTCTATTACTTAAAAAGTTTGTTGCCTTGAGAATTTACACATTTTCTTTTGGGCTTCAGAGTTTATTTTTTCATATAATAAATAGGTGTCTTGCAAAATGCTTAATTCTTGAGTTGAAGTGATTAACTACAATTACTTATATTAAGAAAAGCCAGTATTATTATTAGAGTAGTAGTGGCCTGGTGAATGAAATTCATGCACAGGGGGTGGGAGAAGGGAGGAGGGTGTCCCTCAGCCCAGAACTGCACTCTCTCCAATCTGGGACCCCTTAGGGGAAAACCAGCAGTCAGACATCCCTCTCATAATCTAACTGCTCACCTGCCTGCCTGATTGCCCTTAACTGCTTCTGCCTGCCAGCCTGATTGTCCCTAACTGCTCCCCTGTTGGCTTGATCTGGGACCCAGGATTCCCTCCTCCAGCTGACCACAAGCACCCAGAATCCAGGCTTCCTTCCTTATGGTCAGCCATAGGTGCCTAGGCTGGCTGCAGCCACAGGGGATGGTGGGCAATGGCCTCACTTGGGCTGCAGCCACAGTGCTGGTGCCCAGGGCCACGGGGTGGGTGGCTTCTTCCTCTCCCAGGCTGCATCCAGCCTGAGGCACTGGGGTATGGTTTCTCCATCTCCCCCAAGATTTGGGGCAGGCAGATGTGAGGCTTCTGCTGCTGGCTGTGGCCTGGGATCATGGGGCAGGCAGCTTCTTTGTCTCCCGGGCTGCAGCCAGCTTCAGTTGCTGGGGTCCAGTTTCTCTGACTCCACCAGGACATGGAGCAGGTGGACATGAGGCTTTTGTGGCTGGCTGCGGCCTGGGATCATGGGGCAGATGGCTTCTTTGTCTCCTGTGCTGCCCCCAGCCTCAGGCTCTGAGGCCGGACTTCTCTGACTCCCACGGGCTTGGAGTCGCTTGGGGGCAGGGATGCTGCCATCTTTACAGGTTAATTTTAAACTCACTCTGATTGGCTGTTGAGCATAAGCAGAGTGATGGTAATTTGCATGTTTCTATTTTATTAGTATAGATAAACTTCATAGGATCAGGATCATTTTAAAAATAGACTTCTATTTTCTATGTTTCTTCTCACAGTTAGAAACATAAGCCTGACACAGTTATTTTTTAAAATATTGGTTCAATAAATAAATATTGTTTATAAATAAAAAAACTATCTTTCAATAAAAATACAAAACTTTGAATTGAACAAGATTAAATTAGTGTAACAACTATCATATTTTATAGAGCCTCTAAATGCCCATCTGTATTATACAGTGCAAAGATATTTCTCATACTCTATAACACAATCTGTGTTGCATCTCTTGACACTGTAGTTTTCATAAATACTGACTTTATTATTGTTGTTGTTGTTGTTAATCCTCACCCCAAGACATTTTTCCATTATTTTTAGCGAGAATGGAAGAGAGTAGGAAAGACAGAAAGAAACATCCATGTGAGGGAAACACATTGATTGGTTGCCTCCTGCATGTGCCCTGAGCAGGCCATGGTATATGCCCTTGACCAGAATGGAACCCCAGACCTTTGGTCCACAGTCCTACCCTCTAGTCACTGAGCCAAATCAGCTAGGGCCAATGATGAGTTTATAATCAATGGTCAATTATGTCATACATAAAATATTTAGTGAAAATATAAATTGTTTTTTCTGTGTGAGACTACAAAAGAAATATAGAAAAGAAAAATATATTATAAATATAATTAATATGTATGAATGTACTTATACTTATGGAAGTTCTCTGTATAAAATTTCATAAATTTCATAAATATTAGAATGAAATCTTACCTTTTGTGACAGCATGAATGGACCTAGAATGTGTAATGCTAAGTGAAATATGTCAAACAGAAAAATACAAATATTACGTGATTTCACTTATATGTAAAATATGAAGGTTAAAATAAATAAACAAACATAAACAGATTCATAGGTATAATGAACGATTTGACTGCTGACAGAGGGGAGTGAGTGGGTGTGGGGTACTGGATGAAAGGTGAAGGGATTAAAAAATACAAATTGTTAGTTACAAGACAGTCACAGAGATGTAAATTACAGCATAGGGAATATAGTCAATAATACCTTAATAACTCTGATGGGGCCAGATTGTTCCTTGATATATCAGGTGAACCACTCTGTAATGTACATGATTGAATAACCCAGTGGTAGGCAAACTCATTAGTCATCAGAGCCAAATATCAACAGTACAATGATTGAAATTTCTTTTGAGAGCCAAAATTTTTAAACTTAAACTTGTTCTAATGCCACTTTTTCAAAATAGACTCGCCCTTGTCGTGGTATTTTGTGGAAAAGCCATACTCAAGGGGCCAAAGAGCCGCATGTGGCTCACGAGTTGCAGTTTGCTGACCGTGAGTCTAACCAAAATGTTGTGCCAGGTATGCCAGTTAATAATGCAGATTTCGTAATTAAAGAAAACATGATAATTTCAAGAGAAACATCAAAAGTGCTTTATTCAAAGTAATGTGTATTAGCTACACATTTCCCCCATCTTTCAGGTGATTTGTGGATACTGGCCCAATAGAACTTTTCTTGTTTTGAGGTAAACCACTCAGACACCCAGTTTTCCACTTCTTCGAACATTTTGAAGTGTTGCTCAGAAAGTACATGTAAGAACAAGTGGTGTTTTGAAGGAGCAAGTTTCTGGTGAATACAGTGGGTGGGTTAATACTTCCCAGGCAAGATCTTTTAACATGTCTTTAACTGGTTTTGAAGTGTGTGATGGTGCGTCATCACGAAGCAAAATTACTTTGCTGTGTCTTCTGGCCCATTCTGGTTGTTTCATCATCAAAGCATGGTTCAAATTGATTATTTGTTGTCAGTAATGATCAGTGTTAATGGTTTCACCTAGTTTTAGAAGCTCATAATAGACTACACCTTCTTGATCCCACCAAACACAGAGCATTTTCTTCTTTCTGAAACGATTGGCCTTGCAGTAGATGTTGATGGTTGACCTGGATCAACCCATGATTTTGTGCATTTGGGTTTCTCAAAATAAATCCACTTTTCATTACCAGTCACAGTTTAATTCCAAAAAGACTTTCTTTTGTGCCATTGAAGCAACATTTTACTGATGACTTTTCAGTTTTCCATTTGCCTTTCGTTCAGTTGATGTGGCACCCATTTTCCTTCCTTCAGAATCTTTCCCATTGCTTGTAAGCAATCGGAGATTAATTGCTGAGCAACGTTTAATCTTTCTGCTAGTTATTTTTGAGTTTGACAGGCATCTTCATTCAATAATGCTTGTAATTGTCGGTCTTCAAACTTTTTCAATTGACCTGGACGTTCTTTGTCTTTCACATAGAAATCATCACTTTTAAAGCATTTAAACCATCGTTCATAAGTACCTTGAGATGGAGCATGTTCACCATAAGCTTCCTGAAGTATTCAGCAGCACTTTGCTTCAAAATAAAGTAATAAATTACAACTTCTCAAAATGCTCTTTTTGGGGGGCATGAAATTTGATATTTTTAAGTGCTGCTAATACCTTCAGCAAATTTGACATGAAGTTTTGAAGCTTATCAATACAACAAAATACTATCCATATTAAATCTCATATATAGCAACATATCTGTAGCTCCATCTATTGAAAAATATCTGCATTGTTAATTGATACAGCTGGTACATCTGAAATTAATACAGAATAATAATGTATATAAACTGTAATTGAAAAAAAGAATATGAGAATATGACAAAATTATATACTTCAGAGATATATTTTATTGAGGACAACATAAAGAAGCAAAAGTGATATTTATCAATATAGCAGAATGGAAGTAAGAATACTTTTAAAAATATAAGTAGAGAAACATTTTTAATAGTCTACTTTAACAAGAAGAAGTATGAATGTGATTTATTTTAAAATGTGGAGTAAATGTGAGTTAAATGAGTTTAACATTTTGAAGAGCTAAATTCTTGGATCTGGGATACTGAGAAGAATATAAATCTGAGAAATGTCCTAAGAGCTAAATATATTTTAAAATAAAAATGGAAAGGGAGGTTAGGTTAGGGTAGGAGGTAGACAGAAAGAAAAAGAGAATTTTAATGTTGACTGGCTTTATATACCTAAAATATAGGAACTATATTAGGCTCTCAGAGCTATTAGAAAAAATGGACTGGGGCATAGGCTTCGGAAATTATATTCTAGCATGTGTACATGCAGTAGTTTTCCTCTTATAATTCTATAAAAAAGATAAATGGGTGGGGATAGCAAGGATTATAGTTTAATTTAGAAAGTTTTATGAGAGGAATTTTAGGAGACTTAAAACCAGTTATCTCATTTCATGAGAAAGAAACTCAAATATTAGACATGAAGTATTTTTGCTTGGTGAGGGGAGCTTTAATGTTTTTATAATTAGCTTTATCTTCTAAAACAGGTTTATCCAGATTAATTTAGTAATCTGACTTAATGAATGAATATTGAAGGCTTTTAAACTAATTGTTTTAAGAAGACAAATATATTTCCATACACAAATAAATAATTTTCTGAATTTGAAATATCTCATGCAGCATAGAATATCATTTAACCATTCACCCAAGTTAGAACACTGAATGGAGAACAAGCTTATTTAAACAACATACTTATTGAAATCTCAGGAAAGGAGCAAAGCAAGGACATGCCCACTCTTCTCTTTTCTCTGTGATTACTCAACATCTGTATCTTCCCTCTTCTGGATAATTTTCTCCTATTGTGGGTAGGAAACTCAAAAAACAAAGAAAGAACTATCTTCTTTTTCATTTATTTAAAAGAAATGAGGAATTTGCCAGAAAAAAAATCAGAAATGGTTGCATTTGTTTCATTTTTACCAAAATTTGAATAAATTAAGTATAGCTAGAAACCATATGATATTTTATTTAATAAATTGACAAACCTAGTAACTATGCTGAGAAAACTAAATACTATTAAAATAAAGTAATAACTAAGTATTTGCTCGATACTAACTAGGTTACTTATATCTCTTTAAAAACCTCATTTAATTCTCATAACAATCCTATGATGAACATTGTAGTAAGGCTAGTTGTGCAGTGAGAAAACTTATACTTGAAGAGAGGAAGAAATATATTCAAGGTCACACAGCTGAAAATAAGAACAACTTGGGAAAAGTCAGACCTGAAGATTGTGTTCTTAAAATAAACATGATACTATAAAAAGCATAAATTCTAACACTTTTATTTTTAAAAAAAGAAAGAAAAATGCAATGTACTTATACATTGATTAAGTAGTTTGTTTTCTTTCTTTTGTTGTTTGATTCTAAGAAATGAAGAAAATTATTTAGACAAATTTTTAAAAAATCTATTCCTAAATAAAACACATTTTATTCACTCTAAATCTCTTAACATGCTCAAGATCTAGTCTTTATTTCTTGTTTTTAAAACCCAATGCCCCAGCTCTGTCTCATTTCTAGTATCTTCTTTCCTGAGGTTTTTCTTGATCTTTTAAAAAATATATTGTATTGATTTCAGAGAGGAAGGAAGAGGGAGAGAGAAATAGAAACATCCTATATAAAAAAGGCTAATACACAAATAGACCGAACAGTGGAACAACTAACCAGTCACTATGACATGCGCTGACCACCAGGGGGTGTGTGCTAAACATGGCGGGCATTGGCCGTGACGGGATTGGGGAGCAGGTGAGCAGGGGCACCAGACCGCAGCAGGACCCCAGTCGCTGACTTTGTGCAAGCCTCTGGTGGTTATTAACAATTCTTTGCTCCCTCACACTGGTTCCACCCACTGCTGGCACTGGATCTGCGCATACCCACTTCCAGTGCTAGTTCTGCTCACACCTGCAACCGGCACTAGAACCACTGCTTGCACCTGCTCCCAGTGCCCAGTGCCGGTCCCGATCACTCTGTTCCATCATCTCCTTCGATTGGTGGCTGGAGGCCCTAATCTCCCCTGAGGGCTTCTCCACCTCCCCCTTCTCCAGAGGGGTGATCAGGGCAGCAGCCGTAGCTCACACCTGCTGGAACCACTGGCCTCACTCACACCTACTGCTGGCACTGGCCCCAATTGCTCTGTGCTGTCAACAGGTGTGAATGGAGCTGGTTCTGTCTGCGTGTGGGAGCAGCAGCAGCAGGAGCAGTGGGCTGCAGTGGGCGGGTCCAGGTGGGGACTTGGAGGATGGGCTGAGACCCACCCCTGTGCCCTCTGTAGCCTCTTGGCTCACATTTCCTTTTAAGGTGTATGAATTCATGCACTGGATCCCTAGTCAATAAGAAGAGAATCATTGATTGGCAACCCAGGCTTGTGCCCTGACTAGGTATTGAACCATGACCTCCTGGTTCATTGGTAAATAATTGAGCCATCATTGCCAGGCCTGAAATATTGCTTTTATTCTGTTAGCTCAAGTGTCTCTGACTGAGAATTCTCACCCATGATCACCAGTATCTTCTGACTCCCCAAACTCTACCAGTTTTACTAACAAGAGGTGAACTAGGTGGAAAAAGCATGAATTGGGAGGCAGTATATTTTAAATATACATGTCCTTTTATCCTTTAGTCCCTTGGCAAAATCACCTCTTCCACATCCCAGCCAGAATTCTCAGAATAATAAAGGAAATTGCGATTAATTTACTTAAAATATGTGCTCATAAATTATTTAATCTTGGACACCCTATTCTTTCATGGAAGAATGAATGATCTTTTCTGTATATTTGAAATTACCTTTAACTTCCACAGAATATATTCATATTCTAGTTACTTGATATTGATCATAGCAGAGTAGATAATCTTTTTCTCATTGTATCTTTTATTTATGTGAGATAGGGCAGTGTCTGAGTGGCATCCACACATACATGATTAGACCAGTTTAGCAATAAGGCTATCATTAAAGAGGATACATAGTTTCACACCATAAAACACTAAAATGACCTAATGACTAAATTCACTTAATATCACCAGACTCAGTAGCATCACACTAAAGAAAACCTCACTTCTGTGGTTCGTCTGCCAAAAATTAATAACTTCAATCTAATCAGAAAACATCAGAAAGAAATTGAGGTATGCTACATAATAACGGGACTGAACTATTAAATAATGTCAAGGTCATGAAGGACAAAGACAGACTTGAGAAACTGAATGGAATCGAGCAGGATAAAGAAGCATGGAATTAAATGAAACTTGTGAATTACAATTGGGTGCTATACTAGAAAAAAATGTTTATTTTAAATGCTATGAAGGACATCACTGTAACAGTTGTTGAAATTTGAATAAACAGTGTAGATTGAATTATTTGTGTTATATATATATTTATATCAATGCTAATTTCCCAATTTTATAATCGTACTGTGTTAATATAAAAGAATGTCCTTGTTTTTAAGAAATATACCCACAGTTATTTACAGGTAAATAGCATTATGTATTCAACTCAAATGTTTTGTGAAAAAAAAGTTATAGGAGAGAGAATATGGATGAGAAAAACGAATGTGGTAAGTATGGGTTAAGGAAATAAGAAAAGCAGTCCTGTTTTTGTGACTTTTCTGTGTACCAAAATTTATTTCAAAATTAAAAATTTATTTTTTAAAGGAAATCTCCTTGTTTATTGATTATAACTTCTAAAAATTGCTTTTTAGACCAGAACTTTACATTTAAAAAAGAAGTCTAAAGTTCCAAACAGCATAACCAAATCATATAGAAAACCAAATAGATACGTTTCTCATTTATTGTTCGCTGCTGAAATTCAGTGAGGGAGTGAGGCTACTTCTGAAACTTAGATAAAGGAGGTTTAAATCACAAAGCAGAAAAAATTTTTCCATATTATTGGGGGTCTTAGTTTTTAATGTATAAAATGACACTTTGCAAATATTTGTTTCATTTGCTGGCCTGAAAACCAGATGTATTATTAAGTGCAGGTGATATACACAGAAAATAACTGGTTAAAGTTTTTATCTTAGTAGTTGTATTTGGTTTATGTACTTTTCTTTTTTGATCATATGTAAAGAGCTTTAATAAATGAAATAGGTTATAGCTGCAGTTTCTAGCCATTTGTATAAACTGCTGAGCATATGTACAGTTACATTTGACCAGTTCAGTGAATTAGCAATCTCTGTCACATGCTTATGAGTGAGTAAAGTCTTCATCTTGTTTTAAAAGTTCAGGTAACCAGAGTAAAATGGTGACAGAAGTAGTCAAAAGCAGAAATCAAAAGGTAACATATTTTATATGCATCCTATTTGCTTTGATGATGCTAAAGCCTTTCTGAAGTTTTTATAGGACTGCAGAAAGGCAGAGTTGACATTCTGCAGAAAGGCCAGTGGTGATGTAAATATAGCCCAGCCTCAGACAGGAATGTATTTTAGTTTATGTTTTTCTGGGAAAGTACCTATAGCACATACCAACCAATTCTATCGGAAATCCCACAAACATATTATTTAGATCAATGGCTTTTATTAAGATTAGTTCACCAATATTTGTTCACTAATTTAAAACAATATATCCTTTAGGCTGTTTAATTTTAAAATCCTACAACTAGATTATTTGCTAAAGGAATTTAGAAGGATCAGGTTGCCAGAAAGTAAATAGGTTATTTTTTATAAGGAACTCCATCTTTTCTGTTTACCTAACTCAAGCTTTAAAATGCTAGGTTCAATGTAAAAATTGCTTTTCCTTGTTTTTCACTTAAGAATTGTCTATATGCATCTTAGTTGTTAATGCTAAATGTTTATTTTTGTCCCTTGTGTCCTTCCATGCCATGTTTTATAGTCTAGTTTTAACAGAATCATTTGCCTAGGCTTAGATCTCTAAAATGAAGAAATGCATGTAAAGTGTTTTAGAACATATTACCAAGAATGGTATAAAACGCAAAGGGATAAATGAAAACAGAGATAAATACTTGTTTTAGAGAAGATATTTCACTGGGTAAGTTAGTAACTCCTTTCAACTAAAGAACAATTTTGTGGGGGATATTGGGCTAGGAATGGTATCCCATCAAGTCTACCTTTAAGGAATGATTTATTTCTATAGCTTTTAGGAGTATTGTCAGTAAACAAACAAACAAACAAAAACATCAACTCTCAGCCTCTTCCTAAATTGCCTTGGCTGTAAATAATAATGGCACCACCTGGCCAGCATGGCTCAGTGGCTGAGAATAGACCTATGAACCGGGAGGTCATGGTTCAATTGGCGGTCAGGGCACAAGTCCAGGTTGCAGCTCCATCCCCAGTGTGGGTCATGCTTGAGGCAGTGGATCAATGATTTGCTCCTTTTAACTAGAGGCCCGGTGCATGAATTTGGGCATGGGGGGAGAGGGGTGGGACCACGGAAGGTTGACTCTGGGCCCCGAGGAGGGAGCTGGTCCTCGGCTCCCCTGGGAAAGGAGCCATGTCTGCCATGACTCACCCCCAGTACCCTGTCCCAAACCTGGGCCTAAAGGCTCCCTGCCTCCCCGCCCCCTTCCTCCTTCCCTCACCACCATGCCTCCACTGTGGTGGGCAGGCAGACCCTGGGGAACGGAGAGGATAGGAATGAGACAGATCCTGGTGTTGAGGGCTGACTTTCAATAGATCACAGCGACGTAGCTGCTCTGCTACATATAAAACCCCCTCCCAAAAGCAGGTAGTCTATAAATAGTTTAGCACCAGGGGTCACTGGGGGTGGGGCCATGGGAGATTGGCTGTGGGAACACGCTGACCATCAGGGGGAAGCTCCTGTGTGGTCTGTCCCCTGATGGTCATTGTGTGTCATAGTGACTGGTTGATGGGTCATTTCAGTAATTTGGTCATAATGGTCGCTTAGGCTTTTATGGATGATAGATAGATAGATAGATAGATAGATAGATAGATAGATAGACAGACATATAGATAGATGATAGATAGAGAGATGTTTCTCTCTCTCTCCTTTTCCCTTCCTCTCTGAAATCATTAAAAATATGTTGAAAGAAAAGAATAATCTCACCATGGTCACCCTGTATCTGGGAGAGCCCATATGTAATTAATCAATAAGGTGGGGCTCTGCCCAGCATGACACACCTATTGTAGGCCATGTTAGCCTTGGATCTTCCTATGGCATATGAAGGCAAGTGCTCAGATTGTATTGCCACCAAGCATCCTCTTCTTCCCCACTCTCTGCACTCCCCACCACATTTTCTTTATCTGGTGTTGGCCATAAGGTAGCTACCTTGAAAGCTAAACTCCCCTTGAGACTACATCCTAGTCAAGAAACCTACAAACAGGGATTGTAAGGATTGTTCATTTCTTTCTAATATTACAAAATAAAAGGTAAAAATGTCTGTATTATAGTTAGGTGCCATTTTAAGGATTTTTAGGGGAAATATCCCTACCAAGCATTCATATTTCCAAATCTGATAAGATTATTCAACTCTTTTAAGCTCTTAAGATGCTTCTCTAACTTTCAACATCAGTATTTTGTAGTATTCTCCTGTTCATTAGTCCCGTGAGTTGTATCAGAAACAAAGAATATATAGTCAGGTGTGTGTGTGTGTGTGTGTGTGTGTGTGTGTGTGTGTGTGTAACAAGATAGTTTGTATTTGGGTAATAAATACTAATATAGTAGAAGCCTACTCCATTATATATATTACTTTCCAGAATCTCTTTTATCCTAGTAACAACTATTATAATACTAAAAAATTGCCATTTAGACACCAATTTTTTTTGGTGGAGAATAGGTGGGATAGAATGGGAAGTAGAGGTATGAGCTAAACTCCAAACACATAAGCAAGTAATGCAAAGGTAATCATCATCTGGCTTTTAACTATTAGTTAAGTCTGATATATTTTAAACTATCTCTGAGCCATCTGCATCCTGCTTCACATTTCTGTAATTTTACATGAGCTTTTTCCTTATCTGCACGATCTTAGTTCATTTAGTGTGCTCCTCTGCATCCTTCTAGTCTCAGGATAAGAGTCATTTCCTCCAGGAAATCTACTGTGTCTTGCAGAAAAATGAGACAGTTCTTCCTGTTTCCCAGGGCAATTTTATATGTTTACATCAACACTGATAACACTTACTGTGTGATTTTATTTTTGGCATACCTCCCATAACTAAATTTCTTCAAATAAATAGTTTCAGTTATTCATCTCTATGTCAATATGACCCAGAGATATGCATGATATAAAAATTACTTAACACAATGTTTTTGGCAGTTCAAAAAGTCAATTCACTTATTTAAAAGGAATGGGCTTAAAATTAACTAAATATAGAAAAGTCTAATTTGGTAACACTATGTGAATTAGAGGTTACAAAATAGAGTCCCTGTCCTCAAGTTATTTATTGCCGTGAATGAAGAATAAGAAATATATAACAACTATTCACACAAAAATATATCACTACAAAATAATTCAAAGTAATAGAATACTAGAATTATATTCATATTTATATCAACTTAATGTATAGTGTTCAGTGTTAAAGCTGAACAAACCTCATACTATTCAACAAAGTCCTGATGAATGGAAAAGTCAAAATTGAACAACATAGTGCCTAATGATTGCAGGAATATCAGAGAAAACACAAAAGAAATATTAACCATGATCTGTGATGAGTGTGTACTTAGTAAAGTATGACCTCCAACTAAGTAAATCACTGTCTTTAGTTTTAGATATTTGCTGTTATTATTTTTAAAAAATTCTGAAAGCTGAAAAGCCAGATTTATGATAACTCGTTATATTATTTGTGCTGTTATCAAGTGAATTTTGATTTTGACTTTAGCAACTGATGATGTATCTAGCAAATATCTAGTACATCTGAATTAAGATTTTATTAATATAATATTTATAAAAAGTATATATATGAAGGCCAAGTCTGAGAAACAACCAGTGAATACAAAATAAATACTCATATTTGGTTAATAATTTATATTTTTGTTTTATTCTGTTTTTCTTGGTTGGTAGACATGTTAAAAATATGGTAATATTAAATTGTAGTTACATAAAAATATGATCTAGATTTTTACAAATGTTACCCCAAATATCGTTTTCTGTTTTCCTCTGGGATTCATTGGTTTATTTTGATTGCTTTAAAAGGTCTATATTCATGATTTTTAACATTTTATTTTCTCTACAAGAGGTCCAGTGCATGAAATTCATTCACAGGTGGTGTGTCCCTCAGTCCAGCCTACACCCTCTCCAATCTGGGACATCCCTCTCACAATCCTGGACTGTGGTTTTCCAACTGCTCACCTGCCTCTACCTGATTACCCCTAACCACTTCTGCCTGCCAGCCTGATCACCCCCTAATCACTCTGCTGCCAGCCTGATTAATACCTGACTGCTCCCCTGCCAGCCTGGTCAACCCTAACTTCTCTCTCCTGCAGGCCTGGATCACCCCCAACTTCCCTTCCCTGCAGGCCTGGTTGCTCCCAGCTCCCTTCCTCTACCAGCATGGTCACCCCTTTCTGCCCTTTCCTGTAGTCTTGATTGCCCCCAAATACCCTCCCTTGCAGGTCTGGTCCCTACCAACTGCCCTCCCCTGCTGACCATCTTGTGGTGGTCATCTTGTGTCCACATGGAGGCAGCCATCTTTGACCAAATGTGAGCAGCCATCTTGTGTGTTGGAGTGATGGTCAATTTGCATATTACTTTTTTATTCGATAAGATCATTTATTGCTTAAAGGGAATTTCTTTACATGATTATAATAAGATCATAGAATCATATTTTTTGGGTTATGCGTAAGCTTGTGTTTCTTATTAAAATTTTTTCTAAATATTAGATGATTTGAATTAATCTTTGCTACAATTGCTAAAATCATAATGATAGTCTACTGTAACAAAGTACAAAGTCACAAAAAGCCATATATACATTTTTATATTCTGAAGCTGTTTCTTGTATAAAGTAAGCACACATAAAAAGTGTATTGACACAGTATTCTGGGTAAGTGCTAGACTCAATCAGGGATCTGCCAGAATACACACTGGCATAGCATGTATTATTTGGACACCTTTGAATATCAGAGTTTTTTAAAATTTAGAACAGTTGACAAAATTTTGAGTATTTCATTTCCCAAGTAAAAAGAAAGGAAATAATAGAGGAAGAAAATAAGATCCAGAGACAGAGAAACATCAATCAGAGAATCAAACCTCAAAGGGAAGAAAGGGGAGGGTCGGGGGAAGGAGGAGAGATCAACCAAAGGACTTGTATGCATGCATATAAACCTAACCAATGGACACAGACAACAGGGGAGTGAGGGAATGAGTTGGGAGGATAGGGTGTGTATTGGGGAATAAGGACACATATGTAACACCTTAATAAAGAAATTTAAAAAATAAAATAAGAAAGAAAGATAGCATAACTATTTGTATTTCACCAGAAAATGTGGACTTACTAGTAAAAGGTCTTTTATTGCTTTGACATTCCTTCATTATGAGGTATTTCAACACATTTCTTGCACCTATTTGAATATAAGATATCCAGTTTCAATTCAAGGCATCTGATCTGTCTTCAATTTATAACATCTTAGTTCATTGAGGTTTATCTTTTCATCAAGAGACAAGCTAATAATTTGGGTTTGTACAAAGGCAAGTATGTCCAAGCATCCAGTGTTATTTTCCCCAAGACACTTATTCCATACTTGATTTTGATGTTACATATAATAAGTCTTTTTAAGAAAGAAAAAGACATGTAATAATCTAAAGCTGCTTCATTAAAGAATGCCCTAGCAAGATGTCAGTTATAAACCAATTAAGGAACTTCAGGCTAAGAACATATAGAAGACATTGAACAGATAGAAATAGTGAGTGAACATAGAAGTCTACTGCAAATGAAATATGAATAAAGCCAATGATCCCAAGCCAATCTGATGTCAATTTGGAGATGTTACCCTCACACTTTTCTGCCTTTTCAAGCTGTTCTCTACTCTGGCTCTTTAGGATTCAGTCAATCTTATGAAATAAAAATCTTAAATTTTTGTATCTTTTCTTTCATCCTGTGCTCTTAATCAGTCTTTAATTACAAGTTAGAAACATTTGAGAGATAAAATAAAATCTGTAATATATCAAGAAAAGAGACTATCTCTGGAATTCTTTGCTTTCCTTTTGCATATACGATGCACAATATTTCAGTTTCTCTCTGCTATCTTTAACTGCATTTGCTTTCACATATTTCTATTTACCTAATTTTCTCCTCTTTCAAATATATATATATATATATATTTGTTCAAGGCTTTTTCTTCTGGATTATCACTTAGAAATCTTTGTTTTATCACTTAATCAGTTTTTTTTTTCTTTCAACTTATCCTTGTTCAGTTGTTCCTTCCGTTTACACGTATAAACATGCCATTTCCCTTCGGGAAATCTCATGACTGTCTTATTTTCAAAACCAAGTGCTTTCAACAAGTAGTATGCTTTACCATCTCTCCTTCATAACAATTCATTCTCTGTGCATCCAATTGCAACCTGGTTTCTTTCCCAACACTCTGCTGAAACTGTTCTTGCTTATGTTGCCCCAAACCTGGAATCTTGCCAATCACTTTTGGTACTTTTAAAAATATTAGTTTAATAATCTCTCTGTGGTATCTGACATGAATATTCATGACTTCATTCCTTCTAAACTTTTCTTCATTTTTGGCTTTTATATTATTTCACTTAACTTCGGCCATCTCTGATTGTTATGTTTCTTTTATAGTAGGGTCTTTTTCTACTTACCATTTAAATGGATTTCTGTTCATATGTGTTTTTTTTTTCCTACATTTTCCTCTTACCCAAGGAAATTCTAAATTCTAAATTTAGCTTAAAATATTTTTGTATTTTTATAAAAATATCTATCTTGGGGAAAAATTTGCTTGTGATCAAATATAAACCCTCACGTATTTTTTTATATTTTTGAGTGTATGTGTGTATTATTCATATAGATCACTGTTCGTGTAATTTTTCTGTTTCTGTTTCCTCTAAACACATTGTGCAAATGCGTTGGTAATTATTTTGAGAACTTTATTACTTTAAATGGTCATGGAAACAAAAATTTGTAATTCAGATATATGTTTTACAAAGTTAGTTTTTTACATTGAAAATTCAGAAAAACAACAAAGAAACAAATTATAATGAAAAATTGAAATTTGTATAACTACTTCCAAGAATAGTCATGGCACCAACTCTTTTTGAACCACAGCCTTCTGATAAATGTTGATGGAAGTGATTGCCCTCTATATTTCAAGTTAATCAGCGAGTAATACAATTCACTTAGTCAGCACTGAGAGCTGACATGCCATTGATGGAATATAGTGCTCTATGCAAATACACCTCCATTACTCAATCATAGTTTGTAGAAAGTGACAGTAAAGATCGATGGGTATCCAGTGTGCACCTTTTTTTGTTATTTAATAGCTTGCTTGGGATAAAGGACAGAGCCTACTATATATATATATATATATATATATATATATATATATATATATATATATATATGTTCAAATGGGAAATTACTTCTCTCTCAATCTCTTTCTCAGTTCTCTTCATTTTTCTCCACCCCTATACATATAATGTCTTAGTTCATGAGAAAACTCATGAACAGGATCAAAAATGGGCAACAGAATATTTATGATGATTATTTTAAATAAAAAAGCTATTTATCCTTTCAGTATAGATCTTTTATAAATATAGAAATAGGTTTAATAATTATTCATCTCTTTTAGGTACTAAGCACAACACTAGCATTTCATATTCATTTAATTCTCTAGAGAAGTATTTTCAAGTGCATGAATGGGGCTAAGATGATGAACTTAGAAATCAGATCCCCTGAGTTCAGTCTCTTCTGTGCCACTTGTTTGCCATATGATTTTTAATAAGGAATTTATAGATTAATTAATAGTAATAACAGATTAACTGCATTATGTTCCATATTTTTCGTCTGATAAAAATGGCAAAACTGTGTCTAGATCTTATATTGTTTTCTGTTTTAATGAAAAAGGTTTATAAAATTATCATAACTCAAAAAAATAAACACATATAGTAATCATTATTATTGTCTATACCAGAGGTCCATTGCATGATATTTGTGGAAGAATAGGCCTTCCTTCCCCTGGCTTCACTCCCAGTTGCTCAGGAATCAGCGAGTCAGTACTCCCAGCCTGCCCGGAAGCCAACAAGTCCTCGCTTCTGTCCAGAGCACTGCTCCTGTACCTCCCTCTGCCACCCTCCCTCCATCTCATAGTAGGCATCACGTCCCTCCCGGCTGCTCTGTGCCTCCATATGCAAATTAACCCACCATCTTTGTTGGGTTAAATTGCATACTCAATTGCATACTCACTCTGATTGGCTGTGGGCATAGTGGAAGCACGGTCAATTTATATGTTTATCTATTACTAGTTAAGCTTCCACAGTTAAATAAATGGAACTTCAGAGATGTTTCAAAATTTGCCAAACTAACAAAAGTATTTTAGACTGAATTTCAAGCTGGTGTTTTTCAAAGTCTACATTATTTCTTTCCAGAATATTCTTGATTTTTTTCCTAAAAGAAGCAATAAAGGGAACATTACTCTATTTTTAGGTAAAGGTAATAAATTATATTGAACTCTAAAAATATACTACTGTCTTCTCGATCTTATTTCTTTCACAAAAGTCTGAACTTTTTAGATGATATTTGTTATATTAAAAAGTTCAATGCAGCATTTTGCTTTGAGTAGTAAATTGCCATTGGTACACTTTACCTCCAAGGTACACCCTTTTGGAGAGATTTATATCTCCATATTACATGTTTGCTCCCAGCTTAAAAAATGTCCTACAAGTTCTTAGATCAATAATTATTTGATTTTTCTTCCTAACATTTTTCCTTGAATGAAAACATTTATTATGGTTAATATGTCGGGAATTCTATAGTACAGTCTTTTTTATATTTCTTAATCACTATCTCCTTCAGGCACCTCTGGTTTTGCAGGGTATTTTTTGGAATTGTATTCCTTTTACTGATACCTTCAATGCAACATTACTGTAAAGTAATAATGTGCATGTATGATCACTTAGTTGGAACTTTACTTTTTTAAGAGTGAAATCTTATTTTTTATCTATATCATGCTGCCTGTGGGCTTAATATTTATACTGTAACATGAAAACCAGATATTAAACAATAAGCCTGTAGAATAAAACAGTACATAATTTAATTGAGCTTTCTTGACAATAGCTAACATGGAATAACAGTTGGAATATTTTCATCATAGAAATTGACAGACACTACAAATCAGGGCTTGTCTTTTAGACAGCCAGATTTTAAAGCATTTGCTAACACAAATTTACAGAAATGAGTAAAACTTTTACTTGCCCTGGACAACAAGGAAAAGAAGTGCACACTTTACTTAGTGACCCTCTAGCAATGATACTACCCATTGCTTCCTACTTACCTGAGCTATGTAGGCATGTCCTTGTACCTCATCTACACCTTCCTCTTTTCAGTCTATCAGATAAGAATATGTACCAATGGAACAAAAGCATATAAATATATGTTATTCCTTGAGAGGGTTATAGCAATTAATCTAGGTAAAATATACAGTTTTTCAAAAACAAACAATAATGACATTGAAAAAAATCCAAGAATTCCTATGGTCACCCAGAGGAATGGTATTGGGACATGTAGGGTTTTAGAGTCCTTCATGGGTTTACAAGTCAAATTTAATATTCTCATTTCCCTAGAAAATTGAAAAAATATGAATATAAGTATTGCTTGTTTAATAAAACTTAATATTTGGCAAAAGTAAATGTGTTGGCATAAGCATTTTATCTAAATGACTTTTCTGAATTTATATTTCAGTGTCAATAATGACATTTAAATTTTTGACTAGCACAGTAAATCTACAGAGTTGATAAATTAGTTATCCAAACATTTTTATTTTAACTTTCAGTGAAAAGATGACAAAATAAATTGGAGAAATATATAATGTTTAATTCGTGTATAAATTTATTATAGTACCAAAAATAACAGTCTTATTACTCTCTCTTAAGAATAGATTAGAAGGAACCGAGACTGGTTTGCCTCAGTGAAATAGAGCGTCGGACTGGGGACTGAAGGGTCCTGGGTTCGATTCCGGCAAAGGAATGTACCTTGGCTGCGGGCACATCCCCAGTAGGGGGCATGCAAGAGGCAGCTGATCGATGTCTCTCTCTCATCGATGTTTCTGACTTTCTATTCCTCTCCCTTCTGCTCTGTAAAAGAAATCAATAAAATATATATTTTTAAAAAGAATAGATTAGAAGGAAGTTTTTAAAAATGTAGGACAAAATATTTTTTCTTCTTAGTTCACATTAGAAAAAGAGGGAACCTTATATATTAAACACTGAAACAACATATAGTTTCATTAATTCAGTAAGCGTTTATTAAGCCCATACTATGCATTATACATTTTACACTAGGCTCTGGAGCTGCAGAAGTGAAAAACACAAACTCTCTACCCTCGATCATTTACATTCTATTGATTACCTATTCCAATTCCACCAAGTCATAAGTGAGAAAAATTTATACTTAGAGTAAGGGCAAAGTTTAGGTTCCCATCTCCATCATGCCTGAAGACTGTTTTAATTTCTGTTCACTTGTTGAATACATCTAGAAATTCTTACTTCAGAAAATCAATTTTTATTTGTAATGCTAACAGCAGGACACCCATGAAAAACACACATGGTGTCAAAATAAGTCAAAGGAAAATCATTTGGGCAAAAATAAAAAGAATCCCAAGTCTAATTTACAGAAAAGATTCCTTTATTAACTTTTGGTCGAGAATATGTTTGTATATTTTCAGAAAACAACTCCAATACCATATGGATTCCTGCAACAGAGAGGAACTGACAGGTCTGTTCCAACCACGAAGACAGTCCAGAGATGGAAGATGCTGACGACACCTTGCCATGCTAGTAGTCAGCAACTGTGCATGCTGCAGGTTGTCCAGGACCAAACCAGAGAGGGTGGGACCTACATTGCCACCATTTGTCCACCATCCAGATATCATTGCTGACATATACACATAAGGAACTATTTGACATTGAAACTGGGACTCAGAACTGTTGGACATTGAAACTGAAACTCAAACATTTTTTTGTTCTTATATGTTTATTTCTAGTATGCAGATGCAAGATTTTTTAAAGCAAAGAAATGGGGGAAAAATAGATACACAGGCAAGGAAGCATTGAACAGACTCTCAAACTACAGTGGGAAGGCAGGGGAGGGTGGGGGATGCGGGCTGTGGTAGATCAACCAAAGGACTTGTATGCATACATATGGGCGTGGCCAATGGATACAAGACACTGGAGGTGGGGTCAGGTGAGGGCATGTGCTGGGGGTAGGGGAGGCTCGGGGGGAGGTCAATGGGGAGGAAAATAAAGGGAAACATATGTACTGCTATTTGTAATACTTTAAAAATATATAAAACAATAAAAATATATAAAAACATATATAAAAATATATAAAACAAAAATATATATTAAATAAAATTTAAAAAAAAATAAAAATAAAATAAACAGAAAAAAATAAAAGTTGAATAATAGATAATTTTGATATTGCTAATATTTTCATATTTCAAAATGTTAACATCTTTTAAATTCTCACTTAAATTTTCTAAACTTTGTCAGAACCTAAGAATTAATGATGATAATCTGATGTCCTACAATCTGAGGATAATAATTATTAATGTTAACATTTTATTATATCTTCCGAACTTACCTTTCATTGACAACAATTTTGTTTCACTCTTTTCAAGTTAGGAAATATATGTAAGATATATTCCATGGAATCATTGGGTCAAAAGGCAGTTTCATTTTTAATTTTTTGAGGAAACTTCACAGTGGCTTCATTCCAAATAAAAGTAAAGAAAAAAAAAGAAAAACGCCTTCAATTGCATGTATCAGAAAATTCAAAAAAAGAAAAAAGGAAGAGTCTTATTTTAGATACAAAAGTAAAACAAAATGAAGTAAACAAATAAAATAAAAACTTTATTTATTTATATAAAAATATCACCCCGAACTGCCCTCCCCTGCTAGCCTGATTGCCCACAACTGCCTTCCCTTGTTGGCCTGGTCCCTCCCAACTGCACTCCCCTACTGGCCTGATTGTCCCCAACTGCCCTCCCTTGCAGACCTGGACCCTCCTCACTGCTCTCCTGGTGGCCATCTTGTGGCAGCCATCTTGTGTCCACATGAGGGTAGCCATCTTCTGTGTTAGAGTGACAGTCAATTTGCATATTACTCTATTATTAGATAGGTTAGAGGCCTGGTGCATGGGTGGGGGCTGGCTGGTTTGCCCTGAAGGGTGTCCCAGATCAGGGTGAGGATTTACTTGGGGCATGGGGCAGCCTTGCAGAGGGGCCTGTGGTAGTTTGCAGGCTGGCCTCACCTCCTTGTGACTCAGGCAGAGGCCTTGATATCTGGGACTTATTTATCTTCTATAATTGAAACTCTATAGCCTGGAGCGGAGGCCAGGGCTGAGCCAGGAAGCTTGGCTTCCTCCATCACTGGGGGCAACCCAAGCCCCCTGCTCTCTCCAGCTCTGTGGCTGCCATAATTTTGGGGGGATTTATTTATCTTCTATAATTGAAACATTGTAGCCTTGAGTGGAAGCCAAGGCTGGCCAGACTAGGCAGGAAGTTTGGGTTCCTCCATTGTCCATTGCCAGGGAAACCCTGGTTCTGTGGCCACAGCCATCTTGGTTGGGTTCATTTGCATACTCACTCCTGATTGTCTGGTGGCCATGGCTTGTGGGTGTAGTAGAGGTATGGTCAATTTGCTTGTTTCTCTTTTATTAGTGTAGATGTTGCAAATGAGATGGCATAATGGCTCCAGTTTGTTTAATGGGCAAACTAATGGAAATGCCACATTGCTTTAGGCAATGGTAAGTAGGTTCAGTAGTGTACTTATAGCATCTAACGTTGATTGGATATAGATTACATCAATATATCTTATGCAGATACTGACCTTAAGCATAGTTAAGGAAACAGGAGATCTTATGCCTACATACTTTATGATGTTGTTTTCAGAATGTATCTGGATAAATGAACAGAGTGAGTCATCTTTATTTGTCAGTGCTTCAGATTGTCTAGCTGGTGTAAAACAGTGATAGGAGAGGAAAATGAGTCAGGGAGATGTTAAGTAACATTCATAAAGTAACACAGGACAAGGGAAAATCTAGGATTGAAAATCCAAATGTGTATTAGTTTTTGTATGTAATACCATCATATTTAATAAAAACTGAGTACTGATTCAAATTTGTATAAAAGGATAACAAATTACTATTTAATATATTTTTATTTTTGACAAAACATAAATGTTTCAATTACATTCTAATAGAACATGTAATTTGATGTATAAACCTTGAACAACTATTCTGTTTGCAATTACTTTTGGAATCAAGACTTTGTATGCATTGAATATTCTTTTTAATTTAAAACATTTGTTTTTAAATTTTACCTTTAGATATCAATCAGTGTTTTAATTCAATCAATGAGTAACACAAATAAACATCCTATATAATAAAAGAGAAACATGCAAATTTGACCGTACCTTCGCTCCTGATTGGCTATACTACTAGCCAATCAGGAGCGGGGGCAAGGCCAAGTGGCTTGAGCACCGTGCCCCGGGCGGGGGGGAAGAGATGAAAAGGTGGTGGTGGTGGTGAGCGCGCAGCCCCCGGGGCCGTGTGGTCGCAGGCAGCCGTGGATGAGCTGAGCAGAGCAATGACTGGATGCCAGAGGCTTTAGGCCTTGGGCAGGCTGGGGGTGAGCCATCAGTTGGACATCCCCTGAGGGCTCCTTAGTTAAAAATAAACTTTTAGCCTCCTCAGAATAGTTGGTTTGATTATGGTTACTTCTGAATGAGTAATTACACAGTTATAATGATTCTGGCTATATTTTTACATATGGCCTTCAAGGGTTTGGTTTTATGAGATATGTAGCAAAAACAGAGCATTCTTAATCAGAAACAAAGTAAATTTAGTTTTCAATTTTCTTTTTTAAATATGAAAAGCATAGTGAAAACATGATTGAAACATGTGATTATATTATTCTTATAAGTATTTTTGCTATTGCTCCTAATATATACAAAAACTTTCTATTCATGTAAACTAGAACAAAGATAACTTATTGTAACTATTGCCAAACAAATAAATGTTCAGAAAGAAACTTTCTGAAAATAGGATTTCATTCTCAATGCTGGTAATGGAGTTGAACAAAAAATAAAGTGTTTAGTGTCAGCAGGAGAACTAGAACCAGTTTTCACTGAATGTCTTCCTAAATACCTACATGAGAGGAAGCAGACTTTAAAGGTTCCAAAGAGTTTGGAAGCAGATGTAAAGTACTGTGAGTTTTTAGAGACTGTGTGCGTGCCTATGTGTATGTGTGGGGGTAAACTGATGTCTGTGTTTTTGATAAATGTTGTATGATTAGTAGAATAACTGAGTAAGTGGATGACAGGAAATATTTTGCTCAACACCAAGATTTTATTTAGCACTTGCCATGCTGAACTAAAGACAGCATAGCTGAAAGAATCTTTGAATGATTTTCTTTGTGGTTATTCACCTTGTTTCTTGTTGAATTTGGGCAAGCTATCAAAGCATAACACAAATTGATGCATCATTCAGGTTAAAACTTGAAGTGTTAACTACACTTCAAACTTTATTTCTCTTGGTAAGCCATCCAGAACTACTAACTTTAAAATACTCCATTGTTAATAAATGCTAGAATTTGAGAGGTATTTTAAAGTATATTTAAAACTCTTATCACCAGGATTCTTAGATAAACAATTTATTTCCATTATATTTTTATCACACTTGAAGACAGATGCAAAACACATTTTTTCTACACATTTTGAAAGAACCAAGAATTGGGTTGAACTTGCATATTTTGTATAAATAACAAAAAGCAAAACAATCTTACCTGATTAAGCATATGTGGATATAATTTGGATTACTTGAGCAAACATTAGCTTTATAAAATAAGAGTTTTGAATTGCAGATAAATTAAGATTATTATTTACATAGCCCCAAATTTATTTGAACCAACATTTGGTTTCATAAAAACCTCAATGTGAAATAAATTAAAGCAGCACAACTGAGAACAAACCTTTGTTTACGATAGGAGAAAAGATATTATGTATGCAAGCCTTGGTAATACAATAACAGGCAAAGTTTAGCACAAAGAGTATTAGACAACAGCAAATACCTCTCCATTCATTCATTTAGAAAGTCTTGCTGCTTTGATCATTTTTTGCAAAATATTTAAGTGTATTTTCTAAGTCCTCAATTTGAGCATTTAGAAAAATAATTCCTATTTTCAACTACTTTGGAAAATATGCTATTATAACCTAGTCTTATCACATTTATGCTATTGCTATTAATATCAAATTTTCTTTTCTTAGCACATTTTCATTTAAATAAAAAAACAGTTTACTCAATTATTTAAATATTTATATAGTGTCGAAACATAGAAATTTAAAACTTTCAACTTGATGTAGGCTGCTTCCAAGTGAAAAGCACATGAAAGGCAATGCAATTTATTCTTAGTTGAGAAAATTTACGTGAAAGCGATATGGGAAATACTATTTTGTTCAGATCTGTATAAGCAATCTGACCGCATAACAATCAGCATTCATCACGGCTGTACACAGCGATCTGGGTCAGCTCTTGATAAAGACACATGCTTTGGCAGTCTTAAAACAGATATCTTGAAGAGGTATTCAAAAAATATTTCCAGTGCTAAAAGCTGTCCTTATTTCAGGAATAATACATCAGTATTTTGCCAATTTGATGTGTGTGTGTGTGTGTGTGTGTGTGTGTGTGTGTGTGTGTGTGTGTGTGTGTTTCTATTGCTGATTTTGTTTTCAGCTAAAGCACCTGCCTAAGGGAATTAGAGATACATCAGGAAGCAAGCTACTTCTCCTATAATATTAGGATAGACTTTTTACAAGACAAATATCTTGACTTAAAAGTTTCTGTGAGGTGGAGATTCAGGATATGAATAGAGAAATAACTGTGGGAGGAAGAGATTTAAAGTATGCATATAAAATGGCATCATTTTTTCAAATGAACAAGGAAACAGTAATTTAATGTCATGAATTGGAATGATGATGACAGCTATCATCACATAAAGTATTTAAGCTACATCATCTGCAGGTTTGTTTTAATGTTTTAACTTTTTTATGTGATGTGATTGCTTTCACCTATGGGAATTCCATAATCAGCTTTAGATTATTTAGTTACATATATTCCTAAACTTACTACAGATTTAATAATAAACTAGAATTGCATGCTCTATGTATAATAATATCTTTAGGAAGTGCCAACTGAAAAAAAATACTTATAATGAGCTTAATTGACTTCAATATATATATATATATATATATATATATATATATATATTTTAAGGTAAAAGGCCAAGAGAGTCTCATGAAACTGTTATGTATCCATTTCAAAATGTTTCAGAAACTCACTGCTCATATATATAAAGACACTTTGGCTGCACTTTCAAACCAAGGCGTTATAATGTACCTCTTGTATGGCTTTTGCTTAATGGGCTATCAACTGTCCAGCCAGCTGCAGTACAAAGCAAGGCATGTCTTTAATCTTCAAAGAAAAAAAGTAAAGAGAATAAATTCAATTATTAGCTTGGAGGAAAACAAATGAAAGGAGAAGGTGAAAGCAAACACTATTATAATTATTTCATTTTCTTTATAAAAATGTGAACTTATCAATGTATGTTTATACATGTACTTATAATTTCATTTTATATAAATGAATTCCATAATAAAGTAAGTTATTAACAATATAACTTAACATTATAATTCTGAACATTTATCTAAAATATTTATTTTGGGCATATTTAGTCAAGGTTTGATTGTTGCTTTTTACCTTGAAAAAAATATTTTGACCTCTATAACTTGCATAACTTTTGCATAAGTTTAATACAGTCATAAAACTTTTAATGATTATATCAAACATTACTTCTGGCATCATTGTGAATATTATTGTTTTTGATTTAAATTTAATTTTATTAAAGAAATTTCTATATATCTTTATATATCTATATTTATATATCTATATCTATAATCTATCTACCTATCTATCTATCTATCTATCTATCTATCATCTTATCTGTCTATCTACCTACCTACCTATATGTCCTGAGGGGCCAGATTATTATGATCTCTGAATGCATAATAATCTGGCCAGTCAGTATATATCCTATATAATAAAAGGCTAATATGCAAATTGTCCCCTCGATCAGGAGTTCAACCACCAGGCAGGCTGGCCAACAACCCATGCCCCCTCCCTCCCCCTGGCCAGGCTGGCAGGACCCCATCCATCACATCCATGCACAAATTCACGATCTGGGCCTCGAAAATACACACACACACACACACACACACACACACACACACACACACACAGAGTGGACAGATTATTATGCATTCAGAGATCATAATAATCTGGCCACTCAGTGTATAACTTTGCCACCAAAATTCATAGGACTACTCTATTTTCCATACAGGTTTTTACATTGTGGAGAACTGATTTATCATTTACCATTTCATGCAGAGACTTATCCTTTCTAATAAGAGTAATATGAAAATTGAACATCACTCCAACATACAAGATGGCCACCCCTATATGTACACAAGATGGACACCACAAGATGACAGTTATGGGCAATTAGACCATAATTGGTCGGGACCGGGCCTCCAGGGGAGGAGAGTTGGGGGCTACCAGGCCTGCAGGTGAGGGCAGTTAGAGGGAACCAGGGCAGCAAGGGAGGACAGTTAGGGGTAACCAAACCGGCAAGGAAGGGAAGTTAAGGGTGAGCAGGCTGGCAAGGAATGTCAAAGGAGGACAGTTAGGGGTGATGAAGCCTGCAGGAAAGGGCAGTTAGAGGCAATCGGGCCAGCAGGTGAGCAGTTAGACATCAATCAGGCTGGCAGGGGGGTGGTTAGGGGGTGATCAAGGCTAGCAGGCAGGCAAGTGGTTGGGATCCAACATTCCTGGATTGTGCAAGGGATCCCAGAATGGAGAAGGGTGCAGGCTGAGCTGAGGGACATCCTCTGCCCCATGCATGCCTCTGGTAGTATGATAAAATGTTTGTTTTTCTCTTAATAACACATACATCAATTTAATGCTTTTACAGTGAGATGACATGCTCAGATTGTCATCTTAAAGGATAACTCTGACTATCTTATCTAATAAAAGAGTAACATGCAAATTGACTGTACCTCTGATCAAGCCACACCCGTAGCCACACCCACCAGCCAATCAGGAACAACTTATGCAAATAAACCCTAACCAAAATGGCTGCAGCCACTGAGAGCAGAAGGGAGGCTTGGGTTTCCCCAGCAATGGAGGAAGCCAAGCTTTTCACCTGCTGTTGCCAGCCTAGGCATCCACACACTGCTACAAAGTTTCAATTATAGAAGATACATAATTCCAACTGAAATGGTGGCAGCTGCAGAGCTGGAGAGAGCAGAGGATAGGGTTTCTCTGGTGATGGAGGAAGCCATGCTTATGCAGCTCTGGCTGGCCTACACCTCCACTCCAAGCTACAATAGTTTGTTTTAATTATATTGCAGCCATGGAGCCAGCAGAAGGCTTGGCTCTGCTTCAGGCTACAAAGATTCAATTGTAGAACATAAATTAATCCCAGATCCCAGAGCTTCCACTTGGGTCACTGGTGGACATGGCTGGCCTGCAAACCACCACAGGCCCCTTGCCTAGGCCACCCTATGCCCCAAGGGAACCCCAGATCCCAGACCCCCTTCAGGGCAAGCCAGCTGACCCCCACCCATGTACCAGGTCTCTATCCTATCTAATAAAAGAGTAATATGTAGGTTTACCATCACTCCAACACACAAGAGGGCTGCCCCCATGTGGTCAGTGATCTTGCCCCCATGTGGTCAATGATCTTGCCCCCATGTGGACACAAGATGGCCAGCAGGAAATGGCCTTGGGGAGGTTCCAGGGCCTTCAAGGGAGGGTGGTTATGAGCAATGAGGCCAGCAGGGGAGGGCAGTTGGAAGGGACCAGGCCTTCAAGGAAGGGCAGTTGGGGAAGATCAAGCCTGCAGGGGAGGGCAGTTAGGGGTGACCAGGCTGACAGAGGAAGGAAGTTGGGGGCAAAAAGGCTGACAGGGGAACAGTTAGACATAAATTAGGCTGGCAGGGTAGTGATTCAGGAGTGATCAGCCTGGCAGCAGAAATGGTTACGGCAATTAGGGAGGCAGGCAGGTGAGTAGTTTGGAGCCAGCAGTCCTGGATGATGAGAAGGATGTCTGACTGCCTGTTTAGGATCGGACCTAAATAGGCAGTTGGACATCCCTCGAGGGGTCCCAGATTGGAGATGGTGCAGGCTGGGCTGAGGTATATCCCCTGTCTCCCCTGCAGGAATTTCATGCACCAGGCCTCTAGTAATATATAAAACAGGTTAAAAAGGATAAAAGGAAGCATATGGATATAGGAGGATTTAGTATCAGTATAAGAAAAATGATATCTAAAACTAGCATATTGTTATATATGTCAGTTATCTAATGAAAGAGTAATATGCAAATTGACCATACCTCTGATCAACCCATGCCCACAAGCCACGGCTACCAGCCAATAAGGAGCTGGGGAGGAGCCAGCCAGTGAGCTCATGGCCTGGGTCTGGAGAGCGGGGACGAAGTGGCCAGGGCTGGGGTGGCAGGGCTGAGGCGGCCAGGGCTGGGGTGACAGGGGCTGAGGTGGTCAAGGTCGGGGGATGGGGCCAGAGCAGCCAGGGCTGGGGGGTAGGGTTGAGGCAGCCAGGGCCATTGGGGTGGTGCTGAAGGGGCCAGGGCTGGGGGTTGTGGCTAGGGCAAAGTCCAGGGCTGGGGTGGGCAGAGCCATGGCGGCCAGCATGCACTGGCCAGGGAGAATTCTTGTGCCAGGGGGCGTGGCCAAGGCCCGAGCTAGCCATATGTGAGCTGGCTTGGGCAAAGGCCCGGGCTGGAGGGGCGGGGCTGGGGTGGAGGCAGCCATTGGCCTCATTACAGGGTGATGGCTGGGTGCCCAAGGGCTAAAGCCTTGGCCAGCAGCTTTAATCCTTGGGCAGGCTGGGAGTGAGTGGTCAGTAAGACATCCCCTGAGGGCTCCCAGTATGTGTGAAAGGGCAGGTTGGGCTGAGGGGTCACCCACCCCCCAGTGCAGGAATTTTGTGCACCGGGCTCCTAGTATTTCAATAAAATTTAATTTTTTAAAAAGGAAGAAGAGGCCCTTGTATTTGCAAATGTAAATCAGCATCTGTTTAGAATTATACCCTATGTACTTTTTGGTCTCCTTTTCTGTGTTACTCAGTTTCTCTAAATACCTGTAGTATTTATAATGCCAACAAAGTGTACCTTTAATAGAAGTTTAAACTGGAATCTATTATGTGTTCGACAGAAATTACATGATTTGAACAACTCACGGAGAATAGACTCTCTAACACACCACAGTATTCCTGAAAATAGCCTGATCCAGCTCAGCTCTCTCAGTCAATATTGGAGTCCATTGCATGCCAGGCTCCACTATTGACATTGGGGTATATTAGTGAGCCAAAGTACAATTTATGCACATGTGGCTTAGTTTCTAGCATTATCTTACCTAATAAAAAACAAACATGTAAATCAACCATACTTCCGCTACACCCACAGCCAATCAGAGTGAGTATGCAAATTAACCCAACAAAGATGGCAGTTAATTGGCATATGTACCTGGGTCTCAGAAACATCCTTGGCACCCATGTCACTCCAAGCCAGCCATTGGAGGGGTGGTGGCCCACTGCCCACACCTAAAGCCTTGGGCCAAGCCGGGGATGGGAGAAGTGGGGGCCGAGCCAGCAATCGGAGGAGCAGGGGCTGTGCCTGCAATGGGAGGGAATGGGGAAAAATTAATGGAAACATATCCTCAGGTGAGGATAAAAAATAAATAAATAAATAAATGTCATATCCTATGAAAGACACATCTTGAAAATGCCTAAAGAAAGTTGTCATTTTTTTATGGTGAAGGGACTAGAGTCTGTGTTGATGAAAATACATTTGTGGCTGCGATGACTGGCAATGGCTACCGCAGTGGGGTGATGGGGCTGGCACCTTCCCCTGATCAGACTGGTTGCCTCCAGCAAAGGGATGCCAGACTGAGGCTTATGCTGGCTCCCAAAAGGGAGCAGGCCTAAGCTTGAGGGCTCCCAGTATGTGAGAGGGGGCAGGCTGGGCTGAGGGACCCTTCCCTAGTGCATGAGTTTCATGCACCAGGCTCCCTGGTTTAGGAAATAATGTTCTGATATTTTCTATATTCATTAAAGAGAAAAATACAAAGGTAGCAGCAAATATCATAATAATCCCTTTAGAGATTAAGTCTTCAGTCTGCCAAGTCTAGGAACATTTTTTCCATGCAACATCCAGAGTTCCTCAATGGCAGGTGACTGCTATCACACCTAAAGGATTAATATACGTGCTTGAAGACTTCTGCAGTGGATATGTGTATATTGTCTCAAAATCCATGCACCAGGCCCATACCACATCCAAAATGTTTATTCGGCACAGTGTTTGCAACCGTACTGTAAGTCTTTGGTTTAGATATATTGGGTCATTTTTCAAGGCTTTCATCTCTTTTCATAGTCTAAAACAAGAACTTTGGCAGATTACATGGTGTAGAGAAGTAGGAGAGAGAAATATTTGGTTGTTGCCTAACCAGCTCAATGGTTGAGAGTTGACCTATGAGCCAGGGTATCACGGTTTGATTCCTGGGCAGGGCACACACCAGGGTTATGGGCCCAGTTCCCAATGTGGGGTATTCAGGAGGAAGCCAATCCATAATTCTCTCTTATCATTGATGTTTTTATCTCTCTCTCCCTCTCCCTTTCTTCTGAAATCAGTAAAAATATTTTTGAAAACATAAAGTTTTGATTGTATATGTTCTCAGGTTGATCCTGAGACTTGTGGAAAGCCAAAAAAAAATTTTAAAAAATATTTAAAAAACAATTTACACTGTCAATAAAATATAGCATATTTATCTGTGCTTTTGCTGTGTTTTAGAGAAAAATGTAAACTGGTGAGTTTTTATGACAGTTTTTATATCTTTTGCTTTGCAAGTGTAAACAAAGTAAAATAAATATTAAGCTTGTATTCCTATTGCATGATCAGGGATAGATCTTAATGTATATTACTTTGTTGTTATTGTGTTGGTCAGTGGAAGAAAATGAATCAAATTCAACTTTAAAATTATGCAAACTAAAGAAGCTACTGTCCCCATCTGATTATTCTTTCAGTTAATTATAAAAGCATTAAAGTAACCTCATTTATCTGATGAGGTTAAGCAAATTACATCATATAGTAATCACTTACTGAATGCCTATTATATGGTTGCATCTTTTGGTAGTGATCAAGACTGACATCTAAAATACCTGTAACAGAAGGACGTTTGAGTTAAGTAAGATGTTATAGTAGATGCTATTGGTGCCACACCATTGTTGGTAAATAACAAAGATTTATAATAAAATTGAAAAGACTCATAACAAAATATCTATCACTTATCTCTTTCTTGGAGTATGGTAAATAATATGGAAACAGAATTAAGACAAATCTTTTTGAGGGAAATCTTTATAGTAATGTTTATAAGAGACTTAAAAAGTGACTAGGAGCCAGGATGGTCTGGTGGGGGGTTGGGGGGGGAGTGTTGGTATATTTAGAGCCCTGCCAGCATTTTTTAAGCATTGAATTAATTCAAATAATTACTTAGCAGCTGCCATGTCTTAAATGAATTTTTTCTGCTTGTGTTCTCTGCACAGTTGGCACAGAGCCTCATGCTTAGTGAGCACCTTTCAACATTTATTGAATGAATGAAATAATGGCTCTATGTATGTTTTCTTCATATATGGGAACTACATCATTTATTTTTGTTGGTATCACAAAATAGGGATCTTAAATCCTGATCCTTTTTAGCACCTCCCAAAGCTTTTCTGTAAGTATCTTTAGCTCTGTGATTACAGAACTGTATAATGTGATGCACATGCTAAATAACATGTGAGTCACATTATATTTTATATTATTTTCTATAAAGTAAAATGTTTTACTTTTGGAATTAAATTAATTAAGTTACCCTAAAACTAGACCACATATGAATATATAATACATATGAAGATTATGAAATGTATATTCTTCAATTCAATGGCCAAGTGAATGCAAGCATTAAATAGATGTTTATGTTACTTGTTTCTAAATCAGAATTATATGTATCACAGCAGCATTTTTCTAAGGGTTTTAAAAATAAGGCTCTTTACAGATTTTTTTCAATCCCACAAAATATGTGTGGTTACACTTTATTAATCTTATAAAAATCACATTTTAAAAATCCTGGATTCTCTGAGCCAAGAATAAAATTTAAATGTGCTATCTAGTCAGATGCAGCTGTTCCCTGGCTCCATGTTCCATGTAACGATGGTTTGTCTGATCTGAGTCAATAACTTCTGCTGATGATAAAATTGCAGTGGATGGTCATACAATGCTGAGGACCCTAGAGGGCAGCTGCTTGGCAACAGGGCACTTGTTTCACCTGCATAGCCTGGGAAGCCTGCAAAGCCTCCTCAGGCAGCTGGGAAGGCTAATTTGAGCAATCTATCTGTCTTTCTCTCTGTGTGTTTCTATGACACCTATTAGCATAGTTTTTAATGTGTTTCTATGACATTTATTAACACAGTGTGGAGATGCACAGGCAAAAGCCCTTTTAAAACAAGAGAGAAATCTCACTTTTTCTATCCATTGGTAGTGTCTGAGTTGAAAGAAAATGTTGATCAAAGTTTAGTATATGCTCTTTGATTCTGTTGCTTGTGGGAAAAGATGTCCTAAGTAGGCCTCACAATTTGATAGTGGAATTAAGTTAATTAAGTTAGAATTTCTAAGAGAGATTTATAAGCTTGGCTAACCATTTAGAAAGTGACTCATATTATATCTCACAATAACAACAGAGTCATAGGGATTATGATGTTCTATAGTTAAAATGTATGATAATCTTGAATTAGATTAAAGCTAATAGGTCTTCAAATAACTAGCAACAAACAATTTCCTATTAGCTCAATACATTTTGTTTGTTCGCACCTTAGTGCTTTCAAAATTATATCCTCTTCAGATATATTGTATTTTTCCAAGGGTAATCTTAATATCTATCAACATAATTTAGAATAAGCATACTGAGGATGAGATAATGGATGTTAAGTACTTAGTCCAGTGCTTATAAAGTAAATGTATAAATATAACATATTTTTATTTCATAACTGTACCAAATAATATATTGGGTGAAGGATTTGTGTTTCCCTTATTAATAACCACTGTATCCTTATATAGTAGGAGGTTTGAAATATGTTTTACAGATATGGGAATTAGAAATTGGAAAGTTCAATCAGGTTCAATCCCAGCACAGACTGAGATTGGTACTTAGGATCTCCTAAATTAGAAACTCTTGTTTTTTTCCCTGGATTATACTCTTATTAGATTAAAAAGAATGAGCAAACACCATGCATCTGTTTGGAAATATGCTAGAGTAAAATAGGCTATTTATTTAGCAACTTATATCTGCCAGACTTTTCTTAAAATTTAATCACCATTAGAATCAAATGAGGTAAAATTGATATTCTCTGATTTAAATATTATTAAATTTAGGCTCAAGGGATTGTCACTTCATTAACTAGTACAACTAATTTTAACTGTCTCCAACAATACAGTTTATTCTCATTTCTTAATTTTATTATTTTATTATGGATAATTATTTTTTTGTTTATTTTTCTATAAGGTCAAATGTTTTCTCATTGTGTTCTAAATCTTTCCAAGTATTTTATATTGCTCTTATGGTAACACTATAACAAATAGTATAAACCAAATACCCATTGTCTTACACATAACAGCAATTAATTAAAAGTATAAATGTGTGTATATGCATAAATATATTAATTTTCTGTGCTTAAATGGAATATCAACTATAGAGCTGTGTATGGCAATCATTTGTAAATGGAATGAATCACCTATTAGTGTACTTATGCATTGTTTAGAGTTCCATAAATAAAGACAGGTTATTTGCATTGATGGATATGAAATATGCCAAGATGAATAAACACCAGATGTAATTATTAAGTGGAGAGGCAGGAAATATATAAAAACTCCAGAATGTTTTCTTGATTTAAGTGGGAAAAAAACCTCCAGACATACTCAGCTAAATAAAATACAGATGAATATCTGTTACATTTTTTAATTTTAGTAAGCTTATGTCAACATATTTCAAAACTAAATGTCAATATTTTAAATTCTCAAACCAGTATTTGCTAAGATACTTTTATAGATGTTTTTATAACATCTGCTAGAAAATATACTGAAACATTCAGTGTTCGTGAAAGATAATTATGAAAATGTTACTCGTGGCTTTTAATATTATGTAATTAGTATATGTTTGATTGACATTTGACCACCCAAATTAAACATAATGATCATTCTAGAATCATCATGTTTGAGAGGTGGCAACATTACTTATATCATTGTCCAGCCCAATATTACTTCCTTATCAAACACAGGAGCCAGTCTCAGAGAAGCTTTTCGGTAGGCAAGGCCGCTCATTTCCCACTTTCTCTTTTGACCAGTTTGGGGAAAGGAGCATGTGCTTTTAGCTGCTCCCTTCACCCCAACCTTTGCCCCAGTCCTGTGGGTAGGGTTTCCCACCTGGCTCTGCTTTTTGCTGCTTAATAATTCCTTCCCCAGCAAGAAAAAAAAAAAAAGATGGACAAAATTTTCCTTGCTTTGCATTTTTGTCCTATATCTGCTATACAATTTGTAACCATGTGACTTTTGTATATGAATAACTGGAAGAAAATTGTAAGTTTATTTATTGTGTTCATGTACCTGTGTTTAGCAGATAAATTTCACATTAAAGTGATTTTCTAGTAAAAAGGGATATCTCTGGGGACACATTTCAAACAGACCTTCCTTATATAGCCTTCAACATAATGAACAGAAATAGAAAGCTAATGAAATTAATTGGCAAACTAACAACTTAAATCCTGATGTGTATAAACAAAGCTCCTGCTGAAACAGGGAAGTAACAGTTTATTCTTCATTCTGATTCCTACTTGAAAACAAAATTTCTATTGTAGCTTGGCAATTTGGGGCACATAAAATCACCTCTCAATGTTCCTATAAAATTATTATTTATCATTATTTTTCAGCTTAAATTTAATTTAAAATTTGCAGGGGCTCTGTTTATTGACGGTAGCTTTATTTCAGGATGAGAGAATATGCCATATCTGGATCCTCATCTCTCTTTCCTGCAGAAGGGCTGGGAAAGCTAGTCCTGGGTTCTCTCAAGTCCTCTGCTGCATTAAAGGAAGAAACAAACTAACAAAACAAATGGTGTTTATTGAGCATTTTAAAGAAATGGTTTTATACAGAGGCTTTTTTGAAATAGTTCATCTGGGTTATTTCAACAAGCCCATAGTAAGGGAAGGAAGTAAGAGACAGAAATGCCAAAGAAGTGGCCCCCTCACCATTCAAATATACTGATGCAGACTGTGGGTTTTAATGAATAGTTTGTTACCTGAAAGATTTAGTCCTGAAATTTTGCCCTCAGGAATATTTTACTCTCTGAAATACCTGTCCTTATGATATTTACCAAAGTATCTAGAATTATGAAAATTTACAACTATGAGAATCTATACCTGCAAATGCCACATACATATATATTAAATAAACCAAAAAGTACCTGTTGTGTTTAAGCAGAGATATAACCAAAGTGGAATGAAATGTCTCATGTGCCAACCTACCTCCTTAGAGCCATGTATGAGTATTATAATCCAATTTTCTGGGCCTCCTTTTCCACATTGATTTATTGTAATTTTAATGAAATATTATAGTTAAATGATCACCATGATTTTTGTGTGACTATTCATATTATCAAATTGAACTTTCCCCAATCAGCCATGTGCATAACTTGGGAAATCGTGTTAAACGTTGAGTTATGTTTGGGTGTCTTTTATTTAGCACTTGCTTTGTCAGACATTCTGTAAACACAGATGACACAATAATGATTAACAACTGATTGTGTGCCCTCACCGGTTTGGCTCAGTGGATAGAGCGTTGGCCTGCTGACCAAAGGGTCCTGGGTTTGCTTCTGATCAAGGGCATGTATCTTGATTGCAGACTCTTCCCCAGCCCAGGTCTTGGTCAGGGCATATGCAGGAGGAAACCAATCTATGAATTTTTCTCACATCGCTGTTTCTCTTAATAGAAAAATATCATCGGGTTAGGATAAAAAAAAAAAGAACTGATTGTGTTCATGTTTCTTATCGTGTTGTAAGAAAGCAGTTGCAGATCATCATTCAAATGTGATAAGTATAAGGATGTGGGGTAGAAAGCTTGGTCTAGCTTCAGTTGACTATGGTGCATAAGGAGAGGCTTCTAGAACAGGAGCCTTCGCTGTGTTGTATTAACTGGTTACCAAAATTGGCATCAACAACCCCACCTATGTCGGGATGTGCCACTCCTTCCATAAGACAGGGAAGGGAGTCAGTCTCCCTTTTCCTTGAACATGGGCTGGTTGCTAGACTTGCTTTCATCAGCAGAAAGTGGTGGAAGTAATACTGTGTGACTTTTTAGGATTTAGCAAGTTTACCAGATTCTGTTAGCTTCTCTTAGAAGGCAGTTTGGATACTGTTAAGAAGAATTAGCACAACAAAAGAAACACCAACAAAACAATAAGAAAGCCTACTGCATGGGAGACCATATTTGCCAACATTATATCTGATAAGCGTTTAATCCCTAAAATTTATAGGGAACTCATACAACTTAACAAAAGGAAGATAAACAATCAATTCAAAAATGGGAAAATGACCTAAATAGACACTTTTTGAAAGAGGACACACAGAAGGCCAAGAGACACATGAAAACACTAGAGGCCCAGTGCACAAAATGTGTGCAAAGGCCTCAGCCCCTGCCTTCAGGGTGGCTGTCTCTGCCGTGGCCCCGCCTCCACAGCTTCATCTGGAAGGCTGTCTGGTCTAATTAGTATATAATGCTTTTACTATTATAGATGCTCAAAGTCATTAATCATCTAAGAGATACAAATCAAAACAACAATGAGGTACCATCTCACATCTGTCAGAATGGCTATCCTCAACAGATTAACAAATGACAAGTGCCAGGGAGGACACAGAGAAAAAAAGAACCCTCTTGCACTGCTGGTAGAAATGCAGACTGGTGCAGCCACTATGGATAATAGTACGGAGTTTTCTCAAAAAGTTAAAAATGGAAATCCCATTTGACCCAGTGATCCCACTTCTAGGAATATATCCCAAGAAACTAGAAACACCAATCAGAAAAGATATATACTCCCCTATGTTCATAGCAGCACAATTTACCGTAGCTCAGATTTGGAAACAGCCTAAGTGCCCATCAGTAGATGAGTGGATTAGAAAACTGTGGTACATCTACACAATAGAATACTACGCTGCTGTAAAAAAGAAGGGATTCTTACCATTTGCAACAGCATGGATGGAACTGGAGAGCATTATGCTAAGTGAAATAAACCAGTCACAGAAAGGCAAATATCACAGTATCTCACTCGTTTGTGGAATATAATGAACAACATAAACTGATGAACAAAAATAGAACCAGAGTCATAAAAGCATCAAATAGACTGTCCCACTTATGTGGGGAGGCAGAGGGGTGAGGGGGTAAGAGATCAACCAAAGGACCTGTATGCATGCACATGAGCATAATCAATGGACACAGACTGGGAGGGGGATAAGGGCATGTGCTTGGGAGGTAAGGGTAGCCAGGAGCAGTCAAAGGGGGAAAAGGGAGACTTGTGTAATACTTTAAATGATAAAGAATTTAAATTTAAAAAATAGAATAATTAGTCCTTGGAAATGGAGAGGCCCTGGATGATTACTGGTTTAAATTGGAGAGAGAGAAGATCAGCCATCCTCAACCATCCTATATAATAAAAACCTAGGTGGTGTCAAGTGACATAGTCATAAATGGCTTCCACAAGATGGCCACCACAGGATGGCCTTTCGCACAGGAGAGGAGAGCACCCACTCCAAATAGTGAGGCCAGGGGGTACTGCAGTGCTACGCGTAGGAGGCCAGCCCTGGCATCTCCACCGCCTTATGTCGTGGAAGTGGGTCCTAGAGGAGGAGTCAGATCGTAGCAGGGGAGGGCAGTTGGGGGTGATCAGGCTACCAGGGGAGGGCAGGTGGGGACTATCAGGCCAGCAGAGGAGCAGTTAGGTGTCAATCAGGCTGGCAGGGTGTAGTTAGGGGGCAATCAGGTTGATAGGCAAAAGCAGTTAGGCAGGCAGGCAGGCAAGTAGTTAGGAGCCAGTGGTCCTGGATTGTGAGAAGGATGTTTGACTGCCTGTTTAGGCCTGATCCCCAAAGGGGGTCAGGTTGGAGAGGGTAGAGTCCAGGTTGAGAGACATCCCCTTCCCCGAATGGATTTCATGCACCTGGCCTCTAGTTTCCAAGATTGTCAGTGACACTATTTTGGATGCTCCAGCTTCAAATGATGTCTGCTATGAAATTAGGGAAATATATGAACTATGCTTATCTTCCCAAGATATTGAATCATAAGGAAATAAATTTTTGTCATGTTAAGCAAATGTAATTATGGTGATTTATTATGCAACTTAGATACAAATAATGAAAAAATGTGGAATTGGGGGTTGAGGTAGGCAATTATGATACAAGATACAAGGGTATTCCAAACAGTTCCTTTTTAGTAAGTATGGCTGTTTTTCTCCATGCATTCATTCTTTCTTTACACTAGAGATGATTTCCTCCCAAGACACATCTTTTCAGGTACTAAGAATTTCTGAGTGCTCAGGTGATATGGGTTGGAGGAAATGAAGAAACATGGATTTGCATTCTAAAATGTTATCTTGATAACTAATAAATCTAACCTTTCCAAGCGGATATATGGAGGTAAAGGTACTAATTGATCATGTTGGCACTAAGGTGTTGTTCATTCTGCAAAGGCCATGTTAATTCAAATTGATGTGATTCAAATTAACCTTAATCAGTTTCTACACAGACTGTGATTCCATTACAGGATACATTGCAATTAGACTTCTCCTGTCTTTGCCTGCCCTGTGGCCTTACGAAAGGGTTCACATTTTTAATTTTGGCTCCTCAGGTGAAAGAGAATTAATAATAGCCATTCATTTACACATATCCTGTTTTCATCATTGGCTTCAAGATCATCTTTTTTGAGTATTTACTTTTTGGTTTCATTTTCTCTAGAAATAACACCTGCATTAATGTAACCTACACTAAACATTTTTATTTGCTAGAGTGATAGGCCCTCTAAAAGAAGACAAGCAGGCAGTAATGTGTACCTACTCTCATTTTTGGTTAGTAATCCAAATGCACTATATTTAGGAAGTCAGGTAATTAAGGCATGTATAATTTTGAACATAAATCATAATATGTGGTAAATATGCCTTTGCAAACAAGTGGTTAAGAGAGATATGGCCTTGAGAAGAATGGCTATTTCTATTTTCTATAAAGGAGACCATTTTTTTGTTTTTATTTCTACTATGTTCTTATAAAAATTTTCTTGGAGTAATTTTGAAAGCTAGTACTTTCCTTAAGGATGCTAACCTCTTTCATAAAATATATCTCAAAGATTTTATCTTCAATTTTATTTTAAAACAAAGAAGTGAGGAAATAAACTACTCTTTTGTCACCTGTGATCAGAACTCACGTCTGCAGTAAATTCTGCTGAGAGCTATGAGGCCTTGACATGGGATTGGCTGCATTTGAATACAAGCCCACCAAAACACAGCAGCCCCGAGGAACTTACTGAGCCTCTGTGCCTCCATCTAGAAATAAGTAGTACACTACCCACATCATAGAGTTCTTGTGAAAACGAACCAAGTGAAAGCATGTATGTCCGTTTCCTGTCTGTGCAATGTTTTGCCATAAATTATAAAACTGTTTATCAAGTGAGTTAGAATCTGGTACTTCATTCAGATTTTTGACTGTGTATATTTAATTTTTATATCCTTCAAATCAAAATAATAACTGTGGTGTGCAACAGAAGGTAATTTTATGTATGTGAATTGATTTCTATGAGAAGTCTATCCTATATAATAAAAGCATAATATGCAAATCAACCAAACATCAGAACTCCTGGTCTCTAAGACATGCACAGACCACCAGGGGGCACAACCTCAATGCATGAGCTGCCCCATGGTGGTCAGTGCACTCCCACAGGGGGAGCGCTGCTCAGCCAGAAGCTGGGCTCATGGCTACTGAGCCCAGCAGCGGTGACGAGAGCCTCTCTCATCTTTGTCTCCTGCAATCAGGCTGTAAGGAGCAAAAGGTCTTCTGGACTGGGACAGCCCCAGACTGCAAGAGGGATATCTGACTATCTGCTTAGGCCCAGTCCTGGGGGGATGAGCCTTAGCAGGCAAGTAGACATCCCCCGAGGGGTCATGGATTGCCAGAGGGCACAGGTCAGGCTGAGGGTCCCTCCCCCCCCCTGCCAAGCCCCAGTGCAGAAATCTCATACACTAGGCCTCTAGTAACAAGGTAAGTAATTTAAGATACATTAGTTCAAATTTGACCAACCCCTTTCATTGTATAGAATGCACTATCATAAAACAGAGCCTTATGTGAATTTTATAACATACATATGCCTAATATATGTTTCCCACACATGTATAACATTTAAAAGATGGATAGTAGAAATTTGCTGAATTTCTTACTTTGTAAAAATACAGGTTTTAATATCATTAATATGTTCTATCCTATGTTTTTAGGTTCATAGGATAATAAACCGATCTTCATATTTCTTTCATATATTTTTATTTATTTTAGAGAGGAAGGGAAAGGGAGAGAGTGATAGAACCATCGATGATGAGACAGAATCATAGATCAGCTGTCTCCTGCACGCCCCCCACTGGGAATTGAGCCTGTAATCTAGGCATATGCCCTTGACCAGAATGGAACCTGGGACCTTGCAGTCGACCCTTCAGGCCGACACTCTATCCACTGAATCAAAGCAGCCAGAGCTTGATATTTTATTCTTAATTTGTTCAATGAATACTACTGGGCAAAATTTGTAATTTTAGAAATAGATTAATTTTAATGATGAAAATTTCTAGGTGAAATAGATGAGATCTTTGGAATGACAGAGTTCCATAAGAGAAAGAAATCGCATGGGCTGTGTAGTTACAATAAGGGGGCGGGGTGACTGTGGTAGAAGGAATTATGTGTTATCTCACTGGTGAAAGCAAGAGGAGTGCCTGAGGGACCAGGGGAACTTTAGTCAGCTGTCCCAAGCATCCTTTGCTCTGAGGAATACCTGAAAATCTCTGTGTTCATGGGAAAAATCAAGTGTTTTAAGATGAAGTCTGAGAATGAAGAGGCTTGAGTTAAACACAAAATGGGGGTCCAAAATAGAGTAGGAGGAATTAAGTGAGATAATATGTTTATATTTTAATATGAAGTCTGAGAATGAAGAGGCTTGAGTTAAACACAAAATGGGGGTCCAAAATAGAGTAGGAGGAATTAAGTGAGATAATATGTTTATATTATCTGGCAGCATAAATGCTTTGAGTTCTTAGGTGTTAATACCCTTCCCAGTTCCACAACAATGTTCTTATCAACCATCCACCAGCGACATCCAGGCTTGGGCATGTAGCAAGATTCTCATTGTGCAGCAGGAACCCAGAATCAGAGACCAGTATGCAGTAATTGACCCTGCGTTTAAAAGTTTGCCTCTATTTAATTCTATTGTAACTCAGCAAATCAATCTGCTTGAAAATGCTTCAAGGAAAGTACTCTCGTAATGACTTTGTGTTGCTTTGATTTTTCTCATTGCTTTTTATTTTCCAGCTTTACATTCATCTGATGTGGTAACGTAGATAGTAGGTGCTAAATAAACGGTTAAAGGGTGAGTGCTTGAATAAATAACATGTCATGATAATTTTCATAAACTAAAGCACCAGATAAATAGTAGATGGCATTAATCTTTCCACTTTTTCCACACTATGTGCACTGTATTGAAGTTAGTTAATTTACACTCTTTTTTTTTTTTAGTATTTTCCTTTTCTACTATGCCAATCTTCATCATATCAATGAGTTAGAATTTTAATTAAAGGAAAAATAGCACATCAGGTCAAATCTTCTACAATTAATTGCATGTCGCAAACTGCTCAAAGGTGTACATAATACGTCCAGCAGACAAACATGAAAATTAATTATGAAAACAACTGTAATCAAATCCAATTACATTATAGTCCACTTAATTTCTGGAGTCAAAACTATAATAGGTATTTGTAAATCAACAGAAATAAATCTATATTAACTTCATGAAAATAATCTAGACAACAGAGACAAGGAAAATTAATTATATTTGACATAAACTAAGGGAGATATTATCTACCAAATGTATATGAAATAAAAGAGGAATCCATTTGGGATTCGGTTTTACTTTTTAAAAACCTCCTTAAAGTAATTTTGTGTCCTTATTTTCTTATAGTAAATAGTTTACAGTTTGAAACAAAATGTTCATGGTATGTTGGGGTGAAGAAAACTGTTTGAAAACAAACAAATGAATAAAAGCAACACAATGATTGAGATAAACTATTTAATGAAAAAATTTAAATGCTTTTAATACATCTAGATCATTTTTTAACCTAGAGCTCTAGGGATTACTTGCTCTATATTAGCACTCAGTTTTTTGGTAAGTAGAAGAATATATATATATATATATATATATATATATATATATATATATATATATATATATATAACTAGAGGCCCGGTGCACAAAATTTGTGCACTTCGGATGGTCCTCAACACAGCCTGCACCTGCTCACAGTCTGGGGAGTGAGCCTAAGCTGGCAGACAGGCATGCTTAGCACTGTCACAGGGCTTTGGCTGAGCAGTGCTCCTCCTGTGGGAGCACACTGACCATCAAGGGACAGCTCCTGCATTGAGCATCTACCCTCAGGTGGTCAGTGCACATCATAGCGACTAGTTGTTCTGCTGTTCAGTCTAATTGCATATTAGCCTTTTATTATATAGGTTGTTTTAAATCATAAGAATATTATGTATATATATATCCTATATAATAAAAGGCTAATATGCAAATTGACCCTAATGGTGGAATGATCAGAAATGACTGGTCATGTTATGACAAGCATTGAACACCAGGGGGCAAACACTTAACACAGAAGCTGCCCCCCATGGTCAGTGCACACCCACACAGGGACCTCTGCTTAGCCACAAGCAAGCTGATGGTGGTGAGTGCAGCAGTGGTAGCAGGAGCCTCTCCCATCTCCTTGACAGTGCTAATAATGTCCGGTCCTAAAGCTGCAGTCAGAGATCCCCTAAGGGCTCCTGGGCTGCCAGAGAGATGTCTGCCTGAAAGCTTAGGCTCAATCCCCCAGAGAGTGAGCCTAAGCCAGCAGGTGGACATCCCCTAGGAGTCCCAGACTGCGAGAGGGCACAGGAGGATCCCCACCTCCCAAGTGCACAACAAATTTTTGTGCACTGGGCCTCTAATGCACACACACACACACACACACACACACACACACACACACACACGCTAGAGGCCTGATGCACAAAATTTTTGCAAAAATAGGCCTTCCTTCCCCCAGCTACCAAAACTGGCTTTCTTCTGGCTGCTGGCAGGCACCTGAAACCTGGGCTTCCCTCCCAGCCCCAGATTTTTCAAGAGGACATCTGAAGGGATGTCCAGTCTACTTAACACATTACACTTTTATTATTATAGATCAGCTCAGTCAAATAGAACTTGCTGAAATGATGGAAATATTCTATAACTGCATAGTTCAAGACAGTAGTCACTAGCCACATGTGAGTACTGATCACTTAAAATGTAGCTAGTTGGAATTGACCATCATGGCTCTGTGGTTGAGCCTTGACCTATGAACCAAAAGCTCATGGTTCCATTCCCAGTCAGTGCACATTGCAGGGTTGCCAGCTCGATCTCCAGAAGGGATGTGCAGGAGGCAGCAATCAATTATGTTTCTTCATTGATGTTCTATCTCTATCCCTCTGCCTTCCCCTCTCTCTAAAAATCAATAAAAACATTCTTAAATGGTGACTAGTTGGATGAGGAATTAAATTTTTATTTATTTATAATTAATTTAAATTTAAATATCAAGATATAGCAAATGAAGAACACAGAATTTACATATATTTATGTATAAAATATACATTTTACCTAAAGGCTGAGTACTGGCTCTTTGAGTATTAAGTAAAGTATATCATAGAAGGAAAATTTGAGAATCATGAAGCAGATTTCCCAAAGCCTGGGATTAAAAATTTGAAATATTGAAACTCTCAGTTATCTAAGCTTTTTAGCTTAATCTCTCTTGAATTAAATTTGTAAATTTGTGTTTTAAGTGAGCAAACAAAGAAAAGCAGGTTGTGCCAAGCAATTCTATGCTGTTTCTTTATTCTGCAGTTCATTACAAGCAAATAAGAGAACCTAGCAGTTCCTCATTTTGAAATCACATATTTTTGTCTAAGACAAACATGGACACATATGAATAAGAATTTCTACATCAAAATTAATATTCACTTTTAAATTTAATGTGAAATACAATATTTAACATTAAAAAATTGGTAGAATTCCCAAGGCATTTCTATTTCTACTTCCAGAATTAACAAATTAACAAGTAAAGGACATTTTTAAAATATTTCAAAGGTGGAATCCTAAATGTGATAGAAATATTACCATCGGGATAACATTCAAATAAGTGATTTATGACTCATCTCAATTTGCTAGAATAACTTGCAAACATTTAATATTAAAGGCAGTAATCAAGGTCATTGACAAATAAGTCTGCTTGTTCAGATGTTGAATTTCTTTATTAGTACAGTCATATATATTGATTTAAGGTAGACAAAAATACTTAAAATGTAAACAAACACAATATAATGTAATCTGCAAATTAAAGTGTGGTTTGACTTGCATTTTTGTATAGTCTTCCAAAGCCATATATACAAACCCAAATTTAAGAATTATTCAGATGAGTATAAAGTGCGATTTTTTTTCCTACAGAGATGATATTTAAGAAACACAACAGGATGTGAATTATGATGTAATAATTCATAGCTTTTGCATTGTTAGATATAAGACTGCACTGAACTCCACTTAATGCACAAGGTGTGAATTATTACCCCATAATTCACACCATGAAATGGTTTATTATGCTTATAAATAAGTCCCCATACATTTTTTTTTATTGAAAAGAATAAAATGTCCCAATGCATTACATTTCTAAAAGGAAATGTGAGGAAACAATCAGAATGGGAATTAAAATAACATCAAATGTTTTCAGTTTTAAACACAGCTTTTTTTAAACCAAAAATTAATTTATTTTATGAGGTTTTTGTTGTTGTTGTATTGTGGGGCCTCCCTTCTTTTCCTTTCCTTTTGTTTCCTTTCCTTTCTTTTTGTTTCCTTTCCTTTCCTTTTTTCCTCTTTCCTTTCCTTTCCTTTCCTTTCTTCCTTCCTTTCTTTCATCTTCCTTCCTTCTTTTCTCTTCTCCTTCTTTCTCCTCCTTCTTTCTCCTTCCCTTTCCTCCTCCCTCCCTCCCTCCCTCTTCCTCTTCTCCTTCCTTCCTTCCTTCCTTCCTTCCTTCCTTCCTTCCTTCCTTCCTTCCTTCCTTCCTTCCTCCCTTCCCTTCCTCCCCCCCTTCTCCCTCCCTTCCTCTTCTCCCTCTTCCTCTCCTCCATCCCGCCCTCCCATCTTCCCTCCTCTCCCTTCCTCTCCTCCCTTCCTCTTCTCCCTTCCTTCCTTTTCCCCAGGAGTTATTTTAGCAACTCTGTTTAACTTTATAATTACCAGTGATCCCCTTGGAATGATTTTCTTTGCAATCCATTTCCTCTGCCAGGGAGCCACATAGCCCTCTGAAGTTTCACTGGTACTTTTTAAAACCTTCCAGCTTAGTTCTTGGGCTCTGCCCAGTACTAGATGGCATGATGGCATGGAGCTGAAGCAGGAGTTTACCTTTCGGAGTGGGACTCTTGTAAATGTTCTTGATTATGGGTGGCTACCTCCTCTGGGAAACAAGTTCTTCCCAACTCCTATCTCAGTATTTCCTCACCACCTATCACAAAGTAGTTGTTAAGAAATTTGGTTTGAAGTGAAGTTTTCCAAGTTTCTTAAAATATGAGTTTGCATTACATTTAAAACAAATGGGAAGATCAGTGAAGATCAGTAGAGCTGCTTTGGGATAAATAAGCACAAGTTAAACTTAAACATTGTGGAGCAAAGACTTAAAAGTAATTGCTCAGGGAATTCTAGAAAACTTTCCTAGAATTTCTAAGGGAGAAAGACTATCTGGAGCCTCTCTTATACATAAAGTATGCCTTGGCCTTCTTCTCCTCTTGGGTCATGAATATGAAAGAAATGAAGATGGCCAGCAAAGATATAAGCAATGAATGAGAGCATGGATGATTCAGGTCAATGATATACCCAGTACTTCTGAGATCCAAAATCAGCCAAAAAGTAGAATATGAATGGAAGTATGCAGAAAGAGAGATGAATGACAGTAAAATTTATTGGTTTGTGCAACACTTAGGAGACAAGTCTAAGAATCTTCCTTTTCTGTTTGGTTTTATATTAGGGGAATAAACTATAAACAGCATAACATTTGTCCTTTTTAAACTGTATAATCAGTACATTTGCTATGTCATATTACAACTATTACCACTATTTTCAGAACTTTTTCTTTCAGCCTTTCAGACAGGAGCTCTGTGTCCATTAAACAGTTACTCCCATACGGCTTCCCCAAAGCCCTTGGCAAGTTCTTTCTTACTTTCTGTCTCTATGGATTCTTTTGGTTTTTAATTGGACCATGGGACTGTATATTTTAGAGGGGGTATTAAAACTATAATCTTCCCTGACTATTGATGGCAAAGCCCCAAACTTCTTTTTGAGGAAGATGACTCACTTTCTAAAAAAACAAAAAAAATGTATTTATAAAACATAATGAAATGTTAATAGATCCATGTAATTTAAACTTTGACTTTTTAGGGGGAATATTTTTTTGAATTTTTGGTGGGCCTTGTCATGATGAAGATGGAACAGAGAATATTCTATTGATTTCAATTATCTGAGGGATTACTATGCAGATTTTTCCTCATAGTGATCTGGGACTGTATTGAGAGGAATATGATTTGTACAAGGAATAATTCATACAAGGGTTAACTCTTCCTTGTTAACTAAAATCAATGTCACTCTTCTCAGAGTTATTTTGATAGTATCTTCAAAAAATTTTAAAGGGACAGAAAATACTTTTGGAGTATTTTCTAATAGCCATATCACTTATAAGACTGGATTTTTAAGGTATATAGTTTGAATTCTTTCTATTTTTATATTAGCACCATTCTTATAACATTTTAAAATAAGATCTGTAGGCATTGTTAAGTGTTATGAAGAATAATCTCAGGATACGGGAAAATAGAATTATCTATTTTATATCTGGCTTTATTATTCTACTTTAGTTGATTAAAATCTACCTTGTGTTGATTCTAAGTTATTTCATATAAGATATTCCATGACACTGAAAAACACATTAGCTGGTACATTACTTCCAGCAAAAAATAAAGTTTCAGGGATATTAGCTGAGCACATTGGTTGATATCAGCAAAAGGAATTGCTGAGGAGGTCTGAAGAGGACTATTGAGGAAGCATAGATACTAGTAGCTATGCTTTTATGATTTTATTTTTCCATATTCAGGAGAAATGGCTCTTAAGTGCCTATATTTTGATTCAAAAAGGATTTTGAAACTCTCCTGAAAATTCTGTTTCTAACTGAAATATTTTTATATTTTTTATATAGCCTGGAGGAATTTCATTGTATAATGTTGCCCATTCTCTTCTTTAAACATAATCAAAATGTGATAAAACACAGGGTAGCCGATTAGTCATCAACGACTTAGAAATTAGAATAAAATGCATTTCTTAGGATTTTATTTGTATATCCTGAAACACTAATTCAAAAAAGACATTTTCATTTATTAAATACAAATTTAATTTTTATTTATTTATTTATTTTTAAAAATATATTTTATTGATTTTTTACAAAGAGGATGGGAGAGGGATAGAGAGTTAGAAACATCGATGGGAGATAAACATCAATCAGCTGCCTTCTGCACACCTCTTACTGGAGATGTGCCTGCAAACAAGGTACATGCCCTTGACAAGAATCCAACCTGGGACCTTTCAGTCCGCAGGCCACACTCTATCCACTAAGCTAAACCAGTTAGGGCACAAATTTATTTTTTTTTAAATCTCAATCAAGATTAAGTGAAAATTTCAAAAGCACATATTCAAAGATGATAGTAAATACCATGATTAGATTGTATCTGCTTGCTTTATTCCTGTATGTAGAATTACTTGGCACAAGATATGAAACATCATAAACTGTAGTATATGATTTATATTTCTAAGTATATTGAATATAGCAGAATTTTCAAATGAGTCAAATTATTTCTTACCTTCAAACAATGTGAAACTGGTTAGAATTGGGTGATGTTTTTAGAACTCAGCTCTATCCAAATTTATATATATATATATAAAACCAGAGAGAGAGAAAGGTCGGGGCCTCAATGCTCGAAATCGGTGAATGGGTAACTGTAGCCAGGTCCTTCCTTCTGGCTGCCAGCTGCTGGCCAGGGCCTGCCAGATGGGGAGAGACCAAGGGAGGTTGGCCAGCATTTGGAGGTTGGCTGTGGGAGTGCACTGACCACCAGGGAGCAGATCCTGCATTGAGTGTCTGCCGTCTGCCCACTGGTGGCCAGTGCGCATCATAGTGACCGATTGTTCTAGTCATTCTGATCATTTTGGTATTCTGGTCACTTAGGCTTTTATAAATAGATTAGATGTGGATGTAGATATAGATATAGATATAGATTAGATATATATATATATATGATATAGATATAGATATAGATTAGATATAGATATAGATATAGATATATAAAAATAGATGTAGATACATATGTACCATGGAACTGAGTATCCTGAGCGATATCTGCTTTATTGGAGAAAAGAAATATAAATCATTTTAAAATCCTTGCTATGTGCTCAGTTTTGTGCAGATCCTTTTCACTTACAATTACTGAACCCTCACATATTACCATGTGTTATTGTCCCCAATTCAGAGTTTGCTGTTAACAGGAAGGAACTTGACTTGCCTAATGTCCATCGCTCAGAAAGAAAGGAATTTCATTTCAGATTCAGATGTACTGGTTTAAATCTCCATTCCTTTCACCATAATGAATTGTTGAGATTAAAACTACTTGTCAAGAAGAAAAATATTTGATGACTATTTAGTATATATTTGATGACTAAATAATTACTCCTCCACATCCTTCTACCTGGTTTGGGCCCAAGGTGGCTGTCTTATATAGATTACATCCCTATAGACTTTTAAGAAGTTTTAGTCAATGCAAGTATTCAGAAGGATATAAGAATGTAAGAGGAGGAGAACAGTGGGGTCAAGTCGTACATTTTCTCTATCCCATCAATTCCACTATGCTATTGGTTGGCTTTATCCAAGGTTGTAGCATCCATTGCATTCAGCCCCCATCTCTGGTTTCCAGTAACGCCTTCCTCATCTAGCTCTTCCATGCATAGCACTTGTTACAGCTCTCCTCATTCTCCTGGCTGGTGTGATAATACTGTAAGATCTCCTTGGTTATTTTCCTAAGTGCTACCCCTATGTTGTATTTATCACTTCATTTAAGTACCCTCAATTTGAAAGTTGCTTGTTCAGTCATTTTCTTTTGGTACTATTAATAATTAATTTTCATATATTGCACTGTCTTTGATATTCTAATACATTAAATATATTTATTATCCTTCTGTATATTGTCTTAAGATGTCATATGCATGTGGATAATATCATAGTTCATATTTTATATAGTACATTTTATTTCTTCCCAAGAAAATGACAAAAGAATTTTGAACTTTTATATGACCAAATAAAGTTATAGTTGCAACTGTATACATAATTAATTTTTCTAGAATTTTGTTTAGATAGAAACATATTATGGATTTGGAATAATTATATAACAAATATTATTTCTATTTTATAAGTGAGAAATTTGAAGATTGAGAATTTAGGTAATCTAAAGGTCACTGGGATAAAGTGGATGTAAATATGCATAATTATTCCCTTCTTATTTATGTACTTTCTGTTTGAAGTTATTTATAGTCTTTGATATTTTCAGAATCTTTCAAAAATAGTATTTAGTAATCCACCTAATTTTTTTCAAAATGTTCTTGTAATTTGTTTTCATAATTTCTGGAATCATCTGAGATTTATAATTTGAGTGAGTGCTTACTTTTTCATTGTTGACTTGCAACAGCAGTGAGCTTAATAAAAGACCCCTCTTCATTCATTTCTCTGTGAAAGGTATACTTCAAAATTAATGTGATAAAGTCTGTATGCACACTCCTTCATTGAATTGACACTTCTATTTTCCTTCAAGTTCCTCTTATTCTATATGAATATGCTAAAATAATGCTTATCTTTTATTTCAATATTCAGTGATCTGATCCCATAAAAATTATGCTGTCACTTGTTACTAAGACATCCCTAATATTGACTTTTAAAAATCTTTTAGTACGGAATCAGTCAGCTCAAAAGTACTGCCTGAGCTTAGAATTTTTTCAAACATTAAAATTTTAAAGTGTGATTGAAGCAACATATGTTGTAGAAATGTTCACTTATTTAAATCTTTATATTTAACATATCAGATATTATAATTGCTCCATTTCACATAATTGAGAATTCTCATATAAATTTTCTTTAAGATAAATCCATGATATGAATATCTTATGTAAAATTATATATATATATATATATATATATATATATATATATTCAATTTAAGAGAGAGAGAGAAAGAGAAATGAATGGATACAATTTTTATTGAAGTTTCTTATAATTTAATGGGCACTTATGTTGAAAAATATTAACACATCATTGCTCATAATACACAAACTTCTAATTGGAGATTAAAATCACAATAATAACAAAATTGCATTGATTTATTTTAATTTCTAAAAATATTTACCTTTTTCTACTGTTTAGCACACTTTAATGGTTAGTTAGTAACATTTTTCTAAGTCAATATATCTGTGTCTGTTATCAAAGACAGTTTTACTGATGTTCAGTTTTTAATTACTTATGGCTAATATGTTATTACCTTATATATATATATATATATATATATATGATAATTTGTTTTGAACTTATTTAGAGTGAATGTCATAAATGAGACTAAGAAAATAAATTTCAGAGATCTTTTGTTTCTACTTTAAACAAAAATACCACTTTTGAGACAATAATCATCTTATTTTTAATATAAATTATATATCAATTTTGTAAGTTATATTTAAAAAATCCAATTATACTATCTAATAAAGAGGACATATGTTAATTTGCCATCATGCCATCACGAATATGGTAGAGCCTGCAGCGAATAGGAGAGAATATGCTAATTGACTGCCATACCCTCAAAGATGCACAATCCATAGCCACTAGATGGCGGCGCCAAGTCTCCTCAGGCCTCCAAGCACCCAGAGCTGGCCCAAGGTGCAGACAAGCCTCGGATGTTGGCTGCCCAACCACCCAGGGCCAGCACAAGGGACGATCAAGCAACTGAACAAGTAGGCTGTGTGGGGCACCACGCCAGCAGGGGGGTTAGTGAGGGACAACCAGGATGGCAGGGGGGCAGTTGAGGGCAATTAGAATGGCAGGGTGGGCAGTGAGGGGCAATCAGGCTGGCAGGGGGACAGTTAGGGTTGATTATGCTGGCATGCAGAGATAGTGAGGGACAATCAGGCCATTGGGGGGGGGGCAGTTAGGGGCAACCAGGCAGGCAGGCAGGTGAGTGATTAGGAGCCAGTGGTTCAGGATTGTGAGAGGGATCCCATATTAGAGACGGTACAGGCTGAGGTGAGGGGACCCCCGCATGCACAAATTTTGTGCACCGGGCCTCTAGTTGGATTATAATTTTACTTTTATTTCTAATTTTATAATAATATAAAATTGAACATAAAACCGAAAAATAGTTTCTATTTGTGCTATTTTTGTGTTTAAACATATTCAGTAGGGATTTGACTTCCATTATAAACTGAGGTTTTTTAATATTCTATGTTTAGGTGTTCCTACTTTAAAATACCTCTATTAATGTGGGTCAATATGTGGAATGGGTGATGCTACCAGAAGGTACAGATACATTATTTGTGAACTTAAATCAGTGAATAGTAAGTCTGTTTCCCTAAATTCTAATGGTGACATGCTTAGGTTAGTATATTTATACTAATCAAGAATCTCTATGGTTTCATCTCTCTTTGAACACATTTATCTGCTTTGAAATTGTAACTTTGAAGTTTTAGGAAAACAACATATAGTAAAATATTTCTCATCAGTTTCCACAGGGAAAATGATTCATGTCATTAATGACTCCTTTATTAAGTTTTCTATTATGGGATGAGGTGCAATGGAACTTATAGTCTGGACTAAAAATAAAATGCATCCATCAGAATATTATTCTGATTTCATTATAATTTCTGTTGTGATGATCATTTCTTTAGGCAAAGATCTCCACCCACAGAACCCATTTTCTGCTTACTTAAGTGTTGTGTTGTGTTTTGGTTTGGTTTGGAGCATCAATTGTATCGCATATACCTAGCCAGGAAAATCAAGAATAAAGGTCCTCCTCTATTTTCCTGTTTCTTTGGTCTAATAACAGAAAAGATGTATATAACACCAAATATAATATTTTGTGACATATTTAATAATAGAAATATGTTATGTAGATGCAGTACTTAAAGCAAATCATTAATTATGATCAGGGTGTTAGAGATTAGGTTGTAGAAATGTAGAGATTTTGAGAGGTATTGATGGAACCACAGTTTTTTTTTTTCTGTGTTTGTGTGTGTGTGTGTGTGTGTGTGTGTGTGTGTGTGTGTGTGTGTATTCTTTTTAAATCCTCACCAGAGGATATTTTCCCATTGACTTTTAGAGAGAGTAGAAGGGAGTGAAAGAGATACAGAAGGAGAAACATTGATGTAAAAGAGACACATACTAGTAGATTGGTTGCCTCCCGCACCCTCCCTGACCAGGGCTCGGGCTCGAGCCTGCAAATGCAGTACATGCCCCTGACCAGGACCGAACCTGGGACGCCTCAGTCTGGAGGCTGAAGCTCTATCCGCTGAGCCAAACTGCCTAGGGCAGCACAGTATTTCAAAGAGAAACATAGAGCCTTTTAAGGAGGCTCATGCTAGTGATAAAAAATGAGAAGATCCTCTTCAGAGAAGTTAAAAGGATTCATCATTGCATCATTGTTAGAATGCAAATCTCAGGAAGAAATGATGGGAGAAGAGGCAGGGACAGAAAGATAGAGGCCAGAAAAAAAAATGGTCTTAAATGTCAAGCTAAGTAGTATGCTCTTTATCCTGCAGTAAAGGAGCATATTTTGAGACCTTTTAACAGAGGTGGCTCCATTAGCTTACTGTTCTGGAAAGACTATTCAGATGGCAGCATTAGGAATATAGTTGGTGGGAAGTCACAGTAGATATAGACATCTTAGTATAATAAACATGGTGATGATGAGTGACAGAGAAATAGATTAGAGTAGAAAACAGACATAAATATTGGCTGGCTGGGATAAGGTTAAAAAAATAGTTCAGGGTGGTGTCCTGATTTCCTTTCTGGGTAACTGGATGCATGATGGTGCTATCAAACAGGAGAATGAGTAAAGGCAGAGTCTTGTCTGAGACCTTGGAAAATGAGTCTAGTTTTGTGCACATTGAAGTACTACTGGGCAGTTGAATTGCAAGTAAATATCATGAGCCAGTCTTCTCAAGGATAATCTACATTTTTAGTATGAGGAAAATTAATTTATCATGGTGTTCAAATAAGTACTGAAAATCTGTAAAGCTGTCTGGTGTATTCCCAGCAATCAAATAGGAGTACAAAGCTTTGTGAGGGGCTCTTCTTCACTTGACTTTAACCTCAACATTGCTGCAAGATACATTTTTCCAGTGCAGGCTCTGTTCATGTTGTACCTTGCCTTCAAAACCTCTTTTAATTTTTCTGTGCCACATGAAATACAAACTTTTTGACACTCCAGGCTACATCATGGCTTTCAAACATTATCTTTCTCTAGTTTTTTTCTACATTCAATATGCTACAGAACAAATGAAAAAACAGGCCATTCCCTGAATAGCCAGTTAATCTCCTCTGCCTGATCTTCTGCCTTTGATTTGGAATGCTTCTCTATAAATCAAACAGTAAAATTCTGACTTCTTGCAAATTCCTCATTTTCCCCCCCGGTTGCACTTGTTTCCTCCATGTTTTAATACCACATGGGTATTGCTGTTTCTATTTCACCCTGTATAATAAAACCCTAAAATGCAAATCAACTGAATGGCTGAGTGATTGGTCGCTATGATTCGTACTGACCACCAGGGGGCAGACTCTCAATGCAGGAGCTGCCCCCTGGTAGTCAGTGTGCTCCCACAGGGGTAGCATTGCTCAGCTTGAACCTGCGCTTACAGCTGGGGAGTACACCTTGGTGGCGGGGAGCCTCTCCTGCCTCTGTGGCAGCGCTAAGGACTCCTTGGGGGATGTCTAAATGCTGGCTTAGGGGAGTGGGCGTAAGCTGGCAGTTGGACACCTCCTGAAGGGTCCCAGATTGTGACAGGGTGCAGGCAAGGCTGAGGGACCCACCCTCCAACAGTGCACAAATGTCGTCACCACACCTCTAGTTATTTATAATAATATGCATTCTATATTTTTGTGCACTTTACTTCTTTACTACTGGATTAAAGCTCTTATAGAGAAAGATACTCACTTTGGATTTTCCTCCAATGCTTTGTTTATAGTACATATTTATTATGAATAAATATTTGAAGTAGTGGATGGGATATAACACAGGTTCTATTTAATTTAAAACAATTAAATGGAAAAATATGCTTTGATTTAAATACATAATAAATATTTAAATAATGTCAGGTATTTAACTGGAAATGTTCATTTTATTACTAAAGATGTGAGAACTGTTATTTACACAATTATTTTGCCAGCTACTATATCATATCTGTTTAAATAAGTGTTGCTGTTTCTATTTAATATGAGTTGTTCACATTTGGAAATTTAGAATGAAGTTGGTTTCGTAGTGAGTATGAACAACTAAAAATTCGATTTTTATCATTATAAAATTTATAAAACAACACACCAGTTTAAAGCTAAGACACATTTAAATTATGCTTATACATAGAATGTATGTTTTATGAAGTAGTAAAGTTAAAATAAATGACTCTATTTATTATGGAGAATAAATAATAAAGATTTAATACAATGTAAAAAGCATCATAATCAAGGAGAATAAAATTAGATTCCCTGAGTTAGGAGACTGAGCATAAGTTGTTGTTTTAGTTTTTATTATTTCTTTAAATGTCTCTCCCTTCCTCCAATTCAGATATATTTGGAACAGATATCGGAAAGGCTACTATAGGTATATTCCGCACTCTTAATCAGAAATTAGCTAAGTGAAAGAAAAAGCATTAAAAAATCACAGGAAGAAAGCAAGCATCTTTCATTGAGGCCCAAGTAAAATCTGTTGAAGAATAAGTTACCGTATTTTCCAGCATATAAGACACCAGGAACTGATGATGATAGGAGGAAGATAACAAACAATAGAGAGACAGAGAGCAAGAGAGCAAGTGCCTGGCAAGTCCCTGGCCAGTTAGCAACGCCCATCATAACTGCAAGCAACAGTATTTTTTTACACCCGGCATATAAGACGACCCACAACATTTGAGATTTTCCTGGGTTAAAAAGTCGTCTTCTATGCTGGAAAATACGGTAGTTATTCATCTTCTTTTTAACCAGGTTCATCCCAATTTGGTGCTTTTGTCTTTGGCTCTAAAGATTCTGCTCTAGGCTTATGTTAGCTCTTCCTGTATTTTGGCAACTGAATACTGAATCTTTTTCCTTTGGCAATAGACTTCCCCATTGATCTGTCTTTGATATTTTGATTATGTTGCTCTTCTACTTTTAATATGTCTCAATAAAGGAATGTGTTATTTCCTTTTATGCATCCAATTATCATCTTTATCCTCATTCTATAATCAACATTGGCCTTAATGTTTGAGAAGATTTGCTATGTGAGTTCTATGACATTTGCAAGGAGAAAGAAAATGCACATGGAATGGAGGAGAAAGTTAGAGCTCAATGTAGTGATTTGATTTAACTCATTTATTCATAATCAAGATACTGTGTTTCAGATAGTATAGATTATTCGCTGAGATAATATTATTATTGAGTTGTAGAACAAGGGTAAAAACCAGATCTCTCAATTCAATGGTTAATTCCTTTATCCTATTCCATGCTTGCCTCTGTACTAGTAAGTTTTCTTCCAAGGATAGTTGAAAAAATAAAATTCATTTTCAAAGTCTGTCCTCAAAAGGCTACAAAGCCCTGGATTAAAAGAGCAGTCATGGAAATGTAGATACTATCTTCTAATAGCATGTTCTCTGAATTTACAAAGTAGAGCAGAAGAAATTTCACATTCTGTAACACATTTGTAACATCATGTATGAATTAAGTCATCATTTTAAATGGAGGTATAATTGACATAATATTGCATAAATTTAAGGTATGAATGTATTGATTTGATACAATTATATGTTGCAATATGATTACCACTGTGGCATTAGCTTACACTCTATCATGTCATATAATTAACATTTCTTTTTTTGTTGAGGACAATTATGATCTAGTCTCTTAGCAACCTTAAAGTTTATAATACAGTATTATTGACTGTAATTGGCATGATGTTTATTAGGATCCCAGGGCTTATCTACTAGTATCAAGTTTATGACCTTAAATAACACCTCCCCAAATTTTTAATGTAGTATCAGCAAAGGGGATGGGATAGGTGGTACCTGTTTATGAGAGTAACATCATCATAATTCAAGTTATAAAAAGAAACAATGGTATAAGAAATACCTCTATGGCTGTTTATAGAAATATTTATTCTCAATAAAAGTGATAAGATGGAGACATTTATTTAGTTTCATGTTTTAAATATTATATTGTAAATCAGTTTAGCTCTCAGAATCAGGAGGTTTGCAAATTGTCTTTGAACTTTTCTGTCTTTTTATTATCCTACTAGAGGCCCGGTGCACAAAATTTGTGTAATATGGGCAAGGGCGGGAGGGGGGTGTCCCTCAGCCAAGCCTGCACTTTCTCCAATCTGAGACCCCTCAAGGGACGTCTGACTGCCTGTTTAGGCCTGATCCCGGTAGGATTGGGCCTAAATGGGCAGTCGGACATCCTTCTCACGATCTAGGACTGGTAGCTCATCTACCTGCCTCCTTGATTGCCCCTAACCACTTCTGCCTGCCAGCCTGATCACCCCCTAACCACTACCCTGCCAGCCTGATTGATGTCTAACTGCTCCCCTGGGAGCCTCTTTGCCCCCAACTTCCCTCCTTTGCCAGCCTGGTCACCCCTAATTGCCCTCCCCTGCAGGCTTGATCACCCCCAACTGCCCTCCCTTGCAGACCTGGTCCCTCCCAACTGTCCTCCCCTGCTGGCCATCTTGTGGTGGCCATCTTAGGTCCACATGGGGGCAGGATCTTTGACCACATGGGGGCAGCCCTCTTGTGTGTTGGAGTGATGGTCAATCTGCATATTACTCTTTTATTAGATAGGGTAGAGGCCTGGTGCATGAGTGGGGACTGGCTGTTTTGCCCTGGAGGGTGTCCTGGTTCAGGCTAGGGATTCCCTTGGGGTGTGGGGCAGCCTAGGCGAGGGGCCTATGGTGGATTTCATGCCCCCCAGTGATCCAAGCAGAGGCCCTGGGACCTGGGATTAATTTATGTTCTACAATTGAAACTTTGTAGCCTGGAGCGGAGGCCTAGGCTAGGGCTGCAGAAGTTTGGCTTCCTCTATCACCCCAGCAACCCTAGCCTCAGCTCTCTCCAGCTGCCGCCATTTCAGTTGGGATTATGTATCTTCTGTAATTGAAACTTTGTAGCATTGAGTGGAGGCCTAGGCTGGCAAGGGTGGGCGTAAAACTTGGCTTCCTCTATTGCCAGGGAAAACCAAGCCTCTCTCCTGCTCTCAGTGGCAGCAGTCATTTTGGTTGGGGTTTGTTTGCATAATTTTCTCCTGATTGGCTGGTGGACGTGGCTATGGGCATAGCTTGATCAGAGGTACAGTAAATTTGCATATTGCTCTTATTAGATAGGATATAATAAAATCTTAATATGCAAATCAACCGAATAGGGGAATGACCGGTTGTTATGATGCACACTGACCACAGGGGGCAGATACTCAATGCAGGTGCTGCCTCCTGGTGGTTAGTGCACTCCCATAGGGGGAGTGCCACTCAGCCAGAAGCCAGGCTCACAGCTGGAGAGTACAGCAGTGGTGGTGGGAGCCTCTCCCACCTCTGTGGCAGCCCTAAGGATCCCTCAGGAGATGTCTGGCTTAGGCCCATTCCCTCTGGGCAGTCGGACATCCCCTGAGGGGTCCCGGACTGCAAGAGGGTGTAGGCTGAGCTGAGGGTGCCCCCCCGCATTCCAGTGCACAAAGATCTTGCACCAGGCTTCTAGTGTAATACATATAATTTTAAAATATAAGAAAAGTAATCTAAGTCATTTCCCATATACATTGTAGCCCCCTTTACAAGCCAGAGTTACTCAGCCCTTTTGTTATACAATGGCTATTTGTAGCTACTAGGTCTTGAAGTTTTGAATTGGAACACTGCTTTGCTTGATATTTTGATCATGCCTAACTACACAAAGGGCCATAGTGAAGTTAGCTTCATAGTAGCCAGAAGAAATTTATCTAATCCAATTGGTCACAAGGCAGCTATCACCAAAACCAATTTCTTTGTAATTTATAATTAAAAGGTGCTCTCAGGCACTCTAACATCTTGTAAGCTGCCCATGGGTTTTCGGGAAGATGGGAATTTTTTTTCATAGCAATCACATTGAAGCAATTCCTGAAACAAACTCATGAACTTTCATTTTGAATTTACATTAAAGTGCTCAATGGTTGCTACCTGTGAGAACAGCTCACACTTCTAAACGGACTCATGTCCTGCAGAGATTAAGGACAGAGGGCTCTAGAAGATTAGCATGTCACTTGGTCTAAGTGACACACAATCCATTTTATTGACATGGACTCCATCCTGCAAAGCAAGCATCTTCTGACGGAAACATAATGAAAATTTGGTGTGCCTTTATAGACCAGCATACTATATAGGTTTTTGCACATTAGTACTTCCTAATGTAAGCAGTGTCTGTAAATGAAACCAGCCATCCTCATTATGCATGGTATGCAGGCACATGTCTCAGAATATTAATTTAGTGGAACATACCCAAGGAACTTTACATTTCTTTTTAATTTTACCCAAGTCTTGCTATGGTCCAAAGTTACTAAACCATATTCATTGAATTCTGCAGGCTATTACTTTGCATTGTTACTATTCCGGTTGCATCACAGCATTCAATTGTGAAGCCAAATAGGCTTTGATTTGATTTCTAATTGTTTGTTTTTAGCAGCCTGAACCTGGGTTTGTGGCTGCTGTGTAGAGTACAAAGAGCATCAGTAGATAGGTGAATAATGCTCTCATTTACTTTTAATGCCATTGTAACACAAAATGCGATATGGAATCCACTTTTGTTAGTATAGAGCTGCATTGCATAACAGAAGTGTGAAACATTACTGAATTTAAACTGTGCAACTACATTGGGAGCTGACATTTTATTACGTTTCTGCCAGGTACCTGGACTCCACTATTATGAGGAAATAAGCCCGAGCTAATGCCTTGGAAAATATTCTGCCATGCTTTCATTTTTGTTTCTGATCTGTACCATAAAACCACTGCATGTCTGAAGTTGAAACAGACCAGAAGGCTGGCCTACCATGGCATTATGGTAAGATTTCATTAGGGAAAACATACCCAGCCTGTAAACCATCATTTCAACAGATTATATCAACTGTTTTTAATATTTTGAAAATACTTTTATAGACAGTAAGAAAATAAATAAGTTGTACTACACAGTTAATAATTTTAAAATCACTGTAAGTTGAAATTTTAATTGCAATAATGCATTATTAAAGCTTAGTCACACATCTGAATTGTGTTAGAAAGATTTTTGAAGTACCCATCATTTTTACAATTTAAAAATTATTTTCTTCTATTATTTCCCATAATGGAATATAGGTTTTGTTATTTGTTTAATTGAAATAAGCCCTTTATAGTTGACTAGAGGACCAGTGCATGAATTTATGCATGGATGGGGTCCCTCTGGGAGTCCTTTAGGGATCGAGCTAAAACCCGCAGACCAACACTGCTTGCAGCTCCTACCTGTTGCTCCCACTCATCCCAGATCCACTGTGCTTGCCAAGGGCTTATGCCCAATCCATCCAGATTGAGAGAGGCTCACGTTTCCACAGCAGCACTCACCAACCATGAGAGCTGTGTCTGGCACCCTCCCAAGGGTAGTGGCCTGCAAGACCAGGCTGAAACCAGCTCTCTGACATCCCTGAGGGGTCCCTGAGAGGACACAGGCTGAGGGATGCCATTGGTGCACAATCGGGCCAGGGAGGGGCCGCCGAAGGGCTGCAGGGCATGTCTCACCCATCTTGTCCAGTTCCAATAGGCTGGACCCTAGCAACAAGCTAACCTACAGGTCAGAGCATCTGACCCCTGATGGTCAGTGCATGTCATAGTGAGCAGTTAAGCAGCTTTAACATATCATTAGCATATTACACTTTGATTGGTTGTTCAGTTGTTCTACTGTTTGGTCTATTTGCATAGCACCCTTTTATTATATAGGATAAGCATTTTAGTTTAATACCTGGGCAAAAAATTGTAGAGATCATTGATGGCCACCATTCTTGGTTTTCTTAGTATTTATCCAGATTAAGCTCTATCCTTGACTATTGTTTGATACTACCCACCATTGCATGGAATTTATCCTGTGAAACACCTGGTCATTTGTGGATACTCTGGTTTACTAGCACAGTGAAGTCAGAGGAATCTGAGTGTTGCCATAAATTTTATCTGTTATAACACACCTGAGGCTCTTTCAATGTATATGAAATTAACAGACTTCATTATATGCCTACTTTTTTGTAAAAAAAATCCCATCATTAACCTTCACTCCCTGTCTCAAATAAAATCAGAGGTATCCTTGAATAAATTAATATAGGTCAGTTTCTTGGCTGTCTCAAGATGAGAACTCTTTAAAGGGTATCTATTTAGTTCACTCCAGTAAGTTCATCAACCATGAATTAGTCATTTAGTAGGATGGGAGATCACAGAGTGCAACATCCTAGGCATGTTTAGGTCTGAATTTTAGTGGAAGTTTTATCTTGTCTTTTGGGAAAAGAAGGTATACTGTAGCAGAAGAGGCTCAAAGAGAGACTTTAGAGAAATTGCTTAAACTCTCTAAGCCTCAGTCTCCCACCTGCAATAATTTTGGATGTACATATATCTAGCTATATCATAGGATATTTTAATGATTGATTAACATATTATGTTCAAAATTTGGTAAACAGCAGAACTCAATTTGGTTATTCCTTCATGTATTTTTTTTTTACTTTCACTATCCAAATATTTTCTTTTTAATTTGCGGGGAATTGGAGTATATAGTCTGGGATTCAAAAGTCGGATCGCTCGCCGATCTGGAGAGGTAAGAGTAGGATGTTCTGAGGAAAGGTAAGATTTTCAGAAAAATAACCAGAAATTGCAATAGTTCTTTCTTTATAGTTAGCAGTACGTCTGTGGATACTGTTTGTTGTGTTTGAAAAAACAAAACAAAACATTCCTTGTCGAAACCAGTTTGGCTCAGTAGATAGAGTATCAGCCTATGGGCTGAAAGATCCCAGGTTTGATTCCGGTCAAGGGCATGTACCTTGGCTGCAGGCACATCCCCAGTATGGGGTGGGCAAGAGGCAGCTGATCGATGTTTCTCTCTCATTGATATTTCTGACTTTGTATCTCTCTCCCTTCCTCTCTGTAAAAAATCAATAAAAATATATTTTTAAAAATAAGAAAGAAAAAAAAACATGCCAACCCGGTGGCGATATCTTCCTCATATGGTCATCCCTTAATTGTCTCCACTACCCCCAGAAAATATCTCCAGGTGTTTGTAGGATTTAGCCAAATAAAGAGACACTAAAATAGTGAAAGCAGGGAAGAAGGAAATAGTCTGGGTGGTAGCAAACTTTTGTTTCATTAAACGATATACTACTATTCTTTACCTGTTAAAAACAGATTATAAATGTTGATAGAAATACAATGTTCCAGGCAAATATTTGAAGAAAACCTTTGCAAAATGCTTTTTATATGAACTAAAATTGTATACAACAATCCTAAATAAGAAATAGTTAACATAACTAAACTCTGCATAGTAACAATGTTGTAGAGATAAAGAGGGTGAAGAAGAAAGCACTGAATTTTCACTTTATATCCCTATAGATATATGCCAAAAGTTTAAGAGTATCATTTGTTACAACTGCTGACAAGTAGAGAAATTTTTAACAAGAAAAATAATTTCTCTCAACCTTTTCTGCACTGGTGGTGGTGGTGATGGGGTGCCAGGGGCAGTGGTAGGGACACTCTTGAAGTGATTGGAGGTAGATAGCAAACTTGGCTCCAGATAATTTCTTCTTCACCCAAGATCTGGGCATGAGCAATTGGGAGATGTTGCTGTGTACAGCAAGAGGAGCAATTTTGTTCTTCACTCTTTCTATAGAGCATAAACTCAAGGAAGAAAAATAGTAGCAGAATCTGTGAAGACCCAGTTAGATAGAAAAAGTCTTTGGGAATTTAGAGGAATGATTAAACCTGACAAACTAGAATAGTCAACAGATAGGTGAGAAAAATAAGTTTGAGCTGACACAATACAAACCCTTTTCTGTCATCTCTAAATTTTTATTTGAAATTAAGTTGCTCAGTCTCTCTATGTAGCAATTCACACCAATGAAAGGGATGAAATATTTTTCTCTGGGATGACATGACAAAAGATAAAACAACTTATATGATTAAGAGGCCTAAGGGCATAGTGTACCAGGAGAACATAATTTTCTATAAATTCAAAGAAATCTAGGAAATTCAGAGAAATTCTCCAAAGGAGGCAGTTTTAGTCAGATCTATGCAGGTTTCACAGGGTAGTGAGAACAAGTGTTATGTTAATCACATTAAAAAGCTACTAAAACCTACGTTTACTTTAAAAAATAGAAATCTTGGATATAATTACCATGAAAATGAAAAACAATTGCACAATGATAAAATATATAAATCTATTAACAAAGAGGAAACCATCCACTCTGGGATCAAAAGGTGGAAAAACCAAGTCCTTTTCTTCTACCCTTTCTTCTGAGTAAAGAAAAAAAAAGTGTGGGGATCAGAGAGCATGGTAAGGAGAATGGATTAAAAGTGCAAACGCTTCATTATGGATTTTGGTACTGGGGGAAACGGAATTTATACTGACTTTATACTGAATTTATACTCCAAAACTTTAGTCAGTCATTTGATTGGCTCCTGAGTTTTCCTCTGGTAGAACAAATTTCTATTTTGTTTGAGAGGCAACATTAGTTTTTGAAAATGCAGATATGGAGAGGTATGGGTTCTGCCTATATAAATACTAATCTGAAATCATGGAAGAGAAGAAAATAGTGCTTTAAGTTTTCTTAAATATGTATTAACTCACAATGAGCTTTCTTCAGGAATGAAATATTTAAACTCATTTAGATATGTAAGGATATATATATATATATATATATATATATATATATATATATATATTTAACACTATTTTTTAATTCTTAGTTCAAATACAATTGGAGTTGAGTAATGGAGATAAAAACAAGGTCTTTATTGTTAACAGGGAAGAAGCCACCCCCATCACCCCACTGCTGCTGCCACTGCCAGCCGCTGCAGCCACCAAGGTGTTTTCATCAACAGGGCCTCCAGTCCCTTCACCACAAAAAAATGACAACTTTCAAGATGTCTCTTTCATAAGAGATGACATTTCTTTCTTTCTTTTTTTTATCCTCACATGAGGATATTTTCCCATTGCTTTTTAGAGAGCTTTGAAGAGAGAGGGCAAGACAGAAAGAAACATCAATGTGAGAGGCACACTTTGATTGGTTGCCTCCTTGCCCTGGCCAAGGAGGAACCTGAAACCTAGGTACATGTTCTGGATGAGAATCAAACCCAACCCCCAGCTGCAGCTGCGGGGCTGGGGCTGGGGGCCGGACCCCCTGCAGGTTTGTGCCTCAGCGACTCCAGCTCCAGTGCTGTGGCCATGTTCCCCCTGTCTGTTATTCTCTCAGGCTCCAGGGCTGGGTGTGGGCCACCCTGTCTGTTATTCTCTCAGGTCCCCTCCTCCTGAGCTGGTGGTGACCATTATGGTGTCCTGTTCTAATTTGCATATTATCTCTCTCTCTCTCCCTCTTTTTCTCTCTCTTCTCTCTCTCTGTCTCTCTCTCGATATAGATATAGATATAGATATAATTTCTTTATATAAACCTAGGGTACATTTTATATATATTATCGTTGGTGACAACTTTTTTTAAAGGATGCTTTTTTACTTGGAAAGAGCCAAATGTAATTTAAAATTACATCTGGTAAAAAACATGGATATTCATGCTTGGCAATAACTTAGCCATTTTTAAAAACTCAATTTTGAGGAATGAGATGAATTTTTATATACCCTGTAAATGGCTCTTAAAGAATTCTAAAAGAAGCAAACTCCAAAATAGTATTTAAATATGGCCATTACATAAAAAATTATTTTATAATATCACAAGGAAATTATTGCTAAAGTTAAAACTCTCATATAGATTTGTAGTTGAAGTTCATTCTTTGTATATTTCTAACTATCCCAGTGTCTACAATATTTTTTAGTTTTAAATGCTTAATTGTTTAATAAATTGTATGTGTCTTGCTAAGAACATTTCCTTGGCAAATTGTATTGTGAGAAAATATATAACTTGAATGTCTTTACATAATTTCAGCATATAAAAAGTAACGTGAATTAATTTTCCATATTTGAATATTACAATAATAAAAGATGTTTAGATAGCAAACCAACTTATTCTTTGTAAAAATTATCTTTGAATAAGAACAAGGAATAATGAAATTATTTTAGTTAAGGTTCCCCTTGTAATAAAAAAAAAATGACACAATTAAACAGAGCAATTTAGGGTATTTTAATATCCTAAGAAGAAAACCATTTAGCAAGGGATACAACTTTAGTTATGAATATAGACCCTTATAATTTGAGGCCTAGAAGAAGATGATAAGTTGGGGAAATAAACTTAATTCCTTTTCTTCCTTTAACCCTTATTTTCTGTTAGTGTTTTCCATTGGCTAAGCTCAACTTCATGAGGTCAGAGAGTAGGGGATACAGAACATATAGATTTACATACTAGGATACAGACCAAGTTAGAAAAGGGTCAACGCTGGCAAGACAAGTCCCTGAAATTGGGTTAAATGTAAACTGTTTCTGTGATATAAATGGGTTGCCTTGGAGTTTCAGTCAATCCATGTTTTATCTTGGGATACTAAAAATATAATGCCATACCCATTCCTATAGAACAGGATTACCAGTATTTCCATGTTACCCTATAGGAGAATAACTTAAACACACACACACACACACACACAAACACACACACACACACACACACACACACAACAGTCTTATGTTTTTCATCTCTGATATAAAGGCAAAATAGGAAACATTTTGTTGTTGTTGTCAATCCTCCTCCAAGGATATTTTTCCCTCATTGGTTTTTAGGGAGAATGGAAGGGAAGGGGAGAGCCAGAGAGAGGAGAAACTTCAATGGGTTGCCTCCCACACATGCCCTGATCAGGGCCAGGGATTGAGCCTGCAACTGAGGTACACACCCTTAATTGCAATGGAACCTGCAACCTTTCAATCTGCAGGCCAATGCTCTAACCTGCCAGGGCAAAATATAAAACATTTTATAGTTAACATCACAGTTTAACTTTTTAATACTTTACAATTGAATAATTGAGAAAATTGAATAACAGTATGTACTTAAAAAGTTAGTTTCTGGCTCACCCTGGCAGACTTATTACATACTAGAGGCCCCGTGCACAAAATTTGTGCACATGGGATGGGGGGTGTCCGTCAGCTCAGCCTTCACGCTCTCCAATCTGGGACCCCTAGAGAGATGTCTGACTGCCCAGTAGGATCAAGCCTAAATGGGAAGTCGGACATCCTTCTCACAATCTAGGACTGCTGGCTCCAAATTGTTCGCCTGCCTGCTTCTCTGATTGCCCCTAACTGCTTCTGCCTGCCAGCCTAATCACACCCTAACCACTACCCTGCCAGCCTAATTGATGTATAATTGCTCCCCTGCCAGCTTGTTTGCCCCCAACTTCCTTCCTCTGTCGGCCTAGTGACCCATAACTGCCCTCCCTTGCAGGCCTGGTCCTTCCCAACTGCCCTCCCCTGCTGGCCTGATCACCCACAAATGCCCTCCCTTGCAGGGCCTGGAACCTCCAATGGTCCTCCCCTGATGGCCATTTTGTCATAGCCATATTGTGTCCACATGGGGGCAAGATCTTTGACCACATAGGGGCAGCCCTCTTGTGTGTTGTGGTGATGGTCAATCAGCGTATTATTCTTTTATTAGATAGGATAGAGGCCAGGTGCACAGGCGGGGGGCAGCTGGTTTTCCCTGAAGGGTGTCCTGGATCAGGGTGGGGGTTCCCTTGGGTCATGGGGAAGCTTGGGCAAGGGGTCTGTGGTGGTTTCCAGGCTGGCCATGCCCCCACTGACCCAAGTGGAGGCCCTGGGATCTGGGATTAATTTATGTTCTACAATTGAAACTTTGTCGCCTGGAACCGAGCCAAGCCTTTACTCACTCCATGGAGACAGCCATTTCTGTTTGGGTTTATTTAAATTATATAATTGAAACTTTGTAGTCTAGTGTGGAGACCTAGGCACTTGGGCTGAAGAAGCTTGGCTTCCTCCATTGCCTGGGCAACCCTAGAATCTGCTCTCTTCAGCTTCGTGGCTACTGCCATTTCTCTTGGGATATATTGTATCTTCTATAATTGAAACTTTGTAGCATTAAGTGGAGGCCTAGGCCGGCAAGGGCAGGCAGAAAGCTTGGCTTCCTCTATTGCAGGGAAAACCCAAGCCTCCTTCCTGCGCTCATTGGCTGTAGCCATCTTGGTTGGGGTTTATTTGCTCCTGATTGGCTTGTGGGCTTGGCTTAATTGGAGGTACAGTCAATTTGCATATTACCCTTTTATTAGATAGGATAACTACTCGACTCTTAAATGGTCACATTGAAGTCATAGTTAATGCATCAACAAGGAGTAAGTACATAAATTAATACAACTGAGAAGCATAGAAAAATAAAATAAAAAAGTTTGGAGAAATTCCTTGAAGAAAACAGATGGTAGTTGATCCAATTACATTAATTATTTTTAAAATGAATAATGTTTAGATAATCATGAATTTCTAAATGCTTTTTATCATAATTTAATTTTTAGAGCTAGCATGTAGAAAAATCCTGGGAACTCCCTATGCTATTCTTTAGGGACATGCTTTCCAGTCCCTACCCTTTTCCAACTGGCTCTGTATCCTAGTATGTGAATCTCTGCATACAGCATCTCTTAAGTCTCTGACTTCATGAAATGGAGTTTAGCCAATGGGAAAAACCACAGGAAACCTAATAGCTAGGAAGAAAAATGTAAATGTTGTAAACTAAATTTAAAAGGTAAAGAAACAATAACACATGTAAAGGGAAAGAATATTAATTATCCAAATGCCCTCCTATTATATATTTGAAGATCAATATACCCTTTAACATTTATATAAATCAAAACATTGATGTAAAAGTATTTAGACTATTTAAAAACATTAAAAGAAAAGAGAATAAAAAAATTGTGCCAAAGTAAAAATGTTAGGAGAAGCAATAATACTCTGATAAATAAAATGAAAAACTAAAGTCTCATAAGAATTGTCATTTAAGAGGCTGTGTGTAACCTGGAACAATTTTTCATCTCTTCTTTGTTTGTTGACCTTGATGTGTTTGAGGGATACAGCAGATTATTAAGTAAAAAGCCTCTCTTTTGGGTTTGTTTGATGTATCTGCATATTTATATTTAGGTTACCTCTTTGGCAGGATTTTTGAGAAATGGTATTGCTATCATTTCAGGGAGCCCATATGTCAAATTTGTGCACAATTTTATGGAATATTAGCAATGTTAATTTTAATTACTTATCTAGGGTGGTTCATGTCAGATTTCTCCACTGTTAAGCCATTCTTTCCCCATTTTAATTAATTAGTAATTTGTGGGAGACACTTTGAGAATTATGGACTGTAGATTAGATAATAATACAAGATGCCCAGTGCACAATATTTATGCACAGGTAGCATCCCTAGGCATGGCTGGCAATCGGGGCCAATCAGGGCATTATGGCTGCTGGCTGAGGCCTTCCTTTGTTCTGTGCCAACCCCAGTGGTCAGCATGTGTCATAGCAATCAGTCAAACTCCCAGTAGGTTGAACTCCCGAGGAGACAATTTGCATATAAGCTTTCAATTACATACTAGTGGCCCGGTGCACGAAATTCGTGCACCCAACCTGCCCCTTCTCATATACTGGGAGCCCTTAGGGGATGTCCAACTGATGGCTCACTCCCAGCCTGCCCAAGAGGCTTTAGGCCTTGGGCACTCAGCCAATCTCCCTGTTTAGCTCAGCTCCAGCTGCCTATGACCACCCGGGCCCTGGGGCTGGGCGCTCACCTCCGCTTCCGTGCCCTGGCCGCTTGCCTCACCCTCTGGCCACCTCCAAGCTTGGGCAGTGGCGCTCCTATGCTCACCCAGCCCCATGCCCTGGCCGCCTCCAAGCTCGCCGCCACTACTGCTTCATCTCCACCCTCGGGGCCCAGCCCTATCTCCACTCAGCCCCACCCCTTGACCACACTCCCTGCTCCTGATTGGCTGGTAGCATAGCCAATCAAGAGCCAAGGTATGGTCACATTTGCATGTTAATCTTTTATTAGATAGGACTAGAGACGCGGTGCACGAAATTCATGCACAGGAGTATGTACCCCTCAGCTCAGCCTGCACCCTCTCCAATCTGGGACCCCTCGAGGGACATCCGACTGTTCATTGGACATCCCTCTAACAATCCAGGACTGCTGGCTCCCAACTGCTTGCCTGCCTGCCTTCCTGATTGGCCCTAACTGCTTCGTCTGCCAGTCAGATCACCCTCTAACTACTCTGCTGGCAGGCTGATTGATGCCTAACAGCTCCCCTGCCAGCCTGTTTGCCCCTAACTACCCACCCCTGCAGACCTGGATCCCCCCCAACTGCCCTTCCCTGCAGGCTTGATTTCCCCCAATTGCCCACCCTGGCAGGCCTCGTCCCTCCCAACGACCCTTCCCTGCTGGCCTGATGGCCCACAACTGCCCTTTCTTGCAGGCCTGGAACCTCCCACTGTTCTCATCTGCTGGCCATCTTGTGGTGGCCATCTTGTGTCTACATGGGGACACCCATCTTTGCCCACATGGGTCAGCCATCTTGTGTGTTGGAATGACAATCAATTTGTATATTACTCTTTTATTAGATAGGATACAGGCCTGGTGCATGCATGAGTGGGGGCCAACTGGTTTGCCCTGAAGGGTGTCCCAGATCAAGTGGAGGTTCCCTTGGAGCGGGGGCAGCCTGAGCGAGGGGCCTGTGGTGGTTTGCTAGATGGCCACGCCCCCTTGAGAGCCAAGCAGAGGCTGTGGTATCTGGGATTTATTTATCTTCTATAATTGAAACTGTGTAGCCTTAAGTGGAGGCCAAGGTGGGCTAGGGCAGGCGTAGAGCTTGGCTTCCTCCATTGCTGGGGAAACCCAAGCCTCCTACTCTCTCCATGGCCACAGCCATCTTGGTTGGGTTAATTTGCATACTCGCTTCTGATTGGATGGTGGACCTAGCTGGTGGGTGTGGCTTGTGGGTGTAGCAGATCTTTAATCAATTTGCATATTACTATTTTATTAGAAAGGAGGATTATTTCAATGGTAAATTTGTAGATATTAATAATTGTGTAATATCTATATATGAATATATGCTTGCTCTTAGAAATTACACATGAAGTATTGAGGAGTACAATATACCAAACTTTTCCCAAATCCTTCAGAAAATATATATATGTTCAAATATATATCCAGACAGGAACAAAAGTAATATTGCCTACTTGAAAACTTTGAATCTGAGTGAAGGGTTTATATCTGGGAGCTCCTTTTGATATACTTGTATTTTCTTTGAAATAAAATAAAATATTTTTTCTTTTTTCATATATATATATAGTTTATTGATTATTTTACAGAGAGGAAGGGAGAGGAATAGAAAGTCAGAAACATCGATGAAAGAGAAACATTGACCAGCAGCCTCCTGCACACCTCTTACTGGGGATGTGCCCACAACCAAGGTACATGTCCTTGACCAGAATGAAATCTGGGATCTTTTAGTCCACAGGCCGATGCTCTATCCATTGAGCCAAACTGATCTCAGCAAAATCTTTTCTTTTAATAAAAGGAAATTTTTTACTTTGTACTTGGATAACACATTAAGGATTCGGAACAGGAAATTTGACCTTTTGCCTTAATATACTAAATAGTATGTGTTAATTATTTTACATAAGCAAAATCAATTTAATAATAAAAATTAAACATTTAGGGAGGATAATGGGGGGGAGGAAAACATATACTACTATTATATCTAAGTTATACTGCAAAAAAATTAAAAAATAATTTTAAAAAATTAAGCATTTAGCACAGTACTTAGAACTGTGAAGACTTCATGAGTAGTCTCAATAAGGTGGTCATCATTAATAGGTAAACACTTGTTCTCCAGGTATGCAAATGGAGACTCTAGGTTGGGATTTTTTGCAGCAATGGTTGGATTGCCCTGGATAGAGCTGTTGCAAACCTTGTAACTAATGTCATGCTGCAGGGTTGTAAGTCAGGAACCTGAAGACACAGGCTTTATCATATTATTGTGACTTATGGAGAAGTTAAAAGAAGTGCCCGGAAAGATCCAAATAATTTGATAAAGTGTTGATATAACATCGGCTCCTCTAGGTTTTCTCCAGGAAATTGAAGATGACATGCTAAATAATTTTTGCACTCATTTATTCTTTGATGTGTACTTAACGGATAAAGTTTGGAAAACTTTAATTTTTAAATATAAGCAATGTTTATTTTTCTTATTTCAATTACAGGTTGTTGGTAGTTCATATTTAATAAGGGTAAATATATAAAGGGGGTTCAATTAAGATGCTTATAAAATTTCCCAGCCAATGTGACTCACTGATTGAGCTAGGAGGTCATGGTGTGATTCCCAGTCAGGCACATGCATGGGTTGTAGGCTCTGTCACCAACGTGGGTGTGTGCAGTAGGCAGAAGATCAGTGATTCTCTCTCATCATTTATGTTTCTATCTCTTTCACTCTTCCTTCCTCTCTGAACTCAATAAAGATATATATTTTTAAATGTATATAAAATTATTCAAGAGCAATATTTAATGACGCTTTTTTCAAAATGTTTATATTTGGAGATTTTTTCAGTGACAGTATTTCATTGATGGCATTATCTAAATATTTTGAGGGAAAGTTGGTGTCAAATAAGATATTAATCAGTTTAGAGACTTTTAAAAAAGTTACTAAGCTTTCCATTGAAGATTGCATAGACACAATTACTTCTGTCATGAAGAAAAATCTCAAATATCAAATTGAGTTGTTAATTTTTAAGTGATGTTGACAACACATTATACTTTGAACTTCATTTTGTAGTTGACCTTAAAGTTTCATAACAAGCAGGTGGGACTTAACTATGGCACAAGAATCAAACAATGCACAAGCATCCTGGGGTCTATTTTTTTATCGTAATTCTACAAAAACCTCATTAAGCTGTGTGATGTAAGCTATAAAAATCTGTGGGTTCAATTTTTTATTATAAGTTTGTTTTGTTCTAAGTTAAATAAAAATAATAAGTTGAAGGCAATTTCCAAGGCCCCTTCCAGTTTCAATACTTGAGTTGACATATGTATCTTGATCATTTTTTATTATAAAAAGACAGTACTTGTTTATGTCTTAATTTTTTCCCAAGAATTAAGAAATGTGAAGAATAAAACATCCCTCTTTTTCTATACCACCATTCTCAGAATTATATAAATAGGTTTATACCAACTCTCCCATACCTGGTATTACACTGGAGATGTTGATCTGCAGTGCACTTTTTTTTTCACTTAAAAGATGCATTTATCCTTGTTTATTATCATGTAAAGCACATAGCATCATGCATTAAGACATCTTTTAATTTATAGACTAGAGGTCCAGTGCAGGAAATTCATGCATGGGTAAGAGTGGGGGTCCCTAGGCTCAGTCTACACTCTCTTGCAATCCAGGACCCCTCGGGGGATGTCCGACTGCCAGTTTAAGTCCAATCCTTCAGGGATCCATGCAGGATTGGCCCTAAACTGGCATTTGGACATCCTTCTCTCAACCCAGGACCACTGGTTCCTAACCTCTGGCTTGCCTGCCTTCCTGATTGCCCCTAACCACTCTGCAAGCCTGCCTCAAACCCCTAACCACTCACCTGCCTGCCTGATAGTCCCTAAACATTCTGACTGCCTGCTGGATCGCCTTACCTGCCTCTACCTGTACCCTTACCCCTGCAGCTTTGTCTGGAAGGACATCTGGAATGGCATCCAGAAGATCGTTTGGCTACCTCGTCTAATTAGCATATTATACTTTTATTATTATAGACATCTTAGCTATTGTCAATTGTTTAATATTATAAATTAAGTAAAAATGGACATTCTTAAACATTCTTAAAGTTTTTCTAGATTTTTAAGAAGTTATTTTTCTAGGAAATTTATAACCCAACCATTAACAGAACTACTCAGTTGTCATACTTTTACCACTACTGGACAAGATCAGATTTTTCAAAGATGTGCATATCTTCTGAGGGAAAATAAAGTGTTATTGTGCAGTTATCAATGTACCTGGGGGGAGATTTGTTCCAGGATGCCTCATGGATACCAAAATCTGCAGATGTGCAAAACACTTACATAAAATGGCAGAGTATTTGTATATACTCTGCATATTTTAAATCACCTATTGATTACTATACGGTAAATGTTATGTAAATATTAGTTATACTATATTGTTTAAAGAATAATAATTTAAAAATGCTTGTACATGTTTAGTATAGACACAGCTATTGTGACCTACTACATAGAACATATCATCAATGGCATAACATTTTAAAAAATATCGTTGATGAGTAGTTGACTGAATCTGTGAATTGGAACCCATAAATATGGATGATCAACAGTAGCTTGTTCTCCACTTTTTATTGGGAAGTAGTTTATGCATATATAAAAGTAATTAAATACTACAATGAACATCCATATAAGCATCACCTAAATTTAAGAGTTATTTTGCCTTATTTTTTTTCTAACCATTTGAAAGCTATTATTAAACATGAAACTTCATCCAGAAATACTTCAATATGTGTCTCTATTAATAAGCAGGGCATTTATTTACCTGATCAAGATATCATTATATAAGAATATGAATAATAATCTATAAGATCATTAATATGAAATCTATATTCAAATCTCTATTTTTTAAATTATGTTTTATAGTTATATAACTCTAATGATCTCATCAAGGTTCACATAACATATTCAGATGTTTGTCTCCTTTCTTTTAAAATGGAAAGATCCTATTTCTTCTTCTTTTTTAATGACAATAACTTTTTTAAAACACCAGGCCACCAATTTTCTTATAAAATGCTCCACACAGAGGATTTATCTAAGTTTCTCTTGTAGTATCATAAAATGTTCTTCTAAACCTTTATTACTGTAAACTAAAAGTTAAGTCTCAAGGCTTTATTGGATCAGGTTAAACATTTTGTACATGAATATTTCATGGGTGATGATCTCCCTTCGTTCTGCAGCACAACCTGAGAAGCATAATGTCATCTGTTGTCCCCTATCAGTGTTGTGAGGATTAATCACACTAACCTTCGGAACTCTCCAACATAAAGTGTTTCATTTGGAATTTAGTAAGCCATCCTGAGGTCATACTTTAACACTGAGCACATATTGCTTCCTAACAACTTGACCTAATCATTTTAGCATTAATTACCAATCTTTCTCTGAATGGGTCGTTTAAAAGCATGCATTTTTCTATATTTAGTAACAGTAATTTTTCTGTAAAGGAGTTTTCCCTCATCAGTGAAGATAATTTAGTTTCTAAAAGAAAATGCCTTGATACCTTTTCTTTAACTGCTAAACTTAAAAAATAATTATAATTTCTACTTGTTGCAAGTGAATTACATTTGTTTTTCTGATTTGTTTGTTTAGATATAGTGGTAGATTTTATTTCTGTTAACTTATTTCCTGTCCCTGCTGGATGATTATTCTAAGCCTGCAGAACTCATATGGGGTTATATTAATTGCTTTTGTCAATGGAGTATGAGCAATGTGCCATATTTTCCCTCAGCATAAGTAATTGGTAATTGTCCATGGAGAGCCCACTCTATAAGCTTGACCTGAGAATAAAGATAATGTGAGACAGATTATTTACAATGGATATTTTGGACCATTTCTTACTGCAGAATAATGTGGTTTATTCTAAATTATGTAAATATGGAGTCAAGGTATTTAATTTTTTTAGTTTCACTTCTAATTTTATTTAATATAGATTTACCATTTCATACTAAATAAATAAATTATTGAATGCTTTGTATATGCCAAGCATATTATATAACTTAGAACTGCTGGCAGTAATTCAACTTATTAATTAAAAAAAAAAAAAGTGAGTCTCACCCAGGATGCATGGTTCGGTGGTTGAGTATCAACCTATGAACCAGGAAATCACAGTTCAATTCCCTGTCAAGGCTGGATCCACAGTGTGGGGTGAGCAGAAGACAGCCAATCAATGATTGATTTTCTCTAACCATTGTTGTTTCTGTCTCTCTCTTTCTCTGCCTTCCTCTCTGAAATCAATGAAAATATATATTTTTTTAAAAATGAGTCTCAAAGAAGTAAAATGGTCTGTCTGCCTGTGGTTACACAGCTACTAAGCTGAGTTCCCTTCTAAGGTCTTACAGGGCTTTGAGACCCTTGTCTTCTGAAATGAACGACAGACATACCATGTGTAGCTTTTCTTATCCTACCAGAAAAAATTTCTTATTGTCACAAAAGCATGTTTTGAATCATGAATTGATTTATGTTTCCTTTCTGATAAGAGATGAAAAGTTAAATTAGTTGCCCTATGGGAGTCTGCAGTTGAGGAAAAATGGAATTAATCTACCCATTCCTGCTATTCCATTCCCTTCCATTTTCATGCCTGTCTTTTAGAACCAACCTTTTGTCATTTAGGAAGAAAACATTTTAATTAAGTTGTTTGGGAAGTCAAGATTTTAATTGCCACAGTTTCATCATCCCTCAAATAATTTTTAACTTTTTATATTTTGTCAGTCTTTGAGACCTTTTTGCTAAATAAATATCAGATGGTAAAGAAAAGATCATTTCAGCAGCGTGGGTTGGGAAGGGTACTGGAGAATAATAAATTTCCATGGCAGTAGAAAAAAATGATACGTGGGATTTATTATTTTTTTCTCAGCCAGTGTTAAGTTCTGTAAGTCAATAGCAAAATGCATTTATATATCTTTGCTACAGGTAAGGCACTTTCACTTCTCATTCTATGTAACAAACTATTCATAATTCCTTTCAACAAATAAAACACTGTGGTTTATGAGACTACTTTAGTATTTTAGAGCAAATATTCTTACATGAGAAATCTATCATCATAAACCTGTTCTTTCCAACAGATTTGTCATACATTAACCAATCAAAACTATGTCCTGATCTACTTTAATTGACTGATACTGTTTATGAGCTTTGCTGCTTACAAAGATATTGATTGCATCGGTAAGTTAGCCGTTCATTTTTTCAATGATATTTTTGAGACAATTACTCAATTGAACACTAGGTGTTATTACAATAGCTAAAAACAAGTGGTGGTATCTACTACTATTTAGAAATGGGTAAAAAATACTACTACTAATAAATAGATTAATATTTTATTGTAACTCATTTGTTTTAGATATTTAAGTTTTCTTTTTTCTACTAGACTATAGGCACCTTTAGGTAAAAACTGTATCTGGTATCACTTTCCCCCCAGCATTTAGTACAATGCTTGGCAAGTACAAAAAATGTTTCTAGAAAGCATGTCTGAGCAGATTAAAACCTGTTTACATATGTATTAAATACCACCTGAAATAGTACACTCTCAAAAAGGAGGATTTGACATACAGGCACACTTGTACATTTACAATTTTTTTCTCTTTAGTATAAAACAATGCACAAACATATAAGTATTATAGCACATAAACATCTGTGCTTAAAAATATATGCATATATATTTGTAAATAATTTTACTCTTGTAAACCCTGAGTCTATACTTGAGAGCAGAATTATAGTAATTGTCCTTGCTGAAATCAAGAATATTTACTCAAGTAATCTGAATCTATTTAAGTGAAGGTTCTGAAAATCATAGATATTGGCATTCCTCCCTCATAAATGTAAAAGTAAAGAAAACAGTGTAAATATAATCTGTTGCCATATTTTAATTATAATGATAGGTATTAATGCTATTGCTTTCTATCAGTATTCAAATAAGATATTCTTATAAATATGCATCTGTAGTTTATTTTTACAGAAAGAACTAAAAACATATTATGGAATTAACAACAAGCAATATATACTGATTACCTAACACTCTGTTAAAAATATATTTCTACTGTAACTGTTCCAAGCACCCATTATAAATAAAACATTTAGTATGTACTTTAGTTAAATTTTTATATATTTGGAGCATTAATTCTAATATTTTCATTTCTTGTTTCCATAAAATTATAAAATATACCACAAATAATAAAGTAAAAATAAATCTCAAAGACCATTTATTCTTGCCTCCATAAAGAAATTTCTCTCATCATACTTCTGTATGTTTGTAAAGCATCTCCTTGAATACTTGTTACCATTAAATCAACCAATTTTTCTTTTAAAGTCCTCTTTTAGTGATTCCTCAAATTATGCTAAACTTTTCACATGCTTTTACTACTCCTGTCCTTTAAGACAGAGATTAAGTTAAAACTCACCCTCACAAAACAGTTATAAGATTTCTATTTTACAAGCTAAAATGTGTCTTATAAGGAGTTCTGTTTTTAGCTGATTTTAAAATAGGTTATTAAATATTTTTAAGTGAAATAATTACAATTTTATCACTATTTAATGCTAAAGAAAGAGCAAATATCAACTACAATAAGGAGACTGATTTTCCAAATGATGCTTTCCTGCAGCATTTGTGAGCTTTATGAGTCATGAGTTATTGCAGAAAACACTTAATATTATTTAGATAAGACATAAAATATGCTTCACAGACAGAGAAAGGAGAGTCAATGCTAAGATTGTTAGTAAAAGAGATCTATGATGGGAGCCACTGGAGAATTTGTCTTTGGGAGTTAAATTATTGAAAGAAATTTCCATCTTAACCACAAATAGAACTGCAACATCCCTAATGAGGTAAGTCTATGATCAAGAAATACATTATATGTGTGTGTGTATTTTTTTTTGTGTGAAGTGAATGGAAATTAAACCTATCAAAATGAATACTCTAATGGCCATAAAAGAATTAAATTATCAATAAAATACATAGTACCAAATAAGAATCAATAGAGGAAGAGAAGATAAATTATGGTTCAGTAAAGAAAAAGTAAGAGGTAGAATTGTTTTTAAAGACAAATTATACTGGTAAAAGAATAAATGGAGGGTTGTTGAGGACTTTTTAAGATGCGTATGACATTTAAAAAATCAATAAAAAACTCCAGTTCAATAAAAGGTTGTCACAGCTTAAAATGCCTACCAACAAAAGTTGTATATCTAAATCTTCTAGTTATCCAGTGACCCTGTACTGTAAGAGGGGCTGAATGTCTTCCCTGGCCTAATTTGCATTTTATATATGGGGTTGGGGTGAAGATTATGTTGGCAAAATTAAAATTAAGGATGTGGTGAGCAAAGTATATTGGGCTAGAGAGAGTGAAATGGGCAGAGTGTGGAGGGGTAGGAAGCAGGATGAAGAGGATGTCTCCAATGGTTCACCAGTTCAAGCATTGGGGGCCAGATGATTTAAGAAGCACAGAGAGGTAAATGTAGTTGTTGTTTGAGTCAGAGCTTGTTTGTTAATACTGGCTATAATGTACAGGAGAGCTGCCAGGAAAAGCCAGCAACAGAGAGGACACCATCACCACCACCTTTCCAGAAACAACTTTCAGAATGTCCATTCAGCATTGTCTGAAGTGAATGGTTTCCTCCTACATTTCTCACCAGTGAATAAAGGATAAAACAGAGTCAGGCTATCTAGAGTTGTATCTATATGACCTTCAGCAAGTTTCATAAACACCTTGTGCCTCACCTCTTCATCTGTGACTTAAGTTTAAAATTTTATCTACCACATACTGTTTTATACACATTAAATGAAGTAATTCATATAATGTGCTTGTAATAGAATGGTGACTGATAGTAAGCAGTCTGCAATTGTTGGCTTTCATTACTACCTGTAGATATAAAAGCCCAGTAACTAAATGGTGGAACGACCAGGATGACCGGTTGACCAATTGCTATGATGTGCACTGACCATCAGGGGGCAGATGCTCAATGCAGGAGCACTACCAATGGTAGTCAATGCACTACCACAGTGGGAGCAGCCACTTGGCTGACCAGAATGAGCAGCGCTCCCACAGTGGGCCGAATTCTCACAGGCCATGCCCCCTACCAGTGCACCAATCTGTGCACCAAACCTTTAGTATCAGATAATTTTGTATTCATATATGTGTCACAATTTCCCCTTCACAAATGGAAAAGTTAATCACAGGAAATTTTATAAAGGTAATTCTCTTTACATCACCAGAGAAACAGCTTTTATCTACAAGTAGATCTAACACGATTCGAGGTCCATTTGTTAGATTTCTGGTATATGGCCTTTTGTTGTTGTTTTTTATTTGTTTGTTTGTTTGGTTGGTTTTTTGCAAAATCACCCATCCTTCTCATTCTTTTTCCTTCTGAACTACCTCCTCTAGAATTTGCCTGAGTAGAAGCGTTTTTGTGGTTCATCTACAATTGGCCTATAACCTTTCTGGGGGCAGAACAGCTGGAGAAGATTTCAACCATGTCAATGTAAAATTTCCAGGGGGTCAAGGAGGTCCCTGAGGGCTTTAGCTCAAAGTCCCTGTCCATCAAAGTAGCACAAATTCCCAGAATCCCCCATACTGCAATCATGACTTGTTGATACGTTTGTCTCCAATGTCACCTTGATACACTGTCTATTAGGCATGCACACAAATTTTAAGGGGAGGATGAATTAGAGAAAAATTAGGAATAAAGGCACAGAGAATGATGATAAGATATTGTAAGTGGCTACAGAATTGAATTAACAAATGGGAATACAAATTTGAGTCATGTCTCAAGTTGAAAATTTCTTGAAGCTTTTTTATTAGTTATTGTGGTCAAAATGTCTACTAGGGATGATCTTTGTTAAAAAAAAATAGAGATGCACAGCATAGAGATTATACTCAATAATGTGTACTATATGAAAAACTTCAAAGTTGCCAAGAGAATAGATCTTAATTATTTTTACCACAGAAAAGAAAAATTATAATTATGTGACTTGATACAAGTGTTAGCTAACTCTATAGCAGTAATAATATTACAATATATAAATATATAATATTAATATATTATTTATCTTAAACTTACACAATGTTATATGTCAATTATGTCTCAATTTAAAAAATTATAAATAATCACTTCACATTTACAGAGACATAAAAAATTACATTTAAAGTTAATGCAGTATATTAGTAGAGTACACTAGGAAAATAAATTCAGATTACATACCAAGTTGACCTCCTGCATTTATAACACTTCTAAACTATTTTACCCCCCTATGCCACTATGGCAATTTTGGTCCTCCTCAATAATCATCCAATGACTGTTCTGGCCCAGCTTCTCTATTTCATTAGGTCCTTGTTCCTCCCCTCCTCACCTCTGGTGATGCAGGGTCTTTAGAAATGAAAAAACATTAAGTTACTTGAAAAAATATGACATCAATAAATAACCAATATTAACATGTAAAAGGTGTTTTGTTTTACATGTGCTGTTCTTGGAAAAATATTAGGATCCAATGTTAACATGTTTTGCTGCCCTTGACAATAAGAAGTGATACAGGATAAATCAAATCCAGAAGAAATAAAGACAAATATGGAATATGAAAATCATATTGTCCTAGTCAGTCTGGTTCAGTTGGTTGGGCATAGTCCTATGCACTGAAAGTTTGCAAGTTCAATTCTTGATCAGGGCACGTGACTGTGTTTTGGGGTTGATTGTGGGCATATAGAAGGCAGCCAATCATCTTTCAACTTCACATCAATGTTTCTCTCTCTCTTCCTCTCCCTTCCTCTCTCTCTGAAAATCAATTAAAAATTTAATAAAAAGAAAAAGATGTCAGTGAAAAAGGACTTGCGGTTTGTCATTTGAGACGGACTCAGTGTATTGGAAAGTGATCATGGCTGGCTGTAGACAAAGGTGCGTTCTTCCTGGAGAATGCACTGAGCTTGCACACAGTTCCAGGCTTTACATAGGATATAATGGCAAGCTTGCATTGGTGGGATGTATTTCTCCACATTGTTCAAATCTGTAACTGATTACCGTGAATCGAATGACTATTGTTAGAAACCATTAGAAAAGTGGTGCGTAGGATTCAGTTGTAGACACAGCCTGAGAAGTTATGTCCTCTTTGGGAAAGGAGAATTCAAAGGAGATACCCATCTTATCATTGAGACAGCTCTAGGAGTGTAGTTTTTAAAAAGAGATTTTCTAACAAGAAAACCAGCCAAGTCTATGCTTTTTTTTTAAATAAGTTGTTTGAAATGATTCATACAGAGAATTTTCTGCATGAAATATTAGGAGGTCTATGGTGAGTAATGGTAAGACTCTAGACATTAAAGATAATTGGATGACTCATTTCTGAAGAAAGACATAAGTGACATTCAGGCCATCGTAGAATCAATTGAAGGATCCTAGTCAATTCTGGAATGTACCCTGCCCACCAAGGGATCATGGGTTTTCAGTCAGAAATAGAATAGTACAAACCATCCAAACTCTCTTCAACATCCTCAGGTTGCAAAAGTCCAGGAATTTTGTAGGGCACATGCAGGAGGTTCTTGGATTCAGAGACCAAAATGAAATATTCTAGAGACTGAAGTACAAGATTATGGAGACACTAGCAGCTTTCTCACAGTTTGTGGTAGATGGCCTAAAAGTTCTCTAAAGTAAGTGTTTGATGGAGTAGAAAATGTGCTGTAAACCCAAGTTGTTTTCATTTTTGTTATGAGGCTAACGTTAATTTTGCTAAGAGTAATTGGAACAAATGGGGCTAAGGAAACCCAGGGAAGCTTACAAAATAAAGAATTAACAAAAGGAAAAGAGACTAACAACCACACACTAAGCAGCTTCCCATCTAACTGATGGCACTTAAGGCCAGTGGAGATGGAGAAGTAATGCTGAGTAAAGAATGAGGATGCAGAGATATACCAGTAACAGAGAGAAAAAAATAGGGGGGTAAATTTCAGTGAGGAAAGAGTGATCTTCCTCCAGGATAACTGTGCACAGGCTGAACATAAATAACAAGTCGGTTTCCTCTCCCTCTCTCATCCATGAGTTGCCTCATTTTGGAGAAATCTCCAGAGTCATTTGACAGCTACATGACACACTGGTGGTATTTCCTTAAACATTTTAAGATCTCTTATGGCCAATCCTAAGATTCAAGTTACCATGATTTTAGGTGCCAGCAAAGTTAATGCTTGGCTTTTAAACAAAAGCACAGCCTACAGACCCTCATAGTACCCCTAGAAAGAAAGTGTAATTATATTTTTTTACCCCATATAGAACCTGCCTCAATTAGAGCCACAGGTTGATAATGCCTTTGATGGGTCCTCCTATCTTGTTGGTGCATTTTAGTATTCCTGGTTCACATTCCGAGTTCAGTTTAAATAATATTGTTTTTGAGGAACAACCTGATAGAGATCAGTCAAACTTATTTTTTTCGTCTGTTCCAAAAGCTGGGTGGCATCCGTCTACTGCATGGAATGCCTGAATAACAAGTATAGAAAAGGGGTTGTGGGGAAAATACCTGAGGTGTTGACAGTTGTATTGAATGGAAAGTACAGGAGCCAAGACCATCACCTGCTGTTTTCAGTAGACAATGAGTTTAAAGAAAATGGTATCTGAATCATGCTCAGAGCTATGTGGTGGAGAATGACAGACAAAACAGTCAGTTAAATTTAAAATGCTCTCTACAGTTTGGGAGCAGCACACCAGGGTGTTTTTTTTTTTTTTAATGAGCAAGGCTTGGCAAAAATTCTGAGAAAGATTATCAATGTTTCTTCACCATACCTCTTAGACTCTGAGACATTAGTTAGCTACTAGGTTGTTACTCTCTCTTTTTGCCACAAAATTGTTGTGTCCCATTTCAGGAGTTATAACTTCAGCCTTTTCCTAATTATCCCCTGCTCACACCCAGACCTTTCATCCATAAGTGCCAGGTACATGAAAGACAAGGACATTTTTTATTAAACTTTCAGTGTCCATATTATCCCACTTTAATTAGCATGGGCCAAAAGAGAGGAACTTGGCAAGTAGTGTACTACTTAAAACTAATAATAGTAGTGTATTACTGACAAATGGCCATTTTTCTTATATCCAGGAACATGTTTAGATCATAAGGTTATCTGGGTGGCTGAATTAGAATAGAGTTTTAGTCCCTGGGCCCCCTCTGGGGGTGGAGGGGGGAGGGAACCTTTCTCTTCTCAGAAACATAGTCATGAAATGTAAAGATATAATGATGGACTTAGGTAGCAGTAGTGGTAGTCTGAGTGTTGGAAGCTCAATCATTAACTTCATTACTGTCAATCACATGAGTGGTTGACTCTGAACAATGGAATTTATGTGAGGGACCCAGATAATTTGATAAGGAGCGGCTATTTATGTTCGTGTCCCTAAAGAAGGTTGTCTTTAATCTGCCAAATTGTAGGAATGTGCAAGCAGCTAACACATAAATTCTTATTATAAATTCCATTGTGAAATCAATAAAAACAGTATATTGAGTTGGCTCAAAGGACCCTCCCACATTGACCATTTAGCTTCGCTTCCCTACTGTGAACCATGCCCAAACTCCATCAGTTGGATTTGAACACTCCCTCCTTCCAAGGGACCAGGCAGGATTGTGACTTGGGCATCAATATCCAACAAAGCCATGGGAATATGATTCTCGCCCTTCCCTAAAATATCCTCACATGCTGGAATGTGTCCATTTGACATCTGATTTCCTTATGAGAACATCGAAGCCTTGACCTAATCATTAATTTTCTTTCTCATTAAAGTGACTCAAGTGGAAATAGATATGGAAACAGGATCAGGAGATGCACATAGAGAAAGCTGCTTCTTTCCATAAAATAGGCTTCACATTTATTATCAGGTTCAAGTTTGTGATGATAGCTTGGTACTCAACTAACTGAGTTTCCAGTATTTTCAGCTTGCTTAAAGGTCTTTACCAGGCGGTATGTCCCTAATTACTGACACCATCTCTTTCAGCTTTCAGCTTTGAGGGACACTTACCTAGTGGTCCCAGCCTAGCTACTTGCTATCAGAGCTGCTGTGTTCATGTGCCGTAGCCAACTTAAGCTTTAATCATAGGACAGTAACTTTTTAAAAAAAAAACAATTCACTTTAATCTCAGGCACTTGCTGGAACTCAATTGTCATAATAATATGGCTTGAGTTTTCATCTTGCTTTAAAATGGGGGTTTTCAAGGATAGTGGGAACTACAAAAATTTTATTTGACTCTGTGATTTATTCTCCAGTGGCTCACCATCCTCAAATTTAATCAAGACAGTAAATTGTGAATGCTAGTCAGTTATCCATCTGGAGTTTCCCATGAGAGGTCTTCTGTCTTAGGAAAATCTCCCTAAGTGGGCCCAAGTTACTTTTTAGTAAAAAAAAAAAAAATGAATAAGAAAAACTCTAGAGAGCCTTTATTCTTGTCTTCAAATGATTCTGTTTGGTGTTGTAGACTACAGAGCAGCTGTATTACGAGCCCGGAGATGTCACAACTGTTGGCCATTCTTCCTCACCAAGCCTTGCACACTCTACCTCAGCTTCATCTATCATGAGAACCAGCCAGCGGTCTTTTTATTTGTCTTTTAATGCCAATAGTGGTCATGAATTTCCTTCTTTTCACAATCAGGGTAGGTATAAGTCTCTGTAACTGTTCTCTGAAAGTGTCAGCATAAGTCTGCCAACCCTGTTTCAATCTTAGTATTAGTTGTTTCAGTGGGATGGACATGGGGCTCACTACTATATTAGGGAGGAAATTGCCTGCCCCAGAGGACAGATAACAATGGCCAGGACACCATTTGGGCAGCTAACCTTGTATCAATTTTTGCATTCTCAACATGAAACCATTTCTCCAGTTCCTCCTGATTAATAGGCAATAAAACTGAAGAGCCATGAGATAATATTATTTGTTAAACAGTTTTTGCTACCGAACCCCATAAATGTATTTCAAATCTCATTAATCTGCCTATGAGATCTTTAATGTTCTGTTGCAAAACACTGTGTCTGTATCAGGATATCGTTCTCAGCAAAACTATGAAGGCCCATGAAGACTCTCACAGTTTATCTAACTTTCAGGCTAAGTTGTTAGCTTGCCACTGTTTTATGGCAAAATAGACAGTGCTCCTGAGTTATAAACAAAGACTTTCTTACTCACAATATTCAGAATATTAGCACTTTTGTGACAGTTCCCCAAGCCAAAATTAACACAGGGTGATGAATGGATGTTCAGGTAACACCTGCACCTATAGTAAGTTTCATAAGATGAGAGTAACCTAGCGCTTAGAAAACCTGAATGTGTTATAATGGACAGGAGAGCATGCCTTCTCTGTGCCCCAAAGAGAGACAGTATCTCTATCTTGCAAGGCTGTGAGCAAATCTGCACTTTGTTTCAGAGAGAAATGTTATTTCCATCTTCCAGATCTGTTTGCTATGAAACAACATTTAAACTAGGGGTAGGGAACCTTTTTTTCGGCCAAGTGTCATTTGGATATTTAGAGAGTCCCTTGTGGGCCATTGCCCCGGCCTGCGGGGTCATTCAACAGGGACAACAAGGGGACGCACCTAAGGGAATGGAAAACAGACAGGGACACGAAGAAGGGAGGCAAGACAAAGTGTTCTGATCAAGCCTCAAAATTTTATTTCTGGTTGTTCTTTATATATGCTCTCAGAAGGGGAGGAGGTGAGGGTGTGGGGTAAGGGGCGAAGAGGGATGTAGCTCAATCTGTCTGGCGGGCTATTGTGGCAGTTGCCGGGGCGGGGAAGTTCTGAGTTCCTACCAGGTGCTGGCGGCCGATAGTGGATGTGGATTGTGACTGCTGACCGTTAGGGACCATCCACAGCCCTTGCTGTTCTTTGTTCTGGCTCTCAACATCTCCTCCCTTCTTCTTTTTAAAGGGGCGGGCCTTGACCGGCTGAGGAGGCAGTGACCTGATTCCTCCCGTGGACTTTGTAGGTCCACCCTGTGGCTCTTGACATCTTTTGGGGAGGAGAGGTAGAGCCATAGATTTAAATTTTGATGTCAACCTCTATGCAAACCAGGTGTGCTCTCAGGGAAATCCAGAGGAGCTTTCTGTCTAAGCTTCCCTTGCAATGCCTTTGGCTTTACACTCAGTCCGGTGCCCAAACCTATTACTTAGCTTGTAAGCAAAGGTTAGCATCCCTCTGGTTAAGATGCTGTCCCCGTGGGGAGAGAGCCAGTCTGGGGCTGATAGCGTTCGGGGTTGTGGTAGTCTGGGTCGGTCAGTTCTAAGCGCTGGTAATGTATTTGAATGGGTCGGGCCAGGGCAGATTCTACTTGCTGTTTAACTAATGAAGTTATGGTCCTGAACGCCCAGGGGCCGATTGTGAGGATAAGGAGGAAGCCTACGAGGGGACCAAGGATGGGGAGGAGGTAGGGGAGAAGTCCGTTGAGTCCACTCCAGAGCGGGTTTTCAAACAGCTCCCGTCGTCTTTTGATGAGGTCTTCTTGAAGTTTTTTGATCTTGTCCCGGACTACGCCAGACTTGTTGGCGTAGAAGCAGCATTTTTCCTGTAGAGCCAAGCAGATCCCTCCCTGCTCTGCTGTTAATAAATCTAGGCCTCTTCTATTTTGTAGGACTACCTCTGCTAAGGAGTCAATCTGGTCTTGTAAATCATTAATGGTTCCTGCTAGGGCCTGGACATCGTCAATAAGCTGATTGGATAGTTTGTGATAGGAATGTATCGCAACCCCCAGTCCAGTAGTGCCGGAGGCTATAGCACTCGAGATACCTAGTCCAACAAGGAGGGGGATAAACTGAACAGCACGTTTGCTGCGCCCAGCAATAGTATCTAAAACGGGTAAAGGGACAGGCTCATCACCTGGAATGATAGAGATGTCTGGAAGAATGGAAGCTTGTACACATAACCCGGTCCAGTTGGTGGGGAGCGCCATATAAGCTAGGTTGTTTCCACAAACAAAAACTTGTCCATGGGCGGGACACAGAGGCTTAGAGTGGTTGGTGATAGTGGAGCAGTTAGAAAAGGCTGTAATTCCTAAGTCTATATCGTAGCTATTGTTCTGGGCTGGCCCTTGAAAACAGGCGGGCGATTCTGAACTAGTGGATAGAGTGAGAAGCTCTGCCTCGAGGGCTTTGACTTCTTTAATAAGCTGAAGATGTTCTTGTTTTTGTTTAAGGATTTCTCTTAAAGAAGATATGTCTCAGGTAAGGGAGACCTTGGCTTGTCTGAAAGGGTCAGTGTTAAAAGGCGAATTTGGATCAGAATTAGGAGCTGTGGGGCGGAAGGGAGGGGGACAGTGTATTGGGGAGGCGTATGGGGGGGGCTTATAATTTGTATGTGTTTCGTAATGCTGTTGAGGTTTAGGTTTGTAATGCTCTTGAAGAGCGGGGGCTGTGAGACCCCAAGGGTCCTCACCGTCATGGTGATGAGCGGCTTGATCGTCAAGGGTCTCCTGATCCTCGGGGGACAGATTGTCATTGAATGGATTGTCATTTGTAACCTTTAAGGAGGGATAGATTTTTGGAATCTGGACGTTTTGGGGGGGTTTCTCAATAGGTTGCCTCTCCCCTTTTCGTATATTTTTCTGAGACGGGTGTTTTGGTATATCTATAGTGACAGATGGACAGGTTGATGGGGGGCGGGAAGCTTCCCTTAAGGCTGCCTCCCCAGTTTTTATTACGCCTTTTATGTCTGGGTCTTGGGGATGGATTTTAAGATCATTAATAAGGTTCCAATAGGAAAATGTAGTGACGGGGACCTTTTCGGGACCGAAAACTCGATAATAATCTTGGAGGGCGTCGCCTACTCTGTTCCATCGTTTATGATCGATGGTGCCCTCTAGCGGGAACCAGGGGCATGTATCCTGAATAAATGAGAAAAACTGTCTGAGATCTTTTTTCTTTACTCTTACTCCTCGTGTCCTGAGGGATTCTTTAAGGTCTTTTAGAAAAAGTTCGTGAGAACTAAGAGAGGAGCCCATTTTTATTATTTTAACTTAGTATCCTCTTCCGCGTAAGCCTCTGGGACGTATAACCCCCGTACCAGGTCCGCCAAGACTACTAGGCGTCCGGATTAATGTGTCTGTTAGAGGTCTCTGTTTGCCCGGGAAGGCCCCTGCTTACGTAAACAGTCGGCAGGTATAATCCGCCTGCTCGGACCCGTTCAGGCAGGGAGGTCGGCACTCGGCCCTCCGGTCTTGCCTTTGGGCGGCTAACCTCCCCTGGGTGTGCCCTTACGGTGGACGACCGATGGTTTATAGTAAGCTCAGGGTTTGCGAGAGACGTGACAGAGATCAATCGCGGATAGCTGTTTTTCAAGGCGGATTCAGAGTTCCGTCTAGTCAGACCACGGTACCTTTAATTCTTCCCGGGTTGACGAGTCGGGTGCTTATTAGCGGACTAGAGGATGGATATTGTATCTGGGAAGGGCTAAAACCTCCTTAATTGAGACGAACAATTTTCAAAAGGGTAATTATACCTGGTAGTCTGTCTGTAAATTCATCTGCAAAATCGAAACCAAGATCATACTCACCGACGAGTTCTCGGCGGAGATCAAAAGACGAACCTTCACTCGCAGCAATCTGCGGCGGTTCAGGAGGGGGACCGGCCGGTCGGGCGTGCAGATGTTCCCCGGGGGCGCCGACCCTCATGCCCCACGTTGGGCGCCAGTTATGCCCCGGCCTGCGGGGTCATTCAACAGGGACAACAAGGGGACGCACCTAAGGGAATGGAAAACAGACAGGGACACGAAGAAGGGAGGCAAGACAAAGTGTTCTGATCAAGCCTCAAAATTTTATTTCTGGTTGTTCTTTATATATGCTCTCAGAAGGGGAGGAGGTGAGGGTGTGGGGTAAGGGGCGAAGAGGGATGTAGCTCAATCTGTCTGGCGGGCTATTGTGGCAGTTGCCGGGGCGGGGAAGTTCTGAGTTCCTACCAGGTGCTGGCGGCCGATAGTGGATGTGGATTGTGACTGCTGACCGTTAGGGACCATCCACAGCCCTTGCTGTTCTTTGTTCTGGCTCTCAACAGGCCATCCAAAATTTTCAAATTAAAAATTAGCCTCTGCCCTAACCAGTTTGGCTCAGTGGATAGAGCGTCGACCTGTGGACTGAAGGGTCCCAGGTTTAATTCTGGTCAAGGGCATGTACCCTGGTTGCGGGCACATCCCCAGTAGGGGGTGTGCAAGAAGCAGCTGATAGATGTTTCTCTCTATCCCTCTCCCTTCCTCTCTGTAAAAAACAAACAAACAAACAAACAAAAAAGCCAATAAAATATATTTTTTAAAAAAGAAACTTAAATAAAATTAGCCTCTCTATTTTGTCCAACATTTAACTCAACCTTAATGATTTGGCAGAGCCAGACCAAATGATTTTATAAGCCTTATAGAGTCCTCAGGCTGCACATTCATTCCACACCTCTAATTTAAACCATAATTCTGAACAAAGGCATTGAGTGGCTTTATTTATAAGATCTGCAGAAATGTGAGATATCTTTCAATAATTTTCTTCCATACTCTAACATATACTTTTAGAAACTGGTGTATGATAATTCTTATTCTAGACACTGAGAATATGGTTGTGACTAAATGAGATACAAATTTTGCCTTAATTGAATTTATTTTAGACATGGTAGTATGGGTGATTGTGTGTGTGTGTGTGTGTGTGTGTGTGTGTTGGAGTGACTAATAAACATAGTTGTATATAAGGTAATGGTATTGTGTAATGGTATTGTTAGAGAGGCTATCACATAGCAAATAGCTAAATGGAAAGTTAGTTCCTAAACCTAATCGACTAGTTGTTCTGGCAGCTTGGCATAATAGCAAGCATCAGAAAATGCAACTACACACCAAGGTCAGATCTCAGCAATTGCTACCTGAAGAAAAGATGTTGCTGTGAAGACAGAAGTTAACTAACTGCAGGATGTGGACTTTATATCTATATCTAGAAGACCTTTTGGGGTATTTCTTGCAACCAGGAGCAAGAAACAGGCAGAAAAGTAGTGGAATCATAATAATGGACCTGATATAGGACAAGATGGAAGTAATTATCCACTCTATGAAGACAACAGTTTGCTTGCATTAGTTAATAAAACTCCCCTTCAGAGCGATACACGAAGGTTCAGGAGAATGAGAAGGAGAAATCAATATTACCTGAAAGATCAATTCCCAGTAAACCTGTCAATCTTGTACTACTTTCTCTATTGCACTGACTGCCATAGATCTTAATGCAAAGACTTTTGAGGTTATGCCTATGGAACCTGGGATACTGTTTTCTTAGTAGATATTTATTTGGCTAACTAATGCTAAAGGCTGCAGTGTAGACCAGTAGATACTAAAAAGATGAGCAGGAAAAGATCTCTTTAATCAGTAAGTGGTTGGTCGAATCTGAAAATTTGGAACCTGAGAATAGGGAGAGACAACTGTAGTACTCCATTTTTTTATTGGGGAAAATTTAAACATATACAAAAGTAATAAAATAATTCAGTGAACATCTACATATACTCAACACCTAAGTTTAAGGGTCTTTTTGCCTTAGTTTTTATTTTTAGCCCTTTGAAAAATTTCTGTTTGAAGTAGAAAACATTTCCCCATAGTGGGTATCAGAAAATCACCCCTGTCTGAATGACTGATAATGGGATGAACCTCTCTATGGAAGATGCTAGGTCTTCCTTGGTATAAAAAGTAAGGTGGTAGTCCTCAATTCTTCTCTCTTCGTCAAGTTTAAAGCAAATAGGACTCTCTTTTGAAAGGCACATCAATAAAGAATGCTCTCCAAGAAAGGGATTCTCTTAGATTTTCACTGCTTCTGTTCTTTACTTCTGGTGAGGTTGAAGAGATTTTGGCACAATAATGCAGTGCATTTGTTAGGAGAACTGATCAACACTGGATAGAGAGAGTCTGATTGCTTTGTAGGAACTAACTCTGAAGAATCTGAGAAGACAGAGTGAACAGTTGTCCTGGCTTTGACAATATGGGGCAAACAGTAAGATGAGTCCAAATTCTGGAGCAAGGGCAGAGAAGGGTACAAGCCAGGTAGGGAAGGCAGAGATAAAATGAAGGTTCTTTGGGAACTCATATGAGGACAATAGATTGGATCTCTAAATGTTTCCCACCACCACTTGTATCTTAGTAACCACTGTAGTCTTATTGCCTAGCACAATTTCACAGATAGTTGCTACATCACAGCAATGATTTAAATAGACTTCAGAAACTACTTTGGTCTAATTAGTACAGTAGATTTCTATTTTCAAAAGCATTTCCGTACTCATAGTAACTATTTACTCAATAAATGTCAATGTAATCAATGACTTTCATTGACATCAATATGAGTGAACAGAGTTTTCCAGTCCTTTAAGCAAAACAGCATCTTATTCCCTCTTAAATCTGTAGGCCACCCATGTAACAAACTTTTAAATTGAAAGACGATTGAACTAAAAAAAAATGAGGTGGACAAAATTATAACTTATTTCAAAATGAGGCAAAATATTGGTGATTAAATTGAAATATTTTTGAATACTTTAAGAATTAAGAAGACATGCAAGTCAGCAATATACATAGCTAGAACAATTTAATTTAAGGATTATTAAACACAAAATTAGCTACAGGCTTCCCCATTGGCAAAAGCCAAAATTGCATAAAGTGAAGAGAAATTACTTTAGGACAAATCTTGCGAGTGAGTGATGCACAAAATAAGTCGAGATAGAGCACAGATGCTCACACACACAGTCCAGAGCTGTGGAACTTGATGCTGAGATGCTGCGTGTGGTTCCTGGGGAAAGAGTACGGTGCTGCCCTGGTGACATCTCACTGCAAATCAAAGCTAATGACTATTTCCACTTTTTTCCCTTTCACTCCATAAAAGCAAATGTCCTCTTGGGATTTCTTTGGGTTAATGAAGATAGGTACTAATGTAGGTCTTTCCCAAGAGCTAAGTGGCATAAAGTGAACTTTTGAAAAGTTAGAGAATACTTGTACATGAGAATATGCTAAATAGTTTCAGAAAAGGAAAAGTTAGTATGTCAGAATTATTGAGAGATAAAATAAATATTGGAGAAAATGGGGCTGAAGGATGATATAATTTGATAATCAGGGAAATGATATTTTTAAAAAGAAATAATTGCATGTACACTTAGAACAAATGACAGATTAGTTTGACAGAAGACATATATAGATAGATGATAGATAGATAGATAGATAGATAGACAGATAGATATTTAGGATAGGACTGATTTTGGAAAAATTAGAAAGTCATTTGTTATTTTTAAATCAAATACTATGAAATAAATATTAGTAAAATTATTCAGGTAGCAAAATGCAAGAGGGTCTGGCATGTAGATAAAGAAGATGGATAAATACAAGTCAAGTGAGGAAATGGGGCCAAGGCAGTGGCATGAGAATGGGGGAAAGGCAAATGTAAAAGACATCTCAGATTAAGAAATTATTGAATGAATACAAATGACAAAAAGATGAGATTTAGAGATTTAAAGAGAGGGAAGAATCATGGGTGTTTAAAAATGCTTACATTGTTAAAATATAAAGCAAAGACAGTATACTGAGTAAAGAGGAGCATAACATGAGTGGTAGTGATTTAACAAATCCAGGTTTATACCTGCTGCACATAAATTGATTAGAGACAGAATATAGGACTAAATACTGAATTTGGAAACTCACTTTTCACAAAATGTTGAGTGAACATCACACTAAAGTAAAATGAAAAGCTTAAGAGTTCTTTAAATATGCTTATAACTGACTATGGCTGAAGTATTGTACAAAGAACGACTGTGCTCTTTGGCATTTTTCTTAGAAAACAAATCTTGAGGTAAGGTTCTCATGAAATATACATTTAGGAACTTTATTTTGTTTTTAAATCTTATATAATATTGACTACCGTGATTACTTTTATGTATTTGAAAGAACACAAATAATGTCTGAATTTTTAATGTGTTGGAGTGTTGCTAATAGGCACCATGTCAGTGGTCCTTCTTCCTTCTAAAAATTGAGCCCAGACATGGTTCAAGAAAAGATTACTCAATTTGTTTATTTGAACAAATGATCCTACAAAGCCGCACAATAAGAATACATTTAACAAACGTGAAACAATTATGATTAATTTGGGAAGAATCATAGACCCATTATTCCATGTTAGATAGATTGAAAGCAATTTGGATATTATAGTGAAAAAATATGCATGTTTATGGGGTTTTGTTTGGTGTATTACTAAGAATGAATTTTGCTAGAGTATCTTTATCTTCTCAAAGAGAAATATTTGTTTTTTCTAGCCTTCCATTAGAAAAGATGCCACTGTGAGGGGCTCACTCATTTAGCTATGAGGTCTGGATACTCAGGTTAGTTCAGAGAATTCATTCTCAGGAGCTTTTTAGAAATGTAGAATTTCCTGCCCTAACAGTTTAGCTCAGTGGATAGAGCATCAGCCTGCAGACTGAGGGGTTCTAGGTTCCATTTTGGTGAAGGGCATGTACCTTGGTTGCAGGCACATCCTCAGTAGGGGGTTTGCAAGAGACAGCTGATCGATGTTTCTCTCTCATCAGTGTTTCTAAATCTCTATCCCTCTCCCTCTCTATAAAAAATCAATAAAAATATATTAAAAAAATAGAAATGTAGAATTTCCAATATACTAAATCAGAATCTGTTTTCAAACAAGATTCCTAGATGATTCCTATGTTGAATGAAAATTCAAAAACACTAAATTAGCCTTATAAAAACCAATCTGCCCAATTTAGTTTTGCAAGTAACATTTTTAAAGATGCATTATCATTAAAAATTTAAGGTTTTGTGTGAATGATGTTGTTATTTTATGCTAAAGGAAATGAAACCAATGTTACTATGTCCCATATATTGTGTTAAACATTTCCAACCCTATTAACTCATTTAACCCTTATAATACTCTCTGAGTTGAGGCACTGTTTCCATGCCTCTGGGCATGAAAACCAGCCTCAGATTAAATAGCTCATCTATTTCACATAGTCCATTCATTCAATAAATGTTGAGCATCCTGTTGGTAAAAGTCCCTGGTTAGGCCTGGAAATAAAATGAGCATGGTCCCTACTGTCACAGAAGGTACAATAGACTAGATGTTAATTAGACAAATGCTACGGTGGTATATGTTTCTAAGAGGGAAGCCTAAACTTTCAGAAGTTATTTAGGGAAAACTGATATTTAGAAAAAGGATCCAAATGATTTCAGAGGAACACATTTTTGCTGCGTTGGCTATGGGGGGAAAAAAATGAGTGTCTTGGAGTTCAGTAAGGGGAACCCAGCAGCAGTTGAGGCTGGAACCTGACAGCAATTCTGCCAGAATTTTGTAGAACAAGGTGCAAATGTTGGAATTTAGCACGTAAAGAGAGGAAGCCATTGGAGGGTTTTCAGCTTGTAAGTGACAGGCCCTGCTCCACGTTTGGAAAAGCTCTGCAGTCAGACCCTGCGCAGCCAGCCCTGCGGGCGGGTGGGTGATGAGGGCCCCTCCTCTGGCTGCCTCTCTCCACCCAAGTCACCGCCTCCTCCTCCGCAGCCTGTCTGATGGGGGTGGGAAATGAGTGAGAGGGCGGACAAGAAGAAACACACTCGCAAAATATATTTTTTTAAAAAAAGAAAGAAAACACCCCCTTTGGCAGCGAGTGCGCGGGAAGTTCAGCGCGCGAGTTCCGGGTTTCCCGCCCGCCCCTCTGGCCGCACACGGGTGAGCCCCCTGACCCTGCTCGGCTGCCTGCAGGGCCGCGTCTGTCCCTGCGTCAGGCGTTCTGTCCGCCCCCGCACTCCCCATCCGCCCTCGCCGGGGGGGCCGCGCGGGGTCTGCGGAGCTGAGACTGCCGGCCCGCGTATTCCCTGCCGCAGCGCGGCCGCGGCGCCTGCAGAACCTGGTCCCTGCGGCTTGGGCTCCGGCCTGGCCCCGCGCCGCGCGTCCGGACCGCGGCCTCCTAGGCCACTTGTGGAGCTCCTCTCCCCGCGGCTGTAACTCTGAGCCAGCCTGAGCGAGGCCTGTTTTCCTTCGGAAACCAGCCACCGGAGTGTCCGCGCAGAACGCAGGAGCCCCGGGCCAGCCCACCACCTGAAGCTTTTGCGCACATTGGCTGGGAAGGAGCGTCTCTCCTGCCAGCCTTCTCTGAGATCCGAACCGAGATCCGAAAGTTCTGTCGCAGCTTTCCACGGAGCGGCCTGGTGGGTTGCCGTGGTGGTGGTGGGGGGCTTTTGATGCGACTGCCGCGCTAGCCCCATCAGGAAAAGCTGCCCCTGAACCCGATCTCTCCAGCTCCAAGTGGCAATCCAGAGGCCACCACGCGTGAGCCCAGCCCAGCTGCAGCCCAGCCACCCTCCTGCAGGAACCTCTGTGAGTGCTCCTAGGGTACCAGCGCTCTCCAGCAGGGTCCAGCAAACATGGATGTGGACGCCAAGTACCGCCAGGCCTCCCTCTATGTGGGTGACCTCCCCCCAGATGTCACCGAGAACATGCTGTTCATGAAGTTCAGCACCGCGGGAACCGTGCTGTCCATCCGCATCTGCAGGGACCTGGCCACGCGCTGCTCCCTGGGCTATGCCTACGTGAACTTCCTGCACGTGGCTGATGCCCAGAAGGCCCTGGACACCATGAACTTCGACGTGATCCAGGGCAAACCCATCCGGCTCATGTGGTCTCAGCGTGACGCCTACCTAAGGAAGTCTGGAATCGGGAACGTGTTCATCAAGAATCTGGACAAATCCATTGATAACAAAACGCTTCATGAGCACTTTTCAGCCTTTGGGAAGATCCTGTCCTCCAAGGTGATGTGCGATGAGCAGGGCTCCATGGGCTATGGCTTTGTGCACTTCCAGAGCCAGGCGGCGGCAGACAGGGCGATCGAGGAGATGAACGGGGTGCTGCTGAGGGACTTCAGGATCTTCGTTGGCCCGTTTAAGAACCGCAAAGATCGGGAAGCCGAGCTCCAGAATAAAGCCAACGAGTTCACCAACATTTACATCAAGAACTTTGGAGATGACCTGGATGACGAGAAACTGAAGGAGTTTTTCAGCCATTATGGCAAAATCGTGAGTGTTAAGGTGATGACAGATTCCAGCGGGAAATCCAAAGGCTTTGGCTTTGTGAGCTTTGACACCCACGAGGCGGCCAAGAGGGCGGTGGACATAGTGAATGGGAGGGAGCTGTTCGGACAGCAGGTATTTGTAGGCCGGGCGCAAAAGAAAGCCGAGCGACAAGCTGAACTAAAGCAGCTGTTCGAGCAGCGGAAACGGGAAAGATTCTGGCGGTTCAGGGGGTTGAAGCTCTATGTGAAGAACCTCGATGACACCATTGATGAAGAGAAATTACGGAAAGAATTTTCTGCTTTCGGATCAGTTATCAGAGTTAAGATAATGCAGGCCGAAGGACAAAGCAGAGGGTTTGGCTTGATCTGCTTCTCCTCTCCAGAGGAGGCTGCTAGAGCAATGGCTGAGATGAATGGCCGCGTGTTGGGCTCCAAGCCCATTTACGTCGCCCTGGCCCAGAGGGCCTAGGAGCGGAGCGAGAGATCGGTTCCACCTGCCGGTGAATGCAGCGAGTGGGGAGATGATGGTGATCTATGAATTGTCCTCAGCCAAGTTTAATTCCCACGTGAAGGCAGCTTAACTTAGTGAATTATGTGGTGAGAGGTTCTGTCTACAAAGTTTTGTTTTGTTTTGTTTTTCCAGAAAAATAAATGAATCTTAGAAGGTTGCTTCATTTTACAGAGGCATACCTTTTCATGACATTATTGTATTTTTTTTCTGATTTTGATGTATTCAGAGCAATGGATATAATTAGATAATTTTTATTTTACATTTTGAACCAACTGAAGTGAGGTAATTGAGTATATTGCATATCTTTTCTTATTTTAATAAAGTCATTAGCTTTAATTTATTCTAAGAAATATGCTCAAAATAGTTATTTTACCTAAGGATTTAAGGGTGGCAAAGTAATTTACAAAGAGAAATTCTGATTTCTCATCTGAGGTTTTTTGTTTTTTTTTAAGAAATCAAAATTTAAAAAATTACTAGTACAAATTCAATATCTAATTTCATTTTGAATTAATGTTTAAAGTACTAGTAAGAGCTGAACTTCTTTTAAATTTACATCCTGGCATGTTTTCTGATGGCTGAAATTAATGATGGAAGATTTTAGTGTTGCTTACAAAACTACTTAATAGTATATATTGCTATTCTTTCCATTGGTTGACTAATTTAGTTGCTTGCTAGCTATCAAGATTGTGACTTGAATAGTAAAACCTTAACTCCAACATTCCTTAATTTATAAAGCTGTATCAATGTAGGTGACAAAAATCTGGCCTAGTCTTAATTCTCTTCATACCTATGGAGCTTAATATTATGCCTTCAGTGTTTATCAGATACACTATATTATAAAAGTCATATATATAACATAGAAATTATGCTTAACTGTGCTTTAGTGTCTGTTTGCTATGATTTCATGTAGTGACATTGTCTCAGGGTTGAGAATAGTTAAAGTTGCTTTATTTTTATGAACTCTTGTCTCCCTTTATAAGGCCATGAGAGCTATGTAACCCATTCAGGTTCACTTTTAGCCTTGATTGATCAGAAACTCACTAATTGATTTTCTGATAAATGGAAAGTATATCTCAGCCTGTAGTCTAGCATAATTTTTATTTTAGTTCAATTGCCAGACCTTTCCTTCTCTGCCACTTTTCATCTATATCACCTAGCTCCTTTTTATCCTTTTTAAAGGGCTATTAGAAGTAAGTCCCTGGCCAGTGCCTCAGTTGGTTGGAGCTTCGCCCCATGTACCAAAAGAAAGGTTGCAGGTTCTGTTCCCATTGAGGCACATATCTCTAGGTTTCAGTCCCCGTTCTGGGAGTGAATGGAAGGCAACTGATCAATATTTCTCTCATCGATTTCTCTCTCTTTCAAAATCAGTTAAGAAATACATACCCTTGAGTGAGGACTTAAAAAAAAAAGGGCTTTAGTCACTTCTTGGCCTTTGGGCTAAGATCAAGTGTAAAAGGGCTTTATTATATTGATTATTACTACTTGTTGTTTGAAATCCATTTTGGAAATAGAGGCAAGAGTTATTTATTTACACATAAATACTTTTAAAATTCTGACTTACTCATACCAAAGTTGTCTAAAAAATAGTTTTATTGTTCTTGTTGCTGTTCTACTTTTTAATCTGCTTAGTTATTTCCTGTAACCATATAGTCAAATCTTCTGTTTCATATATTAGTATTGCAAAATAAATAAAGTATCTTATCTACAAACTATAGTAAATCTTTTAAAAATGTCTTGCTTTTCAATATCTACTAATATTGAACTAATATGTTTTAGTAAATACTGATCTATTGTAAGAATCTATGTGAAACTCACATGCCAGCTCTAATTCATTGTATCCCTGAATCACTGTGTTGAGAAGTATTTACCTCACAAACAGAGTTTTTAAGAAAGGGCACCAGGCAACAGAATGGGAAGTGTAGTGGGTGTGTCAAGCCTTGACATCTCCTTCTAGATAATCCAGTCTATCAAAATGTTCAAATATTTGAACAATATTTCATAAGGCTCGTATATGGATTACCAAAGTAATATCAGGGACTGTGTTCTCTCTTATGTGCACAAGGAGTTAATAGGATGTAATATAAAATGTCTAGGTGAATTATAACCATAATTTCATGGCACAGTAATCTTCCATGTAGTAGAACTTGCTTATTTTTAATTACCATAGGAAATAATTAAGTCAGCTTACAAAAATATATAATCCTGTGGAATTTCTTGATGGATTTAAATTTTGTTCATTCTAAATTGTGTGTGATAATATCAAGTTATCCTAGTTGATAGTAGAGGTTCATTCTTTCAAGAAAATGTATTCTTGTATGTGTTAGTGCCTTGATTAAATAAGAAGAGTCTTCACTTTTCTGATAAGCATTCTAGTAAAAGCTAATTTACATAGAGATGCCTTGAGCTACTGCTTCTACTCTTGCCTCCCTTCTGCACACGTTGCCAAGTTTGTTGTGTAGATGCCTGTTTGCATGTACAGCCAATTCAATAAATGTGCCTTTTAATGTTTTATTTTTCAATGGAAATTTATTGTTGCTAAAAGTAAACTTTATTTAAAGTGGCTTAGAATTGGTATTTTTGTGCTGTTAATATTTTTGTAAGTCCATGTTGAAAAGATCAAATAAAGTCTAATATTTCAGTGGTAAAGACATGTCTGAAAATTATTTCTATTTATTGTATTTTTAAGCTTTATAATTTTTCAAAGACCACTTTTCTTTCTGAAAATAACGTGCATTTTCTTATTATAAAGTCAATGGTTATACACATACAGTTCATTTAAAGGAATCTACATAAATGAATGATTTTTAGTCAATGCCTGTTTTTATTTAAATTTATACTGTTGAAAGTGTTACAAATGTCCCACTTTTCCACCCCTGTCCCCTTCTAGCCCTCCAGTACCCTTTTAAATAAAGTTACACATATTGCATGTTTTAGAGAGCAATTCTCATAAGAACTGGCATTTCTTTTCTAAGTTACTCATAATTACAGAACCATGATTGAGAAGAATCACTAATATAGATTAAGTTTTCAATTTATATTTTAAAGACTTCTGAATTGTTGAAGTAAAATTGTTAAGAATTTACAATTAGCTTACTTGTGTTATATTTGGAAAATATGATTTCTAATGTAATTTTTAAAAAGTAGATAAAAACAATAGTTTGAAAAGAGTATTTTAAATCTCAATTTTAAAAGGTAGAGCAAATTAAATATACTTAGGATATCTTTGGCTTCAAATAACAGAAATTCCCAACTTACACTAGAAAAGGACATTTTATCTAACAAAATATTCAGACTTTTAGGGCATAATATAGCAAAACTTCAATGCCATTTCTCTTGGAGTCTCTTAGCTCTTCCCTCTCCATATCTTAGCTTTGTCCTTAGGCAGATGGCAAGATGGTTACAGGAATTTGTCCTCATACTGAGACACAGCCACATTCAGGCATAAATTTCCTAGAAACCATTTAGAAACCTTCCCCCACAATTTCATTGTTCATTTTTGGTATACAGGTTCAACATGCTCTGCCCCTAAAGTTGAGGAAGGAGTCAATTTTCCAACTTGGATGCAGAATGGGTTTCTGATAGGAAGAAATTAGTAGAAATGAATGTTAAAATCTGCATCCATTAAATTCTGAATATTTTTCATTTTTTATATATTTTTTAGTATTTATTATGTTCTTTAACTTTTACTTACAAATAGATTTTAAAATTATATTTCCTCTCTATAAATAATTTTCAACCCCTGAGTCAACCTGATTTTCCTTTATCTCAAGTTGTTCAAATTGTAGGCAATAAATTATGTAATATCTATACTAATAAAAGGGATAAATGCTAATTAGCCTGGGAGACCTTCTGGAAGACCTTCCAGATGTCCTTTCAGACAAAGCCACGGTGGTGGGGCTGAGGCAGAGTTGGTTGGGGGCGAGCAGGCCTGCAGGGGGGCATTTGGGGGTAAATATCCTGGCAGGGGGGCATTTGGGATGAGCATGCCAGCAGGGGGGACAGCTAAGGGTGATTAGACCAGCACGGGGTAGTTGGGGGTGAGCAGGCTGGCAGTGGGGGCAGTTGGGGATAATCAGGTCAATGAGGGGGGACAGCTGGGGGTGAATAGGCCAGGAGGGGGTAGACAGTTGGGAATGAGCAGAAAAACAGTGGGGGGACAGTTGGGGGCAATCAGGCCACCAAGGGTGGGCTGTTGGGGGCAAGAAGGCTAGCAGGCAGAGTGGTTAGGGGTGATCAGGCAGGCAGGCAGGTGAACAGTTTAGGAGCCAGCAGTCCCAGATTGTGATCCTGTGGGATCGAGCCTAAACCAGAAGCCAGACAGAGGGGTCCCAGATTGGAGAGGGTATAGGCCAGGCTGAGAGAAACCACTCCCATGCACTAATTTTGTGCACCAGGCCACTGGTATTTTATATAAAATTCAATTCCTTTTTGTTTGGTAATGGGTCTTATATTTTTACATAATTATACACTATTAGTTCTAAATTAGGCATTTCCAGAAAATTATACCTGAAAAGGTCAGATTCAATTTCATTACCCAAATGAGATTCCACCTAAAATTATGAACAGATTACAAATGATCAAGAAGGTTTCAAATAAATCCACATATAATAAAATGTTAAATGCTTACAAAATGGCCCCAATATATTAAAAAAAACCATAAAGATAAATTAATGGGTGTTCATTTTCTTTACAAAAAGATTTGTTATTATATCCTTTAACACATTTAAATTATAAGAATTAACAAAACTGGTTTTACCAAAAGCAATGGTTCTCAAACTTCCTAAGGCCATGACCCTTTAATACAGTTCCTCATGTGTTGTGGTGTCCTCCAATCATAAAATAATTTCCATTCCTACTTCATAACTGTAACTTTGCTGCTGTTATTAATCATAATGTAAATATCTGTGTGTCCCTGCTGGTAGTTCTCAACTACTGCTCTAGAGCCTAAGACCATCGGAAAACACAGATATTTACCAGATGATTCATTAACAGTAGCAAGATTACAGTTGTGAAGTAGCAATGAAAATAATTTTATGGTTGGGGGTCACCACAACATGAGGAATTATATTAAAGGGTTGAGGCATTAGGAAGGTTGAGAACCACTGACCCAAAGCCTTTCAATATGTATTTTCTGTACTACACAATTGTGTTATAATTTTCACATATTTAACCATGTAACATGCATGTGTTTTTAATCTAGATATCGGAAAATATGAGTAAAACACACTAGGATCTGAATGTGTTAAGGTCAGATTATTTGCAAGTTTGCTGAGAGGAAATATTCATGGTTGTGGTTTGGTTTTGTCTCACGCTCATGTCTTGCCTTAGAGTTCAACTGCGTTGAAGTTCCCCTGAATGAAACAATTGGATACACCAAGCAAGGGAAGAAAAATGAACCTTTTAGTGGCATTCTTTGTCATAGTAGAGAAAATGCTTAGCTTCTCAGAGATATTGGCAGTCTGTACAATGATATTGCATCAGGTTTTGTTAGCCATTTATATTTACATCAGCTTAAATATTACATATATCCCCAGTTTGAAGTTTTGCCAAATACTGAGCCCACATGGATAGGGGCCCTTGGCCTGGCCAGAGATCAGGGATGATCATGTTCCCTAAACCCCCACCTCCTCCCTCCCTCACCTTCCACACAATGGCATCCCGGCCTCCCCGTCTCCTCCTTCTCTCACTCCCTCAACACCCCACCACTATGGTCATTTTGTTGCCCGCCATGGTCCACGCTGCCCCCTGGTAGTCAGCACACGTCATAGCAAACGATCAAACTTCTGGTCTCCTGGTTGAACTCCCAAGGGGACAATTTGCATATTAGCATTTTATTATATACAATTATTGAGCTGAGACAGCCATAACAAAATATCATAAATTTGTGTGGCTTAAAAAAAAGAAATGTCTTTTTCTCACAGTTCTAGAGGCTGGAATTTGGGGTTAGGGTACCAGCATAGCATCGTCCCATACACCAGAAAGTGATGAATTAATTGTCAGGCAGGGCACATGCCCAGGTTGCAGATTTAATACCCAGTATAGTGAATGCAGGAAAAAAATTGAACAATCTTTCTCTTTCTCTCCCTTCTTCTTTCTGAGATCAATTAAAATGAATGAAAGATAAATAAATAAATAAATAAATAAATAAATTTCTATAAGTAAGGTTTTAACAGGAAAGACATTGGTGATCTATGAACTGAAAAAGTCATTATAACACATATAAACAGCATGACACCATTAAAAAAAAATATATATATATATATTGATTGGAGATAGATAGATAGATAGGTAGATACATATAGATATAGATATCTATATTTATGTAAGGGAGAGGGAAAGATAGAAACATCAGGGATGAAAAAGTATCATTGATTAGCTGCCTCCTGCAACCCACTACTGAAGATTGAGCCCAAAACCTGACTAGGATCCAATCGTGACCTCCTGGCTCATAGACCAATGCTCAACCATTGAGCCCCACCAGCCGGGCCCCATTTTTATCAACACCAGACACATGGGGTACATTGACAAGATCTCACTCCTAGACAAAAGCCTGAAATTGTCCAAACCTCTTTGCAGCTAGGTTTCTGGATATGAATTCCTTTCTGCTGATCGGATGTGCTTGCACAATATTTTGAAGGCAGAAGTGGGGCAGAAGCCTCTTCCCACAGTTTGGGCTGTTTGCTGCTGGTGATCATGTTTGCAGAGATGTGGAGGTTTTCTGCAGTGGAATCCAGGCTGTGCACAGGCAGTTGTGGCAGAGGCAGTGCCCAGTGACCTGTTTTGTGGGAGCTGGAGGGCACTACAGGGGCAGCAGTTTCCTGATCCCTGGGTCAAAGCTGTGCCAGAGTGTCCTAGAATTCAGTTGTGGCTGAGGGGGGTAGGTCCTCCTGTTGGCCAGGGAGTCTTTTCTGCGGGCATAGCCTAATACCCTCTCCTCCAGCTTTCCGATGAATTCCCAGGCACCAATTCCCTGAGCTCAGTTCTTTCCTGCTTCAAATAGCAAAGATCTAAAAACATTTTCACTCCTCTACTTTCAATGAAAACAATGCTGCACAGGGTCAGGTATGAGAAGTGGGTGAGGTGTTGCAGAAGGCTCCCTTATTTGAGTCTCAGCTTCCTCTTCTGCAGAATGGAGACCAAAGTTATTATCTGTTCATAGTTACTGAATACCATGTGTTTCCCAAAGATGGCCACAACATTCCCCATCCCTCCTATGGCCTTGCCACTTTCTGCCACATCCTCTCTCTTAAAGTGGGGCTGACCTCTGATGTGCGAGCCAGTACACGGGTCACCTGCAGAATTCTGAGGCCAAGGCTGAAAAGGCATGAGTCTGCTTCCCTGCCCACTCCACCAGGTTTTTCACTCTTGCCCTGTTCACCCTGCACGAATTCTGGGCTCCATTGGGTAGGTGGACGTGGCCGATGAGGGTGCATTCATTCTGGCCCCACACATGCCATTCATGGCTCCAGGTAGCACAGAGCCTCACCCTCCCAGTTTGCTCCCCATCCAGTCAGTTGCAGACCCCAGCACTTCACCATGCACCATGGCTTACTTGCTGGTGCTGCTGGGCTTAGCAGGCAGGGTAAGTGCCCAGGTCAGGTCTCACGCCTCCTGATTCCTGGGTGTCAGCACCCCCTGCACCCCCCCGCCACCCCCCCCATTCCTGCAAATTTTCTGACCAGTGCCAGATATCTGGCTGCTGTGCATGGCCCATGAGGACTGCAGCACACAGGAGGTAAGCCTCCCCACACCATTCCCTGACTCTGGTACCCTGATCCTGGGTCCACTTCTGTTACAGGAGAGCATTGCCTGTAAAAATGCCTGAGACCAAGCACCTCCAAGGTCCCCAGTCTCTAAATTTATGCTAGCCACAGTAGTTGGCTGGCTGGCCCCACTCCCTATTGGGGTGGGGATGGTGAAGAGGACCCTGATCAGGCCAGTGGGCCACCACAACACATGTCATAGCCACCAGTCATTCCAGTCATTCTGGTTGTTCCACTGTTCTAGTTACTGGGCTTTTATGTAAACACACATACACACACACACACACACACACACACACACACACACTCACACTAGAGGCCCAGTGCATGGATATATACACTGGTGGTACTGTTCTGGCTTGTAGGGATTGGGCTGAAACTGACTCTCCAACATCCCCTGAGGGGTCCTGGATTGCAAAGGCACAGGTCAGGCTGAGGAACCCCCACAGGTGCACAATCAGGGCCCAGGAGGGACCCCAGGAGGGCTCCAGGGCATGTCTGACTCTTCTTTCCCAATTAGCCAGACCCCAGCAGCAAGCCAACCTACCAGTCAGAGCATCTGTCCCCTGGTGGTCAGTGCATGTCATAGCTAGCGGTTGAAAGGTCACTTAGGCTTTTATATATATAGATATACTAGAGGCCCAGTGTAGGAAATTCATGCAATCCCAGGGAGAGGGGCAGGTCCCTCAGCCCAGCCTGTGCCCCCTCTCAGTCTGGAAGCCCTCAGGGGATGTCTGACTGCCGTGGAGGCAGGACAGGATCTTGCCACTGCCTCTACCACCAAAGCTGCACTCGCCAGCCATGAGCCCTGCATGTGCCTGAGTGGCGCTCCCCCTGTGGGAGCACACTGACTACTCGGGATCAGCTCCTGCATTGAGCATATGCTCCCTAGTGGTCAGTACACATCATAGCAACCCTTCGTTCTTCCGTTCTGTCGATTCGCATATTAGCCATTTATTATACAAGATTTGCATAGAGTGAATATTGGTCATGATTCATTGTATTGTGTGTGTGTTTTTAAATTGGTATTTCCAATGAGATTTGCTTATCTCAGGAAACCATATCTGACAGTGAGTCACAATTTTGATTTACATTCTATTTTATCTTTTAAATATGCCAGTGATATACCAGTGCACCACAGTTTTGACATATTGCCAATCCTAGTTCCTTGAAATTAAAGTCAGCCTTTATAAAAATAATTCCAGTAAATCTTTGTTAATCAAAAAGTTCCTCATTTTGAATGCAAGCCAAATAATAGAAATTTAATTGCATTATTTTACTGAGTTACTAAGGGAGGTGCTAATAATGATAATTTAGTAGTATTCACCATTCTATTCACTAATATTTAATAAGTAGTACTTATGCAAGTGACACTTGTATTGTATAGATTATAATAAGTAAAAAGCGATTGGTGCTGAGTTTATATGATAATCTTATTTTTTGTTTACCCAAATTAATTTTGGAAAATGCAAATTTGATTATATCATTAGTTTAAAAACCTTTCATGGCCTTCCTTTGCTCTTAAAGTCAGGTAGTGAGATATAAACCTTTAACATGACATATGGGACTTTGAAATTTTTGGTTCCTGTCTATATTTTCATTTTTTTTCTTATGCTACTATTTTCCTTGCTCAACATGCTGTAAATAAACTGTTCTTATTTCAGCCCCTTCTCATCAGATATGTTGTGTGTCACAAATAGTAAAAAAATATATATACCAATTGGTTTATGAAAAAAAGGGGGGTTATTACTTGATCAAAGTAAGAGATATTTTCATAATGGAAGGGCTTTTAATTTATTTTGTTTTGTTTTATTTTGTTTTTTGGGTTGTTTTTGTTTTCTCCTCAAAAGTATCCAGAAGGTTTCCTATAAGATGTTTCTCTGGGAGGCAGCAGTGCTTTTGTTTGTTGGTTTTGGTTTTAGTTTTTATGTGTTTTTTATTAGATCACATGGCATAGTGTTGTGAAATACAAGTGTTTTGCAAAAGTCAGGGAGGCCCACCTTCAAATATTTAGAATGCAATTTTTAAATATGTCATTATTATTATTTTAAATAATGACTCTTTTTCCTCCTACTTATGCTTTTTCATGTAGTATGGACATATTACTTTTTGGAGATCTGGTCTTATTCTAACAGAACATGCTGAACACTGTGCTGCCATTGTAAGAGAAAATGTAAAGCTATCCCTAAGTCATTTCTCTATGGGGTAGAGAAAGAACATTCACAGCAAATCATGGCATTTTACCAAATCTATCATTGGAGATCAGGTTGGGAATGCCACATAATAGATCTAAGAAAGTATGGGCAAAAACATTTGGGGGAAACCTACATATTGATGAGGGGTATTCATTTAGTTAGTTTTTTATTTAAAATTATTTTATTAATTAAATATATTATACACATAGAAAAATATAAATACATTAAAGCATATATTTTGCAATACAAAAATAAGTGTATTTATAAAAACAAAATTGAATACATCTCTCTTGATTAAAGCAAGGCAGATCAAATGAGCAAATAGTTTTGTAGACATTGAAGTACTAAAGATTTTTCTTCAATAATATAGACCTTATATGTTAAAATCTTAACCCAGATAAGGATACTATAATTTTTAATTTAACAGATAATGTTCATGAAAATTAAGCATTTTCATCTCACAAAGATAATCTTAGTATATTCAAAAGTAAACCTAAAAAAAGGCATTTTCTGAACTCTTTTGAATATAACTAGAAATTTATAACAAAATTTTAAAATATAAGAGAAACAAAAACTTCTTCTTACAAATAAAACACACAGAAAGCCCTAGTTGGCTCAGTGGATAGAGCATCAGCCTGCAAACTGAAGGGACCTGGGTTTAAATCTGACCAAGGGCATGTACCTCAGTTGCAGGCTTCTCCCCAGCCCAAGTCCTGGTTGGGGCACATGGAGAAGGCAATCAGCTGATGTGTTTCTCTCACTTCCGTGTTTCATTCTGTCTCTCCCTCTCTCTTCCACTCTCCCTAAAAAATAAATAAACAATAAAATAAAACAATCTAATTCTTGGATAAAACTGGAAATATCCATTAAACTGCAAAGTATCTCCAAATTTTAACAGGACATACCAGATCAGAGATACACCTAAATTAATTATCAGAGGAAATTTGATCACAATTAACATAGATCCATATCAACTACAAAAATAATATAAAACAATTATCAAAATCTTAAAGTTAATGTAATTTAACAAATTAAACTAAAATAAGACAGAAAAAATAACTTGAAGGTTTTGCTAAATCAATTAAACTGGCATTAAAGCTGTTAAATAGAATTCCTACCTTCATAGAGCTTTTTTGATGATTTAGATAAAAGTGATTAATTTAAGGAGGTGATTTATTTCTCCCTCCCCTCCAAAGATGCAGCATTACAGTAACAATTATTAACACAGTTAGCGGCCCAGTGCACAAATTAGTGCACCAATGGGTCCCTTGACCTTGCTTGTAGGATCGGGCTGAAACCAGCTCTCTGACATCCTACCAGGGGTTCTAGATTGCGAGAGGGTGCAGGGCAAGCCGAGGGATCCCACTGGTGCATGATCAGGGCTGGGGAGAGATATGGGTGGTTGGTCAGCTGGGGAGGGTACCATGGTAGGGCTCCAGGGTGTTAAGCCTGTCTCACTCAGTCCCAATTGGCCAGACCCCAGCAGCAAGCTAACCTACCAGTCGGAGTATCTGCCTCCTAGTGGTCAGTACACATCATAGCTACTGGTCAACCAGTTGACTGTCTACCTCCTGGTGGTCAGTGCATGTCATAGTGAGTGACCGAGCAGCCTTAGCATATCATTAGCATTTTATGCTTTGATTGGTTGAATGGCCGACCAGATGACTGAACACTTAGCATGTTAGGCTTTTATTATATAGGATATGCCCACTATTTGACCATATAAATACAAATATTTTATATTGAAATATTTGAGATTGTCAATGGACATAGTGCTTATGAAAAACCACAAAATAAATCAGCCATTCTTACATAATTTTATATTGATAATATACATTATATTTACTGGCATACCTCACAGATTTTGTGGGTTCAGTTCCAGACCACTGCAATAAAATGAATCATAATCATTTTGCTGGTTGAGCTCTTGCCTCCAATTTGTAAAAAATGCAGTATTTTTGAGGTACAATAAAGTGAAGTGTAATAAAGTGAGGTGTGCCTGTATAGTCTATTTCAGGAGAGAATTTTTATTTCCAGAACATATTGAAATATTATTATTTTCCTGTGCATACACATTTGTAAGAACATTTTGATGGATATGATGGTTTCTGTTTGATCAATATTAATTTAAAGAGTGTGGATATCCTTGGAGAGCTAATCAAGAAAGTAGAAAATTTTCTACATTAATGTTGTCAAGTGACAGTAGATTTAAGAGGTAATGAACATTATTTACTTAAAAAGAAAATGTTTCCCCTTATGCAATTACTGTTAGAAGAATCATTAGCCACAACAAAAGCTCTATGAGTCACTTAAACATATGTCTCATTATATAATTTATACTTCTTAACAGCCTGTGATCCCTTGGGTCAAGATTACTTTAGAAATACAAAGAGAACCCTAAAACTAAATAATTTCATTTATAAAATGAACATGTAAATTATCTGCTAAATTACTTGTACTTAATTAGTAATTTTACATAATGACACACATTCTCTTTGGGTCTCTTCAAGCTCTGACAGATAACACTTTACAAATGTTACTTAAGTTCCAATTATACACAAGCCTTGTAGAAATGCACTATTAGTCTAAATATGCAAACATGAGCAATCCTGGTATTCCTTAGGCAAAACTGGAATTCAGCATTTCTGCTAAGGGGTTCCTTGTCTCATTCTGAATGTGGTGTTTCTTACATGAGACATTAAAATGACGATTTTTTGACGTTTGTAAGTGGATAAAACATTGCACAATTACTAGAATCAGTTCACTTCACTTTTCGTTTAGAAATTCAAATTAGAAAAATATATATCTTCTGGTTTAAAAGCTGTCTTTTTTTGGTAGTTAACATTAAAATAACTATAAAACACAACTATACTAATCATACTAGGGCATTGTTCCACCTGACTTGTTTTAATCTTGTCGTAGTTATTTTACTTCTTAAGCTCTGATGGGGACCAGAGTTTGCCATCCCAAAATATGCCTTTTAAGATACTAAATTTGAGCTAGTTATTTTGAAGAAACAAAAGACTCAGAAAGAACCTTTGACGCTTTACCTGTCTAAAATAATGTAGGTGCAAAATTCTACTTTGGAAGGAAAACTTAGTATATTCACCTTAGCACATTGACCTTGATATACATGAATTAAGTGTGGTAGACAGGGATGATCAAAGTGAGTCTGTTGGTTAGATTCCCCTCAAGGTCCTCTTTTTTTCTGGGTGGCCATGCAAAAATTTATGTACCACATGTTTGCTCTTTCTCATCTACCTTTGAATTGCTTATTTTCCTTCTTGTTCTCCTTTGTCCAGAGTGGCATATACACCTCAACTGCCCAATGTGTCCTGGGGGTCTGATATTCTTCTGAAGTCCCTGTATACACATAGATAATAAATTTCATTTTCTCCTATTAATCTCCTATTAATCTACATTAATTTGATTATTAGCCCAGCCAGAAGAAATTAGAATGGAGAAGGAAAACTCTTTTTTACCCCATTACCAGTATAATATATAAAATCAACAAAATCAAAAGTTGGTTCTTTGAAATTATATATGATTAATGCAGACTTGATATGACTTATCAAAAAAAGAAAACACAGACAGAAAATATCAGAGATAAGAAAAGGGAACATCTTACAGTAAATAATAAGCAAATGATAGATATTAGACCACTTGGCTGATATTCTGAAGTCATGCTAACAACAAGGTGGCCGTTCAGGAGATTGTATTCCTTCCCATTGGTGCAATAAACTTCAGGGAAGCCATGTGCATTGGAAAGGAAATTTCTCACAGTCTGAAAATTGTATCAAGAAGAAATGCATGAAAGATGCCACCAATGTGGGAGATGAAGGCAGATTTGTTCCTGGAGAATAAAGAAACCTTGGAGCTGCTGGAAAATTGATGTGAATAGCTAGCTACATGGAAAACATTGCCCCTGGCATGTATGTGGCTGCCTATGACTTCTTCACCTGGGGAAAGTCTGACCTAAACTTTAAGTCACCCGATGACTCCAGCAAATACTTCACCTGACAAGCTAACCAATATTTTCTAGGTCATAGGAAAGCAATGGTTTAATTGCTTCCCACTCAGTGTGAACCACACCGGCTCTGTGACTAAGTCTCTCCAGTTGTATAAGCTGACCTTGTCCAGTGGGTGGGGCATCATGGTGTCTCATTCATCATTCTGGGGAGACTGGTGCTCTTCCCTGGCCAGAGTCACACTGATGCACCTTGATAATCAGAGTGTTGGCCGATGAAACCAGCTCCTCAGGATTGAAGAGAAACTGCACAGAAAGGCTAAGTTTGTCGAGAGGTACTTTAGAAATCCCATAGTAAGCGAAGGTCAGGTGAGCCCCGAGTCACCTCTGCTTCGATGTTCACCAGGACAGTTCAAGGTCCAGTTGATATTAGAAGGGACTTGTAGTAGTTAATGTCTCTCACTCATCCCTGTGATGTTCTCTCACTGCTTTTCTAAAGCTGCCACAGAAGCCAGCTTTAACCATCCAAAGCCCTGTTGGACACCCTAGTTCTGTAATCCTTGGATTGACCCAAGTCATTTTGTGTCTCACGTGGCTAGTCACCAAGGGTCTGCAGCTAAATGCATCCACACTGTAACCTCCCAGGTGTCCTCAGGCAATAACCCCAGTGGTTTTGTGTGCAAAATAAGAAGGCCTTAGTGACCAGGAAAACATTTGATTATCAGAAAAAAAATTTAATTAATAGAAGTTAATAGCAAAAGACATTTTCTACATTTGTTTATTTTATTCTTATTGTAATACGTTCTTTTTGGTGAACAACAAAGAAATTCAAGTTAAATAATTTTTACAAAGTACTGGGCAAAGTCTAACCATATTTTGGGAAATAATCATTTCTATACACAACTGTGAGATATTAGATTTTTATTATTTTCTATTTTTATTGTGAGTCATAATACACATTAAAGTATATAGAACACCACTGTATAGGTTCATGATTTTCACATAAGTACCTTTGTAATCACAAACAGGTCAAGAATAGAACTTTGTCAGCATTTTAGAATCCCATGCCTGTCCCTTCCAATCTCAGCCTCTCTTTCTTTCCCCAAAGTAAACACTACCCTAAATTTCAACATAATATAGTAGTTTGGGCTGTTTTTTTTATTTATCTAAATGGAATCAAATGGTATGTGTTTATTTGGGTCTGACTTTAGTTACTTAACATGATGTTTGTGTATCCATTCCCATTTTCATGGCTATATAATGAATCATCCATTAATATACTAAAATATATAACTTCAGCTGCTTATAGACATTTGGGTTATTTTTTTGAGTTTAGATTATTATGAAGAATGTTACAAAACATCAAAGAAACATTCTTGGATGTGAATCTTCATTCATGTGCAGATATTGCTGATGTGTTAGGATTTAATTAATTAGTTAAACCCCACTGCTCTCTCTAACAGAAATCCCAGGAGTCCACAGATTCCAAGGGTCAGAAGGTTCTGTACATTTGGTTGGAACTTGGAAGATCTATGGGCCGGGAGTCAAAGTGAACAGAAAAAAAAAATACATGACCATCAGTAGGACTGTAGGTAGCCCAGCTTTGAAGCATCACCATCCTAAAATTAGATTAATTTTATTAATTGATAAAAAAATTTCTACAAAATATCAATACAAGCATAACTGACTACACTAATCAAGCAAAATTAATCCTATAGATAGACTTACGAAAGTGAACAGTGATATAGTACATGTTTATTAATTGTAACATGCTAAAATACTAAATAATAAAATAAAATGTAAAACAGCAATTATATTCTGTCCTTTGCCTCCAGAATGCTTACACTTTGTCAAATGAAAAGAATAGCTATACTAACAGGCTTAGTAATATGCCTGGGCCAAACAATTTGGACTCACCCTCACTGAGCCTGTAGTAGATATTGCTAATGCTAAATGCTCAACCAAAGTTAAGTTATTGGTATGGCAATATCTTTTGAGGAGTTCAGCTAGCCACTATGTGATAGATGACTCACAATGAGTTCTTTTTGCCCTTGAATGATAACTAATTCATCCATTTGGGATTTCTACCTTCTGGGTGACTAAGATGACCTTAAAGATCCCCTTAGCTACACTAAACTTTAGACAAGTTTCTTCCTGACTATGGGTTTCTGATCTGCCTTTTCTTAGAGCATTTACCTCAGAAAATTTTCAATTGTAAATTCTTTTTCAGTCCCTTTGAAATGTATGTAAATCTCCTCAGAACCTATTGCCAGTTTTATAACTCAGGGAATGTCTTTTTCAAGGGCGTGAAAGCCATCTCTTTGAAATGTAGACATCAAATAAAATAACACCTTCTGAGAAAGTGAGGGAACTTAACTTCAAAGGGCAAGAATTAACAAATCACCTAATTACTTAGAAAAAAAATTTGTAAACTCAGAAATAACTCAGTGTGTTAGATACATACTAGTAACAATAATCAAATTCACTTCCATAGTCCTCTGATATTTTTTCCACTAGCTCACTCCAGTGCTTAAAATCTCTCCCACCTTTTGTTTAAGTGGAGTAGAATTCAATTTGCTTCCTTATTAAAATAATCTTAAATAAGGTATTTCTTGTCTTTTAACTTTGGTGCAATATTTGCTTTGACATGGGTGTGGCTCTGGTTTTCTTTCTCTGTCTGTAGTGTCAGGGCTACCAAGTCTACTCAATAAGCAATTGGCTGATTTATTATAATGGGATCATGACCAGTGCCTTAGAAAAATAATCCACACTGTAGCAAAGTTGGTACAACATTGTTAGGTAGGAAGTTTGACATGAGAGGCTGGGGTGGAGTCTGCCATGGGGTCCTGAACAGGGGTTGGACCAACTTGCCTTCAGACTTCCTCTCTGTGGGCAGCCCAGTAACCAGCAGACTGCCAGGGGCAGTGGGCAGGTTCAGAACCAGCCCATTCTTGGCACAAGCTCAGAAGAAACTGACATAACAACTTTTGGCCTTCTGAACTAGAAGTCCTGGTTCTGAGGGGAGGGACATGTTTACTCAAAACCATTTTTTAAAAAATATATTTTATTGATTTTTTACAGAGAGGAAGGAAGAGGGATAGAAAGTCAGAAACATCAAAGAGAGAGAAATATGCGGGATGTGCCCGCAGCCAAGGTACATGCCCTTGATCAGAATCGAACCCAGGACGTTTCACTCCTCAGGTCAATGCTCATTCCACTAAGCCAAACCGGTTTCGGCTCAAAACCATTTTAAAGAGCCCACTAAATTTAACATTATTGACTCAACTTAGGTATTATGAGCCCCCCACCCTTCATTCCAGTAAAACAATAATCAAAAAAAGAGTTGCTATACTGGCAAAAATAAATGACCATCATTATCATGAGTAGGTAGGATTACTGTTGTGCACGGAGGGGGGGCGGGCGGGGTTTGCAGGACAAAGTATGTTTGGAACTAAAGAGATTCCTTAGGGTACTTCCTAGTGCTTCCAGTGGCAATAGGTCTTTTTCACGAAGACATAGGAAAGCATTTTGGGGACCCAAGGGGGAATGAGATGTAACGCTAAGATGTGTTGGAGTAGAAACAAAGGACTGTCCCCAGGTGCTCAGCTCTGTCTCATCCAAAACCAGGTGGCCCAGCTCAAGTCCAGCCTTGAATTTAACCAAGCCCAGAAGGGTCAGTGTTCAGATATGTCCTGCCATTACCTGGAATCAGCAGGGCATCTGAGGCTGCATTCATTCAGTTTAGTCCAGGCCAAAACCCAGTCTCTGCCCCCATCCAGTTAGCTTATTCTCTGTTCCTGGCTGAGTTTGGGCAGTGCTTGGTGAACAAATATACACAGGTGCTACTGAGACACATGGATGTTCCTGGGTTTGTTGTGCTCCATCCTTTCCTAGATCTTCCAGGGTCCCATGCCCTCTTCCAATCTGATCCTTTTCCCAGGCTAGATACCTCTACTTTATGGTCACAATCATGACTCCTACTCTATATGCCTCATAGTAGAAAGACCTTCCCCTAAACCATCTGAGTTTCTACTGTGCATGTGTCAAAGTTCTGTTTCCTCATCTAGTTTCTACTGCTTACCTCCCCCCGCCCCGCCGTGCCATCTTAGCTTCTACTGCACCCATGCCCAGCCAAGGAATTTCCTCTTTATTGTTTATCTCTCCCCAACACAGTCTGGGTGAGTGAATTAGTTGTATACCGGGGGAGATTGGAAAGCTGGTACTTCCTCCTTAACAGAGGGGTATTAATACTTTGGTGTGGAATTCAACTATCCCCTGAGGTGTCTGAAGCTGTGACTTTCAAATTTAAGTCTGATTAAATCAGTCCCAGCTAGTCTAGCTCCCTTCTCTTTTGTTAACATCTAGCTGCCTATGCTAACATTAGTGCTTTTTTAAGACAAAAAATATATTTTTTTAATCCTCGCCTGAGGGTAGTTTTTCATTGTTTTTAGGGAGAATGCGAGAGAGAGGGAGAGATAAAGAGAAACATTGATGTCAGAGAAACACATCCAATTGGTTGCCACCTACATGTGCAACTTGAATCAACCCCAAAAGAAGGACTTGTTAAAGTTGCACATGCACCCTGACCAGGGCCTGGGTTGGGGAGAAGCCTGTAACTTAGGCCAGAATCGAACCCGGGACCCTTCAGTCTGCAAGCCAACACTCTATCTACTGAGCCAAACCAGCTAGGGGAAGACAAAATCTTAAGTACCAATTTCAGGAAACACAATCTGAATAAGACATCAAAACCAAAGGATTGGAACCCTCAGGCATGAAGGTATGATTTATCACACTGAGCAAGTACTCTTTGTTGGCTGAAGTGCTGATTCAAGTAGAGGAAAATCTGATATGAACAGAAGGGAAATGTAAAGAATATCAGCTTTGGCTAGCTTATGGACCATTTAACTGCAGCAGCAAGCGTGCTTATGAACCATAATTTTGTAATTTGTTGTTTTTTGTTAATGTATATATATATTTTTCCCCAAAAAAATGTATACACATTTTAACAGCAGGTAGCTCAATTAATGTTTCTTTCTCTTTAGATTTAACCCATTGGAATTAAACCCATTGGAATTAATAGTTATTCAAACTGTGCATACATTTCTTTGGAACATCGTGTGTGTGTGTGTGTGTGTGTGTGTGTGTGTGTGTGTGTGTGTAGACTTTAAGAAGCAATAACATTAAGGAACATTCATACCATTCTGGGAGTTGACGAAAAAATATGCAGCTCTCTCACCTCTCAAGTGAGAGAATTTTGAGGTGTGATTTTGTACCATTTTCTAGTGCTTCTCCAGTAGATTAAATTCTAGTTGCCCACTCTGATAGCTGATTATAATACACCCTTTGCTGCCATTTCTTCCCTATTGTTTTCTCACATCTTCCAGTGACATTTATACTCCAAAATAGTTACTTTCACTCATTTGTATCTCAGAATTCACCCCCCCCACACACACCCACACACACACACACGTTATGTCTCTGACAACTGGGTGCCATAGAAGGGGATAATTTCTAAATTCCCATGTTCTATACCTTTACCTTTATCTTTACCTTTTTCTTTTTCTTCCTCTTCTTAAAAAATACCTTTCAGCATTTATATAATACTGGTTTGGCAGTAATGAGCTCCTTTAGCTTTTTCTTATCTGCGAAGCACTTTATCTGACCTTCAATTCTGAATGATAGCTTTGCTGGGTAGAGTAATCTTGGTAGCAGGATCTCGTTATTCATCATTTTGAAGATTACTTGCCATTCCCATCTGGCCTGCATACCTTCTGTTGAGAAATAAGCTGACAATCTTATGGGTGCTCCCTTGTAGGTAACTAACTGTTTTTCTCTTGCTGCTTTTAATATTCTCTCTTTGTCTTTTGCACTTGGCATTTTAATTATTGTTTTAATCTTTATTGTTCAGTTTATTAATTACATTGTTCCCTTTTTTCCCCTATAGTTCCCCTCCACCTGGTACCCATCCCACCCACCCCCCACACCCCCCACCACAGTCCACTCCCCAAGTTGCATGATTTTTGTCCAGTCTCTTGCTGCACATACCACACCCCCATTCTCCCCAAGAGTTGTCAGTCCATTCCCTCTCTATGTCCATGATTCTGTTACATTCACCAGTTTATCCTGTTCATCAGATGATCAATTCACTTGATTTTTAGATTCATTTGTTGATAGATGTGTATTTGTTGTTCCTAATTTACACTTTTATCTTTTTCTTCTTCCTCTTCTTAAAGAATATCTTTCAGTATTTCGTATAATATTGGTTTGGTGGTGATGAACTCCTTTAGCTTTTTCTTATCTGCGAAGCACTTTATCTGGCCTTCAACTCTGAATGACAGCTTTGCTGGATAGAGTAATCTTGGTTGTAGATTCTTGCTGTTCATCACTTTGAATATTTCTTGCCACTCACGTCTGGCCTGCATGATTTCTGTTGAGAAATCCGCTGACAATCGTATGGGTGCTCCCTTATAGGTAACCAACTGTTTCTCTCTTGCTGCTTTTAATATTCTCTCTTTGTCTTTTGCTCTTGGCATTTTAATTATGATGTGCCTTGGTGTGGTCCTCTTAGGGTTCCTATATATTGGGGTTCGGTGCGCTTCTTGGACTCCTAAGTCAATTTCTTTCACCAGGTGTGGGAAGTTTTCAGTCACTATTTCTTCAAATAGGTTTTCATTGTCTTGCTCTCTCTCTTTTTCTGGCAACCCTATAATTCGGATGTTGGTATGCTTGAGGTTGTCCCAGAGGCCCCTTACACAATCTTCAATTTTGGGGTTCTTTTGGTTGCTTGCTTTTTCAGCTGAGTGGATTTTCCCTCTTTGTATTTAAAATCTTTAACTTGGTTCTTGGGGTGCTCCAGAGCACTTTTAGGTCTTTGTATAATATTTTTTATTTCAGTCAGTGTATGCTTAATTTCTGGTTGGTCCTTTTTCATATCCTTGAGAGTCTCCTTTATATCCTTGAAGGTCTCCTTCATTTCCACGTTGGTCTTGATCATTTCCTTGCAGGTCTCGTTCATATCCTTGAGGGTCTCATTCATTTCCTTTGTGGTCTCGCTTATTTCCTTATAGACCTCGACCTTTTGTTGGAGCCTCTTGAGAAGCCCTATAACGGTGGATTTGAATTCCATGTCCAGTTGTTTTTTTTTCCTCCATTTCTTTCACATCTGATTTCTTTCCATGTCTCTGCATGGTGGCTGCTTCCCTGAGTTGGTCAATTAGCTTTGTGTGGTAGACTTCCTACTAGGGACAGTGGCTCAGCCTCCCCAGTTACCTGAGGTGGATACGGGTTGCACAGTCTTGCTGAAGTTAAGCTCAGGTTAATCATTGTTAGCACTTGGGAGTGTTGACCTCCAGGCCAGTTGTCTGTGAAGTTCAGCTGTGCTCAGGTTTGATGGGTGCAGTCTTCGGGCCAAGCAGACAGAGTTAGCTCCACGCTATGCAGTCCCAGGGACTCTGTGCCTGGGGCAATGGCTGCCAGCACCTCTGAGAGAGAGCCGCTGTGGAGCTCCACTGGCTGCTGGGGAATTCAGACTCTCCCCAAATGAGTCTGCACACCCAGTGTCTCAACCAGGGTCGTAAAACAAAGCAGACTGACGGTTTTCCGAATGAGAAAGCAAGTTGCAGAGCGCTCTCTGCACGGTCATGCAGCTGAGCTGTTCGAGCAAGCTGCCTTCTCCACAAGCCAGGAGACCCCTGCAGCGCCCGAGTTTCGGCGTGCCCTGCCACTGTCCAGTTTTCACCCCGTGTGATAGTGGGTTTCCTGTACTTTGCCCAAAGCTGGAGAATCAGTCCAGTGGGAAGTCTTTGTTTCCCCGTTCAAGAAAACTGACTGGTTTTCAGCCGCCCGCCCTCTCTGCTGGCGTGCGCTCCAAACCTCTCTCTGCGCGAATCTTTCAACACTGTCTGCCACCACTCCTTAGAGTCACAGTGTTTTATTTTCACTTTTATTTGTGGAATTTTCACTCGGCGAGCTTTCTGGTGAATCTGGAAGGTGTTTGTTCTTTCGTTAAGTTGTAGTATTAAAATTGTTGAGTATGATGGCAAGATAGGTGTTTTACCTATGCCACCATCTTGGTTCTCCTGTTGGTATTTTAATTATGATGTGTCTTGGTGTGGTCCTCTTTTAATTCCTTTTGTTTGGGGTTCTGTGTGCTTCCTGGACTTTTAAATCTATTTCTTTCACCAGGTTGGGGAAGTTTTCAGTCACTATCTTCAAATCGGTTTTCAGTATCTTGCTCTCTCTTTTTCTGGCACCCCCATAATTTGGATGCTGGTATGTTTGAGGTTTTCCCAGAGGTTCCTTACACTATTTTCAATTTTTTGGATTTTTTTTTCTTTTTTTTTTCTTTACCAGCTGAGTGGCTTTTGCTTCTTTGTATTTCAAATCTTTGACTTGATTTTTGCGGTCCTCTAGTCTGCTTTTAGATCTCTGTATATTTTTTTATTTCAGTCAGTGTATGCTTAATTTCTAGTTGGTCCTTTTTATATCCTCGAATGTCTTATTAAATTTATTGTCCTTTTCTAGGAACCTCTTGAAAAACCTTATAACCGTGGTTTTGAACTCTATGGCCAATTGTTTTTTTTTCTTCTTCCATTTCTTTCAAATGTGATCTGTTTCCTTGTCTCTGCATTTTGGCTGCTTCCCTGAGTTGGTGGCAACCAACTTTGTGTATTGGTGCCCTCTAGAGGACAGTGGCTCAGCCTCCCCAGTTACCTGAGGTGGACACCCTTGGTGTACTCCTTTATGGGCTGCACAGTCTTGTTGTAGTTAAGCCTAGATTGTTGTTGGTATCACTGGGAGGAGTTGACCTCCAGGCTAATTGGCTGTGAGAATCAGCTGTGTTTACACTGGGAGAACCTCTGTGCTCAGCTTGGATGGGGTGGAGTTTCAGGGCTGAGCAGTCAGCCTTAGTTTCCCGTCAGTGTCAGCCCCGCCCTAAGTGGCACATGGGTCTCCATGTCCCATGGCAATGACTGTATGTACCTCTGAGAGAAAGCTGCCATCGAGTTTTGCCCCCTGCCAGACAGTCCAGTTTCTTCCCAAATGAGTCTGGATACACAAAGTCTCACCTGGAACTGGAAAACAATGCCGTCCAGAGGTTTTTGGGGTTTTTTTCTTCCCGAATGAGAGAGCCAGCCACGCACCCTCTCTGCAAGCTCACACAATTCTGCAGCTTCCAGGTTTTAGTGTGCTTCCTCTTGCCAGTCCAGCTTCACCCTGTATGAGTCTGGGTTCCCCAAGACTCACCCAGAACTGGGGATCTGTGCAGTGGGGAGCCTTTATTTCTCTCCCTGTTTGAGGAAACCAGCCTCGTCCTTTCCGCTCATGCTCATCTCCCCACCTCTGTCTCTGCAACTCTGCCCTCCACAGCTCCTCTGAGTCTCAGTGTCCTTTTATCTTTACTTCTATTTGTAGAATTTCCACTCAGCCAGCTTTCCGGTGCTTCTCAATGATATCCGTCTTGTCTTTTAGTTGTAGTTTTAGTTGTTGTGTGGGGCAGCAGTATAGGTGTTTACCTATGCCGTCATCTTGATTCCTGTGCCTTTACTTTAAATATAAACTAGGAATCATTCTCAAATAAGAATATTTACTACGTATTTCATATTATTTTATAAATTAAACTGAAAAAGTATGTTCAAATATTTAGATTGGCTCAACATGTGATTAAAATATAGAGTTATAACTTGTTCTTTTCTGTTTGATACAATCAAGGATTTGTAATTTAAGAATGAAATAAATAGCATAAGTGTTTATGTGAAAAACCCTGATGAGTGGAATAAAACTGTATTATTTTGTAATGATAATGTTTTTGTTGTGCTCATTATCAAGGTGAAATGGAAGTATAGCATACTTCACCTTTGATTATTAAGTTCCTGAGTTTCACTTATTTTTTATAATGCCATTCTCTTATAAAAGTAATGTGCTCATTTGTTCTTTTAATTGTATTGCATTTTAATTGAAATTATATATATAATTTTACATGAGTAATGTTATGGTCATTAGACATGAGAATGTCTTAACCTGCATTAAAATACATTTATCCTGATTATATTATCTATGCAGTTAATCTGCTTTAATGATTCAGTAATCGCAAAAGAATTCATCATCTATTTTTTATTTAGTAATTTGTATTTTCTGAATATAACCTATGGAGTGTTATAGTTGTTGTCAAATTAATAAATGATACAAGAAGCCAAGATAAACCAAAAATAAAAAGTATCAGAATTTCAACTGATATAACTGAATAAAATGCGTCTATCTCTATGTGTACATTTTACTAAGTTTGTTTTTCAAATACAAAGCATTTCCTAATACAATATAAATCTGTAATTATATTATGTCTTAGAAAGTTTTAGATAATGACTAACCCATGATTGGATAAGTAAAAACTCTGTAATTACTGCCATATTCAAAACATTGTGAAATGGTTGTTATTTTAGAACCACCTTTCTAATAATTTCTTCACTGGAGTTTAAATATTCAAACTAAATGTTTGCAATAACAGGAATATGCCTGTTTGATATAATGTACATATAAATACTTATTTTAAGATTAAAGAATTATAGTGTTTGTGAAATGCTATTCTAGAAAAACATGTTAATCACTGCATAGAAAAAAGACATTTTTAAAAGTACTAACAATCTGTTTTGCTTAACCTATCATAATAATAAGAATTTAGGTTGTCCTCACAGCATCGCCATCACAAGATGGCTGCCCTCACAGTGACCACTCTGCATGGCTTCTGCCAGGGTTTCCACAGCACCAAGCCTGCTGTGGAGGCAGAACGCCTGGCTCCAGCCTACCTCTTTGGAGCAATCAATCGAGGAGCCCTGGATGGGTCTGCGCGGTCTACCTCTTTGGGGCAATTGATCACGTGGCTCCTGCACTGTGAGAGGACACAGGCCAGACTTGGGGGACTACCTCCTCCCTAGTTCACAAGTTTTGTGCACTGGGCCTCCAGTATGTCCCATCTAACAAAAGAGTAATGTGCAAAGTGACAGTAACTCTGCTACATATACAAGCCACACCCACCAGCCAATCGGGTTTGAGTATGCAAATTAATTCAACCAAGATGGCTGTGGCCACAGAGCTCCTACAAGCAGGAGGCTTGGGTTTTCCCAGCAATGGAGGAAGCCAAGCTTTCTTGCCTTCCTGGCTGGCTCAGGCCTACACTCAAGGCTACAAAGTTTCAATTATAGAAGATAAATTCCCCCAAATGGCGGCAGCCATGGAGCCAGAGAGAGCAGGAGGCTATGGTTGTCCCTGGTGATGGAGGTCACCAAACTCCCACAACTCTGGCCTGCCTTGTCCTCTGCTACAAAGTTTTAATTATAAAAGAAATAAATACCAATAGAAATGGCTGCAGTCATGAAGTGAGCAGGAGGCTTGGCTCTGCTTAAGGCTACAAAGTTTCAATTATAGAAGATAAATAAACCCCAGATACCAGAGCCTCACCTTGGTTCGCTGGGAGGCATGGCCAGTCTGCAAACCACCACAGGGCCCCCACTCAGGCTGCCCCATGCCCCAAGGGAATCCCCACCCTGATCTGGGACATCCTTCAGGGCATACCAGCTGACTCTCACCTGTGCACCAGGCCTCTATCCTATCTAATAAAAGAGTAATATGCAAATTGATCATCACTCCAACACACAAGATGGCTGCCTCTTTGTGGACACAGATGGCTGCAATAAGATGGCCAGCAGGGAAAGGCAGTTGTGAGGGACCAGGTCTGCAATGGAGAGCAGTTGAGGATAATCAGGTCAGCAGGGGAGGGCAGGTGGGAGGGACAGGCCTGCAAGGGAGGAAAGTTGGAGGCAATCAAACATGCTGGTGAGGGCAATTGCGGGGACCCAGGCCTGTAGGGGAGATCAGTTGTTGGGGGGGAACAAGGCTTGCAGGGGAGGGTAGTTAGGGGCAATCAGGCTGACAGGGGAGCAGTTAGACATCAATCAGGGGAATGGTTAGGCAGAAGCAGTTAGGGGCAATCAGGAAGGAAAGCAGGCAAGCAATTGGGAGCCAACAGTTCTTGATTGTGAGAGGGATGTCCGACTGCCTGTTTAGGCCCGATCCTACTGGGATTGAGCCTAAACAGGCAGTCAGACATCCCTTGAGGGTTTCCACATTGTAGAGGGTACAGGCTGGGCTGAGATCCCCCCCCCCCATGCATGAATTTTGTGTACCAGGTCTCTGGTATATATATTAAAATTGCATGGGCTGGGCTCTGGCAGCATGGAGGACCACTGATCCCTGCAGACCAGGCCAAGGAACCCCACTGGTGCATTCATCCATGCATGGGGCCTCTAGTTTTAGTGTAATGTCTATCAAGTCTCAGGAATAAAATGGATAACTTTATGTTGAACCTTATGTACTTTTTTCCCTCAGGACCTTCAGAGAACTCTTTGTATATTAGCCTAACATTTTTATCACCTCTTAGGTCTCCATTTATGCTTCAACAGACTCATTTATATTTGGCTTACTCATTCAGCAATACTTCAGAGCTTGTAAGGCAGAATCAAGCTATATATGGACAGGAAAATAGACATTTTTTAAATGTCTATTTTCATTTCTATACACGTCCTTTGGGACTTAGTTATGTTTATTTTTTCACTGTTTATGTTAGCCTGCATTTCTCCTGTTATTTTTATTCCTTTTTATTTTTTAAATAGAAATAATGTCTGCAATTTTTTTTATCCCAGTTCCTTTCTTTTAAAGTCCTTTGTTCCATCTAAACAATACTTATTTATAGATAGCCTATCTTTGGAATTATTTTGCCAAAATTGTAGAATGATTGTGTTTCGGATAGGCTTATTGAGACACCAGAGTATAATATATCTGAATACTAATTATACTTGGGAAAGATCATGCATTTGTTTACCTGGATCTGCAAACACTTGAGGATGCCATGAACAGTTAGAGCATTGATGTTCGAATCTTTTCAAATAACTTCAGACAGCCTCCTGGCAGTGAGTTTATGTTTTGTCCTTCACAGAAGTTTTAATTAGGTGGATTAAAGATGGTTCTCAAATTATAAACAAGATGTAAAATAATACAGGAAAATGTTCATAAAAATAATTGCAGAATTATTCAAATAAGAAGGGGAAAATAGAAGGAAAAGATGCAGTTTAGATTTAAGTAATTTTAATGTAATTGAATTGATATATGCAAATATAATTTGAAAACTGTCTGATGAAAGTGCATTGAAAATCACACCCTGAATCACCATAGGGTCCTTAGTATAATAGAGCACAGTCAATGAGAAAAATAATTATAACTGTTAATCTATAATTTACAGTGAGTCTAAGGAAGTATTTCTTTCATGTAAACAAGGATAAACTGCTATTTTTAAGCTTATGGGCAATGGCTTAGAAAAAAAAACTCTGTAAGCTATTTATTTTTTTCTGTGTCCCTGCCTCAGTTAGATGACAATTTAATCATTAATAAATGATTTATGAAATCAACAGATAAATATTAAAAGTAAATTTGCATCTTTGAAGTGCAGTTTGTATAACCAATTGGATAGATCATGATAAATACACAGAAACTACTTAATAAATGTTTCTACCTATGGGAAATTCAAGTAAGGGCTGCAATTTTATGTGCTAGAAAATAGGGAAGTGTAGGGATAGTGATAAGAAAATTACTATTTTGCCTACTACAATTGTTCAATCTAACCCAGTTGTCTTCACTTTTTGTTTTTATGAAGTTGTTGCTAACCTATGTGAAATGAATTCTGATGATCAACTGTAAATAACTTGCAGGAGAATTTCACAATGATTTTGAATACCACAAAGACAATGAAAACATAACATCTTTTTAAAAATGTATTGGATTCCTATACAACATGGGATCCAAATCTTGTACTACTTTGGCCTTGACTAAGAGATTAGGTTAACTTTAGGGATTAAACCATGATATTTTCAAATAAAATCAGTTGCTCTCAGAAGACCTATTTTGCATATTTTGTTTTGAATATTTCAGTTGGCATGAGCAAAATAAGCAGGTACAACATAAAAATATTACAATTGGAGACATTAAGTACCCAGATCTTTATATTTGTATAGGAATAGAAAACATGAATCAATATTGAAAAGAAAGTTTAGCCATGTCTGTAAAATACCAGAAAAGCAATGAAAGACACTTTTGGAAAAAAAATTTCATATGTTTAATTATCATGATCTAATATTAAAAACACTTATATTAATCCCTTATATTTACCTGATTGATACATCTTTGCAGTTTACTTATGAATTCTGATTGATTCAAGAGTGCCTTGTAGTGCTGGTTTATTTTCTTATATAGTTTATTTTATTTGTCTTAGTTTGTTTTATTTCACTTGACATAATAGAGGATAAAGCAACAATGAAATTATGACTGTAGATTTACATTTTTTGAAACAAAATATAATCAGTGCATTCTTCTTTTCATTTTTCAACAGGATGATAGATTTATTATAAAATATAGACATAAAAGGGCATTAAGGGCAATATTTTCAAAAGCAGCTTTCCCTAGGATCTCAGTAAAAATAAAATCTTGCTGTGATCCTCCTAACTTTAATTACCAAGCACTAGTGACAGTATTTTGTATTAAAACATAAATCAGGGAATAACTATATTTCCTCATTAAAAATTTATTGATATTAAGAAGCCCTAATCAATTGAAAATGAACATAAAATGAAGGGAAAGGAAAGTATTCCTTTTGCTATAGCTACATATTTTATTTAAAATCAAATTAATGGGACATCTAAGTACCATATCCTAAGGAACACTTCCTCTGGCCCATTTCTCCCACTCACTCTGACGAGTATCAAATTACTTTTATGTACCAATAGAATAGGGCCATTTTAATTATAGTTTTTTTAAAAGTATGGTTAAAATATTTCAGACCTTTGTTTTACCTAAATTAAATTTAATATAAATTATTTTTCACTGTGGTAGGGAATTGATGCTTTAGAGTTGTATGTGTTTTTCAGTAGCTCAATGGAGTTTGATTTTATTATACATGTAAATTTTTTTCCTTTGAAATTTGAAAGCACTAAGTCAGCCAGAGTTAGGTGCCATATATGTGTATGTAATGTGTTCTCTGACTTACTGGGTATACCAAATAATTTTTATTCTATAAATAAATAGCATTATTTCTTGCCCTGGTCAGTGTGGTACAATGTTTGGAGCGTCGGCCCACACCTAGGTTGCACATTCAATGTTTTTCTCTCTCCCCTTCCTTCACTCCCTTCCACTCTCTCTAAAAATCAATGGAAAAAAGAATCCTCAGATACAGTCTGCCTGCTTACCTTTTGAAGAGCAATGATTTTCTTTGAAGGCAGGTAGGTATTATGATAAATTTCTAAATCAACTTTCTTGATATATAAACTAACCTTGCTGTAGACACTGAATTTTGAGTATCAAATTTCTAAATACAAACTGACCATTAGTAGATAACTATGGAAGGAAAATAAGTTTTAATAGGAAAATAAATTTTACTGAAAGGTCAATGTATGGCAAACAATATGGTAGCCATTTACATTTGCAATCTCATTTTATCCTTAAAAAGAAAAACAAAACAAAACCCTGTAGTCACATTGTATTCCAGCTTCATATATGTGTCTGCAGAAGCTCGCAGAGCATATTAGAAAGTAATGAGCTACTACATGGTGGAGTGAGATTCACAGCTGCCTCTGAAGGGTCCCAAAGTACATATTATCTCCATGACTCACTCCCACACTCTAAAGCATAAACAAGCCTCCATCCACCCACTAGACAGTTATCACTCATAGATGTGCAGGGATTTTGCTGCACACCAGAGTTTAGCAGAAGCACACAAGGAAGTACAAAACACAAAGACAAAAACATTCTTCTTAGAATAAGCTGCATCCATTTAAAAAGGTTTTGCTGTTTCCAAATTCAGAGCTTTGAAAGTATGAGTAATTGTTCCTTAAATTTACAACAGTGCCAAGTCACTTGACCTTGAGGTGATATTTACTGTATCCCAGATATACTGAGTCTCATAATGGGTGGTTTATGATAACAGAATTTCCAAGCAGCTGCTTTATGGTGGGTGGAAGAAATCAAATAAATGTATACTGATTCATGACATGAAGCAATGAAGCATTGCTGTTGAATGCTAGAAATTGACAGCAATCAATCAGTTTGACATGCAGCAATTAAAACCAAGATAGCTATAACTGAGCAAATGTGTCAGCCAGCTTGTAAGTGAAAGGGCAGACAGGGGCACAAATAGTAACAAGATCTAAAAACTGTGGATCTTTCATTCATCAAAGGGCAAACTTCATAACTATACTCAGTAATGAGCTTTCCAGGTAATGTCTTTTGTTATCATTCAAGTATCATCTAAGCAAAAAAGTATGGCTATAGTAGAGTCATACACAAATAGATAGCAAAACCATGCTTTATAAGTAACGTTTGTGGCCTTAACATTTATTGTTTTTAATAAAATACTAAACACAAGGTTGTTATGGTGTGAAAAGGCTCAAACAGTTTTCTATAGCATTTATGCAGCATAAAAATCGGATCTCTCAAGAATGCAGGATGCTTCTTGTAAGACAAAGTTTATTTTCAGCCATAGTAATATTGACAGTTGTGAACTGTACATGGTGATGCATTTAAACACAAAGCATACAATTTGTTTGTGTACTGTCCATTTTATTCTTTAGTTTATAGGAAAGCCAAAAAAGAGGTAAGGATAATTTTAGCATCATAAATAGTTATAGATTATGTTAGTGCTTTTTCTAATTTTTAAATACCTTTTGGAAATCCAAGGTGAAATTAAAATATTCGTAATAATCAGTTTTTGGTGGCATTTCTCTTTAACTATTAGTAAAACAGGGTGGTGTGAAGCACACTATAATGACTTCAGCCTCACCGACTTGACTGTTTTTACTACTCTATTGCATAATGATGAGGGGCAGAGTTAATGTTCCATCACTTGTCAATTAGTTGCTTTGTAAAAGAGCAGATACATGTAGGAACTTTTAATCAAGTAGAATATTATCAAACCTTGGTCTACATTGCTGGCATATAATTTAGAGCATAAACACACTAACAATATTTATGTGCTTCCATTTATTTGTAAAGATAATTATGCACTGGTTCAATATGCAGATGTTTGGAGTAGTTTTCTTGTACTGAACACAGTTTTACACAATAGAATGCACTTGCAAGTTGACTGAATAATAACAGTCAGTTATCTGTGGCTATCAATCATCCTATATAATAAAAGAGTAATATGCAAATCAAACATCACTCCAGAACACCCACAAGCCACGTCCACAAGTTAATCTGGAGTGAGTATGCAAATTAATCCAACTAAGATGGCTATGGCCACAGAGAGCAGGATGAGGACTTAGGTTTCCCCAGCAATATAGGAAGCCAAGCTTTCAGCACAACCTGGCTGGCCCAGGCCTCCAGTCCAACCTACAAAGTTTCAATTATAGAAGATAAATAAATCCCAACAAAAATGGTGGTAGCCACAGAGCTGGAGAGAGCAAGAGGCTCTGGTTGCCCCCAGAGATGGAGAAAGCCAAGCTTTCTGCATACCTGGCTGGCCCAGGCCTGCAGTCCAGGCTACAAAGTTTCAATTATGGAAGATAAATAAATCCCAACAGAAATGGCTTCCAACATGGAGTGAGCAGAAGGCTTGGCTCCTGTCCAGGCTACAAAGTTTCAATTGTAAAAAAGATAAATAAATCCCAGATACCAGGGCCACTGCTTGGGTTGCCAGGGAGGGGTGTGGCTGGCTTGCAAACCACTACAGGCCCCTCACCCAGGTCGCTCCATGGCCCAAGGGAACCCCCACCCTGATTCACAACAGCCTTCAGGGCAAACCAGCTGGCCCCCACCCATGCACCAGGTCTCTATCCTATCTAAAAAAAGAATAATATGCAAATTGACCATTACTTCAACACACAAGATGGCTGCCCCCATGTGGTCAAAGCTCCTGCCCCAATGTGGACACAAGATGACCACCACAAGATGGCCAACAGGGGAGGGCAGTTGAGAGGGACCAGGCCTGCAAGGAAGGGCAGTTGTGGGTGATCAGGTCAGCAGGGGATAATAGTTGGGAGAGACCAGGCCTGCAAATGAGGGTAGTTGTGGGCAATCAAGCCTGCAGGGGAGGGCAGTTAGGGGTAACCAGGCCAGCAGAGGAAGGAAGTCGGGGGCGACCAGGCCTAAGGAAAGGGCAGTTGGGGGGAACCCAGGCTTTCAGGGGAGAGCAATTGGAGAGGGTAGGGACCAGGCCTACAGGGGAGGGCAGTTAGGGGCAAACAGCTGGCTGGCAGGGGAGCAGTTAGGCATCAATCAGACTGGCAGGGGAGTGGGTAGGTGGTGATTAGGCTGGCAGGCAGAAGCAGTTAGGGGCAATCAGGAGGGCACACAGGTGAGCAGTTGGGAGCCATCAGTCCTGAATTGTGAAAGGAGCAGTCGACATCCCTTGAGGGGTCCCAGATTGGAGAGAGTGCAGGCTGGGCTGAGGGACACCCCCTTCCCCTCAATGCATAAATTTTGTGATTTTGTGCACTGAGCCTCTGGTTAGAAATAAATAATTTTTTAGAAAGAATTAGGTTAATATGTGACCCAGATTTTATGAATATATCTAGAGTTTTCTCTGTTTCATTGTATAATAATTGTTTCCATCATAAATGTTAAAAGAAAAAAAATTCATGTAGTAAAACAAGTAAGCATATATTTGAAATTAGTATGTGTGTATTTTATTTTTAAGAAGAGTGTGAAAATGAAGGATTAACTTCATCCTTCATGGAAACAGGAAATAAGCCAATGGAAAACCACATTGTACCATTAGAGCCAAGTATCCCTTTGAATTACATAATTTTCCTGAATAAGAGACATTAATTGAAACCACTCAAAATATAGGTGGTCCAAGACAAGCAGCCTCAAAAGAATAAGTACTCCTAAGTCATGAGCAGATGATACAAACTATTCCCTATGGCTTTTTTTTTTTAAGTATGGTGGGTTGAAATAGAGCTGGTAACCAAAGTTATTCCCAGTAATAAAACTACCAAAATTTAAGAGGTTAAACCAAGAATAATAATTAAAAATAAAAAGCCCAATGTTCCACCTTTCCCACCCATTTATCCTAATGATCAATAATAATTTTCTAGGATGAGAAGATTATTATTTTGACTTGGCACTCCTACCATAAGAGAAAATATTTGAAAAATAATTATAATACTAATCAAGTAAAAGGAAGTGACATTAAATTTTATTATATATGATATACGATAAAATTTAATGTCACTTCCTTTTACTTGATTATATACCTTCTATACAGTAAAAGACGTAAATAACTGGTGAATGTAGAGCTGCATGATTCAAGCAATTATTGTTAAATTTTTACAAGTTGTCTAATCAATATTTATACTCTGACTAGAAACATGTAAATCTTATTGACTAATATTTTCTTTCTCTTTCCTAAATTCATTGTACAAATGCTTGACTTTCACTTTCGTTTTCCCATGTTTACATTTTTTTAATAAATACCAGACCTTAGGGTGATGTAATGGTTTAGAGCCCTTCTTTTAAATCACATAAAGGCAATGTCAAAAGGTCATTAGAGATGATAAATACAGGCACATTCTGAAATATTGAACACTGTACTGCTAACCTGTTCTGAAAGACACATTAGAAAATATCTCATAAATGCAAATGGCATTCCAGAACAAAAGACTGTCACTTCTTTCTTTGAAATATAGCTGTCTAACTTATCTGTCTTTCCTCACCTTCACAACTGCCTTTATAAAAGGAGGAGATACCCAATGAGGATTCAAAGGCACATTTCATATTCCTGCAGAAGAAAAGGTGAATTATAAAAATGAATACAGTGAGGTAAATAAGTAAAACTATATCCCTATATACAAAAGGAAACTCTCAAATATATTAAATGATCTAAATAGTCCCAAGGTTTCCAGTTATTTTTAACTCTTATTCTATAGCAAAAACATAATTTATTTTTAAAACACTATGAGATTTTTTAAGCAAAACTCAAAAGCCATGTTTACTGATTTTTTTTTAAATCTCTTTTGGCTAGTCATAGTCAAAGTATGAGAACAAAGAAGTCATCAGCATGAAATAATGAAAGGCGATGAAGCATATATTTTTCCAGGTAAGAGGTAATCTATGCATCATAGTCCATGTGAACCCTGGGATTATTTTTTAAAATATCAATTATTTGGCAAGATGTTTAATTTTGTGTCAACTTAACTGGGACAAAAGGTATCCAAATATCCGGTCAAACATTATGTGTGGGGAAGGAGTGGTTTAGACAGATGTAAGCTTTGAGTAGGTACTCTAAGTGAAGTAGATTGCTCTGCTGAATTTGGGTGGGCCTCATCCAATCAGATAAAGGTCTAAATAGAACCAGTGAATGGCCTTACCTTGAGTAATAGGGAACTCCGACTAATTGCTCTGAATAGGAAGATTGTGGGTTTTTTCCTGTCTCAAACTGTAACATCAGCTCTGGGTTTCAAGACAACCAGCTTTTGGACCTGGTTCTCCAGCTTGCCAACTACTGACCTTGGATCTTTTCAGTCTCCATAACTGCATGAGCAAATTCCTTATAAGATATACAACCTATTGATTCTGTTTCTTTGGAGAACTCCCAAATTGGCAATTGTCAAAATTGGTAAATCCATCTGGTGCCATTAAGATTTCTATATAAGAATACCCAAATATGTAATTTATATAATTGTCTAACTACTATACTGCACATCTATAACTAATTTAAAATAGTATTTAATATCAACTGTAATATAAAAGGAAGAATGATCTAACTAAACATTTTTTGGTCATCCGATATAATAAAAGCATAATATGCAAATCAATTGAATGGCAGAACAACCAGTCGGGGGGGGGGGGAGGGGGCTGGTGAGCTGGTGACATCAGGCTAGCCAAGGCCAGCAATAGGCATAGAGAGGGGATGGTGATTGGGGGAGGGGAGAAGCCAATGGTGACCAACAGTGGCAGATGGGTAATGGGGGTGCAGGGCTGGCTGCTCGCCTCCTGCAGAGGGAGGCCAGACTGCTGCTTAAGCCTGCTCTCCACAGGATATCCCCTGTCAGTCAGATATCCTCTGAGGGCTCCTGGTCTTTGAGACTCTCAGGCTGTGGGACCCACCCGAGTGCATGAATTTTCATGTTCTGGGCCTCTAGTGTATTATTTGTAAGACAATCTTTGATACACTGTTTAAATTTAATAATAATAATCCTATCTAATAAAAGAGTAATAAGCAAATTGATCATACTTCTGATCAAGCCATGCCCATCAGCCAATCAGGAGCAAATTATGTAAATAAACCCCAACCAAGATGGCTGCTGCCACTGAGAGCAGGAAGGAGGCTTGGGTTACCCCGGTGATGGAGGAAACCAGGCTTTCTTCCTGCCTTTGCCACTCAGGCCTCCACACGAGGCTACAAAGTTTCAGTTACAGAAGATACATAATCCCAACAGAAATGGCAACCACAGAGCTGGAGAGAGCAGAGACTAGGGTTGCTTGGGAGATGGAAGAAGCCAAGCTTCTGCAGCCCTAGAGCCTAGGCCTCCATTCTAGGCTACAAAGTTTCAAACATAAATGGCTGTTACCACAGAGATAGCAGAAGGCTTGGCTCTGCTCCAGGCTACAAAGTTTCAGTTGTAGAATATAAATTAATCCCAGATCCCAGCGCCTCCTCTTGGGTCGATGGAGAGTGTGGCCTGCCTGCAAACCACCAAAGACCCCTCACCCAGGCCACTCCATTCCCCAAGGGAACCCCCACCCTGATCCAGGACACCCTTCAGGACACACCTGATGGCTCCCACCCATGCACCATGCCTCTATCCTATCTAATAAAAGAGTAATATGCAGATTGACCATCACTCCAACACATAAGAGGGCTGCCTTCAGGTAGACACAAAATGGCCACCACAAGATGGCCAGCAGGGGAGGACAGTTGGGAGTTTCCAGGCCTGCAGGGTAGAGCAGTTGTGAGCCATTAGGACACCAGGGGAGGGGAGTTGGGAGGGACCAGGCCTGCAAGAGAGGGCAGTTGGGGGCAATCAAGCCTGCAGGGGAGGGCAGTTAGGGGTGACCAGGCCAGCAGAGGATTGAATTTGGGGGCAAACAGACTGGCAAGGGAGCAGTTAGACATCAATTAGGCTGGCAGGGTAGTGGTTTGTGGATGATCAATCTGGCAGGCAGAAGAGGTTAGGGGCAATCAGGGAGGCAGGCAGGCGAGCAGTTTGGAGCCAGCAGTCCTGGGATTGGGCCTAAACGGGCAGTTGGACATCCCTTGAGAGGTCCAGATTTGAGAGGGTGCAGGCTGGCCTGAGGGACATCCCCCACGTCCCTTGAATGAATTTTGTGCACTGAGCATCTAGTAATAATAATAATAACAATAATAATAACAACAACAATAATAGTAGTAGTAGTAGTATTACATGTTCTCTATTGTCAAGAAATTACAATATAATGAAAGATACAGGACATGTACACAACTAACCATAATGTATGCCAAGCAATCATTGGTATAATTAAGAAATACATAATTTGCTAATATTGCTTAGGAAAAGTGATATAATCTCACTAGTATTTATATTCAGACATACTTCTGACTGCATTAGTAATTCCTTCAGTAGGAAGTTTTGATTCAGTTATGAAGAACTTACCAATGAAGAGACAGTAATATATATTTTTTAAATGGAATGTTAGCACAAAGCCTTTGCAATAGGTTTTTCCCTTAACATAATCATTTGTAGCTGGTTAAAATTCTCTTATCCCAACACTGGAGCCTTGGATGTATGGCATTGTCTAGTCTAGGCAAATCCATTTGCAAGTCTAAGATAATTTTTATTGGCACAGCTCACTGAGCTCCTTGCATTGAGTTGGAATCAGGCTAACCATGAAAGACCACAGAAACCTTAGTCCCTCAAAAACTACTTACATAAATGCATGAGGTTCATTTAGTCTGTTTCCTTTCTAAAGACAGGATATAAAACTTCAGTTTGTATGACAACTTATATTGTACTAAAGCATATATAATACTCAGAGAAATGAGCATAGCCCATTTATTCTTAAATAAATAAACTTAAACGTTATCTCCTTAGCTGCTGTCTCCACATCCTGTGACCGTTCATTCAGGACATGCTTAGCTCTCCAACTACAGCTCAGGAGGGCAAACAGAGTGTTCTCAGATACAGTGGAAAGAATGACACAAATTCACACACAGTCATCAAAGCAAATGTCAGTGTTGGACAGAATTAGATGAGAATAAGTAAGCCTACATACATAATAATAGGTAATGATGGAAATATTTATGCCAATAAATGAAAAAAGTTAAAACAAATATTAGAAATGTAGTATCCCCAAGTCTAAGAAGTCAGTTCAAAATTTTCCCCTCAATTTCTTCTTACTATTTAAATCAGCATTTTAAGAATATAATTGAGCAAAATAAGAGCTCAAACACTAAATGATTGAACATGAGAATGAGATGAAAAGGAAATTTCAAACTTAACAATATTCAAAATCAAGACACACCAATTTGGACTTTAAGTTAGAAAGAACAAGAAAGAGAAGATATTCCACCAATAATCATATTGCTGTCATAGTGGAAAGGCTTGAAATCTTAATTATTGCAAAAAATTTAAAAATAAAACACTTAAACAATGGGATATAATAATGCATTTCTAGAGTGCAGCAATACAGAATGGAAAAAAAAATGTATGTTCTTAAAATGTCAAAATAACTGAATACCAAAAAAGGACCTATGTTGTAAATAATTCAATAAAAAATGAGACATATATCAATATAGCAATTATATACCAGATGGGGAAAAAAAAGAAAACAGAAAGGTAACCAGGAAAAGCAAATTATTACATAGGTAAAAATAATCAGACTGGTCTCAGTTCTCTTCTTTTTTTTATGGTAAACAAATGTAGTGAATGTTAAAGGTAATGTAAGAAGGTCTAGTACAAAATCTGAGGGTGAGAATGCCTTGAAAAAATGTATCACCAGCATGTAGGCCATTTAGGAATAACAGACAGACTTCTTAAATATTAATCAATTCAATAAATACAGCGAAACTTTTGAATTCTTCTTGGGAGTGAAATGGGAAATTGCCCACTTTACCACTAGATTTAATAAATAAAAAATGAATTTAAATATTGAACTTGGTAAAGGAGTGGCTGTGTCTAAGAACTGGTGGTAAAGTTTGAATCAATAGAAGTTTTCTGCCTTGATATTCACATAATGTTCCTAATCTGAGTCATATTTAGAAATGGTATAGTCGGGATCAAGGTAGAAAGCTGGCTGAGTGGAAATTCCACCAATAGAAGGAAAGATAAAAGGACACTGTGACTCAGAGGGGCTGTGGAGGGAAGAGTTGCAGAGATGCACTGAAAAAGAGTTTCAGAGCCCCATGCCAGCAGAAAGGGTGGGCGGTTGAATATGAGGCTGGTTTTCCCAAATGGGGAGGGAGACAAAGGCGTCCCACTGCACTGATCCCCAGTTCCAAGTGAGTGTCGGGGAACCCAGACTCATATGGGGTGAAACTGGACCATAAGGAGGAAACACGGTGAGATTTGGGAGCTTCATAGGTGTGTGAGCTTGCAGAGAGGACATGTGGCTGGCTCTCTTGTTCAGGAGGAAAAAAACAAACAAAAAAACCCACCAGACTGGATTGTTTTCCAACTCTGGGTGAGACTTTGGGTGTGCAGACTCATTTGGAGAAAAACTGAACTGTCTGGCAGCAGGCAGAGCAGGACGAAGCTTTTTCTCAGAGGTGTATACAGCCATTGCTGCAGGGCACAGAGACCCAGGTGACACTTAGGTGGAGCTGACGGGAAACCAAGGCTGACTGCTCAGCCTGGAGACTCCACCCTATCTATACTAAGCACAGCAGCTCTCCCAGCTTAGACACAGCTGATTCTCACAGCCAATTGGCCTGGAGGTCAACTCCTCCCAGTGATACTAACAACAAATCTAGGCTTAACTAAAATAAGACTGTGCATCCCATAATGGGGTACACCAAGAGTATCCACCTCAGGTAACTGGGGAGCCTGAGCCACTGTCTTCTAGAGGACACCTACCACACAAAGCTACTTACCAACTAAGGGAAGCAGCCAAAATGCAAAGACAAGGAAACGATTCACATTTGGAATAATTGGAGTGAAATAAATGACTGGACATACAGTTCAAAACCACGGTTATAAGGTTTTTCAAGAATTTCCTAGAAAAGGTCGATAAATTTAACAAGACCCTGGAGGACATTTAAAAGAACCAACTAGAAATTAAGCATACACTAACTGAAATAAAAATTATTATACAGAGACCTAAAAGCAGACTAGAGGACCGCAAGAATCAAGTCAAAGATTTGAAATAAAAAGAAGCAAAAATCACTCAACCAGAAAAGCAAGAAGAAAAAAGAATCCAAAAAATTGATGATAGTGTAAGGAGCCTCTGGGACAACCTCAAGCATACCAACATCCGAATCATAGGGGTGCCAGAAAAAGAGAGAGAGCAAGACAATGAAAACCTATTTGAAGAAATAGTGACCAAAACCTCCTCCCCAACTGTTGGAATCCTTTTCACGTCCTGCGTGCCCAGAGTAACCATGTCAGGGTTCAGGATCTGGAGAAGGCCACACACAAATGAAGCGAAACTGGAAAAGCATCAATTTTGGGAGTCATGGGGGCCCAGCATAAGTCCACCTCTAGGGGAAGGACACCACCAGCTCTGGCTTTACTATCCCCTTTTATTAGGGCCAAGTGATACATTCATGTCCTTTAGGTCAGGAAATTCCAACAATGAAATCAACCAGCAAGAATTAACATAAGACTAAAAGTGTGGAAGCTAATGTCTCACCTAAGTGGTGAATAAACAGATCCATTAAAGTTTGACCAGGTTTCTTGTTTGTTCTATTTACATCTCTATTGGTGAGGTAATGACTGGTTTCCTGCATCTCCTCCCTATCCTTCCACTCTTAAAAATTATGGCATCTATAGACCAGAGTCCTAGTTTCAATGTCCAACAGTTTTAAGTCCCAATATCAATGTTCAACAGTTGTAAGTTCCAATATCGATGTTCAACAGTTCCTTATGTGTACATGGTCGGCATGGTATCTGGATTTTGAACAAATAGTGTCAATGCAGGTCCAACCTTCTCTGGTTTGGTCCTGGGCAACCTGCAGTGATGCACAGCTTCTGACTACCAGCATGGTAAGACATTGTCAGCATCTTCCATCTCTGGACTGTTTTCCTCCTGTCTTCATGGTTGGAGCACACATGTCAATTCCTCTCTGTTTCAGGAATCCACATGTTTTTGAAGTTATTTTCTGAAAATACACAAGCATATTCTCAACCAAAAGTTAATAAAGGAATCTTTTGACTTGGGATCCTATTTATTTTTTCCCAAATGATTTTCCTCTGGGTTACCTTGACATCATGCATGGTTTTCATGGGTGTCTTACTGTTAGAATTACAAATGAAAATAATTTTTAAAGTAAAAATTTTTAATGTACTTAATAGGAATAATTTTTTCTTACATGATATTGCTCCACTATCCCCCTTTTTTTGTGAATTAATGGAGGCTTTTGGAAGCTTTATAATGCAGTTTTGATAACTTTAAATTTTTAAATTTTTGCACAATAGGTTCATCGTGTGTTAAGCAATCTTACCATGAGATGAACTACCAATAGAAATTTTAGTTAATAGTTTAGGAACAGCTTTTTATCCAGTAAAACTAAATTTCCTAGAATTTTCATTTATTTCCTTTAGCTGAATTAAATTAATCTGAAAAACTTGACTGCTATTTTACTGTCAAATTTAATACTCTAACAACAATCCTAGTTTACCCTGTAAATATTAATGGAAAGGATTGTTTGCATTCTTGAGTAGGCCCTGAGCATCCTTGGTGCTAGATATAAGGTAGCTGCTGTTAGCCAAGTTTCTGTTTGTTGCCTTGGTCCTGATCTGGGCTGGCCCAAGTCTTTGTCTGTTACCTGGGTCCCAATATGGGTTGGGCATGGGAAGTGAAGCAGCCATGGGGCAGGGGACCTCCCTCAGAAGGGGCAAGTGTTCAAGCCTCTGCAATGCTTGGGGGGCGGGGGTTAAGATTCTATGCCATACCTCTGTTGGCATGTAACAATTGCCATTTTCCTGTCACCTTTTTAGGGATTGTAAATATAGGCCTATTCCAAGGGCTATTGGAAGGTTCTATGTGGCCAGCCTCTATTTGTTCTTGTATTAATTCATGAATGTGATCTAATTTCTCCTTGGGTTATGATGACCACTAGTACAGATTACATTTAATATTTTAATAACAATCCTCAGATTCTCCTGTAAATACCAGTGAAAGAGATTTCAAAATTTTTCAAATTTCTCCTTTTTATTAAGTTAGAATTTTTTTAAAGATTATTCCCTTAGGTTTATTTGCACCCACAGAGGGACCATGGGAAGGCTTTAGTAACTTTCTTAGAAGACTCATTTAAATTGCTTACAAATACATTAGCTTATTCAAAAGAAGGGGTTGGCCCTTATTTCAAGATGGCGGCAGCCTCTATTTGACCATGTGCTTATTATGGCAGTTGTCTATTCCCTTCTTTAAAAGACAGTCAAAATAACATTGCAGACAAACAGAAATCTCACTAGCTGATTTTGGCCTTTACTAGAATTGTTTATAAAAATATTGGCTTGCCAAGACTGGTTTGGCTCAGTGGATAGAGCATCGGACTATAGACTGAAGGGTCCCTGGTTTGATTCCTGTCAAGAGCATGTACCTTGGCTGCGGGCACATCCCCAGTAGAGGGCGTGCAAGAGGCAGCTGACCGATGTTTCTCTCTCATCAATGTTTCTGACTTTCTATCCCTCTCCCTTCCACTCTGTAAAAAATCAATAAAATATATTTAAAAATATATATATTGGCTTTTTATTTAGCTGAAAACCTTAATTTTAATTTAATAAGCTAATTTATTTAAGTAATTAAAGTAGATATCTTCATTTAAAAAGGAAAGCAAATTTTGGAAATGTAGACATCAGATTCACAAGGTGCAAATGTTGCCCTGCCTCTAGCTTAACAATGTCAGAGGCTACCAAATTCAGGCAGTAAATGGTGCTTCTAATCTGTTTTTTATTTTTTACTTAAATTCAGTTACCTATAAAAACATTGGCTTCTTAATGTGACTTAATTTATGAGACCTTGATTATATTTAAAAAGCTAATTTATAAAGTAACTGAAGTAGATATCTTTAATTAAAAAAAAGCAAAGAAACTTTTTCAGTAAACTTAGTTTAGACAAAGCACACTTTTCCACAACCAACCTACTTAAAAGTGCAGGAAGCCTGAGGCTTTTTGTCTTTCTTAAAATTCTACTGCTGTTGAAAAATTTGGCTATATTTAAGAAATATATTGTTGCTCCACTTTGCCCCTTCCAGAGGCAAAACCTCCACAACACTTAATATATGTATATAAGTAAAAGATATACTGTTACTTTACTTTGTCCTTCTTAGAGGCAAAACTTTCATAACATTTAATATATGTATAAGTAAAATATATTGATTAATTTTATTTGATAAAACTTTCTATGCTATTTCAAGTATAATTTAAAAATATTTCTTTTAAGAGAGAACAGACTTTTGAAAACATTTCTGGGGCCTTGAAATGTCCAAAAGTTACCGTCAGAGTCTTGAGATATACTTGCAAAGATCAAATATATATATGATTTAAAGATTATATACTTAAATTACTTTTAAATAATATCAATTAAATTTAAACTGGATCATAGAATTAATTCTCCTTTTTAAATTTAGACCAACAAGTACAATATTTTGAATTTCTAATTACCAGAGAAAACATAAGATCTTTTTTTTCAAAAAAACAAGTTATACTGTAGGCATTTAATTACCACATTTATATAATTTCTCCCAATTTAATTTGCACTTTGAATTTATAAAGCTGGAAAGTTAAACATTTAGCAGTTTCTAGATTAACAATACTTCACATTTCTAAGAAAAATACAAGACATTATCAATTAATAGCTTCAATTCTGTCCTCTAGGTTTTTCTCATGAGGAAGCAAATTTAAACTTTTGATTTTTATTTGCCAGTGGCTCTGGAAAACCAATTTTGGTTTATTCGAATGTAAATTACCACATTCTTTAAAGATGACTGCTGGCGGGAACCAGGTCTACCTTTGTGCTGGGAGAAGGGCAACTACCCTTCTCCCTCCATTAACAAAGAGCATAGCCAGTTACCTGGACTATTTAGATTTTTATAGTTAAAATATTATTTATGTATAGTTCAACAATTTTTGAGTTTCAAATCCAATTCCAATTATTTTAAGAAATTTACTTTGGATAAATTGTTTTGTAACACAATTCACTTATTTCCTTGAAGGCCTAAAAATTAACTTTTTAACACCCATCATTAGCATTTTAAAAAACCACTCTTTATTATGGAAATGCAAGTCTGCTCCTGGAACTAGGTTGAGTAATTTTCTGTTGGTTCATATCCGCCATCTTCCTTAGGTTAAAAACTCCCAGGTTTTTATTCTGTACATATCAAAAGGTTAAGTTCAGCTTTCAAAAACTCTATCTAAAATGTCTCAATTTGGACAATTGCACATGTCTTAAAACTGTTTTAAAACTGTCCTTTCCCTTCACAAGTGTACAGAAATCCCTGGTGCATTTATAGATTTTGTAACAGTTTTAAATCATTAGCTGGAAAAAACATGGCAAAGATGAGAGCCAGACACCCTTTGGGAAGTGGCGTCCATATTGGATCGCCACGTGGATCCCTCCCCCCACATCCTGCTTACTTTGGGGGAAGCATCAGCAACAGATCTGGCTGAATTTTTTTTCATGCTTAAAAGATAAAGACAGATCTTAAACTTTTTCTTTTTCTTTCTTTTTTTTTCTCCTTCTTTCTAAAGTAATAGCTAACACCCAATTTGGCCAAAATTTGCATTTCCCTGTGAGTTCTTTTATAATTTTTAAATACCTTAAACAATCTCATTGTGGGAGAGCAGATAGCCCTGCCTTTTTTTGCCACCTTTGAAATTCTCCACACCAGAGGCGGTTTCAGCAGTGGAGTTTCAGTTCTCTTTACAGTTTTTAGATTCCAAATACAAACTAAGATTTTAATTTGAACAAGAAACCACATTATTTTATAATCTAATTCTTCCCTGTTAGCTTGGTTTAGAAAGACGTTCCCACCCTACTTACAGACTGCAGCTTTGCAGTTAGTCTGTGGGCTTTGTGTACAGTGAAATTCCCACACCTTTTTCGGTATATTTCCTCCTTCACTCTTTTAGGTGAAAAATATAATTTCCTCCAGATGGTCCCAGGTCGGGCGCCAGATGTGGAAATCCTTTTTATATCCTGCATATCTAGGTTCCCATGTCAGGGTTCAGGATCTGGAGAAGGCTGCACACAAATGAAGAGAGACTGGAAAAGCATCAATTTTGTGTGTTATGGGTGCTAGGCGTGAGTCCACCTCTAGGGGGAAGACACCACCAGCTCTGGCTTGGCTTTTCCCTTTTATTAGGGCTAAGTGATACATTCATGTCCTTTAGGTCAGGAAATTCCAACAATGAAATCAACCAGCAAGAATTAACATAAGACTAAAAGTGTGGAAGCTAATGTCTCACCTAAACAGTGAGTAAATAGTTCATACTTAACATAATACTAAAGATGGCATCTGCTTTAGCTACCAATGTCTCACCTAAGTAGTGAGTAAACAGATCCATTAAGGTTTGACCACGTTTCTTGTTTGTTCTATTTACATCTCTATTGGTGAGGTAATGACTGGTTTCCTGCACCACCTGGTAAAAGAAATAGACTTACAAGTCCAGGTGCACAGAACCCCAAACAAAAGGAATCTAAAGATGACCACACCAAGACACATCATAATTAAAATGCCAAGAGCAAAAGACAAAGAGAGAATATTAAAAGCAGCAAGAGAAAAACAGTTAGTTACCTACAAGGCTGCACCATAAGATTGTCAGCTGATTTTTCAACAGAAACTATGCAGGCCAGATGGGAATGGCAAGAAATATTCAAAGTGATGAATAACAAGAATCTACAACCAAGATTAATTTACCCAGCAAAGAATTGAAGGTCAGATAAAATGCTTCACAGATAAGGGCTAAAGGAGTTCATCAATACCATAAAAGTATTATATGAAATACTGAAATGTATTCTTTAAGAAGATGAAGAAGAAGAAAAAGTTAAAAATAAAAATTATGAGCAACAAATACACATTTATCAACAAGTGAATCTAAAAATCAAGTGAATTAAAAGTTTTATGAACAGGATAAACTGGTGAATATAATAGAATCAGTGGCATAGAGAGGGAATGGACTGACAATTCTTGGGAGGAGAGGGGTATCGGAGGTGCAGGAAGATACTGGACAAATATCATACACCTATGGATGAGGACAGTGGGGGGAGGTAAAGGCAGAGGGTGGGATGGATTCTGGGTGGAGGGGAGCTATGGGGGGAAGAGTAACATTGTAATTAATAATCTAAACAAAAAAATAATATACCATTTGTACAGAACAAGTAATTTTGCTTAAAAAGCTGAAAAACTAGTAGCAAATACGCCATGGTATTGGTACAGACTGAATTGGATGACGGGAAAATGGATATTGTTCTTTGATTTCCTGTATTTTAATTTTTAAGAACATCTAGAAAGTTTGTTGAAAAATTAGAAAACTTAGTGAAGGATATGTTACGTTTAAGATATCTTAAGATAATGTAGGGGAGACACTTATCAGGGATCTTGGAATAAGAACTGAAGGTCAAGTTTTGAGATACAGATTTGATAAAAATTTGACTGAAATGATAAATGAAACCTATAGAATGGGTATTGTTTTAGAAAATTGCCAACAAAATATCTGAGGACAGAGACTTGAGGACATGACTACATTTAAGAAGCAAATGGTAGAATAAAATCAGAAAATACCAGAAACCTTGCCCACTTGTCCCTTTAAATTTTTGAATAGGCTGAAAGTCATAGCAAGTAAGTGATAAAAAGTGATAGAACGTTGGTGTGTTTTCTGACTTTGGTTTATTTTCCATTTAAAAGGAAATGTATTTAATTTTTTTTTCTATTGAAATGTATGTCTACTTAGCTAATTCACTGTGTCTTGCCAATGCTTAGCCTAATCTAGTAAGGTTCTATATGTCTACTTCCATTGCTGCAAATTTTATTCAGTAACTGTTCTATTTTTCTAGATCCCATTTCTTTCTGGATGCCATTCTTTGCAAAAAAAAAAAAAAACACTCTTGAGAATATTAAATTTAAGCCACATCTTCTTTTCTTGTTCCTCCTACCTGGAATTCAAGGATCTGTCTTTGAATTTAATACCACCCTGTTATACTGGGTCCTTTGCAAAGTTATTCAACTGTCAAGGAAAAAACACTTTTTTAATTTGTTTTCCCAAAAGAAAATGCAATTGCTGTTTTTGTTTTCTAGATCATTACATATATATTTAGTTCTCTTTCTACAGTGCATTTAAACTTTAGTCAACATTCTTCTGTTCTAGTTGTCTACACATTATGAAATGCCAACATTTTATTTATGGTTTTTAAAAAAAACTTAGTACCTTTAAATAGTATTTTAGTTTATTCAGGTAAAAAGAAGTGTCTTGTTAGACCTGAAATTGTATATCTTGTATGTTATCCTAGTTTTAAAATAATCTATTTTGTTATTCAAGTTCTTATGTCACAGACAAATGTTTGTAATTGTCCTCTGTGTTAGGATCAATTTGTATTAATGTTTTGGAAATCAAACTTATTTATTAAAAATAGTTTTTACAAAAATATAACATTAGGCTACATGCTTCATCTGTTAAGAATGAGATTTAAACTTACAGTTGGTAGTTAGCATTAAAATCAGGTAATTACAATAAAGAAAAAAATAAATATATCTTATTTTAATATAGGAAAAAGTAAATTATAATTAGAGTCCTACATTTAAATTTCCAATAGCATTTATATTATTAAAATTGTTTATCAATGACATATGCATAATAGCTCAAATAGGCAACATGGTTGTTTTTTCTTTCAGTGTAGCATTTGCATGAGAATAGCATATTTTTTTATATTAAGACCATACTATTGTTTTAAAGTCTTTTTGAAATCTTAATAAAATTACATTTGACAGCTAATAATAACACCGAGAGCTCTGAATTAAAAATGGCTTTATTCCAATCAAAAGAAATTCTAATATCTTAAGGGAAAATGGTATTGCAAATTGGAATTTTCATATGAAACTAAACAGAGGTAGAATTGGTACTGCCTGGAATTCAGTAAAAGCATCTGAATGCATTAAGTAACAAAGTATTGCTCCATTCTTATTTAATTGGCATAGAAAACAGCAAGAACCTTGAAGAGGACAGAATTTCTTGGTGTTAGACTCAGGTCCTTACTCTAATAGTAAAGAATCAAGGCATAGTTCAAAGGAGTGTGATAGGTTGAGAATGCAATGGTCAGACTAGGCCTGCACCTCATTTCGTGATCTGGTCTTATGATTTCCAGGTTGTTGGGTCATTGTGGCTCAGTGTAGCTCAGTGTAAGTAGCCCCCAAGGGGTTGGGAGAGAGTCCTAAAGTAACTGCTGAAGTCACAGGAGCACTGTGCATGGTCTGCCATTGTGGTGGTTTCAGATTTGACAAGCATCTTCTATTATAAGTCAATGATGTCACTCATTTGTGGAATCCAATGAACAAAGTAGATCCAGACATAGACGCATGGACCAGACTGGGTGGGTGGGAAGAGACTGACCCATAATTTACTAGTATATGCACATTTGCATAATCCATGGACACAGACAATAGTGTGGTAAAGGTCTGTAGAATGAGGGAAGGGGGCAAGTGCAGGGTGGAGGGGGTTAATGGGGAAAAAGAGGGGGATATCTGTAGTATTTTCAACAATAAAGATATATTTTTGTGTGTTTATATCACTTTGCTATATTTGAATGGATTCGATTTTTTTAAATTTCTTTATTGATTAAGGTATTACATATGCATCCTCATCTCCCATTACCCCTTCCAATCTCCCCTCCCCCTCATGCCCTCATCCTGCCCCCTGGTGTCTGTGTCCATTGGTTAGGCTTATATGCATGCATACAAGTCCTTTGGTTGATCTCTTCCCTTTACCCACACCCTCTCCTTCCTTCCCTCTGAGGTTGACAGTCAATACTTCTCTGTCTCTGGATCTGTTTTTGTTCATCAGTTTATGTTGTTCATTATATTTCATAAATGAGTGAGACCATGTGATACTTCTCTTTCTTTGACCGGCTTATTTCACTTAGCATAATGCTCTCCCGCGCCATCCATGCTGTGTCTATGCTGGGAGACAGCCTTATGCGACAAGATTTGCAAAATTTCAAAAGCCCGTGTGCTCAGTTTGGATGGGGTGGAGTTTCAGGGTGGAGCCAACAGCCTGGGCTCCCCGTCATCCCCACCCCACAAGGTTCCTGGGTCTCAGTGTCCTCAGGCAATCACTGCAAGCACCTCTGAGAGAAAGGTGCCTTCGAGTTTGGCCCACTGCCAAACAGTCCAGTCTCTCCCCCAATGAATCCGGACTCCCAGATTCTTATTTTTTTTTAAAACTGTTATTTTTTAAAATATATTTTTAAATCAAATTTTTATTGATTTCTTATAGAGAGGAAGGGAGAGGGATAGAAAGTAAGAAACATCGATGAGAGAGAAACATTGATCAGCTGCCTCTTGCACACCTTCTACTGGGAATGTGCCGCAACCAAGGTACATGCCTTTGACCAGAATCGAACCTGGGACCTTTCAGTCCGCAGGCAGATGCTCTATCCACTGAGCCAAACCAGTTTCAGCCGGACTCCCAGGTTCTTGCCTGATACTAGGGTTCAGTGCAGTGGGAACTGTGATTCAGCACCTTCCAGAGCTTCTGTCTCCTTCCTGCTAAATCAAGCCAGCTGCACACTCAACAGTCCATCCTCTCTGCGCACATTTGCGCACACACCTCCAGACCTCTACCTTTTGCCTTTCCTCTGATTTTCCGCCTTACAGTCCAGATTCTCCCCTGTATGGGTCTGGGTCCCCAGCATCTCACCTGGAACTGAGGTTCACTATTGTCAGAACTGGGGTTCAGTGCAGTCCAGAGATTTGTCAGTTCTCTCTGTGTGCACTAATGCGTGCACCTCCAAACCTCTGCCTTTCACTGCTCCCCTGAATTTCCTCCTTACAGTCCAGATTCCCCCCCCCCCCAGGGTCTCGTCCAGAACTGGGGTTCAGTGCAGTCAGAACTGTGATTCAGCGTAGTCTGGAGCTTTTGTCTCCTTCCTGCTAGAGCGTGCCAGCCAGGCACTCAACCACCCCACCTCTCCAGCCCGTCCTCTCCATGTACGTGTCTCCATATCTCAGGCTTTGCAGCTCCTCTGATTCTCCGTGTGCTTTTCTCTTTCCTTCTGGTTTTAGAATTTCCAGTCAGCCAGCCTTCCTATGTCCTGGATGATGTCTATTTTTTAGTTATATTTTTGAAAGTTTTGTACGAGGCAGCAGTTTAGGTGTTTACCTATGCCATCATCTTGACATAGACACATGTATCAGAATGGATGGGGAGAGATTGACCAAATAATTTACTAGTATATGCATATATCCATAATCCATGGACACAGACAATAGTGTGGAGGAGGTCTGGAGGTGGGGGGGGGGGCAGGTGCAGGGTGGATGGTGTTAATGGGGAAAGAAAGGGGATTCTGTAGTATTTTCAACAATAAAGATACATTTTTTAAAAAGTCTATATGGTTTCAAGGTTCTCAGCTGGGGTGCCTTTACCAGCTGAGACAAAGAAATAGATGCATCTTCACAGAACCTGAAATTGGGACCTGGCCAGTAAAGCCAAATCATCACAGACAATGAATACATTTTGAAGTTCAAGTTGAATTCTCACATGAGGCCTAGAGGGCAAATCTGAATTAACCCCAAATATACCATCTAGGCTGTAGAAGGAAATTTTTAGTATTCCTGTAATTAATCTAATTTATCCATGAGAAAATGTTTTGTTCACAGGCAGATAGATTGTGAAAAATTTGGGACTATCATATTCTCTCTCTCTCTCTCTCTCTCTCTCTCTCTCTCTCTCTCTCTCTCTCTCTCTCTCTTTCCTGTGTGTCCATGCATGTATAGATAAACAACAACAACACATGATTGTAAAAAATTATTTGTAGCTGATAATCAGGCCTACTTATACCCAATATTTTGAGTATTCAGGGGTCAATATTTAGCAATCTACTGAAATGTCCCTGCTCATAGTAACTTGAAAGTTATTTACTGTTTCCTGAGGTAATGGCCCTAAGGTATGTGTTTAATCGAATGTGCACTTGAAAGCAATAATAGCTCTGTGTGTATGTGTGTAAATTAATATTTTAATTAAACAATTTTTAGAGTATCAAAGGAATGACTATCAATTTAGCTGTTACTTTTAAACACCTTTCTTGCTTTTTGAGAAAGCAATATCCAATATTTATTTATTTTATTAATGTACATTTTAAAGACACATTTTGGATATGACTAGTAGAATTTAACAATAATTTTAGATATGTAGTCAATGATTAAAATTAATCATCTATGTTTGAATTTTAATAGGACATTTTGGTTACTGATATATCAACATATTTTTTCATATAATAATGGCCTTCAAAGTAGTTTAATTTTTAACCACAAACTATAGTGTCCATATATAGTAACTTCTTAAACCAGACTACCAGTTTAGAGCAAAATGCACATTCAAAGATTTTGAATATAAACTTCTGCACAATGTAGAATTCATACTACATATTTAAGAGGATTATATTGTTAATTTTTGAAGGAAAATATATAGAAACACCAGAGGCAAGCAGCCACACAAAACTGGAGTATCAGGTTCAAATATAAAACTCTAGGTTTTTTTAACAAGATTTTCTCTTTTTATATAGTATTCTCCATTTGTGCTAGGAATGCAGCAAACTGACTGTGTCTTTGACTATTTTATGATTGTATAATATTTCTTTTGAAACCCCTGTTTCTGTGCTCAGCAATATACTTTAATACCTTAGGGTTAATACTGGTCATGTTCTTTAATCTTTACACTTCCAACTCTGATATGCACAAAAGACAAATGAATACTAGTATATGGTCAGATGGCCTGTGTGATTTTCAATAATTTATTATATTATAGTAGAGGTGATGCAGTATGAGTTATTTGGGATGATTTTAGTACTTTATATCCCTGAGACCAAAACTAAAAACGCATGATAAGAGCGAGCAAGCATATGGGTACTTTCTGAATATTTAATAATATCCCATATATTGATTTGGGTGATGCTTAGTGGGTATGTTTGCAAGATAAAAAAAAAAATTATTGATCTGTAAATGTAAGGTTAGTGCACTTTTCTTCTTTATAATTTGACATAAAAAGCATACATACAATAAAATAGTGTAATATTTTTAGTAAGTAACTTATCCTATATATTTTAGTTAATTCTTCTATAAGAAGTAAACATTATTCTCTTCCTTCTTATAATCTTCCTCCCCATACTCTAAAGACAATTGCTCTTTTGCTGGTAGTGAAATCACCAGAAATAATTATATGAGACCAATGTATAAAATATGTGCAAGCAGCCCTAGCTGATGTTGCTCAGTGGATAGAGCATTGACCTGTGACTAAGGGTCCCAGGTTAGATTTCAGTGCCTGGGTTGTGGACTCAATCCCCAGTATGGGACATGTTGGAGGCAGCCTATCAGTTATTCTCTCTCATTGATCTTTCCATCTCTCCCTCTCCCTTCCTCTCTAAAATAAATTTAAAAAATATTTTTAATATGCAAGCAAAGAAGAGCATTTCAATTTCTACTAAAAACCATTTAAAATTATTAATACAGTAAAAAGTTATTTCAATAACTATATATGATGCCGGAAGGGTACTAGAAATATTGGGAGGGACACTTTGGAAAACACATGATTGTCTAACCATTATTCTATACTCCTGAAACTAACATAAAATAATATTTTGGTTTTTATTTAGGTTACTGGTATTTTAAATATAGTTCTTCCTTTAACTTACTGTATATAATTATGTAGCAATGTTTATGAAACATATGACAAATTTCATAGCTAAATGTAATAAAAGAGGTAATATACAAATTAACCTTCACAATGTCACAAGATGGCTGTGCCCACAGCAGAGGCGGAGTTCCAAGATAGCTGCGCCCACAGTGGAGGTGAGATTCCTGTAACGAGTGATCAGCAAGGACCTAAGGCTGCGTGGTGCCAGACTGGGGCAAGGGACCTGAGGCTGCATCCCCTCCAATAGGGTTAGATGGGGGACCTTAGGCCGCCACCCCCCCCACCAGTGCCTGGTCACGGGACCTCAAACTGTGCCCTTTGCCCCAGGCTGAAGGACCTCAGGCCACACTCCCCATCCGCCTGGCAGGGCTTGAGGGGGACCTCAGGCTGAGCCCCCTACCCTGTGCCAGGCCAGGGGACCTCAGGTCACACCCTTTGCCCCAGGCTGGGGACCTCAGGCTTCACCCTCCCCCACCTCCTCCCGTAGGACTTGATGGAGGATCTCAGGCCATGCCCCCTGCCCACCTGGCTTGTGCTGGGGGACCTGAGGCTGTACCCTCTGCTATGCAGGGCTTGACAGGAGACCTGAGTCTGCACCCCCACATCCAACAGGGCTTGCCAAGGGTGGGGCTTGCCAGGTCTGGGTCTTGCACAATTTTGAGGTGTGTGTGGGTGAGTAAGGACTTGACTGTGGGTCCCACCGTGCCCTATACTCTGACAGAAGGAAGATTTTCATATACATTTTACTGATTTTCTTTCATCTCTGACACTTCTATTTTAGAGAAAGGGCAAATAGCAATATTAAATATTTTCTCTACTTAATTCCCTTTTAATGTGCATGGATTTCTTGCACAGGGCCACTAGTGGATCAATAATGTACAAAGTAATATTCATCATGTGTAATAGTGGTTGCATCTGTACCTAGCACCTTAATTGGGAGAAACTTCAGCCATTTTAAGAAAAAAAGATTCTGTAGAACAAGAAACTATCTTCATATTTTTCTTAAGACACAATTAATTTACTTGATATAATTGTCTTTAACTATTTTCCCCTAGTCTCTATTTTTAAGTTGATGATTCATATTGTAACACACAAGAGAATCACATTTTTTTAAAAACCCTATGGTAATTGGCAGTCAATAATTGAGAGATTCCCAGTCCATTGAGGCAAACTTGGGAATACACTTTTCAAACGAAAGGTGAAAAATCAATGAAATAAAGAAAAAAGAAAAGGCCCTCTGTGAATTCTAGCACCAACAGATGAAATCCAGCTGCAGAGAAACCAGCTTTTAAAAATCAGCAATAAGATAAAATTGATTTTTAGCTATATGACAGTCTTCATCAAACAACATAAAATAAAAATTTTACCTAGTAATCTAAGTGTTGTCCTAGATAATCAATGATTCTAATCACGATCTTCCATTATGATTAAAAATATCATTCTGAAAATTATATTTTAAAGCAGTTAGTTTTAACTTCCCATTAGTCAAGTAGGCAGTCTATGCAACCATGAAAATGGAGCGTGCTATCCCACCCTAGACATAGAAGCTATAAAAGTTCAACTGTGATTACTGCTGAACTGTTTCATAATTTACTTATGAACTATGAGCCCGACTGTCACTGTCTCTTGGGTGGTGGCAGAAGGCATGACACTGCTGGTTCAGAGACAGAGAAGGTATGACTGTCAGCAGAGTAAGCAGCATGCCCATCATGTTGTCAGTGCTATAAACACAACCCTGGAAAATGGATGCCTGGCATGCTCAGCAAGAACGTTCAAGGATGCTCCTGGCCCATGGCCTCTCTCTGGGCTTCCCAAGCATCCTCTGGCTTTGCAAGCATCATGTGTTTCACTCTCTTGTTTTATTGTTTATACTGTATTGTCATTTTCAATGCATGTAATTTTTTTTCCACTAACCTGGGAAAATATGGAGAGAAGAGTTCCCTCATTTTTGTGACCTTAGCAGCTGTAGACACATTGACATAAACTTAGTGTTTCCTCTGCTTCTCTGTTGCTGAGTAATCAATCACCCCATTTAGTAGCTTAAGAAAACAATGCTTTGTTGTGCTGGGTCCACACTTCACAGGGACAGAAGCTCCTTTGTGTGAGACCTCCCTCTGTGTATCTTTTCATCTGGCTGTTGATTTGTATCCCTCAATGACCTTTGTAATAAACCAGTAATCTAGTGAGTCAACTGGCTTCCTGACTCATATGAGTTGCTCTAGCAAATTAATGGAACCCAAGAGGGAGTACGAACACCTCTGATTTATGGCCAATTGCTCAGAAGCACAGATGATAACCCGGCCTGAAACTGGCATCTGAAGTGGAGGACAGTCTCCTGGGGCTAAGTCCTGAACCTATTGATCTGATGCTGCCTTCGTGTAGGTAGTCTTAGAACTAAGTTGAATTGTATGATACCCAGCTGATGTTGGAGAATTGGTTGGTGTTGTGGGAACTGCCCTCACCACACAAACACACAGACACAAACACACATTGGGATAATTGGGTACAGAACCTTTAGAAGAAATGGAAAGACAAAAGAAAAAAGGAAGAAAGGATAATAACAATAACGTAAAGGTCATAGAAATATAATGATAGTAATAATGCAAAACTGTAAAAATACAGATATTTATATCTGTATATTTTATCTTATTCTGGATATATACAGATAATCATTCTATTCATATTCTAAGAGTATAGCTATCAAATAAGTTCATATCAAGGAAGTCACTAGCAAACTCAAAATATTGAAAAACATTTAAATATTATTGAAATCTGATTGGATGGTTTGCATATAAAAATAAGATATGGATCTCCTAAGTTTAAGATAAGTTAATACAACTTACCATTATTTTATGTTTTCTTTCAACCATTAGTAGCATGGCATTATTTTGTTCATACTTCACACTGATTTACAACTAGTTCTTTGAATTAAGCAAAATTAGCTATTTTATTATGAGCACAGATATAATAAATGAATGAAAAATTGAAAAAATAAGTAGATGGATCCACACAAGTTTAAATTTCAGTTCACTTACACTAGAATGAGTTTTAGTGATTCTGGTTGCCTTTATTTCTAAACAAAGGGGTTTGTGGATTTTCTAATACATTTTTGAGTCATTAAAAGACACCAGAAGGCTGTAACTTAAAATACATACACTGTCTTAAAGCATTGTTGGTCAGTGGGCTTTTTATTATTTTCTTTTGACCTTTGCATCATTTCTTGAGATGTTTCTACTGTTGTAGGCTGATAGGCAATTTACTTTGCTTGCAAGGTGATTCCTCCACTTGCCTCTATAATCCTCAACTTGTTTGAATGCTCCCAGGAGCTTCCTGAGTGGGTGTGAGTGACAGGTCTGCTGATAATGGAGGTCATGTGGAGATGTCTCCTGCCTTGCAGTCCTTGAGGCAGCTTCTGCCTATCAATTGTTTTCTCCGCTGTTATTGCTGAGTGGGGGACCCTCTGTATATGAGGGAATAATAACACAATCTTGGAGTGTTTTATGGCATTAAATTATGCTATGATTATATCTATTTTTCAAGTGTGTTTCTTTCCCCATGCAAGCAATTTGAATCCATTTAATCAGTTTTTCAGTTAGCACATTATCTTTTAAAAATCTAATCAGAGAGTGGTATTCTTTAATAGAAAAAAATATTTAATTAATTGTATAAAAATACAATTTTCTTCTTTCTCTTCAAGTCAGCTTCATATCTCCTATATTCCCAGATGTGGTGATAATTATAAATATTCTGATTCAGGTGTTCTTTCTCAGATGGAATTTTGCTTTAAAATGTATCTTGCTATCACTATGCATTTTGTAAGGTGGTATTCTTCCTGTAGTAACAATACTAATTTTGACATTCTCCACAGTCATGATTCTCTCAGTATTTTTCTCTCCATGACCTGTTTTTCATGTAACTGAACTTCTTTATTCCTGAAAAAAAAATTGTGTTATTTTCAGCATCAGGACATTAAAGCAGGTCCTTTTCTTATTCTGGAAAAATTCTTATATTCCCCCCCACCACCAGTGGCCAGTAGTGCTTAAATAACCCTTCCTCATATCCTAGTTCTCCTAAACATTATTATCCTGTGAAAACTGACATTCCTAGCAGTGTAGTAAGTTCATTTGCTGTGACCCCATAGAAATTCAATGCCTTTCTCTCTCTTGCTCTCTTACCCTGCCTCTCCCTCTCTCTCTCTCTCTCTCTCTCTCTCCCTCTCTCTCTCTCTCTCTCCCTCTCTCTCTCTCCATCTCTCTCTCTCTCTCTATCTCTCTCTCTCTCACACACACACACACACCCACACACACACCCACACACACACACTCTCTTCCATATATCCATACACACACACTTCAACACTCCTTTAAAAAAAAAGATTTTTACTTATTTCAGAGAAGAAGGGAGAAGGAGAGAGATAGATACATCAATGATGATAAAGAATCATTGATTGGCTGTCTCCTGAACTTCCCAAACTGGGGATTCCAGGCATATGCCTTGACCAGGAATCAAACAATCACCTTCTGGTTCATAAGCTTGCACTCAACCACTGAGCAACACCAGCCAGGCTCCATCACTTCTTTAGTTGCCTATCTTAGGTTGACTGTAAGCTTAGTGTGAGGACAGAGACCAAGTTAGTCTCATTACCACAGTTCCTGGCCCATTGTCAGTACCAAATAAACAATACATGGCTTCATTTGACCTTATCTATACTAATAAAAGGATAGTATGCTAATTAGACTGGACATGTTCCAGACAACCAATCTTCCAGACATCCTTCCTGACAAAGCCGCCATGGCTGCAAGGCCCTGAGAGAGATGGGCTGGTCACCACTGTAGCTGCAAGACCCAGAGAGAGCCAAGGCGAGCCAGAAGCCCCATCTCTGTGTGTGAGCTGCACAGGCAACACCTTTTCTGACAACTCATTAACTAAGCTTGTGGTATGCCACCCGCTTGGGTAATAAGAATCCACAAAGGGGATCTAGGGTTTTTCCATCTCACTCCTGGAGGCAAAAATGAAATTCTGCTGTTGGAGGGCTAAGAAATGTTATATCCTGCCCTACCTGGTTTGATTCAGTGGATAGAGCCTCAGCCTGCAGACCACAGGATCCCAGTTCAATTCTGGTCAAGGGCACATACCTAGGTTACAGGCTCCTCCCTGGCTGGGGCACTGGTCAGGGCTCATGCAGGAGGCAACCAGTCAATGTGTCCCTCCCACATAGATGTTTCTCTCTGCCTTTCCCTCTCTTTCCATGCTCTCTAAAAATTAATGGAAAAATATCCTCAGGTGAGGATAAAAAAAAAAAGAAAGAAAGAAATGTCATATCCTATAAAAGAGACATCTTGAAAATGCCTAAAGAAAATTGTCATTTTTTTTTCATGATAAAGGGACTGGAATTCATGTTGATGAAAACACCTTGGCGGCTGTGAGGACTGAGGGATCAGCTGGCAATTGGACCAGCAATGGGGTGATGGGGGTCAGCACCTTCCCCTGATCGCCCACTTGCCTCCCTCAGAGGGAGGCCAGACTGCCTCCCATGGAAGCAGGCCTAAGCCATTAGTAGGTCATCTCCTGACAGCTCCCAGACTGTGAGAAGGGGCAGGCTGGGCTTAGTGGCACCTCCCCATGTACAAATATTCATGCATCAGGCCTGTATTGTATATAATAAAAACCTAAGTGACCATTACAGTGGAATGACCATACTGACCAGTCACTATGATGCCCACTGACTACCAGGAGTCAGACATTGCAGTGGTGGGAGCCTCTTTCATCTCCACAGCAGCGCTAAGGAATAGTGAGCCAAGCAGTAAGGAGTAGCAAAGAGGCAGGTGGAATGGAGCCAGAGGTCCAGGACTGCAAGAGAGATGTGTAACTGCCAGGAAGTGGACATCCCCTGAGGGGTCCCAGGCTGTGAGAGAGAACAGGCCAGGCTAAGGTCCCCCTGAGGGCATGAATTTCGTGCACTGGGCCTCTATTAAATAATAATCCCTATTCATAGCCTGTATTAACATTTTGAAAAAGGCTCTCTGGGAAAGAAGAGAAAGAGAGGAATTAAGGAAATACACAGAGAAAATTAAAAAGTAGAAGTAGAGGGTAGTGTAGGAATGAGAAATGATTGAGGAGAGAGTTAAGATAATCAGTGGTCTGTCCCCAATATTGAAAAATGAACTATAACTGGGGTGACTGAAAGGACTGTTCAGTTTCTCATAATAAATCTGAGCTTAATGTGATTATTACCAAAGATAATTATAGTTTTTTAATTCTGCAAGGTGCTTTGACACATCCCACCTAATTTGTCCTCACATAAGCACTATGAATGAGTTTCACCTTTTTACCTGTGTGATAAGTGCAGAAAGAGTCTCTGAAAGTGTCCCTGACCCTTGCTTGTGGAGGGCCACTTGTGCTTATCCCGAGTCCATCCTCTGCCTCCTCACAATGTCTCCCCACTTAGGTCAGCTATTTATCCTATTCTTAGTAAAAGTTTCAAATAGATTCCATGTATTTCTTCACATGCTTTCACAAGCACTCCAATGTGCTTCCAGAGTGTTCTGAAACTTAAAATTTATCATTTCACCCAGCTTTAAATCTTTCTGTGGCTTCCCGTCACACTCAGGAAAAGGTTGGGTATAATTTGTCGCCTGTCTTATTTATATTCCTTTTTCCATTATGCCTCCCTCTTCTCCCTACACTTTTGATTATTTATCGATGCTTGAAAATGACCTTCTCTTTCACTCCTCTGGGCCTTTATACAGGTTTTTGCTGTCCAGCATGACTTTCTCCCACATTTTCACTTGGTTAAATGCCACTTATGCTCACACATGCAGTTCCAGTGTCATCTCAGCCTGGTAGCTTTTTGTAATCCCTTTAACTGGATGACTTACCTCTCTTCTTTAATTTTCTAATATACATCCATTATATTCTGCATGATAATATTTTGGGTTCTTATAATAAAATGCTAACCTTCTATTATACCCATTTACTGAGGGCACTGTCATTTCTCTGAATATGTATATATTCAGAATTTTGTGGCCTGGTGTATGAAATTCGTGCATGCGGGGGGTGGGGGTGTTGTCTCTCAGTCCGGTCTGCATCTTCTCCAATCTGAAACCCCTGTGGGATCAGGCCTAAAATGGCACTTGGGCAATGCCCTTGTAATCTGCTCCTAACCGCTCACCTGCCTGACTGCTTGATCACCCCTAACCACTCTGCTTGCTGGCCTGATTGTCCCAACTGGTCCCCTCTGCTGGCCTGCTCAGCCCCAACTGCCCCCATCACCAGCCTGGTCACCCTCAACTGCCCTCTGCCTGGCCTGATCACCCCCAACTGTCTTTCCCTCCTGGCCTGATCACCCCTAACAGCCTCTGCCTTGGCCCTGCCACCATGGCGATTTGGGACCCCCTCATGCACGCCCTTCACGACCTGGCACTTCCTGCACCTGCGGCGAAGCGCAGCAGTGGCTGGTCTTCCCCCTGGCCTTCCACGGCCCGACCTTCACACGTGGGCAGACTATCTGGGACCCACGCACGCGCGCCCTTTGTGATCTGGGACCCCTGGCGCTTGCGGGGTGAGGTGGTGGCTGGCCTTCCTGCTGGCCTCTGCGTGGCCTGAGGAATGGATGCTGAGGGCCTGCTGGGACCGCCAGTGCAGTGTCTGCTCCCCAGGCCTGCAGTGCCCGTTTCCCAGGGCGCTAGAAGGTGGCCCAAGGGGTGGAGTCGCACACTGCATGGCCCTGCCCCCCCTCCTGATTGGCTGGTAGCTTAGCAAAAGTATGGTCAAATTTGCATGTTTCTCTTTTATTATACAGAATACTTAAATCTGGAACTGGTATAGTTCTTAAATCTGGGTACTTTAATCTGGAACTTAAATGAGTACTTAAATCTGGAACTGGTATAGTAATATGCATTAGAGACTATGGACTGAATACTGTAGTTTTAGTCCAGCTTTTTCTAGTTTGAAAATGATAGAAATTCATTCCAATTTTATTTAAGAGGTAAATTAAAATATTGTAGATAATCCAAGTATAAGTTGAACAAATGGAACTTGGAATGCTATTTTTTGTTGTTTTCTCATTTGTTTGTTTTGTTTTTTGTGTCTCTTTCTATCTTGTGCCCTTTCCCTCTTTACTGCTGGGTTCTTAATGCTTCTAGAGGCATATGGAAACTGCAAAGCTCCCAGTTTACACCCCTTCATTGGTATTGAGAGTAACTTATTTGCTTTTCTGAGTTATATTTTTAAATTCCTATAGAAAAATTTACTATAAAAATTTCAGAGAGCGTATTCATGTGTGACTTGGCTGGTGTTCACATAAATCCAAGTAGTAATTACTTGGATAAAATTACCTCTATTTGTAAAAAGAGCCCATTAAAAATAAAATATTTTTTAAACCAAGTAGGTAAACTCACTTAGGTCACCAGACTTCTCTGTATAACCTAATTACAGTAACAAAGTATGGAGCACAGAAGTGAAGAAGGAGAAAAGTCAACTGATGGGCAAGCTATGTTACTCTTAGAGAAAAGGTGAAACTATTACAAGATAAAATGCAAACACGTGTTAAGTAGTAAATAAGAGTTTTTTAAACTTTAGCACCTTTTGTAAGACTATTTCACTTTTTCTTTTAAATATCAATTTTGCTGTTTCATTATTTTATATAAAGTGGAAATTTTCATTGCTTCCTGGATGGTTTGATATTTAATTTTCTTTTTAGTCCTCCTTCTTTCATTATATCCAAGCTATTAAGATTTTCTGTTTATCTTTTTTAAATTATCTAAAATACTATAGAAATTTAGATAATAAAATTTTTCAATTAAAATTTTTATCAAAATTTTTTTGTGTCCAACATATTAGTCAGAGTTCACCAGAAAAAGAGACTAATAAAATGTGTGTGTGTATATTTATAAAACATATATCTATATACTACTATGTCATACTTTCTCACATATGTATATATATGTAAAACATACCAATCTCATGTATGTGTGTGTGCATACACATACACACACACACACACACACACACACAGATTATTATGACCACCTGACGTTTGTAGGCAAATTGCTACATACTGCATCATATGGGATAAGGAAGCCAATGCTTCCTTTCAACACCTTTGCTGTCCAAGATAAGACGTGTCCAATTCGCATAGGAACACAAGGATTGGGCAGTGGAGCATTGGAAAAAAGCCATGTGGTCCGATGAATCACGTTTTCAGTTATATCATGCAGATAGCAGAGTGAGAATTTAGTGGAAACAACATAAAAGCATGCACCCACGTGCAAGAGTTCAACTATCCAAGCTGGTGAGAGTAGTGTTATGGTTTGGGTCATGTTTTCCTGGAATGATTTGGGCACTTTAATTCATGTGGAAAATTACCTGAATAGCAAAACATACCTAAGTATCGTTGCTGATCAAGTTCATCCTATCATGTTGATGGCGTATCCCAATGGATATGGCTTCTTCCAACAAGACAATGCACCATGCCACAGTGCTCATATTGTGCAGGAATGATTTCAAGAACATGAGGGAGACTTTACTTTGCTTATGTGGTCCCACAATAACCAGATCTCAATCCAATTGAATGTTTGTGGGACAAAGTTAAAAGAGCCATCAGGCAGCTGGTTCCACAACCAACAAATCTCACAGAACTAGACAGTGCTATTCATCAGGCATGGTGTCACATTCCTCGCAACACCTTCTAACATCTCATGGAGTCAATGCCAAGAAGAATCACTGCAGTAGTGAAGGCAAAAGGTGGCCCAATGAAGTGCTGATTGGGTGGGCATAATAATCTGGCCATTCTGTATGTCCTATATAATAAAGAGGTAATATGCAAATTGACCATCACTCCAACACACAAGATGGCTGCCCTATGTGGTCAAATATGGCTGCTCCCATGTGGATACAAGATGGCTGCCACAAGATAGCCAGCAGGGGAGGGCCAGTGGGAGGTTACAGGCCTGCAAGGGAGGGCAGTTTGGAGGGACCAGGCCAGCAGGAAGGACATTTTTTGGGGGACCCAGCCTGGCAGGAGAGGACAGTTGGGAGGGACAAGGCCAGCAGGGGTGGGCAGTTAGGGGTGACCAGGCCTGTAGGGGAGGGAAGTTGGGGGCATTCGGGCTAGCAAGGAAGCACTTAGGTGTTGATCAGTCTGGCAGGGGACTGGTTAGGGGGTGATCAGGCAGGCAGGCAGGCAGCAGGCGAGTCGTTGGAAGCCAGCAGTCCTGGATTGTGAGAGGGAGGTCTGACTGCCCGTTTAGGCCCAATCCCAGTGAGATTGGGCCTAAATGGGCAGTCGGACATCCCTTGAGGTTCCCAAATTAGAGAGCGTGCAGGCTGGGCTGAGGGACACACACCCCTGTGCATGAATTTTGTGCACTGGGCCTCTAGTATATATATGTCTCAAATATATATACACACACACACACACATATACATATACATATTGGAGGCCAGGTGCACAAATGCGTGCAATGGTGGGCTCTGACCAGCCTACCCTGATCAGGGCCTCTCTCCCTGGCTAGCTTGGCCTGATTGGGGTGGGGAGGGGTGGATATGGGGCAAGGCTGGCTTGAGGGAGAGGCCGAGGGCAGTTGGCCATCCAGTCCCAATCCTTGGTCAAACTACAGGTTTAACTCTTGGTCAAGGGGACAATTTGCATATTAACCTTTTATTTATAGGATATATATACTGATTATATTCCTTTGTCTGTTCTCAAAGCTTCCTTATGGTTCTGTTTCATTTGTTTTATTGGTTTGCTAAATTCCTATCAAGTTTTTCTCTCAGATGGCAGAGTGATCTATTTTCTTGGTTATACAAATTAACTTATTTTACTTTATGAAATGAGTGGCATCATTGCTGCCTAGGATTCTGAAGAGCAGCTCTTTTCTCTCAGTAGTTATAAATATTATATCCTGCCTTTGGGTTCTACTGTAAGTGAAGAGATACTTAATTTACATATTAAATAGCTTGGTTTTTTTTTTCTGACTTGGAATTTTTAGGAATTTCTTTAATTTTTCTTTTTTTTAATTTCTCAAAGTTAGTGTTTGGTCATCAGTCCCATCCAGCATAATGGGACTGATGACAAAACAAGTATTCATTATTATCTTAGGGAAGTTATTTTGTTGTTGTTGTTGGAATAATTATTGCCTCACATCCATTAATTTCTTTTTCTCCTCCTGTTATTTCATATTAGAATTTCTAGATTTATCTTTCCAGATTTTTTTCTCTGTGATTCTCATCGCCCACCCTCCTGTTTATTTATATTTATTGTTTCTAGTTAATATTCAAAGCCTCCAATATAATCCTCAACTATAATCATTCTTCACTAGCTACCAAATTTATTTGTGGGTAGGTCATATTTTTAACTAAATATGTTTCTCTCTCCAGAGAGAGAGAGAGAGAGAGAGTGAGCGCAGAACCCATGAGTGATGCATAGAAATATACTTAGTAATTCCCTCCCAGAACAAATAACTTGAGGTGTCAGACACCTCAAGTTATATATTCTATCTAATGAAAGAATAATATGCAAGTTTCACTGTACCTTCACCACACCCACAAGCCATGCCCACCAGCCAATCAGGAGCAGATTATGCAAATAAACCCCAACCAAGATGGCTGCAGCCACTGAGAGCAGGCAGAAGGCTTGGATTTCATCAGCAACAGAGGAAGCCAAGCTTTTTGCCTGCCTTTGCCTGCCTAGGCCTCCACTCAATGTTACAAAGTTTCAATTATAAAAGATACAGAAATGGCAGCAGCCACTGAGCTGGAGAGAACAGAGGCTTGAGTTTCTCTGGCAATGGAGGAAGACAAGCTTTCAACCTACAGTTGCCAGCGTAGGCCTCCACTCTAGGCTACAAAGTTTCAAACAGAAATGGCTGCCACCATGGAGAGAGCAGAAGACTTGGCTCCGCTCCAGGTAACAAAGTTTCAATTGTAGACATAGATTAATCCCAGATACCAGAGCCTCTGCTTAGGTCATCGGGGGTGTGGCCGGCCTGCAAACCTCCACAGGCCTTTTGCCCAGGCCACAGGAACCCCCACCCTGATCTGGGACACTCTTCAGGGCAAACCAGCTGGCCTCTACCCGTGCACTAGGCCTCTATCCTATCTAATAAAAGAGCAATTTGCAGATTAACCATCACTCAACATACAAGAGGGCTGCCTCAATGTGGTCAAAGATCCTGCCCCCATGTGGACAAAAGATGGCCACCACAAGATGGCCACCACAAGATGGCCAGCAGTGGAGGGCCATTGGGAAGTTCCAGGCCCTTCAAGGGAGGGCAATTGTGGGTGATCAGGCCAGCAGGGGAGGGCAGTTGGGAAGGACCAGGCCTACAAGGGAGGGCAGTTGGGCTCGATCAAGCCTGCAGGGTAGGGCAGTTAGGGGTGAACAGGCTGGCAGAGGAGGGAAGTTGGGGGCAATCAGGCTAGCAGGGGAGCAGTTAGACATCAATTAGGCTGTCAGGGTAGTAGTTAGCGGGTGAAGCAGTTATGGGCAATCAGGGAGGCAGGCAGTGAGCAGTTTGAATCCAGCAGTCCTGGATTGTGAGAAGGATGTCCAACTGCCCGTTTAGGACCAATCCTACCGGGATCAATCTCTGCCCCCATGCTGAAATTTCATGCACCGGGCCTCTCGTATATATATGCACCTTCTGGTCCCTCAGCTTGGTCTGTAAGGATAGGGTTGAAACTGGCTCTTCTGGGGTGATGCATCCCAGAATTGGGCTCCCTCCTCTCTGGTTCCAGGTGAATCACCCAAGATCCACAGCTGCCAAGTCACTATAGCTTGGCAGTTCTGCATTGAGCATCTGCCCCCTGGTGGTTATTGCAGTTCATAGCTACTGAGCAGATGGTGGGATGATCAGACAGTTGCTTAGGCTATTACTATTATATATATATAGAATATAGATAGACATATTTTGTGTACATAAAATATACTAGTACATATATGAAAAAGATAATCTATGTTTAAACAAAAATTTTATTATATATACTTTTTGCATTTTGCCTTTCGAATGAAAATCACAAACTTTATAAGTCAACTTAAGTAGGTGTTTTTGTTGATGGTTGCATAAAACATTTTTTAAAAAATATATTTTATTGATATTTTACAGAGCGGAAGGGAGAGGGACAGAAAGTCAGAAACATCAATGAGAGAGAGACATCGATCAGCTGCCTCTTGCACGCCCCCTACTGGGGATGTGCCCGCAGCCAAGGTACATGCCCTTGCTGGAATAGAACCCGGGACCCTTCAGTCCGCAGTCCGACGCTCTATCCACTGAGCCAAACCGGTCTCGGCTGCATAAAACATTTTGATGCAGGTAACCCCAGTATGTCAAACTGTTTGCCTAGCACCAGTGTTTATTTACCAACTTTTGTTCACTCCTCTTATTTCTTTTTTTAAATATATTTTTATTGATTTCAGAGAGAAAGGGAGATGGCAAAAGAAATAGAAATGTCACTGATGAGAGTCATATATCAGCTGCCTCTTACACACCCCTTACTAGGGATTGAGCCTGAAACCTGGGAATGTGCTATTGACCGGAAATTAGCCTAGGACCCTTCAGTCTGTAGGCCTACACTATATCTACTGAGCAAAACCAGCTTGGATTGGTTCATTCCTCTTGAAATGGAAATGTCAGTGGGATTAAGTTTCAGAATGGCTTGGAAATGTGTTAAGGATTTCTGTTGAATATACTGTTAGTCCATTAAAACTTATTTAAACAGTTATTTAAATGTCTTTCTCACTACCTTTATATTTGTCCAAACTGACCATGTCAAAATGGTCTTTTATAGATAAAAACACCATTCTCAATTAAGGGTGTGGGGTGGTCGAATCAGAAATAAAATCAGACTTAAATCATTTAAATGTTTAGCTCATGGCAAATGAGGCAGCCCAGAAAGTTAACCTCAGAAAAAACAAACAAACAAACAACAACAACAACAACAAAACACAAAGGGAAGAGTCAATAAACGTCAAAGTTCATGATTAAGATCACAGCCATTCTCAGTCAAGATCCCACAAGACAATATGGCAAATTTGTCTGACACCTCAAGTTATTTGTTCTGGGAGGGGATTACTAAGTATATTTCTAGGCATCACTCATGGGTTCTGCACTCCTTTTTTGTTTTTAAAGTGGTCAGATGTGAGCTGTGCTGCAGTCCACTGCAAGTAATAGACCTTAGTATTTAGTTTTCTATTCAGCTTTCATTATTACAGTGTGATTTTTATTAAACCTGCCTTAAGGCTTTTGCCAGTGTCAAATGTAAACAAGAGAAAGAAAATTTTAGGCAATATTAACCTGCATTAAAATGATCAGTTCCTTCTTTGCAGACAAATTAATTACTGTGTCTCTTTCCTTTAATTGGCTGAAATAGATAAGACCTTTGAGAAGGGAAAAATAGTATTAGTGCATTTTATTGTAACATGAAAATAATATTTGCAGGTCTTTTTTAGCTTCATTTTCAATTGAGCTAGAAAGTCTCTTTGTAAAGTTAATTTTATGGGTGGAAACATACATTTATATTGTGGATTAAATTCAATGAAAGATAATCTACATTCCAGTACTTATCCACCCGGGTTGCTTTAATGTATATGCACATAACACTACATGCTGATGTCAGATATTTATAATCCTATGTTCTTATGCAGTGGCTAAAATAATCATTTTTTTCACAATTGTAATTTAGCTCAATCATAATTATAGGTATCTTTGGTTGTGAAGATGTGTGACTTATAAAGAGTGACATTTCTTGATACAATAGAAATTAGATCTGTGGCCCATAAGTTAGGAATATTTTCACATAGGTGGGTAGTTAAAATAAAATAAAAACAAGAATATTATTCCATGATACATGAAAATTATGTAAAATGTGTATTTCAGTGTCCATAAATAAAGATTTGTTGAAACACAGCCACTTTCATTTATGTAGTTTCTACAGTTGCTTCCATGGTACAACCAGAGTTGAGTAAGACAAAGAATGTGTGGTTTGCAAAGCTACAGATATTTGATATTTGACCATTTATAGAAAAAGTTTGTTGACCCTTGGGATATAAGAAACAACATATAGTCTCTAGAATTGGCAATCCTATATAATAGTCCTATATAATAAAAGCCTAATATGCAAATCGACCAAATGGTGGAACAACTGGTCACTATGATGCGCACTGACCACCAGGGGTCAAACACTCAATGAAGGAGCTGTCCCCAGCCCACAGACCCCAGGTCAGCTAAGATGGGTGCCAGTGGGGGCCCCTGGTCATCCCACTGGTCACCCCACATATCGGCTATGATTGCCCACCAGTCCTAGGGACCCTACCAGTGCATGGATTTTATGCACTGGGCCTCTAGTATATCCTATCTAATAAAAGAGTAACATGCAAATGTGACCGTACCTTGGCTCCTGATTGGCTGTGCTACCAGCCAATAAGAAGCAGGCGGCAGGGATGAGGGGCAGGGTTGAGCGGCACGAGGGCTGGACCCCAGGGGTGGAGGCGAAGCAGTAGCGGCAGCGAGCGCCACGGTGCCCAGGCCACCCGAGCTTGGAGGCAACCAGGGGGAGGGGCGGGGCAGGGCAAGCACAGGAGCACCCACCTCCTGAGCTTGGAGGTGGCCAGGGGCAGGGCAAGTGGCTGGGGTACAGGAGTGGAGGTGAGCACCCAGCCCCTGGGGCCAGGTGGTCACAGGCAGCTGGAGCTGAGCTGAGCAGGGAGATGGCTGAGTGCCCAAGGCCTAAAGCCTCGCAGGCTCAGGGTGAGCCATCAGTTGGACATCCCCTAAGGGCTCCCAGTATGTGAGAGGGGCCAGGTTGGGCTGAGGGACCACCCACCCTCTTCCCCCATGCACTAATTCTGTGCACTGGGCCACTAGTGTGTGTGTGTGTGTGTGTGTGTGTGTGTGTGTGTGTGTGTGTGTGTATGGTATAGCTTTTATTTGAATATCTATTACTAACTATTACCTATATTGCAATTCCCTCTTTTTTCAATATGAATTTTGAAAGGATTAGATCAAGGACAAATGATATCTGTAGCAAATATAGGTGATTAAAGTAAATAGAATAAGCTGTAAACTAGAATTTTATTTTAAACAGTACATGTTAAATTAACTCGCAAACTTAACAGAACCTGAGTATTAATGCTTGAATCAATTCATTTGTTTAAAATGAGACAATGTTTATTCAATGCATATTATGCATAGGACACTACAAGTTGTTATGGGAAATAGAAGTATGAGTAAGACACAGTTCAAGCTACCAAGGTCTTTGAATTCCAGTAAAAAAAAAAAGGTTAGATAAGTATGATTAATGACTAATGCAAAATCAAATAAGAAATGTATTTAAGAAAACACCAGTATTAGGAAATTCAGAGCATGTTTCTCTGTGTGTTGTGTAGAGTTTAAGGCATTCATTCCTGATTTACAGCTTCTGTATAAATTAAAGAATAAAGAGGCTCTTATCTGACTCATATTATTAGAAAAAAAATGTTACCCAGGGAGCCATATAGTTTTTACTTTTTTTAGTTTTATTTAAAGATTTTAAGAGTCCATATTATTTATGTGAATAAAGTATTTTTGCAAGTACTTGATTTCATATTAATATTTTACTTAGCATTTTATATGAAGTAAAATGGCTACAGTCATATCTCTTCTATTATAATTGTGTGATTTCAAAAGTGGGTAGAATAAATTTATATAGTGGTTTGGTAACATTAGAGGCTATATTTAGATAGAAAACATTTAATATTTAATGTTAAAAATATTTAAAAATTTAATTTAAGATGAAGTAACAAATCATATTAGTTGAATATTTGGAATTGAGAATCCATAATAATGTATCAAATTTTGTGGTTTTAATGAAGAGATATTTGAATCCAGACTATGACTTTTATAAACTAAATCGCCTTGAATAAGTTATTGATCCATTAGAGGTTTTGTTTCCTCATTTATGAAATTAGTTAAGTGTTACCCACTGCAGAAGGCTGTAGAACCAAAATAATGTAGAATAATGCTTGGTAAACAGAAGGTACTCAATAAAAACTAGTGATTTTATTTTTGTATCCTTTTACAAATAGTGACAGTGCCCCCAATTTAATGTACACTCTTCATCCAGTGTTAACCTAGCATTTTCTGGAAATGTTTTCATTATTTCTTTTAATTAAGCCAGCTTAAACTAAAGTTGAGACTTAATATTTAATTTTCTATGAGTAAAAGGGTTTATTAAACAAATTAATGATGTGACTGTAACATTAGGATGCTTTGTGAAGAAAATATTAAAATATTACTCATAGTACCTAACTTTGGATGGGTCCCTAGAGATCATGTCTACTTACTTTATTTTCCAGAGGAAGAAATACTGGTGAAATAATCTCTCCAAAATCATTTTGCTAAGTCATTTTGTGTTTATGAATTTTGTATTTACTGTAGGCTAATCTTTTTAATTATGTGAGATATAAAGGAAACAAAAAGTGGGAAACAGTAAACTTGGAAGACCACAATAAAGCTCCAAAAAAGTTACAGTATTTGAAAATGCATTAAAAGTTTTAAGTCACAAAAGGAATCTACCATTGTCAATAATTGATGGATTTTTCTACTAGGTAAATTCTCCACTTAGTTTATTAAACCAAGCTACTCCTTTGACTCGAAAGAAGCAGTGCTAAATATTTGCCACTGTTCTAGATGCCTGTTGTGTAAATGGATTTAAAGATGGACCTTGCAAATTGTCTCTGTATTGTTTACTTCTTCAAGGCAAGCTGGGACCATTAGCTCAAAAGGCCAACCTCAAATTTCTACACGACCAATTGCTTTTGATATAGCAGAGATAGCAGATGGATAGTCATTTAAAGCATTTCTGCTCTGTATACTCCATAAACTGCACCCAGCATCTATAAGCCATAAATAAGATAAACATTGTGACTGTGAAAGACACCTCACCCACACACATATACACTGCTGCCCTTCAGACACCCCCAGAGTTCCCTTGCCTTCTTCCCCTTTTAGTTGATGGCCCCAAGCTAGTGGACTGCTCCTCACATACATCCTCTCAAGTGGCATCGAAGTAAAGCTCATTATGTGCTATTTTCACATCCCACATTACCTTTTACTTTGATTAGTCCCCACATACCTTCAACTCACTGTAGCAAAGCTAATAGCACAGAGTTTTTAACTTATTTGGATTAATACAATGTTTAAAAATTCAAAGAATATTTTTATTTATATTTTAATATATGAAACTAAACATAAACAGTCATAGGTCACATATTTCCGCATTTCTGTGGATAGATTTATGTTCAAGTGAAAGGAGAAAATATTTCTTAAACCAATTGGTTTAAGTAATTAATAAAGAAGCAACAATTTCTCACATAAAGATAATTTTAAAGATGTAGAGTAATATCCCATAACATAACTTGTACAATCATCATCCTTAACCCTGTCTGTCACTAACCCATTTGGCGTACTTGAGGACTCTGGAATTGAACAATCCTCTGCTGATAGTATCAGAAAAAGGAGGCAATCTTCTCTCTAAACCCCTAAATGAAGGCTGCGTTTTTTGAGTATCAGAATCAGACTGGGAAAAGTCCCATAAATCCATCCTCATTGGAAATTTTTATCATACATGTTATCTCCCTCAGAAATTATCCTAGAAACACGTTCTCACTCCTTAGTCGTAAGTTCCTTTCTGATGTTTCCTATTGGTTATAACACATTATAACTTTTATAATTATCTGTTTTCCAGCTTTTCACAGCCTCTAATTGTTAAATTCAGTAAAATCAACGATTATGTCTTTTATCTCTTTATTCTTGTGATCTTCTACATTTCCTTTAATTGTTTCTGGCATAGAGTATTTTATTTTCCTTTTTTTAGTGTATGGATTAATGAACTGATATTCTCTATCTTTTCCTTTTCACAATTAAGTTTAATTCATTCATTAGAATTATTCTATTAAAGTATTCAATTATCAGGCAATTGGGCAAACACAATGTCCATTACAGCTAGAGTAGATGAGTGAGAATTATATCGGAACATGCTAATTTTTAAAGAGAATTAAATTTAGGTAGAAATTACCAGGCTTGAATAGTCATAGCTCTCAGTAAAATTTGGGTACCAGGTTAAGAGTCAATATAAATCATGTCACAATAAGGGCATTGATTTAATTAAGGAATATACCTAAAAACGGAACAGGATAGGAATAACATGATTTTGGAGAAGGATTGAATCACCATATAGAAAAATTTATGACCAGAGAAATACAAAGATTATCTACTGCTTAATCACAACTGTCTCTTGACAAGTCTTTCTGGATCTGAATTATTTAAAAGCCTCTTCATCTTTTCCTCTAAAGTTAACTTTTCAAATCCTAGGTCACATAATTTCCCTTGTCAGTAACTTCATTTGATCACAGAAAAATTCACTGAAGACTTTCCATAGCCCATCTTTTGGATTCTAATTATTACATCTTGTTAGCCAATAGACAAGTGTTCAAAATTGTTATTTCTTTGTACTTTGTTAGTGATGAGCCTAATCATGTTTTAGAAGCAAATAACTCACTATCCTATTTAGTTTTCAAGGTGTGTGTGTGTGGGTGTGTGTGTGTGTGTGTGTGTGTGTGTGTGTGTGTAAAGAACACAGATATTTACATCTTTTAAAAATATAAATTAGATTTTTAATACCAAACCTTTCTATTGAAAAAATGACAATATTTGAGAAAAAGGAGGCATCCTTGGAATCTAGAGTATTTGTTCAGTTGGCCTATTAAAAATTAATCAACTGCATATATAGAAAATACTTAATTTTAAATGTCCATATTAATAAACCTCTTATTTTAAATCTCATTCTAAGATATTTTCACTTATTTTTAAGTTAGGCATGCATGCTTCAAACAGTTAAAAATTAATTATAGGCATTCAAATATTGGGCTATTTTTATTTAAAACAACTTTATTTGTCATGGAGATATATTCTTACATTGAAGGTGTATATTGGTACAAGTTGTAAATGTCTTTTGTAATATATAAAGAGAAACATTCTGGAATCTGCAGATGTTTACATTTACTTTTTTTACTAATGTGCTCATTTTTCATTTCAGCAGGTAAAATATAGAATAATTCTGTCAATGTGATTCATTGATAGAGACATACTTAATCACATGGTTGCATTAATAATTTTTGTTACACTTTATACCTTAGTGATTTTAAGATTTTAAGATTCATCATTTTGTATCTAGTTGGGCGAAAATTCTCTGAGACAAGCTAAAAATTGAATTGATTTTTTAACTTTATTGAAACATAAGCACACTGGTTATATGCAATTGGTCATGCCTGTCTCCCACTTTTATTTACCTCTCAGTATTTATTTTTTATGCAGTAAGCAAAAAGGAAAAAGAAACCTTCTTTTGCTATAGGAACTGACAGGTTAGAAATCATCTGTAGGATATTCTCAGTGGCTAAGGTATGAAGATGTCTGCAGACACTTATATGAGAAAAATGGTTGAAGGAATCAAAGAAGTTTGAACTGAGAAGAGAATAATTAAAGAAGATTTGATAATTTTTTAAAATATTTGAGAACCAGAAACTTAGAACAGGTGTCATATTTTGATGTATGGTTACAGAACACCTGTAGGTACCCTAGGGGTTAAACACCAGAATTGGAGGAGGTGACTCAAGAAGATGCTAAATTACAGAGAAAAATAGTGCACCACCCCCCACAAAGGTGAAAGCTTCCAAAACTTAAATGTGCATCTGAATCCCATGGGTATATGCTTAGGTTATGGGCTCAATCTTGGTAGGGGGTGTGCAGGAGGCAGCCAATGTATGTTTTGCGCTTACATCAATGTTTCTGTCTGCTTCTCTCTTCCTTACTCTCTATATATAAAAAAAGGGGCAGACTAGGATACAGCTAACACAAAGGCAAAGGCAAAGGGACAACCAATTGAGTACACAGTGGGAAGGTAGTGGTCATCTGTAAGCCAAGGAGGTAAACCACAGAAGAAATCCAATCCAGCACTTTGACTGATTTTCTAGTTTCCAAAGCTGTGAGAAAATTTCTGTTTTTTAAGCTCTAGTATTTTGGCAATCCTAGAAAATTAATGCAGTATCTATCACTGGGAAAAATTATTTTAAAAAATCCCATCTACAATAATAAAATAGAAACATGAAAATTGACTGTACCTCTGCTATGCCCACCAGCCAATCAGGAGTATGCAAATTAACCCAACCAAGATGGCTGTGGCCACGGAGCAAGCAGGAGGCTTGGGTTTCCCCAGCAATGGAGGAAGCCAAGCTTCCTGCCTGCTTTGGCAGGGCCTGGCCTCCGCTCAAGGCTGCAAAGTTTCAATTCTAGAAGATTAAATCCCAGATACCAGGGCCTCCACTTGGGTTGCTGGAGGGCATGGCCAGCCTGAAATCCATGATAGGTCCCTCTCTCAGGCTGCTCCTCACCCAAGGGAACCCCCACCCTGATCTGGGACACCCTTCACGGCAAACCAGATGGCCCCCACCTATGCACCAAGCCTCTATTCTATCTAATAAACGAGTGATGTGCAAATTAATTGTCACTCCAACACACAAGATGGCTGCTCCCATGTGGACCCAAAATGGCTGCCATAAGATGGCCAGTAGGGGAGGGCAGTTGGGAGGGACCAAGCTGGCAGGAAAGGGCAGTTGGGAGGGACCAAGCCTGCAAGGGAGGGCAGTTGTGGGCGATCAAGACTGCAGTTATCCTATCTAATAAAAGAGTGATGTGCATATTGACTGTCACTCCAACACACAAGATGGTTACCCCCATGTGGACACAAAATGGCTGCCATAAGATGGTCAGCAGGGGAGGGCAGTTAGGGGTAACTAAGCCTGCAGGAGAGGGCAGTTAGGGCTAGCAGGCTGGCAGAGGATTGGTTAAGGGGTGAGCAGCCTGGCAGGCAGAAGCAGTTAGGGGCAATCAGGAAGGCAGGGAGGCAAGTAGTTGGGAGCTAGCAGTTCTGGATTGTGAGAAGAATGTCCGACTGCCAGTTTAGGCCCGATCCTACTGGGATCAGGTCTAAACGGGCAGTCAGACATCCCTTGAGGGATCCCAGATTGGAGAGGGTGTAGGATGGACTGAGGGACACAATCCCCAATGTTTGAATTTTGTGTATCAGGTCTCTAGTATATATAAAAATAAGCAAAGTAGAAATGAAGATATAAGCTTTTAATATATTTCAAAAGATATTTTATGTGCCCTATATCTCATTATATATCTAACTATCTATCTACCACATATAGGGTAGAGCAAATGAAGGTTTATAGTTGTTCATATGAAAAATAATATAATAATTAACAAATAATACAAGAATAAACTGTGTTTCATGTACTCACTACCATAATTCTATGTTTGCCTCACCCTATATATAGATATATTCCATTTCCATACATACACACACACACACACACACACACACACACACACACACACACACACGCACATTATGATTAAGGGGGAATATGCTAATTAAACCTCACACCATTGCAAAGTCCATAGCCAATAAGGAGGAAATATGCTAAATGACTGCCATGCCCTCAAAAATGGTGACACCTGCAGTCACAAAATGGTGGCACCAAGTGCCCTCAGCCCTGCCAGCCACCCAGGGCCACACCAAGGTGCAGGCAGTCCTCAGATGGTGGCAGCCCAGCCTCCCAGGGCAGCCCAAGGCTCAGGTAACCAGGGCTGACCAAGGTTTGTGCTGTTGGCAGTGGCAGCAACAGAGGTGTGATGGGGCATCACCTCCCCTTGACTGCTGGGTCACCTCCTACCCCTGAGGGCTCCAGGACTGTGAGAAGGGGCAGGCTGGGCTGAGGGACCCCCTCCAGTGCATGAATTTTCATGCACCAGACCTCTAATGCGCGTCAACACACACACACACACACACACACACTCACGCACACACACGCACACACACACCATTGTAATAATAAACCCAGTTATAAATAAATGGAAGGGAGCAAAGGGAAGGCCAAATAGTATTTAAGTAGTTCTAAGAGTCTTTTTTAATTATAAGGGGATTTTATTTAGAGAACAGTTTGAAGTGTAACACTGATCTGACATTATAATAAACAGTGTCATATTTGACTTAGTTTTATAGTAACAGTTTGACATTAATTGGGCAACCATATTAAATGAGATCATGAGGCAAAGTGCCTTACACATTTCATTCCAGGGTGAAAATTGATCTCTGTTTAAAGGTGCATTTAGAAATAGCAAAAAAAGAAAAAACAAACCAAACACAACAAAACTGAATAAGTGTATATACATATAGGCTGCATTATCATATTCATGCATTCAATACAGTCGTTGAATTATCTTCCAAATATGATACTTTTAATGGTGGTTACCAAATGAGTAAAATCAATGAATATTTTAAATATAAGGGATGCTAACAAAATGCAAAGATTTTGGTTAATCAAATGTCCAATTTACATAAAGTAAATAAAGTGCTATTCAGTTTCTGGATTTTAGTGTTGTGCGCTGGACATTTAAACATAAATATATTTCTAAAAATTCAATTTTCAGAGAATGTGCAGCTTCCAGCTTAATTCATTCAGTCAGAATGCATTTGTATTTAAAAGGAAGAGATAGACAATAATTGTAAAGTTGTTTGATGCTCTTAAATCAATTCGATTTGATTGTGCCCATGCTTGGAATTCCAGCTGTGTTATCAAAATGTAGTGTCTGACTCTTGAATTTTCCAAGGCAATCAGGGAGATCTCTGAAGGGCAACAAAGGAATGGAAAAGTTGAGAGTGTGCTGCTGCTGAAATGAATGCAAATGGCATCTCCGTTCACTTCATTCACAGTAATCTGTCACCTTTTAGTTTCTCTCTCCAGATAGAAACAGAGGATAATACTAGAAATAGTCATGCATAAGTGGACAGGGCCTGACCATTAAAATGTTTACCATTTCCAGAATGATGCCTGCAGATGTTACAAAATTGAAATTGGAAAGGTGTTAGAACTGCTGCCGGTTTCTATTCATTTGAATGGCAGCAGCCCAGAATTCTGGTTTATGGTTTCGTGTGGAGGGGCAATCCATTATCTTTTTTTCCCTCCTATATGGGATCAAATAGTATTACTGTGAGGATTACATCCCTGTGGTAAACAGCAATGGGACCAATACTATGAGGTTTGAATGTCAAGCTTATTTCCAAATTCAACTCTCTTTACAATTGCAGAGTTGACTCAGAAATTGAAATCCCAGTTATGTAATTGATTTTTTAAAGTTTTGAATAGGAAAGTCTTCCTTCAAAATAAGTATCAAAAAGACTCAGAGGAAATAAAAAGTACCAGGAGAGAAAAAAAATCTGTTTTTATGTAATTTAGAATTCTTAAAGATTGTATGGATGCCAAGTAATGGATATTTACATACTGGTTCTGTACAAGTAATTTTGTCAGCAGTTTTTCGTAAATGAGGAAACTGAAGCATAGAAAGGTTAAGTATATTTTTTTCTGAGATTCACATACTTGGTTAGCCTGAGGTTGTAACAGTGTTTCTTCGGAGACAACAATCTACCTTGCTTTGAATGTTGCAATTAACATAAAGCTCATAAAATAGTCATATTTGTTTTAGAAAGAAAATGTTTTCTCTAAAACACAAATGTAATGAGCTGCATAGTAAAAGAAATGTAGAATATTATTCCTGGGCATATTTTATAATATCTTAGAATATTATGCCCAGGGAACAACTCTTACTGAATCTAACTTGCAGAGGAAAATCAGATTGTGTGTAAATAGCTGCACTGTTCCTCCCCAATCCTTGTTTATTACGACATTCTAAGAAGACTTGTCTAATATGTGCTGGTTTCTATATATTTTTTTGTCTTTCTTAAGCCCACTTGAATCAGGCTTGTGTTCACAAATATTTATTCCCTTTTATCTGCAGGGAATACCGAATCCTAATGGATGTCTGAAGCAGCTAATAGTACCGAACGCTATATATACTATGTTTTTTTCTATACATGTGTACTTATGTAAATGTTTAATTTATAAATTAGGTGCAGTAAGAGAGTAACAACAATAACTGATAATGAAATAGGACAATTGAAACATACTGTAATCATAGTTATGTCAATGGCTTTGGGGCCATTATTAAGTAAAATAAGGGTGACTTGAGCACAAGCACTGGAATACCGAGACAGTTGATCTGGTAACTGAGCTGGCTATTTCATGACTAACGGGCTGGGGGCTTCTACAGCAGTGATTCTCAACCTTTCTAATGCCACAACCCTTTAATACAGCTCCTCATGTTGTGGTGACTCCCAACCATAGAATTATTTTTGTTGCTACTTTGTAACTGTGATTTTTCAACTGTTATGAATCGTAATGTAAATATCTGTGTTTTCCAATGGTCTTAGGTTCTAGAGCAGCAGTTTTAGTGTCTGGACCCACAGATTGAGAACTGTTGTTGTAGAAGCTCGATTCATTAACAGTAACAAAATTACAGTTATGAAGTAGCAATAGAAATAATTTTGTGGTTGGGGGTCACCACAACATGAGGAACTGTATTAAAGGGTTGCAGCATTAGAAAGGTTGAGAACCACTGTCTACAGCATGAAGATGCTGGACAAAGCAATGATTCACATCCTCGATGGCACAGTGTGGGATGAGAGAATTTGTCATATTAGAAAGCAGCACAATTTAAAACTTACAAAATGTTTATTTCTGGAGTTTTACATTTAATATTTTGGGGCCCCGCGTAGCTGAAACCAAGGAAAACAAAACTGGCTGTATGGAGTGACTACTGTGTATTTAGCAGGGTCCACATCACAAGCTCCAATGATCAGTTCTCAGTTGTCTTATTTGACTGAGCTGTATTTGACTCAGTGGGCCACTCTTTCCTTCTTTAAACAGTTCTTCACTTGTCGTGTTAGGCCATCGCAACCCACTGGTTATTTTCTATCACAGAAGGAAATCTCCTTCCTCTCTTTCTCGGTGAGCTAATTTCCCTTCAGTTTTCTAGCCTCTAAACAGTTGAATGATCTAACATTCTTATCTGTATTCTCTCCTTTTGTAATGCTTTTACATAACTTTAAGTGTCACCCCTGTATTGCTGACACGTTACTTTTTATATAAAACCTGGGTATCTTTCATTACCTCCAAATTTGCATATAACACCTGCTTGACAATCTTCCACTTGAGGTTCTAAACAGGTATTGTTACAGGTCCAAAGTATGTATGTTCAATGCTTTGAAAGGCCAAAACTCAAAAGGTCAGCATTTGGAAAGGAAAGATTTATTGATCAGGAGGGCATCACCTGAGAATATAAGGGACCTGATCCTTAAACTTACCTTACCAGAGTATGAATCCAGGCTTCTTTTATGTCAAGGGAAGGGAAAATGGGAGGAGCTGGTTTTGTCAAGTCAAGCTGCAGAGTTCCTCTAATGATTAGCATGTCTATGTACAAGAACACTGCAGGCTTGAATAAGACAGAGTCAGAGGGGCAGAATATTTTACTTTGTTATATTATCTCAAGTGTAACATGCTTAAAATCCAACCTCAAACTTAATCTCTCCCTCCTCTCCACCAATCTAGGTGCTGTCTCCCCCTCATAGTCAATGGCAAATTTAACTTTTTAGAAATCTACCCCATTAGCTTCCTTCTTTACTCTGTAATCCATATTAAAATATATTAGTTTTATGCCTGCCTGTAAATTTTGGTTATAAACAATACATTACTACCATATAAAGTGGTCCTACTGCTATGAGCTCAAGCATATTGGCTTAACACAAGGAAAATGCAATTAAAGTTAAAGGCAAGCCCTCTAGCCTCCCCTTCCAAGCAGACTGCTATTCTTAAACCTCCTTTATGAATAGTACAGAGCATGTCAGACTGCTCTAAGTATTAGGGACCTCAGAGTTTAATGAATATATATACATATATATATATATATATATATATATATATATATATATACACACTAGGTGCCCAATGCGCGAATTTGTGCACCTTGAAAGGAACTGTGGGTTGTGAGGCTGTGGTGGGCATAGATGCAGGTCTTGGTACATCCTTCGCATCACCGCCTGGCCCCTCTCACCACCACTGCTTCCATGCCCTGACACTCACACCCACTGACAGTGATGAGCTGCTGGTGCTGAGCACTGGCAGTGGGCGTGAGTGTCTGGTGAGACCATGGCGTGCAGAAGCAAAGAATCACCAGATGCTCACCCTGATGACAGTAACCAGCACCCCACCTTGGTCTGGTGCCCCTGCTCACCTGCTCCACCATCCCACCACAGCTGATGTTCCACACTCTGCTGCCCACTGCTGACACTTGCCATGTTCCATGCACACCCTCTGGTGATCAGTGCACATCATAGTGACCAGTTGTTTGGTTGCTCAGTTGTTCTGTCTATTTGCACATTAGGAACATATATATATATATATATATATATATATATATATATATATACACACATACATACATACTAGAGGCCTTATGCATGAAATTCATGCAAGAGAAAGGCCTTTGCAGCCCTGGCTTCATCTAGAAGGTTGTTCAGACAGTCATTTTGCTGTTCAGTTGATTTGCATATTATGCTTTTATTATTACAAATATACACACACTAGTGGCCCGGTGCATGAAACTCATGCATGGATGGGGGGTTCCCTCAACTCAGCCTGTACCCTCTCCAATCAAACATCCCTCTCACAATCTGGAACCACTCTCCTAACCACTTACCTGATCACCCCTAACTTCCTCTGCCTGCCTCCCTGATTGCCCCTAACTACCCTTCCCTGCCAGGCTGATCTCACTCTCAACTGCTCTCTCCTGCCAGCCTGATCTTGCCCCCAACTGCCTCTGACTGCCTGATAACCCCCAACTGCCCTACCCTTCTGGCCTGATCTCACTCCTAACTGCCCTCCCCTGTCAACCAGGTTGCCCCCAACTGTCCTCCCTTGAAGGGCTGATCTCACCCCTAATGGCCCTCCCCTGCCAGCTTGATCTTGCTCCCAACTGCTCTCCCCTGCCAGCCTGATCATCCCTAACTACCCTCCCTGATCTCAGTCCCAAGTGCCATCCCCTGCAGGCTTGACCTCATCCCCAATTGCCTGCTGCTGCTGACCAATTTGGTTCTGATTGGTCAGTTTTTATGCCAGTCAACATCAAAAGCTCTGCCTCCTAGGCAGCTATTGCTCCTCACAGTTGACCCAGATTTGGTTCTAATTGGTCAGTTTCTATGCCAGTCAGCATCTCCAGGCCTGATCAGAAAGGTAGGGCTGATCAGCAGCCCCCATGGAGGACCACAGAGAAACAGAGGTGTGGCTGCTGGGAAGACTAGAGAGAGAGAGAGAGGCAATGGCTGATTAACAGCTACCAAGGAGGCTGCAAATCAGACCATGTCTCTCTCTTCTGGCCTTTCTCTGGGCCTGATTCGCAGCCACCTCAGCAGCCAGTGCTGGGTCAGTGCCTGCACCTGCAGCAGTCAGTGCTGGATCTCCATAGCAACCCAGCACTGACTGCAGGATTGACTTCCAGTTGTTTGGACCTTTAGTCATTTTGGAGGTTATGAACCCTGGGTTTTTATATATTAGGATATATTTCTAGGTCTTAGAGAAGAACAAGAAAATGATCAGACTATTTAGATAATTAAATTGAATTCTCAACATTTTCCTATCAGCCAAAAATTAAAAGGGGGATCTAGCCATTATTTTCCTCAAGATTACTGAAGATATAAAAAAGATAATAAGCCCAAACTGGTCTCTAGTTTAGAAACAATGATATAAAAAGAAACAGCACCCTAGCCGGTTTGGCTCGGTGGATAGAGCATTGGCCTGCAGACTGAAGAGTCCCAGGTTCGATTCCGGTCAAGGGCATGTATCTTGGTTGTGGGCACATCCCCAGTGGGAGGTGTGCAGGGAGCAGCTGATGTTTCTAACTCCTCACTCTCTCTCTCTCTCTCTCTCTCTCTCTCTCTCTCTCTCTCTCTCTCTTCCTCTCTGTAAAAAATCAATAAAATATGTTTTTAAAAACATAAAAAGAAATAAAAAGAAACAGCAAGATCAAATGAAAATAAATCATGAAAGTGGAATAATTAAGAGGTAGAAGTAAGATAGAGAACCAGAATCTTTAAAATGGAAGTTTGGAGGGAACTAAGATGGTGGCAAAGGTAGAACACCTATCTTGCCGTCATAATCAGCAGTTTTAATACTACAACTTAATGAAAGAACAAACACCTTCCAGAATCACCAGATAGCTCGCCAAGTGAAAATTCCACAAATAAAAGTGAAGATAAGACACTGTGATTCGGAGGAGCGGCGGCGGACAGCATTGAAAGATTCGCGCAGAGAGAGGTTTGGAGCGCGCGCCAGCAGAGAGGGCGGGCGGCTGAAAACCAGTCAGTTTTCTCGAACGGGGAGACAAAGGCGTCCCACTGCACTGATTCTCCAGCTCTGGGCGAAGTCCAGAGAACCCACTATCACACGGGGTGAAAACTGGACAGTGGGAGGGCACGCCGAAGCTCGGGTGCTGCCGGGTCTCCTGGCTTGTGGAGAAGGCAGCTTTCGCACGAACAGCTCTGCTGCGTGACCGCGCAGAGAGCGCTCTGCGACTCGCTCTCTCATTCGGAAAACCGTCAGACTGCTTTGTTTTACGACCCTGGGTGAGACATTGCCCATGCAGACTCATTTTGGGAAAGTCTGAATTCCCCGGCAACCGGCAGCCGGAGGAGCTCCACAGCGGCTCTCTCAGAGGTGCTGGCGGCCATTGCCCCCAGCACAGAGTCCCTGGGGCCGCATAGGGCGGAGCTAATGCTGTCTGCTTGGCTCGGAGACTCTGCCCACCCAACCTGAGCACAGCTGAGCTTCACAGACAATTGGCCTGGAGGTCAACCCTCCAAGTGCTAACAACGATTAACTGAGCTTAACTTCAGCAAGACTGTGCAGCCCATATCCACCTCAGGTAACCAGGGAGGCTGAGCCACTATCCCTAGTAGGAAGTCTACCACACAAAGCTAATTGACGAACTCAGGGAAGCAGCCACCATGCAGCAACATGGAAAGAGATCAGATGTGTTAGAAATGGAGGGAAAAAAACGACTGGACATGGAATTCAGAACCACGGTTATAGGGTTTTTTAAGAGGCTCCAACAAAAGATCGAGGCCTATAAGGAAATAAGCAAGACCACAAAGGAAATGAATGAGTCCTACAAGAAAATGAACAACACCCTCAAGGATATAAACGAGAGCTGCAAAGAAATGATCAAGACCAACGTGGAAATGAAAGAAACCCTCAAGGATATAAAGCAGACTCTCAAGGATATGAAAAAGGACGAACCAGAAATTAAGCATACACTGACTGAAACAAAAAATATTATACAAAGACCTAAAAGTGCCCTGGAGCACCCCAAGAACCAAGTGAAAGATTTGAAATACAAAGAGGTAAAATCCACTCAGCTGAAAAAGCAAGAAACCAAAAGAATCCAAAAAATTGAAGATAGTGTAAGGGGCCTCTAGGACAACCTCAAGCATACCAACATCCGAATTATAAGGGTGCCAGAAAAAGCGAGAGGCCAAGACAATGAAAACCTATTTGAAGAAATAGTGACTGAAAACTTCCCACACCTGGTGAAAGAAATTGACTTAGGAGTCCAAGAAGTGCACCGAACCCCAATATATAGGGACCCTAAGAGGACCACACCGAGGCACATCATAATTAAAATGCCAAGAGCAAAAGACAAAGAGAGAATATTAAAAGCAGCAAGAGAGAAACAGTTGGTTACCTATAAGGGAGCACCCATACGACTGTCAGCGGATTTCTCAACAGAAACAATGCAGGCCAGACGGGAGTGGCAAGAAATATTCAAAGTGATGAACAGCAAGAATCTACAACCAAGATTACTCTATCCAGCAAAGATATCATTCAGAATTGAAGGTCAGATGAAGTGCTTTGCAGATAAGAAAAAGCTAAAGGAGTTCATCACCACCAAACCAACATTATATGAAATGCTGAAAGATATTCTTTAAGAAGAGGAAGAAGAAAAAGGTAAAGATGAAAATTATGAACAACAAATACACATCTATCAACAAATGAACATAAAACTCAAGAGAATTGATAGGCTGTTGAACAGGATAGACTGGTGAATATAACAGAGACATGGACATAGAGAGGGAATGGACTGACAATTCTTGGGGAGAAAAGGGTTGTGGGAAGTGCAGCAAGGGACTGGACAAAAATCTTGCAACAATGGGAGAGGACAGTGGGGAAGGGGAGGGGAGGGTGGAGGGTGGGATAGGTACAGGGTGGAGGGGAGCTATAGGGGGATAAAAAGGGGAAACAATGTAATTAATAAACTGAACAATAAAGATTAAAAAAATAAAATAAAATGGAAGTTTGGTAAGGGTTTTCTGCCATATCTATAAACCTAAGAAGGATGCCAGGCCTTTCCCTCCCTCCCTCCCTCCCTCCCTCCCTCCCTCCCCCTCCCTCCCTCCTCCCTCCCTTCCCTCCTCCCTTCCTTCCCTCCTTCCTTCCTTCTTTCCTTACTTCCTTTTTTCCTTCCTCCTTCCCTCCTACCCACCCTCTCTTCCTCCTTCCCTCCCCCCCTTCCTTCCATTTCTTCTTTCTTTTGTGTTGTGTTTGGTGTAAAAATATTGCAAAAATAATTCCCATTTGGTGTAATTTATTTCAAAAATATAGCAGCTTGAGAATAAAAAATATTTTTCTCATGTCTTTCTCATATCTTATGTTCATATGTTTAGTAGATGAATTTCTATTGAGACTTTGTTCAAGTAATCTTTGAATCTTAAAAAGTATGTCAAGACTGTGAAAGATTCTAATTTTAAACTATCTTCAAACATCATACACAAGCTGAATGTGAGCCTATCTTTGACTAAAGGCAGCATTTACCAAGATGTATTTTTTTTTCTCTTGATAACTTACGTCTATAGGCTTAGGCAGGTAATCAAATTCTGACAAGCATTTTTTTTCTTCAACCAAAAGTAATAAAACAACTACAACACACTCCACTTACCTCCAGATTGCTCCCATTGAACAGGACGAGGTAATTTTTCCACCATCTGATGTTTTAAGCATCCATGGATAATTGCTCTATAGTCTTAAATTTAAATGATCTTTAGAAGATAACACTTTTTAAATCTCCTTCCCAGAATGTTATGCAAGTAGTATTTTTACATAATCTGCATAAGAATATAGAGCTTCACTAAATGTTGCTGGATACCAAATCTGTTATTAAAAATATAAGCTTCATTTGAAAAAAATAATATCTTTCTATTGATTTGGCATTTTTTTTTTCATTAGTTTCTAAATTTGTGTTTCTTAAGACTAACCAGGTCACTACTTAGAACCATAGTAAAATACACGAGATGTTTACCCAAAGTTTCCCTAATGATCTCAGGGAAGCATAGCAATCATCTTTATACAGTTGATGGAGGTATCACTTTGAAAAACAGTATTTTCTTCTCATTCCCTAACTTAATAAACTATTGGAAAAACAATACCTAGAATGAAAATGACACAAAGTAAACATGTGTAGAAGATATGTGCAGTCTTTCATGCAGTATTTTGGGGAATGATTTGTCCTCAATAGTTTGACCCTTGAGTTTGCTTTACTTAATTGGAAATTCTAATCTAAGCTTGTATTGCTCTTAAGAAATATGTGGTTTATTATTATCTATTAAAGTAAAAGTTTTATAAAATAAATTTGATAATTTTCACTTCCATATTAAACTTATATGATCTCACTAGCTAGCATTGTAAGAACCTCACTCCATATATTCATATATTCACCCTTCAATCCAGTTTAATCTTCTTACTCTGAATATGCCCCCCTTTTTTCAAACTATTTTAATGCATTTAATAGAGAGAAGAGCAATGCAACAAATTTTTAAAAATGAATAAACCATCTATTTATTAAAAGATATGTTAGGTGCTTTTATTTTGCAAAGAAAAGCTTTCGGCCCTGAGTATACAATAATAAACAAAACTAATAAAATCCCTGTCTTCATGAAGTTTACATTCTCATTGGCTGACTAGCAATAAATATAAACATTTTAGAATGATGTCAATTAATGATAAATGCATTGAAGAAAAACAAAAACAAGAAGAGCAAAAGGATAAGGAATGACTAATTTGACACGATTACTTAGAAGGAGTTTTCTGTGGAGAGGGGAGATATTTAAGTAGAGTCCTGATTGAAGTTTAGGAGATTGATGGCTCAGGCTATATGGCAGGAGAAGAGGGGATTTTCCTTAGCAAACTGCAGCTCTTGAACCACATGAGTTTGCTGACCACTGGATAGGGGCTTAATCACAAGGAAGAGCAACAGCTTGTAATTATTGGAATCAAGAGTCTAGGTCAGTGGTCGGCAAACTCATTAGTCAACAAAGCCGCAGTTTGCTGACCACTGCCTCAGAGGAACAACAAATGCAAAAGCCTTGAGATAGGAGTATGTCTTATTGTTTAAGTAAAAGCAAGGACACCAATGCTCTAAAAGAGAGAGAGCAATAAGAGATGATAATGAGACAATCATGTAGTGTTTTGTGGCCCAGGATATCCTAAGGATATGTATGCTGTTCTTAGACTTAGAGAGGTTTAGAAGTGAAAGGATATGACCTCAATTTTTTAATTTATTGATTAGCTGCTCCCCAAATTCATCTGATTTATTTCCTGTTAAACTATTTCTCAACTTCTGCTAGACTAAGGATAGCCTTTATAAATATTTATCTCTATGCATAACACAGAGATTTTCAAGATGATGATGATGATGATGGTGATAATGAATATTTCCTGAAAGTGTCACAAAACAAGATAAGGAATCTTTATAAAATAAAGTTAATATTGAAAGGGTGATTCATGAAAAGTGAAAAAATACCAAGATGAGAAAAAAAAAACAACTACTGACTTGTTTAGAAATTGGTGATGTAGATACCACAATTGTAGTATAGTAAGGATGTAGTATATAACCACTATAAATACATTTAGAGAATATATGAATTGGAGTTTATTAAAGATAACCCCAAGGAATATTAAATATATTAACATTTTTTAGCAAAAGTTGATTCTAATTAGGCAGCACCAAACTAAAGTGGTCAGGAACACTTCACCCAGAGAATCTCAGAAGATTTTATAGAGAAAAGACTGAAAGCAAAATAAAGAAATTATTGATTGACTGTAGTTTATAGCTTAAAGCCTGGTTGTCTATATGTGATTGGTTGTTCTTACATTTTAATTTCTTGACCTTTTACATTCATAGGCTTAGGTTTTGCTTTGTTTACTATGGAGGCTGCCATGATATCAAAGCCTTCTTGTTTAATAATTTGACAAGTTTATTATCTATTTTATGTTCTATCTACTACCTGAATATAATTGCTTGATTCTCATTTATTTGATATAAATTGTTTTATATGATCATCAAAATGAGCAGGTATAATTAAAACATGCATTTATTTGTATGCAAATAGTAACACATTATTATGAATAATTTTGAAATTCTTACCATCTATGGCTAATATACAGAACTAGGGTGAGTATTTCACTTTATGATTCTGTTCTTGTAGAAGTAACTGAGAAGTATTAATTAACTATGTCATATACTCAGAACAATATCGTCATTTGGATGACATCTGGAGCATATTATCAAGCTCTATATTATAGACCCCTCTTCAAACCGAAAGTAATTAGGCAAAGAAGATAAAGAAGTAAAAACATTTTTATTGAAATAAGTTTAAGAATATGGAGAACATTGTAAGAACAATCTGTTCTAAAGCAAGTGTTACCTTCAAATAAATAACTTTTTTTAATCTCTTGAGGATATATTTTCATTTATTTTTTTATATTTTTTATCTTTATTGTTCAGTTTATTAATTACATTGTTCCCCCATTTTCATTCCCCTATAGCTCCCGTCCACCCTGTACCCATCCCACTCTCCACCCTCACCTCCACCACCTCATTGTCCTCTCCCAGTATTGCAAGATTTTTGTGCAGGCTCTTGCTGCACTTCCCATACCCCTTTTCTCCCCAAGAATTGTCAGTCCATTCCCTCTCTATGTCCATGATTTTGTTATATTCACCAGTTTATCCTGTTCATCAGATAATTAATTCCCTTGATTTTTAGATTCATTTGTTGATAGATGTGTATTTTTTGTTCATAATTTATATTTTTACCTTTTTCTTCTTCCTCTTCTTAAAGAATATCTTTCAGCATTTCATATAATATTGGATTGGTGCTGATGAATTCCTTTAGCTTTTTCTTATCTGTGAAGTACTTTATCTGACCTTCAATTCTGAATGATAGCTTTGCTGGATAGAGTAATCTTGGTTGTAGGTTCTTGCTACTCATCACTTTGAATATTTCTTGCCACTCCCGTCTGGTCTGCATTGTTTCTGTTGAGAAATCTGCTGACAATCATATGGGTGCTCCCTTATAGGTAACCAACTGTTTCTCTCTTGCTGCTTTTAATATTCTCTTATTTTTTGCTCTTGGCATTTTAATTATGATCTGTCTTGGTATGGTCCTCTTTATATTCTTATATTTTGGGGTTCTGTGTACTTTTTGGGCTTTTAAGTCAGTTTCTTTCACCAGCTGGGGGAAGTTTTCAGTCACTATTTCTTCAAGTAGGTTTTCATTACCTTGCTCTCTCTCTTTTCCTGGTACCCCCATAATTCGGGTGTTGGCATGCTTGAGGTTGTCCCAGAGGCCCCTTACACTATCTTCAATTATCTGGATTATTTTTGTTTCTTGCTTTTCCAGCCGAGTGGATTTTGCTTCTTTGTATTTCAAATCTTTGACTTGGTTCTTGTGGCCCTCTGGACTGCTTTTAGGACTTTGAGTAATATTTTTTCTTTCAGTCAGTGTATGCTTGATTTCTAGTTGGTTCTTTTTCATATCCTTGAGGGTCTTGTTCATATCCTCATATGTCTTGTTCATTTCCTCGCAGGTCTTGTTCATTTTCTTGTAGGTCTTGTTCATTTCCTCATAGGTCTTATTTATTTCCTTGCAGGTCTCAGCCTTTTCTAGGAGCCTCTTGAAAGCCTTATAACCGTGGTTTTGAATTTTATGTCCAATTGTTTTTTTTTCCCTCCATTTCTTTCACATCTGACTTCTTTCCATGTCTCTGCATGTTGGCTGCTTTTGTGAGTTGGTTAATTAGCTTTGTGTTGTAAATGACCTCTAAGGGACAGTGGCTCAGCATTCCCAGTTACCTGAGGTGGATACTCTTACTGCAATCCTTTATGGGTTGTGCAGTATTTTTGAAGTTAAGCCCAGCTTGTTGTTGTTAGTCCCAGGAGGGTTTGACCTCCAGGCTAATTGGCTGTGAGGGGAAACTGTGTTCAGGTTGGATGGGCGGAGTCTCTGAGCTGAGCAGGCAGCGTCAGAGTCAGCTACATCCTATGCGGCGCACGGGTCTCTGTTGGGTGGTAATGGCTGCAGGCACCTCCAAGAGAAAGCCGCCGCTGGTCTCCACCCATTGCCAGACAATGCTGCCGCTCCCCAAATGAGTCTTCACCCCTAAAGTCTCAACCAGAGTTGTAAAACAAAGCTGTCCGGTGGTCTCGGTAATGAGGGAGTATGTCGCGCATCTGTGCTGTCGTACCCTTTATGCGCACAAACTGCTGTTGTAAGCTATGTGTACTCTCCTCAAACTCCAAGTCCTCTGCCATGCCTTGCTTTTAGTGTGTGTACCCCAGACTTCGGACCTTGGCTGGCATTGGGGAATCTGTGCAGTGGGATGTCTCCACCCTCCCTGTTGGAGAAATCCAGCCTGGATTGCTGCTGCCAGCCCTACAGCCCACATGTACCCAAGGCTCCTAACCTCTGATTCCTGGCGTATCTTCAAGACTGCACTTTGCCACTCTTCTGAGTCTCAGTGTCCCACCTTTACTTTAATTTGTGGAATTTTCACTCAGCCAGCTTTCTGGTGATTCTGGATGATGTTTGTTTTGTTGTTATGTTGTAGTTTTGGAATTGTTGCATGGGGCAGTACAATAGGTGTTTACCTATGCCGCCATCTTAGTTCCTCTCTTCATTGATTTTTTTAGAGAGAGTGTGGAAGAGAGAAGGAAAGACAGAGAGAAATATCCATGTTAGAGAAACACATCAATTGGTTGCCTCCCACACATGCCCTGACAGGGCCAAGGCTGTGAAGAAACCTACAACCATGATTACCTGCTCTTGACCAGAATTGAACCCAGAAAATTTTAGTCTGCAGGCTGACATTCTATCCACTGAGCCAAACCTGTTTTGACCAAATAAAGACTTTTAAGAGTTTATGAATTTTAATGGACTGTTCTTAAATAATGGGGTTGATAATTTTAATGCAAAGTGCTAACTTGTTCTTTTATATACAATCCCCCCACCCCCAATTGCTTTACCTAGGAGCTTTGTATACTGGTGAGCAATTTTTTTCTATCCAGGAAAAAGAAACCTACAGAAGAAATATTTCAGTTTTCTCTTTTTTCATAAGCAAATTATATTTCCCATTTTCCTAATGACATTAAAAGAATCATTTACCTTCTTGGATAATACTTCAGTATCTGCTACTTTTAATTAACAGGTAACATTATTTAAAATGAAACGTGATCTTTAATATAATTTCACTAATAGCAATTTGTTAAATGTGTGCTGTGTGTTTTCAGTCATCTAAACACATTTCTTTCAGTCAAGTGGCAAATGATGGGAAAATCTGTTATTACAAGCATAAGGTAGACATGTATAATTCTTAGGCTAAGAAAACTAAACTGATATTGATATGTTCTATAGCTGAATAAAATTTAATCAATGTTTTTAAAACTAACTTAAAAACATTTCTTCAACTGAACTGTTTTGTACTGCCAATTGCTATATTATATTACCTTACACTTTAAGTGAATTTATTGCTCACGGAAGTAGTATAGAGTAAATCTTTAAAGCCATAGTATCTTTTGGACCAGAGTAAAAAACAAACAAAATACTCAACAAATATAGAATTTTGACATTAGAGATTTTTTGCACTGAAGTTTGAATCTACATATTTTAAGCAGCAAATCTTTTACTGCGTGAGGTGGGGCAGGTGTAAGTCACGGGCTGAGTCATGGCTTCAGGATGCCCCTTAATGAAAACATGGAAACATTATATATATGGAAAAAGGGAGATAGATATTTTTTCAGGTTTGATAATACATCAAGGTTTTTAATTTTATTATTTGTGTTTCTCAAACTTTACTACCAGGAAAATCATTGAAATTAAAAAAAATACGTTTGTACTAGTGCCTCTACTGAAACAAAAGCTACTCTTTAGGGATGTAATTCCAAGAGATAACATGTATGATGGCCGACTGAAAGATGAAAGAAAAATAATAAGAATCCTAGGGCCAGGCAGCAAAAAATTTTAAATATATATATATATATTTAATATATATATATATATATATATATATATATATAAGTATAAGCATATATTATAAAATATAAATAAAACATGATGAGAATCTGAAAACTGCTTTTGAGGACTTTCAAAATATCAGGAATTAACAAAGCGTTTGTTTAGAAGAATAATAAAAACAAACAAAAAGGTTAGACTGCAGTGATTAGCTTATATTAAAAATATTGTTATTAGAAAGCAAAATAACAATCCCTTTTTGAAGCAAGCCAAACATTTTATTATAGGAATCACTCAAAAGTATTTGATGAGCATAAGCTATTTAAATTTCCTACTGGTGATGGTCTTATAAGTTATTATAAATGAAGGAAGCTAGTCTTTGAGAACCTCAATATGTCACTGAAAATATTACAAAATATAAATAATCCATGAAAGAATAATAATTGGAAAGAATCAAGTCAAAAGTAAAAATAAATTCTATTTAAAAATTCTTGAAGAAAAAATAGAGCAAACACCAACATAATGTTAACAGGTGACATTTGTAGCTCTGTATACTTTTGTCATTAAAAGTAACAGAATTAGCCAGGCCAATGTGACTGAGTGGTTGAGAACTGACCTATGAACCAGGAGGTCACACTTACATTCCCTGGCAGGGGACATGGCAGCTACAGGCTCGATCCCCAGTTACTTATTTTAAAAATATGTTTAAAAAAATAAAAGAATTATAAAAAGTGAGTTAGATTCAAGAAATAGATCAACAAAGTAAATTGAAAGAAAGTACAAATAAGAAAATATTAAAGATCAGAAAGTTAGAGAATGGATAAAGAAACTTTATTATAAGCTTTTTTTTCAACCAAATCTCTATTGGATTTAATGAAGAAAAGAGAGACAGACAGAGCCAGAGTAAAGAAATGACAAAAAGAAAATGACGATTTATTTATTATTTCTAAATACATTTGACTAGAGCCATGGTGCATGAAATTGATGCACTAGAGGGAAGGGATCCCTCTCACAGACCAGGAGCCCTTGGGGGATGCCCAAGGGGAGCAGGCCTCAGCCATCAGTCAGTCATGCTCATCCTTGCTGCAAAGGTTGGAGATGCTCCCACCACCTCTGCTTTGCTCCCCGGCTGTGATCCTGGCTTCTGGCTGAGGAATGTTCCCCTGTGGGAGTGCACTGGCCACCATGGGACAGCTCCTGCATTGAGCGTTATAGCAACTGGTAGTTCTGCCATTTGGTTGATTTGCATATTAACCTTTTATTATATAGGATTAATTTTAGAGAGGAAGGGAGAGGGGGGGAGAGAGAGAGAGAGAGAGAGAGAGAGAGAGAGAGAGAGAGAGAGAGAGAGAGAGAGAGAGATGAGGAGAATTATTTATCAGCTGCCTCCTGCATGCCCCAATCTAGGCATATGCCTTGACTGGGAATCGAACTGTAACTTCCTAGTTCATAGATTGAGTGTCAACCACTGAGCCACGCTAACCAAGTGAAAATGACCCTTTAAATATAGACCTTTCTTTTTTTAAATATATTTTTTATTGATTTCAGAGAGGAAGGGAAACAGGGAGAGAGAGAAACATCAATGATGAGAAAGAATCATTGATTGGCTCCCTCCTGCAAGCTCCATACTGGGAATCAAGCCCACAACCCAGGCATGTGTCCTTGACAAGAATCAAACTTGACACTCTTCAGTCTGCACGTCGATGCTCTATCCACTGAGCAGCATTGGCTAGGGCTAGAACTTTCTTTTTTAATCACAAGAAGCTACTTTGCAGACCTAACCTCATAGTTTTGATAACCTTGATGAAATCAATAATTTCCTATAGAAATAAAGATTATCAGTATTATCTCACAAAAAATTCATAGACAAATCTCAATTGAAAAAAAATAAGGAAAGCAATGAAGAAGCAATCATGAAAAAAGGACAGAGCCAAGATATTTTCACAGAGGAATCATTAAAAACTTCCAAAACCTCACAGTGTCAGACCCTGTGACATCATGTTTTTAAGACAAATTTTGGGCTAGACTATTTTACATTTTGAATGTTAATGTTAGTCTGGTATAGTTTTATCACATAATGTTTGGGGCTTTTTAAAATCTAACTGAAAGATAACAGGAAAAATACGCTTATAATGTAATTGTAAGAAAAATTCATTATAGAATACAATAGCGGGACCAGCCTAATACAAACCCAAAGAGGATGGAAATGGACCCCCAAACCTTAGCCAGGGTTAGTTCTGCATATGAGATTATGAACAATGTTTATTTTGTTATTAATAGCTCCTATTTTACAAAATTGTCTATCATTAACATTTATAAGTATAAATATTAAAAATATTTACAATTTTTGCTTCTTAATAGAGACTATTAAAATGAAGTACCTTCCATCTTAGTAATAAGATATTAACACAATTCTTCAACTGTTAGAATAGAGAATACACACATATTATCCCAACCAAGATGGCGGGTTGGTGCTGCCCCAAACCCAGCCATGGTGGCGCTGGGGTGGCGAGGTCTGGATTGCAGCCCCAAACCCAGCAGGGAGGCCAAGCCCCAGCGCTGCCATGGCAAACCTGGGGCTGGAGGAATGGGGGGCGTGGATTGGAGACACAAACCTGAAGGCCTGGCACCCAGCAGCCCCATGGCTTAAGGCGGAGGCACTTGGGTTGCTGAGGGACGTGGGTTGGGGCAGCAGAGACACAAACCCACAAGAAATCTGTGGGAAGGGAGACAGACTATCATAACTTTATCTCCCTTTCCACAAGATGAGAAAACTGCCCTGGGATCATTTAGCTCTGTAGCCAACACCTTTCTACAAACACAGGGTAATGTTATGACCACTCCCAGGAAGGTCTGGTCAGAATACCATCTGCAGGGAATAATGCTACTGTGGCAAATCATCTACGAGAGGAAACAAGCGTCTGTTGGGTTTACTCTGAAGGTCAGAGAATATGCCACCCCAACATATGCTGTCTTGTTATATTGATGACCTTGAGCTATAGATGCTTGAAAACAGCAAATGCACGCAGAGGATTTCACTGAAGTCTCTTGATCTCCCTAAAATCAGACTCCCCTAAAGGAGCCTAAATGTCATAGGTCCCTGTGGAAATCCTTTTCACGTCCTGCGTGTCCAGGGTTCCCATGTCAGGGTTCAGCGTCTGGAGGAGGCCGCACACAATGAATAGAGACTTAGAAAAGCATAAATTTAGGAAAGGGCGGGGGGGGGGGGCAGGCGGCAGCCTATCTCTAGTGGAAGGACTGCCCTGTGCTCTGACCTGGCCATCCCTTTTATTAAGGCTATGGGATCCACCCTTAGCCCCCAGGCAGGAAATTCCAACAATAGAAATACACAAAGAACAAACAGAGGTGTTTCAGTTAACAATGTTTTTAGCTCTGACCTTTCAGAGCAATTAAGGTTGTTTACCAGCCTCCTGGACTTCCTGTCCACATCTTTCTATTAGTGAGACAAGATTGGTTTCCTACAGGTCCCCTTGATGGGAGAAGTGTCATCAGGCAGAGAAGGCTGACTCCTGTCACAGGACGGGAGAGTAGAAGTTGACATCATACCCAAACTTTGTTACAAACTATTTCCCCCCATTCCATTCATCTTTCCTAAATATCATTTACTCTCCTCTAAGAGGCCTATATCTCCCATCCCCTTTCCCTAGGAAGAAGGTATTTACATCTGCATTCTAAGCCACTTTGGGGAGTTACTCATTTTTCCCTGGGATCTCCCACATATACACAAGGTGCACATGTTAATGAACTTTTGTTTTTCTCTTGGTGATCTGTCTTTCATTTCATGGACCTCCACTAAGAACTCAGAAAGGTAAAGGAAGACTATTGTTCCTCCTCCATAATTCTATCTCGGGAAATCAAGTCCCCAGCTAAACAATGAGGTTGACTCAAGTGTCAAGCAGTCCCAGCTGACGGAAGGGATGCTTCTAGGGAGAAGTGATATTGGCATCAAAGTGGGATGGAGGGCACATACATGGTTGCTGGTGGGAGTTTAAAGTGGTTTAACATTTTTGGAGGAGGATTTGGCAAATTCGATAGAAATGTTCAAGGTACATCCAAGAGTCTTCTAGGAATCACATCTGCTAGATAAAGCACAAGCGCATTAGCCTTGGTCAGAATCCAGGACGCTATTGCATGCTCCCCTTCCACCATATGAAAATCTGAGAACAACCTGCATTTTTAGGACAAGGTGGCATCTATACTAATAAAATGGTAATATGCTAATTAGATTGAACATCTTCTGGACAACCTTCCGGATGTCCTTCTGGAAGTCCTTCCCAACAAAGCCATGTTGGTGGGGTCAAGGCATTGGAGGTTAGAGGCAATCAGGCAGGCAGGGGAGAGCAGTTAGGGGGTCAGGCTGGCAGGCAGGTGAGTGGTTAGGAGCCAGAGGTCGCAGATTGGAGAGAGTGTAGGCCAAGCTGAGGCAACCCCCTTCCTGTGCACGAATTTCATGCACTAGGCATCTAGTGTAAGATAGATAGATAGATAGATAGATAGATAGATAGATAGATAGATAGATAGATAGGTAGATGATAGATAGATATAGATAGACATAGATATAGATATAGATATAGATATAGATATAGATATAGATATAGATATGTAGATATATAGATATATAGATATAGATATAGATTAGATATAGATATAGATACACACACACAAACAAATCTGGGTTCTAAGATAGATTAGAAAATGACTGAGAATGTAGGACTATCAAACCATGGTCTATAATTATTACATCCTTAAAATGAAGAATCTATTAAAAAGTTCCTTTTGTTCCTTTGAATTTTCTCAGAAAGGCTTTAGCACTAATACCTATATGCTAAAGAATAACATTTTTAGAGTACTTTATTGTTTTTTTTTTTTCACTTTTAGAAGCCATTTCTTTTACCTTGGAGCTGACAACATCCATCACACATTTCCTTTCAAGCTGAAAATATACACAGGGAGTTTTGAATTTTGTGAACTCTTCTATTATTAAGTTTCGTCAATTGTCAGCATCCATATTCCATTCTTTGATGAATAGAGGCATTATATTTCAGCATTAAAATGCAGTTAGGGTTGTAATGAGCATCATTAGGGACTCTAATGGGAATCAGAACTGTATGTCAATTTTATTCAGATTTTTTAAGTTTGTTTGTGTTTTATAAAATATTTTACACGTTTCTACCAAGCAGGTGGGAGTTAGAGTAGCATTGTGATATTAGAAATACATATATAAATAGTATTCAAACATATCTAGTCAGAAAATATTTTGTTTCAATCCTATCTATTTTATTGGCTCTTACCTTTAACAGACTCAGATAAGAGATACTCCTCACATACATTTTTTTGCTTCCAAGTTCTTTCCTATAAATCTAGTCTGAGCCTTTAATGAATATACATTTTAAAATAATTATTGGACATGTATAGTTAAACCTGAATAGATTAAATTATGTATAATAGAAGTGGTAAGATTCACTTTGAAGTTTGACTCATAAAATGAGTTGTCCCTTGATCTTGCTTTAGAAATTACCATATATGTCTGTTAGCAGAAGTTATGGAGATATATGCCTCACACTTCTCATTCTCCTATGTGATACCTTGTGCTGTGACCACTGATATCTTTATGAGAATTTAATTGGTATGCTTTAATAATGTATAGTCCTATATAGGTTAAACACAGAATAATATCCATTGTCCCAAACTCATTTTCAATGTATTAAATTTTGGTTAACACATTAAGAAAACTTCTTAAAAGAAAAATATAACTTTTCAAAATTTAATCTTTTTATTGTTGTTGCTAATCCTCACCTGATCTTTTTTCCATTGATTTTTAGAGAGAGTAGAAGAGAGAGAAGAGGGGGAGAGAGAGAGATGGATGTGAGAGAGACACAATTGATTGCCTCCTGCACAGGCTCTGGGATCAAACTTGCAACCCAGGTACATACCCTTGACCAAGAATCAAACTTGAGACCCTTAGTCCTTGGGCTGGTGCTTTAACTATTGATAAAACTGTCCAGGACCAGAATTTAATTTTTATTCATTTCTTCTGTCGCTTTCTCCAATTTTTATGTAAATACAATTTTAAAGCTTTCTGTGATATATAATCATTACACTTTTTAATCAACAGGATTGGACAACCTTCTTCCTAGTTTATATGCTTACGTTAATTTTTACAGTGCCTTTCACTCCCAAATTAAAGCATTAAAGATCTTAGATTTACTCTGAAGAATTACCTCTAGTCCTCTGAAAAATAGATTTTAATGGCAATGAAAGAATATAAGAACTCCCAAATGAAATATCAAACACAACTTAGACATTCCAGGTCTTACTGCTGTATTGGGAACAGAAGCGAAAATCAATGTCTGATGGAGTGCCAAATGCAAATTACCAATGAAAGAGAAACATTGCTCTGGCTATAATAGCAAACTGTGTAAGGTGACATCTAAGAGGTGACGGACTCCTGAAGGACACTTCTTAGACTGTGAAGTACGGCATCCGATAAAAATAGTTAAGGTAGAAGAGATCAAATCCTGATTTCTAACTCACACTGTGTAATTCAAAATGGAGGCTGATTTAAAGGCAAAGAATATTTTCTCAGATATTCTGAAACAGCATAGTGACCACATGTGGTTTTTTTCATACTTGAATCTATTATTTCCAAAAGTAGTATTCACTATGAAATAATATAACATTTTAAGCATTAAAAACAACTTTTAATGAAAAAATGAGAAGACAAAAATAATACTATTATCAGGTTTTATATTCATTTGTTGAAGTGCATCTTTCTGGTCATTTCAATAATTTGTTTTTCTTATATTTTAACTTTAAAAACCTGTCACAGGTAAAGCTATCACAAATATAAATCATTTTATAAAAATTGCCTAATATTAAATTTTAGAATTACTATGATTTTTCATGGATCTTAGTTGTCATCACATTCAGTAGCTCAATGGAATATTCCATCACATGAATTAAGGGAAAAAGGTCACACACATTCACACACACACACACATCCACCCATGAATTATTACTGTCACTTTTAGATGATGCAAAAATTTTAAGTGCTAGTAAGTCTATCTCTTTATAGAAAATTCAGCCTGCTAATTCTGAGACCACAGTGAGCATTTTCTTGTCACCACAGTCTTTGTTTTATCATAGTTAAACAACTATGAATAATTTCATTTTCCAGGAGACTGACCAGCATTAGCCCACCATGCTATCCTTTCTAATATTTTTTTTTCATTTTTAAGGCTGAGCAATAGAGAAAACTAATGTCGTAGAAACACTGGTTTCATTTTCTGTTTAAATAACCACTTTCTTTTTAGATCCTTTAAATACGCAACATGTGACACGTTCGCAGGTGATGATATCAGCCAGAAAGGAAAGCAGCCCACGACTATTATTTTTATGCTCATGCTTTTGATGCTCATTTTTCCATTCATAGCAAAGGTCAGGGAATATGTTATGCCTTGATGAGAAAAGTGGGATGTATGAACATGGTTGAATAATTATTGTGCTTGGTATAAGCATAAGTATATTCATGTATGCTTTTAACTTAGTGTTACTTATTTTAAGTGGAAGGGTTATTTTAAATTGGTTATCATCTATCTAAAGCTTTCATTTCTAATGATTTATTTTAGATAAGTAGTTTTATGACCACAATTTATCTTTTTGGTCCTAAAGCTGTTGAACCTCTGTTTTTGTTTGTTTGTTGTGGGTTTTTTCTCATGGTCATTTACCTAAACAGTTATGTTCTATGTCATTTAGTTAAAGATAAAGGTTGCCAAAGCATAATCAAATTCTACATGTCATGAAGTGACAAAGCCAATGAAAGCAGCTGAAGAATACATAAAAAGAGACTGATATTTTATATTAAAAGCAATGGGAGTAAACAATATAAGTATCTCTAAAAATGAGAAATTATTTCAATGATTAAGTAGGAGAGTGGCATGCAAGGAGATCTTGTGTAGACAAAAAGCCCCCAAATAGCAGAAAGGAGAGAGGACTTCTTTTGTTGTTCCTTAGGAAAGACTTTTTAAGGCTGGAGGTGAAAACATGTGCACATTACTCATAGAGAAATAACTTACAGCCTCTGTTTTATTGCTGATATATTTGCTCCACAAAAAATCTTATTTATCTCACTTCACCCTATGTTGGTGCCCTATAACCCAGGACAATAATTCTATCTTGGGTTCTTTGATTTGTACAATGTGGTTAAACTTTCACTTTCCTCTTTTCAACTCTAAAACATTTAATGAAAATGGTAAGAGTTCTTTCTTTTTTACTGTTTCAAGTGTTCCATTGTTTAAATGTATCATAGCTTTTATGTCCACTCATCTGCTGATAGGCATGGGCTGTTTCCAAATCTTAGCTATTGTAATTTGTGCCTCTACTAACATAGAGATGCCAATGTCCTTTCTGATTGGTGTTTCTGGTTTCTTAGGATATATTCCTAGAAGTGGGATCACTGGGTCAAAATGGTAGTTGCATTTTTAATATTTTGAGCAAACTCCTTACTGTTCTCCACAGTGGCTGCACCAGTCTGCATTCCCATCAGCAGTGCACGAGGGTTCTCTTCTTTCCACATCCTTGTCAACACTTGTTGGAATCTCATTGTCATTTTAATATGCATCTCTCTGATGATTAGTGACTGAACATTTTTCATATGTCTCTTGGCCTTCCGTATGTCCACTTTGGAGAAATGTTTATTTAGGTCTTTTGGCCATTTTTAAATTGGATTGTCTTCTTTTTGTTAAGTCATATGAGTTCCTTATATATCTTAGAAATTAACCCCTTATCAGATATATCATTGGCAAATATGGGCTTTCTTGTTGTTTTTTGATGGTTTCTTCTGCTGTGCAGGAGCTTTTTATTTTGTTATAGTCCCATTTGTTTATTTTCGCCTTAGTTTGCTTTGCCCTAGGAAATATATCTGTAAACATATTGCTACAAGAGATGTCTGAGATTTTGTTACCTATGTTTTCTTATAGTATTTTTATGGTTTCACAACTTACCTTATCTTCTTTGAGTTTATTCTTGTGTGGAGTAAGTTGGTGGTCTGGAGAGTATTATTCTAAGCAAAATAAGTCAGTCAGAGAAAGACAAGGATCACATGATCTGACTCATATGTGGAGTCTAATGAACAAAATAATCTGATAAACAAAATAGATCCAGAAACATAGTAGCATGAACCTGACAAATTTCAGAGGGAAGAGAGGAGTGGAGGGTCTTTGGGGATTCATTAATGGGGGAACTTACATGCATATATGCATAGCACATGGACACAGAAAATAGAGTGGTGAAGACCTGGAAGGGACTGGTATGGGCTAGGGAAGTCAATGGGAAAACAAACAAACAAGCAAACAAACAAAAGGGACATGTGTAATACTTTCACCAATAAAGATACATTTTTTAAAAAATCTAATGCAACAGTGGCTATTTTTATAGTAGCAAGGATAACATGGCCTTCTTCTTTTTTTTTTTTTTTAGGCTTTCACCAAAAATCTTAATATTGTCAGAAAAAAAAAAGAAGAAGAAAAAAAAAACAACCAGAAGTGTTCAAGACTGAAAATTTCAGGAAACTTAATTCAGTCATGTGTAGTGCAGAAAACACATGCACAAACAGTTTAAATAATATAGAAGTTAGGGAAAAGAAGAGCACATCAAACTTTCTCCAAAGAAGTTTGTTATCATGTGAGGTAACAAACGTGCATACAATATGTTACACAGGAGATAAACTATTATTGCTATAAAAATTTTACGATGGAAAATAGTAGCACAGAAGTAAAAATATTAGATATCATGGACATAAATGCCATCTAGATCAGTGGTTACCAACCGGTGGTCTGCAGACCACTCGTGGTCTGTGAGGTCCAAAAGGTTGGCAACTACTGATGTAGATGATGTGCTCACACAGAACACCCAAACCCATAACATGCTTACATATACACACACATACATGTATAAACGCATTTATGTATATGCATGCATGTACTATTATACATGCATATGTATATACAGATAAATAGTATATAACAGTGTACACATATACATGCACATATCCAGTGAATGCATTTATATTAAAGTATATTCTATATAATGAAAGCATAACATGCAAATCTACCAAAAGAAGGAACTACTGGCAGAATGACAGGTCTCTATGATGCACACTGACCACCAGGGGCCAGATGCTCAATGCAGGAACTGTCCCCAACCTGCAGGTCCTGACCAGCAGCAGCAGGGGTGGGGGAGGGGGATGGCTGGCAAGTGAACAGTGTCAGGTCAGCCAAGGCAGGTACCAGCAGGGGCCTTCCAATCACCCTGCTGATCGCCCTGCCAATTGCTCCGCAGTTAGGCCTTGATTGCTGGCCATGCCTAGGGACACTACCCATGCATGAATTTTGTGCACTGGGCCTCTAGTATGTATATATGCATGTACATTTACCTATTTCTATGTCTTTAGCTATATCTATAGATATCCATATTTATATACAAATCCCATATCCATATCCATGTCCAAATATAGTGTTTCCTCTGTGCTTTAAAAGGACATTATCAATTGCTTATAAGAGATAGCTTAGATAGCTCATAGACATCTCAAATTTAACCGGTCTAAGTTGAGCCTTTGAGTTATATTGGCTCCAACTGATTCCCCTCCATCAGTCTTACTTTCTCACTAATAGACACCACTAGATACCCAGCTGGTCAAGTCAGAAACTACATGTATTTGATACTTTCTTTTTCCAACCCCAACATATCTGACAACAGCAAGCACTTTTGATGTGCTCTTCAAACAACATGCCCATTCTCCACACAGTGAAGATGTGCCCTTTCCACTGCTATGGCTGGTCTTGCCTCTCCTGTATCTATCCATTCATTCAGCACTTTCCAAGGAGCATAAGAAAAATAATCAATCAGATCATATTGCTTATTAAGTCACCTCATGTACTCCCTATTTCCATTTTAATAAAATCCATCTGCCTCTTCCTAAACCAGCCATCTCCTGAGCTCATCTTGTCAATCTTACCATCAGATTTTTTCCAGGTCCTCTTTTTTATTTAGAGCTTCTTTGTAATTTCATAACTCTTGATTTCCATTCTTAAATACCCTTAGCTTCATACATATTTGAGCCAGCTCACCTCTGTGAGAAATTTTTCCTAAAATTTTACCAAAATTAGGTCTCTAGACCACTCCTTTCAAATGTGGCGAGTGGGTATAGTATGTCATGATTCCTTTCTTTTTTTTCTTTTTTTCTTTTTTTTTTTTGGCTAGGCCCTATCATAAGATGTGATTTATCTGTTCACTTCTTTTTACTTATTTCTTGGAAATATCGATATTGTTAACTAATTGTCTTTATTGTTGAGCACTTGAATGTCATAGGCATTTGATTGAATGCATGCATGTAGGTAGAGGAATGTTCCAGGAATACCAGGAGGACAAGAAACAGATTCTGTAAAATACATAAAATATTGCCTGGTCCCCTGAGAATGAAGAACAAGTAATGGATGTTTAATGGAGATACAGGAAAGGGAGACTATGATAATGGAAAATTAAATTAGAACTAGATTGTGGAGGGCATTTGTTTTATTTTTGAAAGCAGGAAGTCATCTTGTAAGAAAGCACATTGTGAAAATAATTGATGCCAGTTTGGGGAAATGTTAGGAAGAGCTAAAAATCTGGATGTAGTCCATTTAGGAGGCTATCAGAATCATTCAGATAATTAATTATGTTTGTTACTCAATAAAGAAAATGTGTATTTATTCAGCATATATCATCCCAGTTGAAGTTTCTGAATGGCTATGTTGCTCATCCCTTTATTTACTCAATGAATATATTGGCTTAGATATTTTTTTAATTTTAAGAATCACCATAAATCCTGATAGATTCAAGACATAGATAGAACCAGAGAGCATTATGCTAAGTGAAATAAGCCACTTAGAGAAAGATAAATATCATATGATCTCACTCATTTATGGAATAAAATGAACAACATAAACTGATGAACAAAAACAGATCCAGAGACAGAGAAACATTGATCAGACCATCAAACCTCAGAGGGAAGTTAGGGAAGGGTGGGAGTTAAGGGGAGAGCTCAACCAAAGAACTTATATGCATGGATATAAGCCTAACCAATGGGGGTGAAGGCATAAGTGGGGGGTGGGGGGGGTGGGGAGATAATAGGGGGATAAAGACACATATGTAATAACTTAGTCAATACAGAAATGTAAAAAAAAAAAAAGAGAGACATGGATGACCAATTTCCATCTTGGCCTTTTGGCTCTTTGACCTCCTTATCATCAAAGACTTTTCCTTATCCAACATCTGCCTTCAGCTCCCACATTCACATGGTCTGAGTTATAATCACTTTGAAGGGCTTCCATTCTGATAGCAGACACACTCAGATCCCAATACACTATTTTCTCCAAAAATGCCAACATTGGCTGTCTTTAACTAATAAAGAATATCCAGTTCATTAACCTCCATGTTATTCCCCTGCTTATTAGACAAGTTTCGTGTGCAAATCTATTGTAAGGAACTCTTAAATTCTCGTATGTGGTTTAATATCACTTGACATAAAGATATAATGATTTTTCTCTCATTCAAATGAGGTTAACTGGCTATGATAATTGTTCGTTGTTTTTAAACAATGTTAACCAAGATATATGTTTCTTTGCGGAGAAAATTTAAGAGGAACATCTAAGCTCTTTAAACTTTCGTGCCAAAAACCTTGTTTTCACAAATTGTGCTTTCCCACTTTTAAAGTTGCTATAAAAATAAGGAACACACACCTTCATTTGCTAAGGATGTATAAAACATTTGACAGAAGATCACCATGGAGCCACATTATATACCCTAGGGCCATGATGGCGAACCTATGACACATGTGTCAGCACTGACACCCGTAGCCATTTTCGATGGCACGCGGCCGCAACTGGTTAACTCTCTGGTTCTCTGCAATATTTTACAGTATTTATTCTTTTCAAATATTTAATCCAGCCACGTTGTCCTTATTATTTGGAAATTTATGAGGCTCCCAATTTACAGAGAAAAGAAAATGGCTCAATTTTAACTACCTCAACTTCCTGCCAAATGCGTGGGTGCGTGTATTTAAACCAATTCCTGTGGACTCTGAATTGGATATTTTAAAAAATCAAAACCCATAGGAAAGGATTTGATTATTTCTGGTAAATATCATATGGTAAAGAACACCCCTTTGCAGGAGGTGTTTTGTAAAAATTTACCTTAAAATCCACTTACTTATCTGTATATCCTCTTGAGTTGCTGCAGCCACAGAGATGGCCTGACATTGTGAAGTATATGATTCCTATGCTGTTTCATGGGAAGATGAGGTACATTAATTGTGGGAATGGATAAGAAATGTTCAGTGCCACTTTATGCAATAGATGTATGATATTGAGAAGTTGACTTACTCGCTATGAGTTTTAAGTTTTGTAAATGGAGATTGTAGCCACTACACAGGTCTGCACATGAGAACATTCTTAATCCACATAAAATGCCATATAAATGAGTAAGAGTTGCTGCACACTGTATTATAGAATGTGTCTCAGATATCAATATCTATATACGTAAAGATTCCTTATAGCTCAGTTCAAGGAAAAAGTCTAAGAAGGCATGGGTAGTGTGAGAGGCACAAGGAACAATCATAGGGAGCTAGTTAGTAGAGTAGTAAGAACAAATGATTTTAATAATAATTGGAATATATGTGGGGTGGTGTTATAGTAATAGTAATAAGGATAAAATACAATATAAAATAAGTATTAAAGTGTGGAATCAAAATGTGATATCTGAGAGTGTGAAATGTAATGAATGTAACATAAACAAATTGTAAGAACCTTTGATTGGCCTTTATGTAGAAAGTAGATAAAGTGACCTGTACCCATATGTAAGACCATATAGCAATGCTCCTGGGACCTGCTGATAAGACACACTGAAGACCCTCAGCACATAAAAAGAGGAAGGAAACAGAGGAGGTCAGAGAGGCTGTCTGCTCTTCCACAGACGGTCTCTCTCCACTCCCCCTGCCTGCATCTGTCTGAGCTCTGCCGTGGACTGTGAGTCCGAACCGTGAGCCGTGAAGCTGAGGCTTCAAATGAGAACCCGAGCTGCAGCTGCAATGCCCCACGTCCAGCGTGTGTGAGTGTCTGTTCACGTGGATCTCCGGGACCCTGCTGAGGTCTGGAAACCACCAGGACTCTGGTAAATAAACCGTGTGTGATTCGTGCATTGCATGTCTGTCTCCTGTGTAATTTATGCTCGGCCAATATTGAGTAAGTCCCTTGGGTTGTATGTGTCAGTGTTTGTTTAGAGACTGGCTGAGACACCCTTGGTCACCTGTGCTTAAGTCCCTGAAGGATATGGGACAGGGGTTCGGGGAGGGGCAGTGATCAAAATTGGCAAACTTCCCCAGGGCCAATCAGCATAAGTTGTCAAACAAGTATTTTTATGTGACCATGAATAATATTACTTCCTGGGAGAGAAGTGAGAGAGGTAGGCTTTATCCTTATAAAGAGATCACATTTATTTATCATCTTTCTTTTTTAGTCCTCACATGAGGATATTTTTCCATTGATTTTTAAAGAGAGGGAAAGAGAAAGAGAAATACTGTGCCCCACCCAGGAGAGGATTTTTTTTAACTCATTTTATATCTAAAGATATTAAAATTTAAAATATTTGAAAATTAGTACAGAATAGCCTTATTTTTTAAAAAAAAAGTGTGAAGTGCATTTTTAAAGCATAAGATACTAACACTAAAAAGATTTTTTGCTTTAGTTTTCATTTAATTTTTTAAAATTTTTCTTTATTGATTAAGGTATTACATATGTGTTCTTATCCCCCCATTGGCACCCCCCACCCCCATGCTCTCACTCTCCTATTGTCTGTGTCAATTGGTTAGGCTTATATGCATGCATACAAGTGCTTTGGTTGATCTCTGCTGCTTACCACTGCACTCTCCTACTTTCCCTCTGAGGTTTAAGCAGCTGATCAATGCTTCTCTATTTTTGTTCATTGGTTGATGTTATGCATTATATTCCACAAATGAGTAAGATCATGTGATATTTATATTTATCGGGCTGGCTTATTTCATTTAGCATAATGCTTTCCAGAACCATCCATGCTGTTGTAAAAAGTAGGAGTTTCTTCCTCTTTATAGCAGTGTAGTATTCCATTGTGTAGATGTACCACAGTTTTTTAATCCACTCATCTGCTGATGAACACTTAGGTTGTTTCCAAATCTTAGCTATTGTAAATTGTGCTGCTATCAACATAGGGGTGCATGTATCCTTTCTGATTGGTGTTTCTGTTTTCTTGGGATATATTCCTAGAAGTGGGATTACTGGGTCAAATGGGAGTTTTGTTTTTAATTTTTTGAGGAAATGCCATACTGTTCTCCACAGTGGCTGCACCTAAGCACTTATATATATTTTAATATAAAAATTTGTTGCAATGACCAGACTATTTTGAAATTGACCAAGGGAGATGGTATATGTCATGGATCTCACGATATTTAGGTCCATTCCTCCAGTGGATATTTCCAGACACACACTTTTAATCAGCTGGTCCCCTATATCCATATTGCACATCAATTTGTATATAGTCTAGGAAAGGATAAAAATGACTCCTTTCCCTCCCATAAACCTTGCCTATATTGTTTATCTAAAATACTTTACATAAAATGAAAGGAAAACTAATTCTATTTAATGTGTATCCAATCCTGCAAACTACTCTTACTGGCTCAGGTTATGAACATTGTAACATCAGAAGACATATATGCACATTAAGCATTTTCCTGAGTTTATTAAAAGTCAGTAAAACAATTTACATCAGTTAAGAAAATTAAATTATGACTTGGTATTAAAAGGTGATATTTCCTTTGTTCCAGAGAGGCTATAAAATTCTATATTATAGTGACAATCCATCTAAACTTCAGACACAGAATTTTGCTGTTTCAGTTTCTTTCAGGCTGTGTCATTATTTGAAATAACTCCCCAAGGCTTATTTAGAATTTAAAGAGTTTTTTTCAATGCTTAAAAAGAACATTTTCTAATAAAATTTCTCATCCTGAAAGCTAAAGTAATCAGTGCATCTAAATTTGTTTTGACTACATTCATTATTTACAGCATGATTGCCCAGAATTCATGACTGGCAGTGGGAATTCTCTGCATTGCAAGCTGGCTCTCTTGGATTTGATGCAAACTTACTGTGGCATTATTCGTATTGTGGTCATAGTGTCAGCAATAGGGTTCTGAAAACTCTTAGCTATATCACTTTGCCAGAATTTCTTCCTATGCTGTGAACAAAACAATTATATCCTAAGTTTAAATAAAGAGGAATAGTGTTAATATGGGATAAAGCAAACAAACAAAAACCCATCCTGGCTTTACTTATTTTCATTTTTCTAATATTTTCATGTAAAGTTTGTAATTTTTTTCACCTTGTCACTGACTACTCTTCTACCCATTATAAAAGATAACATGTCTAGAAAGTTAGAGATAGCATTTTCAAATTTGGGTTTTATGACATATTATATACTTTATTACTTTATGGACTTAATTTTAATTAAGAGTGGGATTTAGCAAAACATGAAAGTTTAGATTTACTATGACTTAAATATATATCATGATATTAAATTGGTAATCTTTAATAATTATAGATTTTATTTCATTTTACTGGAAGAGCTAAATAGTTTAAAATATTAAATGGAATAATTATTTCAAATATATCCAAAACACTGCTTCTAGCATTGGGTGAGGAGAAGTCATTACTTTCATATAAACTGTTTTTTAAATATGAGCACATGGAGAACAAATAGACCAATGGAACTGTTGGGAGGTAATTTTTAAGTCATATCTGTGAATTTGACACCCATAGTTGATAATGAAATAAAACCCTGACCTCTGAGATTTTTTATTACATAGTATGAAATTGTCTCACCTATGTAAGTCCATCCATGTTGTCTTCTACTTCATTTGTATGTTGTGCAGCATTCGTGCACAACAGGAATTATTTGGCAAGAATTAATTGACGTGTCATGTATTATTTCACTAGAGGCCTGGTGTACAAAATTTGTGAACAGGTGGGGTCCCAATGACCATAGTGTGGTCATAGTGTCAGCAGAAGGGTTCTGAAAACTCTTAGCAGGTGATCAGGGCTGATCAGGACAGGCTCCTCAGGGCCCGAAGGCCCTGGTGGGGTTGGGAGAGCAGGTGACGGTGGCCAGGTGCAGAAAGAACAGACACCAGATGCCAAAGCAGTCCTCGGCACCCTGCCACCCTGCAGTTCAGCACCTCCCTACCTCTCCTTCCCTCAGTGCCACACTACCACCAGGGGCCTGCTGGCCAGGGGAGGAATGGGGGAAGGGGCCAGGGAATGTTTTGATCCACAGTTTGGAACATTCAAGAGGAAGCCAACCAATGATTCCCTATGATCATTGTTGTTTTTATCTCTATTTCCCTCTCTGAAATCAATCAAATGTATGTTTTCAAAATACAAGGTTTTTAGAGGAAGAAAGGTAGGGCAAGGGATCTATTGACAGGGGGGCATTTGAGATCTTACTCACATTTCAAATAGGATAACATAAGGTGGTTCTCAGGGGGTGACAGGTGAGGAGTGGGTGGAGCAGGGCTGTAATGACAGTGACACCAAGTGTGTATTGGGGCCATCGCTGAAATCATTCATCCCCAAGAGGTTTTTATTCTGGACGGGAGGAGAAACGCAGAGATCAGCAGGCCTGTCTTAGCCTAGAAGGTGATGCAGGCAGCAGGAGCAGGCTGCCCTGCTTCCCTGCAAATGTAAACATGCAGTGTAACTGCACATGGACATCAGTCAGAGGTCAAATCAATGCCCAGCCAGTGCTGGTGTCTGTGTCCTGCTACCCTCTGGCTGTACTGCAGTGCTATTGAATGGGATGTTGGGGGGTGGCAAAGCCATGCTCCCACATTCACGTAGTATGGGAAGGGGCAGGCAAAAGTCATAAGCTGGAAGTCAGAGCTGAAGTGACTCTATTGGCCTGGGAGGCCAAAGCCATTCCCCCAAGTGCAAGTAATATAGGAAGAGGCCAGCAGGAAGCCAGAAGCTGGAAATCAGAGCTGAGGTGACTCAGCAGTGCTGCATCTGCCATGGAGCTGAATGGGGAGCAGCTGTTGGTGACAGACTTTGGAATTAGGGGGCTGCGCTTCCTGCACATCACCGATGAGTGCCTGTGAGCCCGCAGCACACCAGCCAGGCTTGGCGAGGCCTTTCCATCCTAGAGCTGTTCTACCCAGGGTGGCAGTGTTGGCCGCATTTTCCCCCTAATTTATTTATTTTTATTGGAAAGCAAGCTCTGGGCTTGGGGTTCCTGGAATCCCTGGACCATAGCTTGTGCCTCCAAGCCTCGTTGCACCCTTCTCCCCCTCCTCCTGCATTGAGCATCTGGCCCTGGTGGTCAGTGCACATCATAGTGACTGGTCTGCCCGCTGTTCTGGTCATTACGTCCTCATGGTCGCTGGGCTTTTATTATATAGGATTGTTATCCATAAGAAGCAATAAGGGATGATTTCAGATAAAGCCTGTGATTGTGTGAAGTTGTTCAATTTTAAATTAAGAAATACCTTTGAGAGTGCCTGAAATCTCTTAATTAAATGAACTTTCAACCTGTTCCTAACTTTTTTCTATTTAAAGGCCAAACCTTTGATGTTGAAAAGGGGTTTAAAGCACATTGTTTAATTTCATAACTTTATCTTAATTTTCTTCTCTGCTTATTAAATAATTTTTGTTCTGTACTTCCTCTAGTCTTCAGAGTGCACATCACTTAATCACGACATATCAAACTCTTTAATTAAATTTATCTACAAGACATATGAGCCTGATCCCACTGCTGAACAGAGATCAAAATGCTGACATCTGACGACTGCACTAATTTTCATTTTACTCCGGTAAACTCTCTGCAGTTAGGAAATGCGGTTCATTGTGTTTTACAGTTTAAATGGTCATAGGTAAGAAACCATGGTGATTTTATAACATTTCGCTTAAATAATTTGCAAATTAACTTAAAGTCTTGTAAAAAGTGATGTCAGGTATCCTAAAGGGAATACACAATCCTAGAAGCAAACAAGTGGCACTGCCAGGTATCCAGCTGCTGTCCCTCAGTGTTCATATGTTCAAACCTAACCACAGTGTGATGTGTTAGGAGGTGGGGCCTTTGAGATGTGATTCATTAATGAGTGTGGAACCTTCATGAATTGGATTAGTGCCCTTATGAAAGAGCCCTCGGAGGTCTCACCCCTTGTACTATGTGAGGACCTAGGGAGAAGATGGTTGTCTGCCAATCAGGAAGTGGGCATCCACCAGATCCCCATCTGCCCTTCTAACCTTGATCTTGGACTTCCAAGACTCTAAACCTTGTGTGAGTTTTTGGTATTTCTGCTATAGCAGCTGGAATGGACTGAGATAGGTACATTATAGCTGTTCTCAACAGAATACACCTTGAATTGCCTTTTACGGAGGAGTCTGCTCTTTAAGTGTTAAATTTACAAATGTGTCCATGTAATTACTGCTGAAATCCTTCTTGCATTAGCATTTTCGGTCATAGTAAGAAGATAATTCAGCACAAGTAATAAAAGGAGATATCCAATTGTTATGTTGGTCTATTGCCAGACTTTTTATAGATGGCATGCTCTCAAGAAAAGAAAAATAAATAAAATGTCTGTTTGCTTGCTGACATGATAATATCTACCTAACTGACCTAAAAAAAATGAGGAAAGGTGCTATATCTCTGAAACTTGATATTTTGTCTATTTTGTCATTCACTTTTTCTAGATGGCATGCTTTCAAGAAAAGAAAAAAAATAAAAATGTCTGTTTGCTTGCTGACATGATAATATCTACCTAACTGACCTAAAAAAATGAGGAAAGGTGCTATATCTCTGAAACTTGATATTTTTGTCTATTTTGTCATTCACTACGTTACTGTGATCAATGTGACTTTTTGGATCATTTATAATCTCTCAGAGTCATTCCTTCAAAATACTGGCTTTGGTTCAGTAGAGATTTGATACTAAATTATTAGTTTTCATTTGAAAGCATTAACTGTTCAACTCTTAAAGCTTAAATTAGTACCTTATCAAAATGGGTAATTGGAAAGCCTGGGACCAGATACTAGTGGCTGCTTAGATTTCATTTTTTCATGTAGATTAGGCTTATGATTAAAGTCATTTCTATTGAATTTGAAACATTTGATAATGGATCTATGACCTAGAAGCCCGAAATGATGTATGTTTCATCATTTGACATAGAATTTGACTATGTTTATATACAGTTGTTCACACTCAGGGGAAAAATAGAATCAGGAGAAGCTTTAAAATTTAAGAATTTGAGAGAAATATAAAGTATACCCACTTCTGTAAAATTCACTATCTTCCCCTAGTGCAGTAGTTAATATTCCTATTCCAGCATTCAGTAACTCAGATGGAATCTCATGTAATTAAAAAGCTGTGATAATTTTGACACGTAGTATCAGTTAGTACTCCTACTGCAAATGATTCAGTATCAGACAGAAATGAAAACAGGAAAATATGATTTGAACGAAAGACCCAGAAAAACTATTATATCTACATGCCAGAAAGAAAAAGACAAAAGCAGGAACTAAATAATAAATTAAAGAACCCCATGTATACTAATTGTATTTTTAACAGTGTGATATAATTGACACACAAAGTAATTAAGTAAATGTGATGTACTGTAATTTCTTCACCTGTGAAAAATGATCACAAAGACACAAGCTCAGTAATTGCTCTAATTACCAGAGATTCTCCTGCTCAGGTATGTTAAAATGAAAAACATTAATTCATCTCTCATGGCACCACAACACACTTAGATACCTCAACATAATCCATATATTACTGCATCACATCATGAAAGAAAATCTAACTGGATAATAGTTTGAATTGATATGATTCTACTGGGCCAAAGAAATGCAAAATGCTGGGCAATTCTTAAACTATAATCTCAAATTTAGGTGATGGAAAAGGTGATATATATATATGGCCTGATGCACAAAATTTGTGCATGGAGGTAGGGGTGTTCCCTCAGCCCAGTCTGTACTCTCTCGCAATCTGGGACCACTGGCTCCTAACTGCTCACCTGCCTGCCTGCCTGATTGTCCCTAACTGTCCCGCCTGCTGGCCTGTCACCCACAACTTCTCCCCCTGACAGCCTAGTTGCCCCCAACTGCCCTCCCCCTGCTGGCCTGGTCACTCCTAACTGCCCCCCCCCCCACTGGCCTGATTGCCTCTAACTGTCCCCCATAACCAGCCTGGTCACACCTTACTACCCTCCATGCTGACCTGGTCACCCCCAACTAACCCTCCCTGCCAGCCTAGTCATCCCTCACTGCCCCCCCCCCGCTGGCCTGGTTGACCCCAATTGCCCCCACTGTGGGCCTGGTCACCCCCTGCAGCCTCCTGTTTGGTCATTTGGTCACCCCTCACTAACCCCCCTGCTGGCCTGGTTGCCCTACACAGCCTGCTGCATTGGTCATTTGGTAACCCCTCATTGACTCCCTTGCCGACAGTCTATTCGATTGTCCATTCAGTTGTGATGGTCACCTAGGCACACATGCGCGCGCACAAACACACACACACACACACACACACACACGTGCATGCACGCGCGCACACACACACATATATGTATATATTTATATATGTGTATATACATATATGTATATGATAGGATATTTATATTTATCTTTTAGTTTACAAAAATCTCATGAGCCCAATTGGCATGGATATGTGGTTGAGACTTGACCTATGAACCAGAAGGTCATGGTTTGATTCCCAGTCAGGGCCCATATCTGGATTTTGATCCCTAGTATGGGGTGTGCAGGAGGGAACCAATTGATAATTCTCTCTCATCACTGACGGTTCTATTTCTCTCTCCCTCTCTCTTTTTCTCTGAAATCAACAAAATTCTATTTTAAAAAATAAAATAGACATCCTTAAAAATACTATTAAATCATTATTTTAAAGAAAGAAAGTGTCATCAATTTTATCCCTTTGCTTCAGGAAGACCTGTAAACAGAGTTACAGTTTCTAATTTTTAAATAAAGTAAAACATTTGGAAAAAAGCCATAGGTTACAACATTTCTGAAAGTTTATTCTGATGTTCAGCCACCTATGCCATCTGAAAATTTCAAAATTAATCCGCCACATTTGCAGCATAGTGAAGTCTGCTGCAGATGTCATCTCCTTCCTCATTCCCTGTAAATACAGGAGATACTTTACATGTCATGGCACACCCTAAGCATGACCTTATCAGGAACTCCAAGTGAAATGAAGGGACACAATCAGAATTGCTTTTGGACTCACTGCAGTGTGCCTGCCTCTGGTGGCCCGACTCTTCAGCCTCAGTCCCCACCCTCAGGAGGTCAGGCTTCACCGTGGAGTCTTTAGCAGACTTCCCATCCCTGCCAGCAACCTGCTCTGGATGCAGTTTCCTAAAGCAAAACCGCATTTCTTTTCCTTTTATTTGCTGAACACTGAGAGCACTAATTCCTTAATTTAATAAACTGTGACAGTGTAGTAATGAGAGCCCAACCATTAGTATATTCTAATAGTAATTTCTGGATCATTATTTCACCTTAATTTAGAGAAGTGCCTCTAGCAATGGGAATTTCATCCCTGATGTAAACAGAGCGGGGCCCCATGGTAATGTGGACTCTCAACGTTCTGTCATCTTTGTCTGTGGTATTTGTACTCTGTGTTCTTGGTTCGGGGCTGGCCATCAGAGGACTTAGGGAGTGTAAAGGGATCTGATATGTCCCGAAGCAATGTCAGCTCTGTTTGGAGTGGGGACTCTGCTTCCATTGAACTGGGAGCTCCAGCAACAACCTTGCCCTCTTTCCAGAACCACCGTTATCATATGAGAGAAACTCAACTTTAAAACATTAGTTAACCTTTCAGTCATCAAACTCTCTGTTTTCTGCAAGAGGGTACACGGCCATGCTTTGAAAAGACTTTAATTCTAAACAGCAAATGACGGTGCAATGAATGAAGACATGTGTGTAGACATAGATTCTGCTTTTATTTCTGTCACAGATCACCATGTATTTACAAGCTAGCCAATGTTGCTAATTTGTAAGGGCTTAAAATAACAAAGATTTATGAAACAGTGAGTAATAGGGGAATTTGGATGCTCATTAAGGTCGCTGATACTCATGATTTTATATTGAACAGATTAGAGAACATAGCGTGGAAATATGTGCCAGTGTGATCTTTCAGAAAAGATGAATAATAATCTACATAAGCCCAATGCCAGGTACCCAGCATGCTTGTGTTGAAGGGGGAAATGGTCAGGTAAGGGTGTGGGGTTATGTTTAAAAGGATATAGCTGGGTAGTAATTAGGATAGCAGAGGTGAGAGCACAAAGTCATGCACCCTGTACAGAAGGCCATAGGGTTTGGAAGACTGGCAGGAAGCAATAAGAGTAGGACCCAAATTGCTGGCTAGAAGGCAAATAAAACCTATTTGCCAAATAAAATAAAACGTTTGGAAACGTCCAGTCTGTTCTGAAGCTCTGTTCAGCACCCAACCACATACACACATACCCCATCATTCAAATACATGTACTATAGTATTTGAAAGCTTACAATTCATATATTTTTATGCTATTAAGTCTAGCAAAAGATCTAAACATTCCTAGATTACATCCTACAGACTTCCAAACCAATCTCTAGGATCAGGAGATACTTCTATACCCACTTAATGGTTGAGTACTCTACAAATGAAAAATTAAAGAAGAAATGGTTCATGCTTTAAATAATCATGAAAGTCATTTTTAATAGGAAGGGAAGCCAAAACCAGTTTGGCTCAGTGGATAGAGCATCAGGCCTGCAGACTGAAAGGTCCCAGGTTTGATTCCGGTCAAGGGCATGTACCTTGGTTGTGGGCATATCCCCAACAGGGGGTGTGCAGGAGGCAGCTGATCGATGTTTCTTTCTCATCAATGTTTCTGACTTTCTATCTCTCTCAATTCCTCTCTGTAAAAAAATCAATAAAATATATTTTAAAAGAAAAATGAAGGGAAATCTTTCAGGATTAATTTTCAGAATATTTTTCTGATAATTTTTAAATCTTTCATGTTTATGAAATTTATTAATTTTAGCTTTACTATTTTAGAGGATAACTGTATCGGAAGAAATGCAACCCTGGCCAGGCGGCTTAGTTCAGTGGTAAGCAAATTTATTAGTCAACAGAGCCAAATATCAACAGTACGATTGAAATTTCTTTTGAGAACCGAAAATCGACTACTGCACATGGGCCACTAAGTTTCAGTCGCACTGTACATGCGCACCTGCACGTGGGTGGTATTTTATGGAAGAGCCACACTCCAGGGGCTAAAGAGCTGCATGTGGCTCATGAGCTGCAGTTTGCCAACTACTGGCTTAGTTGGTTAGAGCATTGTCTACATATGTCAAGGTGTGGGTTTGATCCCCAATCAGGACACAAATAAGAATAAACCAGTGAATGCATAAATAAGTGGAAAAACAAATCTCTCTCTCTCTCTCTCTCTCTCTCTCTCTCTCTCTCTCTCTCTCTCTCTCTCTCTCCTTCTCTCCCATCCTTCTTATCCTTCTTTCCTCATTCCTATCTCTTTCTCAAATCAATAAATAAAAAGCAATTAAATGCATAATATTAATGTCAATGTAAGAAACATCCAAACTTGTAGATAATTTTTAATGAGTTTATTTGAGCCAAACTGATGACAATTGCTTGGAAGAAAAATCTTAATTAAGAAAATTCTCCAGAGAATGGAAGTTTTGCAACTTATTTTATACACTAGAGGCCTGGTGCACGTATTCGTGCACCAGTGGAGTCCCTCAGCCTGGCCTACAGTGCAGGAAGCAGCAGGTGGCTTGGGAGGAGCTTGAGCTGGAGCCTGGCACCACTCCCCCTCATCCAGGCCCTTTGGGCCTGCTGCTGCAACCACTTGTTAGCACTGTTTCTGACACTGAAGTGGGAGAGGCTCATACTGCTATAGCTATCATGAACCCCTCTTCAGGGTGAGTGGCACTCCTGCTGTGGGAGCACACTGACCACCAGCGGGCAGCTTCTACATTGAGTGCCTGCCCCCTGGTGGTCAGTGCACATCAGAGCAACCAGTTGACTGGTTGTTCGGTCATTTGGTCACTTAGGCTTTTTTGTATATAGAATATTAGAATCAAAGGAGTAGACAAAAGGAGGGTAACATGAAATCAATTGGTGATAGATTAGGGAGACATGAGAAAACAAAGCAGGGAAATATCTGAGATTAAAGAGAAGGGGAGGTGGGTGGGTGAGAAGAGATCAACCAAAGAACTTGTATGCATATACATATACCCCATGGACATAGAAAGTAGGATGGTGAAGACCTGGGTTGTGGGGGGTGCAGGTGGGCCAGAAGGAGCCAATGGGGATGGGAAAGAGGACCTATGTAATACAACAATAAATAATTTTTAAAAGAATAAAATGAATGGACCAATACTAAGTGTACTAGTTAATAATGTAGATATTTTTCAATGGATGGCATTACACATGTTGATATGTATGCAATTTGATATGTATGCTATTTTGTTATAATGACAAAAAGCTTCAAGACTTCATATATCAAATTTTCTGGAGGTGTTAATGTCATAGATATTTTACACTTAAAAATGTCAAATTATGTGCCCCCTTCAAAAAAAAAAGCTTTTTTGGAAGTTATAATTCATTATTTTAAAGAAAAGTGCTGCTGAATACTTCTGGAAACTTATGGTGAACATGCTCCATCTCAAGATACTTGTGAACACTGGTTTAAATGCTTTAAAAATGATGATTTCAATGTGGAAGATAATGTCCAGGTCAACTAGAAAAGTTTGAAGACCAACAATTATAAGCATTATTGTATGAAGATGCATGTCAAACTAAAAACAACTTGCAGAAAGAGTAAACATTGCTCAGCAAATAATATCTGATCATTAACAAGTAATGGGAAAGATTTTGAAGGAAGGAAAATGGGTGCCACATCAACTAAACAAAAGACAAATGAAAAACCGAAACCAACATTAAAATGTTGCTTCAATTGGATGAAAGAAAGTCTTTTTTGCATCGAATTATGACTGGTGATGAAAAGTGGATTTATTTTGAGAATCTCAAATGCACAAAATCATGGGTTGATCCAGGTCAACTATCAACATCGACTCCAAGGCCAAAAATCACTTCAGAAAGAAGACAATTCTCTGCGTTTGGTGGGATCAGGAAGGTGTGGTGTATCATGAGCTTCTAAAACCACGTGAAATTGTCAATACTGATCGCTACAGACAACAAATAATGAATTTGAACCATGTTTTGATCATGAAATGACCAGAATGTGCCATAATATACAATAAAGTAATTTTGCTTCATGATGATACACCATCACACACTTCAAAACCAGTTAAAGACACTTTAAAATATATTGCCTGGGAAGTATTAACCCACCTGCTGTATTCACCAGACCTTGCTCCTTCAGATTACCACTTGTTCTGATCAATGACACACACACTTTCTGAGCAGCACTTCAAAACATACAAATAAGTGGAAAATTGGATCTCTGAGTGGTTTACCTCAAAGCAAGAAAAGTTCTGTTGGGCCAGTATCCACAAATTACCTGAAAAATGGGGGGAATGTGTAGCTAGGAATGGATATTACTTTGAATAAAGCACTTTTGATGTTTCTCTTGAAATTATGTTTTCTTTGATTACATAATCTATGTTATTAACTGGTACACCTAGTACTTCTTTTACATGGGCAGTGGGTACAGGATAGTTAACAGTTAACATTCCCCACACATACTGGTAGAGATAGTGTGTGGGGAACAAGATAACAATGAAGGGTTTTGTGGTCTTGGTGGGAGATTTGCCCTGCAAAGTCTAGAAAAATGGCATTACTATGATATTTCTAAAGTTTGTTATCATAGAAGCAAAATGACAGTGGGCAGGCTCACTTGATTAAGGAAGATTCCAGCCTAGAACAAGACTACCCCTATGCCTCAGTAAGAAGCTTTTATTTTAGACTTTGCTGTGTGCTTGCTTTAGGCCTCTGAGTTTGTAAGGCCCAGCTTATAGGTCTCTCCTGAGCTGGTCGGGTTTAGTGTGTAGCCCCATTTTCATTCATGTTGGTAACAGAGTATAAAGTTCATCTGTGCTATGACTTTATACCCTGTTTTCATATATTTTTATTCTTGTGATCAAAAAATAAAACTCTCCTTGAGAGAAAGAGAAATAAAGTTATAAACACCAACTTTAAGACAACTATTAGTAGACTAAATATTAGGCATATCTTCCATTTGAAGGCTACATCACTTTATTGGTGATGGCCTGTGTGAGGAATTATCGCTTTATTCCTCCTGTCAAAACAAAATGAGAAATGATATGATATTATTGGAGAATTATAATGCTGTACAAATAATAAGGTACGGAGAGAAAGTAGAAGATAATATACAATCAAATATAAATTTTATAATTCTAGTGCTGAGGCATAAACCCATGATATCCATGTATGTTGCAAATATCTGCCAGCATACACAGTTTTCACATTAATAAACTTTAATAATCTCCTTTTTCTTTTACTCTGACTTTCCAGAACCAATGTATCTAAACAATGACATTTATGATTGGAAGAAAGTTATGTAGTGTGCCTGAAATTAGTGATGGCAAAGCATACCTCTCAGAATTCTAGATATATAATATTAATAATGCTATTTGTCATTTATGCAAATTCAGATTTGCATTAATTTTCTATCTCAGTCACAAGTCAGAGTCAGATATATACTGTTTTTAGATTTTTACAAACAACAATAGTGCACTTGATTAAAATGGTTTTTAAAATTTTTCCATCACATTGCCGAGACCGGTTTGGCTCAGTGGATAGAGCGTCGGACTGCGGACTGAAGGGTCCCGGGTTCAATTCCGGCAAGGGCATGTACCTTGGCTGCAGGCACATCCCCAGTAGGGGATGTGCAAGAGGCAGCTGATCGATGTCTCTCTCTCATGGATGTTTCTGACTTTCTATCCCTCTTCCTTCCGCTCTGTAAAAAATAAATAAAATATATTTAAAAAAATAAAAATGAAAAATAAAATAAAATTTTTCTATCACAAATGTATCTATTCTATTTCATTGTTTTTAAAAAGTATATCACAGGCCAATATTAATGCTATGATATTTTCTAGCTATAACACATTTAATTGTTAAAAGTAACTTTGATACCTACTTTCCATCTATGTTCTAATCAACATCATTGCTTTATAATGTTTTCCCAAGCTTGTTGACTTAGTGAACTTTTTAATATGATTTCATTTCAGAGACAAATACTTTATTAATCTTACAACTATTTATGGAGCACCATTTATTCTGGGCATTCTCTAGTCATCAGGGACAGAGTAGTAACAAATAAAAATCCAGCCCTCCTCTAGCTTATATTTGAAAGAAACAAAATGGTTAGTAAAACAATCCATTTTGAGAATAAATATTTATATGTTAGATAAAAGTAATCATTATTTGATTAATATCAATAAATAATTTAAATTCTATTAGAATAAATAAATAATATTAATTTATCTAGTAGCAAGAGCCATTGGGGAAATACAATATGATTTCAGAAAGAAAAATAGAACTTGAATCTGACAAGTGGAACTGCTTTATTCTTTCTTGTGGAGGAAAACAAAATTTTATTAAATTCCAAGACATTTGAACATTTTATAAAAATTCTAGTGTTCAGAGATTTCTAAGTAATCTATGCACAATACAAGGCAGACCATCATTTTCTGCTGAATAACTGATTGAAAGAGCTTAGTGAGTCATGGAAAGCCAAGCTTTCCATTTTAATGACATAGCAAGAATAGGAACTGAACCACAGGTGTTCTAAAATGGACTTTGGTCTATCTTTCTCCATCACTGGACTTACTGCAAAATGAATAGTTGGGTTATTTTCTCTTAACTGTTGTGTGTTTTTATTGTTTCCGTTTGGTTGGCAGAATGGCTTGTGTGTTGGTTAGAATAAGACAAAACTGATTGAAAATTCCTATTTTCAGCTCTGAAAATTCTCTATTTACAGGTTTTCCCTAACAAGCCTTAATCAAACCTATTGTTTCACAAAATTATTACTTTTTTTTCCTTACTCAAAATTGTACTAATTTAGACAATAAATTTGATGTCACTTCAGCTATAAAAGTCTCCATCCTTACCTTGTTGGGATTATTGATAGACTACGAATACCTTTCATTTATTTGTGCAGTTGAAATTTAATTTCTTAAAAGGTAAAGAACAGTTAGTAAGAATTGTAAAATTATACCCAATATTAGACTCTTCAAGAATACAATTGCATAAAGTTAGGTGATTTTCTGATTTTTAAAATGTATTCTCTATTTGACAGTACCTTAAAGACACTTTTATTTTCAACTTACAGCTTGTTTATAATTATCAAAGCTCCTAACATAGTCCCTACAGATAAAGTGCAGTCAAATAAACATTCTTGTGTGAATAAATAAATTAATATAGAAATAATTTCTTAAGGAACTTAAATCTAACTTTAAGAGATTATTAGCCTAAGTAAGTAGTATAATATCATATACGACCTGAACACTAAGTGTATGAAAATTAAAAGAAATAATGAGAAAAGACAACAATGTTACAGAGACAAAATGATTTTCTTCATTGCAGACAAAGCTAAAGAACTTACACTCTGACAAATAAATAGTTAATGCATCTTGGTCAGTTACCCATAGGTATAAGTTGTAATTCACAGCTGTTAAATTACTTGGAAGTTAGCAACCAAACGTCTTATATTCAACCAAGTTGACTAAGAAATTGACTTAATGAATTAAGTTATAATACTATGTTATTAAGGGAGCTGTGTAATTTAAACAAGATCACTTTTAGAAAATGAACAAAAACAATTCAACAAACAACTGGGAAATACATTAATGGAGGAAAAATAAAATCAAGCAGATGAATAAAGGTACATTAGGACATGATACGCATTATGTGGAAATCATTATTTCAAACAAAGTATAGCAACATAATAATGAACTCAGATTAGTAACTGAGATTTCATCCCAGAAGTACTATATCCAGAAAATGACTAAGGATTGATGACTGTACCTCAAGATGTTTATATTTCTATGACTCTGATAATGACACTGGGAAATTAGAAACCTTTCTAGTTTATCTGCCAATGACTAAGGGTAAATTGGATTGAAAATAAACATTGTACTCTATTCTCCTCCCTGAATGTCATTTACCATAGATTATCATAGAACTTCAAATGTGAAACACACCTATTTTACAACATAAATTTAAACCAATGAGAGACTTTTCACAATTGTTATAATTTGCAGAAAATAAATAATTTTAATTTATTTCAGTCAAATAATCACTTCAAGATAAGTTTTCTAAATGTTGAAAATGATTTACTTGACCATTCAAAATATAACATATTTAATTAGTAATTAATGAAATAGCTTTCATTCTAAGGAGTTAATGTTCATTTATTCATTCAGGCAAAGTTCACAGCCAGTATTGGGCATGGAATAAAATTGTGCAGTATAGGATCTTAAAATAAAAATAATATATCACTTTTGATCTAAACATCAGGACTAGTTGCTATTTTCTAGGAAAATTATGTGATTTCTGTTCTTTTTTGTTTGTTTTTGTTTTTAAAATATATTTTATTGACTTTTTACAGAGCGGAAGGAAGAGGGATAGAAAGTCAGAAACATCGATGAGAGAGAGACATCGATCAGCTGCCTCTTGCACACCCCCTACTGGGGATGTGCCCACAGCCAAGGTATATGCCCTTGCCGGAATCGAACCCAGAACCCTTCAGTCCGCAGTCCGACGCTCTATCCACTGAGCCAAACCGGTCTTGGCATGTGATTTCTGTTCTTGCAACCTGGTTTTTCTTCTCAAGTTGGAAGTTAGTTCATTCTTTATGTACATTATGATCTATGTTTAAGTACACCTCGTAAAGGTATTGTCTTTTTTCCCTAAACATAGGTTTTTTTTCTTTTACTTATTTGTAATTACATTTAACTTTGCTGTAGAGTATGCATATTTCTAAGTTACCTTTAGTTATTTTAAGACAAGTTTTAATGCAATTTATTACAAATAAACAAATACTGAATATATAATTGTAGAAACAAGAAAAATAATCACTAGAATTGTGTCTAAATCAGATATTCATCCTGTGTTTCTTTACATCCTCAGAATATTAAGGAGTAAGATTTGTTTTTCCATCACAATTTACTCCCTACTTTCCCATACCTTGTTCTCACTAGTAGAATTCATGTATCTTATGCCTACGGTAAGACTCTTAAATTTTAAATGCAGTGAACATCATATGATTGATTCTTTTTAAACTATCAAATACCCAGAGTGGTCCATCTGAAGGAATTATGCTTTTCCTATAATATCAACTAAGGGTTACTCGAAAACACTGTCAAAGTGTTTTCAACATGACCTTTCCTCCCCATCATCCTTTATTTCTGGATGTTTGATTATGAAGAAGATATTGTCATCTTATATGTATCCATACCAACCATAGAGATCAAATGAAGTTAAATGCACTAAATTGAAGAAGAAGAATTTTAAAAAACATAGAGATAAGTAAATTTGTATTTTAAATGTTTCTTCAATAATCCCTCTATTAATATAAATAAAATTAGGGTTTTACCCCCACAATGTTTGAAATTTGAGTACATTTCTCAGAAACAGGACTTATTCAATAACTATTTATTGAGGATCTGCTCTGTTGTAGATGACTGGTGTATGGCTAGGGTGACTACTATATCCTGGCCCCTATCTCTACTTTTGTTTCTGGCAGGGGCTGCCCAACTAGACTGTATGTTCCCCAGCCTCTGAAAGAGTTACCTGTGGCTGAGTAACGAACTTTTCCACGGCAGGAAATATATCTGACTAGTATGAATTCACCCCTAAAGTTCACAGAACCAGGCTGGAGGGTTCCCTTTGGCCCGTGTGAAAGGATATTGTCACTGTTCTGAGCTCATCCCTCTTAAGACACCACTCCAGTAGACAAGTCACTTGGGCTTCCTTCCCTGAATCTCCTCAGACCACCTGGAAGCCACAGTCTGGAAAGAAAGAATTCATACCTGGTGCAGCACAGGTCCTCTTGTACCAGCTGGAACATGACAGCAGGTGCTCACTCTGACTTCTTATCTCTCTCATGTCGATTGTGAAAATGTTGAAAACAACCCTTGAAAAGAATTTTTGTTCATGTGTCTCCGATTTAATTACTACATCTGAATATACTTATAAAATATGTGTATAAAGCATATGGGCATAGAATTAAAAGCCTCCTCAAATACATTTCAAGCATCCTTCTTATAAAGTACTAAAGGCCCAGTGCATAGAATTTGTGCACTTGGGGGAGCAGGGTCCTGTATCCTTTTGCAGTCTAGGAACCCATGTGGGATGTCTGCCTGACAGCTTAGGCTTCTTGCTGAGCATTACTCTCCATATGGAAATGCATTGACCACCAGGGGGCAGCACCTGCATTGAGTGTTTGCCCCCTGTTGGTCAGTGAGCATCATAGCAACTTGTCATTCCAACATTCAGTCAATTTGCATATTAGCCTTTCATTATATAGGACTAGAGGCCCAGTGCACAAAATTCATGCATGGGATGGGGGGGTTTCCCTCAGCCCAGCCTGAACCCTCTTCAATCAGGGAATCCTAAGAAGATGTCCAACTTCTAGTTTAGGCCCGATCCCACAGTCAGACATCCCTCTCACAATCTGAGACTGCTGGTTCCTAACTGCTCATCTGCCTGCCTGCCTGATGCCACTGACTTCTACCTGCCTACATGATACCCCCTAACCACTACTGCCTACCTGCCTGATCGCCCCTAACTGCCCCTGCCTATCTCTCTGATCTCCTAACTGCTCCCCTCTGCTGGCCTGGTCCTCCTAACTCAGTGGTTGGCAAACCACGGCTCGTAAGCCACATGAAGCTCTTTGGACCCTTGAGTGTGGCTCTTCCATAAAATACCACAGCTTGGGAGAGTCTATTTTGAAGAGTGGCATTAGAAGAAGTTTAAGTTTAAAAACTTTAGCTTTCAATAGAAATTTGAATTGTTGTACTGTTGATATTTGGCTCTGTTGACCACTGACCTAACTACCTTGCCCTGCCAGCCTGACCTCCCTAACTGCTCTCCTCTGATGGTCTGATTGCCCCTAACTGCCTCTGCTTCAGCTCCACTACTGTGGCTTTGTCCAGAAGGATGTCCAGACGATGTCTGGTCTAATTAGCATATTACCTTTTTATTAGTATAGATTATTACTTGGTAATTGGAAAAAATGGCTTAAACATGTAAATTACACTCTGTGTTTGAACATGTTTTATTTCTTTTAGAAAATGTCTGATAATTATAAAATAGAGACAAGAATACATTTTGCTTTAAACTAAAACTTGAGGACTGACCTTATTGCTGTCATTTTCAAAGCTGTTTTAAATGACATAATTAGCTAAATATACCTGTCTGTAAAGAGTGCTGAAGGAAGTTTGCATAAATATCATCACTACTCTACCAACAAATCAAATTGCTAATCTTCATCTTATTCCCTCTCATTCTAATAGTATTCCCACTTCAGTGAATATACAGTCTGTTGTGTGGGGAAGCACGTTGGGAAATGGTTGCACATACAATTGTACACATTCAGCTGTGGCAAGTGATCTACAAAAAGTACATAGTGCACTGAAGCCAGTTAATGGGAAGGTCAACCTAGTCACGAAGTTCCTCCACGGCTCCCATGACTAAGTGGAGTTTATTTGAGATAGAAAAGTTAATGGAAAGCTGAAGAGAAAAAGGAACAGAAATTCAGGAAGAGCCTGTGGCCTGTGCATGAACTTGTGGAGAGAGCAGAATGGGTAGGAAATAAGGGCTGAGGAAAGGGCGTGGCTGGCACATAAAGCTCATGGCGATGCTTAGAATAAGGGAGGCTGATAGGCAGGTACTGGGCAGATGAAACAAGCATTGAGGCAGGGGGAGGGACATATTAAAGTCCATTGTTTTGATCTTGATAAAACTAAATATGTACAGGATTCAATGAGAAAGCATTTAAAGTGGTTCTCATACTGGAGTTTGCCTGAGAACCCCTGCAGCCTGTTCAAACACAACTACCCTGGAGTTTCTAAGTCAGGCTGGTGAGCTTGTATTTGTAACACATGCCCAGTGATGTCCCTGCCTGGAGTCTTGGAAGGACTTTAGTTACATAAAACTAACTAAAGGACTCTGGCATCCCACTTATCAATTGCCACATAAACCCCTCAAAACTCAGTGACTTATAACAATTTATTATGAGATTTCATGGCTCTTTGGGTTGGATGAACTCGGTTGTGTTGGTTCTTTCTGAGAGTTGTGAGGAAGAATGTATTCTGTGCTTCTAGTAGTTGTTCACAACCTTTAGCGTCCATTGACTTGACGATCTCTGCTTTCATCTTCACATAACATTCTCCTGTGTGTTTGCACCCACATTTCCCCCTTTTAAAATGACACCTGTCACATCTTATTAGAACCCAGCCTAATGACTACATTTTATATTAATTATCTCTGTAAAAATCTTATCTCCAAATAACGCATTCTGAGATACAGACTGGAGATTAGGATAGCAACATATGTCATTCAACCCATAACATAAGGTCAGTCCTGATTCAAAGGGAGGATTACAAGAGGATGTGAATACTAGTAGGTCTGGTTCATTTATTGGCCTAGTTTTGAGTAAATGAAGGGTATAATCTTTCTTTTGATGTTTTATAAAATTTTTTAACTTATAAAATCAAATGTCTCTTAAGAGACTTTTCAGTGTTTTTATTTTTTCCTATGGTGCCCTATTATATTTTTGCTAATTCAATTCTCCAAAGTACATATGCCATTTCAACTTACTTATTTGGTGGAAACCAATTCATTGCACTATTCAAAAAAGTAGGAACTTATGAAGAGACATTTTTATATTTTCTAATGTCTGAACACAAAATATTTTCTGGAATTCAGCTATTCATTTTACGTGCATATTGTGTGTTGTCACTTTACTAATATTATTTTCTGAAATATAAATACTTTCAATTTATCTCCTGATTATCTCACAACTCAAGTCCATTGAATGCCCAGTATTAAAATTATGAGTTGAACTGACAGATTTCTTCACTCATTCTTTATTCAGTTTCATTTATGTGGCAATAATTATCCCCCAAGTCATATTTCTCTAATTATTATTTCAATGTTATTTCAATGAAAGGATACTTGCATTTAAATCATTTTATGCATACTATTCAAATCAAATCATTTCAACCCAAGTGATTACACCTCTTTATACCACTAGCAAAAAATCACACTTGGAAGAGGACTGACACAAAAAATATGTCAGGATAGATTAAAACACTTTATAAAATATTGAATGAAAGATTATGCCCTTAATTTATTCAAAATTCACCAGAATTAAAACTAGTAGAGTTACTTTAACAATAAATTCAGTTATCTGTTTCTTTTCCCTTCACAGTTTCCAATTTTTTATTAATATAAATCAATTGGTAAGTTAATATAGTGTTATTTTAATAGGGAAAAATTCTGAAAATTGAAAATTATTTCATGTGATCACCAATGAAAAAAATATTTTAAGTGAAATTTCAATGACCATGAATTATGTTTTGAATAAATTTGATAGACTAACTTAGCAAAAATAAAAAATAAAATCTTCAAAAATGGATATATGCACAGATATTTAACAAAGTATATACAAATATTTAAGAGAAGGGTAATAGTAAAATAATTCTAATATTAATTATTTAAAATATAAGTTAAGTAACACCTTCCTGTATTAATAAACCACAAACCACACACTCTGATTGTTACCCATTAAATAAATATGAAGCTTAGAAAAAAATACCATGATTTTTCTCTACAAATAATTTGTTAACTATTTCTGCATTTAGTTTGAAAATGGTTAGTGTTTACAACCAATAATATATACTTGAAAAAATTTAGCATAGTGTAAAAACATCTCACTAGCAAGCTCATTATTTTACTTTCTGTGATTTTCAAAATGAAGCTTAGAATGCAGCTTGCTAATTTCCTGATGGAATTTCCATCAACAAAAAATAATATTATGTCTCTAGAAGGCTGATGCTACTTATTTTGGGAATCAGTATAAAGGGATTTGGGGAATTTCTAATATGAATTGATGGTGCCTTCTCTATGCATCTCATTAGAGTCATGAAATAAGTTGAAATTTGAATCAAGGGTAAATAACAGAACAAAATATAGAAAGCTAATTGAAATTGAAATTTAAGAACTATCCAAAGGAATATGTTATTTTTATCTTAACAGATAGCTTTCCCACCCAACTTTATTGCTAGTAAGTAGAAAAGTAGAAGTCTAAATTTAATTTACTTATACAATAAAATACATACAGTTATTCAAGCTTGAATCACATGCTATACATATGCTTTAATTTCTTCTTGTTTATTATTATAGTGCTGCAAATAACATATCTGATACTGTATTCACATCCAATATATCTAAGAACTTATACAATTGAATAGCAAAAAACAATCTGATTTTTTAAATGGTCTGAGGGCTGAAACCGGTTTGGCTCAGTGGATAGAACGTCAGACTGTGGACTGAAAGTTCCCAGGTTCGATTCCAGTCAAGGGCATGTACGTTGGTTGTGGGCACATCCCCAGTAGGGGGTGTGCAGGAGGCAGCTGATCGATGTTTCTCTCTCATTGATGTTTCTAACTTTCTATCCCTCTCCCTTCCTCTCTGTAAAAAATCAATAAAATATATTAAAAATAAACAATAAATAAAAAATGGTATGAGGAACTGAACAGACATTTTCCAAAGAAAACATACAAATGGCCAACAATACAGAAAAAGGTGTTCAACATCACTAAACATCAGAAAAATGCAAATCAGAATTACAGTGATATATCTCCTCGTGTAATAGAATGAGTGTCATCAAAAAGACAAGAAATAAGTGTTGGTGAGGATGTGGAAAAAGGGAACCATTATGTACTGTTAGTTGGAATGTAAATTGGTTCAGCCACTATGAAAAACAGTGTAAAGGTTTCTAAAAATTTAAAAATAGAACAACCACATGATCCAACAGTTCCACTAAAGGAAATGAATAAAGGATATTTAATTGATATCTGTACTAGCATGTTTATGCCAGCATTATTTACAATAGCCCAGATATGGGGACAACCTAAGTGTCAATAGTTGGTTTGGTAAAGATGATCTGATATATATACACAATGGAATACTATTCAGCCGTGAGAAAGAAGGATACCCTTTCATTTGCAACAACGTAATACCCTAAAGGCATTATGCTAAATGAATTAAATCAGATGAAGAAAGACAAATACTGTATGATAGCATTTATATATGGAATCTAAAAAAGCCAGATTCATAGAAACAGAGAGTAGAATGGTGATTACCAAGGGTTGGGAGGTTAGAAGAAAATGGGAGATGATCAAACAGTACAAACTTCCACTTAAGAGATCTAATATGGAGTCTAATATGCAGCATGATGATCATCCTATATAATAAAAGCCTAATATGCAAATTGTCCCCTCAGACGGAGTCCAAATACTCACTATGACGTGCATTGACCACCAGAGGTGGTATAGAACATGGCAGGCATTGGTAATGTGGCACGGGCAGCAGCGGTAGTGGAAGTGCTGCACTTTACACACATCAAGCTCTTCCTGGATTGGAGATCCTTGTGCTTGCTCTTCCTTTTCCCTTGTATGATTTTTTTCCCCCTGGTTTTATTTCTTAGTACTCAGGTCTCTGTTGAAAACATTCTCTTGAAGATTCCACAAGAGCGGGACTGTAGTGGGAGGTGGAGCAGGTAAGCAGGTGGCACCAGGCCAAGGCAGGTGCAAGTGGGGCCCAATCACCCCACGGATGCCCCCACAGATGGTGACCAGTGGCAGCAGTGGGGGGTGAGGCCGCCGCCCGGCTCCCAGGTGCTGAGGGAGCCAGGAAGGGGTGCCCAGCCCTGATCAATCATACCACAGACAGTGACCAGTGGTCTGCAGGCCCTAATCACCCAATCAGGGCCAGGCCCAATCTGGGAGAGAGAACTGGAAGTGAGTGGTGGTGACCAATCTCCTGCAGTGCCCAGGCACTGGCTACCTGGGGGCAGGAATGACAGGGCTGGAGGTGTGGTGAGATTGTAGGGTGTCCACTGAGCTCACTCTCACCCCGCTGCTACCTTCTCCCGGGACGCCAGGCCTTGTGCACTGGGGAAGCCCCCACACTCAAGTGTCAGATGCGGGAACTGCAGGGGCCAGTCAGGCTCCCCGGGGATTTGCACCGGAGTTGGTCTGCGAGGCCAGCTGGGAGAGAGCCCACTGCCCACCTGCTTCTGTGTGACACTACTGGGTGGCCCAGAGGCCTACGCTCCATCTCGGCCGTGCTCACCACATCTCTGCGTGGAGACTCCGGCACAGTGACTCAGGCAGAGGGAGGCTGCACGGGGACCCAGGAGCCCAAGTGCTGCCCTGGGTCCAGAAGTCAGCTGGGACTTGCCCTTCCACACTATACACTCATGCTTCAATAGCCGGCCAGACGTAGGGACAGCACCGTGCCTCTAATAGTTAATAATATTGTATTATATATTTGAACATTACCAAAAAGTAGGTCTTACTAGTAAATGTCCTCACCACAAAGAAGAAATTGTAATTACATGAGATCAGGTAGGTGTTAGATAACATAACACTATGTTAGTATCATTTTCCAATATATGTGTATTAAATTAACACATTATACACCTTATCTTGCACAATGTTAAATGTAAAGTATATTAATAAAGTTAGAAAATTTCTACATGTAGTGTGAAAATTTAAAATTCCAGCATTAAAAAGGATATAATACTAAAAATGTATATATTTATGCTTATTATATATGGATGCAACTGAAATTTTGGGAAGAAATTGATAGGATGTTATTCCTCTATTAAAGGATTGGGAAATAGCTTCTTATACATGAAAGAGTCTATGAATTTAGATAGTCGGAAAGTTCACTATAGCCCCTTCACCCCAAAAAACCATACAGTATTATATATTACAAAAAATTAAATAATGCCCTTCGATTCCTAAAATATTTTTAAAAATGATATTATGCAAATTATTATAAATAAATATATTTTCAAAAATATTTCCAGGTTTAAAGAGGTTTTATAAAAATCTTTGCAAGGTGGAAAGATCAATTGTTTTTCCTTGATATCCAAATCAAAGATTAGCTAACATCATACAACTAAGGCATGGTCAACAGCCCAGACTCCATGATTTCAAGGTCCTGCCATACTTACAATGAAACAAAACCTCTCTATGGCCTGCAACACCCTGATCATTGTATTTCCTACTTGACCACTCATCCAGGTTTCCTGCTCTGCTTATCCTTGCGGGCTGTATTTTTGCCACACTGGCCGGCATTCTGTACTTTACCCACATCAAGCTCTTCCTGGATTGGAGATCCTTGTGCTTGCTCTTCCTTTTCCCTTGTATGATTTTTTCCCTGGTTTTATTTCTTAGTATGGATTTATACTCAGATCTCTATTGAAAACATTCTCTTGAAGATTCTACCATCTAAATTATGCCCCATAGAATCCATAGAATTTTGACAATATTATCCCACATATTATCTTCAGAGCACTAATCTAACTGTTGTCATATAATTTTTATTTGTTCAATGTTTGCTTTTCCCCTACAACTGAACTCTAAGCTCTATGAGGGTAAGATACCTCATTGTCATTATACAACTTCATTGACATTATTCTGGCCCCTAGCATATTGCTTAGAATTATGTTTGCTTGACATATTTATAGTATTTGTTGGGTAAATAAACTTGAATTTATATTTTCTGGTTCAAGAAAAAGTGAGTAGGCTGCCTGAGCAGATATTGTACAGACATAGAGTGATTTCTTATTAATCTGTTTCTTCATCCTAAGAAGATGGGAGACATCTTGGGTTTAAATATCATAATTACAGTCCTCTGGGGATTCCATACTTGCTGTGTGACTTGGCCAGATAAAGGTGGATAAAAGGATTTACCTCATACACTGGGCCACAATACAATTTTTGTTTAATATCATACACTGTCACTGCTCATTTGCCAACTGTATACATTGGGCTCTGAGCTAGACAGAGGGGATGACTGAAAAACAAGGTGCAGATAGCCTGCATTTCTGGACCATTCTCCCAGGAGAGCAGCACTGTAGACAAACTATGATGTAGACTTTCATTGTGCTCAATCACTATGATTTTGTGAATATTCTTAGCAGCATTAGCTATTGTTATCCTGTCTAATTAAATATACAATCATATAGAAAAGTTTTACGATTAAGTACGGTTAAAATAATAATGACATTTAAAATGCTATTGGATTTAATCTATTCTATTGTGATTGTTCAACTTTTAAGAAAAGTGGTATTAATTTATAGGAATTTTACTTCCTAGATTTCAAATGCTAAGGTAGTTCCTAAAAGCATTACAAATATAAATTTTAGAGACTTTCAAAGCAGGTTGACAATTACAGGTAGTATAAAATAGAAGTATAAAACATAGCCATTATACTTTTTAGGATTTTGGGCTTAAATATCATTACAAACTTGGCTAGCTCTAGCTTGTATAAAATGAGGATTAATAACACAGGAATGTGACTGTCATTAATGCAATTCAGAAACCCATACAGAATGATTAAAGCAACCAAAATCGCCCTTGATCATATTTCTGACCACTTATCAAAAGTGTCTTTATACTGTCATTAGCAGAGTTTCTTTCTCCTTTATGATTTTCTATGTCCTTGTTAAGTAATTGCTTCAGAACCAGATCAATGAGAATCTATAAAAAGAATTAAGATCAAACTCAGCTCAAATATCCTTTTCAATGTGGAACTGTCCTCGTTGACATTAGCACTGAACAGTTAATGTACATATATGTTCACCACTGCCCCCCACTTTCCTCTATTGGGCAAAAGAATTGTAAGGATTTAGGGTGTTTTTTACAGAATTCAACATGACCACCAGATAAAGAAGGGCAGGAGACATATTATGACATCTCAAAACTCTACTAGTTCAAGGCATTTTCTCAGATAAATTTTTAAGTGTTTTATGGTTGATATGCCTGAAGAAATATTCTTCATGATGGGGAAGAAGTAATTAAACCTAGTAGCAGTTTCTTTTGCAAGCTGTCAAGGTGAAAAATCTAGAACAGTAAGTGCTGATTGAGTATCTATTAAATTTCTTCAGAATTAGTAGTTAATATATTCAATCATATTTTTCAAAATAACACTTATTGGCTGAGAATTTGGAGTGAGCAGGCAAATATTGGAGGTTGCATGGTCACTGTGCTAATCACATTTAGTCTAATATATACAGTCTTCAAATAATATAATGTATAAATGTTATCAAATGTGTTCATAATATGTATTATGACAAATTGAAGAATGTCAAAAACTCATGAAAAATATTTGTTTTTAAATTAAGTTTTTTTGAATTTCTTTACTTAAAAAGTATATTTTTGCATAGATTAATTACAATAATCTTTCATTAGCATGTTCACATTCAGAGTTATTTATACTTGCTTATAAACTCACTTCTTTGAAACAAATTGTTGTGGTTTTCATAAGTTTATCAAAACCACAATCAAATTTTCCTCATGAGACAAAGCTGTGTCTCAACCTCTATCATTTCTTTTCATTGGCTCAGTCAGAACATGGAATGTTCCAGAAAGCTATCAATTATATTGTGCTTTGAAAAGGTCAAATATTTGATTAAAATACAAATTGTCAAAATTGTTTTAGAAACATGATTTTTATTACTGAATTGCATGGTTTAAAAATGTTAAAAGTTTATCTATAATAAGGATCTTGTTTACTTTTGATTTTTCTCTAGATTGCATGAAAATAGCAAATATTTGACAAACTTTCTGAGTGAATGAATGAATCAGCTAAATCCTATCCTCACTACTAGCCACATAGCTAAGTCATCTCTGTTCACTTGGTCTGCTAAAATAATCTTCTAAAATATTTCTTTGTATCTAGTTTTTCCTTGTACTAGTTCACTTTTCATTTCCACTTCACTACCAAATACAACTTTATACAGTATAAATAGTTATACTCACATCTCTTTCTTAAAATTCTTTGTTTTCCATTGTACTTAATATGGATATAATATATATTTCATTATAATTCCACTGTAATTTTATAAAGATACCCATCATGATGTACAAAATCTGCCATGATAGTTTCCCAAGTTATGTCGTATTTCTCTGTATGTGTCCCCACATCACAAGGCTAGAGTCACACAATACTTTTTGATGATCCTTGATCTTATCCAACTCATTTCAGCTTCAGGATCTTCATACACTTCGTATCCTATGCCAAAACCACAACTTCAACCTTTAACATTAATAATCATTTTAACATAAATCAACCTTTAAGTATCAGCATAAGTTTTATTTCCATAATGAGGCTTTCTTAGTAAAATAAAACATGTGATCATGTTACATGAACACTGAAAGCTCACAATATAATACTTTATTTTATATATATTTCCCGCAAGACTATAAGCTCCCTGAAGACATCCCATGGTTCACTACAGACAATATTGTAGCACGTGATAGGTATTCAACACATATCCTATATAATAAAAGCCTAATATACTAAGTGTCCAGTCAACCAGTCAGCTGTTCAATCAATCAAAGCATAATATGCTAATGATATGCTAAGGCCACTCAACCACTTGCTATGACGTCTGTTAAAAACCAGTGAGCAGACTGTCAATAGCCAGCCAGTCCCTGTGATGTGCACTGACCACCATGGGGCAGACACTCAGACTGGTAGGTTAGCTTGCCACTCGGGTCTGGCTAATGGGGACTGAGCAAGATGGTCTGGACACTCCCTGGAGCCCTCCCGCAGTCCCTCCCCAACCCCAATCATGCACTGGTGAGGTCCCTTAGCCTGGCCTGTGGCCTCTTGTAACCCAGGACCTCTCTGGGGATGTCAGAGGGCTAGTTTCAGCCCAATCTCACAGGCCCGGCCGAGGGACCCCACTGGTACATGAATTCATGCACCAGGCCTCTCGTTTTAATTAAATTAATAAATTATTAAACAAAAATATCCATGCTATTGTATGGGTCTTTTAAAAACTAATTGAATTAGCTTTTAAAAGAATGCAACAAGAAACAAGAACAAATGAACAAATGCACTAGCCCATGGAGACCTTGTATAGAGGTAGGGACAATACATAATAAACAGAATAAATTATAAGATATACAGTACCTGGTATATTGTAAAACAAATGTTAAGGAGAATACAAAAAGTAGGGAAAGTGACAGATATTGAGTAGTGTCCTCCATGGCTGGGAAAGGTAAGGCCATTTCATATCTGGGGAGATGTTATAAGCATATGCTTTTGTCCTTGAACTAAATGTTTCTTTCTCTTACTCATTGAGGAGCCTCATTAGAGACTATATGGTGTATTCTTTCCAATGTTAATAAGATTTATATTTTCCTTTCACCTTAAGGACTTACTATGAACAGAGAGACAACCAGGAAAGTTGACTAAAACCTTTATGCAATGGATATTTCTAAGTCAGTTCTAATATTTACTTAGTAAGACTTTGCTGAACTTTTATAGTGATCTTTCTATTTTGGGGGGACACTACATATTTAATAAAGATCTATGAAAAACAATATAATTGACTCATTTTCTACAGGTACTTTGATTCACTAAACTGTACCTAGAAGATACAATGTGTAGAGAAAAAGTAAGTTAAGAGTCAGAGAATCTGCGCTCTCATATCACTGCTCAACTTATTGCTGGTGTGTTTAATTGCACGAACCAGTCCTGCCAGCCCCCACACAGCTATTAAAAGTATCCAAAGAGGTCATGTATTTTAAACTCATTTACCAATTATAAAGTACTAAGGAAATGTAAAGTGAATCTTATTGTTATTAAACTCTTTAAGGGTATATAACTAAATTATATTTATGGAAAATAAGTAATAGGAAGTATCTGAGAGTTTGAACTCATGCTTATGCATCTAATTCTCCCCCCCACCCCCCTGCACCACGAGATTTTTCTTAGCCTATTTGTGGTAAGTTAGGATTAATAATTTGAATTCTATGTATATATAACTGTTATCAGAAAACTGGATTTCTTTGATGCTAGTGGGAGTGGGGTTCTTCTGATAACTTGAGAACAAGAATGTTCTGACTTACATAGGGAAAATGAGTGATCTTGGTTTATATGAAGTTGCATCCCTCAGATTCCAAAGTCCCATTTCTCTTAAACCAGTCCTGAGAAATGTGCCGCTGAGGCTTAACAGAGCTAGAAACACAGCCAGTGTCCATAGTTTCTTTTCATAGTGGAGCTGAGTCCAACAGAGCCTCAGACCAGTTGTAGTCCATTAGTCCATCACATGGGCACTGAGCCATAGGGCAAATGCAGGGGTGTGAGGACATACCCCATGCAAGAAGAATCCCAAGATAGCAAGAGGGGCAAGAGAGAACTCCTTTTGTTTAGGGGTTAAGTAACTCAGATTTTGTGCCCATGCAGTGGCCATGCCTATCATGGCCAATGGCTAGCTCCCAGATGTAATTGATAAGCAAGCATTTTCACACATGACCCATACCCTACTGGACATGCCTCTATTGTCCAGTCCTTTTTCCTAGCTGTCTGCAGAGAACAGACCTAGAAAGTATTCAACTGCTGCTTTCTGGCAAAGCTGTACAAATGGCATGCCTATATTATCTATTTTCCCTTTGCTCCTTTTCTGTTAATTAATAACTGGCTATGATAATGGTATCATAGTCAACCCCTTTAATCTTGCATTAGCCCTTATTTTACATTGCAAATCTATCGGTTTTGTTAATCTGAGAAACAATTGAGATAAAACAATAAAACAATAACGTGTTTTTGTCCACAAAAATTCTCAAATTAATGTTTTTTAAAAAGAATAGAATGAACAAATTTAAAATTTTGCATTAAATTAACTGAATTATAAATACCTTGATTTTTCCTCATGAAATAATGAAAAAATGCATGTGTTTTTCCTCTCTTGGTATATTTTAATGTATATCAGATTTAAGTTATATCTTGAAGCTTTTTGGTGATTAGGAAATGCATATTTTATTATTTAAAACATTATTTTAATTCCTAGAAACAGCATTTTAGAGAAAGATCATATTTTAAGATTTACTGGGACACCAATATTTTATTATCTTGAATTCTGAAAGCCATTTTTCTAAGATACTCATGTTTAATCAATATCTCATTGCCATTGTAGTTTTCATGAATCTGTAACATTTCATACCTATTCCCTTGATCCTGAATTCATTAGCTTGACTCTGAAACCATAGAAACTACTGAGTTTCTATAATCCTGCTTTCTTGATCTGTTTTTTTGAAACTTTGTTAAGTGTGAAGGCACATTGTTTATTATCAGTGTGGTTTATAATTTTGAGATATCTTACTAATTGAAAATTGTATAATTATTTCATACAAAAATATATCTACATATAATATGTTAATAAAAAGTATGCTATTGTTTGCACTTTGTACCTGTGTGTTTTATTTCCCACTGTTAGTAAAAGGTTCACATTGACCATCCTGAATTTACAAGGCTAGTGTTAATCCCAGTCCCCACTCATTTTCCCAACTGAAAAAGGCCAAGTAAATACATTTGCAGACGGGGTTATTTCTGTTCATATCGCAAGCACATATCTTTGAAGTCCCACTCAAGACTGACAATGATAAAATATCTTTTAAAGCAACTGAGGTTGCGAAAAATACTATTGGGCTGACTATAACAAAGTGGTCACATCTTTTTAATTAACTCATCCTTTTTGTGAACATTGTAGGAGCTGTATTACATGACTGTCCTTCCACTTGGTGCTCAATTCATAGTCATTGGAATATATGTTTGTTTCTCTCGGCACTCTAATTGGGTTGTGCTTTTGCTCATGCCATTTTCTCTGGGTGAAATGCTTACTCTTATTTTATAGCTTGTGAAAATTGTTGACATGCTCAAGTGTATTAGTGTAAGATAGAAGTTGAGTACTTAGATGGTAGTCTCGGGCTGTGGGAACTTGAAACCCAGCTTGGTTGCGAATTTGGCATATGCTCTTGTAAAAGTCACCTAAATTCTCCAAGGCTTGAGTTGCTCCTAGGTTAAAAGAGTCAGATTAAAACTAATCATATATGTATGATTCAATCTAACTTCTTATGCTGTGAGAATGCAAATACAAAGCAAATACAAAGTTCTTCAAATGTCTGGTACAGAGTAAGTGGCATGTAACTGCTGTAATATTGATGTGTTGGCAGGTGTTGCATTTTCCTCCTCTTTGTTTGTCATTTAAGTACCAGTTCAAATAGTATAATTTTGTTAATCATTTTACAACATTTTCCAAGAGTTACTACTTTTTAAATTTATTTTTCCATAACACAGTGTGCACTTATGATGCTTAATGTGATGAATCAGAGTAAGCTGAATTTCTTTATTTCTACTAATATGAGCTCATTGATTAGGTTTTTAAGTTATTTATTTCCATTTTCAATGAATTTATTTAGTACAGAGTTTGTTTATTATAAAATTAGAATATTTCTTGAAAATTAGATTAAACATAAACATATATTTCTAAAGGTTTTGTTTTATGGGAATATGCTAATTCTTAGGTACAACCCATGCTTTGTATTATTTGCTTGTTCAATGAGTAATTAACTTTAATGTACGACACTGCATTAAGTATATAAAATAAAGAATCATAACTTTACCTTTAGATCTGTTCTTAAACCATATTTCAAATTTGTATCTTTATTAATTTAATTCCTTGTAATTTAGGTTAGTTTGGATGCATTGAAAAAAAACACACATGTTTTTTATTGATTTCATAGAGGAAAGGAGAGGGAGAGAGAGATAGAAACATCAATGATGTGAGCGAATCATTGATTGGCTGCCTTCTAAATGTCCCCTACTGGAAATCAAACCCACAACTGGGCATGTGCTCATCATGGGTGGACATTCAACCACTAGGAGCCACACAGACTGGGCTGTCAGTCCTAATTTTTAACATGGAAACAATGGTTTAGAGAGCTTAAATGACAAGTTCAATGTAGAAAACTGGGAAAGGTAACTCCAAATTTAGAGCCAATGCATTTTGTTCACTCAGCAAGGGCTTTCCTTTCCTCCGATACTCTGCCACCTGTGCCCCATTACGAACCAATTCACACGCTTATACAACCCCTTTTCATCATTTCAACCTAAATAATTTTATGTTTTTCACAATGAGCTCTGCCTTCAATACTGACTCCTCTGAATAAAATTAAAAAAAAAAAAAAGAACTGGGGACTCAACTCAGAACTCAAGTTGTGAGTTTGACAGTGGTTGATCTTATTTGTATTGTATTACTTTTAAGGCGCCTCATATATTTGTTCATGGAAAATCCATCAATTCTTCAGGGAAGTCAGAACAATTTTCAGCCATATTATTGAGCTGTGCTTTCATCAGATAACTTTGACTGTCATTGTAATTCCTATTTTAAGAATTTTATAACTCTTATAAATATTTTCTTATTTAGACAAATAAATCTTAACGGACTTAAACAAAAATATCAGATGCATCACTGATCTGTGCTTTTCTCAGATAACTTCTAAGCCAATTTAGAGAAAAGAATTTTTTCACTGCATTTAAACTTAAAAATAAATATGTATTAATCTTGCATTAGGAAAATATTTTTCACATTTATTCAAACATTTTGCTTTTTAATTTATACAATATTTCCCTTCATGCCCTAGAAGACTTGCTACTGGAAAATGTAAATAATTTTTCTCAACAAAGAAATTGAAAATTGAACTCTCTCTCCTCAACCAAATATATTTATAATTTTGATGAAGCATAGTAAGAACTAACCCTTTATTTCCTGTAATCCTGTTGAATTTTGTTTTCTACTATGTAACACTTATATTAAAAACAAAGCTAAGCCCTCTCCCTCTTGGGAGCAGGACCATGCCTTTTCTTTCTCCCTTTCCCTATCTCACTCACTTCCCTCAATTAAAAAAAAAAAAAAAGGAAAGCCAGTAGCCCTGACCAATGTGACTCCTGGAGCATAGTATTGTCCTGTGCACCAAAGGGTTGAATGTTTGATCTTAGCTCAGGGAACATACTCAGATTGTGGGTTCAATCCCTGGTCCAGGAACATATGAGAAGCAACCAATCATTATTTCTCTCTCCTCCATTTCTCTCTCTCTAAAATAAATAAAAAAAACTTAAAAAAAAACTAATATAAAATAGGGACTATAAGTAGATTAAGTATATCATGATAAAATATATATTCATGTTAATATAAATAATAAACACTATCTTCTCTAGTCCAGGACAGAAATATGTGAAGTATTTGTAAAATCTACTAATAAAATTTACTTGTATACAGGAAATATTATACACTTGAGCATGTGAAAAATTTTCACAAGCTGTAATATGAAAGTAAGCATTTCAAACCTGTGTTGTTCAAATGTCAAGTGTATTTAGAAAACAAAATGCCTTGGGATAAATTTTCATGGCTGCTAGCCTTGGTCATCAATGTAGGACCAGCAGCATCTCTGAGAGACAGACCATTGTCTTTGTGATCTAAAATTCCACATTCAAATATGCTACAAATAAGAACTATTGGATAATGTGGGGGGTCCAGAAGGAAAAAAGTCATATAAGGTGAACCCCATCCTATATAGTAAAAGCCTAATATGCTAACTGTCCAACCATTCAACAAGCTGCTATGACACACAATGACCACGAGGGGGCAGACACTCCAAATGGGAGGTCACCTTGCTGCAAGGGTCCAGCCTATCTGCCCTGAAAGAATCCTTGCACTGGGCTGATTTTGGCTTGATTTCTGCAGGCCAGGCTGAGGGGCCTCTAGTATTCTAATGATAACCTCTGACCAAATCTTTCCCTGGATTCCTCATAGTTACATACTATGGGGAAGACTCTAAGTAACACAACTAATAATAAAATAATTATACCTAGGGTTGACCTGTCACTCAAAATGCAGACATTATATTTCTAGACAACCAAGTTAATTGCCTCATAGAACAAAACAAGAATTTAATAAAAACCCAACATTCTTTGGAGAAATGTAACATAATTCATAATGTATATGTATATTGAGTCATCACAATTTACAACTTAAATATCTTGAAATTTTGTCATTTATACTTCAATAAAGCTAAAAAAATAATTATGAAACAATATAAAATAAACTGTCCTGAGAAATTTATTACTTGTTGGTTTCCAGAGGTTTTTTTTTTCTCATTCTCATTAAACACTTATCACATATAAGGAGAAAAAAATACTAAATATAATTTTTGTGTCCTAAAAGCCAAAATTGTTTCTTTCAAAACTTATAATGCTAAGCCATTAATGTGTGTTATTTTACTTAATTTACTTATCTTCTGTTTTATTCTTTCTCTGCATTTTGCTATGTCAATGACAAAACAGCAGTGTAAAATTATTCAGTGAATCATTTTGATAGGAAAGATATAAAATAATGTGACTCAAGTTATAAATAGGAAAATGCAATTATACTAAATAATCTTTCATTACTATATAAGCACCTTAATACCTGCTACCTGAACTAGGAGAAAATTGACATCCAAAGTTTTAATTATTAAAACTTAAAGATGTTGATGCTTTGGAAATAGGTGCTTATTGCAGCAAAACAATAAATGAGATTTTGAGATGTGACTAATAAACATTTAATAATGATTATATTAAACTTTATTTTCCTTTGGGTGTTCTGTGATGTGTACAATATAAAACAGGTGCCAAGATTATTCTACAGATACCATAGTTTAATAATTTTTATGAGCTTGATATTATTCATCTAGAATCAGGCTGCTTGCATTGCTATTGCTTAGGAAAACCTAATTAGGAGTTAGGGAATTTGAAACACAAGTAATGTAATATGGTTTACTCATAATGAGAAATTATTTAGATACATTATGTTGAAATACCAGTTTTATACATGAAATGTTTTGAGATTCAAAAATTATTTATTATAACAGAGAGGTAAATATGACTAAGAAAAACAAATAAGCTCTGAAAACTTCTGTCTCAAGAAAATTTACTCACTAGACAATTCGATCGCGTTTCATTTTTTTTAATTATTATAATGGTAACTATTTGTTACATAATCAATAAAACTCTCTAAAACCACAAAACTCATGTTCTCTTTCTCTTTTTTTTATCTTTAGCCTTTCTTTTTCTTTGCCTTTAACCTTAAATAAACAGTCCTTTTTGAAACACAATTCTCTTATGCATACGAGAAATATCTGCATTTTAATCCTTAATTTTTTTTTCTAAGCACTGATTCAGTTGGAGTTGTAACTAGAGTAATTTCTCATACTGGAATCATGTTTTTCCTACTTGCAGTACAATCTCCATGTCATCCCCAAACCACATCTCTCACTAAATATGAAACAAGCATGCTAATGAAGTAGGAGCTTCAGTTTGAAGCCTGCCTTCTCTCTCACCCAGTGATTTGGTTCTCTGTGTTTCAGCCCTGATGTTCCCCCAAGCCTTCCGGACCCGGTGGGTGATCCCTGCAAAATATTTATCTCAACCACTTCCAGGCTTTTCTCAGGTAAGTAAGAAAAATTGCATTTTCTGAGACTTCATGGTCCACTATGACTCAAGTCCATTTATTTCAAGTTTTCTTGGTTGGTTTGTTTTTGTTTTTAAATCCACAGCTTTATACCAATAAACGTTTTCTCTTAGAAAAGTAGTGGTAGATACTTAATGCGTTCTGCTAAAGGTGGCCACTATTCTGTTTTCTTTCGTTAGTCTTTCTTACACTAGTCATCTGAGCACCACAGTTTGTCCCATTAAGTTCTTGCTAATCTCTTTAAACCATTTGACACCTGGAACTCCATTTTTTCCACCATGAATGATTGCAGTTCCTATTGCAGGAAGGAGGAACTTAAGTGTGTGTCTCTATTTTTCTGTCCACTTTAAAAAATATGTACTCAAGGTTAAAATTCTTAAAACATATACAAGAATAGTTCATTTACATGATCTTATTCTCTTCAAAGACATGAAAGAAAATCTCCAGTCATGGCTGCTAGGCCCATGTAATTTCAGAAGCTGGCCTGAAAACAATATTTCAATGAATTATGAATATTTTGACTTTTACATATTCCAGGGAGAATGTAAATATATCTGTGCTCTAGTTGTAGCCTAGTCTACCTGCAAAAGAATGATATACAATTATATTAGATCATAAACAATGCCTAATTATTCACGAGCATTCACTTGCATTTAAAGTAAAAAAATGCTTTTTAGAATTTACATTATTTCTCTTACTCATCACCTCTAATAATATTTCACTTCATGAAAAGTAGTCAATTAAAATTAAGCTTGCTTTTAAATTATGCATTTCATCCCAATTACAGTGTTATCTCTCTTTCATTACTATAAAATACAATGCTATATCCTCTCTTAAATAATCCATCTCTGAATTTAATATTTTAATTTAACAATTAATCATGTATTATTTTTAAAGTCAGGATTTTTCCTCTTACGTTGCTTGTAAACATGAATATACCTTGATATATCTAGAGTTTACAAGTGTTTGTAAGTATAATTAAAAGTATGACATGTTGAGGCATATTTTTTAAAGCAGCAAGATGTGAAATCTTTACCTAATGTTTCACTTTTAGCAGAACAGTGTTTTCAGCCTTAAATTGAACATATAGTTTACCTATATCAATTTATTTGCATTTTTTGTATGGGAAAGAATATGAAAAATATTTTATGGTTACTATTCATATGATTATTTAACATTTAAGGTATTTATTTTTTTTAAATCCTTAAGTAATTTAAACAATTATAAATGTCTTAATTTTTAACAGGATCTTAAAAATGCATCACTAATAATAAAATCAATTGTCACTATTTCAGGAATTGTACTTTTTAAGGAAGATAATGTTCTAATATACTTTTAAGATTCAATAGGGTTGGATTATTCTGTCCTAAAATATATCACAAAATATTCTAAGTTTATATGCACTTACCAATCTGAATAGAATGACTTTTAAAAAAAATCTAGTCCTAATTAATTTCAATAAAGCAAATTCTGTTGGGTATGAATGAGATGTAAGACACTTCACATACTATCTTACATGTGGATGTTACTAACTTCATGTTGAATAATTTGCTGAAAAAGTTGAATCTCAAAGAGACTAGGTTACATACTTAAGGTTACTCTACCAAGAAATGTAGCTATAGATCAAACATTCATCCATGTAACTCTAATTCACGAAACTTTTCCAATTTATAGACCAATTAGATATTCTTAAAAATTAAGATTGAAACTTGACATGCTAAGAGCAAACATCCTTATTTACTCAAGTAATATAGGTAATTTGTTTGAGTTAAGAGGGTTTTCTTTGCTTTAAAATGTTTAGGCAGATACACTAGTGATCTGATATTGGAAAGCATTTTTTGGAATATGTAAAACTTGGGACAAAATGATAAGGTTATTAATTTATGAAGCACCACAAAGAAAAAAGAGGTCAGGCTGAGTGGTTTATAGTTTAAATTAAATGTCTATATTCATAATCTAGAAATAGAACTTGTATCAATTTGTATGAGCATTTTGTATTATAAAAATGAGAAATTGTTGTATGTAAACTGTTTGAACAAAGTATAGTGTTCCTGGGCACTTCTCAAAGCTAAAAATTGCATCATAAAAATATTTTTATATGTACTTTGAAGTTCATAAGAATTTTACTATATGAAGCAACACTGACAAATTAGCATACATAGTGATCATTTTGCTAGCCTGTGAATTAATGGGTGAAAATATAGAAGAGAGGATGGGAGCTTATGAGTTATGTTTTGTCCTTCAAAATAGTCATAACGAATGTTTGTGTGCCCCAAAATGCGTGTGTTGACATTCTAACTCCCAATCTGACAGTATTAGGAGGAGGGGCCTCTGGGAATTAGGGCATGAGAGTGGAGTGCTCACAAATGAGATCAGTGTCTCTACAGAAAAAGCTATAAGAATTTCCTCTTTCTCCCTGACATGTGAGGATACAATGAGACGATGGCTGTCTTTAAGCAGGCAAAGAGCCCAAAGTAGACATTGATCTTGTACTGCCCAGGTTCTAAAAATGTGAGAAGTAAATTCTCTTGTTTAAGCCACCTAGTGTGTGGTAATTTGTTGTGACTGCCCAAAATGACTTAAGACAAATACTTTCTTTAAAATGGACACTACATTTATTACATGGGAGTTTGTTAATTATGCATATTCAGCAATTGTAGGACAATTATACCCTAAGTGCATTAGGTGTCTAATTAGATTTCAAGTAACCAATTATTTCTGAAGCTTTTCTTGATGCATAAAATTTGTTCTGGACAATCACAGAATTGTTGGATACTTGAACATGAATTTTGATAGGATTGGTTACCTGCTTATTAAAGGCTAAGTTCATCAAGAGTAGTTATTTGCCTTTAGTATAATAACACATATGACCTAAGTAAGATGATCAAATTTATACAAAAGAACTAATAAAATTAATTACCGCGTTCATGGTTTGGCTCAGTGGATAGAGCGTTGGCCTGCAGACTAAAGGGTCTTCGGTTCTATTCTTGTCAAAGATGCATACTCGAGTTGTGGGTTCGATCCCCAGTAGGGGCAGCTGATCAATGATTTTCTTTCATTATTGATGTTTCTCTCTCTCCCTCTCCTTTCCTCTCTGAAATCAATAAAAATATATGTAAAAAAAATACAATTAGCTACATCTGTTTACCTCCTCAATTTAGTTACAAAAATATTAACATATTGAAAAAGATTTTTTTTGCCTTTCAATTACAGTACATTTTGTAGGAAAATAGTACAGAAATAAAGGTGTTTTTATATTATCATAAAAGTTTGATGACAAAGCAAAATTAATTTCCTCAATATTGTTAGAAACTTCGATTTTGAAAAGGTCATTAAATCATGTTCATGAATTTTATGTCTCTATTCAATCATGCATTCAATATATATGTAAATATGCACACAATATAAAGTATATTGATATGTTATAATTATTTTTAAATTTTCCAAATTAAAGATAATAATTACATAATTAAATACCATGTTTCTTGTTTACTTTATTTATAATACCCATGGAGCTAATGTTATTAATATTTCAGTAAAATGAAACTAATAAGTAGTCATTGATAAAAAGCATCATCAGTTTGAAAGATATGCATTTGAATTTTATCATCTTAAATCACATTAAATTAGTGTTCATTTATGAGTTTTAAATATAAAGAAATGCATATAATTTATTTTGCCTCTATAATTATTTTTCAGACTCAGATTATGCTAAAAACAATTGATTGAAAGCCATTGTAATCTAAAAGAAACAGTGAGTGAAATGTTCAACAGACCAAGTTATCATAATTAAAAGACTACTTTTTCCTGTTAGTCTAAACTGCTGATTCTGCTAATAACTACTTATAGTTAAAATCAGATATTGAACTACATTAGTAATGTAATTTTCATTTAGTACTTAATTTTTTCAATATAATTATCTTAACGTATTAGTATGTAGGTTAGAGAAGACTGAAACCAGACATACTGTTAATCAGTATCAGGTATAAGTATATAATTTATTTTTGAACATGTTTCCTTTCTTATTAATAAAAAAGTGTAATTTGCACAGTTTAGTACAAATTATGGTACATTTTTAGGGTTAGGGTTAGTAATAAGTCATTAGTTTAGTACTAAGTTATTTAAGTCATTTAAAGCCCAATTAGTATTATTGAAAAGTATCTCACTAATAAGCCTGCCAAAACATAAGTGACCTTTATAGAAAAACATGGTGCATCTTGATAACATTGGTTAATATTCTTCATTTTAAAGAGGTGAGAGCAGCATCCAACTACTGATTAAGTAAGTATATTAAAGCATATCTGGAGCTTATGCCTAAGATAGTTATGTCATTTAAAATTAATAGGACACTTTGTAAGCATAGACAATTTTATAGAAGTCTCCCAAATTTGCTATAAACTACTTGGGATTTGAGTAAATTAAAAGGAAAATATATTTCCATGATTCTCTCAGAATATTTCAATGTCTCAGAAAAACTGGGGTCACCAAAATATTAGTCAATATAGCTACTGGGGAAAACAGAAGGTACAATTAACTGGCTAGACGCTTTCTATAAATATATATCCTGTGCCTGATTCAACTCTTGGCATATCCACATCAATAGTATATTCTGGGTTTCAACAGATATCTACTATATGTTTATTTGCCTTGCAACTAGAGAAAGAAGAGAGATTCTGGTTAATAAAATTAATGAAGAGGTTATAAACCATAGGTCTTAAATGAAGTAATCACCCTGCCACATATTTTGGAGGGAATTGGAAATGTGGTTATATAGTGTCATTTCAGATCAAAGAAGATAACTTAATAGGATCTAGTCTATAGTAAAATTAAATATTATAAACCCACTTCTGTATTTCTCCAACAACACTTTCTAAATTTTAACCCGTGATTTGGTTCAAAGACAACATCTAAGAATAATTTTGTTATACAGGTAGAAGCCAACTAGCCCTGTATATAAAGGTTACTTTTTTTAAAACTATTATAAATGAATATTTGTGAATTAATCTTCAGGATTAGAATCTGGGTTTGAAATTTAAAAAGCCTAGATTCGGGGAGAACTAAGATGGCGGCAAAGATGAAACACCTATCTTGCCGTCATAATCAGCAATTTTAATACAACAACTTAACGAAGGAACAAACACCGTCCAGAATCACCAGAACGCTCGCCGAGTGAAAATTCCACAAATAAAAGTAAAGATAAGACACTGTGACCCGGAGAACCGCGGCAGACAGCGTTGAAAGATTCGCGCACAGAGAGAGGTTTGGAGTGCGCGCCGCGGAGAGGGCGGGCGGCTGAAAACCGGCCAGTTTTCTCGAACGGGGAGACAAAGGCGTCCTACTGGGCTGATTCTCCAGCTCTGGGCGAAGTCCAGAGAACCCACTATCACACGGGGTAAAAACTGGACAGTGGGAGGGCACGCCGAAGCTCGAGTGCTGCCCGGTCTCCCGGCTTGTGGAGAAGGCAGCTCGCGCACGAACAGCTCGGCTGCGTGACGGCGCAGAGAGCGCACCGCGACTTGTCTCTCATTCGGAAAACCGTCAGTCTGCTTTGTTTTACGACCCAGGGTGAGACATTGCGCATGCAAAGTCATTTGGGGACAGTCTGAATTCCCCGGCAGCCGGTGGAGCTCCACAGCGGCTCTCTCTCAGAGGTGCTGGCAGCCATTGCCCCCGGCACAGAGCCCCTGGGGCTGCATAGGGCGGAGCTAACGCTGTCTGCTTGGCCCGGAGACTCCGCCCACCCAACCTGAGCACAGCTGAGCTTCACAGACAATTGGCCTGGAGGTCAAACCCTCCCAGGGCTAACAACAAAAAGCTGGGTTTAAATTCAAAAACACTGAATACAACCCATAAAGGATTGCAGTAAGAGTACCCACCTCAGGTAACTGGGGAGACTGAGCCACTGTCCCTTTGAGGATATTCACCACATAAAGCAGTCACCATGCAGAGACATGGAAAGAAATCAGGTGTGAAAGAAATGGAGGAGAAAAGACGACAAGACATAGAGTTCAAAACCACGGTTATAAGGCTTTTCAAGAGGCTCCTACAAAAGGCCGATCAACTTAATGAGAATAACCAGGAAATAAACAAGACCAACCAGCAAATGAATGAGATTTACAAGGAGATGAATGATACTTACAAAGAAATGAATGAGACCCTCAGGGAAATGTACAAGACCTCTGAGGATACGAACCAGACCCTCACAGATAAAAAAAAGGACCAACTAGAAATTAAGCATACACAGACTGAAATAAAAAATATTACACAAAGTCCTAAAAGCAGTCCAGAGGGCCACAAGAATCAAGTTAAAGATTTTAAATACAAAGAACCAAAATCCACTCAGCTGGAAAAGCAAGAAACAAAAAGAATTCAGATAATTGAAGATAGCGTAAGGGGCCTCTGGGACAACCTCAAGCAAGCCAACATCAGAATTATTGGGGTGCCAGAAAAAGAGAGAGAGCAAGTTAATGAAAGCCTACTTGAAGAAATAGTGACTGAAAACTTTCCCTACCTGGTGAAAGAAACTGACTTAAAAGCCCAAGAAGTACACAGAACCCCAAAATATAGGAATCTAAAGAGGACCACACCAAGACATATCATAATTAAAATGCCAAGAGCAAAAGATAAAGAGAGAATATTAAAAGCAGCAAGAGAAAAACAGTTCGTTACCTACAGGGGAACACCCATACGATTGTCAGCGGATTTCTCAACAGAAACGATGCAGGCCAGACGCGAGTGGCAAGAAATATTCAAAATAATGAAGAGCAAGAATCTACAACCAAGATTACTCTATCCAGCAAAGCTATCATTCAGAATTGAGGATCAGATAAAGTGCTTCGCAGATAAGAAAAAGCTAAAGGAGTTCATCACCACCAAACCAGTATTATATGAAATGCTGAAAGATATTTTTTAAGAAGAGGAAGAAGAAAAAGGTAAAAATATAAATTAGGAACAACTAATACACATCTATCAACAAATGAACATAAAAATCAAGTGAACTGATAGGCTGATGAACAAGATAAACTGGTGACTATAACAGAAACATGGACATAGAGAGGGAAAAATCTTGCAACAATGGGAGAGGACATTGGGGAGGGGGAGGTGAGGGCGGAGGGTGGGATAGGTACAGGGTGGAGGGAAGATATAGGGGGATAAAAAAGGGGAAACAATGTAATTAATAAACTGAACAATAAAAAAATTTTTTTCATTAAAAAAAAAATAAATAAAGCTTATCCTATTAAAAAAATAAAAAAATAAAAAAATAAAACTGGAAAAAAAAAAAAAAAAAAGCCTAGATTCTAGTTTCCATAGAAAACCTGACAAATAAAACAAAAACAATTGTTTTCCTACTACATGTGATATTTTGAAGGGCAGAGAATAAGATTGGGAAAACAAATTATAAAATATAGTTGCAAGTATCATAGTCCTCAAGGGAATGGATGAAGAAAGTGACAATAGTAATACACGCTCCTAGAAGTGATAATGGGTCATATAAAGCAGATAACCAAGCAGATACTGTTTCTGAGCCAAATTAAATTTAGAATATAGAGAGTCAAAACACTTGAAGATTGGTGGGAACCGTGGCAATCTGTAATGGAAAGAGAGCTTAGAAATCATTTAGTTTAAACATATTATTTTTTCTAAAGAGATTAACACATTGCAAACTTAAGTGAACTATACAAATTCACACAAACTTTAATATTTAAACTGTAAATATTTTTAAATTTTGTTTTTATCCAAGATAATCTATACATTGTTAGATAACAATATTTCCTGCAAATATTATTTTGTCACTTTGCAAAATCAGTATTATTAAGAGCATTCTTTTTATTTGTTAAAAGTGAGAGGATTCCTTGTGTTCTCTGTTAACAATTTTCAGAAACCTCAACTTGCTCGGACTAAGTCTGCATGGAACTATCATGGGAAACCCAAGCAAAGGGTTGTACAACAGAGCAAAACAGCTCTGATGTCTATTGAAATGTCCCTGTTTTAGAACTGGGGTGTTTTAATTGAGAGCTGTATAGTGATTCTGTCTATGTGCCATGAAATTCTTCTACTCATCATCCTCAATTTTTCTTCTATCTTTTTTTCCCCAATTATATTGACTACTAGAGGCCCAGTGCATGAATTTGTACATGGATGGTGTCCCTCATCCTGGCCTGCACCCTCTCGCAATCCAGGATTCCTCACGAGCATGTGAGAGTGCCCAGGATTTCAGAAACCCAGCACTCCAACATCTCTTCAGAGGGATGTAGCGGTGCTGAAGCAACAGGAAGCCCAGGAGGAGCCTCAACCAGGCTCGGCAAAGTCCCACTGCTGCTCATTCAGGCCTGCTGTGCCTGTCACCACTGCTAAATAGAACTATTGCTGAAGCAGGAGAAGCTACTGCCACTGCAGCTATGCTCGCCAGCCGTGAGCCTGGCTTATGGTTGAGCAGCATTCCTGCTATGGGAATGCCCTGACAACGCCACCAAGAGACAGCTCCTGCATTGAGAGTCTGCCCTGTGATGGTCAATGTGCATCATAGTGACTGTTGACTGGTCATCAGTCACCCCTGTTGTAATGCTCTCTTAGGCTTTTATATAGATAGATATATGACTCTGAAAGCTCTTGAGTAACAATATTCACTGTTCCTAGAAAAATTACTGCTTCAGTCTTGGGTTATGGAACAGGAAGATCTGGGTAAAACATTATCAGAGCATCTGCTGCATCTCCAAAATGAATTCCACTGTCAGAAAACTGAATATCCATTAATAGTAATAAGCAGCATATAGTTTAAGATCTGGGCCAGTGATCAGAGTTTGTTTGAATCGCTCCCTCTTTACATGCATTTATTATGCTATGAACGATATTAGGTCCATTAAAATACATACTCCAACATTTAGGCAGTTATGACTGGTTTGTAAGTAGCCACACTTCTTTCTAAGCCCACAGTACTGCAATCAGATACAGTAATCGGTAAAGATGGGGAGATGTCTGTTTTGCAGAGAATCAAGCATGGTTTATTTTGCATGTGGGGTTATGATACTATCATTGTTTGAATGTTAATTCATTTATTCCACAAATATTAAGTTCAAAATTACAAATGAATGAGAGGTACAGGAAGCACTGAGAGAGTATTTTAGGAAGAGTTCATCCTATTTGAGAGTCAGGCAACAGATTTCTGAGGAAGTGACACTTGAGTTCAAATTTATAGCCTGTGTGGTAACTAGCTGAAGCTGGCAAAAAATCATTTCCTTTACAATGAAAAGCATGGAATATGTACAAAGATCTTGTGATGTGAGGGAGGAGTACATGCTACAGATGGGAAAGCAGACAAAGTGATAGGAGGGGGCACTAAATTAAATCAGAAAAGTAAGAGAGGACAGTTTGTGGCATTTTTGGCAATGTGTTGGTTTTGGTTGATGAGTGCCTTTATATGAATTTCAGAACATTCCTTTGACTACATTGGAAGAAGAGACTGGAGGACAGAGATGGCAGGTAATTGACTGACTGACTAATGTGGATTTTCAGCTGGGAAGTGAGGTAGAGTAGGCTTTTATAGTGATAATTAAGATGAAATGGAATTGATGGATCCAATAAATTCTTGAATTGTTTTGTCTACAGGAAGTAGAAATACACAGAAGCAGTGAGGGGGAGAGAACATCAATCCCCAGATTGGGGTAGGTGGTGATGTTACCCACTGGGATAGATGGGTGCCACCAGAAAAGGACTGTGTAAATGCAAGTGCCCATGCTTGATAAAGGAAGAAGGGCAAAGTAACCATTTAAATGAGGATATGTTTAATTAAAGGTGTCCCTAAGACATCCAAAAGAAAGTTTTAGCACAGTTGTTGAAGTAAGATCTATAGCTCAGAAGTAATGCCTCAGCCAGAGATATATTTTTAGCCATTTCTCTATATTTTCCCATATAACCACAGATGAGATTGCTTAGGGATAAAAGTGGGCCAAGCAGCAAAATTCATGGTTATCTAATATTGAAGAGCTGAAATGAGGAAAAGGAATCTGCAAAAAAGCACTGAAAAAAATAACCAAAAGACACTAGGAGAAATCAAGGGGATGTGGAATCACTTTGGTTGAGGGAACAAACTGCTTTGAGAAAGGAGATGAGTGGCCTGTGAAGTGAAATTCTCCTAAGATGGTAAGCTAGATGAAAACAGATGTTTCTTTGATGTTCCAACATGAAGGCCATGTGTAACCTTAGGAAGATTTGGTGCACCCCTGGTGGGTTTGGCTCTGAGCTAAAGTGAAATAAAAAGAAGTTAAGGCAGAATTTTTTTTAGAAGACACTGTTCAGAAATCTGCATGTGAAAGACAGGTGAGAAAAAAGTGTCTGGAAAGCTGGGGGTGATATTCAGTCATGATAGGAGTTTTTTTGTTTTCTTAGTGTATATGTGTGTGCCTGTATTGAGAACTATAGATCTATGAACACCTTTAAGTGTTATCTAAAGAGGGAATATGCATCAAAGAAATGTGGTGTGTGTGTGTGTGTGTGTGTGTGTGTGTGTGTGTGTGTGTGTGTGTATGTGTGTGATAAACTATATTTGGAAGGCAGGCAACATGCATTGTTTGGGTGTACTCAGAAACCCACCTTGCCTTTTTTATGGTAAAAACAATCTGCCCTTTTGGCAGAATGTCCATCTCCCCTTATGATGTGTTTTCAATGGTATCTAACTAATTAAAGAATCCCAGTTGATGACCACATTGATTCAGGAAATTCAGGTCTTAGGAGGTGGTTTTCCATGTGTTTGTTATGTCAGGGAATTTTCGATTTCTTTGGGTTTTTTGGTGGAATGATGTGAACCTGGTCCCAGGGACTCCTACTAACTGCTCAAAAGTGCAAATAGTTGGTGATTGGGAGATCATATTTAGCCTAAATGTCTTTTACCAAGCCGTGTGCCCTGACACAGGGATGCTTCCATTAGAGGAAGAGGAACCATTTTCTGTGAAGGGTCATAAAATGGCTGGGCCTATTTTAAACAAATATGTAAAATTTGTTTTTCAACCATTCTGTTAAATTAATGAAAGAAACCTGATTTGAAGAGTGAAATCCCTCATGATTTTTTCAAATGAGGCCATTTGCTTCAACAGGATTTCAAAGATAAGGGGGGCAAAGATGCACATTAATTTAATAGGTAAACCACCAAATAGCTGATTAGGAGCTACTTTTTGGCACTTTTTTTAGCTGATTACAAGATATATCCAATAACCTGGAAACATAGCGACAACAGATTTATTTTGTAAAAATCATGAAAAGAAAAGAGTGTAAATGGTCACATTTATTTAGCATAGTAATTTTGAATAGTGCATTAATTATTAAGATATTGTATCCTAAAAATGCACGCATAATACTAGTGCTAAAGCATCATTACTCAAATATACATCCCACAAACTGGAAGCAACTCTTTTTTCATAAACTATCACTGGTGTTTTATAAGGTAAAATACATCCTTTTGATGCATTTGGTGCATTTAATTGCCTTTTACAAAAAAGTAATTGTCCCTGTTATTTTGCATGAAATTGGGATTTGATTTTACGATTTAAACTTATTAAAAACTATATATTATATAAGTATAAAAATTAGTGCAAGTGAAATGTATTCATTTATTCAAAGTGTATTTACAATTTATAAAAGAGATCTCTGTTAATAATTGCAATAAATAGTTTAGATTCTAAGCTATTTAATCTCAAATCGCTACCATCCAAACCAATGAATTAACCTAGTTAATACTTGAAAATTTAATGCCAGTGCATTTTTAATTACTATAAATTATGATAAGCATTGTTTTGCTATATTTCTTTCAGTTAACATGAATATATATAAATATATATATATACATATATATATGTATAATTTATTTTTTTTGCAGTATACCTTAGATTTAATAGTAGTACATATGTTTTCCTTTTTCCCCCATTGGCCTCCCCCCAGCCTCCCCTACCCACCAGCACATGTCCCCACCTGCTCCCCCCCCCCCCGCCCCAGTGTCTTGCATCTACTGGTTATGCTCACATGCATGCATACAAATCCTTCAGTTGATTTCCCACAGCATCCGCCCCCCACCCTCCCCAGCCTTCCCCCTGTAGCTTAACAGCCTGTTCAATAACTCCCTGCCTCTATATCAAAGGCTCTCCCCTGTTTCTTTTCTTCAAAAATATCTTGCATCTGCATACTAGAAATAAATGTATAAGAACAAAAAATGTTTGAGTCTCAGTTTCAATGTCCAACTGTTCTGAGTCCCAGTTTCAATGTCAAAATAGTTCTTTATGTGTATGTGTCAGCAATGGTAGACATATGGTGCCAATGCAAGTTCCATCCTCTCTAATTTGGTCCTGGGCCACCTGCAGCAATGCACAGCTGCCGACTGCTAGCATGGCAAGGTGTTGTAAGTGTCCCCAATCTTTGGACCATCCTCGTGGCTGGAACAGACCCATCAGATCCTCACAGTCGCAGGAACCCACATGGTCTTGGAGTTGTTCTCTGAAAACACACAAACACATTCTCGACCAAAAGTTAACAAAGGGATCCTCTCCCGAAATTAGACTTGGGATTCTTTTTATTTTTGCCCAAATGATTTTCCTTTGGCTTATTTTGACACCATGTGAGTTTTTCATGGGTGTCCTGCTGTTGGCATTACAAATAGAAGTTACTTTTCTGGAGTAAGAATTTTCTAGATGTATTTTACTTACAGAATATTTTTCCTTACATGATATTACCCCACTACCCCCCCTTTTTTGATTAATGGGGGCTTTTGGAAATTTTATATTGCAGTCTTGGTAATTTTAAATTTTAATTTTTGCATACAAATATGAATGCTTTAGGTTCTTTGGATGTTAGGCAATTTTACAGTGCGATGAACTACTAATAGATATTTTAGTTAATGTTTTAGGAACAGCTTTTTGTCCCGTACACTTAAATTTTCTTGAGTATTCACTTATTTCACTTGACCAATTTAAATTAAACTGAAAACTTGATTACTATTTTACTATCAATTTTAATACTCAAGCAAAAATCTTAGTTTACCCTGTAAATATTAGTGGAAAGGATTATTTGCATTCTTGAATAGGCCCTGAGCATTCCTGGTAGTAGACTGAATTTAGATATAGAGCAGCTGTTACTGGCCAAGTCTCTTACTACAACCTGTGTTCCGATCTGAGCTGTACATGGAGGTGAAGCAGCCGTGGGGGCAGGAGACCTCCTTCAGAAGGGGTGAGAGTTCAGGTCCCTGCAAGATTAGTGGGTGAGGGTCTGTGCCCCCCCTTTTAGTTCTCTCCTGTTGGCCCCTCTGCGACTATGCCTGTCTTAGGTTGTTCCTTCCCTGAGGAATCTTACCTTTCTCTGGCTAACCAGCCATCCTCCGTGACCAAGCAGGTTGATGTGAGGTTCAGTTTTGTCTCCTTTGTAGTCTATGCCCCCACGGCCTCCACACCAAGCACCTGCCTTGGGGTCCACTCACCTGCTGGCAAGGTCCCGGTACTGATCACATATTTTGGGGGACCCAGGTTTCTTCTCCAGAGAGGGCCCAGCTCACCACATTAGGCGAGAGACAGATCCATGGTGCCAGCCGCCCAGAGGCTTCAACCACAGCTTGAACTGAAAGCTCAGGCAACAGCTATGTGCACTTGGATTGTAAGAAGAAGGTCCCTCTTGGCAAAAAGGGCAAGAGGGGTCAATATAGAATGCTCAAGTGCCTTCCCAGTGCCTTAATTCCTTCTGAAAGGGATTAATTTCTTTTGTATCCTTTTTTAAAATTGCTGCCAAACTTTCAAATAATTAGTTTGTAAGTTTCTTTGGGATAATTGTACAATATGCTGTTGTCACATATAAAAAATTATAATGACATTGTAGAATAATATCATGCAAGGGTATTATGATGTCACAGGAGGTTAAGCAGGGCCTAGCCTAAGGACTAGTGTCCATAGGAGATGACAAGCTCTAGGCCATATCGATTCAATCTCAAACTAGCTGCCATTTTTTTATAACTTTATATAAACTTTGTCAGGGATGTAAAAACACAAATTACTTACCTTAGTACAAAAGGTCAAATATATTGACTTTCCTTCTTACTCCCACCACCTCACTTACCCTGAGGTTTGACATTCTGATGGACTTTTCTCAGTCTCTGGATCCATTCTTGTTCATCAGTCTATGTCATTCATTATAGTCCACAAAAGAGTGATATCATGTGATATTTGTCTTTCTCTGCCTGGCTAATTTCACTTAGCATAATGCTCTCCAAATCCATCCATGTTATTGCAAATGGTAGGAGCTCCTTCTCTTTTACCACAGCATAGTATTCCATTGTGTAGATGTACTACAGTTTTTAATCCTCTCATCTGCTGATGGGAACTTAGTCTGTTTCCAAATCTTAGCTATGGTAAATTGTGCTGGTATAAACATAGGGGTGCATATATCCTTTCTAATTCGCATTTCTAGTTTCTTGGGGTATATTCCTAGAAGTGGGATCAATGGGTCAAATGGGAGCTCCATTTTTAGTTTATTGAGGAAACTCCATACTATTCTCCACAGTGGCTGCACCAGTCTACAATCCCACCAGCAGTGCACGAGAGTTTCTTTTTCTCTGCATCCTCGCCAACACTTGTCGTTTGTTGATTTGTTGATGTAAGCCATTCTGACAGGTATGAAATGGAACCACATAGTCGTTTTGATTTGCATCTCTCGGATAATTAGTGACTTTGAGCAAGTTTTCATATGTCTCTGGGCCTTCCTTTTGTCTTCTTTTGAAATGATTCTATTTAAGTCTGTTGCCCATTTTTTTATTGGATCATTTGTCCCCCTTTTATTGAGTTGTATGAGTTGCCTGTAGATGCTTGAGATCAAACCTTTATCACTGATAGCATTTACAAATATGTTCTCCCATACAGTGGATTTTCTTGTTGTTTTGTTGATGGTTTCTTTAGCTGTGCAAAAGCTTTTTATTTTGATGTAGTCCCATTTGTTTATTTTCTCTTTAGCTTCCATTGCCCTAGGAGCGGTATCACTGAAGACGTTCTTTCAGCATATGTCTGAATTTTTTTTCCTCTGGATTCCTCTAGTATTTTTATGGTTTCCCATCTTATGTTTAAGACCTGTATCTATTTTGAGTTTATTTTTGTGTATGGTGTAAGTTGGTGGTCTAGTTTCATTTTTTTTTTTGCATATATCTGTTCAATTTTCCCAACACCATTTATTGAAGAGACTGTCTTGACTCCATTTTATGTTCATGACTCCTTTGTCAAATATTAATTGAGCATAGTGGTTTGGGTTGAGATCTGGATTCTCTATTCTGTTCCATTGGTCTTATGTCTGTTCTTGTGCCAGTATCAGGCTGTTTTGAGAACAGTAGCTTTGTAATACAGCTTGAAATCTGGTATTGAAATCCCATCGACTTTGTGCTTCCTTCTCAGGATTGCTGTGGCTATTCAGGGCCTTTTTTTATTCCAGATGAATTTTTGGAGAGTTCTTTCCAGGTCTGTGAAATATGCCATTCGTATTTTAATGGGGAGTGCATTAAATTTATAGATTGCGTTGGGTAGTATGGATATTTTAATGATGTTGATTCTCCCAATCCATGAAAATGGTATATTCTTCCACCTGTTTACATCTTCCTCTATCTCTTTTTTTAGTGTCCTGTAGTTTTCCACGAATAGGTCTTTTACTTCTTTAGTTAAGTTTATTCCTAAGTATCTTAATGTTTTTGGTGTGGTGGTAAATGGGATTGCTTTTTTAGTCTCTCTTTCTGTAAGTTCACTATTAGTGTAGAAATGTCACAGACTTCTTGGCATTAATTTTGTAGCCTGCTATGTTGATGAACTCATTTATTAAGTCTATTAGTTTTTTATGGATTCTTTTGTGTTTTTTATGTACAATATCATGTCATCTGCAAATAAGGATAGCTTTACTTCTTCTTTTCCATTTTGGATGCCTTTTATTTCTTCTTCTTGTCTAATTGCAATGGCTAATACTTCCAGTACTATGTCGAACAGGAGTGGTGAGAGTGGGCAACACTGTATTGTTCCTGTTCTTAGGGGAAGTGGTTGTAGTTTTGCCCATTGAGTATGATGTTTATTGTGGGTTTATCTTCTAAGGCTTTTGTTATATTGAGATATAATCTTTCTCTTCCTACCTTGTTGAGAGTTTTTATCAAGGAAGGGTGTTGAATTTTGTCAAATGCTTTTTCTGCATCAATTGATATGACTATGTGATTTTTATCTCTCAATTTGTTTATGTGATGTATCACATTTATTCATTTGTGGATATTGTACCATCCTTGCATTCCTGGGATAAGTCCTACTTAGTCATGGTGTATGATCTTTCTGATGTACTGCTGGATCCGATTTGCTATAATTTTATTGAGGATTTTGGCATCTATATTCATGAGGGATATTGGCCTGTAATTCTCTTTCATTGTGTCATCTTTATCTGATTTTAGTATTAAGGTGATGCTAGCTTCATAGAAGGAGTTTGGAAGTGTTCCATCCTCTTGAATTTTCTGGAATAGTCTGAGGAGTATAGGTTTTAATTCTTCCTTGAATGTTTGGTAAAACTCCCCTGTGAAGCCGTCTGGTCCTGGGCTTTTGTTTGCTGGAAGCTTTATGATGACTGCTTCAATTTCTTCCACAGTTATTGGTCTATTGAGTTGTTTAGATTCTTCTTGATTGAGTTTTGGGAGGTTATATTTTTCTAGGAATATATCCATTTCCTCCAAGTTGTCCAGTTTGTTGGAGTAGAGTTGTTCATAGTATTTTTTAACAATCCTTTTTATTTCGATGGGGTCTTTTGTTATTTCACCTCTTTCATTTCTGATTTTATTTATTAGGGTCCTCTCTCTTTGCTTCTTGGTGAGCCTGGCTAGGGGTTCATCAATCTTGTTTATCCTTTCAAAGAACCAGCTCTTGGTTTTGTTGAACTTCTGTATTTTTTTTTGGTCTCTATGTCATTTATTTCTGCTCTGATCTTTACTATCTCCTTCCTTCTGCTTACACTGGGCTTTTCTTATTGCTTTCTTTCTAATTCTTTGAGTTTTGGGGTTAGATAATTTATTGCCACTGTTTCTTGTTTTTTGCAGTAGGATTGTAGAGCTATGAACTTCCCTCTCAAAACTGCTTTCACTGTGTTCCATAGATTTTGGATTGTTGTGCTATCTTTGTCATTTGTTTCCATGATGTTTTCTATTTCTTCCTTGATCTCTGTGGTAACCCAGTCATTGTTTAATAGCATGCTGTTTAGTCTCCATGTGTTTGATTTCTTTGGATTGTTTTTATTGTAGTTGATTTCCAGCTTTATGCCTCTGTGATCTGAGAATATGCTTCATATAATTTCTATCTTCTTGAATTTGGAGAGACTTTGCCTATGACCTAATACATGGTCTATCTTTGAGAATGACCCATGGGCACTTGAAAAGAATGTATATTCTGTGGCTTTGGGGTGAAATGATCTGAAGATGTCAATTAATTCTATCTGGTCTAGTGAGTCATTGAGGATTGATGTTTCTTTGCTGATTTTTTTGTTTAGAGGATTTGTCCAATGGTGATAGTGGGGTATTAAAGTCTCCTACTATGATTGTATTGCTGTCTATCTCTCCCTTGATATCCTCCAGGATTTTTTTCTATGTATTTGGGTGCTCCTGTATTGGGTGCATATATGTTTACCAGAGTTGTGTCTTCTTGTTGGATTGCTCCCTTTAGTATTATGAAATGGCCTTCTTTATCTCTTGTTATGTCCTTCACTTTGAGATCTAATTTGTCAGATATAAGTATGGCTACCCCAGCTTTTTTTTCATTTCCATTCACTGAAGAGCCTTTTTCCATCCTTTCACCCTCATGCTGTGTATGTCTTTTCTTCGAAGGTGGGTTTCTTGTAGACAGCAGATACATGGGTCGTGTTCTCTTATCCAGTCTATTAACCTATGTCTTTTGATTGGAGCATTTAATCCATTTACATTTAAAATTATTATTATTGATAGGTACTTATATGTTGTCATTTTTTTATCTTTACCCCTGTATTCCTTCTTTGCTTCCTATTTCTTTTTACAGCAGACCCTTTAGCGTTTCTTGCATTGCTGGTTTGGTGGTAATGAATTCCCTTAGTCCTTTTTTGTCTGTGAAGCTCCTGATTTGACCTTTTATTTTGATTGATAGCTTTGCTGGGTACAGTATTCTAGAATTCAGACCCTTCCTTTGCATGACTTTGTATATTTCATTCCATTTCCTTCTGGCCTGATACATTTCTGTTGAGAAATCACTTGTTAGTCTGATGGAGGTTCCTTTGTAGGCGACTTTCTGTATCTCTCTGGTGGCTTTTAAGATTCTTATTTTGTCCTTGGTGTTTGCCAATTTAATTATAATGTGCCTTGGTGTAGGTCTTTTGGGGTTCATTTTGCTTGAGACTCTGTGAGCTTCTTGGATTTGTGTGGGTTTTTTCTTTCCCATATCAGGGAAGTTTTCTGTCATTATTTCTTCCAACAGATTTTCTATTCCTTGCTCTGTTTCCTGTCCTTCTGGAAGTCCAGTTATACAGATGTTGTTTTGTTTCATGTTGTCCCAAAGTTCCCTTAGGTTCTCCTCCTGCTTTTAATTTTTTTTTTTCTAGAAGCTGCTCTACTTGGTTGTTTTTTCCTACCTTGTCTTCAAGCTCACTGATGCGGTCCTCTGCTTCTTCTAATCTACTCTTAATAATTTCTATTGAGTTCTTTACTTCAGCAATGTCACTTTTCATTTCTTCTTGGCTCTTCTTCATTTTCCCTGGGTTTTCCTCATTTCATCTTGGTTCTTCTTCAATTCCTCTTGGTTCTTACTCATATTGTCAAATTTGTCTTCCATTCTTTTCAGCCACCTTATGACCATTTTGCTGAATTATTTATCTGACAGGTTGATAACTTCCATTTTGTTTACCTCCTTTTCTGGTGAGGCTTGCTTTTTTTTCATATGTGGGCTGTTTCTTTGTCTCCCCATGGTCTCTCTTCTCTGTGTGTCTGGTTATGTAGTTCTCACTCTCCTGCGTTGATTTAAAGGCACAAAATACAACACAACCATTTGCAATGTACCAGGCACTGAACAGTAATGTAGTCACAGTATTGGTAACTCCAAATAAAGGTGATCGTCAGAGAAAAACAAATTCAGAGATAGGTGAGAAAGAAGAAAGCGAACCCCCCCCACACACACACAGACACTCACACATCCACACACACAAAAAAAGAAAGAGAGCCGCCACATACACACACAAAAAAAGAAAGACAGGAATGCCAAAATGATATTGGGAAAAGGGAAAGAAGTAAAAAAAAGAAAAGGGGAATAAACTATAAATGTGGGGTGAAAACTCCTATAGGACAGCCACTAATCCAAACACAAACCAGCAACAAGCACTTGGAGCTTGATACAAACTACAAACAACTACTAATATTAAGGGGGGTGAGGGAACACAGAAGCAAAAATCTATCTAAAAAACAATGCTAATGAGGACAACAAAACAAAAAACAACACAAAAAAAATCCCATAAAACAAAACAAAATAAAAGAATAAGCAAACCAATCTCACAAACATGCAAAAAAAATCGATATAATCAACAGTTAAGTAAACAATAACAACAGGACAGAGAGAAAAACAATTTAGGATAGTGAAGTCAGAGAAGCAAGAGGTATGTATGGACTTGGAGTAGGTGGTTTGAGATTAGATATATAAGTGAGGTGAAATTTTAACAGGGGTTAAAAAGAAAGAATTAAGGTAAATCTAAAGCAGAAACAGCATAAGGGAAACAAGGCACTAAATAGGGAAAGGTTAGCAAGAGAATGGTGGCATAAAGGTGAAGTTGAGGTAGAGTAAAAGATACTAAAGGGTAGATGAAAATAGACTGTAGAACACTAATCCTAAAGCAGAATAAAGAGAAAATAAAATCAATTCCTTGTGTTACACAAGAGTTAATTTGTGAATCAGCCCCTGGGTGGCAGTGTTTCTAGATTGACCTCTGGGTCTATTGGTCCTCTCTAGCCTGAACTAAAATCTTGCTATCCCTGTGGTATTGAATACTGATTGGAGGGGGTGGGCTGCTCCAGTGCTGCCTCTCTAATGGTGTCTGCTGGTTTAGCAGCCAGGACCCTCCCAAAATTTTTTGGGTTTCTCTCCTCTGTCAGGTTGAAATGGGTTGCTTTCTAGGGATTCCCTCTGCCACCAGCTCTGAGGGCCCTCTTCCATGTTTACCAGCTCCAACAGCCACAGATTTTATTCCAAGGTGCAGATCTCACGACTCTGCCAGCTCCCTCAGTCTCGTGCCCAAAGTAACCCCAGGGGAAATCTGACCCTTCCGTGTCAGAGCGCAGAGCTCCTTAGACTCTGTGCGTCCACGCCAACTGGGCACTGGTGTTCTGGGGGTCTCATCTGTCCAGTGGGTACTGCAGTTGTATATTTTCAGGCCCTTACTCTTCAAGATAGCATGGTCCATCTCCACACTGATGGCTCCATGAGAGAACCCAGCAGTACTGGGGCTGCTCAGTCAGGGGAGGCCAGTCCGGTAGTCCCCTACCTTCTCCTGGAGCACAGCTGTCCCCCTACTCGCCAACAAACAGTCCCTGCACGACCCTCAGCTGCTCCCTTCTTCTGCCCTGGGACCAGATTCAAATCACATCCCTCTGTTCCGCCACCATTTTCCCCTCTCTACCAACCTGTCAACATGATTCTTTATATTGGTTATGAGGCAACTTAAAAAATTAGGTCTTTTCAAAACCAGTTTCTTAAATCTTTTTTTCAAGTTTACCAAAGTATTATTAAATTACTATTTAGTTTTGGGTAATATATCCTGAGTAGCATGAAAGAGATTATGAGCTTATAGATTTTATTTTTGATGATGTTCCATAAGCTTGTTTATCTTTTTTTTCACTGACTTAGGCAATTTTTCTCTTAATCCATGCTGATATCACTTAATTACACAGTGTTACTAATCTCTTTATTTTTGTTAAGAGAACACAATTTACCCAACTTGTGTTATTTGTTGAACATAGGAATAAAGAATGGGCAAAGGAAATTTGAACTTGACACCCTTTTTCATAATTCTGCATTTTGTCCTCCTCTGTTAAGGTCCTCCCTCATTCTCTCTTCTGAAGAAGCAACATGATTAACCATTTCTGTCGCTGTGCACTTTTAAACTAATCATTTTGTTGCTCTTAATTAAATTTTACAAATCTTAATGAAGTATTCCTGAGTGTACAGAATTCTGCTATCTTGCAGCTGTTGAAAACCACCTATCAATGTGAAGAATATACATAAGCTAAATCCCAAATGCACTCTAGTTATCAAACAAATTTTATACAAACACTGAAGGAGAAGTTCCCAATATTCACAACTGTTTTCTGAACAATAGTCAGTGAATAAAAGTACCTGTGAAATTGCTGAATCTCTAGAGGAATTGAATATAAATAAAATATATGTGCAATTTCCAGTGTACTACACAAACACATGTCAATAGAATTGTGAATGATTCAAATCTGGACCATGCCATGCATATTTAGGGTAATGGTAAAATGAATGTCTACAGACTTTAAATTGATAAAACAATGCCTCAACGACAATTGGTTAGTGGAAATACATGAGTGAAATCCATTGGGAATAGTAGTAAAACATTTAGTTCAGTTTTATTTTGCCAGACTCAAGAGGGAAGGACTCTTCAGACTGAATTGAGTGCTGTTTTGATGAAATAACTCTTACAAAGTTAGCCAGTGTGTAAAATGTATAAGACAAATCTAGTATATTTAATGGGGAAATTAATGTGGGGATATACAGTACTCTCACAAGCCTCAAATTATGACAAAATACAGAATATATACGAAATTATTATCTCTATTGAAGGGAGAGAGTACATAACAAGCTATTTAAAGTCATACACTAAATCAGACATTGAATAATTACATTCTATAGAAATGCTAGATATGTAATTAGCTTTAAGTCATTTATCTTGATTTTTTAATTCACTCAATCAGTCATTCCTTCTACAACTAATTTATGAGTGGTATACCATGCATATGCATTCTGCTGAAAAATATTTGCAAACATAATAGAGATAGCTTTTATAGTCATAAAATATACAGTATAATATGGAATTCTGACTATAGTTTTGGGAGTCACACATCCAGTAGTTGAAGATTCAAGTTTACCATACTATTTCTATCTCATTAGGTACACAAATGTATTTTTATATGATGATAAAATCTTCTAAATCTGTCTGTCCACTAAATGTGAGCACTTGAAATGTGACTAGTGAGACTGAAAGTTACTTGTGCTTAATTTTAACTAGTTTTAATTTAAATAACTACATGGTTAGGGGCTACTACATTGGACTGAGCTGTAGAACTATTGTAAATATTAAACATACACAAGCAGTTACCATAGCACTTATCTCATAGTAAGTATTATTATGAAGTAGTTACTAGAATCCATGGTGATGATGATAGTGTAGATTTCTTCAGAAAGTGATTGAATAGTTTCAAAATGAGAAAAAGTTTCTCCAAAGACATATTACGAATAAAATTCAGTAAAGGGAACTGATTTCTGAGTAATAATAAAATAAATATTATTGTTCTGGTGTTCATAGTCATAGTATTAAATTTTAATATACATGTAATAACCATTGAACAAATCCCATATCAAAAACATAATCCTTGAGCAACCTCAGTTTCTCAGTAAGATTATGATATTCACAGGTAGGAGTTCTAAAGATGCTTCCCCTCTTTAAAAGAAGGGATATCCTCAGAGAAAGTGTAAATAAATGAAACAACAGAATTATTCATCTTCAAGTGTCAGCACTACAGATGCAATGACTCAAAATATTTTCCCATGTTATAAATATGGCCAATCACGACTCAAATTGGTCACACCTGAAGCACTCCTTCATATGTGCTACTTTTTAAAGTTTTGGAAATTACTTTTGTTTTAGTAATGATGTTTTCTTAGAGTAAAAAAAAAAACCATATGGTAAACATATTCAAAAGAGTATGAGATCTAGACTGGCTCATATTTAACTAGAGATCATTCTTCACAAGAAGATGCACATTGGGAAGGACTGTCATGTTTTGTACCCATACACATTTTAACTGAAGAAATGTATATAGGAATTTCAAGAGCTCAGTGGGAAATTTTCTGCAGTTCCCTTCACCTTTACTGTCCACTCAACCCCGCGGTGCTCTATGCTGCAGAAAACTGTTCTTTTGCGGATTGTATCAAGGAACTCCCTACATATTGGCTTATGTTGGGTTTTGCAAAATAGGAATAAAAAGGCCCAGAAATTGTCACATGCAACTTGCTAACATTACTCATCCACAGGCCATGGTTTGGATTCATGAAGATGAGACCAATTGTTTGTGGTACAAGTTAACACAGTGGTCAGTTAGTGTTGTAATTTCTACTTTTTAATGTATTGTTGGTCAGTGATGGACATATACCTGATTATATTTTATTCCCCAATTCAGCTATGGATCATAAGTTCATAAACTTCAGGTTTATTTATAATGAACAATCTTGATAGGAAAGTATGTCTGGCCAAAAAAATTATGAAGATACATAATAAGTACAGTGCAAAACTTGGAAGACCTTCCCTCCAATTTCATTCTTAGATTTACAGCTGGTGGCTAGCAGAATTCTGTGCCAACTGTTACTGAAAGGTTCAGATAGATGTAAAACAGCAGTATCCACAACAGTCTGAAACTGATAATAAATCAGCTGTCTGCTAATAATTGAATAGATAAATGAGATTTGGTATGTTATTTTAATAGAATGCTAATGCAGTGTGGAAAATAAACTATAGCAATATATATCATCAATGGATGAATTTCATAAATATGAATAAAAGAATGCAGAGACAAAAATGTATTCACTGTATATATTATTTATAAAAAATGGAAACTGGAAAAATACAATTCTAATGTACAGAGATGCATATTCAGATAGGTGTGATCATTCTAAGCCTAGATAATATTTTTCTTCAGAGAGAGTAATGGAGTTATGTTTGATGGTTGGAAGTAGAATGATCTGGAGCTACAAAGTGTACTGGTAAGAGAGGGTGTTTTTCATTTATTAAAATAATTTGTTACACTGGGCTGTTACAGTTTCCACGTTTCTCCATGTGGCTTTTACTTCTCAATAAAAGAGCCATAGATAATAGACTAAATTTATAAAAATGATTGAGAAGGGACTTTTTTTTTCCTTCACAAGAGTTGATGTATATTATGTAGTCCACTGGATACAAATTTTAGTCACATATTTTTGATTGGTGCAGAAGGTGCTTTTTGCAATATTGTTTGATTTGATAAGGTAAAGTTTTACATCACAGGAAATATGTAGGTCAGATGTCTGCCTTTGTGTGAAGTTTGGTTTTGATGCAATGGCCACTTATTGATTTTGTAGTTTGACAGTAATCTATAATAATATATTTAGAGAGATGTTTTAATTTTCCACAAAGTTGAGACTTTTAAAATGACTAGCCTTTAAATATAATGTCTCCCTACCACAGGAAGGCACTGCCTGCCTTCTGGACATCTGCTCCCCCTTCATAGTCCTGTATCCTTGTGATAGGAGTGGGTTGCATCCCTTCTTCTACCACCAAGAGGGCCATGATTGGTACTTACTCTTGCAAATTTGTTTCTTTAAAATCTGACCTTAAATTGTTCTAGCTTTAATCAATCCCAGAGTGGTGGATAATGGTTGGGGAAAAATATGAAGTTTTTCCTTCTGGACTGTTTGTGAAAGATAGTGAGACCTTAGGTTATGACATCAATTTTGCTTCTAAAAGACAAGTCAGCCTGTGGATGAAGGTGTCACCTGGAAGAGAACAGAGATGAGAACCTTTCGGCGATAATGAGTGGTCATTTGACTAAATTAATCTGGTCTCCTTGTTTCTTTGTGATAGAAAAGACCACCTCTGTGGACTCTGTTGCTGTTGTGGATGTGAGACAAGTGCCTAAATCTCTTCTGTCATTTGTCTGTGTGAGTTGGATATTCTGATGTTTGCCATGGATCACATTTTACCCAATGCAGTGAAAAATCTAGATACTGAAAAGAGCATTGGACAATCAGTCTTTCCTATATTTTAGATTTTAGGTTTGTGGGTCTTTACATTCCTTGAGAAATAATTAAATTGTCAATAAGCAAACACTATCTTTTATTCGCATCTGCACAAATCACAATGGTGTAGGATAAATGATAAGTAAACAAATGCTAATCTCAAAACTGTCTACTGTAAGAGAAATTCAATTCTATAACCTGAAGATTTTTGCTTACTTTGTTTTTAAGCTATATTGAAATCTTGAAAACAGAAAATTTATCTGAAAGGTAAATATAAAATCGTTAATAATTGCAAATGAATATAAAAGTTTCCTATAAAACAAAATTATTTCTGGCCTGTATTCAATAGTTCATCACAATTTTATAAAATGTTATATGTATTATGTAAAGCATAAATGCAATTATCTATTCCTGCCGGCCCTGACATCTTAGAGACCACTATTTTTACAACTTAATCATATTTTCTACCACAAGTTCCTTTTTCATATTCCTTCACAACTCCATTCCCATTCATATGTCCCAATAGAAGGCTATCCTATTTGAGCTCACAATGGTACTTCTACAAATATATGCTCAAGAAATATTAGAGATTGACTTCATAGACAATGCTTAACCAGAATGTTCTGAAATTGCATCATTAAAACCCCATTCTTTAAAAGTGGTATTTGAGAGAAGCCAGAGAGAGAGAGAGTCAACAACTAAGTAACTGTAGGCATAACCTTGTTCCAAAATGCAGGTAAACACTGGAAACTGAACTACTAAAACATTACTAACATATTTCAGTAGAATATGTGCCTTCATCTGAATTGAAGCATTAATTCTAGGAATTGTTAGATATGTTAATTGGTTCAAATTACAATTAACATATGAAAAGGAAAGGAAAAGACACCAAAAAGAGGCTATGAATTAAAGCAGCAAAAGTAGTAATAGAAATAAACCTTACATGTGACAGCCTGTCACCTCCATGAATTAGGGGTGTGTAGCAAAAAGGCAGCCTTTGGAAAGCACCATGACACTGATCTTTAAGAGCGCATCAATGTTGGCCACAAAGACATTTCCTTTGCAAATATTCATGTCATTAATCTTCTTTCAAAAATCACTGAGGAATAAACATGAGGCAGACTTGCATTTGTACATGAAGAATGTATAAAAATGAGTGCACTGCACTTTCTATTGCTGTCTATTTCTGTTTATATATATTATAACTAGGATGTGAGAGCCTTGATGTTCTGAATGCTTGAATTACCTACCATGTATGTAGAGTCACCGTCTATCTTAAAAAATATAGAACTCATGTTTCTGTATGCATTGCATCTTTGTTTGCTTTACTAAATTATTCCTAGAATGGGAACTAAATGAGATTCACATTATAGTAATACTGTTTACTTCTATATCATGGTATTATAAACGATTCATTACTTTCGTAAACACATACCCACACTTAAGATAGATAATGGACAGATGATAGCTAGCTAGATAGATAGATAGATAGATGACAGGGAGAAAGACTTATGTACAGCTTAAAATCATAGCATACAATAGAAAATATAACACATATTAATTTATGTATATAGTTAGCAAACACTACTATATATACTCAAAGCCTATGTGAGGGGCTAAAGAAGAAAGACAAATTCTTGCCGAGACTCATCATTGAGGAGCCAAAAAAAAAAGGAAAATAGAATCCTGTTTTGTTTTGTTTTGTAGTTTAAACAAAGCATTATTGACGTAAAGAGGAGAATATCTTTCTTAAGAAATGGTACAGCCTTTGTAGAATTTTCAGGGGAGAAAAAGTAAACGCAAATAAGGAGAGGAAACAGTATATGAAGATTATCATATTGCAAGAAATTCATTCTGGCTCTGATATCATTTGCTTAGGTAAGTAGTTAGGTGATTCTGGACAGGTTTGCTGGATTTGATCATGAGAATTTTTATATCTCTTGGGAAAAGTGAAAGATTATAGTAGGTTAAAAGAAGATCAAATTCATTCCCTATGAGGAAAATAAAGCCAGATGTCCCATCACACCATATTTAGACGTACATTCTCTGAGGATTATAGATTTAAACCTGAAAGCTAAAACTCTAAAATGTGACAAGGCAACTTTCACTCTTCAATCTGCTTCCCCCTTTCATAATAAACAGCTTAAGGAGAACAACAATAAACAACACAAACAAAAACTACGGCTCCAATTTGGGCACTTAAATAAATCTATATTCAAAAGTAAGTCATATTTAGTTTTGAAATTAGAAATTAGGTATGACCATGAATTATTTTTTCATTAAAAATCATTTGATATTCTGTGACTATATAACTGTATTTTCTTCAGGAGAAAGTAAAAAAAAAAAAAGGTATGGCCACAAATTCTGGGAAAATGGATTAAAGAAACCTATGTGCCTGTTTTATATTTCCTTCCATTCTTTTGCACAGAGATGACAGAGAGGCCCAAGGAAGTGATCCCAGAATGAACATCATGACCAGCAGTAGTGTAGTACACAGCCCCTTAACCACCATCTTTCAGAGCAGGAAGAAAGTGAACAAAAGTATTACCTTGTTAACATCCATATAAATGATGGTGTTTGTCTAAGGCTGAATATTAAAATAATTAAGGTAAATATTCCAAATACAGAGTTTTTATATAAATACAAAGATAGTTTGTAATGAGAAAACAGGTCAATATAATGTAACAAACATTATAAGAAAGTTCTATAATCAGTTAAATGGATACAAAATAATCCATATAGAGTAACACTAATTCATGATATAAAACTATTGTAAGCTAGGAAGAGAAGAGCCGCTAATTTAGCATCACAGAGTGTAGACCATACATCAATATTAAAGTAAAACTTTAGAAACACATTAAAGTTAAAAACAAGAAGATGCCTAGTATCACCTTTGTTATTGAGTATATTACTGGTCCTAGATAATATGAGAAAGCAATAAAAAGAAATGAAATATAACAATTGTAAAGCTGTCATTTAAAGATGATACAATTGTGAACATATATAATCTAATGAAATCTGGAAGCAATAAGAATTAATCATAAATTTCACCAGGGTTGCCAGATATAAGATCTAAACCCAGAAATCAATACCATTTCTATAAGACATCAACAACCAATTTTAAAATGTAATAACAGCAAAAGTTGTAAGTTACCTAAGTAACTTTTTTGATGAAAGATGTTTAGGATAGTATGAAGAAAATTATTAAGTGTTATTGTATGGTACAAGATCTTAGCACATGAAGAGACCTCATCCCTCGATTAAAATCCTTTGTAAATTATAGATATTATCCTGTGACAACTGATCTATACGTTCAGATAAACTTCTATTAAAAATAATTTTTGAGTGGAAATTACCAAGGTGATATAAGAATAAATGGCTAAGTATTGTCAAAAATATGAAGCATAATAAAATTTGAGGAAACAAAAGGTATAAAGAATAATTACCATGTCGGTAATTTGGCATAGATATGTATACCAAAGAAGTATAGCAAGAACCCAGAATAGAGTGTGTGTGTATTGAGACAGGCAGATAACCTTTATCATAACCTTGGCTCCTAACTCTCTTTTTTTAACTTCTTTTTTTGTGACATTTCTTTTTTTTTTTATTATTTACTAGCGGCCTGGTACACAAAATTCATGCACTAAGGGGTTTTCCCTTAACCCAGCCTGAACCCTCTCCAATATGGGACCCTATGGGGGATATCGACTGCTGGTTTAGGCCCGATCCTGCCAGATATCCCTCTTATAATCAGGAACTGCTGGCTCCTAACTGCTTGCCTGCCTGCCTGGCTGATTGCCCCAACCACTTCTGCCTGCCAGCCTGACCACCCCCTAACCACTCCCCTACTGACCTGATTGACACCTAACTGCTTCCTTGCCAGCCCAATCACCCCCAACTGCCCTCCCCTGCTGACCCAATCACCCTAAACTGCCCTCCCCTACTGGTTCCATAGCCCACAATTACCCTTCCCTGCCAGCCCAATGGTAAGGCTGTCCTCCCCTGCCAGCCTAATCACCCCCAACTTCTCTCCCCTGCCAGCCTGGTTGCCCCCAACTGTCCTCCCCTACTGGCCTGGTCTCCTCCAACTGCCCTCCCCTGCTTGACTGGTCACCCACAACTGCCCTCCCCTGCCAGCTTCATTGCCCACAACTGCCAGCCCTCTTGTGACGGCCACCATGAGGACCACCTAGTTGGTTATTAGTATAGATTTTATGAGATCTCAGCTATTCTTTAAAATTTACATTAGATAAAAATGTTCATATCGTACTTTTAAGAATTAGAAAAATATGTTCAAGCTATTATGCTATATTAAAAGAAACAGACAAGCCAAAACTGGTTTGGCTCAGTGGATAGAGCATCGGCCTGTGGACTGAAAGGTCCCAGGTTCGATTCCGGTCAAGGGTATGTACCTTGGTTGTGGGCACATCCCCAGTAGGGAGTGTGCAAGAGGCAGCTGATTGATGTTTCTCTCTCATCAATGTTTCTGACTTTCTATCACTCTCTCTTCCTCTGTGTAAAAAAAATCAATAAAATATATTCCAAAAAAGAAGAAAAAAAAGATTTAAAAGGAACAAACAATTACACAGGATTTGCTCAAGCTCTTATATGACAGTTTAGCTGATAACTTAATTCAGAATAGTAACGTGTATTCCTTAACATACAGAATGAAATATCCCATTCTATTCTTTCCTAATTGTTAGTCTAAAAATTTTTGCTGTCTTCTAATCATCATGGTTTTATAGAAAACCCATTGGCTTTTCCTCTGTAAGTGTGTAAGATTTTGTTTTTTCTCTTGATGCTTTACAGTTTTATCAAGTATCTAGTTATGAGTTTGGCTTTATTCTTCAGAACTCAAAATACACTTGAAAATGAGAATTTATATTTTCAATTTTGAAAACTTTTAGCCATATTGACTTTGTATATTTTGATTCTTGTTTAATCATTGAGTCTGGAATTAGTTTTTTTTTTTACATGAAATATGTTTATTCTCCTTTTCTTCCTCTGAACCATCTGCTTTTTCTGAAATAGCTTGGACTTTCTGAGACTCTTACAAAATTAATTATTTTGTTTCACAAAATTATTCATTTTATGCTTTTTAGATTGTCAGTATTTTCTTATTGTTTATCTTTTTATTGCTATTTATTTGAAAAAGAGAAGGAGCTCAATGAATGATTTATCAAATTATTTCAACTGGAAGTCCTCATTTACATATAAAATTCAGTGGAGAAAAATTGCATAAAGCACATGTTTGAAATTGGCAAAAAAAATTAGCAGATAATACATACATGGATGGTAGAGTTCTAATTTTAAAATTATTTATGGTTCAATTACTGAGCCAAAAAGAAATGTTTAGCAGTAATAGCTATTGTTTTCATATTATTCACATAACTAGAAATTTGGCAACCTGTTCAGCACTTAATAGATAAAACATCTTAGTATATTAGTTGCTTAACATGTAATGCGAATTAGTTAAATGTGATTGCTGGGATCCTATAATCTACCAAAATAGTTTTGGACTGAAAGTATAGCAGTGAATAGCAGAAGAATATTAAACAAATGAAAGATAATAGAATTATGAGTTGTGATAAAAGCTATGGAAATAAAGGGGGATTATGCTAGAGAGAAGGACTTGAAACTAGGAATTGGGGCAATCCTCTCAAGCCATGTCATTTGTACTGGGACTGAACAAAGGCTAAGGTGCTCTCTAGTAATGAATGCTGACTTGTGTCTAGGCAAAAGAAACAATTTGTTCAAAAGTACTTAGTTAAAAAAAAAGCTGTCTTCTAAAAATTAGCTGAAACAGAAATCGATGGGAAAAGAGACAAGATATGAATTTGAAAGTAAAACAAGGCCCAGGTCCCCAAAGGATTTAAGGCCGTGTTTTGAGTTTGGATCATAATTGAAATTCAAAAGAAAGCCAAGGCACAGATTCAAGCAAGCAAGTTAAATTATCCTATACACAATATATATTTGCCAATATAATACCTGCTGTCATTGATGGCTAAGTAACATTAGCTTTTATAATAACAACAATAAATATACCTTCTCACCAGTCCCTCTCATTAAATTTGGACTTTGCTGCCATCAGCTGGGTTACTAGGCCTGGAGCTCTTATAGATCCCTTTTTGACCTCTTACTTTAAATTATTTAATGCTGTCATTTATTTATATATATAGTAGAGCTTTTCTTGAAGTACATAGTTGATTGTCTAGGACTGAGTGGCCCAGTGTTGTTGATGATTAATTTTATGCATCAACTTGGCTGGGGGCATGGTTCCCAGATACATGGGCAAACATTATCTGGATGTCTCTGTGAAGGTATTGTTGGATGAGGTTAACTTTTAAGTCAGTAGACTTTAAGTAAAGCAAATTGCTCTTTATAATGTGATGGGACTTATTTAATCAGTTGAAGGGCACAATTGAGCAAAAGATTGACCTTCTCAGGGCAAGAAGGAATTCTGCCAGTAGACAACTTCCTTCCAACTTGGATTACAACATTGATCTTTCTAGCCAACCCACCCTGCAGGTTTTAGACTTGCCGACCTCCAATGTCACCTGAGCCAATTTGATAAAAATAAATCTACATATATACATACATTCTGTTGAATTTGTTTCAGTGGAGAATTCTAAATACCCAGTGTGTTTTTTGTATTTGCATATTGATCCTTTCATTGGTGCTACTAGCAACAATACTGCAAGTTCTGGTGTCTATGTTCACAGTTAAGCTTCCCTGTCCTGATCTCCTCTGGGGAGAGGAGTAGTGTTATAGAATCAATTTTTCATTGTTTTATGCTTTATCAATTTAAATGTATTCCTTAGAAGGTCAACAAGACGTTATCCTCCTCATGCATTGGGGGCCCTCCAATGGAAGGCCTTAAGTCATGAAGCTCTCTCACATAACTGCTTGCATGCCTTCTCATGAATATGTATGTAAGAGTAAGTACTTTACTCATACTGTCAGTATAGAGTCACTTTGGGGTTGGAGCAATTTCTGAAATCCAGTGATAAAGTTCAATTTATGGGACTACTGTTGGAACAACTCCTGATTATCATCTTCTATTATTAAATTACTAGAGGGCTGGTGCACAGTCTGGGACCCCTTGGGAGATGTCCACCTACCAGCTTAGGCCTGATCCTCCTCTAAGCCAACAGTCAGACATCCCTCTTGTAGTCTAGGACCCCTCGCTCCTTACCGCCTGTCTACAGTGGAGATGGGAGAGGTTCCTGCCAGAAGCCCAGCTTCTGGCTGAGTGGCACTCCCCCTATGGGAGCACACTGACCACCAGGGGCAGCTCCTGCATTGAGCATCTTTCCCCTGGTGGTCAGTGTGTATCATAGCTACCGGTTGTTCTGCCATTTGATCAGTTTGCATATTAGGGTTTTATTATATAGGATAATATAATATTTAAATTATAGGATGTACTGGTACTAGAGGCCCAGTGCATGGATTTGTACACTGATGGGGTCCCTCAGCTTGGCCTGAGGGGATCCGGCTGAAACCAGATCTCTGACACCCCCTGAATCTGTGCACCAGGCTACTAGTATGCATATAAGATCTTTGATTAATCTCTTCTCACCCTCCCTTTCTCTCCACCATTTCCTCTTCGATTCATCAGTCTGTTCTATGTTTCCATGCCTGTGGTTTCCACTACTGCATTGAGTGTCTTCCCCAAGGTGGTCAGTGTGCATCATAGCCAATGGTTGAACAGTCTGCCGGTTGGCCAGTCACTTAGGCTTTTAGATATGTAGATATCAAAACCCCCAGAAGAAACTTTTATTCATTATGATATTACTAATATCATATCAGATATTACTCTAAGCAAAATCATATTTATATAAGGTTATTTATTAAGTTTACTTGTGAAACTCATTAAACTATAGATTTATATTTATGAGTATTTAATGTTTCTCTCTGAAAAGTGCCTGAAACTGATGAATTATTTCCATCTTTTTAGTTACACGAGAGGACATGACTCATTGATACAATTATTTTCATATTTAACTATGAATAATTTAAATATATCATTTTTATGTTTACAAACCCTACTGTTGAAATATTTACATTTTTATAAAATGTAAGTTCATTTAAAAAACATTATCTGCATTTCATATTTTATATTTTTCCCTGCTTAATTAATGGCTGACACTATGCCTTCTTCCAAAATGGAGGAAAAACAGCTTGAAAATGCATGAAATATACTAGTTAAAGCTAAAAGAAAAGAAAATTAGTATTAGAAAAAGATAAAATAAGACGAAATGAACCTGAATTTAATAACAGCCTATGAACTTATTTGCATTGCAAAGTTTGGTCACATGTTGTGCCTCATTTTACTAACAAAGCAAAAATATAAGCAATCTGCATTTCAGAAAAATATAATTCAGTCATTAAGAAGAAAAGGAGGCAGTCTCATACATTGAAATTGAAGATTGTGGAAAAATATACTCAGTTATAAATATTGGCTCCTTTTATAATTTAATTTCAGAAATGTGAAATAAAGTTTTAAAAGGCATGTAATGTTATTGATTCTTTCAATTAACACCTCTCTCACTTTTTAATATAGGGAAGGTTTCATAAATTTGTAAGTGTTCCATAAACTTACTCATTGTTTTGGATGCTGCTGTTATCATCAGCTAATCTGAAAATGGTGTGCGTGTGTGTGTTTTGAGTGTGCTTAAGAATTACTCAAATTATTCTCAGACTCATTAGAATTCACGATCTTATTTTTTAATGTTATTTGACAAAGTTTTTGCAGTGTTTTAACTATATTTATGAAAAATCTAATCTCCAGGAATAATAAATAACTTGAGACACAGATATTTTCTATCAAATAATTGCAAGTATTTGTGTCAAGCAAATACAGAAAGAGGAAGATTTCCTAAGGAGTATATATAAGACCACTCAGGAATGCCATTTTCCATGCAAGGCACATCTATGTAATTAAATGTAATTCTATCAGCAAGCGCATATTGAGGAACGAGACTGGGAGCTTTTATGGTTCCCATCGGTAGTGCCTGTGCTGACTAGATAATCTGTTCAATGAATGTTCCTAAAGCTTCTCTTTTTTTGTCCACTGTTCTATTCTCTCCACTTACAAGAGTGCCTGGCACCGAATAGTGCTTGACAAATATTTACTAATTGAAATACTGAAAGGAATGAATAAGTTCTGAGAATTCAGATGAAAGAGGGTCATTTAAAATGTACTCTAAGAATAAAAGATAGTATTTTAGACAATTTAACACACGTTATACGATACAGAAAGTAGTGACATCTGTTAAACTGAAATAGGAAGCCTTGAACACCTGTTTTAAAGCCACAAATATAAGTTAAAAGGGAAAATATTGAAAGACACCAGATGTGTAACTATTTCCTGCAAAGCCTAACATCATAGCATAAACTTATACCTACAAGCATTTATTGGGATCCTGATGGGTTGTTTTGTGTGTGTGTGTGTTTATTATGTTTGTTTTTATATAGAGAAGGTAGATCTTCAGGACCATCAGAGAAAGCCAAGCAAAATCATTTAGTTCTTCCATCTGGGCACTGAAACATACTCTGGATGATTTCTCCTTATTGTTTTGTCTTTAACGAGCCTTCTAAATAACAGTCTAGAGTTAGCCATACTATCAACATTGTATACCTCCAGCTAAGGGATCTAATTATATCAGTTAACATAGAATTCAGTAGAGCATGGAATGTATCTGTAGTGAGACATATCCACACATATAAAGACTTAAAGTTATTTTATTTCAATTCCTGAAAAAAAAATTCTTAGTGGATCTATTTATAATAAGATGCTACAACAACAACAACACAAACAAACAATAAAATAACATGGGAAAGCAAACTTATCAGCCCACAAACCAAAGACTAAGTGTAAATAAACAAGACTTATTCCTGTTGACAGAGGCATGAAGCATTAACATATAAAGATAGAGCAAGTCCGGTACAACATAACTTTATCTTTTAGGTTGAACTATAAATGTAGGAATCCTGAAACATTTTGTGTTCTCAATATGGATTGTGTAACCAGGAATTGAATGCTGGACCTACTTCCCAAAGCCATTCCTTCTCTGGTTAATTTTCTTGGAATTAGGAAATATATGCCTTGCATCATATCTTTCTTTTTTTACTTTTTTATTGTTTACAGTATTACAGATGTCCTCATCCCCCTAACCCTCACCCCCCTTCCTTCTAACCATCACACTGTGGTCTGTATCTATAGGTTATGCATATATGTTCTTTGGTAATCCCTTCACCTTCTTTCATCCAACCCCCTATCTGAAAACCTCTCAGATAGCTGTCAGTCTGCTTCATTTTTAAATCAATAGTTTAGAATGTATTTATTCCTAGCATTAGTGACATCTGAAAACAATAATGTCTTCCATAACCTGTTAAAATTGATCAAACTCTTGCCTTGTTTGGGAAAACTGTACTAAGAGAATTACTGAACAAAAGACCCAGGTGCTAGGAGCATTAATGAACAAAAATTTTCATCTCCAGAAATGCAGCAGTGCATAGAGCAACATAATTGCCTTCTGCATTTCCAAGGAACTTGAAAATGATTTCCTCACATTGAAAACTCCTATTGAGTATGCAATTATTGGATAAAAAAATATGTGTAGTGACAGTTACACAATAGCAGTTGTGATCTGCCATTGACTGTTATGTTATAGCAATTTTTATTTACTAATTTAAAGTAAAAGTGTCAGTTGCAGTGGTCATTTTGTAAATAAACAACATTAGAAGGAGTTTCTGAGATTTCATTCTCAGCTTCTTTTTATCAAAAAGAATATAAATTATAAAAATAATTTTCAAATATGCAGATTTTCAATGTATTGCACTTTATATAAAAATCCAAATATTCCTGGGGAATATTTCTGTATTAGTTATTATTCAAATGTATAATCCTAAAGGTAGTTGTGTGTGTGTGTGTGTGTGTGTGTGTGTGTGTGTATGTGTATGCAAGTATTTCTCCTAGTTAAACGTTCAAGTCGTATTTTCATCAGTAAAAAGTGCTTCTTGTTGGTTCACCAGAGCTTGATACACCTAGATTTGGTAGCTGAAACACTGTGAGCCTTACTTATGTCATGTACATAATTTAAAGAAAGTGTCAGTCCTTAAATAGGGACAGAGCTCCTTTAACTGAAAAGTATAGTCACGCAGGGAAGTTTTATAGCAATATAAAATATGAATTCTAATGCTAAAAAGTTGAGATTTGCAGCCTCATGAGCTGTATTTTAGAAAAGATATTTGTATATTGTTCCAAATAATAAATTATGTCAACATTAATCTGCAATTTTTAATATTTATAAAAATGACTACTCTGTTTACAAAAGTGTTAGTTACCAGGCACTGCTTATAATTAATTCAATCCTCATGATGAGATTATAAGGAGATATTACCCTTCCCCATTGTGTAAATGAGAAAACCATTGCTCAAGGGGGCTGGTTTAACCAATATCACAGAGAGGGGGAAGTAGAGACACAGACACCCTAACATCTGGCTCCAAACTTTGTCTCAGTTTCAGTGCCATTCTGTATGCACTCAACAGCACCATGAACATTCCACTCATCAGTTACTTTGAAATGTCAATTTTTCAACTAAAATACCATGCTTTAATTGATGAAGCAGCACTGTATGGAAGAGCTAAATTTCTAAACTCCAAGGCATTTCAATAGCTGTGCCAGATAAACCCAAGTGTCATAGCCCAGAATTCAAGTCACCATGCTATGTAACCTGGCTCTGCCCCTCAGAGCTCTGTAAATTTGGCCAAGTTTACTTTTGTGCCTCCATTTCTTCTTGTTTAAAATAGAAATTAATAATCACTTAGTGTATAGGTTATGGAGATGATTAAATAATTTAATACATATAAGAGCTAACTGTTCTGGTATATGAGAAGTACTCAACACAGGTTTATTATTATTATTAAAATAATTATTCATTACCTACATTAAATTTTTCTATATTTATGGTTTTATTGTATAGAGTCACCAAATTATATCCAATCAACTTGCAATAGAAGTATGTAACATTTATTCTATTCAATATCAGGGACCATAATCTGTTATACAGTTTTTAACAAAAAGATCTGATACTAGCATAATTTTTTTAATATTAAGCATAATTATTAGCAGAGAACATTTCTCAACTTCTGATGCCAAAACTTGCTTTTATAAATTATTATGTAATAAGCTTATACTATCTAATAAAAGAGTAACATGCAAAATGACTGTACCTCCACTACGCTACCAGCCAATCAGGAGCAGGGGCATGGCCAGGGGTGTGGCCATGGGCATGGCCAGGAGTTGTGGCCAGTGGACATGGCCAGCAGGCATGGCCAGAGGGAATGGCCAGCACACAGGGGGTGAGGCCAGCAGGGGCGTGGTCACAGTACAGTGAAAGCAACCACCATACTATAAGCTCTGCCTACATGGTACTTAAAGGCCGGCCCTCCTTACAGTTATGGTGACTGAATCACATGCAAATGAGTGCCCAGGGCACCTTGGGTAATGAGAGACAGGGGCAAGCATGGCTGAGAGCTAAGCTCAGTTTGGGACCACGCCCCCAGCCCAGCGCCTATGAGGGAGCATACAGATACCCTGGTGGCCACCACTGTGTGAGGCCCAGGGGTCCCTGCTTGCCTCCCAGCCCAGCACCCACGATGGGGGTGAGGGGGGTGGCTGCCAGTCTCTGGGGTGTGTGGAGACCCCGGTGGCTACCACCAGGTGTAGAAACTTCACAGTGCTCTTGCTTCGTGCAGGGTGTGGAGATCACCAAGAATGTTGGGAAATGTAGTTCTGGTGGCAGACCCACTGCTGGAGAGAGTTTGAAGTACTGTGATCTTTGGAGATGTTTCAGAAAGTTGTCTCTTAAAACAGGTATGAGATCAGAGGATTGTGCTTATAGAGAATGGTTAATAAAAGTTGGAGATGGCAGGTTGAGGAGCCAATGGGGCAAGGCTACCATCTGTGGGATTATGTCTGACCACCTCTAAGTCAGAATCCCACCCAGGCAGAACAATAGGGCAGCACGCCGCAGAAGCCTTGGTTGGCCTCGGATAGCCAGTCCCTCGTCATCCCTGCAGGGCCAGGGCCGCCGCCGCGCCCAACCACTTAGCCGCGGCAGCGCAGCATGCGTTGGGACCAGGATCTGGTGCAAAGAGCCCTTCGTCCTGGGAGACAGGGCTCCACCGGGAAGGGGGCTGCCCCTATGCCTGTAGCAGAGCAGCTCCATCGCTGAGATCTATTGAAAGTCAGCCCTTGACACAAGGGTTTGTTTTTTTTTAAGTAAAGAAAAATAAAAAATAAAAAAAAACACCAAACTTGGAGATGGGATAGTGGATTTCATTTAGGAATGGATATTTTTGAAATTCTCCATGAAATGATTTGTAATGGATCTGTTATTGAAGCCATCTTTGGGAATAGTGTATCCTCTATAGATAATATTAAAAATATATCTAAACGTGCAATTCTTTGTCCAAAAAATGAGCATGTTCAAAAATAAATGAAGAAATTTTGGATATACTTGATGGAGATTTTCACACCTATTTGAGTGATGAATCCATTGACTCAACAGATGATGCTGAAAAGGAAAATTTCCCCATTGAATTTCTTAATAGTATTACTCCTTCAGGAGTGCCGTGTCATAAATTAAAATTGAAAGTGTGTGCAATCATCATGCTATTGAGAAATCTTAATAGTAAATGGAGTCTTTGTAATGGTACCAGATTTATTCTCAAAAGATTACTACCTAAAATTATCGAAGCTAAAATATTAAGAGGATCTGCAGAGGGAGAGGTTGTTCTGATTCCAAGAATTGATTTGTCCCCATCTGACACTGTCCTCCCATTTAAATTAATTCGACGACAGTTTCCCGTGATGCCAACATTTGCAATGACTATTACTAAATCACAAGGACAAACCCCAGCAGAGTAGGAATATTCCTACCTTAACCCGTTTTCACACATGTTCAGTTATTATGTTGCTTTCTTTAGAGTTCGAAGAACATGTGAAGTTAAAGTTGTAAATACTTTATCCCAAGGGAAATTAGTCAAGCACTCTGAAAGTGTTTTTACTGTTAATGTGGTATTCAGGGAGATATTAGAATAAGTTTAATCACTTTATCAGTCATTAATTATTTGCATCAATGTTGTTTTTATATTATGAGTGTGTTATTGTTGTTATATCATTTTGTTATTTATTAATGAAATTATTTATTATTTTCATATACATTGTACTCATTACCTTTTATCTGTCATACCTTTATTATAGAGAAAGGGAAAATAGCACTATTAAAATCTTTCCTCTAATTAATACCCTTTTAATGTGCACAAATTTCGTGCACCAGGCCACTAGTATTCATAATATCTGTAAACCTAAAGATACCTAGATAGGTATATTATATTTTAGGTATCACAGTGCAGCCCATTTCTTCCACATTTTATGTCACTCAAAGTAAATGTCACTGTGCCAGACACCCTGTTAGGTGATAAATATATGTTTGTTAAATTATAGTGAGATATGAAAATATGTTCTGTCACTATCTTATCCTAAATGGCAATGAATTGTTAACATGTACATTTTAACAAACTGTGCATGCTTCCAGAGAACACTAGCCAGATGCTCTGTGTCCTTGTAACCTACACAGTGAATACACATTTGACCCACTCCCCTGTCAAAGGTATTTGCCAGAATTGGGAGCAGAGTTGATGATGATGATGATGATGTTGATGACAGTGATGATGATGAATCCATGTACCTGCTAGCAGTGGACATCTTCTTAGAATTTTTTTCTATATGTGTTTGATTGTGATTGTGCTGAAGGAATATGGTAAATCCAGTAATGAGGTGGCTGAAGCTCCTCAGGTTCTTATCCTATTACAGGATTTTCATGATCACAACCCAGAGTTTATGAATAGTCTATTGTTCTGACAATTTTCCCTGGTGCAGTGCCAAAACTTGTGCATCTGGGCAACTAATGCAAGCAGAAAATCCCTGGCTGAGCTGAGGGTGTCTATTCTTAACTGTGTTTTTTATATTGGTTATTAATCTCTACTTTTCATGTCTATGACTTCCAAGAAGCAGTAGATGTTTTGGTTTCTGTGATATTTTTTAGAGGAGGGATTTTGGATTTCGAATCAGGTGTTTCCACCTGGGTATATTCATTGCTTATATAATCAGAAAGTTTCAGTTTCCCCAAGATATTCTTTCAAACAAACAAACAGAGTTAAGCCTTAAACCAAGCTGCTTTTTCTTAAATTACAACAAATCATAAAATATATGTATTATTAAATGAAGAATATAGACAACTGGTAAATTAAAATTAAAAAACAAAGGGCAATTCAAATGAGGGAAAAAAGCTTGTAACTATAACAGTTAATTCCTAAAATAAAGTTCACCTTGAATTATAATTTTAGAAATAATTTTCTTGATAGAAGTATATTGCTACATTAAAAAGACAAGACTTGATAAAAAATAAAATAAATCCTTTTCTGTTTAACTATGAACACTTCAACAACAATTTAATACTGAATTTAAAAGCTATATTCTTTTGTTTTTGAGGCAGTAAATATTTAATTCGTAATTAGAATAAATAATTAGTAAAAATATTGGGGACCTATTAACCTGAGGCATATATAACAAAAAATAAACTTCTTACTATATATTGTCAACCTTTATAAAAATGCAGAGATATATTAATTTTAGATACATTATACTACTAGTGTTTGTAGGATTTGATATCCTTACTTAAGAATTCAGAGAATAGTTTTATTAAAACATTTTAAAAACAGGTTTTTTATATTCAGAAATAATCTGTAAAATGCATATATTGTTTTCAGTTGCACTAAGGCAATGTGCTTATTTCTTCTTTTCCTTTTCTTTTCTTTTTATTTTATTTTTATAAATGACTTGGAGAAAGCCTCAGCAAAAAGATACCAAATCTTAAAATTTATTATTGTCAATAGTCTGCCTGACCTTTACTTTAACTTCATCTTGGCTGTCAGTAATAATCCAAGGTTGCACTTCCAGTGATAAAATGAAAGATTTTGCATATTGAATCTCTGGGTCTCCTTGAAAGTGTTCAGATATCACAGTCATTTATTCCCATTGTCAGAGCAAGGTCCATTATGAAAGCCCATTCGTCTTTGCTTGAAGATGAAGAGTGGAGAAATTCCACTTCTGCCTTGAATCAAGTACTAACAATTTCAGGAGCCTCAGATATATCAATATGCTGACTTGCTGTAGGTCTAGGGTCTCTCTCTCTCTCTCTCTCTCTCTCTCTCTCTCAGCTCTGGGCACTGGTTCCTTAAAAATTCACTTTACCATTATAATACACAATTTGTGTGGCACATAAAATAATATTTACCACATGCCTGAGACTTTCTTTTGAATTGGACTTTCTGTCTGTTTTATTCTTTTTCCATTTTAAACCTACAGCTAGATTACTAATGGAACTTTGAAAAAAAATCTTGTTTGAACTATGTAGAATAGTAATACCTACAGGAATCATCGTAACACTTTACTATAAATATCCAACTTTAACATTTTATTTTGAAACAGTAACATTTTATTTATTTATGATCAAATATTGTCATATGCTAATTGGTCAGAAGATACACCAATGTCTAAAAGCTTCATTGAACTAGCTATTCCAACTTATAAGGTAATGCAGGAAATACACACTGTGCAGAGTAAAGATAGCAAATACGCATATTATTAGTTGGTGATTTTCCCCCAAACTTCAGTTCAGATAAAGATGGTGATTAAATAGTCTGACATGCAAAATCCTATATTCCTAAAGTTGTCACCTCCTAATAACTTTAGAACAAAAACCTTATTTTAGGCACTTTATTCCCTACTCCAACAGATAAACTTTGAGTCTCAGGTTTTAGTCTTAGACATATTCATGGTAGGGAAAATAAAGACTGAAAGCATTTTAACTTGTCAACACATCTGGACAGGACCAAGCTGGGCACTCAACACTCAGAATATCGTGAGACATAAGGAGAGAAAGCCACATCTTTGAGAGAGGAAACAGCCTGGGGAGGAGGCTGAGTTTCCCAGGGCAGCTGAAGCAAATAACCAAAATCTTGGTGGCTTAAAATGACAGAAATTACTCTCTTACAGTTCACAGCCAGGATGTCCAAAGGGCTGTGCTATCCCTGGAAATTCTAAGAGAGAATCCAGTCTAGCTTCTGGTGGCTGCCAGCAACTCTTGGCTGGTAGCCTCATCACTCCCACCTGTACCTTTTCTCCCAGCACTTTCTGTTCTCTGTATGTCTAACTCTCTTATAAAGGCACTATGAGGCAATCTAGGGCCCACTCTGGAATAATCCCCTCATCTCTAGCCATTTAACTCAATCTTAACTGCAAATGTCATTTTGCCAAATAAGGCCACATTTACAAGTTCCAGAGGTTGTCAATATATAAACATCTCTTTCAAGTATGGGCGCATTTTTTCAGTATTCAACAATCTTTTTACATAGCTGCAGTGATGATGAAATGTATATCCTCAAATAGGAACAATCCTCTAGGTGGTAAAAATAGATTTTTAGAAAGCACTAACAAAGTAATGTTTTCTACGCTATTAAAAATAATCATATTTAAAGTGCCAAATAATTTAGAATAGCATGGAAGTTTTGGGACAACCATCAAAATCCCTTTGAAATATGCACATTTTTTGTTGATACTGGTTGATGCAATATAAAAACTGAGAAAATCACTATTTCTTCTTTATTAATACTTGATGTAAAAATAAAAGTGAGATTGGCTGTACTAACATATAATACAATTGATTTACTAGTGTATGACAGTGGCAGGATAAGAAGGAAATTCTTTTGAATGACTTTAATGATGTTTTAATGTATTCCTGACAAAGAAAGTACACACATTCTCTCTTTTTTAAACATGAAATGATAAAACCCTTTAAAATGTGAATTAATTTAATTAGCTGGCGGTCTTTGGTTGTATGTTCGGGGGGAGGGGAGGGAAAGCACTTTCTTTAATGCTCTTATATTTTTTTAAGGAACTGAACTAACTTCCCTTGATGCAAAAATCAGTATGGAGAATTCATCTGCTAAAATGCAAACTAGGGGTGTTTTTCTCTAGCTATTCTTGGGCACACTCAAATCAAGCTTTTTGAGGCTCAAATTGGCTGCCTTGAACACCCCCTTATTTACATAAACTCTGGGCCTTTCGCAGTCCTCTCCATTGTGCAGTGGCATTTTCCTGCATGCATTCTGATGAGACTTGTGCAAAAATGCATAAATTTCTCATCCAATCAAAGGCTGACCTGGGGGAAACTGGCAGGCGGTGGGCAGAGTGGAAGATTACTAAATTGCCAATTCTTTCTTAACTCCAATAGCCATTTGGGTGAAATGAACCAGATCTTAAAGAGGGCAGCAGTATTGGTCTAAACAGAAGCAGAATAGAATGCCTTTGACTCATGGGAAGATACAGACACAAGAAACATACGAAGAATAATCAGGAATAGAAAATAGAAGATCAATCTGGGTATTTTTCTAGAATACAAAGCAGGGCCTGAAGAATATGTGAATTCTTTATATTCTATGGCAACAAATTTCTTATAAAGTAACTTATTAAGGCAAATAACAGATTCCTTATAATTCATTTACTATTTTAATTTCTGTCAAATGGCATTGGAAAAGGAAAGATGTGACAATGGGGATAAGTATTATATATTATTTACAACCAGAGGCCTGATACACAAAATTTATGCATGAGTAGGGTTCCTAGGCCTGGCCAGCAATTAGGGCCACTCTGTCTGGTTACTGGTAGGGTAATCGGGGATCTCCCACTGGAACCGACCTTGGCCAGCCTGGTGCCACTCTCTGGCGGAGTGATCTGGGGCCAGCACAGGCCCCCTTGCTGGCTGTCCCCAGCCCCATCAACCTGCTGCTGCCAAAGGTCACCTCCCTAGGTGAGATGATCAGCAGAGCAGTTATAGGCCCCCTGCTGGCATCCACCTTGGTTGGCCTGTGGCCTGTGGTCTAGGGGCAGCTCCTGCTTTAAGCGTCTGCCCCCCTGATGGCCAGTCCTCATCATAGCAATAGCTGATTCCACCAGTCATTCCGCCATTTGGTCAATTTACATATTAGGCTTTTATTATATAAGGTTTAGTTTTCATGTTATAGCTGTGGATACTATCTGCTAATAATGCCCACTCCAGAAGAAGGTAAAAATACCCACACATGTGTCTGCATTCTGTTTCAAATAAATAATAAATATATTGTAAGACATTTCAAACTGTGGAATATAAAGAAGAATATAAAATATATTGAGAAGAATAACGGTACTATAATTTTAGGACAATTATGGAAGTTTTCTAAAAACTACTATATTATTAATATGTAGTAGTTTTATTAATCTGCTATATATTCACTTTAGCAGATGAATTCTTTTATTAATATATAGTAGTTTTCAGAAAACTTCTGTAATTGTCCTAAAATTATAGTAGTGTTATTCTAAAAACTACTATATATTAATATATATTAGTTTATTGATCAATTGAAATACACATTTTAAAACAGAGCTATTATTAATCTTATATAATAAAAGAGTATTATGCAAATTAACCATCACTCCTCTACACCCACAAAACACACCCACTCACCACACCCACTATCCAATCAGAAGTGATTATGCAAATTAACCCCAACCAAGATGTCTGCAGCCATGGAGAAAGCAGGAGGGAGGCTTGGGTTTCCCTGTGATGGAAGAAGCCAAGCTTTCTGCATACCCTGGCTGTCCTAGGCCTCTGCTTAAGGCTAATTCCAATAGAAATGGCTGCTACCACAGAGGGAGCAGAAGGTTTGGCTCTGCTCCAGGCTACAAAGTTTTAATTGTAGAAGATAAATAAATCTCAGATACCAGGGCCTCTTCTTGGGTCGTCGGGTGGGGGCATGGCCAGCCTGCAAACCACCACAGGCCCCTCACTGAGGCCATCTCATGCCCCAAGAGAACCCCCACTCTGATCTGGAACACCCTTCAGGGCAAACCAGTTGGCCCCCACACATGCACCAGGCCTCTATCCTATCTAATAAAAGAGTAATACGCAGATTTACAATTACTCCAACACATGAGAGGGTGGCCCCCATGTAGTCAAAGATCCTGCCCCCATGTAGACACAAAATGGCCACCACAAGATGGCCAGCAGGGAGGGGATTTGGGAGGACCAGACTGCAAAGGAGGGCAATTGTGAGTGATCAGACCAGCAGGGAAGGACAGTTGGGAGGGACCAGGCCTGCAGGGAAGGGCAGTTGAGGGTGATCAAGCCTGCAGGGAGAGGCAGTTAGGGGTAACAAGGCCAGCAGAGGAGGGAAGTTGGGGGTAAATAGGCTGATAGGGGAGAAGTTAGACATCAATCAGGCAGGTAGGGGAATGGTTAGGGGATGATCAGGCTGGCAGGCAGAGGCAGTTAGGGGCAATCAGGAAGGCAGGCAGGTGAGCAGTTGGGATCCAGCAGCCCTGGGTTGTGACAGGGATATCCAACTGCCCATTTAGGCCCAATTTCACTGGTATAAGGTCTAAATAGGCATTTGGACATCCCTTGAGGGGTCCCATATTGGAGAGAGTGCAGGCTGGGCTGAGGGAAACCCCCACTCATTCATGAATTTCATGCACTGGGCCTCTAGTGTAAGAGTAAAATAGATCCATTAGTGACTATAATTTTATGAACTATAAACAATCATAACTTTTATTTTCAAACTAGTGGCATGGTGCACAAAATTCATGCACACTAAAAGGGGACCCCAGAATCAAGTTCCTCTTGCCCACATGTGCCTCAAAATTGCATGAGACCCAGACCTGGCCACCCCCCCCCTCCATTGGGCTAGATCCAGACCAGAACAGTTCTCACACTTCTCAAGTCTCATCAGGTAGGATGTGTAGCCTCAGGTCTCCTGGCCTGGTGCTAGGATTGGGGGCATAGCCTGAGGTACCCCAGATAGGATAAGAGCATACCCTGAGGTCCCCTGTCAAGCCCCACCAGGCAGGAGGACACAGTCTCAGGTCCCCTGGACCAGTGCTGGGGCAGAAGGTGCAACCTGAGGTTCCCCAGTATGATGCTGGGTTGGGAGCATAGCCTGAAGTCCCCTGTCAAGCCCCACCTAGTGGGGGCCATCACCTGAGGTCCCTCATTCTGGCACTGGGGCAAGGGGAGCAGCCTGAGGTTCCCTAGCCCAGCACCAGGATGGGAAGTGCACCTTGAGGTCCCCCAACAAGCCCTGCCAGGTAAGGGGTGTGGCCTCAGGTTTCCTGGCCTGGTGCCAAGGCAGGAGTTGGGGTCTGAGGTCCCCTAGCCTGATGCCAGGGTGGGGAGTGCAGCCTGAGGTCCCCTGTCAAGCCCCATAAAGGCAGGAAAGGGCATAACCTCAGGTCCCTGCTGATTGCTTGTTAAGGCTCCTTAAGGGAACTTGGCTTTAGCTATGGGTGCAGCCATCTTTGTGATGGAGTGATGGTCAATTTGCATATTCCCTCTTTATTATAGAAGATTTTACCAGAGATAAAAATCTCTAAGGTCAAAATCAATATATAAAATTTCCAATTAAAGGAATAGAAGTCATTGAAAATAAAAAGAACATGGAAAGAGATAAATATTTTGGAAACATTTATAATATATCAGAAAGAAAAATTATTGAACACTACAACTATTATTAACTGAAAATTAGAAAATGTCAAATTATACTTAAAAGTATTTTATTAGCAATACAATAAACAGATATGAGCATTTGTATAGTATGTAAATGAGCCTCACTTTAGATTAGATTATAAATAGGTGTTAAAGAAAACCAGAGCTGTACAAAAAGGTAAAAACAGATTTTGCTTAGGATTTATTGCAATAGTGAAAAAGAGACTTAGTATAAAACTGGGTTAAATTCAAAATATAACAAAGAAACATGGTGGCTTATAGTCAAGAATCAGGTTTGTGTGTGTGTGGTGGGGGGCAGAAGTATGAATGGATATAAAATTACTGAAAGGAGATAGCTAGAAGTAGGGAATTCTTGTTAGACTGACCAGATAGAATTCTTGGTGAAGGCTGGCCAGGGAGACCAGATATTACCTGGGCAGATAGTGGAAGATGCGGAATTTCATTAGCCCTTAATTATGACCATATGTCAGTGGTGGGAGATTCTCTGTAAACTGATTTAGCAGGACTCTTCCTAAGACTGGGCTGTCCTAGCTCTGCATAGCTTGGCAAGAATAAGGCCTAATCAAAAAGAGACTTCAGAGAAACCTGAGTCAAGGTTAGTTAAGGAGGTTTTGACAGGCATGAGGGGCGAGGAGGGGGAAGAGGATAAAGGGAGAGAGAGAGAGAGAGAGAGAGAGAGAGAGAGAGAGAGAGAGAGAGAGAGAGAGAGAGAGAGAGAGAGAGAGAGAGATAGTGAGAGAGGAACTTTTATATATATCTCAATAAATTAGATTTAAAAGTTCCTTAATTTTCTGTTGGAGTCTACCAAAGTACAAAGCAAGTTTTCTAAATAGGGATACTACATTAAAATTGGAAACACTACAGAGGAAACAATGGAACAATAAAACCAGCTTCCTTGAAGGACTAATTGGCCTATTAGATGCTGATACATAACCTGGGGCCCTAATTACTTATGCTTCATATAGAAAATTCTGCCTGAGAAGACATCACTTGCATACCTTATCTAAAGGTATTATTACAAACTGGAAGCCCGATGGACAAAAATTCATGCAAGAGTAGGCCTTCTTTCCCCTGGCTGCTGGCACCCAGCTTCTCTCCTGAACCTGGTACCCAGGCTTTCCTCTTCCAGCTATCCCCGCAGGCAGCCAGGACCCGGGCTGGCTTTCCCTGAGCCACCTGCAGGCACCTGGGACCCGGGATGGCTTCCCTCTGCCCCTGCCTTCATCAGGAAGGATGTCCAGGATGATATCTGGAAGACATCTGATCTAATTAGCATATTAGCCTTTTATGAAAAAAAGTACTTGTCTTCTGCAGAACAAATGTAGATAACAGTGCAGAATACATTATTCTTTCTGTCTGTGCTCTTCTGTTGTGATTTAGTTTGTAAATTTCTTCATTTATTTTCTCTTTTTTTTTTGCATTTTTAAAAATATTGTTCCCTTTCTTCCTTGCTTCTTCTTCTCTTTTTTCTTATAAAATATTTAAAGTTGAGGGGATAAAGCACAAAGGGATAACATGACATGAGGTTAACAGTCTTTCATTTTCAAGTCTAAGTGGTGTCTTTCCAACCTTTTCTCATCCAACTTCAATCTATTTCCTCTTATCATATCACCATATTAATGTTACTCTCAAATAAATATTCAAAGGACTGATAACACAACAAAATCTTTCTATCTACCATTCTTCTCTCCTTCCTCTAACAGTAAAAATAAAAACACATTTTCCATGCTTATTTCAATTCAGCATTTTCCACTACTTCATTATTTTAGTAATTAATCAGCTCTATTCCAAACTCCCACTGAATTAATATTAACTTCAGTCACAGGCTGCAGTGCTAGTCCCTTGTAGCAGCTTTGAAGCAGTTGCATAAACCCTCCCCTGAAACTGATTTTTTAAAAAATTAAATGAACCTGACTCATTCTCAGTTCTCCTGCCCTGTTCACTGTTTATGCTCATTCTGCTTTATGGGCCACCAAGGCTTTTCCTATGTTTGAATATTACGGATCCTTAATATTCAGCAATCTTTCTTTTCTTTTTTAAAAATACATTTTATTGCTATTTTACAGAGAGGAAGGGAGAGGGACAGAAAGTTAGAAACATCGATGAGAGAGAAACATCAATGAGCTGCCTCTTGCACACCCCCTACTGGGGTTGTGCCCACAACCAAGGTACATGCCCTTGACCAGAACCAAACCTGGGACCCTTCAGTCCGCAGGCCAACACTCTATTCACTGAGCCAAACCATTTTGGCAATCTTTCCTCTTCTTAATTCAGATTTATTTCCTCAGTGATCAGAGCTGTTGTGGCGACAGCTTTACACCAGGTGCTGAAGACCAAAAGCCTGAATCTCTATTTGAGGCTCCAACATCATAAGTTTCTCACCTCATGTTCTGTCCATAGAGCACATGAGGTGAGAAATTTATTTATTATTTCATTTTTCAGCCAATTATCATCAAAAAACACTTTTCGTTAGAGAAGAACACCCTAGATATTTTTTGGGTGGCCAGGAAGGCCTTTGTCATTTACAGAGAAAAAAAAAAAGAAAAAAAACCTCTCCCTGATGCCAAACTATAAGCTGTGATGTAGGTTTATCTAGTTACCTAGCATTCATCTGAGACTTGAATCAATCAGAACTAGCAGGGAAATTCAGTAAAATATTAAAAATTGTTAGTGGTGCAAGAGGGGGCGTCCGTGCCAAGAGGCCTCCAGCAGGTGTAACACGGTGGTTTTTATCATTGATTTTTGACAAATCTGTAGGAAAGGTGATTGACTAACATACTCACATGTGTAAGAATCCTCACTGCCTGGCCTTCCAAGGCTTCTGCCAGTTTTTGAAGCTTCTTAGTTCTGTAGACTGCATTGATTTTGTAAGCTACTTAATACTACTTCAATAATTTAATTTTTCTGTTTAAAAGTGTCAGTCTCTAGTGTTTGAAAAATGTATCTGATGACTGCCATTCCCTAACCTCCCCCCCAGGCTAGCCACACCCCATGAATTCTACTGCTTCAGTGTCTGTGAGAGTAGAGATTTGCACTTTTACCCCTAAGTCACCTTCACCAGAAATATGAGGAACATGGCTGCTCTTCTTCTACATTACATTATTTGCTGAATACTGTTAATTCCACAGCTCTTACACGTGTTTTATGCCCAGCCAAACTTCCCATTTCTTACTTAAGGCCCAGTAATATTTCAACTAAAATACTGAAAAGCTTATAACTATTTTATTTGTTTTGAGCATCTAAAACATATACTATGTCAATGTTAGGATAATATTAACATTAATGACAGAAGAATGTTTCTAAAATACACATCTATGTATGATAGTCATCACCTTTCTGTAGATTTGTTAATGGTTACTCATTACTTATTGGATAAAAATCAAAAGCATAATAACAACCAATAAGAGCTATAGCAATTGTTTTAGTACAATATAATAGACAGAACTTTGCTCTCTCAAGAACACAGTGTATATGACATATACTCATGGAAAGATTTTCTTAAATTTAGGTCCCATGTGATCCTTCCAGGAATCCTATATAATAAAAGGTTAACATGCAAATTGTTCCCTTGGGAGTTTTACAGACTGGAAGTTCAACTGCTCGCTATGATATGCACTCACCACCATGGGGCAGCATGGAATGAAGGAAGGCCCTGGTCAGCAGCTGGCAGCTGGGGAAAGGAAGGTCCCAATCAGCCCTGATCACCAGCCAGCCCTAGGGACCCTACCTGTGCATGAATTTCATGCACCAGGCTTCTAGTTAAACCCATTCCTTTAGGTAATCCCATTTGAGTGGTTTTTTGTAACTTGCAACTTAGCCATAGATTAGATGCAATACTAAATCAGTATTTTTCTAAGTTTAAGGCATGTGCTTTTACTTCTTTTCCTGACCTTCTCAAAGCACTACAAAAACTATAACATTTTACATCTCTTTTCTTCTGGGTTTTTGACTATTCACGGTTGACTTTAATATCAACTTTCACTTCAAATAAAAACCTACATAGTTTATGTGTACTGTATATATTACTTAAGTACATTAACTAAATAATGTATTTATGCTGATTACTTTAAATTGAAAGAATGTTTTTCTAATGTTCTCTCAGCATGCAGCTTCAGTTAGAAAGCCTTTTCTCAACTTGCTGCTCCCATAATATTTTTTTTTTACTTCTGTCTTGACCCTTTTGAAATAACATAGTCATGTTTGCTGCTTTCAAATCCTCTAGAATCTCTCCCAAGCCTAGTGAACTTTAAAAAATGTCAGTTAAAGGTTCACTGGATTTTGTTCACTTCCTTTAAAATTCATGGATCGCCTCCATCAAGATCGCTGCTCTGCTTGAAGCATAACGCCTTCAGCAATTTTGCTTCTTATCTGTACCTGTCTAACTCTTTTTCTTACAATCTCATGAAATCTAGTCTTGGTTAGAAAAGATCATATTTTGCTTTTTTTTTCTGAACACATGTTTAAATATCTTTACTTAATATGACTAAGTGATGATATATAATTCCGTTAGGGAAAATAATTTTTAATATATTGAAATTAAAATAAAATTCATTTAGTTTAAAAATGAATGGTTATGTATTATTTGTAATGTATTTTAAATAATTTATTAACAGTTATGCTTATGTGGAAAGATTCAGGGAAATTACAAACCTCTTTCCTTGTTCCTGCTAAATCAGATGCAAATATTACTGCATACCTTATGATAAAAGAGTTTAGTGAAGCAGTAGGCAGACATACATACATATGCACATTCCTCTAACTATAAGACTATTTAAAAATGAGGTATCTATGACCTAAATACTACACATCTAGCCCTGGTAGGAGAGATTCAGTTGGTTGGGCATTGTTCCATGCACCAGGAGGTTGCCAGTTTGATTCCCAGTCAAGGGTACATGCCTTGATTTTTAGCTCAAAACACTGGTGGGAGACATGCAAGAGGCAGCCTATTGATGTTACCCTCTCACTGCAATGTTTCTCTCTCTCCCTCTCCCTTTCTCTCTCTCTAAAAACATCAATAAGCTATTATTTTAAAAAGTAAATAAATACTATACATCTACTCACATTAGGTATGGCTAACCCAAAATTCCATTGATACATATAGAGAACCATGTTAAGATGGTATTTTAATAAAGAAAAGATAGGTGTTTATATAAATGAAAGAAGAGACAATACATGCTATCACAAATGTAATTCTATAGTTTTGAAAAATAAAATGATTTTATAGCTTAATTTTAGGTATATATTCAGAAGATCACCATCTAGGTCTTAGTAAATTTTTCAGAATTAGGAAAATAAAATATTAAAAAATGAAACAAATACTTTAATTCCATAGTTTATTAGAAATATTTTATTTTTCATAATGTTTTATAGAAATATATTTATAAGATAACAAACAAAGTATATTATGAAATATCCCAAAACTTAAAAAAAAAAACAACCTCTTTAATGGGACAACATAGGGCTCATATACCGGTACAAGTATGGTGTTCATTTAAGTGTTTTTGCAGTGAATCAAATAAATATTTGCTCTTCAGTTTTCTATGACAATTGATATTAAAGCTCCTCTATTCTCTTCTGGAAATTGTTGTACTCTCTCTGTGTTTGTATGTTCTATATAATTATCAAAAAATAGATATAGTTTTTGTATTACGGGCTCATCTACCTGAAAATAAGTTGTCATCAGAAAATGTCTTTTGTGTCCTTACAGATTAGAACACTATATTCTATAAAAGATAATGTGACTTATGTTGTCAAGAAAATATGTATTATTAAAATGACAGTTGCTTCACAGTGTATGTACTGGAAAAACGAATGTTCATGAAACATGTTTATGTGGCATGATAAAGAGTTCAGCCATTTTTTAAATGTGGAATCTCAACTTTTAATGATTTTTTATATTAAAAGAATGACATTCCAGTATTTTTTTCACCTTCTTGGAAGGTTTCCAAAATTAAAAATGAACTATACCTCCTGTGTATATTGCCGTCCTTTCCCAGTTCCTCATCCCAAGTAAATATGAATTGTGAGATTATTATTCCCATCATTTAAATTTAAAAAATGAAGTGAATTGTAAATGGAGAAATACTTATAAGCTATGTGAAAAGCATGAACATTAATAATAAAACAAAGACCAAGGTACTTACAACAAAGCTTAAAGGAAATAATTTTGCTATTAAAACTTTGAGGTCCAAATTGAGCCCCTCCAGATTCTATTTCTTTTTTAAGTTTCTTTATTGATTAAGGTATAACTTATGTGTCCTATCCTCCCTATTGCTCCTCATACCCCCTACTCACGTCCTCACCCCTCTGTTGTCTGTGTCCATTGGTTAGACTTATATGGCTGCATACAAGTCCTTTGGTTGATTTCTCCTCTTTACCTCTACCTTCCTCTATATTTTTTCTGAGGTTTGATGGTCTTATTAATGTTTCTCTGTTTCTGGTTTTTTTTTTATCAGTTTATATTGTGCATTATATTCCAAAAATGAGTGAGATCATTTGTTATTTATCTTTCTCTGACTGGCTTATTTCCCTTAGCATAATGCTCTCTAGTTTCATTAATGCTGTTGTAAATGGTAAGAACTCATTCTTTTTTACTGCTGTGTAATATTCCATTGTGTAGATGTACCACAGTTTTTTACTCCTCTCATCTGCTGATGGGCACATGAGCTGTTTCCAAATCTTAGCTATGGTAAATTGTGCCGCTATGAACATAGGTTTGTGTATATCCTTTCTAATTGGTGTTTCTAGATTCTTGGAATATATTCATAGAAGTGGGATCACTGGGTCAAATGGGAGCTCCATTTTTAGTTTTTTGAGGAAACTCTATATTGTTTTCCACAGTGGCTGCACCAGTCTGCATTCCCACCAGCAGTGCATGAGGGTTCCTTTTTCTCTGCATCGTCACCAGCACTAGGTCCTATTTCTTATAGATACCTATAAAAATATAGGTTTATCAGATTTTATTTTATGCCTTGATGTAACTCTTTATGGGAATTCATCATTAGTATCTCCTTGAATATCTAGAATATCACAAGACCCCTTCCTAATACACCTGTTTAGAAAAGGATTAACTCTTTGAGTAAAAGAATCAATGAAGTTGGTAAATGTTAAGAGTCATTATACTCACAGGTTATTACAATAAAAAAAATACTTAGGAGATATAAACCTTGGTAGTATCTTTCCTTTCACTTTGAGAATATTCCTACCTCTTGAAAACTGAAAATAGATTTTAAAATGTAATCATCAAATAGCTTGTATTAATAATACATTATTTAATAATATATTAATAACACAATATGTTATATATTTAATTAATAATATTTTATTAGTGTATTATATATTAATATATTATTTAATAATATATTATCAATGTATTTATCTATATATTTAAATAGATTTTATCGTATTTATTCAGTCCAAGTATTATTAAACTACCATTATAATAATTATACTACCAATAATATTGTTATGGGCTGCTAAAATATGAGAAATAAAATTTATGTAAATATAAATAATACATTTATTAACATACTTTCAAATATTTTTATTGCAAAGTATCTTTGTAGAACTAAATTAAATGGATTCAGATAAAATAACTTTTGAAAAGATTTTAGGCTCAATCTTTGGCATATATCAAAATAGGCAAGTACAAATATATATCCAAATACAGGCAATACTGTTTATGATACAGCAACAAAATAAGCAATATTATTTATTATAGGAAACATGTAGTTCACATTGAATTTATATTTATTTGTAGTAAACTATTACTGAATAGATTTCATTGGCTGAAATTTGCTTCCCTTGTCTTCCGAAACACTGTGCTATTTAAAGATAACACTGTACAACTACACTATAAGAAAATCAGTGGCAGGATGTATAAGCACTGACTTTTCAAATGACTTCCAGAAACTGTGCAGATACACTGGCCAAATAAAATGTTTAAGAAAAATGAAAGTGAAGAAACTGTTTCATTCATGGATTGCATTGCCATAAAACCATCTAATTCCACTGATTTTTCTATTTTCCTGAACAGACTACCTGTTGGGATTTCTTATTTATCCTAGGCTAGACCTGATGAGCAGGAACCTTCAGAGAGATTACAGCTGACAAGGCCTTGGAGAGGGCTCTTCAGGGGTCCAGATTGAACTTGTGCCTGGCTTTTATACCTGGCATCACAGACGAAAGAAGTCTTTTTATGCCATGCAGCAGCAATTGCGGCAACAGCATTAGTGGCATCTCCGCAGTGGGTAGTAGTGCATCAGCCAACCATTAGCAGAAAATAGGAATGAAGAAGGAACTTAAGAATGCAAGTGCAATGGGAGTAGTTTTCCATTTTCACTTCAGGCAGCAAAATACTAAAGTCACCCTTTGCTTTAGAACTTTCGTTTTGTCAGTTTCAACTATTTATTCATTGTTCTAATTATCTGGAAATTTATTTCTAAAATAAATAATAGAAAATATCAAAATGGAAGCATTCCCTCAAACAAAACAATTTGGGCAAAGAATGAAAAAAAAGCAAACTAAAAATGTAAGAAGTCCTCAAGTCATTCAAGTAAGCATATAAAATATATAAATTGATGCATTTCAGAGTTTTACATATTATGTAATATTCTACTTGAGTGTAGGCAGCTCTACATTACCACTTCTCAATAAAATATTAGAATGTTCATTCCAAGGGGGAGTAATGAAGTCTACAAGTATCCTGCTAGTTTGTATCGACATAGATTTACTAGAATTTGTTGCCACTTTAGTTAAAAACTTTTGATTTTAAACATTAAATAACCTATTAGAACTAAATAACACTGTTAGAACTAAATTGGATTGTATGGTACAGAAATCATCTCAAAATAACTTAAAAATCAGAATTTATCATAGTAAATACAAAAGGATTATGGAAAATAAAGAGCTTGCTTCAAAAGCACCAAGAAGAAGCTCTTAAGTGTGCTCTGAGTATCTTTATGGTGCAGTTTTGAAACAACACCACCTTGTCTTATAATTAAAAATCCAGGCAGAAAAATCAAACCTGTTAGATGAAAACTTACAGCACTCCAAAGTGATGTCTGGCCTCTGATGATCCAATAGACCTCTACTTCTATTTTACTTGCAATTATTATATTTTGAGGGATTAAAGTATATCCATTTCTTAAAAGAATAATCAAGCATTGTTAATTTCAGAACCAGAATCTGGAATCTGGTGAATGCATTATTGCTCATCTTAAAAAAGAATGAGATTTATTTCTCTTCACATTTAGAATGATCTGTTAGTAACATAAAACCTATTTAGAAAAAAAAAATGTATGGTATAAACGAACAAACAAATAACATATAATATTATCTGCATATTTTCCTTAATAACTAATCTTAAAGGAACTAAATTTAATTTTTTTTGTGGAGTAAGATATATACTGAGTACAAAATGCCAAAGGAATAACCACTAGTCTAAGCTACCAGTATAAATAGCAATTAAAATAACATCTAGCTATACTCTGAAGACTGTTCCATCAGGTTTGGTGTAATAAATTATTTATAGGTTGAAATATCTGTGTACTCTATGAGTTCAGAATGATGAATGGCAAAATAGGCTTCAAAAAGAAACCTGTTACATAAGGATATAAAGGTAGAGGTTTTATAATAGAACAACTCATTTTAACAAGAGATATGTGAAAGGATTCATTTTTAATGAAGATCAGAACTAACCAGACATTTTACATGACCTGACATCATTTGGGTTTTTTTTCTTTTCTGAATGGTAGTTTTATTTATTATTATTATTGTTGTTGTTGTTGTTGCTGTTGTTATTGTTATTATTATTATTATTATTATTATTATTATTATTACTAGAGGACCGGTGCACGAAATTCATGCACGGGGAGCAGGGGATGTCCCTTAGCCCAGCCTGCACCCTCTCCAAACCAGGACCCCTCCAGGTATGTCCTACTGCCCGTCTATGCCTGATGGGCAATCTGACATCCTTCTCACAATCCAGGACTGCTGGTTCCAAACTGCTCACCTGCCTGCCTCCCTGATTGCCCCTAACTACTTCTGCCTGCCAGCCTGATCACCCCCTAACCACTACCCTGCCAGCCTAACTGATGTTTAACTGCTCCCCTTCCAGCCTATTTGCCCCCAACTTCCCTCCTCTGCCAGCCTGGTCACCCCTAACTGCCCTCCCCTACAGGCTTGATCGCCCCCAACTGCCCTCCATTGAAGGCCTGGTCCCTCCCAACTGCCCTCCCCTGCTGGCCTGATCACCCACTACTACCCTCCCCTGCAGACTTGATTGCCCCCAACTGCCCTCCCTTGCAGGGCCTGGAACCTCCAATGGGCCTCCCCTGCTTGTCATCTTGTGGTGGCCATCTTGTGTCCACATGGGGGCAGGATCTTTGACAACATGGAGGCAGCCATCTTGTGTGTTGGAGTAATGGTCAATCTGCAAATTATTCTTTTATTAGATAGGATAGAGGTCTGGTGCATGGGTGGAGACCAGCTGGTTTGCTCTGAAGAGTGCCCCAGATCAGGGTAGGGGTTCCCTTGGAGTGAGGGACAGCCTGGTCAAGGAGCCTGTGGAGGTTTGCAGGCAGGCCATGCCCCCCAGTGACCCAGTGGAGGCCCTGGTATCTGGGATTAATATATGTCTACAATTGAAACTTTGTAGCCTGGAGCGGAGCCAAGCCTTCTGCTTGTTCTGGGCCAGCAGCCATTTCTGTTTGAAACATAGTAGCCTAGAGTGGAGGCCTAGGCCAATAACAGCAGACTGAAAGCTTGGCTTCCTCCATTGCCAGGGAAACCCAAGCCTCTGTTCTCTCCAGCTCAGTGGCTGCCGCCATTTCTGTATCTTTTATAATTGAAACTTTTTAACATTGAGTGGAGGCCTAGGGAGGCAGAAAGTTTGGCTTCCTCTGTTGCCAGGGAAACCCAAGCCTTCCTCCTACTCTCAGTGGCAGCAGCCATCTTAATTGGGGTTTATTTGCATAATTTGCTCCTGATTGGCTGGTGGGAGTGGCTGTGGGCATGGCTTGTGGGTGTGGCGAAGGTAAGGTCAAATTTGCATATTACTATTTTATTAGATAGAATTATTGCTAGTACTACTACTACTAGAGGCCCAGTGTACAGATTCATGCACCTGTGTGGTCCCTCAGAGTGGCCTGTGGGGATCCAGCCAAAACTGGAATCTAATGCCACCTGCTGCTCCCACTCATCCTAGACCTGCTTTACATGCTGCAAGCTCCTGCCCAGCTTTCCACCTGCCATTGCCTGTTTAGGCCTCCACTCAATGTTACAGTTTCAGTTATAAAAGATACAGAAATGACGGCAGCCACTGAGCTGGAGAGAACAGAGGCTTGGCTTTCCTTGGCAACAGAGGAAGCCAAGCTTTCTTTTTTTAAAAAAATATATTTTTTATTGATTTTTTTTGCAGTATAACTTATATTTAATAGTAGTACACATGTTTTCTTTTTTCCCCCTCAATATTCTCCCCCCTGCCTGCCGTTGCCGGCCTAGGCCTCCACTCTAGGCTACAATGTTTCAAACAGAAATAGCTGCAGCCACAGAGCAAGCAGAAGGCTTGGCTCCACTTCAGGCTACAAAGTTTCAATTGTAGACATAAATTAATCTCAGATCCCAGGGCCTCTGCTTGGGTCGCTGCGGGGTGTGGCCAGCCTGCAAACTTCCACAGGCCCCTTGCCCAGGCCACCCCTCACCCCAAGGAAACCATCACCCTGATTCAGGACACTCTTCAGGGCAAACTAGTTGACCCCCATCCATGCACCAGGCCTCTATCATATCGAATAAAAGAGTAATATGCAGATTGACCATCACTCCAATAAACAAGATGGCTGCCCCCATATTGTCAAAGATTCTGCCCCCATATGGACACAAGATGGCCATCACAAGATGGCAAGCAGGGGAGGGCTATTGGGAGGTTTCAGGCCTGCAAGAGAGGGCAGTTGTGGGTGATCAGACCAGCAGGAGAGGGCTGTTAGTGGGTGACCACGCAAGCAGAGGAGGGAAGTTGGAAGCAAACAGGCTGGCAGGGGAGCAGTTAAACATCAGTTAGGCTGGCAGGGTAGTGGGTAGGGGGTGATGAGGCTGGCAGGCAGAAACGGTTTGGGACAATCAGGGAGGCAGGCAGGTGAGCAGTTTGAAGCCAATAGTCTTGGATTGTGAGAAGGATGTTCGACTGCCCGTTTAGGCGTGATCCTACCAAGATCAGGTCTAAACGCGCAGTCGGACATCCCTCAAGGGGTCCCGGATTGGAGAGGGTGCAGGCTTGGCTAAGGGAAACCCCTCAACTCTCTGTGCATGAATTTTATGCACCGGGCCTCTAGTTCTATATAGTAAAACCCTAATATACACATCCACCAAATGGTGAATGAATGGTCACTATGACATGGATTGACCACCAGGGGGCAAATGCTGAACACAAGAACTGCCCCCTGGTGGTCAGTGTGCTCCCACTGGGGAGCACCACTGAGCCAGAAGCTAGGTTCCTGGCTGGCAAGCCCAGCAGTGGTGGCAGGAGCCCCTCCTGCCTCTATTGCAGGTGGGTGGTAAGAAGCGAGGGGTCCCAGACTGCGAGAGTCCCAGCCTGCAAGAGGGATGTGTGACTGTCAGCAGTTAGACATCCCCTGAGGGTTCCAGACATCAATAGGGCACAGGCAGGGCTGAGGCTGCCCCTCTCTCACCCAGTTTATGAATTTCATTCACTGGGCCTCTAGTTAAAAAATAATAGTCAAGTAGTAACTAATATTCACAAACTACATCCTCTCCAAAGTGCAGAACTCAAGAGGACTTCTTTATTTAGTTGGGGGAAAAGAGCCAGTATTAAATAAAGGGGGATTTTGCAAAGATATTTTTAAACTATCAATATTATTAGTTAATTACAAAGTACTTTACATAGAATAATGATTCATGTTATGTGTAATCTCATGAAATATTTTTCCATAAAAGAAAATGAGTCACATAGAGTTACTTGAATGTAAAAAATGGAGGAATCATGATTCAGACCCAAGCTTATTTTGACCTTAAAATCAGAGCTTTATGTATCATTTTGCATTATTGTAAATGACTACTCACTTTTTATATTAACATCAATCTTTGATTGTTTGAAAATAAGCATATCTATGAAGAAATTTAGATTGTGTCTTTACTTTATAATTGTAGTCTCTCCTGAATTTTTTCTAGTGGTCTCATGTAGGCATTAAAATATAATTGTAAATTGTGATATAATATTCTAACAGTGGTTTGATCATGGGATCAGCAGGAAATGAACACAAATATACTACCACTGACATTCAGATAAAATAGAAGAGAATTTCCAATTCTGGTTTCACTGGTTTCTGTTTCCAAGCTCTTTCCTTATTCTATACTCAATAAATTACATGCACTTTATTATTCCCTCCTCTAAATTTACAGCTAGGACCTGAAGTGCGCTTTAGAATTCTAAGCAGCTGTCATGTTTTTCCTTACTCAAAACAACGATTTCTCAGTCACTTTTCTGAGGACTTGAAAAAAAGTATCCCATTGCACTAAATTTTTCAGTTTGAGAACTATGCTGCAGAGTCAAGTGGCTATTCACTTAAGTTCAACAATGAGTCATCTCTACTTATTTCTGAGTGTAAACTAGCACATTGTGATGAATATGTTATTGTTTGTCACATTTGTTACAGGTAGCCCTTAGACTTACGACGTTGGATCTGTATTTTAACAATGTCAAGAAGCACAAAACTATCAATCACTTTGTACTCCAATGTGATGCTATTTGTAAATTGAATAATGCACAAATTGACAAAAGAAATCCTCCTGTTATTGTGGAAGTCAACAAGCACTCCTATGGTTAGGTCTGACAAGTCCATTGTTCTTTAAGGTAGACCTATGCTCTCAATCATTTCAAGTACATGCAATGCTGGAGTCTATTGCTGTGGAAATGTGTGTGACTATGAAACAATACAATTCAGCTTGAGTGAATCCCAGATTCTGTCATTCCCCTTCTATCAATAATCTGAATATTAAAATATCTCTTAACTCATTTAACTGACTATATTTTATGAATAGATATTCAACAACTTCAAATAATTGATAAAAACTATGAACAACAAAATATCATCAAATACATACCTACCAACAAGTGAATCCAAAAATCAAATGAATGAAAAATCTGATTAACAGAATGGACTGATGAATATAATAGAATCAGGGACATAGAAAGGGAATGGATTGACAATTCTCAAGAGGAAGAGGATGTGAGGGGTGCAGGATGAGATTGGACAAAAACCTTATACCTATGGATGAAGACAGTGGCGGGGGTAAAGGCATGGGCAGTTTGCGGGATCAGGTGGAGGGGAGCTATGGGGCGGGGAGAGGAACACCTGTAATAATCTGAACAATAAAAGTTTATTTTTTTTTAATGAAAGTACATCTAGAAATATGTTTTTGAAGATTTCTTGTCATTAACTTGTCTGACCCTAAAATATATCTACTACTAGTTTAGTGAAAATAATGAATGAATGAAAAAATAATAGTTTAATAAGTGAATAAAAGAATGAAACATAGGGGAGCACTGATTTCTATTAAACATTCTGCCTTGAAGCCTGTTTCTACATAGCTCTCATTAATGTATGAATCAAGGTTATCGGGAGTGACTTGAAATATATCTTACTTAAAATGATTAAGTAGCAAATAGTGTATTTATGTGCAAAATTTACTAAACTAAAGGGATATGATAATGGTCCTTGTCTGATTATCAGAAGTAGTTTTATGGAGCATTTAATTATAGTATATTGCTTTTCTTTTTAAAATCACTGCTAACATTAAGATTTTAATTATGTAATTCCTATATTTGATTTAGTAGCAAGTATTTTCAGTATACATGTTGTTAAATTTCTTTTTCTCAAGGAAATAAATTTTCTTTTAAATCATATTTGTTTAAGAAATAAATGTAATTAAAACTATCATATGAATCTTATTTTATTCAAGCAAATTATCAAATTTTAATAATTTCTTTAAAACAAAATTGTAAAATACTTAAAATTTAATACAATTTTCTATCAGTAAAGTTTATTATTTAAAAATAAAAATACTAAAAATTTTGGGATATTTTACTGATAAATGCATATGGATTCTAATAGGGTTATCTCTAGATGGAATAAAATGTTTCTCATGAGTGAAAATATAGAAAACTGTTTATTTGATCACATAGACATAGCCAGCTCTATTTTTTACCAAATGCATGACCTTAGATATCTCGCTTTACATTTCTAACCTTCCATTTTTTTCTTCATGTCTAATTGGGCATAACATTCACCTTACAAAATATGGATTCAATTTAATAATCTGTGGAAAGCATAAAGCCTGGGACATTCTAGGCTCTCATTAAGTGTTAATAACTATGGAAATATACTAAAACAGTTTTTTGACTAATTGGTGTCATAGGTCTTTTATCATCAAAAACACATTCAAGCTAATTTTCTACCATATACCAACAGATTCATGTTGGGCACTATAAATGAAATGTTCACATGGTGATTTATCTATAAGAGAATCATTAAAACTATCTTTTTGAAAACCACATTGTTTTGATTTTTGTAGATAAAAGCTATAGATGACTCATGGGATATATAAAATAAAGGACATAAATGTTTTAATTCAGTCACAAATGCTGAATTAAAATAATCAAGTACCTTTAGTCCCACAATGAAATAACCTCCATGATATTTTGGTACTGCATATGATATAGTTGCTGAGCAGTTTGGTAGTAGTTTAATGTGTTTTCATAGATGGCCTGTCTGGCATAAAGTCTGTGAGTTTTCTTCTAGAGATGGGTATTTCCCAGATGACTGTCAATCATCTCTCCTAGAGAAAATGTATACACATATCCATCTCATGAATAGCTAAATCACACATTTAGTATAATTTATGTATATATACTTTTATTGGAGAGGAATGGAGAGGGAGTGATAGAAATATCAGTGATAAGAGAGAATCATTGATCGGTTGCCTCCTTTGCATCCTCTACTGGGGATAGAGCCCACAACCGGGGCATGTGTCCTTGGCCTGAATCGAACCCAGGACCTTTCAGTCCTCGGGTTGATGCTCTATACACTGAGCCAAGCTGGCTAGGGCAGTATAATTCTTAACAAAGCAAAACTTAAAACTACCTAAAATTAGTGATATTTATTTAAAAGACACTTTTAAAATTATATTTCTAACATGACTATCCAATGCTACTCATTCTTCTATTCAGTAACTATTTTTAAAAGATAATATATGGAGTTAAAACTTTCAGTTATTGTGTTTCCTTGCAACAGTTGACCATAAAAAATACACCATTGTACTAATCTATTTTAGTTCCACTCTAATTAGTCAAAAGAGAAGTTAAAGTTAAATACAAGGCTTGGGAATACTGAAAATTCAATGGGCAGTTTATAAACAGAGCAGGTAGGAGTAAGTTACAGTCATAATAATGTGTCTTCATTATCAATTCACATAAATCTGAATTTTTGAACTAAGAAATCATAAATATTATTTAAGCCAACAGTCTTATAAAAATCATAACATGACATCTCAAAGATTAAATAACATGTTCATGGGCCTTCCATTATTAGGCGCAATGCTTTGTTTGTCATTACTGATTTCTTTTGCAATGTTCTTTTCTACAATTGCAATGTACCTCTATATCTTAATAATGTTTTCTTAAATTACTTTTAATCAGTTTCGTGGGAGCAGCTGTTATTTTATGAGATTTAGGTACATACTCGAAAAGCAGATTGTTTTCAATGTTCCCTACTTTCATATAACACAGAGGGACATTTTAAAAACAAAATTTGAAATAAGAAAATTAGTAATAATAAATGTTTGAAAAAAGTGTCCCATTGTTCACATTTAACAGCAAAGTCTAGAGGCAAGTCACTACATAGAAGCACTTCAGAAGAGACTAAATACATTTTAAATACTGGAAAAAGTGAAGTTGTGTTTTTTTTTCTTTTCCTTGCATGATAGGTTGGCACATCCCTTTACCTTTTCTAGTTAAAATATAGTCATGTGACTTTTTCAGCCAAACAAATATGGGAAAATGTCAAGTATCCCAATTCTAGTCAGAAACTACATTTTCCAGTGATACCCATATGTCAGATTTTGTCTTCCTGTGAGTCTCAGTGAAACTCAAATATGTCAGCATCCTCAGACAACCATCAATGGATATGAAGAAAAAAAAGGAGACATATGTACTACTATTTGTAATACTTCAAACAATAAAAGAAAAAAAAGAAATGAACCTTAATTAGTTAAAGATATTGCGATTCCAGGGTTGCTTGAATTTGTAATGTAAATTAGTCTTTCTTAACTGAATATTACTTGTTCATATTAAGAAGTGAATTAATGAATATCTAAACCAAACTTAAGTTTAGTAAATCTTAGTAAAATGGCAGAGCTAATTCATTTGTTTTGGTGTCTTTGTTTCAAAGGCCTGAAATTTGTGAAGTTATATAAAATTAATGGGATATCCCAAATATCTAATTCACTGCTAATAAAATTTATCTATCACTACTTTTACCTAAGGCTCGGAAAAGGAAACAATTAAAATATTATTGTATAATGCTTAAGTTGCGTATACTTCCTTGTTTTAAATTTTTTTAATTCTATAGTTTTCTTAAAATTATAAAAAATCCTTTTCATATAAAATTATTTAAATATAGATTTTGAACATTGTATCATTCTAGAAAATAATTAGCAATAACACTTAATCACTTCAGATAATTTTAAGAAAATTTTTTTAATTGTTACTTGTGAAAAATTACAATAGCTGGGTTTTACTTCATGCTCCACATGTCTTCTTATGTATTTTTTCATTTTCTTAGCCAATATATTACAAGTTTGGAATTTACATTGGATGATGCTCCTTAATGTAAAGAAATATATGAAATACCTAAATGTGTGTTTTAAATATCCAAAGTAATTGATATTTCTTTATATGATTTAAAATATAAAATAGATGTATATACATTTAACTTTTTTGTACATTATTTTACTATTGGCATTAGTAATTAGAATTTGAATTTCATGCTTCTAAACATGCATAAAACAAAAAAATTAAGCCCATTAATTTTTTCATACATTATATTTTTCCTTCTAGCAATTATTAATATTTTTATATTTGACCAAAATATATTTATATAATATGATTTCTTCAATAAGAAAAGATATATTTAGCATATCCAAAAATATTTTCTCACATATTTAAAGGAGAGTGGCTTTTCTTCTTTTTTAAAAGTGCAATTGTAGTGGCAAGAATTGTACACCTAATGTATTTGATTGGAATGCCATATCAGATGAATATTTTTTATTTATTTTGTGTGTAGTTCCACTTGTCATTATTACATCTGATACATCAGAATGTTCTATACAGTACATTTACAGTGCAAAATTCTTATCTAAAATTCAGGACATTATTTTATGAGAAAAGCATGTTATTTCTAGAACTCAATGCCTTTCTTTCTGATGATTTAATACCTTGATACTGGAAATATAAACAATATGTAAATACTATTATTGAATATGTAAATCACTATTAGGTATACTGCAAACTCATATATTAATTATGAAAATGTTTTCTCCTTTGCTTTTCACTAAGGCCTACATTTAGTTATATACTATATTTATATCCTCTTTAAAAATTAAGATCTAAGCATATCTTTGAAAGTCTTCAACCGTATCCATATATCACACAAGAAGATTGCTTGTCTTCTGTTATTTATAGTATTCAAGTACTTTTATTGAAGTTGAAAATGGGATCATAAAAGCATGTGTACTGATTTCAAAACATACGCATTTATCCTTGTAAGTATTATCATACTGGTTAATAGAATAAAATTTTTTCTAATACTGTTTTAAGGATGTTTCTAAAGAAAAAAAAGCAATAAAACAGATTCCTCAATATGGTGACATCTTTTTAAATTTTATTTTTAAATTACAGTTTATATTCAATGTTATTTTGTTACAGTTTTAGGTGTACAACATAGTAATCATATACTTTACATGTAATCCCTCTAATATTTCAAGTACCCATCTGGCACCATACAGTTATTAGGATGTTACTGACTATATGCCCTATGCCATACTTTACATCTCAGGACCTTTTTGTGACTATTATTCAGTACTTTATAATCCCTCCACCTTTTTAACCAAGTCCCCTAACCCCTCTTTCCTCTGGCAACCATCACTCTGTTCTCTGTATCTATGAGTGTTTCTCTTTTGTTTATTCATTTATTTTGCTCTTTAGATTCCACATATAAATGAAAACACATAGTATTTGTCTCTCTCTGACTTATTTTACTTAGCATGGTCCACTCATGCTGTCACAAATGGTAAGATTTTATTTTTTTTAAGATCCAGTAATATTCCATTGTACATAAATACCATACCTTTTCTATCCACTTGTCTAGTCAATCTTGGCTATTATAAGTAAGACTGCAATGACTATAAGAGTGCATTAGAGTTTTGGGTTTCTTTGCAAATGCACTCAGAAGTGGAATCGTTTGGGTCATATAGCACTTTCTTTCATTGTTAATATTTTGAGGAATCTCCTTACTGTTTTCACAGTGGTTTCACTAATCTGCATTCCTACAAATAGCAGATGAGGGTTCCCTTTTCTCTACATCCTCACCAATACTTGTTTGTTGTTTGATTGATGGTAGTGATTCTGTGAGGTGATATCACATTATGGTTTTATTTTGCATTTTTCTGATGATTAGTGATGTTGAGCATCTTTTCATAGGTTTATTGGCTATTTTTATATCCTTTTGAAGAAGTATCTGTTTAGGCCATCAGCTCACTTTTTAGTTAGTTTGCTTGATTTCTTGGTATCAAGTTTATGAGTTCTTTATAAATTTTGGATATTAACCTTTTCATCAGATGTATCATTGGCAAATATCTTCTCCCATTTAGTAGGCTTTTTGTTTTGTTAATGGTTTTCTTTGCTGTGAAAAAGCTTTTTAGTTTGATATAGTTCCCTCTGTTTATTTTTCTTTTGTTTTTCTTGCCCAAGGAGATATAGCAGAAAGAAATATTAATAAGAGAAATTTCAGAGACTTTACTGACTATGTTTTCTTCTAGTAATTTTATGGTTTCAAGTCTTAAATTTAAGTCTTTACCCCATTTTGTATATGATGTGGAAGGCAGTGTAGTTTCTTTCTTTTTTTGCATTTATCTGTCCAATTTTTCCAACACCATTTATTGAATAGACTATCTTTACATCATTGCATGCTCTTTCCTCATTTGCATATACAATGTGAGGCAAAAGTAGTTTTACATTTGTTCCAATAAAAATATTATAATATTTAATAAATAATGATATAAGAATATGCTTTGTGTTTAAAGTTTTTACAACTGTAAACCAATGTTTGCCCTACCTTTTATTAATTGAACATATTGGCATGGGTTTATTTCTAGGTATTCTTTTCTGTCTCATTGATCTATGTATCTGTATTTATTTTGATTTTTATGGATTTCAGAGAGGAAGAGTGAGAGAGAGAGAGATAGAAACATTAATTATGAGAGAGAATCACCAGGAATTGAACCCACAACCCAGTACCTGACTAACTGAGAATCCAACTGTAACCTTCTCGTTCTTAGGTCAATGCTCAACCACACTTGCAAGGGCAAACATTTTTTTTAATGCCCACAGAATGTTCACCACTTTAGGGGATCCAACTTAAAACAGTGCCAAAAGGGAATTCTAATCAACAATAAAAGGAACAAACTATTGATACATGCAAACATTTGAATAAATTTGGGTAAAATTATGCTGAGCAAATAAAGGTCAACTCCAAATTTTTACCCATAATTAGTCCATTTATATAATATTTTCAAATGAGAAATATTGGAAATGAAGGACAGATTAGTGGTTGGCAGATGATAAAGACAAGAGATGGAAGAAGAGGAAGGTGGAGGTAGTTATATGAGTAACAAAATGATTCCTGTGGTGTTGGAACAAATTGTTACGATCTTGGCTGCAGAGATGGAAACAGGGAATACCCAGGTTATAATTTTCTTAGATCTTTATGGACAAGAACAAATGAATCCAGGTAATAATCGGCAAATATGAACAAGATTGGGGGATTGTATCAATTTCAATATCCTATTTATGATATTAAACTAGTGACCCAGTGCACTGATTCATACACATTGAAAGGAAATTAATTAGAAGGTGGTCAGTGAGGCGGGACTAGTTGTGAAGGGCTGGACATGCCCTGGAACCAACCTCGCACAGTCCCTTCCCAGTGTCCCTCCAGCAAGTGGGGTCCCTCGGCTTGGCCTGAGGGAATCAATCAGGCCAAAACTGGCTGTCCAACATCCTCCAAGAGGTCCCAGAGTGAGAGAGGGCACTCTGCAAAGTTGATGTCATATAGGGTGTGGAATGCAAATGCAAGTGTTCAGTAAACCAGATCCTGGGATCCCTCCTCCTCTCTAGTTTTGGGGTGCATTACCCAAGAACCATCTCTGCCAAGTCACCCCTGCATTGAATATCTGCCCCCTGGTGTTCAGTGTGCATTTTAGCAACTAATAGGACAGTATGAGGGCTACTTAGCATATTATCATTATATATATATACATATATATATATATATATATATATATATATATATAATAAAATGTTATCATGAGGGGAAAGAGTGAAGTGTAAAAATGGAGCTCTCTCTGGGTTATTTTTTTACAGCTGCATGTTAATCTATAATTATCTCAAAAAAGGTTAATTCAATGTATTGTTCTATATGGAATTGTAGGGAAAAAAGCCCCCTTTTACAACATCAACTCTCATGTACGATTGCTAAATAGGGAAACATCAGAAAGTGTGGAAGTCACATTGTTTCATTCACAATCAGTCTCAAGCAAGAAAAGTTAAAATAACAGGTAAAGTTAACCTTTTCCCATAGTAAAAGGCAAGTATGCTTCACTGAAGCAAGACCTTTTTGGGCTATTTCAACAAAACTGAAAAAGAGCACCTGGCCCTGGGGTTTCTTCGACTGGGAGGAGGGCTCTCAACCTTGAGCAGCTCTTGGCTCCTGACAAGGCTGCACAGCCCACCGTGCACTTGAATGGCAGCTCCAGCAATGCAGGGCTCCACCTTAGCTTCATCCCACAGCAACCGCGTAACCTCAGCTCTAAGGAAACTGCTGTCAGAACTTTTATATTGTTGCCATCACGCCTATTTAATATCTCATGGGCAGCCTCTAAGCAGGCTGAGCTGACTAAGTGGTCCAAATTATCTCCCCGAAGGACCAATTACTGTTTAACTTCCAGCTTTGGTACAGGCCTGCGTGTGTTCTGAGTTGTCTTTCCTGAAACTTGTTTTTCCATGAAAAGCGTGATCTGAAATCCAGGATCAACCCTGACAGTCCTAGTTTAAGGTTCTTTTTGTTTGTTTGTTTGTTTCTGGCATAATTATGAATGTCTTCCTTCATGCTCAAAAGTGTCTTGGTTTAGTTGCTAAATTATTTTCTTACCATATCCATAGTCATATATTTTAGTGCAATTTTATAGAATGTAAATTTTCAAGAATGCATATATTAAGTTACAGCAAAAAAGCTCAGAACTGTACAAATGAAGTGTACTCAACTGTATGTATGCATTCGGATGGTGATTCTCCACCTGTAGAATAAATATCATATTTATTGTTAGACTGGTCAGTTAGAAGTTTTGGGTATTAGAAAGGCAAGTAGGATTTTTCTCATCCTAATACAAAATATTACAGAATGGTTAAAAAAGAATCACTTTTAAGATTCATTACTCAAGCGAGTTATATAGAAGCTAACAAAACATTGATAATATAAACTGAAAAAAAAGTATGACAATTATTGCTATATCTTAGAAATATTTAAAAAGCAACACTTATATCCAAGGCACACATCCATCTTGTAATCTCATTTAGGAGACAGCACATTATGGCCTACCAGCCTGCCCACTGTTTTGTAAATAAATTTTATTGAAACACAGCCATGTCCCTTTCTTTAAATGTCATCTTTCTCACAGCATGGCAAAGTGGTTGCAACAAAGATGTATGTTGCCTGCAAAGCCTAAAATATGGAGCTGGCCACTTACAGAGAAAGATGATAGAATCCTAACCTAATTTAGGCTAAAACTCTGTGTAATACAGAAACACTCAAGATTTATCACTTGGTTTTCCCAAGACTGCAAATTTGAATTCTTAGAAGCATGAGATTCTTGACATACACCCCTCAGAAGTTGTATGATGGGATCTCCATATACAGCCTGGACACTTTTGTACAGGCAGGTCAGTGTTTCAAAAGAACTCCAAACCAGCCTTAGGGAAGGCATCTGCTAAAGAACCCCCAAACCTTGCTATGCAAATCAGGTGGTGGTTTCTATTTTTGGCAAGGAAGTTGTTTCACAGCTTTAGAAAAAAATCATTCTCTTAGTATGTTCATATTTGTGATCTTGCCCATGTGCTCTCTGCAAATAAGAATAGACTGAAGTCTGTTTCAAAATTGTATGTTGGATAATTAATTCTAGCTGTACAATTTTATTTGTACTGTGTGTGTGTGTGTGTGTGTGTGTGTGTGTGTGTGTGTGTGTGTATGTGTGTGTAAATAATCTGGATACTACTTCAGGACAACTTTCTGAAAATCTTTACATTTCTTTAATCAGCTTTAATAGATATGGTTAAAGAAGTGGGGAACTCATTGTACTCATGCTAAGTACAAAGTTTATATTTCCTAACCATATGAATAATGTCATGTTTAAAATATCATAAAATAAAAATAGTAAAAATATAGCACCCATAATTCCAATTTTTATGCATTTTCAAAGGCTGTGAACTATTTAAATTAATGTTTTACATTCTGATATTTTCTACTTCACAGCTTAACTAGCAATTTTTAAATTTTAAAATAAACTTTTCATAAAAAATCTATGTGCAAATAAAGAATACTTAATATGTTGTTTATTATTAGATATTTGGTTATTAACAGCTTTTCATTATCCTTATTAATACTGCTTATTGCATTCTTGAAGAAGGCATTCAAAAGTTTAAGAACAAATAAGTCCTAGTTATAATGGGGGAACACGAACAAATTATTTTTCCTCCAAAAATATGTCATTAAAATGACAATGAAGGCAAAAATTTTCTTCAAAATCACAATACAATGAATTAAGATTGTCATTGTATAATTTGATAGGTTGTGGACAGAATTAAAATAAACTTACTAAACACAGTGACATGACTAAAATCTATCAGAGACTGTGATTTTGTTGACCTTTGCTTTTGAACAAGTTAAGACAGAAAAAGAGAAGATTTAGTCTTGTTAGTTAGTGACTGAAACTATCCACCTGATCCTATCTAATAAAATAGTAATATGCAAATTGACCATACCTTCACTACACCCAATAAACCATGCCCACATGCCACACCTACCAGCCAATCAGGAATGGTATGCAAATTAACACCCAACCAAGGTGGCTGCTTTCCATGGCAGGGCAATCTCTCGGTTCCCAAGGCCAGGGGGGAAAAAGGCTCTTGGAAGAGGCTTTTTTCCCTGGCCTTGGGGCGGGCTGGGACTGGGGCTGGGGCTGGGATGGGGCCAGGGCCAGCCAGTGGATTGGCAGCATGGCAGGGTGATCTGCTGGGTTCCCAAGGCTGGGAGGAAAAAGCCTCTTGGAAGAGGCCTTGGGGTGGGGTTGGGCCAGGGTTGGGGTGGAGCCAGCTAGTGTTGGATCACAGGGTGATCGCTGGCTGGGGTCCCCTGGCCGAGGTCCCCTGCTCAAGGACAAAAGCCTCAGCCAGAAGCTTTCAGCCTTGGGCAGGCCAGGGTGAGCCATCAGTAGTACATCCCTTGAGGGCTCCCAGTACGTGAGAGGGGACAGGATGGGCTGAGGCACCACCCTCCCCCAGTGCATGAATTTCATGCACTGGGCCCCTAGTATAATTATAACAAACACAAACACCAGTGATATTCAGTAGATAGCCCTACCCCTCATTTTTATCCATATACTTATTTAACTCAGAACATAACCTTTGTCCTGCAGAGGACTACTTCCTAACTAATTCTATGAAGCTAGCATTACCTAAACAACAAAACTAATGACATTACAAGAATGGAGGATTACAGACCAGTATTATTCATGAACATATTTGCAAAAAATCTTCAATAAATATTATCAAGTCAAAACCAGAATGTCTCAAAAGAATTGTACAATGCAATCAAGTGGGACTTATTCTAGGTATGCAAGCTAGTTCCACATTCAAAAACTAATTAATGTAAACATGCAACATGATAAAAATAATATAATCATATCAGTTGATGCAGAAAAAGAATTCGACAAAACCCAACACCCATTCATAATACAATTTCCCATGCCCAATAAATACAATTTGCAGTTTCTTCCAATGCTAAATAATTTTGTTTATATTTACTCAAATACTTGAAGAAAAATATCGACACAAAGCCTGCATATCAATGTTTATAACTGAATTCTTTTTGACAAATCAGGAAGGAAATAATATATCCTTCAAAGGAAGTGAATGGATAAATAGTGGTAAGTGCAAACAATTAAATATTTTTCAGTGATAAAAGGATAAGGTAACAAGCCATTGAAAATGTATTGATGACTCTTATATGCATATTACTAAATGAAATAAGCCAGTCTGAAAAGGCCACAAGTTGTACAATTACAACTATATATACTAGTGCATAACGTTCTGGAAATGGCAAATCTTTGGAGACTATAAAATATCAGTGGTCCTATGGATTTGGAGCAGATGGAGAAGGTTGAATAAAACACGGGAACACTATAGGGCAATGAATCTATTCTGTACAATATTGTATCTGTGGATACATATCAACATGTAATTGTCAAAACCCATTTAAGTTTACAGCACAAAAATTGAACCTTAGTGGGACAGTCATGTGAGGAGAATCCCATGTAAGGTTCATGTGAAACCAATACATAGAGGCCAGAGAAGTCATGAAAAAAAACATTGAATAATAATATGGTGATTGACAAAGGGAAGAAGGTTGAGGAGGCAGTAAAGAGTAAAGGGGGTCAAATATATGATGACAGAAAGAGATTTGACTTTGGATGGTAAACACACAATGATGTTTATAGAATTGTACATTTGAAAACAACATAATTTAATTAACCAATGCCTAATAAAAGGGTAATATGCTAATTAGACTGGGAGACCTTCCCGATATCCTTGTGGACAAAGCCATGGTGACAGGGCCTAGGCAGAGGTGGTTAGGGGCCAGCAGGGGAGGGCAGTTGGGGCCAAGCAGGGTGAGAGGGGCAGTTGGGGGTGATCAGGCAGGTGGACAGATTTGTGGTTAGGAGCCAATGATCTCAGATTGCAAGAGGGATGTCCGACTGCCGGTTTAGGCCTGATCCCCTGAGGGAACAGTCACCCTTCAGGGGGAGGCCCATCCTCCCACCACAGAATCTCCAGCCTGGTAGCCTTCCTCTGTGGCCATCAGCCTCGGACCTCTCTTTGCGGGGTGATGGATCATGGAGCTCTGTGATGGATAGTCCAGCAGAGGAAAGCCCCACCCAATGGGCCAGTGGTGCTGCTGTGATGGGTAGGTGGGGCCTCCCTCTACAGGACAATCGCGGGGTGATGGCAGGGCCCCCGACCAATTACATTTCACCTGCCTTGGCTGGTGTGGCATCAGTGCATGTCATAGCATGGTAGTCCAGAAGGTCATCCAGATGGTCATTCAGTTGTTTGATCGATTTGCATGTTATGCTTTTATTATTATAAATAATAACAACTTTTGAACCAAAAAGAGGCCTTGAAACCAATGTGTCAGATTATTTCTTTATGAAGAAAAAAGATCTGACAAATTGATATATCCATTGATTTATCCAAGGTCATCTAGCAGCTTTCCTGTAACTTGAATCTGATTTCAGAGCATAAGAATATGCTATTACAAAGCTTTTAGTAAATACATTATTTTCCCAAGATAATCTCAACCATTTATTTGGAAATAATTTCACATACTTTAATTAAAGTAATTTAGACTACAAACAATTGAACCTAACAATTGTTAGCGTCACCATAGGAGTAACAAACAAGGCCAAAAGTGGTAAAGAATTATGAATTTAATAGGTCATCTGGAAAACCAGATGGGCTGAGCCCCAAAATGTTGCCAGCACCCAGGGATAGGCAGTCATAGATTTTAAAGGACTCTAAGTGGGCTTTTTTGGGGGCAGAGAATTATCTGGGTGGGTCCCAAGGCAAAAGATAATGGTCTTAGCAAGTGAACTGTAGTCTGAGCAAAAGGGAATGTTGGTTGCTAACATCAGTTCTCAGGAGAAGGAGTGTTGATTCAATTATTTGATCAGACTTAACACTATGTATTTTTTTTGTTTTTAATTAACTACTTCACTTTAAAAATATAAACTAAAAAGTACCTTAATGCCATATTCAATCTTAATAGTAAGTATAACAGTGTGCTTACCAAAGAATTATTGAGTGGAGTTATACCTATTGTTTATAATTTTTTAAAAGTCAAAACATTTCTTACAATTAGTCACAAGTTATTTACATTTGTATTTATTTGGTTTTAAGATGAATAGATATACAGCATATGGCTGGTTTGTTGAACTGATATTTTTCATCATCTAGACATGGTTTACAAAGTTGAGAATGGATTTTATTTTCACCATCTGCACAGATATTTTTCTTATATATTTAGCACAGTGTGACATCTAATTTGGTTGCTATAGTTGCTCTTCAATTTGTAAATTCAAAGAATTATGATTTATTTGAAATATTCTATTTTATATAGAGCTATTTATGGAAAGCAGTCTTTAGTATGAACATTAAAATTAGTTTTCACTTTACAGTTTTCATAATAATAAGATGAAAGTGAAAAGAGTACCCACTGAACAAAAAGTCAATAGCAATTATTTGTCTGTATGTTAAAAATAATAATAGTCTATAAAAGGGGAATATCCTTTGCTATACTTTCTCATTGATGTATTCCAAAAAACAAATTAGAAGGTTGAATTTAATTTATATTTAGAATTCTGAAGGTGATGTTTAATGTTTAATTTGTTTGTATAAAATATACAATATTTATTAGGGCAATATTAACTGACTATATCATGTACAATTTTGTAATCTTAATTCTTAGCTGAACAATGTGGATTGAATTTTTTTTGTATATGGATATTTTCTGATTATTTGTTATGGTAAAATGGGGAACATATTAGGAACCCATGTATACTTTCACCCCAGAAAGTAATGACATCATCATTTGTATCAATATTACCAAAATAATTTGAGTAAAATATTTTAAAGTTATATTTATGTGATTCTCAACTTTGTGGGGAGTTATGTTAGTGGAGAAAGAGTTGTGTTGGGATAAAAGAACCCTCTGGTTAATATTTTTGTTCATTTATGAATATATTTACATGGGCTAAATTGACATTGGTCTTCTTCTATTTGGCTCAGTCTCCATGAAAGATAGAATGATCTTTTTCTTGTTTGTTATATTTATTTTTAGTGCTTTAAACTTCTGGCACATAATAGGCATTATTTATAGAAAGACAAAAGAAGGGCACAGATTGAGGTAAATATATGCATATCAGTCAAATTTTTACCTGATAGTGACATAACTTTATGCATCTTTTGATTCTGTTAGGCACTAGGCACTCTTTTCTTGGAATGGTTAAACAAATATACAAAGTAAACAATATATATTTCTATGAAATTGAAAGAATTTCTGCATTTGAATTTTTATTACATAGGTTATATATAAAGGGAAGAGGATAACAAACTACTGAAGAGAATCCAAATTATTCACACCAAAATAGTTTGACAAAACTCACCATTAGTTTCTAATATTAATATAAGGGTGATTTATTAGTTTTCATCTTATATTTTTGCACACATTTAAGAAAACTTAATATTTGATAACATAATTCAACTCATAACTAGGCAATAAATCATGGATAAATGAAACAAACCTTTAGTTTATTGTTTTCCAATATTTATATTTTTCATTTAAAACGGATGGTCGGAGGGAAGCCGTGCTGCCTCCAACTTGTAGTGATGTAAGTCCAAATAGCCTGGTATGCATCTCTGAATATCATTCTCACTGGAAGCCAAGTTTTTTACACTTGAGCCTCTTCTCTTTGGATCCTGGCCAGGTTAGAGCAAGATTTCATGAGCACGAGGAAGCAGTATTGATTTTCCTTTTAAACTCATCTTGTGAGAGTCAGCCACGCCTTCCCTCCCTATGAATAGAACGGCCCTGGAGGCACCCAGCTGCAGCACTTGCCGGTAGAATAGCTTCTTTGGTCTGGACCTGAGCTGAATTCCAAGTACTGAAAATAAAAGGAGAAAATGGCAGTGGAGATAGGCCATCCTTTCAAGTCAGATACACATTCAAGAGTATCTAAAAGAATGTTCTCGGGAAACAGGGAGTTTTCTTGTTAGAGCAAGTGAAGGAGATTCTATTATAAGACTTGTCAGCCAAGAGAATGACTGCTTATACCACGGCCTTCTTGGATAAGTGAGGCTGTACAGCAATTTTTTTGTGTTAAAATGATACAATGTATATTATTATATGATGTGTATAATATATACATATAATAAACAAATAAACATGCATGCTATATATATGAACATTTTCCATATTTTATATAAATTTTAAATTAATCCTATTATAATAACATCCTATTTTAATTCAGATAAATTAATGTTAATAAAAACTATTAATTGTTATGCTGATGCTAACATTTTATGAAAGCGGCACCATCTGTTAAGTTAGTATAAGAAATATAAAAGTTTGCCATATAAAAATCTACTGAAACTATAAATTTATAATAATCTTATCATTTACTATTCAGGTTTCCTGGCTTTATTTGCCTTTAAAAAATGCTAGAATATAAAGAAATAAAATTGTCTAGTAAAATGGTCTTAATCCACAAAAATATATCTAAGCCTTTCCAAAAACATTATAATAAACAAAGATATAAAACAGGCCAAACTTAACCTCATAAGGGACCAAGTTTGCACCATGAGTAAGGCTTACTATAACTACAAATTACAATGATCATGTGCTTATGAAAACAGTATAAATGTGTTTCACGATACTAAGGGGCATAAAGAACATGTCTAAATGATATTTTTATGACTTCATTCTCAAGGTCTTACAACATAGAGCAAAACAAAATAGCATTATATTTTTTAAAGTGCTAAGGGTAACCTTTTGCTCCAAATCTTAATTTCTAATTCAAGATCTACTTGTTATCCAAGGCAGATTCACTTTATTCTCATAAATAAATGGTAATTTAAATGTAAACCAAAAGAAGAGGACATAATCATAGTAATTAAAAATCTATACAGTATACGATGATGTGGTATTTGAAGTTTACATATTCATTTCTCTTTAAAAATATTTGTACTTATGTATACATTTTTATGTGATTTGATGATAGTTGTAGTAAATACCTGGTTTAATTTTCAAAGAATATATGTGTAATTGTTGATTAACTAGTGAGAAACTAGTACTGTGGTTAAATATAGGTGAATGGAGAAATGGTGACAGCAAACAAAGCAAAAGACTCAGGAAATGTAACATAAAACAACAATAATGAAAAACCCTAAAATGTTGCTGTCCACATTAAGCCAATGGAGATGTTGATTAAATATAGTCCATGTAAACATATTCCAATAGATGATAATAATGCTTGAGGGCAGCCCCAGAAAGAAGAAATTTGGAATGAAGAAGAAATCCAAAGAACTTGTGAAGTCTTTGATTAATAGTATATTAATCCTATATTATTCAATAATATTTTAAAAATTCAAAAAGTTTGCCAAGACCAGTTTGGCTCAGTGGTTGGAGCATCAGTCTACAGACTGACTGAAGGGCCCCAGGTTTGATTCCGGTCAAGGGCATTGGTTGTGGGCACATCCCCAGTGGGGAGGGTGCAGGATGCAGCTGATCCGTGTCTCTCTCTCAATGTTTCTAACTCTCTATCTCACTTCCTCTCTATAAAAAAATCAATAAAATATTTTTTTAAAAATTCAAAATGTTCAAAATGAAATCCCAGACATGCCATAGGAATCTTTTTAAATTACAATAATTTTTATTTTTTAAATGTATATACATATTTTTAGAATGTATCCACATTTAATATATCAGTCACGGCTGAGATGTTATTTTTTAATGGAGTAAAAATATTCTTTTAGAATTTTTGTCATGTGTTCCAGGCTGACAGACACCCTCAAGAAACATTTCTTAGAGAAAGATTTCTTAGGTTCCTTAGACACATTTTCATTTTAGTAGTTCTAAAGTCAAACATCTCTGGAAAATATTACTTGAAAAATTAATGAAATTTTATACAGAAGACAATGGCTTTGAAATAATGCTTCACCTATTTTTAAAAAACAAGTGATAAAGCACTAAAATATTAAAAGTTCAATATGTTTATTTATAAACATTGTGGCTCTTATAATCTTCAGCTATTTTCAAAATATATACATTAAATTGCTTAAGCAGGTACTCATGAGTAAATACTTATATTATGACACATTTAGCTTCTCTACTTAAAATACTTTATTCCTGCCTTCTATTTCAAACAAATACTAAAAAGAAAGGAGAGATCATCTCTTAGAAAATAAAAATGTCCTATTACTTAATATGTAGAATATTAAATATTTAACTTTGTAAGAAGATTGAATGTAATGATCAAAAACAACATAAAATTTTAAAAAGGCCTTTAGCAATAGTTTTTTAGTTGTATTCTAAGATTTCTGAAACAAGAATAGCAGTATGAATGATAGAGTTGGCTGACATATAAAATAGAGGCCTGGTGCACAAATTCCTGCATGGGTGGGATCTGGCAATTGAAGCCTATCATGATGCTGGCTGGAGGGAGAAACCCTGGGAGGTTGGTTGGCCAACCCCACCATTGGGACCTATTGGGGGAGCTGACCTTCACGGGGAGGAACCATAAAAAATTCAGTTGATTCGGGGGGAGAGACTGTGAGAGGTTGGCCTGCTAGCCCTCCAGATCAGGACCCTGGGAAGGATTGCAAGAAGTTGGCCAGAAGGAGTGGGAAGGAGGTTAGTTATGGGAGTGCACTGACCACCAGGAGGCAGCTCCTGCAGAGTGTCTGCCCCCTCCTGGTCAGTGTGCATCATAGAAACTGGTCTACAGGTGATTCACATCATTCTGGTCTTTTGGTTGTAAGGGTTAATTAGGCTTTAATATACAGACTAGATGCCCAGTGCATGAATTCATGCACAAGTGGGGTCCAGCCAGCATGCACCGATAGGGGCTGGTCAGGGTTGGGTTGGTGGGGGGTCTAATGGGGAAGGGCTGGCTAGGGGAGGGGCCAGACCAGCTAGGTGGAGGTATTCAGGAAGTTGAGGGTGAGCAAATCAGAGCCCCGGTCAAGTCTGTTGGCTGCTTTAGTGCACGTCATAGCTACTGGTCATTCTGGTCATTCCAATTGCTTGGCTTTTATATATATATAGATTAGAGACCGATTGCAGGAAGATTCCTGCAAGAATAGGGCTTCCTGTGGCCTGAGCAAAGCTCCTTCCTGTCTCTTCTTCCCTACCTGCTTCCCTCCCTTCTCTCACCTTGCTTCTCCACAGCTTTTCTCCCTTCTGCAGTTTTTGGGTTCCTTTTATAGCGTCTTCTGTGCCTCGATATGCAAATTAACTGCCATCTTGTTTGGGTTAATTTACATTCTCACTCTGATTGGATGGTGGGTGTAGCTGGTGGGTGGAGTGGAGGTACAGTCAATTTGCATATTACTATTTTATTGGATAGAATAGATAGGTAAATATCACTCATAAATAGTAACTCAATTATACTTGTTTTTGATTGAGGTGGTGTTACTGGGGTGCCTGCCACAGGAAAATAATTTCCTGAGGCTCCCATTAGAGGATAGACTTTATTTATGATATACAATGAAAGGGGTTCTCCTCCAAAGTCTTGTCTCAGTCTTTCTCACCATGTAAGAAGTCCAGTTTTATCTACAGCAGGGCTAGAAATAAGCCTACTTCCCAGATTTTCTGTTTCTTATTAAAGTTTAGTGCAGCCGAAACCAGTTTGGCTCAGTGGATAGAGCATTGGCCTGCGGTCCAAAAGGTCCAGGGTTTGACTCTGGTCCAGGGCATGTACCTTAGTTGTGGGCACTTCCCCAGTAGGGGGTGTGCAGGAGGCAGCTGATCCATGTTTCTCATCAATGTTTCTGACTTTCTATTCCTCTCCCTTCATCTCTGTAAAAAATCAATAAAATATATTTAAAAAAAAATTTCAGTCCAGCCCAGCATCTGACTAGTTTAGCATGTGTTCCCAACTTCAGTTCATTGTGTATGGGGTCTGCTCAGCTATGGCCATGAGACTGCATAAGGCTACATGGCTATAGAGAGAGAGAACAGGCAAGCACACTGGCAAGAAGGGGTCACAGAGAAAGGGTGAACACGAGCAAGAGAGGGGGAACTCTTTGGGTATTTTAACCAGGAGCTTCTTCAAACTAACCAACCAGTCTTCCTGGATTTCACATACCTTTATGGGGTCTACCCCTCAGCAATCCATTGTTCCCAAGGCTATACTGACAGGCTAGCACCTTCCCTTGCTCACCCTGACTTCACTGTGCAAGTGCCCATCTTTCCCCAATGATCTGCAGGGAATGGACTGGTGCTTCCCTTGGGAGCATACAGCTGTAGCTTCCTGGCAAAGCTTCCCAGATGACCAGGCTTATAATGTCTGGCCTCCCCTTTGGTCTTTTCTTATTATTAATATTAATAAACTACTAATTACATTGGTAACATACTTATTATGAATTCAGCCATCTCTTTGATAATCTTGCATTTATTATTAAACATAAATATATCAAAATTTTAAAGAAATGTTGATAAATAGCTAATGGATAAAATAAAACTTTATGTAGCTGAAAAAACTTTGTAAATTTATCACCACAAAAATGAGATAAGATACAATAATACTGTGATTGGAATAGAAAGTTCTTTTTTTATATATAAATGTTTTAAAACATTTGGGGAGGACTTACTCCATTTTGTATTAACTTAGAGTTGTCATTGTTTACTATAGGAGTTGCGTTCTGACAATAATTTCTTTTAGTTAGTGATGTTTTTTAAATTTTTGTCATTTCTATGTTTCATTAGGTGATTAACTGAAAAGTTAGAAAAGACAATGTCATATGTCCCAGCTTTTTAAATTAGAAGTCTTATTAAAGAAGGATCATTAGGGGAGAAATAATATTGAATAATATGTCAATATGATCACTCTGCCAAACAACCAAATAAATAATAGATGTATATAGATTGAGTTAAAGATAGAAAACTATAAGAAATAAAGAAAGAGATCTAAAAATAAGGAGAGTCACAACCAAGGAAAGAATATTGATACATCTCATGGTATGTTTCATGATGTAAAAATAGAAACAACTTTATATAACAAAATGGAAAAAAAATGAAAGGCACTTGGATAAATATTTACTATAAACATGATTAAATAGCTAATGCTTAATAAATAACTAAGGGAGGTAGAAAATATTTCCAACCAAGTAAAATGACGAAGTATTTAAATAGATAATTAGTAAGTGTTTGGAAAAACATTTATCAACAAGAGTATTACATGAAATTGAAAACAATTATCTCTTTGTAGTTGTTTTCCTCATCACTTTGACTTTCTAGTTTGTTCCTGTAATCTATATGCCTTTCTTCATTTACATGCCACATTGCTTTGACCAATGCAAACTTATATGAATCTTGAAATCTGTTATAAGTCCTCAAATTTTCTTTTATTTTTTTTTTCTGTTCAAGATTTGGGCACATTTTGGGGAGAACTGACTTCTCAACAACATTTGATCTTCCAAACCATGAATATGGAATAGCACTATTTCTTCTGAATTTCTTTAATTTCTCAAATTTATGGTTTGTTGGTATTTTCATTATGTATTTTTGTTAACCTTGTGCTAAATATTTTATTTCTCTTTGTTAACCATTAAGAATATCAGTACTATTGTAAATAGAATGTTTATAATTTTGTTTTCTTATTGTTTGCTTCTAGTCCTTAAAAATTAAATAAAAAATTTTAAATAATATACTTTGTATATTAACCTTGTATTTTGCAAATGTTCAAAATGCAATTGTTATTTCCATTTGTTATTTTAATCAAATTGAGGAATTTCCTTACTATTCTTAACTTACTGAGACTTTTTAAAACAGAAGTTGATGTTGAAGTTTTTCAAATTTGTTACCTGAATCTATTGAAATGACCTGTTAAAACAATCTTTCATTATTGAGATAACACTTTACTGGTCATGATGTATTATTCTTTTAATAAGTTGTATTAAAGTATTTTTGCATCTCTATTCATAAGTAATATTAGTCTGTAATTTTTTGTGTGTCTTTGTGAGGATAAGGATTATGGTTTTTCTAGCCCTTATTAAAACAAGTAAGAAAGAATTTCTCTTCATTTATTTTCTGGAGGAGTTTGTCTGACATTCATATTATTTTTCCTTAAATATTTGACAAAAGTCACCAGTGAAACCATCTGGATCTGAAATTTTCTTTGTAGCAAAGTTTTTTATGACAAATTGTTCCTTTAGTAGATAAAGAGCTATTACAATGGTCTATTTTGTCGCATCTGAGTTTGGCTCAGTTGCATTTTACAGGGAATATGTCCTTTCATCAGTTTCCCAATTTGTTGCTATTAATTTGGACATAATATTTATTATTATCCTTTGACTATAGGCTCTATAGTAATAACCCCACTCTCATTCATGATAGTGTAATTTCTTTTTTTTTTAATATATTTCTTTCTTTTGTAATTAAATTTATTGAGGTGACATTTTTGGTTAATAATATTATATAGGTTTCAAGCATACAATCCTATCTAAGCAAATTTGACCATACCTTTGCTTTACTACCAGCCAATCAGGAGTGGGGGGTGGGGCCAATCGGCACGAGGGGCAGGGCCTGCTCTCGCCCAGGCCAGGGCCCTTCGCAGCAGTGGGGACGCAACGGATTGGGTGGTTGTGTGAGGAGCGGGGCTGCCGCTGCAGCATGTGGGGCAAGGGCCCTTTCTGGCCCTGGGGTTAGGCCACATGCCCTATGGTCCTGGGTGCCTGAGGCTACCTGTGGCTTCATCTGGCCTGAGTGAAGCTGGCCCAGGTCCTGGGTGCCTATAGCTGGCCAGAGGGAGGGAAGCCTGGGTCCCAGGTGTGGGGCAAGGCAGAGGCAGTTAGGAGCAATCAGGCCATCAGAGAATCAGGGGAGCACTTAGGGGTGATCAATAGGCAGACAGAGGTGGTTAGGGGCGATCACTCAGGCAGGCAGAGGGGTTAAGGGCGATCAGTCAGGCAGGCCAGTGAGCAGTTAGGAGCCAGTGTTCCTAGATTGCAAGAGGGATGTTCGACTGCCAACAGTCAGACATTCCCGAAGGGATCCCTGATTGGAGAGGGTATGGCTAGGCTGAGGGAACCCCCACACCATGCATGAATTTCATGCACCGGGCCACTAGTTCTATGATAATACCAATTTGCATATTATATTGAGTGCCCACCACCCAAAGTCAAAACTTCTTTTATCATCATATATTTGACCTCTTTACCCTGTATTATCCTCCCATCTCCCTTCTGGTAACTACCATACAGTTGTCTGTATCTATGAGTTCTGTTTGTTTGTTTTTCTTAACCAATTAGAGGAGGTGCTTGTAAGTGTTTTTGTATTTTATTTTTAAAAATTTGTTCAAATAATTGACCTATGGCTTTGGATTTTTGGTATTTGTGTTCTGTATCTAATGTCTATGGTTTGGGTACAGTTTACTTTTATTTTTTACGTATCTTATGATGAAATTTTGGGTGCTTGATTTTGTATATTTTGTTAGTATTTAATGCTATAAGATTCTCTCTAAGTGCTACTTTGGTTGTACTATGAATTTTTATATCATCTTTTCATTATTATTATTTTTGAATTTTTTATACCCTGGTTTTTTCTTATGTGATCCAGCAATTATTTACATGAGTGATGCTGAATTTCTAAATAACTGGTATATCCTATGCACTCAGTGTGGGCTGAAACATGCCCTGTATATTTTTTATTCTTCCAATTTTATTAAACATTAAAAAACAGGTAACTATTCTGTATTACATATTGTAAATATAAATCTGAATCTTTATTACTAAATTATCATGTAATTTTAACCTATATTCTCATGTTATTTAAGAGGTCCTAATTTATGCCACCTGAAAATGAGCAAACATGAAAGTCACTACACATTTAAGCAGTTATTATTTAATATGTTGCTACTTTGGCTCAATGGAATTATGGACTCAAGGTGATACTTAATTAATATTAAATCTATCCATTATTTTTTTGTGAAGTGCTATTTTTTTATAAATGTGAAAATGTTTCTTTATATTTTAGATCTTTAAACATATAATCACCAAGTCTCTTTAAATTTATATGTTAAAAATACTTCCAAACAAAAATGAAATGACAAAAAGGAAGAAAAAGATTTGGAGGAGAGAAGGAAAGGGAACAATCTTATTTAGTCTAAGTACTATGCTTTAAAATTAAGATAAGTATCATGTTAATGAATCAGCAGTTTATATTTTATCTAAATTCACAGAACACATTTTCATTGCCTAACACAAATCTCCCCATGAACTGTTTCCCTGTAATGGTTTGTAACAGAGAAAAGATGTATTTTTCTATTGATTTAATTCATTTCTGAAAAGAATACTCTACCATGTTAATTCACACAAAAAATAAAATCATACAGATTCTCACTAGTGTTACAAAAAAAAAAGGAAAAGAAAAACAAAAGAGAGTTCTTTGAATAAACTGAAAGGATTTACTGAATAAGCCATGAGTAGGGAATCCCAGAGGAAAGCATAATTCTCACTCAATCAATAAAAATACTTCTTGCCTCTGGCAAACCTAGGGGTAGACATATCCCATATAGACATAAAAGTCCTTAGTGCTGTTTAGATGAAAATTTTATTAGATTAAATGTCAGCAGAATAAACAAAAAAATTCAGTTGCTCATATTTTAGATAATATTCAGTTCTAGGGCAGTGTATCTGCTAAGAACACAGACAGCTCTAAATTAGTCATAATGATGTAGTAATCACATTTAATTTAATGGCCAATATTTGTGCTCGGAAATATTAATAATTTTATTAAATATTTGAATTTGATTCTCATATAAAACATGACTTTAAATTACTTTTTTTTCTTTTTTCTTAATATACATAGCAGATTGCTTATTTGGTCATGGTTCACAGAAACCATTGAAGCCCCTGGCTCATCACTCATGTAGAATGCTGATATTACCTCCTCTTGCCTTCACTGCCTTTCTCCAATGTCTTCTTCATCAGTTTATCACACTGCAAGAAAAAAAGATCTTTCAACTGACAAATGCGATCATGTATCTCTTCCACCCTCCACTACTGTCCAAGATTTTGACTTGCCTTTGGTTTTAGACTATTACACATATAGATATATATTATCTATTATGCATGAACTAGCTTTGGTTATGTTTTTGGCTCAAATATTATCACTTCATTATCATCCACCTTCCCATCCTTCATAATTTTTACTCCAGGTGAATATATTATTTTGCAATCTGTAGTGTCATGATCTTTAGTCCTTTTTTGGGGGAAATTATATGTATTACATCTGGTTCTAGAATAATCTACCTTCATTCTCCTTTTCATCTGAAACTTTTTTACTTGCATTTAATATTTTGTTTTGTACTCTATTTCATCGAATGAGATTTTTACATGTAAAAATTCCTTTTCCTTTATCATCATAGCATGTGATATACCATAACTCTGTCTATGTATGTGTTTGTACTCCTTTCTAAATTTAGGTGTTTTTTGAAGGAACAACTTTTCCATTAATAATTATAACCCAGGAATTGACACAGTAACTAGCATGTTAATATGTATAAATTAAATTAAGTTGAGTTCACAAAGCAATGAAAAATATCACATTAAATTCTTAAATGTAATTTCTACAAAGTCATAATGCATAGTATGGGCACACACATATACACAGTCTTTGCCATTTATTAAATTATTCTATTTTAACAAAGACATTATTTTTATCTTAAATGTACATGCCATTCATTTAAGATATTTTGCTATTCTCATCTGTGTTAATTTTTTCACATTTAATCTCACTTGACCTATGTTCACCTATAGACATGTCCATCTAGACATGAGAACATGTAAGGACACATTTAAATATATTTTTGAACAAATTTTTTTTATTATTTCATTATCCAATTTACTTTGAATATAATTTGCTTAACTTTAATTTTATTCATATTTATACTGATCATATGTGTTACCTATAGATCAGAACTGGCTGAGTAGATTACTTTGGCAATAAAAAAATCATTAGTAGTTTAACATTGTACTATCTCAAGTTGGCCTAACCCCAACTCACAATTTCATTAATGGGTGAACAATGCAACATTTGATTAGGTCTGCTTCACAATGAAGAGCCAATACTGAATACTAAAAGCTAGAGTTACCAAGAGTTATTTGGGCACAGTATTCCAGTTATACTTCTAGTAACTTTTCTGACACCTCTTACTTAAGACTTCAAAGATCAGAAGGATTGTAAAATTCTGCTTCCACAGTTTGTATCTATACTGAAGACCAAATCAAGTCTACCTTTGCTCTTCTATTAACAGAAATTGTCTGTCCTCCCTCAGCTTACTTTGGGGTATCTGGATAACCATGGGCAGGTATACCATCCAGTCACCTAGGCTGTTGAGCCCAACATTAGTGTGGCCACGAAAAAATGGGCCAACAGAATTTGTTGGGTTTTTTTTTTTAGGAATTTGACCAAAGAAGATGCAAAGAATGAAGTTAATTTTTAGGACTGATAAATGGATGAATCTAAGTAGACACTATTTACAAAAAGTCAGAGTAGCCATGTCAGACAACCTATATGTAAGGAAAGCATAGAGTTGGTAAAGAGAGGCGGTGCAGAAAGAAATATAGAGCTCACATAATATAAAAATGCTCCATGTCAATAGGTATATTGTTGACTAAATTCATTATTTTCAAGCTACAAAAACAAACTATGGCAAAAAAAAACCCACAAGAAACTAATTTATTGAGGCAGAGTACAGAATGATAGAGAAAATGAAATATAATTAAAATATTGAAATAAAATTGAAATTTTTAAACATTTTAACATATAGTCCTTGGGAAAACTATCAAATTGATATATAATGGATTTAATTGAAACAAATATGAGAATAAAATACTTCAAACAAAAATACAATTGGTCATGGAAATTAAAATTATACATATTTTCACTTCTCTTTCACAATTATTCTGTGTACTAGATTGGAAAATGTAGTAGTGCAGGTCTAGTTGGTTCTCAAGCGAAATATACAGCTCTGGCCAGGAGACTCAGTTTATTGGATTGTTGTCTGGTACACTAAAAGAGTTTGGGTTTGATTTCCGCTCAGGGCACATAACTAGGTTGCAGGTTTAATCCATGGTCCCTCACAGTTTCTGTGGGAAACAACTGACCATTGTCTCTCTCTCATCTCTCTCTCTCTTTCCCCCTGTAAATCCTATCTGATGGTGAGGATTAATTTTTTTTTTAAAAGTACAGATAAATATTGTAGATAATACGAAGAAATACATCATCACTTAAATTAATACTGTGAATTAATTACTCAGCACACAGGGTGCTACTTGGTGGGGAATTGAGAGATGAGCTTCCTAGAAAAGTAGAAAATGACTTTCGTCTTGCACAGGACAACAATCTCAGTCCTGGTGGCCAGTCTATATTGAGTTAGCACTCAGAGAATCCCCAAAAGTTGATTCCTCTGTTTCAGCAGATTTGTGCCAGCTTAAGGTCTGGATTATCAAATCAAATCCATAAAAATAAATGTATTACTAGATTCAATGAAGTGAAACTATTGATCTTTTTGTCAAAGAGAAAAGCAAATTACCTAAAAAGACATTTTATTTCTCATTAGCAAATATATATGCCAGAAAGCATTTAATTATTTTCAGACTGATTAAAAAAATAATTCTCAATTGAGAGTTTTACATTTAAATTAGCCATCATTTAAGGATGAAATCAAACATAATGAAATTATTAATACAAAAAAATTAAAGCTTACCACTTTAGAACATCAATAAAATAACTATCAAAGATTACTCTTTACAGGGAAGAAAAATAAACCCAAGGGGGGAGGACCATGTTTTCCAGCTAAGTCAGTAAAATCATCATCACATCTACTGAGTGAGGAAACAGGAGTGATTTTTACTAAAATGAAACAAAACAAAACAAAAAAACAGTCCACTTGTTTTAAAGATGGCAAGAATTTGAAAATTTATAAACAAATTCTTCGCTTAAGTATAGCTGACATTTATGATAAGCATATTCAGATTCTAAGTTTGGTAACCTTCCAAAAGTAAAAGTGTATCCTATCTAATAAAGAGGGAATATGTTAATTGAACCTTATGCTGTCACAAAGATGGTAGTGCCCACAGCCAATAAGTAGGGAATATGTTAATTGACTGCCCTGCCCTCAAAGATGGCAGTGCCCATAGCCATAAGATGGTGGTGCCTAGTCCCCTCAGTCCTGCCGGAGTGTCAGGTGCATGTCAAGACCAGGCCTGCTCCCATGTGGGCCTGGCCAATCCGTGCACCTGCCTCCAGAGTCCCTGAGTCCCTTTAACCCCTCAGACACTCAGGTCTTGCTTGAGGAGCAGGCAAGCCACTGATGGCAGCTGCCCAGCTGCCCAAGGCTGCCTGAGGCTTAGGTAACCAAGGTCGACTGAGGCTTGTACTGCTGGTAGTGGCAGCAGCAGAGGTGTGATGGGGCATCGCCTTCCCCTGATTGCTGGATCGCCTCCCGCCCCTGAGGGCTCCTGGACTGTGAGTGGGGGCAGGTTGTGCTGAGGGACCTGACTTCCAGTGCATGAATTTCCATGCACTGGGCCTTTAGTGTTATCATAGGAGATAGAAGGAAGCTAGTCAGGGACAGGAACTATGAGGCTGCTGAGGGATGAGGGAGGAAATGGAATGGGGAACCCAACTAGATGACACTACTAAGGCACCCCATTTGAGCAGGGAAGGATAGGTACAAGCAGGAGACATGAACTTTAAAATGTTGCTAAGACAGGCAGTTTGCAGATAACCGATTATCAGGTAGTATGGCGTATAAACCAATCTCAAGGACGTTGCTAAGGCAAAATTCTTTGAAAGGACCAACCAGGAACTAACAACCATATATACAAAAAAAGTGCATGCTTCCTCTTCTCTCTCTCCTGGTGGGCTAAATTCTTGGGTTGATGGCAAGAAGTGCACTCCCTACACCCACAGCCATGTTGGCCTCCACAAGTGGACTAGTAGACTTTAACACCCCACTGTAGGAAAGGAAACTGGCCTGCTCCTGAAACCTGGCTGCACCTTTTCCAGGGCTGGCTTTTCTCAATAAACTTTGTTCCCTTAACTGCTTTTATCTGTGACTTCATTTTTAATTTTGCAAGACAATAAACTAGGACTCAAACACCCCACATTTTGGTTTCAATCAAATGCCAAGCAAGGACTGATAATTACAGATCTTAAAACTTTCTCTTCTACCATGCTGTATTTCTTAAGAAAAGATTGTGTCTAAGATTAATATAATTATCTGAAAATATTTAAAATAATTTTGATTCTGCTGCTTTATTTCAAATACATGTGTGACAACTAAATGGCAGAATTTTGTTAACTAAAAACATGTTTGCCAAGATTTAGAGAAATATGTTGTTTCTTTTCAGCAGCTAAAATCATAGTAGTTTTACTGATTTCAAATACTTATTTTTAAATTGAATCAATTTGACATTGTTTGCCTCAATGGGAAGAGTCTTTGTGAGATGTGATGCATGGGAAAGTAGAGCATGCAATATAGTAATGCAATGTGATGCATAGAAAAAGTATTTCTTCACTGCCAAAAATAAAAATAAAAAATTAATTCCACATCAAAACGGTGTCAGTAAGAAACATGTTTGTTAACTTTTTTTTTAGTGGAAATTGAAATATATTTGAAAGTGTTCTCTCAATGAGTAGGAGCTATAGTCTAACTTTTCTTAGCACTTAGCACTGGACTAGAGAAGAATACACTCCTGTGAAGGTCATAATGGGAAACCAGAAGTGACAATACAAGTCATTGATTTTGGTGTGTTTTATTACTGTGTCTGGCTATAACTGACATGTGTGCACTAATGGATATTTTCACACAGACTGCAAAATTTCACTTAGATAAAAACTGAATGTGTTATAAAACTCAATTTTATTTATTACAGCTAATGTCAATTGGATCAATGATATGCTTAAGAATCAATTTCATTGATGAAAGTGAACAATGTAAAATTATGCTTCATGTGTTTTAAAAGATTAGAGACTATTGCAAATAGAAGTAAGAAAATCTAAGGCATATAGGTAATTGTTAAAAATATATATTAGATTAGGAGACACAGTCAATATTGTTGAACTATTACACATATAATCAGAATTAGTCAAATATAATAATTTCAAATCTGTAGTGTAACACCTCTTAATTTTATTGATAAGTCAATATGTTTGATTTTGTGACATATTTTAAATGATCTTTTTAATTTAGCACATTTGAAAAGGAAGTTTAAAAATGTAGTTTCCTGAAGTGCCATAAATAAATCATTGATTTTGAGACTAGTCAATTTTCACCTTGGAGCATTCATAAAGTTAATTAATTTTTATTTTCTGAAGATTGTTTTGACTTCAAAAAATCTCACTTGGTCACCTGTTTAAAATGCATTTTATATAAATTATGTGTTTCAGATTTCTTCCCCAACTGCCTACTATCACATACATATTAAAATAACAACAGCAGCAGCAACAAAAAGTACTAGATCATATCCTCAATCATTTTATTCAAAAGAAAGAAGTTAGATAACACTTTTGAGCTCCTTGTCATATAAGAAATCTTGAGACCATTTTCTTTCCAGCATTGCCTGCCAATGTTTCTCCAGTCTTGTCATAAGACCCTCTTCCCACTCCCTTTTATTTATTTTTTTACTCCATTTTCAAAATACTTTTCTATGAAACTATTTGCTGTCTGTGCAAGTTTATCTTATGTAACCTATACCACGTGGTGCCTCGGCAAATTTTCTTCCTGAGCCCTTTGAAAAAGCCGGAGACATAATAACAAGAACTCTATTGTTGATCCTTTCTTTTCTGATACTTAAGATTTGGAGAAAACATCATGCATAAAACATTTTGTCTGACCACCCTCACTATGCCTGTAGGTATATTTTAGGGATTTCTTAGAGCCACCATATGGCCCAAGTTTTGCTAGCATACATATAAAGACTCAGAAGTTCTTTGCTACGTGCCCCCAGTCTCCAAAACAGAATTTGTGGATAGCTTTTAAAAGTCAATTTTAAAACTCTAGCCCTTGGTAAAGCTAAATTAAAAACAGCTTGAGAAGAGTTGAACATCACAAAATAATAGTTCAAGGAGATTTAGAGATACTGTCAGAAGTTATGCTAAAGTTGGAAGAAACAATTTAAAGGTTATTCGAAGGAACTTGCAGTTCTCATTTTAATGCTAATGAAGCAAGAAATATAAGGCTGAGAGAGTTAATCTGTATTCAGAGCATTATAATAAATTAAAGAAGGCGCAGATTTAATGCAACTTGCAAATGCTTGTTTCAATAATTGACACGTCAGCTGAGTATCTAATTAGTTCTAAATTTACCTTCTCACTAATACTGCTTTTCTCTTTTGTCACATCATTTTAGTGGCATTTTAGTCAAACTGAGAAGTTCCCCCTTAATCACTTAAGAAATTTGACTGTGAAGTCCTTACTCACTGAGGGATTTCTAAAGTGGAAGAAACTACAGTGGGGTCATCTAAAAATATATGCTTCTTTTGTCAAGAATCAACTCTTGGAAGTACTTCTGAATGTTAGTCCCTTTAATTAATCTTTGTTCTGGAATTTTGTTTAAAATCCGTGTTTGCAGAGCATTTTCAAAACCTTCACTAGTCAACAACACCATGTATGTTGTCTCTAATCAAACTGATGGCTATAGTACCTTCTTTGGTGTGTTTCAGTTGGACTTCGTTATTAATTTCCCATGAATCCTCTCTGAAAGACCAGAGAGAGGCCGAAAACCAGGACTACAGGTTTTATTAGAGGAGAAGGACCTGCTGGGCTGTCTCACAAGGGGAGAATAGCAACATGTGCAGAGGGGAACAAGCCTTTTGAGGGGAAGAATGGGAAGGAATGGGGGTTAGTGTACTCAGCACGCACTGATTGGTGGCTTAAGGTATGGTCCATATAAGGCACATAGTTAATCACTCAGGTACTTACAAGGGCTTAGGGTATTTGGCAGGTGCTGAATGGTGGTTCAACGTATTGTCCATATAAGGTGCCTAATTATGTACTCAGGTATGTCTAGGCTACAGGCTCAGCCTTGTGGGGTCAGAGAATGAAACTGAAATTGGTGACCATGGTTTGGGACAACTGGGTTTTATGAGGGAATACATGGTAACCCTGGCCAGACACCAAGGTAGAATGAGAAAAGAGTGAATTGGCGAATTTAGTAAGATTCAGTATAGGTGAAGTAGCTAATGGCTGTGAGATTAATCCATCAACCCCATAAAGAGACTGAGGAGTGGCCAAGGGTCCCAGTGAATTCGGAGAGGGCAGAATAAGTGGTCCTAGTGTCGATTAAAAAGGAGATCGGCTTACCTGCCACCAGAGTTGTTACCCGAGGCTCTGTCCTTGTGATGTAGGTCTGTGAGGCCCTGTCAAGGCCTGGGCAGTTTCTTCAGTGGCCAGTCCCAGGAGGTCTGAGAGCTCCAAACTGGATCCAGAGGGAGGCCATGCTGGACTGGCTGAGGCCTAAACTGGCGGGCCAGACTACAGTCTGATTTCCAGTGGTCTTTTCTTCCGCACCTTGGGGAGGGCCCAGGCAGGGGTCTCAGGTTTGAGCAGGACTTGGCCCAGAGTCCCTCTTTGCTGCATTTGAAAAATGGGCCCAGATGAGGCTTAGACCCTGTTTTACCCGCAGTTGGAGGACTGGCACTTCGTTTGGGGTTTCAAAGCGGTGGCTAGGAGCTGGAAGGCCCTCTCCTGGGCCTCAGCTTTGGCCTGATCTCGCTTTTTGATTTTGGATTTGGGTCTCCTCGGCTCTATTACTAAAGACCTTAAAGGTCAGGTTAACGAGGTCTTTTTGAAGGGTTTGTGGACCTGTATCTATTTTTTGAAGTTTGCGGTGTTTGTCAGTAAAGGTGGTCAGGTCAGTGGAAAAAGAAACCTGAAATACCTCTCAGTCTGTGAGGCTGGACATAGAGAATGGGATGTGGACTCAGACTATGCCCTCAGTTCCTGCTGCCTTCCTCAGGGGGATGGACGTGGGAATAGAAGAGGCTGTTGAGGAAGGCAGTCTTTGGGTGCCCTGAGAATGAGTGTTAGATTGGAAAGGCTGTTCTGGAACTCATGTTCTCAGGATTTGGGCTCTCAAAGACAGAGGAGAATGTGGCTTCTGGTTAAGGTCTGAAGAGAAAGAGCAGAGCTATTTTTCAGTTTGAGAAAAATTAGAGAGGAGAAGGGAATGGCCAGCCACCTGTGAAAGTGATTGCTAGCAGTCACGGGGGGCAGAGATTTACCCGAGAGCACAGGAGAAGGCAGGCAGTTAGAGTTGGGTGCAGATTCTACAGCAAGGTTGTAAGGGCACGATGGGAGTAGGAGAGGTGGAGAGGAATGATTGGCTGGATAGAAAGAATCAGAAGACAGAAAAGGGGGCTGAGAACCAGTTTGAAATGGTGAAGAGGACGTCGCAAGGAGGATCTGATGGGTGGAACATGAAGAGCAAAACAAGGGGTGCAGAAAGCCTGTTTGTAGGGATTTTGATTGGTAGTTCAATGTATAGTCCATATAAGGTGCCTGGTTAGGTACTGAGGTATGTCCAGGCCACAGGTGCAGGTTATGTCATACTCCACCTACCAGTTGGGAGAAGGAAGGATCTATAGCCCTCTTCCCTTTCTATGCCATCAGTATTTTTCCATATTTTATTTAATAATGAAATACTATATTTAAAACATGAAAAAAATCTGATCACACCTAAGTAAGAATATAAACTTCCTTGTGATGTGAAATCACTCTCCTAGGCCTGTGGTGAATAAGACCATCAAGCCCCACAGAATGACAAAAGAAGCAAAACATGGGCACAAGCAATCCACTCCTTGCACACATCTTTTCTGATGTGGCTTAAATTTTAGCATCGACTTGTGGTTTCTTAAGCCTTCTCTGTATGGTGCTTTCTTTCATAACAGAAAAAAAAATCAGTTTGTCATTGGTTGATCCATTGATAACATTCAAAATGTTTTTTAAAAAGAGTTAACATTGACCTAGCTGGTTTGGCTCAGTGGATGGAGCATCAGCCTGTGGACTGGAGGGTCCCAAGTTCAATTCTTGTCAAGGGAACATACCCCAGTTGCAGGCTCAATCCCTAGCAGTAGGTGTGCAGGATGCAGCTAGTCAATGATTCTTTCTCATCTTTGATGTTTCTAACTCTCCCTCTCCCTTCCTCTCTGAATTCAGTAAAAAAATATAAATATATTAAAAAATCTTATATTCCTCTACATTCAAATGTTTCAATAAAGCCTTCTTGGAAAGGCTGTTTATGTAAAAGAAATTTCAGAAACAATAGTAGGAATAATAAATGTGAAAAATAAAAGCACCTTAGGATTAGGGATAAGTGTGAAAGAGGAACAGAGACTATTTATATTACTAGAAAATAATTTTCTATTTGGAAATTAGAATGAGTTCTCATTTTAAAAAATAAAAATAACATTTTCTTAAAATGAAGAGGCGTGCCTTCTTCTTTAGCAAAAATATTGCATTAATAATTGTCAACCTGCAATTAGTAGAGGAGCAGGCTTTCAATTTTTATAACTTTTCTCTAAAATGTTATAAGACAAGTACCCTGGACAGATGGGAAATTAGCATGTCATAAAAATCTATAATAGATTGGCTATTGCCATCAATCTCATGAAAGTAATTACATCACAATTACTTTTTCTGAAAATTACTATGGACTTACAAGGAAAAATATTATGCATAAAAGGCATAAAACAACAGAAATATAATTTTCTTTCAGTAAAAATTTCTAATACACTTTTAATCATTGGCTATGATTAATATGTATATTATCCTATCTAATAAAAGAATAATATGCAAATTGACCTTACCTTCACTACACCCAATAAGCCATGCCCACAAGCCAATTACAGGGTGATGGCTCGAGGTTAGGCCTGGCCTGGCTGGGGGCGGGGCCAGCCAGTGATGGCTGGGTGACCAGGGCTGGTAAATTTGCACATGCAGACAGGGCAGGTAGCACCTGATGTAGCCTGCAGGATCCAGGCCACCATGGACCTGGAAGACTTGGCAGGCAGCGCCTGATGCCCCTAGAGAGTCAAGATGGCGATAGGGACCAGGCAGGCTTATCAGGCAGTGCCTGACGCTGCCTGTGGGGTCCAGGCTGTGGACTGGGCAGGTGTGGGAGGCAGCATCTGACTCTGTTCACGGCAATTGGGACCAGGCAGGCTGCATGGATAACATGTGATGCTGCCTGCTATGTCCAGGCGGTGATAGGGACTGTGTGGTTCCAGCAGGCACCTCCTGATGTTGCCCGCGAGGTTTAGGCGGCGATTGGTTTGGGGCAGGCAGCATAGATAGTGCCTGACATTTCCCTTGGGCTCCAAGCAGCGATTGGGACGGGGCAGGCGTCATGGACAGTACCTGATGTCACCTACGAGGTCCAGGCGGCGTTGGGACCAGGAAAGCCCAGAAGACAGCACCTGATGTTGTGCATGGAGTCCAGGCATCAATTGGGACCAGACAGGTGGTATGCACAGCACCTGTTGCCCACAGAGTCCAGGCATCGATCCGGATCCAGACCAAGCAAGTGGCATGGACAGTATCTGACGCTGCCCTCGGTGTTCAGGCATCGATCGGAGAGGGCTGTTCCAGCAGGCAGTCCTGATGTTGCCCACAGAGTCCAGGCAGCTATCAGGGATCTGGGCAGATGGCATGGACAGTGCCTGACGCCCCCTGCAGAGTACAGGGCACAATCAGAACTGGGCAGTTCCAGCAGGCAGCTTCTGATGTTGCCCCCAAGGTCCAGGCTGCAATCAGGATCAGGCAGGCAGCATGGACAATTCCTGAAGTCGCTGAGGGATCCATATGCAGGAGTGGCCAGAGTCTCCAGGATCACTGTCTGCCCCTGGGCTGCCTGAGGACACTGGTGGAGCAGGCCTGGGTTGAACATTTTAATGAATATGGGATGCCTGTGTCCCACCCCACCATGCCCTGTCCCTAGAGAGGAGAGGGAAGTGGGCAGTAAGGAGGCACCTGGGCTCCTAAGTGGCTGAAAACAACCTGCAGTCATGCTATCAGGAAGAGGTGCTGAATCATGAGGATGCAGAGGGCTGGCTGATGGAGGTGAGCAAAGATGCAGATGAGGCATCTTTGAGGTGGAAAAGTGCATCTACAGCCTGATGGACAAAATTGCGTTTCTGAAGAAGGTACACAATGAGGAGATGGCCAAGTATGGTGCAGATCCAGTATACTCAGATCTCTGTGGAGATGGACCTGTTCTCCAAGTCCAACCTCTCTGCTATGCTCAAGGACATCCTCACCCAGTACAAGAAGCTGGCTGCCAAGAACATACAGAATGCCAAAGAATGGTACAAGAGCCGCTTCACCATGCTGACTGAGAGCTCTGTGAAGAACACCTATGCAGGGCTGGCCAGCTACTGCTCAAAGTCAAGACCCTGGAGATAGAAACATGCCGGCCCATGAACAAAGTACTGGGAAAGCAGCTGTGAGAGCTGGAGGATAAGCAGAACTCTTATGTTAGTGCTATGCAGGACACAATCAACAAATTAGAAAATGAGTTGAGAACTAAAAAGAGTGAAATGGCACGATATTTAAAAGAATACCAGGACCTCCTCAAGTGAAGATGGCTTTGAACATTGACATTGCAGCTTACAGGAAACTCTTGGAAGGTGAGGAGACCCTGATAATTAATTATGGTAATATGCTAATTAGACCATGAGACATTCCAGATGTCCACCAGCATGGGAAGCATAGCCAGAGGCTACTCCCAGAGTTTTCAGGTCTTTGGTGATCTGCCTACGGTTGTTTACAGACTAGCTCCTACTTGATGTCTGCTTGCTCCTTCCCTTCTTAATACCCCTGTCACATCGAGGAAGAGCAGATTGAGGTGGAAGAGACCACTGAGGCTGCAAAAGCTGAGGAAACTAAGGATGAACCCCCTTCTGAAGGAGAAGCTGAAGAGAAGGAGAAGGAAGAGGCTGAGGAAGAGGAAGGGGAGGAAAAGGAAGAAGGTGCCAAGAAAGAATTTGAGGATGCAAAGGAGGAAGGTGGTGAAGGTGATGGAGAAGCTGCCCAAGAAGCTTCCCAAAAAGATGAAAGTGCTGGGGAGGAGCAAGCAAACAAGAAGAAAGATTGAGCCCCCCCATTCCTTAATTATTTCAGGAATAATCCTCCCAAAAATCAACCCCATCACCAACCAAGCAGTTGAGTCCCCGATACTATATGAATTAAAGTCAGACATTAAATGTTATGCTATGACTTTTCTCCTTATACAGAGGATCAGTTTGCTTGCAGAGTGACTTCCTGGCTTGTTGCCAGCCTGTGCATGATCCACACTTATGAGTTCAGGATCTATGACAATGTGAATAATTCAGATGTTTACAATAAAAACACATGAATACACGAATTCACTAATATTAATGTTAAAATTCATGGAAAAAATAGTCCTTTGAGTCTTTGGTGGTTAGAAATTAAAGACCTCAAATCGTGTTCAATATACAGTAAATAAAGTTACACTGAATGACAAAAAAAAAAAATACATTAGGGAACCATTTCCAGATCAGGAAGGGAAGTCACAGGGTGTATACTATTGCTACAAACACTGTATTTCCTACTACTTAAAACATATGCAATGTAATATATTAGATGCCTTCCTATCTCATGAAGCATGTATTCTAATAGGTAATACTGGTAGATATGTTATAGTTATGGCAGTATGTCATATCCTATCTATATTCATAAAAGGGTAATATGCTAATTATACCATGAGACATTCCAGACATCCTTCCGGACAAAGCCATGGTGGCAGGGCCAAGGCAGAGGTGGTTACGGGTGGTCAGGCCTGGATGGGGGGGGCAGTTGGGAGTGATCAGGGTGGCAGGGGGTGCATTTGGGGGCAAGCAGGCCAGCAGGCAGAGTGGTTAGGGGAGATCAAGCAGGCAGGCAGGTGAGCAGTTAGGAGCCAGTAGCCCCAGATTGCGAGGGGGTTGTCCGACTGCCAGTTTAGGCCCGATCCCACAGGGGTCCCAGATAAGAGAAGATGCAGGCCAGGCTAAGGGACACACCCCCTTCTACCCACGCCCCCATGCATGAATTTCGTGCACTGGGCCACTAGCTATAGTGACCATTGCAATTGAACAAACAACTGAATACGCTGCATGGGGCGACCAGGTCGGCAGGGGGGTTAGTGAGGGACAACCAAGTGACTGAACAGCAGGCTGCATGGGGTGACCAGGCTGACAGGGGAGGAAGTGAGGGGTAACTGGGGGGGGGCAGTAAGGGGCAATCATACTAGCTGGTGGGGACAGTTAGGGGCAACCAGGCTGGTGACGGCAGTAGTCAGGGGCAACTGGCTAGCCGGGGGAGCAGTTGGGGTGACCAGGCCAGTAGGGGGAGCAGTTAGGGGTGATCAGACAGGCAGGCAGGTGAGCAGTTAGGAACCAGTGGTCCCAGATTGTGAGAGGGATGTCAGATATCCTCTGAGGGGTCCTGAATTGGAGAGGATACAGGCTGGACTGAGGGGACACCATCCTCCCCCAGCCACACATACACAAATTTCCCCAGTGCATGAATTTTATACACTGGGTCTCTAGTTTATGTACAACAGTATTATGCAAAAAGTTCATGTTTTGGGAGGAAAATCTGTATGGGACTAGTTGGAGGCCACTTAACCACTACACTGTTCAAGGTTCAATCTTCACCTGATGCTATACCTCTTGGGCCACCAAACCACCTTTTCCCTTAAACATGTCCTTTGTCCTGGGGCATTGAAACAAAGGTGGCCTAAAAGAGCTGATAAGGTAACAAACTGGGGGCGAGAGGGTGATCAAAGTAGGCATGTGAACACTTTGGATGCTTCCTAATGTAGAAAGAAAATCCTTGTTAATTTGCAAAGACAAGATACCTAAAGTATCTTGAGTGTTTAGCACTCATGGAGGTGGAGACTCAAGGTCTCTGCAAAATGACAGTTTCCACATTACTGAGGTTCTTCTTTCTCCACTTTCTCTAGGCCAGGGTTTTCAGTCTTAGCACTAGTGACATTTTGGTTTGATAACTGGGTTGTGAAAAATCTTGTGAATTGTAGGATAGAGCAAACTTGGATTTTCCCACTAGAGGCCAATAGCATATTTCCACCCTCAGTCACAGCAACCAAAAATGACTGCAGACATTGCCACATGTTCCCTGGTAGGAGGTTTTCTCCCAGTTGATATTCACTGATTAGTTCATGGATTTTTTTCTATATGCATAAAGGATATTCATAAAGAATATATTTCACATGTCTGATTGTTTCCAGAGACAACTGTCTTCCCAAGGAAATAAGAAACATAGGTCTTGAGAGAGAACCAAGATGGCGGCATAGGTAAACACCTATTGTTCTGCCCCACGCAACAATTCAAAAACTACAACATAACAACAAAACAAACATCACTCAGAATCACCACAAAGCTGGCTGAGTGAAAACTCCACAAATAAAAGTAAAGGTGGGACACTGAGACTCAGAAGAGTGGCAGGAGCGCAGCCTTGAAGAACTTGCGGAAACAGGTTAGGAGTCGTTCTGGTTGTGTGCGGGCTGTAGGGCTGGAGCAGCAAACCCGGCTGGATTTCTCCAACAGAGAGGGTGGAGACATCCCACTGCATGGATTCTCCAGTGCCAGGTGAGGTCCAAGGTCCAGGGGACGCACCCTGGAAGCTGGGCACGGCAGAGGTCTCCTAGTCTGCTGAGAAACCAGGACTAAATTGTGCGACAACACAGACGCACGACTTGCTCCCTGGAAACTTGTCTCCTGGTCCCGAAAACCACCAGACTGCTTTGTTTTACAACCCTGGGCGAGACTTTGGGTGTGCAGACTCATTTGGGGAGAGGCAGAGTTGTCTGGCAAGGGGAAGAGACTAGAGGCTTTCTCTTGGAGGTGCCTGCAGCCATCCCCATCCAACAGAGACCCGCGCACGCGAGCGCCACATAGGACATAGCTGACACTGAGGCTGCCTGCTCAGCTCAGAGACTCCGCCCATCCAACCTGAACACATTCTCTCTTCACAGCCAATTGGCCTGGAGGTCAAACACTCCTAGGGCTAACAACAACAGGATGGGTTTAAATTCAAAAAATACTGTACAACCCATAAAGGATTGCAGTAAGAGTACCCACCTCAGGTAACTGGGGAGGCTGTGCCACTGACCCTTAGAGGACATCTACCATATAAAGCAGCTACCATGCAGAGATATGGAAAGAAATCAGGTGTGAAAGAAATGGAGGAAAAAAGACGACTAGACAAAGAGTTCAAAACCTAGGTTATAAGGCTTTTCAAGAGGCTCCTAGAAAATGCCGATGAACTTAATGAGAACTACGAGGAAATAAACCAGATCAACGAGGAAATAAACAAGACCAACCAGGAAATGAATGAGACTTACAAGGAAATGAATGAGACCCTCAAGGAAATGAACAAGACCTCTGAGGATATGAACGAGACCCTCACGGATATGAAAAAGGACCAACTAGAAATCAAGCATACACTGACTGAAATAAAAAATATTACACAAAGTCCTAAAAGCAGTCCAGAGGGCTGCAAGAACCAAGTCAAAGATTTGAAATACAAAGAAGCAAAATCCACTCGGCAGGAAAAGCAAGAAACAAAAAGAATCCAGATAATTGAAGATAGTGTAAGGAGCCTCTGGGACAACCTCAAGCATGCCAACATCCGAATTATTGGGGTGCCAGAAAAAGAGAGAGAGCAAGGTAATGAAAATCTACTTGAAGAAATAGTGACTGAAAACTTCCCCCACCTGGTGAAAGAAACTGACTTAAAACCCCAAGAAGTACACAGAACCCCAAAATATAGGAATCTAAAGAGGACTACACCAAGACACATCATAATTAAAATGCCAAGAGCAAAAGATAAAGAGAGAATATTAAATGCAGCAAGAGAAAAACAGTTGGTTACCTACAGGGGAGCACCCATACGATTGTCAGCGGATTTCTCAACAGAAACGATGCAGGCCAGACAGGAGTGGCAAGAAATATTCAAAGTGATGAGTAGCAAGAATCTACAACCAAGATTACTCTATCCAGCAAAGCTATCATTCAGAATTGAAGGTCAGATAAAGTGCTTCGCAGATAAGAAAAAGCTAAAGGAGATCATCACCACCAAACCAATATTATATGAAATGCTGAAAGATATTCTTTAAGAAGAGGAAGAAGAAAAAGGTAAAAATATAAATTATGAACAACAAATACACATCTATCAACAAATGAACATAAAAATCAAGTGAATTGATCATCTGAAGAACAGGATAAACTGGTGAATATAACAGAATCATGGACATAGAGAGGGAATGGACTGACAATTCTTGGGGAGAAAAGGGTTGTGGGAAGTATAGCAAGAGACTGGACAAAATTCTTGCAACAATGGGAGAGGACAGTGGGGAGGGGGAGGTGAGGGTGGAGGGTGGGATAGGTACAGGGTGGAGGGGAGCTATAGGGAGATAAAAAAGGGGAAACAATGTAATTAATAAACTGAACAATAAAGATTAAAAAAAAGAAAAAAAAGAAAAAAGAAACATAGGTTTTCATGCGTGGAATTTGTTAGAAGATAAAAGATTTACGCAATTCAAATACACTCCTATCTAATAAAAGAGTAATATGCAAATTGACCATACCTCCAATCAAGCCATGCCCACAAGCCAAAAAGAAGTAAATAAACCCCAACCAAGATGGCTCTGGCCACTGAAAGAAGGATGGAGGATTGGGTTTCCCCAACAATGGAGGAAGCCAAGCTTTCTGCCTGCCATTGCTGACCTAGGCCTCCACTCAATGCTACAAAGTTGCAATTATAGAAGATATATCCCAACAGAAATGGCGGTAGCCACAGAGCTGAAGAGGACAGAGGCTAGGGTTGCCCAAGTGTTGGAGGAAGCCAAGCTTTTGCATCCCCTAGCACCTAGACCTCCACTCTAGGCTACAAAGTTTCAATTATAGAATTTAAATAAACCCAAACAGAAATGGATATTGCCACAGAGTGAGCAGAAGGCTTGGCTCTGCTCCAGGCTACAAAATTTCAATTGTAGATCATAAATTAATCCCAGATCGCAGGGCCTCCACTTGGGTCACTGGGGGGCATGGCCTTCCTACAAACCACTATAGGCCCCTTGCCCTGGCTGCCATATGCCCCAAGGGAACCCCCACCCTAATCCAGGTCACTCTTCAGGGCAAATCAGTTGGTCCCCACCCATGCACCTGCCCTCTATCCTATCTAATAAAAGAGTAATTTGCAGATTGACCATAACTTCAACACACAGGAGGGCTGCCCCTATGTGGTCAAAGATCCTGCACCCATGTGGACACAAGATGGCCAGCAAGGTAGGGCTGATGGGAGGTTCTAGGCCTGCAAGAGAGGGCAGTTGTGGGCAATCAGGCCAGCAAGGGAGGGCAGTTAGGGGTGACCAGGCCGAGAGAGAAGGGAAGTTGGGGCTAAACAGGCTGGCAGGGGAGCAGTTAGACATCAATTAGGCTGGCAGGGTAGTGGTTAGGGGGTGATCAGGTTGGCAGGCAGAAGTGATTAGGGGCAATCAGGGAGGCAGGTAGGTGAGCAGTTTGAAGCCAGCAGTCCTGGATTGTGAGAAGGATGTCTGACTGTCCATTTAGGCTTTATCCCTGTAGGGGTCCCAAATTGGAGAGGATGCAGGCTGGGCTGAGGGATATCTCCCACCTCCCAGGCACAAATTTCGTGCACTGGGCCTCTAGTATTTTATAAAATACTAATATGCAAATCAACCAAACTGCAGAACAACCAGTTGCTAATGCACACTGACCACCAGGAGAAAGACACTCAATACAGGAGCTGTCCATTGGTGGTCAGTGCACTCACTCCCTCAGGGGGAGTGCCATTCGGCCAGAAGCCCTGAGCTGGCTGACAGCTGGTGAGTGCAGTGGCGGTGGGCTTAAACCATCAGTCAGACATCCCCCAAGGGTCTTCTGGACTGTGAGAGGGCACAGGCCAGGCTAGGGTCAATCCTCCTGAGTGCATGAATTTCATACATCAGGACTCTAATAGAATAATACTTCTAAAGTTTCTTCACTACCACCCCTACACAATTGCATGTGTAAAAGAATATGTCTCAAATTAATGAATCCATAGATATAACTGCAAAAATAGATTTCACACAATTTGTTTTGAAATAATCTAGATTTTGATTACTGTGACCTTTTTACTAACTAAAACATTTTGTATACTTACTTCACAGTTAAATGGTAAGAATTATAGATATGTTCAGCCTCGTCAATTATTAACATCTACTAAATATTTTGGAATGACAAAAGAATAAAAATATGAACCTGTAATACATTATATGCACATATGTAAATGTATGCATATGTATATATGTTTATGTTTCTATATATATAATTTTTAAAGATGCCACTTAAAAATCACTAATATTGGGATATTTTATTGTCTTCTCAGTAGAAAGACATCAAATAACCCCTCAAATAATATGTACAGGTCACCTAGCACAACAGATGCGGCAGTGATGTTATCTGTAAATAACCATCACCTTTTTCTCCAGTATTATTACCTTTATATGGCATCTCCCTATATCAATGAGTATTTCCACTCACATACATATCCTCTATAGATATCCATGTCAAATATATGCTTTCAAGTTTATTAGATGTGCTTAAAATTCTATCCACTTTTTATTGAGAATTAAATATGCAACAGTGCCTAATATGTAAAATGACCTTAGATGTTGTGAACATTGTCAAATTAAATATATATATACATATAAAATGAATGGACTCATATAACAGATTTTTAACAAGACATTTGTGATTTATTATCTGAAATATTTTGGGGGCAAATTAAATATTATAGATAGCATATACTTATTCTGCAATAATTGAAAGTATATATTCACACTGTTTTCACATAAAGATATATATATATATATATATATATATAATGAACATAATGTTCTACTTTAAAAATGTATTTCAAACAGCTTATATATATATATTATATAAAATATATATATATATGTATATATATATATATACATATATATATATTTTATCTTTAACCCACTTTACCTCCTCAGAAGTACAAGAAATGTTATGAAATCATAATGATCACTGGAAGGAAATTCCCACTTTTTATTTAAGCTGGAGCTCCCCATATGTCCCTTTTACAGCATCTCAGAGAGTGTTGATGGTGTGAGGGACTGTGTTCCTCACTCATTTTCACATTTCACATTTTCATATTATCCTCCTGACATTTGAAACACTTTATCGTGGGCTCTCAGGACCTCCTATTCTCTTCTTGTTTCCAAAGGCATATTTTAAGGAGTTGTGTTTTTTATTTCTTTCTTTAATACTGCACATATGAAAAGTTTTCAACTGGTGTATTTTTTTCAAATATCTCAATATTAACTTTTGAAACTTGTTTTTTTGTTGCTGTTGTTTTTTGTTGTTTTATCATGAGCAATGCATTTCGCTTATTTGGATTAATGATAAGTTAAAAAAAAAAAAAAGTAAAGCTAAGCCATGACGTCTAATGATTATTTTCAGGAAATATTTTCTATCTAGTGGCATTAGAGAATCAAAAATTACATATCTTTTCTTTCTAGAATTTATGCATACACTCATTTATTGTAAAAATAAATTAGTAAACATTCACTATATTTACTAGGACTCAGTAATTATGCTAGAACAGGATGGTGAGGCAGGAGATAAAGTATCTATGCTTTAAAAGAGTTTGAAAATAAACAAAAACAATATATGCAAATGTCTATCTATGTATATATAACCAGTAATAAATGTTAGACAAAGTAATAACTATCTGTAGATATATGTATGCATCTTTATATTTATTCCATATTTATGTATTCCTTTTTTCTAATATTCATGGAATGTATGCTATTTGCAAGATACACATTAAGTTTATGAACAAAATCTTCCCTGAAGTTATTTGAAACACATTTTAAAGTCTGCTGATGGGACAGATATAAATTTTTAAATGCTTTACAAATGATGGCCTTGGCACCTTTTTTTATGGCTTTTGAAAATATGTACGTTAGGTGCATGAAAATAAGCCTGTCACTGGCCATGTGATTGGTTGTTCAGAGTGTCATTCCTAAATTCTTGGTAAAGAAGGTAGAGTCCATATTACAAAGATATTTTTCTAAATAAAATTAGAATGGTCACAGTTTACTTCTCTCTGGAGAGAGAGAGAGAATTAGTGGCCTATTAAATACTAAATTTATAAATGATATAACGAGTATTTATTTTATAAATACTACAGGCCTGACGAACAAAATTTGTCCAAGGAGCTTGGCCCTCACAGCCCTGGCTGCCTCGGCCGGCCCTTGTAGCCTCAGCTTCGTCTGTAAGGTCATCCGGATGGTCATTAGACTGTTCTGTCTAATAAGCATATTATCTCTTTATTATATAAGATTGTGCATATGTTTATATATTATGTACATTTATATCTGCACAGGCAGCTGATATTATCTCAGATTAATGGAAGCAAATATTAATTTTTTTTTTAGTTTCACTGTCTGTCTCATTGCATTACTATCTGAATGTTTTTCTATTTATGCCCCATTTTATATATAAGCCTAATTTTCATATTCTATTTGATTTTCACGCACTTAAATAATACAATAGGTTAAGCTATGGGCATCTTTAAAGTTTTCCTTTGGAGAAAATGGTGTTAAACCATGAGCATATTTAAGTAGAACAGTAAACTAGTGTAACTGCCTTCCCTTAGTAACATTCAACTAATTAAGGCAATTGTGAAGGTTGCCAACACGGATTTCAAGTTCATATGAAAATACAGATGTTCACAATTTCTTTAGAAACATGGGAAGCAAATTTATAAAACCTCCATAGTCAGTAATGGACAGCATATATTTTTGAAAAACCAGCTTTCTCAGAAACGCTTTCTCATTGTTTCCTTGACTATATAAATCTTGAGATGGTTAATTTTATGTGTTAACTTGGCTGGGCAATGACATTCGCAGATATTTAGATAAACATTATTTCTGAGTGTGTCTGGAGGGATTAACATTTGAAATGGTAGACTAGTAAAGCAGATTGCTTTCTCCAATGTGGATAGGCTTCATTCGATGAGTAAGAGAGAATTATCTCTCTCTGCCTGATTATCTTTACTTATCTTCTCCTGCTTGAGTCTGGGCTTTGGATTGGATTTACATCATCCAATCTTCCTGATTATCAGGAAGCCCCTTCAAACCAGATCATAGATTTCTTAGCTTCCATTCTCTCTCTCTCTCTCTCTCTCTCTCTCTCTCTCTCTCTCTCTCTCTCTCTCTCTCTCTCTCTCTTTTCTTTAAATATATCTTATCTAATAAAGAGGGAATATGATAACTGATCATCACAACCTCACAAAGATAGGAGTGCCCAGTCCCTTCAGCCCTGCTGGGGCATCAGGTGTGTGGCACAGCGGGGCCCATACCCAGGCAGGTCCAGCCACTCCACACACCTGCCTCCAGAGACCCCCAGTCCCCTCAGCCTCCCAGCTGCCCGTGGCCAGCCCAAGGCACAGGCAAGCCACTGATGGTGGCTGCCCAACCACCCTGGGCTCCCCGAGACTCAGGTAACCAGGGACGGCTGAAGCTTGCACTGCCAGCAGTAGCAGCAGTGGTGTGATGGAGGTGTCACTTTCCCCTGATTGCTGGGTCACCTCCTGCCTCTGAGGGCTCCTAGATTTTGAGAGGGAGCAGGCTGAGCTGAGGGACCTGCCCTCCAGTGCATGAATCTTCATGCACTGCGTTTCTAATAGGTATTTAATTATGTAATATGTAAGTTTTCTATATATCCTCCTATTTGTTCTACTTCTTTGGAGAACCCAGAATAATACAAGCCCCATTATAGACCTCTCAGAGGAAAGAACATACATTTACTAAAGTCATAATCTATATTTATAAAAGCCAAGGGACTGGAAAACTGCAACAACTGGTCTCTATGACACTCACTGTGGCCAATCAACCTGCCCAATCAGGGGTGGGCCTGCCAGCCAACCTCCTGTGGCCTCTTCTCCCAGCCAGCCCCACCCCCAATCGCCTACCCCGACCCCAACCTCCCATCCCTCCCCTCCCCCGCCCCAGCCAGCTGGTCCTGATCCTCCCCATTCAGAGCGGGATACTCATGCACAAATTTGTGTTCCAGGCCTCTACTATGATATAACCAAATTTCAAAATATTCAAAGTACCAAAGATAATGACAGTCCCTGGTTTAATTGTTGATAAAGTAAATTATCTATGCTCCACTGAAGATAAAGCAATAATTGTGATTTGATTTACATTAAAAAATAAAATTTATAAAAATAATACAGACATGACAATTGTTCATGTTGTAGAGATTTTTATCTTTCCAAACTAAAAATTTAACTTTATCATTTGTAGTAAGATTCAAGAGAGAAAAAATATCTTTCTATAATACACACTAAATTCTAAGTAGCACACATACTAAATAACCAATCCCCACTGTGAAGTTTACTTGAGGAACCACACTTTTCTTCTTGTGTTCACTCAACCCACACATTTCAGGTGACTCAGGGGAGACTGAAGCCAACCCCCACTGAATTTCTGGGTTCTGATTAGTGACTGTCAGTCTTGATGAGCCCTGATAATTTCAGTAGTTTGTGTTTCATTCAGAAATATGGGCATAATCCCATTGATGCCTGACATCAAACTGATAGGTTTGCAGGTTAGGTATTAGTAAATAATCTGAAATACTCTAATAAAATTCAAGAAAAAATTGCATTTCATTGTTAGGCATAGTTTGTATCCTCCCTCCCTATGGTTGTAAACAAATACCTATATTGCTTCAGTAGCTTCTACTGCCTTCTTGAACAAAGGGGGGCAACCATGGTGGGTCTGAAATTCATATAGAAGCAAGCAGAATCAAGAGAACCACACAGAAATGGACCTGTAGACCTCAATGCCCTCTACCTGGAGACAGCAATGCCTCTGCTCTTTTTGTTATGTGAAATCAGGCATGCTCATGTATTACCCTTCATTTTAGTATATTTTTTATTCTGAAATTTGGTTTCTTGCAGCTGCAAAAATACTTTGGAAACAATAGATTATGATATTATATTATGTCAAGGAGATTTAATAGGAATAATGTGCTTAACAAGTTGATTCTTTATTAGAATGAATGAAAAAGCAATATCCACCTATTTCAGAGCCCATTTTCTGTATTGGAAGCTATCCCATAACTTTAGAATGGCACAGTTGTGCTTTTGTCCAAAACAGACAGTCATTCTTAAAAGAATATACATTTCATAGAATTTTGTATCCGGAAGAAAACCAGGAAATCTCTCTCCATTGCTATGAAAGTCAATGTGTCTTCTTATCATCATTAAAAATAAAGAAATGAGACAGGTTTTTCACATTAATTTAGAAATGCATATTTTTTCATGGTAAATAGAAATTTTCATTAATAAACCTGCTAATGTTATTTTTGCTTTAAAGTCTATTTTAAGACTTTCATATAATCATAAAGGGTTTCTATTATTTTTACATTTTCTTTATTGTCGAAATGTTCCCTTATGTTCCCCATTGATATCCTCTACTCCACACTGGTAGCCCCCTACCCAAGCCTCCACCACACTATTGTCTGTGTCCCTGGGTGTTGCATATCTATCCTATCTAATGAGTAATATGCAAATTTGACCATACCTGCACCACACCCACAAGCCACACTCACCAGCCAATAAGGAGCAAATTATGCAAATAAACCCCTAACAAGATGGCTGCTGCCACTGAAAGCAGGAGGGAGGCTTAGGTTTCCCCGGCAATGGAGTTCCGGCCTAGGCCTCCACTCAATGGTACAAAGTTTCAATTATAAAAGATACATAATCCGAAGGCAGCCGCGGAGCTGGAGAGAGAAGAGGCTAGGTTTGCCAGGGCGATGGAAGAACCTAAACTTCTGCAGCCCTAGCGCCTAGCCCTCCACTCTAGGCTACAAAGTTTCAAACAGAAATGGCTGTTGCCATGGAGTGAGCAGAAGGCTTGGCCCAGCTCTAGGCTACAAACTTTCAATTGTAGACATAGATTAATTTCACATCCCAGAATATCCACTTGGGTTGCCAGGGGGTGTGGACGGCCTGCAAACCACCATAGGCCCCTCTCCCAGGCCACTCCACACCCTAAGGGAACCCCCACCCTGATCCAGGACACCCTTCAGGGCAAACCATCGGCCCCCACCCATGCACCAGGCCTCCGTCCTATCTAATAAAAGAGTAATACACAGATTGACCATCAGCTCAACACACAAGAGGCCTGCCCCCATGTGGTCAAGGATTCTGCCCCCAGGTGGACACAAGATGACCACCACAAGATGGCCAGCAGGGGAGGGCAGTTGGGAGGGACCAGGCCTGCAAGGGAGGGCAGTTAGGGGTGACCAGGCCGGCAGAGGAGGGAAGTTGAGGCCAAACAGGTGGGCAGGGGAACAGTTGGACATTAATCAGGCTGGCAGGGTAGTGGTTAAGGTGTGAGCAGCCTGACAGGCAAAAGTGGTTAGGGGCAATCAGGGAGGCAGGCAGGCGAGCAGTTTGGAGCCAGCAGTCCTGGATTGTGAGAAGGATGTCTGACTGCCCATTTAGGCCCGATCCCAATCAGGCCTAAAAGGGCAGTTGGACATCCCTCAAGGGGTCCCAGATTAGAGAGGGTACAGGCTGGGCTAAGGTACACCCTCCTCCTGCCCTCGGCCTCTAGTCCTATCTAATAAAAGAGTAATATGCGAATTGGCCATACCTTCACTACACCCAAGCCACGCCCACCAGCCAATCAGGAGCAGGGCTGGGGCCAAGGCAAGCATGGCCAGGGGATGCAAGGCTGAAGTAGCCATGGCTGCGAGGGAGTGGGGCCAAGGTGGCCATGTCCAGAAGGGGCAGGGCTGAGGTGGCCATGGCCACAGGGGAGTGGGGCTGAGGCGGCCATGGCCATGGAGTGTGGGTTCGAGGTAGCCTGGGTCATGGTGGTGCAGGTGGCCATGGCCGGGGGATGGGGCTGAGGCACACCAGACAACGGAGGACGGGACCAAGGTGGAGCGGGCCGCAGGTGGGCGAGGCCGAGGCAGCCAGGGCCGGTGAGGGGTGGGCCCGAGGTGCCAGGGCCATGGGGGGCAGGCCTGAGGCAGCCAGTGTATGCTGGCCAGGGAGAAGGCCTGGGCCCAGGGGGTGGGGCTGAGGCCCATGCTATCTGGGCTCAAGGTGGCTGGGGGAAAGGCCCGGGCCGGCAGGGAGCGGTATGTGGCTGGGGGGATGGGAAGCAGGGCTGGGACAGAGCCAGCCATCAGCCCCATTGCAAGACGATGGCTGGGTGCATAAGGCCTAAGCTTTGCCAGAGGCTTTAGGCCTTGGGCAGATCGGGGGTGAGTGGTCAGGTAGACACCCCTTAGGGCTTCCAGTGTGTGTAAGGGGACAGGTTGGGCTGAGGGATAACCCACCCCACGTGCACGAATTTTGTGCACTGGGCCCCTAGTAAGTATATAAAAGCCAAAGCAACTATTTGACCATTTGACCATTCAACCTTTTGACCTGTAGCCATGACATACACTGACCACCTAGAGGCAGACGCTCAGTGAATAGACATGGAAACATGGAACAGACTAACAAATCTCAGAGGGAAGTGGGGAGGAGGTTGGGCAGAAAGAGATTAACCAAACATCTTATATACATACTAAAGGCCTAGGACACAGATTCATGCACTGATTTGTTCCCTCGGCCTGGCCTGTGGGGATCCGACTAAAACTGTCAGTTTGACATCTCAAGGAGGGGGCCCAGATTGTGAGAGGGTGCAGGCCAGGCCGAGGGACTCCACTGATGCTTGAATCCAGGCTCCCTTCTTTCCCTCTGAGAACCTGCAATCAGTTCCATGCTTCTATGTGTTTAAATCATCTTTTTTATATAATTTTTTATAGTACTCACATATCATATCAGTTTACAAAACATCAAAGTTAAATTTTGCTGTTAATAGCTTCCAATGTCTTTAGTCATGCCTTATTATGATTTTTTTCTACATTTTTCTTCTATTTATTTACTGCAAGCTGATATTTAGCTAATCTAAATACTAAAAAAGCATGAGGAGTATGCCTTGGTAGTGAGTTCCTCAAGAAAGGACTTTTTTTTACATCTTCCAGGTGCACTTGGGCTGCCAGCTTGAGTCCATTTTGTTTTAATCTCTAACCTTTAGGATTCCTGTATCATACATGTGTGCATATTTAAACATTAAACTTTTGTGATAGCAAGAAAATGGACTTGCATGTGGATGGAAGTTTCTTGGTTTCTCTGTTATTTCTCTCATTCTTTCTTACATTATCCAGCCCAGTAGAGATCAAGATAATTAGTATAATCTCATTCTGGTCATCCTTATCTCAATTTTATTTTATTTTTTCTAGCCCATAATTTCACTGAACAAGAAGATTTTTGAGGATCCTGGCTTTAAATAGTCATGTCATTTCCTATACTTGCATTTGAGTTGAATGCCAGGCCTCATCTTTTTATCCCTGCAAAGTCATTAAAACCAGTGTCCTTAAAGCAATCCCAGGATTATGTTTTTCTTTCTCCTCTGGAAACCTCCGTGCTTCTATATTAATGCTTCTACTACTTTAATGTCAAGTTTAATTAAATTATTGTCCATCTCAGTTTACATGTGGTCGCATCACTCAGGTAGCCAGCCGCAGTGCGGAAGCAGAGCATGGCCTCTTCGGTTGCTCTTTTCTTTCTTTCACATTATGTTTCTTTCTGAGTCTATTTGCCTTCTCCAGTGTTGAAGCTTGGGAGGAGGAACTGGAAAAAGAATAGAGATATTTGCTGTACTTCTTTTGAAATCTATGGCAAACATCAACAGATTTATTTTTATAGTCAAGTGTAAAATGAAATATTGGAAAAATCTCTTAAGCCAGCTTTAATAAAGTGTATGCTTCCCAGTTATAACCTAAAGTAGAGTACTCAAAGAAAAGATTGTGTACAATAACATCTTTATAGTATTGTATGTAAAAATGGCTTCACTCTTCACTGACTGCAGTAATTTTAAGGGGGAAGAACACACACACACACTAAAATGAAGATAAACTTTCCAATCTTTGAATGCTCTTAGGAAATTAAAAGCCTTGAGTAAGTCATTAGAATTGACTCTTAATTTTCTTTGTTAGTCAATGAAAAATTGTAGATCAGATGATCATTTATACTAGATCAATATACAATTATCATTTTGGTGCCATAAGTTATCTTTATAATTACAGTGGAAATATTTCCTTCATTTTTATAATAGTATGAAAAATGAAATTTGAACCTCTTGAATAACCAACATCATTTGAGTAGCTAGGATACATAACCATGTAATAAATATACACTAAATGTATTTTCTCCCTTTCTATCTAGTTTAGATAGTTGAAAATAGTATGTGCATAGACATCAAGAGAAAAAAATGAATGCTATCAATAAATTGGTTCCAGCACATGGATTATAAACTTCAATTATAGTAAAAATAATATTTTAGGCTCTCCAAATTGACTTGACACAGCAAATTGCCTCCCTCACAAATAATCTTAGTCTTGTTATTCATTTGAAATTAGCAAGATTGATTTTTCTTTTAATATTAAAGTACTCATTAAATACTCCATCAACTTAAGTATCTATTAAAATGAAAAGAAAGAGTGGAGGTAAATTTATGCAGCTAAGAATAGTTTCAAATATTTTAACATCAGAAACCAGGTGAGAGCTCTTGTTAAGTTCATATGAAACATTTTCATGCCTCTAATATAATTGCCAATTTTAAGGGCACATCAAATTTAATGCCAATGCCCTTTTTCTATCTTTATTTTTTGTTAAAATTCAGAACTCAGAATTAAAAATGAGTAAAAGCAAATTAAATCCAACTAGGCTTTTATTTTTAAAATTCCACTTTATTTTCATAAGTCTTAAATTAGTGATTTACTTAAGAATCTTACAAATATTAATAAAATTCCCCCCATTCATACTTTCAGTTGAATTTGAGTGTAGATTCTGTCTAATATATATATTTTGTTTTTCAAATGAATTTCTAAGTATCTCAAACTCTATGATATTATGAATGAGATTGTATACATGTTAAAACTTTATACTGATCTTATTGAGAGCCAAATGAAATAAAAAGAAAGGAACAGTATATTTGTTTACCTGTCTAAAATGAAATTGCAGTAAAATTAATGAGGATATTTTTACTTTTGTATTGCATATTATTGTCAATATTTTGAGATTTTTCAAAAATAAATGAACAAGAAATATATAAACAATATTTTCTGGATTTCTGTGAACTAAACATCTGTAAAGTAAAGACTCTGAGAGTTATTTCTAAAGTGAGGGTGATATCAAAGTCAGGCATAAGAGCATGAACTCAGCACAGAAATGAATTTTGGTGTCCAAACTCATTTCTTCACTGCTCTTTTTCCATCATTCTCAGAGGATTGCTTTGCAGGGCCACTGGCTTGCTTCTGATTCTATGCCATCTTTAGAGCAAGAGAATCTTTCTGTGAGACTTTATAATCCTCCCTTTACTAAACACACCCACATCAGAGCTATTTAATCTGTTTTCTTGCCACGTTTTTTGCCCTTCTCTTGGTATTTATGTTCTGTTGCTGCTGCAATAAAGTATATAAACTTAATGACTTAGAACAACATACATTTATCTCCTTACATTTCTGGAGACCAGAAGTTCTAAACTGATCTCATGGAGTTTAAGTCAAGGTATCGGCATCAGCAAAGTCCCACTCCTTTCCAGAGGATCTGGGGGAGACACTGTCCTTTCCAGCGTATAGGGACTGCCTGCATTCATGGTCTCCTTCCTTCTTTAAAAATCAGCAGTGGTCCCTTGAACCTTTCTCACATCCCATCATTCTAAATCATTAGCATCCATTATCATTTTTAAGAGTGAACAATTGTGATTATATGGAGCCCATGTAGAATCTGAAGTTTAGGAAGACACCTAGAGGCAGGACATTATTCTGCCTACCAGAGTCCTGCACAGGAAATCACCACTACTTTGTTTTTCCCAACTCTCCCAGTTTCACAAAGGGATCCCATTCCCAACCATAATGACTCTCTCTTTTGAGTCTGTGCAAATCGTATTATCTACAATTTTGCAATTTCTCTTCTACTTTTTTTTTATTATTACCGATATCACTCCTACCAACACTCTTAGAAATGTAGGGTTGGGAATCAAATACCAAGACTTAAGGTTATTTGTGACCTTATTCTGCCTCAGATCTTTCACTTGAAAATGGGCAAAGGAAGAGAAAATTTGGAAAAATTAGTCAAGGAAAACATAAGTTAATATCTCAAAATAGCATAGAATCATATATGTTAATATTTAGGGAACCGAAAAATGCTTGTCCCAAGATGTAAATGAAGTTCTATAGCAGCAATTCACACAAAAATACTAAAACCTATCAAGAAGATAACTTTAACACCAATTATGTTAAAAAAAAAGATGTTCTCATTAGTTAAAGCAGAGTTGAAAGTAGAGCACTTAACATCATGCAGATAATGAATATGGGCAATCAAGTCCCTTAAATAAATTTACATATTACACAAATTATTCACCTTAATTATCAATTTGGCCTGTTGTCTTTAGATGATCATTCAATTCTCATGTGTGCAATTTACCTTGGCTAAAACCTGTTATGAATATGATAGAGACAAAGTTTTCTAAATGTCAGTGTATTGAAATCTATGCCACAGTGCCAGTTCTTCTTAGACATATCATGCTGTTTTAAATCTGTTTTGAATGATAAATTGTTTCCTCTGCCTTAGTCACCAGCCTGGATTCATTCTTAGAGTCCAGGTCCAGTGACAGCACAAATAAAGTCTTCTCCAAAGTTATTTTTATTGATTAATTTAAAAATCCATTCACAAAATGTATGAAGACCACCAAAAGTCAGAAATGTTCACGTAATTGTATCAGACTAATAGATTTTTTTAAAGAGTCTAAAAAATTAATTTTATGCAAACTAATGATATATTTTTATTCAACATGGGATCACATCACTTCATTAGTGCAATAGAAGTTTTTAAATATTTAAGAGTAAAATCTATTGCTTTGCAGCTAAACTTAGATCTCCCTCAAAATTCATCTTTTCCCAGTGCAAATATGTTGCACACAGATAGGAGAATGGAAGGCACACAGGAAGCCACCAGTAAATCAGGCCGTCCCTTTGGAGAATACATCATAATTGGAGGATTCTCTCTAACTATGTAATTGGAACAAGATATGGAAATGTTCCACTTGTTAATAACTGTAGTACATTTTACATGTCCATAGCTAACACTCCCAGTTAAAAGGTAAGTCTTTAAAAACTCTAAATATCTCTATTAAAGTTATTCAGTCAAATAAATATGTTAAAATACATGTTTATGTATAATGAAAAATGAAGAACAATATTAAAAATATAAATCTATGCCCAATTCATACTATAATAGTGTTCTGTCATTTAAATTCTGTTGTAATTCTTATCCTGGGGCACTCATGAAAGATATCTGAAACAAAGCAATAGGTATTAAAAGAGTAGTAGAAAGCAAAGACTAAACTAATGAAATATCGTTTTGTTTTTTTCCTGAGGCCATTTTTCTTTTTGCATAGATCCTTATGTAATAAGTAAAGTCTATCCTCAATTTAGGCCTCCTGCCCTTTTGTCAAATATACTTGACACTGTTGGTAGAATTAAAGTGATTTAGTATACTAATCCCTCTGAAATGAGCTTTAAATGTTAGTTTCACAAAAAATTATTTTAAAGTATATTAATACATTTCTGACCGCCATTTAATGTGAAATCTGAAGTAGGGGTAGTTAATAGAGCCTTATGTTATCTATTACAGCACCTGTGACTGATTAAAAAAAGAAAAAGAAACTCAGGCTGTGGTGTGTGGAGTGTCTGCCTAGAAAGGCCATGGTGCCTCCATCCTTTCAACTCCCTACTCCATTTCACATCAGCGATTGGGGCTGTTGATAGCACATCAGTTGGCAAATGCTACAAATCAGGGGTCCTCCCCTCCCCTAACCAGCCAACTGCTTAGCATTTACCAGCACAGCACTGTGATGCTTACAATAGTGATCTCAGTTTGCCTGAGTTATAGGTCCCCAGGCAATACAATAAGGCACAACCTTCAAAACAGAGCTGCCTTTGGTGCCCATGGAATTCACAGTTTAATTGTGGTGCGCAGTTAACTTTCTTTGTATCTAACAATGCCTGAGCTAAAAGCAAAATGCTGATGTTACACTTTTTATATTCCATTACTGCACTTGACAACTTGATCATATTTTCTTAAAATAGTCTAATAAATGGGTGTAAGGGGAGACACGTTACACTTAGATTGCTTTTAAGTACATAGTGAAAGCAATCAGAAAGATCCAAGGTGAAAATGAGGTCAGATGAAGAATTTTGGGTTGGATGTTTATTTAACAAAATTTAATTGAACACAAATGAATAAAAATACATGCTATGCTGTATTTTTTTAAAAACAAAACAAAACAAAAAAAATACATGCTGCAAATGAATGAAAAAGTTCTATATTTATAAAAAATAAGGATTCTTAAAAAGCCTTTAGTCGAGGCACTAAAAATAATTGCTATAAACAGGTGTAGGTGAGACAACTGTGAAAGATCAGAAACAAATAAAAACAAAGTTATCAAGGAGATACTGCATTTAGATATCTTTGCAAGTGTCTCTAAGTTCTCACTTCCCTTAAAATAACTAAAAATGGAAATTGTAGAGGTACATTGTGAGTATGTTTTACAATACAAAAGTGATAGATACTTATCCTCCTAAGAGGAATGAGAAAAAATATAAACTACTTAACAGTAATAAAAATAATACCATAAGAATATTATGTGAATTTTTGTGTACTTTAAAATTTTAAAACACACACATATATATGCTTGTTTAAACTCATAAATAATTACATGCATTTTTGAGTTATCTGTTTCAGAATGAGTATCTTCCTTTGAAAATCTGATAAATTTCTAGCTACACACACCTAGATTCAGTACTGTTTTATTCCTACTTTCTTTCCTTCATCATGTTCAAAGGCCACATACCCTTCTCAAGATCCACTCATCTCCTCATCAACCTCTTACAGAAATTCTGAGATCTTTATTTCTGCATCCATACTTTAGATTAACCCAGTGGTCAGCAAACCACGGCTCTGTTGACTAATGAGTTTGCCAACCACTGGATTAACCTATACTTAAATTTCTTGCATGCTCTGTATTTTCACTACACTTTCTTTTTGCCTACATATTTCCTTCAGGCAGCGTTCATATACCTATCTTTCCTTCTCTACATAAAAATAGAATGCATTCTTTATTTATAAAAGGAGAATATAGATTTTAAAGAAAGCGAAAAAGGCATATGAAGCAAAAATAAATGTTGAGCTAGAAAATTGTCTTTATCCTGGTAAAAGGTTTATTCCAAAAATGTGCAGAGCAAACTCTTTTGTTTAACACTGGGCCTCAAACAGAATTTTCAGTTACTTAACAAATTATTACAAATTTACCAGTTGGACACAACACCCACTGATTATCTTACAGTTGTGAAGGTCAAGGCTTAGTGCAGCATGGACAGCGGTGTCCTCTGCTTAGACTTTCAGAAAACTGAAATCGAGGTGTGAGTAATGCCACATTCCTTTCATGAGCTTCTAGCCCCACTTCCAACATCATTCAGGTTGTTGGCTGAGTTCAGTTCCTCATTATGGTTGTAGGACTGAGGCCCCCATTTCCATGGCAGCTGTCAGCCAGAATGCAGTCTTTGCTTGGAGATGCTGTCACACTTTTTTCTCATGCTTTCCATGCTTCAACCAGAAGCAGTAAGTCCAGTCTCTCTCTCCTTCTGATCCTTCTTTTGCTTCACTTCACATCTCCAGCCAAAAGGAAGTGCTCTTTTAAAGGCTCTTGTGTTTTAATGGGGTAATTCAAACAATCCAAGATAAGCTTCTTATTTTAAGGCCCCTAACCTTAATTATATCTGCAAAATCCCCCTTTTAACTATAATGTAACATTCATAGGCTCCAAGATTAGAACTGGGATGTTTTGGGAGCAATGATTCAGCTGGAATATCACCCACCAAGTTCTGGGGAGCGGGGGGGGGGGGGGGGGGGCGGTGCGGGGAAGACACTAAGAAAACACAATTAATTTTACCTTTCAAATAAAAAAATCTGCTCACAAACATGCATTCACATACACAAATACAAACACACACATTTTCTCTCATTATCTGTGCCTGACTCAAGGTGTTACTTCTCTTAATGATAGTGAACTCGTAGCATTTTTGTTGTGTTTTCCTCTATGTTTGAATATTTTAGGATTGTATATGCATATATTTGTTTTTCAATCACAAGAGAATTTGAAATAAGATAAGCATAACTTAGATATTCAATGACAATAGTTGTTTTCTATTTGTTTCATTTTCCTTAAAAATTGTCACTTTCTTTCAACATACTTAAGCCAAAGACTACCAGGAACACCTTTAGTTAAAGAAAGTGGATTTGTCACTCTTGCAGGAAGAGAGAACACACACTATAGTGAAACTTGAGGTGTCTCAGTATGAAGGTGTCAGAAATAACCTATGAATAGATTTTGGGCTTTGTTGGGTAAATTGGAGGAGGATGTAACAAAGCAAGGGGTCCCTCTAGATTGGATGCTGTCAGGAATGGAAGTAAATCTATAATTGTATATCTCCATGGTCAGCAAACTGCAGCTCGGGAGCCATATGCAGCCCCTTGAGTGTGGCTCTTCCACCAAATACCACACCTGGGCAAGTCTATTTCAAAGAATTAGCATTAGAAGAAGTTTAAGTTTTAAAAAATTGGACTCTCAAAAGAAATTTCAATCATTGTATTGTTGATATTTAGCTCTATTGACTAATAAGTTTTCTGACCACTGGTCTACCTCAATAAAATTTATTTCTAGAAAATAGACTAGAACAGGGATTAAACTGTAATTATTTAAGAAATATTTATTTTTCTCTGAAAGTGATTTTACTATAATGTTTTCATTTGTGCTTAGATAAAATTATGAAGTAGCCTCTATTTGTTGTTTGCATTTTGTTTGTTTATTTGTTTTTTAATCCTTCCCAAGAATATTTTCCATTGATTTTTAGGGAGAGTTAGAAGAGGGAGGGAAAGACAGAGAGAAACACATCGATTGGTTGCCTCCTGCACACCTCCTGACCAGGACCCAGGCCAGGGAGGACCCTGCAACCAGTGTATGTGCCCTTGAATGGAATTGAACCAGGGACTCTCTGGTCTGCAGACCAACACTTTATCTCTCAGCCAAACAGGCTAGGGTTAGGAGGCTGGAATATATGAAAGGATCCAGCCGAATAGAACAACAGAGCACACAAACACATTTGGATCCTAATAATGTCTTGGAATTAAACATCCCTGCAATTACGTGGCCCTAGAACTTTCTCTCAAGTGAGCTAATGTAGTTTACTTATTTCTAAACATTTTCAGTACATTCTTGGTATTTGTAGCTGAAAGTATCCTCATTTATCTGTCCCTCTTTATTATTATTTATTTCTGGCAGATTTTAGAAAATCTTGTCTATCTCTTGTATGTGAGCAGTTAGCAAAAAAGGAAATAAAATAATGAACAGAGAAGAGAAAAAAATAATGGAATTCAAAGTTGTCAGAAAAGTCTTTGGGTAGAATATGAGAGCAAGGATTGTGTTTGATAGATGAGAGTATAGAGAGAAAATGAGAGAATGAGAAAGCTATAAGTCTGACTGAAAAGCCTGTTTTGACAGCCCATCACAGTACATTTTAAAAGTATTGCTTATATGTCAATGTGGCCTATTTTCATGTACTGAAAGAATTATTCACTATCTCCATTACTCTTAGTTGGTATTTCAGAGCTTCTGAAAAGCTAAAATGTGTATATCCCAGAGTGTGTATAACATTTATCACATTATAGATTCTAGTCTAGATTTTCACACTAATATTGATGCTTTATTTGGTAAAGACCAACATTTATTATGGAAAAGATATAATGCTAGGTATACTTTGTGAACAAAGATATAACACTCAATTTTTTTTCTCATGGGAGAATTCCAAGTAATGAGAAAACTAGAGAGAGAAAAAAACACAGCAATAAGATTTTTGTTTTTATAACCACAAATATTTTTAGTGAGTCTATGAAAGAATTAACATTTTGGATAAATTTTAATATCTGAGAAAAATAGTAACATGATTTGAGCAACATTTAAATTTTAATTGCCTAAGTTTAAGACTTCCTTTTGCCACTTGTTTGTACATCATATCTCAGCCTATATGCATTAATATTATTTTAGCATAGCACCATCTTTATTAATAAATGCATTAAATTAATGTCATAATCAACACTTTTTAAATTAAGTTGATGTTTGCTTGCATAAGCATTTGCATTTATTTGTATCCTAGGACAGATTCAAATTGGAATAAATTAGATTACATATAAGATAAGACAATTAGCAATTTTTCTGGTCATCGGCAATTAATTTTGTTATTGTTGTTGTTTCTTGAACTTTTATCATTGACCATATAACTTTCAAAAGTATAGCTATGTTTTATTGATATCATATAAAATAGTAATAAGCAATAGGTTGTTTCATATGAATGTCTGAAATGCTATTAAATCAGATTTTTATTTCTAAGTATCATTTCCTATTCAAAACTATCTTCTAAAAATATAGACATACACTGAGTGGCCAGTTTACTATGATCTCTGAATGTATAACAATCTGGCCACTCAGTGTATATCCTATATAATAAAAGGCTAATATGCAAACACAAACCAGCAGGCAGGCTGGCCAATCACCCCTTCCCTTTCCCCTGACCAGGCATATGAAAAAGTATGTGATTATGCAAAACAAATGCAAGTTACTATCTGTTCTGACTTGTTAGAGTATCTCACTTACTTGTTCACTTGACTTTTATGTTAACTTTTTAGTTTTACTTCTGGTAATGTGCTAATAGTCTACAACATTTTTCTTTATTCATATGCTTTGGAAATTTATTTATGCTAATAATGGTTTCTTAGGTCAAACATTTCAACATGGTTGATAATTTAAGCACTTAAATAATCTTCTTCAGAAATCACTTAATAAATACTTTTGGGCAGGTATAATTATTCACTTGCATAATGATTTCTCAGTGATTTACACCCAAAAGTAGACATTTTCTGGTCAATGTAAAAAGCAAATTTCTAAAAATTGAGAAAAAAACAAAACATTACATTATTTCTATTTACATTCTCAGAGTATAAGTTTTATTTCTCAAAAAAACTTTTCAAAATTAAAAACAATTTATGAACAATTTAAATTATAACTAGATGCAAAGACTATAGGTAAATATTTATAAATTAAATCCCGTTGATTTTCTATACTTGCTTTATGTTGAAGTAAAATTTGGATTGAGGTAAAATTCATGGGACATTGTTTACTTCCTTCTAAACAAGATTATAGATGTTACTTATCTGAATTCTGGTACTTGGTGTTTCTATGGAGAAATATGACTAATAATTTAGTAGGCAGAAAATAGCATTCCTTTGTATTTATATAGGAAATCTGATTTTTCTGCCTATTTGCTTATTTGATTGAAGTTGAACAATTAATAAATATATTTTAATATTGTCTTCTCCAAATCAATTTCTTTAAGATTTTTTCCTCTTATTTTTTTCATTATTTTCTGTTTTCTTAATCACTACTACTACTTCTACTAGAGGCCTGGTGCACAAATTCATGCACCAGTGGGGTCCCTTGGCCTGGCTTGTGAGATCTGGCTGAAACCAGCTCTTCAACATTCCCCCAAGGAGTCCCAGATTGTGAGATGGTGCAACCAGGATGAGGAACCCCACCAGTGCATGCTGAGGGCCAGGGAGGGATGCCAGAGATTAGCCAGCTGGGAGGGACTGTAGCTGGGCTCCAGGGCATGTTTGGACAGTATGGCTTAGTCAGTCCTGATCAGCAGGACCCCAGCAGCAAGCTAACCTACTTGTCAGAACATCTGCCCCTGTTGGTCAGTTCATGTCATAGTAAGCAGTTGAGTAGCCTTAGCATATCATTAGCGTATTATACTTTGATTGGTTGGATGGACAACCAGAAAACGGAACACTTAGCATATTAGGTTTTTATTATATAAGATTATTACCTTTTTTTTCCATTAAATCTATTGGAATGGCATTGGTTAATAAAATTATATAGGTTTCAAGTTTTCAATTCTATGATACGTTATTGCATTGTGTGTCCAGCATCCAAAGTCAAATAATCTTCCATCACAATATATTTGACCCCCTTTATCCTTTACTACTCTCTGACACTCTTTCCCTCTGGTAATCACCATACTGTTGTCTGTGTCTCTGAATTTTTGTTTGTTTTTCTTGTTTGTCTGTTTGTTGCTTTTAGTTTTATATCCTCCATCCTTGTGAGTGAAATCACAAGGCTCTTCACTTTTCTGTCATGTTTATTTCATTTAGCACGATATTCTTTTTTTTAAAAAAAAAACTTAGCTTTTAGTTTTTAGTTTCTTTTAAAAAAGTATATTTGTATTGATTTCAGAGAGGAAGGGAGAGTTAGAGAGAATCATCAATGATGAGAGAGAATCATTGATTGGCTGCCTCCCGTAGGTGCCCCACTGGGGACAGAGCCTGCAACCCAGGCACATGCCTTTTACCAGAATCAAACCAGAGAACCTTCAGTCCACAGGCTGACGTTCTGTCCACTGGGCCAAACTGAAAAGGGTTAGCATGATATTCTTAAGGTCCATCCCTGTTAGAGCAAATGGAAGTATTTCATCTTATCGCATGTCTGAGTAGTATTCCATTGTGTATATGTACCACATCTTCTTTAACCAGCCATCTGTTGAAGGACACTTTGGTTGTTTCCATGTCTTGCTCACTGTGAAAAAGGCTGCAGTGAACATAAGGGTGCATATATATTTGCAAATATATGTTTTCAATTTTGGGGGGCTTGATACCTGGAAGAGGGTTTATTTGCTGGGTCATATGAAAACTCTGTTCTTAATAATTAACTCTTCCATAATGACTGTACCCAGTTTATATTTCTACCAGCAGTGAGTGGGGATTCCTTCTTCTCCACCACTTCTCCAACATTTGTTATTACTTTCCTGTTAATAATAGCCATTCGAGCAAGTGTGCGGTAGTGTCTCATTGTAGTTTTGATTTGCATTTTTTAATAGCTAATGATGTTGAGTATCATTTCATATATCTGTTGGCTATCTGTATATCTTTTGAGGAGAAAAGTTTCTGTTCAGTCAGGGGCATTATTTTCTGTACACATTGGAACTTTGTTCTGCAATATAATTAGAACTTTTAATTATGCAATTAATTTATTTATATTTCTTTCTTTTGGCCTTTTCCCTAACTTTTGGCATGGGTTTCACAAGGTATTTCCAATATTCTAAGCTTTTTTCTTGTTATATTCATTTCTATATTCATTTTACTGTTCTCTATTATTCCTTTAATATATCACTTGTTTTTAATTTTAATACATCATTGAGCTGTTGGTGTTACCTTTTATTTTGTTTTGCTCAATAATATCATTCTGCCATAATTTTATTGTTATTGATTAGAATTATTTGTTGTTTTTTTAACAATCCTTTTCTGATATATTCTTTACCTTTCTGATGTTACGTACAATTATATTTTGGAGAATATTACTTATGTTCAAATATAGCCAGAAATTTCGTTTCTGGAAGGTAAAGAAGAGAAAAAGAACTGAGAAGTGTCCTTGGCACATTCCTGTTTTTGCTTTAAATACTCTCCCATCAAATGTGTTGTTTTCTTAGCAGTGCATTAGTGCCTTTCGGAGGTTGGTGTTCCCAAGGTTGGTGCTACACAAGTAAAGCCATTAAAATCACAAGGTCACTTTGTGTTCCCTGCATGTCTCTGCTTGCTTTCCATTTTTTTAAAACATTAGACTGGGTTCCTAAGTGGAAAATAGAAATTGCATTTAAGTATAGTGTTTACCTTTGTACCATTTTCTCTTCTCTATAGTAAAATGTCTAATTTTCTGATTTCATCAAGTTCCTAGGACATTATTTTAATTAATGACATTTTGATGGTCTTTTTTATGAGAAATAATGACTTCTAGAATATTGTTCATTTTCTTTTAGGTTACATTAGGTTTTTTTGCTCGTTTTGTTTTTTGCACATCTTTTTCTATTTTGGTGCAACTATTACATAGCTTAGTTCCTTGAGCTGTTTGTTTTATGGGACATTTTTCTTTTAGATGTAGAGGGTTTTTTTGTGGCTTTTTGTGGGTTTCAAGGAAGACAGATGAAGTAAAGATTACTTTAGGCAACTGTATTTTACAGAATTTCCAAATACCAACTTTGGAAAAGTTTTTCTTCCTAAACTTCACAGTATAAAGCAACCTATAATAAATAACTGAGAAAAAACTTTAATTTATTCACATGTGTGCCCACGAGAAACAAGGCTATGAGTGATTGTACACAGTGGCACTATTACATTGTCTTTATCAAGATGGAAATTCAAAACAAAGTTTAATGCTACTGGATATCTTGTTAACAAAATTATAGTCAATTTATGATCTGTTGGTGCCTACAAATTGTTTCTAAAGCCATTAAATAAAGTAAAAATTAAACATAGCAAAACATTAAATGAGGAATATGCAGCTATAATTTCTGAAGCTACATTTTTTTAGGAATTGACTTTTCCTTCTCATTATGACAAGCTATGTAACATATTTGCTTGCGCCAACTTCTGACCAACCACAAAGGTAGACTGGTGTTAATTACTATTACTCAAACATAATAGGAAAACATATCTCAATGCTTTACATTTGGCAGGTGAGTTTTACAGTATATAACTGAATAGTATGAATGGACATACATATGTTGTAGCATTCTGGATGCAGGCTGTCCATACATCTTCATACCATTAAACACAAGAAATAAATTCAGTATATCTGACTACTTTGGCATGTCTCTTGATCCTTCCATTTTACTTTCTAAATCTCTCTGTGCTCTATATTTTTCTATAATCTGTATATCAAAGACCATAGGATATCACTTCAAATATATGATGAATGCACACACCTTGTCACATTGCTTATACAACAATTTTTTCCAGAAAAATCTCAACCTTGAATAAAAATACTCATTTGTGGAAGTCAGGTCTACCTTGGTGGACAACAATTGACTATGTAGATTGGTTCCATTTTAAATTTATAATCTCCATATTCCAGTAGATCCTCAACAATGTCCCAAGTCCATCTTTGCTTTTTCTTTCCTTCTTTTCACCCTCTCTTCCTTCTTTGCTTCCTTCCTCCCCTTCCTCTTTTCCTTCTCTCTTCCCTCCTCTCCTTCCTTTTCCCCTCGCCTACCTCTCTTTCATCTTTCCTTTCTTCCCGTTCTCTCTCCTTTCACTATGATTATTTCAAAAGATCTGTATGTATCTAAAACTCCACTCTAAGGATAATTTTATTTTCTTACTTAAAAATAAACCCTCTGAACCAAGAATCATACTTACACCAACACAGTCATTCCTATTCTTTTTTTTAGTACAATTTATAATATCACTCTCTTCTCAGATTGAACCTTTCCACCTAGGTTCCGATTACTACCTCTGCCTATTTCCCTAGAACTTTACTTTGTTAATTACTTCTTGTTTTCCCTGTATCTTCAACCTCAGGCTCGTTGACTCATAAGCTTTTAAGCATGTTAAAATCTATCATTTAAAACAAAATAATAAAATAAAACCCCTGAGGTAGAGAAATGCTGGCACATATATAAACATTTTCTGGAAAACTCTCCATTCATGTGTGTCATAATCAGGTTCAGATCTATGTTTATAAAACAAAATAATTAATAATTTTCACATCTATCTCTGCCTGCTTCTCCTCTTGTAGTTTCTCCCTCAGTAAAAGTCACAAACACCTACCAGATAGCTAAGAGATAAAGTGTGGTGTGGTAGGGTATATAATATGTATGTACATTATAAAATGATATATTAGTACCATGTAATGAATTGTGGAGTAAAAAATGATATTTTAGCTTAAAAAGAAATTCATTATCAAAATAGAAAAAATTGAACTAAATAACCATGCTATTGATAAAGATATAAACTTCCACATGCATAAGTATTTTATGATTAAATAATTCAAATTCATAAATTTACCTGCTCAAGTAATTGTTCTCTGTGTAGAATTATTTGCATATGTAACTTTAAAATATTCTATATTATATTTTAAATTGTCATAAGATCATATATGCTATTTTCTACATAATCTTAAAATATGAAGTTTTATTTGGTTATTATTTCTTAAAAGTTAACAAAAAGTAAGTCAGAGTGCAAGTTGCAACAAAAATAAATACATAAATTTATAAAAATTCCAAGTACAAGTGATGACACTTATAAAAGCTTATAAAAATAAGCTTTATAAATTTATCTTTATGTGAGCCAGAATGTTTGTATAAATAATATGCTGATCGAGGAGAAGCATAACTTTCCTTTGGAGCTGATTATTTTTTAAACAATACACTTTAAATTAATTTCTCTTACCATTATTGCTCTCCCATTGTTCAGATACTGGTGTAATTACCTATTGAAAATGTGTTAACAAATTGATTGGTGTGCATAGTGAAAGGATTTGACAGAGTATGGGGAGCAATGTGCCTGCTTTTTATGCACTAAATAAATTTAATGATCCGACGAAATTTTTAAAACCTGAGGTTAGCCTGCAACTGAGTAAGTGATCAATTTAAAAAATCAACTCAAATTTAATATAGTCAATACTGACAGCATCAACTTCTAACAGCTGTTGAATTGTTGATGAATAAATAAATTAATGTTGTTTCCAAATGCAAAGCAATCCATTATTTAAAAAAAAGACCTTGAAATAAATATTTGCAATTGCATATAGTTTTAAAGTAAAAGTAGTAAGAAAGAAACTTACAAATAACACAGAGCCCAGAAAACTAATTTTGACTATAGTGTGTAGACAATCAGAGGCCTGAATTTTAGATTTATTGATTTGCTTGAATATTTGGGATACAGCATAGATTACTGTCAGGCATACAGTTTTCATTTTTAAACCATAGTTAAATGTTAGATTTCTAGAAGAGCAGGGAATAAGAATTTAGTCAGTTTGTAAGTTAGAGTCAGTCAAACATTATTGAATATTTTGGTATTCTCAGGGATATAAAAATGAATTTAAAACATTCTTGACTTGCATAATCTAATGAATGCAAACAGATGTTATCTATAATTACTATACAATAATTAGTGAAAGTTACCAAGAAATTGGATTGAATGAGGGGAAATGCTGTTTTTAGGAAGAAAATGAGAAAAATGCATTTCAGGAAAATTCATCCCCATATTTGAAGGCACATAAACATGATTGAATATGACATATTTGGAAAGTATTTAGTAGTTAAGAGTGGGCAAGAAGCAGGATGTGGCCATTCTGGTAGGTAAAACAGTAAAATAGTTAGCTGAGACAATTGATGAAGACAGTGGTAGAACTCCAATGTATAGGAAATCTCAAGGAAGGGTACATTTAGTAATCTGGAGAGTGAAAACATGATCCAGGTTTTATTTTAGTTTATGTTTTAGAGAAATAATAATATGAAAAAGATTATTTAGATGGGAAGACTATTTAAGCAAGTACATAATTATGAAAGGGCAAATCCTGAGGATTTTCACTAAGACCTGAAGTTTGAGATAGATAGAAGGGATTTTTAACAAATATTAAAGTTATATTTCTCTTGTCATCGATATTTTTCCTGTGTGTTTTCCTGAGTGCTACATTTAACCCATATCAACTATAGACAGCAATGAATCTGAATGAGGAATATTTTCAAAATTATAAATAATAAATAAATAATAAAGACCTTTTCAAATCAAATGCCCTTTTAGCTGAAACCAGTTTGGCTCAGTGGATAGAGCATCGGCCTGCAGACCAAAAGGTCCTAGGTTCAATTCCGGTCAAGGGCATGTACCTTGGTTGCAGGCACATCCCCAGTGGGGGGTGTGCAGGAGGCAGCTGATCGATGTTTCTCTCTCATCGATGTTTCTGACTTTCTATCCCTCTTCCTTCCTCTCTGTAAAAAAAAATCAATAAAATATATATTAAAAAAATCAAATGCCCTTTTAAGTATGTCAATTATTGAGGCAGCTACATCATTGGCTTAAATAATTTATATATGTTCTTTTTATTTGCCCTAGTTCTATGTAAATCTTTTATATGAAAGTAAAAGTTCTGCAGACATCAGTGCCTTTCATGGAGTCTGCTTTCTTTGGGCATCAGAAGTGGAAAGGAAACGGTTGCTCTGAATCTCCATCTGTCTCACATGCTGAAGGGAGTCGAACCAAGTAGGCCTTACAGTATTAAGATGTCAACAGAACTCGTAGCACATGTCTTCACCCTCATCAAAGCATGAATATTATCTCCAGTTCACTGCCAGACAAGTTCAGCACATTTCTAGGAGACAAATTATTCATGATATACAATTCTTACAATATACATTTCTTCGTTACAGCATCACTAGAGCTAAGTGAGTAGTTTCTATTCTCACCTCTCCATATTTCTCTTCCTTATTTATCCATAGCCAGTTCATGGTATTATTAATTAGCCTGTTTTTCTGCTCTGGGCTGTCACTTCCTGGTATTAAAGCCTTCTTTGCTGTTAATTGGAAATAGTCATGTTCTGTTTTTGTACTCATATAAAATTTAGGGATCTAATCTTTATCAAAGATTTGACTTTCTTGTGTTTTGCCCCATGTCTTCTTAGTCAAAATCTACATTCACTTCTTCATCCCCCGAAGCCCTGGACATGGATTCTGGCTTCACCTAGTGGGGAACTGCTATCTATTAGGTGCTCAGGATCCTGGCTTCTCTGAGACAAGTGAGGACTACACTTAGTTCATCTTCTGGCTTTCAATTGAGTGAGTATCAGGTTAAAATGATTTTGCTATTACTTTAATACATGAGATGCATTGAAAATTCCATGAAAGGCTGAAACCAGTGTGTTGATCTGCCACACCTCCTGTGGCTTTGCTGTTTCGGCAGTTCATACACAGTATTTAGAGGACTTTTTGCATACCCATAGTAAAGAAATACATGCAACTGAAGAATAATGACAAAACAAGTCCAATTAATGATGTAACAGAAATATCAAGAAACCATATAAGAATAGCATAAAATTGAACTGAGGTTGTTGCAGAGTATTCAGACAAAGGCTTTACATCACTAGGAACAAAGCTAATGATATCTGGAAATAAGAGGACATTGAAATGCTGTTTGGCTTGCTGTTTGGGGTACATTACTCAAACTGACAGCAATTATGTCTTGGTTTTACTTTCAATGTTTTTCTCCAAGATGTTCAAATATAAAGCTATATAATGGCTCATTAGTCACTATTACGTTATTTTTTTCAACCTAATTATGTGCATATGTAACTCCATTTGACACTATAAAAAAGAAATATTTATTTTCCAAATCAATAAACTTTTAAAAATCATCCCTGCATTATGTCAAAAACTTAAGTATGTATGTTAAAAATGAAATGTTCCTGGATCTATGTAATTGAAAAATATCACAATTAATTTTATACTATAAAAATAAAACAAAGATATTCTCACTTAATACAGTTAATATATCTTAAATATGGAGACTTGTCTAAGCAAATACAAAATACATGTAATATTTGATATATTTAAAGAATGAAAAGGCTTTGAATCTTCCAAGATTAAAATTCTGGCCCATGTTAGAATATATCTCTCAATTAGAGTTAATCACACATTAAAATTTCAAGTTACTTAAAAATAAGACTCTAGACTTTAACTATTATGAGTTGGATAACTTTCACTAATATAACTAAATATTGCAATAATATATATGCAGATAAGGGAAACAAATACAGAAAAATATATCTTTATTAACTTACTGATGAAATTAACTATAGTAGCCAATCAACTTGCATCATGTGTAGATGGCACACCAAAATATTTGTGGAATATTTTAAAATGCTTTGTGCGTAGATAATGATAGAAGAACTGTTATGTGTGACCAAAAGTCTCATTCTGTCCTTGGGAAGGCAAGCATTATAAACATTTTTTATTTGTTTGTTTAAATGTTATGATGGTATTATCTAATGTCATGGTTGTCAAATTGCAGATCTAGACTCTGTGAATCATGAATTCAGTGTAGTGGTTTGTGGCTAATATGTTAACACAAAATAAACTAGATTAAAATGGGAGAAAGTAGGAAGAAATAAAGTTATTTCAAATATTTAGAATAAGTATAGTTCACAGAATTTTAACTTCCATTTTATATGTGCATAAGCTAGGCTAGTAAAAGCCAACATGTCCATAATATCTGTTTGTGTTTGGCACCCATATGAATTGATCATTCAATTCTGATGCTGGATTCTGTGCCAGAGGTGATAGTAAATGTCTTCATTACCAGCCTTGGATGAGATTTATATCATTTTCACATTTATATGCCAAATAAATTCCTTACTGTTACTCAGAATCAAAATGTTAGAGCAGACCTATGACTGCAAATACATTTTTTATGATAATGGATGGTGCCAGTAGGATTTGTTAAACATACTATACTAACAAATGATACCAGCTAGTAAAGTTATTTTGATTATAATAAATTAACAAAAATTATAATAATTTAAAATGCAGGTTTCTACTTTAATCACCTAGATGACATATTCCAGAGAATTTAATAATAATACTTTTTTTAAAAAATAGCTTTTTATTGTTTTCTTCAAGTTGAGGTTAACCTCAAAACTTTTCTATTTTCTAGTAATGTATGAGGACATAAACTATGTAACTTATGAATAGATAAAAATGAGTGACCAAAAGTATTATTATCTCTATTGTGTGTGCATTCAAAGATATTACTAAATAGTTATAATACAAATCAGGTCCTCATTCAAAGTATATCCACTGTGGACAGGAATTGGATATTGCCAACTAGCGCACATGTTTGTGGCTGGATAAGAACAAAACTGAATAATGTTCTTGCCAGAAGAAAAAGCAGCCCAATCTATCTTATTCTGTTCTTCTCACAATATAGTATAATAATCCTATGCTCTCCCTACACTGACATGGGAGAGATTCTTGTATATACTCAACATTCATGATTCCATTTTCCCTTTTGTAATTCTTAGCCTCAGAACTTTACTGATATCAAAATATTACCTTATGTGTGGAAGGAAGATATAAATGTAAGAGTACTATGTGTAATATTATAAATCTGTATTCCCAATAAAATTAAAATATATTTTAGAAAAGGATCATAATCAATTGTTGATTAAGTCAACAATTATAAGCCAACTAGAGGCCTGGTGCATGAAAGAGTGCTCGGGTAGGGTCCCTCAGCCTGGCTAGTGATAAGGGCTATCTCCTACCCTAATCGGGGCCCGGAGTCTATCAGGGTAAGCAGGCCCAGGGGAGGGGCCACAATCTGCTTTGAGCATCTGCTCCGTGGTGGTAACTATATGTTATAGTGACTGATCAACTGGTCATTCAGTCGCTTAGGCATATATATATAATGGAATAATGGCCTGGTCCACAAAATTCGTGCACATCAAAAGGGTATTAATTAGAGGAAATAATTTAATATTGCTATTTGCTCTTTCTTTATAATAGAAGTATCAGAGACTAAATTTGTGCACGGTGGGGGGTTCCCTCAGCCCAGCCTGCCCTCTCTCACAGACTGGGAGCCCTCAGGAGATGTCCTACTGATGGCTGAGGCCCACTCCCCATCAGTCTGGCCACCCTCTGTGGGAGGTGACTGAGCTGATCAAGGGAAAGCGCCAGCCCCATTACCCTGCTGCTGCAGCCACTGCCAGCCACTGCAGCCGCCAAGATGTTTTCATCAACATGGACTATAGTCCCTTCACTGTGAAAAAATGACAACTTTCTTTAGGCATTTTCAAGATGTGTCTTTCATAGGATATGACATTTCTTTCTTTTTATTATCCTCACATGAGGATATGTTTCCACTGATTTTTATAGAGTGTGGAAGAGAGAGGGAGAGACAGAGGGAAACATCAATGTGAGAGGGACACTTTGATTGGTTGCCTCCTGCATGAGCCCTGACCTGGGCCCCAGCCAGGGAGGATCCTGTAACCTAGGTACATGCCCTTGATCCGAATCAAACCCAGACCCTGCGGTCAGCAGGCCAAGGCTCTATCCACTGAGCCAAAGCAGCTAGGGCAGGATATGACACTTCTTTGCCCCTCCAGCAGCAGACCTTTGTTTTGTCCTCCAGGAGTGTGGTGGAAAAACCTAGATCACCTTCTTGGATTCTTATAAGCCAAGTTACCAAGAACACTGCAAGTGGCGGCGTACAGGAGCTCAGCCAATACATAGTCAGAAAAGGTTTTTACCCTGGATCTGGTTTGACTCAGTGGATAAACCATGCGTCTGCAGACTAAAGTGTCCCAGGATTGATTCCTGTTAGGGGCATATACCTTGGTTGGAGGCACATCCCCAGTGGGGAGTGTACAGGAGGCAGCTGATCAATGTTACACCAGAGCAGGCGCAAGTGGCTGGGGGTGGGGCGGGAACATCCCTGTCTCTGAAGGCCAGCAGTCAGTCCTTCCATGGGCGCCCGAGCCACACACGGCAGCGGCCAATAGGGTCTCCACATGCTCCAGAGGCCAGCATCCAACTCTGTGGTGGGCGCTGGGCTGGGGGTGTGGACCCAAACTGCTGCTTGGCTTCAGAGCACGAAGAAGCTGGGGGCAGGGTGGAACGTCCCTGCCCCCAGCAGCTTGGCTGCTGCACCCATAGTCCTGCAGTGGCTGGGGGTGTTCTGGGACACCTGCCACTCAGGGCCTAAGTACAGCGTCGGGCTGGGGGCCATGCAGGGACCCCTGAGCCGCACATGGCAGTGGCCACCAGGGTCTCTGCATGCTCCAGAGGCCAGCAGTCAGCCCTGTCGTGGGTGCCGGGTTAGGGGCTTGGACCAGAAGTGCCACTTGCAAGTGGCTGGGGTCAAGGTGGGAACATCCCTGTCTCTGGAGGCCAGCAGTCAACCCTGTCGTGGGCGCTGGGCTGGGGGCGTGGACCCAAAATGCCACTTGGCTTCAGAGCTTGCAAAGCGGCTGGGGGCAGGGCAGGGACATCCTCGCCCCCAGCAGCTTGGCTGCTGCACACAAAGTCCAGCAGTGGCTGGGAGTGTTCTGGGACACCTGCCACTGTGAACGTACACTAGTTGGTTTCCCTCTCCACTTGCAAGCCCAGCGCGCCCATTGGATCTACACGCAGAAGTTGTGTCCTTGCTCAGGGTGTACCCCGCTCTCTCTGTGCACCTCACACCTACATACATTTCTAAGAACCTTGACCTCGGAGATTGGCAGGACTCCGGAGGAAGGCACGGGGGTCTCTCGTCTTCTGGACCTTCCGGCGGAGTGTCCGCCTCTCCCCACGAAGGCTGCCCTGTGGAGGTCCCTGCTATGCACACAACGCCTCCCTAGCTCCCCCACTCCTGTCATCCCGCCTTCCCTGCCATGCCCAGAGATGCTCCCCCACAGACCCGGGACCCCTTAGGCACCTCTTTCTGTACCTCTGCCAAAGCACAGCGCCTGTACTTTTACAGCTCTCTCTTTCCCTCTTGAAATTGGAAGTTATTGAGGTCGCTCAGGGTTGTTTCCTCCCCCATAACGCATGGGAGGCCGGGGGCGGGGCTGTGCTGCTAGGCCCCGCCCCCTGCTCCTGATTAGCTGGTAACATAGCAAAGGTATGGTCATATTTGCATGTTTCTCTTTTATTATATAGGATATATATATATATGTCCTTTGCATTCCCAAAATATCTGGGAACCCCCTTTGGAAATGAATAAGACTTCTCATACACTATTTATCTCCTACACTGTTATGAAACCAAGAAAGCCCTTGCAGACTAGACAGTCTCCAAAGAAATATTACTCATTATGTATTTACAGTTATTGGATTAAAACTTTGTAATGTGCTATGTTCAATTAATAATAATACAGAGCAGGTTGAGCCATGAAATACATTGTGCTTTTTAAAAAGCTCTAATATGGGAAAAGACAAGCAGTTTGTCCTAATGAATGCATCTAATTGGTGCACTTTATTATAAAACACTGGAGCAGCATTTTTCAAGAGGCAGTTCTATTTGCAACTGGCTGTCTTCAGCTTGTCAGGGTGTAATAAATGTGCTGCAGACTAAAACTGCTGATTAGCATTTCTGGAATCACAGGAAGTTAGGAAAAGCTGCTGGCCATTAAAGAAAGACCTCTTTTAGCAGCCTTCAGAAAGAAAGCTTCAGTCCAATGACCTATGATTTTTATTAACTTCAGGAAGGCTTTCTATAATGTATTTGGTCATATATGTGTTGAAAAAGGAAGAAAAATATGAATGAGAAAATTATGATGTACTGTTGTAGTGCAATAATATTTTAGTGTTTCTCATATGGGTATGTTTGAAATATCTAGAACAAGGGGAATATCTTCACTAATTATATGAAACTAAACTTTGCCCTTTTTTAAATTTATATTTCTCAGCAACTCAGAGTCAATAATGAATGTGAATCAGCTCTAGTGAAAGAAAATGCGTTAGATAAAATTTTAGAAGCATTGTTAGTGATGACAAGGCCAAACCAAAAGTCACTTATGAAATAGAGTTTCACTAGCACACTAAAAGAAAAAAAGTCTTCATTTTTTCTAATAGACAATATAATAAAATGCAACCTTAACACAAAATTTTTGAGACATTAGGTAGTCATATTTAATATTTAGAATATTAAAATAATTCCATTAATAATAATTTTTAATATATAAAATGTGAGCTAAGACACAAATATTATAATTATATATCAATTTCCACTTGTTTTTGGCCTACTAGTATATTATGCTTAGAAATATCTTCTATCAACTATTTCTAAAAGTAGAGTCTCCTAATTTCTCTATTTCTATTCTTAATTTAAATTAAAAATTTTCACACAATTGCCCTGGCCAGTTTGGCTCAGTAGATAGAGTGTCAGCCTGCATGCTGAGGTGCTGAGGATTCAATTTGCTCAACCACTTTCCTTGGTTGCAGGCTTGACCCCTATCCCTGGTCAGACACATGTAGGGACATCTCCCAGTCCGTTCCACTCTCGATAAAACTCAATTTAAAAATCACCTGCAGTGAGAATGAACAAACTGACAAAAAATTCACACATGTATTTAAAGGTAGAATTTCTTGAGTTTTTAAGACTAAAGCAAGTGTGTAAACATTTCTATGTTAAGAAAAAAAATACTTTTATTGCAGTCTTCTGAATTAACAACTATGGTAACTTAAAATGTAGTGCCTCCAGTATGTCAAAAGAAAAAAAAATGAATGAATTAGAGATGAATAGTGTCCTATAAAGAGATCAAAAGTAATCCTAAGTAGTTAAAAAACAAAAACAAGAAAGAAAAAAAAAGCCTGAAGCATCTTCGAGGTAATTCAAAGGGACAATACCTGATTTGTTTGTTTTTCTTGTATTAAACAGTCAAAATCAATCTCATAAACAGTGGAATTTAGAAAGTCATTGCAAACTATTGTTCAGGGAGAAACATGGTTTAGAAAAATACTGAAAAGACTTCACAGTGAGAAATAAATTAGCAAACAGTGTCTCAACAGAAACTTTGAAAGTGAGAAGGCATGTTCATATTTCATAGGAGTGTTATTCACAATAACCAAAAGTTAGAAACAACTTGTGTACATCAACTTATAAATGGAAAACAAAATGTGGCATAAATTTATAATAGAACTAGTGGCCTGATACATGAAATTGGTCCATAGAGGGGGTAGTGCCCTCAGCCCAGCCTGCACCCTCTCCAATCGAGGACCCTTTGGGGGATGTTCGACTATTGCCCCTCACAATCTGAGACCACTGACTCCTAACTGCTCACCTGCCTGCCTGCCTGATTGCCCGTAACTGCCTCTGCCTGCCTTCCTGATCTCCTATAACTGACCTCCCCTGCCAGCCTGGTTGCCAACAACTGCCCTCCCTTGCCGGCCTGATCTTACCCCTAAATTACCTCCTCTGCCAGCTCGATCTTGCCCCCACCTTCTCTCCCCTGCTGGCCTGATCTCATCCCTAACTGCCCTCCCTGCCAGACTGCTTGCCCCTAACTGCACTCCTTGCCGGCCTGATCTCGCCCCCAACTGCCCTCTCCTGCTGTCCTGATCTCACCCCCAACTGCCCTTCCCTGCCTACCTGATCACCCCTAAATGCTTCTGCCTGCCTGATAACCCTTAACTGCCCTTCCCTGCAGGCCTGATCTCACCCCAACTGCCCTCCTCTGCTTGCCAATTTGATTCTGATTGGTCAGTTTTTATGCCAGTCAGCATCAAAAGCTCCATCTCCTAGGCAGTTATTGGCTTCACACAGTTGACCCAAATTTGGTTCTGATTGGCCAGTTTGTATGCCAGTCAGCATCTCTGGGCCTATTAACGGGGCCTGATCAGAAATGGGGCTGATCAGCATTCCCGGTGGGGGCTGCTGGCCAGGCTCAGAGGGAAAGAGAGAGGCTAGTGCTGGTCAAAAGCTGCCTCAGATGCTACAGATCAGCCCCTGATTCTCTCTTCAGATCTCTTTCCAGGCCTGATTCAAATCCCCCCTCAGAAGTCACTAATCTGTCACTGGGCTTGCAGCCTCAGTAGTCAGTGCTGGGTCCCCTTGGCAACCCAGCTCTGACTTCAGGTTGATCAGCCTTTGGTTGTGAACAGTAGTTACACCCTGGCTCTTCATTATAGAAAAGTAATAGAATTACTATGAAAAGTAATAGAATTTAGATAAATGCTACAACATAGTGGACCTTAAAAATATTATTCTTAGTGAAATAAGTCAGTCATGAAAGGATAAATATTGCATGATTTCACTTATAAGAAGTATTTATAATAAGCAAATTCATAGAGACAGAAAGCAAAATGGAGATTATTGGGGGCCCCGAGGAGGAGAATGGGAAGTATTGTTAAATGAGCACAGAGTTTTGTTAAGCGTGCTGAAAATGTTTTAGGTATTAAGCAACGGCCATGGTTATACAAATTTTCAAATGTGTTTAATGCTACTGAATTGTATACTTTCTGATGGTTAAAATTATAAATGTCATTCATTACATGTATAGTTTACCACAAAAAATTTAGATATCTATAAAAATGAATGCTGGCTTTTTTAGGACACTGATCAAGATATTTATTCATATAATTGCTTTGGCTTATTACTATTTTACTAGAGGCCCAGTGCATGAAATTCATGCACCAGGAGGGGGTATCCCTCAGCCCAGCCTGCACCTTCTCCAACCTGGGACCCCTTAGGGGATGTCTGACTGCTGGTTTAGGTCTGGTCACACAGGCAGTCGGACATGGACATCCCTTTCATAACCTGGGACTGTGGCTCCCAACCACTCGCCTATATGCCAGCCTGATCACCCCTAACCATTCCCATTCCTGCCTTATCAATGCCTTACTGCGCTCCCATGCAGGCCTGGTTACCCTCAACTTCCCTCCCCTACAGGCCTGGTCCCCCCAACTGCCCTCCCCTACTGGCCTGTTCGCCCACAGCTACCCTCCCCTGCTGGTCATCTTGTGGTGGCCATCTTGGCCACATGGGGATGGCCATCTTGTGCAATGGTGTGAGGATCAATTTGCATATTACCTCTTTATTATATAGGAAACTGTAAACACTAGTAAATGTGCTTATTATACATATATGTACATATGTATGTATCTATGTTTACGTAAAATTTTATCACCAAACAATGACAAAGTACTTATTTTAGGTTAATGTAACTCAAGTAACTAAAATTATAAAAAGTCATCCAATTTTTTTTTACTTGTGCAGGTCATTTCATAAATCCACTTGGAGACAAATGAAAGGTAGGTCTCTTCAGAATAATGTTCTCCCCAACTCTTGATCCCTACTATTCCAAGCATATTTCTGTGGATTACCTATCCCCTGAGGTTTAGCCATGCATTCTAATTTTAGAATATTTGTAATAAAAAGTTAGATCTCTTCTTCATAAATATTATATATCCTTTCTAAACACAAACACACAGTCACATAGTGTTGTAAGGACCTATTTTTATTTTGAATCTTCTGTATGTCCTATCCATGGAATAAGGTTCAGGAACTTTTAAGTGATCTTCTCACAAAAACACGAGGCTCTGATAAAGACGTATGATATTTAAAGGGCACTTAATCCCCAGGTCAGAAGGTAGCTGTGTACTAGTTTCTTCTCTGCTGAAAGTGTGATACACAATGACACGTTCCAATACTGTGAGAGTGAAACTCTATTTAGTTCTACCATATATTCGCTTAGTATCATATTCTATTTAAAAGAAATAACACAGGGGAGAGGGCATAAGTTTATTTTATGGGAATTTTACTGGATTTTGAACATTTCTAGAAGGAAAAATATTAATGTTACATCATGTATTTTAAAATAATATACTTGCATAGCCTATGTCATTCAAATTCTCACCACCTCCTTCAATATTACGTAATAATCATTAAAATGTGTCATTTTAACATTCATTCTAAACACATTGTATGGTTCTTGCATAATTTCTTAAATAGAATTATCCATAATTATCTTACAATAACTCTCCCTCTATTGTTCAGAGATGTCAGTCAGATTTATCAAGTGTAGCCTTAATGTCATCTAAACTTTATTGGCATAACTGCAAATATCTAAGGATGTCTCACAGTACAAAGTCATTAGCACTAACTGCTCATGAAATTCAGTGCCTTATGGAACCTAATGGACTTGCAAACATTTCTCAGGAGCTAAAAGGCTGCGCCCACCAGTGTGTTTCATGTTCACTTACTTGTTTCTCATACACACTCATTTATTTTATCACCGAGGTTGCAAACATAGTGCTACTCAGTTATTTACTCGTCATAAACCATCTACTTACACTTATGAATATCAAATCATAATAGAAACTATAATACATGAATACTTATAATAGACTTATTAAAAAAAGGTCATTACATTCTTATTATTGTTCAATATTGACATCAACAAAGTGAACGACAATAAAATGATTATGTTTCAGAATATGTAATAAAAAGGCACAAAAGAACATAATAAAATGTTATTATGTACCATAAGGAAAGTAAATAGTTTTAGGAATGAAACAGTTGAATCATTAAAAATGTTGTGAAAAGGCTTTCAAAGTCTTTAGTGGCCAAAATACATTATCAGATAAAACCATGACATAAAAGTTACATTGACAATAAAATTAGCTCATTTCAAAACTTGAAACCACATAAAAGTTCAGATAAATGGAGAAAAATATATTTAAATTTCTATCAGACACATACAAAAGAATATTGTTATTTTTTCTCAAACCAAAGATACTGCATTTAATGATTCTGTTGGTAAAACAGTATTAAGTGAGACAAATGTGACTTGTTTAGATGTGTAATTGATTCACAATTATAAAACTTGGAAGAAAATGATTAATGATAATATGGGGTGATAGAAAAGCGGATTTACAGTTGTTTGTGTGGAAAATAGTACAATAAGAATAGTAATACAAGAATAAACTGTGTTTTCCATACTCACAACTATAAACCTGCTTTTGCCTTACCCTGTCTATCAATAGGAAATGCAGATCTTATATATTTTAGCCATTTATCATGATTGAAAAGAATCAATGGCAGTCAGAAGGAATGCCAGACAGTCTAGACAAGCTGACAATTAAAACCTGCCATCAAATGTACATAATAGAAAGTGGGCTGATGTGGAGTCATTCAGCAAGATACAACAGAAAAAATCAGAAATATAAAATTCATATAATGTGATGCCAGTATTAACATAAATCACTTCGCAAATCCTATGTAGAAGAGAAAAATGATTTTTCCTTTAGCCTTCTGGTTTTTTAACTGAGATTTTGTAAGATAAATTACTGATAGAAAGAAAAACTGAAGTTTAACATGTATATCTCATGTGTACATATGAAATACCTAAGTAAAAATGAGTAACTCCAAAAGCTGACTTAGAATTCTGAATCAAATATCATCTTAACTAGAGGCCTGGTGCACAAAATAGGTACATGGGGGGAGGGTGTCCCTCATCCCAGCCTGCACCCTCTCCAATCTGGGATCCTCAAGGGATGTCCAACTGCCCGTTGAGGCCCAATTCAGGGGAAAAGGCCTAAATGGAGAGTCAGACATCCATCTCACAGTACAGAACTGCTGGCTCCCAACTGCTTGCATGCCTGCCTGCCTGCCTGATTGCTTTTAACTGCTTCTGCCTGCCAGCCTGATCACCCCCTAACCACTCCTCTGCCAACCTGACCACCCCTAAATTCCTCCCCTGCTGGCCTAGTCACCACCAACTGCCCTCTTATGCAAGCCTGCCCCCTCCAACTGCCCACTCCTGCAGGCCTAGGTCCTCCCCAACTGTCTTCTCCTACAGGCTCAGTCACCCCCAACTGCCCTCCTCTGCCACTCTGGTCATCCCCAACTGCCCTCCCTTGCAGGCCTGGTCTTTCCCAACTGTCCTCCCCTGCCAGGCATCTTGTGTCCACATGGGGTAGTCATCTTTGACCACATGGGAATGGCCATCCTGTGTGTTGGAGTGACTGTCAATTTGCATATTACTCTTTTATTAGAGAGGATAGGAAAATGGGAAGAGCGTATGTATGCCTCTTAGGGGAGAGAAAATTATTTTTAGGAAATATGAATGGGCCCTAGAAGGGCAGATGGGAGACATAACAAATGGTGACAAAATTTTTCTGTATATGATCGGTACTTCCAATGTCCTGTGATAGGAGAAAATCTTCTCTGGTTGATGGCATTCCCAGAGAGGCAGTCTTTGACAACTGAGTTCCTTTTGCAAGATTTGTCTTTAGGCACATTCAGGGGAGTTGAGACAAACAGAGACATATTAAAAATTTTCAAGAGTTTATTTGAGCAGGTATTATGGATTCCAATTGGACAGTGCCTGCGTGAAAGTGTTTAGTGATCTCTCTGCCACAGGAGCTCAGGGAATGGCTTTGCAAAGCAGACACAGAAGCAAAGCACAATGGCTTGGTTGCCTATAGCTGAAGTGATTGCCTTATTTTAAAGCCTCTAGGTCTGTTTGTGATAGGTTGTTCTTAGGTATTTATTTCTTAACCTTGTGGTATTTACAGGAATTTATTTTGGTTTAGGTTTCTATTTGCTCAACTTGTTGGTTGCCAGGACAATAGAGCCACTTCAGTGTAATGTCATCCTAGTTTATTCATTTTAACAAGAGAAAACACCCCTGTGATTATTGTTTGCAAGTGCCCACAACTCATACTCATCAAAGCAGCATGTTTTGAGGTAATATATTATTTAATCCTTTACCTTAAAAAGAAATTCCAGAATCATGCAACAAATAATTCACTCTTTGCTGGTAAGCTCCTTGTCCCACCCCTTCTGCCTAAGAAAATCTTTCCTTCTGTATAGTTCTTTGGAGCAACTTTCTATTTGCTAGATGGGATGCTGCTTAATGTTTGAATCATTTAATAAAGCCAATGGGACCATTAAACTTTAGATGAGCCCAGCCAGTATTGCTCAGTGGTTGAGCATCAACATATGAACTAGGAGGTCATGGTTCAATTCCCAGTCAAGGCAAATGCCTGGGTTGCAGGCTCGACCACCTGGGGAGCACACAACAGGTACCAAATCAATGACTCTCATCAGATAGTTCTCTCTCCCTCTTCATTCCTCTCTGGAATAAAAAAATATTTTTTTTAAAGTTTTAGATGAATTTTGTTTTCTAACAAGATAAAAGTACACTTGGTTAAAAGTCAAAGGCATCCTATTTAATAGAATAGTGATATGCAGATTGACCATCACTCGAAGATACAAGATGGCTGGTCAAAGGTGGCTGCCTCCATGTGGACACAAGATGGCTGCCACAAGATGGCTGGAAGGGGAGGACAGTTGCAGGCAATCAGGCCAGCAGGGGAGGGCAATTAGGAGTGACCGGACCAGCAGAGAGGAAAGTTGGGAGCTACCAAGCCTTCAGGGGAGGGCAAATGGGGGGAGGGGACCAGGCTAGCAGGACAGGGCAGTTAGGGGTGACCAGGCCTGAAGAAGAGGGCAGTTGAGGGGGAACCCTGGCTCCCAGGAGTGGGCAGTTGGGAGAGACCAGGCCTGCAAGGAAGGGCAGTTGTGTGTGATCAGTCCTGCAGGAGAGGGCAGTAAGAGATGACTGGGCTAGCAGAGGAGGGCAGTTGGGGACGACCAGGCTGGCAAGGGAGGGCATTGAGGTGTAACCAGGCCAGCAGGGAAGGGTACTTGGGGGTGACTAGACATGCAGGGGATGGCAGTTAGGGGCAATCAGGAAGTCAGCAGAGTAGATAGGAGTCTATCAATCTGGCAAGGGAATCGTTAGGGGATAATCAGGCTGGCAGGCAGAAGCAGTTAGGGGCAATAAGGCAGGAAGTTAAGTAAGCAGTTGGGAACCAGCAGTCCTGAATTATGAAAGGGTGAAGGACTCAAGGGGTCCCAGATTGGAGAGAGTGCAGGCTGGGCTGAGGGACAATCCCCCCAACCCCATGCACAAATTTCATGCACCAGGCCTCTAGTCTATTATAGAAGCCCGGTGCATGAATGGGGGTCTGTGTTCCTGAGCCTAGCCTGTACCATCTCCAATCTGGGCCCCCCTTGAGGGATGTCCAAAAGGCTGTTTAGGCCCGATCCCAACTATTCTCCTGCCTGCCTTCCTGATTTCCCCTAACTGCTTCTGCCTGCCAGCCCGATCGCCCCCTAATCACTCCCCTGCCAGCCTGATTGATATCTAACTTCTCCCCTGCTAGTCTGTCTGCCCTCAACTTCCTTCCTCTGCTGGCATGGTCACCCCTAACTGCTCTCCCCTGCAGGCTTGATCACCCCCAAGTGTCCTCCCATGCAGGCCTAGTTTGTCCCAAAGGCCCTCCCCTGCTGGCTATCTTGTGGTGGCCATCTTGTGTCCACATGGGGGCAGGATCTTTGACCACATTGAGGCAGCCATCGTGTGTGTTGGAGTGATGGTAAATCTGCATATTACTCTTTTATTAGTTAGGATAGAGGCCTGGTGAATGGGTGGGCGTCAGCTGGTATGCCCTGAATGGTGTCCCAGATCAGGGTTGGGGTTCCCTTGGGGCATGGGACAGCCTGGGTGAGAGGCCTGTGGTGGTTTGCAGGCTGGCCATGCCCCCCAGTGACCCAAGCAGAGGCCCCGGGATCTGGGGTTAATTTATATTCTACAATTGAAACTGTACCCTGGAGGGGAGCCAAGCCCTCTGCTCTCTCCATGGTGGCAGCCATTTCTGTTGGGACATTTACCTTCTATAATTGAAACATTGTAGCCTAGAGTGGAGGCCTAGGCTGGAAAGAGCTGCAGAAGCTTGGCTTCCTCCATCACCTGGGCAACCCTAGCCTCTGCTCTCTCCACCTCCATGGCTGCTGCCATTTCTTTTGGAATATATCTTCTATAATTGAAACTTTGTAGCATTGAGCGGAGGCCTAGGCCAGCAAAGGCAGGCTTTCTCTGTTGCTGGGGAAACCTAAGCCTCTCTCCTGCTCTCAGTGGCCGAAGCCATCTTGGTTGGAGTTTATTCACATAATTTGCTCCTGATTGGCTGATGGGCTTGGCTTGATCATAGGTATGGTCAATTTGCATATTACTCTTTTATTAGATAGGATTTGTATTATGAGTCCAAGATGTGATTTTAATCTTTTCAAGTGATATTTGTTCTGAAAAAGTTTTGTTGGGAAAAAATACCTAAGATCTGTCAGGCAGTACAACATGATATATCTTATGCATCATCAAGGTAATATTGTCGGAGGTTTTGAGAAGTCTTGATGGAAATACATTTAACTTCATGTACTATCAGTTACATTTTACCCTTTCATTATAACAACAGCTCATATTTTACATACTATTTATATTTTATGTGATACTCTTATTTTACTCTTTTAATATCATGGAGTCACTGTATTGGGGTTAATGTCTATGAGACACAGCATGGCACTGGTTTTTAAAACCAGCTTTCATTGATTGTAAGAGAGACTCACCTACTTGAATTTATAATCACAATGAAAACTCTTGAACTTACTGGAAATTAATTTTGCCATCTTGCTTTATTCATTTTGGACAACATGAGCTTTTTTATAAGAATCATCTGTAGAACAGTTTAAAATTTATACTCTTTGATTCTACCCTTATTTTGACTCAACATAACTTGAGACCATATTTTTAAACCTATATTTTTGAAAACTCTTCTCATAACACTTATCAGTAGCATATTTAGGAAGTATTTCTTCTTTCTGGCTTAGTGGGCTCCTATGGGTAACCTTAAAGTCTTTTGTAAGCATGTACACAGAATTTGTTGTTTAGAAATCACAAAAACCTTTCTTAAAAATTTATAATACCTTAGGTTTGGTAAAATATTTGGAAGGATAAAAAGGGACCCTTCAAGAAAAGAAAATGGAGAAGGAGGAACAAAGATGGCAACATAGGTAAACACCTATCTTGCTTCCCCACACAACATTTTCAAAACTACAACTTAATGACAGAACAAACATCATCCAGAATCACCGGAAAGCTGGCTGAGTGGAAATTCCACAAATAACAGTAAAGAAAGGACACTGTGACTCAGAGGAGCAGCAGAGGGCAGAATTGAGAATACACATGGAGTTAGAGGTTTGGAGTCATGGGCGTGCAAGCGGATAGGGCAGGCAGCCAGATACCCGGCTGGTTGTCTCGAATGGGGAGGGAGGCAAAGGCATCCCACTGCGCTGATTCCTCAGTTCCAGGTGTGGTCCAGGAAACCCATACTCATACAGGGTGAAACTGGACAGTAAGCAGGAAGAATGCTGAAACTCGGGCACTGCAGAGGTCTGTGAGCTTGCAGAGAGGGCGTGTAAACTTAGGAACTGCAGAAGCATGCAAATGTGCAGAAAGGACTCATTACTTGCTCTCTTGTTCGGGAGAACAAAAAAGAAAGAAGGGAAACCACAGGACTGCATTGTTTTACAACCCTGGGTGAGACTTTGGGTGTGCAGACTCATTTGGGGAGAGGCTGAATTGTCCAGCAGCGGGTAGAGCTCAGTGACAGCTTTCTCTCAGAGGTGCACGCAGCCATTACCACCAGGCACAGAGACTTAGGTGCCACATAGGGCAGAGCTGACAGGAAATAAAGGCTGCCTGCTCAGCCCGGAGACTCCACCCATTCAACCTGAGCAAAGCTGATCCTCACAGCCTGTTGGCCTGGAGGTCAAACCCTCCTAGTGCTAACAACAGTAATCTAGGCTTAACTTCAACAAGACTGTGCAACCCATAAAGGGCTGCACCAAGAGTATCCACCTCAGGTAAGTGGGGAGGCTGAGCCACTGACCCTTAGAGGACATTTACCACACAAAGCTAATCAACCAACTCAGGGAGGCAGCCAAAATGCAGAGAAATGGAAAGAAATCACATGTAAAAGAAATGGAGGAAAATAAACGACTGGACATAGAGTTCAAAACCACAGTTATAAGGTTCTTCAAGAGGCTCCTAGAAAAGGCCAATGAACTTAATGAGACCTTCGAGGATATGAATGAGAACTTCAGGGATATGAACGAGATCCTCAAGGATATGCTCAAGACCCTCAAGGATATGAACAAGACCCTCGAGGATATGAAAAAGGACCAACTAGAAATTAAGCATACACTGATTGAAATAAAAAATATTATACAAAGACCTAAAAGCAGTCTAGAGGACTGCAAGAATCAAGGCAAAGATTTGAAATACAAAGAGGCAAAATCTACTCAGGTGGAAAAGCAAGAAGCCAAAAGAATCTAAAAAATTGAAGATAGTGTAAGGAGCCTCTGAGACAATCTCCAGCATACTAACATCCGAATTATAGGGGGCCAGAAAAAGAGAGAGAGCAAGATAATGAAAAGCTATTTGAAGAAAACCCCACCCGGTGAAAGAAATTGACTTAAAAATCCAAGAAGCGCACTGAACCCCAAACTATAGGAATCCAAAGAGGACCACACCAAGACACATATTAATTAAAATATCATAAGCAAAAGCCAAAGAGAGAATATTAAAAGCAGCAAGAGAAAAACAGTTACCTATAAAGTAGCACCCATACGAATGTCCGCAGATTTCTCAACAGAAACTATGCAGGCCAGACAGGAGTGGCAAGAAATATTCAAAGTGATGAATAGCAAGAATCTACAACCAAGATTATTCTACCCAGCAAAGCTATCATTCAGAATTGAAGGTCAGATAAAGTGCTTTGCAGATAAGAAAAAGCTAAAGGAGTTCATCACCGCTAAACCAATATTATATAAAATTCTGAAAGGTATTCTTTAAGAAGAGGAAGAAGAAAAAGATAAAAATATAAATTATGAACAGCAAATACACATCCATCAACAAATGAATATAAAAATCAAGTGAATTAGAAATCTGATAAGCAGGATAAACTGGTGAATATAACAGAATTATGGGCATAGAGAGGGAATGGACTGACAATTTTTGGGGAGACAAGGGGTGTGGGAAGTGCAGCAAGAGACTGGACAAAAGTCATACACCTATGGAAGAGGACAGTGGGGGCGAGGTAAGGGCAGAGGGTGGGAAGGGTACTGGGGGGAGGGGAGCTATAGGAGGAAAAAAGGAGGAACAATGTAATTAATAAATTGAACGATAAAAATAAAAAAGAAAATGTAAACAAACCCCCCAAAAAGGAACCACTCATTATCAAAATTAAAATTTCACTCTTAGAAGATAATTTTTAATATAACATATTTAACATGATTAAGATTAATAATTAAATACTTGCTTGACTACCAAAGTTAGAAGATAATGAAAAATGGAATTGAATTTTCATCTCTTATAGCTCATTAAAAAAATTCCAAACTGAGTTGTCTTTACTACTCCTCATAATAAGTACACACTTAGTATTTAATTTAAGAGAAACCTATTTAAGGATAAAAATAAAATAGTTTTCATCTTAGAAATAAGATCTTTTAAGTTACTTTCTTTTATCCTATAAAATGAGGCTATGTTGGACTTTCCTGCAACATATACTCATAGTCAATCAAGCTTGTTTGATTTAAAATTAAAATTAGTCTTGAAAGAATTATTTGATAACTGTTATAAAATAACTTCATTCACCTCACCACCACCTCTCAGATTCAACTGCGTGAATTTCCTCAAGATCTCATGTAAATTTGTTTATAGATAACTCCATGTGGAAAATAGTTTTAAAAAATTAGAGTCTATGAATTGTCCTATAACTTTGTGAACTAAGCCTTCATCAGAAATACAATTTTGAATAAGATTTTGGCCAATACAAGTAAATTCTATTCAAATCAAACAGTCAAAATTTCATCCTATCTAATAAAAGAGTAATATGCAATTTTACCATAACTCTGCTACACCTGTAAGTCATGCCCACCAGTCATGCCCATAAGCCAATAAGGATTGAATATGCAAATAAACCCAACAAAGATGGCTGAGGCCACAGAGAGCAGGAAGGAGGCTTGTGTTTCTCCAGAGATGGAGGAAGCCAACCTCTCCACCAGCCCTTGCTGCTCAGGCCTCCACACCAGGCTACGAAGTTTCAGTTATAGAGTCTCAACAGAAATAGTGGCAGCCACGAAGCTGGAGAGAGGCAGGAGGCTAGGGTTGCCCCCAGCAATGGAGAAAGCCAAGCTTTTTCAGCTCTGGCTGGCCCAGGCCTCCATTCTAGACTACAAAGTATTAATTTTAGAAGGAAAATAAATTTCAGCAGAAATGGCTGTAGCCACAGAGAGGGCAGAAGTCTTGGCTCCACTCCATAATACAAAGTTTCAATTATAGAAGATAAATAAGTCTCAGATACCAGGGCCTCCACTTGGGTTGTTGGGAGGCATGTCCAGCCTGCAAACCACCACAGGCCTTTCGCCCTGGCCACCCCATACCCCAAGGGAACCCCCACCCTGATCCAGGATACTCTTCAGGGCAAACCAGCTGACCCCCGCCCATGCACCAGGCCTCTATCCTATCTAATAAAAGAGTAATATTCAGATTGACCATCACTCCAACACTCAAGATGGCTGCCCCCGTGTGGTCAAGGATCCTATCCCCATGTGGACACAAGATGGCCACCACAAGATGGCCAGCAGGGGAGGGTAGTTTAGATGGGACCAGGCCTGCAAGAGAGGGCAGTTGGGGTGATCAAGCCTGTAGGGGAGGGCAGTTAGGGGTGACCAGGCCTGCAGAGGAGGGAAGTTAGGGACAAACAGGCTAGCAGGGGAGCAGTTAGGCATCAATCAGGCTGGCAGGGAAGTGGTAAGGGGGTGATTAGTCTGGTAGGCAGAAGCAGTGAGGGGCAATCAGGAAGGCAGGCAGGTGAGCAGTTGGATTGTGAGAGGGATTTCCTAGATTGGAGAGGGTGCAACCTGGGCTGAGGGATACCCCTTCATGCAAGAATTTCATGCACCAGGCCTCTAGTATAACATAACCTTCAACTCAAGAAGGTAATCTGGATTTATGGGTAGCAAATATATGTAAAATGCAAAAGGATTTCCTATTGAACAAACAGGAAAGATATCTATTTTTAATTTATTGGAAAAAAATATTTTCCATAGAAGATACCAATTTTAGTCAGTTTCATATATATTGAATATTATTTGTGTCTCAAAATTTGAACATAGTCAATATTACCACATTGTTTAGAGTATGGGTTGAATTAGTGACATAAAAAAGGCTTTGAAGTTTGAACAATTTGAATTAAATTTCAATTATACCTCAGATTAATCATGTATTCCTGTAAAAAATAAAGATAAACTGAAAATTGCTCAAGAGCTTAATATAGACAGATGCTCAGTAAAAAGGGTGTGGTGTTACTTTTTCAAACATATTTAAAATTAATAAAGCTATCTCATTAAATGATAAAATAAAAATTTAAAAAAAAACTCACGTGATTATTCTAAGTGATTTCTCAAGTTTGACCTTTTTTTCCTATTTAGAATAAGACTTAGGTGCAAATATTCACTTTCAAACAAATAATTTTAAAAGAGAAAATATTATGGTAAATTTTTGTAAGTTAAAATCAGAACATGCGTAAACTGATAGCAATTTTTTAGTATTTGATCAACTATTTTAATAATATTTTATGCACTCAAACTCAGAAGACAACATAAGAATTAATTACTAGTTTAAGGTACCTATGGGTTTTAATGCTGAATTTGGGAAATTCTGTCTTGGCATCTAGTTCTTCCTCATATACAGAGGTAATAAATCAAAGTCTGTTTGTTTATGTCAAGTATAAGATGAAAGGAGAAAAGAGAATGATGTATAAGAAGATTACTTGTGCCCTAGCCAGTTTGGCTTAGTGGATAGAGCATAGGTCCACAACTTAAGTGTCCTGGGTTGGATTCTGGTCAAGGACTTGTATCTTGGTTGCAGTACCCCCGGCCCTGGTTGGGGTGCCTACAGGAGGCAACCAATCAATTTGTGTCTCTCACATCAATGTTTCTCTCTGTCTCTCCCTCTCCCTTCTACTCTCTCTAAAAATCAATGGAAAATATCAATTGGGTGAAGATGAACCAAAAAATAAGATTATTTATAAATGTAATAATACTAACTGGTGACTATTTTAACCAATTTATATGATTAACCTGAGGAGTAATAGTAAGATGCCAGAAAAATATGATTTTTAAAATGTTTGGACTGGAAGGAAGAAAATTTCTGATTGCTAATGTACTCAAATTTTATATTAGTCTATATAGGTTATATGTTTTATTATTTTTTAAAATATATTTTATTGATTCTTTTACAGAGAGGAAAGGAGAGGAATCGGAAGTCAGAAACATCGATGAGAGAGAAACATCGATCAGCTGCCTCTTGCTGGGGATGTCCCTGCAGCCAAGGTACATGCCCTTGACTGGAATCAAACCCGAGACCTTTCAGGTCTCAGGCCAACACTCTATCCACTGAGCCAAACTGGTTTCGGCTAGGTTATATGTCTTAAATGTAAGCCTCTTTTAAATGGCGTTAAATTGTAAGCAAACATTTATTTTTTTATTTATCTTTATCTTTATTGTTCAGTTTATTAATTACATTGTTTCCCCTTTTTATCCCCCTATAGCTCCCCTCCACCCTGTACCTATCCCACCCTCCACCCTGACCTCCCCCTCCCCACTGTCCTCTCCCATTTTTGCAAGACTTTTGTCCAGTCTCTTGCCGCACTTCCCACAACCCTTTTCTCCCCAAGAATTGTCAGTCCATTCCCTCTCTATGTCCATGTCTCTGTTATATTCACCAGTCTATCCTGTTCAACAGCCTATCAATTCACTTGATTTTTATGTTCATTTGTTGATAGATGTGTATTTAATTTTCATAATTTTCATCTTTACCTTTTTCTTCTTCCTCTTCTTAAAGAATATCTTTCAGCATTTCATATAATGTTGGTTTGGTGGTGATGAACTCCTTTAGCTTTTTCTTATCTGCGAAGCACTTCATCTGACCTTCAATTCTGAATGATAGCTTTGCTGGATAGAGTAATCTTGGTTGTAGATTCTTGCTGTTCATCACTTTGAATATTTCTTGCCACTCCCGTCTGGCCTGCATCGTTTCTGTTGAGAAATCCGCTGACAGTCGTATGGGTGCCCCCTTATAGGTAACCAACTGTTTCTCTCTTGCTGCTTTTAATATTCTCTCTTTGTTTTTTGCTCTTGGCATTTTAATTATGATGTGCCTTGGTGTGGTCCTCTTAGGGTTCCTATATATTGGGGTTCGGTGCACTTCTTGGACTCCTAAGTCAATTTTTTTCACCAGGTGTGGGAAGTTTTCAGTCACTAGTTCTTCAAGTAGGTTTTCATTGTCTTGGCCTCTCGCTTTTTCTGGCACCCCTATAATTAGGATGTTGGTATGCTTGAGGTTGTCCCAGAGGCCCCTTACACTATCTTCAATTTTTTGGATTCTTTTGGTTTCTTGCTTTTTCAGCTGAGTGGATTTTAACTCTTTGTATTTCAAATCTTTAACTTGGTTCTTGGGGTGCTCCAGAGCACTTTTAGGTCTTTGTATAATATTTTTTGTTTCAGTCAGTGTATGCTTAATTTCTGGTTGGTCCTTTTTCATATCCTTGAGAGTCTCCTTTATATCCTTGAGGGTCTCTTTCATTTCCTTGTAGGACTCATTCATTTCCTTTGTGGTCTTGGTTATTTCCTTATAGGCCTTGATCTTTTGCTGGAGCCTCTTGAAAAACCCTATAACCATGGTTTTGAATTCCATGTCCAGTCGTTTTTTTTCCTCCATTTCTTTCACATCTGATTTCTTTCCATGTTGCTACATGGTGGCTGCTTCCCTGAGTTGGTCAATTAGCTTTGTGTGGTAGACTTCCTACTAGGGACAGTGGCTCAGCCTCCCCAGTTACCTGAGGTGGATATGGGCTGCACAGTCTTGCTGAATTTAAGCTCAGTTAATCATTGTTAGCACTTGGAGGGTTGACCTCCAGGCCAATTGTCTGTGAAGCTCAGCTGTGCTCAGGTAGGGTGGGCGGAGTCTCCAGGCCAAGCAGACAGTGTTAGCTCCACCCTATGTGGCCCCGGGGACTCTGTGCCAGTGGCAATGGCTGCCAGCACCTCTGAGAGAGAGCCGCTGCAGAGCTCCACCAGCTGCCGCGGAATTCAGACTTTCCCAAAATGAGTCTGCATGCGCAATGTCTCACCCAGGGTCGTAAAACAAAGCAGTCTGATGGTTTTCTGAATGAGAGACAAGTCTCGGTTCACTCTCTGCACCATCACGCAGCCGAGCTGTTCGCGGGCAAGCTGCCTTCTCCACAAGCCGGGAGACCCGGCAGCACCCGAGCTTCGGCGTGCCCTCCCACTGTCCAGTTTTCACCCTGTGTGATAGTGGGTTCCCTGGACTTCGCCCAGAGCTGGAGAATCAGTCCAGTGGGACGTCTTTGTCTCCCCATTTGAGAAAACTGGCCGGTTTTCAGCCGCCCGCCCTCTCTGGGGCGCGCACTCCAAACCTCTCTCCGTGGGAATCTTTCAATGCTGTTCGCCGCCGCTCCTCCGAGTCACGGTGTCTTATCTTCACTTTTATTTGTGGAATTTTCACTCTTTGGGCTTTCTGGTGATTCTGGAAGGTGTTTGTTCTTTCGTTAAGTTGTAGTATTAAAATTGCTGATTATGACAGCAAGATAGGTGTTTTACCTTTGTCGCCATCTTAGTTCTTGAGCTGTAAGCAAACATTTAAAGGGTTATAATAAATTTCATTTTAAATAAGAACTTGTTATAATGCATCTCCAAAGAGTTGGATGTTTCGCATTTAAAATACTGAGTATTTTATTTATGTATGTTTTTATTTTTATCTTTGATTTGAGAGAGAGAGGGAGTGCAATTTGTTGATCCACTTATTTATATATTCAAGGGTTGACTATTGTAAGTACCCTGATCAGAGAATGAAGCCCAAACCTTGGAGTATCAGGATAGCACTCTAACCTACTGAGAAACCCTGGTAGGGCAAAGTATTTTATTTTTTCAATTAACAAAATAAATGAAATACATTAAAATATTTGGCAATCTTTTAGTAGTCTGGTATTTTGAAATAGAATAGAATTGAAATTTAATTTAAACATTAGAATATCATGGAATTAAGCATTATTAACTTTAATAAATTAATAATTATAGAAAGGACATGTTTGAAAGGGACTTTATTAATTTCAATTTTACAAAATTTAATATTTTCTAAGTTAATGAATAATTCATTTATGCAAATGAAATGCATATATTAGACAAAGATTTTTTTCATTTAAGTATAAGATTGGTGAATGATAATGTTCTGGTATTCATTGTTTTAACATTTTACTTTCTAAATATCTTGAAAGACTTTCCTTCAAATTATAATTCAAACCTTAGTAAGCTTTGGGTTATATTTTTGCATTATAACTATCTAAAATTTGATGATTTATGTGGAGCACATTAATTCTTCTTAAAGAAAATAAATGGACCTTCAGCATAATGAAATCACAATTCTAGTAATGGAATTTCTATTATTTTCACTCATAGATGAAATGCTAAATCATTTAGAATGTTTTAATTTTAACTTGTCATTGATTAGTTTCTGAGTTCAAAGACAGATTTTACTTAAGCAGCCAACTTGCTGAGTATACTGACAAATTTGGCTTTGAGGTTAAATATTTAATAAGACCTCTCTAAAGGTCCATTCTTCAAATGAAGAATCTTACTGGAAATAACAGCTTTCATGTCACTGTAGAGATAATTTAGCATTTGTTTTTGGGTAGCCTGTATGTTCATATCATCTTGCTGTGAATCACTAAAGAAAATATTTGAAAATACAAAACACCCAGAATCAACAATTCTCTGTACATTTTATTGAGTTAGAAAAAATTAATAAACAGTACAATATTATTATATTTAAAAATTAATTTCTAAGGAGAATATTTGCTTATTATTATGTGTTTGTCTCCTTGTTGGATGAGTAAACATTCAGGCATTTCACCTTCCAATTCCCATAATTGCCCCTTTCAAGGAAATTTGCTAAAGAAATAAAAGGAAAAAATAATAATGTGAATATATTTGACACCCAGTAATGATTTCAGTGAAATTTTAAAGAACATAGAGTCAGGGTTTTTTTTTTCTTTTCATTTCTATATTTAAATTGAAGGTAAAGATTTTTAAATATGTATACATATTTATTTGTATAAATAAAAATGTAAAAATATGTATACATCTTTTTATTTGTATTACTTACGGAGTACCATTGGACAGCATTGAGAAGAATGACATACTCTGAATAATGTCAGCATCCCTGTGATCATTTGCATTGAATAAATCCAACGTGAATTTAGAAATGAAGGAAGACAACTTCTGAGATTTGCAATAATCTCAGTGAAAGAAATGGCTTGGAAAGTGTGTCTAGAGATGATAAGTCTTGAGATAAAATTGCAGAATTTTTGGATGCAGGGAAAAGATGAAAGATGAAAGAAACAACTTAATTGGCGAAATAAAGAAAAATTGACTACGATGATGAAAGGAGGAGTTAGTTTTGTTTGTTTGAAAAGAGATAAGCTGGAAGTTTAGGTTATTGACAAGTTTCATATATCTATTAGAGAACCAAAAGGTTCAGCTATAAATGTAAATTTAGGGACCAACAGCCTTAGTCATACTAATGCTAAAATGTGGGAGGTGGGGAGAAAATGTCCAAAGACCCTGAGATATAGCAGCCAATGATGCACTGGAGACATTTTGTAAGTGAAGACATTTTCAAGGAAAGAAAAGAGGCACAGTTGTGTCAAATGCTGCTAGCAGGTCAAGTAAGATGAGATCTGATATTGGATTTAGCAGGGAGGTAATTGGCAAACTTGACAATGAGATTTTAGAGGATTTGTAGCAAGAGCCCAACTGAAATACTTTCAAAAGAAAATAGGAGAGAACTTTGAGACATTGAGGGTTGGAGTGGATGGTGATGGTTGGGATAGGTTTCAAACAGTGCAGGAAACCAGTCATTACCTCACCAATAGAGATGTAAATAGAACAAACAAGAAACCTGGTCAAACCTTAATGGATCTGTTTACTCACTGCTTAGGTGAGACATTGGTAGCTAAAGCAGATGCCCTCTTTAGTCTTATGTTAAGTATGAACTATTCACATATTGTGTAGGTGACACCTTGGTAATTGAAGAAGCTTCCACACTTTTAGTCTTATGTTAATTCTTGCTGGTTGATTTCATTGTTGGAATTTCCTGACCTAAAGGACATGGATGTATCACTTAGCCCTAATAAAAGGGGATAGAAAAGCCAGAGAGGGTGGTGTCCTCCCCTTAGAGGTGGACTCAGGCTTGGCTCCCATGATTCCCCAAATGGGTGTTTTTCCAGGCTCTCTTCATTTATGTGTGGCCTTCTCTGTGATAGCCAGACTCAGAGGGGGAGGAGGATAGAAGAGAAGGACGTGGTTCGTCATGCTCAGACCAGACACCACCACCGAAACCCCCTTTAGCTGTTTGTGACATTTACTCAGCCCTCCCTTGCCTGAGGACATCCTGCTGCCAGAACACTGCACAGCCAGATACCAGGTCAACAGGGCCCACCAGCCCACCAGCGGGAAAATTTAAAATTTCCCGCTTCCCTGTACTGTAACTGACCTTATGCTACCTTTCTTTGTGTGAAACTGGCCAATCACAAATTGCCAAATCTCCCTGCGTTGGAGATAAAAAGTGCTCGCTACCGAGGTTCGGGGCTCGCGTTGCTCACTGCTGTGACAGTGGAGACGGGCACCCGGGCTCGAGTTCGTTATTAAAAGGCTTCTTAAAATTTTGATCTGGCTCCTTGGTGGTTGTCACTCTCGGTTGGTCCATAACATTCTCCCGATGCTGAACCCTGACATGGGAACCCTGGACACGCGGGACGTGAAAAGGATTACCACAAAACAGTGTAGCTGTGAAGAAAAGGAGAGAAATGCAGTGATAGCAGATAGGTAAAGAGGACCAAGAGATGCTTGCTTTAAGGTAGGGGAAACGATGCCATGTTTGCATGCTAACAGTTAAGTCTTAGTGGAGGGAATTGTTAGAACCTGGCATATTTGTTAAGTTCATAAGGTCCACAACTTCCTGGCAGGGGATCTTCTGCTTTTGGCCTGGCTTGGACAATGGGTGTTGAAGGTCACAGTGGTTTGGCCACCTGCCCTACACTAGCACTGTGAATGGCCAATGCTTTGTTGCCCAGGCCTCTTCCTAATCGCCCTCAGCTAGCTCAGCTGGGAGCCAGGGAAGCTAGTAAGAGAGTGAGACAGAAGGACAAAATGGATAAATCCTCCTCTTGTTCTAGGAATGATGATTCTGGGATATATTTCACACAGTTCCTCTGCTATTTCTAGGGAGAATGAACCCAGCCCGTCCAGAGCAGTTAAATCATAACCCCTCATACCTGGCTTCTCCATCCCTGGTTTCCTGCTCTCTGATAGGAAGTATCTGCACCCAGACCTCCCTCCTGGCTCTGTTTCTGTGAAGCAACCAAATTAGACAATGTATAAGGATTTCAGTGTAACGTGTTTTCAATGGCAAAAACAAAGCCAGGATTTAAAACAATGAGGAAATAGCTAAAAATTGTGGTCTGCCATTACTAAGTATGTAGTTACTAAAATATACTTGAAGAAAATATAAAATGCCCATAAAAGTTAAATCTGGAATGTATGTAGGTTGGGTTTTATTATACGATCTCTTATTAAGACAATTTAAAGTAATTTAGGGCATTTTTGTAAACATAGAAATACAATAAATGTTAATTATACAGATAAATACCATCAACAAAGCATAAAATACAGGGATAAAGTTCATGTATCTTTTTCCTTGCTTGCAGGCAAAATGCGCTAATGATTGGGTTTTAACTAGTTCCAAAACTATAGTGAAAAGAATACACATAGCAAGCAATGTACAAAAAAAAAAGAAAGAAAACTCTAAAGTAATAGCATCTTCTTAACATTTCTACTTATTTTTATTTACGTAATTGCTTATGTAATGTGTAGGAGTCAAAATAAAATATGTTGTTTGAAAGTAAATGGCACACATTTATAAAGTAGATAGTAAGATTGTCTTCCTTTTCATGAGACATTCATGCTTAAAGACTTTTATGTGCTTTACTTCATTCGACAGACATCTGCTGCCTGTCCATTTAATCACTCTGATGTCTTTATCTCCCTCCACCCCACTTAGTTGTTGACTAATTTAGAATCCATCCATGGGTCTAAATCATTTACGCTGTTTCTCTCTATGTTTATTATTTAGTTCTCATCTATGCCATACATCAACATTCATGTTTTTATGAGGGTTTTAGTGCATTACTTGAATGATGATATGTTATTAAAAATCATCACATTCTATTTATTATTTAAATGTGTAATCTCTTACCTACATGTTGCCAAATAAATCTTTACAGTCTATTATGTTAATAAGTCAAGGATATAAAATAATGAACTATAGCCCAGCTTAAATAAATAATAGACCACAGAGAGATATTTACTCATCTTTTTCAGTCACTAACAGGAATATTCTGATATTCTGTGTATTCATAAAATCTTAGTATTGAGTGTATTTTTGAGATTTAGTTTATTATATAATTAAAACCACAATGGCTCCTTTGTAAAATCCTTAATAATTACATGAAGATTTGGGATTTTTATGACATGATATGAACTTGGGCTACAGTTTTGAATAGAGTGCATAGGCAGCCTTCACTTTCCTCTGTTGAGGAAAACCCCAGCAGAGGGAAGGAGCCAGTGATGGGGAAGAATGTTTGAAAGGAAAGAGAATTGAAAGCCTTGAGGTGGGGCATGTAATGATCTGGTGTCTGAGGACCGGCAATGAGGTGTGATTTTGGAATAGTCATCTAGGGAGAGAGAATGATTTTGAAGAAAGAATGACAGATTGTATAGGATTCTGTAGACTCCTGCAAGGTGTGGCCTGAACTGGACCCTCAGTACTTTGGCAGAAGTCCTTAAAACCACAAGATCAGCCTCTGCATTTCCAACATAGCAGCATGAAGTCTCTGCAGAATATTCTTTAGGAAGACTCAGGTCTCTCCACTGAACCACATGAACCAAGCAACCATGATCATATCATGAGCATCCTTGAAGATTATCTTAAAGTTTCTTGATCCAAACCACTCATCAGCATATAGAAATTGGACTTGTCTCACAATCCAGGCATATTAAATATTAATCAGTGTAACGTATTTATACAATTACAAGTCATTTTCATTTATTATAGTCAACATAGGACTTCTATTAAAACTATTAACTTTGATAATAGCAATCTGAAGGCTAGTACAAATTGTAAATTTGCTAAAGCATGTTCACTCATTGCAAATCCCAGCAGGAGATTTGCATTTGGCATGTGATATTAAAAACAGAGAGGTGGAGGCTGATGTTGCAAATGTGGGAGATTATTCCCTTGTTGTTAATAATCATTATTCAATATTTACTTTAATATTTGTAAATGAAAACACTTATATAAACAATAACTACTACTTAGCATCTGTTAGATGTGATGCATGTGCAAAGCATTGTACATTTGTCTCATTTTTTAATCAGAATAAAGTTTTTATAAAAGAACAATTTTGGATTTACAGAAAACAAATCCAAAACTAGAGAATTATCATTTGTCTAGCACTCATTTAATCAGACTATTAATATCTTATATTAATTATGGTACATTTGCGATAATTAATGAACTAGTATTGATACATTATCTTAACTAAAGTCTATATTTCATTTAGATTTTCTTAGTTGTACTTACCGTGTATAACCCCATTCCAATCATAAAAAAGGAATCAGACAAATCCCAAGAGAGGCAATCTAATACATACGTAGTAATTTTATGAAAAGTTTTAAGCACTGTCATAACTCTAAATTACTTATAATTTGCTTTAATTCTTTTTTCTTTGCCAAGTTTCATTATCCTTTATGAAGTATTCTGACATCTAAGCATACTATCATAAATTACTAAATTTTTGTTTCAAAACATTTTATTACTTTTTGTTTGAAAAGTATTTCCTAACTAATTTTTTGTTTATATGTCACATACCAACTGATATCAGACATATATTCCTAAAATACAATAATAATCATGCCCAGCCCTCCTGGAAAAATATTCACTGCTTTTTTGTTAAAAATGAAATAAATTTCTACTTCCATTCAAGGTTGTATACAGAATTTGTAGTACTGTCTTACCTGCCTACATTGTCTTTCCCAGTTTTCAAACTTCAGAAAATAAAATTTCCATGTATAAACCATGTTTTCCCAATAATGTACCCTTTTTATATTGTTCCCCCCATCAAAAACATTTGATTGCCCACAGCCAAATGTCTATTTCATCCTCATCCTTCCCAGACAAGAACAAATGTTTGCTTGATAAAGCCTCTCCTAATCTTTTTATTTAAAAGTAATCTCTTTTTTCTCTGAACTCCCTGACAATTGAGGGTTTCCTTTCTTACCCACCATTCTTGATCTTATTCTTAATTTTAAAATGATCAAAAGCTGGATACACATCTCAGCACTTTTAAAATCCTCTCAGCACTTAACATTACATTGACCACATTTAGTTAATATTTATCATGGGTAATGTGGCATAAGTCAAGAATAATAGAGTTATGTTTAATCTTTGGCCAAATTGACAAAATTTACAATGTTTTTAGAGTTAAACCCAATTACACAATAATTTAGTCAGTATCACCTCCATATCCATCTTCAACAAACCAATTTATGGAGCCTTTCTAACTCAGACTAATTTATAAAACCAGATATTATTTTAGCATTCTATATTTCTTCCATTTCTTTCATTATTTATTACCTATCACACTTGTTCTTGTCTAAGTTTATAATCATAACATTGACTTGTATATGAAAGCTGCCTTACAGTCACTCATTTCCAAGTGAAAGATTAGGAGGAATCTTTCCAAAAAAGTTAAATAAATCTTTATATCTAATGAACTTATAAATAGAAATGATAAATTTCTGTATAATCCATCCTCTAAATTAGCCAAGTGGCATTTTTAAACATCAGGAAAAGTTTTAGTTTCCTGCTAAGAAAATATATATAAATCTAATAAATAAGTTAGAGCATCAGTGGGATGAAGAGACAATTGCAAAGCTAGCACCAAAATGGATAAACTAAATATTAAAATGCCTTCTCAAATATAAACAGGGAAACAACAGAGATTAATATTATCATTAGGAGAATACATTTAGTTATTGTTGATTCTTTGCAAAATTGGCCAACACTTTACAATATTTACTTGTCCAAAGAGGTAAGTATTTTTCTAGGAGCATATTTCTTAGCAATGGCTCCTTTGTTTGGCACATATTAATCATTAATTATCTTGAAGGACATTTTTGATAGGACATGCTGAAAAAACATATCTATACTATTAAAAGGATAATATGCTAATTAGACCAGATAGACTGGATGTCTTCCTGGTGTTCTTCCAGACAAAGTGGCAGGGACCTAGGCAGAGGCAGTTAGGGGCAATCAGACAGGCAGGCAGAGTGGCTAGGGGCAATCAGGCAGGCAGGCAGGTGAGTGGTTAGGAGCCAGCGGTCCCAGAATGGAGGGGTTGCAGGCCAGGCTGAGGGACCTCCTCATCCCATGCATGAATTTCATGCACTGGGCATCTAGTATGCAACAATATTTGCATTGAACATCTAATCTGTGTCTGGTGCTATTCTACACACTGTAGATACATTGTTAAATCACTTCTATCTCTCATTTGTTAACATCCTAATGGAATGAACAGAAAATAAACAAGTTAATGCATGGCTTTTAAAATGATCTTATCTAGTAATAATTCTTATAAAGCTGGATAAAGTAAGATAATATGTGAGGGTGTGGCTTAAGTGGGGAAGGCTGTGTGCATGCATTCTTAGGAAGGTCACGAAAGGCTGCTTCTCTTAGGGCTAACATCTGACATAGGACTTTAACTTTGTACCCATTATATTTTGTCTTTAAATTCACATATCTTTGTCCTTTATGACTGATATCAATTAGGGTTAATGTCAGCAACTTCTATCTGAGAGACCCAAGAGCACTCTCTCACAGTTCTCCCAATTTATAAGCACAAGGAGTCAATCTGCTTGTCTGTTTCAGTTCTCCCATTAAGAGCTGTATATTTTACTCCTGTTCTCCAAAGACTCATCTCCTTCAGGGGAAAACATGCAGTTAATTTCTGTGGACATTAACTTGGGCTCCTATGTATGGTAGCTTTCATTCAGTAACTTGAATAGAACCTCTGCTACCACCTTGTCTGGTGCAGGCCTTCTTGGTAAATCCAAGCCGGGACTTTCAGTTTCTGTACCCATCCTTACTAACTATCCATGTTAAGAAAAAGGAAATGCTATCACACACAAGTGTAATCTCTGCCAGAATATTCCCTCTGGTAATTTTCTCACAGTGCTCCTCTGCCAAGTGCCAGGCAAATTTATTTGGCACCAATTATAAGATACCCTGCTTTCAAAAAAATAAAGTAAAAAGTGAGAAATATGCTACTGAGATGTTGGCAACATATTATATAATCACAACTTTCATATTATATCCTCAAAATGAATTTCAAGCTGTGAATTATGCCATAAAAAAATTGAATGAGTAAGAATAATAGATTAATTGTAATCTTGATTAGCATATTCATCTCTTCTCACTCCTTTAGGGAAAGTAGGGGCTGTTATCTACCTATCTCTTCAAACCAGGAAACTAGGTATCATCAAACTTCTGCTTCCTCTTATATCTTATCTCCCACATCCAATTCATCACCAGATTGTGTCTGGTCTGTCTCCTAAATATGATTCACGTCGCTCCATTTCTCTTGCATTTACACTGGTATCCTTTAGTCTATGGCACCAGCAGTTCTTGCTGGAACTGTTCTAATAGTCCCCATTCAGTGTCTCTGCCTCCAGTGGTATTTGCAAATTGAATCCATTTTCCACACTGTAGCCAAAATGTCCTTTGTCAAGTATAAATCTGGTCATGTCACATTTCTGGTAAACTATATTTTTAGCTCCCCAATGTTCCCAGAATGAAACTCTACAGGCTTACTAAGCTTTCCCTGACGTGAGTGGGCCCTATTTACCTTCCCAGTTTCAGCTTTTAGCTCTACTCTTTCCAATGCCAGTGATACTGTGAAATGACCTGGTCTCTAGGTAGTCACATGCTGTTGTTCCCTCTGAATGGAATGGTCTCTGATTTCTCTCTCCATTAAGCCTCATCTGCTCTTTTTAATCCTCAACTTAGAGGCCATTGCTTAAGGAAAGTTTTCCCTCACCCTCCTGAATCTATACCCATATATGGAATGTAACATTCATTATTCTATATGGGATTGATGGTTTTACAAACCTATTTTTATTTGTAGGCACTCTGGTCTCTCAGGAGACCCTAATTTGTTTAAAATAATCTGCATTTCCATGTCATTAAATGGGGCCATATAATCATCCATTTTCTAGTTTTCATCAATGCCATTTCATTAATACCTGCTTTTAAGAAATCTTACATCTCTTCTAGGAAAGGTAATTTTGTGATTCCTGTCTTTGCATATTGATTCTATGATACCTTCCACTCTTTAGAACTAACAGTTCTAAATCTCAGAACTACCTATGATTTGCATGATGCCTGATTGTGGTTCAGAAACATTTATTAAGTAAATCAATCCTATCATCAGTGTAAATTATACATAACTTATTAGTATTAGCTGTAGTTTATTGCCACATAAATAAACCCATGCAGAATTGTCAGACTTATATTTGCTGTTTAAATTTTTATTGTGAATATACAGTGAATTTCTTAACCATTAATTAGAAGTTGCATCATTGTACACAACAATGACAGTCTTTATGTTATGGGTAAAATATTAATGGGAATCTCAAAGTTTATAAATATACTTGTGAGGATTTTGAAAATATAGAGTAATAAAAACAGACACTTTCCCCCTGAAATTTGCTTACCAACTTCTATATTCTTTATAATAAAAATAAATAAATAATATTCCTTAAAATGTAAATTATAGTTTGTGGCCAACTATGTATCTGGCTATAAAAAAGAGCTGCAGAGAAAGCAAGATTGGGACCGGCAGGAAGGTAGGGAGGGAGAGTGTTTTAGAGATTGAGGGAGCGATACAGGTGTGCGTGGATGTGTGTGGGTGTGTGGGTGAATGAAATAGGGACAGTTATAGGATCCTGCAGTTCTTCCTGGGGGCTGCCAATCCAGGCAGTCTTAGACAGCAAAACCCGCTGCCACTGCAAACACTCCAGAGAGGACACTGTCAGCACAGAGACCATGCCATTTTGAAGAACAGAACTGCTTGAGACTAGAATTCTAGCCTTGCCAGCACCCAGTCTGGTCTCAGAAGTAAACAGGACCCTACAGTCACTCTGGTAAAAGACATGCGATCACTGCTACAGACCCAGGGACACCAAGACTCCAGGCACCACAGCCATAGATTTCTGTGAGTCAAAGCCAATTCCCCTCCTCTGCTGCCACTGTGGCAGCGACATAGAAACTACCACACACCAGCGCACAATAAGGCTTTCTGCACACACAAAGCAGTGCCAACTCTGCCTGACTTTGAGCCTTGGTGTCGGACCCGGGAAGTTTGTTTCCTGCAACTAGTCTCCACACCCAGGCAGGGAGGCTGTGCTGAATTTGAGCCTCGCTGCTCATCCTTAGAAAGGTAGTTTTCTGCAACCACATCCTGTGCCCACGTAGGGCAGGGAGACAGCACTGAACTTGAGCCTGGACTTGCGAACTTTGGGTATTTGTTTCCTGCCACTAGTCTCCATGCCCAGGCAGGGAAGCGGTCCTGAATTTCAGCATAGGTACATGACCTTGGGAGTTTGTTTTCTGTGACCAGATCCTGCACCCAAGCAGGGAGACAATGCTGAATTTGAGCCTGGGGATGCAAACCCAGGGAGTTTGTTTCCCACGACCAGACCCTGTGCCCACACAAGGAGGCAGCACTGGATTTGAACCTGGGTGCATGGACAAGGGAAGTTTGTTTTCCACAGTGCACACCCACGTGAACAGACCCCGCATCCACACTAAGTGGCAGGGCCACCTGACTTTGATTCAGGGCAAGCGCACACAGAAGGCTGTTTACCACAGGGCAGAAGTGGACCTCCTACCAACAAAGTGTGACTGAGCCACCAGGTCTCCCTCGCAGATCAGGTACCCTGAATCTCCATGCAAGAGGCAGCAATGAGCACCAGTGACTAGACTCTGTTCCTCATTGCGTGCGCCTAGGATCCCTGATTCCCAGTATATTCACACTAAGAGCCAGTAACTCCAATTATTGGCACATTGGACACAGAGGCCCTGATTCTCAGTTTGAGATAGCACCAAGCAAGAGATTCTGATACCCAATGCACATAGGGAGCCTCTGACTCCTGACACGTAAAAGAAGACTTTGATTTTTGGCACACATCAATGGGTTCTCTGTTTCAATGTGGTGCAGGCCACACTAAGTCCTGATTTTAGATGCACACACAAGGCCACACTAAGCATCTGTGACTCTGACCCAGGGCTAGCATGGCTCCCACCAGCCCACGGCAACCGCATGCCTTTGTGTCAGAGCTATTCAGTGACACTTGGGGGGTGAAAAACTCCCACTGCACACAGCCCAGGCCCCCACAACTCAACATTTGAACCTTTTGGTGATAGTCAGAATGGGGCGACAACGAAGCAATTCCCAGAGAAAAGAAAACGAGGAATTGACAAGAAAGGAAATAAGTGAAATAGAAGCATGCAACATGACAGAAAAAAAAGAATTCAGAGTAATGTTCATACAGTTCATACACTGGATGGACAAGAAAATCAACAACCTATGCAAAAATCAGGAAGAAATGAAAAATGATATAACTACCATCAAAACACCATGGAAGGCTTCAATAGTAGACTAGAAGAAGCAAAGGACCAAATTAGTGAGTTAGAAGATCAGGTACAGAAACAAGCCCAATCTGAATAGCAACTAGAGAAAAATAAATAAAAAGCAGGAGGAGAGCCTAAGGGAGCTTTGGGACAATGCAAAACAAAATATGCTACATATAATTGGGTTGCCAGAAAGACAAGAAGAGCAGCAAGAATTAGAAAATTTATTTGAAGAAATAATGACAGAAAAGTTCCCTGATATGGGGAAGAAAAAAGTTACTCAAATACAGAGAGTTCCAAGCAAGATGAATCCCCAAAAACCCACACCATGAAACTCCATAATTACAATGGCAAATGTTATTAACAAAGAGAATACTAAAGGCTGCAAGACAGAGATTACCTACAAAGGATCCCCCATCAGATTATCAAATGATTTCTCAACAGAAACATATCAAGCTAGAAGGGAATAGAAGGAGATATACAATGTGATGCAAAGCAAGGGATTGAATCCAAGAATACTCTATCCAGCAAGATTGTTAATCTAAATTGAAGGGGAAATTAGGAGCTTCATAAAAAAAAGGGGGGGAGAGTTTATCACTACCAAGCCAGCAATGCAAGAAATGCTAAAGGGAATGCTGTAAAAAGAAGAAACAAAAAAGTAAGAAGGAACAAAGTCTCAAAAAAAATGGCTGCAAACAAGTACCTTTCAGTAATAACTTTAAACATAAATGGAGTAAATGCTCCAATCAAATGATATTGAATGGCTAAATGGATAAAAAATGACCCATATATATGCTGTCTATAAGAGATCCACCTCAGAACAAGGGACTCACACAGACTGAAAGTGAAAGGATGGAAAAACATCTTTCAGGCAAATGGAAATGAAAAAAAAAAGAAGGAAAAAAAAGCTGAAGTAGCAATGCTTATATCTGACAAAATAAACCTCAAAGTGAAGGCCATAACAAGAGATAAGGAAAGCCACTTCATAATATTAAAGGGATCGATAAAATGAGAAGATATAATCCTGATAAACATATATGCACACAATGCAGGATCACCCAAATACATAAAAAATCTCCTGGAAGATATCAAGAGAGAGATCACCAACAACACAATCATAGTAGGAGACTTCAATACACTACTGACATTACTGGATAAATCCCCTAGACAGAAAAATCAGCAAAGAAGCAACAATCCTAAATGACTCATCAGATGAACTTAATTGACATATTCAGAACATTTTACCCCAAATCTGTGGAATATACTTTCTTCTTAAGTGCACATGGAACATTTTCAAAAATAGACCACATTCTGGGTCACAAGCAAAATCTTCCCAAATTCAAGAAGATTGAAATCATACCAAGCATATTTTCAGACCACAATGGCATAATATTAGAAATAACCTGTAATAAAAACAATCCAAAACAGTCAAACACTTGGAAGCTGAATAGCATGTTATTAAATATTGATTGGGTTACCAATGAAATCAAACAAGAAATTAAAAGCATTCTGGAAATTAATGACAATAAAACACAATAATCCAAAACCTATGGGACACAATGAAAGCAGTCCTGAGAAGAAAGTTTATAGCTTTACTGGCCTACCTCAAAAAAACAAGGAAAAATGGTAGTGAATCATCTAATGCTACAACTCAAAAAATTAGAAAGAAAGCGATAAGAACAACCCAGAGTGAGTAGAAGGAAGGATATAATAAAGATTAGTGCAGAAATAAATGACATAGAGACTACATAACAATACAGAAAATCAATGAAACTAAGAGCTGGTTCTTTGAAAGGATTAACAAGGTTGTTGAACCTCTAGCCTGGCTCACCAAGAAGCAAAGATAGAGGACTCAAATAAATAAAATCAGAAATGATAAAGGTGAAATAACAACAGACCCCACAGAAACACAACGGATTGTTTTAAAAATATTATGAACAACTCTATTCCAACAAACTAGACAACCTGGAGGAAATGGAAATATTCCTAGAAAAACACTTCTTTTCAAAACTCAATCAGGAATATTCTAAACATCTCAATAGGCCGATAACTATGGAAGAAATTGTAGCAGGCATCAGAAAGCTTCCAGCAAACAAAATTTCATGGCCAGATGGCTTCAAGGAGAGTTATAACAGGCATTCAAGGAAGAACTAAAATCTATCCTCCTCAGACTATTCCAAAAAATTCAAGAGAAGGAACACTTGCAAACTCATTCTATGAAGCCAAAACCAGATAAAGACAACACAATGAAAGAGAATTATAGGCCAATATCCCTCATGAACATAGATGCCAAAATTCTCAACAAAATTGTAGCAAATTGGAGCCAGCAGTACATGAGAAAGATCATACACCATGACCAAGCAGGATTTATCCCAGGAATGGTACAATATCCGCAAATCAATAAATGTGATACATCACATAAACAAATTGAGGTGGGGAAATTACACAGTCATATCAATTGATTCAGAAAAAAGAATTTGACAAAATCCAACACCCTTTCTTGATAAAAACTATCAGCAAGGTGGGAATAGAAGGATCATACCTCAACATCATAAAAGCTATATATGATAAACCTACAGCTAACATCATGCTCAATGAACAAAAACTAAAACCATTTCCCCTAAGAACACCAACAAGACACTGATGTCCTCTCTCAACCACTGCTGTTAGACATAGTACTGGAAGTACTAGCCATTGCTATCAGACAAAAAGAAGAAATGAAAGGCATCCAAATTGGAAAAGAAGTAAAACTGTCCTTATTCGCAGGTACTGTACATAGAAAACCATAAATACTCCATCAAAAATTATTAGACTTAATAAATGAATTTGGCAGGGTAGCAAGATACAGAATTAATGCCAAGAAATATATGGCATTTCTATATACCAATAGTGAACCTATAGAAAGAGACTAAAAAAGCAATCCCACTTACCATCATACCAAAAAAATTAAGACACCTAGGAATAAACTTAATTAAAGAGGTAAAAGACCTATATGCAAAAAACTACAGGACACTAAAAAAAGAGATAGAGGAAGATATAAACAGAAGGAATAACATACTGTGTTCATGGATTGGTATAATCAACATCATCAAAATGTCTATACTATACAAAGCAATCTATAGATTCAATGTAATCCCCATTAAAATACCAATGGCATATTTCACAGACCTAGAATGAACTCTCCAAAAATTCATCTGGAATAAAAAAAGACCCGAATAGCTACAGAAATCCTGAGAAAGAAGAACAAATTAGGTGGGATATCGATATCAGATATCAAGCTGTATTACAAAGCCACTGTTTGCAAAACAGCCTAGTACTGACACCAGAACAGACATATAGACCACTGGAATAGAATAGAGAACCCAGAAATTGACCCAAACCACTATGCCGATTAATATTTGACAAAGTAGGCATGAAGATACAATGAAATCAAGACAGTCTCTTCATTAAATGGTGTTGGGAGAATTGGACAGATACATGCAAAAAAAAAATGACACTAGACCACCAACTTACACCATACACAAAAATGAACTCAAAATAGATAAAGGACTTAAACATAAGATAGGAAACCATAAAAATACTAGAGGAATCTACAAGCAGCAAAATCTCAGACATATACCTGAAGAACTTCTTCACTGATACTGCTCCTAGGGCAATGGAAAATAAAGGAAAAATAAACGAATGGGACTACATCAAAATAAAAAGATTTCGCACAGCAAAGAATCCTTCAACAAAACAACAAGAAAGACCACTACAACCTAAGTGCCCATCCGAAGATGAGTGGATTAAAAACCTGTGGTACATTTACACACTGGAATACTACGCTGCACTAAAAAAGAAGGAATTCCTACCATTTGCAACAACATGGATGGGACTGGAAAGCTTTATGCTAAGTGAAATAAGCCAGTCAGAGAAAGATAAATATCACATGATCTCACTCATATATGGGAAATAATGAAAAACATAAACTGATGATCAAAAACAGATCCAGAGACATGGAAGTAACTATCAGACTGTCAAACCTCAGAGGGATGATAGTGGGGGATGGGGATACCGGTGAGAGATCAACCAAAGGACTTGTATGCATGCATATAATCCTGACTGGTAGACACAGACAACAGCAGGGTAAGGCCAGCAGTGGGGAAGGGAGGTAAATGGGGGGATGAGGACAAATATGTAATACCTTAACCAATAAAGAAATTAAAATGCAAAAAAAAAGAGTTGCAATGACACTTTAAATTAAAAACGATGTTTACTTTTCAGAAGAGTGTTCTCTATTAAAGGTTGGAATTTCAATGATTTACATAAATTAAGCTAAAATAGAATGAACAATGTATTTTATATGCTTTGAGCATTTTCTTACAAAATGTAATGTGATCAATAAACCTTTAAAAATATAACCTCCACCTTTTTGCCCACTATTGGATTGAATAGTGTTCTGCAATAACTCATGTCCACCTGATATCTTAGAATGTGACTTTATTTGCAAACAGCATCTTTGAAGATGTAATTTTTCAAGGGTTTCAAGATAAATGTGTCCTAAATTTAAGGTGGACCCTAAGTCCAATAAATGGTGTATTTTTACTAAGAAGAGAGACACAGGGGAAAAAAAATTATGGGAAAGTAGAGGCAGAGATTCATAAAGCTAAGGAATTCTAGAAGCTACCAGGAGCTAGAAGAGTCAATGAGAGATTCTTTCTTAAATTTTTGGAAGGTGTGTGACTGCTGACACCTTGATTTTGTACTTCTGGCTTCCAGAACTATAAGAGAATAAATTTATGTTGCTTGCAACCAACTAGAAAATGGTAATTTGTAACATCTCCCCTAGGACACTAATATACATTTTTATTAACACATAATCCTCTGAGGATATGTTTTTATCTACCTTCTTTTTCTCATAATTTTGATCCTTTTTTTTAAATGATTCTATGCTTTTGAAGATTTCAGGGTTCAAATGATTCTATATTTTTCCAATACAATACCAACTATGTTTTTAAAACAATGGGCAACTTTAATGTTTACCTTCACTAAATAAATAGTGCCATGAGAAAAGAATATACAGATTTTAAACAATCATATTCTATTTCCATACCCAGAAATTTAGATAAATTTCAGATACAACTAAAATTTTTGTTCGTTCAGCTATAGTACAAATCAGACTTATTTATTATTTCATGTTTTCATTTCAACCTATTTAATGTGGCATCTATACAATAATTTCAAGGGTCACAGATACTTTTTTATATCATTAAAAGATCTACTTAAGTCTTGAAGTAGGATGTGTTTAAGCCTCATAATTGAGAATCACATTATTGGAATCCATTATAATAATATTAGGTTCTTCTTATAGAATGAATGTTTGTGTTTCCCAAAAATCTGTATATTGACACTATGCTCCCCAATGTGAGTATTTGGAAATTGGGCTTTGAGAAGAAATTGGGTTTATGAGTAAAAGAGGTCATCTTCATGATGGATTTGATTCCTATATAAGAAAATGAAGAGACATGAGTGCCCTCTCTCTGCATGCACAGAAAGATGTCATGTGAGAACACAGCCAGGTGGTGACCCTCTGTATGCCAGAATAAGGGCCTTACCAGGAACTGAATTAGCTAGCACCTTGATCTTGAACTTATCAACCTTCATAGCTGTGAGAAATAAATGTCTTCTGTTTCAGCCAACCTATCAGTGTTTTTTTTTTTTATTTGTTTGTTTCTGTTTTTACAGCAGCCCAAACTAAGACAGTATTCTAATAATTTCATTTAATTGAAGTACAGACATCTATCATAAACATCTGTTTGCTTAAAAATATCAGATATTCAGTATAGTATAGTGCTGTGCTTAAGAGATATCTGAGCACAACCGTATTGTGATTATGCTCAGATATTAGCATTCATTAGAATCATCAGAAACATGTTAAATACAGATAACTGAGCCCAATCATAGGCTTCTGATTCAGTAGATTTTTGGGGTTTAAAATTTGTCTATCTAGCCCTAGCTGGTTTGATTCAGTGGATACAGCATCCAGCTGTGGACTGAAGGATCCTGGGGTGGATTCCATTAAGAGCATATGCCAGGTTGATCCCCAGTGTGAGGCATGCAGATGGCAGCTGATCAATGATTATTTCTCATCATTGATGTTTCTATCTCTCTGATAGAAATATATATATTAAAGTTATCTATCTAAAAGTTCCTGGTGATACAGATGCTATTAGAAGAAAAGATATCAATGATTAAGATGTAGTCATTTCTTCTTTCAATAATGAATTGAGCAAGAATAGATTTGAAGAAAGTCTTTTGCTCACTATCAATTTTCCTTGATCCCATTGAATTTCAGGGTGAAACAGGGACAACACTGATTGTTGGAACTTAAAAAAAAATTATTGGTGGTTGTGCAGAAACAACGTAAGATTTTCAATAAGATATGTTATTGTATTTTTGGTAAATACAATATCACAATTATTACTTAGAAAGCAAAATTGGGCTCACTATGATGAGGACAATAAGTTATGTAGCTAACTTAGTAAATTGAATCTCTAAATATTTCTAAGGTTGTCCACATATATCAAGACCTATATTGATCGCTATAAAACAATCTTCTAATTATTTAAAAATCTGCATATTATAAAGCAAATTTTGTTGACAAATTTTAAGTACTAATAGTAAAAAAAAAAGCTCACACAAATTTGACATTATAAACTTGCACTGTTTAACACAGAAGGCATTAGCCATCTGTGACTTTAAAAATTCAAATGTAATACTTATCTTTCTCAGACTGCTCTCACTCATTTGTGGAATATAATGAACAACATAAACTGATGGAAAAAATAGATCCAGAGACATAGAATCATAGAACAGATCAGATCATCAAACCTCAGAGGAAAGGCAGGTGAGGATGGGAGGGGGAGGTAAGATCAATCAAAGGATTTGTATGCATGTATATAAGCATAACCAATCGACACAGACAGTGGGGGGATGAAGGCTTGTGCTGGGGGGTGGAAGTGAGCAGGGAGAGGCTAATGGGAGAAAAAGGAAACATGTAATACTTTAACAATGAAGAATTTTTAAAAATAGCTCTAGGAAAATAAGCTAGAACCTCTGAAAATCAACAGAAAAGTGCTTTATGATTAAAAACAAAATTAATGAAATTAAAGTAAAGATTTTATTCCTCAGTCAAACTACTCACATTTGAAGTTCTCAATGGTCACACATGATCAATTACTACCAAACTGGATAGAGCAGATGTAAAACATTTCCATAATTGAAAAAATTTTTGTTGGACAATATGGTAGTAACTTCCCTTTCATCTATATAGTTTAGTTCTATTAACATTTTATATTGGAGTATTTATTTCATGTGTTTTAGTTTAACAATTGAAAAAATATATTCATAAACTATATTTTACTTATATATATTGCTCTTTTGTATGAAATATTTCAGGAAACATTTTATATCTTTTACAAAAAATAAATGCCTATTAAGCATGCAACATTTGATCAAATTGATATTGCTTAAGTAGTTTAGTGACTGATTTGGAAACACTCATGGAATTAACAAGTAATGGGCAAAAGAAAGTATAGCCATTTGATAATTTATATCCAGCTATAAATCAGGAAATATTATAAAGGTCAGAACTGAACAATGATGTTTTATAGGCATTGCTCTCATGGCACCACTATGAACCAGGGTCACCTGCTCTCTCTTTTGTTTTTTAAAGAATGACCCCTTGATCACCAAATTAATTAGGGGCTATGAATTTGGTTAGAACTTCAGTCCATTCTCTAGGTCTTAAAATAAAAATGTCACATCATTGGAAAGCTTGCTATGGTATCAGGAAATGATACACAAACGCAGCATAACTTCATTAGCTCACAATGTGCAGGGCAGCTCTACCCTATGGTAATGTACTCTTCACTCTACATTTGAGTAATTGATACTCAATGAAGTATTAGTCATTAATTAAGGCTCCACAGCTTTCACAAGCCAGAATACACAGTTAAACATTCTACTTGTAACTGCTATGTACTCTAGCTCTTGTAGGGCTAAACACTTCATAGACTGACCCTTCAAAGTCAAGTTCACTTATAAATCTGGTATCTATATTAAAACAATTGTGAAATGCACGAAGAAAAAAAAGTAAACCTACATAAAATGACAATGAGAGAGGAGAGACAGAAAGAGGAATAAAATATCACAGAAGGAATAAAAATAAAGAATGATACGAAAAGGAGAAGGTTAAGGACATAAGTAATGGATAAAATAAAAACAGAATGCAAGTTGAGAATATATGAAATATATGTAGCTGATGATGAGAAAAGCTAGTAAACCTTGGGTTCTGCCCATTCCTTTACAGTCCAGATAGCACTGTGTCTCAAACAAATACTGGGAGTATCTACTGGTTTCTAGAGACTCTCCCTGGTGTTTGGGATGTCAGAGTGGGCTAAATAGACTAATGTAATTTAATTTCCATTCTAAACAGCCTATAATTTTAATAGATATGAAAAGGAATTCTGATAAAAGGTGGCATTTGGGCAGAGGTCAGAAAATTTGAGGGAATAAACAGTGACAGAAGAGAGAAAAGAGTTCTGGGTATTCTATCATAACTGGCCAGGAGGATGCAACTTCTCTGAGATTCGCCCATGAAATCTCCAAAGTTTGTGCCAGTCTACAGGCCCAGGCTGTCTTTCTACTCTTCCTCCTGTTTGGAGCCTCACAGGGAGGAGAATGAATCAAACAGTTCCTGCCTGCTTGTTATATGAGAAGTCTTTGATTTTACCTGGGTGTGCGTGTTCTTTGTAAACAGCTTTGTGAATTACAAATGAAATTCTCTGTTTTGATTTTCTGTCAAAGTGGTAAACTTATACGCAGTGTCTATTGGTTCATTCTCATTAACACACTGACGGTAGCCTTTCTTGTCTTCTACGTTTCCCTTCAATCCATCTTTTCAAATCATCACTTTCATTTTGTTATTCTCTAACTAAAACCTGCACCATAATCTTTGCTGTTTTATTAAATCCCAACATTTCAATAGGCATAGCACAATGCACTGGGTATAAAGTGAAAAGAAAAAAAAGGAAAAAAAAAAACCTGAGGTCAGTGTTAGAAGTTAATTGTGTTGTCCAAAAATACATACCATGTTGAAGTCCTAACATTCAGTATTTTAGAAATAGAATCATTTCAGATTTAATTGGTTGAGGCCATGGGGGTGGACTCTATTCTGATATGACTGTATCCTTATAACAAGGGGAAAATTGGACATAGAGTCACACACACAGGAAGAATACAATGTGAAGAAGACCGTAATTGGGGTGAGGCTTTTATGAGCCAAGGGATACCAAAGATTGCCCACGCACCACCAGAGGCTAGCTGTGGGGCATAGAACTGATTATCTTCCATAGTTCTCAGAAGGAACCAATCTTACCCACAACACGATCTTGGATTTCTTGCCAAAGAATTGTGAGATAAATGTATGCTGTTTAAGCCACTGAATTTGTAGTACTTCATTGCAGCAAACTAAAAACAGGTGAAGGGGGTCAGCATATGCCAACACACAATATGCTACTTTGGGATGATGATAATTTTGAGCTTATGGAAATTAAGAAGCAGCAGACTGAAGAGGAACTCTCTGTTCTCTCCCTTTCTGACTAAATTTATATTTGTAAACATGTCATTCTCTCCTACACCAGAAAGAGAGTAACTCTTAATGAAAATGAATAATCAATAGAAAAGATTCATCACTGGAAATGTCACTGACTTAAGTCTGCACAGAAACCGTCCTAAATAACTCTTAGCCTCCATTACCTTCCCACAATTTACTGCCCTTAGAAAGTCAGACCCTTTTGCTATGTCTAGTCACTTCTCTACAAATTATTATTGTGCATGCAAAATAATCTTTTTTATCCTGTTAGTCTGTCTTTTGTGAATGTAATTCATACATTTCAGTCTCTGAAACAGTCAGTGGAGGAAAAGTTTTCTCCGTTTTCTATACTCTGATGAAGTTTGTGAAAAGTTGGCATAATCTTCTAATTTACCAGTAACTAAAATTGCCTTGAAATATTTGTCTGCCTATTTGTTTTCAATCAGAAGGTTTTCCAAAGATTTTATTTTTTTAAAGATATAGGATTAACAAAGTGTTCTATTTCTTATTGGCATAATTGTGATAAATTGTATTTTCTAGAAGATTTTTCTGTTTCATCTAAAATTTTAAATTTATTGAAATGATTACTTATAATGTCCTTTTGATAATGGTTTTATATAACTTTTTATTAGCAAATGTAACCCAAAAGAGAAAAAATGATAAGACAAATGTAGACTTTATGTATTATTTTTAGGTGAATACCCCTTTATAATCATCATAATTAAGAACATTTTCAGCATGTCTGCTCATAGAACAGTGATATTGCAGTCAACTTGTTAGAATATCTGCAAAGGGGTTCAGAGATAATCTGGGCAAGCAATACAGAAACATAAATGGTAGGAGTGATCTTGATTGGTGGATGGTACAGTGAGATTATGGAGATGCTGGTGTGAGAGATCGTTTCTGAGAGTTCTTGAAAGAAAATCTGCTTTGTCAATTGGAGAGAGTTAAGAAAGCAATACTTTTCTTAGAGTCCCTGTTTGATTTTGAAGTATAGAGACCACTTAATATTTTTGATCTTCTGTTGTTCCAACAGAGGCAGCATTTATGAAGATAGCTATCTCTACCTTACACTTGTGATTCCCTTTTGTAACATAATGTCTGGTTGGAAAAGCAATGGAAAATGAAAGAAGATAATCCGTGATTCATTGGCACCAGTGTTTCTATTCTGGGTAGGCATCCTTTATTGCAGTTTTTAAAACCAATGACTTATTTTTGCTAATCAAATTCTCATTATGTGAATTATATACATCATTACTAAACAATGACAGTAACTCAAATAAACAGATGTCTGCTACCTGTAACAGACATATTTTGGCCACTAATCCCTCTGGGCTAGGAAGAGCCATCTGGTCAGTGTTTCCACAGTGCATTAGAGTGGATTTGACATTAGTCTGGGAGAACAGACAGGCACAGATGCAGGTCTTGTTCCTACTATTAACCACTACTAGTACCTGAGTCGTATCATCTGCTGCGATTTCTCCATATGTAAAATTCAGACAAAAGTATTACATCACAGGTTTGCGGTGACATGAATATTAGCATCTCTGTTTATTGATCTTCCTGGGTACTCGAAGCTCCACTAAATTATTTACACTAGTTTTCATGAAGCACATTATGATTTAGGCTGTCAGTCTAAAAAGAAATGAAAAAACCAGGCTCATAAAATAACTGGTTTTATTCTGGTTGGTCTATTTTTCATTGGGCTACTTAATGGGTAGAAGTAAATTATGAGCCAGAGAAAGTGTTCTGAGCTGAAAGTGGTAGACCAGTGGTTGGCAAACTCCGTCTCACGAGCCACATGCAGCTCTTTGGCCCCTTGAGTGTTCTAACGCCATTTCTTCAAAATAGACTTGCCCAGGCCGAAAACTGACTTCTGCACATGGGCCACGAAGTTTCCATTGCACTGTACGGTGCATGCCCGCATGTGGTATATTGTGGAAGAGCCACACTCAAGGGACCAAAGAGCCACATGTGGCTCGAGAGCCGCAGTTTGCCGACCACTGTGATAGACAAATGCAGAGAATGTAAACAGAGCAAATTACCATTAACTCATCAGATAGAGAAAAAGTAGCTGAAATTAGAGATGTTAATGAATAACTTTAAAGATACAGAAACTCCTAGAGAATAGAGTTTTAAGACCAACCTATTATCATTATCTCAACTTTAAAAAGTCCAGAGTCCTTGTGGTATTTTATTTGAATTATCAAATTTTATCAAGCACATTTGCTTTTCTTCCGCCCAGCAACATGACTCCTATAAGCCACATGTCATAGCACCTGCGGAATTACATTTTAAAGTCCTTTGAAAATAAGAAGAGTATCTCAAAGTATTATGAATATTTAAGCTGGATATTCATAATACTTATTTAATGTCAAAAGGACACATAAAGAGTGACTGGTAAAAACACACACACACACACACACACACACAAACGCACACAAGTGTTAAGCTACTTCAGAGAAAGTAACTGGTACTTTTGAACTTTGCTTGACCCCAGGGAACCTGTAAAAAGCTTGTCTCGCTCTGTAACAAAGTTCCAGGAAACTACTTACTGTAAAGAAACATCCTTTCCCAATGAGTTAGTGAAGACCCAGGGACACTCCCTATGACAAGAGCAGTTGCACTCTCTCCAGTTTATCATTCCTTGTCTCATAAAGGATTGGCTTAACCTTTTCTGCCCATTTAGTAATGGAAATAGAATGCATTTTAACCAAGCTTTGGTTAAGCTTCCCTGTTTCCACCAGCCCCTGAATTCTGACCCTCCCTTACCTGAGCCATGTACAAGGCCTCTTCAACAGCCCGTCCACGAGTTGGCTGGCCTCAGTAAACAGTCTCTGACCTACTATTCATGACTGCCACCTATACCCAGTCATTCTTCCATGTCACCTCTCCACACCAGATTCTTTCGGGGGTTTTTTTCTCTTTGATTTTCATTTTGTTCTGTTCTTGTTTGCTCTTCCCTAGGGAAGAAAAGCTACTGTCTATCTAACTTTTGAGATGCTTGCAGACATCATGGTGGTTGTGTTCTTCCTATTACAATAGACCCTTTTTCTTTTCTTACAACATCCCTTTCAGATAAATGCTCTACCTAAAATCTAATTTGTTTGTCTTTTATTGACATAGTTCAGAATAAATATGACATAATAAAAACTTATTATTTATTATTTTAAAATGAAAGAGTGGATATGAGATACATAGGTAGGTGGATAGGTGATAGATAGATAGGTAGATAGACAGACAACAGATTGGGTTATTTCTATCATTTACTGTACAAAACTAACCCAAAAGCTAGCATGAATCACTGTAACTAGTAGCCCTCTCCAAAACTTTTTGCTTTATCTATATCTTTTCTCACACATCTTCATTTAGCATTAATACCTTGACCTTGGAATGTAAAAAAAAATTATAAAAATGGGAGAATGAACTACTTAAAATGCTTATTTTTGCCTGGCTGGTACAGATGAGTGGTTCAGTATCAACCTATTAACCAGGAATTCACAGTTTGATTCCTCAGCAGGGCATATGCTCAGGTTTGGGACTGGATCCCTGTGTGGAGTGTGCAGGAGGCAGCCAATCGATGTTTTCTTTCATCATTGTTGGCAGTAAAATAAAAGCATTGGCTTGCAAGCTGGGTCTTTTGTGTCCTCAACCAGACATGGGAGATCTACCAAGCCCCAGCTGTATTCTCTTCTATGTCTTTTCTTCAATCCTTCACCTCCCCTCCTCAGGTTCACCTTTGGCTGTGCTGGTGCAGCACAGATTTTCTGTATTAGGAAGTAAGAGTGTACCATACATTACATCTAGTAGTCAGTTGCAAACTAAATTTTTACTTTTTCACTTTTTTGTTTGGGTTGCTAATGAAAATTAAAATTAAGTAGCACTCCACTTATTTCCTTCACCTAATTGTGTACTGCTTTCTCTACCTTGGCCCTACTGCCTTTAGCAAGTCTTCTTATTTTTTTAATAGATGAGGATAAATTAATAAATACAGAAGAAGATATTTACCTGTAGTTACTTATTAAGAATCTCTCTTTAATGCCTTGAGAGCAAATTTTTTCACAGTGTTAAGACATCTCTTATTTAATTAGAATTCTTCTTGTGACTTTCAATACTCATTGATCATGAGTCAGAAAGACAGATATGCCTTTTTAAAAGCCTCATTCAAACTATTTCTATGATAATTGGTGAGATAGTCATGTGAACACAGCAGAAGGTTTTTATAGTAAAACATATAATCTGAAATTCTATTTCAACCATTTATTAGCTACTTAGCCTTTAGTAAACCATTTAATCTCCCTCTTAAACTTGGTTCTTTTGTCTGTGAAATGGGGTTGTGAAATAATCTCTATTTCAGAGGGCCTGTGGAACTAGAAGGTGAAAACTTAAGCAAAAGTACTATTTCAAATGCCACTGCCATACAAATGCTACTTATCAATATTAAACTTTAAAGGGTTAAGGAAATGAAGAGTTTCTCCAGCAATGTAATGTTTCACTTCACATGATTTTAACTTTATTTTGATTTAATAAAACAACTTGCATAATGTAAAAGCAGAAATGTAATAATCCGATATGAACATGCTTATATTCCACTTGTAATTTTTCAGGTGAGGATACTGTGTGTGTGTGTGTGTGTGCGTGCATGTGTGTGTGTGTGTGTGTGTGTGTGTAGAAGGTAGCAAAGAGAAACACTTCTCAAAGTCCAAACTCAGAGAAAAAACAATAAACATCTTAACTCTGATTTTTTTACTCTCTCACTTTGGTTCTGGTACTTGGACTTACACACTTTCAGTGAAATTTAAGCAGGGTGCTTTAAATGATGGTTAAGCTGTCCAAGGTCTGATGTGATGTACTTCTTGATCAATTTGACTCTTATTATAGGTCCCTGTGTTTTACAAGGTATCCAAAAACCCACAACTGAGCTTTGTGCTCTAATTTACACCCATTGCATGTACAGCATGGTTTTAACTGACTTGCTGTAGAAGGACCTCAGGAGTTGATAAGGAATCTCTCTGTTCTTTTCACTTTTTCTATAGTACTAGTATTAGTGTTTCTAATGATAAGGCAGTACCTGTGGATATAGGAGGATTTACACAGAATCAAACAGTGACAGCAGGGCCATGTCATGGATAGCCAGTCCCTTGAAGTTTGTTCTTCATATAGATAATAAGCTATAATACAGAGAGAATAAACAGCACATGCTTTCTTTAAATACAAATATTTAACAAATAAAAATAGTTTTAAGCTTTCAAAACTATGTTTGCTCTTATTCCTTATATTTTGGTTTTATCATAGATCTTTCCCAAGCTGTGAGGCAAATGACATCAAGATAAAGGTAACTGAGAACTTCTAAACTAATATTCCTGTTGAAAATACCTGTCATTCACATACTTTGTATATGAGATCTATTTACTATATTTCTTTGATGCAAAATTGTTTTCTGTTATTTAGTAGTTTTGTGTTATTTTTTAAATAGATAATTTCAAAAGTAGCAGGACCAACAAATCCAATTCCTCAATGACCAGTTAAGATAGCAGGTCATTATGGTGTTATTATTTTTTAGCATTCTTGATTATGTGGACATTTTAACACTTCAAGTAAGTCAACATAGCACTGAGATTCGATTTGAAATAAAATTCTTATAAAGAAATAGTAATGGAGATAATTGCTGTATATATTTGTTATTTATTAGAAGAAAAAAATCTTTTTTCTCATAGTTTCATTTTGAGAAAAGTAATACTTTCCCACCTTGTTCAAGATCTGTTCAAGATATGGTGTATGCATACCAGATAGAAAAACTAGTTCAATCAGGACTATTTTTTAGAATAACATTTCATAATGACACGTTTTTGTTAAACTACTGTATTGGTTTTTTCCCCCAATAACTTCAAATGGCATTTTTAAAGGTTAACTGCAAAGAGCCTGTTGAATCTATTCCTGTTTCAAGTCTTTTATTATTTTCCTCTGAATGTTTCCAAGTCTTTGTAATACTCTCGGAGCTACTCATCTCTGATTACCCTGCACTGAGCTGTGTGTGTGTCAACTCATTATCCCAAACAATGGTTAATATAGCATTTCTGAAACACATTGTTTTGCATGATTCTGGACTCAGAAAAATATTTATCTGGTTTTAAATATGCTGGTACTGTCTTCTTACTTAAGGAAACATTTTTCTTAAAAGGCAGAAGAGATTTTGTAATGGTTTGATCAGGGTTTTGAGTTTCTTGTATCTGAGATCGATGTTTCAATCATAATATTACATTCTAAAGAATAAAGGACATAGACAAATTAAGTAATTATTTAGAAGTTGTGAAAAAATGGGAAGCAAAAATTCTATTCTATTAGAATATTCCTAATGGGAACCAACAATTCTATTTTCCCAAAGATGAAAACTACAACCAGTTAATAGCTCAAGCATTTATATACCTTATTTTAGCTGACTAATTTCAAGGACATGGGAAGAAACCAAGAAAAAAAATGTTTGCATTTATTTTTTATTATTTATGAAATTATTTCACCTTAATATGGTATTAACATATTCAAAAGCTCTTATAGATATCAATATACAGTCTATTTATTTTTTACAAAGGTTTGCTAGATATGACTCAGCACCATTGTTTTATTATTCACTAAGTGAAATGGCTAAAAAAAAGATACGTAGACTCTGTTAGAGTTCACTTCTATCTCACAAACTTGAAGAATCAACTACAATTATTATTTCTAGCATCAGCCCATAAAGCCCCTAACTGGGTCAGAATGATAAAGGAATTTCATATTTAGAAATCTAAAGAATAACTCTTTAAATAAAAACATTTTAATTGTGAACTTTCAACATGTTTCTATTTTTTGCCTTAAGAAGTAGTACAAGAGACAATATCTAGAGTTAGTTATGTATGGATTTATGTATTGCTTACCCTCACTAGTTTGGTGGCCTTTGTCAAGTTATGTAGCCTCTGTGTGCCTCACTTTCATCATCTAATACACTGTATGGACAAACATTGTAAATATTTTAAAGAGTCATTCTAAAGATTAAATTTTTTTTAAGTCCTTGGAATAGAGCCTGTTGCATAGAAAGTGCTAGATAAGTGTTTGTGAAATAAAATGAAGGCTTAAAATAAGTAAAGACATATATTATATTCTTGGATAGAAGGAATTGTTATACTCCAAATAAGATTGTGACTTGGATAGGAATGTTGGCAGTACAGATGGAAATAAATAATCATATCTAAAAGACATTAGAAAGCCTTATGCTTATGATGGGCATAACTCTAAGTATTGTGGGAACATTCTCAGATACAAATTGTTACAAGTAAAATTAGCCTGGAGATGACTATCCTGTCCTGTTTTGTGAATGCCACTTTTAAGGTAACACTGACACTGATTCCCTGAAATACAATTTACCAAGCAATGGAATCCAGGCTTCAATGTGCCACTCAATTTTCTATACACTTCTAAAGATAGGAAAAAATTCTTGCTCTATTTCCTAAAGGCTGCTGATTTTTTTTTTTTTTTACGGGGGAGAAGGGGAAGAGGCAGGGGTGTGGGACAGAAAAATGTCTTTTCTTTCTGCATGTGATTCAGAAACAGAAATAATTTTATACAAGTTTTTGGCATTAGTCGTTCTTACCTTGCAGGCCAATAAAATAAATAAAGCACAAGTTATATACCTTTCTGAGATTCCAAGCAAAAGCATTACCTCTATCCCAACCTTGGCTTGTCTTATTAGTGACTATTTCTTCAAACACTTCATGAAGGATTAAGGGCTACTATGCAGTTTGTGCCACTTATTAGCTCTAGAACCTTGTAGTGTTACTTAATATCTTGAAGCTTCAGGTTCCTCAGAAAATTGACATAGTAATAATATTAACCCAACAGGATTAATGTTTTGTATGGAATTAAATGAGTTACTATATCTAAAGTGTTTAGATAAATGTCTGTAATAGAAAGATCTAAGTAATGTTTATGGCTTAATAATTTTATAATTATTACTTTTTTGTTGTCAGAAAAAAAAAAATTCAGGCTCCACTGTTCAGCATAGGAAAAAATTCTGGAAAACCAGTTGGGAAGCAATTGCTCCATTGATGACACTAAAGAAAGGGGGCAGGGGTCCTTAATTATTACTACTATGAAGACTATTGCATTATTGATTATTACTACTTCACTTTATAATAATAACTTATACAGGGTAAGGCACAAATAAGTTGTTGTTTGTGTGGAAAATATACAATAATAAATAAATAATTATGCAAGTGTAAACTATGTAAACTATGTTTGTGTACTAACAACTGTAAGCCTACTTTTCCCCCACCTTCTACATTCAAAGTGCTTAATATCAGTGTTAGCAAACGACTGAGCTAGGATATTGATTCTAAATATATTTCACTGGAAATACAATTCTTAATTACTAAAATATATTGCAATAAGAATGAGATAGGGTATAAAAAGTTAAGCCAAAATAATTTAGAAGGCGTATGCAGCAGGACTTGAGGTCGCCATGGAAGATACAAAGAAAGGTAAGTGGGACTGCAGATTGTGGTCTCCAACAGCCAACTGCTTTTCTGGATCATTGTTCTGTGGTTGCAGCCTATTTCTTGTGATGTCTTCTACCTTTTACTTTTAGTTCAGGCAGTACACTGCCAGTCATGCCAGAATTCCTTAACTGGCTTCCATTCTATTTCTCTCTCTCAATATAATCCCCTCTAGTCCCTAACTACGGGCTCCATATTTCATTTGTAATAGAGTACCTGTAATTTAGAATGTCTTAATTTTTTCCCTGTACTTGGATTCGTGACAGTAACTTTAGATTGAGCAGTGCTGTTAGCTTTTTCCATTTTATTCTAACTCTAATAATATATCGTATTCTACTAATAACCTTCTTTCTTATTTCATTGAAGCAGCAGAAGCAATCAGATCATATCTTCACCTTCCCACCATCCAATCGGTTATGCCAATCAAACTTTCCCTGTGAGAGTTACATTTGATAAACTGACCCTGTCCAATTCACGTCATCCCCAACTCTTGCACTCTTTAGTCCATCTCTTTCATCTACTAAGGGGTTTTGTTCTGTTTTGTAGGATACCCATCCCTCATCAGAATCACCATTTCCCCTCTCTATAATCCCAGCCTGTATACAAACCTGACTGAAAATGATCAGCCATTAAAAGGACACATTAAAAATAGATTAAGAAAGAAAACAGAAGATTCCTACTTCTTTAAAGTATCCAACAAAACATTCCTTTGGTCCTCCAGCTTTTGCCTACCCTCTATGGAACACAGAATAATGGCCCCCAAACATGTCCATGTCCTAATCCCTGGAACCAGTGGACATGCTACCTGACATGGCAGAGGGGAATTCTGTGGATGTGATGAAATTAAGGGTTTTAAGATTGGGAGTTTATTCTGTGTCATCTGGGTGAGCCCAGTGTAATCAATGGAGTCCTTAAAGGATGCAAGAGGGAGGTAGAAGGTCAGAAGGGGGTGTAGGTATGGAAGCAGATTCTGGTGATGGAGGAAGAGAAGGAGGGGGCTAGGAGTGGAGGAAGGTGGACAGCCTACAGGACCTGGAAACAGCAAGAAAACAGATTCTTCCCTGGAGCCTCCTGAAAGAATGTAGTCCTGCCATGCCTTGATTTTCATTCACTGGAACCCATTTTGGATTATTGACCTAGAACTGTAAGATAACAAGTACGTGCTGTTTGAATAAGTAGGTGTTTATAAGTCTGTAGTAATCAGTTACAAAACAGGTCTCCATTCTATTTTGAATCTAGTCTGTCCAGGTTTCCTCATTTCCAGGTAATTGGCATCACTGTGGCCAACCTTTCAGCAGTCTTTGGCATCAGGATTGGTTTCTGGATGGGGATATATTTACTGTTTTCTGATTGTCATCTCATATTCCTTGAAACTTTATTCTGTGTAAAAATAGTTTAGGTCTGTTGCTAAAGTTGTTCTTTGAGAAAGAAGGAGTGTGTTTTTTTTTTTCCTACCCAAGTCTTCCTCAGAGCCAGACAACATAAGAACCATGGAGACTTTACATGTCACAAAGATAGGAACTCAGATACCAATTCAATGGACAGGTGAGCCATTAGCATTTCTCCAAAGAAGCCCTTTTGTTACCCCTGATTTGTGTAGGACAAGATTGAGACAGGAAAGTCACCTTCTAAGAGTTTTCCCCCTGAGTTTAAACATTGGAGTCCTTGCTTTATATAGAGACCCTCGTTCTGTCTGCCTTATCTAGTTATGGGCAGATTGCTCGTTAAGACCAGGTGCCAGGCCACTGAGTATCAACAGTCTATTTAGGAGGAAAACAGCAGCTCCGGTGTTAGCTTGTTTGTGGAATGCAGCTTTCTTGTCATGTCTGGCTTCTGGTTGTTTCCTAACATTACCACCTGCTTTGTTTTGCCTTGAAAACAGCTCTTTAAAAAATTGTATGCCCATCCTTTATAAGAAGCTATGCTGGGTGTTCTATGTACATCTATTGTGCCAACTCCTGGAATCAGAAGACCCTTTCTTCTTTAAACATGTATTCATTTGGTGATAGAGACACCATACACTTTGATTCTCTTCCTATTGTATTTGTTGTTGCTGACTTCTCTTCTTATTACTTAACACTTGAAGTTGGGATAATCTGGGACTCAATATGAGGGCATCTGTTCTCTAGATAGATACATCCTTATTCTCTCATGTCCTTTTGAAAGTCATTATTCTAGTGATAACTTTGAAATCTCCCAGATACTGTCACTAAGTTCCTAATTCTAACATACAACTATCTATTATTCAACATGGATAAGTAATAAGTATCTCAAAATTAATATGTCCAGAAAACATAAACACCTAAAATGCATGAATTCCATTTTCCAAACTATATTTACCAACCCACAATGTTTACCTTCTCAGTAATATTGCCAACATCCTCTCTGTTGCTCAGGGGAACACACATCATTAATTCTTCTTCCCTCCTGTGCCACATCGAATTCATCATCAAGTTCTCCAGTCTGGCCATTCTTCATCACCTCACCCTGTCACCCCCTCCCCCAATTCAAGCCACCAGTTTTTCTCATGTTGTTTCAGTGGAACATATCATCTCCCTGTACCAGCACAGGTGTCCAGAGCTTGGCCATACAGCTGTCTTAGAAAACATGTCAACATAAATGTTTTTAATTTAACACATAAAAAAGAACATGTCACCCTCACCAGCCCCAATTTTTCGCCTAGCTTTTGTCAAACTTATACTAAAAAACAAATTATACTAAAAAAAAATATATACCCAAACCACGAGAGGCTACCTAACTAAAACCCTCTTTACACAGGTCCTACCTCTCTCCTCCACATTCTGCACTCTACCCACTCTGACTTTATAGTTTTCTTCTATATGCCAAGCTCTTATTCTAAGATATTCTGGTACATCCAGAACTTCTCTCGGGTAATCGTTTTCTATAATTAGCCATATCTCTTTGCTTACCACCATCTCGAGCTTCCTCAAAGACCTTTCTCCATAGGAGGTTTCATAACCAAACCGTTTAAAATTATATCCCTTGCTGTCCCACATCTTGGCCTACTAAAAGGTTCACCCCCATTTGAAATGGCATTGTTTATTTTCTACTAGCACGTTAGCATCACTAGGATGGAGAGTTTGTCTTACTTGTCGCTATGTCCCTAAACTCCTGCTATCAAAACGTTGCTCCACAAATGTTTTTGAATAGATAAGTTAATAAACAAATACATTATTAATTGAATGATACTAGTGTCCTACAAAAGGCTAGAAATCCTGTGGTGTGGCCAGAAGTAACCTGGCTCGCTAAGTGGAATCTAAGGGGAGTTTGGTATATTTTACATGATGAGCATCAAGAGATTTAACAAAAGTAATTTAGATCTGCCTCTGGTATAATCCCAATTTTTTAGACAATCTGTAGGGAATATAAAGTTAAAATATTTGTGGACCCTCTATGAAAGTGGTGCCACCTCCTCACGTCCTGTTGCATAGCATGAAACTTCATGAGAATAACTTCCATGAAGCCTCTTAAAAGAGATCATTGTTGTGCCTATAGAACCTGAAGCTCTTGTGGAAGCAATTATTCCAGGGAGCAATAATGAGAGTAGACCCTCTGGGAATAACACTCCATGGTGAAGATGAAGGCATATTGTTCAGATGAGATGGATTGTGCTAAATATAAAAGATTTTTCTCCTAACTAAGCAGCATTACCTGCCCATGATATTTTTCCTCATTTCTCCTTTGTCTGTATGTGTGTTTCACTGGTTGCTGAAGGTGTGGCCAATGATGCAATCTCTCTCTCTCTCTCTCTCTCTCTCTCTCTCTCTCTCTCCCTTCCCTTCTGTAATGTTATTTAGAACTCTCTCTTCCTTTCTCTCTCTAAAAATCAATAAATCAACTTTAAAAGTAAAATGCATTCTTTCAGTTTTATTTATTTTGGATTCCCTAATTTCTACTCATGGCCTCACCCTCCTAAATATCTAATAAAGCTGATCATTCTTTACTTCTCAGGCAACTGTGATAAATACAAACATACACACACACACACACACACATTCAAGAGAAATTAAAAATTCATTTTATTTTTGTGTTGCTTTTATGTTGTCTGTAAACTGTACACATGTAAAAAGATGTGACTTGCGGTCTCACAAAACATACATGTCTGAAATGCCACTGAGACCATCTCAGACAGCTGCTTTTGGCATTGAGCTAAATTTAATTGTTTGTCTCCAGACTATTCTCCGCAGTGTTTTAAGTGACAATATACACCTGGAGTACCATCCCACTTGCATTAAACTCTCCTTTTAAAAACGCATAAGTAGAACCAGAAATGCTGATGGGGTTTAAAATGCACTCACATGCCAGGAATTATATCTAATAATTACTTTCTCATGTCATGAAATATGGCATATTTTATGAAATTCTTTATTATTTGGAAAGTACTGCAAAAAGAAGAATGGAGTCCTTTGAATTATAAAATTGTCTTTTTCCATTACATATATACGTATTTGTTATTTTCTAGAGAAACACTTTGCAAATTATGACCCATGGCTCAAATCTGGCCAGTGGACTCTATTTTTGTGTGTATGTGTACAGTTGATGAACTAAGGAAGGTTTTCATATATTTCAGAATTGTGAAATAAAACCAAAGATTTTGGGAAAGAGGCAATATGTGACCTTCAAGGCCTAAACTATTTAAAATACATATTTATTTTTATTGATTTCAGAGGGGAAAGGAGAGAAAAATAGAATCATCAATGATGAGGGTGCATCACTGATCGGCTGCCTCCTGCACGCCCCCTATTGGGGATCAGCTGCAACCCAGGCATGTCCCCTGACCTAGAATTGAACCAGTGACCTCCTGTTCATAGGGCAAACACTGAGCCACATCAGCTAGGCGAGGCTAAAATATTTCTGAGTTGCCCTGTAGGAAAAAATGTGTAGATCTGGTTTCAGAGTAATTCTGTAACCCACACTTGTACTTGGAGTATGCTTTAACACAATATTTCAAGAGAACAGGAAAGAGATTTTCTACCTTCTCCTGTGACATTTTGGCGATTTTACATAGCCATAATAGACACAATCTCTTCCCATTAACACAATGATCTGCGAAATTACAGTGATTTATACAATTAGAGGCTTTTAACTTAATGTTTGTAGCTATTTCTCACACTTTGGCTTTCCTGGCTCACTTTGTTTTGAGTGTGTCAAATGAATGTTGACTCTACATCTGCACTGGATCTAATGTATATATCTTTAAAGGCCAAATTTAAGCCATAATTTTTCAATGGGGATTCTAAATAGACATACCAGCTTTCTAATAGGTCTTGGAAAATACTGAATTTTTATTTATGTCTTCAGGTGACAAGCTGTGATGGATGGCCTGACAAGGTCCCATCATCTGGCTCTGCACTGCCCGGGAAATGATCGTGGCATAGCCTGCCTGGTTAGTTAGCAACAGCTAACAGCCTCTAGGCAGCAGTATCAAAGACATATGTTTACACTTCTAACAAGTACATTCTATTGTTTCATTTATTCAAGTAAGCATAATTTTATAACAACTTGTTAAAAGCCCCTTTTTCACCAATAAAAGTCTCTTTTTCCTGGGATAAACAGTCCTAATGAGTGACTACCTTAAAAACGGTACTTCTTGAGTTAAAATCAAAGCAATCATTTCACCAAGTATAGCTAAAGTAATTAGTGTGGCACCATTTTTTGTTATTCTGCTATCCTCCTTAAGAAGTGTTTTTTCCCCTTCATCACAGAAATTGCACATTTGAAGATGAATTATTCTTTTCTCTCTTATCGTGAGGTGAAGGCTGTCATCCGTGGTGTTCTCGGGGACTGAGTATTCCAAGACAAAGGTGTCTAATTTTAGCAGTCACAGCTATAAGTGATGTTACTGTTAGTTGTCAGGGAAGTGATTATTAAAGAGTCTATTTTCTCTTCAATGCAAGCAATTCGGATCGACTTTTCAAGGAACTTAAAATCGCCATTAATATCCCTCCAATTCTTCACCTCATTCTTGTTAGTCTCTTATCATTTGTTATGAATGTGATACAAACAATGAAATCATTTTTCTTGTTCACTTTTTCCAGACGTATTAATACCTAAATCAGTTATGTTTAAAAACCATTTGTAATCATTTATTATTTTAAAAAGATTAACTTTACAAAGAAATCTTATTTTTCATTCCTTGTGCTATTACAATTTCGTTGTTTTATATGAAGACTTTACAAAAAAACAAACAAAACACTCAGCTTTCAATATACTTGAGTCTTATTGATGGTAAAATTTGCTTAATATCCATGAGGGATATGATGAAAAATATATTTGGATTTAATATATTTGCAGTGATATTTCATCATCTTACTTAATCCAGTAACCAAATGGTTGTAGCTTTGGTTTTGTTTGTCCTCAGGAGACTCCATTACTGGGTCAAATTATAAATCATAATTGCATTGTTCATAAAAATATTAATTTAATAGCAAATTTTGTAGAAAGTAAATACACTTTGCAGACTAAGAAGAAAATCCAATTGAAAGGATATTTCATAAAAGTGTAAGAAGTATTTGAAGATTTTGACATAATGTTCAGAGTGGAGCAAATAAAAATATCAAACTTAGGACCGTGGTGGACAGCTGTTATCTTTTTTGTATTTTCGTGGAGGCCACTAGGAATGCATTTCTGAATAATGAACTTCACTTTCGCTGGGTTTTAAATGACATTTAACTGTATGAGACAGTCTCTGAACTCTACGAACTCCATGCACCCAGCAGCTTTTATTTCCCTGAGTGATGGCTTCCACGGGAGGTGACTTTGGTGGGAAAATTGCTTTTGAAGCTGCATGGTAGCTGTGGAGCAGCATAGCTGAGAAAGCAGAATGGACTCAGTGTAGTATTTGGTTATTGTGTCTCCCAGGCCTCCCGACATGCACAGTTCACATCCTTTGGCAAAAAGTGGCTCTGCAGGGTTTTCTGTACAGGCTCCCATGGAGACTGAGTGTGATTCTTCACATGTCCGGTGTCTTCTTTGCAGTCTACCTGTGTATCCCACAATCCATGTGCCATATTATGAGGGGTCTCTACATGTTACAGCATAGATTTCTTTATGAGTTCAAGCTAAGCTGTCAGATGTTGAAAACTCCCTTCCAGTTTCTGACACATTTGCATCTATTAAGAAGAAAAAAGATATCTAAAAATACCCTTTTTAATCATGGAAAAGCATATTATTAGTTAGAAGATTAAATGTTCTTTGTCTTGGATAAATCACTGTAGAACATTTAAGTCAGAGAGAGCCCTTCTCCTACAGGTGGGAGGCACATGGATGGTAGCACAGTTTTCCATCTGGGTAGAACAAAGATAACAGAAGTGAAGAAAAATATGCCCACAAAGCAAATGTGCTTTGGGATTGTCTAGAAAATACCAGAGCAGGATAGGCTAGTGAAATCTTAGGGAAATCACTTGACAAGCAAACACAGCATGGATTCATATCAGTAATAGTCACTGTACCCTGGACCATAAGCCATTTTCTTGGTGGCAAGAGCTCTCTGCTCTCCAGGGCAAAGGGCAATTTATTCTGCAATGTATTATTGCAAAATTTTATAAATATTTACATTCACATAAATTTTCATGTGAGTGTGATGTTGAATTTCTGGGTTGTATAGTAAGCAAATGTTTATCTTTGTAAAAGTTTAAAATAATTGAAAAATTTCAAAAGTCCCTGTAGCATTTTGTATTACTAATAGCAATATATGAAATTTTAAGTTGCTCCATATTCTCATCTGGCACCATCAGTCTTCAATTTTGGCCATTCTAATAGGTATGTCGTGGTATCTGATTGTAATTTTAATTTTCATTTCCTTAATAACTAATGATTTTGAGTATTTTTAAAAATAGTTATTCTTATTAGTAAATGTTTTGATGAATATTCTAAAATTTTACCAATTTTAAATTGAATCCTTTTGAATTAAATTGTAAAAAAAAAAAAAAGATTTTGCATACAAGTCTTCAATGAGATTAAAACCCAATATTTTCCCCAGTTTTTTTCTTAACCTTTTATTTTTTAAATATATTTTTATTGATTTTAGAGAGGAAGAAAGGAAAGGAGAGGGAGAAACAAATAGAAACATCAATGATGAGAATCATTGATCAGCTGCTTCCTGCACACCTCTTCCTGAGGATCCACCTGCAGCCCAGGCATGTGTCCTCACAGGGAATTAAACCAGTGAACTCCTGGGTCATAGGTCAACTCTCAGCCATTGAGCCACACCCAGCTGGGCACCTTTTATTTTCTTCAGAATGTATTTTAAAGAGTGAAAGTTCTCATTCTTTTTCACCCTTTATTTCTCTAATTTAAACTAGTTTATAAACATGTATTTCTCAAAAAAGTGATAGTAAAGAAGCAAAGAAGAGAGTTTTAATACACAAAATATATAAACAAGGAATTTGAAAACTTTTTCTCTCTCTCAGGCTTTCTGAATTTTCTACTAGGGTGAGAGAACAAAGAGTAAATCTTTCTCCCATCCAAACCATGCTAATTAACTCCAAGAAATCCTACAGAGTTAGAGTACAGTCTTCTCCAAAAGCAACTCTTAGGTCATATTTACTGTCTATATTCCTAAAGTCTCTATTACTTACCCCTAGTAAATAAATGCAATTGCTAGAAAAAAGTTGTATGCACCAATTTAGAAAATATATCTTCCATAAAAAAGCTTATATTCTTTTTAATTCTTATTAAGCTTAAAATATACAGGTTTTTATTATTAAACCATTTCTCTTGCTTAGTTTTATGTTTTCTTTCTTTTCTATTTTATTTTTATTTTTTGACAATATTCTAAATATTCTAAACTGACGTAGGTTAAGTCTAAATCAAACCAGAAAAGCAGTTGATTGTTTTAACAAATGATAAATGAAATTATAATCAAATAATTCACATATTATTTGATGAATGCAATTGTTTAATTTTCAGAATATTCAATGCTAAGGGTTGGAAGATGACCAAACACCTCTATAATTAGTATTCAAATCTAAGATAGCTATTTATAATAGAAGTATATCATCATTAGTAATGATGGACAGCTCTAGTGTTTCATGCCCCTATTTAGGCTATTGTTAGTTTCTTTTGCTGATAATCAACTGGGGATAATAATGCTAATGAACATCTTTCAGGAAGGCATGCTTTACTCTTACTAGATAAGTGAAGAATACCACATTGATAATGGCCCTCTCATGCTGCATGGTTTTTGTAAGTCATTCCACAAATTAAAGGCGGTATTTTAGATAATCATCCATTTTCAACCTGCTATTTTCATGAGATTAATTTACTTTATTATCAGCACAGTAGCTTTTATTGAGAATATTTTATGATATACTGGAGGCCCGATGCATGAAATTTGTGTTCTCTGGGGATTCTCAATCTGGCCTGCACCCTCTCCCAGTCTAAGAGCCCCCTCGGGGGAGTGGGCCTAAACCAGCAATCAGACATCCTCAGTGCTGCTGTGGAGGCAGGAGAGGTTCCCACCAGAAGTGCTCACCAGCTGTTAGCCCAGCTTCTGACTGATTGGAGCTCCCCCTGTGGGAGCACACTGATCACCATGGGGCAGTTCCTGCATTAAGAACCTTACCCCTGGTGGCCAGTGCATGTCATAGAGAATGGTTGTTCTGCCATTCTGTCATTTGTATATTAGCCTTTTATTATATAAAATAATAGCTAATAATTGTTGACTATTCCTGTGTGCTAGGCTCTACTTAAAGATATTAACTCCTAGAAATTTCATAATAACTATGAGAAAAATTACTATTGTAATTACCATTTTAGAGATGAAGCAACAGAGAGAACTTAAATAACTTACCCTTAACCTCTAGACTACACTGTCCATTAAACTGGAAAAACATCTTTAATATTATAAATAACTTAATTACAATTAGAAAAGGGAAAAATTTAATGCTCATGGTTTTCCTCCAGTCTAATCTTTGTATTATCTAGATATAGAGCATCACAGTTCTATGACTAACCAAAGAGAAAATCTCAGCAGAAATAATAAACTGAGATAATGAGGATGTAATATTAAATAAGGACAGATTATACATTAAATTCAGAACTATTGTTGCACTGTTTAATTATAACATTAGGGACAAGGGATTAAAATGAGGCACTGGAAATCTTCCAATGAAGTTATTTTGCAGTTACTTCAATTATGTGCCCTTACTTTTGTAGTTAAAGATGAATAAAGATTAGGCCAAGTGGAATGGCCAGCACTTCATATTGGATGGTGCCATCTCTCTCTCTATATATAAAAGCCCAGTGACTGGGTCGACCAGAAAGACTGGAAAGACCAGTGGCTATGACATACACTGAGGAAGTCAACCGTGGCAGATGCAGCCTAGCTGCTGCTGGAGAGTTTGGGTCTGTCTGTCCGGCCAGGGGTCACAGGGACCAAGTGAAGAGGCAGAATCCGCCCACTCTAGCAGCAGATCCAGCCTCACTGCTCCCCAGCCTCTGGAAGTATCCTGGCCTGTCAACTGGGCCAGGGGCCTTGGTAGGCTTTTCTCAGTTTGCAAGAAGCACTATTCTTACAGGAATCTTTCTGCAACGGGCCTCTAATAGTTATATAAACATAATCATTTTCCAACTCTGTATCAGGGATTAGTCAACATTTTATGTCATAAAACCTTTTTATAATATAACTAGAGGCCCAGTGCATGGGGGCAGGGGATATCCCTTAGTCCAGCCTGCACCCTATCCAATCTGGGACCCCTCAATGGATGTCGGCTTGCCCACTTAGGCCCGATCCTGGTAGGATCGGGCCTAAACGGGCAGACAGACATCCCTCTCACAATACAGAACTGCTAGTTCCAAACTGCTCACCTGTCTGCCTCCCTGATTGCCCCTAACTGCTTCGGCCTGCCATCCTGATCACCTGCTAATCACTACCCTGCCATCCTAATTCATGTCTAACTGCTCCCCTGCCAGCGTATTTGCCCCCAAATTCCCTCCTTTGCTGGCCTGGTCACCCCTAACTGCCCTCTTCTGCAGGCTTGATCACCCGCAACTGCCCTCCCTTGAAGGCCTGGTCGAACCCAACTGCCCTCCCCTGCTGGCCTGATCACCCACAACTGCCTTCCCTTGCAGGGCCTGGAACTTCCCAATGGCCCTACCCTGGAGGCTATCTTGTGGTGGCCATCTTGTGACCACATGGGGGCAGCCATCTTGTGTGTTGGAGTAATGGTCAATCTGCAAATTACTCTTTTATTAGAAAGGATAGAGGCCTGGTACATGGGAGGGGGCAGCTGGTTTGCCCTGAAGAATGTTCCAGGTCAGGGTGGGGGGTCCCTTGGGGTGAGGGGCGGCCTGGGCAAGGGGCCTGTGGAGGTTTGCAGGCTGGCCATGCACCTTGACAACCCAAGTGGAGGCCGTGGTATCTGGGATTAATCTATGTCTACAATTGAAACTTTGTAGCCTGGAGAGGAGCCAAGCCTTCTGCTTGCTCTGGGGTGGCAGCCATTTCTGTTTGAAACTTTGTAGCCCAGAGTGGAGGCCTAGGCCAGCAACGGCAGGCTGAAAGCTTGGCTTCTTCCGTTGTCAGGGAAACCCAAGTCTCTGTTCTCTCCACCTCAGTGGCTGCCTCCATTTCTGTATCTTTTATAGTTGAAACATTGTAACATTGAGTGGAGGCCTAGGCCAGCAACAACAGGTGGAAAGCTTGGCTTCCTCTGTTGCCAGGGAAACCCAAATCTTTCTCCTGCTCTCAGTGGAGCAGCCATCTTGGTTGGGGTTTATTTGCATAATCTGCTCCTGATTGGCTGATGGGTGTGGGTGTGGCTTGTGGGTGTGGTGAAGGTATGGTCAAATTTGCATATTATTCTTTTATTAAATAGGACTAGAGGCCTGGTGCATGAAATTCATGCACGGAGGCGGGGGTGTCCCTCAGCCCAGCCTGCACACTCTCCAATCTGGGACCTCTCAAGGGAGTCAGACATCCTTCTCACAATCCAGGACTGCTGGCTCCAAACTGCTTGCCTGCCTGCCTCCCTGATTGCCCCTAACCACTTCTGTCTGCCAGCCTGATCAGCCCCTAACCACTACCCTGCCAGCCTAATTGATGTCTAACTGCTTCCCTGCCATCCTATTTGTCCCCAAATTCCCTCCTCTACCAGTCACCCCTAACTGTCCTCCCCTGCATGCTTGATTGCCCCCAACTGCCCTCCCTTATAGGCCTGGTCCCTCCCAACTGCCCTCTCCTACTTGCCGGATCGTCCACAACTGCCCTCCCTTGTAGGCCTGGAACATCCCAATGACCCTCCCCGGCTGGCCATCTTGTGGTGTTCATCTTGTGTCTACATGGGGGCAGGATCTTTGACCACTTGGGGGCAGCCCTCTTGTGTGTTGGAGTGATGGGCAATCTGTGTATTACTCTTTTATTAGATAGGATAGAGGCCTGGTGCATGGGTGGGGGCTGGCTAGTTTGCCCTGAAAGGTGTCCTGGATCAGGGTGGGGGTTTCCTTGAGGCATGGAGCAGCCTGGGCAAGGGACCAATGTTGGTTTGCAGCCCGGCCATGCCCCCCTAGTGACCCAAGAGGAGGCCCTAGGTTCTGGGATTAATTTATGTTCTAAAATTGAAACTTTGTAGCCTGCAGTGGATGCCTAAGCACTAGGCTGCAGAACCTTGGCTTCCTCCATCACCCGGGCAACCCTAGCCTCTGCTCTCTCCAGCTCTGTGGTTGCCGCCATTTCTGTTGGGATTATGTTTCTTCTGTAATTGAAACTTTGTAGCATTGAGTGGAGGCCTAATCTGGCAAGGGCAGGTGGAAAGCTTAGCTGCCTCCATTGCCGGGTAAAGCCAAGCTTCCCTCCTGTTCTCAGTGGTGGCAGCCATCTTGGTTGGGGTTTATTTGCATAATTTGCTCCGGATTGACAGATGGGCATGGCTGTCAGCTTGGCTTGATCAGAGGTATGGTCAATTTTCATATTACTCTTTTATTAGATAAGATTATATGCTGGAAGCCAATCATTGTTTTAATAATAGAGAGCTGTGGTCAGGGAATTTGGAGGGTTGGTCAACCTTTATTACTCTGAAGGGTCAGAGCTAATTACTGAAATTGGTAGCTGAAGCAGCCCCCACCTTGTAGTACTAAGAAGATTCACGGATTGGCTTTTTTTGGTGTTTTCTGCTTGGGGGATACGAGTGTATCTTATTATCATAATCTTAATAAAAAGGGATGGTAAAGCCAGAACTAGCAATAGTTCTTCCATTAGAGTTGGACTACTGCCTGGCCTTTATTTCCCAAATTGAATCTTTTCTAAGTCTCTTTATTCATTTGCGTGTGGCCTTCTCCAGAAACCCAAACCCTGACCTGGGGACCCTAAATCAAGCGGGATGTGAATGGGTTTCCCAAAATTATATATCTAGAAAAATACATATGCATATTTAGAAGGACACACTTATGTAATTTCCAGATGTCGTATGTTTTTTTGAAGACATCTATGTCTTTTTGAATGACAAATCAAGAATTCCTGTCCTAAGCTTTTGAACAAATATTATATCTTCCTTTACTTATCTCATTAATTAGTGATGGCATTTATTTTTATGTCTTGTGGTTATATGTCTTGTCACTTCAACATATTGAGAAAATGTAATATATTTAGTATTTAGTAGGAAGTTAGACATGAGCAGCTGGAGTGGGGCCTGCCCTGTGCTCCCAACAGGGGTAGGAGGAACATTGCCTTCAGACCACCTCTCCCTGGGGTGTCGAGAAGTCAGCCGGCCACCAGTGGGCAGGGGTTGAGGTTAAGGCCAAAACTTACCTTAAACCACCATTGCTGAACTTCTTATTCTCCTCTTTCTTACTGATCTTACACTCATACCGGTTTCTCTCCTGCAGGCATTAATAAGTCACTCGCAGAGGCTCTTTCTTTCTTTTCTTTCCCCTGCCCTCATCTTTATCTCGTTTTCTCAAACATACTTAAGCCTTTCTCCTTCTCCTTACCCCAAGCTCATATATCCTTGTTTTCTTTCTCCCAAATTTCAAGGGCCCTTCTTTTGCCTCCTTAAAGTGTCTGCTGAGCCCACACAGCCCAGTTGGCTCACTTCTTCCATCTTTGTTACTTTGAAAGAGAGAGAGAGGCGGGGGGGAGAGAAGAAGAAGATAGATCACTTGCACATGATCCAGGAAACCACATAAAATTGAAATAAATGCAATTACTAATTCTAATAGATAACTAAATTAATTTTCTGCTTATTATGAGTCAGGCATTTCTCTAAAAATTTTAGATAATTAAGTTTTCGAAGTTTTAAATATTTATTCTGATTATAGTGATAATAAAATATAATAATTGTCACTTTTTAAGTTTCTACAATGTAATTAAATGAGTTAATCTGCATTTTAACTGAATGTGCAGTTATCATTGTTTTTCCAATTTCAAAGATTAAGAATTAAAGTAGTGTGTTTAAGTAACTGTCCCAGGTTACACAATGATACTTGTTAGACAATTATCAATAAATTAATGATTCAACCATATCTGGTTTGGAAGTTCTTGGAGAATTTGTTGGAAACATCCTGTAAAAGATTGTATTATTACAGGAAATAATTTTTAAGTCTTAGTATTTGTTTTGTAAAAATACACATAGTATATATAAGGATAATTAATAAAAATAAAATAAAGTAGTAAATTAATTTAAATTCACTTATATACAAACCAAACAATAATCTCAAATGAAAAACAAAGAAAAAAGTGATACTAGAGTCAATAGTGCAGCTATTTTAGTAAAAAGTAAGAATTTTTATACATACACATATCAGACATAATTAAAATAATTTTTTAAAGTGTTTTAAAATTAACTTTTTTTTCATTTCTGTGTAAATTAAATGCATAAATATCTCCTTAAACATATTTCATCATGTAAAGACATAGATACAAGTAGATTTTTAATCCATGATGTTGTTTCATTTAGTTTCACTGTAGTGATACAGTGAATAGCCAATGTGATTTTTTTTAATATTCTATACAAAAAGTACACTTAATTGTATGTTTGTTTTTGGATTCCTAAAATTTAAGAAATAGGAGAAAATGAGCTGAGGATGCTAAAACAGTAAGGAATTGAAAGTGATATGAAAGTATGGGAGACTTTTTTTACCCCCCAAAGAATTAGAAGCAGAATAAGACAATATTATAAAATTTCACTAAAATTATAAAACTGTCAGTACTCTCCAACCAAAATTATCATCACTGGTCTTTTATATATAGCAGAGGCAATTTCTTCAGCATAATAAAAATTCCAATTTTTGGCATCAGATAAGAAGGGTTCTGCAGACAGGGGATATACAAAAGTGCTCACTACCACCTTCCATCATAAAGGAAGCTGAAAAAAGAAAAAAAGTAAAGGAACCTATCATAAGTATACCTGAAAGGACAAAGAAATAAGGGAGGCAGGAGTTCCTCAAGAATAGTAATAGTTTTGTATTAAAAATGAGAGTAGTCTTTTCAGTTCTTTTTTATGGTAGATGAAGGCGTTCTAAGATGAAAGGAGAGGCTCAGCTCCGAGGCAGACAATAGGAAATATCTTCAGAGCAATGACTTGATATTCTCTGGGAAGGTGCGAGGCAGCGGAAATATGTCAGAAGAGGAAGAAAAATAGTTGCTGATAGAACATTATTGAAATAAAAAAGACAAATGAGTGTAAGACGTACATTCAGCTCATTCCAATAAAAGAGGAAAAGTTAAAGGATAGAATATTAGTATCAAGCCCAAATGCCGAGAAAGGAAACATACTAGGTGAGTAGTTTTTATGTTCTCAAAACTGTATGTTATAAGTAGATAAAGAGGAAGTACATTATTCTGTTTGAAATTACCTCAACTATTTTGATTTCCATCATTTTATGAGTCTTTTCAACGCTGAAGTTGTGAAATTGCATGTTCATGACTTGGTATTTTACACTGATTTAGGATCATTTGAAGGTTTATATAGTCTACAAAACAGACTTTTCCAAATATTAGCAGATATCTGCATTCAGAAACTTAATGTTGCTAAAAATGTTTGGTCTTCTTCCTCAATAAATAATCAATACCTAAATTAATTTTCTTATAATTTAATTGTGTAATGTACTTACTATATACCACTTTCTAACAAAGAGAAAATTCTATATTTTCTCACTCCCATCAAGACAACAAAAGCACTCATATATAAATTTATATATGATAAATTTATATTTTAAATAACATATATTTTACTGTTTGTAGTGTTTATTCACAAAGTTAATTGAGAGAAGGGCATAGATTTTTATAAATATTTAGAATATGTCTTAATAGAAATTGAAAAAATAACAAATGGTCTGATTAGTAGAGATATCTTTATATCATTTAATATGGAAGCAATGATCTATTTTGACATTTATATTGAAGTTATATAGCCATAATAAGTTTCAAATATTATATTAATAATAGCTCAATGAAAATGTTTCAAATATGAATCATGTTGCATTGTGACTAAAAATGGCATTATTTTCTCTAAGTGGTCAATAATGGCATTTTTCCATGCTCACTTAGATTTACTTGTTGAGATTATATATATATATATATATATATATATATATAGTAAATATGAGGATCACTTATGAAGTTTCTATTAAGTGAGAATTACTGTGAGAATTATTTTTCTCTATTCATTTTGAGCAGAGAAAGAGTGTACTTGAAATGATTAGTTTTTATCTTTCTTACTAAAATTTTAAGCTGCAAACTGTAAAATACTTGGGGAATCTGTTTGGGCATAGTTTCTTATTTGAAGGGATGAGAAATGTCCTTTTTAGGCTGCTGAATGGCAGCTTTTAAAGAATTAATTGCTTCAAAGGTCTTAGCTAAATTATTTTGTAACAAAATTCAGCTCTACAAATAGCTGTTTTAAATGTTTCATGACCTCTACTTTTTAGCTGATAAATTATGTTCCATCCAAACTTGGTGTCACCAGTTATTTATTGTCCTGATTACAAATTGGCTGTTATAAAATTAAATTAATTTTGATCAAAGACATTTTCTATTTGTGCTCCAGTTCCACTCAGTGCTTTGTAAAACCTGTGTTTTGTTTTAGAGGAACACGCTATTTAGAAGTTACACTTTTAGTATCTAAACCAAAATGAGTTTCACCAGTAGTAAAAATAAGAGAATACAAATAATAACTACTTAAATCATTAAATGTCTTAAATACTTAAAACATTTTCTGTTAAATAATGTGCAAGGGGACTCGAACATTGGATATATTTAAAAGTGTAAAGATTAACCCAATTTGGTTTAGGGTAGCCAAGAATTTAGACATGTGCTTCTCTTAAAGTCAGCTATCTATATTAATAAAAGTGTAATATGCTGATTAGACTGGATAGATTTGATGCCTTTTGGACATCCTTTCTGACAAAGCCGGGGCCCAGGCAAAGCCGCTGGGTGGTCCCACTGCGGAGGCCCCTTTTGCAGAGGCAGCAGGAGAGGGTGCTGCACAGGCCAGCTCTTCCACAGAGGTGGCTGGAGAGGGGGCGGTGCAGTCCCTCCCCTTCCTCAGAGGCAGCCACAGAGGCAGTGGCATGGTCCCAGCTCCACGCCTACAGAGAGGCATGGGGAATGCGGCAGCGTGGTCCCATAGCCTAGGCAGAGGCTGGACAGGGTGCAACCATGGTGCCTCAACCTCCCACAACCCCTCCCACAGCCAGCCTGGCCCCAGATCGCCCCTCTCCCCGACCAGTGGATGGGGGTGGGGCCAGCACTAAGAAGTAGCAAGGCTGATTTCTGATTGGGCAACACTCTCCCTCCCTGCCCTCTGTTCCCTGCCCCTGCTCAGCCAGAAGCTGGGCTCACAGCTGGCGAGCACAGGGGAGGTGGTGTGAGCCTCTCCTGCCTCCACAGCAGGAGGGTAATAAGGAGTAAGGTGACCTGCACTGTGAGAGGGATGTCTGAGTTCCAGTTTAGGTCTGATCCCCGGGGGTTCCTGGAGTATGAGAGGACCGCCCCCACCCCTCACCCCCGGTACACGTATTTTATTCACCAGGCCTCTAGATGATTAATAATAGCTATTCTCTGGCCAGGAGTTTGAAGGAGAATAAAATATTTCAATGAAGTTGTTAAGAAAACAATTTATGTGACATGGTAACCTATAAGCATACTATAGTAAGCAAAGTATATAGTTACCTTAAGTAATTGGAAATATATATTTTGAGAGGATTCCTAAGGCTAAAAAGAAAATAAATAATGACTGTGGAACTCAAAGGAAAGAGCCTTTCATAGAGCCTGGTATGCGGAGTAGTGTTGGGAGGGAAGCACAGGCAGTTGGGTCTTTGGGCTTGGATTGAAATTCTTGCTTTGTTATTTTTTTTACTTAATGACTTTGAATAAACTGCCTCACTAGAAGGAATTTATGTTTACTCAGAGAGGATGATGACTCAGCTCTGAGTTTTTAGAAACATTAAATGATGTGGTATGATGTAAGCACTGAGTAAAAGTATGATGCCTTTCTTAATGCCACTTCCTCTTTATCTTTTGCAAAATGAAGGTCCACAACAGACATTTAAAAAATGGTAAATGTGGCCAAAACCGGTTTGGCTCAGTGGATAGAGCATCGGCTGCGGACTCAAGGGTCCCAGGTTCGATTCCGGTCAGGTGCATGTACCTTGGTTGCAGGCACATCCCCAGTAGGGAGTGTGCAAGAGGCAGCTGACCGATGTTTCTCTCTCATCGATGTTTCTAACTTTCTATCCCTCGCCCTTCCTCTCTGTAAAAAAATCAATAAAATATGTTTTTAAAAAATAAAATAAAATAAATAAAAAATGGTAAATGTGAATAAAAGGAAGCACTCTTTTTTAAGAAAATATTTTAGAATGGTTTTATCTTTAAAAAAAATAGAATTCAACTAGAAATTTTTGGATCTGCGGCTATCAGTACAGGGAGATTCAAGTTGTGTTAAAACCAAAATTAAGCCCCTTTGTCTCTTTAAAAACTTGCAGTCTCTGTCTGACCAGAGATGGAGTGGCCAGCGGGATGAGGGTGTGAAGAATGGTGATTGTGCTTACTCTGATGTTGTAATTCTATAGTTTAAAGGAGTTTGGTTTGTATTTCTGCTTGGCAGTTTTCCCAGCCACTAAATTCATTTCAGCGGTTTGCTAAAGGACAACATCGGCTTTTCAATAGCGAAATCTCAGTTAGCTATGTTTAGAATTTGAATTGTTTCCTATATTGAAACTCTGGCCTGCTTCCATCCATCTGAATATCAAATCAGCTATTTCATAAATGAGTCATTGAAAAGCATATGCAGTTCAATTTGTTGGGCAACATCAGAAATGTAAAATCTCTAACTCATTCCACAAATTAATGTTGGGGCATAGAGACACATGAAGCAGTTTACCAAGTTATTTAACATTCTCTTTTTATAAGAATCTTTCTTTTTAAAATTTAGGATAAAACTTGGACAATTAAATGTCTAACAAAATTGTCTTAAAGATTCTCAGGTAACTTTTGCAAGCCATATATACATTGTACATACTACATATATATATTTGCATATATCTTACATAGTAAAACCCTAATATGCAAATTGACTGAACTGTGGAATGACTGGTTGCTATGATGTGCACTGAGCACTAGCAGGCAGACACTCAAAGCAGGAGCTGACTCCAACCCACAGGCCCCAACTGGCGGCAGCAGTGGACAGGGCAGGCGAGCAGGCAGATCCAGGTTGGCCAAGGCGGGTGCCAGCGGGGGTCCCCTGATCACCCTGCAGATCAGCCTTGATTGCCAGCCAGGCCTAGAGACCCTACCTGTGCACAGGTTTCATGCAACAGGCCTCTAGTCCTATTTAATAAAAGAATAATATGCAAATTTGACAATACCTTTGCCATATCCACAAGAGATGCTCACAGCCACGCCCACCAGCCAATCAGGAGCAAATTATACAAATAAACCCCAACCAAGATGGCTGCCACCACTGAGAGGAGGATGAAGGCTTGGGTTTCCCCAGCAACAGAGGAAGCCAAGGTTTCTGCCTCCCTAGACCTCCATTCAATGTTACAAAGTTTCAGTTATAAAAGATACAGAAATGGCAACAGCCACTGAGCTGGAGAGAACAGAGGCTTGGGTTTCCCTGGCAATGGAGGAAGCCAAGCTTTCAGTCTGCCGTTGCTGGCCTAGGCCTCCACTCTAGGCTACAAAGTTTCAAACAGAAATGGCTGCTTCCCCAAGTGAGGAGAAAGCTTGGCTCTGCTCTAGGCTACAAAATTTCAATTGTTGACATAGATTAATCCCAGATCCCAGGGCCTCTGTTTGGGTCACTGGGGCTGGCCTGCAAACCTCCACAGGCCCCTCGCCCAGGCTGCCCCTTACCCCAAGGGAACCCCCACCCTGAACTGGGACACTCTTCAGGGCAAACCAGCTGGCGCCCACTTATGTAACAGGCCTCTATCCTATCTAATAAAAGAGTAATTTGCAGATTGACCATCACTCCAACACACAAGAAGACTGCCCCCATGTGGTCAAAGATCTTGCCTCCATGTGGACACAAGATGGCCACCACAGGAGGGCCATTGGAGGTTCCAGGCCCTGCAAGACAGGGCAGTTGTGGGAGATCAGGCCAGCAGGGGAGGGCAGTTGGGAGGAACCAGGCTTGCAAGGGAGGGCAGTTGTGGGTGATCAAGCCTGCAGGGGAGGGAAGTTAAGGGTGACCAAACCGGCAGAGGAGGGAAGTTGGGGGCAAATAGGCTGGCAGGGGAGCAGTTAGACATCACTTAGGCTGGCAGGGTAGTGATTAGCGAGTGATCAGGCTGGCAGGCAGAAGAGGTTAGGGGCAATCAGGGAGGCAGGCAGGTGAGCAGTTTGCAGCCAGCAGTCCTGGATTGTGAGAAGGATGTCCGACTGCCTGTTTAGGCCTGATCCACCAGGAGCCCCCCTGATCACCCTGCAGATCGGCCCTGATCGCCAGCCAGGCCTAGAGACCCTACCTGTGCACAGGTTTCATGCAACAGGCCTCTAGTCCTATTTAATAAAAGAATAATATGCAAATTTGACAATACCTTCGCCACACCCAAAGCCATGCCCACAGCCACGCCAGCCAGGCTGTTATAGCATTTTAATTTTAAAAATCATAATTAGTTTCTGTCAGTTTTTGATGTAGCTATAAACGCTTAAATTGTGAACAACTTACAACTTGATTTAATTCCAAGAGATGATTTTTATTATAGATATCCACAGTATGACATGCCAGAAGAGATCACCTCTAATATTTATCATTTCTACTAATTTATAGTGCTTAGTAGACATAATATTGAAAAATGGAAGCAGCATTTGCTTTAAAGAATGCGTGTTATTCAGATTTCTAGCAGAGAATATAGGAGCACTACAATCCTGGTGGTTTAGGACCAGAGCTAATCACTGGCTGCAGGTATAAAAGGATATTGTCCTCTGATGCAGAATTACACAATTAGGACAAACACACATCAGTGATATATGGGCAGCATTTGTTATGTGCAGGGGAAATATGACTATTTTATTAAAAGTGTATGTTCTTATATTAGAACTGTCATGAAATTGTCAAGGTATATTGGCAGATAACAATGTACTACTAAGTTACATAAAAATCTAATATAATTTTTGGAATTCAGCTATAAAGGCTTTGGGTTTGTATATTCTTATATCAGCAACTCTGAATATAAATGCATTTTCTAAAAGTATATGAAGAAATATAAATTCACTTTTTAAAAAAAATATATTTTTTATTGATTTCAGAGAGGAAGGGAGAGGGAGAAAGAGAGATAGATACATCAATGATGAGAGAGAATCATTGACTGGTTGCCTCCTGTACAACCCCCACTGGGGATTGAGCCTGCAACCCAGGCATGTGCCCCTGACCCGAATCAAACCCAGGACTCTTCGGTCTGCAGGCCGTCACTTTAGCCACTGAGCCAAACCAGCTAGAACTAAGTTCACTTTTTATGAAATAGAACTATTTGGGTAATTTTAGGTTTTATTTTCCCAGGATATTGATGTGTCATCTGTTTCTTCTGTTGCTGAGCTAAATAATGAATAAAATGAGTCAATCTTGATTCTGTTATTCAGTTATTAATTATTAAGGAGTACTTATTTTAAAACAGTTTTTTTATTTACAGAAATATTATAAAGATACCACAGACAGTTTTCATATAACCCCCACTCATTTATTCTGTTTATTGACATCTTGCATTTATTTTTTGTTATGTTTAATGAACTAATATTGGTAGATGATTATTAACTGACATTTATAAATTATTCAGATTCCCTTAGGTTTTTAATCAAAGTCCTTTCAGATCTAACATACCATCCAAGTCCCCATATTGCATTAAATTGTCATGTATCCTTTGTATCCTTTTGGCTATGATAATTATAAAGGCATCCTTGCTTTGATGGCCTTTATAGTTTTGAGAAGTATACATCAGGTATTTTGTAGATTGCCTCTCTAAGTTTTTGGCTAATGCTTATCTCATGATTATAGTGGGGTATGTGTTTTTAGAAGGAAAAGCACAGAGGTAAAATGTCATTTTCTTCATACATCAGTAGTACCTAGTAGGAATGTGAATTATTACTGTTGGTGTTGACCTTGATTAACTACAAGGTATTGTTAATACCCGTTACATTTTTAATACACAAGGAAAAGTAGGTACAATCATCATAAAAACTCACCAAATTAAAAAAAAGGCCAGTATTTGAACTCACAGTAATACTTTAAATGATATATCATTTAAGATTAATTCACTGGCAATATACAAAGAAATATCCAAGCAACAAAATAGTAATATAATTTTCCTTTCAAATCTAGATTATACACAGATCTGACTAGATAATTTCTACATAGAAAAAGCTAGATGATTTTTATTCACTCAAAATTGTTTACATTATAAGTATATAAAATATATCTGAGAACATTGTCCTGAGTCAGTTTCCAAGTCACTTTTCACGCAAACATATTGGGTACTTGCAAGGGAAATTTAATTCCAGCTTCAGACCTAGCTGTGCTTAATTTAGGTACTGCACAGGAGATAGGGTGCAACACATATAATCAATGCTAAAATATTAAGTCATACATATGACTTACTAATTTTAAATGTTGGCTACAGGTGATATTTTGATTCACACAATGATAATATATATTTATTCATGAATTTTCATTGATGCAATGCCATATATATTTATAGAATATATGTGTGTACTTTAGAAGTGGCAGATCTTGTATATGTTAAATAATTTCCATTAGAAAAAAACACACGAAGTTGTTCCACTTAAATTTACTGGAACAACAATTGCAGTCCTTTAAGGTTCTAATAGAGTGAAAGTAATCACTGAGGCTGCCTCAGGCAGTTAAGAAGCTGTCAAAAATCTCCCACCGGTCTGCAAACCTTGGGTGCCTCCCAGGTAACTAGGCCAAACATTTCTGAACAATAGTGCACTGTGGATCCCACACCATTTCTTACCTCCGTTTTGCTGTGATTAGAGCCAGAGCTAGAGTGAATGGAATCTCCTGAGAATGTGGCAGTGGCAATTATGGAGAGACTATCCAGAAAGTTTGCCTGAACGTAGACATAGAAGTGATTTAAAATTAATGTTTCTAATGCCATATATCCAAATAAATGAATTAGCATGTTAAAATAAAAATGTTCTTGTTTATGTTCTAATATATATTTTTATTGTTTCATGAGGCTTCTTTATTATGTCAGACAGCAAGTTTTAAAATATTGTATATCTTGGTAAATAATTATTATCTTCCATTGGTCCTACTCACAGAAGTCATTAATTGTACAGAAAACTCTCTTGGCCTTAACAGAACATGACTTTTAATGATAACTGTGAGATTATACATATTGGCTAATACAGTGAAATGGAGGATTTCATGAGTCTTTCTAAGAACCCATAATAGAAACATTTGGATTTAAAAATGATCTGAAAACATTTTTCAATATTTCTCTTTGCAAATAAGTCATAACATCCTCTCTCTCTCTCTCTCTCTCTCTCTCTCTCTCTCTCTATATATATATATATATATATATATATATATATATATATATATTAATTTACTTTAATTGAGGCATAATTGATATATAATACACAGCATGCTGAAAACTTTCAATTTGATAATTTTAAATGTGGATACATTCTTGAAACAATTAACGTAATCAAGAATAAACCTAGCTTTTGCTCTCCCCACCCCCACAAAGTCCTCATATCTTTTTCAAATCCTCTCCCTCTAGCATCTCTTCTCAACCTCTTCCCCTTATCATCATCAGGATGCCTTCTTTTATTATAGATTTATTTTGTTTTGGAGTTTTAAATAAATAAAATGATAGGATATGTATTTTGTTGTCTGACTTTTTAGGTGCAGTATAATTATTTGTTCTCATCCATGTTTTTGTATATGTCCCACAGCTCACTCACTTTTTATTGCTTAATTACCTCCTACTGTATGAATGTAGACTGATTTGTTTATCTATTCCACTATTGACAGAAACATGAGTTATTTCCAGTTGGGGTAACTGTATATATACCTGCTATAAATATTCATGTACTACTTATTTATTGACTACTTATCTTTTTAAAACTAAAGGCCTTCTTATGGAATTTGCTTTCGTTTGTTTGGGTAAATAGGAATGAACTGAGTCAAGCATATGATAGAAATATGTTTGGTATTTTAACGAAATGTCAAACTGTTTCCCAAAGTGATTGTATCATTTCATATTTAAACCAGAGAGTTATGAGACTTCCAGTTCCTCTACATTCTCACCAACATTTGATATGGTCAGGATTTTTGTTTTGTTTTTAATTTTAGTGATGCTAATGGATGTGTGGTGGTATCTCATTGTAGATTTAACTTATATTTTCCTAATGGCTAGTAATATTTGACACTTTGTCATATGCTTATTTGGTATATATACTGGCATATATCCTTCTCTGTTCAAATATTTTGTCTAATTTTATTGGGTTGTTTGCATATATTGTGTTTTGAGAGTTTCTTCATATTTTCCTAAATACAAGTACTCTACCAGTACAAGTGATTTGCAAAGACTTTCTCTTAATTTGTGGAGAGCCATTCATTTTTTATAGTATCATTAAAAACTAAAGTTCAGTAAATTTAGTGAAGTCAAATTTATAAAGTCATTATATTAAGAATTGAGTTCTTAATATATTTGAGAATTCTTTGCCAGCCTAAAGTTATAAGTATTTTTCAATACATTTTACTGTTTTAGATTTTAATAATTATACAATCTGTTTTTTTAGTTAATTTTTGTATCAAGTGTGAGGTATTCTTCAACATTCATTTTTTGTGTGAGAATAAAATTAATTCATCTACTGCAGTTCTTGAGGGAGGGAAGTGATGGAAACCAGAGGTGATATCAAAAAGTGTTAGAAGAGCTGAGACCGGTTTGGCTCAGTGGATGGAGCGTTGGACTGCGGACTGAAGGGTCCCGGGTTCGATTCCGGTCAGGGGCATGTGCCTTGGCTGCGGGCACATTCCCAGTAGGGGGCGTGCAAGGGGCGGCTGATCGATGTTTCTCTCTCATCGATGTTTCTGACTTTCTATCCCTCTTCCTTCCGCTCTGTAAAAAATCAATAAAATATATTTTTTAAAAAAGTGTTAGAAGAAATAAAGTCTAAGAGCTTTCCAATTTTGATAGAGGATAAAACAACAGATCAATGAGGCTGAACAAACTTTAAGCACAAGAAACAAAAGGAAATATGTGCTTGTACATTATAACCAAATTGACTAAAACACTCTCAATAATAAAGATTTAAAAAATAACAACTGATAAAAAGAAAATTTTAAAAACAGCCAAAGAAAAGACCTGCTCTCTATATAAAAGCCTAAGTGACCATTATGACCCGTGACTGAACAACCAGTTGACCAGTCACTATGACTTGCACAGACCACTAGGGAGTAGATGCTCAATGCAGGAGCTGCCCCCTGGTGGTCAGTGCACTTCCATAGCCAACCTCCCATGGTCCCTCCCCCCAAGCCAGCCAAACTCCCATGGTCCCTCCTCCTGGCCTGGCTGGCCCCAATTGGCCCCTATTGACTGGGACTGGGTGAGACTGCTCCAACTGGTCCCAATTGGCAGCCAGGCCGAGGGACCCCGTCCATGCACAAATTTGTACACTGGGCCTCTAGTATAATATAGAACAGAATGAAGATATGGATGAAAGCAGATGTCTCACTGAAAAGAGTGTAACAAGGTGACAATGACATCTTTAAAGCACTGAAGAGAAAAAAAAATGTCAAAATTTTATTCTATACCCAGTTTTAAATCTTTTAAAAAAGAAGTAGAGGACTTCACACATACAAGAACTAAAATAAATAAACAAATATACTTGTCAGACTCACTATAAAAATTTCAAGCAAGTCCTTCAGACAGAAAAAAAAAATAGTAAGATTGAAATCTGGAGATATAAAAGGAACACTAGAAATGGTAACTTACTGGGTGAATATTGTTTTAAATCCCTATCTTCTAAAAATAAATTTGACAACTTTTAAAATTAAATTTATTGGGGTGATACTTGTTAATGAGGTTATATAGGTTTCAAGTGTACAATTCTATGATACAGCATCTTTATATTGCATTGTGTGCCATTTATCAATGGGTGTGAAATTTTTAGCCTGTACAAGCATAAGGTATGAAAACAAGAGTATAAAGTATTAGAGGGGAGGAATAGAATTATATTATGAAAAGTGAAGTGCTATATGTAAGGTTTGAGGCACAGGAAATGGGAGTCGGAGACCCAGGCATGTTAAAGGAGGATGTATATTCCGCCCTAACTAGTGAAATTCATTATGGAGGAGGGTACCAGGATTAGAGGAGGTGGGAAGAGAAGTGGGAGGGACCCAGGCAGACTACCTCACAGACTGGAAGAGCAGCAACAGGTGCAGCAGTGAGCATGCCTTTTGAGGGGAGGAACAGGAAGGTGTTGGGCCCAGAGCAGAATGGGAAGGGGTGGGACCCTGGGCACTCAGCACGCACTGATTGGTGGTTGAATATCTTGGGGATGTCCCAGCAGCAGACGCAAGTTACATCTTACTCTGCCCACCAGTTGGGGAAGGGAGGATCTATCATTCCAGGCTTTTGGTGATATTTTAAAAATTGAGAATCTGGACAAGGTCAGGGAATGAAGGTTCGTTTTCTGTAGCTACATCCTGTTGAAAGGGAGCATCATTAAGGGGTGTCTACCCGGGCCCTCAAGGATTCTGGTGCTAGGTTCTAAATTCAAGGCCAGATAGATCTCTCCCACCTTCTGGTTGTTGAACGCCTGCATTCTGTTCTGCAGAAGACTAGTGAAACAGCGCATGAGACAGGGGCCAGAAAGCAAAATTAAAGGAATAGATACCAGTGGGCCTCATGATGGGAGGAGCCATGGGAGTGTTTTCCATGCTGGACCAGGGGGTGCAGCAGCATGGTTTTCCTAAGGGACTGTTTGGTGAAGTCTCGAGAGTGATCTTGTTGAGTCACTTGGGAGGTAAAAGCTCATCCTGAGGCTGCCATAGCATCACTTGTCTGGTTTTGCTGCTTTTTCTGGACCTGGAGCTAAAATAAAACCTGGAGGTAAGGTTCTTGAGGAGGACTGAGTCCCCCCAACTGGAGGGCTGGTCCTCGGCAGTCTTGGTTGGCTGATTCTGGCATGGGCAGAAACCTGTCAGCATGTTCCCAGGGCATTTGCCTGAGTAGGGACAGGTATGGAAGATAAGTTCAAAAAGACTTAAGAAGGTGGGGTTCCTTGGTGTAGCCCATGGGCAGGAGGTCTGGCCAGGAGCTTCGAATTTCTAGAGAGAGTTTAGTTAGATGGTCTTTAAAGAAGCTGTTAGTCTTCTTGTTCTTATCCGATATTGTGGGCAGTGGAGTATGTGCAGTTTAGTTAAGTCAGGATTAGAGAGAGGAAGATCGGAGCCCTGCATGCCTGATTGTGAGTGAGGGCCTCTGACAACCTCGGAGCAAGAGTGCATTGCCACAAGTCTGGTGGAGGCAGTGGGAAAGAGAGTGGCCAGGTTCCGGGCTGAAGACTGAGTTAGGGAAATGTCAGGATTCTTGAGGAACAGGAGATGGAGTTCCTGCATGTGAGAGGGGGCAAGGAGAGATAAGGATCGGTGGGACAGAAGATCCTGTAGTCTGTGGGTGGAGAAGACCTCTAAGGGTTGCTGGAGGCAGATCCTCAGGGCCTCATTGGTGAGAATGGCAGCTGCAACCAGAGCCCAGAGGCAGGGTTACCATCCCCGAACCTTGGGATCAATCTGTCTGGACAGGGAGGTTATGGGGGTGAAGGCTGGCCTTAGGGGCTGGGTGATGACTCCCATAGCTATTCCCTATCTTTCATCAGTAAATATTTGGAAAGGCCCAGAGAGAGAGAGACACAGAGAAACACACACACACAGAGAGAGAGAGGAGAGAGAGAGAGAGAGAGAAAGAGAGAGGCAGAGAGAGAGAGACACAGAGAAACACACAGAGAGAGAGAGAGAGGAGAGAGAGAGAGGAGAGAGATGCCAGAAGGGTATCCCGGAGTTAGAAAAAGCCTGGTGAACGAGGGAGGGTGAGGATAGGGGGCTTACTGGTATTACCTTAGTGGCCTGGTATAGTGGATCCTTTTATAATTCTTATCAACAGTTAACTTTAGAACTTATTTATTTCTTTCAACATACTTTCCATTAAATGCTATTTAAAATATTTAGAAAAGGCAGGGGGGTGAGGAAACAGGCCTGTTTTCAGGCCTCTAACTGCTTGAATTTTTAAGACTGCCACTTTTTCCTAAAGATAAAGATCTGTTTCTGAGAAGCCTGTGCCAGCAAGAAAGTTGTTCTTTAGGGAGGGTGGAGTGGGGGAGAGGGCGGGGTGAAAAGGCGCTGAAGCCAGAGCAATCTTCAGAGCATTAAAGGGTGATTTGCATTCCATATCCATGACCGAGATCATGGAACAGAAGAGTGGCCCGGAAAAGGGGGGCAGGACAGAAAAGGTGGCCCACGTATCGGTCAGGAAGGAGACCTGCTTACCTGGTACCTTGAGCATTACCCTGGGCTCGGTGAGGGTGACGGGGGTCGTCAGTCCTCAGCCAGTCTTCAATCATGGCCAGAAGCAGGTCATGACCTGGAAGGGTGGCCCCTCTAAGCTGAGACACAGAGGGCCCATTACTTTTCCAGGGGCAGGGTTTGGTTGGATCCAGGGGCTGGGGCACTGTTTTGCCCAGTGGTCTTATTTCCACACGTGAAGCACCCTCCAGGTGGCATTCGTCCTCTCGTTTCACCCCCACCATGCACAGTCCCCTTTTGACCATGCATGGCTGCCATCGGCCTCAGAACTGCTACCAAGGCTTGAGTTTGCAGATTCACCTTTTGTTGAAGATGGGCTTACTCTGCCTGCTTCTCATGACATTAAACCTTAAATGAGTGTTCACTGGATCTAGGACCTGGGTCTGAGAAGGCTTTAGGGGAAAGGGTGGCAGAGCAGGGTGCAGGCTGTGGGCCAGAGGAGGAGAAGGAACACAGTGGTGGGCGGCCACATCAGGCCAGGCCTGTCAGGAAGTCTCAGGCTGTGGGAAGTCTCAGTAACTATTTAAAGATAGAGGTTGGACTTCTAGTATCAAGATAGCGGCCCCTATAGAAAAGGCAAGCCATGCGGCCAACATGGTGGCTGCTCACAATGCACAAGGGAAGAGCAAACCAAAAAAAGAAATCTTACTTTGCTGTTTGGAGCAACTGGCGGGATGGCAGGCAGGCAGCTCTCGAGCTGCATGGTGGCCTCTGGTTTGATCGTGGCCTGAGGCAGTGATGGTGGCTCCCACAGTGGTGGCCACTGGCTGAGAAAGAGGTGGCCATAGTGAAGAAGAAGGAAGAAGAAGAGAAGGAGTAGAATGCAGGCAGTGAGAGCAAGAGGGGTGGAAATGAAAGAGCGGCTGGGTTGAAAGAGTCAGAAGACAGAGAGAGAGGCTGAGGACCAGTTTGAGGGGGTTTCCCTGGGGTCGGGTAGTGGAAACTAAGGACCAGCACCCCAGTCCTTGAGCCAAGGCTAAGGAGGCAAAAGGCTGGAGAACCGTAGGAACATCTGCACTGCCTCCCCAGGTTCAGAAGCTCTCCTGGAGGGGCCCAGAGGGCTATGCCTGGAAGGCAATCTCTGATGGGGGCCACGGTTTATGTACAGAGACACCGGAGAAACAACTGCCAGGAATTAACATGGGCTGAGACTTACCATTGATGCTGCCTAGCCAGGGGGGAGGAGGCTGAGGGTCTTGAGCCATGAGGAGAGAAGAGGGGGGAAGAAGGGGACATCCTGGACCATAAACAGTCAAGTGGGATGGATGCTCGCACCCTCCCGGGTTTCCACACCAGATGTTAGGTTCCAGGCACAGGAAATGGGAGTCAGGAACCAAGGCATCTTAAAAGCGGAGGTTTATTCTGCCTTAACGAGCAAGATTCATTATGGAGGAGGTAGAGAAAACAGGATTAGAAAAGGGGGAGGAGGAGAAAGGGGAATGCAGCCGGATTGCCTCAGAGAGTGGAGAGACAGCAACACATACAGCAGTGAACATGCCTTTTGAGGGGAGGAACAGAAAGGGGTTGGGCCTAGGGAAGAATGGGAGGGTGGGGCCCCGGGCACTTGGCACACACTGATTGGTAGTTGAATGTCTCGGGAATGTCACAGCGGCAGGTGCAAGTTACATCATACTCTGCCCACCAGTTGGGGGAAGGGAGGATCTATCAGTTTAACATCACTTGAAGACAGAATGTGATAAGAGACACTCATGACTTCATGATCTAAGCAGCTTACAGCCATGAAATCCTGCATATGTCACCTCAGAAAGTGACCATTAAACACTTAACTGAAGTGCCAATTTGGAATGGCACCCTGGGGAGTTGGAGTGCTGTGCTTCAAGATGGTGTTTGTAAATTAAAACACTGATGATATATGGTTGTTTTTGGTACTTAGCAGGGAAGATATAATTTATATGCTGGAAAGGATAATCTATCTTGATTGTTATGTGTGGCTAGCAGGCACATGTGTGTATGTCTAGGACTTGAAAATTTCACTGGGGTGTCTCCTGTTGCTTCCAACATCTAGTGAAAATATTAAAATGACAATTTCAGCCACCACAGTTTGACCAGGACAAGAGAATAAGGGGCTAATTCCCTCAGGAATTAAAATTCGCAACCTAGGAAAGTCAAAGAAATGCCTGAGGCTAATGCAGAGTATCAGTGGTAGAGAAAGTTGACAAGACCATGAATTATGGTATCAAGACCACTTACAGGTTTGGGCAATATAGTATGTTTCTCTAATTCTTTCTCTTCAGTCTTTTTAGAATGTAACAAGCCACCACATTGAGTGGATATACCATGGACATGAGTTGTTTTGAATATAAAAAGTGATTACATGCAATTTTCTTATAGTACCCGGATCCACAAATCTTTAGCCCATTACTAATCCCAGTTGTAGCTATAGTGAGAGTCTGTGTAGCACAGTAGCATTCAATTTCAAAGCCCTGACACTACTCTCAATTTTTCTCCCTTTCCTCCCTTAAACTATAGAAACGTGGGGCAAACTAGAAGTGTGAGGGATTAAAGTAACAAGCAAAACCTTTATCTATTGAGGCTAGTGAAAAAAATATACCAAACTTACTTTCTTTGTAGGAATAGAATTGATGCAGATTTGGCATGATTTTTGAGATGAATCACAGCAAGATCTAAATCTAGTTTCTCAAAGCAGTATCCAGGTCAGCAGCTCATCCATCATTGGGATTTTCTCTTTTCCAGTCTCACTCTTCCAACTCCCTTTGTTGCTTCTTAGCATCACCTTCTGAATAGAGTAGTGGCAGGTGTCTTGGTCCCTGCTTTCATGGGAACCCAAACCAAAATTCCATACCACTGAGGGGAACTTTGTTCTTCATATGAAAAAATTATATTGAAATTTTATTTCAACATCTTATCCTTCTTATCTTCACTCTGTACTTTGTTTATCTCTTGAAAATTACATTAGGATTTTGTAATCTGAATGTAATTTTTTTAAGGTTCTCATCATGGACTGACATACTGCTTTTCAAAACATACTAATTTACACAGTCACCAACAGTGTATGGAGTTAGTACTTAATTGAAAATATTTTCCATGCTGAACTTGATAGTTAGTGTAATTTTGGCCAGAATGATTAAAAAGTTTACATGTCAAATAAAATATTCTGTTTTACTTTGTATTTATAATATCCCCCATTTGTATTCTTATATTCTTAAAAAATATAGTTTCTATTCTGATTTGCTTATGCACAAATCTAGAAACAGTTGAGTTACTGTAATGGAGAGATAATCAATTCTAATTACAATGTGTAAGCAATATTGCTGCTTCATATTGGGGTTAAAATCCTTTTTATTTGTTTGATAATAAAGAGGAGACTTTCAATGGAATATTTTTCTACATCATTTTAAATATGTAAACTTAAAAAATCAAACACATAAGCTATTATTTTTTAAAATTAAGTATTGTGAGAATGTATGTACTACACAGTGATATACATGACTAGTAAGACAATCCAAATAAAGCAATCCATTTAAATCTTATTTAGTTGGTTGACAGATACGTGAACTGGCAGATATTTGTTCTCTTATACAAATAATACACACTCTGCCTTCATAAAAGAAGATTCATGTTTGATTTGTACTTTGAGATTGTCTTGTTATACATAATGTATACATACTTTTCAAAATAAGTAAATTCATGTTCACTTTGTGTCCTTATTGTATGTTTGTAGTTCTATTTTGCTTAGATACTTACAGATTTCCTTCTTTTTTAGACCTAAATTCTTTGAGTGATTAATATATTGAGAATCTTCTAACCCAGTGTCTAATAATAGATGTGTATTGAATTTAAAATAATTAATTTGATCAACTTTACTTAATCAAAATAGTTTGTTTTAAAATATTTTATCTATTTTAATTCAAATAAAACCAAATGTTTCTAAAAGTAGAAACTTGTTTTTACATTAAAAGTTTCTAAAGTCAAAATTCTTATCCAACATATCTAAAAATTAATAAATAATCTATTTGTCATATGTCCTGTTGACTCCTATATATGTTCTGATAATACAGTTTCTTTTCAGTTATTTATCAAGGAGATTCATCTAAAAGTTTTAATGAATTAAACATGGTAATGGTAAACATCTGTGACAAGAGGAGTCAAAAACTACCAATTCCCATCTTAAGTCATAAATAATTATCATCTCTTTGCTAGAAAATAAAATTTCTATTTTTATAGCCAATTGAATATGTTGATAAAATGATTCATTACTAATAATTAATGATTATTTGTTATTAATAAAATTATACATATTTTGGATAATACATTTTCTTAGTAATTATAATTTATTATTAAAGACTTAATGAGGATATTAATTACGGTTTAAAAACAGTTCACTATTTCTCTTATTTTATTTCTATTAATATCACTGCAAAAATTATTTGGTTGACAGCATAGTATCAGTATTATTATATGTTGCTATCAGTTGGGCCAATTTAAAATAAAATTGATCTATTCTTGTTCATCAAATGATGTTGATCATTGTATCCCACATATCTTTCTTCAACTGGCTTATTTCACTTAGTATAATGCTCTCCAGTTCCATCCATGTTGTTGTAAATGGTAGAAGTTTCTTCTTTTTTATAGGGGCATAATATTCCATTGTGTAGACGTACCATAGTTTTTTAATCCACTCATCTGCTGATGGGCACTTAGCTGTTTCCAAATCTTAGCTATGGTAAATTGTGCTGCTATGAATATAAGGGTGCATATGTCCTTTCTAATTGGTATTTCTGGTTAGGGATTACTGGGTCAAATGGCAGTTTCATTTTAACTTTTTGAGGAAACTCTATACTGTCTTCCACAGTAGCCGCATCAGTCTGCAGCATTCCTACCAGCAGTACAGGAGGGTTCCTTTTTCTCCGCATCCTGGCCAGCACTTGTCATTTGTTGATTTGTTGCTGATAGCCTTTCTGACAGGTGTGAGATGGTATCTCATTGTTCTTTTGATTTGCATCTCTCTGATGACTAGTGACTTTCAGCATGTTTTCATGTCTCTGGGCCAAATGGTAGGGGCGGTCAGTTGAGTGCAACCAAAGAACTTGTATGCATGCATACTAGTATAACCAATCGACACAGACAGTAGGGTGGTGGGGGTTTGCCTAGGGTGGGAATGGTTGGGGGTGGAGGTCACCTGGGGAAAAAGAAGACATATGTGAAACTTTAGACAATAAAAAATAAACAAATAAAATAAAATTGAATATAAAATTAAAGTTTGAACTTGTATTATCTTTATATTTACATGTAAATGTATTTACATATAAACTATTATACTTCTTGTGATCTTTGTATTACCTCCAATATACAAATGAACACCTTCTAGAAATGAAAAAATAAGCCATCATATGGTAATCTGATGATAGTTCTCTCTAGTTTGACAATGAATAATGAAAAACAAAATGAACCAATTTAAAGTAACTTAAAATTAATGTTACAGTACCTCCAAAGAACATCAAGTTAGTAGATCAACTTTTGAAGAGTGTTTTTAACAAGCATTTTGACTGGGAACACTGATTAATTTCAGTGACCCAGTTAGAAACAGGAAAGGAGACAATGTCAGTAGAGCCTGAGATATTTTTCCCCTAAATCTTTAGCATTTCATTGAATTAAAACTGGGATGGTATTTGAAATTTGATGACAAGAATTTGATAAATAGTTTATCAATAATTTGCTGTACATAAAACACATAAGCATCTGTTCAGGAACAGATAACTAAATTGAACATGTGCTTGGAAATGGGTGAATTGGTTTCAGCCTTAAAGCAATGGAAGAAAATCGAAGCCATCCCTGCTACCAAATTACATTACGTGGTTAGAAATACTGGAATATCTTTTAATATTTTGAAATGAATTATTTTGAAGAAAACTTAACCATGCCATTTCCTGTCACTGTGCAACTGGATTGAAAACACTGCCTTGCCTATATAAATCATCCCTAAGTGCATAAAATTACTGTACATTCAGGATGAATAAATATGTAGCCTCCATTCAAAAAACCAAAGAAAGCACAGCTATCAGATCATTCTATCAGAAGTACAGGAACACTTTTAAATGTTTATAATGTTTATTTTGACAAATGGTAACACAGTGTGTTTATCACGCTTTATTTAGATTATGTGTGAAATTAATATTATTTTTATTAATAAGCTGAATGAATTTGGAGGGGAGGTAAGGTAAATGCCACCTTCCCTCCAGGCAGTGAGATTCTGCTTTTCTTCTGTTCTATGCATACTAATTCCATTAAAAAGAAGAATTGCTAATTTGTGAGTAGATTGCTGATGCTTGAAAATATATTAAGTGCCTTTGAAAGTTTAGAAAGTCTCTTTTCCAAATATAGCTCTGTCTAAAAAAAAAAAATGTTGGAGTTACACTGTAAGCAAAACACACACAATCCCTGACAACACACCAGATCTGCTGTTTTGGTCAAGAAGCTGTACACAAAATTAGTGACTCGGATTTCTACATTGGCAAGTGCTGCTGTATTTATTTTGGTATCATTCCAGCAGTTCTGTCTAACATGATAAAAATCTTTGTCATTATCTGTGCTTCAGCCTTGACTCATCTGCTTTTTAAAAGTTTTTAATTAATATGATGGAAATAAAGCAAGGCTCTGCCCTACCAGTCAGAAAATTTGCTGGATTTGCAAAGAAATAGTGTTAAAGCATTTGATGGCATTTTTATTGAGAAATATTCCCCTTTTTTCTGCCTCCAAAATGAAAACCCCAAGGAACAACTTCACACAATGGAGTTTATCTATGGCTTTGCCTCCTTTGGTAGATGTTTGAAGCCACACAAATGAGAATAGGTTTTTATTTAAGGCTCTGTGATTACAAACTCAGAGGCTGCTGAGCCGATAATTTGTCATCATGTGTGTCTGGAAAGGGTGATTGAAAGCCAAAGAAGCATATGCGTCCGAAGACTTGCCAACTTTATTGCAGGTGGAAATCTATAGACATCTAGAATCAATACATACATTTTGACAGGGATGATTATTAATATCACTTAAAAAGTAATGTAGATTAATCGCAGCTCTCTGCTGAGAAAGAAATATTTGCAGAAATTACCGAAATTGACTTGGTTGGGTTGAGAAACAATAACATTTTAAATATGACTTGAATGCTGAGAGTTTGGGAAAATTCTCCAACTCTTGACTCAAGAGTTTCTTTTGTAGCAGGGATTACTAATTTTCTACCCAATACCAATTCTCATTTCTAAGATTGACTATGATATTGGAGGCAGAATTATACACATGCCCAACAAAAAGATTGCTTTTACCAACTTACATCTCAGATAAGGGATAGGAAATGATACGTAAGCAGTTATTAATCTCCTGCTCTTTCCTCTTAATTTTTCTTCCTGCTAAAAGCATCTACCTGATGGCTGGTGCTTTTGCAGTCATAGTATCATCATGAGTGTAATGTTAAGAATGGTAAATTTAAAAAAACAAAAGAAGCATGTGATATTGGCCATATAAATGATGAAAAATAAACCTCTACTTTGTTTAAAACCATTTGTTTGTTTTAGGTCTCTGTAACTTCTACTAAAAGGTTAGTATTTGTGGTCATGGAGATACTGATTCAATTTGATAAAACATAAAGCAGTTTTGTCAGTTCTGTGACCAAAGTGAGTGAGAAAAACGGAATTGATGCTAAGTACCACATAGCAGTTGTCATGATAAATTATTCACATTTTCATTTTTAACTGAAATGCTATAAAAATGCCTCTTGTTGAAATTGACGTTGTATTAGAATTGAAGTGTATTTTGTGGGTTTCTTTTTAAAAATTTTTTCTCATCTCTTCCTGAACTTGCTTCTTCATTGTACAGAAACATAAGATTGAAAGAGATATTATAGATATATATATATTTTTTATTGGCAAAGGTCAGGTTCCCTCAGAAACAGACATTTTGGTTGTAGGGAAGTTTGGAAAGTACCCTGAGGCTCACGATTGGTGGAAAGGAATGGAAGGGAAAGAAGGAGAATTAGTCAGAGGAAAAAGTTGATCTGTGAGGCAGTTTTGGTTTTAGCCTCAGTTGATCCAACATGGAAGTTCATGGTAAGATGGAAGTTCAAAGTGGTCCCAGTCGAGGTATGTTGGCCAGGTCTGTGCTACGTTGGCATCACCAGTGTCTGGATGAGGACCACCCAAGGAACTAACTTTGGTTTGTGTTAGGTAGTTGTAAGCTGAGGGGTTGGTTATTGGCAGACTCTCTGCTGGGGTTACACATCTATTTCTGAATGGTAATCTGGGCAGCATATCACAGAATCAGAGAATATATAACAGTTTTAAAAAATACTTTAATTTCCTATGCAAATGTGATAACTATGGGCATTGTCGTGAAGAGAAATAAATAAAACTGTGATCAAAACTTTTTTAAATTGTTATTGTTGAAAGTATTATATATGCCCTCTTTCTTCCTCCATTTATTTCTTCTAGCCCTCCTCACTGTAGCCTCAGGTCTTCAACACCCTATTTATTTTCTGTGTCCAGGATTTGCTGTTTCTTCTTATGCATACAATTTATTTGGTTGATCTCTTCTCACCCACCCACCTTTACCCCTCCCTCCATATTTGCATTGCTGAATTTCTAAAATTCTCTGCAATGTAGATTTTGCTGTTTTTACTTCAGATCCATTAGCTACTATTACTAATAAAATAGTATGTAGGTCTGGATGCTTCATCGGGTTTAGTTTTTATCATTTTTTAAACTATTTCATTAGTGGTATTTAGACCTCTCTTAGGTAATAGATAATATCTCATGTCTTTTTAGAGATCAGTAGTGTCTCTTGGGTTCATTACAAAGGATCTGAAACCATTAGGAAATATAAAATTATAACATTCCAATTCTGTCATTTCTTCCCACTTGTCAGGCCAAATACTTCAGTTAAGAGAAATGACCCTTCATAAACATTTCATTACCTGAAATAAGTAACCAAACTTAATTCAGAGGTGGAGCCAAATTGTTTCCATTTATTTCTCAATTTTAAAATAAAGATTTGGTGTGCAAGTATTTTCCAAATGTAATCAATAAGACATTTTATGGATTTACAAATTTAAACATTTTAATTATTTTCTATTTCAATTGTGCTTATTCATGCTTAAATTCTTTTTCTTTTTCTTTTTTACCAGTTATAGCATTAGCTGTTGATACGTTCTTTTTTTTACATCTCAATCGGTTTTAGGGTTGTAATTTTCTGTACCTGATCCAGGATTTGCTGTTTCTTCTTATGATGAGAAGTGATACTTACAGATCACAGATAGGTGCTAGATTATGTGCAATATTGTTATCAAAACAAAAACATAGACATGAGGATATTTGTCAGGTATTCAGTGAAGAAAAGTAGGAAAAACAGGCATCATGAGCCAAGACTAATGAAATGAAAATAATCTCAGAACTCATGGCTCAGAAAATAGTCCCCACATGAAGAAGCTCTAATATAAATCTGTAAAAGACTCAGGTACTTGCCCTAGCTGGGTTGGCTCGATGGATAGAGTATTGACCTGTGGATTGAAGGGTCCCGGTTTTGATTCTGGTCAAAGGGCACATGCCTACATTGCGGACTCGATCCCCAGTAGGGGATGTGCAGGAGGCAGCCAATATGATTCTCATTATTGATGTTTCTATCATTCTCTCCTCTTCCTTTCTCTCTGAAATTATATATAGAGATACAGGTGCTCTATTTTACCATTAGTTAAAGAAAATCACCAGTAATATGGTTGCTAGCAAAGGCATTTACTGCCTGCAAAGTGAAATCACGGTTAAAATTCAGATTAAGAGAAATGAAGGTTCGCATAATGTAGATACTACTAATATGGAACCTGTTGAATTCAACTGAAATTCAGTTCCTGGTTTAAATATTGGTTGACTGGAGAGGAGTAACCAGGATGGAGAAATTTATTGAACTATTTCTTGCAAAGAAAGTGGGAGAAAGTAAAATTGTTAGCCAAGTAAAGGCGGGACCTGAAAAAGAGCAAGTAATACATTTATGAGGCCACCTTCTTAGGAGAAAATTTCATAATTTGTGTGGATATGGAGGACAGAGTGAGCCTTAGAGAATAAATGAAAACAGATAGTTGTGCTTTATATAAGACTCACTTATCCACTGAAACTGGTTGGCTTAGTGGATAGAGTGTCTGCCTGCAGACTGAAAGGTCCCAGATTCAATTCCAGTCAAGGACATGTACCTTGGTTGCAGGCACATCCCCAGTAGGGGGTGTGCAAGAGACAGCTGATCGATGTTTCTGTCTTTCTATTCCTCTCCCTTCCTCTTTGTAAAAAATCAATAAAATATGTTTTAAAAAATACTCACCTATCCAATAGAGTTATTAAAACAAAAGAAATATTTATCAAAGGGGTGAATGTTTTGGTAAGATGCCTTAAAGCAGGGGGAAAAAAGTAATCACTGAGTGAGCCATCTGTTGATAATGAATAAGAATTCAGAAAACCTGCTATTATTAAATGTCTCTTTCATTACATTTAGTGTCTGTATTATATTCCCCCTACTATCCAGTACAAATCAGCTACATAATCTAGTGAGTAAGAAGCAGATTCTCACTATCCTGCAGCCAGAGAGTAGTGAGGTCCAATACTTCACTTTGCGACAGCAAATATATGATAAGGCAAAGACACAAGACTACAAAAAATGGGAAAAAGATAGTCCAGAGTCTGGAAGTTTGCTTTGTTATGAGCCTCTTGGAAAAAAATATATAGAGTTTATGTCTCACTCCAACTCACAGTCTGCACCTCTTTCTTCTCTGTCATTCCATTGATCCATTTGTCAAAATAAGGAAAGTATAATACTTTTAATAATATGGACATATTTTGAGAAAATTGAAATTTAGCAACATTGATTTTACACAGTTGGTGATCCCCTTATTCACCTGCAGTCAAATACATTACTTGGCTTCTCTTCTTTTTCCTGCTGTTAGCTTCTATTTGTCTACTACAGGCCAGGTGCATAAATTCATGCATGGGTGGGGTCCCTCAGGGTGGCCTGTGGAGATGGGGCTGTAGCTCATGCCCCCAGCCTCACAGCCCCAGCTTGAGCCCCCAGTCTCGCAGCCCCGTAGCTGTGCCAGGCACCCCACCTTGGCCTGGTTCAGCCCCCTTATCTGCCCCAACATCCCGTTTGTAGGGCGACCGGTCAAGGCTGAGACCGCTTCCCTGCTCCCTCAGCACCTGGGACTCGGGTTATGGCCCTGGCCCCCAACACCATCACTGGTTGCCATCTGCAGGCAAATAGTGGGGCAATCGGGCCCCTGCTCACACCCACCTTGGCCTGGTGCCGCCCGCACAACTGCTCCATCATCCCCACCTGATCCCGCTCTCATTGGGGCCCATTGGGGCCTGCAGTACGTCCACTGCCAGGTCTGCGTCACCGACACACCCATGTTCCGTGCCGCCCCCTGGTGGTCAGCGCACACCATAGTGAGCAGTCGAACTTCTGGTGTCCCATTTGAACTCCCAGTCGAACTCCCAGTCGAATAACTGTCCAAAGGGACAATTTGCATATTAGGCTTTTATTATGTAGGATATGATTTAGAGTTTGCATCACACATGTAGAGAAAAAAGAACAGTATTTTTAGTCATTTAGTGTAGGAACTAGAGTATATAAAAGATAAATGGGATGACAATTGATGAAATATTTTGGTTTGGTTGTACTAGGAGTCTTTTTAGAACTCATAATTTTGAAGAGTAAATTCTATTGAAATACAATAAAATCTACAATAAAATTATATGTATAAGCTGCACTATAGACTTTTTTGAACCTTAACATCAAAACCAAGATTTGAAACTAAGTGTGAATGTGTGTGTGTGTGTGTGTATAATGAAGGCTACTCTGTCATTTCTTTTTTTTTTTTAAACCATGCATCCTTTTTATTGTTAAGTCATAAAGAGGTATCAAAATTAAAAGCAAAAATTACAGGGTAAGACTTAACACAACTACTAGGAGCATCAAAGGAAGTGAAAATGGGACTAGGCGCAGGGCAATATGAATTAATGAACATAGGAGGGACAAGATAGGGAGAACAATGAGCATGTGCTGAAGGTACTAGGGGAAAGGATCTGGTGAAAATTTTGATCTTAGACAAGCGCCTAGATAAAGAAATAATGGGACATCATTTCTAAACCCCACTATGTGCTTAAGAGTCATCCTCGCCATTGGCGCTGTCTCTGTCATCCTCTCCTTCCTCAGCCTCTTTTTCATCATCCTTGATCAACTCCAGCTGGTCATCCCCCCGATCTTCATTGTCATCATCATCCAGTAGGTCCCCCTCCTCTGCAGAGTCCTCTGCACCCCCCTCAGACTCCATCTTCTCATCTTTCTTCAGGGAGCTGGTGGTCTGCTCCTCTTCTGTCTTATCATTCTTTATCTCTACTGGGGATGAGAAGGACAAGTCTGCTTGTTTGCTCTGTTCCTTTTCATTTTTTTCCAGGCTTTCCAGGAGATAATCCACTTTCTGTTTTATCTGAGTCAATTCCTTCTTAATAGCCTGAAGGTCATCTCCTTTCAACTTTGCAGACTTGGAAGAAGATCCTCGCTGTCCACTCTTAGAATTGAAGCCACTTTTGCCCCTTCGTGATGTGTTTCCTGATACACGTTGGTGTTTTGAGGGCACTACAGCACGAGCAATAGGAGGAGGAGGAGGAACACGTGCTGGGTAACTGTACATCCTGTCATAATAATCCCGTTGAAAGTCATAGTCCAAGTCAAAAGAGGAGCCGTACATCTCCGCTGCAGATCGTTTCACACCTGCTTTTCCTCGGTTCACCTTTGGCTCTGCAGCCAGATTGATATCTAAAACCTGGCCAGCGATCATTCTGCCATCCTCTCCTGCCACCGCAGCTCGGGCATTTCTCTCATTAACATATTGAACAAAGGCAAAGCCCTTATGAACAGAGCAACCTACAATTTTGCCATACTTTGAGAAGATAGCCTCCACATCAGATTTCTTCACCCCAAGAGTATTGAGATTCCCAATGAATACACGGGAGTTCATGGAGCGAGGCTCTGTCTTGTTGGTAACGTTGCTGGCCATTGTCTTTGATGATTATGGTTCCTCACAAAGCCAAAATGTAGCTGAAGATCAAAAAAATCTCACTGGAGGGAAAGGGGAGAAGAGATTCTATACTGAATCTCCTACTCCCCGGTTCTGCGTGGGGAAGCCGACAACTGCTCGAGGTCAGCAACACGGCTGCAACCGCTCAGCCTTCCTCTCTTCACAAAATGGCCTACTCTGTCATTTCAAACATATTTGTTCTGACTGTGCCAACATTTCTACTATGGAAAAGTTGTTTTCATTCTGCATCTCATAGTTGGTAGATTTAAAAAAACATACAATGAAATTAACATATATTTAAACACATATGAAAAATAGTAAATTGTCATAATGACATAAAATTACCGTTAATACAAATAGTGATAGACTGGGATGCTATGCAACAAGAATCTGACAGGCTCAACATTCAAGGGCTATTTCATGGTCATAGCATGAAGTAATGACATTGAAAAGCTTTGAATTCCAGTCCCTCTTACATCACTAACCCAGGATGACATTAGTCAACACATGTTTCTTGATGATTGCCATTTTGAAAGATGGACTGTGCTTATTGGATGAATTATTCCTCTTTGAAGGAATGATATGCACTTGAATGTGTGGTTAGCTAATATTAGTATGTGTTAGAGCACTAAGATCCAGAAAACCCCCCACTGAAATCAAATAAAATCCATCTGATTTATGTGCCAGACAGTTAAATAAGACTCACAATGATTTTAGCAGCTTTACTGGTGCTCAGATTTACAGACAATTGAATTTCTACAGCAGAATCTTCCTGACAATAAAATTTAGTGCTAAAGTAGGAAACATTGTTAGCACTAAGAAGGATATTGTTAAGAAGAGAAATTAAATTTTGTTGTGCTAAATTTCAGTCTGAGTAAAGTTAAGTTAGTCATCTAGGGAGATACAAGGAGAGACCTAAAGTAAATGTTTAGAATGATATTAATCTTGCAGCTACAGAGAATAGAAAATGACCTGGGGATATCATAGCAATGAGTAGTCTGAAATTAAAAGTTTAGGATCTAGCAGGTATAATAAAGGGAAGTAAAATCCCAGGACATATATATTTTAAAAAATGTAATTAAAAATCAACTAGATAATAAATCTTGTTCACATAGCATGCCAGAACTAATCAATATCAATATTAAACCAAATTGAAGTATTGTCCTTTTTTTTCTTCCCTCATAACTAAAACCTTAAAAGATAGTGTAAAATTATCATCAGAAATGAGTAGCATAAAAGTACAACATATTGACCAGGAGCTATTAAGAGCTATTTCTGAGAATACTCTGTCATTTCAAATATAGCTTAGTTTTTGAGTCCACAGATTTTTTGTTATGCATCACTCAAATCTCCAATAAATATTAGTTTTCTAACATCATAGTGACCATGTTTTAAAATTCAGAAACATTTGTTAGAATGTATTCCATTTGAATATCAAAGTTGGTTTTTCTTCAGTATTTTGTCAGTATTTATATTAAGTAGTGTAGTCTGAATTCTATGGACTTGATTGATAGTTTAAAGTATAGCCTATATAATTTCAGAGAAACAAATTGTAGCCCCCGTATAATCATTATGTACTGGTGATGGCTATTTAATTTTTGGATAAGAATATTTCTCAAAAACAAATATTTACTTCAACAAATATTTATTGAACATATACTATATTATGAACATCTGGTGGTTATGGAAAAGAGCAAGGTCTAGTTCTCCATAGGATTACTTTGCCAGGGTGATGGAAGCATAAAATAAGTGTTTTCTTTGGGAAGGGAACAGTGGTGAAAAAGCAAGCCGGGCACAGGGTTTACTGCTCTGTGGCTTAATTTTTTTAATTCTAGCTAAACCTTTTGAAGTGGTGAGTTTGGTTGATTACTTGAAAGCTCTGAGCTTCATTTTCTTATCTTGAAAACCAATGGTAACACCTGTGTTAGGATGATAAAAGCTAAGATTTGGCATATAATAGGGACTTAATAAATGCTTTTGTTTTATTTATTCATTTATTTGTGGTATATGTTTTTGTTTGTTTGTTCATTTTGGCCTATAATATCCATACCTTTTTTGGGATTCATTTTCTGAAGCTATTCTAAAATTAAAGCCACACAACACAATTTCCATTATATTTTCTTCCCATTTGTAAAGGATAGGAATAAATATTATAAGAAAACAACAGAAAGAAATTATTGGAATTCATTTTAGAGCAAACACTTTATGATATAAACTTTGAGGTGAATTTTGAATAGCAAAAGAGAAGTAGCTTTAGATAAAACAGTACATATACACAGATGTTAATTATTATAAACGTTTTCTGTCCAAACTATATATTGATTCTCTAGCTTCCTTTGTGTGATTCTTTTGAGGCATACAATTTTATTTCTTGCCATGCTGTCTTTGAATCTATGTATTTACTGAAAAGTAATTATATCAGAAGAGAAGTTAGATTAAAAATGCCATTGTGATATCCTGGCCAGGTTGCTAGTTGATTGGAACATCTTCCTGTCAATACAAAGGTTGCATGTTGTATTCCCAGTTAGGGCACATGTCTACATTGTAGGCGTGGCCCCAGGTTGGGGTGCATACAGGATGCAACCAAGGGATGTTTCCCTCTCACATAAAGGCTTCTCTTTCTCTCTCCCCCCCATTCTCCTCTGTAAAAAGACAAACAAGTAGATAAAATGAAAGGCCACTGTGAATATGAGTTATGAGCAGATTACTAAGATAACAAAATTATTTTTTAAAATGGCTATTTGGTTAGTATTTTGGGAGGGTATAATTTCCATGTTTCATATTTAAATATACCAGTATTCTATCTAATAAAAGAGTAATATACAAATTAGATATACATTTACCACACCCACAAGCCATGCCCACAGCCACACCCACCAGCCAATCAGGAGCAGATTATGCAAATAAACCCCAACCAAGATGGCTGCCACCACTGAGAGGAGGAGGAGGGCTTTGGTTTCCACGGCAACAGAGGAAGCCAAGATTTCCACCTGTCATTGCCTGCCTAGGCCTCCACTCAATGTTACAAAGTTTCAATTATAAAAGATACAGAAATGGCAACAGCCACTGAGCTGGAGAGAACAGAGGCTTGGGTTTCTCTGGCAATGGAGGAAGCCAAGATTTCAGCCTGCTGTTGCTGGCCTAGGCCTCCACTCTAGGCTACAATGTTTCAAACAGAAATGGCTACCACCTGAGAGTAAGCAGAAGGCTTGGCTGCTCTCCAGGCTACAAAGTTTCAATTGTAGACATAGATTAATCTCAGATCCCAGGGCCTCCACTTGGGTCACTGGGGGGCATGGCCGGCTTGCAAACTTCCACAGGCTCCTCGCCCAGGCTACCCCTCACCCCAAGGGAACCCCCACCCTGATCTGGGACACTCTTCAGGGCAAACCAGCTGGCGCCCACCCATACACCAGGCCTCTATTCTATCTAATAAAGGAGTAATTTGCAGATTGATCATCACTCCAACACACAAGAGGGCTGACTCCATGTGGTCAAAGATCCTGCCCCCATGTGGACACAAGATGCCCACCACAAGATGGCCAGCAGTGGAGGGCCATTGGTGGTTCCAGGCCCTGCAAGGGAAGGTGATTGTGGGTGATCAGGCCAGCAGGGGAGGGCAGTTCAGGGTGACCAGGCTGGCAGAGGAGGAAAGTTTGGGGCAAATAGGCTGGCAGGGGAGCAGTTAGACATCACTTAGGCTGGAATGGTAGTGGTTAGCGGATGATCAGGCTGGCAGGCAGAAGTGGTTAGGGGCAATCAGGGAGGCAGGCAGGTGAGCAGTTTGGAGCCAGCAGTCCTGGATTGTTAGAAGGATGTCTGATGGCCCTATTAGGCCTAATCCTACTGGGAGTGGGCCTAAATGGGCAGTAGGACATTCCTCAAGGGGTTCCAGATTTGAGAGGGTTCAGGCTGGGCTAAGGGGCATCCCCCCCAATGCACGAATTTCGTGCACCAGGCCTCTAGTATTTTATAAACTGTTATCTAAATCATATGGATTTCTTCTTAAGCTTTTGATTTTTTGAGTTATATACATCTCTGACTCTCGGTCGTCTCAATATTAAGTGACTTGTCCTTTTTTGTGTGTTTCTTTTTTCCCACGTTCAGAACAATGTGATGGAATTTTCATAGAAATTGTGATTACCCATGGTAAACAAGTATTTGGAGCAATTAGGAATTGTTTTGAAAGCTGAAACTAGTTGTAATTCTCTACTAAACAGGCAGATTTAATTGACATGCTAAAACAGTAGATTTTCCATGCCATGAAAAGAACATTTATTTTCCATCTCCGAGAGTCAAGTGTTTCAAAGCAATGGCAAACACTGACAACATAAGAGAAAATATAAAGCTTCTGTGCTCATATATTCGTATAGGTATCCCGTCTCAAGAACACAAAATTAATTTAGAGTCAGCGCCTACTCAACAGCACATAACACTCACAATTTAGAGTACAGATATAAGAATAAGATATATGTTTTACTTGGCAAATTTAGTCCTTTATTTTATCTTTCAGTACATTACACATTACCTGATGTGTTGCATAAAACTAAATTGCATTTGTTGAATCAGTTGTTTTACATTTGCATTCCTGCTTTCCAAAAGAAGTGCCAAAGATCCATGAAAGAACAAACTCAAGCTGGGTTTTAAAAAATAGAACACAAACCTTAAAAACGAACAAACAAACAAACAAAAAACACTAGAATTGTGGAGGAAGCGCCTACTAATTTAGAAATATTTGTCCATAATTTCAAAAATATATTTGATAGCAGTTTACAAATAAATGCAATAAATCTTCTTATTCCGAATATTCAACAAAGAGGGTGTAAGGCATAGTATCTGAGTTTTTATAAATATTGGAGAAAATAACTGGATTTGACACTTTTTAGTTCTTTTACCTACACTACATATTTCTATCACTGAAAAAGAGAAGCTAAATCCAAGAAAAGAAAAAGACCAAATCCAGTAATAAAATTGCTCAAGTTTCTCGCTAGACATTTTAAATAAAAAAGCTACATTTTAAAACATAAACATAATTATAAAACAGATATTTTATTTTTTCCAAATGTCTCTCTTAGTCATAAAAATACCCATATTTTACCCAGTGAAATTATTGCTCATGAAAATTCACTGAGAAGAAATGTCTTGTCATATTAAAGTAACTGTGCACAGCTACTTGAAAAAAATTCTATTGGACTGCAGATGATTAAATTGGCAAAAAAAAATATCTGAACTCCTTTAAGTGTTTGTATATTTTTAAATCTTGATAAATACCAGTTAGAAGGCAAGCATCCTTATAACATGTAAATTAAAAACAATAAATTATTAAATATCACAAACAAATTAAAAAATTCTTGCTTTGTTTAAAATTAGAACTTGACAATTATTCAACCAATTAATTTGACAGGATTGATTGAGCATAAGCTGACACCATTTAGGCATAAATGCCTGACATATATCGCAACTAAGTGTGTAAAGAGAAACAACTAAAAATATAAAGGAAGGACATTTTTCAAGTTTATGCATTTAACTATTTATGAAACAAAAACCGCTTTAAATATACATTAATTAAATTGTTTTCCACTGTAATGAAGAAGATAAATGAAATATGGATGTGGTACAGTTTAGAAAGGAAGAACCATAACAGTTTTCTCTTTCCTTTTCAGTTTTCCTGGGAAAGCTAGTTTGAGGCCTGTCAAGATCAGCATATTCTGAGATAACAATATAGCAAGTGCTCACGAGATTTGCATCTCCACTTTAGATTTCTCATTCTTGAACGTCTTTTTGCTTTATCAGTACAGCTACCAAAGGGCTTAGAAAATGCAGTTGGAGTGGAATCTTTCATTGCATTTCAGACTGAAAATTTAATTGTTCATGTCCATTTCTAGCAGCAAGCCATGTCTGCAGACTTGCGATAAATCAACCAAACAACAGGACAGCCCTGAGGATGTATGCAAATAAAATATTAGCCTACATCTGCAAGAGTTAATGGAGCAAATACTATTATGGATATTATGTACATAAGTTAATTTCATTTCTGCTTTACGTTGCCTGGCCTCATCAAGCTGAAAAACATTGAACTTGCATTTCAAGTTATATGGGTCAGTTTAAAAATGTCTAACATTATCATGCCATTGGTAAATTTATGTGTGTAATTTAGATCAAAAGCATATATTTGCTTCATTTCCATGTCTGGTTTTCAGATATACTGCTATTCTTGCTTCCCTCTACAAATGTAAATTTAATGCTTGTAATCCTTCAGAATATAGAAAATAACAAGACTAAATTGTATGTGATGTTATTTTCCCCTAAACAATCCTTTTCTCTTCGTGCATTTGCATTGTTATTTATGTATCCATTATAGTTTTAACTCCTTTTTAATAATTTATTCTAAGAAAACAATATGTTGTACTGGGAAAGAATAGATAATAAAAAATAAAGTAAAAATTCAAACTGGCCAATTAAAAATATGTCATTTTCCTAATGTATTGAGGAAAAAATTGATGTCTGAGCAAAGGAGTAACAACTGTAATAACAAAGCCTATTAGGATGAATATGTGGAAAGTAGATTATTATGACCAACTCCAGTAGCTAATCAATTATAAATACATGTTAAATTTAAAATAACTTGACTCTGTATGATTATAAAGTAAAAAGCAAGTAAAAGAGTAATGAAAAGAAAAAAGAGGGGAAAAGCAACAACAAATAAAAATTCCCTTTAAAAAGGCATCATAGGCTGCAATCATAACACATAAAATACCAACTTTTATTTTTATATCTTAACTAGAGGCCCAGTGCATGAAATGTGTACACTGAATGGGTCCCTTAGCCTGGCCTGCACCCTCTCACAGTCCAGGAGCCCCTTGGGGATGTCCAGCTGATGGTTTAGCCCAGCTCCATGTCCGACATCTCACAGTCAGAGATTTTTAGCATTGCTGTGGAGTCAGGGGAGGCTCATGCCACTGCCACTGTGCTGGCCAGCTATGAGCCTGGCTCAGGGCCTCTAGCTGAGCAGCACTCCCCCTGTGGGAGCACACTGACCACCAAGGGGCAGCTCCTGAATTAAGCTTATGCCCCTAGTGGTCAATGTGTGTCATAGAAACCAGTCGTTCCACTGTTCTGTCAATTTACATATTAGCCTTTTATTATATAGGACATTTGGGAATGAATCGAGGCATTAAAGTTTCTATACATTCTATGCTATCAAATATTTGAGAAATAAATAGGATTTTTCCTCAGAGGGAAGTTGGTGTTGCTTTTTTTATAATAAAGGATTAATAAAATATTATCTTACTGTAAAAGATTCATGCTTCAGATCACAGAAAGAAAACATAATGGATTAAGAGTACAATTGCTAGTGCAGTTATAACTCTTTGTTTAGGTGGCAGTTACTAAGACATTTTTCTTGGACATCATTTTCATCTAGATTAGTTTCAATTTGTCTTATTTTATTAAGGTTTCTCTAGGAGTCCAGGTACAATGATTCTTTTATCACTGAGTATGACCTATATCATATCAAAATTACTCTTTATACCTGTGAAGATTAGGAAATGTATAGGAAGAAAAAATTCCCTTAACTAATCCTGTGGGTATTATTTCTGAAGCTGTCTACTGATGTGGCCATTTTATTTGTTAGAAAATTGTAAGGCTCTATCCCTATAAAGAGTATCTCTATGGAGTCTTAAATCCAAAATACAGACATCTCCCTTTAGCCAATTTTTCTATTTATGTTTTTGAGACACACAAATTTTTTTTTACATACTAGTGTAATATTTATGTTTTGAAAAAAGTTTAGATTGATCACATGGAGGTAGAATGGTACAATGTTTTGGAATTCAAAATAACTGGTTTTGTAAACTGGTCAAAACTCACTTTATGACATTCGGTAAGTTAATTAATTAGCCTTAGTGAAGTCAACCCTCTGGACTATAAGACTGACAAAATGATTTCTGCCTTGAACGTTTAATAAGTTTGAAATGATGTTGATGATACATGCTCCATATTCAACTTGCATATAGCTCATATATTAGATTAGATGGCTGGCACAAAACCTACATGATAACATATTAATTAGATTTTTTTCCAGTGACATTCATCCATTTCTTTAAGTAATTATGCCATTTCATATTTCCTAAAGTTGAAATAAATACCCACATTGTGGTAGACAGATGAAAAACTTATAGATTTTGTTACTATGTGCAAATGAGTCTTAGTAAATAATAAAGATTACTCATTTGATAGAGATTCCTGACAATAATTCTGAACAAGCATTTTTTGAGCTGAGAGCTGTTGGAGTTGCCAAAAGTAAAAATAAAAAATTAAAATTTAATACTTACAAATATTTTTCATACATTTTCCACCCTTTTTTATATTATAGAATTCAAGAGTAAACATATGATGGGTATGTAACCACATTTTGGGAATTATATAGCTCAGCTCAGAGATCCATTTTATTCATTTCATTGAGAATGGGAACAAAAATGAAGAGACCAATAACTCAGGTTGGGAGAACAGCATCTTCAAAGAATTGAAGACTAGAGAGGAGATAATATTCTGTATCTTATGGATATAGAATGTAGGAGTGGGATCCATGGTAAAAGAGGAAAATCATAAGAGAGGAAAATGGAATTAAGAAGCTATCACTTGATTTATAAGTCATCCAATTAACAGAGTAATCTCTCAGATTTTTGCTTTGACCTTTAGCATGGCAAATTGAATGAAATCCAGAAATGCGGAGACCTTAGAGGCAGTTTTAGTAATCCACTTAAGAGATGATGGAGAACCCAATACTAGAGAAAATTCAGGGTAAAATTGACTAGACTTGATCACTCTGATGAAGGAATAGCAAACCACTAGTCTCTTGACTAGTCATTCACTAGTTACAAAAGGCCAGAACTCACAAGAGAAATCTTAGGTAGAAATATCATATTAGAAATCATTGGTACTTTTAATATTCAAATACTAATTTAGTTGTGTTTACCTAGTAAAGTTTTAAAATATTTTGTATTATATAGAGAAAACGCTATTCTATTCAGATACAATGATTATTCATTTTTTAATAATATCAATAAATGATTACTCCCATTTATAATATTTATTTTTATATTGTCTCATATTTTAATACTGAATTAGCTTACACCCATCACCATGAAATCTTTTAAAAGTTAATATACTATTAAGCAAAAATATAAGGTCTTCTAAGAGCAGGGAAATTTTAGTTGGTTTGACCAGTTAAGTACATCAAACATGTAGATAATGATAGATTTTATGAAGTAGTTTTTCAATATTTTAATTTAATTTCTAGGTCAAAGATTAGCCATGAAATTTTCACCTTTTAAATTAGAGATAGGGACTAAGAGATTATATATGTATGTATATGTCTGTGTTGTTTCTTTTGTGTTTGCTTATTTAAGTTAGTCTAAATATTAAATAACTTAATACTTGAGCACGTTTTTGAAAAGGGTTACATTATTAAAAACTGTGAAATGTGACAATGTGATTCTTATTTTTAAACTACAGTTGGAAAGCACCTATTTTCTGAACTACATTGCTGCATTCCATTAAAGAATATGTTTAGAAGTGTCATAACTTTCTCTCTGGGGGTAAAGAGTTAACTTGTGTTTATAATATATATCAATTAAAAGTTGATCACTCTATAAAAAGCTATTTGAGAAATCACATATTTCTGTATTATATAAGAAAGAAAGTATGTTTTAACATATTAAACATTTGATATATGGATAAATACTACATACTGTAAGGAAATCGTTTTTAAAACTGACCTGTGCAAGCAAATGTAAGATTAAAATGGTACCCAAGATCTCTGTTCTTTTACTTATTTATTCAACATCTTTGTTTTACTCTTATTTAGAAATAAAATTTTAATAAAACTCATACTAGCTAGATGTAGAAGCCTTGCTCTGCCATAATCCACACTTATCGCAGTAAGGCAGAAAAATTTAATAACTTTGTGCCTAACTGGCCAAAATATTAAGTTCTCAAAGGGAGCTTTTCTCTTTCATTATCTAATTCTATAAGCCTTTTGTGTGTGTGTGTGTGTGGTCAGCTCAGTAATTTCTGATCCTTGGTTGTCACATCTGTGAATTCTTCTTACCGATGCCAAATCAGTGGCAAATGACTCACACATTTCAAATAATATTCATGTTAACTAAAAGTAATTTATTTTTTTTTTGTTTGGAATAGGTGCTTCTGAAATGACTTTCAGTAAGCCATGCATTGGTTTGATCTCCACAGCTGTGAAAATATGTTCCATGCAGGTGACAAATTGCTAATCCACAAAATTAGTATTTCTCACTTTAAATGATGCAAAGATTTTCCAGTACCTCCATATCATTCCACTTACGGCTTTTTGAATGTTCATTATACAAATACTAGAGGCCCAGTGCATGAAATTCATGCACGGGGGGGGGGGTGGGGAGGGGGCGCGCAGGGGGGTGTCCCTCAGCCCAGCCTTCTCCCTCTTCAATCTGGGACCCATCAAGGAATATCAGGTGGGATCAGGCCTAAACAAGCAGTCAGACGTCCTTCTCACAATCCAGGACTGTTGGCTCCCAAATGCTCACCTGCCTGCCTTCCTGATTGCCCCTAACCACTTATGCCTGCCAGCCTGATCACCCCTAACCACTCTCCTGCCAACCTGATTGATGTCTAACTGAACTGCTCTCTTGCCAGCCTGTTTGCCCCCAACTTCTCTCCTCTGCTGGCCTGGTCACCCCTAACTGCCCTAGCCTGCAGGCTTGATCACCCTCAATTGCCCTCCCTTGCAGGCCTGGTCCCTCCCAACTACCCTCTGCTGGCCATCTTGTGGTGGCCATCTTGTGTCCACATGGGGGCAGCCATCTTTAACCACATGGGAACAGCCATCTTGTGTGTTGGAGTGATGGTCCATCTGTGTATTTTCTTTTATTAGATAGGACAGAGGCCTGGTGCATGGGTGAGGGCCAGCTGGTTTGCCCTGAAGAGTGTTCTGGTTCAGGGTAAGGGCTCCCTTGGGGCATGGGGTGGCCTGAGTGAGGGGCCTGTGGTGGTTTGCAGGCCATCCATGCCCCCCAGTGACCCAAGCAGAGGCCCTGGGATTTATTTATGTTCTGCAACTGAAACTTTGTAGCCTGGAGGGGAGCCAAGCCTTCTGCTTGCTCCAGGCGACAGCCATTTCTGTTTGAGTTTATTTAAATATTGTAATCGAAACTTTGTAGCCTAGAGTGGAGGCCTAGGCCACTAGGGCTGCAGAAGCTTGGGAAACCTTAGCCTCTGCTCTCTCCAGCTAAGTGGCTACTGCCATTTCTGTTGGGATTATGTATCTTCTATAATTGAAACTTTGTGGCATTGAGTGGAGGCCTAGGCTGGCAAGGGCAAGCAGAAAGCTTGGCTTCTTCCATTGCTGGGGAAACCCAAGCCTCCCTTTCTCAGTGGCTGCAGACATCTTGGTTGGGGTTTATTTGCATATTTGCTCCTGATAGGCTGGTGGACATGGCTGGTGGGTGTGGTGGAGGTGCAGTCAATTTGCATATTACTCTTTTATTAGATAGGATGCTATCATAGCTTTGCCTAGAAAACTACCTAAACCACTCTTTGTAATGTGGAAGCTGCTAAGTAAACCTACAGAATATTTTTTGTAATTCTAAAAGTATGTTTTAATCCAGTAATATAAAATTGCAGATGAAACTTAAGAGATGATAGAGAGCTATTAATATTTTGTTTGATAGCTTTGTACACTCACAAGATCATATGTACTTGATATTGGCTCTTGTTGGGATATATAAACATCAATGATATTTTTCATTTCACTTTAAGCATCAAACTATTCCCTGTATTATTTCTCTGATGCCCCCTGACTCTCCTAGCTGAGAGAAAACAATAGAGTCTAATATTTAGAAAAAAATATATTTAAGGAAAGATTTAGTGCACATTTAAAATACCTCAAGCCTGTCTTTCAAATATTAACTTACCCTAAAGTTTTCAATATTTTATCTTTATTTTTTCTGCAGGAGACCAATCAGGAATATTCGTGTATGTACTCAGCTATCACTGTTCTCAGTAGGTAGACAGCTCCTCCTTCAAGCAATTATGACTCAAAATGAATAAACAGAAAAATGTCCTCATTATAGACATACACATTCACTTATTATTATATGTTTAAACTCTCAGATTTCTGATCTAATAAGCTATCTATAATGTAACCAGATTTTTCTAACAATAAAACAAATAGGGTCTTCCTCAACCTGATTCATTCTTTTATTCAAATATTTTAATAAAATATTTATTGTTTTTATCTGGCTTCCAACCCCATGATATATTAGATGCTTTAAATTAGTATTTATGAAATATGATGAAAAGACAGAAAAATTCAAATTGATAGAAACAAAATAAAAAATTTCAGAAAGCAAATAATTTCATAATCCTGCCATCTAGAACCAACATGGGTGAACGTAGGTCAGTCTATAATTATATGAACTATTGTTTATATTTTGACTTTATAATATGAAGAAAATCTTTAGTGATTATTTTTGAAAAGTTAAAAATGTTTAATATACTTTAAATGGCTAATAAAATTGTTTTAGTCCAATGATTTATCTTAAAATATTATAGAACAGAGCTTCTTTTTAAAATTCAGAATAGCTAATGTTTTACTCTGTAGAAGTGTAATCTAAACTGTAATTTTGACAGTTTGAACCTTATGAAATGAATGTTTCTTTTATTCATACATAAAAAAGATGACTAAAGCAAGCCACATAATGAGTAGACAGTTGCACTTCTTGAGAAAATAGGCTGTTCCCAATCCTTCAAACATTGTTATATATGAAAACGTGTTTTGTCTTTAAAAAAAAGTATTTTTTTCTAATTTATATAGCAGTTTTTTACTTTTACTAAAAGCCCAAAAGTTTATAGAGAAATAAATAGGGCTTTGAGACTCTTAATACAAATAAGTGAATAAATTATACAGTAAAGGTAAAACAGAGTGCTTATCTATAAGCATAATCATAGACTTAGACAAAAACAGATAATTTGTATTTGATCCATTTTTTTCTCATTTTATTACTGTGTGTATGTATGTATGGGTGTGTGTGTGTGTGTGTGTGTGTGTGTTGTGTAAATTGGATCATGCTGATAATTACATTCAAAATCAAATATGGAAAATGCTATTAATATGATTATTAAATACTAGTGGCCCGGTGCACGGATTTGTGCACATTAAAAGGGTATTAATTAGAGGAAATAATTTAATATTGATATTTGCTCTTTATAATAGAAGTATCAGAGACTAAAGAAAATTTGTAAAATGTATATGAAAACCTTCCTCCTGTCAGAGTCTGGGGTGCACCACAGGGCCCAGAGTAAAGTCCCCACTCACTCACATGTACCGCAAAATCACGTGAGAGCCAGACCCAGCTGCACCCACCCCCTGCATTGGGGTAGATCCAGACCCCGCCAGTCTCACTCTTGTCAAGCCACCCAGGGCAGGGTGTGTTCTCAGGTCCCCTGGCCCAGCACCAGGATAAGGGGCGTGGCCTGAGGTCCCCCATCAAGTCCCACCAGGTGGGAGACATGACCTGAGATCCCCTGTCAAGCCCTGCTGGGTAGGGGGCATGGCCTGAGGTCCCCCCTCAAACCCCACCAGGCAGAGGAGCACAGCTTCAAGTCCTCCAGGCCAGCACCGGGAGGGAGGCGCAGCCTCAAGTACCCCATCAATCCTCACTGGCACAGGGGCACAGGCTCAGGTCCCCTGTGAAGCCCTGCTTTGTGGGGGGCACAGCCTGAGGTCCCCTGTCAAGCCCAGCCAGGCAGGAGGGGCAGAGCCTCAGGACCCCTGGCCTGGTGCTGGGGCAGAGGGTATGGTCTGAGGTCCCCCAGCCTGGTGTTGGGGTGGGGGTGTGGCCTGAGGTCCCCTGTCAAGCTGCACCAGGTGAGATTCATGGCCTGAGGTCCCCCAGCCTGGACCTGGGGTGGGGTGAGCAGCCTGAGATACACTAGCCCAGCACCAGGGCGGGAAGCATACCTTGAGGTTCCCTGTCAAGCCGTGCCAGGTGGGAAGCATGGCCTGTAGTCCCCTGTCAAGCCCCTCTTGATTGGGGGAGGGTGTAGGCCTCCCTTCCCTTGTGCTGCGGCCATGCCCCCCGCTAGCCTCCCATCCAGCTACCACGACCACCTCACACTCTCCATGAGCAGGTATGCATAGGGAAGGCTGGGCCAGGATAATTGGGAGGGGGTGATGGGGGCCAGCATCCTGGGTGAGCTGGGCCTCACAGCCTCTCTGCTTCAGCTCCCAGCACCCCGGTCCTAAAGAGTAATGCTTTCACAGGGGCCTGACAGGCACTGGATATGGCGATGCCTTAAAAACAGAAGCCCCCTTTAACTCTGGCTGGAAGTGCGTTGGGAACTTATGGTCGGGGGAAGCAGCCCAACATCAGGGCTGAAATAAGACCTTGGGTAGCCTCCAGAGGGGGCAAACCAACAGTAAAAGGCATCTTTGAAACAAAGACATTTGAATGTACAGTGGATATTAGGTGATATTAAGGAATTACCTTAATTTATCAAGGTGTGACAATGGCTGAATATTTACTTATTTTTTAAAGATACTCATCAGAGGATATTTAAGTGGGAAACAACTTTCTCTGAAAGTATGGTGGTGTTCTGGCCCAGCCCTCCCCACACTACGGATGCCTCAAGGACCGAGTCTCTCCTGCTGGCTCGCTAGGCCCTCGAAAACACCCTGTGCAGAGCTGTGGTCCCTGCTTCGTTCCCCACCCCCACCAGCATGAAGCTAAGCTGGCGCTGGCCTGAAGCGCTTAGTTCCCCACCTGCACTGGTGTGAAGCAAAGTGTTCCCCACAGGCGTAAAGCACTTGAGGCACCAGGCATGAAGTGAATCAGTTGGTGAAGGGAAGTGTTCACTGGTGTACAGGGAAGCCGTGCCCACGCCCCCAGTCATGCCTCTCGCTCCTGATTGGCAGGTAGCATAGCCAATCAGGAGCCAAGGTATGGTGACATTTGCATGTTACTCTTTTATTAGATAGGAAGTTGAGATCTGGATCCACAATATGCCCAGAAAACATTAAAGTAGTTTGGCATAGACAGTTATTCTTTTTTATACTGAACATTATCATCTTTAATAATAAATATATATTATTTTTCTTGTTTGTTGTCTTTTAATTAAGTTCAGTGACTAAATTATTTTGCAAATGCTTTAGATTGTTTTTGTTACATCTGAGAAATCACTTACTATAGTTTCTGAATCCTTACAGTGACTTTAGGGCAATAATGTTTTAATTATCTTCAGAATTTTTTATTATTTTTCCTAAAAAATGCATGTAATAGGATATAGTTTTCTAGCTGTTCATTATAAACCCATTTTGTAATAATAAAATAATGAGTGTGTATTTACACATATAGATGTCAAAATTTATATAATTCAGCTTTAGTTGAAATTAGGTGCATATTTGAACTGGTATTAGACATTTATTTTCTGATTTATTTATGTGAAAACATGATCACTTTCATTGTCATTTTATCTTTAATATGGTATACTTTATGCAACTTATTTAATTTTTTTTATTGCCTTTTGACAACCAAAGTGATTAAGCTCACTGTGCCCTTAGGTGGGTGACTGGAATTTTACTTCTTCTTCTTCGAATGAAGGAGTTTGTCCTGGGGCTTTTTTCATTTCTTCTAGGGCTGTGACTCTGAAGCTCTGTGCCCAGATCTTAGTAAGTCTTTGAATCCGAACACCTTCATCCACCATTTGTGTGGCCGTCTGTTGCTTAGCCACCTCTTCATCCCTTCCCTTTAAAATAAGCGGATCATTCCATGTGCTGAGTCCCTCTTAGCCCATAAAAAAGACCCAAAGTTATACATTGAGTTACACGTTTTATGTCCATATCTAACTTCAAACTCCAGGAGCAGAAACTGTGACTAATTCTAACTTGGTGTTCCCCATTTTCCTAGGATTAATATTCTCTATTATTCTTAGTACAATACTTTGCAGAGACAGGCAAGTAACACATACAATGAATATGTATACAATAATTGGTTTAATTGTTTGGTTAGTAATTATGTGACAGATAATAAATTGCTTCCTTTTAAACTCTTCAAAATAATATAAGTACATTACCTCTGCAAATATGAGAATTATTTTTAAGGCATTTCAAATACTTTCAAGCTTATTTCTTTCATTAAATGTTGCTAGAAATAGATTAGAATTAGGCCTTCTCTAAGAGATTTTTCTTATAAAAATTAGTCACAGATACATACCAATACTGCTTTTTAGCGGATTCAAAGGCTTAAAACAATTAAACTTTGTTGAGTTATTTTTTCAGCTTTTTAAAAAAAATAAGTAGAAAAAGTAGGATTAATACCCTTAAGAAGAAAGAAGTCTCACAAAGTTTCTCATACCTCAAATACAAAAAGTGGGAAAGAAAATTGCGTCTGTATCCTGCAGAAAAATTATCTCTTTTAGTAGCTTGCAAGTAATTTAAGAAATATATGCTCCGCTAGTAGTATGGCATAGCTGTTTGCCTGGGATAAGGTGCAACTTCTGAAATTTGTTTATGGTTGAATTATTTTTAAAATTATTCAGACTTCAGAGGATAAAAAGCTCAGAAGGCACTGTTTATCATCAATTATGCAATATTTTAATTAAGCATGAAATAATAAGCAAAACTAAAATCTAATTTATTTTCTTGTCCAGTGATTCACAGATTTTTATATATTCAAGAACCCCAGAAGTCCACTGTTGCAAAATTCTAAGAACAATTTTATGTCAATACATTTGAAATTTCTGTATGTATGGGTCTAGGAATATGCATTTTGAAAAGGACTTGAGGTGTTGCTGAGCCAGTGATAATTAGACCAATTTTGAAACTTCCTCTTCAAGTTCACTCAGACTGGGACAGTAATTGTTCAGAGCATATAAAAGGTATCAATAAACACGCGATGAATTGGAAACCAAATGACATAGACTTGCAAATCTTTTTTAAAAAATATATTTAGTTGACTTTTGACAGAAAGGAAGGGAGAGGGATAGAAAGTCAGAAACATCGATCAGCTGCCTCTTGCACACCCCTACTGGGGATGTGCCCACAGCCAAGGTACATGCCCTTGACCGGAATCAAACCTGGGACCTTTCAGTCTGCAGGCCAACACTCTATCCACTAAGCCAAACTGGTTTTGGTGACTTGTAAATCTTGTTGAAATTCTAAAACCATTACTTTGTACACATCAGATAACCAAATATAGTCTCATTATTCTTAAATATTCTAAAAAAGTGGTACCTATTCTATGTAAATATTACTTAATGAATTTTAATTTAATAACATAGGTGGTACATATACTGGTTTTTTGTAAAAATTATGTTAATTAAAGAATGACAGTTTTTTCTCTTTATTTTTTTCCATCCATTATCCATTTCTATTCTCAGACTTGTAAATAAATTATACAAAATTCAATCACTCTATTCAGTTATCATTAACATTAGCTATTTATAGTCACAATATAGTCACTATATATAGTCACAATAGAGGACCCACCAAGTGTGAGCAACATTTTATCAAAGTGACATTGCAGCCGAAAATGATAACTATTTAGACTAAATTTTAAAAACCTGATTATTGATAATTTATTGATAATTCATTTTGAATCTTATTTCCTGTAGGGACACATTTTTTATAGTCATGGTTCATTACATTTAATTATATACAGAGAGTACAAGCTATTTTAATGTTTATTTTTATGCTTTCTTAAATTGTATGCACAATCTCAAATTCATTATGTTGCTCATTTTAAAATGTTGGTTTCCATTATACAAAATATTTCTTCCTTTGACTGAGAAATTCGTATATCTAAACAAAGATATAATTGCTTTGTACTAGTCATCTCTAAACCCATCCCAAATGCTAATTTGTAAATTAATGCCAGGATACCATTATTGTGAAACATTAATCAACCTAATTAATTGTTCATTCATTTACCCAGGCAGCAGCTCCTAGATGCCAGATTATACATAGAGTGGATGATACAAGAGCTAAACTAAATAACAAAAAAAGTGTAAAGATCTTAATTGTTTTTTATGCATACACCATGAATCAGGTATCAGCATAATTATTGAAAGAGCTATTTGTTCATAAAGAGGGCACTTATCAATTGAAGTGAAATGAGCTTTTGAAAAATGATGACTAGATCAGTTTTTCAAAACTTTGAATTTTAAACTTGTATGTGGATGAGATACATGGAGCAAGTATTAAAACTGCAAAATTCTCACACTTTCCAAAGCCCAACTCATTAACATCACTGTGAGTGAGATGCAGGAATCTTTATTTTAATAGGCACCACAGATGCTTTTGATGCCATGGTTTCGGGACTATACTTTGGGGAACATTGGTTTGGAAGGCAGTGACAATCTTTCTATATACATAAAAGGCTAAGTGACTGACCATCTGTCTGACCATCCAATCAACCGACTGGTACATATGATGAGCACTGGCAATCTCTAATAATAAAAGCCTCGGAACCAAATGGATGACCAAACAGACTATGTGGAATGACTAGGCCAGCAGGGGGGGTTAATGAGGGATGACAAAACTACTAAGCAGCAGGCTGGATGGGGCAACCAAGCTGGCAGGGAAGTTAGTGAGGGGCAACCAAATGACTGAGCAGCAGGCTCTGTGGCATGACCAGGCCCACAGAGAGAAGAGGGAGGCAACCAGGCCAGGATGGGGGAGCAGTGAGGGGTGACCAGGCCAGCAGAGGGGGGCAGAGAGGGACAATCAGGCTGGCGGGCCTAAACCGGCAGTTGGACATCCCCCAAGGGGTCCCAGATCTGAGAAGGTGCAGGCTGGGCTGAGAGGGGGGGTCCTGTGCACAAATTTCGTGTAAAGATCTTAATTGTGCACCGGGCCTGCAGTTTAAAAATAAACATTGACTCACGTATGCACGATACATATAAACTCTCACTGGTGCCAAAAGCATGTGTGTATTTTGATCTGTCATTATTGATCATGAATTTGGTTGTTTTTGTTGACATTCTGAGTTGAATGTCAAATGATTTGTAATTGAAGCTACCTTTGGAAAGAATAAATATAGCTAACCATGAGATTCTTTGTCCAAAAATGATCATGTTCATAAATTAAGTGAAGAAATTTTGGATATACTCGATGAAGCTACCTTTGGAAAGAATAAATATAGCTAACCATGAGATTCTTTGTCCAAAAATGATCATGAAGCTACCTTTGGAAAGAATAAATATAGCTAACCATGAGATTCTTTGTCCAAAAATGATCATGTTCATAAATTAAGTGAAGAAATTTTGGATATACTCGATGGAGATTTTCACACCTATTTGAGGGATGATTCTATCTATTCAGTGGATGATGCTGAAAAGGAAAATTTCCCCATTGAATTTCCTTTTTTTTTAATGTTTAAAATTTCCTTATTTATAGACATTTCAGAACCATTGAAATCGACAATTAATTTTTTTCAGACATAACATCCCATGCTTCTCTTGAGATACTCAGTGGGCCCATCAGGTCATGCTCTGGATAGTAATGAAACTGGGACCTGGTAGTCCACAGGCCCTTGTCTTCATGCCAAGAAATAGTACAGGTTACAAAATTCGGTGAGAAGAGCCATTTTTATGGAAGTTATAAAAAAATCCCCAATTTAAGTCAACCTATCAAAATTCTTAATTTGGGAATGCCATTACATAAATTAAAATTGAAAGTAGGTGCAATCATCATGCTACTGAGAAATATTAATAATAAATGGAGTCTTTGTAATGGTACTAGATTTATTATCAGAAGATTGGGATCTAACGTAATCAAAGTTGAAGTATTAACAGTATCTGCAGAAGGAGAGATTGTTCTTCTTCCAAGAATTGATTTGTCCCCGTCTGACACTGGCCTCCCATTTAAATTAATTTGAAGAAAATTTCCTGTGATACTAGCATTTGGAATGACATAAATCACAAGGACAAACTCTGCACAGAGTTGTGATATTCCTACCTGACCCCGGTTTTCAGACATGGTCAGTTATGATATATGTTGCCTTCTTTTAAATTTGAAGAGCGTGTGATGTTAAAGTTGTAAATACTTCATCACAAGGGAAATTAGTCAAGCACTGTGAATGTGTTTTCACTCTTAATGTGGTATACAGGGAAATATTAGAATAAGTTTAATAAATTTATCAGTCATTGTATAAATGTTTTTATATCATGATTTTGTTTTTATATCATATCTTTGCTGTTGTTATATTATGTTGTTATTTATTTGTTAATCAATTTATATGTTATTTTCATATACCTTTTACTAATTTTCTTTCATCTCTGACACTTCTATTATAGAAAAAGGGCAAATAGCTATATTAAAATATTTCTTCTAATTAATTTCCTTTCAATGTGCATGAATTACACACTGGGCCACTAGTATACACATAATGAGAGATGGGCTATGATATATGGAGGGAGGAGGGAAAAGAGGGGGTAGAGGGAGAGAGAGAAAGAGAGAGAAAGAGGGAGAGAGAGAGAGAGAAAGAGAGAGAGAGAGAAAGAATGAATAGAAAAAAATCATTGACTATGTCCACAAATTTCATGAGTTATGAAGTCTCTAAATGTTTTTTTAATGTACCAAGATTTGCAAGATAATGTATTTTAAAAGCTATTTGAATATGATTATATAAACTTGGTGTGACGATAATAAGTATTAACTAAAAATGACATGGGCCATCCAGCCACTGTGTTTCAGTGGTTGAGTGTCAATCTATGAACCAGGACTGTCAACCTATGGTTTAATTCCTGGTCAGAGCACATACACAGGTTGCTGGCTTGCGGTCCAGTGGAGAGCATTCAGGCGGCAGTCAATGGGTGTTTCTATCTATCCCTCATCCTTCCTCTCTGAAATTAATAAAAAATATATTTAAAAAAGAAACAGGCCTTTCGATTATTTTCCAAAGACATGAAATCTACACTAATAAAAGAGAAACATGCAAATTGATTGACTGTATCTCTGCTGAGCCCACAACCATGCCCCTTAGCCAATCAGAAGCGAGTATGCAAATTAACCCAACCAAGATGGCTGTGGCCACGTAGCAAGCAGGAGACTTGGGTATCCCTGGCAATGGAGGAAGCCAAACTTCCTGCCTAATCTGGCCAGCCCTTGCCTCCACTCAATGCTACAAAGTTTCACTTATAGAAGATAAATCTGAATAAAATTGGTGGCAGCTACAGAGCTAGAGAGAGCAGGAGGCTTGGGCTGCCCCCCACAATGGAGGAAGCCAAGCTTCCTGGCCAGCCATGGCCTCTGCTCAAGGCTAGAAAGTTTGAATTATAGAAGATAAATAAGTCCCAGGTATTAGGGCCTCTGCTTGGGATGCCTAGGAGCATGGCTGGCCTGCAAACCACCATAGGCCCTTCACCCAGGCTGCCCCATGCCTCAAGGGAACACTCACCCTGATCCAGAACACCCTTCAGGGCAAACCAGCCGGCCCCCACCCATCCTATCTAATAAAAGAGTAGTATGCAAATTGACTGTCACTCCAACATACAAGATGGCTGCCCCAAATGGTCAAAAATGGCTTCCCCATGTGGACACAAGATGGCCACCACAGGATGGTAAGCAGGGTAGGGCAGTTGGGAGGAACCAGGCCTGCAAGGGAGGGCTGTTGGGGGCAATTAGGCCAACAGGGGAGGACAGTTGGGAGGGACCAGGCCTCAAGCGAGGGTAGTTGGAGGCCATCAAGCCTGCAGGGGAGGGCAGTTAGGGATGACCAGGCCAGCAAAGGAAGAAAGTTGGGGTGACCAGGCCTACAGAGAAAGGCAGTTGAGGGGGACTGAGGCCTTCGGGGGAGGGCAGTTAGGGGTGACTAGGCCTGCAGAGGAGGGCAGTTAGGGGCAATCAGGATGAAAGGGGAGCAGTAGGCATCAATTAGGCTGGCTGATTAGGGGTTGATCAGTATGACAGGCAGAAGCAGTTAGGGACAATCAAGAAGGCAGGCAGGCAAGCAGTTGGGAGCCAGCAGTCCTGGATTGTGAGAGGGATGTCCGACTGCCCGTTTAGACCTGCCTATTTGGGGGCCTCAGATTGGAGATAATGCAAGCTGGGCTGAGAGACATACACACCCCATGCACAAATTTCTTACACTGGGCCTCTAGTCTATAATAATAATTAATAGCTAACATTTTATTATCCTTTAATGTGTCAGACACTGTTTTGAGTGCTTCACTTACAAATTATTTAATATCACAGTAATGCAAGGAGTTACATGTCATTACAATATCTGTTTTACAAAACAGGCACTGAGAACAATAGGCTGGGTGACTTGCCCTAAAATATAATCACAAAATGAAATAGCTAAATTCAGAGCCCACAATTTTAATCAGTATAATCTACAGATATAAGGATTTCAACTTATTTTATTACAAATAAGCAAATTAATCTTTAATGAGGTTATTCAGTTAATTTATTATTTTTCATAGAGTTAATGCTGTCCAAATATTTACAGCACTTTACCTAAATTTTCAGAAAAGTTTTAAAGATTATTTTTGACTCTAAAATGTCAGTATAGAAATCATTTCAGATCTATTTGACATATATCTTAGCCACTTACTTTAGTTCCATCCATCTTTGTCTTCAATGTATAGAAATATGTCTACATATAATGGAAAAATAAATGAAAATTCACATAAATGAGTGGAAAATCTCACAACCAGTGTCAACTGTCATGTGAAATAGAAGAACTGAATGAGTAATGACTGAGTATATATAATTCTGCTGATGGTGTGGATTTACATTTACATATGTGGCATTTGTCCCACACAGACAAAGACAACTGCTTTAAACACATGAAGTATATCTTTGGGGAATTTGCCAAAAAAGCACACAACTCTTCTTAAAATAGTTCACTTGCACTAGTATCTTTACACCTTAACACAGCACCATTCCATAACGACCATTTGTTATGGAAATGACAAGTTCCTCACTGCACATGGTGTCTTCATACATCCTTGCAAATAAAAATATAAACAGAACATAGATATGTAGAATAGATAATAAGCTTAAAGGAAACTACTTCTGATGTGAATTTTTACAACTTTAAATTATGCGTATTAGTTGGAGTGTCTCAAGTGAACTGTCAAAAATTGAAAGTGTGCTTTACCTATTAAAGCAGTGGAAAAAATGTCAAATAATTTTGAATTTTAGAGATAACTTGTTTAATGATATGGGGTTTGCTGATAAAATTATCATTTGGAAAGATCCCAAATGCACCACTTAGTAGAAAAGTAGCTCTAAACTTAAACTCTTTCTATTTCAGTTGTTTTGCATAAAAAGTACTGTTAGAATGTATCTTATATAATCTTTCTTAGCATTAAATGTGATAATTCAGTTAGGATTTGAGACTATGGTAAATTCTCGAGTTATTAAGATAATTTTCATCATAATTATTACCTGTGAAAAAATATTTAATAGATAAAACTTTTTAAAATAGATGATTCTTTATCTTAATATTTATATTAATGAAAGAAGAAAATCATTTAAATGTGAGATTATTTTTAAAAATGTAAAATGAGCTCCACTGCTATAATTGCTCTGCAAAGTATCAAAGCTATGGTTCTCCCTATGTATTTATGTTCACTTAGAGATGCATGACTTCCTTGTCTGAGCTCTAGTGCAGTGGTCGGCAAACTCACTAGTCAATAGAGCCAAATATCAACAGTACAACGATTGAAATTTCTAACGCCACTTCTTCAAAATTCTTCTAACTTAAAATTCTTCTAATGCCACTTCTTCAAAATAGACTCACCCAGGACGTGATATTTTGTGGAAGAGCCACACTCTAGGGGCCAAAGAGCTGCATGTGGCTCACGAGCCACAGTTTGCCGATCATGGCCTAGCACATCCTGCTGTCATAGAGATATGACCACCCTAACTTTCATTGGAAGAAAGAGCCATTCCAAGTGGGGCATTGCATAATGTTCCGCAGAACAGTTTTCTAACTTTGTGCTACTATATATTTTAATAAGCAGGCAGAAAACATACCTGTTAAAAATCATGGCAGGAAAAACGATAGTTTCTAATGTCCTGATTTTTATTTTGTATGTTTTAAAATTTTTAAATGACTATGAAACAAGCAAGTAGAGATGTCAAGAAGATAGTTAAGAATATTTATTATGAGTTCAGTGGAGAGCTCTGGTCTGGAGTAAGAACTAAAGAGTCATTAAAAAATCACACATAAATCATAGAAATAGATAAAATCATTTAGGGAGAAAGTCTGACAGAGGAAAGGAGGAGGAAGATGATCTAGTAAGAAAGCATTTACAGGAGTAATTAAGGAGAAAGGGGTGTACAAAGAATAGGCAAATCTAAGGAAGAAAATCAGAGATGTATCAGTCACTTGAACCAAGAGAGGAAATATTCCAAAAGGAGGGTTTTATCTTTCTGGGATGTTGTTAACCAGACAAGTGAAAGGAGAACAGTACAGGGTCCACTGGGATTTCAACATGGAGGAAAGTGATATTCTTTCACATGAGGGGATGTTGGAGCAGAAGAGAGACTAGAATAAGGGCAGAGAAAGGACAAAGAGCAGTGTGCAGTCTAAAACCTTAACTGATAACTGATTGTCATAATGAAGACTGGAAGAATGCTTAGAACCTAGAAATGATTTTAATTTTGTTTTTCTTTCTGTTTTAATATTGGAGACATTTCGTTCTACTGCCATAGCTAGCACATTTTTTCCCACACATCTGGTCACAAGGTAGATCATTTTCTCAGGCATCACTGTGGGCATCATTTTCTCAAATTCTTTTTTGTCAAAGTTGAGGTAAGCAATTTCTTTTTAATACACTTCTCTTTTAATAGGCAATGGCTTCCCTAAGTCCTTCCAGCAGATATAAGAATACATTTCACTGATAAGAATTTAATGATGACCCCATACCTAAACCAATCATTACAAAAGGCAATGGGGTTACTATGACTGAATTTATTGTCAGGTCTTGGAGGTGGGTCCGACTTCCCAGAGCACTGTGGCAGCTCTTTCTCAAAATGAAGGTCCTATGTGATTATCAGAAAAGGAGAATGGCTCTTACATATTGAGCTAATAAATAGCTCTACAACAAGTAAAATGGAGAAAATCTGACAAATCTAAAAGCATACATATCAGGAACACTTAATTTGATTGTCAAGCAATTATGCATACGTATTTGAGTTATAATAACATAAATTGAAAGTAAATCCAGGATAGAGTCACTTTTTGAATTATCAAAATTTGTAATTATATGAGTTTTACAAAATATCTTTGTTTATGGATTTATAACATCATATTTTTGGAATGTTTCAAATACTCTCAAAGGCTTAAAATTTCTCTTCTCACCCCTATTCTCAGGACTGTCAGACAAAAATTCCTTGTCAATCAAGTAATAATGGGCATGACCTCATAGACCACTGCTTTCCCATACCTCCTTTTTTGAAACTTGACATCATTTTCTGTGATGGGAAATATATTTTCCCTTTATTATTGAGAACATTGAAAAGTTCCATAAATTGAAAAATGCAGAAATTCTTATATCATAATAAAATATTGAAGGACATCCTATACTTTCTATATTGTATTCCCTTCCTATATATTTATATGTCAAATAATCTGTTTACTGTTTTATTTTTTCTTAGCAACACTGTTTACAGAGTTCATAGTTTTGTTCATAGTAATAAGTTAATATTGCATGGGGAGTGATTAAAAGTGAAGTTCCTTTTGATTACTTAAGGAAAGTTGAGGTTCATCTATGCCACTGGTAGAGACTTCTTGGAGAGACTATCAGAGTAAAACCACGTATTTCTTTTTCACATGTTAATATTCAATAAAACCTTAATTTTATAATAAAGAAATGATCATGAAAATAATTTTTGAATATTAATGATATCAAGACATTTATACTTTGAGGATATATTTAGAGTTTGGATAGTAATATCTATTTATGACAAATTAATCAGACCCTGATTCCCTACCTGATCAGAAACTAGAAGCACTGAGGGGAAACTCAGTGGACACAAATTTAGGTTGGGAAAAATTTACAACTCTTGCTTACCTTGAAGTGCTAGGGACATAAATTTAAGGACTGACAACATAAGGTGGTCACAATGGCCCCTTTTATGGTGGAGATCACTGAATATTTCCTGGCACTCTAAGAGACAATGTACTTTAATGTAGATTATATTGATTTACTCTAAGATAACTGTTTCCTCTTACCTTGCAATAACTTGGAGCAAATCAATGCAATCTGCATTTCAACACTTTGTTTTACTGACTTGGTAATAAAGATGGCTTGAAATTTTTCATTAGAGGACAATATGCCCACACCTACTAATAACTGAGCTGCATATAGGTAGGAAATTGGAGAGCAAAACAAATCACTTTATTTTTAAATCCATCAAAGCAATTAATGCTGCTATACTCCAGAAACTTTACAGATAATTATTTGACCTTGCTAACTTTGTTATAAGGTCTAAAAGGCTCTGCTTAAAAGCATTCATATCACATTATTAAATCTATAGATCAAATGATTATATTAAAATATATTGCTCTAACTGGTTTGGCTCAGTGGATAGAGCATCAGCCTTCAGTCTAAAGGATCCCAGGTTCAATTCTGGTTAAGGGCATGTACCTTGGTTGCTGGCATATCCCCAGTAGGGGGTGTGCAGGAGGCAGCTGATCAATGTTTCTCTCTCATCAATGTTTCTAACTTTCTATTCCTCTCCCTTCCTCTCTGTAAAAATCAATAAAATATATTAAGAAATATACTTATAATCAGTAAAAAGAACTGCCAAAAATGTAGAACAAATTCTGTTTCTCTTATTTTATTTTTATTTTTACTGTTTTTAGTGATCATAACATTTCCAATACTACAGACATTATTATTTAAAAGTTAGTGGCAAAAGTGTTTCTCAGACCACTGTTTTTGTGAAAGTGTTGAATCACCCATCTTCCATGGTTGTCTTATATTCTTATCCTAGAAATACACAGTTTAAAGGCAATGACTAGGTGTATTGATGTTTTTACTGCCTTTGTTGCTATATTGGTCAAAGCTTAATGCGTTATAAATCTGAAAAATAAATCAAAGAGGACAACAAGAGCAACACAAGTCCACCAGGAAAGACATCTATTATCTACACTAATAAAAGAACAAGATGCAAATTGACTGTAAATTCATTATGCCCATCAGCCAATGAGGAATGAGTATACAAATTAACCCAGCAAAGATGGCAGGTTAATTTGCATACATAGGCACCAAGTGGCCAGGGGAGGGATGGGCAGCAGGTGTTTCACACTGCCTCAGCCACTCACGGCCTCAGCCACTCACAGGCAGCATGGGAAGGCAGAAAGGTAACTCCAGCTAGAGTGAAGGCGGTGCTGGCATCCAGGGGAAGGAAGGCCCATTCTTGCACAAATCTTCATACATCAGGCCTCTAGTAATTAGATAAGATCTTATATAATATAGGTCAATACAAGGGGAGTTTTTAACAGCATTATTTTTGTCATGCTTCTATTACATTTAAGAACCAAAAAAGAAAAAAAGAAAAGAAAACATGATGAAGACTATGAAGGTGTTGTATTGAATATTTTATTTCATTCATTTAGAAATTAAATAAGTGGATAGTTTAAACAGAGAGGAGAGGGAGAGATTGGCTATGTGCTCCAATATTGCTAACAATTAAAATAACCTGTTATTATAATAAAAATAACTAAATATATTAACAAGCCTTTAAGACTCTTGAATCAATAAAGTGTTAAGGCATAAGAATTATCTACATTTACTGCAACATTTCATTTAATGCTTTAATTTTTTCACAGTTTTGAAAATTTGGTTCAACTCGTAGCTCTTTTTCTCAAATTTACATGCATATTGCTCTTCTTCAGTTTCATTTTACTTTTACTGTACAAGATTATATTATTTTGAATTTTATTTATTATGAAATCACTTCTAAGCACACACACAAACACATAAATTCTCTAGATCATGTACTAGCACTGATCTTGATTTACAGTTGGGCTTATAATTTTTTTGGATTTGATAAAAATATAATAAAGTATAATTCTAACATTTTCATTTTCCTTATCAGTAAATCCAAATCATAGGGATATTTGCAAGAACATTTCAAAGCTATTTTTATGAACTTCACAAATTGACATTTACAAAGAACATTTGCAATTGACATTTACTAGAAGTCTTATTAGGCCCTTTAAATGTACATTTATAAGAGCATTTGCAGTTAAATATAATTTTTAAAAACAAAAACATGTTTTTATCAAGTGATTTTTTAAAAAGTCTATACATGAATAAACACAAGGGTTGGTAAATAAGCAAAATGTAGTTTTCTGCACATTCATTTTTTTTGGCTTAGCTTTATAAAAATAATTCAGTATAATCTTTACTTTTAGAACAATTTATTATTGGTTCAGTCAAAAAGATATATCCAACTCTATATCCTGAGGCAATCTGGGTTTATCTGTTGAAGTTAAAGTGGTTAAAATATATATATACTCATTTTTATTAAACCCAATGCGCTGTTGAAACTTGATTTATGGACACTTGAACTTTAAGAATATGAGACACAAGCACCTGTCTCACAAGAGAGGAATTTATAGTTAAAATGTTAAGAAATTAATTTACAGAGAAATTTCATAATATTCTACATTACCTATGAGAAAAAAAAAACACAAGTAATTTGGAAGATAAAAAATTATTTATGAGTTAATAATGGTTCTTCCCTAAAATATTTAGTAAACAAACTTAATGAAAAAGCTGGAGCAATATTCACTTTAAGATCAGGAAAACACATGAATATTTGAGCTCACTGCTATTGTTTAAAACAATACTTGCCAAAAACTCTAAGGCCAGAGAGAAAAAGAAAAAAAAATTGGAAGGAAATAGAAGAAGCTATGGCCATCACTATTAAAACCTAACACAATCCACAAGCTACTCAAGTGTTTGAGATTATAGTAATATTTAGTCAAATGCATCATGAATTTTTTTCAACACCATCAATAAGCTATTAGAAAATGGCAAGATTTTGCCAGATAAATAGGGCACAAATCATAAGTCACATGTAATTCAATATTGCATTATTATCATAAGAATAAAAGGAACAAAAAAATTAAAAATGCACAAAAGATATATGCATGCAATACAAGATCTGGGTACATATCCAGAATAGGATTATTTAGGTTCATGAAAAGAAATATTAAAAATGTTTACCCCAATTACCTTTGTAAAGATAGAGAATTCATGGTAACCCAGGGTCAACCAATATGGATATAGATAAGTTCAATCAATACTATATAGCAGGAAGCACTACCTCAATATAGATATACTTGTCTGTGTTTGTGTCTTTAAATATACAAGGTGGGAAAAAGTAGGTTTATAGTTGTGATACAAATAAATAATACAGTAATTAATTTTAAAAAATAATAAAACAATACTCCAACTATAAAACTACTTTTGCCCACCTTGTGTGTATATCTATATCTACGTATATATGTATGTATATACATATTACAAAATATATTTTGTTTTTTAATATATATATATATACATATATATATATATATATACTTTTTTATATATACTATAAGTCCAACGCATGAAATCCTGCAAAGAGGTTGGCCCTTGCAGGCCTGGCTGCCTCAGCTGGCCCTCGCAGCCTCAGCCAACCCTTGCAGTGCCTCACAGCCCTAACTTCATCCAGAAGTTCGTATAGAAGGATGTCCAGCTGTTTGATCTAATTAGCATATTAGCTTTTTATTATATAGGCTATCTGTTACAAAACAGTAACATTATAAGAGACCTCTGTCTCTTATAGAAAGAAAAAGAAAGAGATGTGTTTGCCTACTGTGCAGTAATAGGATGGATCAGCATTCAACATTTGGTTGCAAGGTCAAAACTGATGATGCCGCACTCATGAGATTTTCTGAAAAGAGAACACTGCTCCCAAAATGGTAAAAAAAAAAAAAAAAAGTGGCTTAAGAGAGCAGAGAAGAGAGACTAGTTGGAGTTTTTATTGTGGTTATGATGTGGGCTCAAGTGACTGTTTCCATGCATGGGAAGACACTTCATGATTTGATCTTTCCCTTTCCACCAAAGGAGAGAGCACCCATGCTTTCTTATTTATTCAGCTGTGGGGGGGAAGGTGAAGAATTGAGCTTTAAAGCTGTCAGTAAACCATAAAATGGACTCAGACTTTATTATAAGAGCTAGAGTAGAATAGCATTTATATATCTACTAGAGGCCCGGTGCATGAATTTGTGCACAGGTAGGGCCTGTCTGGGTGAGCCCTGCATCAGGCTCCCAGGGGGAGTGGCCTGTGGTATTGGACTGAAACCGGCTCTTCCACATCCCCTAAGGGTTTCAAGATAATGAGAGGGCACAGGCCAGGGCGAGGGACCCCACTGGTGCATAAGCAGGGCCAGGGAGGAACACGAGAGGTTGGCCAGCCAGGGAGGAACTGCAGAAGAGCTCCAGGGCATGTCTGCCCCATCTTGCTCAGTCCCAATTGGCTGGACCCCAGTAGCAAGCTAACCTACTGATTGGAGCATCTGCCCCCTGGTAGTCAGTGCATGTCATAGCAAGCAGTTGAGAGGCCTTAGCACAGTGGTCAGCAAACTGCGGCTCATGAGCCGTATGCAGTTTTTGGCCCCTTGAGTGTGGTTCTTCCACAAAATGCCATTTGCAGGCACACAGATACAGTGCGATTGAAACTTCATAGCCTATGCTGAGAAATCTGTTTTTGGCTCTCAAAAGAAATTTCAATCGTTGTACTGTTGATATTTGGCCCTGTTGACTAATGAGTTTGCCAAACACTGGCTTAGCATTTATGCTTATATAGGTTGAACAGTTGACCCATCACAAGACTATCAGACACTTAGATATTAGGCTTTCATCATATAGGACTAGAGGCTCGATGCACAAAATTTGTGCACTGAGGGGGGAGGGTGTCCCTCAGCCCAGCCTGCACCCTCTCCAATCCTTCAAGGGATGACTGACTGCTCATTTAGGCCCAATCCCAGTCCTGCTCACAATCTAGGTCTGCTGGCTTCCAACTGCTTGCCTGCCTGACTTCCTGATTGCCTCTAACTGCTTCTGCCTGCCAGCCTGATCATCCCCTAACCACTCCTCTGCCAGCCTGATTGATGCCTTACTGCTCCTCTGCCAGCCCGATTGCCCTTAACTCCCTCCCTTGCAGGCCTGGTCCCTCCCAACTACCCTCCCCTGCTGGCCATCTTTTGGTGGCTATCTTGTGTCCACATGGGGGCAGCCACCTTTGACCACATGGGGGCAGCCATCTTATATGTTGGAGTGACAGCCAATTTGCATATTACTCTTTTATTAGATAGGATAAGCAGAAACACACACACACACACACACACACTACATTTCCAAGAGTAGGTACATATTCAATACCTTCAGGTACACTAAAGTTGAAGCCTTTAGAAGTACAGGGAGGGGAAACAAAACAGTAATCTCAAAAATACATTTGGAACATGGAATGGAATAATAGAAATCACAATCAAAATAGTAACTATTCATTAAGCATATTCTGTATTTTAAAACTGTTACATACATTATCTTGCTGAATCAATCTTTTCAATAATTCAAAGGAAACTGAGTTACTATGCCAGAACTTGGATAATTACCTCTGCCCATTGCAAAATTACCTCTGCCCATTGCAGAATTTCTGTTTCTACTGACTCAATTATGACAGACACACTATGTCTTTCCCCTAGAGATATTTTACAAGCTGTGACACCTTTTTATCCATAGCTCTTCATAGAAATGTTCAGAATCTGTCACTGAAAAGAATGGTAGCATTTGTAGTAAGCCTGAAGATGTGCCTAAGAAGTGCTAGAGGTGATGATCATAATATATAAAGAAGCCTTGTTTAATAAAAATATGTATCCAGATGTAGTCATTATTTTTTCTTTGCTTATAATATCCTTGGTGAAATAGAATATGAATGTAGCTGAGACTTTCAATATGTAGTGAAATTTTTATGTGTTATCTCATGCTTTCTCAACTAGGTCTTGACTATAAAAAATGTAAGAAACAGTAAAAATAACATTTGCAAAGTGAACAATTCTACCATTATGCCAGTCTCTTTTCTATCTTATCTAGAAAATGCCACTGAATTGTTTTTCTAATTTTTTAGACTTCTCTGTCTACTTGGATTGTAAAATGCCCTGGTGTCTGCATGACTCCTTCCCTCACCCGCACTGCTGTCTGATCCAATGTTACCTTCTAAGGGAGGCCTTCACCAATCAGCAAATGTAGAATAATAAACCACATCCTATCCAGGCACATCCAAACCCTTCTGCATGCTCCATATCCGCTCCTTAGTACTTATCACCATTCAGTTTATTACATGTTTACTTGAATATTTATTCATAGTATCTGCTTTTAAAATATGAGCCCCGTTAATATGTCAGCCTTCAAATACATTTACACTTTTAGTGGTAAAAAGTGTAACCTCACTGAGATATTCATTTTACCAGAGGCCAGACATTGATCCCTACAATGTTACTGTGCTAATTTTCCTATCTTACTGAAATATTTTGTTTAGTGATTGATTTGTGAAGAAGGTATATTTTAAGTCTTATCTTTGTTCATATTTTGAAACATTAAAATTGATAATGTGTGTGTGCTTATATATTTTCAGAACATTTATTAGTGATCAAATAACTTTGTAGTGAAAAACACTCTAGTATTTTATAAATTGAATTTTGGCTCCGGAAATCCCATGGATGTTACCCTTGGGTGTATTTCATTCTCTTTATATACTTGTTATATATTATAATGTTTTTATTTGAATATACTTTAGTCTTCATTTGGTATATCTTTGGTAGGGATGGTTATTTTTCTCTTTTTCCTTGCAAAAAGATAACAGAAACTGTGTCTGCCTAGATGGCATTCATCCAGCATTCTTGGAATTTTTCCAGAACAGAATTTCTCGTTAGTCTACATTCCCCAGCTTCCTCACGGCCAGACACTTCAAGAGAGGCCAGCTACTTCCCTAGTCAAAGAAGCTGGTATTTCTTGGGTAGAAACCAACCTTATAATCCATATAGTATAAACTAATTTCTTCCTGGTGACTGGTTTACACATTAGGCTATTTTTGCTAATAGTCATTGAGAAGCAGTCAAGAGACACAGAGTGACCTGTGGGGATTATTTCTTTCTATCTTTTTGTGATTATTGTTGTTGCTCTTAAGTACGTGAGGAAGAGATGGCTTCTTTCATGCCTCTAGACACTGCTGTCTCTAGATGCAAGAACTGAAACTGCTGTGGCCACTAAATGACCAGAGTGAGATCTAGCCCGAGGACAAAGCAAACACAGAGAGCAAAGCGAACTGAAGGGAGTGTGGAGCAGTGGACTTGGAGCCTTGCTCAAGTCACACTTGGAGATACAGTGTTTTTGAAACTTCTCATTATTGGATACATTTCCTATTATCTAACTGAATAGCATTAATTTTTACTGCTTGCATCCAAAAACATTCTCACTGGTTAAAACTTAAAATATATCATTGAGATAAGATGTTCATAATAAAAGGAATTTTTCTATTGTCTGCTAATGCCAACTTTTGGTGAAGGCATGAGGAAAATGATACTCTGAGGTAGCTTGCTGGAGTGTAGATTAGGAAGACACTTTAGAGAGCAATTTATCTACAGAAATAACAATTTTGAATACACTCAGATCCTGGCATTCTACTACTGACGGCCTTAAAAAACTGATCACTTTTACACAGAGGACTTATACAAGGCTATTCATTCTAACCTTACTTTAATAAAATAATGTGGAAAGAGTCAAGATTTTTCATTATTAAAAGAATTGGTAGGTAAAAGTGAATGTGATTTTGAAAAGCTGTGTTAATCTTTTTTTGATTTTCTGCCCTCTTTACCCTGTGCACCTAAAGTGTCTAACTCTTGGAAAAAGATTTCAAGCATAATATGAACTGCACACATCCAGATAATAGTGGTTTCTGAAATACAAGGATAAGATTATTAGAATTACTGAGAGAAAATTTCAAACGCTTGTCTTAAAGGTTTTGAGAACCCAGCTTAAAGCGTTTTTCTCTACACAAAGAGTAAACTCATGTCACATACTAGTACATTACCTAGGTCAGTGGTCAGCGAACTCATTAGTCAACAGAGCCAAATATCAACAGTACAACGATGGAAATTTCTTTTGAGAGACGAAAACCGACTTTTGCAAGGGCCACGGAATTTCAATCACACTGTACCTGTGCGCCTGCATGTGGCGTTTTGTGGAAGAGCCACGCTCAAGGCTACCAAAAAGCCGCATGTGGCTCGCGAGTCTCAGTTTGCTGACCACTGACCTAGGTCACTATAAGCTTTTACAACTCAGGGCAGGTAAAATAATAACTTCTCCTTATCTGGGAAATGAAAATTTGGAATAGACACAGCGAGAGAGGCAGGAAAGTCAGATGGTGAGTGAGTACGAACAGATCTTTTCTCTCAGAGCTTTGGGCTAAGGGGGAAGAGAGAGTGAAGCATGAGGGGTTTCTGAGATTTTTCCATCTGTGAAGCCCTCCACCCATCCTGTATCTAAAGTGCCATCCTGTTCGAGTCCTGCACCTCAGTGTCTACATTCACTTAGCTGTGCAGTACCTGTATAGTCTGTCTGGGAGGGCTTTAGGGTTCTCTCTCTTAGACGGGCAGAAATCTGTTTGCCTTGTGGACATTAAAGTGAGGGTAAATGGACTTATTGTGCTGCCTGCTGTAGCGAGAAGGGATGAATTTGCCAAAGCATTGGATCCCTGTATTAATTGGCTGAATGGATGAAGTGGCCGACACTTAGGGGTTGCATCGAGGATGGGACACAACAGGCAGAGTGGTAAGGGTAATCAGGGCAACAATTTTCGACTAGTGTGCCGCAATAATTTTTTAAAACATGCAATACCTGAATGTTTAGTCAAGGTCATTGGTCTCTTTTCCTTAGATTGTCCAATAACGTCAACACAACAATGGCCGTTGTGTGAATAAATCAAAAGCATACCTATTTTTTGTCAGATGGTCAAAAAAATATTTTTTTGGTATACCACAGAGGTTTACTAATTAGTTATGTGTTCCATGAGATGAAAAAGGTTGAAAATTGGTGCTCTAATTCCTAGCAATCATTTAAAAATATCTCCAAGGCTCACACCACCCAGTCGACAAGCAACATTTTTTTGAAGAGAAAGCTGAGACACAAGAAGTTTTAAACTAGTTCAACCAAGAGATCACAGCCAATGAAGCGATTAAACTCAAGTCTTCTGTTTTATAGTCTATGCTCCTCATCTCTAAGGTAAAAAGCTACCTTGCTTTTATTACTAGATTACTGAAAATACTCTGTGACTCAGTTCACTTTCTCATGCCTCATTTTCTTAGTATCTGTGCCTTTATTAGAAGCTTCTAGAAAGAGAGGATTCTCTCTAATGGCCCAGCAGCTCTTTTCCATCTCATTTCACACGTTCTCTATATTTATCCATCTTGAGGGGATTTTGGAAAATCTGAAGCTTCAGTATTCTGGATATAGAATTGTGTTTACCATACATTTAGCTAGTTCAACCTATTACTTAAAATATCTGAGCTTGTTTCCTTCTTTAAATGTTAAAATACCTCAGGCCTCATAGCATTCCTATTCTGTAGTTTTATAAAAGTACCTACTCTTCCCTTATGCCCTTATCATGATCTGTTTGCAATTCCTGTAAGAAGTATTTTATTATCGAAAGCATCCATTCAATGGCATTTTATAACCTAATTTGAATATATTAATAGCATTTAAATGTAAGTTTTTCAGAATGTAATTTTCCTGTCATCAAAGACTATGCTGTCCTCTTCCCTGACTGGCAGATTTTCTTTTTCAACAATCTCAACTGCTCAAGGAAGTACACTGTTCTAAATAGATGAAAAGGCCAAGTTATTAAGAAAAATAGAGAAACCATTAACATATAGATTAACCCCAGAAAGGGAGTTATTTGATGGGATATTCAATGTGATTCATACATCATAAATTAGAAGAGCAGAAGCTTTATTTTTGAAAAGTCTCTAATTCAGCAGTCAGCCTTACTTTCTGACATGAAAAGTTTAATATAAATGCAATGTGCATGAATACCAATTACTAAGATAAAAGAGAAGCTCATGGTGATTAAGAGATTATAGTCCTTTGAAAGATGCAATTAAATGGTAGAAAGTTTCCTTTCAGTAATTCCTAAAAATGTATGGATTTATTTTTATTATTCCAACAAATTAAAACTGTAAGATTAAAAGCCCAATAAATTTTTCTAGTTCAATCATTACATGAGATAAAATATATATTTTACATCATTTATTTTGTCAATGCAACTGATTATTCATTGTACTAAATATTGCCTTTTATAAAAAGATGTAATCATAAACAAATTCTCTTTAAAAATCTTTTCTGGATCGGTTGCAATGTTAGAGTATTAAGAAACTAAAAAATATATATATAAATCAACAATAATGTTTTTCTTAAATTTTATTCAAACACTTGCTATGTAATGTCTTAAGAGATTGTTTAAATAATTTACTTTAAATTATAATTAAATTATTTTGAAATCACTGAATTCTTTTCTATTGAGATTCTAAAATTTCACAAACATTCTCATGCATTCTCTCCTTCAAATTCTGTCTGATAGAATCAAGGCGAGAGAAATGAAATGCCTTTGTCAAATCATAGTCAATCAGCGTCAGAGCCGAACAGGCAGTTCCATCCCCACACTCCCAATTGGGTGCTTTTACCTTTGAAATTGATGAATCAAGTGAAGAAAAGGAAGTGTGAAAATACTCAAGAAAATAGGAATATGTTAACTTAAAAATATGTGGCTGAAAGACTACTTCTTAAAATTTGATGGGGTGGGGGGAGAGGACAATGAGGAAAAAAGGAACATATGTAACACTTTGAACAGTAAGATTTATTTTTTAAAAATTGGATGAACTACATTTTAAGTGATTTTCAACTTAAAGCTAATATGAAAATGTTGGAATATGTACCAAAAGAAATATATTAAATTTAAGGCAAGATCAAATACAGTGTAAAATTTAAAAAATTGCTGTCAGGTGACAAATTAATTTTATGAAGAAATTGACCATTCTCTCATTCTCAAAAGAAGTATAGGGAGAAAGAGTTTAAATTGAGGAGATTTTATTTAATCAACTGTCCTCAGAATTTTATTTCTAAACTCCCCTTGTCCTTTTTCATCCCACTAAACAATGTAATTTCTTTCTTAGTTTGAGAAGAAGAGTGTGAATAACTTGTTTCTTTCCCATTTGTTCTACATATCATTGATTGTTTTGCTTGAACCTCTATTTATTAACAAATTTTGGTTGCCTAAATGAACACAGATAGCAACAAAAGACATATCATAGGTTATGTGTAACTCTATGTAGAATGTAATTCTACCTTGTCTAACATCAGAATCATAAATCCTGCTTTTTTATTATTTGCATTTCCTAATATACATTTCCTCACACTTTTGTTCTTTTACACTTCCTTAATTATGTTGTTTTTATATTTTTTATACCTTTTATAATGTCCACTGGCCATTTTTTTTCTCTTCTTTTGTTTTGTAGCTTTAATTTTTTTCAACTATGGAGTAGTCAATGTAGCTCTTTTGTTTTATCTCCATTTGTCTTTCTCTCTAATCTTTTTCAGTATATATTTTGTTGGAGCATATAACATTTAATATAACTTTCCATCTGCTACCTTCCTGTTTATTTTTAGATCTCTATATAAATGTATTGTACAGCTCACCCATGGTCCTTTTACCACATTTTCTTAGCAATCCCTTTGTTAATATAGGCTATCCTCTTCTATACTCATGGTAATGACTAATGAATACAGAAGTCTCTACATTTTGCATGTTTAAAATAGTTTTTGTTTTTATTGCTTTGATACTTTGGGTATTAAATACCTGACTTACATTTTCTTTACTTGAACTTCCTGAAAATATTGCTCATCCTTTGCTTCATTCGATGTTGCTCTCAAGGATTCTGGTTACAGCCAAATTCACTTTCAGTTTTAGAGGATTTTTTCTTTAGTATTAAAGTCTACTAATTTACTTGGGTATGCCTAGAAATTGATGGTTGTGAATAAACTTGCCCAGGTATATATAGTTCCTGTCCATATACATATTTGATTTCTCTTTTATTTGAGGGGGAGTTTTCTTAGATTATAGTCTGAACAATTAGTTCTGTTCCATTTATTTTTCTCATTTTTCATAAACTTTAATTATATGAATGTTGGATCTTCTTGGCTTATCTTTTACTTCCATCACACTTCCAATCATTATCTTGTTTCTGATTATTTCATTTCATTTTATGTTCATTTTATTTTGATTTGTCAATGCATGCTTGCTAATATTGTGCTTCAACCAAAATTTTCCCTTCAGCTTTCTGAAATGTAATCACTTGCCCAATGATTTTTTACTTGTACTTCGATAGAGTTCTATTAGCTCTCATCTGAGAGCTTCCTAATTTCTGATTCCCTGTATTTAATTTCAGATGAAATGGATTTATATTTATTTCTGTAAATACTCCTTTGAAGATATGTTTGAGACATTTGGTTATACTATGCTTTTATGTGTATAAGAAAGAGATTTTCATCACAGAAATGTAATGTAAATTTCTCTTTTCTTGTAAAAATTTTGTAGAGATATTTTGCTGTTCTTTTTTGAAACTGACTAGCAATAAGCAGTGATTCCATGTTGGCAGAATTTAACAGTTCTGGGTGGCTGACTTGATTTATAATATTGAGAGTGACTATTTCTTAGAATACCATGGTGCAATTTTATTAATTCTTTCCACTTTTTAAGAGTGGTTACTTTCCTTATTTTGTAATTTTCTATTGCTTCTGTAGGACGATTAGTTTCCATCTTTTTTAAAAAAATATATTTTATTGATTTTTTTTTTTATAGAGCGGAAGGGAGAGGGATAGAAAGTCAGAAACATCGATGAGAGAGAGACATCGATCAGCTGCCTCTTGCACAACCCCTACTGGGGATGTGCCCGCAGCCAAGGTACATGCCCTTGCCGGAATCGAACCCGGGACCCTTCAGTCCTCAGTCTGACGCTCTATCCACTGAGCCCAACCGGTCTCGGCAGTTTCCATCTTTTATTCACATGTTTTTACTTTGCCACATAGCCACAAATGTTTTTGGCTCTTCTAAGTTATCCGTATCCACTCCCTGGAATGGATTTTTCCTAAGATTGCCATTCAATACCCTATTCAATACCTTAGGATGTTGAAGAATTTACCAGGCGACTTGAAAATACACAGCGAGCACTCAAAGATTCAGGGAAAGGAAAAAAGAAAAAGAAAAAGGGAAAAAAAAAACACACACACACCTTTATTCAAAGCATCACTGCTGGCTTAGGGGATTCAAAGATCCAAAGCCTGGACATTTTACACAATGAGATTACTCCTTATAAGTATTCCCAAAATTCTTTCTTTTTTAACTTCCGGGCCTTTGCAGCCCTACCAAGGTCAGTTAGAATGGGGAAGTGAGATTACAGCTAAAGGCCTGGCGTGGGTGATGCCAGTGACCTCCCCTTTGGCTAAACTGTTCAATTCTTGGTTTGTGGCCCTTGTAAACTGGGAGTATGTAAGAAAACAGATTATTGCCTAAGGAAGAGGCAGTGATTTAATTATAAGCTAACAAGAATGTGCAGTAGGATATTGGTTACTGGTACAGATTCAGATTGCTAGCCCCATCTTCAGGTTGCCCCCTATATTTTCCTTCAAGAACAAAGAGTTCACATGTGCCTTATGTCAGATCTGTTTCCAGTATTTCTCCATGCAAGAGGGGACTCTCCCAATCTGAATGTGATGTTTTCTGTGAGTCACTTGCTTAGAATCCTGACAAATGTTGTTTCCTGGATGTTTCCACCTCATTGTTTATGGGCTCTAGAGAGAAATCTGATGGTATGGAATGTTTCCCTACTTATACAAAAACAGTTTATAGGGCACTGTCTCTGAGTTTTGCTAAAAATTTTGATATTATTTTTTTATATTATTTGAGTTTTGATATTATTTTTTCTTTTAGATTATCTGGTTTTGGGACTGTAATTTAGGCAGTGTCCATTATCTTAAAGATGGTGAAAGTTTTTGTTTAATTTTTTTTAATCGCCATCTACAAAGAAATAAAATTTCCTTCTTGAGCATAGAAAATATGTGACATATGACATATAACTATAGATTTACAGTTACAGTTACATCCAGGGATAATAAAATTACAGAAAATATGAAGTTTTTAGAGACTCATTAATATAACATTTTTAAAAAGAAGCTTGGGAAATTATATTACCAAATGCCAATTTCATCACCTTTGCAAATTATTAAGTATTTAATATTTTAAAATTAATATATTAAGTTGGTGTACTAATTTATAACTTTCATATTTCTTCCTCCAACTATTTTGCCTAAAATCACTCTAGTTAATTAATGTAGATAATTATTACATTTGTATTTCATTTCTTTTTGTGCATATAATCAAATTTTCTATAAATTATTAAATTTATGTAGTTTTTACATTAAAGGAAAATAGTAAACACAATATTTAGTGTGCATGAGTTCCATTTAATACAGGAGATTTTGCAAGTAAGAATACTACATATTATGCACAGACAATAAAATGTTCTAAAATCAACAGCATGTAAAAAATAAAAATGAATACATGCATTAACAAATAAAAATGTTTAAGAGCAGCTCAAACATGATTCAGATAAATTTGTTTTATTTAAAGTCTGCTGCAAACATTCAGCCAACCTTGGAGGATCTCATAAAGACTTGAGGCTAATGGGCTACATCACACATTAATGCCAACCAATAGGCACCTGGCATCCCTACAGACGATGTAGCCAAAGGCCAGTACTGCAATGGTTTATAAGGCTAATGTGGTATTTCTAACAATAGAGTGATATCAGCAGGAAGTACAGTTGGACAGTTTAGATTAAAAAGCTAAAGCTAGCTACAATGAAGTACACCAGCATGGGACAAACCAAGAGGTAATGTTAGAAATGTGAAAACCAAGAAAAGTAAAACCAAAAGCCATCTCAAATCATAATGTGGTTACCACTATGCTGTTGTGCAAAACATCAAAATAACATTTTGCATTCAAACACACTCCATAATTAAAATGTATTGAGGGCTTTTACATATTCATAAGTGTTGTTTTTTGTGTTTTTTTTTCCAAAGAGAACGTCCAAGATATTTTCTTCATTTCCAAATGAGACCATTATTCAGTAGACAATACCTGTTAAGGAAATAATGAATGCTCACAATCAGAAACATTTTTTCCTGTTTTAGAAAAGCAAAATAAACCATAGAGAGGAAAACAAAAAACAATAAAAACTAGAATGAGAAAATGTGGTTCAAGAGATGTATACAACAAACAATAAATAAGCTAAAGAACAGTGACCAAGTTGTGGGGCACCTACTGCTTATCAGGGACTAGTTTGTGCATTCATCTGGAGGAAAGGGACCCAGCAGTGGGCAATGGGTTGAGGAAGAGATGGTAACCACATCTTTGTCTCCCCTCCTCATTGACCTGGGAGGGCCACTATCTGTTGCCATGGTTACTATGAGACCTAGAACAACATCAACACTGTAGAGAACTGGATGCACTTAGGGTGATATTAGTTCTAAACTCTGCTGAGATAATGAAGAGTTGCCCGGGGCATATTTTCCTCCAATTCCTCTCTTTAAACAAGACTTTTGGATTAGATTCTAAAAGACACTTTACCCTTGCTGAAGCCGGTTTGGCTCAGTGGATAGAGCGCCGGCCTGTGGACTGAAAGGTCCCAGGTTCGATTCCGGCCAAGGGCATGTACCTTGGCTGCAGGCACATCCCCAGTACGTGGTGTGCAAGAGGCAGCTGATCGATGTTTCTGTCTTTCTATTCCTCTCCCTTCCTCTTTGTAAAAAATCAATAAAATATATTTTAAAAAATTATAAAAAAATAAAAGACACTTTACCCTTCCATGCTGCCCCTTGCAAAGTGTGCAAAAATCAGCTCTAAAAAAAAGAAGTCGCACACCAAGACAAGTGAAGATAGTCCCGGAACTCCTGTGTTTCTGCTTGTGAGGGCTTCTCCTTTCCTTCTCTAACTCACCAACAGGGACAGGAGCAGAGCTTAGACTTTGGTCCTCCTTAGATATACATTATCAGATATAGTAACTAATACCGCCCTAATTTAAGCCTTAAACTATCAGCATAGATTGCTAGTAAGTATTAATAAAGAAAAGGAGCAAAAGGAATAGGATATTAAACATAATAAACTAGGAAGCTGAATTGGAAAATAAGCCTGCTTCACAAGGAAGTTGCAGCATTGGTAGGCTCCCCAGGGACTGCTGGGAGGACAGGAAAATCCTTATCTGTCTCTAGGTCATTAGCTGGGATTATCTGGGGAGAAATGAAAAGAGCAGGGGAAACTCCTCTTCTGAGCACTTGTGCAATGAAAGCTGTGATGGCCAAGAGAGGGTGCTTCTGTTCTGAGGCAGGCTCAGTGGGAATTAAGACAGGACCATAAAGGAAAAAAAAATCCAGCCTAGAAAAAGGATCAGATTGGTAAGAGACACAGAACCCCAGAAGATCTATGACATAGATGGATTATGTGGAGGGCCAGGCACAAGCCTTCTAAGGATTGGAAAATTGGTTAGCTTGAATTAGCACCTGGTTCTTTCCAAGCCCAACATAGTATAATCAGATCCTAAAAAATGCAAGGTCTCTCAATCTCTCTCTCTCTCTCTCTCTCTCTCTCTCTCTCTCTCTCTCTCTCTCTCTCTCTCTCTCTCTCCTCTTCTCCCTCTCTCCCCCTCAGTAACACAGGTTCATGCTTCTCTCTCCATAGGAGTCATACAGGCCCAGCAGCCCTGTAGGCTCCAAGTGTGGGCTCCAAGTGCAAGCACCAAGCCTACACACACAACTCAGTGTCCTCCGGCCTGAAGCTGGGAACAGAGATAAAGCTAGCTAAATGAGGCAGAGACTGTTGGACTAAGAATTAATGGTACAGAATTTCTGGACCATGGCCCTCCTTCTGGGTTTGCTGAAGATACAGGACTTCCTCAACAATGGGACAAATAGAAGAGAGACACTGGGACCATGGGGAGGCAGTCTTTTATTTCTATTACAATAAATCTTACCATTACAACTCTACCTCCCATGTGTGAGCCCCCAGAAGTGCTTTTCTTGTGGCTCCATGATAGGACTCCATTTCCACCAGCAACAAAACTATCTGAAATTTATTTTTAGATATGATGTAAAATGTACATCTAATTCTATTTTTCTTCCTGGTGAATTTTTAACTATGTACATATATTAAATATTTTACACTAAACTGAAATAACAAATGTGTCATATATTGTTATGTAAATCATGACATTCTATTTTGTTTCTCCTTTCCACTATGTGGTATCTGTAAGGGAAGTTTCACCATACTGTTTTTATTTTTCATAAGGTTCTACTAGCAGTTTTATTTGCATATTATAATTTCAGGCTATTTTTGCAAATCCAACAAATGGGATTGCATTAAATTTATATATGATTTTGCTACAATTAATATTTTTCTTATTTTGCATTTTTGGTCAAGAGCCATGAAGGATATTATATCTCCCCATTGGCTAAGATCATACAATAAGATATTCAAAAACTATTATGGCTATCTTCATATTAGGATATGCCTTTTAAATTATGATTTCTATGTAATACACATGCACATTTTTTTGCTTAGATTCATTCTTAATGGAATTTTTATTTCACTTACATTTCTAGGTTTATTGCCATAATATAAATTAAAGAATGAATCCACACACCCACACATACCTTCACTATTAGCTATAGTATTTTTAAAGTAGTACTTCGAGCTTTATAGTATAACATTACCATTAGAAAAAGATAGTTTTATCACTTCTTTTCTAATATTTGCTCTAGCTATTTTGTTTATACCATTTACTAGAACTTCCAACAAAAACACAAATAAAAGTGGTGATAAAGAATATCATTTCTTTAAAAAATTATCTTAGGGCTTCTTTATTTAAAATTAATTTCGCTGGCCCTGACTGGTTTGGGTCAGTAGATAGAGCATTGGCCTGTGGACTGAAGGGTCCCAGGCTTGATTCAGGTCAAAGGCACATATCTGGATCGCAGGATCGATCCCCAGTGGGAGATATGCAGAAGGCAGCCAATCAATGATTCTGTCTCATCATTGATGGTTCTATCTCTCTCTCCCTCTGCCTTTCTCTCTGAAATCAATGACATCCTATATAATAAACAGATAATATGCAAATTGACTATCACACCCTTGCACAAGATGGCCACTACAAGATGGCCAGCAGGGGAGGACAGTTGTAGGTGATCAGGCCAGCAGGAGAGGGAAGTTTAGGGCAACCAGGCCATCAGAGGTGGGCATTTGGGGGTGACTAGACCTACAGGGGGAGGGAGGGCAGTTGGGGAGAACACCAGGCCTATAGAGGAGGGCAGTTAAAGGAGACCAGGCCATCAGGGGCGGGCACTTAGGGGTGACCAGGCCTTCAGGGGACGGAGGGCAGTGAGGGGTGACCAGGCCAGCAGGGAAGGGCAATTAGGGATGACTGAGCCAGTAGGGGAGGGCAATTGGGGGTGACCAGCTTGCAGGGGAAGGCAGTTAGGGATAACCAGGCCAGCAGGGGAGAGCAGTTAGGGGTGACCAGGGCGGTAGGAGAGGGAAGTTAGAGGCAACCAGGCTGGCAGGGAAGGGCAGTTGGGGGCAATTGGGCCAGCAGGGCAGCAGTTAGGCATTAATCAGGATGGCAGGGGAGTGGTTAGACGGTGATCAGGCTGGCAGGCAGAAGCAGTTAGGGCAGTGGTTGGCAAGCTCAGTCAACAGAGCAATAAACTGCGGCTTGCAAGCCACATGTGACTTGCGAGTCGCAGTTTGCCAACCACTGGGTTAGGGGCAATCAGGCAGGCAGGCAGGGGAGTGGTTGGGAGGTAGCAGTCCCGGATTGTGAGAGGGATGTCCCAGATTGGAAAGGTGCAGGCTGGACTGAGTACTACCCAACTCCTCCCCCCATCCAGTGCATGAATTTCGTGCACAAAATTCATGCATGGGAGGCGGGAGATGTCCCTCAGCCCAGCCTGCATCCTCTCCAATCTGGGACCCCTCGAGGGATGTCCGACTGCCCATTTAGGCCCGATCCTACCAGGATCAGGCCTAAACGGGCAGTCAGACATCTCATAATCCAGGACTTCTGGCTCCAAACTGCTCACATGCCTGCCTTCCTGATTGCCCATATCCACTTCTACCTGCCAGCTTGATTATCCCCTAAGCACTCCCCTCCCAGCCTGATTGATGTCTAACTGTTCCCCTGCCATCCTGTCTGCCCCCAACTTTCCTCCTCTGCTGGCCTGGTCACCCCTAATTGCCCTCTCCTGCAGGCTTGATTTCCCCCAACTGCTCTCTCTTACAGGCCTGGTCCTTCCCAAGGGCCTTCCCCTGCTGGCCATCTTCTGTCCACATGGGGGCAGGATCTTTGACCACATGGGGGCAGTCATCTTGTGTGTTGGAGTGATGGTCAAACTACAAATTATTCTTTTATTAGATAGGATAGAGGCCTGGAGCATGGGTGAAGGCCAGCTGGTTTGCCCTGAAGGGTGTCCCGGATCAGGGTGGGGGTTACTTTAGGGTGTGGGGTGACTTGGGTGAGGGGCCTGTTGCAGTTTTCAGGCTGGCCACACACCCCTGTGACCAAAGTGGAGGCCCAGAATCTGGAATTTATTTATGTTCTACAATTGAAACTTTGTAGCCTGGAGCAGAGCCAAGCCTCCTACTTGCTCCGTGGCCGCAGCCATTTCTCTTGGGATATTTACCTTTTGTAATTGAAACTTTGTAGCCTTAAGCAGAGGCCAAGAAAGGCCAGGGCTACAGAAAGCTTGGCTTCCTCTATTGCCAGGGGTAACCCTAGCCTCTTCTCTCTACAGCTCCAAGGCTGCCACCATTTCTGTTGGGATATATGTATCTTCTATAATTGAAATTTTGTACTATTGAGTGGAGGCCTAGGCCAGCAAGGGCCAGGGAAACCCAAGCCTCCTTCCTGCTCTCAGTGGCCACAGCCATCTTGGTTGGGGTTTATTTGCTCCTGATTGGCTGGTGAGTATAGCTGGTGGGCATGGATTGATTGGAGGTATGGTCAATTTGCATATTACTCTTTTATTAGATAGGATATATACATTTTCTCTTCAATTTTGCTAAATAGTCTATTATAGTTAAACTAGAGGCTTGGTGTATGAATTCATGCACCAGTAGGGTTCCTCTGCCTAGCCTGTGGGATCAGGCTGAAACCAGCTCTCCAACATCCTCTAAGGATTCCCAGATTCAGATAGTGTGCAGACCAGGTCAAGCGACCCCACCAGTGTACTTTTGGGGCCAGGGAGGGATTCATGAGGTTGGCCAGTCAGCAAGGGACCATAGGAGGACTCCAGGGCATGCCTGGCCCAACTCACTCAGTCTTGATTGGCCAGACCCCAGCAGCAAGTTAACTTATTAGTTGGAGTGTTTGCCTCCTGGTAGTCAGTGCACATTGTAGCAACTGGTTGACTGGTTGACTCGTCAACTGTCTGTGCCCTGGTGGTCAGTGCAAGTCATAGTGAATGGTTGAGCAGCTTCAGCATATCATTAGCATATTATACATTGATTGGTTGAACAGCCAAATGTATGACTGGACACTTAGCATATTAAGCATTTATTATATAGGATAATTTAGCATCTGTTCTTTTTTTTTAAGAGCTCTTATTATAATTAACACTTAAATTTAATTAAATTCCTTTTTATCCTCTACTGCTATTATCATAGTTATTTTAGCTTTATATAATGAATTGGAAATTTTTCATGTTATATATCTTCAACAATTTAGAAAAATGAAACATGTTTTGAAAAAGGTAGATAAAATTCAACTGTGAACATGTATTTTAAGGTTTTTAACTTTTAATCCCCCTACTCATATTTCCTATGATAATTAAAATATTAATTGTTTTTATTTCTTCTAAATGAAACTTTGGTAACATATACTTAGATTAAAAATTCTTCATTTTATAGAGTTTCCATTATTTTGGTTAAAATTGCAAGTAATTGTATCTTAAATTCTTGGACTTCTTTTTACTTTAGCTTACCTTTGTTTTCTTTTTTCTATTTTCATCTTTTTTCTCTCTCATTTTTTCCCTATCATTAGGCTCATGAGGGCTTTAACTATTTTAGGAATTGATTTAAAATATAAACTTTTATATTTATGATTACTTTCTGCTTCTTTTCAATTTTCTATTTCAAATTGTAGAACCTTCAGCAAAATATTCAACACCTCAGTCTTTGTTTCTTTATATTGAAACTAGAGGCCTGGTGCATGGAATTTGTGCAGTGGGGGAGGGGGATCCCTGAACCCAGTCTGCACTCTCTCACAGTTCAGTTCCCCTCACTCTTTCCTGCCTGCCTGCTCGCTGGCCCTTACCACTTGGCTTGCTGCTCCTCAGTGCTCCAAAGGTGGAACTTCTGGCTGAGTGGCATTCTTTTTGTGGGAGTACACTGACCACCAGGGGGAAGCTCCTGTGTTGAGCATCTGCCCCCTGGTGGTCAGTGCACATCATAGCGACTAGTCATTCTGCTTGTTAAGCTGAAATGGTCACTTATTATATAGACTAGGTAGAGGCCTAGTGCACAAAAATGTGTGCACTTGGGGAAGTCCCTTAGCCCAGCCTGCATCCTCTTGCAGTCCAAAATCCCTCAGGGATGTCAACTTGCCAGCTTAGGCCTGCTCCCCAGGGAACTGGGCCTATGCTGGCAATCAGACATCCCTCTGGCAGCCTGGGAGCCCCTGGGGGATGTCCAACAGATGGCTTAGGTCTGGGGGAGTGGGCCTAAGCCGCATTTGGACATCCTTAGCACTGCTGAGGAGGCGAAAGAGGCTGCCACTACCGTTGCTGTGCTCACAGCCCTCAGCCGGACTTATGGCTGTGTAGAGTTTCCGCTGTAGGCGCACACTGACCACCAGGGGAAACTCCTCCATTGAGCATCTGCTCCCTGGTGGTCAGTGCATGTCATAGTGACCAGGTATTCCGCTGTTAGGGTCAATTTTCATATTACTCTTTTATTATATAGATGGAAATAAGGTTGAAACAAAGAAATTGGAAAAATGCCTCTGCAGTATAAGATCTAAAATAAGAAATAAATATTATTTCTTCTACTCCTACTCCTCTCATAAATATAAGTGGAGTAATACAGATTTGGAAAAATTTTGTGTCACTAGAATTATCTGTGTGTGTCAAGTGAGTGAGAAGGAGAAATCAAGCAGATTCACAAACCATTTCGACAGTTTGATACCTTTAGCTCTTAAGCCTATTGTTGGTGGTAAGGATTGGACAAGCAGAAGTGTTTTATGTTCTTATGTTTAAATCTCAGTCTCTTTAGTGTATCTCTGACACTGTACTGTGACTTCACAAGTGCTACTTGACTTTATCTCTTCTCCCTTTAAGTGAGGCAAGAATGTTAAGGCAACCAGAGAGGGACAAAGGCCCTCCCCTGTATGGGGTAACATGCTGCTGACGTCTTTCCCACTGGAGAATGGAACTTTGTTCTGGCAAGTGTGCTGACACATTTCACAGTATTGTGCCTCTCCTTCCCTTCCCAAGCAGGATGCGATCATTTTATGAGTACTTGGTAGAGGTTTTGGTGGTAAAAAAGTTATAAAGCTGCGGGTGTTTTGTAAAACTGTGGCCCCGAGAATTTCACTCTTTCACCCACATTCAACTAATAGCAACTCTTCAAAATGACCATTTAAGTGCTCCTATCAGTCTATCTTAAAGAAAATGTTTGTACTAGAATAATCCTGTTAGATTTTAAAGGCCATAGGAGCAAAGTAAAATTTCTAGAGTGTTTAACATGCCTCAGAACTGTGAATATAAATATCGATCAAGATGGCCTTTATATTCCCTTCAGCTTGACTAAACTTTAGACAGGTTTCTTCTTCACTGTAGGCCCCTGACCTGTCTTTCTTTGAGCATTTCCTTTAGGAAACTTGCAATTGTAAATTCTTTCTCTGGCCTTTTGAGATATAAAACTTCTTCCAGGCTCTTGCTGTAAATTTTTTTCTTTATATAGGACCTTGGATCTATCCATTTGAAATAGAATCAAGAAAGTGAAAGCCAGTATGTCCCAGTCTCTGTGAGAAGGTAGCAGCAGAACTCCTATAAGCAAGCCAATTAAAAAAGTGGCTCATCACATTGACCAACCTCCTTCCTAACACCCTCCAGTACTTTTTCACTGGAAAATTTCAATGTTTAAAAAATCTCCCACCTTTCTTTGCAATGAAGTTGACTTGAACTTCTCTTCTCTATTGTAATAGTCTTGACCTCCATAATACTAGTAAATCTTGACTAAAATTGTATTGAGTGTTTAACTCTCTGGTGTGATTTCCCTTTGACATTTTGAACTAGGTATATGTAGCATTATCCCTAAATGAGCAAAATTTTATAGAAAAAAATTGAAAATGTTATAAGTATAAACCAATGACATAAATGTGATTATAGTGATATATACAGTGTACCATGGAGATCAGAAGGGGAGCACCAATAATCAGTATGAGCAAAAGCTTTATGGAATGAAATTCAAGTTCTAAAGAATTCATGTTAGAAACAGAATCATGTCATTGTTTCAGCAGAGGAGAAAGAATAAGCGAAGTCTATGGGTATTACTTGCAGTTAGAACATTAGAAGTTCAGACGTTTTTGAGATTAATATAATAGTTTAAAACTAATCTTAAAAGATTCACAGAAACATGTTTTACAGACCATGTGAAGACTATATTTGAGAAGGAAACCTGAAAAACAAAGGGAGTAGTAGTCAAAAGTTCCCAAGGAATAATATAAGTCTGGATTAGACAAATGCCAGTTTAAATGAAAATTTGTGGATAGACTCAAATTCTGTCTAAGAGTTAGAATCAGTGTACCATGTTAACTTAGTGAATTTGGTCAGTAAGAAGACAGAAGACAGAGACAGAGACAAGTTTATTTTACTGACCTTTACAGGTTCTTTTATTACATGACAGGTAAATGTTGACATTCAGAGAGCTCTGGCATAGCCCTCTGTTTTCTAAGTGCTCTCTTATCATTCCAATGGTCTAAAATAGCATCTAAATGTTATTTTAAAAGGATGAAGGCTGAAATAAATTTTGAAAAACAATAGAGTCACTGAAAACAAGCACTAGCTTAATAAGTGCCTGATAAAATGAGCACAAATTCAGGCAAATCTTAAACTCATTCTATCATAATGCAAATCAGGTTAATTATTCTTTACTGCTATTAAAGGTTTGGTCATTGAGGACTGATAACTCATGTACTTGAATTTGAATTTGAATCTATAGTTGAATTCATGTACTAACTGTGAAACTTTGGGTGAAACACTTAATCTCTTTCATGCCAAAGGCTTTTTCCTTCACTCTATATTATATCATTTCCTTTTTCTATATCTCCAGAGCTTCCTTTTCTGTTAATATGAGCTCTGGGCATAAAAAAAAGAAGATGTACACTTAGAAAATTTGACCTGGCAGCTTAAGTAATTTGCCCAAGGTTACTTAGTGAATTAGTGGTAGATATAAGGGTAAGAAGCTATAATTCCTACTCCAATTTCCTGCCTGAACCATTAGATAGCTCCATCTGTTTTGATTCTATCATTAATGTGAAGTCATATTTCTGTCTTTTAATAGAAATGTACTGATCTAGTTGCTAAAAGTAGAGTGTGAAAAAATGTGTCCGTAGCTTCACATGTCATATTATTCCTCAAAAGAACAACTTTTAAGGTGGTTCTGTTAATATATTTGGATAATCTTAAAAAGTCTATAATACCTGCCTTTAATTTATATAATTTTAACGAAAGAAAAACAGTCCCATTAACATGAATATACATTGAACATTTTAATGCTAAAAATTTAAGTTAAGCATTAGATACTTTGATAATGTCATTGCAACATTTTGAAATGATGAAGTGTTCATTAATGCCTGCTTAAGATAAAAGCAACACTACATTAATTTGATTCAATTAATGTCAGCACAATGCACAATGATACATTGATAATGACTGGCCACTTTTCTTAAGTGTTAACCAGTACATTATTATATAGTAAGTGAATTGAATATCCCGCCCCCCAATACCACTGTAATTATTAACTCAGTTAGTTAAATGTGTCATATGAACCATTAACAACTTGATAATTCACTTCTCTTGGATGTTATCAAGGACTTATAATAAATATTATTCAAGATAAATTAAAATTGCACATTTAAATGTTTCTGTGATATCTATTTTTCCAAATATAGATAGAAATATATTTTTTTATTTTGTCTAGAGTGTTGTATTAGATGTTTTTAAGATATTTATTTGCAAACTAAAAAGATGTATATGAGTGTTGGATTAGATGTTTCCAAGTTATTTATTTCAAATTTTGAAAAATTATATCAAATGGATCAGTTTGGTAGCAATTAAACAGTAAAAAGTAGTTGAAGTAGTATATTTTTGAAGGTCGAGCCAGTAGAATTTCCTAGAAGATTATATGTAAGTCTGAAAGAAAGTGCTCAAAGGAAAAAAATATATTTCCTATATAATAAAAAGGTAATATTCAAACAGAACGAATGGCAGAACAACTGAACAACTAATCAAAGCAAAATATGCTAATGATACGCTAAGGCTGCTCAACCACTCGCTATGACATGCACTAACTACCAGGGGGCAGATGCTCTGTCCTGTAGGTTAGCTTGCTGCTGCGGTCTGGCCAATCAGGACTGAGCAAGATGGGCCAGACATCTCTGGAGCCCTTCTGTGGTCCCTCCTAGACCTGATTACACATGAGTGGGCTCATTCAGCCTGGCCTGCACCCTCTCACAATCTGAGACCACTTGTGGGATGTCAGAGAGCCAGTTTCAGCCTGATCCCACAGGCCACGTCCCTTGGGAAGGTGCCAGATGCAGGGCTCATGGCTGGGAGCCTCTCCTGCTCAAGACTGATTGGGTGCAAGTTTGCGGCAGGTACAGTGGGGATGGGATGAGTGAGAGTGTCAGGAAGGAGCTTCAGGCAGCATTTGACTGTGGGTTTTGGCCCAATAACTGCAGGCCACACAGAGGGACCCAACCCATGCACAAATTTGTGCACTGGGCTTCTAGTCCTATCTAATAAAGAGGGAATATGCTAATTGACCTTAATACCCTCACAAAGATAGCAACACCCACAACCAATAAGAAGAAAATATGTTAATTGACTGTGACACCCTCAAAGATGGCAGTATCCACAGCCACAAGATGGCAGTGCCCAGTTCCCTCAGCCCAGCCAGGGTAGCAGGCAGGTGGTATGACCTGCCTCCAGAGTCCCCCAGTACCCTCAACCCGCCCACTTCCCAGAGCCAGCCTGAGGCACAGGCAAGCCCCAGATGACAGCTTCCCAGCTGCCCAGGGCCAGATCAAGATGCAGGCAAGACTCAGATGGCAGTTGCCTAGCCACACAAGACTCAAGTAACCAGGGCTGGCTGAGGCTTGCACTACTAGTAGTAGCAGCAGCAGAGATGTGATTGCCTTCCCCTGATTGCTGGGTCACCTCTTGCTCCTGAGGGCTCCTAGACTGTGACTGGGTGCAGGCTGGGTTGAGCGACACCCCCACCAGTGCATGAATTTTCATGCACTGGGCCTCTAGTATATATATAAAAGCCTAAGTGATCAGAGCTACTGAATAACTGAATGACCAGGATGACTGGAACTACTGGTTGCTATGATAATCACTGACCACTAGGGAGAAAATGCTCAATGCTGGAGCTGCCCCCTGGTGGTCAGTGTGCTCCCACAGCCAAACTCCTCTAGTCAGCCAACCTTCTGCAGTCCCTCCCCCTGGCCCACAGACTCCAATAACTCGATCAGGGTTGGGCCTCAGGCTAGGATGGGGAACTGAGTGTGGGTGGTAGCAAACATGGCTCCTTATACAGGAGTGCCAAGGGTCAGCTCTCTCCTTGGAGCCAGTGGCTAACCTCCCATGCCCCATCCAGCAGACACTTAATTGGCCCTCTGCCTGCCCATTGTGGTGGCAGAGCACCGACGATAGTGGTATCGGCATCTGACGTTTGTTCCTTCTGTGCCCAGTTCAGTGACCATCCTCTCCTGTCTAGCCCAGTCCTGATTGACCTGGCCTCAATCAGCACTGATCACCAGCCAGGCCTAAGGACCCTTCCCCCATGCATGAATTTTATGCACCAGGCCTGTGTGTATACACACACACACACACACACACACACACACACACACTAAACTATATATATATATAGTTTTGGGACTACACTCATGAAATGATGGAATAGTTGTCAACTGGGATGGGGAAGATGGGGAAGGCTATTGATAAAACATGTTTGGTTGCTGGAAGATCAGGAACTCAATTGGGTATATTGAACCAAATTTGAGATGTCTTATTTGTCTTTCAAATTGAAATACCTAGGAAGGAGTTGGCTATATGAGTCTGCAGTTTGGTGGAGGGGTAGATCTGAATGGATATTTAAGGATTGTTAGTATACAGCTGCTATCAAAACCCACTAAAGGATCTAATAAGATGAGGATAGATAACCAACCATTTATTTAACAACCAGTGCCATAAGTCTTTATGGATGAGTTCAAGTTATAATTACATCCTTCTCATGTTCTTGTAAACTAAATATCTATTAGATTAAATCCAAGAAATATATACTGTCATAAGTTATTAGAATGTATAAAGCCTCCTATAGAGCTCATTATCATGTGTCCTTCTGAGAACAGATTGCAGACCACTCACTTTGTGTTTACTCAGATGGATTTCCACCATCCTTGATACAGAAGGAAGAGTAATGGCATATTAAAGCTTCTATGATCCCATTTCAAATGTTTCTGTAGGTGAGAAAAAATTTAATTTTTTCTTTTATTTTCTTTGCTAATCATTCTATCACATAGTTCTTAAAATGTCCACTAAAAAGATTATTCCTATTGTGAGTGAACAGTGACCAAATTGCTGTAATGCTCTTTCCTTCATACTAGTATAAGTCTTTGTTTTTGTGTGTGGCTTTTTTTTTTTTTTACATTAAGTGAATTTCCAGTTTTCTTCCATTGAAGAATACTGGTTTGTCTGAAATATGCCTCTTTAGATTACTGTAGCTAGTATTCATGTCTTCACACAACAAAATCTATTTCATAAACTTACCATTTGAGCATGTTTAAAATGAAGGCCCAAGTCTCATGCAATGTCAATTGTATACATACAACTTTTCCCCTCAAAATGATGTCAGCTTCCATATTTTTCATTATATGAAACTGGTGTCTATTTTATAGGAGTATGATATGTAAAAAGCAGTACTTAATAGTGGGGAGAGAATCCTGGCAGTTATACATCTGTTTTACATAATGAAATCTTACTAAAACCTTTGGATCTTGAACTAAAATGGCAACTTGATCATATTCTTTAAGGTATTTGTTAAATGATTACTAAGTGATTTGGGAGGCCTATTCCAGATCCATTGAAGTAGAATTTTTAATTCTTAATTTGAGAATTGCATTTTCACCTAGTTCACAAAGTGATTATTTAGTGATAGAGAATGACCCTTTTAGAGATATCTATGAAAATGTGTTTGTGTTCAATATAATTAATGTAATGGTACTCACAAAAATTAAACTTGAAATTAATTAGTCAACACTCTGTTTGTTGTATTGTGGTACTCGATGAGATTCACTGTTCTTCAATAATGATTTGGCTAAACAGATTCTTACCCCATGCAGCAATTTTTAGCCACAATGTTATGAAAGTGAACAAAAAAGACAAATTTCCTGCTTTCATGCAAATTAAAATTTAAAGGTGGAGTAGAGTGTGGGTAATAAATACATAGAAACATAAGCAGATCTTGACAGACAGTGATGTTTTATATGTATGCAGAATTCTTTACTACTGTTGAGAAGACTAAATTCAGATTCCTACCTGATCCCCCAAATTTGCTCCCAATCTTAAGAAAAATAGTATAGATTCATGAGAGTATAGATTAAGTGATAACTCTACATTATCAAAACAGAAGAAGAAAAAAAGAAATGTTATTGTAAATATTGCACATAGAACCACATAATGTGGGTCTAATCCCACCACCAAACTTTACACACTTGCAGATTTTGGGTTGGTTGGTAAATGAGCCTCGGTTTCTCTCTCTATATATATCTTTTTTTTATTATCCTCACCTGAGGATATGTTGTTGTTTTTTTAATTGATTTTAGAGAGAGAAGGGAAGAGAGAGAGAGAGAGAGAGAGAGAGAGAGAGATCCATTGGTTGCCTCTAGTATGAACTATGACCAGGGATGAAACCCGCAACCTATGTATTTACCCTGACTGGGAATTAAAACCACAACCTTTTAGTGTATGGGGCAACACTCCAAACAACTGAGCCACCCAACTAGGGCAAGCCTCAGTTTCTTCATCTAAAAAATGGCATTAATATTTTCTCTTCTGTTTATTTTATGGATATAATTTATATAATTTATTATCATGCCAAAAAGCACAACTGAATAAATATAAGACTTTATTTTTCTATAAATAATTTTGACTCAAGTCATCATATAACTGTTGGCTATTAAGCATAGACTTAATATTAAATAGTTTATAGTGTCCATATCCTATTTTGTAATTTTCTTACTTTCTACTTTCTTGTCTATGTCCTATGTTTTATGGTCTTACCTAGGATATAGGAATCTTTGGATATGTGTAGTCATCATCTGTCCAGTGGTATTATATGTTAAGATGTCTGTGTTCTCTCCATGATATTTTATTACCAGTACTTGTTCCTTCTGGCATTTGATGAGATATCCATAGCCCCGGATCACATATACTCTATTTTATACCATCTGTGATTTCATACTAGATGCCCTGGATCTCTCTCTTGAAACTTTTAGGCTCCTCTGTAAGCTGACTATATGTCTGGGTTTGTCCTGAACTTGTTGGTTTATGCTGACTTAATTATGCATTCTGTAATTCTCAACAGTTTCCCAGTTTTGATCATAAATGGTCACCTTCTCATTTGAGTATTCTTCTTAATTTGAGCCACATGGACTGGGAGCTGCTGGCAGGCCCTCTCTGCCTAGACTTTCATGACACGGTGTCAATAATCCTGACTGACCAGGATGCTGCCACAAGACATTTCTCTACAAGACTCACTGCTTCTCAGGGCGTTGACGATAAGTGACATACAGGGTTCTTGGAACTCTTTATTCAAACTAAACCCTGTCTAGGGTTTTACTGTTTCCTACTGCCAGGGACGTCTTAGGCCAGGCCCATTTTCTGAACTCACATCAGCAAATAACTCATGGCTTTCCCCTATTTTTTTTTTTTCTGGTTTGGCTTAGTAAGAAAAGGGGAAGATTGGCTTTTCTTTCTTTCTTTCTTTTTTAAGTTGCAGAAGCCTTAAACCAAATTCTTTTGGGATTTGCTTTTGATATGCAAAAACAAGTTATCTGAATTCTGAAACCTTTTCTTTCTCAAAAGGATTTATCCTTGCAAATCAAAACCCTACTTTTTAAGGCTACTTAGATACTTAGATGTGGATAATTTTTCTCTATTCTCTGTATTCTGCTGCATAATTTCTCATCTGAAGCAATAATCCCAGATGCCTTGGCCTGCAGGTATAGTTTTACAGAGACCCAAAACAAGGAATTAAAAAGAAATGTGTGTGTGTGTGCGCGCACATGTATATGCATTTGTATTTTTTCTTTTTCTAACATATCAGATAAACATCAGGTATAGTAATGTATGTGAAAAGGTAATTTGCATCAAACTGGTCATGAAGTGATTGACAAAAGATTCAGAGCCATCATTATTGATTAAGGTTTAGTTAATTCATTAGGAAGAATAGCTTTTGGAGTTAAGGAATAACAGGATAATTATTGTCAATTCTTATTAAAAGAAAAAAAAACTTGCTTCCAACCCAAAAGTTTTAAAATATTGCTTTTACTCTTATAGAAAGCAGAAGGCAAGTTTGGTAGGTAAGACCACAACCAGCAGGTAGAATTCCATCAATAACAGTGCTTTGGAAAGTTGAGGTTTGAGACAGAGGCTAAGAGATACAGCCTTATCTTTAGATAGTAAAACAGGAAGCCAGCATTTTGCAGAATACATTGGAGGTAAATGAAGCTGACTGTAGAAGACAATTGATAGCGATACTGGTGTTCTAAAGACTGTGCTTTAACCCAGTACACAAGCAAAGACTAAAACCTCCTGAGGCTGACATTCTCTCTAGTTAACAAAGCACAAGAACTTTACTTGAATCTTCACAAAGCGATCTGTAACCTTGAAAAAGAAACCTCAAAAACAAATTAGAAAATATATTAATGGAATAGTTACACTAAAAGATGAGGGAGGACAATTAGAGCATTGTACTTGAACTTACTACATGCCTCACTACATGGGGGCAGGATATTTGACCACATAAGTGCAGCCATCTTGTGTGTTGGAGTGACAGTTGATTTGCCTTTACTACATGCTTTTTAAAAATAAGAATGAACACACACACATACACATACACACACTCACACACACACTGAGTGGCCAGATTATTTATTATGATCTCTGAACACATAATAATCTGATCACTCAGTGTGTGTGTGTGTGTGTGTGTGTGTGTGTGTGTGTGTATATGTATATATATATATAACAAGATAATTATTGTGTGTGTATATATATATATATATATATATATATAACAAGATAATTATTGTCAATTCTTATTAAAAGATAAGTCAATTCTTATTAAAAGATATATATACTTTAGAGGCTCAGTGCATGAATTCATGCATGGGCAGTGTCCAACCAGCCTGGCCAAGATTAGGGAACATGTGTGGTTGGCCTACCTGCCAGATGGTCAAAATCCTGGTCAAGGGGACAATTTGCATATTAGCCTTTTATTATATAGGACAGTGGTCGGCAAACTCATTAGTCAACAGAGCAGCAAACCGCAGCTCAAGAGCCACATGTGGCTTGTGAGCCACAGTTTGCTGACCACTGATATAAGATATACACTGAGTGGCCAGATTATTATGCATTCAGAGATCATAATAATCTGGCCATGCAATATATATATATATTTGTGTGTGTGTGTGTTTCTCATTTTAAATGGTTAAGTCATTTCAATAAGTTATTTTGAGTTTTAAAAAAATTTACAATTTCAGCTAATCATATGCATAGATATGTGGCTGAAAGGATTCTATCTGGCTCTAATAACAAAGACTTTTGCCACCTACAGTGGGCTAACTTAGTTAGTTGGTAATTACTATCTAAAGCAGGTTTTATCATTTCTGTGGTATATTACTAAAAATATTAGCTAATACATAAATTAAATAAATTATAATACATAGCATAAAATAGTAATCATGTTGAAGATCTTAATATGGCCCATTTAATGTAGTGAAACAACTCTTCCTTCAAATCCCCAATTCCGAGTTCTTTCCAGACTGTACGCTGCACAATTATTCTTAGAGCAAAATCCTTGGAATGAATGACAGCTGGGCATTCCTCTTTTTCTCCTCCAGAGACCCTGCATTTTAAATATGCTCCTGCGATGAACTTCTGAATAGACTAGCCTTCTTCTTGTACCCCTGGCCTCATATCATTTAAGTGGATAAGGTATTAGCACATCAATATTTTATTGCAATACTATAATAAGCAACATATGCATCACATTTCTAGGATAAGAAAACCATTTTAGAAACAAGAATTAGCTCTCTATTGAGGAGGAGATGACATTTGACTCTATGGGTCATTCTTTCTAAGTTAGAAACCATTTTGTAATAGTAAAGTAGAAGAATGTGGATAAGAGATCAATAAATGATGTACTCTGTTCTGGTTATCAGAGACACAAATAGGATTAAATCGATCTTAATAAAGTTTATGTTTATAATATGTTGTAATTTATTTAAAAAATATACCTGAAATGTTCATGGTAATGGGATAGCAGGGGCCCTCAAGAGGTAATATCACTTCATTGGGGATGACTTTGAATATCTATGACTGCAGGTGGCAGAGATGATGCTCTTAAAAAAAATAAGAAGTAGCTGCTTTGCAGTGGTTCAATAATTCTGTAGGCATCACCCAAGAATATCTTCCTTCTCCTTTCCATGAAATATAATCCAGTTCTCAGGAACAAGCTCAAGTCCTGGTTCCTTCAAGACATTTGATTTGCTTTGTCTCTTCTGACCTCTAGTGACCACTTTATTCTTTAAACTCCTACAATTTAACTTCCACAACACTTGCTCTTTGTTTTGAGATTGTAATTTTTTGGCCTTACTAGTGTAATGTAAGTTTGCATTGTTTCAACAACATAACCATAAGAATTTTGAAGTCAGTGCATATGTCTTACATTTTCTTTTATCTTAGAAAATGCCCTGAAGGATGAGTATTACAAAGAAGTTGCACACTAAATATGTAATAGAAATAATTGGGCTGTGTTAAACAAGTGATGTCTGGCTGGAAGTTAGGGGAACAAACAGTTATAGGGGGTGGCTTCTCAGAGTTCCTGGGCAATATTTTTTACCTTCCTGGGCAAAATAATTATCTCTTTAACTAGAGGTTCGGTGCATGAAACTTGTGTATGGGAGGGGGGTATCTTTCAGCCCAGCCTTCACACTCTCTAATGTGGGACCCCTTGAAAGATGTCTGACTGCCTGTTTAAGCTTAAATGGGCAGTCGGACATCCCTCTCACAATCCAGGACTGCTGGCTCCCAACTGCTCCTGTCTTCCTGATTGGCCCTAACCACTTCTGCCTGCCATCCTGATCACCCCCTGACCACTCCCCTGACAGCATGATTGTTGCCTAATTGACCCCTGCCAGCCTGATTGCTCCTAACTGCCATCCCCAGCAGGCCTAGCCACCCCTACTGCCCTCCCCTACAGGCCTGCCCCCCACCAACTGCCTTCCCCTGTAGGCCTGGTTCCCCCCAACTGCCTTTCCCTGCAGGCCCAGTCACTCCCAACTTCCCTCCTCTGCTATCCTGGTCACCCCTAACTGCCCTCCCTTGCAGGCTTGGTCCCTCCAACTTCCCTCCCCTGCTGGCCATCTTGTGTCCACATGGGGGTAGGATATTTGACCACATAGGTTCAGCCATCTTGTGTGTTGGAGTAATGGTCAATTTGCATATTACTCTTTTATTAGATAAGATAGAGATCTGGTGCATGAGTGGGAGCCAGTTGATTTGCCCTGAAGGATGTCCCAGATCAGGATGGGGTTTCCCTTGGAGCATGGGGTGGCCTGGGCGAGGGACCTGTAGTGGTTTGCAGGCTGGCCACACACCCTGGTGACCCAAGCAGAGGCCCTTGTATCTGGGATTTATTTATCTTCTATAATTGAAACTTTGTAGCCTTGAGCAAAGGCCATGGCAGGCCAGGAAGTTTGGCTTCCTCCATCACCGGGGAAATCTAAGCCTCCTGCTCCCTCATCGGCTGCAGCCATTTTTGTTGGGATTTCTTTATCTTCTATAATTGAAACTTTATAGCCTTCAGCAAAGGTCAGGGCCAGCCAGAGCAGGAGGAAAGCTTGACTTTCTCCATTGCCAGGGAAACCCAAGCTTCCTGCTCACTCTGTGGCCGGCCATCATCTTGGTTAGGTTAATTTGCATACTCACTCCTGAGTTGCTGGTGGGCATAGTTTGTGGGTGTAGTGAAATAATGCTTAATTTGCATGTTTCTCTTTTATTAGTATAGATTAGCATTAATATAAGAAATAGCATTAGATTGTCTGGGTCAATAATGCCATTTTTTTGATGATATAGCTCAAATGTAGCTCACTGTAAGAATTCTCCTGTAATATATTAATTCTGAAACCCTACAATCATAAGTAGCATTATGAGGAGTAACAACCCTCAGGGGTGCCAGATTTGTGCTAGGTGTGGGACATTTAAAATGTTATACTTCACATCTTGTGATTCTTACCATTCATTGAGGAATAGAGCTATGAAACAATTGCTATGAGTAAAATTTGTGTTATGTTAGATAAAAAGAAATATCAGTGGACCCATTTTATATTTTTGATCCAATAATATCTTCATGAGAAATTAATATTTAAACTCTGGTTTGAAGAAATAGACGGAGGTAGGCCAAAAAGAAAAGAATATGGAAAGAAAGGAAAATATTATGCATGTCCTAGAGTAAATGAAAGGTGAGTGTGGACTGAAGAAAGAAGGAATGAAAGAAGGTAGACATATGTCCATTTCTTACCCATGTTGTTTGTTGAGAGCCCATCATGTTTCAGATACTCCACTAAGTATTGGGAAAATAATAGCAAGACTTGATCATGTATTACTTGATAAGGATTTTGTCCTAACTGAATTTATGTATAATATATAGAAGCCCAGCATGCAAAATCACATGGTCAAACCCATGCCCTCACCAAGCTGCCACTGCCACCTCTGCCTCGGGCCTCCTGAATTCATTTCTGCCTGGCTGGTCCCCATTCCTCTCTCCCCAGTGTTGTGTGTCTGAGCAGGCTGCTCCTAATAATTTGGCTCTTTCCCTTAGAAACAGCTTTTACCTTCTGCCTCAATTCCTCTCCCAATTCACGCCCTTCCACTGCACACTACCATCCCCACTGCAGGCCACTAGTCTCCGCACCCATCCCCCCATGGTAGGAACGCCTGACACCCATCCCTTGAGCCCTTTTCACTGTGTGGCCTCTGGAAAGCCAGCCCACAGGACTCCCCCAATGCACCCCTTGGTCAAGTCCCCACTGGTGCCCATGGGGATACAACATCCAGTCTTCACTCACCTGCATGCGCCTCACTGCACATGCAACCCTGCCCACCCACGCACACCTGTCCTGCACGCAGCCTCCTGCTGATCAGTCATTATGGCGTGATTGCGTGATGACCACGGCTTTTTATAATATAGGATTAGTAAACTCAAATATCAACCAAATAATTGATTGTACTTGAGTTGAAATATTTTTAAAATTCAAATTCAGAATAACTAACAAAAATTATCACTATTTTTAAATATAGGACAAAGATTATGTCGATATTGGTAATATGCAAGACTGCAACAAAGAAATTGTCATAAATTCAGAGTCAGTAAAAAGTTTCCTTGAGCAGAATTCTCAAAGTGAGATAGAAATTAAATATACTTTTATGGCTTCAGAGATGGAGAGAGTGACACAAATATCAATGATGAGAGAAAATTGTTTATTGACTGCCTCCTGCATGAACCCTACTGGGGATCAAGCCTGCAACCCAGGCTTGTGCCCTGACCAGGAATTGAACCATGACCTCCCGGTTCATAGGTAGACACCCAACTACTGAGCCAGGCTGGCTAAGCTTTACCTTTGTTCATAGAAAAACACATTTCTCAGTATCAATGAAGTTCAAGCAACATTGGCAGTTTAGGAAAATGGAAAAGAGTAGCCCCCATGTGACGAATCCTAGAGACAGAGATAGAAATTCAGATAAACTTGGAGACAACCAGATGAAAGGCATGTATGTTTGGTTTCTTGAAAGAAGATGAGAGAGAGAGGAGTTGGTCAAAGAGAGCCTGGGATAAGTCAGTGTCTTGATGCCTCAGTAAGTGTAGGAAGAAATAAGTGCCTGTATTCTATGGTGAGAGGAGCAAAGGAGTAAGATAAGTTGCTGCCTTGAAATAATGTGTAAAGTGAAGATGCAGTAGTTTGCATCAATGACTGGATGTCTTGGTAGGATCCCTGGTGATCCAGTGATGTATGCAAGATATGCAAGATAACTTTGCTGAGAAGGGCTTTTTCTAGAGAATGATCGGAGACCAAATACTTCATTCTAATTAGGTAATGTGGATGCTCCCAGAATATAGTAGCCATTTTCTGAGCAAAGAAATCCTGAATGGCATAAAGGAGAATTAGAGAAGGTTGTCCTTGTTGAGACAACCTTGTTTTTTGTTTTTGTTTTTTTCTTTTTCACAACTGAAAACATAGTGTAATATATTGTAACTATTATCTGTATATGTGTCAGCCTATCTGGAATGTATAACGTTTTCATATCAACATTTTCCACCCCAATGATTTCCTATCATAGGTAATCTTTCATCTTTCAGCAAGGAGAACTTTCTTTAAAATGAAAAACTGATGGCACTCTTAGGAATGATAATTAGTAGTGGGTTGATGAGTATCTGCTACTAATCCTTCCCTTCAGAACTGGAACTCCGAGAAGGTACCAATCACCATATCTTTGTGCTCCTTTGTGGGGGCAGAATCGAGAGGGATGCCTGTGAAGTCAGGGCCAGGGAGGACAATATGACAGTCTGAGACTCCGAAGGCAGGTCAATGACATAGAGGACCCTGAAAAGAAAAAGCAAAACAGCTAGAGGAGAAGACTTCAACCTAAACATGGTCTAATAATTATGAAAGGGCCATTATAGCCTCAGATATTAGAGTATGAACAAGACACCAGATGAAATTCAGTGGCTTCAATGACACACTTCCACTCTTAACCCTACTCACTTCCCATCCTGGTGACAAAAATCAACAACTAATAATCAGGAATGATGAAGTCCAAAAGTCACATGGATGATTGTACACACTAGGAGATATTTGTGCAGAAAAGTATAACATTGCTCAAGACTTCTATGAACCACAGAAGTTAGAGTAGGAAGGAGATATCTATAATTTGACCATGCTTAGCTTGTAATGAATAAGAAATAAAAATATGAATGAGTTTTAACTGTAAATGACTTAAATGTTTTGCTTTGGAATTTACCTTTATTTCTTCCTTCGTCAAAATACACTCTGGGCAGTTATAGGGAAATAAAAAAAGGTGTGTTGTTGTTTTTTATACCTTAGTTTGTAACTGGTAACTATAATAACATAATAAAGGAAGGCAATAGGGAACAAGGATGAGTCACAGGTTATTTTTCTAATGAGGGGATTTTTAGCAGAGACATTCAAAAAGAAGGGGGAAAATCATACTGGTATATTTTGATGAAAAATTCTAGGTAGAGTGAAGAGTAAGAGAAAAGGCCTAGGTGTCATCATGTCCTGGGACTTATCTCAGAAAAGTGTGGAGGCCAGTATGTATACTATATGCTATTTGTACATTATATATACATTTTGTATATATGTTTAATATCTAACTTATTTTGGTAAATAGCCATATGACAAAGATGATTAACTAGCAGACTTCAAAGATGTGAAATTGTAATACATGGACTTAAAAAATCCAGAGAAATATATCCTTTCTTTTTTTTAGGAAAATAATAAAAAATTAAGAGGAATCATTCTATGATTCCAAGAATTCGGATGAACAGTAAAAAGGGAACTGAGTCACAACAACCAGCATTAAAATGCCCTCCACTTTTCTAGCTTTTCTGTGTCTCACATAGACAGCTCCATTCACAGTGGGGATTGAAATTATTTTCCTTGCCTTTGAGATGGAGCAACGAACAATATATGGGGTTCAGAATCTATTTCACAGAGTCACTCAATTCCATTTATTTCAAATACCACTGCCTTGGATATAATAAATATGCAACTGCCTATAGATGCAATGAAGCATTTAATCTTAAGCTAAAGGTTGTTGAGTTGTTAAACATGAAATCCACAGCATATGAAAAATAAAATTTTATTCTGGATATCTGTGCCCCCCAAATGAACAAGGAGATTAAGGCCAAATGTGGACAAAGGAAGATTAAAAGGGTTTATTGTATCTTATGAATTTTTTAGGCTAACCCTGCAAAAGGTAAATCAATATTTCTCAGAAAGGAAATTGGTGAGAAGAAATAGATATGAAACACTGTAACTTTACAAATGCTAATATTCACATGAATTTAAAGATTAGAGATTAAAAGTGGGATAACGTAGGAATAATAGTTATATTAGTGAAACAGATAGTCTTTTTCACTTCACTCTCATGTGGCCCTCCCAAATGAAAACAGACAAATAAGCAAATTTAGTAAATATCTAAAAGAAAAATTATCTCTGTTGAGTTTCTTATGTAAAATACTCACAAAAATCAGCATATTTCCTTAAAAAGACTGCACTCAAGTCTTATATTTAAGAGAATATTACAGTTTTAAGATTTATTATGGGAGATATATACTTTTTCTTTTTCTTTATTGACCTAAATAGTTTCCTGAATGATGATGAACATTTAAGGTAAAATTTCTTTCCTCCTGTTGTTTTTCTTTTTACTCTTTAAATCTCCAACTCATCTCAATATTGAAGGTTACTGGGGAAAAAAAACAATAGTAGGGTTCACATTAGGGAATGTCTGACCGATTAGTAATGAAAATTATAAGAAAAACTTGCCCTCAGAAATATATCACTATGGATTGTTTAGTCATTCACTATAAGAAATGTAGTTACTAGATTCCTTATATCCATAAGAAATATGCTTTAAAATATACATTATTAAATACCAGCAAATAGGAGACATGATAAAACTAAAGGCATACAGGACTAGTGGGGAAAAAAGCCCTCTTTATCCTAAATAGGTAAGCTCCATACCATAAAGGAAATGTTATTGTTTTAAAAATTATATTTAGACATGTTAACACATAATCTGAGAGCTGGAGGCATTATTAGCAATATTTTATAAAAACTAAAATTATATACAGAGAAATAGAATAATAATTATGATAATAAAAGCCTTATGGTCCATACTTCAATGGCTTGAGTAAGGAAGTAAAACTAAATATATACTTACAGGGTTGCTTTCTAAATAGGAAGAAGAATTATATGCCACCAGTTTATAAGATACAATAATTTGTACATGCTCCAGACTCTTCAAATTAGCAAAACAAATCAGCTTAAGAAGTTTATACTATATTCTATATTGTACTTAGCAAAGCTGATCTCTAAAGTTTGTAGAAAGAGTAAATATTTTTGATTTTCTATAAAGAGTACATGTTAGAGACAGACTCCAGATGGAGACAAAAGAACCAACCTGGGATGTGTTGGTTGCCTAAGAGACAGTTTTTGCATTTTGAGAATGACAAAGTTAAATGCCTGCTAGAACATACACATAGAAACAATAAACAGAATGAATAAATTTCTAACAGGTTTATCAAGAAAAGTGATAACAAAAACACAAATTACCTTGTTCATTATATTCCACAAATGATTGAGATCATGTGATACTTATCCCTCTCTGACAGGCTTATTTCACTTAGCCTAATGCTCCAAGTCCATCCGTGCTGTTGGGAATGATAAGAGTTCTTTCATTTTTACTGCAGCATAGTATTTCATTGTGTAGATATACCAGGGTTTTTTAATCCACTCATCTGCTGATGGGCACGTAGGTTGTTTCCAAATCTTAGTTATTATAAATTGTGCTGCTATGAACATTGAACAGACCATCAAACCTCAAAGGGAAGACAAGGGAGAGAGAGTAAGAGATCAACCAAAGGGCTTGTATGAATGCATATGAGCATAACCAATGCACACAGACAGGGAAGTGAGGGCATGTGCTGGGGGTGGAAGCAGTGGGGGGAAGGGAATGAGACTTTCAACAATAAAGAATTTAAATTAAAAAAATTACCAATATCAATAATGAAAGGGTGGTTAAAAGTATAAGTAGTAAAGGCATGTAGAGAATAATAAAGAGAACGTTATGAACAATTTTCTGCCAACTTAAATCAAACAAATACTTTTCTTAACCTAGCCACATTGGATTAGTGGTTGAATATCAACCTATGAACCAGGAGGTCACATTTGATTCCTGGTCATGGCACATGCCCAGGTTGCTGGCTCAATCCTCAGCATGGGGTGTGCAGGAGGCAGCCAATCAATTATTTTCTCTCATTATTGATGTTTCTATCTCTCTCCCTCTCCCTTCCTTTCTGAAATAAATAAAAATATATTTTTTAAAAATAATTTTCTTTATAAAATGAAACTTATTGACAAGAAATAAAGGGCAAAATCTGAGTGAATTTATGTCTAGTAAATAAATTGAATGCATTATTATAAATGTTCAGAAAAGAAAACTTCAGGACCGTATGGTATTGTTATTGGTAGGGTGTCCTCTGTCCCAACATGTTGCTAGTAGAAGTGGGCTCTTGGGATGCCACAGGAATCAGAATTTCCTGAGGCCCCCATGGGAAGATGAGGTGCCATGGAAAGTTCTATTTATGAGAGAACATTAAGGGAATTCCCCTTTAAGGTCCCATCCCTCTCAGTCCCCCATGGAAAAAGTTCCATTTTGTCTTCTGCAGAGGAAGATCAAACCACTGCCCAGACATTCACTCAGTGTTACAGTCCAGTCCAGAGCCGGGCTGGTTTAATTTGTATTCCCAGCTGCAGTCCATTGCACGTGGAGTTCACATAGTCAGGAACCACGTGGCTTCTAAGGCCACAGGGTGGACTAGCCCAGTCTTGGAGCAAATGAGTTCAAGGAGCCAGGAGCAGAACCAAAAGAATGAGAGAGGGAACTCTTGTCTGAGAATTTGAACTAGGAGCTTAACCAGTGAGTTCTTCAGGATTCCGTGTGCTTGCAGTGGCTCCATGCTGGCCAGTTATCATTTTCCCCAGGTTAGACTGAAGGACAAGCACCTTTCCTAGGTTACTTCATCACCAGGACTGCACTGTGCACGCATCCACTTCCCCTTTTGTTGGGCCCCTTCCCCCAGTGATTTGCAGGAAATGGACTGATGGTTCCCTGAGGAATATAACTGTGCAGCTCCCTGGTGAAGCTTCCCAGATAACCATGCCTATAATACCTGGCCTTCCTTTTACTCCTTTTCCTATTATTAATATTAACTAGTGCCCTAGCTAGTTATTAATATTAACTAGTGTCCACAGGCCTTTTTTCAGTGGCTAGAGCATAGGCCTGTGGACTGAAAAGTCCCAGGTTCTTTAGCAGTCAAGGGCACATAGTTGGTTGTGGACGGATGTAGGAGGCAACCAACCAATGTGTCTCTCTTACATGAATGTTTCTTTCTGTCACTCCCCTTCCCTTTAACTCTCTGAAAATCAGTGGAAACATATCCTCAGGTGATATTAACAAAAACTATGTATATATTAACTAGCTAGCTACAATTGTGACAACAACACTGGTAAAATCAAACATTTAAAGGAAAAGTAACATTTATCTTACACAAGTTGATTTACAATATAGAGGAGAAGGTAACACTTCAAAAATCAATATATACATATATATCACTAGACTTTAATATGCCCTATGAAGTTATATGCGAAATTAAAAATATTTTAAAAAAATCAAATCCAGCAATATATACAAGAGTAATGCATCATAGTCAATAGTTTTTGTCATAGAGATATAAAATCAATTGGACTTTTCAAAAATCAATTGATGTAGTTGACTGTATTAACAAAATGAAGAAAAAGTAAAAATTAAATTTCAATAAATGAGAAAAACACTTGATAAAATTTGACATATCTTCAAAATTAAAACCTGTAGCAACTTAGAATAACATTTTCTATTCTCACACTTCTATGGAGATCTTGGTCACTTGAAAAAATTATAAATAGACATCAAGATACAAACATAAGCGAATAAAGAGTAAAGTTATTTTTAGGTGGTATATTATTTACCTAAAAAATTCATCAGGAATCTGCAGTATAATTACTACAACTAATCAGGATACATGATTGATAAGATGTCAGGATACATGATTAATATGCAGAAAGCAATTATATCTTTTGTATATTATCAATAAAATATAAAAATTCTTTTGTGTGACTATTAAAAACACTCGGGGCCCAGTGTACAAATTCATACAATTGAAAGGAACTGTGGACCATGAGGCTGGGGTGGGCACAGGGACGGGTCTCGACCCATCCTCTGTGCCTCTGCCCAGCCCCTCCTGCCACGGTCTGGCTCCCACTGCCACTGCTCCCATGCACTGACAGCTCTGGCCCCACTCAACACTCCCTGATAGTGTAGAGCAATTGGGCTGATGTCAGCAGCAAGTTTAAGCCAGGCTGGTGCTGTCAGCAGGTGCAAGCGGCAGCTGCTGTCCTGATCATCCCTCAGGAGCAGGGGAAGGTGGAGAAGCCCTCAGGGGCGATTGGGGCTAGCAGCCACCACTTGGACCCGCTTGCCATCAAGTGATTGGGACTGACGCTGGGCACTGGCAGTGGTCCTGGGTTGTGAGAGGGATGTCTGACTGTTGATTTATAGCTGCAGTCAGACATCTGCCGAGGAGTCCCAGATTGGAGAGAGTGCAGGCCAGGCTGAGGAACACTCTCCCTCCTGTGCACAAATTTCATGCAGTAGGCCACTAGTATAGGATAAATAGTTAGGAATAGTTAGAAAAATAGTTAGAAGTCCATCAGAATACGTGATTGACTTCTATACTTAATGAAGATCCAAATAAATAATGAAACAAGTCATTGTTATGGATTTTAGGACTCCAAATTCTTAAGATGTTAATTACTCTAAAATTAATCTATGGAATCAGTGCAATGTCATATCAAAATTCAGCAAGTTTTTTGTCTTTTTTTAGTAATTGACAATCTAATGTTGAAATGTGTAAGGACTAGAAAAGGACCTAGAATATTCAAAGCAATCTTACAAACCACAGACCTGGAAGATTTGGCTGGCTGTTTTTAAGCCTTACTATAAGGTTGTAGTAATCAAGAGAATGTGATTTTGAATACAAGAGTCAATCTACACATTGATAAAACAAAATAAAAAGCCCAGAAATAGATTTGTACATACATGATCATTTAATTTTCCACCTTAGACTCCAAAGCAAGCTGGCGGGGAAAGAAAAGCCTTTTCAACAAATGGTACTGGAATGTAGATGAATATTATAATATGTTGCCTACCTCACATTTTACAAAAATAAGATTAAATTGACAAGGAGCCATAGGCATATACATAAAGCTTAAACCCATAAAACTTATAGAGGAAAATTTATGAATGAGTATGTTCTCTTGATTTTTGAAGGATGGGTAAATATTCCTCAGATAATTCACACAAATAAATAATTCTAAAGGGAAAAGGAATAAATCAAACTATATCAAAATTTAAAAACATGTAAAGTGAGGACATTAAGGACATAAAGAAGTGAGAGTATCTTTGACAAAGTGTAGTAACTAACACAAACCAATAATAAAAAGGGCAAACACCTTTAAAAGCCCTTCACAAAAAAAAAACACACAAAATATATACAAACGTCTAATAAGCATATGAAAAAGTGTGAACAGCTCAGTGTCATAAGACATCAAAAAAGACAAATTAAAACCACAATGAACTACACTTATGGATTCACCCAAAATGACTAAAATTAAATAAGCTCATAGCAGCAAGTACTGGCAAATATGTAGAACATCAGAAGTTCCACATATTCTGATAACTTACAAAACACTTTGGAAAAATTGACATTTTAAAATAAAATACCTACCCTATGATTTAGCAATTCTAATCTTAAGTATTTATCTAAAAGAAATGAAAACAAAAGTTACAAAAATTTATATGAGGATATTTATAATAACTCCTTCATAAGAGTGAATAGCTGGAAACAGCTATTATGTCCATCAATAGAAAAAGTTAATAAACTATGTTGTATTTGTACAATGATATATTTTTTATTTAGCAATAAAAGGACAACAATATAAAAGAATTTTAAAATATTACACTAAATTAAGGCAACTTGTCTGAAAATGTACATACTTCATGATCATTCTATATTTATGAACTTCTATAACAGACTAATTGACTCTATAGTAGAAAATAATCTAACAATATTTATCTGGGGTTGTAGCAGAGATTGACTAAGAAAGGGCAAAAGGCAACTTTCTAGGGGGAAGGATGATATTCTGTGATTGCTAGGGGATGTTTTATGTAGGTGGATGGCAAAGCTCAGAAAATGTTTACTAAAATAATGCCTGCATTCCATAGCATACTAATTTTTACAACATAAAAAAGTAAACAAATATTATAGCCTATCTAATTATGTCCATTTTGACATCTTGAGGGGAAAGTGTGTGCAATTTATTTTAAAATGCACTAGGAAAAAAGTAAGCTTGGTCAAGAGTTGAATAGATGAATGGCTACATTAATAAATATATGACAAGTCAAATACAGCACAGTGATAATGATAGAATTCATATGGTGGGTGTATAGGGCATTTCTATAAAATTATTTCAACTGTGAAAATCATTATAATAAAATACAATAAAACATTAAATTATTGAGCATAACTTATGATTTCAGTTTGTCCTACCTCCTAGGGATTTTGTCCTCCTTTGAGAATTGTTAGATTGAGTGGGCTGAGGGTAGGGGGTGTTGAATTAATAACAACAGAGAAGTAGAACCTGCTGTGCAATTTTCTCAGACAAGGCTTCTTCTAGCTGTAACATATTTTGTTTCATGGCAAAAAACACAGCATGAAGACTCATTTCCACAATGGAAAATCTATAGAAATTTACTGTCTCATGTAACAGAACTATTGGTGGCTTGATGGAAACTATCGCTCTCTTACCTGCTGGTATGTACATGTGGAGGGGAAATGTTTTTGTTTTTAATAAAACAAACTGAATAAAATTATGACCCATTTGTTTTGACAAATGCATTCATAGTATCAGAGTCTTCAAAACTTAGTAATGACTAGAATTGAGTTTCTACTTTTGGCATAAATATACATGAAGGGTTCTAAAGGAAAATTTCCCCTAAAGCAGTGGTCAGCAAATCACAGCGCCCGAGCCACAGAGAGCTCTTTGGCCCCTTGAGTAAGGCTCTTCCACAAAATACCACGTGTGGACATGCACGCACAGTGCAATTGAAACTATGTGGTCCATGCACAGAAGTTGGTTTTCGGCTCTCAAAAGAAATTTCAATCACTGTACTGTTGATATTTGGCTCTGTTGACTAATGAGTTTGCCAACCATTGCCCTAACGGAAGCTGCAGTCTAGGCTGGTGACCTGCAATCACATCACGGGCTTAGGTTTTGTGGGTGTTCCAGTCTCTGGCATGATGTAGGAACAAGCCTAGACCTATCTGCAGGCATAAGTACCTGGCAATATCTCCTGATTTGAGGATAAGGTTAAGTATATGAAGGTGAAATAAGATTGCTCTAACTTTGAAAAAAATTTTAAATAGATTTTTATTGATTTTAGAGGGAAAGAGAGAGGAAGAGAGAAATAGAAATATCAATGATGGGAGAGATTGGCTACTTCCTGCTTAGGATGGAGCCTTCAACCAGGGCACGTGTCCTGACTGGCAATCGAACCACGACCTTCTGGTTCCTGAGCCAATGCTCAACCACTGAGCACCACCGGTCAGGCAGAGTGCTCTAACTGTGTAACAAGGTGCAAATTTGCAAATTATGACATGAAATAGAGCTGTAGAGGTTACATGGGGACTCTTTGAGTGAGTCAGCAGCTGAATTCTAGGTTCTGGAGGAGAGACCATTCTTTATAATCATTTCTTGGCCTAATATTTGTTGTCAGAAAGATGGCTCAGTCCCTTTGACATTCAAACTCTTGATTCTCTAGTCATTTAGAGATGGAGTGGGAAGAACGGGCTCAGCAGGGAGGTGCTGTGCTTCCTGCCACTAAAAACTGCAGGACTCTAGCAATTATTTGGACAAGAGATGTGATATATTTGTATTCAACCCCCCAAATGGTGATCAGTTTGTGTTTGTTATAAAACAAATATTAAGTGGTTTACTTCCTCTGGTCCTATGTGCAGTTGTATTTTATTTCTACTTACTTGTATCAAATGGTTTCTTTCTGTGAGGAGCGTATAAATAAATAGATACACATTTCATGCCTGCTTACACAAATAAGCAATTATAATTTTGAAGAGTAAGCTTTACTTCTTTAAATAGTCTCCTACACATTACTATTTTCAATTGGGTGCTGGATTAATGCTTAAAGAAAACAGTAACAGTAAAATGAGAGAGTACTGAAGCAACTTCCATAGAACACAGACTATTCCAGGAGAATAAGTGGGCTGCACTTTGGAGCACTGAATGCCACCTACTAGCTATGTGGCCTGGATTAAATCAGTTACCCTCATAGAAACAGTCTCCTCATCTGTAAAGCAGGAATAAAAATGGTCACAGTAAACTATTATTGTTAGAAGTAAATTCCATTTAAAAATACTCTTTGAATGAGAACATAGCACAAATATAAGGTATAATTACCTGAAATTTGAAATAAAAAGAGGTTCTGCTAAAGAATGATGACATACTAAGAGGCTTGATGCACAAAATCATGCAAGAGTAGGCCTTTCTTTCCCTGGCTGCCAGCACCAGCTTCCCTCTGGCACCTAGGACCCAGGCTTCCCTCACAGCCCTGCCTTCGTCTGGAAGGATGTCTGGTCTAATTAGCATATTATGCTTTTATTATTATAGATATTATAAGTTCAGAATCAAGATATGTGTTTTCCATAATTTGTTTATATGATAGAAGGGATGGGACTTAGTGATTTAGTACACTTCTAACCTTGAATCATAACATAGGAAGCGTTGATATTTTTCATAGTATATTTTATTAGAAGATCACAACTGAAAATCAAGAATTACTTTACTTTTGATATATATTTTTAAAATATTTCATAAGGCTTTAAAATCACAACAGCCTTTATGAGAGTAAAAAAAATCATTGTAAAATTTGAATGAAGTCAAAAGAGAGAACATTTTGTAAAACTTAACATTCAGTCCTTAAAATTAAATACCTAAACATAAAGCTGCCTTGTTGCCAAAAATAATATTACATAGCATGACAACCAAATATACTTTGTGGTTTTCAATAAGATGGCCAACATGCCTTTTTTAAAAACTTCACAAGTTGGAATTCTATGCCATGATCTATAAATGGAGCAAGTTATAAGCAATTTCAGATGCTGTCATAGACAAATTGAAATTCAAGAGATGTGGAGATAGGATGCTTTACAAAGTAATCCCAGGAACACTTCAGAGCCCTAGGCATCGTTCCTTCGTCATCCCCAAATTTTCAAGAGAAAAGTTCTGTGTGGGAAAGTGCATGAAGCTTTTAAACTTCCATGTTCAAAACACTCGTTTCAAAGAGGTTGTAGGGTTGCAGAGAAGAGGTAGCAATAAAATACCTGTAGAGGACAATAGTTTTATCGTTATTTGCTGTGGCTAACCATATCTGTCCAGCCTACGAAGAACTGAGTCATCTGGTGTCAACTTGGGGTTTTTATTCCACCTGTCCCTCAGTCTTGAGTGAATTCCACACATACTATTGCACATTTATTTCAAAAAAAGTTAGCTTCTTACTAAAATAAATACAAATAATGTAATTTAAAAATCCAACTAATCATTATAGGTCAATACTATATTACCCATTTAGACAGTTCCCTAATTCTGTAAGTCCCCTATTTTGTCAAATAAATATTTGCTTTCAAATTTCTTTTTTAGCACAAAGAATTGAAATTAAATACAATGAGTTAGAATGTCACAATTTGAGTACAGAAGTAGGAAAAGATAAAAGAGACTTTTACTTTTCTTTTAATCTGTTTTCCTTCTCTAAAAGGAATCCCTCCTGAGGTTTCAGGAGCTCCATATTGTCTGGTGTTTGTAAACAAATGGGAATTAAATGCCAGCTCCATGCCACATTATATTAGCTGAAACTAAAGTCAGTTTAATTTTTTTCTCCAATGGAGTTCAATCTTTGCAACCCTTTGTCCTTCAGTTTTAACAAGGAGAATGGAGTTTGTTTAGATCAGAAAATCTTTAGAGAAACTTAAGAACATCAGAAAAATAACAGACTCTTTTATCCATGGAGCCAATGTACTAAGTTCGACTGATCTAAACTGATGGCTCTGTAATAGTTTACATGCTGTATTTCAACTAAATAAAAATCTATGCATAATGTATTTTCACAGCTGTGATAGCTAATTTATGTGAAATAGAGTAGTGAAGACTATAGAAAAAAAAATTGTCAAAACCAAGACCTCAAATCCCAAGACCAAAAATGGTAAATAATGTTTCCCTAATTATAATAAAAGGGCAAGATATGAAGCATATTATATGTAATTAAAAAGCTATATATTGATTGCAAGAATGTGATGCCAGTTTCATGAACTAGTTATACTGTGCTTATTTGCATAATTAAAACATTATTTTTTATTTTTTATTTATTTTTATTTTTTAACTATATTTTATTGGTTTTTTACAGAGAGGAAGAGAGAGGGATAGAAAGTCAGAAACATCGATGAGAGAGAAACATCGATCAGCTGCCTCTTGCACATCCTCTACTGGGGATGTGCCTACAGCCAAGGTACATGCCCTTGACCGGAATCGAACCTGGGACCTTTCAGTCCGCAGGCTGACGCTCTATCCACTGAGCCAAACCGGCTTTTTTAAAATAAGAGATATTTCATAGATTAATATTCCATCATATACTATAGATTGTAGTGTATATGACTCATATGTATTATAATTAGTAAATGATGTCATTATTTAATTGACTGAGTTTAATTTGTGCCCATATTGAAAGCATAAATTGAGCATTGAGAAAGAAAGCTATAATACTTAATAAAGATTCAACTGTGATACAAATGTATAGAAATCAATTAAAAAATATTAAGACTAAGAAATCCCTAAATTATATTACATACTAAAGGCTTAGTGCTCGAAATTCTTGCGTGAGGGGATGTGTATCCCTTAGCCCAGCCTGGACCCTCTCCAATCTGGGACCCCACAGGAGATATTCAACTGCCAGCTTAGGGTGGATCCCTGTGGGACCAGGCCTAAACCAGCAGTTGGACATCCACCTCACAATCCGGGACCACTGGCTCCTAACTGCTCACCTGTCTGTCAGCCTGGTCATCCCCTAACCACTCCCCTGCTGGCCTGATCACCTCCAACTGCCCTCCCCCACCAACCTGATCACCCCTAACTGCTTGCTCCCCTGCCAGCCTGATCACTCCTCATAGCCTCTACCTCGGCCCCCACCACTGTGGCTTTGTCCAGCAAGAAGTCAGATGTCTGGAAGATGTCTGGTCAATCCGGTCTAATGAGCATATTATCCTTTTATTAATATAGATTGAAACATTTTATCAATAGCCCATTGCATATAATTATTTTAGCCAGACCTCAACATTAATAGTGGTGAAAATGTCTACCTTCTCTTTCCTCAATTAATTAACTGCTAGGAAAGTTTGAATAAGACTATAAAGACAGGAACATTTTACAACGATTGGCATTCCCTGTAGTTCCCAGTCTTACCATGCATAATTTCATACAATGTCATTCTATCCTAAACATCTGGCATCTACTCTTATGTTCCCAAGATTTTTAATCTTATTTCCCTGCATTAAAATATCATAGTTTTCATAGCTGCCCTTACATGAATATCATTCTCAGTATTTTACACTTGAGTAAAGATAGGATCTGAGAGATTAAGTAATTTGCAAAATGTCACATGGTTACTAAGTGTCACCATTGTAACTAAATTCAAGCTTATAAGAATTTATGAGAACAAAAGTACATTTAGAACAAAAATATGGTGATGTTACAGAGATAGTAGTAAGCATAAGCAATATTTTATTGCCTAGATGTGTGTGTGTGTGTGTGTGTGTTTTAATTTCAAAACAACTACAGATCTTGTGGTATTATTATCAGAAGTAGAATTTAGCATTTAAAAATTTCTAAGACAATTGATTGCTCTGAGTCGTATTATTTTACTAGAGGCCTGATGCACAAAATTTGTGCAAGGGGCTCAGTCTCTGCCACAAGGGCTTCGTCCAGAAGGTTGTCCAGTCTAATTAGCATATTATGATTTTATTATTATAGATGATTATACTGAAAAAGGATCTCCTCTGGTAGGTGGCAGGTCTCTTATGTAGTAAAATTCTTACTAGGTGCATCCATTCTCTATTAATATTTTTAATTATTCCAAATTTGTGGAAAGGAGACTCAATTTTTTCCTTATATCTATCGTACACACTCAGTATCAGAAATCTCAGTAACTAGCCAGGGGAAGAAACTCTGCAACTCAAGGTGGTCATGTGACCATGCTCCATGGAGTGAGATAGAAGCAGATTATTGTGAGTGAAATTTAGGAAGTGTCCTTAAAAGAAGGCACTGCCTTTTCTTATCCTTCTCCTTCTCCTTCTCTTTTTTCTTCTTTACTCCTTCCTTTTTATTGGTATTTGTGAATGAGAGAAGACGGTAATAGTTCAAGGAGCTGTCTTGCATCCTAAGGTAGAAGCCGTATCTGAGTTCCGAGTTTCTGAGGTGAGGAGTTTGCACACTATTGAGGCTAGTCCTCTGCTCAGGGTCTCACCAGGCTTTAATCAAGTGTCAGTTGAACTCTAACATCGGGAAAGCTTGGGACCTCTTTTTAAAAACTCATCTAATTAAATAAGGCCACCAAGGATGAGTTTCCTTTTGCTAACTCAGAGTCAACTCATTAGGAATTTAAATTTGCAAAATTATATTAACTTTTTCATATTTTATTGATTAGAATAATATCACAGGTTCTGCCTATACAATCTTATCTAATAAAGAGAGAATATGCTCATTGACTGTCAACATGATGGTGGTGCCCACAGCCATAAGATGGCAGTGCTCAGTCCCCTCAGCCCTGCCTCATCCAGCCGGAGACCCCCAGTCCCTCAGCCCTGCAGGGGAAGGCATTTGGGGGCAATTGGGCCCACAGGGGAGGGCAGTTGGGGACAATCATGCTGGCAGGGGAGCAGCTAGGCATCAATCAGGCAGTCAGGGGGTTATCAGGCTGGCAGGCAGAATGGATAGGGACAATCAGGCAGGAAGGTAGGCTAGTGGTTAGGAGCCAACAGTCCTGGATTGTGAGAGGGATGTCTGACTGCTGTTTTAGGCCAGCAGGGATCGGGCCTAAACTAGCAGCCAGACATCGCCTGAGGGGTCCCAGATTAGAGATGGTGTAGGCTGGACTGAGGGACACTCCCTCATCCCCTGCACAAATTTTGTGCACCAGGCCTCTAGTTAGATTATAAGAGGTGTACACAGGCAGGATTTGGGAGAGTTATGCTAAAGTTCTGGCTACCACACTGACAATTTTGAAAAACCACAAAGTAAATTATGAGAACAACCCTGGACTGCTGAAAGTTAGATTTCTTCTACACACACACACAAAAAAAGAAATTGGTTTCTGACTTATTAGTATAATGCTACTACTTGTGTTTTGAACTATTGTAGTCAAAGCTAATTCTAATGACTACAGTGGTTGCTCTCCTACCCATTATCACAGAGAATTTATAATAGCATCACACTGTTCTTTACTTCTGGATCTTAATTTTTCTCTTATGGCCTCTTACCTTGGTCTTCTTGTTGGCTGGCTATTGCATAATCCATCTACATTGGATAATTTATATGTAGATTTTTTTCTTCGTTAGTTGTAGAACTAATTGCTTAATAAAAATATTTTATAATTTGTTGTGTCTTGGTTCTCAGGCATAAAAAATTGGCATTTTGCCAGAAATATTTGGGAAAAATATTTACATAATGTTATCCCTGTCCAACTCCAAACACTCCTCCCCCGACTTTAATGTCCATCTGTAAGGAACAAGGTTATTGGCCACCATATATTTAAGGCACAGGTTAAGATTATTATATGGGGAGCTAGAGTTATAGCTTATCACTTATTTTAGTACTTTTAGAACAATACACTTCTTAATCCAAAAAGTAGTAAAATAAAAAATGAGCATTAAGAAGATAGAATAAAGCTGAGGATTTCTTTTTCTCCTAGATGTTGGCATGCCTTTTTTTTTTATCATTTGCAGGGTAAAAAGATGGGCAGTCTCCCCATTTCTCCTCCCTTATTGTTTCTATTAAAGCCTTCTGATTATATATATTGTTTTACTTCCTCAATTTATCCAGGACTTTAACTATTAACTCAATTTTCAAATATTTAAGAATTTATCGCTATGCACACTATCTTCAAAATTATAATTTATGAGTTGGAGTTTTTCTGAAAGTCATAGTTCATAAGCAGACATCAACTTTAAATTTGAAATTCTATCAAATCTCATCACATTTCCTCATAAATGAGTTATACACAAACATTTTGATGGAAAGAAGCAAAGAGTAATATTTGGGAATATTTAAATAATTGCTCTTAATTTCCCCCTAACCTAAGTCTTTGAAAAGATACCTGAAGCACCTTTTTTTTTTTTTCCAAAATGATGCTTACCATAGTAAAAAATGTGCATGGACGTAGATGAAAAAGTCAGAGCATGCAGGAAGCTGCTAGAGTGAAACCACAAAGCTAGATGTCTGTGGAAAGTGGCTGAATCTTCCTTGCTGCTATCTCCATGAATTGACAGCTAAGCATCTAGTTGGTCAGCCAGGCCAGAGATCAGTGAGGAGACCTGGTCATGAAGCAGAGTGAGAGCATGCAGCCAGCCACTCTGCCTCTGTCCCTCGCTTCCTGAAGCAATAGTGACATGCAGGGCTCTTGCTTTACCTTCTTCTCCCCAATCTCATAACAATATCTCTTGTGGTCAGTCCTTACCTGGAACCATGCAAGGAAGGAATTCTGGGAAGTATATATTTCCTGCTTCAATGAACACAAGTCAAATTGCCCTGTGGCTGTCACCTTTTCAAGGTGAAAGCTACTTTGATATCAATTGTATAAATTGTGAATATTTGAAAATCAGCTTCTCTGACTGATTGCACAAAAGAGGAAGCCGGATGCTGGGAGGGTAAATTAACATCCCAAGGACACAGAAAGAGTTCATGTTTAGACAAGTTCATTATTCGAAATCTCAGTCCAAGGCCCTTCCTTTGCTAAAATCACAGTGATAACTTCTTTCAATTTAGGAGAGGACTTTAGATTCTGTTTAATGTCATTGTAAAACTGGTGGGGAAAAGACCCTAGCAAATAAAGTATTTTGCAGATTGTGTGGAGCTAAATCTGTGTAAATTTTCCTATTAACTGCTCTGTCTTCCAGAAGACACTGTAAAATACCCTCTTTTCTTCTCTGAATCTTCCATTTATAACAGGCCATTACTTAAAAGTTTCCTTTAAATCATTTTTAGGTATCTCATCATTTTATATTATCTTTGACCATATTGTACTGTATGAATTATTAAAGATTAATGCACCTCTATTTTGAATGACCAGTCATGCCTAGTGGTTTTAAATATGAAGTCATTCTTTCCCCCTGGTATAATGATGCATTTACATTATAATTAACAGCCAAAGAATTCCTTTTTATGCCATATAATGATGCCTTCCTTCAGCTTTGCTTCTCAGATAGTACATAATAAATCACAGGGGGAAATCTTTATTTCTAATATTCACATTGATGTGTTTAATGAACATTATTGAATTTTTCAAGTTCTGATTGGGATGGAGGAGAAATATTTGTGCACTATTATTTTATTTGGGTCTCAGAGAATGGAGCATTTGGCTGATGCTGGAATGATAATAATTAGCACCTTTATTAGAAGTCAGCTCTTGGTTTTCAATAACATTATGCTGGGAAGCTATGTTTCCCAAGTGAGTGGAGAATTATACAGTTTTATTAAAGAAGAGGCTTTCCTTTGAATACAATTTTAAGGAAATCTTCAAAGGAACACATTTAAAGCCTCAAATCAGAGCACAGCACTAATTAGTGTGTAACAATGATTTAGGCACAGAGCACTAGGCCTTGTTAATTTTCCAGGCCCATCCTGTAGTCTCTTTGCTGTATATTTCTTTTGATGAGTCAATTTCATCTAGGTGCAGCTTTTTATATTTTAACTACTGTCATAACACTTCTAAAGTTTTAGGAAATGGTACATACTGATGCTGAAATCTGGCAATTATCTTCTAACTCTGCATTCCAACAACTAATTTTATGGCTCAGCTTAAATGCTTAATTCAGTTTCAAGTATTTTGCATTTGTAACACTGCTTTAAGTGGCATGTCTCTGAATATAATAATGAAGCTACAGATTTGTTTAAGTCACGTTTACTCTTAGAAATAAAAATGTGCATCAATCATCAATTATAAATCAAGTTGCTTAAGATTCAAAGGTGTCAGGGACACAAGTTTCCTTGACCTTGTTTTATCTTGCTTTCACTGTCTTTTAGGAATTACAAATGTTAAAATATCAGCTTCATAGTTTGAAAATGTATCTACTACAAATGACTTATCAGAATAAATTGTTTTCTTCTTTCAGTAAATATAAAGGTATTGATCTAGAATGTCGTGGGAAATTAGAAAACAGTAACACCAGGATGCCAGATAACTATGATTTATGAATTCAGCAATATGAAGTAGGAATTGATTATCATTAAAGTCAATATCAAGATTCATTGACTCAGATATTCAGAGTGACTAAGGCTAAGCTGGGAATCAGTGTTTACATCAAGAAAACATATATCTCTCTATGGATAAAAATATGCCAATATATCCTGCCATCATCCTGTTATCACCTATTATGAAAATTCAATCTGTAAAGCATGATAGATATTTTGCAATTTTAAAATCATCCACTGTTTTCTCTAACTCTTGGTCTCTGCCTGCATCATTAATGATGGAATATCAGGTTATTTCAATCAAAGATTGGTACTTGTATCAAACAACAATGAATCATAACTATAGTTCACCTCAGCATTATTGAGGAATTGAAAGTACCACATATGTTGCCCCAAGAAAGACATCATAGCTAAAACCAGGGTACCAGTGCCAACAGATGGCACATATTCTGTAACAGCTGAGAAAATGGGTACTGGTGAGTGACTGTATTCCTAAATAAAGTGAGAAAATAAAGGAGTTAAGTGCTGACTTCTTATAAGACATAAATGTTGGAAGACAAATATAGTTTATACTAAGTTGAAGAATCATGTTCGTCTGTAGCCTAACTTACCTACATGTTCAATTAAAATTTTGAAAAATTCCCTCTTCCCATCTTTTCCCAACTTCTTTTGCTCCACTTACTTGGACTGGCTAGCATTTTCCCCTGATTCTATTGTGTTTGTCTCACTTTAAATTGGATCAATATATTGGTCACATGGCTCTCAAATATTACTTGAAACTCTAGCTGGACTTGAACAGTTTGTAAAATATGTATCGAGCACTTGTCATTGCAAGCTTATAAAAAGACACTCAAAGAAGAGTACTTGATGATATTGCACCTGGCATACTGGAAACAACAGCAGCTGCAGCTACCACCGTGGAAAGGGGAATAAGCAGAACCATTTGCTAGTGGTTGTTACTGAAACTGTGGTGGTAGGGTCAACAAAGTTCAGTGAGGATGCCTCTGGAACTTCCAGGCCTGGGAAATAGGCAGCAAGGATACAACTGGACAATAAGCAGCATGGCACTGCTCTCGTTCTTCACAATGTACTGCTTTAAAGGAAAGGGTACACAATTAAATAGTGGTACTGTACAATGTTATTCCTGAATACTTATAGAAGGCTGTCACATATAACTGATTCATAAATTTATTTATGTAATGTTCTCAAACACTTACTTGAATTATTACATTGATGACAAACTCAATAAATATATTCTTTTCTGGTTCATATCAAAATATAAAATAAAAATATATAATAGAAAGTGCAGGAAAAATACTAGAATTGACTCTACTGCCTAACATAGTATTGAACTATTAAACTATTAATCTGCTTTAAGGATGATATAAGTAAAAGTTGTTGTATTATAACAACAGAATATTTGTGTGTGTGTGTGTGTGTGTGTGTGTGTGTGTGTGTGTGTGTCTGTGTAAATAGGTGTATGATAGCTGTTAGATAGAGAGATGATAGATAGATGATAGATAGATAGATAGATAGATAGATAGATAGATAGATAGATAGAGGTAAATCACTTTAAGCAATTGGCTCATGAGATTATGGAGGCTTGGTTAGATCAAAGTCCGCCAGAGAAAGTAACAGAGTGAAGACTCAGGAAAGAGTTGCAGTTCAAGTTCAAAGTCAGTTTGCCGGCAGAATTCCTTCTTGCTCATGGGGAGAAGTTGTGTGTGTGTGTGTGTGTGTGTGTGTGTGTGTGTGTGTTTTCTATTAAAACTTTCAACTGTTAAGAGTTAGGCCCACTTACGTCTAGTTTACTTAAAGTCTTCTGATTGAAATGTTGATCTTATCCAAAAAAATATTCTCACAGAAACATCTGAAATAATGTTTGACCAATTATCTGGGTGTAATTTCCTAAGCATTTAGAGTATAAAACAAAACAAAACAACACAAAACAATATTAACAAAAAACAATTGCCACTTGATGTAAGAATAAATAGATGGGTGGGTCATAGGTAGCTATGTGAGTGGGTGGGTGGAAATACTAATGCCTTTCCTTAGCAGTGAGATATACACATACACTATCACATTTTTCCTGGGGTTCTGTTTGGTCATATCAAATTCTCATCATTTTCCATTATTTGTCCTCAAAGTTTTGCTGGGTTACTTCTCTCCTACTCCAGCAGTGATATTGTCTCATCCATGAGGACAGAACAGGACAGTAATCTCTCTGCATTTGAGGAAATTAAGTTAGAGTAATTATAATACAGCAAGTGGGAGAAGCTAGTATGAACTCCCAGTTGGAATTGCTTTGAACTCTGAATTATTTTAAACCAATTCCTAGTCAGTCTTTAATATATTAAGGGCCCATCAATGACTGCAAAAGCTTCATTTTACTCCTGCATTGGGTACACAGTATCTTTGTTTTCTGTCCTAGGATGGGGGCTCTTAGCATAGAGATTCCAAAATCACTTCCAAGGAGAGTTTATTGGTAAGAAGTCACAAAGCAGAAAACTATTATCATCTGGTCCTTGATCTTGCCCTGAAGTGAATACTTTTATGGTTTCTATTCCAAGACTAGGATTCCAAAAGTACAGAAAAGCAAAGAATAATAATGCTATTAAAGTTTGAGTGATTATTGCTAAATAAAACTATTTGTAAAATATATGTCATTATCCAGGGTGAAAAAAAGGAACATCGTGGGGCTGAAACCATAGAACAAAATAAGAAGAATTAGAAGAAGTGCACTTACAACTCTATTTCTAAATCTATATTGAACTTCACGATAAAAAGCATTGGCAGTGCATCACAGATCTGTGCCTTTGCTGATAATTATGTTCCCTTTTCAATTCGGATTGGCAATATTTGAGACACAGAGATAACTGGGAATGCATTTATACCAAAATAGGTCACAAAATGTGTAGGAAAATGATGTATGGATTGAATGCACAAATGGAGAAGTGTTCAGTAGATTACCTTATTTTATTTTTTCAGATAATGCTTGCCTTGCAGACAACACCTTCAAAATGCTTTGAACCTAGGGGCACAGAAATTGCATGTGGCAATTGTCCCTCCCATCCAAGTTTTGGAATTGCAAGAATCCTTGGAGAACAACTCTGTGCAATGCAATACAAATTTAGACTCTAAACTATAGCACAATATGTCATTGTAAATTATTTAAAACTTCCAGTGAATTCGGTGCAGTGTGCATTCACATCTGTCTTTATTAATAACATACTTTTCTCTTCATATACTGAATTATAAAAGCCATAACCAGTTCATCTTGAACAACCCTGTCCTTCATTCTGGCATATTATTCAGCACCATTATTTTGGAAAGATCAACTTATATATCATCCAGAAATATTTAGGCCCTGGGGATAATATTAGTGAAAAAACATTCCATTAGCGAGTCCTGCCCACTCAGATGCACATATTCCTCTTTCAACATGTTAAAACTTGTTTACATCACAATATATTCTCACATATGCTGCAATAATACTTCTCCCACAGTTTTCCTAGGCATTCTGGGAGTCGACCTGGAAATGCCCCTCAACGTAATAATCATTGACAATATAGTAACTCTATATTTGTGACATGGCCATGGTCCGCAGGTTTCAACTCATTAGGTCGGAAGTATTGTTTAGTAATTGCTTATGAAAATACAGTCTCAAATTGTTTTTGACTGCGCTGTTTTCATTGGGCCATAGTTCTGAAAAGTCTCTGTTGCTTTGGGTAGAGACAATAAATCAACTCCATGTCTAATGTGTGAACTTTGAATGCACATAACAAAGCAAGTGACCTTTTCATTCTTCAGTGATCACTGCATGTGGTCACATATCACCATGGTATGGGTTTAGTATACACAGTCATGTCTAATCATCTCACCTACCATGTCTCAGCATGCTATCGGTTTGGCAAGAGCATCAACCATTTTTATTTAGTCAACTAATCAATGAAATTTAGATCCATGTTGAAAAGTGATACCATATTGCTAATAAAATTAATAAATTCAATAAAATGAAATCTCATACCTCAATTATATGGATTCCTTACTTATATTGCTGCATATAACAAATAACCTATATGATATAAATAATGCATATAACCTGTATGCTTTGGGCTTTATAACTTTTTTCTGAAACATACTCTCTATTAATAATATTAATGATTATTTAATCTTTATACCTGCATACTTTTAAAAAATGGCTAATATTTTCTTTTTATTCCTGAAGGCAAAATTCCTAATGAATAATTTGATGATATTGTTTAAGAATTTCTTTAGTAAACTTTTAAATATTTAAAAAACATAACATTTAACAAAATTTAACTCTGTTAAGAAATATTTTCCTCAAATTTTTAAACGAATTTTTCTGCAATTCTATCATTTTCAGTATACAATAGTAGCAATGTATACTGAAAATAATAGTAAGATATTATGTCACTGGTTTCTTTAAATGCTTCATTTCAGATAATTCTTCTAAATTAAAAACTGAAACATGATCTAAGATTAATACATGTAATTCAATTTCAATTTTGATGTCATTGAATTACATTCAGACCTTGTCTATAACAGAAAATCCTACAGTTGTATAATGAAGCCTTCCAGACAGACATAACTATGTTTGCAACAGTTCTTGTATTAGTCTTGAGTAATGAAAACCTCAGTGTCAGGAGGTAACTCTTATTGTTGCTAAGAAATGAAAATCCTTATCACAACATGGCAAATAACCATGAAAGTTGTTTACTCTTTGAGTTATTTACTAGTGACACATATCCTATCTTTTTTATGAAAAGGTGCTTATTTGTATGGTGTATAGGAATAATTTGATAATAATAGGGATTTGTTATAAAGTGAGTTTGTCCTGAAACATTACTATGAAGCTATCAAACTAACAGAATAATCTAATGGAGAGTTCTATTGTAGAATGCTAAAACCAAAGAAAAATCTCTTGTGTTTTATATAAAACATATATATATATATATTTACATATGTGCAATATATTCTTCCACACTCTGATGTTTATTCTTTATGTTTCTGTGGTAGTGACTAGTCTGCATGTGCTTTTCAATATGACATCCATTGACACATATGGCAATTGTGGAGACATTTACTTGTCCTTTCCAGAATGGAAAAAAGTGAGCTAAGGTAACAAGTGTTCCTCCCCTATCAAAGGAACATGCTCAAGTTCACAGGACTAATAAGCTATAAAAGTGAGGTAGAGCATAGGGCACCAGACTTCCGTAAGAGAACTTTTCCTGTCAAAGATTAACGCAATCACAAAGAACATGCATAGAAAATTGCTAACTCTGCTGAAATTGAATGTTCATCTTTCGTTGGTATTAACCACTAGCAACCATCTTGTGAGTCACCCCTTTGAGGAGGTTATTTCTGGTTGAACCTAGCACTTCCTGTGGAGATACATATGGCAATCTCTAACATATAACAACATTTCTACATGAGACTGTGAAACTTAAAATGCCAATTTGAAAAATGTCAGTTTCTATGTGACAGCTGTGCAGCACACACATATAATCACTTATTAAGCAAAGGGGAAGGAGATGGGAAATATGTTTTCCTCTTTGATGGAATGAGTACACAAAAAAAGGTTTATTCATTTGAATAAAAACATTGATAAGTAGATTTTAAGATGACGAAAAAATCAGGAAGAGAAAAGAGCAGATAAAGACATTAACAGGGGCAAAAATAGATTCACCTCTCATTCCTCACACTCAGTGTTTCACAGGCCTCCGTCTCTGTTCTCTATGCCCTCTTTTCCTACATTTAAAAACAATTATACTACCATGTTTTTCCTGTCCTTTGCTTTTCCTCTGTCACCTTTGAAAGGTTAGATTTGTTTTCTCTTGTTACCAAGATACCTCAGGTTTTCTTCGCATGATAGCTGCAGTTTCTCAGAATTGGTCTCTTCATGGCTTTGAATCTTGTCCTGATACACTTCCTTCTACATTAATCTTCCTCCTTAAACTGAGAAGAAGAGAATTAAAGAGCCAGAGACCATTGAGCCAAATTATCCCACAGACAATCAGGAAATTCTAGCACTATTATAAGTGAGGACTCACGCTGTAACCAAAGCTTTAAGATGAGGAATAAATGATGAGGCAAGGTGGTTCTATCCCCAACAGAAAAATTCTCAGGTTATGATGATAGCAATAAAGCTGAGAAGCCTCATAGATAGTAGATTTATGCTTTATAGCTGTTAAAGCCCCACACTTAACCAGCTGGTGGGGAGCATCACTCCCACAGATCATAGATCACTGGCTTTTCTACATCACTTGGAGTTCACCTTCATGTTACAACCAAGACAAATGCTACCTTGTCGTTTCAGGAAATTTGCATCACATGGTAGAATTGTATGATTTGCCAATCCAAGTCTCCTGAGTGCCGGCAGATTATAATAAAATACCTAAAGCAGTACTAAGTTATGGAAGTGCTGCTCAAAGCATGACTCTTGATTTTGAACCTAAGGACTGAAGCACTTTAGAGTTTAGTTAGAATTAGAACATAAGCACACATTTGTGTAAGATATGAATATTTGAATAGCTTGTGTTCATTTTTTTCATACACCAAAGGAAGCATAAAACCTGAGGAAATAACATCAAGCATAATATTTTACAACTCGTTCCCAGCATTTTCTAGTAACCTGGTCCACAGAAATTCAACAGAACTATAAGAAACATTTGACTTGAGGAAATATATTACCACCAAATCTCTTATCCATAGAGACAAATTACAACTAAACCCTTCTATAGAAATCAGCAACCAAAACCAAGTTTGGTAAGTTGCTAAACATGAAAAACATAGCATTAACCTCATTCATAGTTTACTATAACATTTGTTCATAGACCTGTCTTATGAGAACCAATCATTATCTTTTGTCCCCTCAAAAACCCATTGCATAATTAATATGGTTCCATAGTTTTTGAATAAAAATACTAACTTACATGTTCTTACACATGCAAGTAAATCATTTTACATGGAATTAATAAAGTTAAGGTACGAAATTTATTGTCATATATTTCTTCAGTAATACTTACATTTTAATCATCTACTACATTTGAAAATAAATGAATCATTGGCAGTATTTTTTCAGATCAAATACTTTAGGAAGAAGATATTAAGACAAAATATAAAATATATTTTGTGTGTCCCGTTTTCCAGGCACAAATATATTCTCCTCTTCCACCCAAAATTTCATTGAAATTGGAGCAGATTGTTTAAAATTAGGTACCTATTGCCTTATTATAGCCCGAGTAACTTTGAGGTAAGAACATATAAAGATGCTGAGAAGAGCTTGAAAAAGAATCAGGTGAGAGGGTAGAAAAGAAGGATGGTTCATAACACTGAGAAGGCCTGATTTGCTTTGGGAAATGTCTTCCCTAGGAAGCTTCAGAAAGGCTCCAATATAGATGGAGTGAAAATGAGATGAAGGGAAATTATTACAGTAACCACATTAGGAGCAATTGGGCCAAATATTCTCCCATCCCCACACATTCAGAAAGAATAGGAGTATTGCTTTCTCTCAAGAAAAACAGGTTTTGCTTCTGAAAAGTTGGTAGAGAGTAGCTAAGGTTTCTAGTGGGAACTTTGGGGAAGCATTGTAAGGAGGATTCTCTGAAATCCTCCTGGGGGGACCTTGTCGAAGGCAGCAGCCCCTTCCTTGACTTTTCCAAACAAGTCTCATGCTTCCCTACAGGAACCATTAGGGTAAGAGACAAAACCTTTTGGGTGTAAGCTATGTGGTGGGTTATAAGAGTACTACAGTGAATTCTGCCTGCTAATACCTCTCACATGTCTCTTAACTGCTCACATCCTGTTCAGAGGAATCTGAAAGAGAAACAAACCTTCCCCAAAGAGACAATGAAATCCCTTCCAGCTGCTCACATTAGCCAATCTTCTCATTCTTTCACAAATATAAACCAACAACCCAGGATCATCAAACTGAAGAGAAGGAACAAAGGTATAAAGAAAAAAAATTAAACATGGAGAAAATAATTCAGGGAATAATGGTGAAATTGAAATAATATATATTTTACTCAAGATTTTCACATTAATTAGAGAAATCATTTCCATCTGAAGCGTAATAAAAGATAGCTATGAAAAATGAGCACTCTAACTCAGCTGGTATGGCTCAGTAGTGGAGCATTGACCTATGAACTAGGAGGTCATGGTTTGATCCCTGATCAGGGCACTTGCCTGGGTTGTGGGCTCAGTTCCTGGTAGGAAACATGCAGGAGGCAGCCAATCAATACTTGTCTCTCATCGTTGATGTTTCCATCTCTCCCTTCTTTTCCCTTTCTCTCTGAAATAAATATAAACATATTTTAAAATAAAAATGAACACTCTAAAGATAAGAGCAATCTGTGGTAATTAGAATGTAATGATAACAAAAATAATAATAATGTAACATTGAAGAAGCTTCCCAGATCATGCATGGCCAAAAGACATAAGTATAAAAAGAATGATAGAAAGATGAGAGAAGACAGTAAAATCAAAGGCAAAATACCAGTCAATTTTAAAGTAAATAAACATAAATAAAAGGTATTATAGAATAGGAAGAAACGGCCATCCTATCTAATAAAGAGGGAATATGCTAATTGACTGTCCTGTGCTCAAAGATGGTGGTGCCCAGAGCCATAAGATGGCGGTGCCCAGTCCTCTCAGCCCTGCTGGGGTGGCAGTCATGTGTCCTGGCTGGGCTCACCTGCAGGCAGGTCTGGCCGCTCCATGTGCTTGCCTCTAGAGTCCCACAATCCCTTCAGTCTCCCAGCCACCCAGGGCTGGCCCAAGGCACAGACGAGCCTCAGATGGTAGTGCCCAGCCACCCAGGGCCGGCCCAAAGCTCAGTAACAAGGGTCGGGTGAGGCTTGCACTGACAGCAGTGACAGGAGCAGGGGTGTGTTGGGGCATTGCCTTCCCTGATTGCTGGGTCACCTCCCACCTCTGAGGGCTCCCCGACTGTGAGAGGTAGCAGTCCTGGCTGAGGGACACCCCACCATTTTCATGCACTGGGGCTCTAGTAGATTTAATAATAGAAAATACCCAAAGTCTGAAAATAAATAGGTTGTTTTTTTTTTAATCTGAGAGCAGTCTTCTAATTGTGAAGCTGAGAAAGACATAACAAACAAAGCAGCAAAGAATGTATATAAATAAAATTGTGCCTTTTAGAACACATAGCCACAGGACTCCAAGAAAAATACCTGAAAATAATAATGAGTGCATGATAAGATAATATATGATAACACTTGTGACAGATGAAAGGAAAATACTTTTTGTGTCAGCAAAAAAAGCCAGAATTTATTTCTTCAACAAAATATTTGAGTGCCTGCTATAAGTTGGGCATCATCCTAAGTGCTAGAGCTATCAGTTTCTTTATGATATTTGTATCCTAAGTGACAAAGAAGTAAGAAAGAAAAAGAGAGAGAGAGAGAGAGAGAGAGAGAGAGAGAGAGAGAGAGAGAGAGAGAGAAAGGAAGGAAGAAGAAAGAAAGAGAGAGAGAGAGAGAGAGAGGGAGGGAGGGAGGCAGGAGGGAGGGAGGGAGGGAGGGAGGAAGGAAGGAAGGAAGGAAGGGGCAAGAAAGAGTCAGAAAAGGTAATTTAAGGCTATCGATGCTATAAAAAAATTCTGTGTAGAAGTGTAAGGATGAGGGTACAATAAAAGAGAGTTTATAATTTCAGAATTAGGAGACTTAGATAAAAAAATTTGCAGACCATAGTCACTGGTCCAAGTATGAAGCAACTAAAAGTTGGCACATTGCTGGATTGTCAAAGGTCCTACGTTCATGTCTTATTAACACATGTACATTTATAAAGTAGGAAAACATAGAACTAATTTTAAGGGTAAATGATAGGTATGAGAGAGAGGGGGAAGAGAGACATCATTAATGGTGGCAGTGAAACTAGTGTGTGAGACTAGAGAACCAGGGTTCCATATATACAAAGTAGGACTTTAATTTTATTGTCTTAAATGCCATCGGTCCAAAAATCATGAGATACTGCACTCCCAAACACTTAAAAGTTCCCTTACATTAAAACCACATAAATTACACTTAAAATATTAACATAACATAAGCTATTAACATATAAACAATGTTTATTAAAATACCATGTGTAAACAGAGAATTTTTTGTTATTTTATTTTAATGAAGTCTTCCACAGTGTATTTTGAAGGAAAACAAATCTCACATTAAGATGTAATAGAATATCATTTTATACTGAAATACATAACATACTGTTACTAGTGGTGCAACCCCCCCACCCCATAAAAAGGTTGTTTTACATTGCATAGGTTTTACATGGTTGATTTGTCTTTTTTTTTTTTTTTTTACCATTTCTGCAATTGTTAGTTTTAAGACATTTTAATTAACATATAAAAATGAATGAAATTACACGTACTAAAATAAAATACATGCAAGGTACCTACCTTAAGTAAAAAAAAATGTTCCTTCCTGGCCAGTATGGCCCAGTGGTTGAGTGACCATCCATGAGCCAGGAGGTCATGGTTCAATTCCAGATGGAGCACAAGACCTGATTGTAACATTGATCCTTAGCGGGGGGTAGCTGACCAATGATTTTCTCTCATAATTGATATTTCTATCTCTCCCTCTTGTGTTTTCTTTCTAAAATCATTAAAATACATTTTTAGAAGTTCCTTAAAAATATGAAAGTATGATTTCAATTGTTGGATATGACAAAGGAAAACTATGTAATTTATGCATATAAAATGATAAAGGTATTTAAAGATATATAAATATACTAGTAATATCTATACAAAACTGTTAGTTGCAAAGATCTCTGAGGAGAACTTTCAAATCATGATTAGAGAAAGGTGAAAGATGTATGAAAAAGAACACTAGCCTAGTATATTCTATGTTTCCATATTTTTTATTGTGATTTAATCAGAATATATTTTAGCAATAAAATTAATGGAGAATATATATATGTATTTTTATACATATATGAACAATCAGAATATATATATATGTGACATTTCAAGAGTATTTAACTCTGCATTAAGAAGTTAAGCAAATTGGAATTCCACTGCTTAACTTCTAGTAAATCTGTGTTTGATTCTAAGGAGGATATATTGTATTGTAACTATTTTAATAAAAATATCTATGGATAATCCTATATAATAAAAGGGTAAAATGCAAATAGATTGAAAGGCAGAACAATTGAACAACCAATTAAAGCATAATATGTTAATAATATGCTAAGGATGCTCAACCACTCACTATGATGTGCACTGACCACCAGGGGGCAGATGCTTCAACCGGTAGGTTAGCTTGCTGCTGGGATCCAGCCAGTTGGAACTGAGCGAGATGGGCTGGACATACTTCAGAATCCTCCCATGGTCCCTCTCTGGCCCAATTGTGTACCAGTGGGGTCCTTCAGCCTGGCCTGCACCCTCTTGCAATCTGAGACCCCACAGAAGATGTCAGAGAAATGGTCTCAGCCCAATCCTCCAGGCCACTCCCTTTGAGAGAGCACCAGATTCAGGGCTCATGCCTGGTGAGTGCTGCTGTGGCAACATGAGCCTCTCCCTTCGGGAATGATTGGTCGCAAGCCCATGGCAGGCACAGTGGAGCCAGGATCAGTAGGAGTGACAGGTAGAAGCTGAAGGAAGTGTTAGACTGCAGGTTTTGGTCCAATCCCGGCAGACCACCCAAAGGGGCCCCACCTGTGCATGAATTTGTGCACCAGGCCTCTAGTATAAATATAGTTAGCCATTTCCAGTTAAGTTAGGCAAAAGAATTTCAGACACTAAATCTTGATTAGAAAGACCCAATATCTATCAGTAATGATTTGAGGACTTTTTATGTATTTGTGAATGTGAATTTCATTGCAATTGATAGCACTATAGATTACTATAGCTGAAGAATGCTAAAGTTTTAGTTTATCTTAGTACTATCCCATTCAGCCTACAACAGTCTCTAAAATATATGGACAGATGCTGAAATCAATTTAAATTTTTAAATGAAATAGACATGCCAAAATATGTGCAAGAGAAAAGGTAATTGTGTTTATTGGTTTCCAAACTAAAGCCATTTATTGAGACACATTGTTAGCTGTGTCCTGCCCCCTCAAAATGCTAAATGATGATGGAATAAATTTTTGTGGATTTGAGTCACTGTGTTTTGGACCCCATTCTTAGAGTAGATTATATTGGAATTATAGTAATAAATCTCTAAACAAAGACATAGTTGTTGGTGTTATCTGAAAAGAAAGAGGAGACAGGATATTTCCTAAATTAATGCCAGCTATGGGTGATTAAGAAATAAAGAATTATTTTATATTAAAATTTTAACCCTACTAAAAACCATATTCACATCAACAGAGCACTTGAATTTTTCCTTGTCTTGGTTTTCAATAAATTCTTTAAAAACTCTTCTCCGAATTCAGTGCAATCCAGCAAACATTTAATTTGATCTAATTGCTTTTGAAATCCAGGAAGCACAATTCTGACATAACAAAATTGAAAAATTAGCTACTGGTCATGCATGGGCTCAAGAGAAATGCATTTTCTTTAGGTTCTTTAGTAAAAATATTTAAAAGTAAAATAATTTATTAAATGTTTTATACAAAATTCAGTAAATTTTCTTGTACATTTTAAGGATTTAGGCAAAACTGTGAAATGTTATTATCTGAAGTTATTCATGATGTATGCAGGTCCAAATAAATCTCTTTATACTAGATAGAGCAATCTCAGACTGGCTAGGTAATAGTAAAACTTCCCATTTAAAATATTTAGCTGCTGATTAATTTACCATTTTCTACTTCATGTTTCATTTTATATTTCATAACTTCTGTTTCTGAGCAAAAATTTAACGAGAAAATTATCTGACTTTCAAATTTTCACTAAAATATTTTTCTTATGAAATTTTCTCCAAATGTCTGTAGATGGGCCCTAGAAATATTGCTAATTTGAAAATGCAAACTAAAATGGAGTCTATGTAATTACAACAATTACTGTCACCAGGTGATCAGTTAAAGAGTGGTGTGTGTCCACAGACCTGACCTCGCTGGTGAGGGGTGGTGAGGAAACAGGTGAGAATATCCCAGGCTACAGGAAGCCACCTGCATATGGCCCACGGCACAGATACCTCCAACCTTGCACTTGCCAGCCACCAGTGCTTTCTTCCCTGGATTAGTTCAACAGCTGCCTATCTGATCTCCCCTTTAGTCCTGCTGAAGGTATAACAGCATGTCTAGCCACCAGTGAAAATTCTGTGAAGCAAGATGAAATCCCTTTTTAAAGCTGAAAACCAAAAACCTCCTGAGAGTTCTCATTGCAATCCAAATTAAATCTTATCTCTGCAGGCCAGACCAATAGTCCACTTGATAAGGCTCTGCCCATCATTTCTGATGCCCTCCCTTTCTCTAATGCCCTGCCATCCACCCCCCTGTTTTTCCTTCTCTCAGACATGCCAACCCTGTTGCTCTCATAGAGCTTATTATCCTTGCTGATCTAGTCTACTCTGGAATCCACTTACATATACTTTACTCAGATGTCATTTCCATATAGGCCACCTTATATAAAGTAATTCTAGCCACCACCATTCTCTATTATATGATGGTGTTAACTTTTAACTTAATACCCACATATACCTAAACTATTTAATTTATTCTTTTATTATTGTCAGTCTGCTCCCTCTAGGGAAGGGATCTCTCCTTTTTACCATGGTACTATAAGTGCATAACTCATAGACTGGAAGGAAAGAAGCATAAATATCTGAACCGGCTGACTAGTTACACTGTGTCTCCTTCTGGAATTCCTGTTAGACCAACAAATATTGGAACTGGTAGATATTTCCACTATTCCTCTGAACTTGTCATTTTTACTTCTTATCTATCTGTCCTTTAACTCGCTGTACTAAGAAAATTCCTTAACTATCTTTCAGCTCACAAATTTGATCTTAATTAGGGTCTGTTTTCCTAATTTAACTTAATAATATACTTTTTTTTAAAGAGCCGGATATTTATATTTTAGCATTAAAAGACAGGGATAGTTTTCATTTTTATTTATTTTTTTACCATGTCCATTTCTGTTTAATAGATTGAAGCTACTTGCACTTTTTATAATTCTATTTATCAATGGAATACATCTATTTATCTATATTAAAGTATCTATATTTAAATATTAAAGTATTTTCTGTTTACTTTATTCATTCTGTTCTTTGAATAACAGATTTTTTACAGCATTTAGTATCTCTCAAGCATTTGCTGATTTTTATTTTATGGTACTAATGGTTTGTTCAATTTTTTATCTTAACTATTATTAATTTACTTAGAGATGCTAAATATATCAATAACAAAGTGTTTAGACATTGAAGACATGGAGAGGTATATTTCCATATTTTTAATAAGATTTTAAATAAATAACCCCTCTGTCACATAAAGAGAGGAGAGATAAAAAAAAAAAGTTGCAACAAATACTCAGTTTAAAAAAGATAATTTGAATTGTCCTAATTATGTCACACAATACGAATTGGATGCTTGCTACATGAAGGTTGTGGAATCTATGTTTGATTGAAAAAACTTCAGAAAGCAGATTACCTGATCTATTCATTCATTTTTACCCATAAAAAATATGTGTAAAAGTGAATTTTTTGTTTATGACCTACTCTAGTCCAAGAACATTGCACAGCAAAAAAAAAAAAAATTGACTTGTCATGTTCTTCTATTATGTTACTTTATGCTTCATTTGTTTCTGTTACATAGCCTTGTACTTTATTATGTATCTTTGTTCCTAACAGGCACATTCGATTCAGTTCCAATAGAAATTCCCATCATCTAGTAAACTATGAAACTAATGACTGTAACATGTAACAGGTTTAATTACATCTATTGATTCTAAAATTTTATCTCCTTGTTTGTTCCTGAAAAATCATCTAGTTAACTCTATAATTTATTGTCAGTTAATTGAGTTAATCTTGCAAAAAGAAATATTTTAATGTAATATGTTTAATATTATCTATGTAACTTTGTACTTGCAAAGCATTTAACATTACTTCACTTTCAAAACAGCATTCCACCTTAGTTTCTTCTGTTGACGTTCACAGTTCTTATAACTGAAAATAAAATATTAATTGGATATCTTATTACATCTCTTTACTTTTTAAAATTTATTTTTTTTTATTTCAGAGAGGAAGGGAGAGAGGGAGATAGAAACATCAATGATGAGAGAGAATCTTGATTGGCTGCCTTCTGCACTCCCTACACTGGATTGACTCTGCAACCTGGGCACATGCCCTGACTGGAATAGAGCCATTACCTCCTGATTCCTAGGTCAAAATTCATCCATTAAACCACACCAGCCGGGCAAATCTCTTTTTGTGTGACTTTTTCTATGATAATCTATTAAAGGGTATTGTCAATTACTCCCTCTACCTCTGTCATACAGACATGTACACATGCACACACACCCTTGCCTACTTCTGCTTCTCCCCATGTTCACTACCAATGCCCCAGTCCAAGTCACCATCATGTCTCCTGAATTTTTGCCATAACTTCATATTTCCTCTTCATCAGTACTTGCTTGCTTCTAATATCAGTGAAACTGTGGACACTCCCACATTAGAGCATTCTTCACTGGGAAACTTTCTGACCTTTTTAACCTCTTGAATTTCATTCTTCCCCTTTATCTCAGGACTTGCATGCAGTCCCTCTGACTTGCTTCCTCTTTTTTCAAAGATCTCTTTCTCTCTGCTGTCCCTCTCCAAACACACTCAGAGCTTTCACTTATGGCCTTCCCTGATGTTTCCTCTGGCCCCCATTTCACTAACCCTTCTCTCAAACTAAATGTTACTTCTTTGAAAATGCTTTTCTTGACTCCATGTACAAAGAGGCCTGCTATTGTAAAGTATTATAACACCCCCAGTTTTGTTTCATAGCAGGTACATTGTAATTTATAAAATGTATAATCATACATTTTTTAGAAGACATTTGTGTTTTTTTTTTTTTTTAAGTAATTTGCAAAGTTAGTGTGTTTGATTAAATCATCGACTCTATGGCACCTGGCACAGATCTGAAGTCATATAAGCATAGTAAATATCCTATAAAATAAAAAGCTAATATGCAAATTGACCAAATAGCAGAATGACTGGTCTTAGGAGCTGCACCCCCCTGGTGGTCAGTGCACTCCCACAGGGGGAGGGCCACTCAGCCAGAAACTGGGCTCACAGCTGGCAAGCTCAGGGACGGTGGTGGAAGCCTCTCCTGCCTCTGCAACAGCACTAAGGATGTCCGACTGTGGAGAGTGATCCTAAGCCATCAGTTGGACATCCCCCAAGGGCTCCTGGATAGTGAAAGGGCACAGGCCTGGCTGAGAAACCCCCACAAATGCCCGAATTTCATGCACTAGGCTTCTAGTATGATTATAAATGATCAAGTTTTCTATCAGAGTTCTAAATGAGATCAGGATAATATCCTATATAATAAGGAGGTAATATGCTAATTAGCAAAATGATCTTCCAGAATGACTAGTGGGTGGGGCTTCAAGGCAGCCAGGGCTTCGATGAGCCGAGTTTCTTGCATGAATTTTGGGCATTGGGCCTCTAGTATAAATGTAAATATTTTAAGTAGCCATATGCGTGTGCGAATTTATATATATATATTTATATCTTATTTGGAAATATCATATTTTAAAAGCTTTTCTATCTATTTTGAGTAAATACTACAGTAATTCTGATACTGAACCAGTTTCTCCATGAATACTTTCAGATATTTACCCAAAAAATCTGAATCATATTCCTTTCATGGACAAACTAATATTGTACATTTTTATATTTTGAATCTGAATGCAGTTAGGCAATTGACCCTGAATTGCCTAAAATAGGAAGTGAAAAATTGTGTTGCATTGCCTCCCAACTTTTTTCTTAAACATTGATATATACTTTTAAACATCATTTTAAATGATTTAAATGATGTTCATTCAATAAATGGGGTAAACAAAAAATAAAACTTTATGGACTATAATAACTAAACTATTGAAAATCCTAATACTTCAATATTAAATTTAAGAGAATAACATTGAGTTCACTATGTCAACCCCAGGCCTTCACCCCACTATTGTCTCTGTCCATGGGTTATGCATATTGTTCATTATTTTGTACTTAACCTCTTAGAAATCGCATTGCTAAACCATTAAAAACATTATTGAATATAGTTCCATTTTCAGGAGTTTTTTAATCCTTTCTCATCTTGTTCATATTCATTGATTCTGAGCAACTTTTTATGAAAATTCACTGTGTGCCAGATACTATCTTGGTGCTAGGGAAACAGAGAAGAGGTCAAAATAACCCATCTTTAAGGAGGAGATGAAAAACTAGAAGATAAATATGTATACAAATCTAGAAATATCTGATACATCTTTAGAAATCTAAGTTAAAGGAATAAAAACTGACTGTCTCATAATATGAGACTGTTAAGACTGAACAATTGGAATGACCCATCAACCAGTCACTATGGTCCTCACTGACCACCAGGGTGCAGATGATCAACACAAGAGCTGCCCCCTGGTAATCAGTGCACTCCCACAGCGAACCGCCCATGGCCAGCCAACATCCCCCAGTCCCTCCCCATCCCTCCTCCCATCTGGCAAGCCTCATCCAGCAGCTGGCAGGCCCTGGCCAGCCCTGCCCCGATTAGGACTGGGAGATACAGCTCCGATAAGCCCTGATATCTGGCCAGGCCTAAGGACCCCCACCTATGCATGAATTTAGTGTGCCAAGCCTCTAGTTTTAGATAACAGGTATAGGAAGACTTCAAGGGAGAATGGTTATTGAGTTGATGCCAGTATGAAAAAGAAAGGTGATGAAAGGGACAGTAAGTGAAGAGGCTCCAAGTAGAACAGCATTTGACTTCAATTCCAGTCAAGAGCACATGCCTGGGTTGCAGGCTCAATCCACAGTAGAGGGTGTGTAGGAGGCAACCAATCAGGGATTTGCTCTCATCATTGATGTTTCTCTCTCTCTCTCTCTCTCTCTCTCTCTCTCTCTCTCTCTCTCTCTCTCTCTCTCTCCCATCCTCTCTGGAATCAATAAAAATATAATTTTTAAAAAGTGACATTAAAGGATGATGACCATTGAAGAATAAGAAAAGGTTAGGTTGGGCCTGGCTGGTTTTGTTCAATGATTGAGCATCACCTATGAACCAGGAAGTTGTGGTTTGATTCCCAGTGGAGACACATACTGAGTTGTGGGCTAAGTTCCAAGTGTGTGACATGCAAAAGGCAGCTGATTGTTGATTTTTCTCTCATCATTGGTGTTTCTTTTTCTCTCTCTCTCTTCCTTTCTGAAATCAATAAAATATATTAAAATTAAAAGAAATTGAGGTTGGTAAACAGAAAGCCAGAAGATGGTTTGCTGAGTTTATTGAGGTATCCTACCTGGCAAGAGCTGATGATGGCATTAACTGGATACTGGATACTGGTGTATTGATAGAGCTTAACTTTTGTAGAGATCTATGACCTAAAGATGCAACAACAGAACTACTTGATAGATTAGATGGTAAATTTGAGAGAAAAGAAGAATAAAGAACTTTTATCAGTCACTTCAAAACATTTCTCTTTTCCTATATGTATGAAAATTGTGGAGTTTGGGAAGGTACAAGGACTAAAACAATTCATATATTTAAAACATTTAATTTATCTATCATTTGGTTTGTACATTTATAGAAGAAATTCTGCTTGGATCAAAAATTACTTCATCTGAAAGAAAACAACAGGATGATGTCAGCCGACAGCACACCAATGCCATAGCAGAGTTTGAACTCACTAGTTCCCATTTTCTTTGAGAATCAACAATCAATTTTAGTTTGTGAAATTTGCAACAAGCATTTTCAATTTGTGATGCGGGTCTTGTCCAGCATCTAGAAGGGGTTCAGGAATCTGGAGAAGGGGCTGCTATAAGTGATTAAAGAGTCCAGAGACAAAGCATAATTTTGGAGGGCCAGAGGAGTTTGGCTGTAGAAACCAAGTTCTCTCTGTATCAGAACCCCTTGCTTCTTATTAACACAAATTTTCCTAAGGCAAAGTAGATATAAAGATCAAAGGCAAGGTTTAGTATACAGAATCCATTGTCAGATTGGGGGAACTGCCTATAGCTGTTCAGGTGTTTGGCCAGTAGCAGGCAACAAGTAGATTGAAATGCCCTCAGCTGCCCAGCAGCAAGCAATCATCTATGCAAATCATTAGGTGTGAGGAAATGCCCTTTGCCATTTCCAGCAGGCAATCCTCAAGGTTCCATCTACCCTTTGATTAAACTTCTTGCATTTATGACAATTTTCCAGTCTCCTATACAAAAATAAATATAAAAGATGAAACAAGGCTTGAATAACTTAATTGGAGATTTCCAGCATATTAAAATGTAAATATTTTTCTTATGTCAACATTTTTTTGAACGCTCACACAGGTTTATTTGTTATCATAAACCAACAAAAAACTATAAAAATTCTAAGTAGATCAGGTCAAGACTAATTGCCTCCTTTCGCTCATTCAACTGGCCTTGTACACAATCGGTCTTAATATGTCAACTTCAGTCATGACAAAGAGAAAAAGAATATATTAGAGACGCAGAAAGGGTGAGCCATTTTAATAGTAAGATGATATCTCAGCATTTTCACTTATTAATACCTCTGCATCACAGAATTTCTAACCTGATTACAAGAAGTGATATATGTTTTTTCTAGATATCCTCTTTCAAAAGTTAAAATATATAAATAAATAGGAAGATGCTAATTATTTCATGATTATGAAAGGCACTTTTCAACTAAAGGAACTCCCTAAAGCTAACAAAGATTCAAATAAACTTGTACCAGGAAACTGACCAAGCAGACACTCTTATCAACCATTTATTTGATTTATTTTGTCATGAAAATGGAAAGGTATTCCTTGCTAAGCTTAATTGAACAACATAGATCAGAATATTATAGCCTTGATACATTTATGATTTTGTAGCGCCAACCAATTTTACATGTAACTTCTCTACATGAAATATGATATAAGTCGCATCACAGTGACTGTTTTAGGTCACAGATTTGAAATGTCTTTCTATTATAATTATTTCTAAGTCATTTCTCCATGTGTCTGTGTTTGATTGGGTGAAATTCACATCAGAATGTTTGGCCATAAAACTAAACCTAACTCCACTATTGTCGTTCAGTATCATCAATCTTTTAAAAAGGTGAATATGACCTTATGATAATGTATCATGCAAAAGACAATATTTTAAGCCTTACATGGTCTCCTTCAGCAAGAAGTGACTTATTAACTGGTCATGAATGAAATTATTCCTTAAACATAAAAAAAATTTAAAAAATTAACTATGGACTACATTTGATGAAATAAAAATAATTAAAAAGCAACCTTTTCCAAAGTTTTCAGCATTGGAGATTAAATTCATTTCTAAAGACAATTTAATTTTAATATCTTTCAACTATTCTACGCAAAACAGAATAATCCTATTTCTTTCAATGTAGAATAGTATGTTGCTCAATTTAGTCATGAAAGAAATAAAATATTACTGAGTACATATACTATTAGCATATTATAAGAGAAATAACTATTACTCGTACATGGAAAAATCATGAATTTAGCAAATAATATTATTTCAAATGCTACATGAATACTGCTTTTATGCAAAACTGTTTTTCAACCAGATTATCTGCCAAGAATTTAGGGTTCATTTTTAGTTCCACCAGGAGTCTCTACCATCTAATTCATAGACTAAATCATTTTTGTCTTGATATTTTACCTTTATTGCAATTGTAGACTGTATGTTACTCTAATATCTCTCTGATGCAAAAACAAACACAGAAGTTGATATATTTTGATAAAATGTTATTTCCCATATCCCTATCGATGATATTGTAGTTTTTAGCTTCCTTTATAATACAATAAAAGTTTCATTGTCTACTAATTATATTCAATACAAACCACAATGCTTTTTAAAAACAAACAAACTAGAATTTAAGTTTTTCAGAGAGAGGTGTTGTCAATGGGCATGAGAGAAATTTCGTTTCTGCTTAGCTAAAATATGTCTCCAACACAGTCAAATCTTGTTCCCCATTGTCTTCTGTTTGGAGGTGCCCTATAAGAAGACATACAACCATCTATGGATTTTCTGCAGAGAAAAACTCAAACATTAAAATGGAATAAATACTATTATTGGTATCATCACATAATTGTTGATACTCATACTTCTAAAATGCATTTAGGAATGCAAAAAAATAGCCAAGATTTTATTTTTCTCTGGTTTTTAAAATATATTTTATTAATTTTTTACTGAGAGGAAGGGAGAAGGATAGAGAGTTAGAAACATTGATGAGAGAAAAACATATATCAGCAGCCTTCCGCACATCCCTTACTGGGGATGTGCCCACAACCAACGTACATGCCCTTGACTAGAATCAAACCTGGGACCCTTCAGTCCACAGGCCAATCCTCTATCCACTGAGCAAAACCAGTTAGGGCTCTCATTTTTATTTTATCAATTATTTCATACTAACATTTTTTTAATGTGAAAGTGATGAGAAAGTATATTTAATTTTGTGAACATTGTTCACTCTACCAACTTGCAATGTAGAATGTTGTAAAAATGAAAAAAGTCTTTAGCTTTGGAATTTGCTTGATGCACTGAGTTACTGCAATAAAGTAAATATTGTGAATATTATCTTATTTCTTTATATCTTTGGACATTAAACAGAAGATAATGTGGTTACTAAAGGATAGACTTTCTTCATTTAAAATCTAGGCCCAAATTTAATAAAATCAAGTGTACTGAAGTCTTAGCATTTGCTGATATCAATTAGTTATCTTTTTATTTACATGATAATAATCCTCAGGTTAACAATAAATATAATAAACTTAAGTAAATATGTTCAGCTTTATAAGCTTGATCAATTTTTCTCATTTTTCTTAACTGTCTTTTTCTGCTCTCAAAACACCATTTTAACATTTAACTTGCTACCTAATGTGTATATTTGCATAATCCTATACTTAACATTTATGATATAAGTCTCTAGACAAAAATATAGATTGTCTTATAAGGTCAAAAATACAAGATTTGTAAATGTTACAATAATAAAACTGAGAGTTCACAGGAAAGGTATATTATATATCAGACAATGTGCTCTAGATAGGAAATGTCCCCTTTCTAAAACTAATAAAATAAGTCAACATCTGTTTTGAAAATGGAAATATAAAACCACTAAAATTATTTTGGCATATTAAGAAACTATAACACCAAGCCTTTTCTTTTTCTTAAAAGTATTTTTAGTTTCACACTGTTGTTTTCTGTTAGAGAAAATTTTCATGACAAATTTTATGAGAATATTTGTATATGCTTTTAAAATAATTTTAAATAAGGCACCTTCTTAAAAGGTGATAATTTATAACATAGTAATAAGAAAACATATTTTCAAATAGAAGTATATTCTAACAAGGATATGAAAATTACTCTTTAAAGAGAAAATACTATATTACCAATGTAGTTGAAATATGGGCCATATGTTTGGTTATAATATATTTTAAAAGATAAAAATAACATGTAGTATTTATCTGACCATAATTTATTTAAATTGAAACTCAAAAACAGCATTTAGAAATATTTGGACACTGATATCTGGATATCAAAATTCCCACTTCTAACAATACCCCTGGGTCAGAAAATATACTATAAGAGGAATTAGAAAATTTCTTAAGACAAATGATTATATGTATATTTAAAGCTTGTGTGGTAGACCTAAGGCAGCACTTAGAGGGAAACTTATAGATTTAAATGATTATGTTAGAAAAGAATAGTATATAAAATCAATTATATAAGTTACAAGCTTCAGAAATTTCAGAAGAACAAATTGAATGCAAAGTAAGTATAAGATAAACATCATTAATATAATTTTGAAAAAATCAATGAAATAAAAATTTTAAAATCGGTTAAGAAAGTCAAGAATGTCAAAAGTGTGTGTTTTTAAGTAACAATACAGCAGCTATAGATGTGAACTGCTCACATTTAAAGTGAGTAGTCTACTTGACTTCCACACTGCTGCATCCTTTGTTGACTTCCCACAGTTCCCCATTTTCCCTGGGCTACCTTTGGCCAATAGAGTATCTGAGTAGCTCATGGGTACAAGTGCTGGCCCATCCAGGCAACAAAGAACTGTTTATATGAGTGCTTTGTCATGGCTCCCACCAGATTAGCTCAAAGTCTTTGAGAATCGTGTTTTTGTCTGAGAGTCTTCAAAACCAATCTTTTGAAAATTGTCTTCTTTTATAGGTCTCAAACTGCTCACAGTGAAGCGTTTTTTCTATGTTCTCTTGCTCCTTTACCCTTTATCTTTCACTATCATTTCCCTCAATAAATCCTTTCATAACTAACCCCATCTAGCACAGTCAATGCCTTAAGTCCTACAAGAAAACAAGAAGTAAGATAAAAACTTGGGACTGATTCTCTCTCTGTCTTGCTCACAAGAGGACCCTGTATAGGATTCTATGTGCGATATTGATAGTGATAGCCCAATTGCTGAAGATTTCGGTGCTTTTGACTTGGGAAAATGCACTGGCGGGAGGGAATCCCTTGATTGTGCAATGATTCAGAAATTTAAAAGATACAAAGAAAATGTTGCTAATGAGAACAGTAAGGTCATAACTGACAGCCCCCATATCGAGTGGCCTACACAAATAATAAAAGACTAAGTAAGTGTGAGAGCAAGAGGGCCTTTCCAGAGGCTTATTAAGTGGGCCTTCTCTCCTGTGGTGGATACCAATGAGCATATTGGTGATAAATTAAATAAATTAGGACACTCTCATTCTAGAAGGCTCAGTGTTTTCCTCATGAGTAAAGATACTTACTCCTTGTATGGGTTTTCCAATCTGTTTGCAGAACCTTAGCAAGCACCAACATATAGGTGTTTACAAAATACCTGATGCATAGACATAAAATCCCATATAATATAGTATTCAACAAGGAGCCTAATTCATAAATAAGGAGGTGTGGAAGTGGACCCATGACCATGGGATCCACAGAGAAAGTCAACCTTTCTGAATGCTGGAAGAGTCTAGTGAAGGCACAGCTGAAGCACCAATTTAGAAGCAATGCTCTGAGACAATGTGTATCATTTTTCAGGATGGAGTATATACATTTAATCAGAGACCTCTATCTGGAACTCCATCTCCAATAGCAAGAATACATGGGATCAAGTACCAATCAGTGGAAATAAGAGTGGCCCCACTTGTCATCTCTCAATGATCCATTGGGAACTTTTTGCTTCATGACCAAAAATTCTATAGGTTAGAAGTTTAAATCCACAAATAGGGCACACTCTTTCCAAAGAATATTGCAAAGATTTCATTGATGCAGGAAACCAGTCATTGCCTCACTAATAGAGATGTAGATAGAATAATCAGGAAGACTGGTCAACCTTAATTGCTCTGAAAGGTCAGAGCTATTCATTCATTATTTAGTTGAGACATTGGTAGTTGAAGCAGCTTCTATTTGTTAGTCTTCTGTTAATTCTTGCTGATTGACTATTATTGAAATTTTCTGACCTAAAGGATATGGGTGTATCACATAGTCTTAATAAAAGGGGATAGCAAGGTCAGAGCTGTGGTGTCCTCCCGCTAGAGGTGGACTCACGCCTGGCCCCCAATATTTCCAAATAGATGCTTTTCAAGTCTCTCTTCATTTGTGTGCCTCCTTCTCCAGATCCTGAACCCTGACATTGGAACCCTGGACCACACAGGATGTGAAAAGGATTCCCACATATGGTGCCTGTTCAAAGAAGAGCAGGTAAGAAAAGTCTCACCATCTTAGAAGGGGTAATTGGTCCTGATCAATAGAAGAAGGCTCCTTGCATTGGTTTTGCACAATGGTTATTAGCAAAGATATGGGACAGAAGTTATATACTTGGGTTGCCTCTTGGTTTTTCCTGGACTGTTCATAATGGTGAATGGACATGTACAGCAACATGACTGGAGAAGGTAGTGAAATGGCTCAGGACTCAGATTACTGAGAATGAGGATCTGAGTCATACCATCAGGGAAACCACAAAGACTTGCCAATGTGCTAGATGAGGGTAAGGGAAGATTAGAAGACAGTAGAAAGAAGGGAATGAGTCACCTACTGCTGTGGGGAACTGTGATTTATCCTACTAAATTCACTTTGGCCAGTTTCTCCTCAGGAAGAGACTCACAGGATCCCTGGAAGAGCTACTCCCAGAATCTGCATGGAGAAGAATTGCTTGGGTGCAAGCTAAAGACTGTGGTGCCCATGGGGGTATTCTGCTCAAATCCCCCTCAAGAGAAACTGATGTGGAGAGTAGAATTGACTGATGGCCTTAGCTCCCCTGGCATTCACTCAGGGACACTCTCAGTCAAAGATAGTGCGAGTCAGAGCACAAGTCCTGTCCCTTTCCCACTTTATACAAGACTTATCTAATGGGGAACCCATTGTCATAGTCAAAACATGCTCAGAACTGTGCTTTTTAGAGAGACTTTGTACCCAATCTCTCTTCTTTCTCTTTTCAATGCTTCAGTGTGGTCTGGAGGTTTTCCCAGCTAACTTCTGCTCTCTCCTCACCTTTCATCCTTCACAGCAATAGCATGGTAAATCCTTTGCACAACAAATCCCTTCTTCATGTTTTTTTTTTTTTTTTTGCTTTTAGGAGGACCCAAACTGACACAATCTGGACAAACAGTTCAAGAAAATACAAGAAGATACAAGTGGCCAATATCAGAAATGAGAGTAGACATCAATGCAGATCTTTAAAAGGATAGGAATAGAATATTGTGAATGTTTTTCCAAGAAAGAGGAAAGGCCTATAAAAGTCTGATCTGACTTTTGAGCCAGGCAGTCCTTCAATATTGTGCCATAGATGTGGTAATAATTCCTAGAAAAAAAGAGGGACTAAAGAATTAGAGATTAAGCTTTTGAAAGAGAGCATACGGAAGACCAAGAGATATATGAAAGTATGTTCAAAGTCATTAATCATCCGAGAGACGCAAATCAAAAAAACAACGAGGTACCATCTCACACCTATCAGAATGGCTATCATCAACAAATCAACAAACAACAAGTGCTGGCAAAGATGTGAAGAAAAAGGAACCCTCATGGGAATGTAGACTGATGCAGCCACTATAGAAAACAGTATGGAGTTTCCTTAAAAGTTAAAAATGGAACTCCCACTTGACCCAGTAATCCCACTTCTAGGACTATATCCTAATAAACCAGAATCACCAATTAGAAAGGATATATGCACCTCTATGTTCATAACAGCACAATTTACAATAGCTAAGATTTGGAAACAGCCTAAGTGCCCATCAGCAGATGAGTGGATTAGAAGATGGGTACATCCACAGAATGGAATATTATGCTGCTATAAAAAAGCAGGAACTTTTACCATTTGCAACAGCATGGATGACCTGGAGAGCATTATGCTAAGTGAAATAAGCCAGTCAAAGAAAGAGAAACATCACATGATCTCATTCACATGCGGGATATAATGATCAACATAAACTGAGGAACAAAAATAGATCCAGAGACTAAGTAGCACTGAGCAGACCTTCCAACCTCAGAGAGAAGGCATGGGAGGGGCTTTGAGATCAACCAAAGGACTAGTATGCATGCATATTAGCATAACCAATGGACACAGACACTGGGGCATTTGGGGCTTGCCCTCAGGGGTAGGAATGGCCAGGGGGAGGTAGTCAATAGGGAAAAAGAAGACATATCTAATACTTTAAACAATAAAAAAATTAGAGACTAAGTAAAAATATATACAGAAATCTACTATTTCTCTCTGAACATATTTTGAATGATTTATTAAAGGTAGAAACTTTAAAAACATAGTATTTCAAAAATAAATTTTGAAAAGAGGCATCATATTATTTTAATAAATTTGTCTCTTTCTAAAGGTTGTCTCTAACAACAAAAAAATTAATCACCCAAAAATGTTATCAAAATCTCTGTTAACCCCTGTGACTTATTGTTTTTCAAATTGTACTTGATTATATCAAAACTCTTGATTTGGCCCAGCATTAGAAATAAAAAAAGAAGAGATAATATTTGAGACCCCAATCTAACTGAAATTACCTCTTCAATTATGATTAGGAATAAAATCTAAAAATAAATGCCTTAGTGATTTTCCTAAAAGTAAGATAGATAGGTCTGGCCAATTTTCTGTCAACTAGACAATTATTTTATGTGGAAAAAATCACCTAGACACTGATTAAAAGGAATAATGGATCTTTTTATGAGTGCTAGAAAGGTGATATAGAAAGGAGAATGTCAATATCTGTAAGACCGTCCATATGTTTCCATGGTTAAAGCAAAACTGAGGAAACAATTCTTTAGGGAAACAGGAAAAGTGATTACTATGGACAAAACAGCCATGAATGTAGAGGAATATTTTTTGAAATATTTATAGAAGTTTAATTTTTGCAACTTTCAGTTCTCCAGGTTTTCTTTCTAGATTTATCTTTGATTTAGAAAAAAACACACAAAATAGTCCTTTACATATTAGATTTTTTTTAAATGCACATTAGATTCTTATCCTTTGGAAGCAATACTATTTTTCCTCTAGTAGGCTCTTGCCCCAAGCAGAATACAACGCCTAACACAAATATTGAAAAGGAAGAAGAAAAAAAATGTCAAGAGATACTAAAATATCTTAAGGTTTTGAACAATCAAGAAGGTAAAGATTATATCAGTTATTTGAAAACTCCTTTGAGGAAAAATTGATTCATTCCTTTAATATTCTCCACAACAACAATTAATTCTCTTAGATATTTTAAATAATATAGGGAAGCTCATCAATTCATGGCTCTGCCCCCCTGATCTATATTAGAACTTTCAAACCAATCCCAGATTAATATGCTCTCTATTGACTTTCGTATTATCATAAAGCTAAAGGAAATTTAGTTGAAAATAGTCAAATAATACTCTCAATCTAAAGTTGCTTTCAAGATACTCTCCAAATACTAGCAAAATAGTTTAGAGTAGAGGTAGAAAGAGAACAGTAGGAGATAAGAAAAATATAAAATGCAATTTTATCAATTCATATGTCATATTTATTCTGCTCTTTATTCCAAAATGATGAATATTAAACAAGTTATATTTCATTCTAATGAAATCATAAACAATACAAAACATTAACTTATATTTTATAACCTTTTATATTATACATAGCATTATTTGTAATATTATGTCTATATATATATAATATATTGGCATAGCACTTTATAGATTGAAAAAATCTTTACCAAATTTGATCTACCCACAATAATGTGAAATAGGTTTTGCTATTAAATTGATTTTAATAGTTTGTTCAGGATACATAAGTCCTCTGGGCCTCAGCTTCCTTAGTATAGAAGGAGGGGATTACAGTAAGTTATTTCTAAGGCCCCTTCAAACTCAAAATTTATTTTAAGTAAACATGGCAAGTACTAAAGAATAATACTATGTCCCCAAGTAGTTTGCTCTTCTTGTTACAAAACACTAGGTAATATTATTAACTAGATATTTTTACACCTCTTTAAACATCTATAAATCACATACCATAAAATTCACTAATAAAAGTATGCAGTTCAGGGGTTTTCATTATATCACAGTGTTGTGTATTAATGCCACAATCTAAGTTTAAAATGTTTTATCCCCTCCCCTACCCCCCACCAAAAAAATCTCATGCCCATTAGCAATCATTCCCCACGTCCACACCTGAGTCCTAGGAAACCACTAGCCTACTACTGTTTCTGTGAGGAGATGAGTCTACCTGTATCTTGATCATTTTTCTCTATTTTATTTCAAGTATAGGTCACTAGTCTTCCACCAAGGAGATAGGATAAACAGAAAAGTTCATGAGCAGAATGGGAAACATAAGCCATGTAATTTGAATCAACGACATGGCAAATATATATAAATCTGATCAGCCAAATCTCTGTATTTTTCATAATGAAATCCCAATGAATATGATGTCATCTTGTGTTGTATGGAAGTTATATTTTTTATATTTATTTTGGATAAATTCATTTGTTTAGAGAAATAAAAGTATAAGATACACATGCTTATATCACTGGGTAGAACCCTTAATCTGCATTAGTTAAAATGAAAAATTAAAGGTAAGGTTCTGAGATGGGAGGTAACTTATACTTCACTCTTATTTGCCTTCAAGTTAATATCTATTGCTTCATATGGTTATACTGATTACAAAGTTTATTTCAGTATTGGATTGGAACTGATTGGACATTTATATTGTTTGTTTGGCTATATGTACATTTTTAATAATATATAAATTGTTATAATTAGCAGATAACTTTTCTTCTCTCCCAAATATATAAAATCTTTATTAGTATAACCTTGATTCTGAATGTCCTTCAGTTGCTTTTAGCCTTGCTACTTCCTTATCCTATAAGTTATCCTAATTGAATAGATGTTTATTTAACTAAATTAAAATGTACTTTGTTCTTTAATTTTGAAAGTCTGGACAAATACAGCTTTCTAGTAAGTGCTTAAGATTTCTTTTGAAATTTTCAAAAGACTCAGCTTGTTCCTGTTCTGAAAAGGCTTGATGAAAAAACATAATTCAAAAGAGGCATACTAATAGTTCATTGATATTGATATAGCTTCTGCTTCAGCAATGCTGCATAGAAATGAAATTAAAATCATAAAGCAGAAAAAGACATGCAGATGCATTACAGAAGGCAACAACAGAAACCAGAGCAATCGACAATCAACTTTCATTACCTTCTCATTTTTCTCTTTTATGCACAATCAATAGTGCTTTCCGTTTCTTTTATTTATTCTGCCATTTATTTCAGTCGCAACCAAAATCTCACCTTAGTACTTTTCACTTACCTTTTATTTCACATCCTCAATTTTTCTGAAGTTATACGCAATCATGAAAGTATATGAAGCAGTCTTTCAGCAATCTATTTTTGGCTTTGACAGTTATAAGTGAAAAAAATTAATAAAATAGCCTTTAATATGGTTGCTTTCTTTTCCACATGTATGCATGTGTGTGTTTTAATATATATCTTGGATTTAGCAACTGAATTAAAACTATATAAATTATTATGTTAATGAATATGAAGGGTTAGAGCAAGAAATAATACATAAATGTAGGGTCTATATAAAGTGAAATAGAAAATACATTGACTTAGTAATATGTCCACAGCAATGCCTAGAACATTGATAGGAAAAAGGTGCATTATTAATATTTGTTACAAAGTTGATTTTTTGTTTTTAAACATATAATTTTAATAAAGTATTTTATTTTCATTAATAAATACAAATAAAATCATTATATCCCCACTTCACTGCCTCTTTTGGTTTTTGATGTGCATTTGAAAGGACATCAAGTTCATTATACATATACTAGAGGCCCAGTGCATGGCGGGGGGTGGGAGGGGGATGTCCCCTAGCCCAGCATGCACCCTCTCCAATCTGGGACCCCTCGAGGGATGTCTGGTAGGATCGGGCCTAAACAGGCAATTGGGCATCCTTCTCACAATACAGGACTGCTGGGTCCAAACTGCTCACCTGCCTGCCTCCCTGATTGCCCCTAACCGCTTCTGCCTGCCAGCCAGATTACACCCTAACCACTACCCTACCAGACTAATTGATGTCTAACTGCTCCCCTGCCAGCCTGTTTGCCCCCAACTTCCCTCCTCTGCCAGCCTGGTCCCTCCCAACTGCCCTCCCCTGCTGGTCTGATCACCCACAATCACCCTCCCTTGCAGGGCCTGGAACCTCCAACAGCCCTCCACTGCTGGCAATCTTGTGGTGGCCATCTTGTGTCCACATGGGGGCAAGACCTTTGACCACATGGGGGCAGCCCTCTTGTGTGTTGGAGTGATGGTCAATCTGCAAATTAGTCTTTTATTAGATAGGATAGAGGCCTGGTGCATGGGTGGAGGCCAGCTGTTTTGCCCTGAAGAGTGTCCGAGATCAGGTGGCTGTTCCCTTGGGGTGAGGGGTGGCCTGGGCGAGGGGCCTGTGGAGGTTTGAAGGCCAGCCACACCCTACAGCAACCCAAGTGGAGGCCCTGGTATCTGGGATTAATCTATGTCTACAATTGAAACTTTGTAGCCTGGAGCAGAATCAAGCCTTCTGTTCGCTCAGGAGTGGCAGCCATTTTTTGAAACTTTGTAACCTAGAGTGGAGGCCTTAGCCCACAATGGCAGACTGAAAGCTTGGCTTTCTCTGTTGCCAGGGAAACCCAAGCCTCTGTTCTCTCCAGCTCAGTGGCTGCCGCCATTTCTGTATCTTTTATAATTGAAATGTTGTAACGTTGAGTGGAGGCCTGGGCCCACAATGGCAGGCAGAATTTTGGCTTCCTCTATTGCTGGGGAAACCCTTCCTGATCTCAGTGGTAGCAGCCATCTTGGTTGGAGTTTATTTGCATAATCTGCTTCTGATTGGCTGGTGAGTGTGGCTTGTGGGTGTGGCAAAGGTATGGTCAAATTTGCATATCACTCTTTTATTAGATAGGATAGAATTTTCCTTACTGATTGTATCTTTATGTATTAGAAGATTGTAAATTCATACTTGTGGATTAACCATTTGACTTATCTTAGGCCAAGAGTAGTATGTTCAAGTCACCTGTTTTGATTTTTATTATTTATTTATTTTTTAAAAACATATGTTTTATTGATATTTTACAGAGAGGAAGGGAGAAGGATAGAAAGTCAGTAACATCTATGAGAGAGAAACATGGATCAGTTGCCTCCTGCACACCACCTACTGGGGATGTGCCCTCAACCAAGGCACATGCCCTTTAGTCCCCAGGCTGGCATTCTATCTACTGAGCCAAACCATTTTCGGCCTGTTTTGTTTTTTTTAAATAAATTTTTTTATTGATTACAGAGAGGAAGGGAGAGAGAGTGAGAAATAGAAACCTAAATGATAAGCAAGAGTTATTGATCACCTGCCTCTTACATGCCTCACACTGGAGATCTAGCCCTCGATCCAGTCATGTGCCCTAACCCAGAATTGAACTGTGACCTTCTGGTTACTAGGTCATTGCTCAACCACTGAGCAATGCCAGCCTGGCTCAAGCCACCTGTTTTTCTTGTACTTCGTTGACTTCTTCTAAGTCTGGTCAATTTTGAAAATAGCTGATCTCTTGTTTAGTTTGTGGATATTTATGACTATTATGGAAATTGTACCAAAAAATTGCAAAGTGTCTTTTGTCAATATTTTGCCATGAATTTTACCTTTTCAAGTATTAACCCCTATTTCTCTTTGCCTTATATTTATCTAGTATACCTTGTTCCTCCTCCATTTCAATATTGTTTTTCTTTTAAGTATATGCTTTCTATTACCATACAGAAGAGTTTTTCATGGTGAGCCATTCTGAAAGTGTTTTTTAAAAGAATAATCCCACTGACATTTAGTGGTAAAACTTTAATGACTAGCCTCATATCTGTCATCTTTTATTTCAAATTTCCTTTTGTTGTATTTATGTGGCATTTTCTACATGCTGGTCTATATTCATTCATAATTGTATTTGCTTTGTTTTAGAAACTATAATGCTTTTCTAGTGGTTACCCATTCTCTTAATTGTTGGATGCAGTTCAGGGTGTTTCTGCATGGCTGTAAAAACTCCTATTCTGAGTATTTTTGGGGGACATTTGTATTGCTAATAGTCTTGGAAGATTGAGATAATGGTGACTTCCTTCAGGAAAGAGGGTATATTTGTTTCTTGACCAGGATAGTAAAGATTATGTCTCCGTCTACAGCAAAGTTTGAGGAAGCTTTCTACCACATTAAAAAATTGATTTTCTAAACTTTGGGTTCCTCAGCTATGACATGAATCTACTGCATATGCAGCATTCACCTGGGCTTCTCACCACACACTAGGGATCTCGAGACAAGAGGGAATGAGAAACTCCTTGTACCAGTGGCCATATACTTACTATATATATATGGCCTTTGACTCAGTAGTCTCACTCAGCTTCCTCCTCCAGCTTCTCAAAACTATCAGGGTAGCTGACTACCTTGCAAGACAGATAAAATGGTATGTCTTTCACAGGTTTTGACGTTAATTTCCTTTCCCAGCCACCTTTATATTATGTTTATTTAGTTGCCATCTCAAACATATTTTGCTACCTATCTATTACCCATGGGCAATTTGCTTCCTATCTATTTCCCATGGGCAATTATTGTATTTCCTTTTTCTCTCTTAATCCTCCAAATTGTAGTTATTTTTTCTTTGTCGGAGCATATAACATTTTATAAGTCTTTCATCTTTATCTCCCCTTTGTATTAGTTCCAGATTAATGACCAGAAATATTAAATTCTTGCCAACTTTACAATTTTGCCTTCTGATTTTGGTGAGAAACAAATATCTAAAATCACATGTAACCTGAAAATGATTCTGGAGACTTTCTAAAGTGTAGATATTGGCAAGTGTACTGCTAATTTTTTTTAATTGATGAGATTAAAGAAGTGAGTGAAAAGATTATAATCAAATATTCTTTATTTAAGTCACTAAGGAGCACAATATCCTTCTCTCCTACTGCTTACATCTGTGAATTACAGTTTCACTGGAATCATGAAGCCGCGATGACATATCTAAATAACCAGAGCTTAAAAAACTGTATTCTCTCTTTTTCTGGAATCACAAAAAGCTCAAGAAGCAAACACAATGTGTGAGGACAAGACCATATGGCCAGTATTACTTATGCTATTAGCTCTATTTCTTCTTTGAGTTTTTATTTGAGTTATATACAACTGAGTCCTCATAATTTTAAATGTGAACTAAAAGTTTAGTATCATGTGATAGTGTTATACTTAAAGAATCACAGTCTAAAAATCCTAAATAAATACTTAAGTAAGAAAATTGATTCTATTTTTTTAAAAGCCCTAAGTTTCATTTACTAATCTCAACCATGCTTACTCAGTCCCCTTTTCTCTTCAATTACTCTGCACCCCCTTTGGACAAATGTGAGTGAATCAAATTATAAGGGAGAGGACTTTGTTTCTTAATGGAATATGTATGTTTATAAAGAAAATTAACTGTAGTAAAATTTAGTCCCTTTAACAAGATTATGATGGTTAACAAGAAAATGTGAACATTTAGCCATTCCATATTTTAACAGATAGAATAAAATATAAGCTATACCTTGCAGAAAAAAGAAGCTATGCTTTCTTTCTAGAACCAAAAATAAGAAGCACATCTACAATTACAATGTTTGAAATTCAACCACATTTGCTTTGATTTGCTTTGCTCTTTTTGTCCTGCAAAGAAATAAATTTTTGTACACCTAATTTATTAATTTCACTGCCAAAAATGTAAGTGGGAAACCTTCCAGGTTGTCTTTATCTCTACATTTCCACTGACAGAAACACTATGACTTCTAGTCACATCTCAGAGTGCCGGCACTTAGCCCAGGCTTGCTGTTTTCCTCTATTAGAGAAAGAAACATCATTCATCATTACGTGAGGTAGAGCTGGAGTCAAAAGACTTCCAAATAAATCCTGAATGGCAGTCAATTAGTCATTACTTTCGCAGCTTGTCCATACATCTCTTGTTAAGTGAATGTTTATACACTTACTCTCCCTAAAGGCCTACCAGCAACTTCATGAAACATGGTGACACAGAGTCATGACACAGCCCCTTTGCAAACTATGTCTCCAATGGCAGTTAATCAAAGGATGCCATGAGCTCAACAAAACCTCTTCTAATAATACAATGCAGTGAATAGCCACTATGAAGATCTCTGCTACAAATCTTCTGAAAGCCTTTTACTGTAGCCAGCAGCTTGCAGTAAGAAATCACGTACAAAGCAGCATATTTCATGATGGCTTATGAAGTAGTGTCTTACATCAGGCCCTGGAGCAACAATTACTATTTTTTAAATATTACACTTGTAATTGGGATATCATGTTTGCCCTATATTTGGTGAGAGTCAGAGTATTACATAAGTGATAGCTATGTGATAACAGTTAGAGAAATAAAATACATGGTACTTCCTTTATCTTAAGTAGCAATTACTTCAGACCCTATGTAAAAATGTATGAACAGATTCTTGGCTGTGGGTAACAGACCATAACCAAATAATATTTCATTTCCTTTGGTGTTATTTATACTATTCTATTATATTAAACTATATATTTGTGTTTTTAAAAATAATTGTGTGCCTTGGAGAGGTTACTTCAAAGTATTTAACATTACCTTGATATAAATTAAAAAGTACTTAGTCACTTTAAAAAAGTTACATCTTATTTTGTTGATAAGAAAGTAAAATAAAATTGCTTCAGGTATTTCTAAGAATTCTACATGGAATGGTTATGTTAGCATCTCTACTTGCTAAATTCAAGAAGATGTCACTTTAAAATATAAAAGAACACTTGTTATAGGTACCCTAATAATATTTATGGCACACCCAAGACAAATGGTTTTTAATTGGCAGCAAAAGCCATGATAGAACAATCAGATAATATTCATAAAGGATATGTCACAAAGAACCAAAGAGTCAGGCAAATTGATCAGCTATACTCTCTCCTTTTCTGTTTTTCAAAAATATTTGGAAACATTGGTTTATCTAGAAATACAAATCATTTGGAATTCCTCTACCTGTGATGAGTTTGATGGCTTCTTCATACACAAGCAGTTCACATTATTCAAACCCAATGCATAATTAACAAAATAAGTGTTATTTGGGACTGACAAGCTTTGGTTTTGCCAGTATAGAACAACAAGCTAAATAGTCATACAATACTTACCATTTTACTCTGCCCTAAACTTATTTTTTTTAATATGGACAGAATTTGCTCATGAAATAAAATATCTAACAAAAAAGAAGGGACAACTATATAGCTTAACTTCTATGCATTTTAAATAATCACATTTAAAGACTACCAAATAGGTCAATTAACTTATATAAGCATTTTCCAATTAGATAAATGCTAATTTTGGCATTAGATATAATTTTGATAGAAATGTTATTATATGTAATTTCTTTTCAATAAATTTAAATCAAAGTTAGTAATTTAATAAATATATAGAAATAATAGAAAAAGTATGTATACAAAGGAAATATCCAAGTAATACAGCTGAGGAGTCATATAAATATATAGTATACTATAGATTATTCCTTTTTTAATATGTTTTATTGATTTTTTCAGACAGAGAGAGAGAGAATTAGAGAGATAGAAACTTTAATGAGAGAAACATAATTGATCAGCTGCCTCCTGCATAGCCACTAATGAGGATGGAGGTGCAACCCACAACCTAGACTTGTGCTCTGACCGGGATTGAACCCTTGACCTCTTGGTTCCTGGGTCATCATCATTCAACCACTGAACCACACTCGCTGGGCCAGAATACTCATATTGTAAATGATTCTAACATAATTTCTACCTGTTTGTGAGCTTATGACAGTATGTGTTTTCAAAGTTAATAATTTTAATTCTTTTGTTTATTTTATTCTTTGTTCGATTTTTTTTATCACAAAAATTCATATAGATATGTATGTAAATTAATGTACATTTCCAAGGTAGGTAAAAATAAATATTGTAAATAGTCTTTTTTGTGTATGGAAAATGTTAGATATGGAAACATAGGGGTACAGTGGAGAGGTGAATTACATAGACATTCCATAATTCATATCCCAACTTCTCCTTGGCAACTAGCCTTCACTTACTTACATATGCAGATGGGAAAACTTATGTTCCTGTAATGTCTTTTATTATTGCAGTTAAACTGATTATTAGTAAAGTCATTTTCTTGAGAGATTATTCTAGGAAAATATATCATTAAAAATTCTCATTTAGACCTACTAATTATTTTAAAATATTTCTCTCAAATTTATTTTTTTAACATATGTTTCTCTATGTATCATGACAGAATGTGAGAAATTAGCAAATTAAAAATATCTTCCACAATGTAGTATATTAATGCTCAGTAATAAGATCATTTAACTATTAATATTGAGTATAACATCAGAAAAAAGTATATATTTAATTAGTTATGCTTTGTGGTAGTTAGATGTTTCTTAAAGAAATCTAGTTTTATGTGAGCTTTTTTTCTCACAAAGTAACATTTCTGTGGATGACTCAACACAATTATTAAAATATACTAGAGGCCTGGTGCAAGAAATTCATGCACAGGAGGGGGAGAGTCCCCTCAGCCCAGCCTGCACCCTCTCCAATCTGGGACCTATTGGGAGATGTCTGATCCCAAGGATCGGGCCTAAACTGGCAGTAAGATTGGGCCTAAACCAGAAGTCAAACATCCCTCTTACAATCCTGGACTGCTAGCTCCAACTGCTCATCTGCCTGCCTGCCTGATTGCCTTTAACTGCCTCCCCCCCCCCCCTGCCACCAACCTGATCACCACTAAAAACCTCTGCCTGCTGGCCTGATTGCCCTCAACTGCCCCCCTCCAGCCTGGTCACCCCTAACTAACTGGCCCCTCGCTGGTCTGGTCACTGCTAACTGCCTCTCTCTGCTAACCTGGCCACCCCCAACTACCCCCTCCTGCCAGTCTGATCATCCCATGCAGCCTACTGTTCAGTCATGTGGTCCTCCCTCACTAACCCTCCTGCCAGTCTGGTCACCCCATGAAGACTGTTTGGTCATCTGTTCAGTTGCTTTGGTTGTGACAGTGGCTTAGGCTTTTATATATGTAGAATAGAGGCCCAGTGCATAAAATTCATGTATGGGGCGGGGTGTCCCTCAGCCCAGCCTGCATCGTCTCCAATCTGGGATCCCTCTCACAATCCAGAACTGCTGGCTCCCAATTGCTTGCCTGCCTGTCTTCCTGATTGACCCTAACTGCTTTTGTCTGCCAGACTAATCACCCCCTAACCACTCCCCTGCCAGACTTATCAATGCCTAACTGCTCCCCTACTGGCCTGATTGCCCCCAACTGCTTTCCCTTGCAGGCCTGGTCCCTCCCAACTGCCCTCCTCTGCTGGGATATCTGCTGGTCATCTTGTGGCAGCCATCTTTTAACCACATGGAGTAAGCCATCTTTGACCACATGGGGCAGACATTGTGTGTGTTGGAGTGATGGTCAATCTGCATATTACTCTTTTATTAGATAGGATAGAGGCCTGGTGCATGAGTGAGGGCCCGATGGTTTGCCCTGAAGGGTGTCCAATATCAGGGTGGAGGTTCCCTTGGGGCATGAGGCAGCCTGGGCGAGGGGCCTGTGGTGGTTTGCAGGCCAGTCATGCCCCCTGGAAACCCATGTGGAGGCTCTGGTATATGGAATTTATTTATCTTCTATAATTGAAACTTGAACAGAGGCCAGATCTGGCCAGCGCAGGAGGAAAGCTTGGCTTCCTCCATCCCTGGGGGCAACCCAAGCCTCCTGCTTTCTCCAGCTCTGTGGCTGCTGCCATTTTTGTTGTGGTTTATCTTCAATAATTAAAACTTTGAAGCCTTGAGCAGAGGCCAGGGCCAACCAAGGCAGGCGAGAAGCTTGGCTTCCTCCATTGCTGGAGGCAACACAAGCCTTCTGCTTAATCTAGCAATGTGAGCACTGCTGTATTTGTTGGGTTAATTTGCATACTCGCTCCTGATTGGATGGTAGATGTGGCTTGTGGGTGTAGCAGAGATATGGTCAATTTGCATGCCTCTTTCATTAAATATGATACTGACAGCTTAATAAAATTAAATAACACAACCCGCATGCTTGTATCTGTTATACTGACTTTGTGACTGGAGTCAATGTCTACATATCATCATTGAGCTTCCTCATTTAAATAATGAGAGTCACAACAGAAACCAGTAATTGAGCCCTCAAGTCAGTTCTCCCCCTCTATCATAGAAATAGGAGATTTGACTCAGCCCTGGTATCCAGTGTGAGGCTGACAGATTGGTTAGTTTTCTCTGTAGCTAAATATACCCACATTAGGATGTTCTGGCCAAACAGATATAAACAAGTGTTTACAAAAGCTTCTGTGGACATTTCCTTACATACACTTCATGTTGCCACTTATTTCTATTCTTGCTTCTCCTTCAGTTGCCCTGGAACTTAGAGTCTACCTTGAACTAAGAGGGTGAGAATGAATTAGTAAGCTTGAAGGAGCCTACTTCCTTAAGGAATTTGTCTATCAGACTTACATATTATGCCTTTAGATGTTTTTTCTGAGAGAAATAAATTTCTTATTTACAGAATAATTACTGTAAATATTTCTATTGTCCATAACCAAACAAAATCTTACTTAATACTGAAAAGAATGGAACAAGTCATAAATCTACTCGAAAGTGAGGAGCAGCCTCCTATCACTGGCATCACTTAGAGTATTATACCATGAGCTAAGAGCTTGCACTGAAGAACAATCTCATGGCAGCTGAAGTTTTTATTCAGCTCATAAGCTAAGAATGGTGCTCCTCCATCTTCAAAGCATAGGACTCCAGTGTCTGTTTCTGCAATTTACTGCCTTTTCCACTGAACTTGAATCTCCCTCTGCCTCCATCTCACAAGCACACCTGATCACATTCAGAGCCCACCCAGACAATCCAGCATCATTTCCCCATCTCAGATTCCTCACTCACATCTCCAAAATCTCTTTAGCCATTTCAGGGATAAGTCATGAGTTTCTGGGATTAGAATGTTAGTATATGAGGGTAGATGGCAAGCGTTACTCATCTTATTCTGCCAAATGTATTGTTTTCCTAAGGAAATCTAGTTTGAAAAATTTGAAAACTCTGGATTAGATCCAGAAGGAATAAAACTGACACCTCATAGGCTCTTGTTTGGGACTCGGCTTCCATAGATGAAATAGGAAAACTGAAGTACAGCCTCACTACTAAGGTCTCCAATCAAAAGAACAAAAGCAATTCAGAGTCAATAAATGTTGATGCCATTCACATTTGGACAATAGTATAGCAACTATAATGTGTAAAGTATCAACTATCATTGTAAGTGACTGTTACTTCTGACTATTTTGAAGATAGACTAAAAATATGCAAAATTCCATTAAAAGCAATTATGACATTCTTTGCCACTTAAGGTTACTTTAACATATTTACAAACATGTGTACTTTAACTGAAATTCTATGAAAGGCAGGTCTCTCATGACTGGCAGTGTCTACAAAATAAAAGTCTAGCAGATGAAAGTTCATGACCTTGAGAATTCATAGAAGCACTTCAGAAATAAATGGTTTTGTGTATGAATGATTTAAAATTTACCTTGTTCACCAGATAATTCAAATATCCTCCTATCTAATAAAAGAGTAATATGCAAATTAACTATACATTCACCACACCCACAAGACACACCCACCAGCCAATCAGAGCAGGTATGCAAATCAACCCAAACAATATGGTGGTTAATTTGCATATCCATGCACAGAAGATGGCGTAGAAGGAAGCCAAGCACTGCAGAAGGGAGCAAAACTCTGGAGAAGTAAACAAGTGGGGTGGTGGGGAAGAAAGAAGGGAGCAAGGCAGAAGAGACGAGAGGAAGGGAAGCAGCAGAGAACAAAGTGAGGCATGAGAAGGGAGTGAGGCAACAGAGATGGAAGCAAGCAAGGCAGCAGAGAAGGGAGGGAGCTTTGCTCAGGGCACAGGAAGCTCTATTCTTGCAGGAATCCTCCTGCAATGGGTCTCTAGTATCTAATAAAAGAATAATATGCAAATTTACCATCACTTCACTATATTCACAAGCCACACCCACCACCCACATTCACCAGCCAATCAGGAGTGGGTATGCAAATTAACCCCAACCAAGATGGCTGCAGCCACAGAAAGAGCAGGAGTGAGGCTAGGGCTTTCCTGGTGAAGGAAGAAGCCAAGCTTTCCACAGCCCTGGCCTGCCTTGGCCTCTGCTTAAGGCTACAAAGTTTCAATTTTAGAAGATAAATAAATCCCTACAAAAATGGCTGCAGCCAAGAAGCAAGCAGGAGGCTTGGCTTTGCTCTAGGCTACAAAGTTTCAATTGTAGAAGATAAATAAATCCTAGATACCAGGGCCTCTGCTTGGGTCACCAGGGGATGTGGCCAGCCTGCAAACTATCACAGATCCCTCACTCAGGCTATCCCACACCCCAAGGAAACCCCACCCTGATCCAGGACCCTTCAGGGCAAACCAGTTGGTCTCATCCATGCACCAGGTCTCTATCTTATATAATAAAAGAGTATTATGCAGATTTACCATCACTCCAACACACAAGATGGCTGCCCCCACATGATCAAATATCCTGCCCCCATGTGGACACAAGATAATCACCATAAAATAGCCAGCAGGGGAGGGCAATTGGGAGGGACCAGGCCTGCAAGGGAGGGCAGTTGTAGGTGATCAGGCCTGCAGGAGAGGGCAGTTTGAGGGACCAGACTTATAAGGGAGTGCAGTTGGGGGTGATCAAGCCTGCAGGAGAGGGCACTTAGGGGTGACCAAGCCAGCAGAAGAGGAAAGTTGGGAGTTATCAGGCCTGCAGGAAATGGCAGTTGGGGGGGGGGGGGCAGGCCTACAGGGGAGGACAGTTAGGGGCAAGCAGGCTGGCAAGGGAGCAGTTAGACATCTATCAGGCTGGCAGGGAAGCAGTTAGACATCAATCAACCAGGCTGGCAGGGGAGTGGTAAGTGGGAAGTTGGACATCCCTAGAGGGGTCCCAGATTGGAGAAGGTGCAGGCTAAGGGACACCCCTGCCCCCATGCACAAATTTTGTGCACCAGGCCTCTAGTATAAAACTAAATCTCCAGTAAATTACCTTCTTTTACAGTGAACTCTCGAAAGCAGAGGGCATCTGTAGTGATAATTACAGTCTCCCCCGTCTCATTCCCTAACATCATTATATCCCTGATTTAAACTGAAAATCAGGAAAAGTAACTAGCTAATAGCCTCCATCTCTGATTAAATGATTAGGAAGGTAACACTATAAAAGTTACTGAAATCACCTGCACTTAAAATAAATGTTTCAGTAGCATTTTCATCCCAGTGAAGAAAAGCAAACAGACAGAAGAAACCTGTTGCTACATATCCAGTGCCTGGATTTTGAACAGAAACCCAAACTGTGTGTTTCAAATAAGCTTAGCCAGATGCTTCCAGGATTAGAAGAGATCACTTTCCATTTTGCTTTCTTTTATTGGTTGGCAATTACTAACATAAAATGACTATTGAGTTAACAGGTATCTGAACATTGTGTGGAGCCATGAAATCTGTTTGTTCTTTCCCAGACTAATCCCTTTTCTCTTGTGCTCAGTAGCATAATAGGTCATAGTTCATACGTATGCAACACCAGCTAATAGTGCAGAGATGGAATCAATAGCATAATCCTATTAAATTCTTCAAAACAGTTTACTTGATGGTATAGAGTGGAATTGTGATTGATTTCTAAAGTGAATAGTAGTTCTACATTCAACCCAGACAAGAATAACTTTTAAAGCAGCAACTTTCCCTTTGTGGGACCATTGTTTTTCCTTCTGTTTTACTTGCTTTTATACATAAATTTTGCCCATGTGGTCTAATTAAAAGAAATTGAATTCTGGCTTGTCTTTTTTACTTAGAATTGGCTTGGCTTCGTACCAACTTCTAAAGAGAGAACTAAATGCCTGCTTTGAATTATGTCCTTACTTTAGAACACTGCTGGTTAGAAACAATAGTTCTTAGACAATGCCAATGTTTCACTTTCATAACCTATTTTTCAGTCCATTAATATAAATATTTACAAATTAATACTCAATATTCAGCCAGAACATATCATTACAGCAATACCTGTGGTTGTGTTCAGTTTCTTCTCTAAAGAATTTTCCATGTTGAATAGTTGATATAAATGCTAAATATTTTTGTTATTATCCCCTTTACAAATGCACTTACTGCACATCCATCACCTCACCTATTTACCCTTCCTGGTATTTTTTGTGTGTGACAACACTTAAATTCTATTATCTTAACAAATTTCAATTATATACTAGTGTGTTATCAATTATAGCCATAATGTTTTACATTAGACCCTCATACTTTATTCATTTTATAGCTGAAAGTCTATACCCTTTTACCAGCATCTCTGCATTTTCCCTGCCCCACAGTTCTGGCCAGCACTTTTCTACTCTCTCTTTTTCTGTAAGTTTGACCTTTTTAATTTTTTAAACATTCTACATATAAGTAATACCATGGAGTATTTGTTTTTCTCTCACATATTTTACCTAGAATAATGCATATCAGGTCCACCTGTATTGTCACAAAAGGAAGGATTTCCTTTTCTCCTGGCTGAATAACGTTCCATTGTATGCATACATTTGATTATTGTTGCACATTCATCTCTTCATAGGCACTTAGGTTGTTTACATATCTTGGCAATTGTGAGTAATGCTGCAATGAATATGAGATTGCAGATAACTCTTAGACTATGTGGTAGAATTGTGATGGGGAGGGTGGCTTTCCTGATTAATACATTTATTTTATAATGTCATTTTTGAATGTGTTTATAATTTTGCTCATACTTTAAAAGTACTTTAACAACTTCAAAAACTGCACAATATTTAAAGATACACACGTTCACATATCAAACATCTGAACAATTCAACATATTTAAGGTGTATGCACAATTCTGTATGCCTATTATACCTTTATAAAAGTTTTGTTCAAAAATACTTCTTATCTTAATAAAATGCAATATATACTCAACATAAATGAAAGTGGTAAAGCCATGATGGAAAGCTGGTATAATATTAGGAGATTACTTATTTCACATGACAAAACAGTTTTAGCATTATACACATTAATTCTCAAGTGAAAAATGTCAGTGGCAGTGAAATTGGCATGCCATTACCACAGCCTTCCAAAAGTAAAATCTCTCTGGAGTTACATAGTTAAGGGCTTTATTGCAGGACTGTATCCTCCATAGCAGTCTCAGAGGACATTCTGTTTTCTGAAGTATATGCTCCTCATTTTCATGATAAAGAGTCATATAAAAAATACTCGTGAAAAAAATAGAATGGATGTAGTCATAACTTGTGGTAGAAATATGAATATATTTAGCTCTGGCTGTGAGTCATTTCAGTACATGTCTTAAAGAAAAACTTTTCTCATGAAAAAGTTTGATGTGCATATTTTGAACTGTACAGATTTATATATTTTTCTAACTTGTTAATGTAGGATTTCTCCATATATAATGTTTTTATATTTTATATAAATACCTATTATATTACCTACATGAAAAATAATATAACATAAATAATAATCTATATATATATAAAAGCTTAAGTGACTGTCTAGCCAGTAGCTATGATGTGCACTGATCACCAGGAGGCAGATGTTCAATGCAGGAGCTGCTGAGCTGCAGTGACTTTTCACCTGCAATTCTTGGGTGACGCACCTGGAACCAGAGTGGAGAGAGCTTGATTCTGGGGTATGTCACCTGAGAATTGCCCTTTTACAATCTGGGACTCCTCGGGGGATGTGATTTTAGCCTAATCTCACAGGCCAAACTGAGAGACCCCACTGGTACACAAATCCGTGCACCGGGCCTCTAGTCTTATATAATAAAAGAATAATATGCACATTGACTGTCACTCCAATACACAAGAAGGCCACTCCCATGTGGTCAAAGATGGCTGCCCCATGTGGACCTAAGACGGCTGGACCCATATGGACACAAGATGGCTACCACAAGATGGCTGGCAGAGGAGGGCTGTTGGGGGATACCAAACCTGCAAGGGAGGACAGTTGGGGGGAACCAGGCCTGCAGGGCAGGGAAGTTGGGGGCAACCAAGCTAGCAGGGGAAGGAAGTTATAGGTGACTAGGACAGCAGGGGAGGGCAATTAAGGGTGACTGGGCCAGCAGAGGGGTAGTTAGACATTGATCAGGCTGGCAAGGGAGTGGTTAGTGGGTGATCAGGCTGGCAGGCAGAAGTGGTTAGAGGCAATTAGGCAGGCAGGTAGGCAAGCAGTTGGGAGCCAGCTGTCCTGGATTGTGAGAGGGATGTCCAACTACCCGTTTAGGCCCAATCCCAGGATTGGGCCTAAATGGGCAGTTAGATATCTCTTGAGGGGTCCCAGATTGGAGAGGGTGCAGGCTGGACTGAGGGACATCCTCCCAATGCACAAAGTTTGTGCACTAGGCCTCTAGTATATAACATATAATATATATTACCTATATAATAAAAGCCTAAGTGACCAGGACAGCATGTGTGTATATCATTCACTAGTGTTTACCCATGAAATTTCCTCAATAAATAATCAATAAATAATTGAATGCCAATATCAAACATTTATTAGCAAATAATGCCATTTTTTCCCATGACCTTCTCAATTGTAAAATATTTCTTAACACAGTTGGCACCACCCACAGCCACCTCAATTCAAAATCAAACTCTAGGGGAGAAGCTGCTTATTATTTTCATGATGAGATTACACTACTCTCCACATAAAAAGAGGTTTTGATGCCTTATCTTTTTAATTCATTCAGATTCTTCCTCTCTTCCTTCATCCAGAATCTTGTTTTATAATCTGTTTTCCTAAATCATCTCTAATTTCTCCTTGTTTTATTGTGATTTATTTCTGCTTTGTTTAAGAACATGCAGGATTTCTAGAAGATTTAATTAAATAAGTAATATATCGATAGAAAATACTAACTCTTTTTAAATTCTTTATTGTTTAAATTATTACATATATCTCCTTTTTCTCCCATTGACCTCTCTCTGGCCACCCCCATTCCCTAGCACATGCCCTAAGATCCCCCCCCTCCACTGACTGTGTCCATTGGTTATGCTTATTTGCATGCATACAAGTCCTTTGGTTGATCTCTTAAACCCCCACACACACCCAGACCCACCCCTGCCTTCCCTCTGAAGTTTGATGGTCTGTTCTGATGAATAAAAATAGATCCAGAGACAGAGAAGGATGGAATAGACCATCAATAGATAATCTTTTAACAAAGAACTTTAACCAACCTAGAAAGTCTGACAATGTTCCAAATTTTGTCTTAAGAGATAGTGTACTTTGACAATTTGACTAAATACATCTACTTAGTAGGGATTTTGTGAGACTATATTACTATAATAATAAAAGCAAAATAGCTAATTAGACTGGACAGCTGAATGACCTTCTGGACGTCATTCTGGACATCATTCTGGATGTCCTTCCAGGTGAAGCAGTGGCAATGGGGGCTGAGGCAGAAGCAGTTAGGGGCTATCAGGCAGGCAAGCAGTTAGGTGTGACCAGACAGGCAGCCGAGAGGTTAGGGGCAATCATGCAGGCAAGTGAGCAGTTAGGTTTGACCAGGCAAGCAGGCGAGTGGTTAGAGACAATCATTCAGGCAGGCAAGTGGTTAAGGGTGATCAGGGAGGCAGGCAGGTGTACAATTAGGGACAATCAGGCGGGTAGGTAGAGTGGTTACTAATGATCAGGCAGAAATGCAGAGTGGTTAGGAGTGATTAGGCAGGCAGTTGAACAGTTAGGAGTCAGAAGTCCGAGATTGCGAGAGGGTGCAGTCTGGCTTTGGGACATCCCCTCCCCATGCACAAATTTCATGCACCTGGCCTCTAGTGTAATATGTAACTAGCCAGTCTTTATTCCAATTCAACTGTCATGTCTTTAAACAATGAATGTTATTGCTCAATATTTTCAACACCTCTGTTGTAAGCTTAGGCAAGTTTTGCACTTATAATTAAATCACAGAAACTATAGCTACTTTATGAGAGTTTAACTTAAGTTATGCATATTAATTATCATTTATGCAACTAATACTCAATCCATTTTTATTAATTCATACTAGAGGCCCAGTTCACGAAATTAGGAGAGTGGAAGGGGAGTGGAAGGTGTCCCTCAGCCCAGCCTGCACACTCTCCAATCTGGGACCCCTTGAGGGATGTCTGACTTCCCGTTTAGGCCCAATTCTGTTAAGAGCAGGCCTAAATGGGCAGTCGGACATCCTTCTCACAATCCAGGACTTCTAGCTGCAAACTGCTCGCCTGCCTGCCTCCCTGATTGCCCCTAACCGCTTCTGCCTGCTAGCCTGATCACCCCCTAACCACTACTCTGCCAGTCTAACTGATGTCTAACTGCTCCTCTGCCAGCCTGTTTGCCCCCAAATTCCCTTCTCTGCTGTCCTGGTCACCCCTAACTGCCCTCCCTTGCAGGCTGGTCCCTCCCAACTATCCTTCCCTGCTGACTTGATAGCCCACAACTGCCCTCTCTTAGAGGACTGGAACCTCCCACTGTCCTTCCCCACTGGCCATCTTGTGATGGCCATCTTGTGTCCAAATGGGGACAGGATTTTTGACCACATGGGGGCAGCCCTCTTGTATGTTGGAGTGATAGTCAATCTGCATATTACTTTTTTATTAGATAGGATAGAGGTCTGGTGCATGGATGGAGACTGGCTGGTTTGCCCTGAAGGGTGTCCTGAATCAGGGTTGGGGTTCCCTTGGGGTGTGGGGTGGCCTGGGCAAGGAGCCAATGGTGGTTTGCAGACCAGCCACACCCCCCAGTGACCTGAGAGGAGGCCCTGGGATCTGGGATTAATTTATGTTCTACAATTGAAACTTTGTAGCCTAGAGGGGAGCCAAGCCTTCTGCTCACTCTGTGGCAACAGCCATTTCTGTTTGAAACTTTGTAGCCTAGACTAGAGGCATTGGCTAGGGCTGTAGACGTTTGGCTTCCTCTATCAGCCCAGCAACCCTAGCTTCTTCTCTCTCCAGCTCCCTGGCTGCAGCTATTTGTAGCATTGAATGGAGGCCTAGGCCAGCAATGGCAGGTGGAAAGCTTGGCTTCCTTTGTTGCTGGGGAAACCCAAGCCTCCCTCCTACTCTCAATGGCAGCAGCTATCTTGGTTGGGGATTATTTGCATAATTTGCTCCTGACTGGTTGATGGGCGTGGCTGTGGGCATGGCTTGATCAGAGGTAAGGTCAATTTACATATTACTCTTTTATTAGATAGGATATTCTATTTGTGTGTTTTTCAATTAATTTAAGCCTCTGAATAGAGCATCTTACTTTTCACAAATGCTTAGAAATTAAATAAAAAATAACAGATCAAACAAGCTTTACATTTCAAGTTAACCAAAAGTGTCTGTCTGCAACCTACAGGTGATAATTTCAGCACATGAAAATTTGGGGAATATATAAGGGCAATTTTTGTATATCTAGGTTCCAAACAGCAATAGAGAAGCCATGATATAGTATTCAGATGAAATGAAACAGATTCACTTAAGTAGCTTAAGGCAGTTCTGTAGAAGAGGTTCATTCTAAGGATGTTGATGATTTACATTTTCAGGGCAACAGGACAGAGAAATCATTGCAAGCCAGGGCCTCATCTACAATAAGGCAGACACTTCAGGGTATCCTAACTGCTTCATTTTGTCTGCTTCCCCCTAGTGGCTGAAATGATAACAACATGACTGGTGTGGCTGGTGCGATTGAGGGTCCAGTTACCTGGTAGTTTTCGTGGGGTTGAGACTGTGATCTGAACCTGAATTGTTTTAGAAGCAGAACCTAATTGCATTTGGACTAAAACAACAGCTAAAATTAATGTACAACATTAGGAAAGAAAATAAGAATTAATTTTAAATAACTGTGGTATATATTTCACAAACAAAATGAGAGATTTAAGAATAGGAATATATTTGTTACATATAACTTCATTTTACCTGAAGCATTTATAAAAATGTTTTTCTAAACTCTGGAACCTCAAGTGAGATTGGAAAAAAAAGTAATATAAGGCTAATCTGCATATTAGGTAAAAATGTGATATGATTCTTAACTTACTAATTAAATTTTTGTTTTTAAATTATGTTATTTTGTTTTCATGAACTCTGTAGTTTGCTCTACATGGGAAAACAGATTTTCAGGAACATTTATATATATACGAGATCAGGAAATTTTTCACTGTAAAAAGCATTTGCTAGATCAAACCTAAGAATATTGTGAATATAAATCATACAGAAAAATTGGTAAATCATTCCTGTTCTATATTTAAATGATTGTATCATATATGCATCACCTACAGAAAACATTAAAAATGTGTCAAATAAATCACACAGTTTAAAATAATTGTAATGACTAGATTGGGTGTGTATTAAAATATATTTTAAAGTATGGATTTCTTTAAGTACAAATATGGATTCATAAAGTATTCATTTTATATAAAAATAAATCTGCTTGCTGATTTTTAACAACCACATTCCCTTTTAAAAAAGAAAAAAGAAAATTTAGCCCTGGTTGGTGTGTGCAGTGGTTAGAGTGTTGGCTTGGGCATCTGAAGAGTCTTGGGTTTGATTCTGGTTCAAGGGCATGTGCAGCAGCCAACCAACTGATGTGTCTTTCTCACATTGATCTTTCTCTCTCTTTCTCTCTCTTCCCCTTCACCCTCCCTTCCTCTATCCCTTCCATTCCCTCAAAAATTCAGTAAAAAATATTTTTGGGTGAGGAATAACAAAGTAAAAAGAAAATTAAAAACATATTAAGATGGGTATTCTCATAAGTGAGAGAATTATTAATATTATGATACAAATTTTCCTGCAAATATATACTACTTGCACACACATATATCCAACTATATGTGACTTTATTATGTAAAACTTTGCTACCACTAAATTTTCACTTAATATATAATGAACATTTTCTGTATTTCTAAATATTCTAAGTTGTGGTTTATAATGATTGCATATGATCTTATCACATGTGGATACTATTCTTTAACCAGTATCTTTCTGTTAGACAATTGAATTTATTTTAATCCTTCACAAAATTATGAAATAAAATTTCTTATAAGATTTATACATGGCACTAGACACATGGTCCATTAAAAATGATAAATTGAACTTATTAAATTAAAACCTTTTGTTCAGGGCAAGGCACTGCTAATACAGTAAAATGGACAAGCTACAGATTAGGAAAACATTGCAAATCACTTATCTGAGTAGATATAATATACATTAAAAAAGTTAAATCCATTCCTACTTTATAACCCAGGAATCTCTGTCCTGAATATCTACTGTATGGATGTAAAATCTTATGTCTACACAAAAACCTACAATAAACTGGAAATAGCATAAATACCCTTCAAAAAGTAGTATTTCCGAACAATTTAACAATACTCGGCAGTAAAAAGGAACACACTTTTGATACACACAATAACTTAGATGAATTCCACAGTCATTATGCTGAGTGAAAGAAGAGTGTCCCCAAAGATTTCTTACTCAGTGTTCCAGTTAAATGCCATTCTGGAAAAGACAAAATTAAGGGGGATGGAGAACACGTTAGTTGTTGCCAGAGGTTCTGGGAAGAGGGAGGAAGTGAATATAAAACAATACCATGGAAGAGTTTTGGGGGGTGATATTATTCTCTATCCTAATTATGGTGGTGGTTACAGGTGTTATGCATATGTTAGCATTTACAGAACTTCACATGGAAAAAAAGTTATTCTGTTCTTGAATATTAAAAATGTTTAAGTCACAATATAATTACTATGGCTCTAAAACAGTTTTGCATTACGTTAACAGTCACATGTGCACCTTTTATTATTGGCTATTGCCTTTGGATAATTGGAGTCAGTGAGCCAAAGACGCTATAATTTTTAATAAATGCATGTTTCCTGGGAAATACACACTTAAAGTACACGAGATTGTCCATTTCCTATATTCCTACCAATACTAAATCATAGTCTTTCATTTTTGCCATATTTAGGCAAAGTCAGACTGTGTTATTGTTGTTTAAATTTATAATCATTTGCTTACTACTAAATTTAACACTTGATTTTATATTCTAGTCCATTTTTATTATCCTCACTAATGTCTTTGTTTCTGTGGCATTTTTATTAAGAACATTTCCACCTACCAGTATCTGATATGATGGATGTGTTTGGCCTTGCTTTTGCCTCCAGTGGTCAGGAAATTTTAATTTGGTTTGAACCATTCACCAAATGAAGATGCACAATTAGGCTGCTACTTTGAAGACATAACTTCCTGCATGCTATTAGTCACTTAGGTCTCTCATCTGCGTAGCCTTGAATAACAACAGCGCTGTGAGCTGGCAGTGGCTGCTGTACAAGCCATGAAGTTACCCTGGGAAGCGAATGTGATTGTACTGAAAAGACTTTCTTCAGGACAAAAGCGTGATTCTCTCTCCACACAATTTCAGACTCATGCGGACACCTCGGCCCGAGTAAGAGGCCTAATGAGCAGAAGGGTGAGCTGCCGCCTGTAGTTCTGCCCTGGTGCTGGGGCACCCGGGTCAGAGTTCTCCGGGTAAAATCAGCACTCTGACCGCATTGGTTTATCTTGCGCTCTGGGACCTGCCACAATTCTTTTATTTCATAACATGAACAAGTTATTAGAACATTTCATTCAGTTCATTAAAGTGGATCACTTTTTTTTTCTGCTTAAGAAAAAGCTGACATTTCCCTCAAATGTTACCCCAAACATTATCTGTGGTTTTACATTTATTCTCATAGAAATCTTATTGAATACATGCTTGTGTACAGGTGTGTGTGCCCTGAGGGTAAAGGACATAAAATACTCAATTTGAAGATGGACATCTTTCTGAAGTCCCCTAGTTCTAATTCTTGGTGTTACCATCAGTCTGATTTGAATGCCTATTTCAGTGTTTCTAATGAACATTTAAAATGAAAGGTGTTTTCAAGGAAACACTACTATGAAAATAAATTAATTCATTCGTTCCACATATTTTCTATTTACTCTTTTTAATTTTAAACATCTTTTCACCAAGGCAATGGTTATGGTTGTCATGTACATAAAAACAGTAGAAAAATATGTATATTTATATAGGCATATAGAAAACTAGTTTCATGATTGATATGTCTTTTAAGAAAATCAGAAATTTATAAAGACACTAATAAAAGTAATTTGCAAGTACACTCATTATTATTTATTTACCATTCTTAAAATAATTTCTGGAAATTGAATCATTTATTTCTTAAATAGCTAGGTAAACTAACACTCAAGGTTTTCTAATGTTTATTTTAAGTTTGGTAGGTTACATCCACTGGCATAAAATATATTGTAGAAAAATATCATGTTTGCCTGCTTTTGCCAAGCTCGCCACCTCTTCTCATTCATCTTCAAGACATCCACCTCAGTTATTCCACTGCGTGAAGTCCCAACTCCACACAGTGCTATTTTCTTTATCGCCAGCACAGCCAAAACATCTATGCAGTCTTTTTATTGAATTTATTTGGATTATATTGGTTAATAAAAGTGTCACGATTTTATGCCCTAATGGAGATTCTTAGCCTGACAATTTATCCAGAGTATTCAAGGGCAAATCCATGCAACATGCAATATTTTAAATTTATTTTCCTGAAACAATAATACTACTCCTGTTGTTATGAAAGTTGATATACCTCCTATGCAAGATATGGATGCCACATGCCACAGGAGATAGTAAATATCTGTTATGAGTGATTCATCTTTCATAATATATCTTGCCCTGTATTAACACCCAAATTATTGCTTATACTTAATAAAATTATCAATGCTAACTTGAAATACTGCTATCAGTAAATTCTGAGGATTCAAAAGTTCAGTAAGAAAATTATTAAACCCAAGGTTTTAGTTAATATACAAAATATGGAAAAGAAAAACTGAATAAATTATATAAATGTTAAAATGGATAAGCTCATTAAAAACCCATTACTTCCATTGCAATATCAGTAAAAGCTTAATAGGCTGTGATTATGGGCCAATTTTCCAGCTGAGGCTTCTTGTTCTTACAAAATGTAAACAGGAAGGAAAAGCAGTTTAACATCAAAATTGTGGCACAACCAGATTTTATTCTATTTGAAAAAATAAGCTAGGTCTGAGCACACTTTATTTCTAATTAAGTTTTAACCTTTTACATTGTAATATATATACATGATTTTACCTATACAAGGTGTATGTGTGAAGGTACATATGGGTCACCCCATTTTCTTCTAACACATACCAATATCCATAATTAATTTCCATGTTCTTCTAACACACTAGTGGTCCAATGCACAAAATTCATGCATAAGGGGGGGGCGGGTGTCCCTCAGTCCAGCCTGCACTCTCTCCAACTGGGACTCCTCGGGAGATGTCTGAATGCCGGTTTAGGCCAGATCCCACAGGCAGTTGAATATCCAGGACGGCTGGCTCACGTGCCTGCCTGCCTGATCACTCCTAACCACTCTGCCTGCTGGCCTTCTCACCCCCAACTGCCCCCCCCCAGCTAAACTGATTGCCCCCAACTGCCCCCGCTCTGCTGGCCTGCCTGCCTTCAACTGCCCTCCCTTCTTGGCCTGATCGCCCCTAATAGCCTCTGCTTCAGCCCTGCCACCATGGTTTTTGTCCAGAAGAATGTCTGGAAGGTCTCCCAGAAGATCCCCTGGTCTACTTTTATTAGTACAGATTAGTATAAATACTTAGCTACTTTGATTAGGATCTTCATAGAGTGGAATAATTAACCTGCTTCCATTGATTTTTCAACCCTTACTACTTTATCAAGTGTTGGGAGTGTGTATTGAAATGTTGGTGGATGAATATTTTTCAATAAACATTATCTAGTATGGCAACTGAAACAAATGAACAACAAAACAAATATTTCACTTCTTATAACTGCATGGCACACTCAACTGCTGCCATTTTCAGACACTTAAAATTGAAATAAATTTGTGGTGCTTGGTTCACTGAATCCTTAAAACACATATGTCTCTTTAACTTTTAATTATTTAAAAATAAGAATGATTGAAAATAAATAAACTAAAAATTCAACTCAAGTTTTTTAAAGAAAAAAAGATGTTGAAAAGCATAGAGGTGAATTAATAAAAATAGAGAAATGAAAAAGATGATCAAAGAAACCTTAGCAAGTAACTTGCAAATGAACATAGAAACTTTAAAGAGAATACATAGCAAGAACTGACTATGTGAGATGCATACTAAATTTCACATGATGAATTTAAAATTTTTTCAATATTTTAATTGATCACAGCAAAATTTTATAATTTTAGGTATTGAATTTTGGGGTATATTTTAGATCAGTGAAAATCAGTCTGATTTACTCAATAAATAAATGATCTATTTAAATTGGGTTTACAAAGTTAAAATCATAAAATACACACAATTCTAAATTTTTGGTTTCTTTGATCATCTTTTTCATTTCTCTATTGTTATTAATTTAATTAGATTTTTTTATTAATTTAATTAGACTTAATTTTTTATTAATTTAATTAGATTTGATCACTAATATTCAAATCTCTTTCTGTGGAAAGGTCAAGAAAATAGATAACTAAGAAACTCTTAAATTTTAGAACTGGATCCACTAAGAAAATATTTGAGGTGAATATACTAAAATGTTTTCGCTCTTCAAATGTGAAAAGTAACATGGGAATAAACAGCATAAAAGACCACATTTACAAGGCCAATAATAACCATAAATTATCTTGGATTAACCTTAGCAAGTAACTTGCAAATGAACATAGAAACTTTCTAGAGAATACATAGCAAGAACTATGTGAGATGCATACTAAATTTCATATGATGAATTTTCAATATTTTCAATATTTTAATTATAGACTAATTGTTTATATACTAAAAACAAACCCAACCAAGTTTTTAGGAGACCTAGATACAATGGAGTTTAAATATCGTAAGAAAAAATAAAGTTCACTAATAACATCTCCTTGTATTTAAATTTATACCATCAGAGAGAATTTGTTATGCCACATACCAACAATAAATTATTCCATCTAGTGATAGGGATTCAACACATACTATTTTTTACTGGAATAACCATATAATCACAGCAAAATTGTATAATTTTTAGGTATTGAATTTTAGGGTATATTTTAGATCAGTCTGATTTACTCAATAAATAAATGATCTATTTAAATTGGGTTTACAAAGTTAAACTCATAAAGTATACACAATTCTAAATTTTTCTTTTATAAAAGCAAAACAAAATAATGTATAAAATTTGAAAATAACTATTGGAAATATTTTCATAATCATAGAGTCAATAGAAATATATTAAAACATACCCAGGGAGTACAAATGTCAAATTGTTCACCATGAGTACTTTATAAAAGGGAGTTATTACAAAAGAAGAATGAAATGTTAGAGTCTTAATTATTGACTCTATGTGCTATTATCATTTGAATTATAATGATGTATCTTCATTCACGTTACGCAAATTTTTTAAAATTACTATTATTTTATTTTATTTTATTTTTTTATTTTTTTTAATGTATTTTATTGATTTTTTACAGAGTGGAAGGGAGAGGGATAGAAAGTCAGAAACATCGATGAGAGAGAGAGACATCGATCAGCTGCCTCTTGCATGCCCCCTACTGGGGATGTGCCCGCAGCCAAGGTACATGCCCTTGCCGGAATTGAACCCGGGACCCTTCAGTCCCCAGTCTGACGCTCTATCCACTGAGCCAAACCGGTCTCGGCTAAAATTACTATTATTTTAAATTGGGGAATATTTCATATTTTTATTGTCCCTCAAGCAAAAATATAAAACAGCATATCAAGTTAAAATAGCTAAATGCCAAAGATAAAACAAATGGCTGAAAAACAGAATGAAAGAGTAGACAGATTTCTTTCAAAAGAACAGCAAGTAGACTTACAGCTCAATTTAAATAGTGGAAATCAGAAATAAATATTAGAATATCTTCAAAATTTACAAAAATGACTAAGTTAGAATTCTATTCCTTCTAAATGTACCTCAAAAATTATAGCAAAGGATATATTTTTTCAGACAAACTATATTTCTGAAAATATCTCATTACATACTTACAGAAAGAAAATATTCCCAAATAAAAGTTCCAAATTGGAAGGTATAACGATGAAAGAAATGGGTATATATGTAGATGTACACTCATTAAATTTAATAATATATATATATATATATATATATATATATATATATATATATATATACACACACTAGAGGACTGGTCCATGAATTCATGCACCAGTGGGGTCCCTTGGCCTGGCCTTCAGGGATTGGGCTGAAACCAGCTCCTCCAACATCCCACAAGGGGTCCTGGAGGGGACTGGGAAGGACCATAGGAGGGCTCCAGGGCATGTCTGGCCTGTCTCACCGAATCCCGATTGGCCAGACCTCACCAGCAAGCTAACGAGTTAGAGCATCTGCCCCTTGGTGGTCAGTGCATGTCATAGCTACTAGCTGAATGGTCACTCATATATATATATATATATATATATATATATATATATATATATATATATATATATATATATATATATTAAAGGCTCAGTGCATGATTCACACATAGGTATGATCCCTAGGCCTAGCTTGCGATCAGGGCCATCTTCCCACCCCCGCTACCAGTCACCCTCTGTATGAGGGGCGACTGGCAGGGCAGGGGCCTTGGCCTGGTGCCATCCTCATCCCCTGCCACCCACCCCGGGTCCCTGTTCGCCATTGACATCTAGAGGCTACCAGCTGGAGAAAGAGACTGAGGTGGTCAATGTACCTCATAGTGACTGATTGAGCAATTGTTCTGGTCATTCTGCCATTATGGTCACTGGGCTTTTATTATATACTAGAGGCCCGCTGCATGAATATTCATGCAATAGGTTTATAAATGCTTGCATTGCATGAAAGGGGGAAAAATACCAGTAACTTAGATGTTGATGGTTTAACAATTCATGTTTTTGGCACTTCTGCAATCACTTAAGAGTGAAAGAGAGTATAACTACCAGGCTGAGAGAAGGGTGATTAAAATTCTAAGTCAACCATCAAAAATAATGTGAGAAAAGAGGGAGAAGTAGAAAGCAAAAGTGTAACTATGTTAAAAGTAAATGAGCTCATATAAACTACGTCCTAGCAGTTCATTTCTTGACATTATCTTTAATTAGTAACAGTGTGTAACATATGTCAAAATAATGTATTAAAATGCTAAATGCACATATATGTTTTCAAAATTTCTACTTAATTGTGATATATAAAAATAATCCTTGGTATATGACCTCTTTAATATTTGCTTAAAATTTCTTGCAAGAAATGTCAGGTGTATAGATCAGAGAAGTGATAATTAACAAGGTTACTATTCTACTTAATCTTACACCTCTCTTGCATAAAATGAGGCATTAGCTTTCTAAATTTATTCAAAAGAACATTAGTCTAGGTTATAAGAATCCAAAAGAAAATGCAGTGTGGAAGTTGTGCATTATATCATAGTTCACTGCTGAAAAGACTATATATATGAAAACATGCAATTTCAGTTTTATTAATCTCTTTCATTTAACAGCCAGTTTGGAAGGAGGAACATCTGGATTTACATGTGCTGATATCTCTTCTTCCAAATACACTGTTGATATGACTAACACAAAAAAATATATTTTTATTGCTTGGAGAAAAATTTTGAAGATTATACAAACAATGACACATGTTTGAAATTATAGGAATCTGAATTTGAAAAGGAAGACAGATGTAGATTTAATAACATCTATAATAATAAAACTGTACTATGCTAATTAGACCAGACAACCAAATCACCTTCTAGACATTGTTCTGGACTTCCTTCCAGACACAGCAGTGGTAGCAGGGGCCGAGGCAGAGATGGTCAGGGGCAATTAGGCAAGCAGGCGAGCAGTTAGGGGTGATCAGGCAGGCAGGCAGAGGCAGTTAGGGGTAATCAGACAGGCAAGCAAGTGTTCAGGGGCAATAAAGCAGGCCGGTGAGTGGTTAGGGGCAATTAGGCAGGCAGACAGAGGCAGTTAGGGGCAATCAGGTAGGCAGGTGAGCAGTTAGGGGTGATCAGGCAGACAGGTAAGCATTTAGGGGTGGTCAGTCAAGCAGGCGAGTGGTTAGGAGCCAGCAGTCCTGGATTTTAAGAGGGATGTCCAACTGCCAGTAGTTGGACATCCTCTAAGGGGTCCTGGATTATGAGAGGGTACAAGCTGGGCTGAGGAGACCTGCCACCCCCATGCACAAATTTTGTGTGCCAAACCTCTAGTCTTATATATAAAGAGGTAATATGCATATTGGCCATTACTCCAACACACAAGATGGCCTCCCCCATGTGGACACAAGATGTCACCACAAGATGACCAGCAGGGGAGGGTAGGTGGGGGTAATCAAGCCTGAAGGGGAGGGCAGTTAGGGGTGACCAGGCCTGCAAGGGAGGGAGGTTGGGGGTGACCAGGCCTGCAGGGGAAGGCAGTTAGGGGCAATCAGACTGGCTGGGGAGCAGTTAGGCATTGGTCATTCTGGTATTGGAGTGGTTAGAGGGGGAATGAGGCTGGGAGGCAGAAGTGGTTAGGGACAATCAGGCAGGTAGGCAGGCGAATAGTTGGGAGCCAGTAGTCCTGGACTGTGAGAGGGATGTCTGACTGCCTTTTTTGGCCATATCCTGTGATCCTGGTGGAATCCGGCCTAAATGGGCAGTCGGACATCCCTTGAGGGATCTCAGATTGGAGAAAGGCAGGCTGGGCTGAGAGACACACACACAACTCCCACCATGCATGAATTTCGTGCACCGGGCCTCTAGTCCTATATAATAAAAGAAAAACATGCAAATTACAGTACCTCCACTACACTACCAGCCAATCAAGAGTGGGGGCGCGGCCAGGGGCGTGGCCATGGTGCACCAAGTTGCAGGTGGGGAACGCTTCACACCAGCGGGGAACAGCGGGGAATGATTCACGCCAGCAGGGAATGGTGGGGAACGCTTTGCGCCAGTGGCCAGGCACTGGGTTGGCAGAGCAGGCAGGCAGCGGCGAACACAAACCACACCTCTGCGCACAGCGCTTTCGAGGGCCTAGCGAGTGGGAGAGGCTTGGTCCTTGAGGTGTCCATGGTGCGGGAAGGGCTGGGCCAAGACAACACCATACTTTCAAAGCAAGTTGTTTCCCACTTAAATATCCTCTGATGAGTATCTTTAAAAAACAAGTAAATATTCAGCCATTGTCACACCTTGATAAATTAAGGTAATTCCTTAATAGTACCTAATACCCCCTGTACATTCAAATGTCTTTGTTTCAAGGATGCCTTTTACTGTTTGTTTGCCCACTCCAGAGGCTACCCAAGGTCTTATTTCAGCCCTGATGTTGGGCTGCTTCCCCCGACCATAAGTTCCCAAAGCAGTTCTAGCCAAAGTTAAAGGGGGCTTCTATTTTTAAGGCATCGCCATATCCAGTGCCTGCCAGGCCCCTGTGAAAGCACTACGCTTTAGGTCCAGGGTGCTGGGAGCTGAAGCAGAGTGGCTGTGAGGCCCAGCTCACCCAGGATGTTGGTCTAGCCCCTCCCAATTATCCTGGCCCAGACTTCCCTATGCATACCTGCTCATGGAGAGCGTGAGATGGTCATGGCAGCAGGAGGGGAGGCCAGTGGGGGGGGGGTGGCCATGGTGCATGGGACAGAAGCATACACCCTCCCCTCACCCAACCCAGAGGGGCTTGACAGGGGACCTCAGGCCTCGACCCCTGCCTTGGCACCAGGCCAGAAGACTTGAGGCCATGTCCTCCACCCAGTGGGGCTTGGCGGGGGACCTCAAAGTATACTTCCTGTCCTGGTGCTGGGCTAGGGAACCTCTGGCTGCTCCCCCTGCCTGGCAGGGCTTGACAGACGATCAGGGGATCGCAGGCCATGCCCCCCAGCTGGCAGGGCTTAACAGGAACCTCAAGGTGTGCTTCCCACCCTGGTGCTGGGCTAGGGTACCTCAGGCTGCTCCCCACATCCCAGCTCCATGCTGGGGGACCTCAGGCTGTGCCTCCCACCTGGTGCGGCTTGACAGGGAACTAAAGGCCACACTCCCAACCCAGCAGAGCTTGACAGGGGACCTCAAGCTGCACTCCCACTCCGGCCAGCACCAGGCTGGGGGACCATAGACCATACCCTGTGCCCCAGCACCAGGCCTGGGGACCTGAGGCTGTGCCCTTCCTGCCTGGCTGGGCTTGACAGGGGACCTCAGGCTATGCACCCCACCCAATGGGGTTTCACAGGGGACCTGAGCCTGTGATCCCTTGCTATGGGACCTTAGGCGTGCCTCCCTCCCAGGGCTAGGCCGGGGCACCTGAGGCTGTACTCCTTTGCCTGTTGGGGCTTGACGGGGGACCTCAGGCCATGCCCCCCATCCTGTTGCTGGGCCAGGGGACCCGAGGACACCCCCTGTCCTGCGGGGCTTGACAAAGGTGGGACTGGAAGGGTCTGGATCTACCGCAATGCAAGGGGGCAGCTGGGTCTGAGTCTCACATGATTTTGAGGCACATGTGAGTGAGTGGGGACTTGGGTTTTCATATACATTTTACTAATTTTCTTTAGTTTCTGATACTTCTATTAAAAAGAGCAAATAGCAATATTAAATTATTTCCTCTAATTAATCCCCTTTTAATGTGCATGAATTTTGTGCACTGGGCCTCTAGTGTATATATAAAGGGCCAAATATTGAGTCAGAATCTTTCCATGGAAGGCATACTTTTATCTGTGAAATTTCAACCTTATCAATTCCTGAACTGTTTGGGGTTCTATGTAGCAAACAAAGATCTGAACAAAATAGATAGTACATTTCTGGAGTTCTAAAACAGAGATAAAACCTCTAAAAGCAACAAATGATAACTTCAGTTTTACATATATGATGTTACACAACTTTTCCTCTTATAATATTTTTTACAATATTTTTTATTGATTTCAGAGAGGAGGGGAGAGGAAGAGAGAGATAAGAAACATTTATGATGAGAGAGAATAATTGATTGACTGCTTCCTACAGACCAACACTGGGAATGGAGCCAGCATCCCTGGCATGTGCCCTGACTGGGAATTGAATCATGACCTTCTTGCTCCTAAGTTGATGTTCAACCACTGAGATATGCTGGCCAGGTGCAATATGTTTTAAAATAACTACAATCTACTCATTCACTTTTTTTATTCATTCAAAAAGATATTTTTAAGCACATCCTAAAAATATAGCTGAACATATTTAAAGGAAATAATCATTACACGGATGTTGAAAAATACAAAGTAAACCGGTAGAAATAACATGTTCTTTAATGAAAATTCAATATATACTGTGATTATGCTTAACATTTTACATACCCAAACTTAAGTAAATGCATATACAGCCCTCTTAGATGTGGTGGAGGAAAATCAAACACAAAAACAAATCTTGCTCCTATCATCAAGCATGTAACTGTAGAAGAAAAATTCAAATCTATTCTGACTTCAGACTCTGTGCCTTAAACATCATGTTAGATACCGGTGTCAAAATAAGATAGCCCTACACGTAAAGAGCATTGTGATGTGGTAGAAATTTTGCTTATCATGCTTTTGGACTAAAACAATATGACTTGAACTATTAAGCATGATCTAGTCTTACTTACACTTCCTTATAGTGCTGATGACCTGGTAAATTCTAATCACCTCTTTTTTTTCCAAATGAAGATATGTATATGTTTCCCTTTGTTTCCTCCTTTTCATGAATTTAAAGAATTCGCAAGCAAAAATTCATAGATACAGACAATAGTATGATTGTGATTACCAGAGGGAAGGAGGGTGGAGGGGTAGGAAATAGAAAAGGGGCCGAAATGTATGGTAAAAGATGATGATTTGACTTTGGATGTGGTTTCACAATGCAGTATATAGGTCATGTATCATAGAATTGTACATTTAAAACCTACATAATCTTCTTAACCAATGTCAACCCAACACATTTATTTTTTAAAAAATAAAACATTTACTTCATTAAGGTTTTAATAAAAAATCATTCGTGAAATAGAGAATTTTAAACCTTGGACTCTCTGTTGCCAGTTACAATAATAAATTGCTTCATGACCATATCCCCATATAACAAAGAAATAGCTTTTCCTCTTGTTTCCTATGTGTTCTTAATGCTATTTTTCCAATAGTGTATCTTCAAGACACTCTCTACTCAAGGAAGTATTTATATGTTGCATTATTTTATTATATAATTCCTTTATTATATCACATTGATTTTTTCTGCCCTCAAATTATTATTGATCAGCACTGGTGAATCTATCCTACTTTTTTCACAACAGCATATTTGACATTTATATAGCTTGTTGTTAACATACAATGAAAGAGAAAGCTTTAAAACCATAGTTATCATGTCCCTTTTTTCTCCTTAGAACTTAATTGCATTTTGTTTCTGTATCTTACTTTTGTCTTATATACAGACATCACAGTAACTTTAACATCATTCTCTATATAAAAACACATTTCTAAAGGAGGTAGAACAAAAAAATAAAATGGAGAATGAAATGTCTTGACATTTCCTTACCACCTACAAAAGAGTAAATGCATTTCAATATCTTACTAAGGACAAATGCCTCATCTTCTATTCCTGGGTTTTCAGTAAAAATCACTGTATTTCCATACATGTATATTAACACATGAATTATTTTATTGATATGCAAACAAAAATCCCGTGTGTAATCCATGATAAACATGATCCCCTTTCCTACAGAGGACAAAGTTACAAGAATTTGGATATTGACCCAAATTCACCCTTTGTGTGATATTGGATCCATTTCTTTTAAGTGCTACAGCAAGGATGAACCTTAAAAATAGCATGCCAAGTAAAAAAAAAGTCAGTCAAAAAAGACCATTTGTAACGTGATTCCATTTCTATAAAATGACTAAAAAATGCAAATCAATAGAGACAGAATGAAAATTAGTGGTTGCCTAGGGCTGGGCGACTGGCAATGAATGGGTAGTAAAGTGCGCATAGGAATAGGATTTTTATTTGTTGAGGTAATAAAATATGCTCAAATTCATTGCCATAGTGGTTACAAAGCTCTGTAAATACACTGAAAACCATCACCTCTTAAACTTTAAATAGATGACTTGTATGAGATATGAAGTAAATCTTAATAAAGTTGGTATAAAAAGCATTTAAAGTCTGAGACTCCTATTCCCACCAAGTTCATAATTAGAAACTAACACAGAAAAACTAATCCAATTTATTTTCAAATTTATGTTAAAAATAAGATTACTAATTTGCCCAAAGAAATATTTTATTTCAATGTAAAATTTAAGAAGCTTACTTATAATATTTGAGGCAGGTAGAGAAAAGAATGATTGAAGTTTAACCACCTGGATTTATTAATGATTTAAAACCTGACCCTACAGTTTATAATTAATGTATTTATGTTAATCTAGAATGATCTCTGACCCTGCTTTATTGTTATCAGTGGCTAGGCTAAAGATATTTGAGAATGTATGCCAAACTTGTTCAGTGACAAAAAAATATCTAAGTAGCTAAATAAGAAATGCCATAAATAATTATAAAAATACTACAATATGCTAAATAGAAAAAATTATACACTACATAAATAAAAATAAAGCCTTCTCTGAGCCCAAAAAATCAGAAACATAGTTAAAAGTTAGAGCAATTGGCTTCATTAACAATTTATATGTCCGCAAGAGTGCAGCCTCAACATATAATGTAGCATTATGCATATATAGGATATATGTGCACCTGGTTAAGAATAATACCTGGAAAATGGAAAACCTCAGAAAATTTAAAAGAGAGAGTTTTAATATTTGTCCCGTTGCACTGATTTCACTGTGCATGCTTCAGGTCTTCACATTTATTATCCTAATCTTTGTTCATCTACAAGATTTTAAAAACATCTTTACCTACAGAATGTTCCTGAAGGAGGATGGTGCTTGAACTTGTGTACAATCCTGACTCTTTTAATTAGTTTTGCATTACTTAACCTCTTTGGATTCTTTGCATGCCACCTCACAGAGTTTTATGAGGATTAAATTAGTTTGCAAAAAGGTATTAAGCAGGGCTGGACACATGATGACATTGGGTTCATTCAACTATGCTCTTCTACTTGTCCTAGATTTGACTTGTTAACTTCAATATGTAGAGTCCACTCTTATCATTTCCATACCTTTTTATTTTTCTCACTAGAAACCCAGTGCATGAAATTTGTGCACTTGAGGGGGGGGTTGTCTCTCAGCCCAGCCTGCACCCTCTCACAATCTGGGGCTGATGGCTCCCAACTGCTCACCTACCTGCCAGCCTGATCACCCCCTAACTACCTTCCCTGCTAGACTGACTGATACCTAACTGCTCCCCTGCTGGCTCAATTGCCGCCAACTTTCCTTCCTTAGGCCTGGCCACCCCAAACTGACCTCCCCTGTCAGCCTGGTTGCTCCTAACTGCCCTCCCCTACTGGCCATCTTGTGGTGGCCATCTTTGAACACATGGGGGCAGCCATCTTGTGTTAGGGCATAAGGTCAATTTGCATATTACCTCTTTATTACATAGGATATACATTCTAGGAAAATTTCTTTTTTCTTTTTACCTTATGGCTAATGTAATTTCCCTAAATTATTTTTACTCTTTTCTAATTCTATCATGGATATAAGTTTCAATGTAAATACAGTTCTTCCTTTTTCTCCCTTTATAATTCATTTTTCTTAGTGTATTGCTTCTATAATTTGGTTTCTGTGTATTTTTCAATACTTCATATTGCTTTGCCTTTCCTGATGATGCTGAAAGAAAGCATTTCATGCCTATAATGGTCTTCTTTTCACTCAGATAAAACATTTCTGACCCCATGTTTGCTAACAGACAGCAGACATATTTTTTTTAATTCCTTGGGCTCTCTTATTGTTGTGAAAGTGTTGAGAAAATAATGATACAAAATAAAACCAAACAAAATAAACCAATGCAAATTGCTTCTCATACTTAGTGCTGGAGGATTGGTTGCTTTACACTTTCTTTCTTTCGTTTTTACTATTAGTGGGAGGGTCAATGAGCTGTAGAACAGTGGTCATCAAAAAGTGTACTTCCCTAGAGAAACAGTGTTGTTAGCCACAATTGGAAACTTGTTAAATTGCTGTTTCTTGGGCCTTGTCCTCTGGACCTACTGAATCAGAATTTCTAGGGATGGAGCTGAGATGCCTGTTTTAGCAATGGAATTAATTTTATTCTTAGAACTACTTGCAGAATTATATTTTTTATTCGTAGATCTTTGTTTTTACCCATAGACATTTCCGGGGGAAACTGAATAAGCTTTGTCGAGGATACTGTCACATGTCTGTTTATCTGTCACAAATCCTTCAGAGTTCTATAGTTACGGAAGCAGGTGATAGATTCATGCAACTATCTTTCTTCTGTAATTATTTTATTTTGAATAAGTAGTATTTCTGGAATACAAGGTGTTTTTACCTGACTTGCAGCAAATTATTTAATCATGCTAATCATGAATGAAAGTGGTAAAGATGTTTCATAAAAACTATCATTTATTTGGTTTAACTTTTAAATCCCTAGGAAAATGAAAAAAAAAAGATTTGTTTACTTTCTCGTTTTGTAAATTTCCAAAGTATGTTTTTTAAAATGTAGATTTTTCTTACTTCCCTACAGGTTGCAATAATTTCTCAAAAGAATGAAAAGACTTGTGGTCTAGAATATTTTTAGCTCTGAAATGCAATAAAGGGATGAAAGTTGAAATAATAAAGTGAGAAAATGACTCTATTCTTACTACATACTTTTTTAGATCACAGCTACCATGTTTAGGTAGAGAAACTCCTCAAGGACAAAAGAAAAGAGTCTGATTCAACTGGTGTCTGAATCCATATGTTTTTATACATTCTACGTAAATCCTAAGATGCTGTTTTAGACACTAATACAAGTGCTTTCTCTAAAAGGAACAATGCACTGGGGCTTTAGAATGTCTTTTGCTGAGAAGGTAACTGAATTCTTAAATAACTTACCTTTCTCTAAAGGGTAGCCATGGGATCTGTCCACAAATGAACACATCACTTAGAGCATGTAAAAGCCAAAGTTGGTGTTTTATTTATTGAAAATCATGAAGCTGTCATGAAATTGCCTTAAAAGCCTTTTCCAAAATGTAATCCCTTGTTCACTTACTAGAGAACAAGTGGTATAAAGAACGGTATTTGAGAAGTGAATCCCAAATACCCACCCCCCAAAAAAATATCCATAAGCTTTTCCCTTAAAGACTAAACACTCCTGAAATGTTTTGAAAATTTTATATTCAAAATTTTCATTTGAACTACACACTATAAAGCTAAGCTACAATATAGCAACCACAGTATTTGAGGAATAAAATCATTTCCCCTCAGCATGAGATAAGCATTATGACTTAAAAATTACATTTTATATAATAGAGCCTTTATTTCAAGACACAGCTCTTTGCAGTAGCTTGAAGAAACTCATCTTTTGTGCCGTCTGGATCCTGGCTTCCTCCTCATAAATGATATAAAGGATTTCTAGGGCCTGGCTCAACCATTTTACTCTATCACGATTTCTAATGATATAAAAAAAAACTGGTAATGATCAGAAACAAATAAAACCTTACATCTAAAAATTGTATTTCAAGCATATAATTTTCACCATAAATACCTATAAGATTATATGTGGGAAAAACCAATATTGTGAAACGGAAGAAGGAAGGGCCTCTATTACTTATTTTTCTACTACTTTTTTTCTTCCCAGAATAAATGAGCCTAATCCTATCTAACAAAAGAGCAATATGCAAATTTGACCGTATCTTCGCTATGCCCACAAGCCACACCCACCAGCCATACCCACCAGCCAATCAGGAGTGTGGGGACATGGCTGAGGCGGCTCTGGGCCATGGGGGGCATGGCCAAGGAGGCATGGGCCGCAGGGGGCATGTCTGAGGTGGCAGGGCTGCAGGGGAGCTTAGGGGTGTGTCCGAGGCAGCCCTTGCCACAGGGGGGCATGGCCGAGGTGGCTCAAGCCCTGGGGGACCTAGGGGTGTATGTCCCAGGTGGCTGGGGCCTGGGTGGGTGGGGCCAAGGCCTGTTCTAGCTGGGGGGAGCTGGCTGGGCTAAGGGCCTGGCTGGAGGTATGGGGGGCAGGGCTGGGATAGAGCCAGCCATCTGCCCCATTGCAGGGTGATGGCTAGGTGCCCAAGGCCTAAAGCCTTGGCCAGAGGGCTCCCAGTATGTGTGAGGGGGGCAGGTTGGGCTGCGGGAATCACCTACTCCCAGTGCATGAATTTTGTGCACTGGGCCCCTAGTGAGAATAATTCCTCAAGTTCATGCACACACAAACACACACACAATGCATGGTACAAGTTTTAAAAGTCTCCAGCTGATGTTCCTGGTCCTGTAGGTGCTTGAAAGGCCTTATTCATTCGGCAATACCTCACAGTAGGCATTTGGTATCCTGATGGTGGTCAGACGAACTCTGTGATTGTGGTTATGGTTGTTAACAGTCGTTTTAGTATTGAATTGTTGTTTTCTGTCATTTACCCAAACCCTCCTTACTACTTTCAGATATAGAACAGGCGCTGGGTAAAAGGACGAAATAATCCCATGTGGAAGACAGGTCCCTGAAAAGGCATTCGCGAGGAATATCTCAGGCTACAGGGAGGGTCAGTCTATGAAAGGACATGGCTGAGTACCCCTTGCAGTCCAGATGCATAGTGCTTTGAGGAACAGCTGTGAACATTTTGAACATACACACACACACACACACACACACACACACACACACACACAATGTTAACAATGCTTTAGACTCTGAGAGAAAACCCCGACACCTTTCAGTGAAAGTGTCTGAACCTTGCAAAGCAAAGGCATCAATGCAGGTGAAAATTCTTTGAGATGGTATCAGACTGAGCTTCCACCGCAATCAGGAGCCTGAGAGTTCCGCATACTCAGTCATGTGTGACCGAGGAACCATGGGCTTCAGAACTGGCAGCTGGAGGACAGCCTGAGAATTTTGAACAAGAACTCCACATAAACCTATACTATGCTTTGAGAGCCACTGGGTGAGGCTTTCCTTCCTCCCTCTATACCTGAACCAGATAGTGGACTACGGTTAAATCAGAAACTCGTTTACTAGTTTCCTTAAGTCAATACATCTGTCAAGAGCCTTTTTATTGGCTCAGTGGATGGAGCGTCCACGTTCAGACTAAAGAGTCTATTCCAGTCAAGGGCACATGCCTGGGTTGCGAGCTCCATCTCCAGTAGGAGGCGTGCAGGAGGCAGTGGATCAATGGTTCTCTCTTATCATTGATGTTCCTATCTCTCTCTCTCCCTCTCTTTCCTCTCTGAAATCAATAAAAAATATAGGAACACAGAGAACGTTGTATGCATTAACAGACACAAATAAAAAGTCATAAACATTTTCCAGAATAATGCTACACGTTGAGTGTCATTTCCTTTGACATGTTTGCTCCCTTCCTGATTCAATATATGGTATGTGTGTTTCATTGAGTTTCAAGGCTTATTAGCGCTTTGAATATGCTTTAAAACGGAGAGAAAGACTCCCAAGTGTATTCTAACTTGCTGCATTTGGCATACCCATCTTACAGGGTTTCACTTTAGATGGAAGGTCTCCCATAATGGACGCAGCAGCATAGTTTCTGAATCAGCAGCAACAGGAACAGTGTTGCCATTAGTGTGACAAGGGCTAGAGCAATTAGATTTAAACTGGATGAGATAGCTGTACCATCCACTTACTGGATCATGTTGAAACATTTCCACATCCTTTTATGTGTTTGTAATGGCAGGTGCCCTGTGTGTTAGCCCCAGTGTTCTCTGGCCCCCTGACTTGTAACTGTGCATACAAAGAACGCATTATAGCTTGAGAGACTGATTATTTCTGTTGTCACATCTCCCCATGGTACTATATAATTGTTTCAGCTGCAAGGAAATTCCTGAAATGCTTGGTACTGCACACTGGATGAGTGTCTGCTCAACCTCCCCAAACGTCAGAGGTTATACAGCAGGGGAAGAAGGTCCTTTTAGAGGCATGAAGGTTACAGTGTGTTGTTTTTGTGTTGGCCTGTGAAAACACTGATGTTGTTGCCAAACCTAATAGGTCAAATGGTCGTTACTGTAAAATTCATACAATATAGTAAAGAAAAATTTGTCTTCAGCAAACTGGACTATAAACTGCAAGGGGATGATTGATTACATACCCCATAAACACATCTGGACTGAATAGATAAAGAGAAACACTGCTCCATATTTTGGTTGTCAGATATTTAGATGTTGGTCCTTTTCCTCCATTACTTCATTTGGATAGGATACATAGATATGTCCACCACCAGCTTCCAGTGACTTAACATATCACAAATGAATTCTTCCTAAAATATGTATATATTTTTATTTGAAATGTTATTACTTTATTTGATTCTCAACAGAAGAAACAAGCAACTTTGTTTAAATTAGAATTTTCGTCGTTATCAAACCTCACATAAGTTTTAACCGATATTTTTAAAGCTACATGTAATTACAGCTGAGTGAAAGCTTAGCACTTTTGGTTATTAGATGGGTCCTGAAAATAATGATCTTCTATTTATCCTGATTTTTTACTTGTGTGATTACTACACCACACTTCAATTGGTTGCAGAATAGAGTTGGGATACATTTATAGTATCAATATAAAAAAAAAGGAGCAACTTGTTAACAGAATTGAATAGATACAATTGTCCTGATGTTTATATTTTGAAGCTAAATATTTTGGCCAAATTGAGGGACAGATGAATCATCAACATTTACACAATTCAGTTATTTTCGTGAATTAAAAGATTATTGTTTTAGATTTACTAGTAATGATTTGGATAGCATTCTGCACCATTTCACTGAAATCAATATCTATGGGCTAAACATATTTTAGTAAATATTTTAAGAAATAGGAATATATAATGTATTATGATATCTGTAAACTGAAAAATATGTGCCCACTTAATAAGAAAATGTAATAGCACCATTCTGAAAACTGCCCTCTTTTCCTGAGTTTTCCTGCTGTTTGTGCACTTAAATATTTTCTTTACAGGCACTAATTTGGATGCCAGTGTAGTGGTGAATTGACAGGTAAATTACCCTTTATAAACTTTAAGAACACTCACCAGATAAACTACTATACTAAAGTACATCACAGAGCTTAGATTTTTCAAAATTTTAGTCATAAAATTATTGCTTTTGAATCTGCAATGAAAATGAGCATAAATTATAACATCTCTTAAAAGAGAGGTTCCCCTCCCATATAATAGAATACATAAGAAAGCCAACTCTCACAAAGAAAACAACTAAGCTCTAATTCTCCCCTTTTGAAATATATTCACAACCTCAAATTAACTGCAAAATCTTTGTACATGACCCAGGGAATAGAATATACATTAATTGTTACCTTTGATTTTCCAGAGAACTCTATTTGTGGATTTGGTTATGGTATCTGCCAAATATAATTTTGGGTTTGTGCTAGATATTTTTGTTATTGTTGTAACATATTTTATTACACTTCCAAAAGTAATTTATAGCCGTGCCTTCCTAAGGCAAGTATTAGACTGGTGATTAGTAAGTAGTATTCTATTAGGTCACATGAGGGCTTCATTTAGGTCTCAAATACAGAAATTTGAAAGAGAGTCTCCAGAAGTTTCTATATAACTTCTGAGGAATTTATGTTCCACAAAGTTCATATTATATTTATAAAAAATTTATTTATATATACTCACCTATATATGTAAAAGCTTAATATTCAAAGTGTCCCTTCCGGAGTTTGACCGACCGGGAGTTCGATCACTTGCTATGAAGTGCACTGAATGAAGGGAGGACCCAGCCAGCTGCCAGTAGCCATTAGGGACCCCACCCATGCATGCATTTCATGCACTGGGCCTCTAGTATTTCTATAAAGCTACAATTATATTTCTATTTTATAAATATATCTATACACATTTTAATGATAATATCTATAATAATAAAAGCATAATATGCTAATTAGACTGGATGCTTTTCTGGATGACTTTCTGGACAAAGCTGGGACTGTGAGGGAAGCCAGGGTCCCGGGTGCTTGCTGACAGCTGGTGGAAACCCAGGTCCCAGGTGCCAGAGGGAAGCTGGTGCCAGCAGCTAAAGGAAGGAAGGACTACTTTTGCATGAATTTTGTGCATTGGGCCTCTAGTTTATAATAATATTGCTAACTAGACATTTTCAATACATAGTAGGTACCTTTAGATATATCACCTTACAACAAAACAATGGAATAAGTAACAGAGAAACCTACGTGAACAAATAACATAAATGTTTAGAGACATACATAATCCATTTCAATAATATTTAGGTGAATTTTGACTTTTTTAATGCTATAAATAACTATTTATATAAAAATGAGCTGAAATTGGTATTGTGTATACCAATGATAAATACCACCTAAGATAAGCCATTTACTAGGTCTCATTTGGAAAATTTTCTTTTTAAAAAAATATATATTTTATTGATTTTTTACAGAGAGGAAGAAAGAGGGATAGAGCGTTAGAAACATTGATGAGAGAGAAACATCAATCAGTTGCCTCCTGCACACTCCCCACTAGAGATGTACCCGCAACCAAGGTACATGCCCTTGACCAAAATCGAACCTGGGACCCTTGAATCCGCAGGCCGACACTCTATCCACTGAGCCAAACTGGTCAAGGCTGGACAATTTTCTTTACCTGGAACTTAAGGAGTTTTAGAGAGAGACAAATCTGCTCTAACCCTTAATTTGAAATTCATTAGATTACTTAGTATTTTTTATTTTTAAATCATTTGCATTAGGTATCATAAGTAATCTACAGATGATTATAAATCATATGGAAGGGTGTACATAAGTTTTATGCAAATACTATGCTATTGTATATAAGAGACTTGAGCATCAGTGGATCTTGATATCCTTAGGGATCTTGGAATCAAAGCTCAAAGATACCAAGGGATGACTGTACTAAGCCATGTATCAAATTATTTACATGTATGCAAAAACTTGAAGTTTAAAATATATATTATGCCAACATTAATCAAAAGAGTGGAAAAGGTGGTACATTATAGTAATATTAGATAAAGTACAGTTTATGATTATAAACATTATCAGTTATAATGAACTTCAGTTAATGGTATGTACTAAAATTAAGCACACTCAAAAACTAGGCATATAGCCGAGACCGGTTTGGCTCAGTGGATAGAGCGTCGGCCTGCGGACTGAAGGGTCCCGGGTTCGATTCTGGTCAAGGGCATGTACCTTGGCTGCGGGCACATCCCCAGTAGGGGGCGTGCAAGAGGCAGCTGATTGATGTTTCTCTCTCATCGATGTTTCTGACTTTCTATCCCTCTCCCTTCTGCTCTGTAAAAAATCAATAAAATATATTAAAAAAAAACACAAAACTAGGCATATATATGTGTGTGTATCACAACAAAAGTCCAAAAATATTTGAAGGAGCACAACTCTAATAGTGTCAAATAGGAAATAACCCAAATATTTATCATCTCCAGAATTGATAAATAAATTGCAGTATATTCCCACATTTATTGTTACTTTAAATTAAAATGAATGAATTTGTATTACAAATAAAACATGACAAAATCTGGGAGCAAATAACTTAAATGTTTAGAGACATACATAAAAGAGTATGTACCATATGATTCTATTGCAATAATATTAATAACAACAAATAAACTGAAAAGTCAGAAGGTGTTTACTTTTTGAAGTGTGAGAAAAGACAAACTACTTCTGTGTGAAATAATGCATGCTTATTGTTTTAGGCTGTTAAGGATTATGGTATTTTTTAGAGAATAACTAGAGACCCAGTGCACAAAATTCATGCATGGGGGGTTGTCCCTTAGCCCAGCCTGCACCCTCTCCAATCTAGGACCCCTCGTGAGATGTCCTACTGCACGTTTAGAGATTGGGCCTAAATGGGTAGTCGGACATCCCTCTCACAATCCAGGACTGCTAACTCCCAACTGCTCGCCTGTTTGCCTGCCTGATTTCCCACAACCACTCCCCTGCCAGCCTGATTGATGCCTAACTGCTCCCCTGACTGCCTGTTGGCTCCTAACTGCCCTCCCTGTAGGCTTGGTCATCCCTAACTGCCCTCAACTGCAGACCTGCTCACCCCTAACTGTCCTCCCATGCAGGCCTGGTGCCCCCCCAAGTGCTCTCCCCTGCAGGCCTTTGTCCACCCAACTGCCCTTTCCAGTTGCCCCAACTTCCCTCCTCTCCTGGCCTAGTCATTCTTAACTGCCCTCCCATGCAGACCTGGTCCCTTCTATCTACTGTACACTGCTGGCCGTCTTGTAATGGCCATCTTGTGTCCACATGGGGGCAGGATATTTGACCACATGGGGAAAGCCATCTTGTGTGTTGGAGTAATGGTCAATTTGCATATTACTCTTTTATTAGATAGAATAGAGGCCTGGTGCATGGGTGGGGGCCAGCTGGTTTGCCCTGAAGCATGTCCCAGATTAGGGTGGGGGTTTTCTTGGGGTATGGGGTCGCCTGGGCAAGGGGCCTGTGGTGGTTTGCAGGCTGGCCATGCCCCCTGGTGACGCAAGCAGAGGCTGTGGTATCTGAGATTTATTTATCTTCTATAATTGAAATTTTGTAGCCTTGAGTGGAGGTCTGGACCCGCCAGGGTATGTGGAAAGTTTGGCTTCCTCCATTGCCTGGGAAACCCAAGCCTCCTGGTTAATCTGTGGCTCAAGCCTTCTTGGTTGGATTAATGTGCATACTCGCTCCTGATTGGCTAGCGGGCAAGGCTTGCAGGTGTAGCAGAGTGATGATTAATTTGATTATTACTTTTTTATTAGATAACATAGACAGCTGACTGGACATATATTATAATATTCTGAGTTAGGCCCTTACTCAGAATAAAATTATTTTTAAGTCTAACTCTGCCTGCTGTTGCTCAGTGGTTGGAGTGTCATCCCATGCAGGGGAATGGAGGTGGGTTGGGGTGGGTTTGGTTCCTGGTCAGAGGCACATGCCTGGGTTGCAGGTTTGATCTCTGGCATTGGTTGGGGTATGTTGAGAAGGCGACCAATTGATGTGTCTCTCAGTCATAAGTGTATCTCTCTCTCTCTCTCTCTCTCTCTCTCTCTCTCTCTCTCTCTCTCTCTCTTTCCCTCTCTCCCCCCTCCTTTCCTTCTACCCTCTCTGGAAATCAATGCAAACAAACAAACACGCTGTTATTATTAAATATGTTTAATACATTGAATTTCAGGGATCTTATTATCTCAATTTTTACTTCATTTTTAAAAGTCTTAGTTATTCAAAATATTGTTCTTCTGTTTAAAAGTAAATTGCATAATTTTCATTTATTTTTCCTAATTCTTCACATCAGAAAAGGTAACTCTTCTAACAGAACACACTCTCACACATATGAAGCGCAAACTGTTAGATTTTTTTTTTTTAGGTAATCATACTTCTGCGGCTTTTGCATACACATACAAAATACAAGTTCAGCATTTCTGTTCATTTTATCTACTAAAATTCTACAGAAAGAAGAAATTCCAGTGAATTTCTGCTAAGAAATATTCCTGCTAAGAAATATCAGCCTGAAAGGATTAGTGCTGCTCCAGGTCCAAAGATCAACGGGTCTATTAAAAAAGGAGGGTGAAAGACTTTTGAAGCAACTCTCCACCATCCAAAATGCCCTCTCTGGTTCTCAGAAACCCAAATCCGCAGGCTGCTCACAAGACAATATTTATAAATCATTCATGAAAAGGTCAAGGCTAGGGTATTGCAATACAAGCCATCATCACTGGAACGGTGCTGCTGAAGGCTGCCAGCAGGCCCAGCGCACATGCTAACAAAGCAGCAGCAGCTCTTCCATTTACATAAGAGCCACGAGGGTCATTAACATGGAATTCCATCTTTCCTAATAAATAACCTATAATTAACTACATAATGTCTCATATTGGAGTAATATAAAGAGTCCTCATAGAAATTCATGCTCATATTTTTAAGAGTTTTTAATCTCAAAATGCTTAAATTAATGATTAAAGGTAACACACAAAACTGCATTTCAAAGAAAATCTTGGTATACTGAGGTTTGAGTAGCATTTATTAAATCACGCAGCCTTGCCCTAGCCGGTTTGGTTCAGTGGATAGAGTGTTGGCCGGTGGACTGAAGGGTCTAGGGCTCAATTTTGGTCAAGGGCTCAATCTCCGGTAGGGGGAATGCTATAGGCAGCTGATCAATGATTCTCATCAATAATGTTTCTATCTCTCCCTCTCCCTTCTTTTCTGAAATCATTTAAAAAATATTTTTAAAACATTATGCAGCCTTGATCCCACATATCTCATACATATAAATTGTATGGTTATAAAGTGTTCAGGAAAACATGCCTCCAATGAATTTCTATTTACTTGACATCTTGAAAATTATCCTGATTCAAAATACAAAACAACAACAAAGATCCAAACTTAATTTGGCCTCTAAACAGAGAGAATAGTGGAAAACAGAGTAGTGAAGTGTAACAGAACTGAACTACAGCTACCTTGGGAAGCTCTTCCGATATCAGAACCAAGAGGCTTAGAGTTTAACTGCTTTTCCAAGAACTGGAAACAATGCCTTGGGTCTACAAAAATGAGGTTAAAAGTGAGACCCACATGCAACAAAGATGTGAGCCGCAGGGTTATGGAAAACTACTCCCATGTACAGGAATATTTCTATGACTAGAAATGCTATGTGTATTGGCACTGGATAGAAAAATGCAGCCCATGAAACCAGAAAAAAATCCATCCTAACTTTATGTGGCTTTGAAGTTTGAGTTTCAAATGTGAGTATATTATAGGAAATCCTAAAGTAAGAAATTAACCTAAAATGAAATTAAAATAGTAGCATCTCAATTTACCTAAAAATACAACTTTTCTTAGAAGAGGCACAACATTAAAACTTTAAAGACTACACTGGACTACAAATAGCATCTTATCAGTAAGACTCACAATGCTAAATTATCAAACCCACAGGGAAGCAATTGTGAGTGAGAATCACTAGAAACAACACACAACACAATCTGCTCAAAGAATTAAAGTATTAGTAATAAGTTATAAAATATAAATTGGCATATATGTGTGTTTCTTTAAAAGAAAGATAAAATCACACTCATGATTTAGGAATAAAATATTATCAAACAAGTCTAAGTATATTTGATAATGAATCAAATGCACTATTTTTGACAAATATAATCATTAGTAATGAGACTTCATATCTAAGTTTAACAGTCAAGTGGGTATGGATGAAGAGAGAATGAATTATACTGACTGTAGACCTGAAGATAATCCTCATATTTGGAACATACTTTTACAAGAAACAGAAGTAATAGGTAACCAAAATAATAGATGATAAAATTAGAGGAGTCTGAATTTCCTTTATTATATTTTAAAAAGAAGAAAAAAGAGAAAATTGGGGCAGGCTATGTTAAAAAAAAAAAAGTGACTGAGGATGACCCAGAATTGATAGACAAAACAAAACAAAACAGAAAACAAAACAAAAACATGAGTCCTGGCTGGTGTGGCCCATTTGTTGGAGCATTGTCCGCTGAACCAGAAGGTTTCGGGTTTGATTCCCGGTCAGGACACATACCTAGGACGTGGGTTTGCTCACCAGTTGAAGCACATAGTGCCTGAATTCTCTTTTAATTAGTATTAATTTAAATTATACTACTTCAAAAAAACTTTTTAAAACAATGTTAGTGTAAAAATAATTATATAGACATTCATGATTAGTTTTACAATTAAGTTCAGATTACTTCTTTTTAATAATTTCATAGAATTTTCCCACTTTTGAATTTCTTTCATATACTTCAAATTATAAAAAAATATATGGATGAAATAGGGCTTTAAAATATCATTTCATATTTCCCTTTTAAATATAACATTTTTTAAGCTCTTCCAAACAAGGCCCAAAAACTGACCTTCAAGAAATAATGCAGAAAAGATTTATTTTAGATGAAAATTAATGCCCACAAACTTGCCCACTTCTGACCATTGAAAGGCTTTAATCACTATTTATGTTTGATGATAAAGGTGAAATAGACTTTTCACTGGTACTTGCTTAATCTTTTTCTTGTACAGATTTTGGGGAGTGTGTTTGATCCAAAGATATTATTTAGAATAAATTTTAATGAGTGCATGATGGGATTTTAGAACAGTAATAAATCTAACTTGTGGTTAATTAGAAATTTTATGTAATTTTGTGTAAGATAAATTTAGAATATTCAAAGAAAATATGTTAAGGAAATGTACATTTATGAAATACTTTACCAATTTGATTATAAATTTTACTAATTAAAAGACTTACTAAGCCATTGATAGATAGCTCACTTAGTTCAAACCCTGTCAGGGTACATGCAAGAATCAATCGATGAATGCACAAGTAAATGGAACAACAAATTGTTCTCTCTCTCTTTCATACTCATCAATCAATCAATCAAGATTAAAGGTTGCCATTTGTAATAATGAATACTATATAAAATGCTTAACACATCTTAAAATAAAAATATTTTAAAACACTGGCATTTTTGTTCTGCAATGTTTAACTATAAATTATTAAAATGTATAAAACATTGTATAATTAAAGAAAGGAAGGGAACTTCAATATACTTGAGCCCTATTTTAATATATTTTATGATGAAGGTTGTGTTTAGTTTCTACAAGTTGGTATAAAAATTTTTAAACAACTTTTTGAACTTTCTTAGTAAAGGACTGTTAATAAATATTTTATTTAATTTGGAGATTTTAATTGTTTTTAAATCCAAAACGGAGAGCTAATCAGCAAGTCTAATTCATGAAAAATTAACAATCCAATTAAATATTATTAAACACCAATAAATAATACTGTGAACAATAAAAAGAACTTTTAAAAAAAGCAATTTGTAAGAGCTAGTATATTAACCAGGGTTCTCCAGGGAAACAACGAATAGGATAGACAGATGATGAAAAATAGATGATGATCAGTAGATAGATACATAGATAGATAGATAGATAAATAGATAGATGATAGATACAGAAATTTTACTATAGAAATTGACTCTCAGTTATGAAAGCTGAGAACTTTCATGATTTACTGTCTGCAAACTATAGAACCAGAAAAACCAGTGTTGTAAATTCAGTCTGAGTTAGAAGGCTTGGGAGTTGGGAGCATATACTGTATGTCCAAGGACAGGAGAAGAATGTACCAGGTCAACCAGAGAAAAAAATTTGCCCTTCCTCCATTTTTTGTTCTATTCAGGCCATCAAGGAATTGGAAAATGTCAACCTGCACCGGTAAAGGTGATATAGTTTACTCAGTCTATTGATTCAAATGATAATGTATCTGAAAACGCCTTTACAAACACACCCAGAAATAGTGATCACAACTATCTGGACATCTCTCAGCCCATCAAGTTGACATAAAATTAACCATCACAGCTGGGAAATGTTCTTAACTCATATATTTTTAGAGTTCTAAGAGGCTGAGAGAATAATGAATTTTGACCAATATGCAATTATCACTCTAAAAATTGTAATTTGAAAAGAAATTCAAGCCACCTAAAACAGTGTAGCAATTTATTTATGTTAGTGCACTATACATGGGCCTGACTTAGTACTTAGAACTCTGCAATGAATAAATGAACATTTACATCACTAACAGTCTCATGAAACAACTCTTGAAACTGAATACTCCAGAATGTTTATTTTTAAAAATGTGAACCTTTACTATGGAAATAAATAATTTATTAGCTACCAATATTTTTAATTTGATAATATAATGATTTATAAAAGTAATAATTTGGCATTCATATTTTAATTTGACTTTCACAAAAATTAATTACTTCACCAAGGGAATTGAATTATTATGGAAATGGTACTGGGCATAAATTTAAAAGAGCTATGCTTGTAGTCTTATGTTCTATTTTGCAGATCTGTGGCCTTGAACAAAATACTTAAGCTCTACATGTGTAAAATGAAGATACAAAAGTAGCATATATTTCATAAGGCTTAACTAGGTAGATTGACCTAGGCCTGGAAATAAATGTGTGTTCAGTGAAAATCTTCTAACCTCTGAGTATATAAAAACTGGGAAACTTAAAAACCATTTGATTAGCAAGATTCTAGGAAATACAGGACAGACTCCAGTTAAGATTATTGCTTTCATTTTTATTGAATATGAAATATATATAATATATAAATGTAATTAATTTATTCTAGCAAAATCTATATGCCATAAATTTTTAATTACATGTTGCTGATCCAACTTTTAAATGCTAATTAAAGACATGTTCACAGTCACTGCCAAAGTGGCCATGGAGCATGGCTCTCTATCAAAATGAAAAGTTATTTTTTAATATTTGACATTTTCCAGGATTGGCTGAGAAAAATCCTTAATTACTCACTGCTATCACTTAATTCATATACTGGACCCATATATTTCCCTGCTTTTCACCCCAAAAAGTATATTTTATTATCTAGATATGAAAAGTAAAGTTGAAATAATGATGCCAGAAAGCTAAGAAGGGAATGTAAAATAAGTGAAACTTTTGAAGTACCTTTTTTTTAATGTACAGTATTGTTTAAAGTGACCAACAAATTATAGTGTATATCCAATTAAACTGCAAACTATGAACAAATTAAAATATATGTTTTTTATTAAATAAACTATTTTTCTTTTTTATACAGTTGAAAAAATTAATATAAATATGTAAGATTTTTAAAACTTCATGTTTATGGCCAAGACAATAAAATTTTATAAAATTACAGATCTCAACACTTTAGTTGTACAACAATGCACTGTTTAACAGGGAGACCTTCTGAGAAATCTGTCATTAGGTGACTGCGTCACGATTTAAACATCAAAGAGTGCACTTACATAAACCTGGGTGATATAATCGCCTACCATGACTACCATAATGGTGTGAGCTATGCTTGCACACAAGTGGCAGTGCAGTAGGTTTGTGTTACATGATCACATGAGTAATACAATGTATTGTGATGTTAAACACCTGCAACATCAGGGCAGCTCCACCTGCACAACCCCTCTGACTTCACTAGGGCTATGGCATCATGAGGGCTATGACATCACAATGGCTACACCTTCATGACAGCTCTGACTGCAGGTTGCTGCAATGTTGGGACACCGATGACTTCACAATGGCTATGACTTGATGAGGGCTACAACATCACAATATCTACCCTGTCAGGCCAGCTATGAATTCAGGCAACTATGACTTCACAACAGTTATGACTTCATGTCATCTATGAGGCCACAAGTTGATAGGAATCTTTCAATTCCATTATAATCGTATGTGACCACCAAATGTATGCAGTGCAGTACATTGATAAAAACGTCAGTATGTGGCACATGACTGTCTATTCCCAGACACCAAAGGCCAGATGTGTATAAAATCTGGCAGCAGGAAACAAGTTGAAAACATTTGTTCTTTAAATATTTACACTAAAATATATTTGTGTACTGGCACTGGATATTTATTCCAAAATTATCTAATGGCTATATTCTAAGAAAGGCATATTTTATGATGATTTTGTAGTATAATAAGCAAATCCCCTTGAATATTGCCCAATGATATAATTTTATATTATACTAGAGGCCCATTGCAATAAGATTCATGCAATAGGCCTTCCTTTCCCTGGCTGCCAGCAACAGTTTTCCCCCAGCACTTAAGACCCAGGCCTTCACACTGGCTGCCGCCTTCTGTCTTTGCTCCAGCTGGAGTCTTTGATCTGGCCAGAGCCTTCAGTCTTCATTCCAGCTGGAGTGCCACTCCTGTAAATCCCTCCACCCCCTACCCTCCTCCTCATAAGCAGGCATCCCTCCCTGCCCACCGCTCCACTCCTGCATGCATGCTGCCCAGAGGCCCAGCATGTCTGGGGGGAGGCACCACCACCATCTTTGTTTGATTAATTTGTATACTTACTCCTGATTGGCTGGTGGGTATCATGAAGTGACAGTCAATTTGCATATTGCACTTTTATTAGTGTAGATTAGTTTACTGTCAAAACAGTTTCCTTGATATACAATAACCACTCAGCGGTTTACATTTTATTATTTGGGAATACCCTTGCTGACTTCCAGTACAATATTTTATATGCAAATTTAGGCCATTTCAGGACCAAACCCATATTCCAATTGGAGAACTTGCCTTGTTTAACAGTTTTTTAATTTACTCTTCCCCTTATCCTAGCAGAGCCTTTAACACCCAGTGAACACATTCAATACCATTCAGGAGAGGAAAGAGGGTTTGGAGAAAGCAGAGGAATGGAGAGGAAGGGAGGAAGGTGGGTAGCAAGTGAGGAAAAGAAGAAGAGGAATAAAAAAGGTCTATAGCAAGATGTAAGAAAGTGATGTTTAATGAAACAAGAAGTACTTAGCTGAGTTATCAACTTACCCTTCATTTGTAAGATTAATCTATCCTTAATAACAAGAGTATCACCTTTAATAAAATAAACATTTTCATCTTCCTCATGCTAGAAATCACCACCAGTGACATTTTTTAATATGTGAAAGTTATAGAAAAGTTTTTATTCTTTTTGTCTATTCTTCATTCTCAATATGTGTTAAAGTAGATACAAGTCACTGGAAGAAGCAAAAGATATCCCCCATAAAAAATTACAAATTATATTAGAAAAATATAAGACAACCTATTTGATGTTTTTTCCTTGTTAACACATTTTACCACTTTAAATCTTTGTTATATTAGGTATTGTAATCAAATATTTAATTGAACAGAGCTGACAAAATATTAAAACATGCAATATATTTGCTAATTTGTTCAATACATTTACTAATTCAATGTGGTTGACATGCAGGTTAGTAATTTATTATACTGCAAGATTCATTACAACAGAGCCCTGTTTAATTTGAACCTTATCAATAAAGTGATGATAGTCTGTATAAACAATAAGCTAAATTACCTTGCTAATGTACAATTTAGAAGTTAGAACATAAGACACAGAGCATGGGAAAGCTATAGTTAGAAGATACTAACATGAGTTGTAATTTATAAAAGGAGAGAGAAAAATTGCAGCAATATCCTTATTTCAATTTGTTTTTAAATGCAGATCCCAGGTTAGTGAGTTGAGGTGAATAGCTCATTATTCATATGATAAATATTGAAGTTGTATAAAGCTAAAAATATGTAATATCTGTGCTTAGTAATATGTGCCTGAAGTGTGAATTTAATTTGTAAAGAGAAATAGTATATAAATCTCTCACAAATAAGTATGTTAGCTAAACTGTCATGCAAAAATCTTCATGGGCACTCTGGGAATATCTAACTCCAGAAAAAAAGATGTAATTGTGATAACTGCCTTATTTAACTACAAGTATAAAACTAACTCAATGTGTTCTTAAGCAAATAGTAAATTTTGCAGAATCATATCCCATCTTTCCCTCCCTACCTCTGGTCAACTTTCTTCCTCTTCCTCATCTTTCTCCCGTCACCTTTTCTCTGGCTACTCTCCTTTATCTGTCATTTCTGGGAACTCCTTTATCTTTATGCAGAACAGCTTCTTCAACAAGACAGGAGCCAGACTACCCAAAGCTCTTAATTCCTCCTCCCCCCTCTTCTGTATCTCTACTCCCAGAAAGGAAGCAAAGGCTACTGTCCTGAGAAAGGGAGCAGATTTGCCCAGTTGAGTCATGTGTGGATGGTAATGACCCCCTCAGTTTATATCAAGTGCTTACTTCCAAGACAGAGAATTATAACAAAGGAAAACTCCTATTTGACCCACATATTTGGAGGAATTTTGCAGATTTGTGAGGGAGGCTATTTTTATCAAACAAAAACTACAGATGGCAGTTCACAAAGTGTTCTGGATTGGAAACAAAGGCAAACTTATGGCATTTTTCCAAGGGATATTTTGTAAGGTGCATAACAATATTATAGCAAGGAAGGAAGTAAGGCTATTTCACTGTGAAGGGATTTAAAGTAAACTAGAATTAGTCAATGTATCCACGTAAAGCTTTCTATAAAAGCTACTTTCCTCTTATTCTCTTTCCACTGTCTAAGCTCCCTTTGTCTGACAGTAAACTATTACACTTTGGCAAATTTACTCTCTGGCATTCGTAGGGGAGTTTCACACAGTCAAGAGCAGAAGTATATCCATGTTCTGGAGGAGGATGAGAGCCAGTGCAAAGGCTTGCCAGGACACAATGCCTCAAAATCCAGCTCTGGTCTGGGATTTAGCCCAGCTGGAGAAATGGGTATTTGGACTGTGTTTGCCTACTCTCATCTCAAAAGTTTGTTTACTCTTCATGATTCATGATAATATCACTATTCTCATAGTGCCTTAATTTTAGACCCATAAATTTATTCCCTTTTTCTATTTCCATTAAATCACATAGTATTACCAATACTTTAAACATTTTGGGGTTCTATAATTTTCTAGGTATTGTGCTTACATTGAGTCATTACATTTTTCTTAATCATTACAACGGATCAGTTAGTTATTTTGATTCTCATTTTTTGAAGAAAACAAGGAGGAAAGATAAAGGCAATTCCCCAGAGTAACAACTAGAAAGTGTGCAGGAGTCTTAGTTACAGCTATGAATGGTGTTATTTCTCTTTTCTTTGGACTTCATCAGCTACAGCATTTAAGTACGTCCAAAACACATTGCTGATGTCCTATAAGAGCTCCATATAGAGCTCTGTCTTAACAGTGTGCTTTTGAGATCACTACAGAGTGTCACCCATTCTCAAATACCTTCCGGATCAAATGAGATAATTTACATACCATTTTAGTATAAATTCTTAATGAGAGATAAGTATCCAGGGTAACCTTTAACAGAATAAATGCTGGTTGTTAATTGCAATCACAATCAAATCCAATGAGCCCTCAAAGCCCTCAATTCTACTCTATATTTAACTAAATGAGCACTTACTTGAGATTTCTTTTGAGTAGAAATCATTAGCTCTTCATCTCAGTTTCTGTGAAATTAACTAAGCATTCCACATGCCATCTAAAGAATGCCATATTTATCATTTCTGTGACTGTTTGGCCATTTACTTGAGACTTGAGGTTAGAGACTGTGTCTTAAACTCTTTGTGCACTGAAGAGCATCTAGCCATTACCTAGGATCTAGGCTCTCCAATAAAAATCTTATTTGCTCTTAGTTATTTGTGAGCTTATAGCTAAAATTATAGGTAATTTCATAATGCGATTCAAATGTTCTTAAGTAATCATTTTAGTTTTCTGGTCAAGGTTTTACCACATACCTATTCAATAGCTATGTATTTTAACCTCAAAGAATGAGAAAGATGAGTTCAGTTGGGGGAAGGAGAAGGCTCTGATGGAATAGAGAATGTCCACACTAGATTAGAGAAAAAGTAAGTTAGAACACTTCCATTTCTAGATGTAGAGGGAGAGAATGGGGGAGAGTTGTAGGGAAGTCATAAAATAGAAACAAATATTTTCTGGCTCCCATCCTCCATGACAAAAATCTTAGAAAGTGATATGTTAGATACTTTGAATAGAAAGGCAAGAGATTGTGCCCTGAACCATTTTTTTTTTTTAATTTTGAAGGTGACCAATAAGCATGGAGTCCCAGATTAAAACAAAGGGGTTAAAATAAACTAAAAATGACAGCATGAAATGGCAAACTGAGAGAGGACCAAAATAGTATTTCAGAGGTTCTTGAAAATTCTATTCAATAGGAAAATCATCCTCAAATTTCCAGCATGCCTGAAGGCTACATTGAGATCCATGGTTTGTCATACAAGGAGACAGATGACCTTGTCTTTGAGAGGGATGGCCGTCCTAAGCCAGCTCCAGGTGGAGAACATGGCTGAAACGCAAGAATAATCTGCTGAGTCCGTATGATTAAAACTAGGTTGGCAGGGAGAAGCACTGGGCATTCATCCAACAAAAGAATGGAAAATTTCATCAGTGGTCATCTTGACAGATCCAAGTCTAAGTGATTTGGAGATCACTTAAGGCAGCAATCTTGCAGCTGAATCCAACCATCTCAAGGACAAAGAGCAAACCCTGCATTATGTTGTTGAGTCTACTCCTCCATCTAGAGTTGCACAAACTTTCAACTCAAGTACCTTCAGGGACAAGGTAACAGAGAAGGAAGTGAATATAAAGAGACTAATTAAAATAGAGAAAAACTGCCTCAAATTGTAAAGTATACTTTAATTCGTATGTTTAAGAATCTCCTCGCTTCAATAACCAGGAGGAAGAGGGATTCTTACTAGTAGAGAATTTAGAGACTGTATAAAAACTAAAGAGTATTTTGTTCTTTCTCATATGGACAGAGTACTAAATTTTAGATTATGATGCAATTCAAATCATATCTATAAGGAATAAGTATTGAAGAATTTTTGTCAAAGCTTCTAATCCAAAAAAATTTTTTTTTAATGTGAATAGACCCTTTGGCAGAGAGCCTTACCTCAATATCTACTCTTCCATTCTGATTCAGGAAAAAAAAAAAAAAGCAAAATAGAGACAGACTTATAAAGAGCAGGCAGACAGCTCTGGTGGGGGAGGGGTTGTTGGAGAAGGCTGAGTGGAGATATTGTGCAAAGAAGAAAAAAAAAGAGAGAACAGCAATATGGTGACAGCAGAAAGGAGATTGGTAGGTGGAGGGGAAGAGGGCATAGAGGGGACAAATGGTGATGGAAAAATAAATAAGTAAAAATTAAAAAAAATAAACCCGCTAAATTCCTGTAAGTATTTTAGCTAAGCTCATAGTAGTTCAAAATGAATGCTGCAATTACCTGAAGATGTGACTATGTAGGGACAGTGAAACATGTACGTTTTTGAGTGACATCTTCAAAAAAAAAAAAGAAAAGAATAAAGAGAGAGAGAGACCCTTAACTTTTATTATACCAGGAAATAATTGATCGCTACTGGCCATCTCCATCCAATGGACCCTTTGAGTTTGTAAAGTCATTTTTAAAATAATGCACTAAAAAGTAAGAATATAAAGATAGGAAATAATAATTTCTTTAAAAAATGATTAAAAGTATGCATACTATACATCTTTGTCCCAGATAAGTTTTGGAGCCAAATATCATTAATGTTGAAAGGACACTAGCATTTTTCCTTCTGGTAAAAGGGAATGGTTCTGTTTCTTTTTAAAAAGCATTGTATTCTGCTAAGTGACTTTTGGGGGAGGGTATCCTATATATTTCATTTATTAAGAAATATATTTCCCTAATAAAAAAAAAGAAAAAAAGAAACATATTTCCCATATTGATTCTCATGTGTCTGAGAAAACTTAACTAGGATAATGTAGTCTATAAACTCATAATCTGAGATTCTATATGTAGGCTCAGTTTGAGTGTCATTGTTAGAGTCTAGAAGAGAGCTGTCTAATAGAATTGTATGAACCACATATGTAATGCGTTTCTTATAGTCACGCTGAAAATGTAAAAAGAAATAGGGGAAATTAATTTTAGTAATATATTTTATTTAATCCAATACATCAAAAATATTATCATTCCAGCACGAAATAAATTTAATGCAATATTTTGCTTCCTTTTATATATTAAAAGGAAGCAAAATATTCACCATTTTCAAAATATGGTGTGTAGTTTATGCTTCCAGTGTGCCCTAATTTGAAAACATTTCAGGTGCTCAGTTGCCTCATGTGGCTATTATTGGCTATCACATTGGGCAATGTAGCTGTAGACAATGACCAATTTACATGTCCCTTTGTATTTATCTTTTAATATGCAATTGCAAAATATCGAACCTTACCAATTTTTGCTGTCATTAAAGGTAGAACATTAAAAACCTCAATTTGTGGTTCTCAATTGTGTCCAATAAAAGCTAAAAACAGCTTATCAGCTACCTTTGAACCTTCTTGCTGGGATACCTGGAGCAATTGAATAGAACACTAAAGGTTGTTATTATTAAGCACTTTTTCATTATCTATAGTATTTTCTTAGCATGGGTTGGGATAACTGATGAGTGATGAAATACTTTCTCAGTGATAATAGCAAATGTTTCAAGACAGCAAAATTAAGTTAAGAACTCATAATGTATCTGAAGTTAGAGAATACAGTGATCCTATTCAAGTTTACAAGATACAATTAATTGTATACTAAACTTTTTAAAAAGAAGGTTTTTCTCTGTTCTTTGTAAGACTCCTAAGAAAATTATAAAATACTAAAGGCCTGGTGCACAAAATTTGTGCACGGGGGTGGGGGGTGTCCTTCAACCCAGCCTGCACCCTCTCCAATCTGGGACCCTTTGAGGGATGTCCGACTGCCTGTTTAGACCTAAACAGGCAGTCGGACATCCCTCTCACACTCCAGGACTGCTGGCTCCCAACTGCTCGCCTGCCTGCCTTCCTGATTGCTCCTAACTGCTTCTGCCTGCCAGCCTGAGCACCCCCTAACCACTCTCCTGCCAGCCTGATTGATGCTTAACTGCTCCCCTGATAGCCTGGTTGCCCCTAACTGATTTCCCCTGCAGGCCTGGTCCCCCCCAACTGTCTTCCTTGCAGGCCTGGGTCTTCCCCAAACTTCCTTACCCTGCAAGCCCAGTTGCCCCCAACTTCCCTCCTTTGCCAGACTGGTCACCTTTAACTGCCCTCCCCTGCAGGCTTGATTACCCTCAACTGCCCTCCCTTGCAGTCCTGGTCCCTCCCCTGATGGCCATGTTGTGGTGGCCACCTTGTGTCCACATGAGGGTAGCCATCTTTGGCCACATGGAAGCAACATCTTGTATGTTGGAGTGATGGTCAATTTGCATATTACTCTTTTATTAGATAGGATTAAACATTACAAACAGAAATGTTCAAAATATAAACAAAACAGCTAAATTAATTTCAATGCACACTAGCAGTATATGGTGGATTCCACTTGCCATTTTGTCTATGTCCAGTCTCAGCTGCCTAGAATGTGACGTAATTTCAGAAATTATACCAGTCATCCTGGCCTAGAAGTACAAAGGGCACTCACTCAGAACTAAGAGAACAGGGATATGAGAGAACCAGGTTGCCAAACCAGAAGCTATCTTCTGACTTTTGCGTGAAATATTTTTTATCTTATGGTTGCCCTCAAAATTCTTTTAAAAGAATTTTGTCCTGATGAGTTATGCCCAGGATATTTCTAATGTCACTTCACCATCCAAAGTGGTACAATCAGTGCTTAATTACACTGAAAAAATAACCTATCATATATTTTAAAATATCCTTTACTTAACTTCAACTTCTCCTTTCCTCTCTGTGCATACTTAATGAATGACCAGACCATTCAAATGTCAGTCAAGGATTTTATTTTCCATTCTTAAGACTCCACTGATGCTAAAAAAAAAAAAACCAAGATGGCAGCATAGGTAAACACCTAGGCTTTTGCCCCATACAACCATTATGAGAATAGAACTGAAGGACAGAATGGACACTGTCCAGAACCACATGAAGGCTGGCTGACTGGAAGATCTGAAATTGGAGGGACAGAGAAGTGCACACTGATAATTAGAGCCTCTGAAAATCCCAAGTAAGTTGGAAACTTGCACATGAGAGGACAGGGTGTCTGAGCCTGGCAGGGGTGCTCTGGCAGAAAGGAGACGGGGGCTCCAGGCTGCACTGAACCCAGTTTGGTTTGCACTCAAAATCTGGGGGAACCAAGCCCTTATGGGGAGAACCTGGATTGCGGGCAGAATCCCAGGGGAAGAGCCAGAGGCAGACCTCTGTAGGCATGTACTTGAGTGTGTGCAGAGGGGACAAACGGGTCTCTGGCTGCATCTGTTAGAAGAGGGGAGCTCCAGCCAGAGGCGGAACTCCAGGGGTGTGCATGGATGCTCACGGTGAGGGCGTTCTGTTGACTGTGTGGCTGGCGTCTGGTAGAAGGGGAAAGGAGTTCCGATTGCACTGAACCCAGGTGCCAGGTGAAAATCTGAGATTCCGGATCCATTGGGGACTGGACATTCTGGTGGCAGGCAGAGCGCAAGGGCACCTTTCTCAGAGAGGTGCCTGCAGCAATTGCCTGCAGACGCTAGGACCCGGCAACCTCGTGGGCTGGGACTGACTGGAAGCCAAGGCTGTCGGCTCCACCCAGAAACTCCGCCCCATGCAAACCAAGCACAGAGACTTTGGCAAGTTTGCAAGTCCAGACCCTGAAGGCTGTCTCCTAGAGTAGACACAGCTGATCCTTACAGTCAATTGGCCTGGAGTGCAATTCCTCCCAGTGATACCAACAACAAACAAGACTTATCTGCAAAAAGGCTGTATACACAGTCCACAAAGGGGTGCACCAAGAGTATACACCTCAGGTAACAGAGGAGGTCGAGACACCTAACACACAAAGCTACCCAACCAACTGAAGGAAACATTGAAAATGGGGAGAGAAAGAAAAAGATCACAAACAAAAAAAATGGAGGAAAACAAACAACTGGATATAGAGTTCAAAACCACAGTGATAAGGTATTTCAAGAGGCTCCTAGAAAAAGCCGATAAGCTCAGCGAGAACCTTGAGGAGATGAGTGAGACCCTCGTGGATATGAAAAAGGACCAACTAGAAACTAAAAATACACTGACTGAAATAAAAAATATTTTACAGAAACCCAACAGCAGACTAGAGGAAAGCAAGAATCAAACCAAAGATTTGAAATACCAAGAGGCCAAAAACACTCAACCAAAAAAGAAAAAAGAATCCAAAAATTTGAGGATAGTGTTAAGAAGCCTCTGGGACAACTTCAAACTTACCAACATCAGAATTATGAGGGTGCCAGAAGAAGAGAGAGAGCAAGATACAGAAAACATATTTGAAGAAATAATGACTGAAAACTTCCCCCACCTGGTGAAAGAAATAGACTTATAAATCCAGGAAGTGCACAGAACCCCAAGCAAAAGGAATCCAAAGAAGACTACACCAAGACACATTATAATTAAAATGTCAAGAGCAAAGGACAAAGAGAGAATATTAAAAGCAGCAAGAGAAAAACACTTAATTACCTACAAGGCAGCACCCATATGCTTGTCAGCTGACTTCTCAACAGAAACTATGCAGGGCAGACCAGAGTGGCAAGAAATTTTCAAAGTGATGAACAGCAAGAACCTACAACCAAGATTACTCTACCCAGCAAAGCTATTATTCAGAATTGAAGGTCAGATAAAGAGCTTCACAGATAAGAAGAAGCTAAAGGAGTTCATCAACACCAAACCAGTATTATATGAAATGCGGAAAAGTATTCTTTAAGAAGAAGAAAAAGGTGTCTGTTTTAAACTTAAGCATGGATGGAACTGGAGAACATTATGCTAAGTGAAATAAGCCAGTCAATGAAAGATAAGTATCACATGAACTCATTTATGGAATACAATGAACAACATAAACTGATGAACAAAAACAGATCCAGAGATAGAAAATCATTGACTGTCAAACCTCAGAGGGATGGTAGGAGAGGGCAGGAGTAAGGGGAAGAAATCAACCAAAGGACTTTTATGCATGCATATAAGCCTAATCAATGGACATGGACACCAGGGGGGTGAGGGCATAAGTGTTGACGGGGGAAGGAGGGGATTGGAAGGGGTAACGGGTGATGAGGATACATATGTAATACTTTAATCAATAAAGGAATTTTTAAAAATTTTAAAAAGACTACACTGATGCTGACAGATTTTTAAATAAGTGAAAATTCTATCACTATGTTCATTGCCATCTTTAAAATAGCGTTATTTCATTCAAGTAGGAACACAGTTGTTACAATATGATTTTATCCTTTGATTTTGTTATGCTTTCCTAAGTCTGGGCACTGTATTATCTATATTTGTTTCATGGCTGAATATGAATAAAACATTAGAAACTAAGTCATATGTCCAGGTAATATAAAATTGGCTTGACCTCTTTGTAAATATCATCAAATCTAGAAAAAATACACATTTTCTTTATTTCCAAACTACAGGCTAGTTTCTTTTGAAAGGAATAGGTCAAAAAGCAATTTGCATGCATTTTAAAAAATGAATACAGGAAACTACCAGGAAGAAAAAGAGCATGTAGGTCAGGTTAATGATCCTTTGCTTATCACAACCTGACCAAAATCTATAAATGTTAAAGTATTTTTAGGTTATTTCCTCTGCACAAATTTCAAGTATTTGAAAGCCTGGGACAAAATATTATTTTGTACTACTGTTTTCTAAACACTCAGTGCGATTTTCCTTTTGGTGTTAACACATCTAAGAAAATATATAAACATTGTGTTTATGACTGCAGGGGCTTAGAGAAAGGTAATTAGAATAACTAAGTTTTTTTTTTAAATGGAGGTATGAAATGAAAAATAAAGTGAACTATACTTAAGAGAAAAAAATAATCATAAGCATCACACACTTTTCTTTAGCCAAACACATTTTGTCTTAATAACTTTCAACACAGACTGAGATTAAAGGTGAAATTTGCAAATAAGTTATGATTTTGAGTTTTAATATTTTGATTATTTATATGTAGTACCTGACTACTACTTTAAACCAATATCACTCTTTAAATTTGAAAAGAAATCTACTTCTGAACAGACTCTACAGTTTGAATTATTTTGTTGGAAATTAAAGTCATAGCAACAAACAAAAGACAATAACTGCATTCCGAGTTCTTTTCTGACCTTTATCTTTCAAAACAGTAACTCCAAAATTGCTCAAAGGTTAACTAGCCTCTTAAAAGGTCACCTGTCTTTAAACTAGCTACAATATATAAATGCTTTTCTGCTATCTTGGAACAATTCATCAATAACTCATCCAAATATAACTCTTTCTTAAAATTTTGCTCTCGCAAGGCGGTTGCTTCTTGATCAATATAACACTTAATGTATGTCATAATGTATGAAAATATGATTATATTAGGGGCCCAGTGCACAAAATTCATGCATGGGAGGGGTTGTTCCTCAGCCTGATCTGCACTCTCTCCAATCTGGGAGCCCTCAGGGGATGCTTTACTGATGGCTTAGTCCTGCTCCCTGTGGTTCTCTGCTTACTGCAGACCTGCCTGCTTGATGCCACCACCGGCCCTGGTGTCTGCTTTCTGTGGAGCCCTTTTTACCCTTCACAGTTGGGACAAACAGGGCCCTGGTGTCTGCTCTCTGTGGGGACCCTGTGGGGGACTGCTTGCCCCTCCCTGCTGGCTAGGGTTAAGCAGGGCCTTTCTGTCTGCTCACTCACTGCAGGGGACTGCTTTCCCCTTGCTGCCATGGCTAGGAGCAAGCAGGACCCTGTTGTCTGCTTTCTCACTGCCCCTGGTCACTCAGTGCCTGCGAGTGTAGGCCCAGAGTGGCTAAGGCTTGTTCTGGGACACCTGGATCCTGAGGACACCAGTCCCTGGGACACAGGATGTTTAGTGCTGGTGTGCACACAAGCAGCCTCAGAGCATAAATATCTGCCACATTTCTGCCCCGCCCCCAGCTGCTTGGTGCCTGCCTGCATAGGCCCAGAATGGCTGGGGGTCATTCCGGGACCACAGCCTCTCAGGGCCTATGTGTAGGCCTGCAGGCAAAGAGTGGCCTGGGTCCCAAGGACACCCATCCCTGGGATCCAGGCCACTTAGTGCCAGTGTGTATGCAAGTGGCCACCCTATCCCCAGCCACTTGGCACCTGCATATGCAAATTAACCCACAATATCTGTTGGGTTAATTTGCATACTCACTCCTGATTGGCTGGTGGGCATCGTGAAGTGATGGTCAGTTTACATATTTCTCTTTTAGTAGTGTAGATAAGGCCATTCAATTAATTTAAACTATGAAGTACATAGCATATGCTAGGCTCTAGGCACAAGTCTGGTTGCTAAGAAGAAAATAAAAAAAGTCATAGATAAGAAGGAATGTTTGTTGTAAGGTGTGCTTATGTATAATATTATGTGTATCAGCATGCAATTTTTAAGCCAATATAGTGACTCATAAACCCTTTGAAAGATAATGCATTTATTTTAATATAGCTGTAATTGGTTCCAACATTTTCAAAACTATTTTTTCCTAATTCATTTTGGGAGCCATAGTCTATTTTCTTAGTATCTTTAACATTAAATATAACTTAGTGCAAAATTTTAACGTTAGAGGGACAACTGGATATGTCAAATAGGTGACTCTGGTAAGTAAAAGGGGCTCCTTTCTGCAGACAAAGATAAGATTGTAAAGTAATGACACAGAATTTGCTTCTATATTCTGCAAGTTGATCCAGAGGATACCTCTTGTTGTTATTCTGAGGGGAATAAAAAATACTTTTTGTGTAATCTTTGTTTATTGTTAAATATGAATCTCACTAAAACCAGGAATATATATTAGAGTAACTACTACCCATTCATTAATTAAGGCCTACTATGCCAATCTACACAAAAGGACAATGATATGCTTTATGAAGAAAGACAAAAGGCCTTTTACTTCAAAGAAATAGCAATTTGTCCATCCTTTGGATGAACAATTACAGTTAATAATAAAAATATGAACACAATTTATAAATCCATTCTACTTAAAAGTATTCTCATTTTTGGCATTTACTAAATTAATGTTTCAGAAACTGTAAATTTGTCATACATAATTTAGGTTTTTCCCTAGCATAAAAGATTATAGAACAGAAAATCCACCAATAAGTAGCAGAGTCTATTGTATCTATTAAAGCCAAGAAGTGCTTTATGAAAGTTGCATTGCTAAATAAATATGTGTATTTCTGTCTCTAGTTATGTATTTATATGTTCTAGGTTCCATTTTATTTGTTTATTTGTAAAACAATTAATTACAACATTAAGTGAAACAGTCTAAAAAGATCAATCAGAATCAATGCCTGATTTTCAAAAATACATATTAATTTACATCTCTAAATATCGAAGATAAGTTGAAACTTTAACAATCACTGAATTGGATATATAAAAATAGATGTGAATTTGAAAAGAGAATATAGCATTGTGATTGGAGTTTTAGGAAAAAAAGAAAAAACAATCAATAAAATTTATTTAAAGCCACTTATATGTCCATTCAAAGTATAAATGTTCATTTATTACAACAGGCATTTTGTATACCTGACCAAGAGATACACATAAATAATATAGTTTACTCAAAAATTATTTACAGTTATAGCTACCTAGCAACTTGTTATAAGTAAAATTGTACCTTTCATATCTATGCTTTAAAAAAGATTACATGTACTCTGGCTTCCAATTCATTGAAGGGAATTGGGGCTATATTCTTTGATGCCGGTGTTGCTGTTGTTGCCTTTTAAGTCTCCAAATGAAATCCTGTATGTTTATTCAATTCCTTATCTTGGAATTTACATTCTTGCCTAGGAATGACTTTTAGAGAGCCCGGGATCTCTGTTGAAAGTTAAGTGGGTTCTACTCTCTTCATATCTTAATCACATTTGTCCATAAATCAGAGTTAATTCATTTCTCCTGACACTTGCCAAACACTGAAATGCAGTTCTAGAGAGTAAGGATGTGCTTTGGTATGTGAAGTATTTATACAGTTTAAAGGATTATGATAAAATAAATATCTCTGTATCTACAACAGAGGTAAAGAAAATGAATATTTTCAGAAAAGGCCTCCCTCACCAGCAACAAACAAGAATTAATAAATAACGTGAGTGTTGGGTTAATTAGCCTCTTACTTTCTGTGAAGATACATGAGTCATGGATTTATCTCTGACCCAGATGTGGCCCTATTACGCTTATTTTTTAACTTTACATAAATGGAAACATACCGTATAAATTCTAGACCTTTGTCATTCACACCACACCGATGTGTATAGATGAAACAGTTTCCTCCCAGATACCCTTGACCTTGCTGGCCATTTATTCCTCTGTTGCTATGAATTTTGACTACCAACTAACAATTCAGCAGCTCCTCCTATCATCTCCCACTTCTCCAAATAACTGTTCTTGTCTGACAGCAAAATCAGAGCTTGTAAAAGAACGAGCTCCCTCTGGTCAGCGCAACCCCAGCTAAGCCTGAAGGAGACCAGGCAAAAAACCTGTCTGGCCCTCTTATCTCAGCGGAGGGAAACACTGTGAACTGACTTACATTAGAGCCTTTGCCTGTGGATCAGGCCAAGATTAAACTTTATCTGAGGCTGCAGTTTGTGCCAACCTTTCGCTGTATTGAGGCTGCAAGCAGGCATTAGCTGGTGCTTCTCACGTGCTCCCCGGGGATGATGCTAAGCTCCCCGCAATGGGAGCTCCCCACCGCCGAGTGCAGCTTTGCGTTTGGAGGTCTGGCATGATCACTGCCTCAAGGTGCCTGGCGTACGGGAGAGCTGCAGAGCAGGCCCTGGACTCCGATTCGGGGATTTGGGGTGGCCTCTGGAGAGTATCTCTGCTCCTACTTTTCTTGAGACCCAGGAGACCGCAGGTTTAGGACCATTTGCAAAACCTCCACAGCTTGTTGGATGAGCCAGTCCAGGAGTCACAGGACACAGTGTCTGCTCCACTTCCTCGTTCCACATCAGTGTTCACGTTTCTAATAGACAGAAACTTCTTTCTTTCCAGAACCCTACTTTCCAGTAAGCGTGTCAATAAATGAGCGGAATTTTTCAACCCTGGCAAACAGACAGCAGATGGAGCATACCTAGTCTGTAGACAGTTCAAATTCCTACCAGATTCCTCTAGAACGCTTTTCCCACGCAGCCACCTGTGTGATGCATTACACTATCCAAACCTCAAAGCCTTACCATCGCATGTAAAATAAAAGCCAATCTATTTACTGTGGTTTAGAGTTTGCTCCATGATTGGGTATCTTCCTTCTCTTTCCTACTACTTCTCCCTGATCTTCATGACCTTCATCCACACTCATGTATCGTTTCTGCCATCTCAGGTTCTTTCTCCTTATGCTTTCATCTCCCTGGAATTCCCCACTAGATCTCTGTGCAGAGGGAATTGTATCTGGTTTCAACTCCAACGACTCTCAGAGAAGCTTTCCTCTCACACTGCTATCTAAAGTATTATCCTGCTTTGCAATGCCTGACATTATGTAGAATGTCACCTTGTTTTTATAACATTTTTTCTTTAGGAATGACAGCATGGATTGTAGAAAACCAGCAAAGAAAAAAAAAAGAAGAAGGTTAGAAGTTTCTTTAATGTAAATACTTTAAAAATGTTTCTGTACAAAGCAAGCTATATAACAAGGCAGAGGACAGCTCAGGACATTGCATTGCAGCTAGCATCCCCAGCCTGTAAACTCAAGCCCATCCTACTAGCATACACTTTTACTCAGCAGGAAATGAAGGCAATTTAACCAGAACAGAAGAAACTGGCTTCAGGTTTGCCTGAAGTCCTTTCCTGGAAAGTCAATATTGGTACAGTACCACTTTGCCCGTTTTATCATTACTTACCTTCTTAAAATGTTGTTTTGTACACCCATTTCTTTTACTACCGGCAATACTCAGAAAGGGGCAGGCATTATTAATCTAAATTAATTCTACAAAAATTTAAATATTTCAAATTTAAAATAAAGATATCTCTGTATCTACAACAGAGGTAAAGAAAATGAATATTTTCAGAAATGGCCTCCCTCACCAGCAACAGTGAATTGACTCCCATGGTTAGGTGTGCAATGCTTGTAGCCCTCTTCAGAGTGAGTACTTAAACACTTGAGCATTGTTAATGCCCTAAGGATACACAAACTCATCTTGGTTTCTTTTGTTTTCTTTTTCTGCTCTGATTTTTTTTTTTTTTTACCAATTACAGTTTATGTTCAAAATTATTTTGAATTAGTTCAGGTGTACAGCATAGTGGTTAGTCAACCAGATACTCCACAAAGTGGTCCCCTGATACTTTCAGTAGCCACCTAGAACAATGCAAAGTTATTGCTTTCTGCTCTAATTTTCAGTGCCAGTGATAATCCTTTCAGCTTAATCTTTTCCACCAATTCCAAATACATAGTTTATGTAATTTGTAATTTCCTATGAAAATAAAGCAATCTGGATATTCTTTGATAGTCTTAATCAGACAATAACCTAATAACCAGGAATATATTTGGATATACATAATAGTACTTATACATATGTATATTAATAGAATATAATAATATAATACTATACACATTAAAATAAGGTCACTATCTTTTGGGTGACAAACACTATAAATTTATATCAGCAAAGTGTGACTCATTTCTGCATAAGAGAACACCTGTTATTAATTGTAAGTAACTTGTTAATTTTCTTTTTATCTTCCTCATAAGACACTAGTTCTCTGTAGCAATGCAACACTAGCAACTCCTACAGTTTCAATAGTAGCTGGCATACAGTTGACACCTTACACATGAATTTTAAAATGCAAATAATGTTTACTCATAATTTAAAATGTTTACTCATAAATTGTCTATTACTGTTATTTAGGACTTGCTTTATGTAAATTAATTTCTCTAGATACAGTATTTTTTTTCTACACCCTGAAAGAATTTCACATGGTTTGCTAGCGAAAACAGGCAAAATTTTAAGTGCAGACTCATAACTTTTCTCAGCTCTCTGAATTTTTCTTCTATTAAATTTGTATTGTGATTTTCATTATAATTTCTTTTACTTTTATTTAACAATATAAGTCTTAGGCTAGAAATCTCATTTATGTCTATCATATACACTTACCCCTCATTATTTTTACACTTGCCACTGGTTTTTCCCTTGACATTTTCTGTCCGTTTCAAATTCTTTTTTAAAATCTGAGTCAAAGGTATTTGTATCTTTTTTTAAATTGTAGACTATTCTGTCTTTGGAGGATATTTTTTATTCCTGTCTCAGATTCTATTGAGAATTTCTAAGTGTTCTTTATTTTTTCAAAGCTATTAACTTACTTTCTGAGTTATTTTTGCTTTCAGTTACATTAATTTATTTTCAACATATTTATTATTTTTTTTCTCTTTTCCTAATTATCAAAAATACATTCATTCATCTGTTTGCGAAAAAATGTTGTGTAAAGTATCAGGAATTACTATAAAATATATTTCAAACAAACTTTTTAATAGATACATTACAAAATCCATTTTATAAAATGAATTCAAACAATATTAATGATATTTAGCACTACCATGATGATTATTTTATATTTAATAATGTCAGGTTTTTATTAATTTAGATTAAGTAGTTTATAATTTATAGATTTATTGTTAAATTTTTATATGTTACATTATATTGTATGTTGGCTTTTTAGAAAACACAGGTTCAAATGCTAAACTTAGTTTTATATCATCATACCAAAATGGATAAAGTTACCTCCATGCTTTGAGTTATTTCTTTTTTTCTTAAATAAACAACAACAATTTAATGTAATCTTAAAGATTAATTTTTAATAAACATTTTTAGAAATGGCTTCGGGATGCCATTTTTTGGCTCCTTCTTTAAAACAGTTGCAAGTATTGAAATTTTTTTGCACAGCTAGTAAGTCCCACTCAGCAAGAATCATTCTTTTATTTTCATTTTATAATACAGACTTTTGACATAACAGAAGTATTTTCACTTGATTATATAAATAGAAATTTGAAGTCTGTGGAAATTTACTTTGAAACTAATTTTTAAATTTAAAATCTCTTTATGTTTCCACATAACTTGTTCAACTTCAGTGGTTTCTTTTTTTAATTTTATATAATAGAATAGTATGGATATGAAATAAAAAATACATTGAATCAACATGGAAATAAATTTAATAAACTAACACTTAACATACCACAATATCTGAGTGATTATTCAAGTTGATGAGTATATTATCAGTTTTTCTACTCTTAAATTCACTGTTCACTTCACATGCTAACCCTATAGACATAAGCTCTCAAAAGATGGGAGGAAAGATATGGTTATATTGTTAAATGTAGATAAAGTGATCTAAGTTGCTTCATTATCTCGGAAGTAAAGAATACACTGTTATGTTAGACTTTATTAAGTCAGGGAGACAGTTGTGCACTCTAAAGTAACACTAGTAAAGAACTACTAAAAGAAAGTGAACTTAACAGGCTAATTGACAAAATTTAAGTAGCAGTGATATTGTACAGTGATTTGCATTTCCCTAATAGCTAGTGAAGTTGAGCATCTTTTCAGATATATGTTGGCCATTTGTATGTAAACTGGTGCAGCCACTAGGAAAAATAGTATGGAGGTTCCTCAACAAAATAAAAATAGACTTGCCATATGACCCAGCAACCCCTCTTCTGGGTATCTACCTGAAATGTTTGAAAACAGTTATTCACAAAGATATATTAACCTCCTATGTTCATTGCAGCATTATTTATGGTGGCTCAAACATGGAAACAACTGAAATGACCTTTAATAGATGATTGGAAAAAGAAGATATGATACCTATATACTAAGGAATACTACTTAGCTATAGGAAAAGATTAAATACTGTCATTTGAGACCACGTGGCTGGATCTTGAGAATATCATGTGAAGCAAAATCAGTCAGGCAGAAAAAGCTGAGAAACATATGATCACACTTTATATGTGGGATATAAAACTGAAAGCAACAAATAAACAAACAATAAAAACATGGACACACAATAGTATGGTGGTTACCAGAGGGAAGTGAGGTGGGGGCTGGAAAAGGGTAAATATATGGTGGCAGAAGATTTCACTGTGAGTTATGCGCACACAATGCAATACACAGAGGATGTATTATAGAAATATACACTTGAGTCCGACATAATCTTATTAACTAATGTGATTCTAATAAATTTAGTTAAAATATTGTAAACATATTATTTTTTAAATTTATTATAAGCTCAAATATTTATAAAAAGAATAAAATAAAATCAGACTGCCTTTAAATGAAAAAAACAAACATTTCTATCTAAACTCATGTGAGATAAAAAATACCATAAAGTGTTTTGTTGTTATATAGCTATTATAAAATTTTGTGCCAGTTACTGTAAATTGGATTGAAAGTATATCAACCAAAGTATTAACAGATAGGGCTTTCCCATTCTGTGATACTTAAAAATGTTGATTGTATCATATGCTATATAATAAAGAAAGTTCATTTTTCCTTGCAGAATTAGTGAAGCAGTTTCTAAAAACTTCTCAATAAATTAATGATTTTTAAAAATGAAATTATTTAACAACCATGTTGTATTAGAAAACCTAGGATGCAAATATGAATTAACTTCATAAAGTATTGTTCATTCTGAAAATTAAATCACTATAGTAAAAGTATAGAATTTTTAGACAAAACATTTACTTTAAAAAGTTAGTAGCACATGCTACTCTGGTCAGTTTGGTTCAGTTGGTCCTGAACCTCAGAAGGTGGCAGGTTCCATTCCAGTTCTGGGCATGTATCCAGGTAGTAGGTTGGGGCTGTTATGGAGGCACCTGATTGATGTTCTCTTTCTCTGTCTCTTTCTCTCTTACTCCCTCTCTCTTTCTGAAAACGTCCCAGGTTGAGAACTCAGAGTAACTCTGAACTTTCTTTTCTTAAAAAAATTCTACCCAATATGCACCCTGCCAGCCTGGCTGTGTGGCTCAGTGGTTGAGGATCGGCCTATGAACCAGGAGATCACAGTTTGATTCCCGCTGGAGTGCACGCCCAGATTGCAGGTTCAGTCCTCAGTGTGGGGCGTGCAGTAGGCAGATGATCAATGATTCTCTCTTACTGGTTTCAACTTTCCATTGTAATCAACATTTTTCTCAATTAGTGTGTGGTTTTTCAACTTGCTAATCTTCCTCTTTGTAATCTTCCTCTTCCAGAGCACCTAGTACCATGCCTTCTACACAGAAACCTACTCTAAAATTGCATGACTCTACATGCCAATAGTTCTCAAATATTGGTGCAGGATATCCCAGGCTTCCTAAAACATTTTTGAAGGTCCACAATGACAGCACTCTTTTTATAATAATACAGAGTCCACAAAAGTTTATTGACATAGCTTCAGATTCTGTATTGACATTAACCTTTAGAAAAAAAATTGTCAAGTTTTAATGCAATATCAAAGAAATATGTCCACGATTATCTGAAAGGAATATTAAAATGTATTTCCTTAGTCCGGCCAGTGTGGTTCCGTGGTTGGAATATCAGCCCACATCAAAGGGTTGTGGGTTCATTTCCAGGTAAAGGGAATGTACCTAGGTTAAAGGTTTGCTTCCTGCCTCCTGTTGAGGCACGTGTGGGAGGCAACTGGTCAAGTGTGTGTGTGTGTGTGTGTGTGTGTGTGTGTGTGTGTGTGTCTCCCTCCCTTCCACTCTTTCTGAAAAGCAATGAAAAAAATATCCTCTGGTGAGGAGTAAGCAATAAAATACCCTTCCCTTTTCTAACTACATATAGATATTTACTTCCTATTCTATAGTCAAAAACTATAGCAAGAAATTAAATGCAGAAGCAGTTATAATTCTATAGGCTGTTTTCTTATAGCTAGACATTAAAGAGATTTTCAAAGGAGTAATACAAGGCCACTCTATTCAATTTGTTTTGGTTTTCGAAATGTAGATTTTATGAACAAAAGCGTATTATTTAATACAACATATAATGATTTTGATTGTTATCATAAAAGTAAATATAGAAAGTTTTAAAACATTTCTGTTTTAATTTCAATACCACAAATAACAATAGATAAATGCCATATAAATAAAAGCTCATCAGTGGCCTCAATAGTTTTGAGGAGTATTCAAGAATTTCTGACCAAAATGCTTGAGAACCAGTACTACATACAAATAAATACAGAAATATATATAATGAATTTAGTTAAATGCAATTCTATATAAGCCATTGAACTACTTTTACAAAGAGGCAAACTGGTTATCAGCATGAGCTGAGCACGCTCCATGGGAGAGGCACTTAGATAAAAAAAAAGTCAACAGTACAGAAAGCATACTATATATATGCATTTTTTAGTATGGGTATCTTAGTGTTTTTTCTAAGATTTAGAAGAAACCTTTTCCAAATTTAAATTTTACAAGTGAGTGTTCCTCTGCACACTGAAGATAGACCATAAATAAGATACTCAGGATTTCCACTGTCATACAGTTTATATATTGCTGGTCAGATGCAGAGACCAAGTAGGTAAAAAAAATAAATAAACATAATGGGCTCAGATTGTGATGTGCTGTGAAAAATAAATAGATAAATAAGTAGAAAGGGACTTGTGAGAAGTACATTCGAATTTAAGTGAGTAAAGGAAGGTTTCCTTGAGGTGAGATTTGAACAGAGACTTGAAGGTCAAAAAGAAGCCAGTCTTGTAAAGGCTCATGAAAAAGCAAAGGTCACAGTGAGGGCAAAGCCTTCAGAAGGGATGAGCTTGATGTTTTAAAGACCAGGTAGCTGGTGCTTTCTGCAGTAGCAGAGAGGTCAGAAGCCTGTCAGAAAAGCAGCAAAGGCTGAGTTATGAGGGTGTTTATACTTAAAAACTGATTTCAATGCCCGGCCGGCATGGCTCAATGTTTGAGAGTCAGCCTATGAACCAGAAGGTCACAGTTCCATTCCTGGTCAGGGCACATGGCTGGGTTGCAGGCTGGATCCCCAGTGGGGGGCATGCTGGATGCAGCCAATCAAAGATTCTCTCATCACTGATGTTTCTATCTCTCTCACTCTCTCCTTCTTCTCTGAAATATACATATATATATATATATATATATATATATATATATATATATATATATACAATTGATTCTCTACAGAGAGGAAGGGTAAGGGATAGAGAGTTAGAAACATGGATGAGAAAGAAACATCAATCAGCTGCCTCCTGCACACCACCTACTGGGGAAGTGCCTGCAACCAAGATACATGCCCTTGACCGGAATCAAACCTGAGACCCTTCAATCTGCAGGCCTATATGCTCTATCCACTTAGCCAAACCAGTTAGGGCTAAAATTATATTTTTAAAAACTTATTTTAATTTGGATGCAAGGGGAACCAATGGAAATTTAAATCGGGGGGTGGGGGAAGGAGGTTTGGAAGGTAGTGATATGGTCCAAATTAAATTACTCAAAGTTTTCCAGTCTCTGTATGGAGGGTGGAATTTAGTAGGAGAAAAATTAGTGGACTACTGTAGCAGTCTAGGAGTAAACTGAGTTGACAAAGAAGTCATCTAAATGAATATATTTTGAAAATAGAGCTGATAGATTGATTGTTGTATTACATTTGTGATATGAAGAAAAATTAAAACAAAGGATGGCCTCCAGGTATTTAACCTGAGAAACTGTATGGATGTTGCTTTTGCTAACTGAGATTAGAGAGAATTATAGATAACTAGGGGTCTAGTGCATGAAATTTGTGCACTGGGGAGGGGTTCCTCAGCTCAGCCTGCCCCCTCTTACATACTGGGAGCCTCAAGGGATGTCCTACTGATGACTTAGGCCCACTACCCATTGGGAGTGGACCTAAGCCCCCAGTCTAGCCTCACTTTGTGGGAGATGACCAGGCTGATCAGGGGAAGGCACAAGCTCCATCACCCCGCTGCTACAGCCACTGCCAGTCACCGCAGGCACCAAGATATTTTCATCAACACGGACTCCAGTCCCCTCACCATGAAAAACTGACAACTTTCTTTAAGCATTTTTAAGATGTGTCTTTCACAGGATATGACATTTCTTTCTTTATTTTTCTTTTTATCTTCACCTGAGGATATGTTTCTTTTGACTTTTCCTCCTCCCCTCCAATCCCAGGCTTTGCCCTACCCAAGCTTAAAGCCTCTATCCCAGGCTTTAGGCTTGGGAAGGGGTTCCCCCAACCCCGCAACTCTGATCTCAGGCTCGGCCCCTGCCCATGCCTAAAGCCTCTACCCCAACCACTTGCCTGTCTGCCAGCCTGATCATCCCGTAACCACTCCCCTGCCAGCCTGATTGATGCCTACCTGCTTCCTGCTAGCCTGTTTGCCCCTCAGTGCCCTCCCCTGCAAGGCCTGATCATCCCTAACTGCCTTCCCCTGCTGGTCTGATTGTCCACAACTGCTGTCCCTTGTAGACCTGGTTCCTCCCAACTGCCCTCCCCTGCTGGCCATCTTGAAGTGGCCATCTTGTGTCCACATGTTGGCAGTCATCTTTGACCACATGGGGGGCAGCCATCTTGGATGTTGGAGTAACAGTCAATCTGCATATTTTTATTAGCTAGGATTAGATAGGATAGAGTTCTGGTGCATGGGTGGGAGCCAGCTGGTTTGCCTTGAAGGCTATACTGGATCAAGGTTGGGAGTGTCCGTAGGGCATGGGGTGGCCTGGGTGAGGGGACTGTGGTGGTTTGCAGGCTGGCCAAACCCCCCCGTGATCCAACCAGGAGCCCTAGTATATGGAATTTATTTATCTTCTATAATTGAAACTTTGTAGGCTTAAGCAGAGGCCAAGGCAGGCCAGGGCAGGTAGAAAGCTTGGCTTCCTCCGTTGCTGGGAAACCCAAGCCTCCTGCTCTCTCCATGGCCATAGCCATCTTGGGTGGGTTGATTTGAATATTTGTGGGTGTGGCTGAGTCAATTTGCATATTACTCTTTTGTTAGGATGATAAGGGTTGGGGGGAAATGTCAAGACCTGTTTTGGGGCATGTTATGTTTGAGTTGCATATTAAAACATCCAAATAAAAATGTTCAGTAGGCAGTTTGTAATTGTAGGAATCTTGGAGTGCTGTATTATCTCTTCTGTGCATCCGCAAGCTAAAAGTGTCTGACTGATTACATGTACTCAATAAATACTTACTGAGTAAAGAAATTAACGCAGCATCTACTAGTAATTTTTATTCTTCATGTAGTCTTCTAATTAATGCATTCATTATTAATTATCTTCCAGGCTTACTTCATATGAAGAAGAGTGATGACATAAACAGGAAATCTGAGCACTTCACTTACTGAAAGGAAAGCTTTTTAAATAGATTCTTAAATTGAAATATTTCTACAAACTTAGACATATTACTTACCTGCCGTATAAAAATCTCTGGAAGAGCCAAAAAAATGTCAGTTTTTGATACTATATCTATCATAGCAATCTATACTAATAAAAGGGTAATATGCTAATTAGACTGGGAGACCTTCCAGACATCATTTTGGACAGAGCGATGGGGTCAGGGCTGAAGCAGAGGCAGTTAGGGTGATCAGGCCAGCAAGAGGTGGGCAGCTGGGGGTGAGTAGGTCTGCAGGGGGGGATAGTTGGGGGTGAGCAGGCCAGTGGTGGGGCACAAGGATTGGTGCTAAACTGGCAATTGGACAGCCCCTGAGTGTGTCCCAGATTGAAGAGGGTACAGACTGGGGTGAGGGACACCCACCCACTATGCATGAATTTTGTACACTGGGCCACTAGTTTACCATAATAGGATCTGCTTATAAAGAACATATATATACATTTATATCTTCAAGGGGCCCTCAGCCCAGCCTGCCCCCTCTCACATACTGGGAACCCTCAGGAGATGTCCTAAGCGGCATTCTGGACTCCTTTTGTGGGAGGCAAGCAGGCTGATCAGGGGAAGGCATCAGCCTCATCACCTCTCTGCTGCAGCCACTGCCAATCACCACAGCCACCAAGGTGTCTTCATCAACACGAACTCCAGTCCCTTCACCATGAAAAAATGACAACTTTCTTTAGGCATTTTCAAGATGTGTTTTTCATAGGATATGATTCTTTCTTTCTTTGTTTCTTTGTTTCTTTCTTTCCTTCCTTCCTTCCTTCCTTCCTTCCTTCCTTCCTTCCTTCCTTCCTTCCTTTCTTTTTCTTTCTTTCTTTCTTTCTTTCTTTCTTTCTTTCTTTCTTTCTTTCTTTCTTTCTTTCTTTCTTTCTTTCTTTCTTTCTTTTTTTCCTCACCTGAGGATATGTTTTCATTGATTTTTAGAGATTGTGGAAGAGAGGGGGAAAGACAGAGAGAAACATCAAAGTGAGAGGAACACTTTGATTGGTTGTCTCCTGCATGAGCCCTGACCTGGGCCCTAGCCAGGGAGGACCCTGCAACCTAGGTACATGCCCTTTATCAGACTCTAACCCAGACTCTGCGGTTGGCAAACCTAGGCATTATCCACTGGGTCAAACCACCTAGGGCAGGATATAACATTTCTTAGCCCTCTAGCAGTGGACTTTTGTTTTTTTCTCCAGGAGTGTGATGGAAAAGCCCTAGATCACCTTTTTGGATTCTTATACCAAGTTACTAAGAATATTACGAGTGGCATACAGGGAGCTTAGTCAATGAGCGATCACACCTATCTCCTCTGATCTCCAGCTCCATCTCTGCCAAAGCCTAAAGCCTCCGGCCCTGGGTGGGGGACCCCCAGCTCACTGTAATCGTCCAGCTCTGTCCTGGCCAAGGCCAGCAAGAACAGGCAGAAAGTTTGGCTTCCTCCATTGCCTGGGAAACCCAAGCTTCCCTCCTGCTCTCAGTGGCCACAGATATCTTGGTTGGGTTTATTTGCATATTCATTACTGATTGGCTGGTGAATATGTCTTGCAGTCATAGCAGAGTGACAGTTTATTTACATATTACTCTTTTATTAGATAGGATTAACTAATTCACTCATTCATTCATTCATTCATTCATTTAAAAAAAAAAACTTATTGTATCCAGTGATTGCAATGGATGGCATAAAAGTATTAAATCACTATATTATTTTATACTGAAACTAATATAACCCATATAAGATTATATACTGACTACACTTACATTTAAAAAAAATAAGGTATATTTTTAAAATCCTATTGTGTCTTTACCATGCCCCATGTACTCCTCTAGGTATGGAAGGTAGTCATATGGAAGGGCACTGTGTCCATGTTGACCTCTAGTCATAGTCAAGGAAGTATAACTACCACTTTGCATTCCAGAAGTGTCAATTATACAAAGTCTAATGAAAACATGAGGTGGGATGCTCTAGAGTAGTGATTCTCAACCTTTTTAATGCTGCGACCCTTTAATACAGTTTCTCATGTTGTTGTGACCCCCAACCATAAAGTTATTTTCATTGCTATTTCAAATTGTAATTTTGTTACTATTATGAATTGTAATGCAAATATCTATGTTTTCTGGTGATCTTAGGTTCTACAGCAGGGTCTCCTAAGACCATAGGATAACACAGATATTTACATTAGGATTCATAACAGTAGCAACATGAGGAACTGTATTAAAGTGTCACGGCATTAAAAAGGTTGAGAACCACTGCTCTAGATGTTTCCTGGAAATTTGAAAATGTCTTGTAATATCTTATATGACACTAATAACAGCAAGTTAGAAAGGGTAGTACAGACAAGGGGAATAGCACACCCTCCAGTTGGCACATTATAGAAATATTATGGCACTATCTTCAAAGATAAACTGAATAGGTGAGGAAACTGGCCATAGAGAAAAGGATAGGAAGCTATTTGAATCATTTGCGTGAACTCCCTAAAATGAAGTTCACCTTCCAAGTTTCAGACTTCAAAATTTGATGATAGAGAAATAACACCACTCACCTGGATGTACTGAGCAAAAGATAGAGCAGATATTGGGGCATCTATGTGGGAATATTTAGTATGATCAGCAGAATCTGGAGAAAAGTAGAAATTTAATCCATAAAATATAGGTATATCAATAATAGTTTAAGCCATGAGTGTGAATATGATAATCCAGGAAGACTAAAAGAGAGACTAAGGCCAAGGCAGAGAACCAAGATAGAAAGTGTACAGATAGAGGAGAAAGAGTATATATATGAAGTATATATATATATATACTTGAGGCCTGCTGCATGAATAGATTCATGCAATAGGTCTTTCTTCCCTTGGCTTCCAGCACTGGTTTTCCTCTGGAACCCGGGACCCAGGCCTTTGCTTTGGCCAGAGTCTGCCATCTTCCATCTTCATCTTCATTGCAGACTCCGAACACTGAAGTCTTCATCTTTGCTGTGGCCGGAGTGCAGCTCCTGTACATCCCTTTGCCCCCCAACCCTCCCTCTCATAGCAGGCATCCTGCCCCACCTGGCCACTCAATGCCTGGAGCTACTGGGTGGCCACCATCTTTGACCTTCTAATTTACATATTCTCTCCCTATTGGCTGACGGGCTTAGTCAAGCGATGGTTAATTTGCATCTTTCTATTATTATTTTGTGTGTGTGCGTGTGTGTGTGTGTGTGTGTGTGTGTGTGTGTGTGTGTGTGTATGAAACTGAGTAGACATAGACAGATGTAAATATGAAGTATGCATGCAATAACATGAAAACCAAGAGAGGAGAGTGTTTTGAAGGGAAGAGTTAATAGTGCCAGATGAAACAATTGTAAGTGTAAAAGTAAAACAGTTAAATACATTTGTATACTACATAGTGATAAAAGATGAAGGAAAAAAAACAGTAAGGCTTCTGCCATCATGGGCAATAGTCAGAATTTTGCAAGAAGAGTATGTAGAGTTTTGAAGAATTCAATTTCAAGAAAAAGCTCCTTAGAGAAGGTCTGAGAGACAGTTAAAAATACTTGAAGATTTGGCACAGCAACAGAAGATTAAAAAATGTGGAGATCTTCAGTCTATAGACAAAATGATTTAGTGCAGCTTCAAGTAATCCTTACTTACATGAAGAACTCTTACATGGAGAATCTCCACTGGAACACGCCTTTGGGAGTGACAAAGGTAAGACCAAAGTAGTATTTCACTGGGAAATGCTGTATTCTATTTTGGAAGACTAGAACAATTTTGTGATTAACAAAGACAAATGTGTATTTAAAGGGTTTAAAATGGGATGGGAAATGGAGAAGTTATAAATATACGGGTAGGGAAACTTCAATGTTTAAATGAGGAAAATAATGCCTTACTGAAGGATTATTGGAGGCTTGATTTTCAGAAAAATAAATACCCATGCTTTTGTTTGGAGACTACCTAAATACAACATATTATGGAGTCTAAACAGGTTTTGTGTCCAGTTATGAGAGTCATATTTTATCACTTTTATTTCCTCCAAATATTAATTGTTGATGCAATCTCATGTTTCTAGAAAGTATGGTAAGCACAGTAAACTCTTGCTTTTCATCTTTTATTGCTTCTGAACCTGGAAAGTATTATAAGCATTAGAAACACCATTGAATATTTATTAGGTACTGTAATTTGTATACTATGGAAGCATATTAAATTGAAACTATAGTTTAGTACCAAAAGTAAGTAAAAACCTTCTCAATTACTTTTGTAATCCAAGACAATGATGTAAATCTAAATTATCCTGGTAATTCAAAGTTTTATTATGCAATTTTTTTCTGATCCCATTAGTATGAAAATAAAAAGTAGTCTTGTTAATCACACATAAAATCCTCTATATCTTAAGTAGTGAAATAGCATATTTTAGAAAAATGTGATTGACCTTTCATAACACATGGTTTATGATTTATTGTCTTATCTCCCTTTCATAAAATCAGACTGTAATAGAAGGACAGATACATGGAAGAAGCTGAGGGTCTTGTTCCTGGCCAAATTTATGATGGATTTTGCTATGCTTCCAAGAAGGAAAAGGATATCTTCAAAGATGGTCATAGTGGGCATAAATTTAGCCACTATTGATTATATTGTCCTCTAGTTGCAGTAACTAATCCTTCAGCTGATGGCAAATGGAAGAAAATGGTCTGATTATTTCACTTTGAATTTTAAAAGGCACACAATCAAGTTTAAACTTAGCCAGCTAAATATAAAACAATAGAAAAAGTTGTTGTCAGCTAACTCAAGAAAAACAGAAATGTTTTCATTGCTTCACAAATATTGAAAATATATTTTAGTAAAGAAGAAATCAACACTCCATTTCCCAGCATCATTTTGGAAGCAGATCATAGAATGATAATGGAAGAAGACCAGTTGAGAAACATGAGAAACAAAAATTAGGTTCTCAAAATAGTTTAAAACCTCAAAAAATAGATCTATGCTTTATAAATATTTATTAATTATACAAAATGTATATATTTATATGCTTTATTTATATTTCCCATGTAACCCATAATAAAAAGTTTTATGCTGGAAAATATTTTTGTCTCAATGAAGTGAAACCAAAAATGAAAGCCACTCAGAAATTTTATAGACCTTATAAAAAATCACAAAACTTTCTGAATATTATAACACATAGTCTGGTACTGAATTTAATCAGCTCTAGCATATTATAAACCTGTACACAAAAGCTTTCTCTTATGACTATAGCAAAATTACTACTAGTGTCCTCATGAGAATGTATGCTTTGTGTTTAAAAAGAATTAAAAGAGTAATTACAAAGAAAAAATGTGTATTATTTGATGTGAGGTGTAACACTAGTTACAATTTAGCATGTTGCTTTCGAAAATAATACGGTCAATCCCTTTTTTTTCCAGTTCATATGATAAAACTTGCATACCACCTAAATTAGGGTTAATGAAATATATCTTCAATGTAACATCTGCTCAAATAAACCATTTACTCAAGTTTCAATGCCCAATTTTTAAAATCAGTTTATAATTTTTTAATAAAGTATAGAAAACAAAGCTATTTGTGAATTTTTTTCACAACTGTAAAATTCTAATATTATCAGAACTCCAACATTAAAAATAAACAGAAATAAGCATTTATGAAATTATATTTTTATATGACTTCTTTTTCTAAACAAAACAAAAATGTAAAGAGAAATTATGGCATTGAGACAATTAACAATTAAAATTAGGCCTTTATGGTTTCAAACAATATGATTAATTCTAGAAAAATCTATGCTAAAAATGAAGACTACTAGTCATGAGATGATTTTGACCTATTAACATATGTTCCTGTGAATACAATTTCAGCTATTTATAAAAAAAGGAAATCACAGAGTTCTTTGATGTATTTATATAATGTGTTACCTTAAATTCACTCATTTAAAAAATGGTGCTTTATTAGTCTAGAACTGTGCAAAGTGCTAAAAGAGAGAAATGCATAAAAAGTGGTTCCTCAATTTGAGTAACTAAGGATTCCATGCAAGAGATAGACATTATATGCTAGCCTTTGTACTTCTGAATCTGTCACCAACCCTTCCCTCTCTTCTTCACTCGCTTTAGGTCACAGTAACCAGTCTCTATTCCTTAGGAACACAAGAGCTTTTTCACTGCCAGTGCTTATACTTGAAGTTCCTTTTACCTGGGATGTTTAACATGAACAACTATTCCTTTTTTAAAAAATATGACTTTTCTGACTTCAGAGAGGATGGGAGAGGGAGAAATAGAAACATCAATAATGAGGAAGAATCATTGATCCACTGCCTCCAGCACATCCCCCACTGGGGATTGAACCCCAACCGAGGCGTATGCCTTAACTAAGGATTGAACCGTGACCTAGTGAGTCATAGGCTGACACTCAACCACTGAGCCACGCAGGCCAAGCAACCAACTATTTCTCAACCTTAAAATATTTGTCAGTTACTAATAGTTTCCTACTCAATATGCCTATCTCCTGTCTCTTTCTTTAAAATTTTGTCTGAAAGAAGAGATCATGTTTATTCCAATCAAATATAACAGAAATAGTCTTTAGTTTCTTAGCATATGAATTTCCCAATGTGGCAACCCACTACTTATTTCTCCTTTGAACAGAGGAGAGATGAATAGAGACACAGCAACCATGGGGTGACATAAGGCAACAAGCTTGATGAAGAAAACCAACAGCTGAGGGTAAAGAAGTCACTGCTTTCATTGTAGAAACCCCTGTAGCAACAGCCTACTTCTGGAATTCTCTGGGGGAAATAAAGCCAATTTCTATGCCACTGTCCTTAAATGCCATTACTGACTGGTACAAAACTCCAGCTTACCTTTTCAGCTCAAACATAAAGTGTGTTTTCTAAAATTCCTTCCCCAACAAGTTATGTTCAAATGAATCAACCTTTCTATTTATTCTCAAGCATGTATAATGACAAGTGTTTTTCTTATTCGTTTATTTGTTCACTGGTCTATTGTGTCTGCAGTTCCGGGTGGAATGCAATCTCCCCAAGGACAGGGGCTTTGTCCTTTTGTACAGCCTTTTTCTCAGAACTTAAGTCTCTCAAAGACAACACAGGGCAAGTAATAACTTGGATAGAGGGGGAAAATCTCCATGTACATATGTGGGGGTGTTTTAGGCAAGAAAAATCAGTGTGAGAAAAGACAAGGAGGCCTGAAGGGGGAGTAGCAGTTCTCCCTGAGAAGAGCTGGTGGGAAGTAGTACAGGAGGGGGCTGAATGGTGTGTCATGTTGAGGGATTGTACACTTCACTTTTACAACATTGAGCATCCCTGATGAATTTAGTAAAGTAAATACTGTGAGGGTTATGCACTTTTGTAAGATAATTTTGATACTTGTGCTTTAGAAGGGAAAGAGATAAGGTGTGGTAAACCAGTTAAAAAAATATATCTGTATATTTATACATCTACTAGGAGCCCAGTTTCATGAAATTCGTGCACTGAGGGTGGGTAGTCCCTTAGCCCAACCTTCCCCCGCTCACACCCTGGGAGCCCTCAGGGGATGTCCTACTGACGGATCACCCCCAGCCTGCCCAAGGCCGAAAACCTCTGGCAGAGACTTTCTGTCCTAGAATCCAGCAAAGTGATCTCCCTGCTATTGGGGCAATCGCTGCCTGGCCAGCCCGAGGCCAGGGGCACCCAGAGAAGTGATGGCTCCACCCGGCCTGCCATGAGCAGCAGCCATCTTGGATGTGTGGGTCCTGATTGGCTTGTGGGTGTGGTTTGTGGGCATGGCTTATTTCATGTAGCAAAGGTATGGTCAATTTGCATATTACTCTTTTATTAGATAGGACTAGAGGCCCGGTGCATGAAATTCATTGGGGGTAGGAGGGAGGATTGTCCCTCAGCCTAGCCTACATCCTTTCCAACCTGGGACACCTTGAGGGATGTCCAACTGCATATCCTGGGCCTACACATGCAGTCGGACATCCCTCTCACAATCCAGGACTGCTGGCTCCCAACTGCTTACCTGCCTGCCTTCCTGATTGCCCCTAACCACTTCTGCCTGCCAGCCTGATCACCACCTAACCATTCCCCTGCCAGCCTGATTGATGCCTAACTGCTTCCCTGCCAGCCTGTTTGCCCTAACTTCCCTCCTCTGCTGGCATAGTTACCCCTAACTGCCCTCCCCTGCAGGCCTAGTCACCCCTATCTGCTCTGTGCTGCAGGCCTGTCCCCCCCACCACTGCTCTCCCCTACAAACCTAGGTACCCTCCAACTGCCCTTCCCTGCAGGCCTAGTTGCCCTCAACTTTCCTCTTCTGCCAGACTGTCACCCCTAACTGCCCTCCCCTGAAGGCTTGATTGCTCCCAACTGCCCTCCCTTGTAGGCCTGGTCCCTCCCAACTGTTCTCCCCTGATGGCCTGATTGCCTACAACTGCCCTCCCTTGCAAACCTGCTCCAGTGTAGCAACCCAAAGTAAGCAAATATCTGTTATCAATTTTTGTCACTTTACAGTTTTTTCATATAAAAATACTTGGGTAAATTTGCCCTCCCATGCTGACCATCTTGTAGCAACCATCTTGTGTCCACATGGAAGCAGCCATATTTGACCAGATGGGGGCAGCCATCTTGTTTTGTTGGAGTGATGGTCAATTTGCATATTACTATTTTATTAGATAGAATATATCAGTAAGTTATGCCAAAAAAGTAAAGAGAGCTTCAATCAGGTTAAATGGATTGGGATAGAAGAGGACACACATACTGAAAAGATTTGGGGCTATAACTTAAGTTGTAGTGACAAATTATAGGAATTTGTAATTTCACACAAGTATTTCAGAAAGGGAACACTGTTAGTATAATAAGGAAAGTAGGTGTGTTTTTCCCTCTTGCTTGTCAAGTGCCTATGGAACAATAAGATGTCATATATAATGATGCTCACTAGGCCATAGTTAATCTTGTCTGTGAACTAAGATAAATGGTCAGGTCTGAAGATGTAAATATTTATATGTATTAGATAAAAACATGGAGGTGAATAGATACCTTTCTGACAGAGCGTGTAGATAGAGGAAGATAAAAAGATCCAGGAGGGAACTTTAGGGAAACTAACACTGAATTAGAAAGAATGTAATATATATATATATGGGGGGGAAGTTATAGTTAAAGACCTAAGAAAATCAGAAAAAAAAATCTTCAGAATACAATTAAAAGGACAGGTAGCCATCTGATGCGAAATTACTTTAAATGCCACCAATAAATCAAGTTAGAAAACAGAGTATACATGCACAATTCTCTGCTTTTTCTAGAGAATAACTACAAGTAAAGAGGAAGGGTCCACATTACTTGGGCATCTCTCCATTCTGGTAAGCATAGCAGTAATACCAAATACAATTTAATTTAGGAAATCGGGAAATGTACTGCTTCTGACACACCTGCCCTGGAGTATATTATACCTTCAACATTCAAGTCAACAGCACATCTAAACAGGACTACCTAGTGGAAAATAAATAGACTACAGCTTGTCAATGCACATAACTTACCATGAACAATCCATGCATTTTTAAATTACTATTTGCAGTTATTTCAGAAAACTAAAATGACACCTAGCAGTGAATGCTATTGAGTTGGGAGCAGACACAAATCATTCTCTCAAAATAAGAGAAAATGCCCTGCTATTTAATGAGAGAGATTTCTATCTCAGAGTTGCATGGGAACAGCTGAATTTGTACCTCCCCTTTATATGTATGTCATGCTCCAATGATTTGGCTCTGTTGTGCAGTGGCATGTGTATGTGTTTTTTAATCTCCATTGGACGAATCTGTGGTGGGAATAAATTTCATCCTAGGCGCAAAGGTTGTAGCCAAGAGAATTGGTTCCAAGTGGTGCCTCCCTGACCAGGGCAAGTTTTCTGACTATGGCAGTGGCAGTGGGGATGCAGCAACTGGTCACAGACAAGAGGGTAGCTCTTGGAGACTCAGCCCTGCCGCATCGCTTGGGAAGGACCTCCTACAGTCTCAAAAACCTCTCTCTCTAACCCTCGCCACAAATATGTGAGACATTTAATAATCTGTAATAAATTCCTTCTTGCTTAAAATTGCTAGAGGGATTTTTTTCTTGATAATGTCACTTTGACCAATAGTGTGTGTTGTAAGAATTAAATGGAATATAAATTGTTTATCACAGTGATTAGCATAGTCAATGTTCAACAAATGTTAGTGGGGAAAGAAGTCCTCAAATCCGTTATGAGTAGAAACTGTGACTAAGCAATTATAGATGAAATGCACTTTCACAGAAAGTTAAAAGTAAATTTCTGACAGTCATTTACAATGTATCTTTATTGTCAATTATGTTTTACTTTAATTTGGGGATGTTGACCTTATTATTTCCTTCATAGCTGAAGATTTCAATGCCATTTTGCCTCAGTTATAGGTCAGAAACTATATATCACTCATTTATTACTGCTTACCTGTACACAGAATCTGGGACATAAGATATACTTGATGTTGGATGAAGGATCTAATCCAAGATTACTTATACAAATACTTATTTCAAGGCAAAAGAATGTTGTTCTGCTCCATCTGCCCTAAGGAGAAAGTGAAATCTTCCCACCACATGAAGACGGTTCAGTCTTAGCTTGCACCACAGTACTTTTCACAATTATGAGAAATGTGTGCATAATTGAAACATTAGAATACGAGGTTCTGAACTGCCTGACAGTCTTACTCATCATCATATTTCTTGATCTTAGCTCAGGGCCTGCTATTGTATCTCATTTAAAACTCAGCATCCTTGTCATCACAACAACATCGCAGCAACAACATTCTACCAATTATTGCCACTTTACAGTTTTTCCATATAAAAATGTTTGGGTGAATTTACACCCAAATTTACCCATCAGGCCTCTGAGGCTCAGAGAGACTACCCACTGTTACATAGATAAAAAGTGGCAAAGCCAAGCAGTGAACATTGTTTTTTTCTAAAAAACTTCAATGCATAAATAATTGAAATTTACTTTAGTATAAAATATTGATTCTACTATGGCATTCCAGGGATGCTGCTACTATTTGCCTTTAAAATATCATTTTTATCAACTGAATACAATGGGGATTTACTGGTCCTTATGCATCTACAACAAAAGTTGTTGTATCTGTTTGAGTTCCTCCTGTCTTACAGAAAAAAGGATTTCCTGCTTGAAGCCAATTCTCTCCCTGTGATTATGTTAAGTAGTTGTTCTTAGAAAAATGACACTTTATAAAGATACAAAGGAATGCCAAAAGGAGTAAAGTGTATCTAAATCAGTAACACAGAATCACTAGAGAAAAAGACAAATGTTTACATATATTGTTTTTTAAATATTAAAATGTAACATGATCCTTACAAATTTAAAATTGTGTGCTTTTTTGAATACTATTTTATGTATATACAATTTCCTCTGTAGAATATGCTAATTATTTAAGACACATCATTTAATCAAAGACAATTAAGATACACTACGGAAACACAGTTATAAAGAGTTGTAGTCCAGCCACTGTAGCTCAGTGGTTGAGCGTAGACCTGTCAACCAGGAGGTCATGGTTTGATTCCCAGTCAGGCACATGCTTAGATTGCATGCTCAATCCCATGTAGGAGATAACCAATCAATGATTCTCTCTTATCATTGATCTGTCTAACTCTCTCTCCCTCTCCCTTCCTCTATGAAATAAATAAAAGTATATTAAAAATATATAAGGTGTCGGTGGGAAGAGATCAACCAAAAACTTATATGCATGTATGTATAACCAATGAACACAGACAATAGGGTGGTGGAGGCCTAGGGTCGGGGCTGGGGTAAGCTATAAGGGGTCAATGGGAGAAAAAAAAAGGACATACGTTAACACTTTCAACAATAAAGATTTTAAAATATATATATTAGCTTTCACTATAACTTTAGAAATGTCTTAGTTTTGATAAGCTGAGTCCTATATGCTTATTTTGGTTCGTGCCACAGAAAAGAAATCATGGTACAAATGACAAATGCTCTTTTATTGTCTTTATCAAGAAAATATTACTTGTAATACCTGCCAGTACAACCTAGAATTACTATTCCCCATCACTAATAATGGGAAGCATTTTAATAGGTGGCTAAGTGTGTTGGGTTTCTACCCAAAACTTTGAACAGGGGATTTCATGTGAACATATGGCCTGAGTATGCTCCCTTCCCCCATTCCAGATCACACAAGATTCTCTCTATAAAATGGAGAGTGCTTTGTCTAACATCATTCTCAAGCAAAATTTAATGCATGACCCTAAATTAGATGTGAGAGATTATATGACTCTCCAAATTAACTGCAAAACTTTATCAAGGTCAATTTTAAGTAGCCGAACTTAAGAGAATCCTGTTTAGAATAATTACAGTCACGCCCTAACCAGTTTCATTCAGTGGATAGAGCAGCAGCCTGTGGGCTCAGGGGTCTCAGGTTTGATTCCAGGTGAAGAACATGTACCTTGGTTGTGGGTGCATCCCCAGTGGGGGATGTACAGGAGGCAGTTGATCGATGCTTCTCACTCATTGATGTTTCTAACTCTCTCACCTTTCCTCTCTGCAAAAAAATCAATAAAATATAGTTTTTTTAAAAAAAATAATTATAGTCACCATGCTATCCATCACACATTGTCTATATATCCTATCTAATAAAAGAGTAATATGAAAATTGACCATCACTCCAATACCACAAGATGGCTGCCCTCATGTGGTCAAAGATGACTGCCCTCATGTGGATACAAGATAGCCACCACAGATGGCTGACAGGGGAGGAGAGTTGGGAAGGACCAGGCTTGCAAGGGAGGGCAGTTGGGGGCAATCAGACCTTCAGGGGAGGCATTTGGAGGGGACCAGGCCTGCAGAGGAGGGTAGTTTGGGGGGATCAGGTCCTCAGGGGAGAGCAGTTAGAGGTGACCAGGACTGCAGGGCAGGGCAGTTGGAGGGGACCAGGTCTGCAGGGAAGGGCAGTTGGGGTGGCCAGGCCAGCAGAGGAGCAGGTAAGCATTGATTAGGCTGGCAAAGGAGTGTTTAGGGGTGATCAGACTGGCAGGCAGAAGCAGTTAGGGTCAATCAGGCAGGCAGGCAGGTGAGTGGTTGGGAGACAGCAGTCCCGGATTGTGAATCCCTGTGGGATCAGGCCTAAATGGGCAGTCAGACATCCCTCAAGGGTTCCCAGATTCTATTGGGTGCAGGTTGGGCTGAGGGACACCCCCCACACATCCCGTGCATGAAATTCATGCACGGGGTCTCTAGTTTCCTATAATATCAATGTTAACAGAAACTTCTACTAATCTAATATATACATTGAGTTATGTGTTTACAGCCATTAAATGTGAAATTAGTTTTAGTGACAAAATAGGCAGGTTTAGGGAGTTTTAGGAATGAGGAGAGTCCATATGAGAGGAATGCATAGATGGAGACTTGAAGATGCCAACATGTTTATCTTTCTTATAAAGAGGATAAAGAAGTGTCACAGGCAGATGGCAATGTTTCTGGTCTAAGCAATTAAAATGATCATAAGTTAGACCACAAGTAGCACTGACCTGAGTAACTGGGAGACCTATAAGATAAGGCCTTCTCTTCCAGTAAAACTGGGGAAAACCATAAAATAAATCTAGCCACTCCAACCAGCAAGATAAGGGGGAGCTAAAGTAGGGGAGAGCACCATGTGGGTTTTGAGCTTTGAAACTAATTCTATGTAGCAAAATGACCAATGAGGGAAACAGGGGGCTCCAAATTAAGGAAAGGGACCAATAAGGAAAGGTCATATTCAAACAAAGAACTGAAGCATACATAAACCAGAGACAAAGGGACACAAGACAGGATATTTTATTTTTGAGAGAGAGAGAGAGAGAGAGAGCGAGCAGACTTTTTCCATTGGGAGATCCCCTCCCCATGGGGTCCCCTATGGGAACACTGCTGATCAGATGGAGTTTGTATCTGTTTCCAATGAACTTCTACTTTTTTTTTTTAATTAAAGACTAGAGGTCTTGGGGCCCTTTGCTCCAGCTTCGTCCAGAAGTTCCTCTGGAAGGATGTCTGAGGTTCCCCCAGCTTTGCCTGCCCCTTCTCAAGCCTGGGAGCCCTCAAGGAAAGGAGGCAACAGGGTGACCAGGGGAAGGCGACGCCCCATCACACCTCTGCTGCTGCCAGTGACCGCAGAGCAAGCCTCGGCCGGCCCTGGTTACCTGAGCTTCAGGCAGCCCTGGGGAGCTGGACAGCTGCCATTCAAGGCTTGCCTGTGCTTTGGGTCAGCCCTGGATGCTGAGGGGATGAGGAGACTGGGGGACTCTGGAGGCAGGTGTGTGGCAAGGCCGGGCTGAGAGGACTGGGTGCTGTCATCTTGTGGTTGTGGGTACCACCATCTTTGAGGTCCTGGCAGTCAATTAGTATATTCCCTCCTTATTGGCTGTGGGTGCTGCCATCTTTGTGACTGCATGAGGGTCAGTTAGCATATTCCCTCTTTATGAGATAGGGTTATTATAGAAACTTTTCTGTTCGCGAATTCATTCTTCAAACTTCTTGAGGACAAGAACCCACTGAAGAAAAGTCTGCGCCCTGAATCCCACGTTTCAAATGTTTTCAACTCCATGACAATTCTTTCAGAAGAAAATCAGCATATTCATATTTTGTTTAATGCAGTGTCAGAGCCAATTAACAATAATATGCTTCTTAACTCCCTCTTGAGTTATCATGTCCTTCCTCATATACTTTGTTCACTTATTTATTTATTTATTTTTATTTTATTTGCTGTTATTTTTTGTTTGTTTGTTTTTCCTCATATGTTTTAAAGAATAATGAGGGGTAAGCTTTGCAAAGTGCCAAACTGTAAAATTTCCTGGCCTAGATTAAATATGTAAGTAGTATATGCATCCCCTATTCAATTCTGCTTGTACAGTGACAGTTTCAAAATGTATGTTTTGTTCCAAAAGTTTTACCTCCCTCTTCTTTTTTAAAAAAAAATATTTTATTGATTTTTTACAGAGAGGAAGGGAGAGGGATAGAAAGTCAGAAACATCGATGAGAGAGAAACATCGATCAGCTGCCTCTTGCATGCCCCCTACTGGGGATGTGCCTGCAGCCAAGGTACATGCCCTCGACCAGAATCGATCCTGGGACCCTTCAGTCCGCAGGCCGACGCTCTATCCACTGAGCCAAACCCGTCTCAGCTACCTCCCCCTTCTTGTTCTGGTTTCAATTGTACTTAATATATGCACATTCTAAAAATACCAGAATTTAGGATGTCGTTGTCTTCAATTTTAAGACATAGTTCCCTTATGTCCCTCTCAGATCCAGATAGAGTGGATATATTATTCTGTTGTTCTTATTATAATTTCAGGAAAACATATGCTCTTTAAGTGCAAAACAATAAACACTCATTATTCAGGGCTGAAACAAAAAAAATCAATTCTAAGATGTACTTAACTCAAAGCAGTTGGGATCTTAAAAGGTAACAGTACTTAGTCTTTCAACATAAAGTTTTTTTAGAATCTGTTTTTAAATAAATATGGTGTGGATTTCAAGGCTTGAATATTCAAACATCCATTGTATTTCTTTCTTCTCTCTGCTGGTGGTGAGAAAGAATGTGGCACTTTAAATCTCCTGGACCCTTCTGTCACTGGCACAGAGAAGTGCCCTCCTGTGCAGAAGAGGCCCTTGTCTGTCCCTGGGATCTTGAGGTGAAGAGTGACATCTGGGTTTTTTGTTGACTTCCTTAAACATAACCTCCCCATCTAGGCCTGCCTCCTCTAGCCCAGACTGGGCAGATGGCTCCGTCATTGGATCACACTGTGTTTTACACTGTGTGCGGGGCCAGGTGTCATCTTTGGGGAAGACAGTCAAAGCTTTGGTCAGAGAGCATTTCTCTTGTTTCACTTAACATTTACTTACCTTTTGGTGTGTAAAAGCATGAAAAACACAACCCATCAGGTTATCCCAGGCAGAGTCCCCCCCCTCCCCCTCCCCCCAGGGCAGTGTCTACAGTCAGAAAGATCCTTCTATAATGTGTCAAAAACTGACATCTCTGTAAAAGCAGTTCATTTCTATATCTCATTTTGGATTGATGTAGATGGACTTTTATATCCTTCAGTTAGATATAACATTTGGCCTTTTATGTTTCCGTTTAAGCTACAGGGAATTCAAAGGGTAATTACACCAATCTGCATATAAAAGGCTGTATGTCCTACAGAGAGTTTCATGGAAAAGCAACTCTTTCAAATAAGGAAATTAGAAGTTATTCTCACAACGAAAACTCACAGAATTTAATACTTTTTTTTTTTTTTGTCTGATGGGAACAGTTTTATTTTTGTTTCAAGCCAATGAGAGTTTAATCCAGAAAATAGTGGGAACTCTTTTTGTGAGGTAGGGAGACGAAGCGACAGGAAGGTGAATGAGAGATTGGAAAGGAAAGGAAAGAAATAGTGTCCGTACATTATAACTATTGCCTGTGAAAATGAAGAGACAGAAGGAAGCTAGTTATTTAGGGACGGGACCACAAGGAAAGGAAGTAGAACCAGGAACCCAACTAGGTAGAGTTACTAAGGCACCCCAACTGGGTAAGGAAAGAGGGGCACTCGGGAGAGAAGCATGAACTTAAAAATGAATGGATATTGCTAAGACAAGCAGCACACAGATAACCAACCACAAAGCACGAAACCAACCCAAAGGATGTTGTTAAGGCAGAACTTTTTGAAAAGACCAATTAGGAGCTAGCAAGACTACCCACCCTACAAATCAAAAGGCACACACTTTCTCTCACACTCTCACTTCTCCCTCACTCAGTGGGTTCCTGATGTCCATCCCTGTGACTGGGGAGCACAACCCTGTGCCTACACGGCTTAGGAGCATGGGGGCCTCCACACATGGACTATTAGAGTTTAAGTAAGTTGGATACTAAACTATTCCTGAATGTAATGTGGAAAGGAAGCTCCAGACACTGGGCTGTTCCATCTCCCACTTTCCTTCAATAGAAACTGGATACTCAAGGTTGTGAATAACAGGAGATGGAAATCATTATGGACCATCCCAGAGGGTACCAAACCCTAACCCTAGGAATGTGCATTCATGTTAAGTTGCTTTGGGTACTTTTTATATTACAAAAGACTTTCAAAATATGTCATTTAATTATTATTTTAAGCTGAAAGTAATGGCTACCACACATATTCTGCACTTTTATCTTTTCCAAATATATGTCCTTCAACTATATATTCTTACTAGTTTTAGAAAGTTTCTTAAGTTGAAAATAATGTGTATAAATACTTAAATTTTTATAGTAACTATTTTTATCATGGAAAAATTGAGATTAAAAAAAAAGAATCTGACAAACATAACTGTAAATTCTGGAGCTAATGAAATACTTAGCACTGAAGTTATGTAGCATATGGTTATCCTAGTCCCAAATAGAAAAAATGTGTCTGTATGTGCCAGTTCTTAATTACCAGATCATTAACACTCAGGTGTCAATTGCTGGTGGCAAAGGCAATACCCAAATGGCCTAGTTTCTGTCATGCACAGTGTAATTAAATTGACCTCAAGTACTAAAGCTTGCAAGTTGCTTGATACTATTTGGACACTAATTTCAGGCACTGTTCAAAATAGAGTAATATGATGAATAAACCAATGCAATGAGAAAGAAATCTCTATCAGATTTTTAATTATATTTTAATTTAAAATGATAAACTTAAAGACAATTGAATAATCACAATTCTAATCTACATGAAATACAAAAGTGCATGTCACATATTTGAATTTAATATCATTGATCTAAAATTTTATTAGTCTCACCCTGGCCAAGTGGCTCAGTTGGTTGGAGTGTTGCCCTTATACCCCAAAAGGTTTCAGGTTCAATTCCTGACCAGGGCAAATACCCAGAGTGCAAAGATCAATGCCAGAGTACATATGGGAAGCAACTGATTGATATTTCTCTCTCTCTCTCCACTCCTCTCCCTCTCCCTTCCTCTCTTTAAAAAAGCAATAAACATATCTTTGAAGGCAGGTGAAGGTGGGGGGTGGGGGTGGTAAGAGATCAACCAAAGGACTTGTATGCATGCATATAAGCATCACCAATGGATACAAGACACTGGGCGGGGGGCAGGTGAGGGCATCTGCTGGGGGGTAGGGGAGGCCAGGGGGAGGTTGATGGGAGGGGAGGGAAGGAAACATATGTACTACTATTCGTAATACTTTAAACAATAAAAAATTATAAAAAAATAAACATAGCCTTGGATGAGGATTAAAAAATAAATAAATAAACAATTTTGTTACTATCAAGATAAGGATGAAGTTGTTACAAAACAAAAGTGAATACATTATTGTAGTATTTGCACTTCAGGAAATTGGAACTACATATATTTTGTGATTTTATTTATTAGGTAGAGGCCTGGTACATGAATTTATGCCTGCGTAGGGTCTGGCTGACCTGTCAAGATAAGGTCTGATTGGGTCAGGTTGGCTGGAGAGAGCACAACCCTGCACTTCCTGGGTGCCAAGGAGGTTCCTGGGAGCCAGGTATGTATGCAAAATAACCACCATCTTTGTTGGGTTAATTTGCATACTCATTCTGATTGGCTGTGGGCATAGCAGAGGTACAGTCAATTTACATGTTTCTCTATTATTAGGTAATATACACACTTACTAGCAATAATCACACAAACTCTCAATCTAAGAACAGATTTCTTCATAACATTTTTATTTGGACTTTATTCATTATATCCAAAGCTCATTTTCCAGCTTCTGGTTAAAGTGAAAGAGAAGGTCAATTTATGAATTTAAACTTTTCTTAAAAATTTACTAAAATTTAAAAAATTAAAAAGGGGAAACCTCTTCGGAAGACAAATAAACAAGTATGGAAACAACTGTGACAACTTTTTAGAAGTTGGAAGTAGTCAATAAGCTGTAACTGACTTAATATTTAACCCTTATGTAGGAGTTAAGAGTATGAAGAAGAAATCTGATTTGTCCCACAGAAAATTCCAAAGGTTCAGGAACTGATAAAACTTAGTTCTGAAGTGGAAGTAAATACAAAAGTAAAAAGAAGGGTCAAAATGTCATTAAGAAGCAATTAAGCTTGCAAATTGCCCTAATCAACTGTGTGCATGTAGGTGATCAGTTAGGCATGTAGTTGATCAGGTAATCAGGATTCTCTGGTTAGAAATTAGAAGATATTAACATACAGATGCCTAGATTGGAACACAGTAGGTACTGTTTGATCTGAGATCAAGATACGAAGAAAAAATTTTGGATCCTGAGTCACCCAGCTATCTTTCCCCAATTAGCTCTCAGAAAGCAAATGCCCAGGCTTATATTTCCAGGAAGAAGATTCGAAGATATTTCTCTTGGTATCTAGAACCAGAAGAAATATATACCTAACATATTAACATTAGGTATTTCTTAATGAAATAGTCCAGCCACTATAGAGACAAAGATGCTCAAAAAGCCCTTTAAGCAAGCACAGAGCTTCCCTTCAGCATTTTAGAGTACTATTTTTAATTATGAGCCGGCAACCATCACTAACTGCTTGGGACAGCCATACATATGTGATTTGTAATTATACACCCTAGGAGGAGCCTGGGGATGAATCATTGTGAGGTTTGCAGAAAAAGAGATCACAACCCAGGAGAGAATTAAACATGGCACCCAAGTCACCTAACAAGAGTTGTTCTGGCAAGGGTAGCTGGTAGTTGTGTAACTGTTTCCTAAGCTGGCCATTGAACCTTGAGTCATGGAGACAGCACTCCACAAACTCAGCACAGTGCCAAGTCCCCCTTCTGCAGGTGGAGTCACACCTGGACCCTCTGACATATCGCACCTGCAGGAGGATATTGCCTTTCTTTTCCTTAGTCCCTTGCCAGATACTGCAGTGCAAGAGGAGGTCACCCATCTCTCAGATCCCTTGACAATCTGGAGAGCCCCTTGGGAGCAACTGAGCTTTGAACATTAATGTGAGTTTATACACTTTCTGGACCATATTGAATGCTACCATTAAGTATGATGGAGCTCACTAGAATGTTGTTCTTTTTTATTCCTTAATGATATCTCTGATAAATGGCAAGACTAAGGGTCAGCACACATTAGACAGACATCTTAGCACTTTGTACATTTTAATAAACTCTTGGTGTGCTGTGTAAGATTGACTCCTTTGAGGGAAAGGACTCAGAATCTCTGGCCGCACATAAACATAAAATATACATTCAGGTAACAGATGGCACTACTAGGATCGCATTCTTTATCCCCCTCAGATTTCCAGATTATTCATGGTGACCAAGACACTCACTTCACTTCTCAAAATAGACAATGTAAGGCTCAGGAAGAAGGCATTTAGGTAATAGATTTTTTATTTCATTTCTCTGTCTAGTGTCAGATGTGTGTTCTCCATTCAGAGCTTAGGATGTAAATCTCTTCTTCACCAACAGAGTGAATAGTTAACAATAAAAATAACATTTTTTTACCTTCTTATTTTTCTTTCAGTACTAGACTAAATTGGGTGAAGTAAATTGAGCTAAATTCAGTGAACTTATTAGGTGGGATGATGGTAAGATGATTTTGTGAAGTCAAATAACTCAGACCTATTCTTGGTGAAGCAGCAGGTTAAGTACGATTTCTCTGAGAAATGTACTCATATTTGTTTGGCTCTAGTTTTGCTTATTCACTGCCAACATAAAATGTTGTTAAGAACAATAAAAGGTCATACATTACAACAACATTTCATCCTAAATTTAAAGTATGGAAGGACATTCCGAGCTGTCATTAGTCTTAGGCCAAATCTCATGGTGTCCATACATGAGAATCATCCTACGGATAAGCACGTCACATAGAGAGAGCATTGAAATTTAAAATATAAAGTTAGGTTCTAGATGCTATAACTTATTTGTATATTTTTAATTTTAGTTACTGCTAGAATTTCAAGTTAAAATAAGACACAGAGTATGGAAATATGAGCCTGGGACAAGTTGAAAATTCAGAGTCAAGAGAAAGGGTTTGGGTAAATGTTAGGTTTATGTTTTGGTTCTTTCATCATCTGTCTGTATTCATCCAATTCTTCACAGGTAAGATTAGGACCAGAAAATTGTCAAAGCTCTGTTCTGTACTAAATTTCTATTATTCCGTGGGTCCACCTTAAAGGCAGCCACATAGAAATGAGATTTATTGTTAATAGAGTTTAGATGGTAGTTGATAAATAAAGTTCTAACAATATAAAGGTATTAGGATTTTTAAAAATTATTTTCTGAAAACATATTTTGAACTCAGTTGGAAAGGGAAGGTAAATAATTTTTTACAGCATATATTTGAATTATTTTATTTACATTTCTTTCTCTTCATCATATAGTACCATGTATGTGTCACAAAAAAACGGTAGAGGGTTTGACTTAATATGTCCTTTTTAAATTGGTCAAGACCAATTTTGGCACATAGAAAGTTTCACAAGAAAAAAAACTTTTAAAATATTTATAATTTACAAAATACATATGTATAAAATTAACTCCAAATAAATAATTAATAAAATTAAACGGTAATAATCATCAATTACTACAGAGAATAAAGTGGAATACAGTGGAGAGACTCTTAATTAACATAAGAAAAAAATCTAAAATTCTCTGTAAATGTTAAGATATGTATAATGAAGTTCATGTCCCACTTGGATAGCAAGCATAGTAAACTTGGGTGATAAAGAGAAAATTAGCAAACCCTTCTATAAATAAAGTTACCTTCCTCACAAACTTTCCCCCTTTTGTTATGTTGTCTTATTAAAAACAACAGGATCCACTCAGACAAAGCCCAAATCTGTCATGTAATGTCTCTCTGTCTTTGACATCAGTCTAATCCAGGGGTGGGGAACATCTGGCCCGCTGGCCTGTGTAAAGCCTCCAAAATCATTTGGTCAGGCCCAGCTAAGGCATTAGAGGTGGCTTAATGAAATGTTTGACCAAATATAGCAGGCTAATTTTTAAGTTAACACTTTTGTATGGCCTTCGAATGATATAAATATCCAAATGGCCTTTGGCCATGAAAAGGTTCCCCACCCCTGGGGAGAGGAAGTATATTCTATTTGTCTTCTAAAACGTCTCTCCATTCTGTCTCTCCTCCTCTATTGTTACTAGTCCAATCTGTAAGTTCACTGTGCTCCTTTGCTATCTAGCCAGAGATGTATAGCAACTTGGTATCTTTCCTTATGTCAATTTCTCTTCTTTTTTTTAAGTTTATGAATTATCTTACTAAATCTATATTAGATAATGTGTAGCTATTTGCAACATGAATTTTCACATTTTAATCATTATATCTAACACTGGAAAAGACTCTTCTAGAAATACTGTTAAAATAAATATTACATTTAAACTAACTCTGTTAATATCTAAACTTTAAAAATACCTAATACAACTTGTTCACTCCATGTAACTGATTTGCGATTGGGATCTTGCTTCCCACCTCAGTAACAATGCCCTTCACTAATCATAACAGTACTGTGACCTTGTCATAAAGCTTGATGACATGTTATGCTAATGTCAGGTAATTCCACAAGATCTGTTAACGATACTGCCAATTCCCCCCGCCCCCTTTTCTGATCCCTATAATTGCAACTACATTATCATAGGATCATTGAGATACCTTTAAAATGAATATTATTTGCAAACACTAGCATATGAATTTATACATCTTTGTCAAAGAAATATTGTAAACAAAGCAAATTTCTATGAAGACACACCGATGAGTGAGTTTGGCATTACTATATTTTTTAATGAAATGCATGTATCTCTTTTCTTTTTTACTCCTTCCTGGGACATACTTTATCATTTACTTCATTCTTCATATTCTAACTAGAATTACCTGAATTCTTTTATTTTTATTAATTTTCTCCTTACTTTAACTTGCATAGGGTTATGACTTCATGGCCCTCAAAAAATCAAAACTGCTTCTCCAGTCTTTTAAAACTTATTGAAGTATGAAGGAAGATAGTAATTCTATTCTCTTCTCTCTTATTCCTCACTCTCTTTAATATGACTTTACTTGGAATATTTTATTATAACAATTATGTTGTCTCTTTGTAGTCTATGCAGCCCAGTAATAAATGAGGATAGTTTTCACACAATGTCAAAAGAAATTGACCACTGATTGTCTAAATGTAGAAAAGCCCAAGCCAGCTTGTCGATGATCAAATATTATTACCTTCTATCCAGACACAGTTTCATATTCTAAACATTAATTAATAGAAAGCCATATAATGTGTTTACCTATAAGACTATTCTTTCTCTTAAATTTTTTCTCCACATGAGTCTCCCTTGTGTCAATTAATACCTGTCACCATCTCACCATATCTCTCTCTCTCTCTCTCTCTCTCTCTCTCTCTCTCTCTCTCTCTCTCTCTCAATTTTGAGAGAAATGTATTACCAGAAAACTTTGGAATTGATTATATACTTCATTATTAATTAGTAAACATAACTAAAAATAAGAGAACTATTTTAGAAAAAAATTCAGAATTTCAGGTATAGGCAGTTCAAATATTAATTGACTTTCCCCTTTATCATTTTTAGGAGAGATGTTAGTCTCACTAATAAGAGGAGAGAAGGGCTGGTGATTGTGTTCCAGTTCAGGGGATAACAATGCTAATTAAATGTTCCTCACTCCCAGGAAGATTGGTTGAGGAGTTACCTAATGATTATCAACAGCTGTCAAAGAGGACAGAAGTAAAAAAAATAAAACAAAAAGTATATTTATCCATCCAATATTCTCAATAGAAGTTTTTACATCCTATCTAATAAAAGAGTAATATGCAAATTCACCATCACTCTACAACATAATGGCGTCACTCATAGCCACAAGATGGCAGCGCCCACTTCTCTCAGCCCCACTGAAGATCCCCAGTCTCAGGGAGAGCTGCAGCTGAGAGTCTGAGAAGTAAGTGGCTTGGTAGAATGCTCCCAGAGGCCCTCCTGACCCTTTATAAAAAATAAAAACAAATTCATTCCCCAGGGCCAGATCCTCTGCCAGCTGCAGCAGCCTGAGTTGGGGTTTCAGCCTGGAAGGGGTGCACACCCCAGAGTGCACTCCCCTCCCAGCAGCAGTAGCCTGGGTCTCAACCACTGAGTCACACCAGCCATTGGAGGAATCTTAAATGTTATTTTTTCTTTTTAAATACATTTATTGATTTTTTTTTTTTCACAGAGAGCAAGGGAAAGGGATAGAGAGCAAGAAACATCTATGAGAGAGAAACATTGATCAGTTGCCTCCTGCACACTCCCCACTGGTTATATGCCCCCAAGGTACATGACCTTGACCAGAATTGAACCTGGGACCCTTAAGTCTGCAGGCTGATGCTCCATCCACTGAGCCAAACCAATTAGTGCTGTCTAATATGTTAAAGAAAGAAGCCTATCTAATAAAGAGGGAATATTCAGGGAAGGGCAGTTGGAGGTGACCAGGTTGTCAGGGGAGGGCAGTTGGGGTTGATCAGGCTGGCAGGAGAGCGGTTAGGGGCAACCAGGAAGCCAGGCAGGCGAGCAGTTGGGATCCAGTAATCCTGGATTGTGAAAGGGATGTCCGAATAGGATCAGGCCTAAATAGGCAGTCGACATTCCTCGAGGGGTCCCAGATTGAAGAGGATGCAGGTTGAGCTGAGGGACACCCCCTTCCCCCAGTGCATGAATTTTGTGCACCAGGCCTCTAGTAAATTAATAAATGTCCTTTAAAATATAAATGCTCCCTAGAAACATTAACTTAGTCACAGATTAATATGAACTAATTCATTTTAGCTAATGAATTTAAAATTTAGATTTCAAGATGAAGAAATAAAGCTTTCAATTAATTAAAAAGAAAAGAGAAAAACATTTTAAATTTTTGAACAGCCAAAGAGACAGCTCTACAGAACAAGGTCTGATCTGCTGAGCTAAGAAATGAGAATACCAAGGATTCTGCAATTAGAATCGTTTTTAAAAATCCAATTCTATTGAGCAGATACAAAATACTGCCCAAATTCAATTTTATAATAAGTCATATGCAAAAAATATGTTTCTGCCAAATATGCACTAATTCCAACTAATATTTATTTATTTGCATGGGAATAGGAAGATATTCAGAAAGCATTTTAAGGTCAAAGGAAAAATTCAGATCAATATGTCCTAGTGCAATCATACAGATATATGTTTCGATAGTAGGGAAAGAGGGGAGGTGAGGGAGATTACTAGAACTCAGTAACTGTGAATTGTTTCCTGGACTCCACACCAATAGTAACTAGAGAAGCAAAGGTGAATGAGCTGATCAGTGCATACCAATGTCAAGCCTATCATTTTCAGATCAGCACTGCTTACAGACAACTTTAAAGAAGCCTGCAATTTTGAAAAATAATTTTTTCTATTTGTAGACCATTTTCCATACTTCTGATAATAAAGATAGTGGTAAAATTATGGCAAATAATATTAATAATATAATATACCACTTATTGTGTGTTAGCATTCTGTTATGCATTTCATGTGAATCAGTTCACCCAATACCTGTACACTTCTTCATATTTTACAAAGGTAAAGATTCAGATTCAGATGTAAAGTAATTTTTTGAAGAGATCTTTCCTGTCTTTCCACAGCATTAAATAAGTTTAATTTGAAATAGAGATCATATGGTGCCATGCTTTTCAAACATTTGGGGAAATAATTCACGGTAAGAAATAAATTTCACGTTGTGACCTATTTGACACATGTCTGAAAAAAAGCTTTATATGCTTCTACCATAAGTTATGTTTTAATATAATCTTATTCTACATTTTTTTGTTTGTTTTTATGTTATTTTCTTGAAATGTTAATTTGTTCTCATGATCCTCCTATTGGGTTTGACGACAAATTTTCATCACTAAATTATTTTATGATGTATTATTTAATATTTTTCTATAATTTCTTTAGTTTCCAAAGCAAACTAGAATTTTCCTGAAGGAAGATATTATTATGCTTTATTAAAACCCATCACTGTTCGACTTTAATACATTTGTAATCTGATAAAATTTAATTGTACCTTTGAAAATTCAAAATCTTGGATAATTAGAAGAATTCATAATGATTCCCAATAAAAGTAAATAGAAGGGGCAAGAGGTACAGGTCTACTGAGGAACCAAAGCAATTTATAATTATAACCATTAATGTGTCATTGAGAACTGTCATATCTTATTATTTTCCACCTTAACATTGGCTTTCCTGGTATTAGTTGTTGAAAGCAAGAGAATAATACCTTGTCCCCTTCTTTGTTGCTTCAGAAAATTAACCTCTACCCAGATATGTGTAGTTTGAACTTAAGTCAGTTTTACAAACCATGCATGGGATTGAAAAGCACAATATTTCTTTTGTTTCTTTCAGCTATTTCAGAATGTAAATTAATATATCACTTAGATTATTTTTACATTTAAAAACCTACAGTATACCTTAAATTACATTTTTTCTCAGGAAAATAATAACTCTATAAATTTTATTTTTCCCCATCAACTAAGTATGACATAATTTGTTTCTAAAATTTTAGATTAAATGTTTTTTCTTTTATTTCTTGAAGGCACTCATTTTCTAGGTACAACCTCTGCATTAATCCTTACAGATCCTCTGTCTACAAATATAAAAAGTTAAAAGAAAATGTAACATCAAGTATGATATATATGTTTAAAATATCCATTGTGGGTATCATGAGAACCATATGGAATTAAATGCCTACTTTCAAAACTATAAATATAGTGAAATCCTTTCAACCTAGCATATGTTGCTTCAAATGAGACTCAGTTTTGAACAGATGTCCCCTTAGACCTGTTTATTAAAACTAAAATTACTATATCAGCATAAGTTGTTTTTAAACATTGGGCCATATTTTGCCACTGATTTTTATTCTAAGATCCCACCGACGTCAGTGGAAGGTCCATGCATGGAAAATTGGTATAATATGTATCCTAGTTTTATTTATTTCATATGTATACAGCAGTATAAAATAATATATTACATTTACACTCATTTTACTTATGTATTATTAAGCATTCACAGTAACAAACACTATAGTTAAGATTTAAACTCATCTTTTGTTATAATACCCTGTTTTCACTCACAGATAACTGTCTCAAAAATGTGTTTAGAGCAGAAATTCCCTGCATACTTTCGGCTCAAGGATGAATGGATGAATTGGACATCTGAGTTCCATCGTTCAGAAGCTTTTGAGTCTCATGTGAAAATTTAAAAACATTTTGCATCGTTAATGCAATCTTTTCACGCAACTCAAAAACATCTGGAGTGTAAAACTTCAAACTACGCATGTGACAAGTTTTCAAAAAATAAAAGTCAGTTTTCTAACTTTACAAATACTTAAAAATAACAGTGATTAGAAATACATGCATGCACACTGAAGGTATTAGAATTTTAGTCATATTATTGCCTGCAATACTCTAGCGGCACCCATCTACCTGCATTCTCATAGAATGCTATCCTCTAATATCTACTCCAATTTTTAGAATTAAAAAAAAGTGCTCTACTGAACAGTACTTTCACAAATTACCGTCTAAGGATTTTGTCTAACTTGGCAGAAGGCTATTCCTTGTGTTAACAATATATAAAATAATTTTACTACAACATGGCATAAAAATATGGAATTTTGTCATTTTCTGTTTTTCCTTGTTAAAAATGAACATAAAAAGGATGTTAAGTGCAAAGCCTTTATCACTACAAAATTAGAGTTGAAAAAGACAAAGGAAGTGCAATATGAAATATATAAGATTTTCAGAAAAGTCAAGTATACCAATGTTTAAAGTATTTTTTTTAGTTCCTTGGATATTAAAGGAACATAGAAATATGAGGGGGGGGAGAAAAATCACGTGCAGTGACAAATATCTGTGCTATTTGTAGTCCATAACTTGAATATTTTTTTTTATATCCTGCTTAGTAACATTTAAAAGATTTTGACTGAGTAATTGTTTTAAGGATGAACTTTACTCCAGTAAGTAACTTTTGCAGAGTAAAAAGATTCAATATAATGCACAACTATTGAAGGTGTTTTGGTTTTCTTAAATGTTCTTATTGGAGAAGCAGGAGGATGTTTCTATTATAAAAGATCTGACAATAAATTATAACACTAATAAGAAATAAAACAGGATAATGAGTAATTAAGATATTGAACTCTTCTATACTACTTAATTTGCAATGTTTGATAAAGGCATTGCATTTAATATCTTCATAAAATAAAATATACATAATTCCTTAATACTCTCCCAAAGAGATGATTCACTTTTAATGAAACAGACATCACTATATCTGTAAAGTAATTCCGTTGTGATATTTAAATGTTTGACTTAAAATGATTTCATATAATTATATTCACAGTTGAAAATTAGAATTTTACATGTGGCTGAAATAGAAATTGTCATTTGACATACTATTGAAACGTTAAGACACTGTTTCCACAGGAAAATGTTTTGACCTTTTACTACTCTAAAACTATGTTAACAAGGAGTAAATATCGAAATAAACTATTGATAAAATACTATGTCATTATTTGAATGTTATTTATTTGACATATATATAAAATTATGAAAATTTGATATTAGGATGACTAGAGTAAATAGAAAAATTATTGTATAATTCTTTGCATGTGAATCTAATAAATTCTTATTTGAAAACCTTAAGTCATTGATTGGTTGCATTTTCTATTAAATAGTCCCCTTTATTAATATGTGACATTTTAGCCAATGTACTAAAATCATACCTTATTCTGTTGTAATTTCTGACTTATCTCAGATATAGTAGTTGATTAATAACCTAATCAGTCAGAATGTCATCTTTAAGTAATTCTATTTGTCTCACAATTAGGTAAAAGTAACAGTTTTTGTTTCTGTAGCTTTATAATAAAATGAAAATTAGTATTACTGATTAATATGATATATTTAAAACTAATGCACAAATATATGATATAAAAAGTTGGTTCAAAGGATATTACATACAATGATAGAAGGGCTAAATAACTAAAGAAAAAAGTAAGCCAAATGAATTAATATAGCCATTATATATAAAGTTAGCATAACCTATTTTCAATGCACATAATAAAGCAGATGGATTTGGGTTCTCTCCATAATTGTAAAATGATAAATGAAAGTTTTAATTAAAATAGGGTGATTCAGCAACAAAAAAATCATTTTCTTTTTTAAAAAGCAATTGTAACAAACACACTGTTTAAAGTTAAATTATATAGAAACATATTCTTACTAAAATAGTCCATCATTCCAAATATTAATGTAGTAATGCCAAATTTTTGATAAAATTTTACTGCTGCACTTAGTGAATATATGTGCTTTTTGTGTCATATATGATGAAATAATTTTATATTTTTAAAGGATCCCAAAAGACTGGAACAATACACACATTATTTTGTTATATAAACCGATTGTGATTGACATAAATATCTAATTCAATGACACACAAATAAGTGATACTAAGATATCACTTAACTATTCACATCAAGGACCTATGCACATATGTATGCTTTTTAATGTTAAATCTAATGAAAATATTCCCATTTAATTGACATAAAATGAGTTGGAAAACATTTATGTACACATTAACATACCATAGCTCAAACTATCATTGACAATATGATTAGTTAAAAATTAAGGGAAATGATTAAAAGTGGGCCTGTAATTTAGTTGGTCAAAGTTTAGCTATAATGTTGAAGGGTGTGTGTGTGTGTGTGTGTGTGTGTGTGTGTGTGTGTGTTTAACGAGAATCTGTGACAATTCTGTTCTTTGTTTAGAAGATTATCTCACCTCTAATTTTTCTCATTCTCAATTGTATTTCAATAAGCAATAAACAGTAGAAAAAAGTGATATATATAGAGAAAAATGTATCCTACTGAATGTAGTAATTAATATTTTGACATAAAATAAAAAGCAAGCTTCAGTTTTCAAGGCTGACACATGAAGAATTTTCCCATTAATACAACACTGACTACACTTAAGCTATAAAATTTTCACACATAGGATAATACTGAAACAATAATGTACCACATTTCTAACTCCAAATTTATTAAATTTGCTTTAAATTTAGATAGTCTTTATATGTTATATTTATTCATTACCAGTTCAGAGATTTATATATCTCTATATGTTCATATAGAGTTATAAATAGATTTTATATGCATGTGTTATTTGAAGTCACAAAATTATGCAAAACTATGTAAAATAAAATTCTGCGTGAGTTCTATGATTGAGGACTTCTTAAAATAGTATTCTTCAATAACATATTTTACACCACAAAATGTACAGACACCCAGTGTTTTTCTTCTAACAACAGATACAGATGAATGTATAGAGTCTTTATAAAAGTTTTAAATGATTTTAAATTCAAAGCCATAGAAATAGAATCGAAATAATGTAGATTGTTAGGTATTTTGATAGTACATGTTCAGTGCTCTGATAACATCGACAGCTATATCTTTGGCATTGAAAATTCAGTACAAGTTCTAGACAAAATTTTTGTAGCTTAGAGCTTCTTTTTCTTTTAAATGAGGAAAAACAGGGTTGGATAAGATGAAAACTGGAAGGAAACTACTAATGTTTTTTTTCTCTTAGTAAATTCATCTTTGGGACCCTGAATTACCTTGTTTTATTTTATTGTATGATGTGGACTGTATGAATCCATTTAAAAACCAACTGAGTTGTACCACATTTTAGGAAAATTATATAATATAATATATATATATTTTATATTTATTTAGAAGCTTTGAAATAGTACAGTAAACACTTTGCAACACGGTGTATAAACTACAGAATGTCTTTGATAATTTGTGGGTCTTCAGAATACAACACCCACAGGTGAAAAGAACATAATCACAATCTTTCTTGTAAAGTTGGAATAGTTTGGGGAACACTTGATCACACAAAAATAATATAAAACAGTCAAGTTTAAAACAGTGATATTGCATTTATAATGCACAAATTTCCTTTATCCTTATGACTGGCTTTTCGTGGTGAATATAAACATCTAAAGGGCTCAGTGACATTTGGAGAGAGTAAGATATATAGTGCTGTAAACAGGCACACACTGATCGGAGAGGCAAAATCAGTTGCCTAAAGTTTCTACAGTTCTGCACATTTCAACTCATTTCTCAGGCCTGCTGAGAGCAAGTAGGTCCTATGATTGGCCATGGTGACTGCGGAGGCAATCTAATACTCAGTTACACACAACTAACTGGATGGCCAAGATAATGAAGTTGAAAAGTTGATGCTTTTGTTGGTCGACTTTGTGCAAATCATGCTGCTTCAGGGAAGTCCTGTAGAATTGACTAGCATATCCTTTTCCGTGCTGTGAAAAAAGAAAAAAAAAAATACTCTAAGAAAATGAGCCTGACTTTGGGTGTTTAAAATTGAACATTAATGTAACAGACGCAAATACCAGGGAAATGACTGGTATTCTCATAGGCAATCCCTCCAATGTCAAAATATTTCAGTGTTACCTTGGTTTTCTAATGACTATAGTCTTTCTGTTGTTGGGCTTTCTGCAGATGGCAGTTTTAACATTTTTACAGATTGGTTTTGCATGGGGAATATATACTTTGTAAACCAATCACCAATTATGTGAGATTAACTTTTTTAAAATCATGTATAAATCAACCCCAATTTCACTATTCACAGACAATCAGAATATTAAAAAATGTGTGGCTCTTATACTAGAATATCTATGAACAACTTGTTATATATATAATTTAATAAATTTTAAGTCATATATATTAAATCAATATATAATAGAAAATACTGTACCAGAAAGTGTTTATGTAGTTAAAGAAATAAAGAATGATTCATATGTTCTGGGTTTATTTTATATCATTTTAAAAATATATGAAAATCAAACCTTTTTATACCTTATGATTTTTTTAAATACATAAACTTATTTCTTGAAATAAATCAATTTTCTTATAACGAGGAAAAAGCAAAGGAGAGAAAATATATTATCAGATTTGATCCAGTCTTACAAAATGTATTATGTTCAGACTCTATCATCCAGATTTTATGCTAATTATTATATGCATTTATAATTATAAAGGCTATTTTTCCCATCTATCTGTAAACTCTGTCATATTTGACCATGAGCACAATGAGAAGAGTAACTTGTTTTCAGTATCTGGCTCACCATGGATGTGTAATAAAAATGTGCTGAAAATCAAGATGGTTCAATTGCGATAAAAATCACATATGTGTATATCTCCTTAAAATTAATAACTTAACTAAATAGCGTAACTGACTTATTTTAATATGGTTAATTGTTGGTTTTTACATATATTTTTTTAAATGTAAGCATATTCTCTGAAGGAATTGGACTGATGTAGGAATTTCCACTCATTTCAAGTAAATTATCTAATTATTTATTTTCCTAATTTATTTTCCCTGCTTTTCTCATTTATTTTTACTCACAAACTCAGTTTCTAAACAGATTATCAAACATTGCTTCATCAGTTCACCTTTTAGCACAATCATCGAAATTAAAATTGTGGAAGTCAGTCACTGTCTTAGCCAGAAATTAAAGTGCAAATGATGAGATAGGTGCATGTCCTGTGTAATAACCAGTATTGAAAATAATCAGAACATATTTCGTTTTATATCACATAATATCATGAATTATAAAATGAGTTAGCCAAAACATGGGACCACATGGTAGTTATTATAACTTACCTGGTCATAATGCAGAGAATATTCTACTAGCAAATAGGAACTTTTAAAAAAGAATTTTTTTAAAGAATCAAATCCTATTTTTCTATGACCTTGAATTCAATTCCCTGTTTCATGGTAAATGATTAGAAAATGATGCAAATATATTTTGTTTATGTCGATCAGAATTGAAAATAATTTGATAAATTAGAATAGTAAGCCACCATAGAAATTCAGGTTTATAAAATAAACTGGAACCAATAATTGTGTGAGTGAAAAAGAACATTTTAACAATTATACAAGATATAATCTTTTACTTTCCCAGACAACATAGGAAATATGGTCACCCTGAAAAGAATATTGCTCTTTTCAAAATAAGTTAGAGCTATTATTTACAGATTGAAGTTTTTCCTTTAAATGGTATGTGAGGAAATACTGATTTTATAGGAAAAGTCATTCTAGCAGTTCAAGGAAAAAGGAACTAAATGAATATACTGAAAAGCTACAGCTTGGTCTAAATGCAGAAGTTAATCAACTTAACAAATTTTAAATCTGTAAAATATTTCTAATTAGGTAAAAAGGTTACCTAGGAGAATAGTTACTAGCGTCTGTGTCATATGTACATTTGACTTAGAATACAAAAATAAATTGTGTTACTAAAGCGGTTCACAATTATAAGAAGACAGAAGCTTAGCACATTATACTAATTATCTTAAATATAAACATAAGCTTAAATGGCATATATTAATGCTTAGGGTTACTGTGTGCTGCTTTTATTCCAGTAGTTGAATGAAAAATATAATCACCTTTTATCAAATTTACCTCCTCCAACCACTTTGTTAATTCAGAAAACTAAGTCTAAACAGGTAAGTACAAATTAGGATGGGGAAGCTGATTTCCTTCATCACAGAAGCTGATTTCCCAAATGTGAAGTACTGTCAGATAAACTAGAGAAAATGAAATGTGATATTATTACTAAAGTTACATTCACACACATTTTCTTTCGAGGTTCTTAAGGAGTGAGTTTGAATATTGCATAATCATTATTGTTTTGGGGCTGTATGAGTTAATAATGGACAAGGAACACAAATATTATTTTTAAATCAATATTATTACATTTTAGAGTCCATGCCTCTGACGGTTATTCTACAGTGTTAGCTAAGATTGGTATGCATTTGCTGAAGCATTTCAGGCTGTAAAAGTGTGGGTCAAATATGTTGAGTCTCTCTGCTTTCTAATATATTCTACATGTTTTGGAATCAACAAAGTCTACTTGGAAAATTCACAAATGCATTTTCCCCTAGCTATGCAATAACATAAGTGAGGAATTGGTCACTTGAGGTAGATGAAAGATTTTCTTTTTGATCAAATCCAAAGAAATAAGAAAGAGACTGTTAGTATTCCTTTTTACCTCTGTTTATTCATTCACTGCATTTATTCCTTATACTGAGTCATATAAATGCTACACTTAAGACACTTATCTTACTATCTGAACTACAGATAAAAATCACTCTCTATGGAAAAGAGATATTCAGATACATACCTTCTTATAATTTACCATATATATATGTGTGTGTATATTTAGTATGTATATTATATATACATCTAACATTATATATAATTTTCAAGAAAGTTTCATGATGCATATGTTTCCTTATATCGAAGAACTCTTTTATTGCCTTTGATAATTTGTAAAGTATGATGTTAAATTATGGAAATTTTAAACATTCTGATGAATGACCAGAAGAATGACTGTAAACATGTACATTGCAAAAACAGTTGTACAATTTTCAGTACTGATATCCTATTTGTATCATGTATAGTAACATAATAGCCTAGAAAAAATATATTGAGATGACAATTTAATAATTTGAATATTCATGTTTCTATGCTTGTGTAGCAGGAAGCAAAAGAGCCTTTATACCTTTTGACAGTGTAAACTATAGAAGCTAAAGCAATAAATAAAGCTTGTGAGATTATCTAATCTATTTCTGCAACTGAAAGAAAGAATGGCCTTCAAACATCCCGGTGACTGAGACTCTCCACCACAGTGAAGCACTTCAGGGGCTGAGATCAGTAACGGACTCTGGAGCTCATCCACATTTTAATGAGCCTCACATCAGGACACTTCTTTATATTTAAGGGGAATCTGGCATACACGAGTTTACGCACATTACCCCTTGGAGAAGTCAGAAACACCTGCTCTCTGTTCCCTGTGTAAAAGCAGATCATAACTGAAAGACAGAAACATCACGGGGTTCCTTCTAAATAGAGGACTCACAGGTTTTTATAAATTCCGGTGTGTGCGTGTGTGCGTGTGTGTGTGTGCGCGCGCGCGCAATATGAAACTACCTTTTCACAAAGGCACTGGTATATTTACAACTGGTTCAAAAGGAAATATCTACTCTGAATTACTGTGGCCATGTTGACTGCTACCAATACTTTTAACAGGATAGTGCAATTATAGTAACCCAATTTTGTTCAGCTTAAATTATTTCTCTCTAAATAATTATACTAATTAAGAATACTTTGAACTCTACCACAAAAACTAGTGACAGTGTATCAACTCCTGTAATGAAACAATACATTTTGATTATTATCATTATCTGAATTGACTTAAGATTTCCAAAGACACAGTAATCATGTATTACTTTTCCACTGAGAAATGAAAATTGCCAATATCTTTCTTAAACACTAAAAATATTAAACTCTTGCCGAAACTGGTTTGGCTCAGTGGATAGAGCGTCGGCCTGCAGACTGAAGGGTCCCAGGTTTGATTCTGGTCCAGGGCATGTACCTTGGTTGCGGGCACATTCCCAGTAGGGGGCATGCAAGAGGCAGCTGATCAATGTTTCTCTCTCGTCGATGTTTCTGACTTTCTGTCCCTCTCCCTTCTTCTCTGTAAAAAAATCAATAAAATATATAAAAAATAAAATACTTAAAAACAATAAATAAAAATATTAAACTCTTAAATTATTGGTTTACAAAACTTGCTATGATAGTTCACTTGTATAGAATTCTACATATCGAAGGGATCTATTCTAAACATTTCTAGAAATGTTAAAAATTGTGCTTTAGAAGTTTAACATTTTTTTTCTAGGAGTAAAATTAATAATAGGATATATCCCTAGCTAGAACACTTTGGCCACTATGCCAGGTTCTCTTTGATAAATATAACCTCCTTGCCTCATAGTATCTTAAAATCAAAATTGGAGACTGGATTAATTTGTAGATGCTCCACTACTACTTTGGTATATATTTAGGAAATGAAACTCTAATATATATTGCTCTCCATGTTTATAATACCATAGAAGAAAACATTTCTGAAATTCTGTACCATAATCCATGAAGCTCTGATTTGTTCTAAAGCCATCTGAAATCTTATCTTTCACATAGCAAGGAAGTACCCTTGTAATTTTTTTTGGAGACAATTCATTGTAAGTATAATAAGATATATGTTACTTTAATAGTGTCAAAGATACTTTTATTTAAGTTAGTATCTAAGAATCTAAGAAGATAGCCATATGTTCCTTATAATTGGTCCTTATTTTTTCCTTTAATAATTATGGAACAGATAATATTTACCGACATTTAGATACTTGTATTTCAAGTATTTTACTTCAAAAGAACATTATAAGGAGATCAAATTATTTACTTCCTGTAAGGTTGAAAATAACATTAGTTTTCAAAGCAGAAGGCAAGGAAGATTCCTGAATGAGATTGGTTATTCCTATAAAAACCTATTTGGAACAAATGACATCATCATATCACATTATTAGACCAACTACTAGTTAACTAGCTAGTATGAAAACCAAGCATGAATTCTAGCATTGAAAGATAAAAAACAAGAATACATATGTAAAACCTTCATTTAAAAACTATGTAGCCATGTATCTAATTTATTAACTACTAGTAGCCTATTAAACAGGGATAATGTTTCAAAATAATTTAGCCAAAAGCTTAGATAATAAAACCATGAAAACAAATGGAAAATCTTTTTAGTTGGTAAATAAAATACTTATAATTTATACATTTATTTTCAAAAAAAGATACATGCAACGTAAACAGCTTAGAAACTGTGTGCAAAAACATGGCTATTTTATTTCATATACTTGATCTGATTTCCAAAAACATACTACAGTCACTTCATGTCAAAACAAACAGATTTAAAACAGGCATTGCTGGCTCAGTGGATGGTGACATGCTGACACACTGAGAAGTAAAAGCTGACCACTGTTTTTCTATATTGAGAAAAACACTCCTACACTAAAGCAGGTTAGAAATGGTGACTATACAGGCTTCAATAACACCTTGAGAAAGGTTGCCAGATAAACTACAGGATGGTCAGCTGCATTTGAATTTCAGGTAAATAAGGACTGATTTGTTAGTATACATTTGTCCCATGCAATATTTAAGTGTCATGTACTATATTTGTTAAAACTGGCCACCTGTCCTCAAGGCAACACCATAGGTGTCATGCTAGTTACCACTGAGGCAAATATTACCTGTTTTCTAGAAAAATGTTGCACTATATTTTCTAATCATTTTGTAACGTTACAGATCCTGTCATAAATGCCATGCATATTTCTACCACAAATATTTTAAAATAAAATTTCAGAATTCAAAAGGAGATAAATAAAATTACCTAAAATATAAATTTATATTCAATGACTTATTGCTTAAATATCATACATGAATACATTTTTAATTGTTATTTAAATTATTTTTAAATTTTAACCTTGTTTGGAGTGAACTATTTGCTTTTGTGAGATAAATATAACATACTAGATAAAATGTTCACTCTTCTTTGTATAGTAAACATAATTTTAAATTATTTATTCTAAATTCTAATCCTACATATACATTTTAATTTTAGTAATATCCTAGAAACCTCCTACCTTTCAATTTAATATAACATCTGATAATTAGAGTTTGAGCATGGATAGGCAGTGAATCAAACTGAGTTTTAAAAACTATCACAGAAGTGTTAAATTGTTGAAACAAGATTATATCATGCTTGTTAAGGTTTAAAATCACCTTAGTTATGTTCTAATTAAATGGCGAGATTTAGATCCTTAAATATTTCTATTACATTTCAGAATTTTAAATTTTGTGTTTGATTGGGTTCATCTTAATTACTGTAAACATTTAATCATATAATAAAATAAGAGTATTTGTTATGTTAGATATGAACTACCTATGAAAAATAAAATAAATCTAGGAAAAAGTTAAAATTTTAAGTATTCAACCTTTGTTGGGGCTAGTAAAAGATTCTGGTTAAATAGTATTGGCAATGCATTTTTTATATATAAAATACCTATATCATGATCAAAATATGACAAAATACAAACCCACCTACATATATTATAATAAAGTTATCACTGAAATAATCAACATTTTGCATCATTACTTTTTAAAAATATCTGAGATTCTCATTAGGTACCATGAAGCAATAATAAAACATACATATCTAAGAAAAAAACACTGAAAATAACGTATTAGATAATCATGATGAGTAAGAACCCCCTAATCTTAAAAACTGTTACATGAAAAGCCCAGAAACCTAAAGGAAAATCAGATAAACTGCCTCTAGCCATTAGTTACACTTATCAAAAACCTCCTGCCCATAATCAGTATCTACAATGATCCCTTTTATGTTCATGGTTAAGATTACCTTATCCTTACTTAATGATTACATATATGTTTGTAAATTATATGTGACAGGCAATTGAAAAGACACTTATTAGTAAAATTAGCAGTCAGTGATGGTGAAATATGAGGCTTAAGGAGTTGTTAAAGCAAAAGTGATCAATTAGAAGAATAAAAGAACTAAGGCCAAGGTCAGAATAAAAAAAAAAATCATGGAAGATTGAAAGATGATGAAATCAGGGTGGAGTATGTTAGGAGTAGAGATGGCGAGGTTTTGGGTGTTGTTTGTTTTGTTGCGTCATTCAGAGATTACTATAATTATATTAGTTTATATAAGTCAGGAAGTTGCCTAGATTACTAAACAGAAAAAAAATGCACTTGCTTCCTTAGTTTCAAGATGTTTAATTTACTGATTCATTGATGTTGTCTATAAGCATTTATGGGTGTTTACTTTGCTCCAAACAGCATTCTGGTACTTGAGACTGCAATGAATAGACAGGGATTCTCTGTAAAAGGTTTAACAGTCCACCAGACAAACAACTGTTTTTCAAGATATTTTAAAACAGCAATCCTATATAAAAAATCTAAAAGAAGTTACCAGAAGAATGAATATTATCTTTGTGTGGGATGGATTCTGAAAGGTAAAAGGTAAAATCTTGACTGATGAGAGACAGAGATCCAGGCAGAGTGGTGAGGAGCAATCCCAGGGAGATTAGAATGTGTCCAAGTACAAGGGCTTGGAACATGGGCATATCAAGAAGCTGACAATTACTGAATGACATAAAGCAAAACTTGTACGCAGATTTTAAATTAAAAATAAATTAAAACTTTTTAAACAAGTAAAAATATAAACATTATTGTGGCACATAATTTTGAGAATGCCTCTCAACATTTTTAAAGGGAATAATGAAGTCAAGCATCTATAGATACAAATAAATACTGTAATGATTTGACAGAAAAGCCTGGTGCAAAACGAGTGGGGTCTTTGCTAATGTTGGGGCCTATCTCAGTGGTTGGCAAACTCATTAGCCAACAGAGCCCAATAACAACATTTCAACGATCGAAATTTCTTTTGAGAGCCACATTTTTAAAACTTAACGCCACTTCTTCAAAATAGACATGCCCAGGCCCTGGTATTTTGTGGAAGAGCCACACTCAAGGGGCCAAAGAGCCACATGTGGCTCATGAGCCACAGTTTGCCAAGCACTGAGCTAGGCAGAGGAACACAAGGGATAATACACGTGAGCTTTCTCACAGAACCCAGGGTGGTTCTAGGGTTTTACTTTACATATCTAGAAATAGTTTGCATTTCAAAACCCTAAATCTTCCAAATTTAATAAAACTTTTTTTCACTAAAAATGACTGCCTGGGTGTTTGTGGCTGATATTTCAATTCTAAGGATAATTGTGTAAGGAAAGAAAAAAAGGGGTAAAATGAGCTGCTCAGGGAAGTGAGTGATTTTATCCCATTATCTCAAGCCCTGGGTAGTGTCAACAGAATTAAAAACAACAAAAACTTAGAGAAAAACATGGAACATTTTCTCCATAAATTTTAACAAAGAAAAGATAAGTCAGGTATTTATTATAAATTAATATTAAATTCATTTTATAATTGTGAAACTGAAACTCCTTAAAACAATAAAATATTGCCTTCCTTTTAATTCTTTCATAGAGAGACATACAAATAAATCTCACCCTATGAAACATCTGGTCTGTAACTCACAGACATGGTTAAGACACAAGGTTGATTTTAGTTATGGCATTCAAAATAACATATTTTAAGTGATTAGAGGTCAGGTATATTTGATCAAGACTTTCCTATCCCAAAATGAATAACCCCTGCTATGTGTCTATCTATCATCTATCTATCATCTGTTTCAATCTACTAGTATTTTCAGTTATCTTCATACCTCCTTTTACTTCCAAAGTTCTTAATATTAAAAAGAAAGTACACTTTTTCCTTTCAAAACTAATTTTCTCCCATCACATAAACTTTATTATTGTTGTTAGTAGTAATAATAGTAGTAGTAGTGGTGGAAGTAGATGTAATAGTGATAGTGTTGGGAATACAATCTTCTCCCAATCATCCAGTCTCTAGGTCTGAGAACCATTCTCGATAACTTCTTTCTCCACTTTTTTTTTTTTTTGCTATGCTTAGATTTCTAATACTATAGATATTTTTTCCAAAATTTCTTTTATAATAACCCTTTCAGTTTAATTGGGTGCACAGGCCTTTATGACCAGAAAGCTTGCCAACAGAAATACTCTACTAGTAAAACAAAAACAAATTGACAGCCCCATACAACTAATACTTACTGATTTCTTTCTGAATAGCACCCACATTTGTTTACCCTGGGATTTAAGAAGTGAATTGCTTACAAACACTCTAGAATCCGATGGCTTCAAATGAAAGCCTGGCTCTCCCTTACTAGACATAAGACCATGGGCTAGTTAGTTATCTATTTTCTTAATTCTATAATCTGTAAAATTTAGATAGTAAGAATACATATTTTGTTTGGTTATTGTAAGGTTTAAATGGGTTAGTATCTGAAAAGTTCTTAAATATTGCCAGATTCGTAACAAGTTCTTAATTGTTGGTAATACCAACTATTTACTGTTGGTATTATTATTCAAAAACATGTCTTAATCTGTCCAAACATAACTTTCAAACTTAAAGTTTCACTATTCCCCTTAAATTTGTTTTGTAGATTTGGCAACCTAGAATCTTCACCTCTCCATTTTAATTTTCTCTCTGATTCCACACTTCTGTTCAGGCAATGTTGTATCCATAGAGGGCACTTCTTCTCCATCACTTAAAATCATGTGGTAGTGCTCCAATTTTGGCTTCAATGTAGACTTTCATAAATTCTACCGATTGCCCTCTAATGGATCCTTCCCAAAGATAACCAGAGACACTTTATGCTAGTAAAGTAAATACCTTATTCATTGAATGTGATAGAAAAACTTAAAAGTACATGGAATCATTGAAAACTAGCATATTTTGATAAACAGAGAAAAATGCTTCATACAGTTGACATACGGTGACAGAAGATTACTTGACTTTGGGTGGTGGGCACACAATGTAATATGTACACTTGAAACCTATATAATCTTATGAACCAGTGTTATCCCAATAAGTGTAGTATTAATTAAATTTTTTTTAAATGATAATTCTATCACATAGAATAAAATAGCAGAATATAAAATAGCATACTCTCCATTTTAAGAGTTATGTTGCAATAGGCACACTGACAGGGAAGAAGAATAAGAGAATAAGAGATGGGTTTATATCTCAGTTTCATCATTTTCTTGCTACTTATCTTAAGTTCCCTCAGTTAGGTTTCTCATTTATAAAATAGGGATACCAATAACTGCCTGAAAAAAATTGTTGTGAAAATTAAATGTGAACCTGTAAAGAATATGCTGGGGACATGGTGAGTACTCAATAAAAATACCTTTTGAAAAGCTAAAAGAAGACAAAAAGACATAATAATTTTATTCACAGATATGTTAAATACAAAAACAAATTTGTTATAAAACTTAATTTCTTCTATAGTTGGAAGAAACTGATGTGAAACGCAGAATATAGAAGACATACAGAATAAAAACACCATGAGAATTGCACAGAGAGTCTAGTGAATAAAGATTATCAGAAAGTAAAATTTGGGCAGTTTTTTTAAGCATTTATTAAATGGGCTTTTGACATCATTTGCTAGTTTTTTCTGACTTTGAAAGACAAAGGTTCAAAAAAATATATATAAGGCTGACTGTGACAATCAGGTTTATCAGATAATATAATTTTATTGAAGAAAAAGGAGGAAGAAGATATTTGAACTTCTGTTCAAATACTGATTTATGGCAGACATATATATTTTGTATAAAATACAAAATATAGACTCAATTTTCTACACTAAAAGACTGTTTTTATTTACTTTGTGTGATGATTTGAGGGAATCAATGACCCTCAGCTGGGAATATCAGAATTCTGAGGTAACAATGTCCTATCCAAGGCCAGAATTTCCATAGGCCAATACAATTGTGAAAATATATATTAAGTCAAATTGAATATGGCCATTTTATCACTTTAAAAATTTTGGTTTGAAGAAATATATTTTCTTAAATTTTTCTTCAATCATCAGACAATGTGCTGCTTCCTATACTAAAATAAAAACCTGTTGTTTCAAAAAAAAAGTATTTTTGTCAGCTTACTTTTACCGTTTATTGTACATAATCAAGTATCATAACTCATTGTAAATGCAGAAGTAAAACAATGAGAATAAAAAATTAAAAATGAATCACCAGGCTTTGTGACTAACATCATCATAAAACAAATAAAATGATATTTTTAGGCATTATACTTTTGGTTGTATTGTATCTATTTCATTGGTTTCACTGATTAAAAAAGAGAAAAAAGGAGGGGGTAGACTAGAAATACTGTTCTTTTAAAACATGTATTATGTTAAAGAATATATATTGCAGATGTAAAATAGTGATATATTTTGAAAAGAACATTTGGAGTCTATTTTTTCCCCTGGGAGTCAAAGAGAGTGTGATTAGTTCTATTTTAGCCCAGAATTTAAATTTTCTCCTTATCAGGCTGATGTCATTGTTCCAATTTTAACTGAATATATGGTTGCCTTGAACACTTAATGGGTGCTTCCTTTGGTCCAGACACTCAAGAACTTAAATACGTTAAATAATTTAATCACCACAATGAGTTTTTGAGGATGTATGTCGAAGATGAGAAAATGAGTTACAGGAAGGTTAATGAAATGACCGAGGTCGAGCAGCTGGTAACTGAATGGATCGGTATTTGAACCCTGGTAGACTGGCCCATAACCAGAGTTCCTAACTATACCACATCAATTCCCTGACATGAGGGTCATAACAAAGCCCATTGCTGTATTTCAAAGTCCAAAAGAAAGTAAATGATATTTTCTTCTGAAAATTAAAGTTCCAAGCTATCTATAAGTCAAAATAAGTACCATTAGTGATGCTTAGGAAAACTTATCCTGAAAATAAAGACTAGAGTGTTTTTTAAGTATTTACTAAGGACATCACAATCTAACTGAGAATCAGGTTGTGCTACCTGTACACCATAAAGGGGGAATATGCTTGAGGTTGTTTTATTCATATTTTTCAAAATTACCTTAAAGGAAGGCTGGTGGTTCACATGAGGTTTGAGGCAGAGGATATTAAGAATTAAAAATGCTTTTGTGTGTTTCTATGACAACTACGGCAGGTTACAATGAAATGACCTGATGAGTATTTTCATCTGTGCAGGAGATACAATATCCTTTGATTAAATGAGGATGAGTGAGGCTATTTGTGATCACTAATAATGAAGTTGATCTCATGCCCTTTCTATGCTCAACCAGTATTTCTCATTTTCTTATGGTTATCTCTCAGGAACATTTTGATGCTCCTAAGGGATATTGATCATATTTTCACACCAGTCTGCGATATGTTCATGAACCATAATTATTTTCCTATACAGTAAGCCCTGAGAACAATTACGTAACCAAGTTCCAGGGCAAACAACACTGAAGACCACTGTGCATGCTCAACAATGAATATTCTTTAATATGGATCACATTGTCAGTAGTTTTTACTCACCGAAGGCAGCTGGTTAAAGACTTTCAGTTCTGAATTACTATGTCACTGCTTTGCAATAAACATTACAAGTAATAGAACCTACTGACATCCCTCTGAAATTAGAGAGTTACTGAAAAGTATTCATCTTTAAAGATTAAAAAACAACATAATTTTAAAATTAACTTTTAAGCAATAAAATATGCCTTTTGTAAACTACCGTGTTCTTATTTAAAGCCCAAATAATGTTCCTTCATAATAGATATATTAGCACACATTTTATAGGTATCATGGAAACAAAATATTTGTGAAAAATTCCTACAAAGCAAACAATTTAAGTTCTCAAAGATTATGTTCCAGAACTCAAGGTCAAGTTTAAGTGTGAGAAATGAAAATTAAATTTTTCAATGTCAGGTATTTCCTAAAAAGAAAATTGTAATGTAAGCCTGCAATTAAAAAAATACCTTTTCTAGTAATTTCAATCATAGACAATGTAGTTAAACATTTTAAAATATACTTCTATATTAATACTATAAATGCTGCATGAGAATGATTGATTTTTATGGAATTAAAATATGCTATCTCATTCATGATTTTAAATTGGTAATTGAAAAAGTAAAAAAAAAACACAAGAAAGAAACAATATTTTGCTGTTATAATTTGAGAAATAATTATTTCCACACCATTCCATAATATAAATTAAACATAACTTGAAAGTATAAATTTCCCAAACCCTTAACTTAATTTGGGTTCAAAAAAGTTAGAATGTACTATGTTGTCTAATACTAAAAAAACCTTTTGCCTATATAAAATTAGATATATTTATATAATATTAATGTATCAAATTCTAAAATTATTTACTATAGCCTGAAATTCATAGGGCTTATTTCATGATCCTTGAATGATGAGAATAATTCTCACTTTGTAACAGGTTATATATTTATGAAATTGATTATGTCATATTTCATCTTTTCATGCCTATAAAATGGGCACTCAGTAGTAAAATATTATTATTATTAAATTTAGCATTAATGTTTAGTTAACAATTATTTTCCCTTTCGTTATATTTTTAGCTGTGCGATTAATTTAAATATACACATTAACAAGCTAATACTAATTACATTTTAATTTACTCTGCAAAATTTCAACCAAAACATAATAATCATATATATCCTGCTTATTATATCCTCCAAAATAATTAAGAAAACATGTATTACTTTTAGGCTTAAGGAAAGTAAGCAAATTGACCTTGAGTTATTAATGATAACTATTTCATTTTGCTTAACTGTAAGCCAATTCACAGTATCTGAGAAAAATCAAAAATTTTCCTCAAAATTCCACAGAAGATTATATAATAACAGAAGTAGAAAATCCTTACTATAAGAGAAATAAACCAACGGAGTAAAGGGATGATGCAATACTTAACAAATAAAATTAGACTTTTTAAATCTATAATCATTTCTCTTTCCTTTAAAAATGTTATCATGGATAAGAAGTCTTACACCTTCAAGTTGTAATCTATGCTTTTAATAGACAAATTGTTTTACTTTACATACAAAAGGCAATTTCATACCCAGCTTTTGCACTCTACACATTTCCCCAAGTTTCTTCTAAAACTATTATTTCTTCATTTTTGTTCCTGGACATTTATCATCCTCTGCAATTCAATGTGTGAAGGGGAAAAAAGGTTTAAGAAACCATTTTTTTTTAAATTTTCAAACTTCCAAAGTAGAAAAGACAAATCATCCACATAGAAACAGGAAGGAAAGGAAATATGTAAAAACAAGGTTTTTTTGGTGGTAAGATTAAGAAATACTAATTGTTAGTTACAAAATAAACTTGCAGAATGCGAACCACAGCATAGGGAATATAGTTAATATAACAACTCTGTATGATGCCAGATGGGCTCTTAAATTATGGGAGGGATCATTTATAACCTATATGGATGTCTGTCCTTTGTGATGTACACCTGAAACTAATACAAAAATGTTTGAGTGCAAACTATTAAAAATAGTGAATTTATTTTAAAAATTCCACAAGACTTTCTTAACTGCCTTTCCTTTGTCCTCCGGTAAAATTAAGCCTCACTCTTTTATCGGTCCGTTTTGGGAAGAGCATCCCAGCGAGAAATACATCACAGGCTTAGTAAGTGCTATTCCTCCGCATCACAGGGCATAGGTGTATGTTCCTAGTTTGTAAAGTTATACTTCTAGGTGAAGGGTTTCCTCATCTCAGGAGCAAATACTAATGCTTGGGCCAGTACATTTTCTATAATGTGTACTTTCAATCCCTCAGGATGCAGTATAGATCTATTTTCTCTTTTCTTTGCTCTCGATAGAGAGAGGTTAATCACTATCTGTGTAGTATTTGTTTAACCACTTAAAATTCGTTATGTCCCCTCCACCTTTTCTTCTCAATTTTCCCTTCCTAGATCCTTTTAAACTCTCTTCAGATAAGCTCTTTCCCAACATGCTAATCTCTTTACTTTATTCGGTCTCTTTGAAGCCTCATAGTCTCCATTTCTTGCAATCCTCTAATCTAGGCTGAAAGAAACGTGAAATACAGACATTTGAATTTCTCTACTCTTTTCTTATAATCTGGTGTTCAAGTTAACATATTGAAATATTTTGTTTCTATAAAACAGCGCTAAATATCATATATTTCAAACAGTAAGAAAGATGTAAAGATGAGTATCAAACACTTCTAAAAGACTAGACTTGAGAACTCCAAAGATAAGAAAAATTAGATTCAAGGAGAACTCATCTGTACTAAACTTTTTAGTTTATGTGCTGGTAAATATGGGCTCTGCTAACTGCTTTCTTATATTACCAGAGAGAATAAATGGCTAATAAAATTTAATGAGACTCAAATATACTCACTATTTCATTTGGTCAAATTATATAAATTTTAAAAACTATTTTTGGTCAGAGGCCAGACTAGTGGTAATTGCTTGGGTAGCAGTAGCCAAGTTGAAGGGGATGAAATCCTGAACTTAATGAGATACTTAGTACTGTTTGGGCTACTGAACCTAGTGCTTAGTTAATATTTTTGTCAGTGATCATTGAGGCATTCTCATTTTGTGAAAATTTCTTGAGTTATGCATCTGATTTTTGTATTTTTCTACATATATTATTCTTTAATAAAAATTTTAAAATAAAAGTTAGTTGCTATCTATGAACCTTATTTTAATCATGAGTCAACAACTTAACTGTAAATATAAATAATATTTATGAGAAAATTATGGTAATGTGAATAATAAGGATAGAAAAAGTTACAGAGTATTGTTATTGTGGTTATGCTAAAAATAAGCTTGATCTTTAATAAACATATGCTGAAATATTAATAATTAAACAGTAGTAACTCTGAATTTACTTTAAAATCTCAGTGAAGGGGGAGTTGTGTTAACGTTTGGATGAAACAAATTTGCAAAGAATTGATTATTGTTTAAACTGGAGAAAATGAAGAGTTTATTCTCTTTGTGTTTTGTACATACTTAAATTTTTCAATTATTTTCAAACTGTTTAAGAAGTAAATTTAGAACTAAATATTCTAATATTGTTCTCTCTTGTCATTGTTCTAATAAAAAAGTTGAGATAAATCAAGATATATCTACCAAAACATATCTAGATTTCATGATGTCAATATAATCATCTGCCGAGTAATTAATTCTGTAACAAATAAATCTTAAAACAACAAAATTTTGAGTTGCACAAGGATTAGTTTTGACATCAGGTGTATTAATTGTGGGGGGAAAAGTACAAGAATTCTATACTAATTTTATTCTTAAAAGTATTTTTAATCATTTTTAGAGAGAAGAAAATAGAGGGAGAAAGATCAATGTGAGAGCTGCCTCATGCATGCTCCCTCCGGGGGATCTAGCCTGAAATCAGGGCGTGTGCCTGACCTGGAATCCAGCTGGCGACCTTTCACCTTTCAGTGCTCAGAATCACACCCAACTAACTGAATCACACTGGCCAAGGCAACCATTTTATACCAATTTTAAACTCCAAGTTTTCTTCACATTTTCTAAGAATAAAATAATAGCAACGGTCAAACTGTAACATTTACTCTAATATCTATTCCTACCACCATTTTCATTAAATCTACATGTGAAATATTTTATCTTACATCAAGTATACATCATCAAAACATATTATATACACTTTATCTACTGTTGCCATTGTTGAATCAATATTTTCTTTCTACTATGGGCTGCACTTTGAGTTAAAACCCAATGATATGTTTAATAAGGTATGAGAAACTCCTCAAACTTTGGCTATTTCTTTAATTGGGATGATTCAAAATTTAATCCAGGAAATATATGTTTGATATTGATTTGATTAATGTATTACTTCTATGTTTAGGAATTTTTTTTTAAACATGTGCTTAAAATTTTTGACAAAAACATTTGCAAATATACTTTTTATGAAATAATGTAGTCATTATCTAATTTTCAGCTACAATATGGTTATTAGACTTAAAACATTTGATAACAAATCGAAGTCATATTTCCAGTATGCATATAATATAGCATGGTATATTCAACAATGTTACCTACAATATTGGAATCTAGTACAGAATTTTAGCTAATGCCAACATTAAAAGAAGAAAAAAGCCCTAGTGATTGCAACATTTTTATAAGTAGTAAAAATAATGTCTTCCTCATAATACAGAACATTGGAACTGAACCTCTATTTTTTTCTGAAGTGTCATGCCTAATTTTGCTACCTATGCTTTATTAACTGATCCTCAAAAATAGAACCAGTACCTTAAAAATTAAAAGAACAGACTAAAATTCTCTTTCTTATCTGTTTATCATCAAGTACCATATTGTCATGTTAACAGCTTCAGATAATGAAATAGCTATTAGTTAAATAAACTCACTCTTGTGGTAAACATAATCATCTTTCTCTGCTAATGAATAGATATAATTAAGTTAAATTAAAAGCGTAATGCCTGTATACAGAATGAAAATATGTGCAAATTGTCCATATGATGGAATCATAAAAATAGAACGCAGAAAACATTTATAAACATTTGTTGAACTCAGTGACTCAAAAGCTGTCATTGGTAATTTAGAAAAGTCTGTTGTACAGATTATAGAAATTTTATTGAAATGAAGTTCATATATAATCTTTTCAACTCTTGGAGTTAAAAATGTATTTCTAGGACAAAACATATAGTTATGCGTCTAGGCATAATATATAAATATCAAATGTTATAATGCCAAATGTAATGTACCAATCATAGAATCAGAAACAAACTTCTGATTTTTATTCATAAAATTTCTACTTTACCATTTGTTTTTATCTTTATCCATTTGTATGTAATTACATTTGGGGATTTTTGTTTTTCAAATCTCCTCTATTCTCCCTATGTAAACTGATGTAGATAATTAAGGATGATCAATCAGAGGTTCTTATTGGATATCCATATAAAATTACCCTGTTTTTTTATTATACTTTGGGAAATATTTAATTGACTCATTATGCTGAGGTTAGCCTTTATTCAGTAGTATTATTCAATCTTGAACCTCTCAGACCAAAGCAGTTTCGAAGCTATCCTGTCTAAATGACACCACATAATTTCTATTAAAATAATTTCAGAAGACGCATATTCATCCAAAAAAAGTCTGGCACAATGAGTATTAAATGATGTTTAATAATATTTATAAGCAATTGAATCTTTATATTCCAGACTATTTACAATATCTTTATAACTTAAAGAATTTAGGCCCACAAATCTTCAGTTTGATGAAGCAGGAAAAATTCCCAAGTAAATATTCCTTTTCAGTGAATAATTCTATTTATATTTTAATTGCTAATCTTCCTTTGTTAGGCTCACATGATGGACAAATGCTTAAATGAAGTTATTTCCAATGTGCAAAATAAGAAAGAGGATGGAAATGATCTGTAATATAAAATGAGGAATAAAATTAATATGTGAAATGTTAACTCAAAAATATGCAAAGTATGCATAAATAAACTGCTTTAAATAATAAATGAAGAATCACATACCAAGGAGTGTAAACTAGTGATTAAAGATATAAATTACCTTTATCAATGGTCTTCCCTATATTCCCTTAAAAATGTACAATAGTTTATTTGACTGTAAGTATCTCAATGAAAACTCAATAATGCAACTAGGAATATGCAAATAAATAACTTTTGCATGGGTATTAAATAAAAAAATAAGTGACTAATTCAAGGGGAAGTATATAATTATTGGTTTAATGAAAAATGGGAGCTAAAATATGGAAGTTCTTGGTAAATAAAATATGTTTTAAAAAAGATTGTCTCATGGACCTTATAAAAAAGGGATTAGTTACAGTTCTAAGAATGTCAAGAAATACAAAACAAATTTAACTCTTTCTTAGGATATAAAATAATTCTTCGGGCAAATCAAAAGAAATTTAAAATCTCAAAGTATTAAAAAACGTCATATTAACTTCATACTTTACAAAATACCCCAGTTAGGTGTATTTTAATATTTTGAATGAGTTCAAATGATGCTACTTCTCACAAAAAAAAAAGTAGGTATTAGCTAGAGAGAAGTAACTAATTTAAAACATGTTTTAATTTGAAGAAAAAAAGGAAGTTTCCCTTGACATATCAAAAAGTGTGTGTGTCAAGGGAAGTATGAGGACAGCATTAAAGAAATTTTGGGTACTTTAAAAACATTCATTTATTTGTCCTTAATTCATTTTTCATCAATAATTGTGTGTGTGTGTGTATATATACATATACATACATATATATATATATATATATATATATATATATGTAATCAGTCTCAATACCCCAATAGAGTATTGATTACTACTAGTTCTAACTTACCCAAAGGCACAAATTTTTACTGAAGGGATGTCACAAAAGCACTGATGTCTGAATAAGTAAAACATGTTGCCTACAAACATTGCCAGAAGTGCAAAGTTCTCTGTTCACATTTGTACCTTAGAAAAGACTTTTATAGCTTTCACTTTAAATCATAATAGTTGAGATAAACCATTAAGCAACAACTAATAAGTAATAAATGAGGTAACATTATTCTATTTCATTTATCTTAAGTTCCAGTCAGCTGCTCTATCAGTTAACTGGAGTAATTATATGAAATGTGAATAGGTGAACTATTTCAAAAGAGTAAAATATCATAAAATTCAGAGATCATTAAACTATACAGTAGATACATAGAAAATATAAATTGGGGTTGAGTACTTTTTTGAGCTTGAATTATCATTTGTTCTTGCTCACAGAGGTGAGGAGAGCAAATGATTTTGATTATGAGAGATTAATTGTTAATTCATGAGAAAAGGAATTCAAAGGAGAAATCAAGACTGGAATTATTGAAAGACCAAAGAGATACACAAAAAGTGAGAAAATCAATTGTTTATGAATCTAGGTATATATTTATAAAGAAGAGAGAACAAAAATATCAGCAATAGGTAATTATAAAATAAGTAGCACATCTTGGCAAAAAAGTAAACAGAATAAACATATCTGCTGGAAAAAAACAAAAATCCAGAAAAGGTGTCCATCCATTTAGTGATGTATGGGTTTATGAGACAGAAATGTTGAAAAGGTCATTTATAAAAATGTGTATTTGTGGACTACAACATTTGATAAAGTGGTACTATCTTTATGACAATAGAGGAATGTACAAATCTCAGAGAAAACACTACAAAAGAGTATGTAAATGATGAGAATAATGTGTATCAATAAGACATTTTATTTTGAATTCTATATATGTTCTTGTCACAAAATTGAGTTCAAGAAATCATGAAAACGTACAGAAGGCAACCTGAAGTCATGAAGGGGTCGGAAGAAATGTGACTAAACAAAACGTGCTCTACAATTTCAAACAAATAAAAACTTCAAGTGCTCTGTAGAATTAACACAGATGCCCAAAATAAATTTCCCAATTGGAGGCTTACTAAAAAGAAAGTCTAGGTAAAATGTCAGCAATATTTTAAATGCAATGTTTTGAAGTTCGGACATCTTAGGCTGTGACATGGATAAGTAGCATTGAAATTTCAAAAAGGCTCAAAAGTAGGCAAAAATAAAGTGAGGTCAGGAAGCAGCTAGCATGATATTTTGGCACACATGGACCAGTCTAAATGTGGTATGCTTTGAAGGCAGGAAATGTCATAGGTTTAGAATTTTAAAAATTAATATGTCAATGTATTTTTCTCACTTTATTCTTTATAATCTATTGTTTGTATGACTTCAATAAATGAAAAATTTCCACAAATATATTTTAGATAAAATTTCTTTGATTGTTTATCTTATGATTGTCTTCAATTCTTCACTTCTTTAGGACTGTGTTTATTGACGAAAAATCAACAATTTTTCTAATACCTATATCATTAGTTCTGTATTGTTTAGGCTGATTATTTACTGAAAGACATGTTTATTTACTGACAAAAGTCCTATAAGGTCTGGTCAAAATCTGAAGCCAAAATTATAAGCAAGAATGATTGAAAAATAATATTAAAAGTGTTTTAACTATTGTTTTTTTCCTAAGTTATATTAATAACTTTTACCAATTATATTCTTAAATTATTTTGTTCTTATTTGCTGAGACAATCCAGATTGCTGTACATATAACTTATTTTATCATTTGAGAGACTAATTATTTTTTAAAAGATGCCTATAACTCTAATTCTTCAATTCATCATTATAAAAATAGGATATTTTTAAAACTTAAGAGAGTCTAACCATGGGTGTGGTTAGGGGGTCAATGGGAAAAAAAGGAAACTTCTGTAATACTCTCAACAATATAAATGCTGAGGATGTAAAAAATAAGCATACAGTTAAGTAGAAGGAACATCATAAAGTAACATAAGAGACAGCTCATAACAAAGATATCTTCTGAAAATGAAAGTTAAAGTAAGATTTTAGTATTTTTATTACTCTAATAAAAATTTAAGGTGAGGATAAGCTAAATTTCATTAACATTTTAAGATAATCTAAACACTATGTCGACTTTGTTTCATAATAAATATATTCTACATGTTTAAATTTATTTTCTCAAATTTTAAGTGTGTCCCTTTGGTCCTTATCAGAGTATTAGCAAATGACAACATTGTAACAAAAATAAGAGCATGTTCACAAAGAGCAAGTATTAAGAGATGTGTTTTCAAAATTGCTCCTAGTTAAAAAAACACACCCCTTTTTTTCATTAAATGGATCATGTGTACTCTCATGAATCTTTTATTTACTTAAACAAAAGGAAACATGACTGTATTTAAGTATGCTGTTATAAACACAAAATACAATTTTTTAATGCATACTTTTGGGTAGAAATTGGTTTCCTGCCATTTTTTATTTTAACCTTAGCAATCAGAGATATAGAAATGGAAAATGATCTAATTTGTATTATTAAGCATGCCACTATTTTCCTGTCATCATTTCATAAATGACAGCAGTAGCCTAATTGAGCTTTTTTTTAGAGCTTTAACTAAGTATGCAGCTACTGCTCTTAACATCAAAATGTACATTATGTTCATTATAAAACTAAATGCAAGTTTAGCAAAAGAAAAACTGCTACCTCAATAATTATTTAAACATTCTGATTAAAGGCAAATAATTAGTGTCAATTTTTAGCTTCTTTAATTACATAAGGGATGTGCTTTTCAATTTAGAAGATCAGAGTATTTCCATTTCCAATGATAAATGATACACCTTTTAACAACTACTATCATGTGACTTTGGAGGGCAAAATTGTTAGGAATGGTTTTGGATTATAGTTTACATTATTAAGTTAAAATTGACTATGCCTATTAAATCAGAACCATGATGTAATTTTAAAGATAATTGTGTGAGCCTAAGATGACATGAAACACTAGAAGTTTTAAAAGTATTCAGACCTGATTAAAATTATATGAAGAACTAAAGGGCAATAAAAGTAACAGCAAAATAGCTATTGTTCTACTTATTTTTCATTAAGGTCACAATTCATCCTATCCCCTAAAGTCTGAGTAATGTGAGTTGGCTAAATAGAAAAAATAAATTGTTATTGAAAACTAATTTGTTCTAATACATATTTGAAAAATATGCAAACAAATGCAATTTCCTTGATAATAGACACATTCATTGATTTCTACCATAATAGTTAACATATTTTATAATCCCTAAAATCAGATTTCTAAACAAAAACACTAGATTCTTAGGAATTAGAGAAAATTTCATTAAAATCTAAGTAGCATTAACATTTGCATTAAGAAAATTGTTACTGTGGTACTTGAAATTAAAAAGAAAACCTAGTCAGTGGAGAAAGACATTTGTAAATGTTTAAATTTTCACTTCTGAATGTAAAACTTCAAAATCTATACTCATTAAGAACAAAAGAAAGTGAATTGAGTTTTTTCACTATATTTGATGCAGACTTATCAATTGATATATAGCAAAAGTAAGTATAAGTATTTATTTAGAAATACAAATTTGAATTACTATGAACATATGCTCTTTGACTTTTTGTGTTGAAATCATTGACAATGCATCTCTATAATATGTATTATTAACTTAAGTTGAGAATATATTGTTTAAAATTTGGAAAAGCTTGTTTTTGATAACAAAATTTAAAATCCAGAATTTAGTGTGAGGGGCAAAGACTGCATAATAGTCCTCCTTTGTTAAAATTTAATTTTAGGCTACTTTCAATCACTAGTGTGTGTAGATATGTGAGTTAAACTTTAGTACTTTAGCATTCAAATTGCATCTTCATTATTCAATTAGATGTTTCAATACTTTCCTTAAGTATTTGTGCTTCCCTTATTTTATAACTCTAAAAAATAAATCAAAAACAGTTATCAATTATTTGTAGGGAGGCACAATTCTTTGGTTCTGAAATCCTAAATTGCTATCATATTAGGGCAGTGGTCGGCAAAGTGTGGCTCACAAGCCACAGCTTGCCGCTCTGTTGACTAATGAGCTTGCCGACCACTGTACTAGGGTGATTGCATTTCTAAATGATTTGAAAAGCTGAACATGACCCTTCATTATACAACATTCGACCTTTGTTGCCATCACAGTGTATGTATTCAATAGCAGATATTTAGTTACATGACACTTCTGTATTCTTATTATCAATGGCCAGGATAGTAGCCAGGTCCTCTGTGCATTCAATCTATGCTTTTCACATTTATATTCATAAGGACTAACATAAGTGTCCCTCTGACTTTAAGTAGTTTTTCTTTTTTCCTCCCATTTCATAAGTAATAAAAGTCATGCTACATCTGCAGTCTATCTCATCTTTTGTTTTTAGCTTGTCGTCCCAGGATTTATTTATTTATTTTTGTACTAGACAATGAAAGTAAGAAGACATCATGTATGATGGATATGCTATACTAGAAAAAGTCATCTTTTGATTGACTTATGAATTGCATCCTCGTGAAATATTAGTTCATATGGTTTGACCAAAATATTGTTACCAGTAGCAATTATCCACTAACTGAAAGACTCCTATGTAGCAGACAATAAACAGTATAATTTCATTTCTAAGATCCTCAAAGGACATAAACTATAGAGAATCTCAAAGCATCTTTATTTTTCACAGCGGTTGTTTAAAATAAACCACTTAGAGAATATGGTCCCCAAATTTAAAGAGATGAGTGGAGTTTAACTAAGTTTCAATGTTAGAAGAACCTATTATTTTAAATAAATGATAAATTGATATGTTCTCATCCCGTAGTGCCTCGGGTTTGAATCAGACCCGAATCCACACCAACATATGACTTCCTCAGCCATGCTGAATGGTCAAAGAAAATGCGCTGGCTTCTGAATTTAGGGTGATGCCTTCGATGCCACTGTGGTCAAGGGGGATTAAGCAATAATGCTGGCATCCATAAGAAATGAGCTCCCTCAGAGACTCAAGTGTTCAGAGATGTCTGTCTACCTTGATTAAGCCCTTCCAACAGCGTGGAGATCGAGTAAGCAAGAGAGGAACAGTCAAAGGAGATACGCAGAGTGTTTGAAAGATGTTTTCAACATCCAAACTGTGGCCTTGGATGGCTGTCCACAGCCGTGTCCTAGCACAGACGCCTGCCTGCCTGTCCAGCGTGCGTTTTCCCGCAGGGAAGAGCTGCCTGCATCCAGGAGCCCCTGCTCTCCTGGTTTCTGAAGACCATCTGAACTCTGCACTAAGGAGAACGACGTGTCCACCTTTATTCCCTCAGAGGGAACAGCTTGAGACAGCCTTTCACAGAATACTTACTCAAATACGGTGGTTTGTAAGGCGCTCGGGTACTAGACAGCAGTCCGTCCAGCTCCTTCCTCTCCAGAGTGCTGTGAAGGGCCTTCTCTTTGCCGAAGGTGGAGAAGGACCGCTCCGCCGCAGGCTGCGCCTCCGGGGCTTCAAACACCTCGGTGTCTGGCACAGAGTCCATGCCCGGGACGTGCAGGTTGCTGCGATAGTCGGCAGCCTGGCGTCCATCGGAAGGGACAAACGAAGGCATCCAGCACCGATCGGAGTGGCCCAGGGCTTTGCATTCCTCGGTGCAGTTGGAGAAGAGATCCATGCCTGTGAGCAGGACAAAGAGAGACTGCAGATGTAGGATTCCCCAGCTGTGGCCGGCTGCACAGCTCCGAAGGACTCCAGGCAGCACAGAGAGTGATGTCTGGCCTTCACACTTTTCCTGTCTTAACCTGGGAACAGCCCCAAACCTCTCTGTATTACTTTGTGAAGGATCAGGCTTTTGGCAAAGAGGTGTCTAGGACAGATGTTTCTCAACTACTCACGCTATTGGGCAAACTAGATTGGCTCTAAATATTTTTTAAAAAAATGATTTGGAAACGGTGAGCAGCAAGGAAATGAATCCTTTTAAAAATCAATGGTGACGTTCATAACAGGAAAAACACTGTGTTAAGTTTTCATAATCCACAATCTCTCATGATGATAAATCATCTGACTTTTTTGTTTTTCTTAGAAGTAGAATTGGGGAGGAAAAAAATGCAAAGCACGAAAGTTGATACTTAGATTTTGAAATCTGAACATGAAACAAAAAGAAGTGAAATTCAGCAGAAAACCGGCATGCATTTTGATAAACCAGTAAATAACAAGAATGTAATAAGGTTTCATGAGTGGCCTAGAACATGCTTCCCTAGGTTCCCAGGAAATTACTTCCTAAAAGGCAATTCTCCATGACACTTTAGTAGCCCATGTTACTACAAACCACTTATCATTTACCAGCTTAGACAAATTCAGGACAAATGACTGTAATTAGTGAAACCAAGGTAACCAAGTGCAACGAGAGTCAACTGCAGATACTATTGACAAGTACCTTATTACTTGTTCTATATTGGAAAAAACGGGTCCTTGCCAACACACAGTTTGCTTACTAATCCTAGAATAATGTCTCATCATTTCATTGTAATGTCACTGAGATGTCATAGGAACTTAACCATTTTTTTCTTATCAATTGGCCTATGCTATAACTGGTTTATTATAAATAATTTCACAGAAATATCAATGATGTCAAGTGAGGATTTGCCATATCAAGATTTCAAATTTCAATTTCAAGTTTTATTGTCTCCCATAGATTGACAAGACTATTACATCTTACCTGATTATGGCTTGAGAAATATCATTCAGTTTTTTAAATAAAGCATAATGGTTTTGAGCCCTATAGAATACTATTTGATATTCAGTTTTATAATTAGCACTAATGCAGAAAAGCCAATCATAAACCAAGATAGCATTTTAATGTTTTGCTAAACATAATAACACATTTATTGACTATGTCTTCAAACATGGTCAATCTGAAATAACCAAAGTAGGATTGATGTGTATGCAAGAAACTCAAATGCATGCCCGTTCTGCATGGTGTTTTTCTTGTTTGTTTAACCAACAGAGTAATATTTATTTAATGAACACACTTGATTGTTTCTTTCATAAACATCATAAGTGATTTGAGTTCTTGAGCAAGTTTTAGGTTTTAGATTCCTGATGGTATTCTGTTACATACTAATTTACTTGTTTGCATCAATGTTAACATCTGTATATACAAAATAAAGAGAATAAATTTTTGAAATTACAAACCCTATAGGTTATCTATGAATTAAAAGTAATTGATTACATAAACTATGTTGAAGGAAATAACACCAGTATTCTTATCACATATGAATCTCACTTTATAATAACTTTTAAATTTAAATTAAACATAATGGAAAGTCTAACTTCAATTATAACATTCCATTGACAGTTATATTGTGCATAAGCCTGCAAATAAATCACTGATCAGTGAACTGCTGAGGAACAAAAACGTGAGCTGAAGCCAGGATAGGTCCACATGAAAAGCATTCAGTGTTTCCCTAGATATCAGAAGTAAGTTTTTTTTTATCCTATTTCTGCAAACAGCTATGTAGAGAGAAAAGAGAAGAGGGGGGGAAAAATGTCCCTGATGCATTGATATACCAAGTAGGTGGAAGCTAGAGAACCAGAGAGATTTGTATATTGACAAATATACAAATGCTCCCTATTAATAATGTTCATGGTGGGAGAGAGTATTTGTAATAGGAACTACCATTAAGACTAAAATTATTTTATTATTATATTATCATCAGAAATTACTTATTTTTAGAAATAAATTCAAGTTATATGGAATTCAAATACTAAGATAGGATTGTATTGCCCTAAGTGGTCTGGCTCAGTGCACAGAACATTGGCCTGGGGACTTAAGGGTCCCAGATTTGCTTCCGGTCAGGGACATGTACCTTAGTTGTAGGCACATCGCCAGTGCGGGTATGTGCAGGAGGCAGCTGATCAATGTTTCTCTCTCATCGATGTTTCTAACTCTCTATCCTTCTCCCTCCCTCTCTGTAAAAATTCAATAAAATATATTTTTCAAAAAAGATATAATTTTTTTATTGGATCCTGATCAAGTTGGATACCTTATGCAAGATTCAGAATTAATATAATTTTTCATCACATGACTGAAAATACCATTTTAAATATACGATGAGACTATTAACAATATTTCACATATTTTGAGGGTCTGGACCCAAGTATTCCTACAATTATGCATATAATAAACTTACACAGAGAAATTTGAATAAACTGGTCTCTCAACATCATTATGCAGATGATTATATTAGGAGGTACTTTTAGTAGAATTTGTTTTTATAGGTAGTTTATACTCAACTGTGCCCATTTTGTTCTCTTGGAGTATATGCTATTCTGCCTCTTTTAAATATTAGAAGCTAGTTAAAAGTCGTTAAGATGATATGATAAAGTTTTCATGAGTTGAGAACCTGTTCAGACAATACAACATAAGCATAAAAAGAACAGTGGTGGAATAAGATAAAGTTTTTTGTTGTAAGAATCTTACTTGACTTAAGGAAAAAACAACAACAACAGTTGTAGATAATGTTCTTGTGAAATTTGTTAACTAATCCTTTCAAGCAGAACTACCATAGTAATAACACACAGCTTTCTATAACTAGAAGGAAAAACAAGGTGTCACAAATTATGCACGGATATGTTTTACTGGTAAAGCAAGTGTACACATTTCTTTTAAAATGTCATAATTTTAATAACACAATTATTACACCAATAAATTTAAAATAACTAATAAAATATATATTGAAAGTGAATTTCTTTCTTTTTTATATATAGTTTTATATATAGTTTATATATAGTTTGAGAAGCAAAATTTCCTTATAACCAGCCCTCATCTTAGGGAGCCATTGAAAGATTAACTTTATTTTAATGAGCCAGTAGGTGGAGGTGTATTTAAGTTTTGTTGTGATAAATTACTACATGATGCAAGGAATGCCAGGTATTTTACCATGTGACATAGTAAAATGACAGAGTGACATTCACATTGCCTGGGGAACTTTTTAATTGCTCAAATGGAAGTCCCAAGGGAAAGTAAATTTGACTTTATTTTTTGTCCTCATTCAAATGCCATTACTGTAGTACCCATAGGACTTGTATAGCAGAAAAGGGCAGAACAAACCTCAGTTTTGAATTTATGGTAGTTTCTAAGAAATCTCTTTATATATATATATATATATATATATATATATATATATATCTTTTCTCTTGCAATTTCTTCTCCTACTTATTTATTTTCTTCACTTCTCAGAAATGATCTGTTCTACAAGGCCTAACAGCTGATGTGATAGACTGCCTGTTTTGCACAGATATATTTAGACAAATTTTAAAATATGTCTTTTATAATTGGCAAGTAATTTGTCCCTTAGAGTTGGAGTCAGTGATATTACCACTGAGAACAAATTATAATTTCAAAGATCTGAGATTTGTATTTAACTTGTACTATTTCCTGATGGATGTAATAATACAAAACTATGTGTACATTTCTCATGTGCCAAACCTCCATTAAAGATATTTATTATTTTCAAACATGATAAGTTAATTTTAAATAAAATCAACACTTAATTTTTTTGAGGAAATTGCTAGTCTTCCTTTGAACACATAACACTGGAAACTAAGATATTAATTATAACCATAAAATTGCTATAATTTGTAGGATAATGTGGTTTGGAGGCAGATATTTAGCAACATAATTCAAACTTAAAATTCAAAACATGTCTATCATAATTTTTCCCTATCTATTTTTCAAAATGTTTATATTTTTTCCATTTCTCTCAGTTTTTGAGATGTGTTTTTCTAATTACAAATCTCTTAGCTCAGACTTTCACCACAAACCTTAGTGAGTTTTTGCAAACAATGATGCAATTCAATTTATTTATAAAGCCAAAAACTTTGCCAGTCTCTAAATTCTTGGAGTTTTTGGAAAAGGAAATTTACATTTATGCTAGTTCAAGGATTCTCTTGTTGATATTAATACAGTTCATGATATAATTTATCTACTAGTTTATAATGATAATTCAAATCATTTTTAAAAATTTATAGCCAAAATTTGACCATGTATTATGTATCAATCTCATAATAATTAGTTAAGAAATAAATACATTTGGATGCCAGGTTCCCTCAGAACTGAAAAAAATTAAGAACAATTTGACATTTGGAGGTAAACCATAACAAGTAACATTAACAGAATCACTTATTAGGGTTCTCCTCTTCAATATATTTTTTCAGAAGCCACAATTATGAAAAATAAATTCATAGTTAATTCTAGTATTATGCACATTGAATTGTAAATTAAAAAGCAACTTCTTACAACTTAATATTAAAATGTTTAAGGACATACAACAACAAAAAATGTTATACCAGTAGTCTAAATGAGAAAAAAAAAAAAGTCTATCTTTTAATCTGATGATAAAATAAACAAAAATAAAAAATACATTTCTTTTAAAATCCACCTTGACTTTCTTTGGCTAGTTCAGGTGTGATTAATCAGTTTTGCTTCTTGTGATGATTAATGCATGCATTTACCACATCTCCTTGGACTTTTGCCATATCTGACCAATACATCAATAGTGCACCAAGAAAAGACATGGAAAGCACCTTGACAAGGCTATAGAAAAAAAAAAAGTCCCACAGAGCAGTGGTCAATCTGAGGAATTTTACGCAGGAATCCAAGTGCAGTGGAAAGCTGAAAAAGCTTATGTGATTCTCTATGCAGCTGCCTCCGTATTTAAAGCCCTTCTATGAACAAGATTGTGACTTCAAATGGCTTAGAAAGAGGACAAGTGAGGGGAAGGGGGAGAACAAAAAAGGAAAACTATTCATAGAAGAATAAATAGAAGGCATATCTAAATAAGTGCATATAAAGTAATGTTAACATAGAAAAAGAAGGTGGGAATTAAGAAGTTAGGACATTTAAACAGGTGAAGCACTAAGCCAAGTAGTATATGAAATGCAGTATGGAATGCAGTGTAAACTAAGAGAAAATTCAGATTTCTATATCTTTCCAGAGTTATTTCCCTTAATAATCTAACCTTTTCCCCCCTTAAAATCTAGCTGAGTGACATTTGCTTATTAGCACAAAATGTTTTAATATCCTAAACCTGAAAATGCATGTGCTTTGAATATTTCCTAAATATTGCAACATCGGAAGATTGTTAATACCTGGCTTTTCAATGAAATGAAATGGATATACTCAAATGGACTTAAATTGTAGAAAATATTTTAGCTTGTTTTATGTGGGTTTATAATACACAATATCAGTTTGACTGGAAAAAGGCATTAAGTAAATGCATTTTAATTCTCTGTACTTAGGATTGTATACCTAAAAAGAAAATATTGAAAACCATTCTTACAATGAAATTAGACATATTAAACTGACTGCAATTCAGCACACAAAGGTGCAATTACTTCTTAATAAACGTGTGCAGTTCCAATACTAAAACAGCTATTCTTATGCCCAGTATGTAGTGGCTGCCCTATAAACTGTTAATGAAACAGACTGTAGATTCTGTACTACTTTTACATGTTTAAAAACATAAGAATGGGTGGAGGGGATTGGCCATTTTGATAAAGAAAAAGAAAATCTGCCTTACTTTTAAAGGATGTTTTTCAGAACATAGTTTAGTATTTTCATTTTCCTTTTAATGCTTTGACATCTCAAACAATGAAAGAAACATCCCAAAATGGCAACACCGAAGTGCCTGTGAAATGAAATAGCTACTGGAAGTTGCATGGGCGGGAATATATTCCCATCCACCTTCCAAATTCAGGGCTTTCTGCAGGTGTTTATTCATATCTCTTTCTTTGGTTCGATGATTATAGCTCATTATGTCTGAGGGACTAAACTAATTGAAATGTTTATTGAGATTGGAGAACCACAAAGGGGAGGAGGGGGGAGCAAAAAACAAGAACAACAAGCAAAGTGGTAGAGCTGGAAAGGTATAACATGCATCCCAGGGAGCATTCAGCAGATACTCAGTTTTTTATATTAAAGATTTTGTTTTTAAAGTTTTAAAAGGCTGACTGTTAAGTTAAGACACTCCGAGAAAAGAATAGGAATGCACAATTCTAAATGTACAGCTTCTTAAAGATAACAATAAATCATATGCCGTATATAGGCCAAAAATGAAAGAGACTTTGTACTCCAATATAAACTTCTGGCAAGATCTGGTTTGTTGTCAGGTTCCCAGACACTAAATAGATGCTCTGTTCACTTAGCGTGAAGGCCTGCAAGGGCCATGGACCTCCGGGGATTCTTGGCAGTTCTCAAGTCTCATTAGGTCTGCATATTAATCACTTGCAGCAAAATAAAGAGACCCTTGAGCAGCCTTTTCCCACCTCCTCCTGCCTGTGTTTCCCAAGCCTAAGGCAGCCTCAGACACAGCACACATGAGCCCAGTCTTAGGCTTGCAGTGGCTACTGCTGCCAGGCGACCGCGGGGCGTGTCCTGCCCTTTGACACACTGCCTCAGCCCCATTCAGAGGTCCACCAAGTGTGTTGAGGAATGGGTGCTCTCGAGGACCAACACTGCCTTGAAGACAAGGACCCTATCACTCTATGCTTACATCATTAATCAAAATAAAGCTCAAATTGCAAGCCAAAGAAGTTGAACCCAGAGAGAGCATCCGGTGATGGACATTTTTGGAAGTTACAAAAGTTGACTTTCCTTTCGTTGTCTTGTGTGTCAGATAAACACAAAACTTGATCAGAAAATTAAAAGTAAAAGAAAACAAAATTAACAAGCACCCTTTTAGTTTAAGTGCAAATGAAAGGAAAAGGAAATCTAAACTTTATGAGATTTTTTCATTGTTAAGGTACACGTTGTATTTCTCTTAAGTGTTTCCTTTATGAAATAGTAATTAGAGTTGTCAGGGTCCCATAAAATTTCAAGAATAAATTCATATGGAAAAACTAAAGCAAAATATATAAAGTAAAATAAAATAAAATATATGTATCCCATTGCGACCACATCAGTGACTACCATAAATACACACGGCAGCCAACATTTTGACAGGCCGCGGACCCTGTTGAAAATACAAGGAAACCTAACATACTTAGGAAATACACACTATCAAATGTTTGCTAATGTTCTGAAGCCTAAGAACCCGGGGTTGTGGAAATCCTGCTTTCAACCTACTTATGACTTTTAATCACCATCTGTTCTCACATTCACTACTTGGTGGCATGCAAAATGCACTGGATGGAAAGAAATGTGAGTTCTAGGCCCAGTTATCCTCTTAGCCTCTTGTGACCTTGTATAGGTCAATCAATTTCATTCATCTTCACTTACCTCATCCACAAACAAGTCTAATAATATCTTAATTGACTGAAGACTGGGGACTCGCCCAGGTGAGAGATCTATGACTTTTTGCATGCATTATAATTTCATTAAAGCACATTACATAAGGAAGAAATATTTCAAAGTCTAGTATATTCCACAATGAATTTCTAACTTTAACTCTCCAAAGGAACACTGAATTTTTATAATCCCCTTTGAGTATACAGTTATCAACATAATCCTTTTCTGTAGAGGTAGCAACATTAAATTTACCAAAAAAAAAAAAAATTACCTAGGACATTATCTTTTCTAGATTTTTTTTTTTTAACTATAAAATCCAGCATTTAGATCGCTCTTTGATCACACTTACCAGCTGACTGGCCACGGTTGGTGGCATCGTGATCACTATCTCCCTGTTCACTGTCTCCATGACCACTGTCCTTAGAGCTTACTATGTCGGCCTCCTGGAATGCAGAACTAGAAGTACAAAAATGTGAGCATTAGAATAAAAAAGGTGAAGTTACACACAAAATATTCTTCTGCCACCACATGGTCATGGGTGGCGCTGCAGATTCAGAGACCTCTGAGTTGGCTTTATTTCTGCATAAAGCTTGTCTTCATAAGCTGAAGCCTAACTCTTTAAAATTGAGCATTAGCAGTCAGTCTGAGCGCTGTTAAGGCATGGAAAGCTTAGGCAATAGCAAGTCTATGATTGGGGCTAAGCATATGTTTATATCATTTTATACAGCAGTGAGGAAGACCATCAGAAACAGTGTAGGGATGAAACTGACAAAATACTCAAAAATATTTAGAAATTTGTAGATAATAAGATACCCATATTTTATGTATTAAGTAGGAAACCCAACTTAATTAATATTTATGTCCTGCCTTAATGGGAAATACTTTATATGTTTTATATTATACTATTGAATAATATACTTATTTCTTGCTTGCAATAGGTAGTAGATTGTCCATACACCAAGCTAGGAAGTAAAACATGAGTCCATACCTGTTAACTCGGCGAGGTCTGTCAACTAGATAGCTGAGCTCTGCTCTCTGATGTTTAGTCTAGAAAAAAAATAAATAAATCAAGAGCCTTTGAATGCTAAGGGTTAACTAATAGTCTGCTTTTGAGGTTAGAAACTAATTCTAGCTTAAGTAATTGTGTACAATTTTTCATGAATTTCTATGTTGTCCTAAGATCTTAGCTCAATGGCTGGGTAAGGGCAGGGAGCTATGAAAATACAACTCAGTCTAGATTTTCAGTAAAGGTTAAAAAATGCAGGTATAAAAGGCCAATGTTAAATGTGTGGGTGTTTTTTAAGGAAAGAATGCAAATGACCTCATAGCTAGGGCTCATAAATGATCGTCTAGAACAGAGTCAACCTAGTTATACTCTGTAGTCTTCCTTACAATGGCCTAAAAAAGTGTTCAGGTGTATACTGGTTGACACAAGAAAAACAGCACACGCTCAATAAGCAAAAGTTTGGATGTTTTTGTGGAATTATTTTGTTGTTTATTTTCAAAATGTGCTTAAGATACAAATGAGCTGTACAAATATTCATGAAAATCAATTAATAATATCTAAGACTCAAATAAATAAAATAACCTGTCAAGAAAGGAGTTCATAACTTTCCCTCCCGCCAAAATCTTTCCCCTTCTGAAGGCCCCCTCATCCTCCTCCCACCTCCACCACCCTTACACCTCTTCAGGTCCAGACTTCCTTTCATAGAAAGCAACTCCGTTCTCCCTCTCCCTCCCCCATTCCCTCCCTCCAACTTTGCCACTTCTCCATCTTTTAAGAATAAATCAGAACTGACAAGCCAAATCCTTTGATGAAGAAAGCCAACAGCAGTGATTTATCAAAAACAGTGGCAAGAAGGTGATTATTAGCTAGGAGATATAGTTAAGACCACAATTGTTTAAGCCTTCCGTTTAGTTTATGCTTACAGGGGCTTGTGCCAAAGCCACTTCATTCAAATTCACACTGTGTGGGCCTTGGGCTTCAAGAGCGTCTGTAAACGCTGTCCAGGACAGAACTGAAGGCTTTTCTGCAACCCGAGTTCAGAGGACAGGAATCTGATAACTCGTTCACTACAACATGCATTCGAGTTTAGACAACTGTGCAAAGTTAGACAATCTATAGCTTGCTTTTACACGCGACTGAAAGCATCGATAAACAGGGCAAAACAATGAACTTTATTAACGCCTGAGACAGACCCAAAGAGAAAAAGACCTCTGCCAGTGCCAGCAAGTTCCTCCACCCCATTCCCCTCTGTCCCCGCCCCCTTGCCCCTTCATTCCCAGGTTTCCGAGAAGGGAAAGGACTGAGAGAGGGGTGGAATTTTAAAGCAAAGATGCCAGAGGGAAGAAAGAAAGTCCAAGGTGGCAAGGCACCAAGGGTTGGAAATGAAAATATACGTGGAGGGGTGGAGCGCAAAAAAATAAGGGGCAACACTTAGTTTAGATTACACACAAAGGGGGTGGAAGAGGGTGATCCCCCCCCCCCCGTTACTCCCACGAAGATACAAAGAAGCTAATATCCTAAAAATAAATACACAGTGCACCAGAAATAACAGGGGCCAGGCTAGAGGAGGCTTTCAGATGGAGGAGATGAGAGATGGTGGTCCTTGCGCTTCAGCCTTACCTCGTTGGACAAAATGCTTCCGTTGGAGATGATGTCGGGCTGCTGGTCAGTGTAGCCGGTGACGATGGCCCCGCAGGGGTTGTGCTCAGTGTCCGTACTCCTAGAAGGGCTGCAGGGCTTAAGGAACATCAGGTCGGTCTTGGCGGACTCGGGGGTCAGGCAGACCTGGTAGCAGTAATTCTGGTTGTGGTGATGGGAGCCGAAGCCCCCGGACTCCTCCACCGGCACCTGGGCAGGGTTGCTGGTGACGTTGGAGCTCTGCACCAGCATGATGTCGGACTTGCTGAGTTTCTTCTTGCGCGCCCGGGCTTGGCGGCCGCAGCAGGTCGAGCCCCCATTGCCACAGCAGCAGCAGCAGAGGCAGCAGTCGCTGGCCAGACACGTGTAGATGTTGAGCTTCTTCTCTTTTTGGCAGCGCACGGCCAGCACGATCATGGCCAGCAGGAAGATAAAGGACACCGAACCCAGGGCGATGATGAGGATGAGGGTGAGGTCCAGCGAGGTCTCCCCGCCGCCGGAGCGGCTGGGGCGCTGGTGCTCCCCCGAGCCCCCAACCCCGCCCCCGCCCCCGCCCTGGGGCTCCACAGCGCCATCCACCAGCTGCACCACCAGGGTGGCGGTGGAGGACAGGGGTGGCTGCCCGTGGTCGCGCACCTCGATCACCAGCTCGTAAGGCCGCTGGGGGTCGCGCTTGGCCGGCACCCGGCGAGCGGTGCGGAGCTCCCCGGTGCGCCAGTCCATGCGGAAGAGGTTCATTTCGTTGCCCCGCACGATGCTGTAGGTGAGCCGGGCGTTCTCCCCGTCGTCCGCGTCCACCGCGGCCACTCGAGTCAGCAGGTAACCCGGCTCGGCCGAGCGGGGCAGCACCTCGCGCGCCGGCGTCCCGTTGCGCCCGGGCAGGGGCGCCACGATGGCGGGGGCGTTGTCGTTCTGATCCACGATGAGGATGTTGACCGTGGCGTTGCCGGCCAGCGCCTGGGGGCTGCCCGCGTCCCGCGCCTCCACCTGGAAGCTGAAGTCCTTGAGCTGCTCGTAGTCGAAGGAGCGCAGCGCGTACAGGTAGCCGTTCTCGGAGTTGATGGACACGTAGGTGAAGACGCTCATGCCCTGGATCTGGCACTCGAGGATGGAGTAGGCGAGCTGGGCGTTGGCGCCCTCGTCGCGGTCCGTGGCGCTCACGGCGTAGATGTAGGCGCCCGGCACGTTGTTCTCGGTCACATACACGTCGTAGACCGGCTGGTTGAACCGCGGCGCGTTGTCGTTCACATCGGACACCTGCACCTGGATCGATTTACTGGTGGAGAGCGACGGCTCGCCCCGGTCCCGGGCCACCACGGTCAGGGTGTAGGAGTCCCCCGCCTCGCGGTCCAGGGGCGCCTCGGTCACGATGGTGTAGTAGTTCTTGAAGGAGGACTTGAGGCGGAACGGCACGTCCCCGAGCAGCTCGCACTGCACCTGCCCGTTCTCCTCCGAGTCGCGGTCGGTCACGCTGAACAGGGCCACCACCGTGCCGGGCGCCGCGCCCTCGCTCACCGCCTCCTTCACCGTGCTGAAGCTGATCTCGGGCGCGTTGTCGTTGGCATCCAGCACCCGCACGAGCACCTTGCAGTGCGCCGGCACGGCGTTGGGGCCCAGGTCCTTGGCTTGCACGTACACCTGGTACACCGGGCTCTCCTCGTAGTCCAGCTCGCCGCTCACCTCCAGCCGGCCCGTGCGCGGGGACAGTCCGAAGAGCTCCCGCGCCCGGGGAGAGATGTGGCTGCTGAAGGAGTACACCACCTCGCCGTTCTGGCCCTCGTCGGGGTCCGTGGCGTTGAGCTGGATCACCAGCGTGCCGGGCGGCGAGTTCTCGGGCAGGGACACCGTGTAGACGGGTTGGTCGAAGGCGGGCACGTTGTCGTTGGAGTCGAGGACTCGGATGGTGAGTAGGGCCGTGCCGGTGCGCTGCTGCTGGGGGGGCAGGCCCCCTCCTCCTCCTCCTCCTCCTCCGCCGCCGCCGCCGCCCCCCCCTCCTTCGCCGCCGCCTCCCCCGCCTCCCCCGTCCACCGCGGTCAGCACGTAGCGGTGCACCGCCTGCTGCTCTCGGTCCAGCGGCTTCTCCAGCACCAGCTCGGCGAAGCGGTTGCCATCCCCCTGGGTCTGCACGTCCAGGGAGAAGTAGCTGTTGGGGGTGATCTCGTAGTCGCGCAGGGAGTTGGTGCCCACGTCCGGGTCGAAGGCGCTCTCCAAAGGGAAGCGGGTGCCTGGCGTGGCGCTCTCGGAGATCTCCACCGTCAGGTCCGGCTCCGGGAAGGAGGGCGGGTTGTCGTTAATGTCCAGCACTTCGATCTCCACCCGGAACAGCTCCAGGGGGTTCTCCAGAAACACCTCCAGGTGCAGGACGCAGGAGGGGCTCTGCTTGCAGATCTGCTCCCGGTCGATCTTCTCGTTCACGTACAGCACCCCGGTCTCCAGGTTGAGGTCCAAGTAGGGGGTCCGGGAGTTGGGCACCGTCTGAAACCTGCGAGCCGAAAGTTTTGTAATGTCCAGGCCCAGATCTTCCGCGATATTACCCACGAACGTGCCATGTTCCTGCTCTTCCTGCACCGTGTAGTGAAGCTGGGAAAAGACTCCCTCCACCATCCAGAGCAAGGCAAAAAATAATAGCACAATCATCTCCAAAGGGAAAGGAAGCAGCTTCCCGCAGCCAGCCAATCACCTCCCCCACCAGCACGAGAAAAAAAATTTAAATACAAATAAAAGTGGTGTGTGCGTGTGTGTGTGCGTGTGTGTGTGTGTGTGTGTGTGTTGGAGGGGAGGGGGGATCCTGTGGCTTTTCGTCCTTAAAAAATCTTATTTTTTTTCATGTTAGGGTTTCCCCCAGTTCAGCTTCATTTTCCAATCTTAGCGCAGGAAGAGTGGCAGGCGTCCCCTTGCCTCATCTGTAATCTTCCCACTGACCAATTAATAAAATAATGATACAATAGTCAGCGTCCTTTATTCCGACAGTCTTGGCGCAACGCGACGCTGGCAAATCCCAAGGAGGAAATTTCGATATTTCAAGACTGTCCTCGGTTTGTCTTCCTGCTGGTGGGAGGAGAAGGAGGAGGGAAAGAAGGAGGAGGAGGAGGAGGAGGATGAAGAGGAGAAGGAAGAGGAGATGCTGCCGGCACCGCTGAACATGCCTCTTAATGTCAACGGCGGGCAAATGCAAACGGGCTCAAAAGCAGGGAGAGAATTTCGTGCCGGAAAAGCATATAGCGGCTCTGCAGCATAAAACTTTCATTCTCTTCATTTCTCCGGATGGCTGTTCCAGGCATTTTTTTTCTCCCCCCTTCTTTCGCCCTATCGGTATTTTTTGGCTTTCACAGTCTTCTCTCTCTCCGTCCTCATTCCCACCGGCCTCGGACTCGCTGTAGGTGCGACGAGCAGTTTCTTTTCTGCTGTTTCCTTCCCACGCCTCTTTCCCTCTAAGCTGTTTCTCTTCCTCTCAGTCTCTTCCCTCCGGCTCAGCCTCGGAGCCTGTGATCTGGCTGGCAGTTTCTGAGCTCGGAGCGCAACGCTTCTCTGTTTTTGCGCAGCGCCCTCATTCCGCCAACCAATCCCCGAGGAGCACCACCCACCGAGCCCCTGCTCATTGGCTGAGCCGGCCGTCAAGTAGGAGCGTCACCTGGCAGCCGGGCGGGGCCAGACAGAGCCCGCGCCCGGGCGGTCGCAGTGAGTGTGAGTGTGAGAGAGAGAGAGAACCGCCCCGCAGGTCCCGAGGCGCTGGCTGGGGGCCGGGGGGGGACTCTGCCGCGGAAAGTTCCCGGTCCCCAGCCGCAGGTAATGGCGAGGGAACACAGAGGTTTCCCCGTTTGCATCAGCATTTGCGAAACCATAATAGCAACAGCAGTAGCGGTATCCTCTCTCAGGAGCGGGGTTTCCAATGACGCTAACATTCTTTTTCCTTTAAGGTATTTTCCTTGCGCCCGATCGTGGAAATAAATCGCCGAGAATGGGGAAAAGTTGCAGTGTGGCCATTAGTCGGCAGGGGTTACCTACGTTAAGGGGCTCTGGCAGACACGGGCAGGGCATTTCAAAACCGGACAGAATGTGGCCTGTGTCCAACTGAGTGCGATGAGGGTGTGCAGGAGGCCGCCCGGAGCACGAGTGTGTGTGGGTCGGAGGTGGGACTCAGCCCGGGAGGTGCGGGGCTGGCCGATGCTAGGGACCTGCAGACTCCAGAGGCGTACCTCCCGCTGTCTTCAGGGCAGACCCACCTATTATTCCTACTAAACAGATTGATTCCTCTGGGGACCCAGTTGGAGCTGTGGGCGCTTTTGAGCCAAGACGGAGGGGCTGGTTGCCTCTGAGCTCTGCCCGCAGCCTCCCTAACGCTCCACTCGTGGCTTCGGGCACCGAGCACCGTCGAGCGCTGCAAGGAGCCTGCGGTAGCCCCGCGCCTCTCCCCGCCGAGTGCTCCGCGGCGGCGGCGGCGGCGGCGGCGGCGGCGCGCACAGGCTATTTATTTTCCGCTTTATTTCTGACAATCGAAGATTCCCCCGCCCCCTCGGCCCGGCTGCTAGACCCGGGCGCCAATTCCTGCCCGGCGATCTTTGCACGCTCGCTGCGTGAGGACAGCGGGGCGGCTGAGAACTTGGGAGTAGGGGGCGGTGGGGGGGGGGGGGTTACAGGGGGGTGGCGGGTAGACCCGGTGAAAACGCGGGGCCATGTGTGTGCGCTTCTGCGGGTTTCGGCCCCACATTCTGGGCGCTCTAATCCATCCTCCCCAGCCACGGCGCACGGCTTCAGCACGAGTCCCAGAGGAACCCCCACCCCCACTCTCGGCTCCCAAAGGATGCGCTCGGCGAGCCAGGAGCCGGGGGCCAAGCGGCGCGTCCACACACCCAGCTCCGATGAAGTTAAAACAGCGCGAACTCATCTAGAGAGGGGATGGATGGCGTGGCAATCCTCCCCTACACAAAATATATATATATATATATATATTCTTAACAGATAGTTCTATATTAAGTCACGGGCCGAATCAACAGCGGGCTGTGGATTCACTAGAGCAGCCCCTGTTCCGTTTCCTTCCGAAACCACGAGATAGGAGGGTCCCTCCGTGGCGTCCTCGTCCTGAATGACCCCAGAGTAACACCGCCACGGCCTGCGAGAAAAGGAGGCTCGTGGCCCCGACCTCCGGCTCCCTGGCCATTCCCGCCCGGCAGGGACTTAAGGACGGCGATCGCCCGCGGACTGGATTGCGGATTGAGCCGTGCCCCTACCAGTGCCGCGGGCGCGTGCCTGCTGCCCTGCCCCCCCCGCGCCCCCAGCCCCCGGCTCTCGGGTGGCGTTGGGTCCTGCCTTTGAGCGGTTAGAAGGAAAGGATGCCAGCAAACATGGCTAATCCTCTTTTCGGCCGCAGGCAATTGATGACTGGCCCGAGCCGAGTGGAAACCGCTGCCTTTAGGGTGATGTGAAGCGCCGCGTCTCGCGCCTGCGAATGGAGCGGCGCTTTGCCAAAGGACCTGTGGATCGGTGGGAAGGAGACGGTAGTTTATCTGAACACGAATACGGCACTGCGTCCGCACTTCGGCACCCCCCGCCCCTTCGTTTTCTTTAGCACTGCAGGATTGAAAAGGGCAGGTTTTGAGCTCTTCAAGCTGACTCATCAGAATCCCGGAGCATTTTTTTTTTAATGACGGTAATTTTCTCATGTTTTCCTAATGTACGTGTGGAAACACTTGTGTGTGTGTGCGCGCGCGCGCGTGCGCGCGTGTGTGCGTGTGGGAGCCCTGCGGCTGAATGACAATGCAGATCCAGGATTTGGGGGAGAGGTTTTTGTTTTCCAAATGCAAGGCGAAGTTTGAGCAGACTTGGGGCGCTCGCTGAGAGCCAAAGGTGGAGAGGAGGATGTGTAGACATGGTCAGATTTGCCTGTAAATAACCACTACATCCACTGCAACGCTTGAGCCGCTTTTTGTTTATTTATTTTTTTTATTTTCTAATAGCAGAAGTGTTTGAACCGGGACTCTCTCTCTCTCTCTCTGCAAACGTGGGTTACAAGCGCCTCCTAGCGGCAAAAGTAGCATAGGGCAAGCCAGAGAAATTGGCTTTGGAGCTCCCTCGGAAGGGCTCGCCTGTTGGGGGCTCTGCAGGATTTCTTGGGTCACAGAGGCCTAGGACCGCGAGGGCCACGCAGGTCCGGGACTTGCAGAGGTCTCGCCTCTCTGACTTGTCGTCTCCGAGGTACCCTCGGGACCGGCGGGGTGACGACGGGGTCTTCTGCCAGAGTCGCCCGCTTCCCTCTGGGTAACTCCGGCCAAGGACAATTGCAAGAGCATTTTTCTGGGGACCAAGATTCAGAGAGTGGGCATTGACAGCCTTCTCTACCTCCTAAATCCAAAACCATTAAACAGCCCCGCCCTGTCACCCACCAAACAAAACAACACTTTAGATTTGCCTTTTGAAAATGCCTCTTAAGTGTAACTGGTTTCCTTTCTCCCTTGCTGTGTCAATCCAGCAGATCCCTCCCCCCCTTTTTTTTATTTCTCACTCTCTTTGGTGGACCCAGAATTTAGTGAGGCCATAAGCATATCAATAGCCTCGGTGGTGAGCTGACGTCCTTTGAAGTGCAGGATTTCGTGTAATACTGTGTCTCTGGACACCCCATCACTGGGCGGCAAAGGGAGAAGCAATCTCTAGGGAACATAACCCTGACCCCTAACCCTCATGGCCCCTCCAGGAGGGCCAAGCATCTGGATCAAAACAAATTGCATTCTAAAACAGAAGGGGAAAGTGGTGGTTATTTGGAGGGAAGTTATCACAATCAATTTTCATGAAAGCCTTGGTGTATGAGAGTGATAAGTCACCTTCGTCTCTTTCATTGGGTTCCAAGTGCAACAGAAATAGCGGGGAGGGGAGCGCTAAGGATCCCACACATGCGTTTTAGATTCCTAGTAAAAACTCTGAAACTAGGTAACCAGGTTGCTTTCTTCTCTACCCTTTTCTAGAAAAGGCGGGAGGGAAAAATGTTTGTTAACCAGCGTTTGGATAAATGAGTGTTTGCAGTGACTTAACTTGACTTGAAAGCAATTTGTTTCTAAATCCTCTTGTTATTGCAGTGTGTGTCCAGAGCCTTGAGAGAAGACTTTTTTTTTTTTCCTTTAAAGAAACGGAAGACAAAAAATTAAAATTGTCAAGAAAGAGTAGTTCAAACTCCAGGCTTCTCCAGGATTGAGCTAGATGGTTCTGGGCACTTGTCATTTCCAGCAAAGGACCTGGGCTGCATGCATTGCATCTTTTAAGGGTAACCGTGAAATAGGTTTGTTTGTAGCAGTGTAACCTAACAAAAGCTGGGCGGGCAAAGCTTTGGAGCCAATAGCACAGGTTGTGTTAGCTTTTATTCTAAAATAGTGAGTGAAGCCTATGCTATTGTAAGCTTCCAGGTAATTCTTCAGTTACTGTGTTCTAAGGCTTTGAACCCAACAGTGAATAAACCAACCATGTTTTGGGGAACTGAGAGTACTAGATATTCCATGAAGCTTTATTTGATATTCAAAGTAGAAATGTTCTCTATTTTGTTTAACCTAGTTAACATTGGTGTGGCTTCACGCTTCAGTGTCTTTCCAAGTGATCAGACAGGGCCAGCATTTTGTTAAACTCTAGACAGCGAATTAAAAGCACTGATGAGCTGCAGCAGCCCTCTAATGCAAAATGACAAATTGCACTTAAGCAATACATGAACAAGAAAATGATTTATGGATTTTTACAATGGTCTGAGCAAATGAAAGCAACATGAATTATACATCCTAATGCTCATAGTATCATTTTCTAATAGTACTGTTTCAGTTCAGATGCTAACTCTCACCCTTCCTATAAGAGATATTGATCAATAAGAGGTCCAAGAATATTTTTAAATTGGGCAATGGTGTTTGATACTGCTTGCAAATATGTATATATTTTTCTTGGGTAGGTGGTAGGTGGTAGTGGTGGACATTGAACATACTAACATTACTGTTATCTCTTTTAGTGATAAATAAATAGTCCTTTAGATTTATATTTTGTTCCACACCTTCCTTCAGAATCAAATAAATAGATCTGATTAAGAATGACAATCCTTTATTACATCATGGCCCCTTTTCCTATAAATCAAAATACATTACCTCATCTTACACTTTCCTTCCATTGCTTTGGATATTGAAAAATCTGATTTTCCAAAATGTCTTTATCCTTTTCATATTTGTTTTTTCCTGTTTTCTTTTTTAGAACATTGTTCAATTCCATAGTGTATTAAAGACACACTTGAGTTAGTAAAAAGGTGATAGCCTTAGTTCTTTGTGCGTGTTTTTTCTTTATAGACAAAATACATCTTATGGCTGTTAAATTATAGAAATCAATCAGATAAAATTTTATATGGTCGTTTTTGCAGTTTGAAGAACTTTTAAAAATCTAGTTACTTCTGTGTTGTGATAAGTGAATACTTCTATCATTTTTATTTAACCATCTGTGGCTTGAATAACTAAGCATTTTGGAGTGTGTATAGAATTTCAAGTGAAGACAATGTCGTTACTGTATTAATGCTCAACTACAGAAAAGTTCTAATTACCCAGAGGCCTCTGGAGTCACATTATTAGGCTTATTCTAATTATCCAGGTTTATAAAAAAATATTGAATCCCAGCTTCTGTTTTGGACAGCATTAATAATCACTCTTACTGAAAGATTACTAAAATCAATTATGTGATTAGGATTGTAAATAAGAACTATGAGACATCACATTTAAAAAGCCAGTTGCTTTGTTAACAGAGGTGATGTGTGAGGTTACTGATGAGGTAGAAATGAAGCTTTGAAATTAAGGTTGATGTAGAACAATTTCACAAATTAATTGTAAGCCCTAATAAGTTTATATGAGTAAGAGAAAATGAGTCTAGAACTCTTTTTTTTCATTCTCAGTGGGTTTGTTTTTTACTGATAGTGGCTATGTTCTTATAGTAGCAGCGTAGTACTAATGTTCATCTGGGAAGTATTAATTGTATTCTTAAGAGGAAGCCCCTTGACTTTCTAAATACATAATGAGGTTACCCAAATTCTAAGTAGGGTTACAAATCATAGTGTTATTTTATGAAGAGTTTGACAATGTTATTGGAGACAGACCATGAAAAAATATCAAACATAGCTTGAGAATTTAATAATAAACAGAATAGATAAATAGATGCATCAATAAAAAAGTTTTTCTTTTAAGTTCAACTGTCTGTTTAATATAACTCTTTATATAAGAGACTTGATTTTTATGATCCCTTGCTTAAATGTCTTGAAAATGCTATACTGTAAAATATTTGTTTTATTGAAATTTCTAGTTTGCTTTTTAGGTAAAAGTGACTAAAGTCTTTTAAAAACCCAATGTGCACCAAGCATTTTTACATAAATTGTAATATTCCCCCCATATCTATAGCTATTATTATTCATCTTAAAATATATTTCTATTGTACATAGTTCCAGAATATGTGTTTTTAGTAATCTGTATTTGAGAAAGTTTTTCTTAAGGTGCTTATTTCAAAGAAATCTTACCTAAGAGAAAATCCACTGACCATTACAAGTATGTTAAAAACACTTTATCTCTTACAACTAATGAAATGCTTTCCTTCTCTCTACAAATACTCAAAAATGATTTAGCATCTCATGATTTTCTCTAACTTTTATTTTATATCCTATGTACTATGTTGAGTGGATAAATAGGAAGAAAGTAAGCACAGTAGTATGTCGGGATTCTCGGGGGATTGGTTCCAGGACCCCCACAGATACCAAAATCCATGATGCTCAAGCCCCTTATATAAAATAGTGTAAAACAATGCAAACAGTTGTCCCTTCACATCCGAGGATTCCCAACCCTCCAGGTTGGTTCATTAATGGATGTGAACCCAGGGAGATGGTAAGCAGACTGTATGTTTATTGAAAAATATAAGTGGATCCTCTTAGTTCAAACCCACGTTGTCCAAGGGTCAACTGTACCTTGACAAGTATTCTGAATTGTTTTATTAGGTCACAATGACAAGCTAAGAATTCCTCTGTGAGTAGAAAATTAGATGATCTGGTTAACATGGCTCCAGTAGCAGGACATCTGCTCTCTTAGATAGAATCAGAACACGTAACTTGGAAGCATGTTTGAGGATTGAATTAAAAAGAGCCTAGACTGTGTGGCCCAGTGGTTGAGTGTCAACCTATGAAGCAGGAGGTCATGGTCAGGGCACATGCCTCCATTGAGAGCGCAGTCCTCAGTGTAGGGTGGATAGAGACAGCTGATCAATGATTCTCTTCCATCGTTGTTTTTATCTCTCTCTCCCTCTCCTTTCTCTCTGAAATAATATATATACTCGAGCCTAGTGCATGAAATTTGTGCATGGGGGGTGTCTCCTCAGCCCAGCCTCCACCCTTTCCAATCCAGGACCCCTTACAGGATTGGGCCTAAACCTGCAGTAAGACATTCCTCTCACAATCTGGGACCACTGGCTCCTAACTGTTCACCTACCTGCCTGCATGATTGCACCTAACTGCCCCCCCTCCCTGCTGGCCTGGTCACTCCCAACTGCCCCCCTTGCAGGTGTAGTCATCCCCAACTGCCCACCCCTACCTGCCTGGTTGCCCCCAACTGTCTCCCTCCCCCTCTGGCCTTGTTGCCCCTTAGTGCCCCCCTTCAGGCCTGGTCTCCCCTTACTGCACCCCCTGCTGGTGTGGTCTCTCCCAACTGCCCACCCACCAACCTGGTTGCCCCTAACTGCCTCCCTGCGGGTCTGGTAGCCCTATGCAGCTTGTTGCTTAGTTGTTTGGTTGTCCCTCGCTAACCCCCTGCCAGCCTGGTTGCCCCATGCAGCCTGTTTAGTTGTCTGTTCAGTTGTTTCAGATGTCATGGTTACTTAGCCTTTTATATATATAGATATAAAAGGTTGATTGACTTGGTTGATTAAAAGCAATGTCCTGAATTTCAAGCCAGATGGGTCACTGTCTGTCTTCTTCTTTGCAGTTCTTCAAATCTCCTGAGATGGAGGTCTGTCAGTTCAAAAAAGGGCTGTGGATCACCATAGTACATTTTCTTTTCTCTTCTGTTATTCTTCAGATTTCTTATTCCATAACAGACACATGAAATTTGTGGTTCAGATATTATAGAGTTTGGAAATACTTATGTAATTAAGGTAGTAATTATTTTATACATACAGAGTTTAGAGTAATCCTGTGTGATTTTCACAGACTAGTAAAGTTGGGATTAATTGGCCAGAATAAAAAAGGTTTAAGTATAAATGTAAAGTATATACATGTACACATATGTAAGAAAAAGGCATAGTAGTTAAACTATGGTTTTGGTATAAGAATATAAATGTATCAGCAAAAAAGGAGAGTTCACACAGTCTTAAGATGCTGTAAGCAGACACTTGCTTGGTTTACAATAGAGAAGTTCTATCTCTGTTATAAAAGCAAAGGGTTAGTTGTTCAATTTATACATTATACAAAAATGAATTCCAGGTGGACTTGAGAATTATTTAAAAACATAAAACTATAGGATAACTACACCTATACTAGTATCTGGAAACTTAAATAAAGAGATAAACCAAGGCAAGCTCAGATGACCAGAAATTGCATTTGTTTGGGAATAGCAGAGGAATTGCAACTTGTAAAATACTAACTACAGCAAGCTCAGGCGAGTCTGTTGAGGGCTTGGGGTTGGCCGTATTTATGGGCAAGGAGTTTAAAGAGGGGGAAGTCCAGCCAGAGTATTAGCAGTAAGCTCATTGGCTTGAAGACAGGGGGAGGTATTGGCCGATGTTTATTGGTCAGGAGAAAACTTCCAGTTTTCCCTAAATCAGGCAATCAAGGGAAATCAGTCTCTCAGTTGTTTGAGGGCAAATGCACGCGATTCTTCATTTCCTATCCTCCAGTTCCATTTTAGATTGAGATCCTTTCACGTATCCAATATGTTGTCATCCAGATATATTTCTCAAAAAGACCTAACGTCACGCTGTTCAGGTCGGTCGGCTCCTAAAGGCAGATAAAGACAGCCACCACAACAACTCTGAAAGCAAAGGGGAAAAACCCACCACCGCAGCAGCTCCCAAACAAATACTGGAGGGACAGCAGAAATGGGAAGCTCTTCCTTGACACAGGTACCTGCTCCTGGGACTGCTCCTTGGGTAGCCCCTGGCAACTGAAACATCTGGTGACGGGGATGGTTGGGGCTTCTGGGAGGGGAAAGCAGGCCTGAAAGTTTCCCACCTGTCTGTTTTTACAGTGTGAGTCCCCTTTGACACTGGTGTGAAAAGAGGTGCCGTTAAGACCCTTAGCCTTTCAATACATACCTCACTAACAGGATTTTTAAAAAATCCAGTTTCTTGGTGTTGAGGTCCCAGAAACCCCAGGAAGAGGCTTCTTTTAGTTGGAGAGTCCTTAAATAGTAACCCATTTTCCAGATTCCAATTGGAGAGGGATTTTTGGAACAGTGAGATTTATTTCTAACATGCACAGATAGTTGGAAAACTCTCTTACTGGTTGTTTCATGGTTATTTCTTACAAAAATATACAGTGTCATTTTTTTAAAGGTTTTTTTTTTTTTTTGCTTCATTGCTTATTTATGTGTTAGCATATTGCTCCTTATCCGATTAACTACATCTTTCTTACAATTAAAATGTAGAAGAATTTATTTACCTCTAAATGACAAAGAATGAATAGGGATCAGCCTAGAGCACATAATTTATTTACTTAAAAATATATTGATCTTTATCATGATTCTTTGTAATAGTATATCAGAATTAAGCTATGTTGAAAAGGGAAAATGTGGTTGCAGTTTTAAAATGAGTGCCCCTTTAACAAAAATGCTCCTCTTTCTCCTCCTTAAAGTTAGTAGTTTGGGTTTAGCTTAGTACTCTCATAATTTATGTAATATTTATATGTTTAAAATAAGGACACGCATGGGAGCATGAGATCTGATTCATAGAACAGAGACAGTAACATGAACCCCTCTTTATTTTGGTGCTCTTAAATTTTACCTACATATGAAGCAGAGTTTTCCATACACAGGAAGAAATGTTATTGATGTTCTAGTTTCATTTTAACTCTAATATTTATGAATAAAATGGATAAAGAAAAAATTAAGGTTATGGAATTTAAGATTATCTTTTTAATATGGTACGTTAATTTTAAATTATTGATGCTCATGCAGTTTCTGCTGAATTATTTTTACTGTGTTTGTGAGTATTTGTGAATTGTTTTCTTATATATGAGAAGAATGTGTTATATTTCAGTGAATTATAGGTGGCAGTGTACACAGCTAAATTCCACATTTTATTACAGGTATAAAAAAGATATTTCAGTTGGTTAACAGTTTCATATTTAACTTTTTTGTCATTCTAGCCCCCATTCTAAACTACCCCTCCTTTTTATATTTAATCTAAAAACATCAAGTAAACTCCCTCAGGTAAGAGTTTGCTCTTGGAAAGTATTTTGACTATCATGTATATCCTGAAAGTGTTTTTTTTTACATGTTATTAAATAAAGATGTATTAGAAAGAGTATAATATTGACTAAACAGCTGATTTAATATTAAAATCAGAATTTTAAAGCTGAAAGGAATTTAGAATTACATCTCAAGCCAGTGACAGAGAATTTTTTATTCTGTCTATTTAGATTTTCTGTTTTAAAAGTTACAAGCAAATGTGCTTTGCCTGGTGGTAAAAAATGCAATGCTTTTTTGATTTACTATCCTGAGGGGTGATATCTATCCTAAAGAATGCTAAGTACAAAATTGCTATTCTTTAGGCCTGATATCCACCGTGAATGCAGGAAAATAGATTATAAATGATGTAGATAATAGAATAAACCTTGTTGATGATCAATAGCCGTACTGTGACATCTCATGGAGAAAAAGAGCATTAGGCATCGTGGTGGTCCAATGACACCGTTCCTTCCAGAGGCTTTTACAAAGTGCATCCAAAGGTTTTCTGAAGGTTACTCAGAGACATACAGGGGAGCAAGGATAGGTGGTGCAGGGAGAGCACAAGTGAGAGTCAAAGAAGCAAGCAGGTCCAACTCTGGTGCCCTCAGTTTTCATGTTGGTTTGTTTTATATATTGAACTTTTATTTTTTATTTTTTAAAAATATTTTTTATTGAGTTTTTACAGAGAGGAAGAGAGAAGGATAGAAAGTCAGAAACATTGATGAAAGAGAAACATCAATCAGCTGCCTCCTGCATACCCCCTATTGGAGATGTGCCCACAACCAAGGTACATGCCCTTGACTGGAATCAAACCTGGGACCTTTTGGTCCATAGACCGACACTCAGTTTTGGCTATATATTGAACTTTTAAATGGAAATCCTTTTATATGATTCAAATTATTCATCTGTTGAGCCTAAATTGAGAACTGACTAGATACTGACACTCTCCCAGAGTCAAGGAGATAATTGTCAGGGTGGGGCTGACATTACAGAATACTACCACTGATAAGTAAGCAGTCCTTACTCTGTATTTATTTTCTCCAGAGTGGGTTTTTGTTTGCTTTCCTTGTCCTGTTTGCCACCATAATTTGTTTATTCATTTTAATGCACTCAATTACTTTGTAATTCTTGGCCCATATGTAGCTTATAATTTTCAAATAGATATGCTCGCTTGCAAATGTTCACATTAATGCTGGCCAATTGTTTTGAGATCATTTGATTCACTCAAGCTGATATATAAACGTTATTAATTCTAAAAGGAAATATGCAGACAAAGAAATTCAAAAAGAAACTATTTCTTCAGATTTTTTCTGCTCTTTTTCAAGGTCAGTAAGATCACTTCTCTAAACTTGAATGTTTCTTAAATCCTTTCCAATACATTGTATTGTTTTTTGATATGATGTACTTCTCCAGCATTCAGAAGTCTAACATTCTTAAGCACGGGGAGTTTAAATTGGGCACAAACTTATAGAAATGGAAGGAGTCAGTAGCTAAAAGTATTGAGCCAAGTTCCTTTTAACAATAAAGGAAATCTATCAAAATCTGTTAATGTAAGAGACTAATTTCACATCTCCTTTCTAGGTTGGAATAATGCAATGGACCTCAGATTATATCCTCCCTATTTTTGAATAATTTACTCTCCTACATAGCTTCTGAGTCAAATAAAAAGTTAAGAATGAGTATGTTTTAACCTGAACATTTTACTTATTTTGCATATTTGGCTAGGCCTAAGGGAAAATCATTTATTTAGATTGTGCTTGTATGGATGGACCTATATGATAATCTAGATTTCAGACCCTTTGCTTTTATTAACTCACATTTATTAAATATAGGGCCCCCAGAAATTACTAACTGGTTAATGTCCCACATAACTTTAATTTTAAATTAAAAAAATGGCAAGGAGTTTTGGGTGATTAATTCAAGAAACAAATTGAGCACCTACCATGTGCCAAGGGGTTTAGGAATTGTTAATGAATAAACTAGCCCAATGATGGGCAACCTTTTGAGCTTGGTGTGTCAAAATTTGCCAAAAAAACGAGCATAACAAGGGTGGTGTGTCACTTTGAGAAAAAAAAAAAACATCATTTCACAATATTTATAGTTTAAACAACAAAAATGTATAATTGTAATATATCACTGTATTTAATAAACCAAAAAATAATTATTTAAATTACCTGCTTAGTGACTTCTTTGTTCATCGGTTTCTTTTGTTGGTCTTGATATTACTTAATTTGTGTGGGGTGCCGTGAACTAAGATAAGTGATAAGGGGGAATTCTTTAACTAACCTGCCTATTAGCAACTTTTTTGTTGCTGAATTTCATTGGCTAACCTTCAGTTGAAGGTTGGTATTTTGTACACTTCAAGCCCAAGCAAGCCCTACTAATTTCATCTGTCAATCTGTTTCTTTTGTTGGTTTTGATATTATTTAATGTTGAGACTAAGGTCTCACAAGAGTTTGTAGAGGGAAAAATTGTGAGTAAAACCATTGCTATATTTTTCAGAGTACTAAAAGTGTCTGATAATTGGTTCCAGGCACTCCTAATTTCCTGTTCGTAGTGGCACTCCTCTTGATTCTCCAAGTGGCACCTTTCCAGATTCTCAAGCTTTGACCTCAAGTCGACAAACACCTGAGCCCGGATGCTGTTTTGAAATTCTGCAAGTTGCATCTAGAAATCATCAATTTGCATCCATTGGAAACCATTTAATTCCAAACTACTGTAGACTACTACATCAGGATACTTAATTATTTTTATTGTCTGTTCTAGCCTTCAAAATTAATTAAATTTATCACTAAACTGGTCAAGTAATGAGTCTAAAACATGCTGGTACTTTATATGCAAAGGTTCCATTTCATTTTGTACAGCTGCACTGACCTTCTCAAAATACTTTGTCACTCGAGGAAAATACTTACAAGTTTTATTTTCTACATCTTGCTTGAAAACCTTATTTTCAAAAGCTTTTATGTATCCAAGCATAATGTCAATACTTTTGCCAAAACCTTGTAATTTTAAGTTCAGTTCATTAATATGAACAGAGAGATCTGTAAAAAATATCAAGGTGTTGACCTACTTATTATCATTGAGCTGCGAAAAGTTTCCCAGATCCTTCTCCTCAAGAAATACCTTAATTTCTTCAAAGCACTCCACAAAGCTCTTAAGAACTTTGCCTCTGCTCAGCCTTTTTACATTATTGTACATCAGCAGTAGTCCACTGTAGGTGGAATCAACCTCCAGTAAAAGTGCAGAAAATTCTTGCTTGTGAAGGGGGCGAGCAGCTGTTAAATTAACTATTTTTGCAACAACTGACATTAAGTCATTTAAGTCGGTGAATCTTGCCTTGGCACATAAAACCTCCTGATGGATAATACAATGAAAAGGCACAATCGGATGTCCAATAGCTTCTTAAAATAATTTGACAAATCCGTAACTCAGATATTCTCTTAATAATTGCATCTTTATTCTGCATATCGTGAAATAGAACTGGTGCACAGCTTAGGAAAGTTTCTTTAATAAATTACCCCTCACTGAGTGTTTTCCATGCTGAGCAATGGAGTTAGCAATGCTCAATCTTGCAGATGTTAAATTTGTAGAGCCTTCTATAAATTTAAGGATGGAATTAGATTGGCTCTTATAAAGGTGTAGCTGCCTGGAAATGTATTCCTTCCTTTCATCCTCACTTTTATTCAAGAGCTGGAAATGATTAGTTTCAAAATGTCTATTTACATTCCACATTCTGCTTACTAACGTTTCAGTACATAGAACACAAAATGATCTGCCATTTTTTTCTATAATATCATATATCATAGTCCATGTCTCTTGAAAGGGTCAGCTACTGCTACTACCACTTGTTTTACTTAACCTTGGTTTTTTATTTTTTTGGTTCTCTATCAGGGGGGCAGTGACAGAAGGTAGAATTATAGATTGCCTGTTAGCCCTGCAGGCAATTAGGGGTTAACTAGCCTAACTGACCACAAGATGGCACATGTAACAACTATCTTTTAAGAAAGGGCAGGGTTAATAAGGATGCATAACAGTAATAGTGGTAAAATGGAGTCTGCACTATGCTGCAAAATGATGTTCTTTATATAAATTAAGATGGCTGCCGCTATTTCTAATGGTGAGAAATGGCACCCATAGCACAGGCCCTCCCCTATCCCAGCCTCCCCCTCACTTATCTCAGTAATGATGGTCAATTAGAAATCCACAACACCCCAGAACAGTAGATTAGATGATGATTTTGCTGTAGTTATGTGGTTGCTGGTAATGGCAATCACAGGACCTCCAAAGATGCATCCCCCACGGCATTCGTCTACACCCTGCTCTCCCGGCCGGAGGTGAGGTCAAAGATCCTCTAATGGCCTAACCAGAAGTCCCAGAACTAGATGCTCTGTGCAAGAGTTCTGTTGTTTTGGCCTGCAGACCTCCAGCACAGAGTGTCTATACTACAGCAAATGTTTCATCCTCAGCTACTGCACCTGGCCATGCAGTAGCCAAGGATGAAAAGTCCTTCCCGGCATGTGGCCCCATATTTCTCTGTATGGGCCCGAATGGGGCTGTGTGTCATCAAAAATGGCTACACGTGTCAGTGCTGACATGCGTGTCATAGGTTCACCATCACGGAACTAGCCAAATGTCCTCACCTTTGTTTTAGTGTTTTTATGTGTGTACAGGCAGCAGATGAGTGTCTTAAATAAGCAAATAATCTAGTATGTCAGAAGGTGAAGGTACTGTGGGGAACAGGAAAGGAAGAACAGGTAAAAAGACTTGCTTAATAGAAAATTAAGAACTTTCCCCCCTTTGTAATATGTGAGGGTTATGGAACTCAGACACGAAGCAGAGTGGGTTATTAGTGACTGTAGTTGCTTTTCCACGGGAAGAGAAAACAAACACAACTTTAGCTGTTCTTTTTTAACTTTCCATTTAGGAATTGCTTTAAAGTAGGTTTTCTCATTAGCCACTAAATTGAATGTTTTCCCATTAGGCAATTTGCCCCAAACACTAAATTAGTAGGAGGACCACTGAAATAGCTCTGTCATTCTAATGGCAAGGTTTTTAAAGTAAAGGGATTGTCTGGGTATACCAGAGGAGTATCTTCCCCCTACCCCTCTTTTTTTTTTTTTGAATAGTTGCCCCTTTGGGGGACAGAAACATAAGGTAGTAGTTAATAATCTGTCAGTGGAGGCAAAACTTTGGTATAGGATATTGAGTTCCCATAAGAGTTCAAAGGACTCTCTTAATTGCATTAACAGAACCCTTACCTTTCATGAGGAAGAACTTAGCGATAATTAAAAAAAAGAAATTAAAAGCAAATGAAAATGTAATTATTGTCATTTTAACAAGTAAGTTTCACATGGGAATTGATGATAAAGAACTTTCTCAAATGTGACTGCCCCAAGAGCCTGCTTCTGTTGGCCTTTGCAAAAACTGAATTCATATTCAAGGTAGAATGATGATGCCTAAACATGCCAAATGCCAACATAATGGGCACTTCTGGACCGTGCTATCAGCCAATGGTATAGACGTGTAGCCCACACAGACTTTACATGTGTTTCCTTAACTTATTTAGTTGTATAATTACACAAACAGTGGTCTTTCAGTCATGCCTTTCAGGCTGCTTGTAAAACCTATAACCACAAATGCTCACTCTGGAAGACTTCCTCCTCTAAAATGGTCTCGTTTTATTTTACCAGCATGTCAATCTCCCAAACTTATTTATTTATTTGCTTACTAACTTTGCACATGTATTTATTCATTTATTAAAATTATGAAATGAACTTCTATATGTTTGGGACATTGTGCTAAGTACTTACAGACACTTTCTGCATGAAAAGTTTTCATGTAAAAGTTGGTAAAGTGATATATATGGCCAGTTCAGTACCCAAATTGAGAACCACAATCTAGTTTTTCTTAGGTTGTGGCTGCACATAGGTTATAAAGAGGAGATTAATGATGAGGATATAGGTAGAAGTATTACTAGGTTTGTAGGTAGAGAAACAGAAATCTGAATGACTTTAGTTAAGTGCTAGGTATTTGATATTTATAATGATAACAAAGAGAAAAGGTAATATGTTGTTGTCTATATTTTTCCCAATGAGGTAGAGATACTTTTAATACATTTCAGAATCATTCAACAGAGTAGTTCACATTTATATAAAGTTAATAAATTACATTAATGATAATAACTATACATTTATAGATGTCCAATTTGTGAAGTTCTTGATTACCTATTTTAAAAGTTCTTTTATAAAAATTATTTTGTATGGCTTATTTTATTTTTAGTATTTGATGGATAAATGACACCACTGCAGATTGGACTCAATCTATTTTTTTTATTGCCCCATATATATTTAGCCTTCTTGTTAGCCATGCAAATCTGTTCTTTTTTTCTATAAAGAATTTCCTATACTTTATAGATTTGCAATGCAATTAATAAGTATAGGTATATTCCTTCTAAATGTTTAAGGAATCACATTTAAATCATCCTCCCACCTATATTAATGAGCTTTACTTTAGTACAACATATACAGAATTATCTTATGCATATTTACTTGTGATGTCTTGTTTCTGATTTCATTCCATCACATAATGTTGGAACTATGTTTTAGTGTTTTGTTTTGTTTTTATTTTTATATTTTAACTTCTATGGAATGACTGCTAAATTTCATATAATATCTTTCTGGAAGAAATTAGAGTAATTAAGAAGCACAAAAGTATCTCTTCAATTAGCTTAGTTGTACCCTCAGAAGAATCATTAGTTGTAAAAAGTCTGAGGAAGCTTACTTGTCCTTAGTTATTGAATAAGAGTATTTTTCACCTTTTTATATTTCTTCCCACTCACTCATTTGGTTTAGTTTTGTTTACTCTAAAATGACTCACTAAAAAATTTCAAACTCTGTACATTTGTCTAGGTAATATTTTGTTGAAGCTTGTTAATCTATGGTTAAATCTAGGGTCAATGTCAATCCTGTTTGGTTACCAGGCAAACACAATATGTTTTGTGATAAAAAAAAAAAACTTCAAATATGAAAATATCTCATTGATCTTTAAGAGTAAGGGATTTACTATGTTAACATTGATTGAAGAGTTCAAAGTGCAAATTGAGAGCTGCTTAATCCCCCTTTCCTGTGAATATTGCTCAGCCACAGGCACGGAAAGCTTGACTTACATATAGATCCTTCCTTCCCCAGATAATTGTAGTATTTACGAAGATGAACTTTATCTGTTTCAGCTTAATATGTCTTTGAAAGGGCAGTCCTAATTTGGAAGCTGCTGAATAAAAGGCACCATGCCTTTAATTACTTTTTAAAAAGAACCCAATTCTTACCCCTTTGAGTACTCTAAATTAGATTAAACATTTGGGGGAGAAACAAAGCAGAGGGGAGTTGTCAGTGGAGAAGTATTCTGCACACAAATGTTAGCTACCATTTCTGTCATGGAAGGAAGGAAACTAAGAAAAACAGCAGCTGCCATTTCAGCTCAATAACTCTGGTTCCTCCTAGTGAAATCATTTTGAGACTGCTGAGCAGAAATAGTTTAAAGGTCTATTGTAAAAGAAATAAGACTTTTATTCTTTAATTAGACTCTTCAGAGACTATTGTGACTTTGCAAAATTGAATAACCTTTTATTCCCTGGTTATAGTTAAATCCTTAAGCTCGTTCAATTTCCTGTACCCGTGTGATTTTACTTGAAGGTTTCACCTTTACACCAGGTGCATATGCATAATGCCAGGCCAGGCCAGGCATGTTTTCATTTTGCTCTCACTTTAGTAACAAAGCAGAGTAACTTTTCTTAAAATTAACACGTGACAGGGGGATAGAAATTGAAGCACTGAGGTCTCCTGATCATGGGCAATCAATGGAATGGGGAACAGCGTGTGTATGTATTTTCTACCTCACCCTTAGATAGATAATGAAGACAGTTTTTCTTTTTTTTTCCTTAATATTGATATTTTTATGATGTAAGATTGGTTTTTATGGAGATTGTTTTCAGTGTTGCTGCTTTTGAGTTGAGGTTGACTCAAAGGCAGCATTTATGCCAGCACTTACAATTTTGTTATATAGCATAATGTATGGTAATGTCTATCATATACCAATTCAGAGTTGATTAATTTAGAATTTCTGAAAATTTGAGTCTCATATTAAACTTTTTTGACATAGTGAAAAAGAGAGTATATTAAACAAATAAATACTGTTAAATAATGATGAAAATGTATATATATGTTCAGAGGTCAAGCAGTTTTAAAAATAGTTGAAAATGTTCAAAACATTATTTTTCAATCACGTTGATATGGCAGTTTCAACTCACTTATTGATTATAGCATTCATCTTCGTAAGACATATTTGGTTGTTTTAGATCTTAACAGCTTTCAGGATGTTGTAGTTTCTTAAAATAACTATTTTAATGTTTTCAATGTACTAAAATTAGCATATATCTTCACCAAATAGTACAATGTGTAAAGTACAGAGATCTCTGCTTTTAGCCTCACCATCCAAAATATCTAATTACCAAGGCCAAGTACAGTATTTGAACTTTGTAAGCTTTTTTTAAAATTGTACCTATATATCTAAATAGCTCATTCATAATTCTATTACTTGACCTCTCAATTTTCAAATACACACACACACACACACACACACACACACACACACACTAGAGGCCTGGTGCACAAAATTCCTGCATGGGGTGGGGGGTGTTCCTCAGCCCAGCCTGCACCCTCTACAATCTGGAACCCCTCAGGGCAGTCAGACATCCCTCTTACAATCCAGAACTGCTGGCTCCCAACTGCTCGACTGTCTGTCTGCCTTCCTGATTGTCCCTAACCACTTCTGCCCCCCAACCTGATCACTACCTAACCACTCCCCTGCCAACCTGATTGATGCCTAACTGCTTTCCTGCCAGCCTGTTTGCCTCTAACTACCCTCCTCTGCAGGCCTGGTCTCCAACAACTGCGCCCCCCTGCATGCCTGGGTCCCCTCCAACTGCCCTTCCCTGCAGGCCCGGTTGCTCCCAACTTCCCTCCTCTGCTGACCTGGTCACCCCTAAATACCCTCTCCTGCAGGCTTAATTGTCCCCAACTGCCCTCCCTTGCAGGCCTGGTCCATCCCAACTACCCTCCCCTGCTGACCATCTTGTGGTGGCCATCTTGTGTCCACATGGGGCAGGATCTTTGACCACGTGGTAGCAGCCATCTTATGTGTTGGAGTGATGGTCAATTTGCATATTTCTCTTTTATTAGATAGGATAGAGGCCTGGTGCATGAGTGGAGGCCAGCTGGTTTGCCCTGAAGGTGTCCTAGGTCAGGGTGGGGGTTCCCTTGGGGCATGGCACAGCCTGGGCAAGGGTCCTGTGGTGGTTTGCAGGCCAGCCACACTCCCCGGCAACCCAAGCGGAGGCCCTAGAATCTGAGATTTATTTATCTTCTATACTTAAAACTTTGTAGCCTAAAGGGGAGCCAAACTTCCTGCTTGCTCAGTGGCCACAGCCATTTTTGTTGGGATTTATTTATCTTTTATAATTGAAACTTTGTGGCATTGAGTGGAGGCCTGGGCCTGCCAGGGAGTGTGGAAACGTTGGCTTCCTCCATTGCCTGGGAAACCCAAGCCTCCTGCTCTCTTCTTGGCTGCAGCCAACTTGGTTGCGGTTAATTCGCATACTGGCTCCTGATTGGCTGGTGGGCATGGCTGGTGGGCATGGCTTGTGGGTGTAGTGGAGTGATAGTTACTTTGCATATTACTCTTTTGTAAGATAGGAGTCCCAGAACAAAGTAATCATATTGATGTGCAATAATACATTTCTGTAATTAAAGAAAGAATATGCTATTGAAACTTAAGCCTGGATGGCATGGCACAGTGGTTGAGCATTGACCTATGACTCAGGAGATCATGACTCAAATTCTGGTTAGGGAACATGCCAGGGTTGTGAGCTCCATCCCCAGTGGGGAGTGTGCAGGAGGCAGCTGATCAATGATACTCTCTCATCATTGATATTTCTAACTCTCTCCCTCTCCCTTCTTTGACAAAAATTTACTCTATCTAATAAAAAAGTAACATGCAATGTGACCATACCTTGGCTCCTGATTGGCTATGCTCTCAGCCAATCGGAGCAAGGGGTGGGGTGGAGAGGTGTGGGCGCCAGGCCCCAGGAGTGGAGATGAAGTGGTGAAGGCATCAAGCGCCCCGCCCTGGGTGCAGAAGCCAAGCAGTGGCAGCACCGGCGAACCACAGCTGCATCTAACTGAGGCCCCTGGGCATGGAGAACAAGGTGGTGGTGGCGGTGGCAACAAATCACCACAGCTGTGGCTAACTGAGGCCCCCTGGGCAGAAAGGTGCTGACGTTATCGACAGAAAATGTCTGAAGAGCAACGTGCATCTGATCTTAAAAGAAAGCGACGCCTGCGGCAGAATGTATCTGAAGAGCAGCTACTGGAAAAACATCACTCTGAAGCCGAAAAACACTGACATCTTCAACAGGAAATGTCTAAAGAACAACGTGCCTCTAAAGTTGAAAGAAGGCGGTGGCGAAGACAGAATATGTCTAAAGAACAGTCATCAACAAGTACTAGCAATCCTGTTAGGAACTGCCTTCTCAGTGAAAATGGAGTACATGAGGATGCAATTCTCGAACATAGTTGTGGTGAAATGACTGTTAGATGTGAATTTTATCTACCACTAAATTTCTTGGATGAAAAACCATCTGATGAGAAATTTACTCGATGTTGTAGCAAAGGGAAAGCCTGTCCAAATGATATACATTTTCCAGATTACCCACCATATTTAAAAAGATTAATGACAAACAAAGATTCTTTCAGTAAAAATTTCATGGAAAATGTTCAATCTAAAAATAGTTCTTTTGCTTTTTCTTCCATGAGTGCAAATGTTGAATTGCCATCAGGGTATGGGCCATACTGTTTTAGAATACATGGGCAAGTTTATCATCGTACTGGAACTTTACATCCTTCTGATGGTGTTTCTCGGAAGTTTGCTCAACTCTATATTTTGGATACAGCCGAAGGTACACGTAAAAGATTAGCAATCCCAGCAAACCAGACCTGCTCAGAAAGACTCAAGATTAACATCAACAACCTCATGCATGAAATAAATGAATTAACAAAATCATAGAAGATGCTACATGAGGTATTAAAGGAAGCCCAATCTGAAGCAGCAGCAAAAGGTATAGCTCCCACGGAAGTAACTATGGCAATTAAATATGATCGTAATAGTGACCCAAGTAGATATAATTCTCTCCATATAACTGAGGTTGCTGTCATATTCAGAAATGAAGATGGAGAACCTCCTTTTGAAAGGGACTTGCTCATTCATTGTAAACCAGATCCCAATAATCCAAATGGCACTAAAATAAAACAAATCAGTATCCTGTTTCCTACATTAGATGCAATGACATATCCTATTCTTTTTCCACATGGTGAAAAAGGTTGGGGAACAGATATTGCATTAAGACTCAGAGACAAGAGTGTACTCAACAATAATACTAGACAAAATGTAAGAACACGAGTCACCCAAATGCTGTATTATGGATTTCATCTCTCTGTGAAGGACACGTTCAATCCTATTTTAAATGCAGGAAAATTAACTCAACAGTTTATTGTTGATTCGTATTGTTGTTATATCATTTTGTTATTATTTATTTATTAATGAAATTATGTATTATTTTCATATGCATTGTACTCATTACCTTTTATCTCTCACCCTTTTATTGTAGAGAAAGGGCAAATAGCACTATTAAAATATTTCCTCTAATTAATACCCTTTTAATGTGCATGAATTTCATGCACCAGGTCACTAGTATATTATAAAAAAAGACCAACCTTAATCTAGGATAGTCTCTAGAGATTCTTATCTTAATTACATTAGCAAAAATACTTATCCAAAATAAGATCACATCTTGAGATTTTGGGTGGACATATTTTTTGGGAGGACTCAACCTGTTGCCATAAGCATGAACAAATTTTTTAAAATATGTTAAAATTGTGAAATATAACAAAAGTACAGAAAATCCATAATATTTAATATACAATAGTATTAATAATTACAAATAACCATCTAAGTAACCACCACCCATTGATATGTCATAGAACATCCCCAGCACTCTGAAAATGCCTGGATTTCTTTAATGATCATCTCTTTATCCCTGTTCACTAGAATTATCCTGGTATTATAGAATTACTTTCCTTTAAAATGTTGTTACTCATGTAACAAAATAATGCAAATCTGTATGCTTTTTAATTTCATAGACATTAATCATGATTACATAGTTTATTTTTATGCTTTTTAAAATTAATATTATGTATATAAGATTCTTATATTTAATTGAAGGTGGCTGTAGTTAATTTGTTTCCTTTACAACTTAGTCATAAATTTTACTTTTATGGCATGTGCTTGTTATGTTCTTTTTTTATTGGCTATTACAAACACTGTTGTTATGAGCATTTTTCTATATTTATACTAGTATAACTGCAATTTTATGTCAGATATATGCCTGCTAGATGATGACAGTTTTTCAAAGTGACTGTAGCAATGTACCTCTCATCAGAAGTTTATGCGTTCCTATTGCTCTCACATATTTTATAGCACATGGTGTTGGCTTAAATTTTAGTTATCTGATAATTTCATAGGTGTGCAGTCAAATTCTATGATAGTTTTCACTTAAGTATCCCTACTTTTTTTCAGGCTAACTTGCAGACAAGTCTTAATTTTCTCATTTTTGTCTTCTTGGAATTTTTTTTTTTTTTTATGGTGGGTCTTAGCTATCAAATGGTTTTACTCTGAGTGCTTTGGGTAAAGAATCTCCTTAATTATTCAATGTTGGTTGAACTTCCTATTAGTTAGGTATAAGATTACATAGACAATTTACTCTTAACCAAATCTTTTGCATATGACATTGTGATTATCTCATGAAAGCTATAAATACAGATATAACTATGATCATTTTATTGATGAAGACTATGAGATTCGGGAACATTAAATAACATATTCAAGAAGAAGCTAGAAAGTTCAGAGTTAAAATACATACTCAGGTATCATCTTTTTTACATTCCTTTGATGTCTTTCCTTAAATGCAATTTCAAACTTTCCTTAAATGCAAATTCACTATCTAATAAAAGAGTAATACGTAGATTGACCATACCTATGATCAACTATGCCCACAAGCCATGCCCACCAGCTAATCAGGAGCAAATAAACCTCAATCAAAATGGCTGAAGCCACTGAGAGCAGGAGGGAGACTTCCCTGGCAATGGAGGAAGCCAAGCTTTCTGCCTGCCCTTGCAGGTCTAGGCCTCCACTCAATGCTACAAAGTTTCAAGATACATAATCCCAACAGAATTGGTGGCAGTCACGGTGCTGGAGAGAGCAGAGGCTAGGGTTCCCAGGCGATAGAGGAAGCCAAGCTTCTGCAGCCCTAGCACCTAGGCCTCCACTCTAGGCTACAAAGTTTCAATTACAGAATTTAAATAAATGCAAACAGAAATGGCTATCTCCATGGAGCGAGCAGAAGGCTTGGCTCTGCTCCAGGCTACAAAGTTTTAATTGTAGAACATAAATTAATCCCAGATCCTAGGGCCTTCACTTGGGTCGTGGAGGGGTGTGGCCAGCCAGCAAACCACCACAGGCCCTTCACCCAGGCCCCCCCACACCCCAAGGGAACCTCACTCTAATCTGGAACACTCTTCAGGGCAAACCAGCTAGCCCCACCCATGCACCAGGCCTCTATCCTATCTAATAAAAGAGTAATACACAGATTGACCATTACTCCAACACACAAGAGGATTGCCCCCATGTGTTCAAAGATCCTGCCCCCATGTGGACACAAGATGGCCACCACAAGATGGCCAGCAGGGGAGGGCCATTGGGAGGTTCCAGGCCTGCAAGGAAGGGCAGTTGTGGGCCATAAACCAGCAGGGGAGGGCAGGTAGGAGGGACCAGGTCTGCAATGGAGGGCAATTGGGGGTGACCAGGCCAGCAGAGGAGGGAAGGTGGGGGCAAACAGGCTGCAGGGGAGCAATTAGACATCAATTAGGCTGGCAGGGTAGTGGTTAGGAGGTGATCAGGCTTGCAGGCCTAAGTGGTTAGGGGCAATCAGGGAGGCAGGTAGATGAGCAGTTTGGAGCCAGCAGTCCTGGATTGTGAGAGGGATCGGGCCTAAACGGGCAGTCGGACATCCCTTGAAGGGTCCCAGATTGGAGAGGGTGCAGGCTGGGCTGTGAGCCCCTCTCCTGTCCCCCATGCTTGAATTTCGTGCACCAAGCTTCAAGTTTTAAATAATATTACCAACTTAAAAATAAGTGCAGTAGACCTGCTCTGAATTAAACTGCTTCCAAATTTCTTCCTATGAACATTGTTGCCTTATCCATATTCAAAAATTGTTTTCACATTTATTATCTTTCAAAAGTTATTCTTGTTGTTTTACACATTGGTTAGAATGTAATGTATTTTATTTCCCTTTGTGGAATTTCTAGGTGAAACTTAGGAATCTTTGGAAGACAACTTGCTTAGACAAGTCGATTTCTTCCTTGTTTGTTTTTAACCAGGGATATCAGAGAAGTGAAATAAGGACAATAAGGCCAAGAGAAGAAAAGAAGATCCAGTTGAGGAAATTTATTTACCATTTGTCTGCAGTAGATTAGACAATGGTTGCCTTTTTTGAAAGTTCATTCCTAACAAGATATTTATTTTCAGTTAAGCTAATACAGTTTTAGAATACATTTTTTTTTTGCTGCTTTAAAATCTTGAAAATCACATTTATAGTTTTGTAATGGGATAACTTCCAATCTTATATCTCAGATCCATACTGCCACTTTTCCCCCACTTCCCTTACCATGCCACGACCTCAGAAATGTGGTAGTATAGATCTCTTGATCCTATTTACACAAAGTGATAAACATGTATTAATGAACATTTTCAGGGAAATTTTAAAACTTCAATGTCTAGATTAATAAAGGACCATCTAATACCCATGCTCACAATTGTGAGATTTTCTAATCCCCTTTTGCCTTCTAGCATAGGCTATGAACAATTAATTTATTGTTTAATTGATTCTTAGAAATTATGACATCCATATAATACTGAATTTTAATGAAAATTTAGTTATCTAAAATATGACTGAACTTATGAGACTAGTATTAACCACTAAGTAGTAAATCATCTTCTGCACATGTTCCTACATATAGTTGTTTCTTAGTACTATTTCTTATTTTGAAAACTTTCAGTAGTTTATAAGTTTGAAACTCTAACATACACATACTTCTTTAAAATAACTTCATGTATTCAGCAGTGTGGTTCAGTGGTTGAGCATCAACCCATGAACAAGAAGGATGATTCAATTCCCGGTCAGAGCACCTGTCCTATTTGTGGGCTCTACCCTCAGTAGGGGGTACAAGATGCAGTCAATCGATGATTCTCTCTCATCACTGATGTTTCTATCTCCCTCTCCCTTCCCCTCTCTCTCTAAAATGAACAAAAACATCTTAAAAAATAAAATAACTTCACATATTTTATAATTATAATCATCTCTTTCAGAAGAAGGATAGAAAAAGTGGCTATTATGTGTAGTCTCTCAGATGAATTCTATTCTATCAGGTTGCTGTGGTTTAAATATAAGCCCTACCGGTTGATGTACATTGAAATCTGTATTATAGTTCTATTGGGTGTTGAAAAATTCCCTTAAAATCATGCTTTCAATTAATTTTGAGTTTCTTTGGCTCCATTTCCTGCTGTTGTAATCATTAGAAGTCCATAGGGAGTGGAGTTTCTCAAAATATAGGCAGTTTTATTCAAATCATGAGTCTTGCAAACATTTCATTTCTACTTAGCTTGGAATATGTAAATACACCTTTGACTTTAATGTGCTTATTCCTAAATCTGAAAGTGGGGAACATTTCCTTCTGCTTTGAGATACAGATGGCAAAAGCCCTCAGCCTGCCAAGGAATTTTATTTGCTTCTAAATTCTGACTGTCCCATTATATGACTTTGTTATATTAAGATTTCAATGGTGCAAATAAGGGTCAAGGCTTCTTTGTTGATGAAATATTAAATCACTCTTTGGCTTTCTTACATCTGACACTTATTTTCTACTTCATCTGTAAAAGAGGAAGTTTGTGAGCTTTTCATCCAGCAGAGTAGCTAGATTTTATTCATGTTCAGAACCATTGAGACCTGCCAACCATATAAAAACAGTTGCCAATATGGGAGAAGTCTTCCTTGTGTTGTGATAGAAAGGGTTTCACTGTTTAGAGGTGAACTTAAAATAAAAATGTATTCCTCCATTTAAAAAAAAATGTGTGCCTGCTTGTCCCAAGTGGCTTTGTACGAGAATGAGGAACGGAGTGGGTTCACTTAATAACACCTAAGTCTTAAATTATTTTTGATAATGATACATATATATGTATCACTGGCAAATAGGTTCTCCCATTTAGTAGTATCTCTTTGCATTTTGAGCATGATTTCTTTGGCTGTGCATAGCTTCTTAGTTTAATGTAATCCCATTTATTTATTTGTCCCATTTTCTCTTGCCCTAGGCAATGTGTTAGTGAACATTCTTCTAGGAGAGATGTCTGCGATTTTGCTGCCTGTTTTCTTCTAGGATTTTTATGGTCTCATGACATAAGTTTGAGTCTTTTATACATTTGGAGTTTATTTTGTATATTCTTTTGTAAACACACACATATACATACACAACACACATATATGTATATTTAGTGTTAAAAGTCTCTAATGTCAACTTTAAATTGGATACAAACTTTCTTTGCAATTGTTTATGGAGCAACTAAGAAAGTAAGCAAAAGTATTTTTCCAAATATAAGCATTTGTTTTTTGGATAAAAATTGAGGTTTAGGTATCTAGATTTAAAAAGCATTCATAATGAGCTGAATTTTTATCAGTGAATATCCGTAATACTAGTGTTCTTTTTTCTCCATCTTCTGGGGCCTTTTGTTAGTAATATTGATATCTGTGTAATCACCTACAGCTGAAAACCTGGGTCATTCATAGTTAAAAACTTCCACATCCTGTGGATTTTGCCTCTTTGATGTTTTCCAATCATTTCTTCTTTCTATTCATACTGTCAGTGCCCTAAGTCAGGTCCTCAGTTCCTAATGTCCAAATTTTTGTAAGTTTCTATCTAGTCATTTCTTTCCAGTTTTTTTTTATACCAATTCATTCTAAAACTTACTTTCTGCATCATTTTCAAAAATATATTTCTTTTGACTTATTTATTTATTTACTTACTTACTTACTTACTTACTTATTTATTTTTGCTGCAAAAACTTCCATGGCTTTTTTGTTTTCGGGATGTTTCAAATTCCTTAAACACTGCAAAGCTTAATACGGTAACAACTAGCCATGTGAGGCTCTTTACATTTTTAAAAAATATATTTTTATTGATTTTAGAGAGGAAGGGAGAGGGAGAGAGAGATAAAAACATCAATGATGAGAGAGAATCATTGATTGGCTGCCTCCTGCACAGCCCCTACTGGGAATCGCGTCCACAACCCAGGCATGTGCCCTTGGCCAGAATTGAACCTGGGACCCTTCAGTCAGTAGCCAATGCTCTATCCACTGGGCCAAACCATCTAGAGCAAGGCTCTTTACATTTATTTAGAAAAATAATTAAAAGTAAGTAAAAGAAATCAAGTTCCTCAATCACACTTCATTCCATGGCTAGTGACTACCTATAGAATTGGACAGCACCAGTCAAGAATGTTTCCATCATCACAGAAAGTTCTATTGGACAGACCTACCTTTCATGACCATATTCCAGCTTACTTTTCCAGCCTCATTTTTTTTTGACACAGCGTCCAGGCACCTTTGTGGTCCAGTCATATGGATGGGCTTGTCCAAAGCATTCATCACTAGGAAACAAACATTCACTGAGCTCTTTCTGTAGGCCAGCCTCCATTCTGATAGAAGCACTTCCATGAATTAAAACAAGGCAAAACTGCTCTTATGGAGTGTATATTCATAGGGAGATTAAAGCACACAAAATATTTCAAAAAAATTAAATGTCTGGTGGCAAGGAGTACTAGGAAGAAACATTAAAAATGGTAATGTGCTGAGAATGATAGGTGACTGGTTACAAGGGTTGTTTCAGGAAAGGTCTTTTTGATGAGGGGATATTTCACAGAGCCCTGACTGAAGGGAGAAAATGAACCGTGCAACTCTGTGGGGAAGTACAAGCCTTTCATTTTACTGCCTTCAAGCTTTTGCCCCTTTTACATTTGTAGGAATATCATTTATAAAGTTCACAACGTCTTTAAGTAATAGTCTCTTATCTTGATCTAAAGATTTTTGGTCACAAGCCAGGGTGTAATCAGAATACGAGAGCTAGGGAATACTATAGAAATCATCTAATTTATTTGCCAATTTTAAGGAGGAGGTAGGTAAGATTTAGATAGGTTAATTGATTTGTTTTGAGTGACAAAGTGAATTAATGGAAATGGCAACTAGAACCCTGGTTCCCTGCCCCTTACTGTTGTCCTGCTTAGGACAGATTTCTCAGTACAGCATGTATTCTCATAATGTTTCATCAACACTGTTTTGTTATAATGTTTGTGAGATGCCATGGAAATGTGACTCTTGTTTATATTAATTAGCCTGTGGTAAAATTGGTTTTCTATATGTTGGTGCATGAAGTCTCAGAACCTATAGACAATGTTAAGTGAGGAATTAGTATAATGAGATCCAAATAAGGAAGTCTTGAAACTCTTAAGAATTTGTAAAACATATTTAATTTATTCTGTCTTTCTTTAGAATTTGATTGATATTGATGCTTCAAATGAGCCATGTAATTTTTTATACATTGCAGAGTCTATCTGATTGATCATTCAGAAACATACTTGCAATGATTTCTACATGTAGATATCTTTTAAATTATAGTTTTCCAATACCGTAAAACATTTTTTTAATATTACAAACATGACACTTACACAAATACATAAAACCCAAAAATGTCCTTGTGTGTAGCCCCAAATAGCATGAAGTCATGGATTTAATTGCATTATGTCTCTATTCTCTCAATGAAATGCTGAACAATTTACATAGAAGGTGGCTAAATAGTAGATTTTCTAGGTCATCTCTAAGGGAGTAGAAGTCTTAAACTCGTCTTTGGTAGATAAGGGCTAAGAATCTTTACCTATGCAGAATGCAAGTTTTGTGACATTCCTCAAGGTTAGTAGGTTAGTATAATTTTGCTACATTTACTATATTGTCAATTTACAGTAAGTTTACAAGATGCATCTTTAATAATTTTAAAGACAGTGAATTTGAACATGCAACTAGCTATTGAGTATATACATTAAATTATATGTTTTGCTCTATATTTTTTGGGACAGAGGTTTTATTTTGTTCTATTCAATGAATTTTTCTTTTACAGGTATCTTTTCCATATAATAGATGATCATTCCTCTTTACTATGCCATTGATTAAATGTCAATACAATCATTCTTTTAGAAATACATAAAACAATCTGTCAAAGTATTTAAAATGCATTTTTTGGTTCCAAAATGTGTCCTTTATGGTTTCTTTTGGATATGAATGGTGTATAATTACTTTAGTTTAGATGCTTTAATTATAGTGTATCTTTAAGCAAATGGAATATTTGTAGACTATTTCAATTAAACAGAAAAATAAATCACTCTTTCAAGATTTTTTTAAGGAAATGTTCACAAGTTGAATGAATACACATGGCAACATAAAACAGCATTTCATTAAAAATAAAAAAAGTGTATAGCATTTCTATCTGGAAAAATATTCTAGAACTATTTTGCCCACAAGTGACATGTGTTTGGATTGTCCTAATTTTACCACTGGCTAATTGTGCACCAGGCCTCTAGTATTATAAGGAGAGAAAAATCAATTCTAAATCAAAGAAGTGCTTTTAAAGAAATACTTTTGTTTTCTTATTAAAAAATAAGAAAGGACAAATGCTTAAATATTTTTGAGTCCTATCTTTGTGTTTTTCAGATTCTTTTGTACAAATGCTCCCTATGAGAAATGAAGGCAAATGGAAATGAAAAAATATTTTCAAAGGAACACAAAATAGGAAGATTTTGTGTAAATATAGGAAAATCAAGGCATCCAAACAGTCAATCTAATTATATTGAATAGCTAAAGAGAAGATGCAAAGCAGCCTTTGAGCCTTTTGTTTTGGGGTCAAAAGCTTTATTCTTAATGATTGGAATTATTCCTAAGCACCCTTGAACAAAATCTAAAGTCAAAATCTCTGCAATTATGAACCATCTCTATTCAGAGTAGTTTTGTACTATATTTATTTTCCTTAAATAGCAAAATAAATTATATGTGCTAAGTAATTCTTAGAACATTATATTAAATTAAGTATTTCTTATTTCAAAAATTGGAAGAAACAGAATGTATGTGGTTTTTCCCCCCCATCTTTGTGATATATTTTATTATAAAACACTACAGGCCCAAAGCACACAAAAATATTCATGGGTGGGGTCTGACTGGCTTGCCCCAATGGGCCAATAGGGGGGAGGGGATGCAGGAGGTTGGCGGGGGGGAGGAGTGATTGGGAGTGGGGCTGGCCAAGGGGACAGGCTGCAGAAGGTTAGGGGGGACAATCAGGGCCCCCATAGGGCCGGTTGGCTGCTATGCATGTTATAGTGACCAGTGATTCCGGTCATTCTATTATTCTGGTCATGGGGCTTTTTTATATATAGACTAGTGGCCTGGTGCATGAAATTCATGCACGAGGAGTGAGGTGTCCCTCAGCCTGACCTGCACCATCTCCCAATCTGGGACTGGTGGCTCCTAACTGCTCACCTGCCTGCCTGCCTGATTACCCCTAACCACTCTGCCTGCCAGCCTGCTCACCCCCAACTGCCCCACCTCCTGTCAGCCTTCTCATCCCCAACTGCCCTCCCTTGCTGGCCTGCTTGCCCCCAACCTTCCCTCATGTCGGCCTGATTGTCCTTAACTGCCCCCCCCCCATTCTGGCTTGCTTGCCCCCAACTGCCCCCAACCAGCCTGCTTTCCCCCAACTGGCCTCCCCTGCCAACCTGCTCACCCCCAACTGCCCCCCCCCCCACGCTGGCCTCATCACTTCTAACTGCCTCTGCCTCATCCCCGCCACCATGGCTTTGTCTGGAAGGGCATCTGGAAGGTTTCCTGTTCTAATTAGCATATTACCCTTTTATTAGTATAGGTGACAGAAACAACCAATGAGAGAGAGGAGAGAAATCCCCAGAGAATTCCAATTTTGTTAACTGACAAAAAAGAAAAGTATCACTTTTAGTAGTTTTTCTTTCCTTGCTACATTTATTTTTTTTTCTCTATGATCTAACTGGTGCATAGAAAGAAAGAAAAATACATTCTGGTTTTTTGTTTGTTTTGTTTGCTTTGTTTTAAACTCGAAGAAAGATTTGAAGTGCATTTATGAGGTTATTTGCAGGGTAATTTTTCTTTTATTTTTGAAGAGTATATTTTTTGAGATTCAAAATCAGAAGTCAATCATAGGTCACTAAACATAAACTTCCCACTGGTGAAGTAAGAAAACTGTTTCCCTTGCAAACAATGAATTATAAATATGAAGATAGAGAAAGAAGGATTGATATGAAGATTCTCAAACTAAATCAGTGGGCCTTGACCTGGGGCAAAGACTGTAAAGGGACATGACTTTCTTCTATGAGTTAAACACCACATACCTGGCCCTGCTTTGGTGTCTTCTGGTACACTAGTGATTGTAACCTTGAAGACTTAAGGAAAAGGCAAACAAAGGACTTCTCACATTGGTATAAATATGGTTTTTATTCTTAGATGGCTATAGGAAGGAGGTAAGCTTTCCCCCTATTTTCTCTATTCAATTTCAAGATTTGTACAGTGATAGTCACTGAAACTGAAATCCTGAGATTTACCTCACTTTCACACTTATCGTTAACTTGCCTAATTTAGTTAATCTCAGCATGTATGCAGGTCAACTTTGACAAGTAATTTAAAAGGTTGTCATATTTAATAGGAAAGCTTTGATGATCATGGATTTTCCACTCCATTAATATTGTCAACTGGACTGTTTTCTGATATTCCAAAATAAATGTGGTCTGTGTTTACTATTATTCAAGAGACGGATCTCTCAACTATTCTGGGTGAGAAATATTTCACTAGCTAGTAAGAATTTTTAAAGATATAAACGTTATATTCAGGAAATGTGGTGAGCTGGACATTAAATTCTTTAATTAATGTAATTAGAGCAATTTCATTATATTCAACTCTATGAAAATAGCATTAATCTTTAATACCTCAAGTCTATATGATTCTGTTTATGATATTTTTTTGAAGGTAGCAATGCAAAAGCACCTTGGGAGACAATTCATCTCTCTCTCTAGCTTTGGAATATTTTGAGTGAGTCTTTAAATGAAGCAGATATAAAGTAGAAACCTCTTGTGAAAGGAAAGATTCTATCAAAGTAGTTGGGTGGAGGGCTCCTGTAGGAGGCAACCAATCAATATGTTTCTTGTACATCAGTGTTTCTCTCTGTCTTTCCCTCTCCCTTCTACTCTCCCTAAAAATCAATGAAAAATTATCCTCAGGTGAGGATTAACAAAAAACAAAAAAAGAACAAAAGAAAGAAAGAAAGAAAGAAAGAAAGAAAGAAAGAAAGAAAGAAAGAAAGAAAGAAAGAAAGAAAGAGAGAGAGAGAGAGAGAGGGAGGGAGGGAGGGAGGGAGGGAGGGAGGGAGGAAGGAAGGAAGGAAGGAAGGAAGGAAGGAAGGAAGGAAGGAAGGAAGGAAGGAAGAAAAAAAAAGAGTTAAGGGACACATCAGATACAGAAGTAAGACACTGATTAAGAGACCCAAAAGTGAAGACTCAAAAATACACTCTTTTGCCATATTATACAAGATGGATCATTTTGCCTTCTATCTTTTTGTATCCTTATAGATCATGCCTTTTTCAAGCAGCACATATATGGTATTTTTTACTCCAGTTTGAAAATAATATTTAGACTATAATTTCATTATATTAAATGTAAGAAGTGATATAGTTAACTGTATATCATTTGATTGAATGCTGTTTACTTTAATACATTTTTTCCATTTCTCTCTTGGGATTAATGGCATTTTTAAAAATTTCATTTTCTGTGTATCACAGTTTTCATGCTACAGTCTTTTTTACATGAGTTTTGGAAAACTTTTGGCCATCATTCCTTCATATGTTGCTTCCACTTCACTCTCTCTTTCTGCTCTTCCTTTTTTTTTTGATTCCCTTAAAAATGATTTTCTATGAAATCAGTAGCTAGTTCAACTTATAATGTAAAAAAATAAGCTGTTTTTCCCCCTCAAGTTAACATATTATAGAAGAGAGCAGAATTTCCTTATGAAGTTACATTATCATAAATAAATGTGGTTTTTAAGAGTCAATAAAACTATGAGTCCTTTTTTTTTACTGCTTCATCATAAAAATGTCAATTAAGAAGTGTAAATGCATTTTCATTGTAAGAGCAAGCTGTGATGAAAACAATAACTACAATGGAATCAGTGCTAGTAGAGCTTGGTTCTACTCTCTTATTTTGTGCTAAGGCACCCACACTTTTCACTACCATTGTTTTTTTACCATTAATGAAAATGCTGACAAAATGAAAAAGTATTTGAAAAGATTTTCCATCTATGTAGTATACACTTTAAGAAGATTGTCTTGAGCTAATCTGAGACCGATCTGGCTTGGGCCAGGTTGGAGTTTTTGTAAAGCCTTCTTTGTCTTTGTTCAAACATTATCCTTGGGTGTGGCTAGCCAGGGATTTCAGTAAGTGTGGAATGTGCCTTGAGACCTGTTCCTTGGAAGCCCCTGAAGTTACATTATTATCATAAAGAAATGTGGTTTTAAGAGGCAGTTAAGCCCTGACCAGTTTGGCTCAGTAGTGGACTGAAGGGTCCCAGGATGAATTCCAGTCAAGGGCATGTACCTTGGTTGTGGGCACATCCCCAGTAGGGGGTGTGCAGGAGGCAGCTGATGGATGTTTCTCTCTTTCTCTCTCATGATGCTTCTAACCCTCTATCCCTCTCTCTTTGTCTCTGTAATAAGTCAAATATATATATATATATATATATATATATATATATATATATTTTTTTTTTTTTTTTAAGCGTAAATTAAAGTACTTCCCAAGTGCAAGGTGACTTAGATTTAGACTTGTGGAGTGGGCGGGGCAAACCGGAACAGCCTCCATTTTGTGGGTTTTCAAGTAGGAATTAATCTTAACAAAGTGTACCTTTTATTATAACTCTGGCAAACTAATTTGCATCAGTATGCAATCAGAGTCAAGACTTGTTTTAATTCACATTCTGAATGAGATAAAATTAGTACATAAAATCTGACCTAAGAGTGTTTGCAAGGTGCATTCTGTCTTTCAAGGTACCAAGACATTATTACACATTTATGTATCAAACAGTTAAAATAATTTTGACATTTTTATGTCTCTCTATCTAGAAAGACCTACAGCTTACGCCTCTGAAACACTTGATTATTCCATCTCTGCTCTCACTGGCTCTCATTTATTAAGTGCCTTATGAGCAGCTTGGGCATGGTCCATCACCTCTACATGTTTTTGTGGAGGACATCCATCAGTTACATTATTCCGATTAAATGTGTGGCTGGAGATTGGAAAAGAAAAATGTTCTTTTTTATTTCTGATGCTTTAAGCAGGTAGTGAGGTCCAGACTATAGCTCTAGATCACTTTTATTTTATCTTTTAAAAAGGTAGAAAAGCAAACAGCTTGAATAATATAAATGTTATAGCTCTTTATGCATGAAATGTGGTCTTCCAAATTGAATATGTCCAAAGGAGCTAAATGTTGGAATATTCTAGTTTGTATTATTAATTGATTAGTAGCCCATTCAACTATTAATTTGATTATGTCAATGCCTCAAGCTGTGCCATTTCTGAATTCACTGGTGGCTCAGCTGACTTTTGAAGGACTATTTCTGGCATCATGGACATTTGTAGTGACCATGATTCCTTCAGTCACTTACCCCTTTTGATGACACTTCCTTTATTTGCTCCAGAGGGAAAATTTCTTCTGTATTCATATTCGAGTATTCTGAACACGGACATTGGAGCCATGGCCCACTTAACATGCTACATTATAATAATTCACATGGTAAATGATGCTGTTAAATTTTAAATTAGGTTTTTGTTCATGAGTTCAGCAGGATCTTCTTCCAGCATAAGGAGAAAGTAGAAATCCTGGCCCTAGCAAACATGTTTTAAAGAAATAAAAGATCAAAATGGGAAAATAACAAAGTTGGCCTTAAGTTGATTTATGTTTTGAATCTGATTCAAATGAGAAGCAGTAATTATAATTTATAGGTAATGCAAAACAAAGTAAAGATTATCAACTATTGCTTTCTAGTTATGCATATTTTAAAACTTATCTTATTGCTTGATGATTACTTCACAATCTTGTCACATCAGTATATTTAAACTAGTTCTCCATTAAAACCAATTAAAGCATATGGATTAAATTCTGAATTTCCATTCTATTTCAGCTGCAATATTGTTCTGAACAATCTTCGTATTTCCTTTTAAAATAAAACATTAATCTCAGCTACAAAATCTTAATTAGTATAATTCTTTCAGCGCTTTATAAGTTTTCTAGTCACATATAATTTTTTCACATTATATTATTAGGAAAATCATTCAAATAATATTTTAGTGTGATTTATAAGATTTGTTATTAATTATGGCTTTCTTATCTGTGAAACATAGTCCCAGAATGTCAATGTGGCTCTGAAATAGAAATCTCTATAGACAAATGTTCATATGTTAAAAATGAAAGTATTTTTCTTTGTCAAATAGACCCAGCATTAAATTCATAAAACATATTTCTTGCTGGTTAAAATATTTTAAATTATCTTTATATGTAGAAGCAGATGACATTGTATTTGTCAGATTTCTCAGCTTCAAAAACAAAGTAATAAAATAGGAATTTTAAGAAAAGTATATTTTAGTTTGTTAGATCATGGAATTTCACAGGGTGCTATAGAACTAAGCTTGGACAAAATCAGTGTCAGCAGAACAAGCCAGTGACGTCTGGTTAGAACAGCACCACTGGTTCTATTTTAACTGACTCTTTTTTAAAATTTTATTTTGTTGTTTAAAGTATTACAAATAGTAGTACATATGTCTCCTCCCCTCCCCACCCCACCCCCAATTGACCTTATTTATTGCTCCTGTTGCCTTGGTAACTTGACTCCACCACAGTTGACACAATCTCTAATTCAACTCTATATTGCTTGAAAATCACCCTCAGGGAAGATTTTCCTTCTCCACTGTCCTTTAGAGCCGCTGGCGCATGGTGGTACTGCTGTACCAGTTTATATATGGCCCATCTCTAAACTGAGTTTGAATTTGGAGACTTATGGGGTCTAGTTATGATTTGAAGATATGATGGTAATGCAACAAGTATAGATAGACCTGGGAGTGTAAGCCAGCTCCTCCTGCAATTTAGCTGTGCCCACAGAGCCTGCTTAAGCTCTGCTAAATATATATATATATATATAACACTTCTGCTTACTGTTGGAACATTGTTGGTTATGCCTGTCTGTATAGTAAGTGAATCTAATGATACCTAATTGATATGGACAAATTAGCTCACATAGTCCTTGGCTGAGTCTCTCCTGAACAAGGAAAGCATGAACTGATAATTAAATTAAAACTATTTGTCATAAGGATGTGGCTTCGCTCTGACATCAAGTTACATTTGTCATGATTCTTTCTTGTATATGTAGTATTGTATTTTGGGAGAGCTATTCACTGTAGCGTTAACACAAGGTAACAAGCACTGGGTGTGAGTTCTGCTTTAGTTATTAATTTGCTAATTGACATTGGCCAATTAATGTTTCTCTATACCCTTATCATTAAAGTAAATTTTTTCACCATACTTCTGGCTCTGTCAGGATTTTCTGTTTAATCATTGAAAAAATACTGTGCATGTTCTGTGATTTTCATTGTCATTTTTTTCTGTTGATTCTGATAATTAAAAAAAAAATAGGAATTTGAATTCAGCTTTCATATTGATCAAGACATTTCTAAGATAAACTCTGAGTAATAGAAAAATTAAGTAAACCCCTAAACAAACTGGGCTAACTTAGTCTGAGTAGCTACCTCAAATGTCGACTAAATAAAATAGAGGCATTATGACCTACTGGTTAATTTTAATATATATGTATTTTCTTTAGTCAACTTTGTAAATACAATTGTATTCTCTGCAGAAATATAATTTTTCATTAATTTACTTGCCTTTTGCATTTTTCTGTGATCTGTTAGAACCTCTCTAGATTGATGTTAATTTTTATGAACCTGTAGAAGCTAGTCAAGCATAAGAAAACTAATTTTAAGGAACACATTTAAAGGAGAAGTGCATGGCATGTGGTGGACAGATCGGTAGGGAGCAGTAGCAGAGTTTTTTATAACCATGTCTCAGAATGCTGGCCCTTCTCTGCTGAATAAATCAAGTCTGGAGTGGAGGCCTCAGAGAAGAGATGCATCCTGCTGAGCTGGAAAGAGTAAGTGCAGAGGAAATTATGAGTTTGACTCTTTGCAAGTGAAATCAGTGGTTTACGATGTGCACTTGGTCAAACATAAAGATAAAAATACTATTATTTGAGTAATGCAAATAGATACTAGTTATTAGCATCAATCTAATGTTAATTTTCTTTTAAAGACAAAGAAAAGCCTTCTTAAATCTGAAATCAAAATTGAGTGCTAATTAAAGAATACCACTAGGAAATTAAATATATATATATATATTTATATATATAAATTTCTGAATACCCACTATAAAATTAGAGTTCTTATCTTAAACTAGCATCTAAATAAATAAATGAAGAATAAAATACATATTTCTGGGATATGATAACCAGTTTTTTATTAAAAAATAAATCAATTATTATTATTAGATAAGCAGTAACACCAATTCCATTATCACATCAAACTATAGACTGTCAACTAACTTTAGGTATTTAAGCTTCATTATAACATCACAATAAATGCATCCATTTATATATTTCTAGAAAAAGAGGCAAAGGGTAATGTACTTGCTATATAAAATATAAAGTATTTACTCAATGTTAAAATTACCTTTTCATTCAACAACATTGCTGTTATTTAAAATTAAAGCTTATTAAAATATAAATCCTTTGCAATAGGTATGTTGAACATAAGTGCTCTCTGATCTTATGCTGTTTTATTTCTCCATTCCCTGATCAGCATCATCAGTCGTGAGCAGAGTGAAGCCTTTTACATAATATTACAGAGTCCAGGTTACCATCACCACCAATAGCAACAAAACAGCAACAGCTAACACTTACTGATCTTTTTACTAATTTCCAGTCACAATGTAAATGTTTTACAGCAATTCTTCACTTCTCACAACAATGTCCAAAAGCAGCAATTTTTAACCTTTTTATATCATGGCACACATTAAGTAATTACTAAAATTCCATGGGACACCAAAAATATGTTTTTTTGCCAATCTGACAAAAAATAGGCATAATTTTGATTCATTATCACTGGATCACTATTGCTGTGTTGGCTGTTTTTTATTTTTTATTTTTTTAATTTGACAATCTAAGGGAAAAGAGGTTAGCACCCCTAAGTAGTCAGGTTTCATGTTTTAAAAATTCTTGTGGGACACTGTTTAACATCATTTCCATAAGTGATTTCTATTGAAACTGTGATTCAGGGAAATGGAGTGAATTGTGAGTTGATCAAGGTCATACAACTGCTGTCAGACCAAGGTCTAAAAAGCAAGCAGTCTGACCCAAGAATCACAGTTCAATTCATATCACAGTTGAACTTTTATTCTGTATTTCAGTTTCTACTACTGCATAGAAAACTATTACTAAACTTAGCGGTTCAATCAATACAATTGATTACTTTTGATGTTGTAGATTGACTGGTGCTATGAACTGAATATTTGTGTTCCCCTAAACTTCATATGTTGAAAACTAATTCAAAATGTGATGGAATTAAGATATGGGCTTTAGGGAGGTGTTTGGGTCATGAAAATGGAGTGCTTATGATGGAAGTGTGCTCTTTTAAAGTATATTTTATTGATTTTTTTTTTACAGAGAAGAAGGGAGAGGAATAGAGAATTAGAAAGAGTGATGAGAGAGAAACATTGATCAGCTGCCTCCTGCACACCCCCTGCTGGGAATGTGCCCACAACCAAGGTACATGACGAATAGTGTACTTTTATAAGAGCCCCCAGTGAGCTGCCTTGTCCCTCTATCTTGTGAGGACACAGTGAGATGACCTGTGAAGCAGGAAGCAGGCCCTCACCAGACCGCCAAATCTGTCTTGCCTTGATCTTGGACTTTCTGGCTACCAAACCTGTAAGAAAGATATTTTTGTTGTTTATAAGCCACTCAGTCTGTTATTCTGCTAGAGCAGCCTTAACACACTAAGACTGCTGGGCTCAGTTGGATAGATCTTCTGCTTCAGATAGTGCCAGCTATGACTATAGTCTACTGGAGGCTCCACTGGACTGAGACATTTGAAATGGCTTACTCCACATTACTGGTGATGCTGGCTGTTGGCTGGACATTCAGCCAAGATTGCCAATAAGAGCGCTTTGATTATCCTCCACACAGCCTCTCTCCCACCCTTGGAATTATCTCTGCATAATGGGTGGATTCCAAGAGGAAACATTTAACAATTAATTTATTTTATTTTTATAACTTTTGTTATTCTTTCCATTATTTATTACCTCTATGCCTTCTTTCACCTCTACCCACCCTACTTGCAGCTCCGCCATCACCACACTGTTGTCCATGTCCAAGAGTTCTCTCTCTCTCTCTCTCTCTCTCTCTCTTTGCTTCTTCACTCAGTCCTTCCACTCCTTGCCCCAACATCTCCCACATACACACACACACCAGAGCTGAGAGCTGTCTGACTGCTCTGTATACATGAGTCTCTCCCTATTTTGCATGGTAGTTTGTTCATTAGATTCCACATATGAGTCAAATCATATAATACTTGTCTTTCTCTGGCTTATTTCACTTAGCATAATGCTCTCAGATCCACCAGAGCTGTTTCAAAGGATAATTTTTCTTCCTTTTTACAGCAGAGTAGTTTCCATTGTGTAAATATACCACGCCTTTTATCCACTCATCTGCTGGTAGACACTTGGGCTGCCTAAGAGGAGACTTTTAAGCATATGAAAGCAAGAGCTGCAGATCTCTTTAGGGCCAGACTCATAAGTTATACAGTTTCCCTTCTGGTGTGTTCTCTGGCCAGGGAAAGTAATGAGTCCAGCCCAGAAGCAAAAGGAGAAGAAATACACTCCATTTATTTTTGGAGATGTGGCCAAAAATATGTGAACAGCTTAATGTAACATGCTACTAAATTATTGTACGGCGGGTCATGTTGATATCAATAAAATATGAATTCAGTACTTACACTTTAGTATAATGAAGTTAAAATTCCCTTATAGATATATTTTAAAATATTAACTTCTGATCCTTGTATATTATTTGAATCACAGGCAGTGAAGATACACAATACCATTATATTAAATAAACTTTTCATGACCATATTTAATGGAATCTTTGTTGGCTTATTGACTGAAACATATCTGTTATTGGAAAAAAAAGATATTTAAAAACATTTTGTCATCATGTGCTTAACTGTTAGTATTATTTTTCTAATCTACTGTTATTTACATTAAGCCATTTATTTTTTACTTTTTCCTTACTAACAATTTTTATGTTATATTTTGAGAGTCTTTTATGTTATATTTTGAGAGTGCAATTAAAGTCTCCAAAATTGACCACATTTTACTTCATATAGTTGTCTTATTTTATCCATCAAAATCACCATGAATAATGCTGAAAATGTACATGATTAGTTATTTATTAACTGTGAAACCAAGATAAGACTTTAACCCATATATTTCTTTACTAGAAGACTGGTACACAAAATTTGTGCATTGTGGAGGGAAGGGGATGTGTGTGTGTCCCTCAGCCTAGCCTACATCCTCTCCAATCTGGGACCTCTTGAGAGATGTTTGACTGCCCATTTAAGCCCAATCGTTCTCACAATCCAGGATTGCTGGCTCCCAACTGCTCATCCCCGGCCTGCCTAATTTCTCCTAACCACTTCTGCGTGCCAGCCTGATCACCCCTAACCACTCTCCTGCCAGCCTGATTGATGCCTAACTGCTCCCCTGCTGGCCTGATTGCTCCTAGCTGCCCTCCCTTGCCTAACTATCCTCCCCTGCAGGCCTGGTTGCCCCCAACTGTCCTCCCCTGCAGGCCGTCTTATGGTGGCCATCTTGTGTGCACATGGTGATGGCCATCTTTAACCACATGTGGGAGGCCATCTTGTGCATTGGAGTGATGGTCAATTTGCATATTACCTCTTTATTATATAAGATGGCTTCAATTACTAATTATTTTATATTATTTATGACTATTATTTCATAATATTGCCCTTATTTCACTGAAATCATGCCAATAAAATTGGGAGCTAATATAATTTTTATTTATTTTTCATTTTTTAAAATATAATTTTATTGATTTCAGAGAGGAAGGGAGAGGTGAGAGATAGAAACATCAATGATGAGAGAGAATCATTGGTTGCTGCCTCCTGTATGCTCCACACTGGGGATTGAGCCAGGAACCAGCAACCCAGGCATGTGCCCTGACCAAGATCCAAACCTCTGACTTCCTGGTTCATAGTTTGATGTTCAACCACTGAGTCATGCTGGCTGGGCACTAATGTAATTTTTAGGTGATGAATAATGTGATCTAAAGATTTAGAGTTATATATAACTAGAGGCACGGTGCACAAAATTTGTGCATGAGTGGGGGGCAGAGGATGTCCCTCAGCCCAGCCTGCACCCTCTCCAATCTGGGACACCTCGAGGGATATCCAACTGTCCTTTTAAATGGGGAGTCAGATATCCTTCTCACAATCCAGGGCTGCTGGCTCCAAACAGCTCTCCTGCCTGCCTCCATGATTGCCCCTACCTATTTCTGCCTGCCAGCCTGATCATCCCCTAACCACTACTCTGCCAGCTTAATTGATGTCTAACTGCTCCTCTGCCAACTGTTTTTCCCCAACTTCTCTCCTCTGCCAGCCTGGTCACCCCTAACTGCTCTCCCCTGCAGGCTTGATCACCCCCAACTTCCCTCCCTTGTAGGCCTGGTCCCTCCCAACTGCCCTCCCCTGCTGGCCTGATCACCCACCACTGCCCTCCCTTGAAGGCCTGGAACCTCCCAATGGCCCTCCCCTACTGGGCATCTTGTGTCCACATGGGGGCAGAATCTTTGACCACATAGAGGTAGCCCTCTTTGATGTTGAAGTGATGTCAATCTGTGTATTACTCTTTTATTATATAGGATAGAGGCCTGGTGCATGGGTGGGGGCCAGCTGGTTTGCCCTGAAGGGCGTCCTGGATCAGGGTGGGGGTTCCCTTGGCGTGTGGGGTGGCCTGGGAGAGGGGCTATGGTTATTTGCAGGCTGGCCATGCCCCCAGTGACCCAAGTGGAGGCCCTGGGATCTGGGATTAATTTATGTTCTATAATTGAAACTTTGTAGCCTGGAGTGTAGCCAAGCCTTCTGCTCGCTTCATGGCAACAGCCATTTCTGTTTGGGTTTATTTAAATTATATAATTAAAACTTTGTAGCCTAGAGTGGAGGCTTAGGCACTAGGGCTGCAGAAGCTTGGCTTCCTCCATTGCCTAGGCAACCCTAGCCTCTGCTCTCTCCAGTTCCATGGCTGCTGCCATTTCTGTTGGAATTATGGATCTTCTATAATTGAAACTTTGTAGCATTGAGTGGAAGCCTAGGCTGGCAAGGGCAGGTGGAAAGCTTGGCTTTCTCCATTGCTGGGAAAACCCAAGCCTCCCTCCTGCTCTCAGTGGTGGCAGCCATCTTAGTTGGTGTTTATTTGCATAATTTGCTCCTGATTGGCTGATGGGCATGGCTTGATCAGAGGTACAATCAATTTGTATATTACTCTTTTATTAGATAGAATTGTATAAACAATCTGGAAAAATTATACCTTTGATCTAAGTATAATGAAAAATAATAACAGAATAAAAAGACTGGTAACTAGAGTTTAAAAAATAATCAAATGGGTGTTATATAAGCATGCTCTTATAGCATGGGCTGGTGTTTTCCTAACCTGAGCTTATTACATTCAAATTCTTAGCTACACATTATCTTTTAAACTCTACCAATTTGAGATATAACCAACATTTGTGTATTTAATTTTTTTGAAATGTATGCAAAAACGAATTGCCTACAACTTCCCTTTACATTTTTTTAATATTTGTAACAATATTTAAAATATATTGATCATATAGTTTTACAGGACTTCTATGGCGAGTCTTGTATTGATCATTGAATTTATTATACATAAAAACCTCAATGGAGGGCTATTATTAATTATACCCATTATAAAGATGAGGTCATTTAGGCTTAGAAAGTTAAATAAATCATGTAAAGTCACACATCTAAGAAATAATGGAAGATAAATTTGATCCTCTAACTTCCTGACCCTAGTCTGTGCTTTTTAGACTATACTATTGTGCCCTATATGACTTATTAAAAGAATTAACTGTGATAAATCTTCCTACCACACACACATAATTAATTTATTTCTTTACATACTTTCTATGTGCCAGGCACTGTTCATGGCAATGAGGAAATAGTTTTGAGCAAAATAAATATTGTCATGGTTGTGGTCTAAGGTTGGAGAGGGTGCAGGCTGGGCTGAGGGACACACACACCCATACGCGAATTTCGTGCACCAGGCCTCTAGTCATCCTATCTAATAAAAGAGAAATATGCAAACTGACCATACCTCCGATCAAGCCAAGCCCACCAGCCATGCCCACTAGCCAATCTGGAGCAAATTAACCCCAACCAAGATGGCTGCGGCCACTGAGAGCAGGAGGGAGGCTTGGGTTTCCCCAGCAATAGAGGAAGCCATTGCCGGCCTAGGCCTCTACTCAATACTACAAAGTTTCAATTATACAAGACATAAATGCAACAGAAATGGCAGCAGCCACGGAACTAGAGAGAGCAAAAGCTAGGGTTGCCCTGGCGATGGAGGAAGCAAAGCTTCTGCAGTCCTAGCACATAAGCCTCCACTTTAGGCTACAAAGTTTCAATTATAGAATTTAAATAAACCCAAACAGAAAGCTCAGGCAACAAATGGCTATCTCCATGGAGTGAGCAGAAGGCTTGGCTCCACTCCAGGCTACAAATTTTCAATTATAGAACATAAATAAATCTCAGATCCCAGGGCCTCTGCTTGGGTTGCTGGGGGACATGGATGGCCTGCAAACCAACACAGGCCGCTCGTCCAGGCTGCCCCATACCCCAAGGGAACCCCGACCCTGATCTAGGACGCCCTTCAGGTCAAACCAGCTGGCCCCCACCCATGCACCAGGCCTCTATCCTATATAATAAAAGAGTAATATGCAGATTGATCATCACTCCAACACACAAGAGGGCTGTGCCCATGTGGTCAAAGATTGTGCCCCCATGTGGACACAAGATGGTCACCACAAGATGGCCAGCGGGGGGGGCAGTTGGGAGGGACCAGGCCTTCAAGGGAGGACAGTTGGGAGCAATCAAGCCTGTAGAGGAGGGTAGTTAGGGGTGACCAGGCCAGCAGAGCAGGGAAGTTGGGGGCAAACAGGCTGTTAGGAGAGCAGTTAGACATCAGTTAGGCCGGCAGGGTAGTGGTTAGTGGGTGATCAGGCTGGGCAGGCAGAAGCAGTTAGGGGCAATCACGGAGGCAGGCAGGCGAGCAGATGGAGCCAGCAGTCCTGGATTGTGAGAAAGATGTCTGACTGCCCGTTCAGGCCCGATCCCACTGAGATCAGGGTGGGGGTTCCCTTGGGGTGTGGGGCAGCCTAAACAGGCAGTTGGACATCCCTCGAGGGGTCCCAGATTGGAGAGGGTGTAGGCTGGGCTGAGGGTCCCCCACCCTCTGTGCACGAATGTTGTTCACCAGACCTCTAGTAAGGTAATATGCAAATTGACCATATTTGGGGTTTTCAGTTTACAGGTGTATATGTCCACCTAAACAGACATATCTTTCAATAATCACAAATTCCTAAACAAAAAAAAACAGTCCATTTTCAGACTAGATAGCAGGAAATCAAAGCCTTTCCTAATGAAAAATCACTTGAGCTGAGATCTGAAGAAGACAATTTTAAAAGACGAAAGCAGAATGGGCTTGGGATGAGTGCCAGCCAGTGGGAAAGCAGAGCAAAGCCTAGTCTGAGAGCGAGCGTAATGTTCCAGTCATTTAAATAAGGTGAGCATACCTGGAATTCAAGGAATAAGGAGCAGGGTGGATAAGATGGTCCACAAGAAGGAAAGGGTAAGATTATGACATGGCATACATTTAAATTTGAATGTGAAATCACTGGGAAGCTATTGGTGTATTTTCAGGAGTGTGTGGCTATTGAGATTTGCATTTTTAAAACTCAGTACTGGCTCCATTGTAGAAGATGAAGGGAATGGAAACATGATTTTAAAAGTCTGAAGTAGACATATGAAGGTACAGGACTTGATCAGAGGAGAGTGCTAGGCTATGAACAAGAATTTTGAAATAATTTATAGTACAGAGATGCTTATTGGACTAAAGAAAATTGGAGGTTAGGAGCAGAAACATGGGGGGCTACGTCCAATTCAGAGGAATCATAATGTTTAATGGACAAATTAACATTTAATGACGGGGCCAACATTGGAGAATGAGATTGACAAAAATGTGGAATGAAAACCTGATGAAAATGGTATTTTAATAGCAAAACAGAAGGAGTGCTTGAAGAAAAGAAGTGGTTAACAATGTTGAATTCTGTTATGGAGGCAAGTGAGTTAGAACAGGAAAGAATAATGTGGATTGAATAAGATAGAGGCACTGGTGACTTTGGAACAGTTTTGACAGTAGCTTGGGGCTGAAGCCAGATTGGCATGGACAGTAGGGTGAATGCAAGGTGAGAAGAGAAATACAAACAGAAAACACCAATTCTTCCAAGATATAAATCTTATGAAGACAATAAGAAAATTATATTTATAGTTTAAAAATGTGCCTTGTCAGAGTATTTTTTAAAGCTTTATAGAGGGACTAGAGGCTTGGTGCATGAAATTTATGCATGGGAAGGGCAGGTGGTGTCTCTCTGCCCAGGCTGCACCCTCTCTAATTTGGGACCCCTCTCCCATCCAGGACTGCTGGCTACCAATTGCTCATCTGCTTGCCTTTCTGAGTATCCCTAGCTGCTTCTGCCTGCCAGCCTAATCACCCCTTAACCACTCCCATGCCAGCCAGATTGATGCCTAATTGCTCCCCTGCCAGCATGTTTGCCCCTAAATGCCCTCCCCTGCAGGCCTGGTCCTCCCAAATAGCTTTTCCTATAGGCCCAATTGCCCCCAACTTCCCTCCTCTGTCAGCCTGGTCACCCCTATCTTTCCTCCCCTGCCCCCAACTGTCTCCCTTGCAGCCTGGTCCCTCCCAGCTGCCCTCCCTGCTGGCCATCTTGTGGTGGCCAACTTTGACCACATGGGGGCAGGATCTTTGACTACATGGAGGCAGCCATCTTGTGTGTTGGAGTGATGGTCATTCTACATATTACTCTTTTGTTAGATAGGATAACTAACTCACTGTAAGATGCACATATTTAAAGTCTATTATTTGATAAGTTTTGAAATACGTGTACCTTTGTGAAATTATCACTCTCAATATAATAAATAAAGCCAACAACCCTCAAATTTCCTTATGCTGTCTTTGTAGTATCTTTTTCCTGCACCCCATCCCAAGACAACTACTTACCAGCTTTCTGCCAATATTAGTTAGTTTTTCATATTCTAACATCCTATATAATAAAAAGCTAATATGCAAATTGACCAAATGGTGGAACGACTGATCCCTATGATGCACACTGACCACCAGGAGGGACACATCAATGCAGGAACTGCCCCCTGGCAGTCAGTGTGCTCCCACAGGGCTCACAACTGGTGAGTGCAGTGGCAGTGACAGGGAGCAGACCTAAACCAGCAGTTGGATATCCCTCAAGGGCTCCTGGACTGCAAGAGGGTGCAGATTGTGCTGAGACCCCCTGAGTGCACAAATTGTGTGCACTGGACCTGTATTTTTACATGAATGGAAACATATATATTATTATATAGGATAATAATAATTTGTGACTCCTCTCATTTATTTGGCCTATTAAATTTTACATAATTATTTTGTAAATTATGTTTTTGTGTGAATCAGAAGTTTGTGAAATTTATCTGAGTAGTATCCCATTATATGAATACTAGAGATATGATGTATAAAATTCTTGGAAGGGGCTCGGCCCCCACCACCATGGCAGCTGCCTCGGTCCTTGAAATCCCAGCTTCGTCCAGAAGGACATCCAGTCTAAATAGCACATTGCGCTTTTATTATTATTGATGACACTATTTTTGCATTTACCAGTTGAACATGTGGGCCATTTCCAGTTTAGGACTATTATATACCTGCTCTAAACATCTATGTGCAAATCTTTGTACAGACATATGTTTTTATTTGCCTTGGGAAAGAGCAAATGACACAAAAAATATGTAATTATCTACAATGGAGCCAGTACTTGGTCATATGGGAAGCATTTAAGCTTCTCCAGAAACTTCCAAACTTTCCAAAGTGGTTATACATTTTCCATTCACACTACTGGTATTTGAGAGATCTAGTTGCTTCACAGTCTTACCAATACTTGGAATGGTCAGTTTGTAATGTTAGCCTTTCTAATGGATATGGAGTAATACCCCAGATACTATAGCTTGTCCTTTCATTCCCTTAGCAGTGTCTTATGAAGAGCAGTTTTCAATTTTGATAAAGTTCAAATCATGATGTTTTTATTTTGCTTTTGATGTCATAATAAAGACATGTTGGTGTATCTTTAGTTCACAATATTTTCTCCAATGTTTTCTTCTATACATTTTACAGTTTTAGCTTTTACATTTATGGTAAAAATCTATTTTAATTTAATTTTATATATGTTGGTAGATATGGATTAAACCTTTTTCAGTAAAATGTGGTGAGAAGATTAACCGTTAATTTTTGAATTATCTTTGTGCCTTTAAAAACAATCAATTGACAATATATAGGTCTATTTATAGACCATGAGTGTTCCATTGATCTTTTCTTATAATTGTATGAAAGTATCAAAGTGTATTCATTGGGTTTTATTTCTTCTTTAAATATTTGGTAGAATTTGCCAGTAAGCCATCTGGGCCTGGCCTTTTCTGATTTTTAGCTACAAATTCAAACTTTTAACTACAACTTCAAATTCTCTTTAATAAATACAGATCAATTCATGTTATTTATTTTTTTCTTGAGTGAGTCTTGGTACTGTATATATTTCAAGAAATTTTTCCACATAATTTAATTTTTTTAATGAAATGGCACAAGAGTGTTCATAATATTTTCTTGTTTATCCTTTTAATATCTATCAAATCTATAATGATGTTACCTTTTTCATTTCTAACTAGAGGCCCAGTGCATGAAACTCATGCACTAGTAAGGTCCCTAGTGGCTGCCAGCTGTGGGCCGGGTTCTCCCTCTGGCTGCCTATGCCCCAACCCCTGCCCTTGCTGATTGTACTGCCATCCTCCACCGCTGCCACTGGTCGCCCTGTGATCAGATCAGTGGGACAATTGCTCCCACATGGCCGACCAGTGGCTTGCACCTGCCTTGGACTGGTTCTACCCCCTCACCTGCGCCAATATCCTGCTCCAGTCCTGCTCTGGTTGGGGCCCATTAGGGCCTGCAGTACCTCCATTGCCACCCGCTGCTCAGTACTACATCACCAATGCCCATCATGTTCCATGCTGCCACTGGTGGACAGTGCATGTCATAGCAAGCAGTTGAACTCCTGGTTGAGGAGGAAATTTGCATATTAGACTTTTATTATATAGCACTAGAGACCCAGTGCACGAAATTCATGCACGGGTGGCGGAGGATGTCCCTCAGCCCAGCCTGCACCCTCTCCAATCTCGGATGCCTTGAAGGGATGTCTGACTGCCCATTTAGGCCCGATCCTGGTGGGATTGAGCCTAAATGGGCAGTTGGACATCCTTCTCACAATCCAGATATGCTGCATCCAAACTGCTCTCCTGATTGCCCCTAACCACTTCTGCCTGCCAGCCTGATCAACCCTTAACTATTACCCTGCCAGCTTAATTGATGTCTAACTGCTCCCCTGCCAGCCTGTTTGCCCCCAACTTCCCTCCTCTGCCAGCCTGGTCACCCCTAACTGCCCTTCCCTTATTGCCCCCAACTTCCTTCCCTTGAAGGCCTGGAGCCTCCAACGGCCCTCCCTTCCCTGCTGGCCATCTTGTGGTGGCCATTTGTGTCCACATGGGGGCAGCCCTCTTGTGTGTTGGAGTGGTGGTCAAACTGCATATTACTCTTTTATTAGATAAGATAATAATAATTTGTGTCTCTTCTCATTTTTTTTCTGTTAAATTTTGGCTAGAGGTGTAGTGATTTTATTAATCTCAAAGAATCAGATTTTGATTATATTTACTTTCTCTAGCGTTTCTGTTTTCTTTTCCATTAATTTGTTGATCTTTATGATTTATTTTCCTCTGCTTTCCATGGACTTAATTAGCTCTTCTATTTGTACTTTCTTAAAGTGGAAACTGAGAACATTGATTTGAAAATTTTATTTTTTTCTATGGGCATTTAAATTTAATTCTCCCCTTGGTACTCCTCTAGTGGCATTCTACCAATTCTGATTTGCTGGGTTTTCAGTTCTATTCAATAAAGCACTTCCTAAATTTCCTCCTGACTTCTTAGAAATAAATTCTATTTAACTATTTGAAAATTTTGCAGATATATTTCTGTTGTTGATTTGCAATTTAATTTCACTATAGTAAGAAGTAATGCTACATATGATTTAAATATTTATTGAGAACTGTTTTATGGCCCAAAATATGTTCATTCTCAATAAATATTCCATGTGAACTTCTATATTTTGTAGGTTTTTTGAGTCACTTCTGCACCCCATATTTTTGTGTCATTATCATTCCAATTATATTTATATGTGTTATAATCCCCATCATCAATATATTATTTCTGCTTCAAAAAGTTAAATTGTATATTAACTAGAGGCCCAATGCACAAAATTCATGCAAGGGGCTCGGCTCTTGCAGTCCCAGCTTCATCTGGAAGGTCGCCCGGAAGGATGTCCAGAAGGCCATTTGGCTGTCTGGTCTAACTAGAATATTATGCTTTTATTATTATAGATTAAAATTTAGGGTAGAAAAATATTTATTCACATTAGTCACTATTTCCAGTGCTCTTATTTTTTAAAATCTAGATCTCTATTTGGTAATATTTTTCCACTGCAGGAAATATTTTCTTTCACATTTCTTATTGTGAGGTTCTGTGGGTAATTCTTTCAACTTTTTTATTTTTTATTTTTTGGTTAATCCTCACTGGAGAATATTTTTCCATTGATTTTCAGAGATAGTGGAAGGGAAATGGAGAAACACATCGATCGGTTGTCTCCTGCATGTACCCCAACCAGTGCCGATCAACTTGAAACCAAGGTACGTGCCTTGACTAGAATCAAACCCGGTATCCTTCAGTTCACAGGCTGATGCTCTATCTACTGAGCAAAACTGTCTAGAGCTCTTTCAACCTTTGTATGTCTAAAAGATTTTTATTTCACTATGATTGTTTTTGAAAATAATTACTAAATATAAAGCATTAACATTTATTGGAAATGCACTTATTTATTTATTTTCTTAATGTATAATTTTTATTTCACATACATGAAGAGAGAGGGAGAGAGAGATGGAAACAGCAATGATGAGAGAGAACCATTGATCAGCTACCTCCTGCATGCCTCACCCTGGGGATCGAGCCCACAATCCAGGCATGTGCTCTGGTTTGCAATCGAATTGTGACCTTACCTGCTGAGCCATACTGGGCAAAAATGCATTTCTTAATGAGATTCATTATGATTTTTGAAACATACTTTTGATAGGGATAAATTTTCTAGTGACAGTTTTATATTTTGCTTTCCTTTCTATACTTGAAGATATATAACTTTATTGTTTTATGGCTTGCATTAAGTCAAATGAGAAATTCGCTGTCACTTTTAATATTTACTTTTCTATTCCTATTGTGTCTTTTTCTCTGGTTGCATTTCAGCTATTCTGATTATTGTGGTCATTAGCAACTTCATATTCATGTGCTTTGATATAGATTTCTTCATGCTTGCTGTAATTGAGGTCCTTTGAACATTTTGAAACAATGAATTTATAGCTTTCACTAAAGTTAAAAACTACTTGGACATTATTTCTTTAAATGTTTTGTGGTTCCCTTCTTCAAAGTCTCTAATTAGATGTACTCTATGCTGCTTGAAACTGTTTCTTAGTTCAATGATACTTTATACATTTTTTTTCTTTTCCAGTCTTTTATCTCTCTGAATTTCATTTTGGATAGTTTCTATAAATACATCTTTAAGTTTATTAATCTTTTATTCTGCTGTTGATTCTATATGTTGCATTTTTTATGGCAGACATCATTTTTCCATGTCATATATTTAAAGTGGGTACACTTTTCTTATCTTCACTTATTGTAATTCATCTTCCCTCTTTTTTTGAGCTTATGGAAAACAATTTTAATATACTTCACTAGTAATACCATCATCTGTGTCATTTCTGCATTTGTTTCTGTTGATTACTAATTCATATTTGCCTGCCTCTTAGGTCTCTGATAATTTTTTATTGCATCCAGACATTGCACATTTCACCTTTTTGGGAGCTGTGTACTTTTGAATTGTTGTATCGTGGTCTTCTGCAGTGCAGGTTTTTTTTAGAAATATTTCAATTTGTAACTTTCTTTTAAGATTTATAAAATGGAAAAAAAAAAGTCATTGTCCAAGGATTATTTGTACCCATACTGAGTCTACCTGACTGGTGAGAACATGAATGTTCTTAATCCTGTGTAAGCTCTCAGAATTGTTCTCTCTGCTACTTCTTTTTTTTTAAGTTAATGTAGAATATTTCATTGGTTATTGTAATGCGAGGATTGACCAGCAGACCCTGAGTGACAGACAATAGATTACTCTGACACACATTTCTGTGAAAGGGAAGGCTAAGGGGCTGTTTGGCTTTAGAAACCAAAACAGCCTCAATTGCCTGCCTCGTTAGACTTTTATTGTAACAATAGCTTGAACTAAAATTAAACTCTAGATACAATCAGCAGGGTAAGTATCCTTGAAAAAGCACATGCTTTTATAAGGTCAGGTTTGAAGACTGAACATAGAGATTCCAGTAGAACACCTAGGGGCTCAGACTTGTTTAGAAAAGTCAAGGCAGGGGCTACTGCCTTTGGCAAAATCCCCTGTAGAGGCCCTCGACTTTTCAGAGAATTCTTTTTGTAGACTTTCCCATCAAGTCTCATGCTTCCCTACACTGTGATATCAGAGAAATACCAAGAATCATAAAATTAAAACAATAGCAGTAAGTGGTACAAAATGGTATCCAGGATCCTATGAAGTTGTTGCTGGTCTTCTCTGCTTCTTTTATGTGGCTCATTATCCAGCTTGGTTAGTTTCTTCACTCAAATTTGCTGACTAGGACTAGGTTAAAGGTTCCAGGAGGATTTTTGACAGACCTTCCAAGCTCTCACTCAGTGCACCTTTTTAAAAATATCTATATTTTATTGATTTTTACAGAGAGAAAGAGAGAGGGACAGAGAGTCAGAAACATTGGATGAGAGAGAAACATTGACCAGCCACCTCCTGCACACCTCCTACTGGGGACGTACCTGCAACCAAGGTACATGCCCTTGACCAGAATCAAACCTGGGACCTTTCAGTTCACATGCTGACACTCTTATCCACTGAGCCAAACCAGTTAGGGCTCTGTGCACCTTTTTATCCCCCTGCTACTTTGTCCTAAAAACGGAGAATGGCTGGATCGATCCCTAGCTCCATCTCCTTGATTCTAGGAGACTGCTGGGCTCTGCCTGCATTTTCCAGAGTGTAGCCTGGAAACTTTCCAGCCAGGAAGCAGACAATCATAAGGCTATCTGGCTTGCTGTTTTTTGTTTTGTTTTTGTTTGACTATCAGGGATCACTATCTCTCCCTTCCCCTACCCCTTGAAATTCATTATCTAAAAATTTCTTTTCCTCCTCCTTTTCCCCCTCCTCCTCCTCCTCCTCCTGCTGCTCCTCCTCCTGCTCCTCCTCCTCCTGCTTTTCCTCCTCCTCTTGCTCCTCCTCCTCCTTCATCTTCAGTTTGCTTAGTTGCCTCAGGCAGAGGGTATATCTCCACTCCACTTTGACTAGAATAAGAATATCTTTGGGCTTTACGTAGAAGAGATTTCAGTTTATAATATAAGATGTTTGTTAAGTACCCTGTCTCACTGTAAAGAAGAAAGAAAAGATATTTGATTGATTCTTTTCATGGCTTATGTTTGGAATTATAACTGGATGTCTAAAACTATTTTGATTTAGAAAATAATGTCAAGCAAACTTTTATATTACATTAAAGATTAAACTCAAATTAATTATATTAATTCTATTTTAAAAACTTACTTTTTAAAAATTCAAATTTAGTCAATTATCAGCATAGGCAAATGACTTAATTCCTCTCTCTGGAGAGTCAAGTTTAAAAAAAATGTAAATTAGAAAGAAAATTCTTACCTCGTCCCACCTGTGATGAAGAACAGCTACTTTGGTTTAAGTATTAATTAGACCTGTTTCTAATTGGCACTTAGTGTGTATTTAATGGGCTCTCTTTACTCTCATTCTTCAAAACACCTACCCTCTCAATGTAAACTGCGGTAAAAAAAAAAATACTTAAAACTACTTGAAACTTAATAGCATAATTGAAGCATCATTTTATCTTCTATTCAACTTGTGATTTTTTAAATGTACTTTGACATTTTCAATGAAGTTTTTGCTACTTCATTTCCTTCTAATATTCATAACCAATTTATCACTCACCCAAAATCACACCATTTCTTATATATATTCATTTTTTCATTTATATAGTTTGCTCACCTATTCTTAGAAATCACAATCACCACTTGATGCATTTGGGAATTTTAATATTACTCTATCTCAAACATATTCATATCTACCACAAAGATCCAACCTTCATCCCCTTTATAAGAAATTAAAGGCATACTCCAACATGCTTATAAAATAGATACATATCATTTGTGGACAAAATTGTGGTGCATAAAATGAATGGCCTGTGTATTAGGCCAAATATAAAAATCTATTGGCTAATTGGAAAACATATTTATTTTGTTTGCAAAGATATGTCTCATAAGAATGAATGAACTGTAAATGTAGTTAAATTTAACCCATTTGGTTATATAAAACATGGTCAAAGGCAAATAATTTAACCAATTGCCACATTAAATACTGCAGTGTTTAGAAAAATTTGGTTTGAAAAACAGAAACAAAAGCCAATATATAAGCAAAGAAACACTAAAATAATAAAGAAAAAGAATTATTGACTGTAAAAATTTAAGGCAATAAAATGAGATTGGTTGAAAACAAGTTATGCATTATTATATCACAACACATTATCTCCAGTAGCTTTTAGTGGTGGCTTAATGGGAATAACAACTCGCAATTAGGTTATTGACAAGCATCCATCCTACATTCTGCTGTTAGAATAATGTTCTTAAAATTATCCAATTATCATGCTATTGCCCAGCTTGAAAATCAGGAATGACTTTTTACTATCACTTTTTTAAGAACCTTTTAAAATAATATTTTTATTACATCTGAAGTCATAGGTATTCATTACAAAATTAGTAGAGTTTTATAAAAAATATATTTTTATTGATTTAAGAGAGGAAGGGAGAAGGAGAGAGAGAGAGAAACATCAGTGATGACAGAGAATCATTGATTAGCTCCCTCCTGCTTGCCCCCTACTGGGGATCAAGCCTACAACCCGGCATGTGCCCTGACCAGGTGTCAAACCATGACCTCCTGGTTCTTAGTTCCGTGCTCAACCACTGAACCATGCCTGGAGAGCTGTTTTGTTGTTGTTGTTTTGTTTTGTCTTTGTTTTTTACAAATGTCTCCTCATTTTCCTCCCCTTTGCCAACATTCACCCAAGTACCCATCCTCCTCCCTCTGGCCTTTACCACACTGTAGTGTGTGTCTGTAGCTTAATCATATATGATCTTTGGCTAATCTCTTCACCTTCTTTCATCCATTTCCCTTACCCGCCTCCCTCTGACTGCTTCCTCAGTTCTCTGATGTGTCCAACAAAAGGCACTGTTTTCCAGTGTCTTCATCTTGTGGCGGTGGTGGGCAGGGGAGGGCAGTGTTACAACTTTCAAGCTGTTTACATGTCAGCAATAAAGTTTGAAGTCCTATAATAAGATTATTTCTGTCTTTTAGCTTACTTTGAAAAAATTACCTGGTTTTTGAAAGGTCACATTATGCCACTTTGCTTTTATGAAAGACCTACATTAGTGTCTGTTTTTACTAAGCAAAGAAGATTCGAAGAGGTTTCCAGTCTTAGGAAAAAAGGCAAAAAGCAAATTAACATTTAGTGTTTGTTTTGCAGGGAGAGTAGCACTAGTTTTTGTTGTATGTTAGTGTTATATTAGGTTTTATATGTTATTTGGTATGATTTGGTAGGTTATTTTTTGAGTCTAAGCATGCTAACAATAAATTTCTGTATAAATTAATGAAAATTGTTTTTTGTTTTTTACCATTGTAGCTCACGAAAGGTTTCATGGGAATACTCTGCTTTCAGAGAGTGGGGCAAACCTGTATTTCAGTCTACAAGTATATTTATTCTTTTATAGGTGAAGAAAAAGCTAAAGAGATAATTATAAATTAGAATATTTTGAACCTATACAACATACTCTGACCACATGAAAGTTAACACTAGGTTAATACTACACCTTATAAGGCATTTGAGTGAAGTTAGTTTCTATCTTTAAGATTTATTGCTATTTGCAGTAAGGAATAAATATTGTTTGGCTGAATATTGTCATGCATGGCAAATTCTCTAATTTCAGAATTGGAATTTCAAAGTGATTTTAAATAAAATACATTTCAAATAAAGCTCCCATCACCCTGTGCCCTGCATGTCAACATCTTGCCAAAGGATATTGATTCAGTTATAATCACTTTTATTTTAAAAATATAATACAAGATTTATGCATTGAATAGAAATTCATACACTAAACCTAGATATGATTCTCTCAAAGTATTCTATCAATTCTAAGAGAAAATGTGTTGTTCTTGGTTAATTTCAGCTTGAAATCTGTAATGATTATTTCTGGCATCTTGGATGGCTGAACCCTTCCAACTTTACAGTTAGTAGCCTGGAAATCCCGTTCTTTCCTCAAATGCTATGTGACATGTAATTATTTTAAGTGTTTAAAATTATAATTACTGCTACTTTAGATTTCTATGAAACTCTTTGTGAAAATTAGAGATCTGTCTAGAGCAAAGTAACTCTGTTCTAATGATCGGGTTTAGGGAACTGGAAGAGGCAAGCAGGTAAGCACAATGACAGTGACTTCCTCTGCATTCCCAATACATCCTGTGAATGTGGGAGTGGGCTTCAAAGATGTAGAGAAGTTTGTCTTCACTATTTCTTATCTGAATTTGACTTTTACCTAAATAAATAAATAAATAAATAAATAAATAAATAAATAAACAAACAAATAAATAAAATAACAGAAAAGGGATTTTGCACATTACTTGCAAACTTGTTCTGCAATATTCATGATTTGAGATGCCCGGGTTTGAATCCTGTCACTTACTTATGTGATTTGGGGCACTCAATCAGCCTGTGTCATTTAAAAAGTAAGATGATATGTTACTCTGTGGTCATTATAAGAGTTTGATTGATATGTAAAGAGGTTTAAACACTGTTAAAATTGTCTATATACAAAGTGTTTGCTAATATTGTTTAGGTTTTGCTGTTCTAATTCACAAAACTATCAAATTCACTTCAGTTTATATTCAGAGTTCCATAGGAGAGAATTGCTTTGGATTATTTTTTTAAAATAACCGCAATGAAGAATATTATGTTAGGATATGTCAAAACCAATATTGGAACTCCTTGCATAAACAACAAAATTAATTGTGTATTTTAAAAATTTAGCCCTGAGGAACACCAAGATGGCGGCATAAGCAAACACCTATTGTTCTGCCCCGCGCAACGATTTAGGAACTGCAACATAACCGCAGAACAGACAAGCACCCAGAATCGCCAGAAAGCTGGCTGAATGTAAACTCCACTAATAGGAGCAGAAGTGGGACACAGACTCAGGACCGGCGGGAGCGCAGCCTTTCAGACGGAAACAGGTTAGGAGCCTCCCTGGTCGCGCGCGCAGGCTGGGGCTGGAGCAGCGACCGGCCGCATTTCTCCGACAGGGAAGGGCGGAGGCGTCCCACAGCCCAGATTTCCCGAGCCGGGCGAGGTCCGAGGTCCGGGGGACGCACCCTGGAAGCAGGGCGCGGCAGAGGCTCCTAGTCCCAAGGGTCGCGCAAACCCGCGACTTGCCCCCTGGAAACTGGTCTCCTGGTTCCGGAAACCATTTATTTTACAGCCCTGGGCTGGACTTTTGGTGTGCAGGCACATTTGGGGAAAGGCAGAGTTGTCTGGCAAGGGGAAGAGACTAGCGGCTTTCTCTTGGAGGTGTCTGCAGCCATCCTCATCCAACAGAGACCCTCGCACGCGAGCACCGCATAGGACGCAGCTGCTGCTGCCGCTGCCGCGCAGCTCAGAGACTCCGCCCATCCAACCTGAACACAGTCTCCCTTCACAGCCAATTGGCCTGGAGGTCAAACCCTCCTAGGGCTAACAACAAAAAGCTGGGTTTAAATTCAAAAACACTGAATACAACCCATAAAGGATTGCAGTAAGAATACCCACCTCAGGTAACTGGGGAGACTGAGCCACTGTCTCTTTGAGGATAGCCACCACATAAAGCAGCCACCATGCAGAGACATGGAAAGAAATCAGGTGTGAAAGAAATGGAGGAGAAAAGACGACAAGACATAGAGTTCAAAACCACGGTTATAAGGCTTTTCAAGAGGCTCCTACAAAAGGCCGATGAACTTAATGAGAATTACCAGGAAATAAACAAGACCAACCAGCAAATGAATGAGAATTACAAGGAGATGAATGACACTTACAAGGAAATGAATGAGACCCTCAGGGAAATGAACAAGACCTCTGAGGATACGAACCAGACCCTCACAGATAAAAAAAAAGGACCAACTAGAAATCAAGCATACACAGACTGAAATAAAAAATATTACACAAAGTCTTAAAAGCAGTCCAGAGGGCCACAAGAACCAAGTCAAAGATTTGAAATACAAAGAACCAAAATCCACTCAGCTGGAAAAGCAAGAAACAAAAAGAATTCAGATAATTGAAGATAGCGTAAGGGGCCTCTGGGACAACCTCAAGCAAGCCAACATCCGAATTATTGGGGTGCCAGAAAAAGAGAGAGAGCAAGTTAATGAAAACCTACTTGAAGAAATAGTGACTGAAAACTTTCCCCACCTGGTGAAAGAAACTGACTTAAAAGCCCAAGAAGTACACAGAACCCCAAAATATAGGAATCTAAAGAGGACCACACCAAGACATATCATAATTAAAATGCCAAGAGCAAAAGATAAAGAGAGAATATTAAAAGCAGCAAGAGAAAAACAGTTGGTTACCTACAGGGGAGCAGCCATACGATTGTCAGCGGATTTCTCAACAGAAACGATGCAGGCCAGACGCGAGTGGCAAGAAATATTCAAAATAATGAAGAGCAAGAATCTACAACCAAGATTACGCTATCCAGCAAAGCTATCATTCAGAATTGAGGATCAGATAAAGTGCTTCACAGATAAGAAAAAGCTAAAGGAGTTCATCACCAGCCAAACCAGTATTATATGAAATGCTGAAAGATATTCTTTAAGAAGAGGAAGAAGAAAAAGGTAAAAATATAAATTATGAACAACAAATACACATCTATCAACAAATGAACATAAAAATCAAGTGAACTGATAGGCTGATGATCAAGATAAACTGGTGACTATAAGAGAAACATGGACATAGAGAGGGAATGGACTGACAATTTTTGGGGAGAAAAGGGTTGTGGGAAGTACAGCAAGAGATTGGACAAAAATCTTGCAACAGTGGGAGAGGACATTGGGGAGGGGGAGGTGAGGGTGGAGGGTGGGATAGGTACAGGGTGGAGGGAAGATATAGGGGGATAAAAAAGGGGAAACAATGTAATTAATAAACTGAACAATAAAAAAAATAGAAAAAAAAAACAAAAAAATAAATAAAAAATAAAAATAAAATAAAATATAAATTTAGCCCTTTTTCTCTTACTGCACACAGTGACCTTACTTTTTATCCACATCTTATTTTGGAAAATGTGACAAAAATCTTAATATTTTCTACTTGAAGTAAAAATTAAAATATTGAGCCATCACGATATGAGCCATATTCACGCTGATGTTTTTGCTTACTAAAGAGACTTAGATTACAAAATTGGTTGCTTATACCTTTGTGTAGGATGTTTCAAAACACTCAGTAGGAAAAGCAGAATGTATCAAAATGGTATCAGGTATGTTAGCATCAGGGTAGCCTAGATTGTAAATAGCTTTTTGATGAATTCCTGTGTTATTTTAATAAAAGTGCCTGTTCTTAGCAGTGTTCTTCATGCCACTGAATCTTTATGTTCTTTTTGGGCTTGTAAGTTTCTACTTCTTATGTCTCTCTTCTCCTTAATTGGATATCTTTATTGTCTACTTTTTTTGTAGGTGTCAACTTTGTCGCCAGTTTTACAAGTCTTCTAGCAGGCAAGTCCCTCAAGGGAGGGTCATAGTAGAAGTCTGGCTCAGAGAAATAGACCCTTGTAGATGGGCTTTTGTCTCCAGTGAGCACTGATTCACCACGCGTAGGTACACTGGTTAGGAGAGAACTCTAATGTTCTTCCTCATTGCTGGTTAGGAACACATTTTGTTTCAGTGTTGTCATCCTTTGAGAAGGATACCTTTTGTGATCACTCCTATAATAAAATAATTTCAGTTCCTCAATAACACTCTATGGGAAGAGGGCACACTGTTATCTTTTCATATTTTGAAAGATAACGACCGCTTGAAATAACAAATGTATGCGCACTGGAAGCTCTTATCTTTCATAGCATTCTGGGTTCCATCATGGCCTGGTGTGCACCTTCAGCAGACTATTCGGCTGTTTTGATTAAGAAGAGGTCTAGCTGAGTGATTTGTAGTAATAATTTTAAAAAAGTATTGATACTATTTTGCTGACCACACAGCTTCATGGATCTCTATTAAGTTATTTTATTAAAGAAGAGGGTATTAGAGACTATTGGTTGTCAATCTGATACACGTAAGATTCATCTGCAGCTATTTTTAAAAAACATTGAAGCCAGGGTTCTACTTTTAGGGAATCTCATTTAATTAAGATATTGATGTGACCTGCGAACACGAATTTCAAAACTTATTCTTATATTTGGCCAGTATTAGAAACCAGGGGTTTGGAAAATCTAATCACTATGTAGTGAATATGTCCTGTTGGATTGATTCCTTTGGACCTCAGCTCAAAACTAAAGCAACGGGCTTTAGTTTTCATAAAGCAACAGTAATGATGAACAACATTGAGATTACTTATTAATATAATATCTCTGTTGAAATTTTTTTCTCTTGATGAGCACAACTGATTTTTTTTGCAGAAAAAAAAAAAAAAGGCCTGCAATTAACCCCATTATTTACTGCTACTGTGATTTGTCAGCAGGGTTATATTCCTTCTGATAAAAACTGGTTTAATTTTGGTAAAAATGTTAAAGAAAAATTCATGCATTTTTACTTACTGCTGAAGTCACATTTCAGGTGTAATGAAGGTTCCTGCCTTTTCAATCTCTTCAGGTAACATTTCATATACATCTCATGCTATCTAATAAAAGAGTAATAAGCAAATTTGACCATACCTTCACCACACTCACAAGGCACACCCACCAGCCACGCCCACCAGCCAATCAGGAGCAAATTATACAAATAAACCCCAAACAAGATAGCTGCCACCACTGAAAGTAGGAGAGAGGCTTGGGTTTTCCTGGCAACAGAGTGCCAGCCTCAGCCTCCACTCAATGGTACAAAGTTTCAATTACAAAAGATACGTAATCCAAAGGCAGCCACGGAGCTGGAGAGAGAAGAGGCTAGGGTTGCAGGGACGACGGAAGAAGCTAAATTTCTACAGCCCTAGCACCTAGCCCTCCACTCTAGGCTACAAAGTTTCGAACAGAAATGGCTGTAGCTATGGAGTGAGCAGAAGGCTTGGCTCCGCTCTAGGCTACAAACTTTCACTTGTAGAACATAAATTAATTTCAGATACCAGGGTCTCTGCTTGGGTCGCTGGGAGGTGTGGATTGTCTGCAAACCACCATAGGCCCCTCACCCAGGCCGCCCCACGCCCTAAGGAAACCCCCACCTTGATCCAGGTACCCTTCAGGGCAAACTAGCCAGCCCCTACCCATGTACCAGGCCTCTGTCCTATCTAATAAAAGAGTAATACACAGATTGACCATCACTCTAACACACAAGAGGGAGGCCCCAATGTGGACACAAATGGCCACTACAAGATGGCCAGCAGGGGAGGGCCATTGGGAGGTTCCAGGACTACAAGAGAAGGCAGTTGTGGACCATCAGACCATCAGGAGAGGGCAGTTGGGAGGGACCAGGCCTGCAAGAGAGGGCAGTTGGGGGTGATCAAGCCAGCAGAGGAGGGAAGTTGGGGACAAACAGGCTGGCAGGGGAGCAGTTAGACATTAATCAGGCTGGCAGGGGAGTGGTTAGGGGTGAGCAGGCTGACAGGTAGAAGCAATCAGGGAGGCAGGCAGGAGAGCAGTTTGGAGCCAGCAGTCCTGGATTGTCAGAAGGATGTCTTACTGCCTGTTTAGGCCCAGTCTCAATCGAGATCATCCCTCAAGGGGTCCCAGATTGGAGAGGGTGCAGGTTGGGCTGAGGGACACCCCCCACCCCCTGCCCTCCATGCACGAATTTCATGCACCGGGCCTCTAGTATTAACATAAACCTAACACTCTCCTGAGGAGATGACTTCTCTGGAGATGACTACTTCCTAGGTGGAATTACTTGTCTTTCACACTCGGTGCATTGCTGTCCAAAAATGATAAATGATGTCATTTCCTTAGCAGCTTTCATGCCATTATTCCTTGGTAAACTTTTATAAATTTTTGCCATTTAAAGCCTACTATGCCATTAGGATAAAGTGCCTTTTAGTCCTAAGCACCAATATTTTGGAAATGATGCCCAATGGGTGGCAGTATTGATACAAACTTGCTAAGCTATCCAACAATTTGCCTCCTCAGTTACTTGAATTTCTCACCAGGAGTTTTCTAACTGAAACTGGACATAAAGAGGTCCAAGGCCACCTGACACCACTTAAGTCAAATTAAGCAGAGACAAGGTTAAATCATATATGAGCATTTATTCCAATAAGGCTGGCAGTGTGGAGAGAGCAGCAGGCCATTCTGAAATTTTTTCTCTAACATTCCCTGCCAGCTGGCTGATTATATAGGAACTAGACACCCAGTGCACCAATTCATGCACAAGTGGGGTCCCTTGGCTTGGCTGGTGATCGAGGCCTATGGAGTAGGGGGCAGTTGGTGTGGGAGACCACTGACCACCAGAGGGCAGTTCCTTCATTGAGCATCTGCCCCCTGGTGGTCAGTGTGCATCGAAGGGACTGGTTGACTGGTCATTCCAGTCATTTCATTCATTCAGTCATAATGGTCACTGAGGCTTTTTTATATATATACTAGAGGCCTGGTGCATGAAATTCATGCCTGGGGGGTGGGGGATGTCCCTTAGCCCAGCCTGCACACACTCCAATCTGGGACCCCTCGAGGGATGTCCAACTGCCCATTTAGGCCCAATCCCACTGGGCCTGAACAGGCAATCGGACATCCTTCTCATAATACAGGACTGCTGGCTCCAAACTGCTCACCTGCCCGCCTCCCTGATTGCCCCCAACCACTTCTGCTTGCCAGCCTGATCACTCTGTAACCACTACCTTGCCAGCCTAATTGATGTCTAACTGCTCCCCTGCCAGCCTGTTTGCCCCCAACTTCACTCCTCTGCTGGCCTTGTCACCCCTAACTGCCCTCCCCTGCAGGCTTGATCACCCCCAACTGCCCTCCCTTAAGGCCTGGTCTCTCCCAACTGCCCCTCTCCCCCTGCTGGCCTGATGGCCCCCAACTGCCCTCCCTTTGCTGAACCTGGAACCTCCCAACAGCCCTCCCCTGCTGGCCATCTTGTGGTGGCCATGTTGTGTCCACATGGGGGCAGGATCTTTGACCACATGGGGGCAGCCCTCTTGTGTGTTTGAGTGATGGTCAATCTGTGTATTTCTCTTTTATTAGATAGGACTAAGGGCCTGGTGCATGAAATTCGTGCACTGGGGGTGGGTGATCCCTCAGCCCAACCTGCCCCCTCACACATACTGGGACCCCTCTGGCCGAGGCTTTAGGCCTGGGGCACCCAGCCATCACCCTACAATGGGGCTTCATGCCAGCCCCACACCCAGACACCTCCATCCAGGGCCTTAGCCCCAGCCAGCTCATCCCAGCTAGAACAGGCCTCGGCCCCACCCCCCAGACCTGGCCACCTTGGACACGTTCCCCCAGGGTCCCCCAAGACTGGGGCCACCTAGGCCATGCCTCCTGTGGCTGGTCCTCCTCGGCCACGCTCCCCATGGCCCAGGCTGCCTCAGCCAAACACCCCGTTTGTGTGTCACCTCAGCCACACACCCCCAGGCTCCCCGAAAGCTGGGGCCGCCCGCTGCCCCATTCCCCTCAACCATGTCCCCCCGCGGCTACCTCAGTCATGCCCCCCCACAGCCTCCGCAGCCCAGACCGCCTCGGCCACGACTGCCCACTGCCCTGTCCCCCTCGGCCACGCCCCTTGTGCCCCAGCTGCCTCAGCCACGCCCCCACACTCCTGAGTGGCTGGTGGGTGTGGTTGGTGGGTGTAACCAAGGTAAGTCAAATTTGCATATTACTCTTTTATTAGATAAGGTATCTATATATATAAAAGCCTAAGCAACCGAATGACCAAACTACTGAACAACTGGTTGACTGGTTGCTATGGTACGACGTGCACCGAACACCAGGGGACAGACTCTCAATACAGGACCTGCTCCCTGATGGTCAGTGCACTCCCACAGCATGAGACCTTTCAACTGACCTACAGGTGCCAGGCACAGGGCTCATGGCTGCCCGCCACAGCCTGGAGACCACAGTGGAGTGGCAGCGAGCCTACTTAGTGATGGCAGCAGCAGGCACAGCAAGATTAGGATGAGCAGGAGTGGCAGGTGGCGTTGGACTGCCGGTTTCAGCCCAATCCCCACAGGCTACGCTGAGGGACCCTACCAGTGCACGAATCCTTGCACCAGGCCTATTACTCTTTTATTAGATAGGAGATATATATATATATATATCTGCCACCCATTGGGCATCATTTCCCGGTGCACAAAATTTGTGTTTGAGAGCCTGCACTCTCTTCAATCTGGGATCATTCGAGGGCCATTGGACATCCCTCTCACAATGCAGGACTATTGGCTCCCAACTGCTCGCCTGCCTGCCTTCCTGATTGACCCTAACTGCTTCTGCCTGCCAGCCTGATCACCCCCTAACTACTCCCCTGCCAGCCTGATTGATGCCTAACTGCTCCCCTGCCAGCCTGTTTGCCCCTAACTGCCCTCCCCTGCAGGCTTGATCATCTTCAACTGCCCTCCCTTGTAGGCCTGGTTCCTCCCAACTGCCCTCCCCTGCTGGCCATCTTATGGTGGCCATCTTATGTCCACATAGGGGCAAGATCTTTGACTACATGGGGCAGCTATCTTGTGTGTTGGAGTGATGGTCAATCTACATATTACTCTTTTATTAGACCTATCTAATAAAAGGCATGGTGCATGGGTGGGAGCCACCTGGTTTTCTCTGAAGGGTGTCCCAGATCAGGGTTGGGGTTCCCTTGGGGCATGGGGCAGCCTGGGCGAGGGGCCTGTGATGGTTTGCAGCCTGGCCACACCCCCTGATGGACTAAGTGGAGGCCCTGGAATAAAGGATTTATTTATCTTATACAATTGAAGCTTTGTAGCCTGTAGTGTTGTCAAGCCTCCTGCTCACTCTGTGGTGGCAGCCATTTCTGTTAGAATTTATTTATTTTCTATAACAGAAACTTTTAGCCTTGAGTAGAGATTCGGGCCTGCCAGGGTGTGTGGAAAGCTTGGCTTCCTCCATCACCAGGGAAAACCAAGCCTCCCTCCAGCTCTCTCATTGTGGCCACAGCCATCTTGGTTGGGATTAATTTGTATACTCACTCCTGATTGACTGGTGAGCGTGTCTTGTGGATGTGGTGTGTGGGTGTAGCAGAGTGATGATCAATTTGTATACTACTCTTTTATTAGCTAAGACTAGAGGCCTGATGCACAACATTCATGCAAGGGGCTCGGCCCTCACACTCCTGGCCGGCCCTTGTGGCCCCTCACAGCCCAGAATGCCTCAGCCAGCCCTTGCAGTCCTGGCTTCTTCCAGAATGCCATCTGGACAGTCATTCTGCTGTTCAGTCTAATTAGCAGATTAGCTCTTTATTAAATAAGATAGCTAAGGAAGAAAGGCAATGTGCTAGGGCAGTGGTCGGTAAACTCACTGGTCAACAGAGCCAAATATCAATAGAACAATGATTGAAATTTCTTTTGAGAGCCAAATTTTTTAATAAACTTCTTCTAACGATACTTCTTCAAAACAGACTCAGCCAGGCCATGGTATTTTGTGGAAGAGCCATACTCAAGGGGCCAAAGAGCTGCATGTGCCTCGCAAGAGCAGTTTGCCGACCACTGTGCTAAGGAAAAGTGGGCAGGATAAGGGTGCAGAGTATGTGGTCAGTGTGTCTCCTTCTAGGATCCTGAAGTCTTAAAAAAATAGTTAGCCTTCAATAACATTAAAAACAGCTCAGCCCCTTCCTGGGACCTGCGAATGGTGAGCATTCCTGAAGCAAACTCCCGGGATTGGTCAGTTTCCAGGCACAGCTACTAAGTGAAAGCATCTCTTACCCTTTGTCTCCTCTGTATTATGAAAAGTTAAAAAGAAAGTGTTTTTAGAATCATTGGTTTGCTGCCATATGGCTGTTCAAGGAGATGTTAAAGTAGAGGAAACACAACCATCATCTACCCTGTTTCCCCAAAAGTAAGACATCCTCTGAAAATAAGACCTACTTCCAGTTTGGTCTCTCACTGTAATATAAGGCATCCTCCCAAAAATAAGACCTCCCTGACAATGTTTTTATTCTTGAAACTGAAAAAGCCTGGGCCACACAAGCAGTTATAAGGAAATGGGTTGATTTAATGCTGCCGCTTGTTATGCGAGGGAGCCAGAGATCTGCCTGTATGGGATGCAGCCAGCACTCACCACGCTAAAGACATGAAGAAATTTCTTTACAAAAGAAAAATAGATCAAATAATGATTCTCGCAGGAATGACGACCTATCTCCAGACTCTTGATATTGCAATAAACAAGCCATTCAAGGACAATTTGCACATGGAAATTAATGACTACATTGAAAATAGAAATCAGAATTGGAGAGAAATCAGTGTGGAAACTTTGTAAAATCTAAACTGCAATAGGTTGTGACTTGGGTGAAGAATTCATGGGAGAAAATCACTGACAGTTGCATTGCAAATGCACTACGAGCAGGATACCTTGACAAGAAGTACTCATTTAAGGACAGTGCTATTGCTAAACATGAGAGATTTGGCCCACTGATTCTGAAAGAAATTCACCAAGAAATTCAGGGTTTGGATTGTTATGATGATGTTGCAGAAGATAATGACATGATTGTCATTGAATAAATCTTACTTTGTGTTCATACCAGTAAATATCAGTATCAGTAAATGTACCATAGATTGTTGTACATGGAAATAATGGTAGTAACAAGAAATTCTTGATACTGTAGGACTCACAGTTTGTCTGGTTTTGCTGGTTTGGGATGACAACTACTATCGTACCATATACAGGTAATAAATTTCCTTTTTTGTTGTTCAACAATAAATGTGTACTGTATTCTTCTTCATGGAAAAATAAGATATCCCCTGAAAATAAGACCTAGTGCATCTTTGGGAGCAAAAATCAATATAAGACACTATCTTATTTTTGGGTAAACAGAGTAAGAGGAGGTCATTGCATGATAGAAATTTACAACAATCCACTAGACATGTCTCAGATGCTATGGTTGTACTACTCTACTTGTAAATGCCTTCTGCAGGAATAAGGTATTCCAGAATACAAGGCTAGTCTTGACCAAAAGACAAGTCAGATAAAACATCTGTGTAGGAGAAAGTTTGTACAAACAGGTAAAGTTACAATTTAGACAAGTTCAGGATTTTCCCTCTTCTTTTTACCCATGTATACTTTACTTTCTGTTTCTAATCAATCATTTTGACCAGAATTGGTATCAAGTTTATCAACAGCGAGCAATTTGACTAAAATCTAATTAATTCTATTTCTTACTGTTAATACCATTATACTCCAACCTCTCTTTACTTGACTTCAACTTGGACATACTTTTTTGTTTGGATGGAGTGGTTTCAGAGTGTAGTCCATGTATCCAAGAGAACATCTCTAAGATCATGTTCATATTGGAATGTTCCCATAATATTATAGATTACTTAAAAACCAATTTAGGATTCTTATTTTAAAAATAAACATGGACAAACAGAAAGCAATTAAATATTTGAATATGTTATAAAAAAAAACCTCAGAAAATCTTATATATCCATAACATGCATACTTCTATTACAGGCTATTATATTATCTAAGTTCATCTATCTATAAAATGGAGAGTCTGTAAGGAATATAATGAATGTTCTATTTTAACTTTTCATTTATTTAACTATCTTTTTTCCCCAAAATATATTATTACTGATTTATATTACTGAAGGGAACATCAATGATGACAGAGAATTGATTGACTTTCTCCTTCATGCCTCCTACTGCAGATCAAGCCCACAACCCGAGCATATGCCTTGACCAGGAATCAAACTGGCCATCTTTTGGTTTCTAGGTTGCTTCCCACTGAACCACATGGGCAGGTCTATTCAACTATCTTAAAATAGTTTATTTTGTAAATGTTGTCTATAAAATGTATATGTATTTGTATTTAGCAGCAGAAAATCACCACTCACACCTCACATAACCACACACACATACACACACACACACACACACACACACACACACACACACACACATGCATATCCTTGCCATTACATTTTACTTTCAAAAAGTATGAAATGGTATAGAAATACAATGTTTTGTGTTATGAATTTGGCAATCAGAATTTTCCAGTGATATTTGAGGTAGCAACATGAGACTGGGAGGCAATTTAATAGCTTAGCAAGGTTGCTGCTTTGGCTAGTTTTGACTCTGCATTTGTTGGCTTTGTAACATTGAGCAAAGAGTTTTATTCTATCTTTCTTATATTTCCCATTTATTGGGATAACCACAATTGCTTGATGATAATTATTGCTAATTTATTACAAAGGTCAAATCAACGTGAAGCAGAATGTGCTAAAATGATGAATTATAACCTGTTTAGTTCTGTTAGTTGTAACCTGTTAGTTATAACCTATTGGTCACAACTTCTATGAAACTTCCTCCTTCATTCTACAGATATGCTGAAGGTAAGACAAATTAAGGCAAAATTCTGGCAATGAGTGGTGGAGAAACTTAATTTGGTATACTGGTATATTGGGTAGAATTTGGGATCCCAAGTTTACGGGATCCATACCACAGCCCATGTGGAATGGATCCTGCATTTGCTTCGTGGGTAATAACTGCTTAAGCACACACAGCAAGCTCCTGGGGTTAGGAAATGTTCTCATGTTCAAAAGTAATTTAATCCTTTGGGGTTTGCTTTCATTTGGATTTGGGCAAGACAATTTTATTTTATCATCTCAATTAATTTTAAAGATTTTCAATGGCAGAACAGCTCTAATACCTATTCTATTCTATTCTATTCTATTCTATTCTATTCTATTCTATTCTATTCTATTCTATTCTATTCTATTCTCCCTATTAGCAAAGCAACCTCCCAGCCATTTTCCTGGAAATAGATAGCTCTGTATATGTTTTAACTTCTATTTTATATTCCATAAGTAACAGAAGTACTTTGAGAGTCCTATAGTCAGCTGTTGCAAAGATAAAAAAGAAATAGCAAATTATGAGTGGGATATCATAATAATGACAGTCAAGAATTATTTCACTGGGAAAAAATGGAGGAAGGACATGTTTTTCATTCAGAAAGATGTAAAAATATAATAATATGAATACATTTAGTCTAGCTTGTTATAGAAGCAAAGTTGAAATAAATATTTTCTCAGGTGGGACAAAAAAATTATGAAAAAAGTGAAAGGGTTTGGTTAGGGCATTTGATGAAAGAGATGATAGTTGGAATAACTGCCTCGAGTAAAGACTTCCCCCAAATCACATGCTAACAAGCACAATAAAAATCTTCCAATAGTTATTGGACAACATTTTCCTTAGTTGTTTAAAAATGGCACTCAAGTCATTTTCAGTAAGAATTTAGCATTAAGGTACATTAAAATTATGTTAAAATTAAATATAATTCACTATTTTATGAATACATTAAATTGTAGTTTACATATTTTTACCAAAAATTATCTAGAGAAAGATTCTTTTTATACATTTATGATCTAGAAGACATGCTGTTTTATTAATTAGTGCACAAGGAATTGTTAGGTTAGATGATTATGTTCAATTAAGTATAATGAATATAATTAATGTAGTTGCTGTTTTAGGTTCTTGAGTTAATAGTGCCATTAAATGCTGCTGTTTTTGTTGTGGTACTGATTATTGTTATAAAAGAATATCAAACTTTGAAATTACAGGAAAGCTAAAACTTTGACTACTTTTTTATATCAAGTGTGTGTGTGTCTGTGCATGTGTGTGGTTTGTGTTTATTTTGGTAAACATTTTTTTTAAATTGCAGAACATATTTTAAACATGTTGTATAATGATGGCTTTTTAAGTTATTACATTAACCACTCAAAATATATATTTTTTTCTATTTAAAAAAAGCAGTTTTCAAATGAAACATGGGATTCAAATTATACTTGAAAGATGAGTGAGTATAGATACCTGTTCCTATATTTATTAAGCATAGTTAACATGCCAAATATTTTAAATGATTTATTATTTTTAAATGCTTTAATGATTTACTTTTATATAAAAAATTATGCAATATTAGCCATCAATAACAATGCATAGTAAAGTTTTAATTGTAATTTGTTTTTTCATCTACTTGGTTTATAAGAGATCATATTGAATATTTAAATATTGATAAATGAAAATATTTTTATAGCAGTGTTGTAAAAAGCATATGATCTATAATTTTTATTTATAGTATAAAGATCATAATTGAATTAAATGCTTTTACCATTAGAAATCTATCATTGATTCTTAACTATAGCTATATTATATTACATTGAAGAAATATGAATGAATTCTAATTAAAATTTATTTTTTATTGTATGTTTCCATTTTAAATTTCAATGTACATAATTACATGTATTTTATTTTCTGTAATTTTAATTACATAAACCTGCAGACCACATGGCATCTGTTATGTGAGTTAATTGAAAGGAGGAGAAAGGATGGGGGCATCTGTAATAGTGTCAACTATAAAAGTAAAGTTAAAAAAACCGAAAAGGTAACCAACCAAATGGTAGAAAATGTTTGCAAACAATAGCTCTGACAAGAGATGAAAATATATAAAGAACTCATACAACTCAACACCGATCAAGCAAACAGCTCCATTATAGAATTGGCAGAGGACCTGCACACACTTCTTCCAAGAAGACAAACAAATGACCATCATTCTTTTTTTTTCTTTTTTTATGACCATCATTGTTAATTTTGAATCATTTCTACATAATTATTTTTAGCCTGTATACTTAAATACAGACTGAATACAAAATGCTGCCCGGCCAGTGTGGCTCAGTAGTTGACCATTGACCTATGAAGCAGGAGATCAGTTTGATTCCTGGTCAGGTTACATGCGCAGGTGGCAGCTTTGATCCCCAGTAGGGGGCATGCAGGAGGCAAATGATCAATGATTCTCTCTTATCATTGATATTTCTATCTCTCTATCCCTGTCCCTTTGTTTCTGAAGTCAAGAAAAATATATTTTAAAAAGATTTAAAAAACCTGATCTATGCTGAACAACTGAAATTTCTTCTTGATTTCCTTTCCAGTTTGGATTTCTGAATGATGACCACCAGCTCACACTGTGAAAGAAGTATTTCCCTTCACCTCTCTAGGGTAATTTCATTTCCTGCACAGCATTGCTTAGGCTGAGTAGCTTGAATACATCCTTCCACATATCCCTGGTTTGGTGTCTGGTGCCAGACTCAGATAGAAGTGTTGCAGATGACTATGTCTCAAAATTATGTACTAATTAAATTATTTTAATCAATCAACTCATTAATAATAAATTTAATATCTGTTATTTATCTTCAAGCAGTTCTTATTTACTGTATATTTATCTTTGGAAATTATTGAACTACCTTAGCTTAGAAAGGCATTAGAAACACAGAAACAAAGAAGACATTGTTCTTTACTGAAAACACTAAGAAATAAACTCAAGTCTTTTTATTTTCATTTTTTGATTGCTTAAGTGTTTGAGTGTAAACATATGTTGAGATATACTTATGACTTCTATAAGAAAGACAGGCTGTGACCTCTAGAAATTGCCTATTAAATTGGATATTTACAATAGAAGGAAATTATTCACATGAATAACCCAGGAACCCAGATGAACTTTACTTTTAGTAAGGTTATCATTCCATAAATGGTTCTTTCTCTCAAAGCTGAATTAATCCTAGGAGGTCAGAGGGAAAAGATAAAACTAATTCACATTACTGATAAAATAAGAGCTTAACTCCCTTAATAACTAGACACTGGACCACTTTAATGTTGTGAACTCACACAGGAAAATTTCAGAGGGCTGCTATCATCCGCCTAATGCTTAAGGCCACAATAGATTAAACTAAAATGGAAATCAAACGTCTTAATAGTTTATGTCATTAATAAAATGGAGTTAACTAGATCATTTTTCAAAATTAAAAATATTCAATGCTCTGAGATTTCTAGAGGCACAGTAGGTATAATGATGTAAAGTGGGATTTCCAGAAGTCATGGACTGGTACAAAGCTAATGCACTGAACACAATCCTACTCATCATCCTAAAATACTTGGACCCTTGATCTTTCTTTTCTTAGAGCCAAGGTTTCTCACTTTGGCAACTGAAGTTTAGAGCTGTTCTATGAGCTCTTCAGATAGAGGTGTTGCAGATGACTTCTTATCTATTGCCAATACTGTGTGAAGAAAACACTCATTTAACAATCATCTTTACTACTGACAGAGCAGTTTGTGTAGGACCTTCTTTCACATCCTGCATTGTTCAGGGTTCCAATTCAGGGTTCAGGGTCTGAAGAAGGCTTCACTCAAATGAAAGGAGACTAGAAAAATATGAATTTGGGAATATTGGCAGCCAGGTGGCTGCCTATCTCTAGTTGAAGGACTGCACCTTGCTCTGGCCTGGCTATCCCTTTTTTTAAGGCTATGGGATGCACCCATAGCCTTTAGGCAGGAAATTCAAATAACAGAAATATATATAAAACAAACCGAGGTGGAGGCTGCTTCAGTTAACAATGTTTTAACTCTGACCTTTCAGAGCAATTAAGGTTGTTTACCAGCCTTACAGGCTTCCTGTCCATATCTTTCTATTAGTGAGACAAGGATTGCTTTCTGGCACCTCCCCCCTTTCTTTTCTTTAAAAAAATCTTGTATTGGCAGACTAGAAATAAACATATAAGAACAAAAAATAAAACAAGCAACAATGGCCATGCTGAGAGGCAAATGAATCAGTCTGCAGTAAGTTTCTGTCTGGGCCAACAATTTTTTTGAGTCCCAGTTTCAGTGCATAACAGTTCCTTATATGTACATGTTAGCAATGATATTTCAGTTCTGGATGGTGGACAAATGGTGGCAATGCAGGTCCGAATCTCTTTGGTTTGGTCCTAGGAAACCTGCAGCAACCCATAGCTGCTAACTGCTAGTATGGCAAGGCATCATCAGCATCCTCCATCTCTGGACTGTTTCTCCTCTTGTCTTCATGGCTGGAGCATTCCTGTCAATTCCTCTCTGTTGCAGGAATCCACATGATCTTGAAGTTCTTTTCTGAAAGTACATAAATATATACTCAATTAAAAGTTAATAAAGAAATCTTTTCTATCAATTTGACTTGGGATCCTTTTTATTTTTTTTCCCAAACAATTTTCCTTTGGTTTATTTTGATACCATGTGTTTTCCATGGGTGTCTTGCTGTTAGCATTATAAATGAAAATTAATTTTCAAGGTAAAATGTTTTCTAGATGTAATTTATTTACAGGATAATTTTCCTTATATAATATTTTCCACTATCCACCCCCCTTTTTTGATTAATGGAGGCTTTGGAAAATTGTTTAATGCAGTCTTGATAATTTTAATTTTTTTTGCACAAAAATATGACTGCTTTAGATTCATTGCATGTTAAGAAATTTTACCATGAGATGAACTACCAATAAAAATTTTAGTTAATACTTTAGAAACAGCTTTTTGTCTAGTACAATTAAATTTTCTTGAATATTCACTTATTTCAATTAGTCAATTTAAATTAATCTGAAAACTTGATTACTCTTTTACCGTCCAATTTAATACTCTAACTACAATTTTAGTTTACCTTGTAAATATTAGTGGAAAGGATTATTTGCATTTTCGAGTAGGCTCTGAGCATTCTTTGTGCTAGGCTAAATTTTGATATAGGGAAGCTGCTGTCAGCCAAGTCTCTGTCTGTTACCTGGTTCCAATCTGGACTGTGCCAAGTCTCTGTCTATTGCCTGGGTCCTGATCTGAGCTGGGCATGGGAAGTGAAGTAGCCATTGGGCCAGGACACCTCCCTCAGAAGGGATGAATGTTCAAGCCCCTGCAATGTTGGGGGGTGAGGGTCTGTGCCCCGCCTCAGTTAATCCCCAAATTCTCTCCTGATGGCCCCTCTGTGACTGTGCTTGTCTTAGGTTGTTCCTTCCCTGAGGAATTTTACTCATATCTGGCTAACCAGCCATCTTCTGGGCCAAAGCAGGATGATGTGAGGTTCAGTTCTGTCTCCTTGGTAGTCTATGCCCCCGAGGCCTCCATGCCTTGGGATCCCCTCACCTGCTGGAGGGGCCTCGGCACTGATCACATATCTTGGGAAACCCAGGAGGGGCCCAGCTCACACCATTGGGTAAGAGACAAATCCATGGTACCAGCCACCACGAGGCTTCAAACTCAGCATGAACAGAAAACTCAGGCAATAGCTATGGGCAATTGGATAAAGGGCAAGAAGGGCCAATATAATGCTCAAGTGCCTTCCCAGTGCCTTAATTCCTCTCATGTCCTTTTTTAAATTGCTTCCATTCAGAGAATTAGTTTGTAAGTTTGTTTGGAATAATTGTACAATATGCTGTTGTAAAATATCAAAAATTATAATGACATTGTAGAATAATATTATGTAAGGATATTCTTTGCTCTAGGCTATGGCAATTTAATATGAAACTGGCTGTCAATTTCTTTTTGTATAGACAAGGTCTTAGTTACATTTTTTGCACTTCTCCCAGGAACAAGTAGTGATAGTTTATTTTGCCTCCCCTCCTTTGGTGTCCACGCAAGCTAGAAACTTCTCTTTACTTTTATACAAGTGGTTTTATTTTTGTGTCATACAAAAAGGGAAGCTGGGTGGCTACACTTGTGTAATTATACTTCCTTGCTCCACCCATGTTCCTCCTGGATGACCAAGGTGTTTGGTACTATTGGTGACTACATTAGGCGGGGATCAGCCCAACATAAGGGTTCTTACCCATGAAGGGTCAGGAACATAAGTCCAAAATACCTCCCCATTTGCCCTAGGTAATATTACTGTACAGCTGATTACTGCTAGCATGGCAAGAATGATGTTCTCAGGCATCTGTACCATCTTCTTTACCATGCCCCAGGTGGTCTCCGGGCTGTTTGTTGTCCATCTCATCCTCCTCCTGCTCCTTATCTTCAGTGGATTGCTTGGAGTCACTGCTCTCTGTGGCTGAGGTAATTGATTGTCTGCAACTGCATGGTATGGCTACAGGCACAAGGTCCTCAGTCTGGCTAGTTTCTCTCCTGGATCCCTATTGTAGTTTAATATTTCTAGCAGCAACCCACACAGGTTTGGAAAAATTCTCTGGAAATATGCAAGCATACCATCTGCCAAAGGTTAATAATGGATCGGGTCCCTTCAATAAACCAGATTTGGGATCTTTCCATTTAACTTCCATTTTCTTTTGTTGTATTATGGCACCAATGTAGCTCCACAGGTGTCTTCCCATCCACATTGCAAATGAAAAAATTTAAAGTAATTAAGGCTTGGTGCAGCCTACCCACAGGTAATTTCTCCATCATTCCCCTTTTGTGTTTTTCAAGTTGGGATTTTAGCTGCTGATGCTGTCATTCAATAATGGCCTGTCCTTGGGAATGATATAGCCCATTATCACTTTTAATAATGTTTGGAAATCCCATGACTAGAAGATAAGCTAGGCAATGATTAGATGCAGTAGCCCATATTTTGAAAAAGTGTCTACAGAGACATGTGATGCCCCAAGGCATCTAAAGGAAGTATAATGCATTATATCCATTTGCCAGATATGGTCTCTTAGCAAACCTCTACGGTTGATTCTGTGTTAGGCCCTTGAGGTAGATTTAACATGTAAGTGGGACATTCCTTAATAATCTGTTTTGCCTGTTGTCAAGTGATTGAGAATTGTTTAGACAGCATTTCGGTAGGCTGATATAAAAGCTGATGAGATTCTAAGGCTTCTGTTAATAAAGCAACCAATTGATCAGCATGTGTATTTCCTTTTGTTAAAGGACCAGGTAAGACACTATGAGTCCTGATATGAGTGATATAAAAAGGATTTTGTCTTTGTTGTACAATCTGCTGAACTTGTTTAAATAGTAAAAATAAACTTTGGTCACTAAGCCATTTCAACTGGGCAATTTCAATTCTATTCACTAAGTTTGCAGCATAAAAAGAATCAGAGATGATATTAAGAGGCTCTTAGAAATCCTACAATGCAGCCTTAATAACTTCTAGTTCAATTCTTTGTGCAGAAGTATGACTGGTCAGTATGACTCAGTCTGAATTTATTGTATGATAGGCAGCTTTCCCATTAGATGATCCATCAGTAAAACCAGTTAAAGTTCCAGGAATAGGTTCCTGCCTAGTATTTTTTGGTATAATGATGAAAATATTATATAAAAATTATAGTAACTTATATTTTAATAGGTGACAGCTAAGTTCCCCTGAATATCCACTTAACCCAATTTGCCAATTTATATCCGTCTGAAATAACATTTCTAATTGCTTCCCAATGAGGAGGAGGTAGAAACACTGGGTTCTTCCCCTCTAAGCTGTTTACAACGTTTTCTAATTTGAAATATTAATTGGGCCATTAGTTCTACATGTGTAATCGCAGTTTCAGAGGATTGATGCCCTAGGTGGACCCATTCAATAATGGCAGGAGAATTTATATTCTGAAAGATGACTCCAATGGGACTATTTGCAGTAGTTTAATTTCTCCCAATAAAGGTAATTTGGGCTGTACACATGCTACTTGGCTTGAAGAAATTGCCTGCTTAACTCTTAGCAACTCATTCCTATCTTCAACTCTTAGTGTTTGGGGAGAGGAATCCTGCAGAGATCTTCAGATAAGGTCTTAACCAGGTAATGTCCCCTAATAACTTCTGAAAGTCATTTAAAGTTTTAAGACAATCTTTTCTTATCTCCACTTTCTGAGGCCTAAAGCATTGGTTATCAATTACAATCCTTAAGATATTTGAAGGAAACCTCTCTTTATTTCCTTCCAAAATAATTTTTAGGCTACAGAGAGTTTCATTTAAAAATATGTCACATGAAACCATTTCTCTTAAGGCTATGGTGACCACTAGTACAGATTAGATTTAATATTTTAATAACAATCCTCAGTTTATCCTATAAATACCAGTGAAAGAGATTTCAAAATTTTTAAATTTCTCCTTTTTATTAAGCTAGACTTTAATTTTTAAAGAGTATCCCCTTAGGCTTATTTGCATCCACAGAAGGACCATGGGAGGTCTTAGTAACTTAGAATACTTAATCAAATTGCTTTCTAAGACATTGGCTTTCCATTTAGCTGAAAACCTTAATTTTAATTTAAAAAGCTAATTTATTTAAGTGATTAAAAGTAGGCATCTTCATTTAAAAAGGAAAGCAAATTTAGTAAAAGTTTACATCTGATAACAAGCCACAAATGTTGCCCCACCTTTAGCTTAATTAAGAATGCAGGTGGCTACGGCTTTGTATTATTTTAAGTTCTGCTGTTGGATTTTAAGAAATATTTAGTTACTTAATTTGCCCTACTTAGAGGCCAAAATCTTCATAACATTTAAAATATATTTATTAATTGTCATTTGGTAAGGCTTTCCATGCAATTTCAGTATATTAGATCTATTAAATTTAAAAAGATTTTCTTTAAGAAGAGAGAATAAATTTCTTGTATTACTCCGGGTCCTTGGAGTTTTCCAAGAATCACCTCTGTTAAGGCCTTGAAATTTTAAGATGAAAAAAATATCATCAAATATAAATATATCCATATATGATTTAAAGATTACAATACTTTTTATAATTCTCTTAAGATAGCAATCAAATTTAGACTAAGTTTCTGCATAGAAAAGTTTTGTTTGGGATCACAGAATTAATCCTCTTTTTTTAGTTAGACCAATAAGCAACTTATTTTGAATTCCTAATTATTTTCAGAGAAAAGACAACATTTCCCCCAATTTAATTTTCACTTTGAACTTTTAGAGCTGGCAAGTCAAATATATTTAGCAGTTCTTAGATTAATAACACTTTATATTTCTAAGAATAATACAAGATATAATACATTAATATCTTCAATTCTGTCCTTTAGGTTTTTCTCATGAGGAATCAAAATCAGATTATTAAACAAGTTTTTATCATTTGGTTAACAGGACCAGCCTAACTGCTTAACCTTTTAAAGTTGGCATGCTTTTCCTTCACCTGGGGGAATTGAGTAGCAAGCCTGCAGGTATTCAAATGCAAAAATTGTCCTTAAAGAATGGCTACTGGTGGAAAACTGATTTCAGCAGTTATTTTGAGAGTTTACCAGGACAGGAAAAAGATTTAGGCTACCAAAACAGGTTTTTGACCCCAGCTGCTTGACTCTTTAAAACAACCAAGATTTTTATGCTGGGGAAGTCAAGAAGAAAAACTGTAGCCATTCAAATGAAAATTAACACATTCTTCAAAGATAGCTGCTGGCAGAAAACTGGTCTACCTCTATGCTGGGGGAAGGGCAATTACCCTTCTTCCTCCATTAAGGAAGGTCATAGCCAGTTACCTGGGCTGTTTAGATCTTTATAATTAATAAATTATTTATCTATATTTCAACAATTCCTTTGAGATTCAAATCCAATTGCAATTATTTTAAGACATTTACTTTGGATAAATTCTATAACAGAGGATTTACTGCTTTTCTTAAAGGCCTTAAAAATTAACTTTTTAACAAGGTACCTTAGCATTTTAAAAACTACTCTTTATTATGGAAATGCAAATCCTGTTGCTGGAATTAGCTTGAATTTCTTTCCAGGAGATTTTTTTTTTGCCATTTTTCTTAGGAAAAACCAGTTCTGGGTTTTTCATTTTCTGTAGCTTTTGCAGAGATTCCAGCTGAAGACAATCTAAATGTCCAAAATCAGGCCATGCATGCATTCTAACTTACAGCTACGTACTCTCCCCACAAGCACAGAAATTCCAGACATATTTCTAAATTTTTAAGGCTTTTTCATGGCGAGAAAGGAAATTTTAATTTAGCATATTGGGAGAATGGGCTTCTATATTGGATGGCCAAGTGTCTCCCTTCCTACATCCTGGTTACTTCAGGAGAAGCATCAGCAACAGATCTGGCCGAATTTCTTTTTATGCTTAATAGATAAAGCAGATATTAAATTTTTTCTTTATTTTCCGCTTTCTGAAGTAATAACTAGCATCCACTTTGGCCAATATTTGCATTTCCCTGAGAGTTTTTTTTTTAAATAAATATATATATATATATATATATATATATATATATAATTTTTAAATAATACCTTAAGCAATCTCATTGCAGGAGAGCGGATAGCCCTGTCCTCTCCTGCCACCTTTGAATTTCCGCATTAGAGGTGGTTTCAGCAGTGGAGTTTCACTTCTCATTATAGATTTTAGATTCCAAATATAAACTAAGATTTTAATTTGAACAAGAAACCACATTTTTTAAGCATACAAACCAAAAGCCTGTAATAAAGTTTATTTTTATTTATAACCTAATTCTTCCCCATTAGCCCGGCTGAAAAAGATGTTCCCAGCCTACTTACAGATCCTGTTTCTGCAGCTAGCTGGTCCTGGGCTTTGTGTACTGTGAATGTCCCACACCTGTTCTTGGTGTAATTTTTTCTTTCCTTCGCTCTAAGCAAAAAAATATCATCTTCTCCAGACTTCCCGAGTTGGGCACCAGATGTAGGAACCCCTTTCACATCCTGTGTTCCCCTGTGGTTCAGAGCTCCAGTTCAGAGTTTGGGGTCTGGAGAAGGCCACACAGAAATGGAGAGGCCAAAAAGGTATGAATTTGGGAATATTGGGGGCCAGGCAGCTGCCCATCTCTAGTGGAAGGACTGCACCTTGCTCTGGCTTGGCTATCCCTTTTATTAATACTATGGGATATGCCCATAGGCGTTAGGCAAGAAATTCAAATAATAGAAATATACATAAAACAAACAGAGGTGGAGGCTGCTTCAGTTAACAGTGTTTTAGCTCTGACCTTTCAGAGCAATTAAGGTTGTTTACTAGCCTTCTGGGCTTCCTGTCTACATCTTTCTATTAGTGAGACAAGGATTGGTTTCCAGCAAGTTTGGGAGGTACAGTTTTCTCTTTTTATATTTTTTCTCTGTCTGTTGTTTTTGTACCATCTGTACCTAATGATTTTTCATAGTCCAAATCATTAGGTACATTTGCTAATTAGTTAAGTTTTGTTGTAATAGCAAACAACCCTATTTTCACATTGGATTATGATAACACACTCCTTGTTTATATTACATGAGGGCTACAGGTCAATTGTATCTCTGCTTGATTGGATTCTGAATATTTTCTGATTTTGGGACTACTATCTGGGTGTTTTCATTATAGAGGTTAGTTATGCACAACCCAAGCCTTATATCACAGAAACATTGAAAACTTGCCTGGATGAGGTCATGGTAAACATGACCTCTTACGATTCTTCGACCAAAACATGTCATTTTAGTATGCTCAAAGTCAATAAAATTGGGCTTATGTTCCTCCCCCAGGGATACAACAATGAGTTAGGATGCATGACCTATTACAGAGAAAAAGGAGTGAACAATCAACCACAATGTTTTCAAGTTGATTTTTTCCCTAAATTGCCTATCTTGTTGATCATGCTTTTGACTACCTTATACTAATGTTGATAATTCTCCTGAATTCCTGTTTATTCCTCACCAAACATAATTACTTGATCATTAAGAATTTCCCTAATGTCATCTTTTCAAAAGTGCTCTACTATCTCTTTATCTGATTGCAACACCTTGGCTTTCAAGTTCTAGCCATCATACCATTTATCATTTCAGTGATTAACACTGTTTCCTTCCTAATTGACTGACCTAAGATCTTCTTTAAATTCCTTTCCCACTGGAAAAAAATGTTATTTCAAAAAATGTATAATGGGATATCATTCCCAATTTATTTTTTTGAGTGTGTGTGTGAGTGTGTGTGTGTGTGTGTGTGTGTGTGTGTGTGTGTGTGTGTGTGTGTGGTCCCTATGCCTTTATCAATAAAATCTTTAAGTTAGAACATAATGGCCTTTTAATTCATGGATCTCACTTAGTTCTCAGTCCAAAGTTTCTCAGATTGTACTTTTGCTTTGAAGCGTTCTTGTTTCCTTTGTCAACCCAGTTAATGCTTTCTCCTACAAAGCTCCCATATTACAATATATCCAGGAATAATTTCAAGGCCACCATCCATCACAACCCCAATCTGTATTTTACGTGCAGTCTCTTACCACTTCATATATACACACATGTAGTTTTTGCACTTTATCCCAAATGCATCCTGATATATGTATCCCTCACCAGACTATAAATAGTAAAGGGACAATTTCATAATATAATCAAATGAAAACTCTCAAGTTTGCTTGTTTGTTTTGTGTGTGTGTGTAAAGCCTGATTAATTTTATTTTGGATACCACTATTAGCATTTTAATAATATATGACATTCTCATTGTATGTCATTTATAAAACTTTTCCAAAAGATAATGAAATTTCAGTTTCTAATGGCCTAATCCTTCCTATCATCTGGGAAGTAGTTGGGCTATAACTAAACTTTCAAATAAACTTACCTGAATTAGAACCAGCTAGAGGTTCCTTCTACAGAATTATTGTAGAGGTACATGAAATTATGCAAATTTCAAATAAAAGAAGTTAATGAGAGAATGTTTATAATTTATAATTTAGTCTGTAAGTTAGATTAGGTATAACAGTTGAAATCATCTCCCTAAAATCCAAAAGTTGAAAAATAAATTAAGAGCATGCTACTTTGAAGGGTGAAAAAAAGTTAGCTAACAATTAGCTGACAATTAGTCTCATATGATTACCAATTATCATAATAACCAGTTTTTTAAAATCCCTGTAGATATGTTATAGAATCTAATTTCTCTATATTAACTTGACGCAGACATCATTTGCTTTTGTGGGGAAAGCAGGCTGCCATGTTTCCTGAATATCCTTGTATGTCTTTATGGCATATATGAAGCAATGAGGTTTAACTAGCACCTGAAAATAAGCAGCCTCAGTAGCTAGTCACGTAGACACTCAAGCAAATCAAGAAAACCACATGTACTACAAGGCAGCTCCTTCCTCACAGGGCAAAGGACTAGCTTATTTGCTGCTTTCTACAGAAAGTGCTGAGCCCTGGAACCCAGGTTCTTCAGAAGTGCACAACCCACCTTACATAGTCTCCCTCTGGGCCCATTGTGTCTCTCTTTGGGACTCCAGCTCAGAAAAACCTGTGGTAACGCACTGATGCTCCTGATGGTTGTGTTGTGGGTATGAAACTGTTCTGCTGGATCCCTTAAGGTTTAGCCCTGTGGAGCTGTGGTGGCTTGCCTGCTGACTTTTGTGCCCTTTTATTACTTCATGTGCTTCTCTCAGGTTGGGGGTTTTCTTTGTAAATTTTCCTCTCTTTCTAGTTAATTGTTCATTATATTTAAAGATGACCATAGTCTCAATCTATACTATTTTCTCTTACAATTTAACAAATGAAATACATATTGGTTTGATTGCAGCTGCTAATTTCCAAAGCCTTTCAAAATTGGGTTTATTACACATGGGCTGATGTGTTCAAAGGTGTCCTTATTTTAAACAATTTTTGTTGTTTTCATAATTTGAAATCCTGTTCCATTAAGTGCTTAAATATCTTTTCAGTATAGTCATTGATATGATTACTCTGATTTTCATTCATTTCATCTAATATAATCATTCTAATGTACATATGAAAGCTGCAACTCAATCAAATAAGCATATATTGCTTTTTCTTAAATTTAGTTTCTTTAGATATCTGTTAATTTTATAACATTTGTTTGCACTATTCTTCTCAATCTTGTTTCTGATTCTTCCATGTCTATAAAGCAGCATTTCTATAGATATATTGGTGTATCATTCAAAAATACTTTAAAATCAGGTGAGATTTTACTGAAGGACTTCTTAAAATCTTTCTGTTAGTAAATTCATGGTAGATCTTTAAATAAGAAATACATTCTTGGTTTACCATGAAACATATCCCCCAGCAGAAAAACATAACATTCTGCAAAAAATTGCTCCAAAAGAATTTAACACTCCTCATTGGTGATTCATATTGAAAGAGTATTATTGCAAAATAAATTCATGGTAGATCTTTAAATAAGAAATACATTCTTGGTTTACCATGAAACATATCCCCCAGCAGAAAAACATAACATTCTGCAAAAAATTGCTCCAAAAGAATTTAACACTCCTCATTGGTGATTCATATTGAAAGAGTATTATTGCAAAAGATTTCTGTTCCAGAGTTCTGGAACAGGCAGGCCGGCCAACCGCCCATGTCCTCAGAGTTCTGTATGTTATTGTGGATTGGTGAAAGATGAGTTTCTTAGGTTGAAAATTCAACAATATAATTTTTTTTACAATATTTTTATCTATAACTTTCAAAATGATTGAATGAAAGGTTGATGAAATATTCCATAGAGTTCAACATTAGCACTGAATTTCTTTATCAAATCCAAAAGAGGTCTTTATATAAAATAAGTATGCATTTGTTATTGTTATTATTTAAATGTTTATTATTAATGTAAACCATACAAATGCTCAATTAAAGGCATTATACAAATGCTCAACTAAAGGTATTTTCTACATCTTCAGGTGGATAACAAATTCACAACTTTAGCAAGTGAAAAAAAATAATTACTAGAACTCTAGATTCAAGCTAGGTCTCTGCTAAGAAAATAGAAACTCTAAACACTACACTTCATATCGCTTTTATGATAAAATACACATGTTTGGATGAATTACAGATAATTATGATGTTAGAAAATAAAAAATAAATTGGCAGGGACTATATTGTTAACATAATTTTCATATTGTGTTACTTTCAATTGTGAACTTTTATTTTTAATTATGACAGTAAGCACATAATAAGATAGAAGACATCCAAGCTGTAGCCATAATTCTAAAAAGCACATTAATTGTCCATACATATATTTCATTTGTATTCAGTTTATTTACCTAACGGTTTCTCTGAATTTATCTTCTATTTTAGTGTTAAGAGAATTAGAAATCATTCAAGAGAGTTAAAAGTGAGTAATTAAGCAATTCAGCCCAAATCAAAATAGTTTTAAACATGTTGTGATCTATAGACATCTATTGCTTGTTTACTTTTTTATTGTGAACTAGTAGCCCTGCACACAAATCTGTGTACCAATAGCTCACCAGTAGCTCTCTGCCCACTGCCCTGCCATCCTGTAGCTACCCCCACCTCTCTCCCTCCCATTCCTGCCCCCATAGCTTGCTGCCCTGCTCCCTCCCGTAGCTCTCCGTTGCCTGCTTGTAGCTTGTTGCACCACCCTCCTGTTGTTCTGTGATCCACTCATGACGCGGTTGGTCATTACACTTCACAGCGTAATGACCATTTTCATATTACATCTTTATTCTATAGGATGTCCTAGACTCCAGGGCCTCGATGGTGAACCTATGACACGCGTGTCAGCACTGACACGCGTAGCCATTTTCAATGACACGTGGCCGCATACGGTTACATATAGAGAAGTATGGGGCCGCATGCCATCAGGACATTTCATCCTTGGCTAATGCATGGCCAGGTGCAGTAGCTGAGGATGAAACATTTGCTGTAGTGTAGTGTAGACACTGTGCCAGAGGTCTGTAAGCCAAAACAACAGAACTCCAGCACAGAGTGTCTAGTTCTGGAACTTCTGGTTAGGCTGTTAGGAGATCTTTGACCTCACTTCTGGCCACTGTAGCAGGGAGCAGCGGAATGACATGTGGGACGCATCTCTGGGGGCCCTGTGATCGCCATTACCAGCAACCACATAACCACAGCCACCATCATCCAATCTACTATTCTGGGGTGCCGTGGATTTCTAATTGACCATCGATACTGAGATTAGTGAGGGGAAGGCTGGGAGAGGCGAGGGGCTATGTTATGGGTGCTGTTTCCCACCATTAGAAATAGTGGCAGCCATCTTAATTTATATAAGGAACATTATTTTGCAGCATAGTGCAGACTCCATTTTACCACTATTATTGTTGTGCATCCTTATTAACCCCTATTTCTGCTTATTAGCCCTGCCCTTTCCTAAAAGACAATTACATGTGCCATCTTGTGGTCATTTAGGCTAGTTAAACCCCTAATTGCATGCAGGGCTAACAGGCTATCTATAATTCTATCTTCTGTCACTGCCCCCATGATGGAGAACCCAAGAAATAAAAAACCAAGGTTAAGTAAAGCAAGTGGTAGTAGCAATAGCTGACCCTTTCAAGAGACATGAACTGAGATGTATGGCATTATAGAAAAAAATGGCAGATCATTTTGCGTTTTATGTACTGAAATGGTAGTAAAAAGAATGTGGAATATAAATAGACATTTTGAAACTAATCATTTCCAGCTCTTGAAAAAAAGTGAGGATGAAAGGAAGGAATACATCTCCAGGCAGCTACACCTTTATAAGAGCCAATCTAATTCCACCCTTAAATTTATAGAAGGTTCTACAAATTTAACATCTGCAAGTTTGAGCATTGCTCACTCCATAGCTCAGCATGGAAAAGCACTCAGTGAGGGAAAATTTAAAGAAACTCTCTTAAGATGTGCACCAGTTCTATTTCACGATATACAGAATAAAGATGCAATTATTAAGAGAATATCTGAGTTACCACTCAGTAGAAATATCATAAAAGACCAAATAATGAAACAACACAAACGTACAGTATCAATTAAAGTGAGACATAAGTAATTGTAAATATTTTTATCTCTCTTGATGAAACTACTGATGTCACACCACATGCTCAGTTGGCCATTATTGGTTGATATTCTGATGGTTTCACAATGAGAGAAGAGTTGATAAAGTTAGTATCAGTGCCAACAGTACATCAAGTGAAATATGTAAGGTTGTTATACAAACATCCCGTGACCTAAGCATTGATATCTCTAAAGTTGTGTCAGTGATGACAGATGAGACACCAAACATGGTAGGGAAAAAAGTTGGATTTGTCAAATTGTTTACGGAAGGTATTGGACATCCGATTGTGCCTTGTCATTGTATTATCCATCAGGAGGTTTTATGTCCAAGGTAGGATTCACTGACTTAAACAACTTAATGTCAGTTGTTACAAAAATAGTTAATTTAGTAGCTGCTTGCCCCCTTTACAAGCAATTTTATGCATTTTTACTGGAGGTTGATTCCACCTACAGTGGACTGCTGATGTATAATAATGTAAGATGGCTGAGCCGAGGCAAAGTTCTTGAGTGCTTTGTGGAGTGCTTTGAAGATACTTCTTGAAGATAAGGATCTGGGAAACTTTTCGCAGCTCAATTTTGATAAATGGGTCAACATCCTGATATTTTTTACAGATCTCTCTGTTCATATTAATGAACTGAACTTAAAGTTACAAGGTTTTGGCAAAAGTATTGACGTTATGTTTGGATACATAAAAGCTTTTGAAAGTTAACTTAAAATTTTCAAGCGAGATGTAGAAACTAAAACTTATAAGTGTTTTCCTCGAGTAACAAAGTATTTGAGAAGGCCAGTGCAGCTGTACAAAATGAAATGGTACCCTTGCATATAAAGTACCAGCATGTTTTAGACTCGTTACTTGACCAGTTCAGTGATAGACTTAATCAATTTAGAAGCCTAGAACAGACCATACAAATAATTAAGTATCCTGATGTAGTAGTCTACAGTAGTTTGGAATTAAATGGTTTCCAATGGATGCAAATTGATTATTTGGAGATGCAACTTGCAGAATTTCAAGACAGCATTTAGACTCAGGTGTTTGTCAATTTGAGGTTAAAGTTTGAGAATCTGAAAAATCAAGAGGAGTGCCACTATGGTCAGGGAATTTGAAGTGCCTGGAACTGATTACCAGATACTTTTAGCACCCTGAAAAATATAGCATTGTCTTTACTCACAATTTTTCCCTCTACGTACTTTTGTGAGACCTTATTCTCAGAGTTAAATAATATAAACACCAACAAAAGAAACAGCTTTTCATATGAAGGTAGTAGCACTTGCTTGGGCTTGAAGTGTACAAAATACCAACCTTCAATTGAAGGTTTAGCCAATGAAATTCAGCAACAAAAAAGTCACTAATAGGCAGGTTAGTTAAAGAATTCCCCCTTCCCCTGACTTATCTTAGTTCATGACACCCAATACCAGTTAAATAATATCAAGACTAACAAAAGAAACTGACTGACAGATGAACAAAGAAATCACTAAGCAGGTAAGTTAAATAGTTTTTGGTTTATTAAATACAGTGATATATTACAATTATACATTTTTGTTATTTAAACTATAAGTATTGTGAAATTATGGTTTTTTTTCTCGAAGTTACACACCACCAGAATTATGCTTGGTTTTTTAGCGAATTTTGACACACCAAGCTCAAAAGGTTACCCATCACTGCTCTAAGGCCTAGATGCCATTTGTGGTATGTGAGGGAATCTGTGCTCAAGAGCAGACCTTGTTGTAGTGACTGTTGCTTATTTTTATCCTAATCATACTTTTTGTGATCTTCAGTGTGGACAGGGGGAAGTCTTCCTGAGGACCTTGTTGTGCTTGCCAAATTAACTGAGCATTTTAAGGTGAGAAATATTTAAGATATTTTAAATGAGTATATTTACAAATGACCAATAACGTAAACCTCTGTGGCACTGGTTTTGGAAACACAAAACTGAAGCCCAGTTTAAAGATGAGATTACTTCCTTAAGGTGTTACTATATATAATGACATGTTTTAAGGGAGTTGATTTATTCTTTTGTAAGCCTACATCAGTGTAAAAAGAGACTGGCTCTGCCTTTCCTCTAAAGAGAAAGTATTATAAGCATATTAATTTTAAAGTAAGCCAAATAACAAGATCTGTACCTGAAAAATGGATTCATAGTTTGTGGGAAATATTACAAATAAAGTTTTAATGAGAAAATAATACTTATCTCAAACAAAACTATGTTAGTAAAAATGCTTAAACCCTGTAACTTATAACACTTTGATAATATTAAAATGTGATGAACGAGGAAAACTTAATAATCTTTGGGATATTTAGAGGTTTTCTAATTAAATAAAACAAGCAATTAAATTCACTTATAAGAATATCCTTGGGAGGATAGATAAATTATTTTATTTTTATAGATTTTACCGCAACGTCTAAATTTGATTTTGCCAATTTTACTTTCCAATTAAGGTAAGAAATGGCAAGAATATATTGTTGCTTGTTCATTTTTTAAAATATGGCTATGTATTATTAAGCATCTGCTGTCTCTGCTGTCCTTTGTTCAAGGCACTGGGTATATAGAAGGCAATAAAACATAGCCCACTCTGTCATATATTTTAGGTAAGAAAAAATTCAGTTAGCTTCACTATTAATCACATGCTTTCTTTGCTGGAGAACTTGAAGTTTTATGCCTCCACCAATTATCTGTCTATAAGAAACGCTGGACTTTAGATAGAATCTTCGGATCTCTTTGTGGATGTCTGTGACTGTCTTTGGATTGTTAGATAAAGGAAATATGTAAGCATAAATTCAGTCAAACCTAAAGCAGAACTAAATCATTATAATCTAGTGGATCAGTTTGTACCAGTGATGAATTAGAGTATATAAAAAATGGTGAACTTTTGTTATTTCCTTAAGTCATCTAAGATAGAGCCTCATGAACAATCAGATATTTTGGAGAAAACTTTGACAATCTAATGTTACTTCCAAACAGTAGCGTGTTGTGGGTTACCTAATAGTATGTTTCATTTGCTCTGTTTTCTGGCAGCCATTTTTCTCTACTCTTCCCTACACAGAATTTAAAGCTTTAGCTCCTGACTGCATTTTGCTGAGTAAGCCCAGCACACTGATGTATTAGATTGCTCACGCATAGTCTTCTTTCCTGACATATAATCTTGAGCCCCCCTAAGACCTCCACTTACCATATGTGGAAGGGCAAATGGGGTCAAGCAAAGGAAAAGAAAAGTTAGCAAAATGAAAGGAAAAGTTTCTTGAGGACATGACAGCACTAAAGGGTCGGTGCTATTTATAAAGGAGGATTAGTATTAGCTCATTGAACATTTACAATTCAGATGACATGAAGTACTTTTAAGAGCTGATTTACTATTCTCGGGCCTGTGCTCATGCCAAATGAGCTAAAGTAACTTCACCAGCTGAGCTAGTAAAAGTACTTAATATACTCATCTAAGATCTCCACAAGAGTGGCTTTTTGGCTGCAACAACAGGGCCTGCAGCTGTCAGCTTTCTCCGCTGTCACCAGTAGATATCACTGCAGTCAATTAGGATCACTACCAAGGATTTCAGACAGAGACACAGGCATCTTCTCCTTCTTGCAGAGGCAGCTGCCCAGAGGTCACTAATCCGTGACTGGAGGGAGGAAGTCTTGGCAGTGATGCTACTCGTGCATTGACGGAACAGCTATAATCATCTGTCCAAATGTCTTAGTGAGAACATCAGCCTGATCTCAACACTGCAAATTGACTTTCCTTTTCAAAGCCATGTGATATATTTTGGTGTCTGTCAACTGGTTAACCCTAGTCACAATGGCAATTTTTATGCCATTTGAGAATAGGCATCAGAAAAATGGGGAAAGGAAACAAATAAGTTAATTGTTCTTTACACTGAAACTATTTTCTAAAATAATAATAACAATAAGCTTGATCATAACTTTCTTCCTTACAAAATGTTCTTCAATAATCAATAATATTTGGAAATAATAGTTCAATGTAAGTATTAATACTTGTATAATCTCATTTCAATTTAAAGATTTTGACAGAATGCAATCTATTATTTTTGTTAATTGATTAATTTGAAGTTATCTATTTATTAAAATATCATCAGAAATACATAGAAAGCAAGAGAATGTTTCATAACATGACCTGGAATAAATGTTCAGCAATATGAAATTAATCTCACAGTTTATTTTGAGTTCACCCTTAATTCATTTTTTATCATGATATGTTATACTTCCCTTTTGTCAAAAGTAATTAGTGCTGGCCCAGTCTTTTGGACAAACAGGTTTATTCTAAAATAAATAACTATGTTTACATTATGACACAAAAAGGAAACCACATCCATGAAATTATTAATTATTCCTTAGATTGTGGGAAGCATGATTTTACATTTATCCTCATATATAAAATCCCTGGGTCCTAACCACTGTGCTGGGTTGCATGGCCTCCCAGTGTTGACTGGGTCTACTGTAGGCGTGGTGTCCCAGCACTAACTGCTGAGGAGGCTGCAAATCAGGGCCAGAGAGAGGCCTAAAGAGAGAAGCAGGGACTGATCCGTTGCCTCTGTGGTAGCTTTTTCTCTTTCTCTTCCAGTTCGGCCAGCAGCCTGCCCTCCATTTATCTCCAGGCCTCCACCAGGGCTGTGGATCAGCCCTGCCTTTCTGATCAGGCCCCATTGATAGCCAAAGAGATGCTGATTGATGTAGGAACTGATTAATCAGAACAGAATCTGGGTGCTATGAAGAATGAATGGCTGCCTAGGAGGCAGAGCTTTTGACATTGATTGACGTAGGAACTGACTAATTAGAACCAAATGTGGGTGCTGTGAAGAACCAATGGCTGCCTAGGAGGTGGTACTTTTGACACTGGCTGGCATAGGAACTGACCAATCAGAACCAAATCTGGGTGCTATAATGAGCTAATGGCTGCCTAGGAGGCATAGTTTTTGACTGCTGACTGGCATAGAAACTGACCAGCAGAGGATGGCAGTTTGAGGCAAGATCAGGGAAGCAGGGGAGGGCATTTGGGGGCAAGATCAGGCTGGCAGGAGAGGGCAGTTAAGGGTGATCAGGCAGAGGCAGATAGGGGTAAGCAGGCAGGCAGGTGATCAATTAGGAGCCAGCAGTCCTAGATTGTGAGAGGGATGTCTGACTGCAGTCGAACATTCCCCCAAAGAGCCCCCAAATGGAGAGGGTGCAGGCTGGGGTGAGTGAACCCCCAACTCCATGCAAGAATTTCATGCATCAGCCCACTAGTTTCTATATAATATTGAGGGAAATGGAGACTTAGCACTAATGTCATAACTTGGATCAAACAATTCTCTCTTACTTGAAGTTGAAGAAATAATAATTTACACACATTCACACATAACTATCACTAGGGAAATAAGACACAACTTAGCATTTACCTAACTTCTCTTTGTGTTTTATTTGAAAACTCATTTAGCTTATCAGTCTGTATTAGGTCATAAGTGATATCTATATATAATTTATTTATTTATTTTTAAAAATACATTTTTATTTATTTCAGAGAGGAAGGGAGAGGGAGAGAAAGAGACAGAAACATCAATGATGAGAGAGAATCATTAGTTGACTGTCTCCTGCACACTCTCAACAGGGGATGGAGCTTGCAACCCAGCATGTGCCCTTGACCAGAATCAAACCCAGGACCCTTAAGTCTGCAAGTCTACACTCTATCCACTGAGCCAAACTGGCGAGGGTATTTATTTCATTTGTTAGATGGCTTCACATCTCAAGAGGTCACAATATGGTGCAACAACTTCAATTATTGCTTATCTTCACTGAATGAGCCCTCAAAACAAACAGTGAGGGAGGTCCTTTTTTTTATCAGAAAGAAAATCATTCCTTTTTCTGTTCTTTTCCTCTTTATATACATCCAGCTGGAATAGAGACTGAGAAGGACTTTCCTGATAAGGAAAAAAAAGGAGAAAAGTGTTTGCTGGATAGGGACAAACAATGGCTGTCACCTCCATCACTACAAGGCCATCTCTATGAGTCCTCATAGAAATAAGGGAACACAAGAGCCACTCATTTTGTACTGTGTGCATGCGGTGATCCTGGAAATTAGAGATGCAGGAAATCAGCTTTCAAACTTGTGTAGCTAGTGAACCATTTAAAAACCACAGCAAAAAAATAAGTCAGCTTGATGTAGAATGCTTGTGTTACATTTGAGTACCTTGATGACAAAACATCAGTTTGATGCCTGCTTACAAAATGTGTGCCATAATTTTGAATTGATATTTGTGAAGCAAGAATGTAATCAATAGTAAACAGAGTTGCTATGACTTGCTTTTCAATTCTATAATATTTAGTTTTGTACAATTTTTAGAAACAACAATGAACCTATAAAATATGAATAATTACCTGAGTTTTAAAAAAAAGCTGCATTTACAAGGGGTCTGTTTAAGTCTGGCACCAATTTATGGCTAACTAGACTACTGTACTTTAATAAGGGGAAAAAGTATTGTCCACTCAGATGATCCCACCCCTTACCCTCATGCCCCCTTCCCCCAAGATCAGAGAAAATGGAAGTAGGGCTGGTATTTAGAGCCAGGACAAATCCATGATATTTCTATTCTCTTTTAGGTCTATTTCCTACAATGAGATAGCAGATAAAGGAACTGGTTTGAGAAAAACATTGTAAGTAAACCCCAGAGCATCAAAAAAGGACGTGTAACTTGAAAGATCTGTGTTGAACTTTTGCCAAATCTATGGCTCTGTATAAATGAGTTCAAAGAATGAAATACTTTGAACAATGTTACCACTCTGCTCTAATTTGTTTCAAGCAAATGCAAAAGCATTTTAGAAGAGTAAGAGCTCTCTGATAAGTATCACTCTCAAAATATAATGCATGCTTTTATGTTGAACTTAATCTTGAATATCTATAATGACTTCCCATAATATCCTCAATTTTTAAGGCAAGCATTTTTCTGGTATCACCGTATATTTCAATATTTGTTTAAAAGTTGATTGTTTTCAGGAAGACTCTGTCATCTAGCTGATGATTTACGTGCTGACTAAGGTGTTTGAGGAGGCGCCCTCGCAAAGAGAATGTGCAAATAAGCCCATAACACAAGCATTTGTGAGTGATGGTGTTGATGATGGCACATTATAACCAATCTATCCTATTGTTCTTTTTATTTTTTTGGAACATACTTTTTATAATAAATCATTGACAGTGTCTTATTAGTATAAGTGAGATATCACATAACTCACAATGAGGAAGTCAGATGGCATAGAATTCAAAATTTATAAATAAAATTAAGTTAAATAGTAAATTTCACTGACTAATAAAGGATTTTAAAAAGCACTCGATTATCGCAATGCGATGTAGGTATATATTACTTAATGTATGAAGATAGATAAAAATAGAAAGTATTCCAGGAAATGGTTACTAGAAATCTATTGAGATGGACTTTATGATTTTTTTCTTTGCTATTTTATTTTTTCCTAAGACAAAAGAACAAACAAAATAATTACCAGGTTATTTTTAAAAGAATTTTCTTTTTATTGTTTAAAATATATCTGAGTACCAACTATATTCTGGAATTACTTTAGGTTCAAGGAGATACCCATCGTTTTGTCTGAAGAAATTCTATCCTTTGTAGTATACTGACTTCTGTAATTCTCAACACACTATCTTGCATTACAATGTGTTCCTTATATTTTCTATGATATAGAAACTGGGTTGCAACCCCCAAGCAAGTATAGTTTCTGGAAAAGGTCTTTTCAAATAAGCACTATAACAACTTTTCAATCAAAATATGTATGGCCTGCACATTATCTTTTTTATTTTGCAAAACTCCATCAATTAACATTTTAGGCAATAGCATATTCCTCTAAATAAAGGCTGACTGTGAAATCTCTTTTCATCACTGAGACAATTTTGAAAGTGAATGGGAGCATGAGAAACACACCAAGGCAGCAATCGGAAATTGTCAGTATCCTGTGCAAACCTGAACCTAGAATTCCCCTCCATGTGTAAACAATACAATAGATGCTGACATTGTTTAAATGCAGGTTAAAGGAAGTAAAATAAATAACATTAGTGCTTATTTTCTCTTGATTTCCAACTAACTAAATTTTAATTACCTCTGCTTCCTTCTAAAGCAATCATCCTATCTAATAAAAAGGTAATATGCAAATTAGCCATCACTCCATCACAAAGATGGCGGTGCTCTGTTCTCTCAGCCCTGCCAGAGTTCCCCAGTCCTGGGAGGTGGCCACTGAGAGTGGGCAGTGTGAGCAGCCTGGCGAAAGACGAGGCAAGCGTTCTGCGCCCGGCCACGGATAGGCCTCTAGGCCACGGAGAGCCTCTGGGCAGCTGGCGTGGAACGGCCAGGCCCCACAGAGAGCTACTCGTGCACAGATTTGTGTACAGGGCTACGAGTTTTTGTATAAAACTAGTAAACTGTGGATTAATTTCCATATTAAAGTTTTGGCATTTAGTATTAAAGGTAAGTAGTTTAAAAATACAAATAATTATAAAAATTATAAAAATAATTTATAGATCTATTGTGTTATCAAAAATACTACAAGCTACAGTTTCTCATAATTAAGATATTTTATTTCTAATTAGAAATGCTACTATACATTATTATATTGGGTTTTTTGAAAGATAAAATGTTCCAAAAATTAAGAATTATTAAAAAGTAGCCTGTATTATAAATGCATAGTATGCAGATTGTCCCCTCACCCAGGAGGTCATCTGGGTTTGACCAGGAGGCAGGGCCAGCCAGGGGAAGAAAGGGAAGCTCTGGACAGCAGCCGGCAGTTAGTAGGGACCCTACCAGTGCACAAATTTCATGCACTGGGCCTCTAGTATCATATAATACTCAAATATTTTCAGCTCCAACCAAATTCCTTTTGCATTATAAAATTAATGGTATTATTAATTTGTCACATCCAATTGACATAGAAAAGCGATATAGTTATTTTTCAGTAGGCTGTATATAATTTTATTCTGGTCAAAATAACAGAAAGACATCCAAATGAAGTTTTAAATTTAAAAATGATACAATATAAAATACCTAAAGAAGTGGTTTATTCATATTAGTAAATATTATTGAGGCACATAATTCTTCAGAGAAGTATCTAATATTTAATTGTCACTTAGTCACTCTATAAACAATATATATGTCAAAGTGCATCAACTAATTAATATATAGAGAAAATAATGAAATAATACATTATGCTGATGTTGATGTTAGTAATATGATCTAACTTTTCAAATTTGATAAATTAATTTTCTAATATATAAAAATTACACACTTAGAGAATTTAATGGAATTCAAATATTAATATATGTTATTAATAGATAAAAAGTAAATAAGTAGCCAATACTTCACATTATGTTGAAATTATGACATATTTATTAATTATTGATTTACTGTAATATATAATTTGACATGGCTAATAAAATTACCACAATAATATAAAGTACAGAAAACATTCAGTATATTCTTAAATTGTTCCTCCAACTAAAAATAAATCTACAAATAATGGTCAACAAATTAGAAGAAATATGATTTATTTGTTATAATTACCAAATTTTCATGAACAAATCAGTTTTGCTAGGTACAGTTCTAGGCTCTAGAATTTGTATATATATATATATATATATATATATATATATATTTTTTTTTTTAAATAATAATAAAAAGTTTTATTTTAAAAGGTAAAAATTTATACATCCTTATAAAAGAAGTGGTAACATTTTCACCAATGTGAAACATCACAGAATTCAAATCACAGTTTGGATCTTCAAGATTCAAGTGTCGTATCCCATTAAGTAAGATGTGGTCAGTTTTAAGATAGGAATTCCTCCTCTGGATATCCTGTTCCCGATCAAGTCTGTCTGTATCACCGTCACCTCACACAGTAGGATAGCTGGCCGAGGTAGCGATCCCGCAGTTGTTGTTCTGGTCTTTGGCCATTTTTATGTAGCCACTCATGCCCCAAGTTTCACCCCAGCTGTTCTTGACAATCCAATATTTGTTGTTGCTTGATTGTTCTCCTTCAAAGCCATAGCCAACCACCAGAACGCCGTGATCCAGATCCTCGCTGCTGCAGTGCCGCTCATAGTAAACGCCATCTTCATAGAACTGGAAGCTAGGGTGGCTTGCATCTATAGCAACAGAGATGGGCCCCACAGTGGCCACTGCCTTCATGAGGGCACTCTCCTGCTGAGGGATGTCCACGAAGCCAGTGTCGTTGGCAACAGAATCCTCAGGCCTGTATCTGCAGGGTCCATCCTTTGCTTGATAGGGATAGGACTCCTCTGAGTCCAGGCCTCCGTTGGACTTCACATACTGGAAGGCATTATCCATCAGGCCACCATTGCAGCCATCATTGCCTTGAGCCCGAGAGCAGTCCACCAGGTTCTGCTCACTCAGCGAGATAAGTTTGCCAGTTTTCCGGAACATCTGTCCTTCAAGGGCACCAGTTGCACTAAATGCCCAACAAGAACCACAGTTACCCTGGTTCTTCACTGGAGTTACACAGCCTTCTTTCCTCCAATCCACGGTTGGGGGGATTTTAGCAACATAAGGTTCCCGAAACACTCTCCTTTTCACTTTCTTCTGGAGTTGATGGCCATTCATCACCTGCCTGAATTCTTCATTGGTCATGTCACCAAAAGCATTCATTGCCATGGTGAAGCTCTGTCTCCCTAGGTTGTATTCTTGGTTGTGCAGGTCAATCATTTTCATATTCTTCTCCCACACTGTTTTTCTCCATCCTTCTTCATTCAAGCCATATAGTTTTCTGTGCGTTGCCTTCCACCGGTGCCATCGTGCCTCTAAACTTCCATCAAATTTTGGAGCCGCTGAAGCTATTCCTAAGTAAAGGGCAATCAAGAAGAATGAAGGATCCATGTTTCAAAACCTTCGGGGGCGCAGCACAGCAGACACAGCCAGCACGTGCGGGTCCAGGATCTCCGACGGCGGTATATATATTTTTAATTTAATAAATATTTGTTGTTCAGATTATTACAATTGTTCTTTTTTTCCCCATAGCTCCCCTCCACCTGGCTCCCACCCAATCTCTGCCCATACCCCCCTACTATCCTCATTCAATTTTTGTCCAGTCTCTTCCCACACCTCTATACCCCTTTTACCCCAAGAATTGTCAGTCCCTTCCTTTTCTATGACTCTGATTCTATTATATTCACCAGTTTATTCTGTTCGTCAGATATTTTTATTCACTTGATTTTGAGATTCACTTGTTGATAGATAAGTATTTGTTGTTCATAATTTTAATCTTTACCTTTTTCTTCTTCCTTTTCTTAATGAATACCTTTCAGGATAATACTTGTTTGGTGATGATGAACTCCTTTAGCTTTTTCTTATCATGAAGCTTTTTATCTGCCCTTCAATTCTAAATGATAGCTTTTCTGGGTAGAGTAATCTTGGCTGTAGATTCTTTCTAGTCATCACTTTGAATATTTCTTGCCACTCCCATCTGGCCTGCGATGTTTCTGTTGAGAAATCAGCTGACAATCACATGGGTGCTCCCTTGTAGGTAACTAACTGTTTTTCTCTTGATCCCTTGATGCTTTTAATATTCTCTCTTTGTCTTTTGCGCTTGGCATTTTAATTATGATGTGTCTTGGTGTGGTCCTCTTTGGATTCCTTTTGTTTGGGGTTCTCTGTACTTCCTAGAGCTATAAGTCTATTTCTTTCACCAGGTGGGGGAATTTTTCTGTCATTATTTCTTCAAATAAGTTTTCAGTATCTTGCACTCTCTCTCCTTCTGGCACTCCCATAATTCTGATGTTGGTATGCTTGAAGTTGTCCTAGAGTCTTCTTACACTATCTTCATATTTTTGGATTCTTTTTTCTTTTTGGTTTTCTGGTTGAGTGTTTTTTGCTTCTTTGTATTTCAAATATTTGACTTGATTCTTGCATTCCTCTAGTATTCTGTTGCATCTCTGTATAATATTTTTTATTTCAGTCAGTGCATGCTTAATTTCTAGTTGGTCCTTTTTATAACCTTGAGGGTATCACTAAATTTATCGGCCTTTTCTAGGAAATTCTTGAAAAACCTTATAACTGTGGTTTTGAACTCTATATCCAGTCATTTGCTTTCCTTCATTTCTTTCATTTGTGATCTGTTTCTTTGTATCCGCATTTTGGCTGCTTCCCTGAGTTGATAGTGTGACTTTGTTTGCCAGGTGTCCTATAAGGCCCAGTGGCTCAGTCACACCAGTTACCTGAGGTGAACACTCTTGATGCAACTCTTTGTGGGCTGTGTGCACAAAATTCATGCATGAGGGGTCCTTTCAGCACAGCCTGCACCCTCTCCAATCCGTGACCCCTTGAGGGATGTCTTGGGGATAGGTCCTAAACTGGCAATCAGAGCTCCCTCTCACAATTGTTGGCTCATACTCACTCACCTGCCTGCCTGCCTAGTTGCCTCTAACTGATTGCCCCCTCTGTCTCTTTGTGCTGGCCTGATCGCACCTAATTGCCCTGCCTGCAAGCCTGGTCACACCTTACTGCCTCCCTCTGCCAGCCTGGTCACCCTACATAGCCTGCTGTTTAGTCATTTGGTGATTTCTCACTAGCCCCCTTGCCAGCCTGGTCATATGCAGCCATCTTGTGAGGGTCAATTTGCATATTGCCTCTTTATTATATAGGATAATTCATAGGGGAAAACTTTGTTGGTGTCCAGAGTTAGTCACTCTAAGAGGTAGCTAACAAAAAAAGTAAGTTATTGTTTGAGAATTATTTCATTCTATAACTCAAATGGTGTGAACCCCTGTGCCTGATAAATATCACAATAAACAGAGTTGTTTACTTGGTAAAGTGTGTAGAAGTTCAAATAACTTAACATATCCCATATTTTAAAAGACATTTAAAGCATGTTGCCTCTGCTACTCCTTTCAACTTTCTTTTCTGAGTCTCAGGATACTAATAATCAGCATTACTAATAAAATCTAATTTTTAGGTTTCTGGTAAAAATTAGTTAAGATACTATATATAAAGTACTTAGAATAGTGCTTATGATATATGTTACTAAATAGTCTTTAAAGTTATAATTGTCCATTTGTAATAATTATAATGAGATGTACCAAAATAATATTTGTTCTCACATGATTTCATATATTAAGTTTTAAATAACTGATAGAAAGCACACAATTTCACTATAAAGCAATATCAGGAACAACAATAACAAAAAACTCTATACCAACTATATTTGGAAGTCAGTAATTTTATTAAATGATGAAAGTTTTGAACTCACATTTTTAAGAATGTTATTTTTGATTAACCAAAATAATTAAATACACACACCATTAACTTTTAATTAAAATGACAATCATATTATTTCATAAACATCTTGAATTATAACAAGCATGATAGTTTCACTTTTCCAATAATACTGCCTAAAATAAAATAAAATATTTACACTTAGAATTCTAGTATGTGTCTCTGTAAAGGGTACAAAAACATAGAATTATATAATTTGACCAATATGTATATTTTACTATATAATCTGTATTAAGGCTTATGGATACAATGATGAAACAAAATTCTTTCCACCATTAATATAACTATCTAATCTGTGGAGAATTGCCACAAATACATAGCTATAATGTAACATAGTAAGTTAAGTGAAAGTAAGATATATGGATTTCAGGATGTGATGTGAGGCTAATTAAGGAAGCCATTCTGAATGAGGGAACTATAAGCTAAAACTTCACGATCTAGGGTCTAGACAGTCAGAACCGTACATATGAAAAATATGTAATAAATACATGTGCACATATACACACCCAAAATGAAACAGGAAGTGAATTCACACTGATATATCTGACTACCATAAACATTCTATCATTTCTCTATGCCTCTTTGAAATTCTTTCCCCAACAATATAAAAGTTTGCTCTTATTATCTACAATGTATTTACTTATTTGTTCAACCACAGTTAGTATACCCATAGATTCAGAATTGCTTACCCATGTCTCTAATTGGAAGAAATTTACTAACTAGTGTGAAATTCTTTGTCTTTATATTTTTAAAATGAAAACTAAGGTTCAGCTGCTTTTTGCCATGAAAGCCAAACTCCTGAGACAGGTGCTAGTGAAAAGGGAAGAGGTTTATTCAAGCATTGGCCACCTGAGAAGATGGGGGACTCTTGTTGCCTAGCCCATCTCAACATTTCAACGCAGGCAGAAGTTTGATAAGCAAGGAAGGGAAAGAGATCAAAGGGAGGTGGTTGAAACATTCTCCACTTGTACCAGCACAATGAATTCCAATAAGGACCACAGCACTGGTCAAGTATTGGTTTGGCATGCCTCATTCTGGTTATATGATTGAAAGTAAGAAATTTTTCTAGAGCTGGGATAACTGGAGGTTGAAATCTGTATCTTCTGAAGTTAGGTCCTAGAATTCTTATACAAACATACAGTTTGTGTACAAGCTACATATTAATCAGAGTCAGCATTTATAGAAACCAAGTCAAAAGAATGCTGGGGTGGGTTACAATCTCCCCCTGTTACCTTTGCAATATTTAGTCAAGAGAATATTTTCTAATGTATTTATGTCAGCTCCATTACTCACTCCCTTCACGAGAGTGATATCATTTATTTGTAATATAACTAAACTATTATATAGTCTGCATTCCATTTTGGACCCCCTGATAATCACGTTTTTGTTTTTAAATGTGAACATTGGAAAATTCACTCCGTGGATTCAGTTCTATGGATTTTGGCAAATGCATCGTCAATTATTTACCACACATTATTATACAAAACTGGTGGCCCAATGCATTAAATTCATGCATAGAGGGGGAGGGTTCTCTCAGCCCAGTCTGCACCCTCTCCAATCAAGGACCCCTTGGGGTATGTCTGACCGCCAGGTTTAGGAGGGATCAGGTCTAAACCTGGCAGTCGGAAATTCCTCTTGCAATCTGGGACTGCTGGCTCCTAACTGCTCATCTGCCTGCCCGCCTAACCTCTCCTAACTGACTCTGCCTGCCTGCCTACCTGATTGCCCCTAACCCCTCCGCCTGCCTGACTAATCACCTTTAACTGCCCTCTTTTGCTGGCCTGATCTTATCTCCAACAGTCCTCCCCTGCCAGCCTGATCTCACCCTCAACTGCTCTCTCCTGCTGGCCTGATCATCCTTAACTGCTTCTGCCCACCTAATCACCCCTAATGGCCCTCCCCTGCTGGCCTGATCTTGCCCTCAACTGCTCTCCCCTGTGGGCTTGATCATCCCTAACTGCCTCTTCCCACCTGATCATCCCTAACTGCTCTCCCCCGCTGGCCTGATCTCTCCCCCAACTGCCCTCCCCTGGTGACCCGATCATGCCAAATGGCCTCTGCCTTGGCCCCCACCACCATGGCTTTGTCCGGAAGGAAGTCGAATGTCTGAAAGATGACTGGTTGACCTGGTCTAATTATCATATTACCCTTTTAGCAGTATAGATAGATTAAAAAGGATTGCTTAAATGTTGGGGGAGGGGACATTTTCATCAGGAAGAAAGCTCTTGGCAGACAAAAATACATAATCCCTATATCTGGACTGATAGCCAGCCATATGCAATATACTGCCAAACTGGTCATTAAAAAATTGAACTATTTTTTTACACCTTACACCAAATAGCTGTTGCCCTTATAACCTCTCCTCAATCCCCACCTTAGGTTCTGCCTTAGCAGTTCACCAGATTAGTTTCTGATTGGTCAATTCCTATGCTAGTAAGCGCCAAAAGCTCCACCTCCTAGGAAGTCGTTGGCTCCTCACAGTTCACCCAGATTTGGTTCTGATTGGTCTATTTCTATTCCAGTTAGTGTCAACAGATCCATCTCCTAGGAAGCCGTTGGCTCCTTGAACTTCACCCAGATTTAGTTCTGATTGGTTTGTTTCTATGCCAGTTGAAGTCTTTGGGCCTATCAACCAGCCTGATCAGAGAGGTAGGGCTGATCAGGAGTCCCAGTGGATGCTATAGATCAGACCCTGCTTCTTCTTCTTTTTTTCTTTTTTTTAATATATTTTATTGATTTTTCACAGAGAGGAAGAGAGAGGGATAGAAAGTCGGAAACATCGATGAGAGAGAAACATCGATCAGCTGCCTCTTGCATACCCCCTGCTGGGGATGTGCCTGCAGCCACGGTACATGCCCTTGACCGGAATCGAACCTGGGACCTTTCAGTCCGTGCTGGGTCCCCACAGCAACTCAGCACTGACTTCCAGCTGGTCGAGCCTTCAGTCGTTTTGGATGTTACGACCCTGCGTTTTTGTAAAGGGTAATTCTCTCATCCCTAAATGTTTCTACCTGCTGACCCTTTGTAGACAATCTTTTCCTCCACTCTTTCTTCCCCTTCAAAACCATTGATCTATTTTCTATCCGTATTGTTTTGCTTATTTCAGAATGTCATATAAATAAACAAGTGCAATATGCAGCCATGAGGAACTAGCTTCTTTTACTTAACAAAATGCATTTAAGATTTATTCATTTTATTGCATGAATCAATAGTTTATTCTTTTTGTACTGCTAAATAGTATTCAATTAAGTGAATGTTATCCAGTGTGCTTATCCATTCATCTGTTGAAGTATATTTGGGTTGTCTCCAGGTTTTAGTGATTTTAAATAAAACTGGTATAAATTATTGTGTACAGATTTTGTGTCAACATAAATTTTCAATTCACAAGGGAAATTACTAAAAATGGGATTGCTGAGTCATATGATAAGTATTCAGTTATTTGCCAGTTACTTTTTACCTCTAAACTTTTTAAAATTAGATTAAATTCTACATAAAACAGTATATATTGCATGGAGTTCAGTAAGTCTTAAAAAATATATTTTATTCACTTTTTTTACAGAGAAGAAGGGAGAGGGATGATATAAAGTCAGAAACATCGATGAGAGAGAAACATCGATCAGCTGCCTCTTGCACACCCCCTACTGGGGATGTGTCCCCAGCCAAGTTACATGCCCTTGACCAGAATCAAACCTAGGACCCTTTAGCCCGCAGGCCGATGCTCTATCCACTGAGCCAAACCAGTTTGGGTGAGTTCAATAACTTTTTAAAATCTATTTTTTTTTCATGTAACTAATACTCAAATCAAGTTTTAAAATATTTTGATCTTTTTAGAAAAGTTTTTCCCATTCTCCAGTCTAGCTCCCATCATCACACAGAGACAAGCATTCTTCTGATTTTTATTTATAGACTATGTTAATTGATCTATAATATCAATAAATTAAAATATACAGTATGTGCTCTATTGTGTTAGGCTTCTTTTAATTCAAAATGATGTTTTTGATGCTGATTCATTTGTTTTATGAATAAGTAAATAATTCCTTTAATTGTTTTTTCAGTAAATGGAATTATCACAATTCTTTCATTCACTTAATAGTTTATGGGAATTGTGTTTTTTCCCCCAGCCTCTTTTGGTTAGATGAATAAGGATAAAATTAACAGTATTTGTATTCATGTTTTTATAGATAAACATTTTTATGTCTTTGGGGTAAATTCATAAAAGGGGAATTGCTGGGTCACATTAGGTATATTTTTATTTTGTAATGGTATGTAGTATTGCAAAGTTCTTGAATCATTTTGCACATCCACTAGTAGGATATTAGAGTTCCAATTGCTACACATCCTAACTATTATTGATGGCTTTTTTTTTTTTTTAGCTTTGAAAGTGAATGTGACATAGTGCCTTGTTGTGGTTTTAATTTGCACTTTCCTGATGAGAAAATGCTTTGAACACCTATTCTTTTCTTTATGGAAGAGTCACACATGTTATTTAAAGTCTCTGTCAGGTATTTGCTCATTTTAAAATTGTTTGCTCATTTTAAAATTGCAAAGTTTGCCCTTTAACATTTATTACTAAGTGTAATTTATATTTTTTTAATGAAAGTTCTTTGTTCAGGAATATGTCTTTTGTAGTTACTGTTTTACTCTTTCACTTTATTTTTATATATATTAACATTTTTACTGATTTCAAAGAGGAAGGGGGAGAGAGAGAGAGAGAGAGAGAGAGAGAGAGAGAGAGAGAGAGAGAGAGAGAGGGAAAGAGAAAGATAGAGAAACATTGATTATGAGAGAAAATCATTGATTGGCTGCCTTCTGCATGCCCCACACTGGGGATCAAGCCCGCAACTCGGGCATGTGCCCTGACCTCGAATAGAACTGTGAACTCCTGGTTCATATGTTGATGTTCAACCACTGAGCCTCGCTGGCTGGGCTATTGTTTTCATTTTCTAAATGGATTATCTTTATGGACTGGGCATTTTTAATGTTAATAATGTCTAATTAATTGTGTTTTTTTTCTTTTAGATATCTTCAACTTTGTCCTAAGAAAGTTTTACTGACACAGGGATTATGAACATATCCTGCTGATTTTATTGGAAGGAGGCAGAGGGAGATATGACAATAGAGAACAGGTAAGACATTGTGATCACTGCAGTATGAGACTACTCTGCTGGCTCTAGAAACTAGAAAAGGCAAGAACCCACATTCTCCCCCCCCCCTCCGAGCTTCAAGAGACAGTGCAACCCTGTCAACACTTTGATTTCAGCCCAATACAACCTATTTCAGACTTCTGACCTATAGAAGTGCAAGATAATACATCTGTATTGTTTTAAGTCTCCAAGTTTGTGGTAATTTGTTACAGCAGACACAAGAAAAAAGTAATAGGGCCTTATATTTGGAATGTGACCAAATCTAATAGAGTGTTAAGCTTTCTAGGGTTTAGCAGATTAAAGTACAAATTAAAATGAAATTTTGATTAATCATTTCTTATCTTGAAAGGTCAGCTTAGATGTTTGCTGCCAATGATAATGTATGAAATCAGAAGTCATCTGATGGGTGAGAAGTACAAAGGACTAGGTATGGCTAGAAAGAGTGTGTCCATCATATTTTATGTTTTACTAAAAAAAGTTAATTTTAGAAGAGAAAGAGATTTAGGTCAAAAGAAAAGATTCATTCTGTTAAACTCACCACACCAACAATATTTAAAATGTGGAATGTTATTCTTTGTCATAACTCTTTAATCAATTTCATCTTAATATTCTGAACTGGTAGTGACAGAACTAGAAAAGTTTTTAGCCAGCGCCCTCTTTTGGAGAGATGAGGAAATGGGGGTTTAGAGATAGGGGGTTGTGCTGGAGTAGAAAGCCAGTGCCGGCATCCAGGGAAAGAAAAGCCTATTCTAGCATGAATCTTCATGCATCAGGCTTCTAGTACAATAATAAATTGTTTTGTGTACCTGCAAGAGTAAACTTACTCTTACCCACCTCTGTATTTATCTCAAATCCTGTGATTTTAGAACTTTACATAATTTTAATATGTATATTGGTTTTCTCTTGTCAATGGAAAAGTTATGTTTCCTCAGAAAAACAACAACCACTCTAGGATTTCTGAGAAGAGTTTACTACAGGCTATTTGAGGCTTTTCCAACAATGGTTGGAAGATCTGGGAAGAAGTTTCTAAAAGTAGCTGATTCACAGGAAACCATTTGGAGGCCATCAATCGCCTAAGGACATGGTTAGCTACTAAAGAAGGCTATTGTCCTGACCCAAGCCTAAAGTGGTGGTGATCTCAGCATTCTTGGGGAAATCTCTTGCTTCCATTCCCAGCTGCTGACAGCACTAGGACATGCAAGTCTCCTGGGTCACCTTTTGTGTGTGAGATCTGCCTCCACCTGCCCAGAGATGATCCCCAGATGGACTTTTTTCTCCAAATCTCAGGGTTTCAATGTGTCCTTGAAGAAAAGTTACTGATAATTAGTTTGCTCAGCTTTTACTGTTGTGTGTATAGTGAATGGAGTAATGTCTTCAAAGGTTTTTAGATATTTTAGTTGAAACTAGTTCTGCCATTGTTTTATGGAGCCACATTAGTCTATCTCAAATATATCTTAGGGATGAATTTCTTTCCTAAATGTTATCCTTTCAAGGGGTTTTTTCAGTGCAAATTATGATTGGGTGATTTTTCTAAGGTGGCTTAAAAGATTTAATCCTTATAAAGCAGTTGTCAATTTCAGCTCTCAAGTTATTCAGTTCCTTAGGAGTCTCCTAGACCTTACCACATTGAAGCATTCCCATCCTCACATGATATAATGGTAGTTCTAAGTAATAATTTTATTTATGATTAAAGCTTGACAATGAAAGCCAATATTCCGTAAGGTGGTAGTTTGAGAGATAGGAACTATTTTCCCCAATTACAACTTAAATGTTCTATGAAAAATATTTTTATTTTTTTTGCTGTGTAGACTGAATAACATAAAATCATTTTCTATCCAACAGTTTAGGAAGAGATTTTCTGCAAACTGACAAAATCATATGTCAAAAACGTGTGATTCTAAGATAATTAAGACTGTGTCTTGCCTGGCTGGCATGACTCAGTGGTTGATCATTGACCTACGAACCAGGAGGTCATGGTTCAATATCCATTCAGGGCACAGGCCGAGGTTGCGGGCTTAATCTCCAGTAGGGGGTGTGCAGGAGGCAGCCAATCAATGTTTCTATCCCTCTCTCCCTCTCCTTTCCTCTATGAAATCAATAAAAAATATTTTTAAAAAGACTGTGTCTTATTTGACAATCTACTTCAAATATCACTGTTGTGTTTGCTTATAATAAAAAGAAAGATAGTATTGTTGTGCTCGTTGTTTTTTTTTTTAATACATTTTAATTTAAGGATACTCATGTTTGCTTATTTGTCCAAAGTGCTTGGAAAATTTCATATACAGTGTTTTATGTCTAGTGAACTTTAAACTATTTACTTTGCTTTCTGGCTTAAAATGATTGCTCAAAGAATCCTGGTATAGTGTTTTATACACTGATAGTACTTTTAGCTTTATATGGCCCCACTGAAAGTTCTACCTGTGAGGCATATTTTAGCTGAAGTTTTTTGCATATTTTAGTTAAAGCTAGGAAGATCAGACTTGATATTATGTCATCTACCATGTGCAAAACAATTCTTATTCTTAATATATATATATATATATATATAGAGAGAGAGAGAGAGAGAGAGAGAGAGAGACAGAGAGAGAGACAGAGAGAGAGAGAGAGAGAGACAGAGAGAGAGAGACAGAGAGAGAGAGACAGAGAGAGAGAGACAGACAGACAGAGAGAGAGAGAGAGAGAGAGAGAGAGACAGAGAGAGAGAATATGCAAATTAGGCTGGGACTCTGCAACGGGTCACGACTGGAGGTTGTACATGCAGGTGAGAAGCTACGAGTGAAGAGACAGAGACAGAGACAGGGGGGCTGGCAAGCCACCGTGCCCCGACTCAGGCTAGCCCCCCAGAGCTGGAGCAGACATGGACAGGGATAGGGGGCCAGCCTGCCGCCTCTGCAGCCAAATGCAGGCTCAGAGGGCAGACGTTGGGCCCGTTTTCTTCAGAAGTAGCATGGCTTCCTCCCACCTCCTGCAGAATCAGCGCGGGTCCCACGTAGCTCTCAGTGGCATGCTGCAGTTCCCTCAGGTTCCCACGGAAGTGGTGGGTGGCCTACTGCACACGATGTCACATGATGGGCTACTAACTGTAATTATTACACATTAGTAACAGAATAAATTTTTTGCCTGAAACAGATGCAAAAACAAACTTTCTTAGAAGTGTTCATTTTTTCACAGAATCACTAGATTGTTCACTGCCTACAGATAATATTCTGGGAACCCTATTTTTTGCTTTTCTAGAAAAAACATTTCTATATAAATTTTGCTACTATACACAACTTCGTTTTTCACACCTACCAACAGTAGTTTTCTGAAATGTTAAGCACTTCCTGTTGGCATCTTCACATTTTACATAACTGTTGATAAAGCCACTGCTGACATGGGAACGTCACTGTAAAATCTTGAGACTTTTTGGAGGAAAGAAAAGTGTTATCCAATTATTTACTCAAAATATAGCACTAGTGAGTAACAGAGAAGGCAGTATCAACATGTCAACTCTTCAACATCTATGCCCTACTAGCTGGAGTCAACTTCCTTGTTAAAAACCTTTATTAAACAATTAAAAAACTAGATATTATAAATTTTGGCTCATTTAGAACACTTAGCAAAAACATCCTATCTAATAAAAGAGAAACATGCAAATTGACCGTACCTCTGCTATGCCCACAAGCCACACCCACCGGCCAATCAGAAGCAAATTGGCCCAACCAAAATGGTGGCTAATTTGCACATCCAGGCACAGAGCAAAGACTGAAAACAGCATAGAAGGAAGCCAAGCACTGCAGAAGGGATCCAAGCTGCAGAGAAGCAAGCAAGTGGGGTGGCGGAGAAGGGAGAGAAGTAGGCAGGGCAGCAGAGACCACCACAGGAAGCCCTATTTCAGAAATCTTCCTGCAATGGGCCTCTAGTGTGTGTGTGTGTGTGTGTGTGTGTGTGTGTGTGTGTGTAAGGAGAGATTATTTAAATTGGTTGACTTCACATTCTGAATTAATGATACAGTTGCAGAGCTCAAATTGTGTGGGGGTAGTTCTCAAATTGTGTTTTTTAATAAATATATTTTTATTGATTTCATAGAGAGAGAAAGAGAAAAAACATCTGTAATCAGAGAATCATTGATGGGCTGACTCCTGAACACCCCATATTGGGGATCTAGCCTGCAACCTAGGTATGTGCCCTGAGCGGGAATCAAACCATGACCTCCTGGTTCACAGATCAACACTCAATACCTGAGCTACATCAGTCAGACTCAAAGTGTTATGTTTTGAAAGCATATCTGTACCCACTTTAGAGAGCTGAAGTTCTCTGAATAGTTCAAGATAAAAAAAATGTTTCAGATTAAATTTCTCTGATCACTGAGGAGCTGATGTTTCTTTGGCCTAATTTATCCTCATTTACAACCTTATAGTCAATAGCACTGACTATTAACTTTACAGATCTATAAAGTTAATTTTTTAAACTCTTAAAACAATTTTATTGAGATATAACTTTATTCAGGCATTACAAAATTCACCCATTTAAGCATACAGTTTTAGTAAATTTATAGAGTTGTGCAATCACCACTACAACATAATTTTAGAACACTCCCATCACTTCAAAAAGATTCCTTGTGTCAATCTGCAATCAATCCTCATTCCAATTTTTCTGTCTGTATAGATTGTTGTTGTTTTTTTGACATTTCATATAACAGGGTTTTATGTTTAGTGGGGAGCTGAAACCATTCCTAACTGCTTTTCACGGCATGTAGATACTCAACTGGAAATAGATCCCACACTTAGATAACAGCAAAATGAAGGGGAAAAGATAGCCAACAATATGGAGTAGTGGGAGGGCCTTCAAGACTAGGACATCGTGCCCTGACCAGCATTGCTCAGTGGTTAGACCGTCAGCCTAAAGGGCCTTGGGTTCAACTCCCAATCAAGGCCACGTACCTGGGTTGCAGGTTTGATGCCTAGCCCCAAATGGTCTGTGTGTGGGAGACAACCAATTCATGTGTCTCTCTCACATTGATGTTTCTCTCTCTTCTGTTTCTCTCCTGCTACCCTTCCCCTGTCTCTTAAAAGCAGTTGTAAAAAAAACCCTCCACTGAGGATTAAAAAAAACATAATAATAATAAGTAATCAGCCTAAAATAATCCTTAAAAAAACAAACAAATAAAAAGACAAACAAACAAACAAACAAACAAACAAAAAAGTAGGAGACCCAATTCTGCTTTCAGCTATTCTTCTGACCAATTGTGTGCCTTTGGTAAGTTGTTAAACTTCTCTGAGTTGATTTTTCTCATTCATGAGATGAGAAGATTCAAATGAATAACATTTTAAACTTTATTTTTGCCGAAACCGGTTTGGCTCAGTGGATAGAGCGTTGGCCTGCGGACTGAAAGGTCCTGGATTCGATTCTGGTCAAGGGCATGTACCGTGGTTATAGGCACATCCCCAGCAGGGGGTGTGCAAGAGGCAGCTGATCGATGTTTCTCTCTCATCGATGTTTCTGACTTTCTATCCCTCTTCCCTTTCTCTCTGTAAAAAATCAATAAAATATATATATTTAAAACAAAAACAAAAATGACTTTATTTTTATTGTTGACACTATTTCAGACGTCCCTATTCATTTTGCCAGTTAAAATGATTTATATTACATCTTAGTTGTAATAGTATAATTTTGTTCTAAATTAGCCAAACAGGGAGGGAGAGGAAATCCTCTACATTAAATTATAATTTTGAACAAAGATAAAATTGAGATCATTTTTTGAATTTATAAAAATATTAAATGATTGTTATGGAATGCAGATGGTTCATGAGTTACTATTATGTATATATTTTTTCTTCTTATGGAAAAATGTAAATTGCAGAAGTGATGTGGAATTATAGGATCATTAACCATGGAGAGATATATTTGTCCTGGAGTTTTTAATTCTTTTACTCTTCATAATTTATGGCATTATTTCCTAATTTTACTTCCTCCTAAATACTTAGTCAAATTCTGGGTTTCTATTATAGTCACTGAGGTAAATTACTGTATATGTCTTTGTCCTAATCATTTATAGCATTTGCAACACTATTTGCTAAATCTTGGACTTTGTAAATGAATAAGATTATATTTACATTGTTGTTTCCTGATTTGAGCAAACACATGTGCCCATGTTCTTTAACAACAGGAAAGTTCTAGAAATGGCAATAATTTCCACCCTAAATATTAGCCTTAGGAGACTTAGTATTTTCTATCCAGGAAAAATTTTGAAAGTAAAGATTTCTTGCTTTATTTCTCAAAATGTCCTCTGTACTTTAAAATATGTGTTATATATACATAATTTATATGTAAGTTTTATTAAATATAAAAGAGTAAATACAGCATACTTAGTATGTTGGTTAGTTCAATCCCCAGTCAGAGAAAATATAAGAAAAAAGCAATAGCCCAGCTGGCTTGACTCAGTGGCCGCTTTGAGCTATGAACGAGGAGGTCATGGTTCAATTCCTGGTCAGAGTACATGCCTGGGTTTCGGGCTCAATCTCCTAGTGGGGCGTGCAGGAGGCAGCTGATCAATGATTCTCTTTTATCACTAATATTTCTATCTCTCCCTCTCACTTTCTCTCTGAAATAAAAAATATGATTTTAAAAAGAGGCAATGAATGCATAAATAAGTGGAATAACAATTGATCTCTCTCATTTCCTCTCTGTCTCTAAAATAAATAAATTAAAAAATTTAAAAAAGTCTGGTTAGTAAAAATAATTAATAAACCTATTTACATATAAAGATAACCAACATTTATCGTATTATTATATGCCAAGTATAATTTTAAGATGTGTACATATATTAACTTATTTAATTCTCATAACAACCTTTTAGATAAATAATATTACTATGTCCTTTTTACAAATGAGAGGACTGAGGCAAAAAAGTTAAATAAGATGTACAGAGGTATACAGTGTATATTAGAATCAGATTCTAAAGACAGAAAATTGACCTCAGAAACCAGATTAATTTTTCACTTATTTCAAGAATTGTACTGCTTTGAAATAATTTATTTTATTATCATGTAAACTGTTAAATTATCCTTTTTGTTTTCTGTGTATATGATAAAATAATTATGTATCATTTCAAAATTTGCTTTACTAATTAATGATTATTATAACACTTTCATTTCACCAAATAGCCTTTAGTAATATAATTTTAGTTTGTATAATTTTGGAACAATTTGAACATACTACTGAGTTTTGCATTGTTTGTTTTAATGTCCTTACTGGTAATAGAATAATTGTGTGAACACCTGGCTACCCCCTAAAATAGTTCACACTTTTTATCTCTTCTCATACTTAGGTGTGGCCAATGGATTATAATTAGATAATGTCCTGTGGTTACTTCCATAAGCCTTCTCTAAAGATGAAAGACACCTATCTATGCTTATTTGTATTTTCCACCTTCCCATCATATAGAATGCAGAGAATGTGGCTGGAACTGGTCAGCCATCTGGGACTATGAGTTTAACCTAAGAATGGAGTTAGCACAGAATGGAGCAACTCAGTGCAAATAGCCCGAGTCCCTGAGGACTTCACAGAGTAAAGCCTCCATTGCAGATGTGATTTTCATTCCTTCACATGTTTCTGTGGGACAGCAGTTAAACCATTTTGGTTAAAACCGTAATATTGTGAGTATCTGTTAAAACCAAACTGGGCAGAAAAGTCAACCCCTACTTACTCCAAGTTTCTACACAAATAGATATTGCTACTCTACTGAGTGAAAAATGAGTAGTTTTGGGCATATGTTTTTTAGAAGGAGGATTTTCACAAACTGTCCTTGAAATGAGACCATCCTTCCCCATGACATACACATAATTACTCTGAGCCAATGTGCTCACATATTCAGAGTGGTAGTGGTGGAATCGTCCAGAAAGATATAATTTTAATTTGTAATACTCACCTGAGGATATTTTTTCCATTGATTTCTAGAGAGAATGGAAGGGAGGGATGGGGAGTGGAGGGGAAAGAGAGAGAGAGAGAGAGAGAGAGAGAGAGAGAGAGAGAGAGAACCTGCAATTGAAGTATATGCCCTTGACCAGGAATTGAACCTGTGCCCCTTTGGTCAATGGGTCAATGCTCAAACCACTGGGAAAACTGGCCAGGGCAGAAATATATATATTTATCTGGATAAAATTGGTTATAGATCCCAGCTTATGTCTTACTAACTATTGACACAGGAGCTCAGTTTTCTGATTTGTAAAAATTGGAATGAAAATACCTAATTTTTAGGTTTGCCAATTATTAAATGAAATTGTGTATACACAGCAGCTAGCATATAATGAAAGCTCTAGAATAGGAACGTCTTGGTTAAATGCCCAAAACAAATATTAATTAGCTGCTTCATTTGTGTAAATTCTCTGAATTAGTTGATAGTTAGTGATAATTGACAGAAAACAAAGAGTGACATGCTCTCTCTTCAATCAGTTTATTGTAAAATAGTTCTCATGGTACAAATGTGAAACTCTTACTTGTTTACTTTCATTACATTCTAAAGGATTACTAGCAGATAAATTTAAAAGAGAAATAAAAATATAATGCTACAGCATGTAGATGTAGAGAAAAGTAATAATTCCATTCACAAATGGATCTTGCTGAGAGCCCTATCATTATATTAAAATATGATAGTGTATGCATCCATTAACCCAGAAAACCAACAGCTAAAAGTATTGAATTATTTTTTTCACCCCATAACATTTTGTAGCTCAGTTTAATTCTACTTCAGATATATATAATCAAACTTCATGCTGTGTCCAACAGTCAATAACAATTCCATTTTATTAGCTTAACATTCTATTCCTAAATGTTATATAACTGTAATTAGTTGTTGATTAATTTGTACCAATGACATAACTTTAAGTAATATCTGGGTACTTGTATACTCTGAAGAGAGTCAGAAATACACATCTAGGAAGAGACTTAGAATTATAATTCTGATGTTGAGTGCATGCGATTTTATTCCAGTTCTTTGAATGCTGCTAATCCATGTATAATATGCTTGACAAATATCAATTAACAAGCATGTTCAATTAAATAAACAGAAGACCCAGTTTTCTGATTTTTCTGGATAAATGGATGCTTACTAAAATTTCAGTACTAATTTTTATAATAATTGTCATAAATGTAACTTTTGTTATTTATTTGCCCTCATCTAAGGAAAATTATTTGAGTTATTATTTATAAATTAATATTTATACATTAGCATGCATATAATATTAAATATAAATTATTAAGCTGTATATTGTCCAGGTTATTAAGCTGTTATTTTTCAGAAGAATGGAAAAAGGATTTCCTCCATCCTATTTTATTTATGGTTTTTGTCAATTTAATTTTGCAACCATCCTTTATTTTCACAGAAGCCTTTACTCCCAGTCCATAGCTTCTTTCATCATGGCCAGAACCAGCTGAGTCATGCCATGTTTAAGCTGAGTCATGCCGTGTTTTGGAACTAGTTTGTCAAAGCTCTTCTCGGTGTTTTCAGCACCAACTCCATAGGTTTCCTCAAGGGCTGATTATCTGAGCCTCACCCCTGTGCTCTTACAGTCTTCTGGGTAAGTGCTGTTTCCTCCAGCTGTTATCTGTATTGATGATTCCGTTTATATATGGGTTCTCTAAGTTCTCCAACATTTATGTGATAAATTCCCTGTATTAATTTGTCCCTGTTGAAATTCTTTATGTGATTTTTTTGGTCCTGACTTGATATGATATGTAGAACTAATGCACATGCTTCTATACAACTTTTTAAAAGTCCTCTTCAAAATTCAGTTTGTTTTATATCCTATATTAAATAAGCATTAAAAATCATTATATGATGCATTAAACTCCAGAAAACCATTTATTTTCAAGATTAAAGTAAAATTAATTATGTACACTATTTATTAAGAAGTCGGTAATGTCAATTTATTTAAAGCCCTTCGCAAAGAAATCTTGACAATAATGATATGTTCCTTTTATGACTCTGGTCATAAAGATTTCCAGTCCACCCATTTTTCCTTTTCTAATTTCATCTCCCTTTTTGACTTGTCAGCTGTATTTGCCCTATTTGATAACTCTTTTCTCCTTGTTGCTTTTTCTTCTATTGGTGTCCAAGATAGTTCACATGGAGCTTTACTCTTATCTCCCTGACTGCCTCTTTTCTGATTTTTCTCTCATCTACCTAGCTTCTATGTTTTTATCTCTCTCTCTCTTTCTCTTTCTCTTTCTCTCTCTCTCATATCTTTAAATATATTTTTTGTTGACTTCAGAGAGGGAGGGGAAGGGAGAGAGAGATAGAAACATTATTGATTGGCTGCCTCCTGCACGCCCCCATCCCCCAAAACTGGGGATCAAGCCTGCAACCCAGGCAAATGACTTGACAGAAGACCCAGTTTTCTTATTTTTCTGGATAAATGGATGCTTACTAAAATTTCAATACTAATTTTTATAATAATTGTCTTAAATGTAACTTTTGTTATTTTTTGCCCTTGCCTAATCAAAATTATTTGATTTATTATTTATAAATTAATATTTATACATAAACATGTACAAACTGTGACCTCCTGGTTCATAGATAGACACTCAAACACTGAATCATGCCAGCTGGACTCTCTGTCTCTTTTTAAATATATTAATTAAAAAATTATAATCATTTCTTTGGAAAGGATTAAACAAAATAAGTAACACAGTAATCATCTATATTAGTTTGACTAGTGACTTTCCTGAATTAATTCTCTCAAGTGTATTCTCTTCATATATGGGCACTCAAATCACTGCTCAGTTCTGATCCAATAATCTCCTACCATTTTCCTCTACCGTGGGACTGTCATCCTCTGCAGTTTACAACTGTGTCTTAGCCTTTAGTTCTTACACTGACCTCAACATCAGCCGGAAAGGAGAGATTCAGATCTTTCTTGGACATGCTCACTGCTGGCTTGTACAAGCGCCTCCAAGTTACCTCAAGAATATGTTGGAACTTTTAAAATCCCCTTAAGGACACCTGATTCACCAGAATTTCATTTATGATTTTTGGCAACCTCTTTTGTTTTAAGTAGTTGTGCCACTTCAGGCAGATGGGATTTGAACAATTGCTACTCATTGTTTTTGACAAATGCCTTGTGGTTAAATAAAGCTTCTTCAACAGAATGAGATTTGAGGCAGGCCATGTGATGACAGGTTTGGCAAAGGGAGTGTTTCCATGAAGCTGACAGATATGTCAAAGAGTGAAAGTTCATTAGATATGTCAAAGAGTGAAAATTCACTGATTATAGGGCTCTTGGAGAGATTTCACTCCATTCTGACCACTTTCTCAGCTATTACTAAGTTAACTCTGGTTGTAAGGTAGCTGATTTTTGAGGATCCCACAGAGCTGAGAAGTTGGGGATGGTGAGTGGGCAAATTAAAATGCCACAAGGTTCACTGATCTTACAAAGTTTCAGACATTTTTATGAACAAATATTCATTAGATGGTTGCAAAGTTTTGGTTAAATTCCAGATGTATGAAAATGTTTAATTTTGAGAATTTTTGGCTTGAAACAACAGAAATTTATTCTCTCACTGTTCTGGAGACTAGAAGTCTAAAATAAAGGTGTCAGCAGTGCATATTTTCTGGCTTCTTTCTATCTTCTGGTAGTTTCTGTCAATCTTTAGAGTTCCTTGGTTTATAGCTGCCATCTCTGTTTTCACTGTCTCCTGGCTTTCTTTCGAGTGTCTCTCCTCTGTGTTTTCAATTTCTTTTTTTCTTAGAAGGCCACCAGTTATGTTGGATTAGGGCTCACCTTAATCAAGTATGACCTCATCTTAAATAATTACATTTGCAAAGACCTTATTCCCAAATAAAAGCAAATTCACAATTACTAAAGGTTGGGATTTCAATCTAATTTTTGAAGACACTTATTTAAACCCACTGTTCTCTTTTTAAATTTCTCAGGATCTGAAGTTGTGACATCTTTTTTCCCTAAGCTCAATTTTAGCTGCACATTACAAATTCTAATATGCTGTATTTCCATAACCATTCAGCTCAAAACACTATCTGATTTTAATTGTGGTTTCTTTCTTAGTTCCTTGTTGTTTTGTTTTGTTTTTGGAATACATTGGCTATCTTCAGGTGATTGATTTTTCTGCTCATTCTTCTGTGATCACAAATTATACTCTCTACTATTTCATCATTTGAAACTAGTTTAGATTACTTTATGGTCCAACATATCGTCCCTTTGCAAAATGTTTCATGTGTGCTTATAAAGAATGTGTTTCATCATTTGTTGAGCATGTGTTCTACATATGTGTCATTAGGTCAATATTGTTGCACATGTCATTCAAAAAGTTTATCTCTGCTGATTCTTTTATCCACTTGTTCTGTCAGTTACTAACACAGGTGTCTTAAAATGATTAACTATTTTTATAGAATGATCTATTTCTTCTTTTAGTTCTTTAGTTTTTGCTGTGTTTGGGATTATGCCATTAGGACAACCAAATGCAATAGTAATTTTGACAGCTTTGCTAGTGTCTATTACTTGTATGGAGGTCTGGAATTTCAGATCTTTGCACTTCAACCATTCCAAAACATCTGCCTCCCAGTCCTTTAATTTCTTATAAGGATGTGAAGTCTCAGGATACCAAAAGACTTTGGATACCAAAGATGTATGCTGTCCTTTTATTCCTTACTTTACTCAATACTAAGCAGTATTCAGAGATTTCCATGTATGTCATGAGCTCTGATAAATTGGTACTTTTAGATGAGTTCATGTTGATGTGGCTCACTTGGTGGTAAGGGTTGAGCATAGTAGAGTTTCCTTTAAGTAAATATGAGTTGGAGTGATTGGACATCTGTCTTGTTAAAGAAAATTCCATGTATAATATGTTTCTATAAAAGAAACCATGGGTTCTTGATCACTTCTGGTTACATCCCTTTTACATTTATTGAGATACCAAAGATACAATTCTCAGTACTCTTTCTTGATAACAGAAAATCAGCCAAAGTTATAAACAAATAAAGTATTTAACAATAAAATAGTAGAATTATATTATATATACTGGTGTTGCATCTAGAATCATTTATAAAGTACTGGTATGGTTTTCATTTTCACTTTACTTTTTTCATCATCATTTCTCTCCTTTATAATCTGCTAATTCCAAATGCTTCTAAGGAAACATTAGTGGTATTTTCAATATATACTATTTGTGAGTGGGAAGGTACCTTTGGTCTAATATAGGGATTTTTTTCTGATGCTCTCTTATTGGTTCAATAAGATGGAAGTTCTCATAGAATTCTAAGGTGAAGCCTTATACACATACCCAGTGTTAGACAAACAGAGATTCAAGAAGTATCACTTTGTTTCGATCTGGTTTATGCTAATGTAACATGGCTCTGAAGATTCACCCAATCCATACCACCAAATAAAGAGACTAGGGCTTTAGAACTAAAAATATAGTTGAAAGTACAATATATTTTTATTTCCCTGCAAAAGCTTCCAGTAATATCTTCCTCAGGACCACATAGGGTTCCTTCTCTCCTCCTGAGCCAACAAGACAACAGTTTCATTATGGCTGATACCTTATTCATGGGGCATCTTGCATCCTGAAGCGTCCTGGACACCAGTCTATTAGATGGGCAAACATGAATGACTGGAACATTTTTGGAAATATGTTTATCAATAGTCTCCTTACCATTCCCAACAACTTATGATTATATAATAGATACAATTCTTTTTTTGTATGCTTAAATAAAACTATCTTACCTTAAGGTCAGTTTTCCATAAATCACATTTTTAAAAATGTACATAATTGATATTTTATTCCTTTTATTAATATTCTCTCTATGAACTTTTATTATATTCAGATTATAATTCTAACTATTTTTTATGATTTATAAAACCCTTCATTATACAACCTCTGTCCACATGTCCTACCACTTTCTGCCTCATTTATGCTGTCACTTGAGCCAAATTATATTTTTTTGTAGTTCAGGAGCATGTCATGCTTTTATGTTCCTTTGTTTCATCTGAGTGAACATTTCTCTCCATTGTTTTATGTGTTTTTTCCTTCTCACTTAGGTCTCTGCTCAAATGTTACTTCTTTGGAGGGATTTCCTAGTCACCCTCTTTCAACAGGGAGTGGTTTATGTAAGAAGAAAATAGTAAAACTGGGTGCTAGGATGAAGATTCATACCTTCTGTGAGGAGATTCAACTTGGTTGGGAAGTGGGGTGACATTGAAGCTGAGCACTGAGTGACAAGGAGGAGTTAGTTTTGTGAAATAGTTTATAGATACTGTTCAAGGAAAGGATAGGGTGCAAAATGGGCTCTTTCCTTAGATTTTGACTAATCAGGGTGCTTTTCTTACAATATTAATTCTACCTAAAATGTTCCTGTTCTAGGCTTGTTCCTGTCTTCCTCATCTTTTATAATCCAATTTACATGTTGTCTCTTATCTGAAGCCTTCTATAGCCCCCCCACCTCTTTTTTTCCTAGAAGGCCCATCCTTCCCTGGGCTCCCCAGGCGCCTGCCTTTTACATTTTACTGGGTGTGCAATGTTTTAATGGAATATATATCTAAAGAAGTCATGTGGAACTTAGCATGACTCTCATGGTCATTGACCAAAGTGGAATTGGTTTCATGTTTAATACACTAGAACGGAATGATTTCTTTTTCACTACAAGTGGTGAAACATCATTTTCCTATATAATTACAAATAAAATCAATCATTCAGTAAATTTAGGAAGGTTCAATAGTGTTCTGATTTATCCCAAGGTGTATCTGTGTGTATGGGTGTGAATGTCTGTGTGCATAAGTCTGAAAATATAAACTCTTACATATAATATCATCAGAGAGAACAGTCAGACTGTAAAATGTTAAAATGCTGTCTATATTTAGAGATGCTGTGGGCACCTTATTTATAATTTTCTTAGAAAATGTTTATGTGTATGATTGTGTATGTGTGTGAGCAGGCATGGTCTCTCCCTTTCCTGGTATCCTGAACTCAGTCTGGCTGTTAGTATCTAACAGAGCAGATGTTGATAGCTGTACAAAGAAAACAATAATTCAGGGCAAAGCAATTAGAAGGAAATTACTGTGGGAAACACCTAAAACAGTCAAGCAGTACTTTTATGTGTTTGATGATAATAGCTTTGCAGAGGAAAAATGATTAAGATTGAAATTTCAGCATTTAGATACAAGCAAGACTAAAACACTTTGTGCAAAAAATAAAAGGGAAATGAGAAGATGATGGAGTCAAATTCAGTTCATGTGTTGTGACTAAGGAACATCATGGAAAACAATTTGTACAACATGGGAAATGTAGGATGATAGGGAAATTCAGAGACAGTTCCACTTCAAAGACACTTCAGCATCAGTTTCTTAAAGAACTTGAATTCTATGTCAAAAATTTTTTTATATCCCAGTTTATATCATTATATATGTTCATTCTTTAATTTATATACCGTAATATATGAAGTCTTATCTAGTGTTGAGGTTCAACCATTTCTTTTAAATGTAGTGAAAATAAGTTTGTTTTTTTTTACTACATATTATTTATTTAATTATATTTTTGTTTATTTCAGAGAGGAAGGGAAGGGAGAGAGAAAAACATCAGTGATGAGAGATAGTCATTGAATAGCTGCCTCCTTTACCTCCCACACTTGGGGTCAAGCTTTGCAATCCAGGCATGTGCCCTGACTTGAATTGAACTGTGACCTCCTGATTCATAGGATGATGCTCAACCACTGAGCCAGGCCAGCCAAGTAGGTTTCTTACTATTTTTATTTTTATTTTATTTTTATTTTTAAATATATTTTATTGAGTTTTCACAGAGAGGAAGGGAAAGGGACAGAGAGTTATAAACATCAATGACAGTGGAACATCAATCAGCTGCCTCCTTCACGCCCCCTACTGGGGATGTGCCCGCAACCAGAGTACATGCCCTTGACCAGAATCAAACCTGAGACCTTTCAGTTCAAAGACCGATGCTCTATCCACTGAGCCAAACCAGTTTCGGCATGTTTTTTACTATTTTTAAACACCATTTCTTTTTGTGTCCACAAACTTTTGATAATTCTATGTCCAGGTCAGGACTTATATAGAGATACTGTTTATTTATATGAGCTTTTATGGGAGGATTTTTTTTTTCTGAGACATGCAGAGGAGTTTATTTAACACATATGTTAATGTTGTATTTACTGCAGAACAATCACAGAGAAAATATATGGATTAGCATGTAGCACACAGTAGTTGTTCAGTAAGGACTTGTCACTACTTCTCAAATGCCAACTTTTGGTACAGTAAATTGACAGTCACTTGTTACATAGATGAAAAATATAGAATGTTTCATGAATTTGGGTATCATCCTTGTGCAGGGGCCATCCTAATCTTCTCTGTATCGTTCTAATTTTAGTATATGTGCTGCTGAAGTGAGCACTTGGGAGGATTTTAAGACACTTTTGGTCTCTTATATTAGAACTAGAGGCCTGTTGCATGAAGATTCATGCAATAGGCTTTCCTTCCCCCCCACTGCCAGGACCAGTTTTCCTCCAGAACCTAGGACCCAGGCCTTCCCTCTGGCTGTTGCCTTCTGTTTTTGCTTTGGCCACTGGAGGCTTCACTCCAGCCAGAGTCTTCAGTCTTCTCTGCTCTGGCTGGAGTGCCACGCCTCGTATCTGCCCCTGAGGGCGGGTGATCGTGCTGCTTGGCCCTGCCCCCTGCTCCTGATTGGCTGGTAGCATAGCCAATCAGGAGCCAAGGTATGGTCACATTTACATGTTACTCTTTTATTAGATAGGACTAGTGACCTGGTGCACAAAATTCGTGCATGGTGGGGGGGTTCCCTCAGTCTAGCATGCCTCATCTCACAGACTGGGAGCCCTCAGGAGATGTCCCACTGATGGCTGAGGCCCACTCCCCATCAGTCTGGCCACCCTCTGTGGGAGGTGAACAGGCTGATCAAGGAAAGGTGCCAGCCCCATTAACTTGCTGCTACAGCCACTGCCAGCCACTGCAGCTGCCAAAGTGTTTTCATCAACACAGACTGTAGTCCCTTCACTGTGAAAAAATGACAACTTTCTTTAGGCATTTCAAGATGTGTCTTTCATAGGACATAACATTTTTTTCTTTCTTTTTGTAAATCCTCACCTGAGGATATGTTTCCACTGATTTTTAGAGAGTGTGGAAGAGAAAGGCAGGGTCAGAAAGAAACATCAATGTGAGAGGGACACTTTGATTGGTTGCCTCCTGCATGAGCCCTGACCTGGGCCCCAGCCAGGGAGGAGCCTGTAACCTAGGTACATGCCCTGATCAGAATCGAACCCAGGCCCTGTGGTCAACAGATTGAGGCTCTATCCACTGAGCCAAAGCAGCTAGGGCAGGATATGACATTTCTTAGCCCCTCCAGCAGCGGACCTTTGTTTCTTCCTCCAGGAGTATGGTGGAAAAACCCTAGATCACCTTCTTGGATTCTTATAACCCAAGTTACCAAGAACAATGCAAGTGGTGGTATACAGGAGGTTAGCCAATGATCAGTCAGAAAAGGTGTTTATGCTGGAACTGGTTTGGCTCAGTGGATAGACCTTGGGCCTGCAGACTGAAGATTCTCAGGTTTGATTCCTGTTAAAGGCATGTACCTTGGTTGGAGGCATATCCCCAGTGGGGAGTGTATAGGAGACAGCTTATCGATGTTTCTCTCTCATTGATGTTTTGAACTCTTTATCCCTCTCCCCTCTTTTCTGTAAAAAAGTCAATAAGATATATATATATATATATATATATATATATATATATATATATATATACACACATATGAATGGTGTTTCCTCTGCAGCTCATGTGGCTCCTGCATTGTATCCACTGGGCTAGGGGGCTGTCCCTGCCACCCGGTGGTGGCCACCAGAGTCTCCGCACATCCCAGAGAAAAGCAGCCAGCCCACACCCCCCCCCCATTGTGGGCGCCGGTCTGGGGGGAATGCAGGGATCTCTGGGCCGCACATGGCATGACCGCCAGGGTCTCTGCATGCTCCAGAGGCCGGCAGTTAGCTCCCTGTCATGGGCGCCAGACTGTTGGGGGTGGACCCAAACCACTGCTTGGTGCCAGAGCACACGCAAGCAGCTGGGGTGGGGCAGGAGCAATGCGGGGATGTTCCCACTCCTCCCTCAGCCTCTTGGCTGTGGCACTCATAGTCCCACAATGGCTGGGAGTGTTCTGGGACACCTGCCACTCAGGGCCTAAGTGCGGGCCTACAGGCTTGGGGTGGCCTGGGTCCCAAGTATGTTCCTGGGACCCAGGCCGCTCAGTGCCTGCATATGAAAATTAACATCCATCTTTGTTGGGTTTATTTGCATTTCACTCCTGATTGGCTGATGGGCATGGCTTGTGGGCATGTGCTTGTGGGTATAGCGGAGGTACAGTTAATTTGCATATTACTCTTTTATTAGATAGGATAAGTTGGATTGCAATTTCTGGTTATGTGGCACTGTACAAATAATTTATGTTTCTAATTTTCCTTTTGCTAATAATTAAAGGATGGATATGCAAAGTATATATAGCCTTGTGGTGTGGTTGTGAGGATTAAGATAATTGATATAAGTGTTCACATTGCCTAGCACATAGCATATTTTCAAGTGCTGTTTTCCTTATGACTATTGTCATATGTTCTCCTGCTACTTATTCATATATAAAATAAGTTTATATTTTTACTATAGTAAAAAAACAAAAGTGAATGTGTTATCCTAAGTATTCCATACCAATCAAGACAGTTGCTGAAGGAAAATTGTCTGCACCTTATTTATTCTATATGCTCAGTGCTTCACACATATTTTGCATTCAAATGCTTGCTTAATTGTACATAGTAGAACAAAGATACATTTCTATTGATTATTAAAGCAATCATATATCTAAGCATGAGGTGTTTTTTTCAGAAAGCCCAATTCTGTTTTCCAAAAGATACACTTCATATACTTGTTCAGATATTTTTATGCTTTGATTTTAAATTCAATTGATTTATATAAGAAACTTCTAAATTTCATTAAGAATAATTTTATAATGAATGCTGATGTTGTTCAAATTTCTTATGCAAGAAAGAAACTTTGAGAGGAGAAAACAGATCTGGTGTATCCAGATCTCAGTGACAGTGGACACAGTGATGTGGCCTGTGTAAAGGATTATTTTGTGGCATGATGACAGGAAAGTGCAGTTTAGCACTACTTAGTGGAGAGCTTGGGTTCCAGAATAAGGACTTTTTGTATTGTTATGAAGGAAAACAATCGCTTTGGCAAATGTTTATTGGTATGGTTGTTTTCAGCAGGTCTAACTGTACTCCCTCTGCAACCAAGGAAGAGCAACTCATTCTCCTTTCTAACGCAAATCACCCCACAGCACATTATCAATCACATCGCTGCCTGTCACTTCTAAAAAATTCTGACATTACTTATATCTTCTATCTCGGGATTCTTCAATCTACTTCTTGTCATTACTTTTTTACCTTCAAATGTATTATCCAATCTCTTCAGGATAAAATAATCTCCCTTGCTTGACCTCAATCTCCACCATTTTCCTTGCAATGAACTTTCTTATGAATAAAACAAGTGTTTACTTCTTACTTTCTCACCTTTCTTTCACTTTTCCCTCTGCACCTGACTTCCTCTCACACTACTGTAGGAATACTGAACTTACAAGGCATCCACATGTCAAATTCCATGACATCTTTCCAGAGGTCATATAGCTCAATCTGCCTTGATCACTCAACCCCATTGATATGTATAAAGAATGATATGAATTTTGAAAATGCACACAATGTAGCTAAGTGATCTTGATCAAATTTTACAATCTCTAACTTTTGAAATATAGTAGTAGTATTTAAATATGGCTGTTGTGAGAATAAAATTAGGGTATGTACAAGGTTTATCACAGTGTGTAAGTTAAATGCACACTAAATAAGCAGTAGCTAATATTATCTTAATAGAATTGTCACTCCCTACTCTCCCTCATTTGGTTGTTCTAATGGGCTTTAATTTAGCCTCAAATTTGAGCTATAAGAGTGTCTCCTCATCCTATGTTAATGATCATGAGGAGCTTGGGTATAGAGGGGAATATTTCCTCATAAGGTGATCAGGTGATATGGAAGGTTAGGATGTGAAAAACCAGTATGTTAATCATAACACAAATTAGCTGGAAATTTGGTTGCAAGGTGTGGAGGCAAAGCAGTGTTATTTTTTATTAGTATGAGTTTCGGTGTGTGTGTTTTTTCCTCCATAGAGAAACTGCTGTAAAAAGTTGTGTAACGTGGCTGTACCTGGTTCTGTTGGTGAGTTATAGGCTGGTCCCTTGAAATTGTGTTGGTCCCAAGGGTTCTTTCTTCCTAGCCACTGGCTCTGGCACTCTCTAGGCAAGAATTCCTAAATATGGGGTCCAATACCTAGACCTCAGTTATAAGCCCTTTCCTTGTACCCCTCCTCCTCCTTCCCCGGTACAATCCCCTGTCTAATTCCTCATTCAAGAGATTTCCATTTAATTCATTTCTATATTCGAACCCGATTACATAATAAGAAAGACAAAACTTTTAAAAGGTTTGATGAAATAGTTTCTCTTTCCAAGCCTCTTCTTAGCCGAAACTCATTTCACAATCATTTTGACTACAGTTATGCACCACATTATGTTTTGGTCAACAATAGTCTGCATATACAACTGTGCTCCCATAAGATTATTATGGAGCGGAACAGTTCCTGAAGCCTGGTGATATCATAGCCATCCTAAGGGTGTGATGCAACACATTACACATGTTTGTGGTGATGCTGATATGAACAGGCCTATTGCAATAACAGCTATACAAAAATATAGCACATACAATTATGTACAGTACATAAAACATAGTAATGATAATAAATAACCATATTACTGGCATATGGATTTACTATTCTGTACTTTTTTCTTATCTTAGAGTATACTTGTTCTACTTATATAAAAAAGTGTTTGCTGTAAAACAGTATGCCGGGTTATGCCAGCTGCGGCCTCAGGTATCTTGTGTTTAACGTAACTCCTGATTGCATAATTTTCTCTTGTGATTGAACTAATTTCACATTGTTTTGTAAATTTATTGTAACCTAAGTGAACGGTATTTGTAAAGTCTACAGTAGTGAATAGTATTATCCCAGGCATTCACATTTGCTCACCATTCACTCTCACTCACCCAGATCAACCTCCATTCCTATCCTATACAGGTTTGCTATTTTTACTTCTTATACTACACTTTTACTGTTCCTTTTCTATGTTTAGACATGCAAACACTTACCATTGTGTTACAATAGCCTACAGTAATGGTGGGCAAATTCATTAGTCAACAGAGCCAAACATCAACAGTACAATGATTGAAATTTCTTTTGAGAGCCAAATTTTTAAAACTTAAACTTCTTCTAACACCACTTCTTCAAAATAGACTCACCCAGGCCATGGAATTTTGTGGAAGAGCCGTACTCAAGGGGCCAAAGAGCTGCATGTGGCTTGTGAGTCACGATTTGCTGACCACTGGCCTACAGCATTCAGTATAGTAACAAGCTGTACAAGTTTGTAGCCTTGGAGCAATAGGCTATGCCATGTACCCTATGTCTGTAGTAAATTATGCCATCTTGAATTTTGTCAGTGTGTTCTATAATGTTCAACACCAATGAAATCTGGCAAAGATAATCTGGCTTGACTGGAAATTTGGGTATTATAGGAAGGTGACAGTCAATGTAGTGACACAAGCATAGTTTAATGAATATATTTTAATAAACATTTAAAAAGGTCAATATTGCTTGGCTGTGTGACTTAGTGGTTGCACATTGACCCAGAAACCAGAAGGTCACTGTTCCATTCCCAGTCAGGACACATGCTTGGGTTACAGACTCAATCCCCAGTAGCGGGCATTCAGGAGGCAACTAATGGATGATTCTTTCTCATCATTGATGTTTCTATTTTTCTCTCCCTCTCTATTCCTCTCTCAGAAACCAAATCAATCAATCAATCAATCAATCAATGCTATATAATAAAAAGCTAATATACAAATCAACCGAACAGGAGCACAATCACCAGAGGGAAGACATTCAATGCAGGAACTGCCCCCCTGATGGTCAGTGAGCTCCCACAGGGGGAACAACACTCAGCCAGATGCCAGGCTGGTGAGTACAGTGGTTGGGACAAGAGCCTCTTTCACCTCTGCAACAGTTGGATATCCCCTGAGGGGTCCCAGACTCGAGAGAGTGCAGGCTGGACTGAGAGACCCCTCCCCAGTGCACTAATGTCATGCACCAGGCTTCTAGTAAATATATAAATACATCCTATCTAATAAAAGAGTAATATGCAAATTGACCATCATTCCAAGACACAGAATGGCTGCTCCCATCTGGTCTAAGATGGCTGCCCCCATGTAGACACAAGATGGCCACCACAAAATGGCTGGTAGGAAAAGGCAGTTGTGGGAAGTTGGGGGTGATCAGACCAGCAGAAGAGAGCAGTTGAGGGAGACCAGGCCAGCAAGGAGGGCAGTTGGGGGGGTACCCAGGCCTGCAGGGGAGGGCAGTTAGGAGAACCAGGCCAGCAGGGAAGGGCAGTTGAGGGAGACCAGGTCAACAGGGGATGGAATTTGGAGGGGGGGGGGCGAACAGGACTGCATGAGAGGGCAGTTGGGGTGGACCAGGTCTGCATTGGAGGGCAGTTCAGGGGGCATAAACTAGGCCTGCAGGTGAGAGGAGTATAAGGGGGCCCAGGACTGCAGGTTATTGGGGAACACCTAGGCCTGCAGGGGAGGGTGGTTGTGGGGGCCAGGACTGCAGGGGAGGGCAGTTAGGGGTGACCAGGCCAACAAGGGAGGGCAGTTAGGGGTGACTGGGCCAGCAGGGGAGGGCAGTTGGGGATGACCAGGCCTGCAGGGGAGGACAGTTAGGGGTGACCACACTGGCAGGGGAGGGCAGTTAGGCACAATTAGGCCATCTGGGGAGCAGTTAGGTATCAATCATGCTGGCAGTGGAGTGGTTAGGGGGTGATAAGGTTGGCAGGAAGAAGTGGTTATGGGAAATCAGGTAGAGGCAGGCAAGCAGGTGGGAGTCAGCAATCCTGGATTGTGACAGGGTTGTCCAGTTGACCATTTAGGCCCGATCCTGGTAGGGTGGTTGGACATCCCTCAAGGTGTCCCAGATTGGAGAGGGTGCAGGCTGGGCTGAGGGATACCACACACACACAAGCAAAATTTCATGCACCAGGCCTCTAGTAAATAAAATAAAAAGCTTTAATACTTGTAATTTCTCAACGTAATAATCCATCTCTTATGACAAAACATATTGAAATAAGTACATATTTTATACAGTAAAACCTGAAGATGTGACCTTAACTCTCAACTCTGAAATAATTGTATAATTGGGGCATCTAGTAACTCTAAATGGTTTCTTTAGGCTTTGGCAACTTGGGATCAATAACATCCACCAGAAAATATACCCAAATGAATATGTCCACCTTTTACATACTGGAAGTAAGATATTAGGTTCATATTTGCTATCCCTATGTTTAGCACCTAAAAGATCATATAAAAATAAATATTATAACAATGCTATATTTTATTCCTGGAGCCTTTAAAATGAAGATGGTCTAGAAATAGAAATATATCTACATATGACAAGTAGAATAATCTGTGAAAGATAGGAAAATCGTGAGTTTCTTCTTAACCTCATCTCCCATTCTTCCTTACTCTGCTGCCAAAGTGATGTTTTCAAAATTCAGCCCAACCAGCATGGCTCAGTGGTTGAGTGTTGACCTATGAACCAGGACATCATTGTTAGATTCCTGGTCAGGGCAAGTGCCCAGGTTGCAGTCTTGATCCCCAATGTGGGATGTGCAGGAGGCACCTGATTACTGATTCTCTCTCACCATGAATGTTTATATATCTCTCTCCCTCTCCCTTTCTCTCTTAAATCAATAAAAATATTTTTAAAAATTCAAATATACCCCGTGAAACTCCCAGTACTTTCAGATTTTCCAAACTTTTCATTAGCTTCCATTTTTCCTGGTTAAAATATACAGTCTTAAATATGGTTGGCACATTACAGAGTCTAGTCACTGCCTTTCTTTCCCGCTATGTCTCTCATCATTTTTAACTTTGTCAGGGGTTTGCCATTCCACTGGCCTCTGTAAAGGCCTGTTTTTCATGTTTGTTATGTTTTCTTCCTCACCTCATTCACTTAGTTAATATTGTGTACATGTTTTTTATATTTCAGTATAAGAGTGATGTCTCTTGGTAAGCTTGGGTCATGCTCCTCTGTTTTACATGTTTCTAACACTTTATTTATGTCCTAGTATGAATTCTGTTTGGGAACATGTAATTATTTTAGTGATTATTTATGTAATATGAATTTCAGCACTGGGAGTAATAACTACTGGAAGAAAAGAAAGACTTGGGCTTTAGCAGTGTCTACCTTGAAAATACAGGAGAAAGAAATATTGCCTCAGAAAAGTGTGATTTAGGCCTTTGTGTCTTATGCTGGGAGATAATAGATCAGTGTTTGTTTTTTAACTAACCAAAATAATCTTTTTTACATATTTTTGAATAAAAATATGATTCTAAATAATGTGGTACTACTCATGGATTTTTAAAAAAGTGTACAATAGTAATATTCAGAACAATATTATCAAAATGAATCCTCAATTTTAAGAAAAAATGCTGAAAAACTGAGTTTTTATACTTATAGTTATTATATTTCTATAATTTCAAGATTACCTCTATAAGTTCACTATATGACAAAATGCTAAGAAGCAATAGACTGGTTTTATGGGTAATGGATAAAACTGAAATGACTGTTTCAAGAAATGCAGTTATCTTATGTCAAAACACATTCAGAAGTCAATGAATGTGATGGAATTTATTTTGTTCTTCCATTGTGCTACAGAATATTACACAGCTAAATTAAGTCAGGTACCCCTTTTTCGTGAGTTCCATTAGTATTGTCATAAAAGGTGCCACTTCCAGTCAAATGTCAATACTTGGAACTGCATTTGGTCAGTTCTATGACATTACTTCCCAGCAATGTCACCTCACAGAAAGTAGTTTTTGAAATTACATTAAAGTGAATGTATTTTCTAAAATTTAATAAGAAATAAAGCTGTAACATATAATAATGTTGAAATAAACATAGCAGCTATAAGGAATGGATATTTTGACACAATTTACTATTTATAATCAGGCATAATTTATTACTAAATTGCCAATATGTTCTGTATTTTAAAAATCAAAAATGTTCAATCCCTTCAAATATATGATTTTATATAACAAACATAAGAGAAAGAATAACCAAAAATTATCCCTTTTAATATTATGTATTTTATAATATCTTTTAATAAATTGAATGTAAGATCATGGTTATACTTGTGACTACTTGCTAGAGCAGTTGTCACAGAAAAGCTAGCATAATACATAATACTAATTCAATGTGATCTTAATACTACATTCATAATTGAAAAAATATTATAAATTAATTAATGCATGAATGATAGAAAACATATACTTAAAATGATGAAAGTCTTAGCAAATTAAGAGAATTCAACCAGGACAATACCTCTTTGAACCACCAGAAAAGCATCTTAGAATATTAAACAACATCTTATTTGTTTGCTCTAAAGACAAGAATTTAGAGATATTTATTAAGAAATTTTGAATTAAGAATAGAAATAAGTGATAAGACTCTTCTGTTCATCACCAATTAGTATGTAAATGAATATACAAATTTTTAAATGTTCATACAAATTTTTAAAAATCCATTTAACTCTAGGAGATAGTGTCTGATTCTCATTGTTCCAGAAAATGTCATTAAGACCAAAGGTCAATGCATTTTATCCTTTATTCAAATAAGTGCTTCTAGAGTGCCTTCTTAGCACTTACCCACTTGAGTAAATGAAAGGTAGCAGCACTCAGTAGAGAAAAAATATGTGAATTCATTTACATCAGACAAAAATTGAAAGGAAAATAACTGAACAAGGATAATAGATGCAAGTGGAAAGAGGTGCTGAAATGGCCAAAATATCAAATTTAGTACAAGTGAGAGAACTTGTTTATTTCTAGTCAAAGAGGATATAAAGAAAATACAAATCTAGGAATTGGCACCTTGTTTCAAAAAAACTTGAGATGATGAACAAATGGTTATGATTATTTAGAATCATATTTATATAACTTCATTAAATTTGGGAACTAGAGCTAGTTTTTGTTCTCCAGCTACACACACACACACACACACACACACACACACACACACACACACCATTCACAAGTCAAGGCACTATCAGTAAGGGATTTCTAACTTCCTGTGATTTTTAAATTTTGTATTTCTGAACATTGTAAGGCTATTACTGATAGACAAGTGCTAACAATATTTTTATGCATATTTCACATAGTAAGATTTATTAAATAACCAAAAGAGTAAATACTGTCAACAAATACTAAAATAAATAAAAAAGTGAAGTTGACTAAAAGTAAGCGCTACATTGAGCATTCTATCCATTTATTTTGTTATATCTGCTTTATAGAGATGGAGGCATTTGGCCTCAAATATGTCATGCAACTTCTAATAAAGTCACAGAACTCTTAAGTGGTAGAGTAATAACTCCAATTCAGGTCCAATTTCAAAGTGCAAGTGTTTTTTTCTCCAACAAATATCATGGAGTGGAGCAATTATCTTATCAATTATAATAAGTTTAAAACAAATATGTACATCTTTATAAACTTGTTTTCTTGCTGATTGGCGTACTTATCTGTCAATTTATTCAATAAATATTTAACTGAGCTTATTTTTCAGAAATGTTAGCCTATATAAGAAAATACATAAAAATGAATAAAGAATTACAGTACTATATAATTTTAAAAATGCTGAAATGCTGTGGTAATGGTATTGTGGAAGTTTTTAAATGAAGTGCTTACCTCAGCTGTAAGAGTGTAAAGCTTGTCTTGCTCTGTGACAAGAATGTGTCACTAGAAAATTATGTGATTGTCATTTTTGAAATGAGGGGCACCTAGACATGATTCTGAATATGAAGATAGGAGGTCCAATGTTGAAAAGCCTTAGAACTTGATCTGAGGAGTTTGGATGCTACTCTAAAATTTGTAAGGGCCAGGGGGATATTGGCTTTGAAAGAATCCTAGACAGATATATCCAAAAAGAGCTTTTTACTTTGCAAATAAATCCTCAATATTTCTTAAAAAATGTCTTAGGAAAAGGAGATCAAGAATGCCTGTTTGCCGTTATGCACATGAAAATTAAGTCAAAGTAAGTATAAGAGAGAGAAGAGCCATGAAAAGAGCAAAACGTATGTAGTGTCAAGAAATCTGCTAAGGAGAGAAATCAAAAGTAAGGTTAAAGATAGAGTCTTACCATTGCATTTCAGCTTAACCATATATTGTACATGCAGCCATGTATCTAAGCATGGCTGACTGCAATTTATTTAGGACAAACTAATAATAGTTTTGCTTATTAAGGATGCTTTAAAGGTATGCAGAAGAAAAGGAGTTGAAAGAGACACAAGTTCCTATAAAGGGTTCCTGGTTGCAAAATAATAGTAAATAAAACAAAAAAAATTTCAGAAGAAAAAGCATTTATTGACTAGGTAGCAGGTAGCTCATAGGGTTTATAGGTGTGCTGACAATTGAACTCCGAAAATGAGCAGAGTGCAGGATGGCTCTCCAGACATACCAGCAAAGTCAGTGCTGCCCACTTTCCCACACACATGCACTGTGATAACTCGAGTATAAAATACACCTGGGGTTTGAGGATTCGGAACAGAAAAAAATAATGTCAAAATATCACACTAATAGCTTGTCTTGATTACATGTTGAAATGACAATATTTGGCATTTATTTCTTTAAATAATATGTTTAAAATTAATTTACCTGATTTTTATTTTTTGAAATATATTTTTATTGACATCAGAGAGGAAAGGAGAGGGAAAGAAAGATAGAAACATCAATGATAAAAGAGAATCACTATTTGGCTGCCTCCTGCACACCCTATACTGGGGATCGAGCCCACAACCCGTTCCTATATCCTTGGCTGGAATCAAACCCAGGACCCGTCAGTCCACAGGCCAATGCTCTATCCACTGAGCCACACCGGATATGGCTTTATTGTTTTTAATGTGATTGCTAGCAATGTTAATATGAGATATGTGGCTTGTGTTTTACATGTCTATTGCATAGTACCATCCTAGAAGGCTATCTGAACTCTGTGTGTGTGTGTGTGTGTGTGTGAATGTAAAAAAGAAACAACAGGAATTTTTGGGAAAATGACAAAAGCACTAAGCTATAGCATTAGATCATTATCTTTTTCCTCTAATCAACATTAGTTTTATCGTTCTAAATCTCGATTCTACTGTGGGAACTTAAATAGAGGGGTAAAATAGCAGGGACATTGGGGATAACTCAGGTAATAGGTCACTGAAAAAGGTATAGAGAGAAGAAATTAAGGGAACAATCTTCTGTTTGCAAGTGGTAAGAAGAAATGCTACTGAATATGGGTGTTTGCTATTTGACTAATTTCTATATTTTCTTGACATATTTCTTCATCAAATGAGACCTAAACACTAAATAAAATGCCTACAAAACTAATGCTAACAGTGTAAGAAAAAGATAAAGCCAGGAGTTATTTAAGTTCACACTGTATAGTAGTAAGAATGTGGATTTAATTTTACTGCCATATTGCACTCACACTGATGTGTGAAAATGAATCAAAGACGATGCATGAGAAAAAGAAAATTCTAATCCTGTTCCTTTTAATTAGCCTTGTAAAACACCAACTAACATACCTAGTAAAAGAAAATTCTTTAACTGTTGTGTCCAAGGAATTCTGTTTTTTTGTTTTTTCAAGAGTAATCAGAACATGAACAAATGCTGACCTGCTGTTTCACACAATAGGATCCAGTTCTTATTATGCCCATTAAACTAAGAATTGCTGAAGAAAGCAAACATCATGCAAGGAACAAAGCCTATTTGTGCTAATAATTTTGCCTTAGGCTGAAAAATGAAAGGAAGACCCTTTTGAAACTATCTAACCAGATGTGGTAGTGATCTGGCTGAAAGGGAAAATCCTCCTCACACTATTTCCTCTACAGAAATGTCATTATCTCCAGGAACTCTTTGGATTATTCTGCATGCCAATCCACCAGTTTTCTAGGTGCAGTTTCAGAGACAACTATTAATGCCAGTAGCAATTATAAAGAAAATTGATTCTGTAAAAGCAACAGTTTGATTTCATTCCAATAAAATTCTTCCACGAATATCAGAACATTTCCACACTGAAAAGCTGCGGCAGACATAAAACAGAAGGATTGCTTTGGCCAGGTGATTGAAACCTCAAAATCATAACATGCAGGTGTGATATTTTAAAGACATACAATGAAAATTATTTAATGGATGTAGATACTGATTATTTGAAGGATTAATAAATTTCAAAGCGATGAAAACTATATTTGATTTTAGTGTCAGAGCTAACTGGTTTATATTTGTTTACAGGAGGCCTGGTACACAAAATGTGTGCATGAGTAGGATCTCTAGGCCTGGCCGGTGATCAGGGCATATCAGGTTCCCCACCTCCTGACCTCCCTGCCTCCTCCTTCCCTTGCTCCTTCAGTGCCCAATCACTGCTGATGGTCAACCATGTGACCCTCTGGTGGTCAATGTATGTCATAGTGAGGGATAGAACTCCCAGGGGGGAAATTTGCATCATTAGCCTTTTATTATATAGGATTATTTTAAAATGTTTTTATTGATTTTAGAGAGAGAGAAAGGAAGGTAGAGGGGTAGAATGAAACATCAATGAGAGAGCAATATCATCAATCAGCTGCTTTTTACATGCCCTCTACTGGGGATCTAGCTCACAACCCGGTCATGTACCCTGCCCAGAAATCCCACTGGTGACCTCTTGGTTCCTGGGTCGATGCTCAACCACTAAGCAACACTGGCCAGGCATGCCTGGTTTATATTTATAGTCACACACAAATGAAAGAAAAGCTAATTTCCAACTCCTAAGTACTACAATTCAAGTACAAGATAACAGACAAAAGTATAATTTCTTGTGGTGTAAGTATCATTTAAATTGAAGCACCATCAAGACAGCCAGCTGAATGTATGGTGCAAGCTTTATTATCCTATATCACATCCAGAGTTAAAAGGGCTGCTTGTTTCCTTCTTCTTTAAAAATAGTTTTACTTTTTACTTTTCTCCCAGGTTTTATGGATATAGAATTAGCATAAGACATTGTGTTATTTGAAGGCATTGGCAGTGATGTAGATGTGGGTGCTCAGTCTCCAAGCATAAAACTCATAAATCCCCGCATTGATCTGAAGAGTTTGAAACAAGCTACCTTGGAATATCTAAGGGCTTTACTAGATTCTATGGCAAACATAGGTTTATTAGTAGTTGCTTTGATTTGGGTTCATAGAGTCAGTTCAATCAAGCCCAATGCCTATCACTTTAACTCTATTCCCACAGTAATCTATTCTCCTAACATTAAGCCATTTTCTACACATTGTAGGCATGGAAAAGCAAGCCTACTAGACCAGAACAAATAATGGTGCTTTGCACAGACAAATGATAATTGTTAATAGTTACTAAATTTCCACAGATGCTTGCCTCATACCTTGCACAATACTCAATCCTTTGATATAAGGCATCTCATCTTTAAAGGAAAGGGTCAGCTCTCATTATTCCCATGTTTAGAGTTGATCAAACTGGGGGTCAAATAAAAAGAATCTGCTTTGTATAGTAGATGCTCTTCATTTCACAACTGGACTTCTCATTATAGGCACTCAGTAAGAAACTAATGAGATGGAAGTAAGTAAATTAATGAAGGAATGGGTATAGAAATTCACTAAGGTGTATATTATTTAATTTTTACATATTTCTTGCAGTTTAAAAAGATATCTTAGACTGCTGTTAAAATAATTTGTATCAAATCATATATAATATGAATTTTATGTTACAGCATTCATTTCAGTAGTTTTAACTGAGCCAACTATAACATTTTCAGAAAATAACTTTATTCCAATAATTTTAGATAGCATAATCAGCCTTCTCAAATTAGATATAGTAGTTTTAAAATTCCCTGCTTATGATAAGAAATAATAAGAATATAAATAAGAAAATAAAATATTTTTATTGTATTAATGTTTTAACTTCTTCTGAATCTTTTCTAACAAAGACATATTTTATTGGAAATATTTGCATTTGAAGTCATATTTATAGCAATGAAGCTAAAGTGTGTAAAATATGTGTCATTTCATATCATGAAATATGTGAATTAAGACACTTGTTTAAATACCCTGATACAGGCAAAAACAAACAATCCGAAACGTAAAAAATACAATAAAAATTTTTCTTTTATATTTGAGGATAAGCATAATGTATTAGAATCTGATGAACACATTTGTTATTTAATTTTTGTCAGTTTTAATCATGACCTAGACTTCTGATGTTGAAGGAGAGTTGCATAAATTGGATATGAAAAATATAATTTCTAGGTCTAAAATATAATGCTATGTCTGCCTGGCTGTCATAGCTCAGTGACTGAACATCAATCTATGAACCAGTAGGTCAGGGTTGGATTCCTGGTCAGGGCACATAGCTGGATTATAGGGTCCATCCCCAGTGTGGGGTGTGCAGGAGGCAGTTGATCAATGATTCACTCTCATCATTGATGTTTCTCTCTCTCCCTCCTTTCTCCTTTCTCTCTGAAATCCTCTCTGCAATTTATATAAAATAAATAAAATAAAACATAATGCTTTCTTTACATTTTTGTAAAATGAGCTGTCTTTTTACTAACAAAAGGCCTGATGCTTTTCAGGACAATTAGTACAATAGTAAGTGTCTAAATTAATCAGTGTTATAATCCAAAATTAGGGGCTATAAATTTCTTTACTTGAAAGAGTCTTAGCTAACTGTTGAAATTCATTGTGTGGTTAGGTCTTATGAGCACCTTTTGGCATTGTTGTGTCTGTGAATCAGGATATCAGCAAACCTATTCATGAGAAGTTATTAATTTATATTAAAAATACAGAAAAAGTGTTATTTGTGCTTGTGGTGTCACTTTTTGTTAAAATATATCTCCTCATCTTCATTAACAATGAATTAAAATATAGTGCAAATTTTACCAGAGGCATTTGAATTTCATAATTTAAAAATAAATTTAGTTATCTTATAATTTATGATTATAATAAAGTTAAAACAATATCCAAATGAATGAATATAATTTGTTCTTTCTTGACCTCAATATTTACTATGATTTCTTTGGTTGTATGCTATAATGTTTATATGCCTAAAATTTCTAATTTTTATTAAATTTTCTAATCAGCCCATTGTTGAAAAAAAGAACTTAGCATTGTTATTGTTTTTTCTAATTCCCTCATATTCCCAAAATACCCATTTTAATTATTGAATGAAGAGTTTTGTTGCAATGGGATTAACTCTTCTTTGGGTAAGGTTTTATAATCTAGTAACTTTACTTTAACCAGAGATTTCTCTCATATCCAGAAGCAAATCAATAACATTTAAAACATAAATCTGTCTCTTAATTTATCTGCCCATGTTTGAACTCTACACAGTCAGTGATGAAAAATATCATGAAAAAATAGTTTCTGAGACTCAATTATTTCACTTTGTTCTAAAATAGAAACTTGCCTGATGCCCTAGCTGGTTTGGGTCAGTGAATAGAGTGTTGGCCTATGGACTGAAGGGTCCTGGGTTCGATTCTGGTCAAGGGCACATGCCCAGGTTGTAGGCTTAATCTCTTGTAAGGGGCATGCAGGAGGAAACCAATTGATGATTCTCTCTTATCATTGATGTTTCTCTCTCTCTCTCTCTCTCTCTCTCTCTCTCTCTCTCTCTCTCTCTCTCTCTTTCTCTCTCTCTCTCTCTCTTTCTCTCTCTCTCCCTCTCCCTTTCTTTCTGATAAAATAAATATATATTTTTAAAAAATGATAAAATGCAAACTTTCCTTCAAGAGTGGTCTAAAATAATAGTGTCAAAAAACCCCAAACAAATATGAGATTTAAAAAAAGAAACAGATTTCCCAAAGACCTGAGAGAACAGATGTTTAATCAGCATCACTCTGTGAGTATCAGTACTCCAGAGATACAGGCAATAGGTTCCTTCACCCCCTGTTGCTCTTGTGAGAACAAATCTATAAATGCATTCTACAGAGATCTGGCAAGTTAGTAAACCATGCAAAGCTCTTTTGGGGGAAAAATAGGAGAGCAGAAAAAATAACACAGGAAGTAATAGTATTTAGCCAATAACTGTCATCTCTGCTTAAAAGGAGAAATGTATTCAATCAAAGAATTGTGAATATTTGATCACTGGCATCTCTATGTCTTCCTACAGATAGGTATAATGTTTTTTGGAAAGCTGCTGACCAAATAATGCTGCATAATAATCTATACCAATTTTGTGTTGTTGCTCATTATTTGGTGGGTAGGTCATGGCTCTGTGGGACTCAGTTTACAGCTCTGCTGGACTTGACTGAGAGCTTGCATTTGATTTATCTCTGATCTACTGATCCACTGATGCTCTTGAAGCAGTAACTCTTTGAATCATGTTCTTTTCAAATTGATGAGCAAAATGGATAACATGAAAGCCAAACAATATGACGCACTCTGCATCTCTGCTTTGGTCATTTCTGTTCATATTCCATTGGCTAAACAAATCACAGGGCCATGTGCTCACTCAGTGGAGCAAGGGAGTTTTTGTGTCTGACAGACAGGTGGCCAGAGCAGAGGTGAACAAAGAAGGAATTGTAAGCAAGTGATACCAAGTTTCCCTCTTGTTAATAATTATTAAGTTCCCTTCTCTTTACAAAATACATTTATTTTCACCCAAATCACCAGAACATATTACCCCATCTTGGTAATACTCACTTATAAAACTATAATAAGGATGAACGAGACCTAACACAGGTCCTTGGAAATAGGAATTGTGTTCTAGTTCTACTAACACTAGAAGCCTGTTGCACAAAAATTTCTACACTAGGGGGTTGGGGGGGGGGGGTGGGAGGGTCTCTCAGCCCAGCCTGCACACTCTCACAACCCAGGACTCCTCGGGTAGGGTCCAGTCCCATTGCAGCATGGCTCTGGTTCCCCAGAGCCTGCGGGCAAGGGGAGGGGCCCAGAGGCCAGTCTGACGGCAGCATGGCTCGGTCCCCACAGCTCCTTCCTGCCACCACCCTACAGGTGTCTGGGGCCCACAGTTCCCTCCAGCCACCACTCCACTGGCTGCCAGTTCCCAGGACTGACTTCTGCCACAAGCCACCGTCCATAAGCTGCCGGGACCCAGGACTGACTTCCGCTGTGCTGGGTTCGATCATCTGTTTGGATGTTTAGGTCGTGATGGATCCTGGCTCTTTATATATTAGGACTAGGGGCCCGGTGCATGAAATTCGTGCAATGGGGGTGGGTGGTCCCTCAACCCAACCTGCCCCCTCTCACATACTGGGAGCCTTCAGGGGATGTCCAACTGATGGCTCACCCCCAGCCTGCCCTGCTCAGCTCAGCCTCAGCTGCCTGCGACTACCTGGCCCCCGGGGGCTGGGCGCTCACCACGACTTCCGCTCACAGAGCCCAGGGGCCAGGCGCTCCCTGCCGCCGCCATCACTGCTAGTGCTGCCTCCGCTTCCCCTCACAGTGCTGCCACTGCCATTTCATCTCCACCCTCGGAGCCTGGCGCTCACTCCACTTGACCCTGCCCCTGCTCCTGATTGGCTGGTAGCATAGCCAATCAGGAGTGAATGTATGGTCAAATTTGCATGTTTCTCTTTTATTATATAGGATTATTCACAGTAATGATAAACAGGATAGTTAATGTAATTATAATGTTAATACAGTTAAACATCTTCTTGTTTTTATCTGAAACATCCATATGCAATATTAAGGACTATGTTATTGAAATGATTTAATAATATAGTAATATCCTTATTTGTTATATTCAAGCACAGTAATTCCTGAATAAGAAAAAACAGAGAATTGAGTCTAGTGAGTTAGACAGATGTCTTCAGACTTATCTTTCAAGTGCAATTGGTTTCCAGGGAGTGTGAAATCCCTGGAAACACAGTAAGTGAAATTTAAGCTAAAATGAATCTTATTCATGTAATGTCCTCCAAAAAACAGGTAACACAAAACAAAAACATCTCTAGCAAATACAGATTGGCTTGTAAGTTCCAATGTAATATACTTGTATTAAAAACTATGATAGGCCCTAGCCAGTTTGGCTCAGTAGAAAGAGTGTCAGCCTGAGGACTGAAGGGTCCCAGGTTCCATTCTGGTCAAGGGCACATGCCTGGGTTGCAGACTCAATCCCCAGTGTGGAGTGTGCTGGAGACAGCTGCTCTCATTGAAGTTTAAAACTTTCATGACTCCTCCTTTCCTCTCTGAAATAAATAAAAATATATATTTAAAAAAACCGATAGAATGAATTAAGGAAGAATAAGAAAACATAGACAAAATTAGCAGCACAAAATTAGTAATAGTGATGTTTTTAAAATTATTTAGTTTTCATTTATTTATTTATTTTTTTAAAAAATATATTTTATTGATTTTTCACAGAAAGGAAGAGAGAGGGATAGAAAGTCAGAAACATCAATGAGAGAGAAATATCGATCACCTGCCTCTTGCACACCCCCTACTGGGGATGTGCCCGCAGTCACAGTACATGCCCTTGACCGGAATTGAACCTGGGACCTTTCAGTCCGCAGGCCGATGCTCTATCCACTGAGCCAAACCGGCTTCGGCTAAATTTATTTAGTTTTTAAATCCCAAGAAATTATTGAAAATGGTATCTGATCCTTTGGTTGGGCCATAATCAGCTAACTTTCAAGTGATCACAATTATTCCTGTTTCTCCCCCTTGCTTTGCTTCTCTTCTCAGCTGCCAGATGGAGATGTACACAGTGGCCTCCAGCACATCACCAACGCCTCTGCTGAAATTCTAGTGAGCTCCGGATGCTCCATTACCCATTGCATTCTGCCCCATTTGATCCACGCACATTGGCCACTTTGATGCTTGCACAGTACAAACAAGGTGCCCTAATCAAAGCTTCCCTGTTCCATCCTGCAGAACCTCTCATCAGTGCCTGGGTTTCAAATTTGCTGCACAACATGACCACTTCATTTCATAGCCTTTAATCCTATCAGTCCGACACTTTGATCCATCCATTGTACTAACTGGACCTCATCAAAGCTTTCACACTTTTGTTTTTGACAGGCAGCGACAAAGATTCCGGAAAGATGTGACTTTTTCTTTTCCTGTTTCTGTTTAATTTTCAGTCTCAATTACTCTCTATTTATTCTTGTTCTAGAATATATTCATCCATTTTGCTGGTGTTGTATTTTAAAATGTATACTTATGTTTAACGAAGGCTTGTCAAAGGCAATGAAATATCTCCTTATCAGAGTTGTATATCTAATAGTTGTTTCACGCACCACGGGTGTTTAATCAATGATTCTAAAATGCCAAAGGCTTAATGGAAACAATTAGTGGTGTATAAAGCAACTGTCCTAGTGTTACCATAATATTTCAGATCTCCATCTTGGGGAAATACACTTCTAATGATCTTCACTGGAACATATTTTGATTGCACTGTGATATTATTAGAAAGACCTCTTCAAGTGTTATAAATATACTCACTGTCCCAGTAAGGATAGAAAATTGCTCATGATCACAAGATTAGAAGTTTTCTTACTTCAGTTTTTGCTCACACTTACAGAATTGAACAAAATAGATTTATTGTTTTAAATATGCAAAACAGTTTATTCTTATATCATTATTTTTTAATTACAGTATTATTTTTTATAAAAATAATATCTAGTGTTATTTTGTTGTTGTCCTCATCATATGTATAAAGAATAGTGAAAAACAGAGTAATGTGCTTTGGAGTTCAAAAGATGACTCTCTTTTACCACCCTATGCCAACCAATTGATCACACCCAGCCAGATCAATATATTTGTAATTAACCATGGTATGTAAAGATCAGGGCAAGGCACTTACCAATAAGTATTTTGTTGAGTTTTTAAAAATTATGCAGACATATCTCTTCTAAACCTAGACATGGATATATCTTTCACTAATTTTTAAAGTTTATTTTTTTATTTTAATACTTGTAAGACATTGTAATGAAATTAAATAATTCTCAAATACATTTGAAAAATAATTATATATCATTCAGAAACATATTGGCATAGCCACATTAACAATTTACTATGATTTAGCATAGAACTTAAGCAGGAATTTGAATAAATAACACCTGTATTAAGAAATATTTTAAAAAATAGTTGATGTAAACTTTTGAAGACTTGTCTATATGTTTATAACTAAGCTCAAAATACTGTTTTTCAGCTGAAAAGTGGGAGAAATAATTTTAGACATTGCTCTGGCATAAACATTTTGGAATAAAGTGATTTAAATGGGCTCATCTAAAATTCCTGTGTTCCTGTTTTTACACAGGCTCTTTTACTAATCACCAGGCATATAAATTGATTTAATAATCATATAAATTGATTTAAAAAATGTCTAAATAATTTCATTTGTTGTTTCAATAGCAGTAGAACAGTTCCTATGTCTCAGCTTTGCATATATATATAACACACACACACTGTCATTTGCACACCAGATACACACACACACACACACACACACACACACACACACACACACCATTGTAGTCAGTAGCAAATTTGGCATGGCTTACAGTGGGTAGGTTGAAAATTCAAAGACATTGCATCTTTATTTTTTGAGTCTGTATTTCTTACTTGTGATATTAACATGATGTGAATACCTGTATTTTCCTTTTTAACAAAGCATAAATCCAGGTCTCACTGGATTCTATAAAGAATAGAGAATGATTTTATTTGAAGTAATGAGTTCACACACAAAAATTTAAAAATAGCTTCAAAGATATTATGTGACATTTTTCATATGGTAAAAAATGCCTTTAATAAATCTCAGTGTTGTTATTTTTTCCAAAGATGGTGGGGATGTTACTCATTTCAAAGCAATAATTAGGAAGTAGATGTTTTTGCTAGAAGCTACTTTTTGAAACCGGACAAGAAACAATTTTTGTATAAAAATGAGGAAAATATTTCAAGACTTCATAAATTTAAAAACTAATTTAAAAGATTGCAAAAATTTTTATTGTGAAATGTACATTTTAAAATATATGCATAAAGCTTAAAGAATAATAGTAGAATATATACCCTTCCACACATGATGAGAATGAGAAATAAAATATTACTATTTTAGGAACTACAAGTGTGTGCCTCAGCAAAAACCTTTTATTAGCCCTAAAATTTGTTATTGCCCTGTTTTCACTAATAACCTTCCCTAATTGTGCCCACAAGTATACATATTTAGTTTTTCCAGGTTTTCAATTTTATATAAACAAAATTTACTGAAGGAATTCATCTGTGGTTTTAGTCTTTATCCTAATTGTATGATCAGGACATACATTCAATACATCTCACAATATTCCTTTCTATTAGAGTGGAATATTGAATTTTATGTAGATAATAATTTTATCCACAATAGTGTTAGGAATTATATAGCTTGATTTCCATTTGAAGATGGATACTCTGAAGAATATTCTTTTGTTTGCTTCCTAGAGCTATGGAATAGAATGACTGTTTTATTTTGTCAATTTTAGTAGTATTGCCAATTTACTTTCTAAAACTGCTGTGCTAGTTTATAAAATCACTAGAGGCCCAGTGTAAGAAATTTGTGCATGGGGGGGGGTGTGCATGGGAGTGTCCCTCAGCCAAGCCTGCACCCTCTCCAATCTGGGACCACTCGAGGGATGTCCGACTCCCCTTTTAGGCCCAATCCCGGTAGAATTGGGCCTAAAAGGGCAACCAGACATCCTTCTTACAATCCAGGACTGCTAGTTCCAAACTGCTCACCTACCTCCCTGATTGCCCCTAACTGCTTCTGCCTGCCACCCTGATCACCCACTAACCACTACCCTGCCAGTCTAATTGATGTCTAACTGCTCCCCTGCTATCCTGTTTTCCCCCAACTTCCCTCCTCTGCTGGACTAGTCACCCCTAATTGCCTTCCCATGCAGGCCTGATTACCCCCAACTGCCCTCCCTTTCAGGCCTGGAAGCTTCCAACAGCCCTCCCCTGCTGGCCATCTTGTGGTGGCCATCTTGTGCCCACATGGGGGCAGGATCTTTGACCACATGGGAGCAGCCCTATTGTGTGTTAGAGTGATGGTCAATCTGCTTATTGTTCTTTTATTAGATAGGATAGAGGCCTGGTGCTTGGGTGGGGACCAGCTGATTTTCCCTGAAGGGTGTCCCAGATCAGGGTGGGGGCTCTCTTGGGGTGTGGGACAGCCTGGGACAGGGACCTATGGTGGTTTGTAGACTGAACACGCCCCCCAGGGACCCAAGAGGAGGCCCTGGGATCTGGGATTAATTTATGTTCTACAATGGAAACTTTGTAGAATCCTTATGCTCGCTCTGTGGCAACAGCCATTTCTGTTTGAAACTTTGTAGCCTGGAGTGAAGGCCTAGGCTAGGGCTGCAGAAGTTTGGCTTCCTCCATCACTCCAGCAACCCTAGCCTCTTCTCTCTCCAGCTCCATGGCTGCCACCATTTCTGTTGGGATTATATATCTTCTATAATTGAAACTTTGTAGCATTGAGTGGAAGCCTAGGCTGGCAAGGGCAGATGGAAAGCTTGGCTTCCTCCATTGCCAGGGAAACCCAAGCCTTCCTCCTGCTCTCAGTGGCAGTAGCCATCTTGGTTGGGGTTTATTTACCTGATTGGCTGGTGGGCGTGGCTGTGGGCTTGGCTTGATAGGAGGTACAGTCAATTTGCATATTATTCTTTTATTAGATAAGATAGTTTGGAGTTCCCATCACTTTGCTTGATATACAACCCAAGATATTGTCTGACTTCTAATTTTTATAAGTCTGCTTGGTGTGAAATGACATACTACTGTGAGTTTACTTTTTATTTCTCTGATTAACGGTGAGTTAAGTGGTAATGTACATGTTTAAATGCTATTTGTATGTCTTCCTTTGAAAATACTTTATATATCTTGCCAATTTCTCCTCTGATATTTCTTTTTATTACTGAATTGAATATATTTCCATAGAATATTTTTTTTGCTGATTATGTGTTTCATATATCTCCAGTTTGTGACTTCAAACAATTTCACTTATTGCATGCTAATTTTCCTAAACCAATATTTTAAGTTCAATGTAGTTGAATAAAACAATATTTTCTCTTGCAATTAGAAAATGATCATACTTTTATTTCTTCCTTTTAGTCCTTTACTGATCTCATTACTTTTAAGTAAAATAATTTTCCATGCTGGCTCAAGCCTCAAATAAAATCTTGACTAGCTAATTGACATGCCTGTGTTTTTGTTTTTTTCTGACCTTAAATACATCCAAATACTTAAAATAAATACTTTCACCATACAATATAATTCTTGCTTTATGACTCTTGAAAATGCCTCTGTTAATTTAATAGTACTTATTGGCAGTTTATAATCTTTACAGCAGATGTTGAATTTTAGATACTTCTGAACATGTTGTGGTGATTATTTTTTTCTTTTTGATTGTTGTATGGTAAATAATGATGCTCAATTCTCTAATGTGAGACACACAACTTTGATCATGCTGTAGTATCCTTTCTATACAATTGTTCTTATCACTCACTATTCTATTTAGCATTATTGCATCTATGAGTTATTATATATAGCACTTTTGAGATTTCCTGCAGTTTTCTTTCTTGTACTTTTATGCTTGCATTTTAAAAATCTGTTGCTGTGCAATGAATTACCAAAATTTTAGTGCTTAAAACAGAAAGTATAAACTTACAGTTTCCAAGAGTCAGGGAACTGGGTGCAGTTTAGTTGTATGGTGCCCCTTGCACAAAGTTTCATCTGAGGCTTGATCCTCTAACAAGTTCACTCATGTGGTTGTTGGCAAGATTCAACTTTTCTGTCTGTTGTTGGACTGAGGGCCTCATTTTTCCAATGGCTATTGATCAACTCCTTCAATTCCCTGACAAATTAGCCTCTCTATAGCACGTCTCATAGCCAACAAACAAGAGAGCAAGGCAGGGACACAAAGATGAAAGCTTTTGTGTAACTGAATCTCCAAAGTTACATCCCATTACTTTTGCTGTATTGTATTTTTTAGGTGCTAATTGCTAGGTCCAGTCCACACTTAAAGAAAAAAAAAATTATATGAGGGCATGAAAGTAAAGGGGTAATTAGAAGCTATGTTAGAGCTGCCTACCATAATGATTTTAGTTTATTATATGTGTATAATATGTCTATATATATATATATATATACACACACATATATATGTATACAAACATATATACATATGTACATATATACATATTTGTGTGTGTATATATATGGCAACTTACTACATTTCAATGATTTTAGTTTATTATATGTATATAAGTCTCTATATATATACATATATACATATGTGTATATATACATGCATATATACACATATACAGATATATATATATATATATATATATGGCAACTTATTTACTACATTTCAATTCTGTAATGAAATTTTGTGTTTATCTTCTTTCTTTGTAAAGGAAATTGTCATATTCAGGACAAATAGCACCTATTAACAAAATTCCTATTAATTGAATGTATTCTTTCATTTAATCAACACATAAATATTTGCATTTCTAACACTTGAAATATGAATATTTAAGGAAATATTTGTTGAAATATTCTGCACTTATTCCTAGTAGGGAAAGCCAAATGTATTTTTTAAAATTACATTGGTTTTATTCTAGTTCTTACTTTTTGTTTTATCTCCATATACAAAATCATCATTGCTATGAATTTATAAACTTACAATTTTGGAAGACTAAGAAAAAATTTTACTGAAATAGGAATTGGGGGGGTGAAAAAGACAGGTTTTAGGAAATTTAGAAATTAAGGGGACCATGGAAGAAACACAAGGCTGCAGAGCAGCAGAAGGAATGTTTCCATAGAATAGGGGAGCTGAAAAGCTGCAACACATACATTTCCATAGAATGAGGGAGCTGGGAATAACAAAAGGTCTATATTGACAAAGGGAAGGAAGCCCTTCATTCAGAAAGAGAAGAAGAAAGTTCAAAGGGAATAGAGGAACAATAGGGAAGAAGGGGAAGAGCCTCATATGTCCCATGTGAGTTCAACCTTTGAGCTCAGGAGTTACTGGAGTAACCAGTCTAAGGGGATAGTGATCAATCAGAGGGGATGTCAAGGCATCAGGATCTGTAGACTATAAGCTGTAGGGAAAAGGAACTCAGTGGAACCCTTTCCCCCTCCCCACATGGGAGTCTTTACTTGTTCTTGAATAATCATGTCCACCTTTGCTACACCATTTTCTATCCATGGATTCACTCTTTGACTCCAACGGCAAAGAATCCGGGTTCCAGTCCAAAATTCCATATCAAATAACAAGTTACATTTTATCATTTTTTGACTTTTATTACATCTTTTAGGGATTATTTCTGTGGTAAATGTATATGTTTTCCACCATTAATAAAGGAAAAAAATCCTATCCTCCTCAAAACATCTGCTAAAACAGATTTGTCTGTAGAAAGGGTTCCAGATCTGAATTGCACTGTTCAAACCATTGTCAGTATTCAACTAATAGCTAGTTCCATTTCGGGGGCTATATTTAAGCATTCATTCTTGATTCAAGTTGTCTTATTCTCTATACAGAGGAAGTGAATTTTCAGATGTCCTAGCTAATTATGAAGTCAAACTATCATAGTTGATTGCCTGCTTCTATCAGAATTGACCTCTTGCTTATCAGTACCTTTGTCCTGAGCCGAGCTTAGCAGCTGTGAAACTTAGTTGCTATTGTTCTTCACCTGTCTTTCAAATGCAAGTTGCCTTTGAACTCTCAAAATAAGGGACCATTGAAACTGAAATATAGGGTTTTGAGTCCAAGTTTGTTGTCTCCCGAAAATGAAGAATAAAGTCGAGGACAAAAGCGGTTAGTGGAACTGAAGTTTATTGAGAAGAGCCAGTCCTGGAAAAGGTGCAGCTGGGGTTCCAGGAGCAGGCCAGTGTCCAGAGCTTCCTTTTGTCTCCTGCCATCAACACAAGAATCCAGCACACCAGGAGAGAGAAGAGGAAATGCACGCGCCTGTTTTTGTATATATGCTTGTTTGTTAGTTTCTGATTGGTCCTTTCAAAGAATTTTGCCATACCAACATCCTTGGGATTGGTTTTTATGCTTTACTACCTTGCGATTGGTTACCCACAAGCTGCCTGTTTTCGCAACATTCATACACTGAGTGGCCAGATTATTATGATATCTGAACGCATAATAATCTGGCCACTCAGTATACATCTTTTAAAGGTCATGTCTATCTATCTCATGTGCGCCCTTCCTTCCCCGCCCAGTTGGGGTGCCTTAGTAATTCTACTTAGAAGGGTTCCTTGGATTTATTTCCTTTCCTGTGGTCCTGCCCCTATCTACCTAGCTTCCTTCTGTCTCCTCACCATGTCTTATTCCTGGATATTTCCTCAGTATTAATATTTATCCTGCTGTCTGTGAAAAGGGTTCAATTAACAATAAATGAATACACAAATTAATATTTTAATAAAATAAGATGATTGTAACCAGACATTTCCATGAGAGCTAAAGATTGTATCCTCACAATGGTTTTTTAAGGACCCTGACTACTAATTTTATCAATAATATGTTCATTTTTTCTCATGTTACACAATGACTTTAGAGATGTAGCAATAAGTGACGGGTAGTAAATATCACTGTGAAAAATAGAACAAGGTTTAATTTTATTTGAAGAAAGTTAATTGATTATCTGAATATGCATATAAATTAGTAAATGTAATAAATCTTCCCTAAGTTATATATTTTTCTTCTTTAAGATGACTTTATTTATTAGTTTGTTTGTTTTTATAAATCTTTATTGTTGAAGGTATTACATATGTCCCTTTTTTCTCCACAATGCTTTCTCCCACTGCCTCCCCTCCAAGCCTTCACCACTCACTTTCTGTGTCCATGAGTTATGCATAAATACATATGAGTTCATTGGTTGATCTCGTATCTGGTTCCAACCTCCCTTGCATTCCCTCTGAGGTTTGACAGTCTATTCCATGTTTCCATGTCTCTGGGTCTATTTTTGTTCAGTTTATGTTGTTCATTAGATCCCACATATGTGTGAGATGATGAAATACTAATTTTTCTCTGACTGGCTTATTTTGCTTAGCAAAATGCAATCTAGGTCCATCTATGCTGTTGAAAATGGTAAGAGTTCTTTTTTTTACAGCTGCATAATATCCCATTACATAGATGTGCCACTGTTTTTAATCCATTTATCTACTCATGGACACTTAGGTGTGACAAATATATTCTTTGCACAAATGCTCTATATCATACTCATTCATGAATAAAGCTTCTTGTTCTCTTTATTTCATGTGACATTGGTTATTAAATTGTTGCAAATTATTACTGTTTGCTCTGAAGTCAGCAATTTGAGCAGAAATAAAAAATACGTTCTGTAGATTTCTGATGTTTTATTTGTTGAATAGTACTTGTATCAGTTTGCTGAGGATATCAAAACAAAATATCACAGACTGGGTGGATTAAACAAAAGAAATTCATCTTATCACAGACCTACAGGCTAGAAGTCCATGATTAAAGGTATTCTGTAGGAATGACTTTTCCTGAGGCCTCTCTTCTTGGAATACAGATGTTTGCTCTCTCAAAGTGTGCATATGTGGGTTTTTTTAGGGTCTCTCTATGTGGTCAGATAGATTGCGTTATATCTCACCTTAAAGGCCTCATTTGAATTCATAATGGTTTCATAGTCAGAGCAAAGTTCTGTTATAGCTTTTTTCCAGTTTTTCTTTTTCTTTTACTTTCCATAACAAACACTGATAGGTACCCCTCCCCAACTGGTGGGCGGAGCCGAATACCTTAAGCCCCCTGACTCCTGGGTCCAGGGGTACCCAATCATGCGCCTTATATGAAGCTGCCAATCAGCGCGTGCCGGTCCTGGTACCCTGGTCTCTCTGCGCCATCTGTTTCATCTTTCAAACACCTTTCTAAGTCTCCTATTCTTAAATTCTTCATCACAGCCCAAAACCATCCTTCCCATATAAGCCTTAGTCAACATTCTTAGAAGAAAAAACTAAATATAAAATTAAAAACTATATTTTTCTCAGAGTCATTTTGGATATGGAAAAAAAGTGGCAGTATATAGAAAGACAGGATATGGCAAAATCACGTATTTTAATATTGTGACTTTCAGTGCAGGGGAGAGTAATGTTATAAAACTTTGTGTCTCTTATACAATTGTCTCCAAAACTTTTTTGGGCTCAATATTTGTGTTATCATATGTATGCAAAAAAGTATTTCACATTAATTGATGCTGTAGCTTGGTAGAGAATGACCTTGAAAATAATTCTCACCAGAGCAAAATAAATAAGACAACTGCTTCATTTGTATAAATGATTTTTTATATCTGCTATATGTCATTCATCCTACTAGTGGTTTACCAATGGTGCAATTATTCTGTACATTGACAAAATTAAACTAAAATGACATCATTACATTCAGGATAATCTGGTAAAATATAGGTAAGTTGTGGTCAGGATCAAGAAAAATTAGGTTATTTGAATTTATTTGAAAATTTTGTACACAGTTTTATTTTCCTCACATCATACATGAGACTTGCTCGATTCCTCAGCCAGTTCAGTGGTAACAGCAATGTTCTTCTCATGGCAGATAACAGAAGGTAAAAAAGTGTGAACAGACACATGCAGAGGTCCCTAAGTCTTTGTCTTGAGACTGACACATTGTCACTTTCAGCCATATTCCACTGGCATGGTCAAGGGTAATCATGTGACCTGGATGTATAATAATTAAAAAAAGAATAAGATCAATAGTGGAGGACATTTTTTGAAGGAAAAATGCAAAATTTCATTTCTGAAGAAATGAGTTGGTTCTGTGAAATCTCAGTACAGATTCAAAGCAATTAGTTGGATTTATGATTTTGGACTTCAGAAAAGTATTTGGAGATATATACTGAGGGATAACATTTAAGATTATGAGAGAAATAAAATCAATTTGAAGAAGAATGGGGGAGTGTAATTGCAGGAAAGAGTCATGGACTTAGATGGTATTTAGATGTCAATTATTACATAGGAGGTCTGAAACATGACTGAGACAAACAGATAAATATGCAATATAATGAAACCAAAGGAAGTGAAAATTCAAAAATTAAGAAAAATTTCTCCTTCATATGATATTGTTGGAAAAGTGGTTAGAATGGATTCTGACATTTTTAGTTTGCAGTCAAACTAAGAAGTTTGAAGAACTATGACTATGTATGTATGTATGTATGTATGTATTTGATATCCAGTAAACTTTTAAATTGAATTGATATGGAAAGTCAATCCTGGGAATATGACCTCATAAGAAAGGAGGTGTTATAAATTATAACTTTTATTTTCTCATCATGAAAGCCCTTGATATAAATGAAAGCTTCATTGATCAGATATAAAATTACAACATTAAATGTCAGTTTCACTAGAAAAAATGCTTTTGGACAGTCAAATAGAATAATCTAAAGTCGCCTTTGCCAGGCATGCAAATCTCTAGAGTCATGCATTTACCTCAGTATTGTATCCTATATTTCATGATAAAAACATATCAATGAAATTACTTCTGGGTTTAAAATGATTTTCGGTGACAGAAGAGCAATGAAAAGTTTAGTTGAATCTGGGAATGCATAAAATTGTATTGCTGGAATAGGTTTCTTTTCAAATTTAATTGTCAATTTTATTTCTCTTTCAGGAGAAAGTAATAGCAATATTGATCAAGAGTCCCCAATGTACCACCCTCCTTCTTTACCCCTAAATTTCAAAGACCCAAAGCTTCAGCACTAAAAGAACAAATAAATCCATGATTTTATAAAAAGATCAGTCAAATTAAGCATTAACAAATATGCATTTTTAGCAGTGTCTGAGGAAACAAAATTGCAGTATTAAAGTTTACGAGGATATTTACCTGGGGCTTGTGCTATAGTAATCTTCACCCTTTCCTCCTCTGGAATGGCATTATTATGGGTTCTAATTTCCATAAAATCAGCTTTCAGAGACTGGCTATGGTAGTTCTGCTCAAGCTCTATTTCTGTATTCCTCAACCATGTCATTAAAGTAATCTGTATGTTTGATGGAAAGTTGAAATCAAATTTTTAATGAGAAATAATATATTTGAGTTCACAGCTATATGTATGAATTTGGTATGGGCTTGAGACCAATATAAAATATCCATATATAAATATATGGATATTAGAGGCCTGGTACACAAAATGAAATTCGTGCATTGAGGTGGGATCCCTTAGCCTGTCCTGCCCCTTCTCACAGTCCGGGAGGCCTCAGGGGATATCTTACTGACAGCTTAGGCCCACAGAGCAGTCCTAAGCTGCAGTCTGGCCTCCCTTTATAACAGGAGACTGGCTGATCAGGGGAAGGCACTGCACCCATCACCCCCTCTCTGCTGCTACCTCTGGCCTCCCTCTGCGGAAGGCGACCCTGCAATCAGGGGAAGGCGATGCCCCCATCACGTCTCTGCTGCTGCCACTGGTGGCTGCAAGTCTACCTGAGTCTAGGCCATTGCAATCACTGTGGCTGGCCTGAGCCTCACCGAGCCCTCATTGCCTGAGCCTCGGAACCTTGAAGCGGCAGCTGCCATTGGCAGCTTGCTGGAGCCCCAGGCCAGCCCTTGCCAAGTGGCAGCTGCCATTGAGTCCCCAATGCTGCAAGTCCCTGCACACTCACTACGCATGCAGCCTGTTGATCAGTTGTTATTGTGATGGTGCCCCAACCAATTTGCATATTACTCTATCTATACTTTTAAGATGCAGAATGATACTTTATGATCGATATTTTGAAGAATTTAGTCTTACAGTTCATAATCACATTATTTTAGATTTAATGTAAAGTTTTTTGTTTTTTTTTTCCTGTCAGTTCAATAACCTCTCTGGCTGGATCAATGTGGTTTTATATATGTATTTTCAGAGTTATGTATTTATTTTTCAGCATCAATTTATTTATATAAAAATAGCATGCGCATAAAATAAAACTTGCAAAATGGATAGAAAAGTAGAAAATGAAAAATATAAATCTCCTCAACAAAAAGCCACATTAGCATTTTTATTTTACAAGGTAATATTCTATTAACACCAATAGTGCACTATCTTATTACAGTTCTGAAAAACTAGAAATATTGTTTGGGGAGTGTATTATATCTAGCCATTTTAATTTTTATTTTCAGTTATAAGTATTTTTGAGATTTGGTGCCCAGTTTAAAATAAGCTACGATATTAGAACTAAGGGATCATTCCTGTGGGTTTGCTTGCTGGAAAGAAATTATGTTTCTGCTCGATCCAAGGCTTTGTAAATGAGCTGTTAATGTCCTCTGTATAGCACCAAGCTTGGTAGGCTCTAATCATCTTTGTTTCCCTCTTTCTTTGGCCTGTGTCTCCTTTAATGCCACTCATCTCCACCAAGTGTCGGACAGCTGTTTCTACCCTTCCTGACTAGAGGAAGCTGAAAATCTCAAGGGATATTTGTACTAAACAGTAATTCTTGAGCTTGATTGCATATTGGAATATGCAATCTTCTGGGAGCTTTTAAAAGATATAATGCCAGGGACCCATTTCCAGATATTTTTATTTAATTGGTATTGGGAGTGGCCTGGTCATAGCTATTTTATAAAATATTTCCAGGTGATTCTATGGTTAAAACAGCATTACTCTAGCGTTTCTGTCCCCAGTCCCTCGTTTGCCATGAACTGCAAGATTGTTGGCTATTAGACCTCAGATATTTTCAGGGACCGGACAACAAACTCAGCTGACATTGTTGCGATACACTGTTTATGTATATATCAGTGGTGGCTCTTTGAAACTCCTTTAACAGACTTTTTCTTTAAAAATGCTGTCAAGAACAGTACTAAGTACAAGGAATAAAAATTCAAGCAAAGAGAACTGGAAAGGGACTCTGGACAGGGAGTTGGCATATTTTAGAATTAGTGGAAACTTGAGCAAAATGAAGCTGGGATGAAGAGGCAAATGCACCTTGGGAATATCATTGCTTAGGGTACAAGAAATGTGGGAGGATTCATGTTTTGATGTGGGAAGTCATAGAAAGCATGTGGGTTACAGAATAAAATCCACATTCACCCTATGATTTTCACAATGTGCACGTGAAAATGACATAATAAAGAGATGTATGATTCATATAGACAATCATTGTTTTGGAGTGTAAAGAGAATCTAAAATTCTGTACTAGAATGCATACATATTGGATTTGGAGCTGGAAATTTTAAATGGCAGCCTTATTCAATCCCATTTTATATATAAAGGGATTGATGAACAGGAAGGTTACACGATATGCTTAGTTTTCAAACACATTAAGGTAGTGTCATTTAGCAAAGGCTGTAGAAAAATCACTAGAATTTTCGAACTTTGATTTTATAATCTAAAAAATAATTATGTGGAAACAGATGGCCTCTAGTATACATTTCAATTCCAAAAGGTCTTACTTTAGAGTTTAATTCTCTTTCAAGAAATTAAAACCACTCTTTTAGTGTTCTATCTAGGACAAGATCAGAGTATTCATTAAAATTTGCCCATTTTCTTAAAAGTCTTCCTTTTTCCATTATTGCATAAAGATTATCAGAGCTGGTTTGGAGTTAAGTACCATTAGCATTTCTAATTTCCTTGGACCCATAGATTTGCATAATTCAAGGTAGCATGATTTCTTCTCTCTCTCTCTCTCTCTCTCTCTCTCTCTCTCTCTCTCTCTCTCTCTCTATATATATATATATATATATCCTTGTTAATCCTCACTTGAGGATATTTTTCCATTGATTTTTTTAGAGAGAGTGGAAGGGAGGGGGAGAGACAGATAGAGAAAGAAATATTGATGTGAGAGAGCCAAATTACTTGGATGCCTTCTGCACATGCCTGGACCAGGAATAAGGATCAAGCCTGCAACTGAGGTATCAAACTCGGGACTGAGAAAAACTGGCCAGGGCAGCATTATTTCTTGATCTGTAGTATGTACCCTCTCTATTTTTATTTCTATTTCCATTTTGAAGATCATACTCCTTCCTAAAGATGATTGAACAAAAAATAATTTAGGTGCTTTCCAGATACTTTCTCCATTTATAAAATGACAATAGATTTTATAGATAACTAGGGGTCCAGGACAGGAAATTCATGCACTGGGGGTAGGTGGTCCCTCAGCCCAACCTGCCCCCTCTCACATACTGGGAGCCCTGGCCTGCCCAAGGCCAAAAGCCTCTGGCTGAGGCTTTCATCCTTGGGCATTGGACCTCAGCCAGGGGACCCCAGCCAGCAATCGCCCTGCCATGGGGCCAATTGCTGGTTGGCTCCATCCCAGGCCCGGCCTGCCTAAGGCTTATCCTTGAGCAGGGGACCTCGGCCAGAGGACCCTGGCCAGCGATCACCCAGCGATTCAGCTGATTGCTGGCTGGCTCCGCCTGAGCCCTGGCCTGCCCACCCAAGGCTGGTAAAAGCCTATTGGTAAGGCTTTTACCAGCCTTGGGAACCCAGCTATTGCCCTGACATGGGCAGCAGCTATCTTGGTTGGGTGTTACTTTGCATATTGCTCCTGATTGGCTTGTAGGCGTGGTTTGTGGGCATGGCTTATTGGGTATAGTGAAGGTATGGTCAATTTGCATATTATATTTTATTAGATAGACTATCTGCTTCTATTCCATTTTCATTTTATTTCAGAAAAGAATTTGGTAATTTTTGGTGATTTATTTTTTGGAAATAATTGTTCACGATATTATCTAATATCATTTCTATGGGTCTATACTAAACTTTTATATTTTTTCTTAATACTATGAAGCTTTTTTTTGTCATTTGTGTATGTTCTTTTAAAAAATTTGAGCTAAATAGCTTCCAAAGATTACTACACAAAAGAGAAGGGTCTTTGATCTTCTTAGAGGTTGGGGGCTAAGAGCTGATAAAAGTGTATATTTTGACATTTTTGATCTTTGGAAATAATGTTTCACACATTTCCCATTGCTATCTAGCAGACTTGTCATTAATATTTTTTATGTGCCTACTTTCTTGTAAAGTCTGTAAAAACTTTTGCACTCATTAAGCCTTAAAATCTCAAAGACCAAAGTAGATGAGACACATTATTCTCACCTTGTAATCAAATAAATTGAGACATAGAGAAGTAAGTGATCTTTATAACCCTAAAGCTTTTGGGGTTATTTCAACATTTTCAGAACAAGGAAAATAACTATTAGTAATGAGTTCTAAGTGCATTAAATTGAGAATATGTACACTATCATGTTGTTCTGAAACTCATTGTTTGAACTACAACTATCTGGAAGTAGATGGGAAAATAAAAACAAAGAGACCTTGAGAGCCAAGGTTAACTTGGTCATTTTCTTGATGTTTTGTAATATGAACTATAGACTCTATCTAAGAGGGGTTTTAAGTTTTCTGATCTTTAAAAGTCATTTCCAATGTCAATATTGTGATTTTTGCTTTATAATTTCCAAAGTAAGATTTTTCTGAATCTCTTTTTAATACCTAGAGTTCCTATAAAGACATTTGGAAAACTGTATGTAATTTATAAGCAGTGTGCATAGTTACTTTCTAAATTCTGTAACAAATTTAGAAAATCTTAGTAAATGTTATTATATAATAATAAATAGCTTATTTAAATGTTATTACTATAATAATGAATAGCTTATATGAAAATAAGGTGAATGTTGCTAATTATCATTTATATAAGATTATCTAATAAACTACATAAATTTCTATCTCCTTTTATTTTCTTTATGTAATGGGATGCTGTTGAATCAAATATCCATCACTTTATGGACAAGCCAATAGGTGAGTTGTACTGCTATTACTGTTATTATTTAGAGTGTTCTCATGTTTGTTAGTTGCTTTCTATTTATATACATTTTCTCCTTTTCTAAATACAATAACTATACTCCTGCCCAGAAGTTTCTTTATTACTTCTATTATCAGTAAAGCATGTATATGTATATGTATATGTATGTATATGTATATATATATGTATATATACATATACATGTATATATGTATATATTTATATAATACTAGTGGCCTAGTACATGAAATTTGTGCACAGAGGGGGGTGTTCCCTCAGCCTAGCCTGCACCCACTCCAATCAGGAACCCCTTCTGGGATGTGTGATCCCTAACCACCTCTGCTTACCTGCCTGCTCACCCCTAAGTGCTCCACTGCTGTCCTGATTGCTCCTAACTGCCTCTGCCTTGCCCCACACCTGGGACCCAGGCTTCCCTCCCTCTGGCCAGCTATAGACACCCAGGACCTGGGCCAGCTTCACTCAGGCCGGCCGTAGCCACAGGCACCCACAGGCACCCAGGACCACAGGGCATGCTGCCTAATCCCAGGGCCGGAAAGGGCCCCAGCCCCTCTATGTGCCTGCCTGGCCGAATCCCACTACTCTGACTGCTGTGGCTTAAAGAACTTTGCTATATATGCTCTCCCCAGCCTCCTGGGGAGAGGGCATGAGCTGAGAAACTGGAAATGCTTCAGCCGCACTGAGGGCATGCCTTCCTCAGCATCTCCAGAAGCTGGAGCACCTGGTTGGAAGGCTCCCGCCTCTGATCCTGGCCTGAGGAGGTGGGGAGCCGCAGAGTGTGCATGGTGCTTGGGGAAAGGGTGATCTTACTGGATTCGCACACACTGCCACTGACAGTGGCATGAGGTCATGGAGACTGAAGGAGCAGAGAAATGCATTCAGAACTGGGGAGTCCCACACCAACCCAGCAGGGAGGGCCTCTCTGACAGCATACCTCGCAGACAGCATGCCCTGCAGCCTAGGTTGGGCTCCCACAGCTGTCCCACCCCTCTGCAGGGCCCCCACTTGGGGAGCGCACATAGGCTGCGCCCCTGCCACAGCAGCCTCCTCCTGGCCTGAGGCGCCCACCCAGTCCCGCCCCTCTGTAGGGCCCCAGCCTGGGGACCACATGCTGCACTGTAGCCACGCCCCCACAGGCCTCGCTGGCCTCGCCTCCCATCCTGCTGGTCATGCCCTCTGCTCCTGATTGGCTGGTAGCATAGCCAAGCAGGAGCCAAGGTATGGTCACATTTGCATGTTACTCTTTTATTAGATAGGATTATTAATCAGGCCAAGGATTTTCATGTTAAAAATCAGAAGAGTGATAGGTGACATATCTGGAAGATGAAGAAAGTGGGACTTCTGCAATGCTATTAATTTTTTTTTTTAATCTGGATGCTTGTTATATTTTGCAAAAGTCATTAATCTGTACACTTATGATTTATGGCTTTTCTATATGTATTTATATATTTTTTATTTAAAAAATGCTAAAGATTAGCCATAGCTAAGGTGGGGAAAATTAAACCATTAATAAGGAATAAGTTCAAGGGAGGTTACCCAAAAATACTCAGATAATAGAACAAAGGGGATTTAAAACAGGGATGATTCCAAGAACCTAAGATTAACCACTCTCCCGTAGACACGCCATTCAAGACAAGTCTAACAAACTCAGTAATGCATATGTCTCTTCTGAGTTCAAAACTCAAGTCAAAGTCAAATGAGTTAGGCATAGAAAGTCTGGCTTGTATGTAAGGATTAGTTAAGTGACCACTTGAACTTGATTCAGATTGCTTTAAAAATGGATTATTATTGAAACAACAGAGAATGCAAAGACTATGTAAAACAAAAAGTAGTAATGAGTGTTTGCAGAATCATAATAAAGTCTTAATTTCTCATGAAATTGTGCTCAAAAATTGATCTTAACAACTTTTTGGAGTGAGAAATCTCCACAAAGAGAAGATCCTAAAAACACTGACCCATTGTATTTTCACTCTCTAAGGATTCTATACTATCATTACACGATCTTATTCTTATGTGACAATTGCCTAGTTTAGCTTTCTCTCTTACAGATCCTGTGATTCTACAGAAAGCTGGACACGGATGCTGTCCACCTTTCAAACACTACCTAAACTTCTGGTGCCCGTCATTCCTGAGAACTGAGACAGCCAAGTCTTCTATCTCACTGAAATAAGATGCAAATGACTTTCTTTGATCTGGATAATTACATGCTTTATTTATTTTACAACCCTTCCAAGAGTTCCAGAAACTGAGAGAAGATGTTTCTTTATCTCCATCAGAGAGAATTAAAGTCAGTTTTTGCATCAGCCATCTTCAGAAGATATTAGTGGTTTTGAGAGGAAATGATGATATGAACATGCAAATAAATATGCAACTTAATCATGCAGAAGTTAAATACTGACAAATATTAAGGAGTAAAAGTTACTGAGAAAAAAAATTCTTAGGAGAAAGTGCAATTTGGTTGATGCACAATGCTGATGTATTAATAATATATTGATGTATTAATAATATAGACTCTTGATTTCTGATTCTGTCCTTTGGAGGTGAAAGTAGAGAGATAACTTTATAATTGACATCAAAGGATTGCTTTCCTGAATTGATTTGCTCATTATTGTTTCCCAATATTTTTGTGAATGTACAAAATATGCAGTGATATCTATTAATGTATTGGGTCATTATTAGAAGAAAACTTCCCAGTTAAATTATTATAATGTTATTGGATGCTTCAAATAGTAAATCAATTTAGGTAGAGCATGCCACTGTAATAAAGGCCATGTTCGGACCACATTAAGAAACTTATCCTATCTAATAAAAGAGTAATATGCAAATTTGACCATACCTTCACCACGCCCACAAACCACATCCATCAGCCAATCAGGAGCAGATTATGCAAATAAAGCTCAACCAAGATGGCTGCCACCACTGAGAGCAGGAGGAAAGTTTGGGTTTACCTGGCAACAGAGGAAGCCAAGCTTTCCATTTGCTGTTGTGGACCTAGGCCTCCATTCAATGTTAAAACATTTCAATTATAGCCAAGACCGGTTTGGCTCAGTGGATAGAGCAGTCAGACTGCGGACTGAAGGGTCCCAGGTTCGATTCCAGCAAAGGCATGTACCTTGGCTGCGGGCACATCCCCGGTAGGGGGCGTGCAAGAGGCAGCTGATCGATGTCTCTCTCTCATCGATGTTTCTGACTTTCGATCCCTCTCCCTTCCGCACTGTAAAAAATCAATAAAATATTTTTTTAAAAAACAAAAAAACATTTCAATTATAAAAGATACAGAAATGGCGGCAGCTACTGAGCTGCAGAGAACAGAGGCTTGGGTTTCCCTGGCAATGGAAGAAGCCAAGCTTTCAGCCTGCCGTTGATGGTCTAGGCTCCCACTCTACACTACAAAGTTTCAAACAGAAATGGCTGGTGCAGCTGAACGAGAGGAAGGCTTGGCTCCACTCCAGGCTACAAAGTTTCAATTGTAGACATAGATTAATCCCAGATCCCAGGGCTTCTGATTAGGTCTCTGGGGGGCATGGCTGGCCTGCAAACCTCCACAGGCCTCTTACCCAGGCCACCCATTACCCCAAGGGAACCTCTACCCTGATCTGGGACACCCTTCAGGGCAAACCAGCTGGCCCCCACCCATGCACCAGGCCTCTATCCTATCTAATAAAAGAGTAATTTGCAGATTGACCATCACTCCAACACACAAGAGGGCTTCCCCCATGTGGTCAAAGATCCCGCCCCCATGTGGACACAAGATGGCCACCACAAGATGACCAGCAGGGGAGAACCGTTGGGAGGTTCCAGGCCTGCAAGGGAGGGCAGTTGTGGGCCATGAGGCCAGCAGGAAAGGGCAGTTGGGAGGGACCAGGCCTGCAAGGGAGGGCAGTTAAGGGTGCCCAGGCTGGCAGAGGAGGGAAGTTAGGTGCAAACAGGCTGGCAGGGGAGAAGTTAGACATCAATTAGGCTGGGAAGGGAGTGGTTAGGGGGTAATCAGGCTGGTAGGCAGAAGCAGTTAGGGGCAATCAAGAAGGCAGGCAGGTGAGCAGTTTGGAGCCAGCAGTCCTGGATTGTGAGAAGGATGTCCTATTGCCCGTTTAGGCCCGATCTTGCTAGGATCAGGCCTAAATGGGCGATTGGGCCTACATGGGTAATCGGACATCCTTCAAGGGGTCCCAGATTGGAGAGGGTGCAAGCTGGGCTAAGGGACATCCCCCGCCCTCCGTGCACGAATTTTGTGCACCAGCCCTCTAGTAATGAATAAATTACACTTAGATTTGGTTGTATGATTATTACAATGTACCATTGCGAATTAAAAAAAAACACTGCGATATTATACTAATTGAGATACAAGTTGCCTTTGATAAATTATTTCTGTCTGCACAGTGAAAGTGCCAAACTAACATTTTAAAAATATTAATAGTTATTTTTGAAATACCTGAATGCTATAAAATTCTTCTCTTTGCTAACCTGCAGCAATGTGGTTTTAGAAATATTGGATCACATGAAGAATTATTTAGTAAATCAACATAACTTTTTACACAATTTTGGTTAATCAATTTTCTAAATTTTGTTACATGTTGTTAAAACCAGGCCTCAGAAATATTTTCTCAAATCATTTACTGTGTGAAGCTCTAAGAACCTCAACATGTCAAATCAAAGATTTTTAAAAATAGAGCTTGTAAACAAATGGACAGTAGCATCCGAACAAAAGCAAGGTTGGAACTACAGTTTAGTTACTCAATGTAGGAACTAAATAATGCAATCAGAGAGGAGCTTATATTTTGGATTTAACTTTGAAATTCTAGAGTTGTTTGGAATATCTCAAATTGAGTTAGAAAATTTTGGATGGCATTCTTACTTAAATAGGATACTTTTTTGCTGAAATAAAATGAAACAGGAAAGCCTATAATTGTGTAGCATCTGAGTTTAAGGAGGTACTCAAAAATATGTAAAAAGAAACTAAGTATTTGATGAGTTTTGTCTTTTGTAATATTTTATAGAAATAGTGTTAACTGAAACCAAAACTACATATGAAATCATTTGGACTTAAATATTTGTATATTTTAATAAGAAAAAATAGAATTAAGAATGTCCTTTATTAAATAGAATTATATTTAAGTTCACTAGTTTCCTCAGCACCTCTATAGACAGTATGTTTCAGTTTAAAATGTTATATCAATAGAGAGCAGTAAAATGAAGAGATCAATAATTCCAAATATACTAACTCTAAATATATAGGGAAAATTCTGCTAATTTTATAAAAGAACAATAAAATAGATACATTTTTAAAAGATATTCAGAAAAATACCAGTGAATGATTAAAATGGATAAAAACTAAAATTTGTAGATTGACCATAGATAGTGGATTGTCCATGCCAGTGTTATAGTTTACATCAGTGTCATGTAATATCTTGTTGTACTGTCAATGTGGTCCCTATAAAATGAAAAATTATATTATTACCATAGACATATACAGTGGTGGGCAAAAGTTTGTTCACTATGCCTTGGAATATTCCTTTTTTTAATATATATTTTTATTGACTTTTTACAGACAGGAAGGGAGAGGGATAGGGAATTAGAAACATCAAACAGCAGCCTCCTGCATGCTCCATACTGGGCATCGAGCCTGCAACCAAGGTACATGCCCTTGACTGGAATCAAACCTGGGACCTTTCAGTCCATGGCCCGACACTCTATCCACTGAGCCAAAACAGTCAGGGCTGGAATATTCCTTTTTAGTTAATAAAGCTATTATAATAATCAAAACTTGTATGTCCTTTTTTCCATATGAACAACTGTAAGCCTATTTTTGCCCACTCATATATAAGTATTATTATTAAAAATTATTCTGCAGATTTGTTTAAATAATAAATTAATTTTGATTAATTTTAAAAATTGCCTTATTTGTGTCTGGCTACAGCTCTTTCTACTTTTACACAGAATATAAGTTTGACAAATTAGCATTTTACAGAGCCTTTCATTTGCAAAATGGTGGAAGTTAGAAATATATTATACTAGAGGCCAGTGCACACAACTATGTGTAGGGTCCCTAGGCCTGGAGACAATCAGAACCAATCTGTGGGACCACTGGCAGGGTGATTGGAGGTCCCCTGCTGGCCCATTCCTTGGCTGGGCTGGTGCCTGTGGCTAGGGGCAGCTCTTGCTTTGAGTGTTCTTCCCCCTGGTGGTCAGTGTGCGTCATAATGACTGGTCATTCTACTGTTAGGTCAATTTGCGTATTAGGCTTTCATTATACAGGACTAGAAACGAGGGACACAAAATTTATGGATGGAGGGGGGTTCCCTCAGCCCAACCTGCACCCTCTCCAATTGGGGACCCCAGGGATTGGGCCTAAACCAGCAGTCAGACATCCCTCTCGCAATCTGGGACCACTGACTCCTAACCACTCACCTACCTGCCTGCTTGATCACCCCTAATTGCCTCTGCCTGCTGCTAGCCTGATCACCTCTAACTGCCCTCCCCTACTAGCCTAGTTACCCCTAACTGCTTCTGCCTGCCTGCCTGATTGCCCCTAACTGCCCTCCGCTCCTGACTTGGTTGCCCCTCCCCTGCTGCCCTCCCCTGCTGGCCTGATCTCACCCCCAATAGCCCTCCCCTGCTTGCCTGATCTTGCCCCCAACAGTCCTACCCTGCAGGCCTGATCTCCTTTGCTGGCAAATTTGGTTCTGATTAGTTGGTTTCTATGTCAGCCAGAATCAAAAGCTTTGCCTCCTAGGCAGCCATTGGCTCCCCACAGCACCTGGATTTGGTTCTGATTAGTCAGTGTCTATGTCAGTCAGTGTCAGAAGCTCCACCTTCTAGGCAGCCATTGGTTTTTCACAGCACCCATATTTAGTTATGATTGGTTGGTTCCCATGCCAGTTAGCTTCTCTGGGCCTATCAATGGGGCTTGGTCAGAAAGGTGGGGCTTATTAGTAGCCCGGAGGCCTGGATAGACAAGGAGGTGTCGCTGCTGGCCAGACTGGAAAAGAAAGAGAGAAGCAAATGCTGATCAAAAGCTGCCACAGAGGCAACAGATCAGTCCCTGCTTCTCCCTTCAGGCCTCTTTCTAACCCTGATTCACAGCTCCCTCAGCAATCAGTGCTAGGCATTGGACTTGTCAGAGAGGCAATCAGTGCTGGGTTGCCCTGGCAACCCAGTGCTGACTGCAGGACTGATGACTTTTGGTTGGTCAAGCCTCCATTGTTACCGGTTGTTACAACGAAGGGATTTTATATATTAGGATGGCTCCACTTTCCATCTGATAAGCCTCCAGGTTAATAATGCACTAATGACTAAACCAGGAGAAAATAAAGAAACAAATCACCAGTATTTAGAAATAGACTAATTAGAAAAATTGTATGAACTAAGTCTATAAATGTAAAAAGCCATTTAACAATATCAGAAATGAAAGAAGAGCACTGGCAAAACAAGCCTTTGAGTGTATATTAAGATTTCTATGTCTATATGTGTGATGTTTATATTTTATTGTTCATGAAGATTCTAATAATGTATTTATATTAAGGAGCCATGTACTTTTCCACAGTTATTAATTGAATCTTGATTTCTCATACTCTGTTCCAAGGAATCTTGAGCTCTTTCAGTTTGATTAAATAGAGAAGAATTACTTCTATGGATTTTTAAAGTTCATGATAATTTGAAAAGATTGTTCAATTTAACTCCAAAATTAGTAAGTGTGTCTTGATAAATGCCTAGGACACTCAGAAGCTGATAAGTAAAAACAGGCTCCATTTATTTTCTCAGTAGTCTCTCAAAGTAATGATACTATTATTCAGAACTCTAATTTGTATATGTAATTACACATTCATGCATACATTCTTTCACACAGCTCTTTTAACATCAACTTCCTCAGGATTGCATTTTTACTCATTACTGAAAACAGAAGTACTAAATTAATGAAGGTCAATATAATGTTTTGTAATGTTTTATTCATACTTTTAGAGCCTTCAATCTGAAGAATTATTTTTTGTTCATTTTCAATATAATCAGATAAATTATATAAAAGGTACATCTTTATTTGGGAATTTATAAGTTAAAGAGAGGAGATCATTTAGAACAATAACTTAATTGTGCATTTAGAATTTCCCAAAATATATTGATGTCCTTGAAATATGAAACAGAAAGAAAGATGATGAGGGAAGAGATTGGACAAAAATCTTACACCTATGGTTTGTAGACAGGGGGGCGGGGGTGGTAAAGGCATGGAGGTTGAGGGATTGGGTGGAGGGGAGCTAAGGGGAAAAAAGGAGGAACACCTATAATAATCTGAACAATTAAGATTTATTTAAAAAGAGAAAAAAAAAAGAAAGATGAAGAGGAGATGCAGGAGTTACTCAACCGAAACAAACTTGATACACTAAGACTTTGCAAGAAAATGAAATGAATTGCTGTCCATAAATATACTAGCAGTTTCTTTGGTGTAGACATTTTACCAATGTGTCAACAATGCCTTTACCTTCTAAATTAGTCTTTTATGTATAATACAAAAACAAATATTAGTCAAAATATTCCTTAGCTGACATATAGACACCTAAACCAATATGCACAATTACTGCTAACTGATTTCTTCAACAGGTATGTGGTAGGGGGTCATGGAAAATAGCTGTTATGTTACCTCAGAAATCACGTTATGTTATTTTGTTATTTGAGGTACGTAAAAATGTTACGCTTTTGAATGTTAGTCCATAAGTTTGGATGTAGGGGGAAATACCATTGAAATGAAATTAAATCCTAAAACCTCTCAAATAGGCTGAGGGCAAAGTTAATTTCAGTAAATATTCAGACCCTGTTTTCTATCCATATTATTACTACCAAAATGACTGTGACTGAAATTGATTGAATTTGTTGAAGTTAAGACTCAGGCAAATTGTGGGAAAGGTAACGGAAACTTTTGCGTTGGAATAGAGATCTTGAGCTCAGGATAAAGCTTTATTACCTACCAATCATACTTTTTAACCCTGCATGTCAAGCCTCTCCACACTAAAGGGCACCACAGTCAGCTCCCATGGAACCAGTTGATATATGTCCCTACCTAGGTTTCATGGGTATATCTATATACTTCACCTTTGGGTGATGGTCTTTATCTTTATAGTATTCTTAGGCAATTACAAATAAAACAACAACAACAACCTTTATTTATATATTTATTTTTTTTAAAGGAAGGAGACAAAAATAAGGTGGGTAGTATGTCCCAAGGCAAGGAAACAAGAAAACAAGGCTTGGAGCATGTGAAGAAATCTGCATTTCTCATATTCCTCCTCTGTAGCTGTTTCTACATTTACTTCAGTGCTACGCAGACTTATCTTTATATTGAAATAGTTCAAGATATACAAGGGCATATAATTAACTTTTGCATACTAATCAAATACTAACAATACAGGTGAAGTCCCATTTTCCTCCCAGGTACTATCCCCTCTTACACAGGTAGCACTCTCCTGAGCTTGGTGTTTATTATTTATATATGCATGCAGCTTTACATGTTTTTAACTAAATCTCAATGGTAATACATTATGTAAAATTTTCTAAAACTTGTTTATTTCTAATAATAGGAATAGAAGAGAAATGTTGCCCTAATGGAAAGCAAGTAAATGGTTTATACCCTGGGGAATCATGGTAAAAATATTTTGTTGAGAGGAGAAATTAATTTTATTATATATATATATAATATATATATAATAAATATATATATATTATATATATAATATAATATAATATAATATATATAATAATATAATATAATATAATATAATATAATAATATAATATAATAATATAATATAATATAATATATATATATTATATATATAATATATATATTATATATATATAATAAAATTAATTTCTATATATAGTTATCATTTAAATTAACTATATATATAGTTATTGTTTAAATTAATGTATAAATTAATTTATGTATATATATATATATATATAGTTATTGTTTAAGTATTACAAATAGTAGTACATATGTTTCCTTTTTCCCCCCATTGACCTCCCCCCGGCCTCCCCTACCTCCCAGCACATGTCCTCACCTGCCCCCCCATGTCTTGTATCCATTGGTTATGCTTATATGCATGCACACAAGTCCTTCAGTTGATCTCTTACAGCCCCCGCCCCCCACTCTCCCTTGCCTTCCCACTGTAGTCTGACAGCCTGTTCAGTGCTTTTTAATGCTGAATAGAATTCTACAATCGGGTGTAAAAAAAGAAAACACAGGCAAAAGACTAATTTATCTTACTGAAATGATATCTCTGACAAGAGGGAAGGGTGTGAACTCTACCATACATAACTATATATGAATCGGAAAGATAAAACTTATGATTCCATTGCCAGGTTCAGGAAAAATACCTTCTAATTACATCAATTGTCTCAGAGAATTTTTAAAAACACACACAATATAATTAGAAAAGAATAGGATTGGGAGGAGTTATTGGGGGTTAAGAATAAAGAAAATGTGAAAGGGAGTAATGAGTCAAAGAACTACTGAAATACCATGATTACATGTTAGTGTTTTTTTTTTTTTTGCTCTTTTGGTGTTTGTTATTTTTATTTTTAATTGATACCAATTATTGAGGTAGTGTGTCCTCTCCAGACACATTTTACTGCATTGATACACCTTCAGGATAGAAAAAGAATTGGGGTCAAATGATAGTTTGTTACTTCCAAATGATACTACATAGGGAGAGAGAGATAGGAGTCCAAAAATAAGGGAAGACGTGTTATCTAAAAGAAAGTGGTGAATTATAGAATGTAAACTGTGCAAGCTGGAGAACTAGAATATCAAAGAGGTAAATGACAGTGAAAATCTAATCAGTACAAATGCAATGCCATGTACTAGTGGAGTTGGATCTTGGAGTCAGGACACAAGAAGTGAGCTGGAAAGATAGGTTATTGAATGAAAGAAGGTGAGATTTTGGATGGGTTGCAACCATTATTATGATCATTATTTTGCATCTATGCGTATATCTTCAATAGGTCCCTTATTATTCTTTAGTATCCAATCCTTTTAGTTCTTTCCAAAGTGACAAATCTTATTTAAATAATGTCATTACCCAATAATTCTACTCGAAATCCTCCTTAGATTTTCCTTCCTCTTCCTTCCTTCCTTCCTTCCTTCCTTCCTTCCTTCCTTCCTTCCTTCCTTCCTTCCTTCCTTCCTTCTTATCTAACAACTTCTAAATACATAACCAACACCTTAGAAAATTAAAGAATTTGCTTATTTTCAGACACTGTCCAAATTGTACATTTTTATTTGCATAAGTTTATATCTGTTAGTTTAACAGCAAAATCAACATGCTTTACTTTTAAAAGTAACTCCTGCCCATTACATTGTGTTTTATTTTCTCAGCTCTTTTACCAAGATGTTGTTAGATCATCTTTTTTATATGATATTTTGTAAATATTTATGAAATGATATATATGACTGTGATTTAAAAAATTTTAAGATCTATTCTTAATTCAAATGTAGCTTTAGTACCTAGAAGAGTCTACTTCTACTTATAGCATATAGGAAAACCTTAAATGATTGCTTGATAAATGGCAAAGTTTCAGAAAACTGTAGAAGTAACATTGACAAAATACTCTACTAATTTCTAATTTACAAGGTGTTTTTAATATATTTTGAGTATAGTCCATGTTTCATTGTGATTTGGATTAATTCTAAGGATATTATGGTTAAGTCAACTTGTCAACTGGCTAAAGAACAAAACATAGATGGGGCGTGGAGAAAAATTCATTAATAAAAGGAATGAGACATGATAAGTCTTCCTCTTAGTGTTGTAGATCATTTATTTATTTGTAGTACACAAATTACTTTCATCTTCATAAATTTGTGCTAAATTCCAACAGTGGCAACTTAAAAACCAATAAATAATAATGTTTTCATCAACGAGCAAACTCATTTATTATTGTTCAACATGGAGAACTTTGGTGCTTCTTTTTTTTAATCTTTATTGTTCAGTTTATTAATTACGTGGTTCTCTTTTTTTCCCCTATAGCTCACCTCCACCTGGTACCCAACCCACCCTCTGCCCACACCCCCCTCCACTGTCCTCTCCCATAGTTGCATGATTTTTGTCCAGACTCTTGCTGCACTTTCCACACCCCCTTTCTCCCCAAGAATTGTCAGTCCATTCACTCTCTATGTCCATGATTCTGTTACATTCACCAGTTTATCCTGTTCATCAGCTTATTAATTCACTTGATTTTTAGATTCATTTGTTGATAGATGTGTATTTGTTATTCATAATTTACACTTTTATTTTTTTCTTCTTCCTCTTCTTACAGAATATCTTTCAGCATTTCATATAATATTGGTTTGGTCGTGATGAACTCCTTTAGCTTTTTCTTATCTGTGAAGAACTTTATCTGACCTTCAATTCTGAATGATAGCTTTGCTGGATAGAGTATTCTTTCTTGTAGATTCTTGCTATTCATCACTTTGAATATTTCTTGCCACTCGCGTCTGGCCTGCATAGTTTCTCTTGAGAAATCTGCTCACAATCGTATGGGTGCTCCCTTATAGGTAACTAACTGTTTTTCTCTTGCTGCTTTTAATATTCTCTCTTTGTCTTTTGCTCTTGGCATTTTAATTCTGATGTGTCTTGGTGTGGTCCTCTTAAGGTTCCTATATATTGGGGTTCGGTGCACTTCTTGGACTCCTAAGTCAATTTCTTTCACCAGGTGTGGGAAGTTTTCGGTCACTAGTTCTTCAAATAGGTTTTCATTGTCTTGCTCTCTCTATTTTTCTGGCACCCCTATAATTCGGATGTTGGTATGCTTGAGGTTGTCCCAGAGGCCCCTTACACTATCTTCAGTTTTTTGGATTCTTTTGGTTTCTTGCTTTTTCAGCTGAGTGAATTTTATCTCTTTGTATTTCAAATCTTTAACTTGGTTCTTGGGGTGCTCCAGAGCACTTTTAGGTCTTTGTACAATATTTTTTATTTCAGTCAGTGTATGCTTAATTTCTGGTTGGTCCTTTTTCATATCCTTGAGAGTCTCCTTCATATCCTTGAAGGTCTCGTTCATTTCCTTGTAGGACTCATTCATTTCCATGTTGGTCTTGCTTATTTCCTTATAGGTCTCGAACTTTTGTAGGAGCCTCTTGAGAAGCCCTATAACCGTGGTTTTGAATTCCATGTCCAGTCGTTTTCTTCTCCATTTCTTTCACATCTGATTTCTTTCCATGTCTCTGCATGGTGGCTGCTTCCCTGAGTTGGTCAATTAGCTTTTTGTGGTAGATGTCCTACAAGGGGCAGTGGCTCAGCCTCCCCAGTTACCTGAGGTGGATATGGGTTGCACAGTCTTGCTGAAGTTAAGCTCAGGTTAATCATTGTTAGCACTTGGAAGGGTTGACCTCCAGGCCAATTGTCTGTGAAGCTCAGCTGTGCTCAGGTTGGATGGGCGGAGTCTCCGTGCCAAGCAGACAGCATTAGCTCCACCCTATGCGGCCCCAGGGACTCTGTGGTGGAGGCAATGGCCACCAGCACCTCTGAGAGAGAGCTGCTGTGGAGCTCCACCAGCTGACGGGGAATTCAGACTCTCCCCAAATGAGTCTGCACACCCAACGTCTCACCAAGGGTCATAAAACAAAGCAGTCTGACAGTTTTCCGAATGAGAGAGCAATTCGTGAGCACTCTCTACTAGGTCAGGCAGCTGCGCTGATCCCAAGTTCACGTGCAAGCTTGCCTTCTCCACAAGCTGGCAGATCCCTGCCGCACCGGAGCTTCGGTGTGCCCTCCCACTGTCCAGTTTTTACCCCATGTGATAATGGGTTCCCTGGACTTCACCCAGAGCTGGAGAATCAGTCCAGTGGGACGTCTTTGTCTCCCCATTTGAAAAAACTGGCCGGTTTTTAGCCGCCTGCCCTATCCGCTGGCGCGCGCTCCAAACTTCTCTCCGTGCGAATCTTCAAAGCTGTCCGCTGCCGCTCCTCTGAGTCACAGTGTCTTAGCTTCACTTTTATTTGTGGAGTTTTCACTTGGCCAGCTTTCTGGTGATTCTGGACAGTGTTTGTTCTTTCGTTAAGTTGTAGTATTAAAATTGCTGTGTATGACGGCAAGATAGGTGTTTTACCTATGCCGCCATCTTCTGGTGCTTCTTTTTATTATTATCATTGGACTAGAGGCCCAGTGCCTGAAATTCATGCCCTGGAGGGAGGTCCCTCAGCCTGGCCTCCACCATCTACAATCCAGGACTCCTCAGGGGATTTCCGACTGTAGGATTGGACCTAAACTGGCAGTCAAATATCCTTCTTTTAATTTGGGACCTCTGGCTTGTAATTGCTCACATGCCTCCCTGCCAGATTGACCCTAATCACTTTGCCTGCCTGCCTGATCACCCCTAACTGCTCCCCTGCTAGCCTGATCACCCCTAACTGCTCCCTACCTACCTAATCACCCATAATCTCTTTACTTACCTTCCTGATCACCCCTAACTGCCCTCCCATGCCAGCCTGATTGCCCCTAACTGCCTCTGCCTTGGCCCCCTCCACTGTGGCTTTGTCCAGTAGAATGTCCGGATGGAAGTCTGGAAGATGTCCAGTCTAATTAGCATGTTACCCTTTTATTAGTATAGATTGGTTATTTGGACATAGTCTGAATAAATTAGTGGCACACATTTATACATTTTTCAGTTCATTTTCATGTTAATATGCTTCTTATTTGAGTTTTAGAATAACTCATATTTCTGATTACCTCTTTTTACTTTTATTTCTACTTACTTACCTATATGGTGTTACCTTATCCATAAATATTTTTCCTTCTTTTATGTTTCTGCAATTTTCTGAACCAGTTCTACTTTCCTTCAAAACTTGTGCCCTTAAGACATTGTCATTAACCTCAGATATGGAACTTTGTCAAAAATAGTGTCTAGAATGAAAACAACTTTGTCATTTCATTAGAAAATGTGCACTTGTGCTCTGAAACTTTTCTTATTTTAATCTCCAAGGTTATTTTATCTTTTGGGGGTATGAAATTGTACAGTTTTCCTCTGCAAGAAATTTCAACTTTGACAGCTGGCTCAGTATATAAACTGACAATTCTCTGTAACAGACCAAAAAAATTAATCACAACACAATTAGGTCATAAAAGCTTCAGTTTGGTGAAGATTTTTAGAACATTTTAGGCATTATATCCCCATCTCTCATATTCCATTATATCTCTCTATTATTGTGACCATATCATTCCTGCTTACTGGTAAGAACTGTAAAATTACTATTATGTCGTCCTAAATCAAACTGTTAAAAGAATAGTTTAGTTCACTCTTCATGACAAATCAAATACATTCCAATAAAAGATAGAGGTGTGCCTATTCTGTATGTGTTCTAAATTTTGAAAATTATTTGATATATTGCTTCAAAAATGACAAGAAGCTAAAAATGCTGAAACCCTGTGTAAACAAAATATGTAGGATGATATTTTAAAAATAAAATTGAATGAATTGACACAGATTATGGAACTGGAATTTTAATATAAATATAGTATTGCTGTGTTGAAGAACATATATCATAAAAGTAAAACCTCTTTTCTTCAAAAAGAGTGAATTATTTTAAATATATTGGAGGATATGTTCTTCCATTCAGTGGGTTCTCTTTCTATTTTATTGATGGTTTATTTTGCTATACTAAAGCTTTTTAGTTTGATGTAGTTGAATTTGTTTTTTGTTTGTTTGTTTGCATGTTTATTTTCTTTTGTTTCCCTTGCCCAAGCAGGGATATATTGGAAAAAAATATTGCTACAAGAAATATCTGAGATTTTATTGCCTATGTTTTCTTCTAGGATTTTTATGGTTTTGTGACTTAAGTCTTTAATTCATTTTTAGTCCATCCTTATGCGTAGTGTAAGTTGGTGGTCTAGTTTCATCTTTGTTCATCTCTTTGTTCAATATTCCCAACTTTTCTTACCTCATTGTATGTTCTTGATTCCAAATGTATGCTCTTGACTCCTTTGTCAAATATTAATGGACCATAAAAGCATGGGTTTATTTCTGTACTCTATTCTGTTCCATTTATTTGTATACTGCTCTTCTGCCAGTACCATGCTGTTTTCATTACTATAGCCTTGTAATATAGTTTGATATCAGGTAGGGTGATATCTCCAATTTTTTTCTGCTTTCTCAAGACTGTTTGGGGTCTTTTGTGGTTCCACATAAGTTTTCTGGAATATTTTTTCTAAATACATGAGATGCCATTGCTATTTTAATAGGAATTGCATTGAAACTATAGATCACTTTGGGTAGCATAGGTATTTTAATTATGTTAATTTTTCCAATCCATGAATATGTATATGGTTCCATTTATATATTTTTTTCTCAATTTATTTCTTTAGACATCTAAAAAGGTATTAATATTCAAAATATATAAAGAATTTATACAACTGAACATCAAGAAAAACAATCCAATTAAATAATGGGCAAAGAACCTGAATAGACATGTCTCCAAAGAGGACATACAGATGGCCAGTAGACATATAAAAAGATGCTCAATCTCACTAATCATCAGTAAGATTCAAATTCAAACCACAATGAGATATGATATCACAGCTGTCAGAATGGCTATCATCAAGAAATCAACAAACAAGTGCTGGAGATGTGGAGAAAAAGGAATCCTAGTGCACTGTTGGTGGGAATGCAGATTGGTGCAGCCACTGTGGAAAACAGGATGGAGTTTACTCAAAAAACTAAAAATTCAACTGTTTTTTGACCCAGAAATTCCACTTTTGGGAATATATCTTAAGAACCCGAAAACACTAATTTGAAAGAACATATGCACCCCTATGTTCATGGTAGCGTTATTTACAATAGCCAACTGCTCATCAGTATTTGAGTGAAAAAAAAAGCTGTGGTATATTTACAAAATCAAATACTACTCACTGTGAAAAAGAAGGAAAAATTATTCTTTGTGACAGCATGGATGGATGTAGAGAATATTATGCTAGATGAAAGAAGCCAGTAAGAGAAAGACAAATTTCATATGATCTCACTTCTATGTGGAATCTAATTAACCAAATAATTTAACAAACAGAATAGAAACAGAAGCATAGATTCATATAGAACAGCTGTCAGAGAGACTGTGGGTTGGGGGCTGAATGGGGGAGGTAGAAGAGGGAAATGGTGGGTAAAGGAGATACATGAGGTTGGAAAGAGACTACTTTCGACCATGAGCACACAATGCAGTATGCAGATGATGTTTTGTTGAGTTGTACACTTGAAACCTGTGCCACACCAGCAATGCCAAGGGTGAACCTGAGTGGAGGCAGTGAAAGACTGAGAAAAGACAGACAAGAGAATGAAAGCTGGGTCTCGTTGGGACGCTGTCCTCTCTGATGAAGAGCTTGCCACAGCACCACAGACTATAACCTGTCCCTTTATTTTATAGCTAGATGCCACTAGGCAAAGTAAGGGTGTGGTCAAGATGTTTACAACATTCTCATGTGTTTCGATCCTACTCGATTACATGCACCTGAACTCTATCAAGCCCACATCACTCAGACACATGGGGCCACATGTTCAGACCATAGGTTCATGCTTACAACTATAACTGCTGGATATAATTGTGCTGGGAGGGCTCTGCCTTCCAAGCTGGGACTGCCCATGGCAATGAGAGGACTGTGCCCTCTCATTAGTCCGAGTCTTGAACCTGTCCGAACACTGTAGCCACTCTCCTCAGAAACCTGTATGATTCTGTTTACTCAATCTAGATTAACATATGTTTCTTGGGCTAAACAAAATACTAACCGATAGAAGGGGAATAACACTTATTGAACAGTGATGCCAGACTTTAAGAACTCACAGCAATCCTACAATTCTAAAATTCTTCCACTAATATTGTATCTGGGTTTCACTACCCCAAGTGATCATTCTTACACCAGGGTGTTTTCTTTCCATCAAGTACTGACCAGGAACCTGCATCAAAATCTCATGGTAATTTATGTTAAAAATGTATATTTCTTACCCTTACTAGAACTGTCTGAGTCACAATGTCTGAAAGAGAAAAATGTTTTAGTAAGCCCAATTCTTGACTCTATATACACAAAGTTTAACTATCACTGCACCATAGCCTGCTTTTGTACTATTACCTGCTTTTGTTTCCAATAAATGAGTGCTCAACTCCTGATTGGTGCAGAGATCTTAAAGAAAATCAAGTCATACACACAATCTATTTTTAGGCAGAGTCTTGGTCCTGCCAAAATCAATGGAATAATTGAAAAACTGAACTGAGGAACAGACTCTCTAGAGAAGCTAAGAGAGTGCAACATAAATAAAATATCAGCCTGCTCAAGGTAGGCTGTTCCAGTTTACTGATAAACAAGACCGCTTTGTGAGGCAGCACATTCAATTACTAAAGTAGTTTCAATGGAGTCATCCATAAGTCAATGTCCATATTTAATGGAAAGAAAATCCACTATGCCAGGGCCACCAGTTCATCTAGTCATAGAAGCTCATTTAATGACAATGCTCTATGGCAATCTGGTGTGAGTCCAGCAAAAGTCTAGCTCTGTAAACATATCTTAAGAGCATCCACAAAAGCACATGAAACAAAATGCTGATTTGAGAGAGAAAAGAAAAATAGAAGAATGAAATTTCTCTAATCCCCTTAAATCAAGTATTTATTTTTCATTCAGGTAGTGAAAATATAAGCAGAATTCAAAAAAGTGAGGTTTTATGATAAAATAATCTCTTTTAGTTTCGTCTCTACATAAAAATAGCAAAACAGTCAGAAAAAACACTCAAATTAAATCATAATGTAATCAGGATAGTAGGATTTCTTAATGATACAATAAAAATACATCTTTATCATAAAACTAGAGGCCTGGTGCACGAGATTTGTGCACTTGGAGGGGAGGACATTGCTCAGCTCGGATTCATCCTCTCACAGTCTGGGAACCCTCAGGGAATGTCTGACTACTGGCTTAGGCCAGCTCCCTGTGGCTACCCTTGGCCCTTGCAGCCCTGGATTTCAGGAATGGGGACATCTGCTCTTTGGATTAGGTACACAAAGCAGCACATGGTATTTAAAACTATATCAGACTGTAAAATAATTAAATTTAAAATCAATATAAAAAGATATCTAGAAATGCAGAAAATATTTTAAAATTAAATACATTTTTTAAAAGTTGAGTCAAAATTAAGCCTCAAGGAAAATTAAGAGTGAAGGGGCAGAAGTGTCACGTAGGAAAGGATAAGGGTTTTGAATATATGGTGAGGGAAGATGATTTGACTTTGGGTGATGAACACAGAAGGCAATATACAAGTCATGTATTGTATAAATGTACATTTGAAACCTATATAATTCTATTAACCAATGTCACCTCAAAAAATTCAATTAAAAATGAAAAAGTATTGAGCAAAATAATTTAAATTCAACATACAAATGTTGGTGAGATGCAACTAAAAGCAATGGTTAGAGGCACAGCATGGAATTATAAATTACAGCCACTAGATTCAAACTGTTATATTTGAACTTCACAACAGTAAGGTTTAGTAATTTTATTTTATTTTTAAACTTTATTTTTATTGTTGTCACTATTAGAAATCATCAACCTCCCACCCCCCACTTGGCCCTCATCCACATCCACCTGGCTCCCTCCTCCTTCCCTGTGGCTGTCACCACACTGTTGCCTGTAGATTTCCCAGTTTTAAAAAGTATATGTGTTAAGTTAATTAGTAAGGAGGCCATTTTACTGATTTATTGAAAAACATGCCTATATAAGTAGGTCCACATGGTCCAAACCCTGGCTGATCACATACATTTATTATCTCTCTGTTACCGATGAGAAAACTAAGGCACAGAGAAGTCATTGGCTAATTCAAGGTCATATAGTGAAGGTGCATAGCCAACATTGTAATTGTAAGTAAACTCTAGAACTTGTGTTCTGAGGGTTATCTGTATATTTATTTTGCCACTTTAAATAAGCTATGAAGCATAAGTAAGTAATCACAGGTATATATTCCACAGGTTCTTCATTATTTTTATCTCAGAAGATATTCATTTGCAAAGTAACAGATTTTCTTAGGCAAACAATGGTTCATCTACTGTTAGAGTGTATATAGTCTCTGATTTAAAGGACTCTCCACTTGCTCCCCATTCCCACTTTAGAGTCACTTTTCCTATTTAAGCAGAAACCTACTTAAAAACAGAATTTATTTTAGAGGCATTATTGCATTTATCACTCAAGTGGAGAGTATGTATCTAATGGGCTAAGGCAGCAACACAGGTCTATCTTGATATGTAGAACAATAAAGTATCAAATGCTAATGTCTCTGGGCCCAGGAAAATATAAATCACATCATCCCCTACTATCAAGTTTACTATTTGTGGGTCTATTTTAATAATGGCAAGAAGTACAGAGAGCAGACTCCTCAGGCATATGTTATCTGTCTGGTCCAAGTGAACACAGGTGAGCAAGATCAGGGAAAGGGGGATCACTAGCTCCTGTTTGTCTGGAACCTGTCCTGATTTTGTATGGATTATCCTATGCCGCAGGAACTCCCTTAGTCCTGGGAAAAAACAGGATTGTTTAAAAAAAAGATTAATTGGGCCATTCAGAATGCAGGTAAGAATAGTAGTGGAGTTTACTGCGCTTGGTCCAATCTCATGTTTCCCCCCCCCCCCCAAAGAACAAGGTTTATAACTACAGGAACTATAGGCAAACACCTGTCAAGACTCAGGTGTTAATATAATTAGATGCCCTGGAAATTAAAAGAGAAATGTTCAGGGCAACTTTCAACTTGTTTCATTATCAAATGGTCTCCATATGTTCTAATCAAACGTTTTAACATTTTAATGAGACTCCATGGTACAGATAATTTGCTCACTAAGAAGATGAAATAAATAGCTACCTACTTCATTTATAAATGGTTGCTACCTTATTTTGTGTAATGTGTCATCTCAAAGGGAGAGGAGGGGAATTAAAAACATAAAAAACCTCACAGTGAGCACTTAAGAAAAGCCTGTATCATGCTTCATATCCTTGGAAATGCAAGATTAACTGTCCTTAACATATCATAACATTATCATAACATTAACATTCTAGCCCCTTGTAAAATATTTTGCTCATTTGCTGTTTTAGATTAAATTCATTGTTCTCTTTAATGGTTTTAGTTATGCCCTAGTAAATATTCACTTCTTTTTGATATTATCTAGATCTCTATTTAACATTCAGCTAACTTAAAAGGGCAGTTGTTCAATGACACTTATTTGGGTGATGATTTTACCACTAATAACTTGCTTCTCTAAGGAATAAACCTGTTCTTTGAACCATGATGATTCTTAAATCAAATCAGAAAAACCTGTGGGGAAAATGGCATTTAGAGTAAAAAATATTGATTCATGTGTGCCAGAACTTGGTTTCAGGTGTTAATACCTTTCACATGTATCAAATAAGAAAATGAGTTTCCATCAGTAGAAACTATTATTTGAAATGAATTGGACTTCAGGAATTAAGAAGATAGTCAATACACTTTGCACCTATACTGTGAAATGCAATCTTATGTTGCCTTTTAAAAAAGAACCTATAAGATAATTTGTTTTTCAAATAATACCAGGCTTCATAAATAATGTCTTTAAAAATAATGTTGAAAAGCATGTAAAATTGCCTGGTCAGCATGGCTCAGGGGTTAAGCATTGATCTATGAACAAGGAGATCATGGTTTGATTCTGGTCAGGGCACATGCCCCGGATTATGGGCTCAATCCACAGCGAGGGGCATGCAGGAAGCAGCTGAACAATGATTCTTTCTCATCATTGATGTTTCTCTCTCTCCCTCTCCTTTTTCTCAAAATCAATAAAAATATATTGAAAATAAAATAAATGTATGTAATATTACTGGTTATTTCTGCTTTATACACCAGTATATTTAATATATTTAGTTAATAAATTTTGCTGTCATTCCACATACCTGGTTCTTTATTTTTGTTTGTTTGTTGTTGTTGTTTTCCTGTCCAGGCATCAATTAAACTCCTAGCTATTAGGAGCCAAGACCTATGCCTGAGGCATTACAGATTTTGCAGTCAATTTAAGAAAGGCCATTTACACAACCAAACTTGAACCCTGTTCTAGGCATAATATTGTCAAATCATTTTACCAGGGAAAAAATTTTTAACAGGGATAATTTAAATGCTTTAGGATAGAAAGTCAACTATCAACTGTCTTTAAGATTACATGTTATAATTAAATGACAGCTTAAGCACAATAGAAAATGTGTTATTCAAAGTGCCCTAGTACTTTTATAGTTTAAGAATATTCAACACAATATGTGTAAATTTTGTAACTTAAACAAAATTACATATAAGTTAGCTACCATATTTTTCAGTTAGGAAGGCCAATACATTTTTTTGAAGATATTCTTTCATCTTTCAATGGATATTTTTGCAAAAGATGCATATAAATATTATTGTAAAAACAGAAATGGATCTCAATGAAAACAACTGTATTACTCACGCTGATCCAAAGTTTTAAACATATGCATGTCTGTCTAGTTTATGGTAAAGAAGAACCTATGCTTATCTTTTTAACCTTTTAGACTTCAAGGGCATATATTATTTTGTTTAAGGTACTTGTGATATATTTAATTTTATTTTAAACTAGAGAGGAAAGGAAGAAAAAATTTAAATTATTTTTGAACATTTGTTAGGAACCGAGGTCTCTACACATTTTACTTAATTTTCAGAGAAACTAATAAATCAGACATATTGCATTTTTCCTTTCACTATATATGTACGTAAGCTTGCTCTAGAATGGAGACTGACATGTTAGAGGCCGCATATTTTTAAAAAATATATTTTATTGTCTTTTTACAGAGAGAAAGGGAGAGAGTTAGAAACATTGATGAGATAGAGACGTTGATCAGCTGTCTCCTGCACACTCCCCACTGGGGATGTGCCCCGCAATCAAGGTACGTGCCCTTGATCAGAATCGAACCTGGAACCTCTCAGTCAGCAGGCTGACACTCTATCCACTGAATCAAACCAGTTTTGGCAAAGGCCACATATTTTATACAGCAAAGATGGGGCATGAACAGGGTGCTTCAGACTCCAAAGCCCATTCTTCATTTACTCTGTTTGCATAGCTAGCTACCAGCTACAGCTTTGTATTGTCATTATTTCAAAGGATTCGTCTTCTTGCAAGAATTTAGAACTATGTATTAGAATAATGGAGTAGAGAGGAACACAGAATTGCAACCATTTCTCAGTAAGATTTTATACCTTCCAGTAGAATTCATTCTTACCAGGTTTCTCAGATGCAATAATATGTTTCAGTTATCTAGAATTCCCAGGACATCTTGAGGCTGAACTGGAGGCACTGACATCCCCCTACTCTCTACAAAACTGCACTCCCAGCAAGTTGATATCACATACCAAAATGAAATGGAAACATTGAGTAGTTAAAGGCTGTTTCTTTTGTATATTTTCCCTACCAAACATCAGGACTTTGTATTTAGTGATGTACATTTTTGTGCATTTAAGATGATAAGATATGAACAAACACTAGAAGAATAAATTTAATAGAATGACATAAAATTATCAGTTCTACTTCATAGAGTATAAGCTATTGCTTCTGAAACAAAGAAGAAAGCAGGCGCTCCCCTTCTTTTACCACTATTACCCAGGAAGGTCAAACTTTTAGAGGAATTTCTGTCATAGACATTGCAGTCTGCATCCAATTTTAAGGTCTCACCCAGTACAAGCCACTCTTGCCTAAGTGCCTTGATTTGTTGATAAATATACCTACAGAAGTGACAGAGAAACTGACCATACAGAGCTTCCTTTCCTTTCTCAGACTGAAGATAACAGAGTGGAGCTAAAATATATGAGAACTATTCTTAGAGAAAATAAATGTGATTTTGTGCAAGCTACCTAAACCTTCTCAGCATCACTGTACTCCAATGTAAAATGAACATTGACATATCCTTCAAGAGTTCATTGTGAGACTGTAATAAGACAATTTATTATAGCACTGAGCCTAGGGGTTGCCACAGAGTATTTCTGTCTTCTAATATAATTTTCTACTAACTAACTTATGCCTGCATTTTATTAAAATATACTGGCTATTTTAGATTTTCAATTTTTATATTAAATATTGCAATGGTACTTAGTTGTAATTGATGTTTTATATCTATTTTACTTTATAATGTTCAGATTACATATAACTTATAATCACAGCATACCTATTAGACAGCTAGAATGGTCATCTTATGTAATAAGTGTAATGAGGGTGGTCAAAGAAATTGTTATTTCTCTTCTATACAATATAAATAAGTAAAGTGGTTGATAATTTAATAACACCTATGGATGATAATTTGAAAACTGTCTTATACTCAGGGAAAAATGAAGTGTAGTACACTTGCAGTCATATACTCATACTGTACTTGTAAGTTATCAATTACTGCTGATTTTCATTTAAGTTATTGATGCGAGGCAGTAGTTTACCTCATATATCTGTAACGAAAAAGCTGATTGAGGAGGTTCTTATCTCATAGTCAATTTGAATCATGCTACTAATATGTTAAACAATGAAAGGTGATCAATCCTGTATAGACTACACACATCAATTTCTATGCTTGTAGTCATATCTGTGTCCATCCCATATAATAAAGGAGTAATATGCAAATTAACCATCACTCTGCTACACCCACAAGCTATGCCCACAAGCCAATCAGGAGTGATTATGCAAATTAATCCAACCAAGATGGCTGCAGCCACGAAGCGAGCACGAGGGAGGCTTGGGTTTTCTGGTGATTGAGGAAGCCAAGCTTTCCACACACCCTGGTGGATCCAGCCTCCACTCCAGGCTACAAAGTTTCAACTGTAGAACATAAATAAATTCCAGATCCCAGGGCCTCAGCTTGGGTGACCAGGGGATATGGCTGGCCTGCAAACCATCATAGGCCCCTTGCCAAGGCCGCCCCTTACCCCAAGGGAATCCCAACCCTGATCTGGGACACCATTCAAAGCAAACCAGCTGGCCCCACCCATGCACCAGGTCTCTATCCTATCTAATAAAAGAGTAATATACAGATTGACCATCATTCCAGCACACAAGATGGTTGCACCCATGTGGTCAAAGATCCTGCCTCCATGTGGGCAAAATATAACTACAATAAGATGACCAGCAGGAGAGGGTAGTTGGGAGGGACCAGGCCTACAGGGGAGGGAAGTTAAAGGTGACCAGGCTGGCAGAAGAGGGAAGTTGGGGGTGACTGGGCCTGCTGGGAAGGACAGCTAAAGGGGACCCAGGCCTGCAGGGGAGGGCAGTTAGGGGCAAACAGGCTGGCAGGGGAGTAGTTAAGCATAAATCATTCTGGCAGGGGAGTTTTTAGGGGGTGATTAGGCTCGCATGCAGAAGCAGTTAGGGGCAATCAAGAAAGCAGGTAGGTGAGCAGTTGGGAGCCAGCAGTCCTGGATTGTGAGAGGGATCTCAGATTGGAGATGGTGCAGGCTGGGTGAGGGACATGTCTCATCTCTCCACGCACAAATTTCATGCACTGGACCTCTAGTTGTATTATAAAGAATAAAAATTTTAACAATGCTCAGTTTTTCTATTCTTTATCTCTCATATTAAATGTATATGTTATATTTATTTATTTTAAAGTGTATTTTTATTAATTTTAGAGAGGAAAGGAGAGAGAGATAGAAACATCAATGATGAGAGACAATCAATTAGTTGGCTGCCTCCTACATGCCCCCCCCCCCCCCGGGGGATTAAGCCCACAACTGGGATTGAACCTGGGACCTCTTGGTCCAGGGGATGACTCTCATTCCACTGAGCCACCATAGCCAGGCTAGTTTTTTTCTTTATCTTCTATTTGAGATTCTGTTATTTATTAGATTCTTACACAAATTCATTAGGTATTTTGAACAAATTAAGTTTTTTTTTTCTTTTTAATTTTGAAGTGCTCCACTTTATGCCTAGTAATATGTCTTATTCTAAAATCTAGTTTATCTGATAATAATATATCAACTTTAGCATTCTTGGGTAATATCTGCCTGGTCTGTATTTTTCACCTTTTAGTTTTATCTTAGCTATACCTCTACATATTTAAATTAATTATTGAAATGACATTTAGTTTGATATATATACATATATATATATATCATATATACAACAATATATATATTACTATGACAATATCTTTTTTTAACTTTTAAAAAGTTTATCTTTATTGTTGAAAGTATTACAGATGTTCCTTTTTATCCATTGACCCCTTCTAGCCCATACCTGTCACTTACTCCAGGCCTTCATCACACTATTGTCTGTGTCTTTGGGTTATCCATATATGCATATAAGTTCTTTGGTTAATCTCTTCCCATATGCTTGCATCCCCTTCTCTGTCTTTTAATTAGACCAGCACTCTTCAATGTGGTAAACCCTGTAGCTATTGAGCTTTGAAATGTTGCTGGATTATTATCTGAGATGTTCAACAGGAGTAAAATACATTCCAGATTTCAATGATGCAGAATAAAATGTAAAATATGTAATTAATGAGTGTTATACTGATTATATGTTGATATAATATTTTTGTTTAAATATGATATTAAAATTAAATGAATCTTTTTTATTTCCTGATGTGGATAACAGATTGTGGGTGTTTTTCTCTCTTTTCCACGTCCAGCGTGGAGAGAGAGATTGGGTCCAGTTTCTGAGTAGAGGAGCTGGGGATTAAGAAGTAAAAGTATAGAAGACAAAGACACAGTAATAGAAAAAATAGCTGGGGCCCAGGTAGGATGTCTGTTCTCTCTGATGGAGAGACAGTATCTCACCCAAAAAGCAGCAGTTTATTTATATTTCAAAGATGCAAAAGTGCCGGAAACTAATACCTGTCTTGCTAATAGAAAGATGTGGATAGGAAGCCCGGAAGGCTGGTAAACAACCTTAATTGCTCCAAAAGGTCAGAGCTAAAACATTGTTAATTAAAGCAGCTTCTACCTTCCATAGTCTTAACAAAAGGGATAGCCAGGCGCCTTGGATTTAGCCCACAAACAGTTAAGGAATGCTCAAGGTGTCTTGTCTGGCGTGCCCCCGCACACAGATATATTTGAATTATGTTAATAATTATGTTAGGCTTCAATTACATTTATATTAAGTTGTTTGGGTTTAGGCCACTTATATTTAGGCAAATATAAATCTGTCATCTGGTTTTTGTTTTCTATTTTGTTGCACCTCTTTTTTTTTTTTTAGTTCATCCTCTCTTTTTCTTTCTTTTTGTAGATATTGGCTTATTAGCTAGGATTTATTTTTAGTGACTGCTCTTGGATTTATAAAGTAGTTTTTAACTTATAAGAATTTATTTAAAACAATATTATACTTTGTGCATGGTTAAACATCCTTGTAACAGTTTACTCCCATTTTCCTACTCTTATCCTTTGTGCTATTTTTTGTTTCATTTTACTTAAACTTGTGTTACAAAACCCACAGAAAGAATCAATTATCTTTGAAAGATATTAAAATTAAGGAACACTGTGTCTTCTATAGACCCACGTATTCATCATTTATGACCATCATACCTTTTCTAATCTTTTATTTTTCTCTTTATATTCAAGTGTTTCTTTATATTCTTGAGCATAGTAATAATACAATAGATATTTTAAGATCTGCTTATTTCCTCTTCTCTTGTAATGGCTATAATTTATTTTTCTTCCATTTATAGTTTATGTTTTCCTGATTTTTTACTTATTATTTTTGTATGTTATACATCTTGTATTTTGTGTCTCGAGTACTATGTTCAAAGAGTGTATAATTTGGTTCTTGCACACATGTATACTAGTTACAATCAATTTCATCTTTTAGCGCTTTGCTTTTAACCACTTTTAGAAGTGACTAGAATACCATTTAGAACTAATCTAACCTCAGTACTAGGGCAGGGTCCTTTGGAGGCCTCTACTCAATGCCTTGTCCTTGTGTGGTTTCTTAATTTTGGCTCAAAGACTCTTCCCAGCTCTATGAACCCTGAGAATGGTCTAACCTACTATTTACTAGTGCTGGTGGCCCTTTCCTAAATCTTGGGAATTTCAAGTCCTACTTTTATGCACAGGATAGTTCTCTTAAGAGTCAGACTCCTCTGCAGATTTCTGGAGCTCATTTTCTGTTTAGCTGCCACATTTCTTGTACTGAGCACAGAATATTCTAGCTTTTAGTCTTTATCAAAACTTTTATCTTTTTCTCTTCAACATAAAGAAACTGTATGGCTGTATATAGCTTTCAATTCTCCAGGACATTTTCCCTATAGCAGCTTCCCTGTTCAAGAATAACCATTCTCAGCTACACCTTGTCTATTCTGAAAATAGTTATTTTCTGTGTTTGTTGGTTTCTTTATATTTATGGTAGAAGGGAAATTATTGTGTTAGTTGATCCTCCATAAGAAGAATGATTTTTTTCAACCATAACATCTGCATTTAAAAGAATGTCATATATGTGCATTCTACATTTAAGTTACTTTCTAAGAGGAAAGTCCTGGAGATATTAATTAGCACATATCCCAACTATTGCAATCATTTCAACTTTAATTATGCTAACATTAATGTGTTATCACAGTGATTATCTGTTGGTAGCCTGAATCAGGACAAAAATGATTGAAGAATGTTTTTCATTTCATTTTACATTAAAAGCCTTTGGATTTTGCATCTGTTGGCTCCTCTGACACCTTCCTAATAGTCTTTTCCTCAGTTTTCTCTATGTCTGTGTCCAAGTGATTTTACTTTGGAGAATTGAGTCCTATCAATATTTGATTTCATTTTTTTTTACTAAAATCTATTTTGTTTATTCCAGGCATACTTTCTTGATTTTAAAGAAAGCATTTTGCAAGTCAAACAATTTAATACTGACTGCTTCTTTACATTATCACTATACCTTTCCAGACAATATAGATACATGTGACTAACTAGAAGGAAATGCAGTTACAAAAATCTGAGGAAGCAAAAGAACAAAGATTAGTGTATTGGTATACTTCTACCTAAAAATAGTCCACCAGGTAGAATTACTATTGTAACTTATGTTTCTAAAATAATTTACTAGTAGAAAAAAATTACTAGTAGATGATCCAAAACACAGTGACAGAATACTAGGGAAAAATGAATAAATCTATTATCAAAAAATTATTCTAACTCTCTCCATACAACTGATTGTTAAAGCAAAACTAAAAGAAAAAATTGTAAATGTATAAAAGACATAAAGAACAGAATTAACATAGCTACTTTAATCCACATTAAGGTTTTCTGTGTGGAGGTCATGGCTATTTGTCTATGTAGATCTATCCTATTATCTATTTATTAGTGAAGACAAGCTTTGTACCAAATTTCATTGCCTTCTTTCTGCTATGTTTCAGGAGGTGTCCACAAGCTGGAAGAGTAGGGATTGATTAGTATGGCAATTTTTTTACAGGCTTATTGTCCCCTTACTAGTGATTTTGGAAGACATTTTGGTTGAAGAAAGCTAATGTGACTAGGCTAGACTGCTTTCTGGAAAAGGTTTATTGTGCTAGAAACAGATGAAACAATATTTTAATCTCGTGCCACTGTAGTACTTGTTATGTGCCAGCTGATGGCCCATCCCCAGATCTATTTTAAATCCTTTCTCTTCAGAATGCATAGAGTGGCTTCAGTTTTCCAGACTGAACCACAGCTGATACAGACTTCTGACCCTGACTAAAATATGCCAACCTCTTTACTGTCTCCGGATCATTCCACTTTTCATACTACGCCTGAAGGTATTTCTCTAGTTTATTTTAGTATTTTTGCCTTATTTTTCTTCTTGGAGTGCATGTCCTTGTTCCTAAAAATGGAATCACTCTGATTCACCAATTACACCACTCTCCTAGACACACATTATAATATCAATTTTGTATAATTGTTTGTGTGTGATTTATTTGCTTCTAGTGTACTTTAGATTATGTTTCCTGAAAACAAAGTCTGGGTCTGTCTTGTTGGCTGTTGATTCTGAGGGACTTCTATATTACCTGACCAATAATATGTGCTCAACAATGATAAGACCCATAAATTAATACATGATTGAATAGGAAGAGTATTAAACAGCATAATTCATGTACCAGCCAGAGTCACTCTGCTCTTTAAGATATACATAAATTCAATTTCCATTAATGCATTACTGAAAGTCACATGCCTTCCCAGACATTTCTAAAAGTTTTTGAGGGGTAATATTACCAGAGTCCCACCTAGAAGGGACCTCCTGCCTCTGTTGAATTAATTTTAACTTAAGACTATTCTTATTACTCTGCATGCATTATTACTTTTACATTCCCCATTGCCCAGATGGTAAACAGTGATTTTTGTTGTTTTTTTAAATGGGAAGAGCCATAAAATGGCATACATTTTAGACAGCAAACACATTTTCTCATTAAAATAAATCATATTAGTAAAAGACACATATATTTGTATGTGCCTTCAGAATAAAGATCTGGACGAACAAGCAAGGTAAGCCTTCTAAATCGTCAAAAATGCTAGTTAAGGGCAAAGGATACAGAGGGCAATAAAGAAGGGCAGTTATGTGTCAGTTATAATTTCTATACTCACCCCAGTGTTAGAGATATGGCTCATCTTACTAACCATCCTCTTGTAAGTTTCCCCTGGAAGCGGAAAAATCAGAATCCTGGAATCACTGTTCTCAGATGAGATAAACTGATCACATGAAGCAAGTGGACTCTGTAGCTTACCCCATGATTCCTCCTCTAGTCCCAAGGTACCAGTTCCTTTTGCCAAGACCAACAATTACTTCCTAGGGTTTCCCTGTATCCAATAACTGAAAGATGCAGAGATAAAAAGGGATAATATGTATATGATCACATTATTATTAAATTTAATTATATGACATTATATTGAATATTATAGAGATAGATACTGTAGCATGTATTCCAGTATTAATTATGTTTCATATTTTAATTAATTAGTCATTCATAATTTCAACTTATGGATCATATATTTATGATAAAAATACACCATAATTAAAATTTTTATGCTATAATTATGATTGAAGTGAAATTTCAAAGGACATATAGTAACATAATTTATATAACTCTAAAATTTACAAGTGGAAAAAATAAATTTATCTCCCTTATTTTGCAGATGATGAATTGTCCTTCAGATGTGAAATGATTTTTATTAGGTTTAAATAGCTATTTAGAAGCAAAGTCATAAATAAAATTAAAAACTTAAACTCTTCATCCAATGTATTAAATGTGTGGTATTAAAAGAGATATTTCAGGCAAAGTAATCCATGACAAAAGAGGTAAGAATGTCTCTTTGGTAATTCAATAAACTAAAACCAAATCCCCAAATGAGACCTTAATGAAGTAAAACTTATTTCATTTTTAAGTTATATGGACAAAAATTGCAGTAGTGAAAGGATTCACAGTTCTCCAAAATAATTCTGGGATATGAGAAATGGTATTCATAATTTCTTATATTATTTTATTTAGACTATTAGTTTCATAAGTCTCCTTTAGATCAAGAGTTTATTTTATATATGTTTAATCTTTTTTGAATGTACAAACATAACTTGGAAATATATATAGCACAATCTTTCACAAATTGTCAGTTAATTTTGGTTTGTGTAAGTTTATCTAAATTTCATATATATGATTCAAGTTTAAATGAATTTGAGAATTATTACTTTGAAAGCTACTAGTACAATCACCTTATATAAAAGCAGTCCATTTGCTAATAAAAATAAGGAAGCATACTTAATAATTCTAAATAATTACTTAAATATTTCTAATTTAAAAGGATGTGATATATATTTTACATCACCATGAAAGATTGTCAGGTCAAAGACAAAGACATGGATTGTAACAAGCATGTAAGTTTGTCTCTTTTTGCTTGCTTAAAAAAATTCTCTATTCTCTCCAACTATTGATCATGTTCATTTGTAATATCATATTTGCCTTATTTTCTAAACCAATCTCAGTAAGACAGAATGCAGTTTAATGCCTTATCAGACCTATTTGCTGATAATTGAAACTAACTCTTAGTCTTCATAAAAATAGAGTAGATTATTTGTATTATCTGCTTACTAGAGGCCCAGTGCACAAATTCATGCATGAGTGGAGTCCCTAGGCCTGGCTGGTGATTGGGGTGACTGGGGCTGTTTCGCCCAGTCTGGGGGAGGGACCATGAGTGTTGGCCAGCTGAGGAAGGTTGGCTATGGGAGCATACTGACCATCAGGGGGCAGCTCCTGCATTGTCTATCCCCTGGTGGTGAGTGCACATCATAGAGACTGGTTAACCAGTCATTCGGTCAACCAGTTGTAATGGTCACTTAGGCTTTTATATGTATATTAGTGACCTGGTGCATGAAATTCGTGCATGGTGGGGGATTCCCTCAGCCAAGCCTGCTCTCTCTCACAGACTTGGAGCCCTCAGGAGATGACCTACTGATGGTTGAGGCCCATTCCCCATCAGTCTGGCCACCCTCTGTAGGAGGTGACCTGGCTGATCAAGGGAAAGCACCAGCCCCATTACCCTGCTGCTGCAGCCACTGCCAGCCACTGCAGCTGCCAAGATGTTTTCATCAACATGGACTCTAGTCCCTTCACTGTGAAAAAATGACAACTTTCTTTAGGCATTTTCAAGATGTATCTTTCATAGGATATGACCTTTCTTTCTTCCTTCCTTTCTTTCTTCCTTTCTTTCTTTTCTTTCTTTCTTTCTTTCTTTCTTTCTTTCTTTCTTTCTCTCTTTCTTTCTTTCTTTCTTCTCTTCCTTCCTTCCTTCCTTCCTTCCTTCCTTCGCTTCCTTCCTTCCTTCCTTCCTTCCTTCCTTCTTTCTTTCTTTCTTTCTTCCTTCCTTTCTTTCTTTCTTTCTTTCTTTCTTTCTTTTTTATCCTCACCTGAGGATATGTTTCCATTGATTTTTATAGAGGGTGGAAGAGACAGGGAGAGACAGAAAGAAACATCAATGTGAGAGGGACACTTTGACTGGTTCCCTCCTGCATGAGCCCTGACCTGGGCCCCAGCCAGGGAGGAGCCTGTAACCTAGGTACATGACCTTGATCAGAATAGAACCCAGACCCGCAGTCAGCAGGCCGAGGCTCTATCCACTGAGCCAAAGCAGCTAGGGCAGGATATGATACTTCTTTGCTCCTCCAGTAGCAGACCTTTGTTTTGTCCTCCAGGAGTGTGGTGGAAAAACCTAGATCATCTTTTTGGATTCTTATAACCCAAGTTACCAAGAACACTGCAAGTGGCGGCGTACAGGAGCTTAGCCAATGAGTGATCAGAAAAGGTGTTTACACTGGAACTGGTTTGGCTCAGTGAATAAACCCTGGGCCTGCAGACTAAAGTGTCCCAGGCTTGATTCCTGTTAAGGGCATACACCTTGGTTGGAGACACATCCCCAGTGCGAAGTGTACAGGAGGCAGCTGATCGATGTTGTGCCAGAGCACATGCAAGCAGCTGGGGGCAGGGCGGGAACATCCCCGCCCCCAGCAGCTTGGCTGCTGCACCCATAGCTCCGCAGTGGTTGGGAATATTCTGGGACACCTGCCATTCAGGGCCTAAGTGCAGCGCCCTTAGGGACCCCTGACCCCCACACGGCAGTGGCCACCAGGGTCTCTGCATGCTCCAGAGGCCCGCAGCCAGCCCTGTTATGGGTGCCGGGCCAGGGGGCATGTAGGGACCCTTAGGCCACACACGGCAACAGACACCAGGGTCTCCACATGCTCCAGAGGCCATGTATTTTACTTACACAGATGTTATAAAACTGACATTACATGATTATTTGTTTAAATAGTTACGGTAATACCTTTAAATATATTTCAATAATAAGAAACTTCTATTATATTTTTTCCTATGCATATACTGTCTTTGGTGTTTTCCATTTTTTGGTATAGATCATTATTTGTATCTGGCAAAATTTTATTTCTGCTTGCAGGACATCTTTTAACATTTCTTACACTACAGATCTGCTGGTGATTAAAAAAATTCAATCTTTTATACATAAAAATATTTGTAACTATTTCTAAAATAGTTTAAAATAGTTAAAATATATTTTGACTATTTTAAACTATTTTAAAAATATTTTCACTCGGTCTAGAATTATAAATTGAGAAGCTTTCCCCCCTTGTGAGTACTTTAATGATGTTGCTCTACTATCTTCTCCCTTACACTGTTTCTGATGAGAAATATTTTGTAATCTTTATGTTTATTCCTGTATAGTGTGTCTCTTTTCTTCTGACTACAGCCCGGCCTGGCACCAGGCCATCACAGGGCCCTGCCATGGATCAATTTTTTTTTAAATTTTATTTCAGAGAGGAAAGGACACAGAGAGAGGGATAGAAGCATCGATGAGGGAGTGGAAGCTGCTTCTTGGTTTTGCTCTTGGCGCCTCCTCCGTGGATTTGTGTTAAAGTCTCTGTTGGACCACACCATGTGGTCCCATTACGTGTGGTGAATTCAGCCTACATGTAGGTGGGGGCTTTTGTTTATCAGCTTCCTTAGTTCCCAGGGCCCACAGTTTTCCCAGGTGTCAGTTTGCGAGTTCTTCCTGAGTCAGACAGCCCGAGGCCTGGGACTTGCTTTTGCATCTGAGCTCACCCCTCTGTCTCCTGGATTTCTGGACGTTACAGGGTGGGAGGCCCAGGGTCAGAACCAGCGCTGGGGACAGGGACCAGGGCTTCTTCGCCCAGGGCTTGGGTCTGGTGCCTAGGCTGAGTGCGGCTCTGGATCCTGGGTCACAGCGTGCCCACGGACCCAGACCATCACCGTCCCCTAAGGGCGGGCAGTGAGCCCAGCTCCAGGGTCCTGTTCTGAGGGGAACTCTGGTCCCTTTACCCCAGGAGTGGGGCCATGCTGGCTGGGTGGAGTCCAGGCCTGGGTCTGCAGATGGTCTGTGTCCAGTGCCTTTCTGGCCCATGGAGACATCCCCACCACTTGTGTGTTAGCTCTCACCTTTCTCACTTCCTTTCACACACTCCCTGTTGCTGCTCTGCACACAGGCTGGGCTGGGTTGTGTGGCTCCATCTCCTCTGTCTCAGCGGCTGTGTCTTGGCTCCTCTCCTGCCCCCATGGCTGAGCCTCGCACTGGAGACAGGGAGTTCTTAGAGGCAGGCGCTGGGATGCTTCCCTCCACTGCCCTTCCCAGCCTTAAGACCCAGCATAGATTTGACAAGCATCACCATCCACAGGTGGCATCATTTGGCAAGCCCGGCCAGGCACAATGGAGAGATGATGAACTGTGAGCAGAGACACACCTGGATTCAACTCATGACCTGACCTCAGGCACATATACAACAGCTGCTCCCCAAGCTCAGTGGGTGTGCATGTTCACAGGGTGCCTGGCTGACTCCCATTTGTGTCCTTGCCTCCCTCAGCCCGGCCCGGCCTAATCCCAGAGCCATCGCAGGGCCCTGAGATCAATCAGGGCCACCATGGCTGGCTGGTCTTGCCCACAGCCCAGTCTAACCCAGGGCTGGAAATGGCTTCTGGGGGAGAGGCCCTTTCCGGACCTGGCCATTGCCCTGTGATTAGCTGGTGGGCATGGCTAGTGGATGTGGCTCATTGGGTATAGCGAAGGTATGGTCAATTTGCATATTACTCTTTTATTAGATAGGATAGATGCTCTGTTTATGCAACACTGTATTCTTAGAATAAATGGACAGGTCATTGGCAGTCTATTTCTTTTGTTCAGTCACATGACTTTTTTTTTTAAAGTATTGATTTCAGAAATGAAGAGAGAGAGAAAAATCAATGATGAGAGGTAATCATCAATTGGCTGCCTGAAATCTGGGCATGTGCCCTGAGCAGTAATCAAACTCTGACCTCTTGATTCATAGGTATGGTCACATGTCTTCTGAAAACTTAACTTGAGCTCATCACATTTTCCATCTCTGACTGGATCCTGCTTTATGTGGACAGCTAGCTCTCTTACAGCAATCTTTTTGTCTTTTTGACTTTAAAGCGCTATCTGAAATCACTTTTAATTTCCCCATTACCATAACACAATTGAAGGTTTAAATCAACCTAGTATAGATGCTTATGATTTGAATGGTTGTGTCCTCCTAGAACGCATATGTTGAAATCCTAATGCTCAGTGAGGTGGAGACCTCATGAAAGGGATTAGTCCTACTGTAAAAGGGACTCCATAGAGCTATCTAGTCTCCTTCCATCATTGATATGAGAAGTCTGTAGTCCAAATGACGGTCCTCACCCCACAATGCAGGCACCCTGATATCATTTGACTTATAGGCTCTAGAACTCTGAAAAATAAATGTCTGTTGTTTATAAGTCTGTTTGATTTTGTTATAGAAACAAAATAAACTCTAAGACAATGCCTGTGCAAACACCATCTGAATTGTCGGTGGACATTGGGTGAAGGAATTGCTTTCGTAAGTTTCAATTTCTATTGTTGGATTACTTTCCAAAATGTCACTTTGTTTCTTCCAAATCCATTTCTACCTTTATTCTCTTTCTTCTGCCTCCTCTAATCAAATTCTTCTCTCACTGAGGTTTATCTTGTGACTAAGTTGAATTGATTAAAGCAACATAAACTATGATATGATGTAATATTCCACACAGAGAAGCTCTATAACCCAAACAAATTGATCTTTAGCATGAGGCATAAAAGCGTATTGGAATGCAAAAATCGAGTGGTAGTTCTCAATTGACAGAAACCACAGCTGCGTTGTTCAATCAAGGTCGCTGGTGAAGAAGACGTATGCAGTCGATATCCATCACTTCACTAACCAGGGGCACTGAGTAAACACGAGTCCTGTGCTGGAGTCTGTACTAGAAAAGAGGTAAAGAACTTTCCAAAATGCTCATTAGACAGGATAGTTTAATGGTAAAAAGAAAACAGCCAACCATTACTGTACATTGGGTAAGAGTATAAAATACATACACATAATACAGTCTTCCAAAGCTCAGGGGTGATGCCCAACTCATAATTTTCCCCAGGAAGTGAAAAGAAATCTTTTTGGAGATGTCTGTGTGAGTAAAGTTTTGAAAGGAAAAACGGAGTGGCATGGAATGGTCTGAAGGATGAGGTAGGAAGATGTCCCAGACAGCACTGTGGTAAGACACTAGGACCTACATGAGACACCATTGGCAACACTCAGAGGAAATCACTCAGCAACCAACTGAGGCTCAATAAAACAGCAATTACCAGAGCCTAGTTTGAAAATGCTATACAGTTGAATAATATAGAAGGCCTTTTGTGCTTTATAACAAAGCATGTATGTGTTCTTGTGTGTTAGGTATAGTTCTAAAATAGTCATTTTTATTACTGTCTGTACAAATAAATAAGGAAAATTCATGATATCTTGACACCATAACAGGTATATCTATAGAATTTATTATTACTTTGTGGCTTTCCACTTATTACTGAATTTGAATGGAACATAATTTTATTTTATTTCTACCTATAATGTCCCATGGCATGCTTTATTCAGCAGTATTCCTAAAGCTTAGAGCTATTGCAATCCTTCACATGCTTCACATAAGAAGACATGAATATATTCCCATGAGAGCCAGTCTAATGCTTCTACTTATTTCAGTAGTGTTGCCTTTAGGCTGTGATAAATACCTTTTATTTCTGGCTTTTGACACCTGTGATAGTTATAATAGGTTTGTTCAGTTTTAAAAAGGAATTGTTGCATTGAATTTTGAAAGCAATTGAAATAGGAGAAGTCCATAATTAATTACAGAGACAGATAGCTCTTTATTGTCCAAGTCAATGTATAATTTTACAATTACACAAATAAAAACTACCTAGACTGCTCTGCATAGCTGAGTCACCACATAACACCTCTGCCACAGTCAGGAGACTAGAGTATCAGAGCACTACCTCTAGCCCCAGCAGCAATAGGCTGAGAACATCAGGCCTGAAAATGACCCCCCGCCATCAAAAATTCCTTTCTTTTTCCTTTTGTAGTAATAACATGCATTTGATGATGCTTATTCTGATATTTCCCCCTATATTTCCTATTATCTCTCTATATAAAAGCCTAAGTAACCAGATGACTGGCCAACTGGCTGGTAACTATGACATGCACTGACCAGCAGGGGCAGATGCTTAATGTAGGAGCTGCCCCCTGCTGGTCAGTGCACTCTCACAGCCAATCTCCCATGGCTGGCCAACCTCCCTTGGTCACTCCCACCAGCTGACCGGCCCCAATCAGCCCTGATCAGGACTGGGTGAGATGGCCCCAATTGGCCCAATCACAGGCCAGGCTGGGGGACCCCACCCATGCATGAATTCGTGCACTGGGCCTCTAATTGATTTATAAAAGTTCTGATAATTCATGAAAACAATTAACCAACATATTTGGATCACTGTAGATCTAAACTTTTAAAGGTATTCTTTGTTGTTACTAAGGGCACTCTCTTTGAAATCCTTTACCCACTTGCCATTCAGGGTTGCCTTTAAATGGGACTGAATTACATTTGTAGTTATTTTATGTTAAGGAGTGTCTGGACTTTCAGTCTCATTTACCTTAGGCTGGCATTGAATCTGTATTTTATCTATGATTTCAGAAAATCAACTTGACATTTTTTATACTAGATGTTTAGTATGTGCACTCATATCAATGAATTTATTCTGCTTTAAAACTATTTTTTACTCCCTGTTCTAGAAGCCTCAAAATCCATCCTCACACACATTTTTCTGTTTATTCCTCTTATAAATGATAAAATCTTCCATCTCTTTTATGGGTGAGCCCTTCATGCAAGGTACAACTTAATAATTAGTCCTCCTTACTAAGTAGATTTCTGGCCTCTAATTTAATATGGAAAAAAAATGAAGGGAGGCATGGGAAGACAGGACTTACTCTTGCAAGGGCATATCTTGGCTAATTCTTTTTCCAAAGAGGAAGGTTGACTCATTCCAGCAAGAGAACTTTGGTGTAGGTTTGGTATTTCAGGGTAATTTGAGTCATTCACAATTCCTAAATGCTATTATTACAATGTAGAGACCACCTATTTTCTGAAATTTTCTAACTTTCATTAAAGATATCTGGCAAATTAAACCTATGTTATAATTCACCAACCCACAAAATTAGACTTGGAATCTCATTTTCAGGTCCAGCAACTCTATTGAGAAAATAATGACATTAGATTAGATATTAAACTATCAGATCTTCTATCTTCTGACTTTGCTATGTGATAAGAAATTAAAAGCTGGTGTCCTTTATTTCTACATTGTATGATTTTCCTGATTGATTAATGCACAGACTTCCCAAAGTCTTGTCAATCTTTGCACAACACCTAATGGTTGTTTGCAACAAAAATTTGATCACCAAGAATTGCCCTTAGCACCTTATTTTACTTTATTTTAGGTGCTCATCAATGATAATATAGGCCTTAAAGGGCTAAAGTTTTTCTCACTTTATTGCCTTCAAACTAACAAGCAAATTCCAACTGTCCACTTTCTTGAGAGTCTGTGGCCAATAGCTGTAACTGATGTCAATTACTCAATTATTCAGTGTGTTTGCTGTTAGCAGCAGCGCCACCTTAGCTATTTAGAACTGCAGCTACCTTATGAAATCACTCTGAAGGTGGGCCCTCTAGGAGCAATTGCGAACTCACACTGTATAGCTGGATCACCAAGACTATTATTACCTACTGGCTCACAATCAGGAAGTTGCATACTTAGTGCTGTTTATAGAACCAATTTTCTTCTGCCAAGAACAGGAAGCTGTCAAATTTGAAGCAATCTCTACAGTCAGGACATCAGTACAATAGCCACCAGACCCAAAAGCAAACTTTCTTTTCCAAAATCTACATTTTCAAAAGAGCACCTCTTCCTACATGGAACATAATTCAATGGATGAATCTATGTCATGCCTAAAATCTTAACCTGAAAAAAGTCTTAGGGAATGCAGTTTTTACCTTGCATATTCTATATTCTACTACATGAGAAGGTGTCTTTAAAAGGATTCACAGTAAATATTAAGGGCACCAAATTATATTATCAATATGAAATTGTTTGGATTGTAAATTATCACCTATCAGATATTTTATCTTATAATTTATATGCACAAATTATATAGTCCTATAACTTGTGAGATACTACAAAGTTTGTGACTAAAAAAGAGAAATAATACATTTATCTTTATAGAGTCTAATAAAGAATATTATTATGTAGGTCTTTGTTACTTATTTAAAGAAAGTGAGGGAAAATGATACATGGTCAATTAGAGGAATCTGAAAGTGGGAGCTGGCTAGCTTTTTACCTAATTCATAATTTGATAAAAACAAAAATTCACAACATATCTGTGATATTCCATAATGATTTCTGATATTTTAATATTTTTTATATTTAAAATATTTTATTATCATAATATTAATTACTCAAAATATTTTACTTATTAATTATAAAAAGTGAAGAAAGTCCACAGTATTATATTTACTAAACTTTAGCAAAATATTACCAAAGTGCTGTTTCAGTTTGTTGGAGGAGAAGATAGAAAAAGTACTCAAGGGTAAATAAGGGTCATAAAATAGATAAAATATGAATTCCTTAAAATGACACAAACAGAATACAGAACTAAGTTTCACAAATATTAGGAAAAATGATAAGAAAAGTAGAAGAGGATGAAGATAAAAAAAATAATATAGAAAGACAGCAGGCTGAGAAAAGGCATTAAAGTATTTTTAAGGTGGTCTTGATAATTTATCAACAGGTAAAAAGTAGGCACTATTAACTCTGCCTGAAGATAGAAATAAAACCTACCTGGTGAAAGAATAATAGATTAAAGGAGGGTTTTGAAATTAGAAAATTATGTATTTAACAGGGAGAGAAAAATATGTATATATACATATGTGTGCGTGTGCGTGTGTATTATTATAGGAAGAGAAATGGGGAATATTTCTTTTTTAAATATATTTGTATTCATTTAAGAGAGGAAGGCAGAGGGAGAGATAGAAACATCAATGATGAGAATCATTGACTGGCTGCCTCCTGCACGCCCCACACTGGGGATCGAGCCCACAACCCGGGCATGTGTTCCAACCAGGAATCAAACCGTGACCTCCAGGATCATAGGTTGATGCTCAACCACTGAGCTATGCCAGCCAGGCCCAGAATAATCCTTTTAAAAAAGCCAGATATTTCTCTCCTTTGCTCAGAACCTCACAACATCTTTCCATGTGAGAGGAAGTCCAAATCCTACAATGGCCTAGAAAGACTGTGATCTTCCCATTCTGTTATTACTTCTTTGACCTCCTACCACTCTAATAGATAGAATAATGTGAAATATTAGACATTAGTATTATCCTAAGAAAACACAATTTCTGAACTCAGAGCAATCTGCCACTTTTTTCTTTGTTAGCAAGATTTGTGTGAGTAAAGAAAAGCTATTCTAGTTGAGTTGGGGATATAGTATGAGCCTGCATCACTGAGAGTTTCCCTGTAGAGACCTATTGTTTTGAATAGCAAAGTAGCGTTTGCACAGACGAAGAATAGGAACAATATCAGTGAACACTTCCATTGTCTTCAGAGTCTTTATCTAATACCGGTATTTATAATATGAGGGACCACAAACCATATGATGGTTATGAGAACAAGTGTAGTCACTTCCAAAAATGTTTTCCTATAAATTATCGTATTCAGTCCTTATGAAAGTCATATGTTTTTAATCTATCAAAATCTAAGGAAATCCCAAATACATTTTTTAAGATGTAACATTATTAACCAAACGTCCTACTGAATTTTGTTTTCAAGAAGCCCAGTTCCCTTCTATCTTACCATAACCCCAAATTAGGGTTCATGGCTTTTCTTCACGTCTTCTTTTGCTGCTAACCAAGTTTTTAGGCTATTAGGGGTTATTATCAAGTTATTGGAGGTTTTAACAGCCCATTTTTTCAAATAATTTAATTTTTTCCTATGTCATCTAAATTGACCTAAAGATCCTACTATCCTAAATATGGTAGGAAAAACAAAACAAAACAAAACAACAACAACAACAAAAACTAACTCGAACGTGCTAAGTTATGGTAATTTAGTTTCTTTTAGGCAAAAGTGGGGGAAGAAAAGGAAGAAAATGTAGATGATTTAAGTAGAATTTCCATTCATATACTGACTACAGTCCTTGAAAGAAAAAACTCACAATGTATTTCTTTCCTTATTTATGCAATCGTTGGACTCAATGAAGAGAATGAACTACATATCAGGGGCAAAACAGTTTGGGGATGGAAATATGAGTAAGATATGAAACCTATTTATAGGGCCCTGTGTGTTTCAATGTGTCAGGCATTTTCCTGTTTATGATGCTGTCCCAGCATCCAGTTTTTGGTCCTGGAATTTTCATTTTTTTAACAAAGTAATTCATTTTTTATTAGTAATTAATCAAAATCAGCTGCAAATGGATTTTTAAAATGTTGTTCTGTACTTAGAATTTTGCCATGTAGAGTTCTCATTGTAAAACATGGTTAAGTTTAAGAGACATCAGCAGTGCCTCATCTATCTTTACCCTTTGCAAACAAATATAATTAAAGTCAGTTTTCCCAGGACAGCATGCCCAGTGCTCACCTGTAAAATGAACTACATGGGAACCAGGACAACTAACTCCACTGTATCAGGCACTTTGGGGGGAATTCGGTACTGTTGCTTTTTCCTGATCACTTGTATAACAGACTTTTGTGATGTGATCTATGCTATCACCTGATGGATGCATTAAGACACAAGATACGTGGGCAATGGGAAATATGAGAGATTATTAAATACAAATGTGTATAGGAAATAGAGCATGAGTAGCCTCACAGGATATTTATTTGTTTGCTTATTATTATTTTTTTTTTTTACAAAGGAACTGGAATTAAGGAAGGTTCAAATGGTAATGAATGGCCTTTTGGATTTGTGATTTTCCTAAACTAGATTTGTGAAATTCATGTTTTATTCTAGATAAAAGCACTGTTCTATCTATTGCTAAAACATCAATGGACTTGTGAGAATATTTTGTATATATCAGATATATTTTAAATCAAATCACCCAGTTAGCAGATGTATAATCCTATTTTTTTAAATTTGCCTTTTGATGGATAAAGAAATAGATATTCATAATGCTTAGGGATATTTTTTCAAACCTTAGTTGGCTGTATGTAAAACATTATATTTCAGGACTAATGACCACGTAGCCCAGACAAATTATGATCACTTCACACTCACTTCCTCTGCAAGTATTTGCTTTTCAGCCAGAGGTTTCAATGGATGGAGTATTCTAGGACAGTTATTTAGAGCATTTAATTTATATATATGAAATTTGAAGATTTAGAAACAAGCTATTTTGAATGAATACTAAAATCTGTTGCAATATAATCTTCACCATGTGAAAAAATAAAAAGCCATATGAAAATAAGAATAAACACAAGCCAGATTTTTGGTGGAGGAGTCTAGTCCAGAAAGACATAATTTGAAAGAAAGGTCAGAGAAGGTGAGCATAAATAATTTCTGGGAAGTAAATATTTGTTGATTAGCTGAAATTAATTTAATTAAAACCATTTAGATTATATAAGTAGAGCTAACATATTTATTATTTTAAATTTTTATAGATAAAATGTGAATAAAATATAAGGCAAAATATGTGATTAAATTATTTTAGTAAGAAATTGACTTACTCTTTTAATTGTACTTTTGTTCAGAAAATAACTTTTTATCCAAAAAATGCATTTATTAAGGTTATATTAGAGTGTGATTAAACAGATAATTGTGTTTATAGTATTAATAGATGAACTGTGCTTTCATAGTAATTAAATTTTAAAGCATTGAAAGGAAATACTGTGAACTCTCATCTATGTTTAATTTATTGGAGTGTAACCTTTTTTTGGTAAGTCAGCACTAAAGAAATAAATAAAAACTTAAATAGTTATACTATAGTTATAATGAATTTATTTAAATAGAATTATTTTTTCTATTTATTTAGTTATTTATTGTCAAAATTTTACATATGCCTCCTTTTTCCCTAATTGACAACCCCCTCCACTCACAGCCATTCCTCACTGCCCCAGTGTCTATATCCATTGGTAATGCTAATATGCATGCATACAAGTCCATTTGTCTCTAGATCTATTCTTGTTCATCAAATTATGTTGATCATTATATCCCACATATGACTGAGATCATGTGTTATTTATCTTTCTCCGACTGGCTTATTTCCCTTAGCATGATGCTCTCCAGTTCCATCTATGCTGTTGCAAATGTTAAAAGTTCCTTCTTTTTTATAGTGGCATAGTATTCCATTATGTAGATGTACCAAAGTTTTTTGTTTGTTTGTTTGTTTGTTTTAAATACATTTTTTATTGATTTTTTTACAGAGAGGAAAGGAGACGGATAGAAAGCCAGAAACGTTGATGAGAGAGAAACATCGATCAGCTGCCTCTTGCACGCTCCCTAAAGGGGATGTGCCCGCAGCCAAGGTACATGCCCTTGACGGGAATCGAACCCCGGACACTTCAGTCTGCAGTCTGACGCTCTATCCACTGAGCCAAACCGGTCTCAGCTGTACCAGAGATTTTAATCCACTCATCTGCTGATGGACACTTAGGCTGTTTCCAAATCTTAGCTATGGTAAATTGTGCTGCTATGAGCATAGGGGTGGATATAGCCTTTCTGATTGGTATTTCTAGTTTTTGGGGATATAGTCCTAGAAGTGGAATTACTGGGTCAAATGGGAGTTCCATTTTTAACATATTCACCAATGATATTTCTGATAAGAATTTAACCCAAAATTTACAAAGAACTCATATAACTTAACAAAAGGAAGATAAATGATCCAATCAAAAAATGGGCAAAGGACTATCTAGACGCATTTTGAAAAAGGAAATACAGAAGACCCAGAGACATATGAAAACTTGCTCAAAGTCAGTAATCATCTGAGAGATGCAAATCAAAATGAGGTACCATCTCACACCTGTCAGAATGACTATCACAACAAATCAACAAATGACAAGTGCTGGAGAGGATGCAGAGAAAAAGGAACCCTCCTGTACTGCTGGTGGGAATGCAGACTTGGGCAGCCACTGTAAGACAGTATGGAGTTTCCTGAAAAAGCTAGAAATAGAATTATTTTATTGACATGTCAAATATGCAATTTAAAACACAAATATCTTAGGTTCAGTGTTGGGCATGTCTGTTTCTTACTAAACTATAAAATTTCATATAACAAAATATTATATAATGAAATGCATTTGTTTTCTTTAAAAATAGAAATATGTTTCTCTAGATAGAATAGAGCCTCATTCAAAGAATACAGAATGTAACTCTTGACAAATGAGGCAAGTAGCATATACTAGTGATGGAGGTTTTGGAAAACATAAAACATTAACTAAAAGGTTCCCTAATGACAGACGGTTGCATTTACAGCAAACATCAGTCTTTAAAAAATGGACTTCAAGGTGTGTGGTGGACAGTTGGGATGGCTGACTTGATAAACAGCAGTTGTGATCTGTGTACATTTCTAATTAGAGGATTAAATAAAACATTTTTGGTTGTAAGATTGTTACTATTTGTCTCATATACTACTTTAAAAATAGTGATGACTCAGCAAAACATAATAATTTAGGTTTTTCTTGATTTGCCATATTGTCTATAGATATCACACCAATAAAAAGTTGTAGAAAACATGCACAACAATCCGAAAATTTCAACCACCTCCCTTTGAACAGCTTTTGTTTTTGCTATACATAAGAACTAGATAGCATGACCTGTCATTTAAATATTCAATACAGTTCTAACTAAGTAAAACAATCCCCAAAATTGAGATCAGTAGAAATAAAATATTCAAAATGTCTAGGTTGATAACCAGTCAATAGCTCTCATTTTTGCTGTGCTGAATATATATACATATATATATATATAATGCAAAACGTCCCCTTGGGAGTTCGACAGGAAGATGGGGAGTTCGATCGCTTGCTATGATGCGCACTGATCACCAGAAGGCGGCATGGAATGGAGGAAAGCTCCCGCTGGCAGCTGGCAGCCAGGGGGGAAGGAAGGCCCCGGCCAGCAGCTAGAAGGCCCTAACTGGCACTGATGATTAGCCAGGCAAGAGACCCTACCCATGCACAAATTTCATGCACGGGGCCTCTAGTATCTCAATAGCTAAGTTAAGTGCTTCAAATGGATTATGTCATTTAACTCTCAAAACAATTCTATTAAAAATGCTATTACAATCCCCAGCAGGGAGACTTAAAACTACTATGCTCAAGGCCAAATGAGGCAAGTTGTATGTTTTAACATACAACTGGTATGTTAAAATGCCAGGGCTAACATTCAGGCTCTCCAGTTCCACAGCTCTACACTTTTAACACTGCTGCCTGCCACCTCCCACCATTCTCTAGGGTGCCTAATGTGTACCCTGGTATGTTTGTGTGCCACACAGACTGAGAGGAAGGTATGTTGGCTTTGTTTTGTAAGGATGCTGGGCTCCATCCATGTCTCACTTGGTCAGCCTGCAATAGTGAGGACAATTTTATGGCTTTCTGATATCATATTCAAGACACAGGGCCTTTTAGGAAAACAATATACCTCAAAGGATCTCTAACATGAAATAAAGTATGTTTACATAACTCTGGAATACACATTCATAATTAGATTGATAGAAATAGTCCTTGAAATATGAAGCAGAGCAGGATAAATAATGGAGAGAGCAGTTTGTGGAAGGTTAAAAAATACCTTTTGCTATTGGAATTAGGGTTATCTTTGTAAAATGATAATAATGGTAGTACTAATTCAAAATTTAAATGAAAATAAGATATTATAGGTAAATATTACTTATAAATGGGAGGACTTTTAAAATCTAGACAATTTTATTGAGGTTTTATTATTGAGGTTTTATTTTTTTGTGTGTGTCGCTCATGTATTACTTTAAAATTTTGACGAAGTAAAGAGAAAGTCTGTCCCATGTAGTGTAATAGCCAAAGCCAGAATTCAGTGTCAACCAAATCAGACTGAGTTTCTATCCCAACAGTCGGCTTCTTTTTTTCAGTTCAGAAAATCATGCTAATACATGTTTCTGTGACAACAGTGGTTTCTGATTCTAGTTCTACGATAGACAGGCAGGAGTTTATTACCTGGCTGTGATCAGGTGCACCTGCCCTCAGTATTTCTAACCTCCATTCTCTTTGCCCTCTCTCATGGAACTCTGATCAGGTGTGGTTATCAGGAAATAGAAGAGGTGAGATCATCATTAAATATAATCAACCATCACTCCCATCCCATTTTTAATATGATATTCCTGTAAAGAAAAAAAATGCTGTTTTGTTGCCCTTAATAGCTGTATCCAGAAAGACATGCCATGGAGACAGATTAAAGGAAACGCTACAACTATTAATATTTTAAGTTGTTCTTGGTTTAGCACCCAGCATAGACACATTTCAGGTAGAGGGATGCCTTTCTTATAGTTGGAAAGGGTAACGGGAAGAAGGCCAAGGAAAGGGAGGGATAGAAAAGGGAAACCTAATGAGCCTTAACTACAGACTGTCTCCAGAAAGTATATTTTAGGAAAAAAATAAGAACCTGGAAGGTTATTCCCACAAAATGATGCCAATTCTGATCCTGTATTAACTTCAGAATAATTTGAGATGAAGAATGAAAGTATGAAAATGTAACTAAACTCAATTAATTCACTAGAATTTTGTTTTCAATTCCATTTACTCAGTACAATGTTGTTAGTAACTAAAAAATGGACTGTGACTAATGTTATAAAAAGTAAGATTTTAAAAACAAGTTTAAATTTTATTTTAATATTTTTATTTCATACTTTCTGGAGATAATTAACTTTATTTCAAAATAATCATGTTAAAATGAAAATATAAGACACAGGTTGCACTTGAATTCAAATGATGTTTAGTTTTAGGAAGTTCAGCTATATAAACAAGAGCAGTAATTTTTCTGGAAAAAATGTCAATGTATGAGTCAATATATGGATCATTGTTTCATTACTGAAATCAAATAAATGAATGCAAGCATTTATATAGAACTAAAAAGAAAGATATATTCCATAATGTAGTGTTAATGTAGAGTACATTCAAATATTTACATACCATTAAGTAAACCAACCAGTATTAAACATTTAAAAAGTATGGTCAATTAAATAAAACAACCACTGTCTGCCAGGCTGGTGTGGCTCAGTGGTGGAGCACTGACCTGTGAACCAGGACGTCATGGTTTGATTCCTGGTCAGGGCACATATCCAATTTTCAGACTTGATCCCAGTGTGGGGCATCCAGGAGGCAGCCAGTTAATGATGCTCTCTTATCATTAATGTTTCTATTTCTCTCTTCTCCGTTTCTCTCTAAAATCAATAAAAATACATATTTTTAAAAAGCAACCACTGTCTAGTTACTTTTTTGCATGTTTTATCTTGTTATATTAAGACAAAATTGATGGCACATACATTTTAGTATACAACCCCTTTCTTTTTAAAATTATCAAGAAAAAGCAACATGTTTAAGATCATGACACCAAGGAGAATAGCAAAGCTCTATTCATTAAAATTTTCATTTAAACTGAATCTCAGAACAAAGCTGACAATTTAAAAATAACTACAGCAATAGCAAACACAAAAGCCTCAAGGGTTTGTTTCTAAACACAGTGTAGTTTATATTTATCTAGTTTTAATTTATTTTGATATGATTTTGGTGGTCACTCATGAAAATATTATAGTAATCACATCTAATTTAAAACCAAAATCACATTTAAATAATTCATAAAGCATACTTTTAAGTTCTTTAAAAACATAATCAAGTTTTAATGGCACTTGAAATGTCTACCTGTCCCTTAAGTAATTTCAGTGTCAGTTTAATCTTTTTCTGACCAGCAGTAGGAACAGAAAAATTAATACTGTATTCCTGGTTTGATGAAGATGCCTCAGAAAAAATAACAGAGGGATTCTTCCCCACAAGGAACATAATTGTAAACACTGTCTCACAGTGGTAGGTATTTGATAGCTCAAATTTCTCACATTTTTAAAGGTTTTCTCATAAATGGATTCAATTTGTTCTTGAAAAGTATATAGAATCTACAATCATGGAGGCAGGCAGCTGAGCAGTCCTGGATTGTGAGAAGGATGTCCGACTGCCTGTTTAGGCCTCATCCCAGTAGGTCCCAGATTGGAGAGGGTGCAGACTGGGTTGAGGGACATCCCCCGTCCCGTCCCTCATGCATGAATTTCATGCACGGGGCCTCTAGTATATATATAAATGGCCAATGTGCAAAGTGTCCCTTCAGGAGTTCAACCAGGAGACTAGGAGTTGAATTGCTCCTCACTATAATGTGTGCTGACCACGACAGGGCAGAAGAGCATAAAGGAAAGCCCTGGCTGGCAGCTAGAAGGCCCACATTAGCCCTAATCGCCAGCCAGGCCTAGGAACCATACCTGTGCATGAATTTTGTGCCCTGGGTCTCTAGTTAAAACATAATGTTTAATGTATACATTTGTATGCATTTGAGTGATCCTTGTTATCTAAGTTTTTTATAAATTACTATTTATCACAGGCTGAAATATGATATGAATTTTATTTCCATATAAAATAGGTGATTCATACTCAAATCCTGCATAATCTTCCACTGGCATTGCTCCCAAAATCTTCTATTAGTCTAATTAGCGTCAAATGGGGATGGGTTAACAATTTCCTATTAACTGAAAAACTGAATGCATGCTTCTTACCTACCATGTACACCTTTGATCTTCTCCACTTTAAGGTGGAGCCATTGCAAAAAACCCATAATTTGCTATATTTTTAGAATGTAACTGGAGCCAAGCAAGGACAAAATGAATTAAGATTTTTTCCAAGAGAATAGTAATATTCAAAAATGAAAAACAAAGTATTCTTTATGGCAGCCTGGATTCCTATTGTTCTAGCTTAAATAAAGTGTCTAGTAAATGTTAATAGTGCATATCAACTGGAGTAAATTAGTGGGTCAATTGTATAGCATTAGATTGGGATCTTATTTTTGTAAATAAGTTTATATATTATGCCAGAGGAAATCTGTAGAAGATGTATGGATTTTTTTCAATCCTGCTATAATGTAAAGCATGTACTCCACTTGAGAAAAAGAATCATGAAAAGCATAATTTTACTGTAGTGACTAAATCAATGACAGTAAAATTCATTCTAAGACTACTTTGTAGAAGCTAAATCCTAATGTTATTCTTTAACTGTATATGAGTATAAACTGAACATAAATTGCTTTTGCAATGGATTTGAAAACTTTTTTGCAACTATCTTGTCAATTTTATTGGCAGAAGTGCCTAGTGAAGGCATTTTATTCAAAATTTCTCTGTGAGAAATAAACTAATAATAGCAAGAATATGGAAACACTGCATTAGGAAATTCCAGTGTATTTTCCCCCGTGCTGTGAATCTTTGTTTGTTTGTTGTTTGTTTGTTTAGTACTACCTGTTTTCTCTTATAAATTAAAATCAATGCTGAAGTTCTTTTTATTTTTTTTTAGAGTTTTTTATACTGTAAGAATGCTTTGCTGGTTTATTATGATTACCTCTAATTAATATCTAGAATGCTTCTCATTCACATAGGCTAAAAGAAATCAGTAATGAGTTTTATACAATGTGCACAAGCATGTTAGCCCTTTCCACAATTATTATATGAGAAAAAAACATAATTTTAATAGAACCAATTTAAATTAATAGACATAACTGAATTATTTTTGGTGTATTTAAGAAAGAAATGGCAAATCACAAGTAATGTAAGAATATGAGGTCAATTTCTTTAACTATATATATAATTTTCTATTGAATGAACAAAATATGTAAGCAGATATTTTCCAGAAAAAAAAAATACATATGGCCAATAGAAATGCTATAGGCAGTTAGACTGATATGAGCAGAGCAAGGACAATGGGCCAGTTACCTGACACCAGGGCAAAAACACTGTGTGTCTAGCAAGAGGCAAAACTGGGAAAACAAGAACCTCACCCCATGGTAACCTTTCTTCCCCTGCATATCCCTGGTCATGCAGTTTGGGTCCCCTGTTTCCCTTTTTCCTCCCTAAAGATAACACCGAGGCCTCAGTTGCATTTCAGCTCTGAAAAGCTGCAAAACCAGACAAGTGACACTGTACTGCTTATTTCCTTTTATCTTGTTGATAAAGTAAGAGTGGTTATCTAAGAGTCACTCCTTGAGACCTGTAAGTACATTTCATAAATGTTGCATATTTGTAAGTTTATGGCCATAGGAACGACTTATACGTGAGGACATGGTGTATTAGAAGGTGTAGGAGTCTTATATGAACTGTTGTGTGCAGGAGTGAGTGGATAAGGAAAGGTGTAATCCTCCTAGTAGCTGGCTACATAAGAATTTGGTCTGAGACCTCTTTGTCTCTACAGATAGATCCCAAGGTTCATATTGAGGAGAGATTCCAAATTGTCTGCAGTTTTATCAGATTCAATAATATTCTTATGAAGTTAATATTTTGACCTTCATCTATTTCTAAATTAGTACTCCTCAAATCCCCACTAGTTCTTAGATTTACTGCGGTTATTAAACCATTGATTAAATATTTGTCGTTTTTCTCAAGTGACTTTATATTTTATATGGAATATTATTAGTTTAACAAATTTTAGATGCTTTTTATTTAATTTATTTGATATTATGTATGCTTTCCAGTTTTATAAAATGCTTATCCACAACTTCCTTGTTCCTTAACCTCTGAGGTAATTTATATTTCTTATTATTTTACATTTTCAATGTTTATACTTTAATTATTATTTTATTTATCACTACCTCATGTACTAAGGCCAACTATGCTATCAGGTTAGTTATCAATGTGTAAAATTCCTCTCTTTTAAATCCAAGAAGCATATCTATATGACAATGCTTTCAATGTGAAGGGCCAAGTGGGAAAGGTTCATGATGTGCTGTAGAGCAGGATTCAATTAGTTGTGAATAATAGATAAAGCATTTCAGCAAACTGGGGTTAAATGAGTCTATGCACATTAGAATATGCAGAAATGCTATTTAATGAACATGGAAACAGAGTGCAGGCAGGGACAGAAGCAATCCAATTTCACTGAGGAAGCAGTTTTGAAGGCTGACTATGTCAATAATGCTCTTATTGAGTATGCTTTTATAGGCTGAAAATGGATGGTGCTCCATGAGATTGTTTTACAATTAATATAGACTGTTGTTTTGAGTATCAGTTTTGTCATGTATTGGACATTTAAAAAAATACTTGAAAGCTAAATTCCATTTTCAGTATGACAATGTTAGCAGCTCAGCAGAGCCATTCCCCCATAAAAATAAGCAGAGTGGAAAAAACCATTAAAAAACAAAAATCCCAACGATTCTCAATCTCTGAAAATTGTCCTAAGGACATACAGTAAATGAAAAAGTCTAAGAAAAATCTGCTAAAACTCGGTAAGATCCATGAGAGTCTGACATTTGAGCCACCACCCTCTCCAACAGCTCAGCTTGGCCGGAGCTTCACTCGGGGTGGGAATGTCTGAGGAGAAGACACGCTCTAGCTCTCCCCTCATGCTTCAGTTACTGCTTGCTGTGTCTCTCCCAGGGGAGCCGGCCACCAGCTTCTCTCATCCCTTTCAACTTAGAGTTGAAGAGGCAAAATTCTTGGTGAGTATGACTCAGAGATCAGCGTCTCCCTGTTCCACCCAGCCTTTACCTGTGGTGTAAAGTTTCTATCCCAGGTGAGCAGGCCAAGAATACGGGGGTCTCAGCTGCCCTCTGCTCAGCTTGCCCAGAGGGTGACTACCTGCACCTGCAGAGGCAGGAAGGAAAGTTCCAAAGGAACAGAGGCTACTCCTGGCCTAGAACCCAAAATAGTGGCTCAGTTTGCTTAAGACAGGAAGCTGTAAAACAAGAGAGCTCAGAAGTTCTCCCAATGGACTGACTTTATTTGGAACAGAGTGTGGAAAGTGCGGTTTAAAGGCATGCTTGAAACCTCTAGCTCTTTTTTATTGTAGAAACAACTCATTAAACCAGGTTCACCAGAAAAAAAACAGGGAAAGAGACAAAAGAGAGGAGCCCCCCTCATGTGAAAACTTCAAAGACTAGCCTCAAAAACTATTCTTGCCAAAATATAATTGGATCAGACTACTGAGCTATTTATGTCAATAATGCAATTAGCAGTAATTAGTACCGCCTAAGGGACAGGAGTGTATTACCAAAATAAAGCAGGCAGCTTACCAGAGAGATCAGAAAAAAAGTACAGGCTAAAACTCCCCTGTTAAAACAGCTGTAATCTCAGTATGGCCATAATCATAACCAGGATCACTTTCTTCAAGAAGCAACATCAGAGTGCTCATATTACAGGGGAAATATACTCCAGTAAAATAGCCTAGCTTAGTTACAAAAGACTTCAGCAAACAAACAACAAAGGGAATGGCAGGTGGAAATCAGTATCCATAGTTGGTATAATATATTACCTAAAAGGCCCAGTTTTCAGCAACAAAAAATATTATGAGCCCAACTGATGTGGCTCAGTGGTTGAGCATTGACCAATGAACCCGGAGACCATGGTCTGATTCCCAGGTAGCGTAGATGCCCAGGTTGCTGACTCGATCCTACTGTGGGGCTTGCAGAACATCTCATCATTGATGTTTCTATCTGTCTCTCCCTCTCCCTGCCTCTATTATATATATATATATATAATGAGATATGCAAAGAAACATCGATGTGACCTGCTACAGTAAAACCCAAAACAACAACCACACACACACACACACACACACACACACGTGCAAAAGAAATTGTTAAAAAGAGGGATCAAATAGATTAAACAAAGATATCAAAATAGCCATTATAAATATGTTCTAATTGAAATACAATCAAATGGAAACTGGAATGAAAATTACAATAATTGAAGAAACTTTATCAAAGGGGCTAAATGTAGATGTGAACTGGCAGGAGAAAGCATAAATGAATTGGAGAAGATGGATCAATTGAAAGCATGCAATCTGAACAAAAAGAAAATAAAATGAAGAAAAGTACACATAGCTTCAGAGAAATGTGGACTATCATTATGTGAGCCAACAGGCACAAAATGGGAGTATCAGAAGACGAGGACAGAAAGAAATGATCACAAAAAGGTATTAAAATATAATGGCTAAATAAAAACATTAATTTGCACATCCAATGAGCTTAATGAACTTCAAACAGAACAAATGCAAAATGAGTCACACTCAGACATATTATAGTAAAAAAGCTAAAATTAAAAACCAAAATGAAAATCCTAAAAGTAGCAAGAGAAAAATGGCTTGTCATGAGTGAGGGAAGCCCAGCAAGATTAAAACCTGACCTGTCATCAGAAACAGTAAGGCCAGAAAACCCATGGGATAACATAGGGGAAGTACTGAAAGAAGGAAAAATTGTCAATTAAAAACTTATATAAAACAAAATACCTTTCAAACATGAATGCAAAATAAATACATGAAGATATTAAAAAAGAGAATTTTGGTGTTTTCATAACTTCCTTAAAAATAATAAAATAAGTTATTTAGGCCATTAGCAAGTATATCCAGATGGAAATTCAAATCTATATAAAATCACATAACACTTTTAAGGTAATTGGATAGTTATAAAGACAAAATAAATGCGTATTTTTTTTTCTTAACTGATTTGGACAGGAATTGTATAAACATGCGTAGAATTATATTGTTAGGCCTATAGCAAAGATAAATTTAATCTATTTGACAGTAGGAGCACCAAGAAGTTTAGTGAGAGCACTGTTGTAATTGGAGTAGAAAAATGATACCAGATGGTATTTTGAGCGCACAGAAACAAATACATAGAATCAGAAATGGAAAACATGGTAAATATAATAAAATCTATATAGACTTTGTTTCCTTTCCTTTTCACAATTTCTTTAATAGACATAAATTATATATAAGTAATCATAACAATGTATTATAGAATTTGTAGTAGATAGTTTTGTAATGTAAAATATATTACAAATGTATAATTATTGCATATATATTCATACATATCTGCATAGACATATATGTTATCCTATCTAATAAAAGAGAAAATGCAAATTTGACCATACCTTTGCTATGGTACCAGCCAACCAGGAGTGGGAGGTGGGGCTGAGGGTGGGGCCAGGCAGTGATTGGGGCCTCCAGTTGTGATTGCAGCAAGGGGCCAGGTGGCGATGGCGGCTCCCTGTTTGCTATGGCAGCATGAGCCGGCCTACAGCCATCTCTGGGAAAGGCCTCTCTGGAGATGGCTGTAGGTCCAGGAGGCCGAGGGCCAGGCCAGGCAGTGATGGGGGGGGGCACTGGTTGCGATTGCAGCAGGGAGGCCGGCCTACACCTGGGTCCAGAGAAGGCGATTGCTGTGACCACCTTCCTGTCGCCCGCGGTCACCTGCATCCTCCTGATCCTAAGGTTCCGGGGCCTGATCGAGTACTGGTTCCACTCCCCGCCCAGCATCCCCGTGCAGATTGAGGCGGTACATGACGCGCACCCATGGCCTGGAGGGTGGGTGGGTGCAACCAGGGATTCGGGGATCAGAATTAGAAGAGGTGCAGGCTCTGTACCAGGAGCCTGGGCTTTACAACAGCCCCTGAGCGCCAGAGGGTGAAGGTATAAAGGTGACACACACACTCCGCCTCCAAAGAGCTGCTGACCCGCTGCAGCTCGGACCGCCCTGTAGGGGCTGTGCCAGGCACTCAAAAACACAAACACCACGTGACTCCATGCCGTGAGGAGCTTCAGGTCCTGAGTTCATAGACAGTGGAGGAGGGTGGGTGCCAGGCTGGGAGGGGGATGGGGGTTTCGGTTCAGTGGGGACAGTTTCTGTTTTGCAAAATGAAAGTTACTGAGGCGGAGGGTAGCGGTGGTTGCACAGCAATGTCAGTGGACTCGACACTGCTGAACTGTACGCTTAACAATGGTTCGTGATTGTTTTTATGTTATGTGTATATCACCACAGTTAAAAAAAATGTTTAATGGCACCAGGTTAGCCAAAACGGCAACCTGGCGGAGAGATTGGGGCGGCAGGAAGGCCTTCTCTTGGGCAACACAGCACCATGTGCTTTCTGGCGGTCGCTGGGGGAGCCTGGCCGGGTGTGAGCAGCAGAGACAGGGGCCAGGAGAGAGCATGTGCTCAGAGGCAGGGGGTGTGGACTGGGGGTTCTAGAGTGAATGCACCCAGAGCTGTGAGCACAAGGCTTTGTACACGGGGAGGGACTTTTCCCTTTTACATATTTTGTGTACTAACCCACCTGCCATCTTCAAGCAACCAAGAAGAAAGATTGAGCCGCCCTTTCCTTAATTATTTCAGGAATAATCCTCCCAGTAATCAACCCCATCACCAACCAAGCAGTTGAGTCCCGATACTATATGAATTAAAGTCGGACATTAAATGTTATGCTATGACTTTTCTCCTTATACAGAGTATCAGTTTGCTTGCAGAGTGGCTTCCTGGCTTGCTGCCAGCCTGTGCATGGTCCACGCTTATGAGTTCAGGATCTATGACAATGTGAATAATTCAGAGGTTTACAATAAAAAAGAAACATGATACATGAATTCACTAATGTTAATGTTAAAATTCATGGAAAAAATAGTCCTTTGAATCTTTGGTGGTTAGAAATTGAATACCTCAAATCATGTGAAATAAACAGAAAATAAAGTTACACTGAATGACAAAAAATAAAAATAAAAATACATTAGGGGCCAGGAAATGTTCAAAGACCTCAGAACCACTCCCAGGTCAGGAAGGGAAGTCATAGGGTGTATATTATTGCTACAAACACTGTATTTCCTACTACTTACAACATATACAATGTAATGTATTAGATGCCTTCCTATCTCATGAAGTACCTATTCTCATAGGTAATACTGGTAGATATGTTATAGTTATGGCAGTATGTCATATCCTATCTATATTCATAAAAAGGTAATATGCTAATTAGACCATGAGATGTTCAGATGTTCTTCCAGAGAAAGCCATGGTGCTGGGGCTGAGGCAGAGGTGGTTATGGGTGATCAGGCCAGTAAGGAAGGGCAGTTGGGGCTGATCAGGCTGGCAGGGGCCTGCAGTTGGGGGTAAGCAGGCAAGCAGGTAGAGTGGTTAGGGGAGATCAAGCAGGCAGGCAGGTGAGCAGTTAGGAGCCAGTAGTCACTGATTGCGAGGGGGTTATCTGACTGCCAGTTTAGGCCAACCCACAGCGGTCCCAGATTAGAGAGCATGCAGGTCAGCCTAAGGGACACACATCCCTCCTTCCCACCCCCACCCCGTGCACGAATTTCGTGCACTGGGCCACTAGTTTTATATAATTGTGTACGTGATATATACATTCTAAAGACAGTGAAAGGGAAAATAGGAAACAAAGCTATAGGAGTAGAGCAGCATTTTTATATTTCACTGGATTTAAGTTAGCATAACTCTGAAGTAGATTATAATAAATTAAGCTGTGCAAAATAAATCCTGGAGCAACTAGTAAGAAAATTAGTAAAAGTATAAAATGAAAAATGAAGGGTTGGAAAGAGTTAGATTGATATTGGGCATTTTCTCCAAAAAATGTCTATTCAGGTTTTAATTTCTATAGTACATGCTATATAATAAAAGGCTTATAATGCAAATTGTCCCATCCACCAAGAGTCTGACTGGGAGTTTGATGGGGAATTCAACCAGGGGACAGGGACAGCAGGCCAACTGCCTATAGCCCCTCCCTGCAGCCAGTCCCACCCTTGATTGGCACCTCCACCCCAATTGGGGGTGGCCCCTCTGCCTGGCTGGTCCTGCCACTGATAGGCATCAATCTGGACAGGCCTGCCATACCCCACCTCTGCATGAATTTGTGCACTGGGCTTTAGTATCATATAAAATACTCACTTTTAAAATCTAAATAGAATTATGAAAAAGTGTTAATTTTTTAAAGAGTGGTTTTATTTTTAAATATTTAAAAACTCAGATAAAGTTTTGTGATTAAAATACCTTGTTGTGCACTCTTAATTTAATTATATGGTAAACTGATTTGGTGGCTATCACTGTCGGTTCCTCTGTAATTTTCTTATCACAAATTTGCTTTAATTAATTCCTTGTTCTGACTTACATCTCCCAGTAGAATTTGTGGGAAGTCATATGGTTGCTGCCATGAACTTTGAGTCCTTATATATTTACAACTCTCTTTTTGCTTTATTTTTGTGGTGGTGATGGTGGTGTTTTTTGTTTTGTTTTATAATTCTAAGGTAAACACACAGAACTGAAATTATTGAAACATAAGGTAAATGTATGTTTTATTCTGTTAGAAACATCTAGTTTTCAGTGAAGAAGGCTTCTACATCCTTCATAAAGTTATTCATAAAAATGTTATATCTGATAATGCTAATATGAATGTTTTTATTTCCCTTTTATGTTTTTAGTATGGACATTAGTTGATTTACTTATTTTGACCATATGTCTTGCCTATAATAATAAAAGCATAATATGCATATCAACCAAATGGCTGAATAATGGAATGACCTTTGGATGACCTTCCAGATGACCTTCTGGATGAAGCCAGGGCTGCGAGGGCCAAGGCAACAGCCAGGGTATCTGCAAGGGCCTACCCTTATATGAATTTTATGCATCAGGCCTCTACTGTAATGATAAAATGTACTTGTTATTTTGGTATAATTATTGTATATTTCTTAGAATTTTCTGTATACACCATTATAAAGAGACACACTAGAGACAGATTTTAGAAATTTATTTTTAAATTTCCAAATATTTGAAGTCTGTAAACTGTTTATTATTGATTTCTACTTTAGTTTAATATTGAAATGTAAGTTTTTTGGTTTGAGTTTTGCAGTGTTTTGTTTGGTTTTGGTAACAGGTTTGTGTTAGGATCAAATATAAAATAGGAAATAGGCCTAAAAAATGTGGCTCAGTGGGTGAGGCATCCTCCCATATACAAAAAGGTTACAGGTTCAATCCAAAGTCAGGGCACTTACGAAAAACAACGATTGGTGTTTTTCTCACATTGATGTTTCTCTCTCTCCCATCCCCTCTCTAAAGTCAATAAGCATATCCTCTGGTGAGGATTAAAAAGAAAAGACAGTAGGAAATATTTCCTCTTTATGGTCTGAAGAGATTTTAAAAATCAGTCTTAATTCTTCTTTAAATATTTGTTCATTATCTCTTGTAAAACCAGATGGGTCTTGTGATTTCTGCTTCACAGTGTTTTAATTAAATACTCCATTTATTTAAAAGCTATAGAGCTACTCATAGTATCCATTTCCTATTGAATGAATTGTGGTAGTTGGTGCTGTGTAAGGAATTTTCCCATTTTATCTAATTTGTAGAATTCATGTGTGTAACATTGTTTGCAATATCCCCACATCCTCTCAGGTATTCAGGGTAGATAGTAATACACCACTTCATTCCTGAGAGTAGAGAAGATTGTCTTCTCTGTTTTTTTTTTTCTTTGTTAATATTTCTAGAGGTTTCTCAATTTTATATTTTCAAAAACTTAACTCTTTGTGTTATTGACTCTATTATATTTCTGTTTTGAATTATAGTTCTTTACTTTTTTCTTCTCTCTGCTTGGTTTGTATTTATTGTGCTTCTCTTTTGTATGTTGTTGAGATAGGAGCTTCAGTTATTGATGTTACTCTTTTTTAATGTAAGAATTTAGTGCTATAAATTTCCCTTTCAGCACTTGTTAAGCTAAGTTCCACAAATTTGTTCTGCTGTATTCTCATTTTTACCTAGTTCAATGGATTATTTGATATCACTGAAACTTTATCTTTGATGCATAGGACATCTGTATATGTATTATTTAGTTTCCACATGTTTTGATATTTTCTTATTCTCTTTAATACCAGATTTCTTTGTTTCCATTGTGTTGGGACTATACATGCTGCATAATTTTATTAAATTTTATGTTTTACTTGTATTGAGGTCTCTTTTATGGTCTATATGGTCTATGTCAGTTTATGTCCCATAAGTACTCAAAATAAATGTGTATTCTATTGGAATGTTTTTTAAATGACAATTAATATTCTTTGACACCAATTAGATCCTTTTTGTTTGATGGTGTTATTGAGTTCATATAAACTCATGTCAACTTTTTTTTCTAGCTGTTCAGTCAATTGTTCACAGAGGAGTGTTGTTGTCTACAAATTTGATGATTTATTTATTCATTTCTTCTTTCAGTTTGATCAGTTTTTGACTCACATATTTTGCAGTCCTGTTGTTTGGTGCTTATTCATTTAAGCTTCCCATGTTTTCTTCATGAATTTATCCTTTTATCATTATACTAGAGGCTTGGTGCATGAAATTTGTGCAGGGGGACAGGTGTCCCTTAGCCCAGCCTGCACCTTCTTCAATCAGGGACATCCCTCTCCAAATCGGGGTCCACTGGCTTCTAACTGCTTGCCTGACTTCGGGCCTGGTTGTCCCAACTGCCCCCCTACCAGCCTATCAGCCCCCAACTGTCCCCCTGCCAGCCTGTCTGCCCTCCCCCCCCACTACCTCCCTGATGACCTGGTCACCTCCTAACTATCTGAAAGGAAGTTGGACACCTGGAAGATGTCTGGTCACCTGGTCTAATTACCATATTAGCCTTTTATTATTATAGATAATATCCATTTTTGTCTCTGGTATTTTATTTTCTCAGTATCTAGTTTATCCAATATCAATTTAGCCATTCTTGTTTTTCTTTTATCTTGTTTCTATGGTATATTTTTCCTATTCCTTTAGTTTCAATTTGCCTGTACTGTTATATTTTAAGTAAATTGCTTGTATATGGCATATAGTTGAATCATATGTTCAATTCACTTTGACAATATCTTTAATTTATATATTTAGACAATTTGCTTTAAAATAATCAGGCATTAAAAATAAAATGATATCATTGATTCATAATTTTGAAGTCTATTCTATATTTGTTATTTTATAGTTTTATATAAAAACATTATGGGGTAGTTACTTACTTTTAATTAATTACATATTTTTTGTATGTTGGGAAACAGTCACTGATTTTATTTACATGAGCAATGTTCTGTAATTGAAAATACTTTTATGAGAAAAGACCTGAAATCTACTGAATGATTTGCTAATAAAATGTTTTACAATTTACATTTAATTTCTAAAATCTAAATTTGCTTTTCTTGATTAGTATGTTCAGGGATCTAATGTAATGTTTGAAAGAATTGTAAACTATAAAATGCTCTGCACATATTATCAATTATTGTTAAACCTAATGATTTGCTCAAAGTTACAGAAAATAGTGGCTAAATCTAGAATAGGGAGTGCTGTCTTCCTAACTTTTACTATTAATAATTCATTTTCTAAATTAATGTTATAAAATAGTCCTGCATTTGTTTAATATATATTTTAAAAATTAAATACTTTCAGTTGTCCAATTTATAACCTTAAAATTATTTATTATTTTTACTTAAGTTTACATATATTTTATAGAATTATCTAACATGTATAAAACTACTTTATTACCTTTAAAATATTAAAAGGACATAATAAAAGCACATTAGACAAATTGCTTATAATCTTACTATTTTAAAGCATTAAAACCCAATTAATTAAATTGCATTGTTTCAAATTAAAAATTATAATTGCATTGAGATGAATGTGCCATTTATATATACTATATCATAATATTAAATATACATATGTTAGATATTAAGATAAAAACAAACAACCAAGGGGAAAACCAGAAAGTAAGGAGGAAAGAATTGTGTCATGATAACATAAAAAAGACAAAAAAAAATAGCAATCTAGTTTAGTGATAGGATATTTCATTTTCTCCAAAAAACCTGTGAAACTTTTGAGAGGTGTAGGACAATAAAATATAAAATTATGGATGAAATAAAGAATTATTGACCTTCAGTGTCAGAAATCCTAACAGGACTGGTCCTATCCAATCTCAAAGAAAATGTGCAGTTAGTAGATTAGAAATAGCAAAGCTACTTGGTTCAAGTGACCTTGTGATTAAATTCAATATAACTTAGAATAGTGACCTAAATGCTATATCAAACTAGAGTTTGAATTCTCAAAGACACATTTTCAAGGTGTAAGAAAAGGAATGGAGAAATTGGTCTAGGAAATAATAAGATAAAACTAGAGCAAGGGAGGATGGGTGGAGAAAAAAAAATCAGCATTATCCAAGGGGATTAAAAGAAGAAAAAGTCATAGGAAATGTAGCTAGGCAGCCACTCTCAGCAGACACATTACTTTACTTTAAGGTGAATGAAGTGTTCCTCTGTTATTCCCCCCCAACTATTTATTCTCTTGGTGGTCATCACATATTAATGCTAGCTATAATTAAATTTCATATTAAACCAAGTCATATGCTCTTCCCCGAAGAATGAATGCAGGTTAGCAATAATTCTTATTGGATCATAAAGCTCTTCCTTAAGAAATGGAACAAAGAAATTATTCCCTAAAGCCTAGCCAAAGAAAAAAAACCTTCCAAGTTTTATTAAGTTGTTAAATAAAACAGTAGGCAGAATTGAGAAACTCAGCAAACAAAATCAAGAAATCTAGAAATGTAAAAATATTAACATTTTCTTGAAGGTAAAAATGCATATGATGTACAATAATGCCTGACTTAACCAATACCTGTCCAAGCCAGCATTTATCAAATAATTATTGTTGTAATACAACCAGAAGCCTTATGTATAAGTAAGGACAGTTGTAGACTACACAGAAGCCCAAAAATCAGAACTGTATTAACTTTGTCTCAAATATTTTGGCAAAAAATATGTGCTCATAAAGTCATACAACCTAATCAATTAATTAGGAATCAAATAATAAGAAACCTATAGTTACAGTTAGTGTATCTTTTTCAACAATACTCGTCAGCTAAAGTAAACATTAAGTTTACCTAATTATCTGTCATTTCTTAAGAAATATTCAAGGATTTTTTTTAGTTTTAGTGCACCAAAATTATGAAACTATTTCAGTCATTTGATTCTTATTTTTTAACACCTATATTCAAATGGCAGCATTCAATTTCAAAATAATCTTAATTATATATTAAAATCAGTTTTATAATTTTTATTGAAATCTTTTGATTTTTACATTTCTTAATAAAATCTTGGGGAAAGTTTATATTTATTGCTACTATTTTATTCTCTTTAGGAGTAATAAACACAAGTTATGACTTTGTTATTTAAAGACTTTTTTCAAAGTCCACTGAAGTTGTACTTCATAATTTCCTAACTAAATGCTGTATTTTTTAGAGAGGATTTATTGATAATTGATGTAAATATGAAACATGATTTTGTACTTTTAGAGGTCTGTATAATAGAAAGTTTTTCACAGGTAGTTTTATTACATAAATGATAGAATCTGAACTTATGGGGATTTTCATTCATCAGAACACATCATTCTACACTATGTCATATGAATGAATGCTCATTATTCATAAATTATTTTTTGCAACATCAAAACAACATCTAATTTTAACCACATTACAATCCTATTGGATTGAAATGATCATTATACTTTCCCACTGCACAATAATCAAAGAATATTACCCTCAGAGTGAACGGAGTGATAGAGGCTAAGGCCTCAGTAAATTGTTCAGTCACACAGTCGTGCCAGAGAATATGGATCTTATTCTTTCCAACTACTTGAGAGAAAATGTGAGTATTTTTAAAATGCTTTTTGCATGCCATCTCCATAATGTTTTCAATACCTGTGTATAATCAATATGGTTATTTATTCAATAATGTTGCTAAAATTGACCCAATTTTTACCCCAAGTAAATCTAAGTATGAAAGTTTCACATTGCCATCCTGAAAGAAAAAGCAATATTACTTTATAGAAGATGAGGTAACTACAAAACATAATCATAATGCAAACCATTATTCAATTTAAAATGATAAAATTATGTTTTTAAAAATCCTATGATAATACAAGAAACTTATTTTTTAAAAATAACTCACTGTAAACATATCTAATGTACAAATGAAAGCATTTATGATAGTTTATTGTCAGCTTTATACTACATTAGAGATAATATGAGGGTTTTGTTTTATTAGAGTATTGTCTAAGTTGTGTTTCTAGAAAAATAAGACACCAGAATATGACTTACACAGAGAGAAGTTTATCTCTGTGTCTCATGGAAGAGTGAGTCTGAAAGTGCTGGTTTAAGGCTGATGGAGTGGTTGGCTTCTATCTTGGGCTCCCAGGTGTAAGCTACAGTTATCACTCAAGCAGTGAGACATAACAGCAGTGGAGAACATAAATATTCCTTTAAGTCCATGATCTTGAAGTAGCACGCCTTGCTTCAGAATCTCATATCCTATTGAGTAGAAAACTTAAACGGCACCAGAATTTAAGAAGTGTAATTACAGTTTGATGACCACCTACTTAGCTAACACTCCGAAAAAAGCTGATGAACAACTAGCAGCGTTATCACTGTTTGGAACAAGATAATTAAAATCTGTAAATGTGCATAATATAATTTCACATGCTTGTCACCAGAATGGGTCAAAAACAGTAAGTTTTTTCTCTAAAAATTCTATATAATAAAAGGATAATATGCAAATAGACCAAACGGCAGAACAACTGAACAACCAAGCAAAGTATAATATGCTAATGATATGTTGTCTGTTTAACCACTTGCTATGAAGTGCACTGACCACCAGGGGGCAGACAGTCAACTGGTCGACCAGTCGCTATCATGTGCACTGAACACCAGGAGGCAGATGCTCTGACCAGTAGGTTAGCTTGCTAGTAGGATCTGGCCAATCGGGATTGAGCAAGATGGGCCAGACATGCCCTTGAGCCCTCTCACGGTTCCTCCTCAGCTGGTGTCCCTCTCTCTTCCCTCACCAGCCAGTCAACCCTGATTGGCCCCAATCAGAACTGGGTGAGATGGGGCTGGATATACCCTGGAGCCCTCCCACGACCACTTCCCAGCATGATCGTGCACTGGCAGGGGTTCCTCAGTATGGCCTGAATCCTTTCACAATCTGGGACCCTTCAAGGGATATCAGGGAGCTGGTTTTGGCCCCAGCCCGTAGGTCAGTCCCTTTGGGAGATTGCCAGTTGCAGGGTTCATGGCTGGCAAGCAGTGCTGCAGCAGTGCAAGCCTCCCCTGATCAGACTGGTTGGGCAAGAGCCCACTGCAGGCACAGTGGGGCCTGGATAAGCAGGAATGTCAGGTAGGAGCTTCAGGTAGCATTGAACTGCAGGTTTTGCCTGATCCTTGCAGGCCACCCAGAGGGATCCCAACCATTCATGAATTCATGCACCAGGCCTCTAGTGTTGGATATAAAATGATATTTCCTGAACATAGAGTTATGAGGAAAATTCATTCCATTTTGTTTTTTTCAAGAATCTATCTCAAACAATCTCCAAAACCTATTCTTTTGAATGTGTTAAAATTAGTTTGTTATACTTTCAAAGTGGTAGGAATGGAATTAGTTTACTCTGCTGCCATCAGGTTGGGAAATATTTAGAATACTTCTTAGGCACTTCAAATGTTTCTTAATAATATTCACAAATTCTTCACATGAAATTAACCTTATTACTTAAATAATAAAAGAGGCAATTTTAACATAATGAAGGTTAGTAAGCTGTGGCTCCATATTTCCATCATTTATATTCTCAGAGATATAATACGAAGAAATTGTTTTGTCTAAACACATTTGGGTTTTCAAATGAGCAACTCCACTTACTAAATATGCAGGTCTCAATGTCAGATCTACTTATGCATATAATCCTATATAATAAAATATTAATATGCAAATCAACCAAACGGTGGAACAACTGGTTGCTATGATACACACTGACTACCAGGAGGCAGATGCTCAATGCAGGAGCTGCCCCTAGTGGTCCTTGTGCTCCCACAAGGGGAGTGCCACTCAGCCAAAAGCCAGGCTAACACCTGGCAAGCACAGGGAGAATGGCAGGAGCCACTCCTGCCTCCATGGCAGGCAGGCAGTAAGGAGCGAGGGGTCCTGGAGTATGAGAGGGCACAGACCGGGCTGAGGGGCCCTAACCGGGGTGCACAAAATTTCATGCACCGGGCCTCTTATCTTACATGATGAAGAGTTTTCCCAGGGAAAATTGAAGTTATGCTTTCAATTAGAAGGATTTGGAATACCAAATAGTTGTGCAGTTTGAAAAATAGATGTTTGTCATTTTCATTGGCCCAATCTTTTTAAACTGAGAAAACATTCAAGAATGCTGTGACTTGCACCAAATTTAAAAGTTGGAATGATGTATCTGCTTAATTAAGGACAATGATAAAAATTTAACAGAAAAACATGTACATGTACTACTTATAGAAAATTAGATAGACTAAATATTCATATTTATTTATGTATCAGCTTTTTGTAGTGCTGGGTTACATAATAGAGACAAAGTAAAATCTTAAGGACTAGGAAATGGTAGCCTCTGTGGGTGAATGACATTAATCAAATAAGCACACTAATTTATGTAAAATTGTATTCATAACAAATTCATGATCATGTACAACAAATATAATTAATAGAATATAACACTTTCTAAATTAGAAAATGCTTTTATTATTTATTTATTGCATTAAAATGCTTAGATATCATTAAGTCTTGAGGAATCATGCTACCTGATATAAGACTATACTATAAGGCCATAGTAATCAAAACAGCATGTTACTGACATAAGAACAGGCATATAGATCAATGGAACAGAATAGAGATCCCAGAAATAAACCCACATCTTTATGGACAATTGATATTTGACAAAGGGAGCAGGGACATATAATAGTGTAAAGACAGCCTATTCAGTAAATGGTATTGAGAGAATTGGACAGATGTGCAGAAATATGAAACTAGACCACCTTCTTATAGTATACACTAGAGGCCTGGTGCACAAAATTCAGGCATGGGGGGCGAGGGGTGTTCCTTAGCCCAGCCTGCACCCTCTCCAATCTGGGACCCCTCGAGGGATGTCTGACTGCCCGTTTAGGCCTGATCCTATTGGCCTAAACGGGCAGTCGGACATCCTTTTCACAATCCAGGACTGCCGGCTCCAAACTGCTCACCTGCCTGCCTCCCTGATTGCCCCTAACCACTTCTGCCTGGCAGCCTGATCACCCCCTAACTACTACCCTGCCAGCCTAATTGATGTATAACTGCTCCCCTACCAGCCTGTTTGCCCCCAACTTCCCTCCTCTGCAGGCCTGGTCCCTCCCAACTGCCCTCCCCTGCTGGCCTGGAACTTCCCAATGGCCCTCTTTTACTGGCCATCTTGTGGTGGCCATCTTGTGTCCACATGGGGGCAGGATCTGTGACCACATGGGGGCAACCCTCTTGTGTGTTGGAGTGATGGTCAAATTACTCTTTTATTAGATAGGATAAGAATAAACTCAAAATGGATTAAGCAAAAAACAAAACAAACAAACAAAAAAAAACCACATACGCACACAAAATATTCATAGGCACAGATATGAGTATAGTGATTACTAGTGGGAAATGGGCATGTGGGGAGTTAAAAGAGGAAACATGGAGATAAACGGTGACAAAAAGAGACTTAACTTAGAGTGGTGGGCACACAATACAGTATACAGATGATATATTATAAAACAAAAATATAATAAAAATAGACTCTTAACATTGTCAAAGTCTACTAGCCAACGGGCAGGGTGAGGTGCCAGGGATTTAAGAGCCTCAACCATGCATAGTAGAGGAGTTAGACCACACACATTTTCTAGTGGGGTTGGACCTCTGCAAACTGTGGGTCCGAAAATGTACTTTTATATTACTAGTACTTGGGTTAAAATAAGTCTACTGCCCCAATTTTATTCTGAGAAAAATCAGCCCTGAAAAGAAATATCAGACTTGGGAATTCTAAGTAGGCACAGAAAAATGGCTGTGATTGCCAAAAGGAATGGAGAGATACAGCAGTCCTTTAAAGGTTTGAGAAGTCAAAGCTCTTTTAGGTGACCGATCTCCTCTTTGTCTCTACTTTTCCCAAAGACACTGAGACCACTTGTAAAGCTCCATGGCTTTGCTTCTAGCACTGCCACACTCAAAGGTGATTTCCATGCTTTTCAAAGATTGCTTTGTTTCTGATTTTTTTCTTTAGTCTTACAATGACCTTGGTAGGTTAGTGTGACTAAAATTATTACAATATTTAGAATATTTTCATTTTACTAGAGTACTCCTAAAAAGGTAAAAGTATAACTTGCCTTGTTACAGGTTGAAAATTATTGATAGGACAGTTTTTCTTAACATATTTTCTGTTGCTTTCAAGCACATTATTTAATGCTAGAAATCCCTTTAATACGAAGCCAGTCCCCCGCTAAAATTGCTGGTCACATTGTGGTAACAACTTCATAGCCTTGACATTTATCTTTGACATGTACTGGTGCCTCACAGTATTCCTGTCACCACAGTGTTACACTAAGATAATTTCCTATTTTGTTAAATATGTGTTTTATATCCTTGTATAAGTTATGATTGAAATGAGAGTAGTAACAGAATCTAAAGATTTGTAAACTGTTACGACTGTCAAATTTCCTAAAGGGACATCAAATTAGGGCTTTTCCCTCTAGTCTTATACTATCCTTTTATTCAGCTGCTATAATATTAATGGAGTGCCCATAATATGGCATAATTTTTTTAATAAAGCTATTTCTCAGGTGTTTTTTAGAGACTATATGAGAGAAAGAGCAGAGGTGGGTATATCATGCAGAGAGCTGGAGAAAATAGTCGAAGGGAACGGCAATGGTGGCTTGAACTTAGCAATGGCAGTAGTGAGAGGGCCACTATTTATATTCCATATTTGGAGATACAATATTCTAACACTTTTTTCTTTAGTACTTTAGACAAGGTTTATTTTAGTTACTTAAATATATTGAAATAGATGATATAAAGTGTTTGACTAACAAACAATTTGGTTTGAGCACTGTTTTCCATGTGTCTGGGCCATATTTTTTTTGTTTCTTTGTATATCTTATAATTATTTGTTGAATTCTAGACATTTTGAATATCATAATATGGCAAATCTGGAAATTAAATTTTCTCTCCTCTGAAGAGTTTGTTTTGCTACTTGTATTTCTTATTTGTTTGTGTGATTCTTTCTCTGAATTAATTTTGTAAAGTATGTATTCTTTCTCATGTGTGCCCACTCAAGTCTTTTTCTATTAGCTTATAGTCTAGTGATTAGAAAGAGCTTTCTTTAAATTCTTGCAGCCAAAAAATATTTTTTCTGTGCATATGTTTGCTGAGAGATTCTGGGTGTGTGAGGGCATGCCTTTAAAAGTGGGCAAAGAAGTTGACAGCCCTACCTTAGCTTTTACTTTCTGCTTGTGTGGAATCTCAAGGTCACCCATATGTCAGAGGACAGGGCTTCTCAGGGATTTTCTTTGTGCATAGCCCTTGTTTCCCAGGAGTATGTCAAAGCTTTTCAGAGGCCTTATTCCCCAAAGCATCAACTCTCCTGCCTTCCTTTACAAACTTTTTGGTCAGTTTATCACATAGCCTAAGTGACTAAAACATTTATCTAGAAACATTTTAAGCAAGAGTTCCTGAATAGAAGCTTTGGCAAAAGGCAAACTCCAATCAGGTGAAAAGGAGAAGCCCTTACGTGGGTCTCCAGGCAGCCACTTGACAGATCAACTGAGAACAATTTGTGAATGAGTTCCCTTCTTTTTCTTCCTGGAGCAGTCCTGGGAACAGGCGCTGTTATTTTTAAGCTAACACTGAGCTGGGAGCACAGCATGGATGTAACATAAGTTAAAACACCACAAACCTCACTCTTCTTAATGAAATTAGTGGGCTTTTCTCTCCTGAGGAAATGCTCCCCAGGTTGTGGGAAGCTTTTGACTAGTTTCTAGGGCTTTGATGGTGTTGATTCTAGCAGTCTTGCTGTTTTGTTTTCTTTGCTTTTCTACATGGGCTTGCTTTAGGAGTTTCTTGAGAAGGGACATCACTGACATTACCTTATTTTTGATGACTCACTATATTACTACGCTGGCAAATAATATGTTAGTGAGAATATTACAGAGAGTTATTTTTCTTACTGATCTTTTATTTCTTTCCATACGTGAACAATCTTATTGGAAGTACACAACTGACCTCTCTTCCTTTCCTTTCTTTTAACTTGACTCAGTATCCTTTCAAACAGGTTTGGGAACATAGACAGGTCTAGCAGAGGTAGGCTGTGAAAACCGTACAAAGATCTGACATGCTGGTACTATTGGTCGCCAGGTACTGCCTTTCTATAGATGATTCCACTCCAAGCAACTCTCATACCAATTTTTGGATATTATAAAATGATTAAAATATGCAAATGGATGCTAAGCCAGTGTGGCTCAGTGGTTGAATGTTGATCTATGACCTAGAAGGTCATGGTTTGATTCCTGGTCAGGGCACATACCAGAGTTGTGGGCTCAATCACCAGTAGGAGGCAGCTAATCAATGATTCTCTTTCACTGATGTTTCTATCTCTCCCTCCCTCTCTCTTCCTCTCTGAAATTAATAAAAATATATTAAAATATGCAAATCTACATACAGATAAATAACATTTTTATTTTAAGACTATTCTTCAGTATCTTAAAAATTCAATTTATCGACAACATTTTAAAATACATTTGTTTTGATTTTCAGAAGTTTATCTCAAATCTTAGTCCAAGATTCAGTTTAATATATTACCCTGCTCTGGCATTCCTAAATTTATACTGCTCTGTAAAATAGTTTGTGAAAACATCATTCATTGATTGAATAATACAAAAAAGAAAGAAGGGATTACTTAGTGATTAAAACATGCAGATGTCTATAGAATGCATGAACTATTTTTGGAGAAATGTCAACTTTTAAGAATTATCTAATCTTATTTTGTTGCCAATATTTCCAACTGTGAAATGGATTTAACAGTTTCTAACTGTGAAACAAATTTTCCTGGGAACAGTATTTTTCCATTTATTTTTAATTGCTTTGAGATACTCTGACGAGATGCACTATAGAAAAAGATGTATTATCCTTTTAAGAAATGTTATCACACTATCTTAAACACCGAGACTGCACAGCTTACTACTGTGCAGAAGTGGGGATTCATAATGCACTTTGGTGGTGATGATATGTGTTACATTCAATAAAGATGGAGATGTTAAAAATTCACAAGAATGCTGAAACATAAAAAATTAAAAGAAAACTGTATTATTGTCTTTTGCACACATTTTCTACTCAAATATTATTTAACACAGACTTGAAATCCTTAAGAACATTTAAAGAAAAAATCTGTCATGAAAAAATCAATTATTATTATCTTTTATATTTTGATGATGATAATAAGTATTTCCTGATTAAGTTCAAAATAAACACTTTTGGAGCATAAAGTACCCCAAAGTAATTCAAACAAGGAGATTCATTTAGAAAGGAATTGTTTATTGACACACTGTTATTTATACACCTTTCTACAGGAGAGAAGAGTAGTAGAATTAGCTATGTTGTCAGTGGGGGGAAAAAAACTTCCAAATTTTAACTCATTCTATAAAAAGAAAATAAAAGTCAGAAATAAGCAAGCTGCCCTAGCGAAAAGAAATCTTATCGCATTTATTGCCTTAAAAGGACAGATAAGAGTAAAGGTCTATTTTCTCTGTTCACAGATAAGTGCACTTTTGATGATTCAAGGGTGAAAACTCTAAAGTTTGAAAACAAATTCTACCATATAGGGCAATTCCAATAGGTTCCTGGGACTTGCTTTGCTAATATAAAAAGTTGCTGGGATATCAGAGAGACTTCTGATCCAGCACAAAACAATAATGTATTTGTTGCATTAACAAAAGGCTGTATTATATTGTGGGTTACCCATAAGGGTGCTTAGGCTTGGAAATCAATGCTGCCTCCCAGTAGTAGTACAACCTTTGTGAGTAATTTTCATAACATCTCTGCCTCAGTAACCTCACTTGTATAACCTATCTCCTACAATTGTTATACCAATTGTATTAGTACATGTAAACTGTTCAGTACAGTTGCCATAAGTCAGGATAGTTATATGGAATCCTATAGGCAATTGTAGTTTTAAATTTGTATTTTACTTCTTTATGTATCTAATTCCTATTTCACCAAACTCCTCAGTCTTAAATGTGACTTAAATTCAGAACTGTATTTGAGGCAAGAAGAATAGGTGGCTGCCTTAAGCATTTTGTGTCAAGGAAATCTGAAAGCCACCAATATGCAACATCTAACAACTTTACCTTCAAAAGGAATATATTAGTTGGAGTAAAAGTTATTTTATCAATTAATCAATTCTTAAAGTTCAATATTAGATATTCATTTCTTTTTATAAAAGTTGTTCTTTTCAGATAAAATTCATATATCTCAGGAAGTTACATATATTGAGTTGTCAGTCAAACATGCTTTAATGTGAATGAATGTATCATTTCCTGTCTGTATAAATACCAAATTCTATTTACTTTTCTTCTTTTCCACCCCCTTCTCTTTTTGAACAACAAAATCCTAAAACCATTAGATTTGGGATAACACTGGTACGCTTGTGACTGGTGCTGTTCAGTGTGAGGAATCCAAGGACAGCTTGGGTTAAGAGCCATAGGCACAGAAGGACATCCAGCTTTGGGTGTTAGAGCACATATATACTGATGAGATTGGTCTAGTGTGGGAAGTCAGAGCCCAGAACAAGGTGAGAAAGGCATGTGGATGCAGGCAGGCTTTCAGTGCCAAACGAGTGTGTCCATAGGTAGGGACACTACGGACCTGGGTAGTCAAAACCCAACTGTGGTGAAGAGAGCATTCTTGAAGAGATAGAGACATGCATTAGTAACGAGATTGGTTTTAGACCGAGTTTGGTCAAATAAGTAATTATATTCAAATTGCTGAATTATATTTAAATAAAAAAGTAATCTGGTCTCTTTCTGCTGGAGAAGAAAGTCTCATATATGTAGAGAGAAAAAGAAGAATAAACTCTAGAGTTGTATTGTAAGACATCATTATCAATATATAAATAGACAAAACAATAAAAGTAGATTTAAAGTAATGTGTATAAATGTGTGTGTGTGTATGTGTGTGTGTGTGAGTATGTGTGTGTGTGTGTGTGTGTGCATATATATATTTCTTCACTCTATTATTGAGAGGACTTCAAACCAGGAACACTCTGTAATAATCTGTCAACCTAATGCCCAGATTTGGGCCCCTAAATAACATTCCCACTAGAAGAAATTAGGATCCCTGGGAGAAATTGATAATTCCAAGGAAAGAGCAAAAATGTATATAATGATTCAGGAAAGACTTGTGCCAGAAAGCAAGAGAGTAGGTACTCTGGGCAGGAAGAGGCCATGTTAGAAGGACACAGAAGCCACCTCAAAGGTGCTTACCCTGGTCAAATATGAGAAATTTTTAACATAAAAATAAATAATGACATCAATGACTTAAATTTTTTTCAACAAAGTGGGGCACTATAAAACTCTTCTTAGATAATGTATTCAGACATTCTATAGTTTCAGAATACCACTCCACAGGGTACTTATCCCATCTAATAAAGAGGAAATATGCTAATTGACCCTCACACCATCACAAAGATGGTGGCACCCACAGCCACAGGATGGCAGTGCCCAGTTCCCTAAGCCTTCCAGTCGCCCAGGGACAGTTTAAGGAGCAGGCAAACCTCAAATGGCGGCTTCCCAGTCCCCCAAGGCCACCCAAGGCTCAGGTAACCAGGGCTGACTGAAGTTTGCATTGCTGGCAGTGGCAGCAGCAGAGGAGTGATAGGGTGTCACCTCCCCCTGATCACCAAGTTGCCTCTCACTCCTGAGGGTTCCTGAACTGTGAGAAGAGACCCCCCCCCCATCCAGTGCATGAATTTTCATGCACTGGGCCTCTAGTTAATTATGATGAGGAAAAGAATAACTCCAACATCACCATAATCGACTGATAAATATTAACATAAGATTTAATGGAATAAAACAGAATTGCACACTACCTGATAGGGTGTGATAAGAATAACACATCATTGTCTCTGTGTTCCTGACAAAGATGCATAACCTGAATGTAATAATGAGAAGAAACCCATATTGACTGAAATTCTTCATAATAAGTGTCTTGTAATATTAACAAAAATGTGAGGTCATTAAAAAGATTGTATATACACATGTGCTTATATGTAGTTTATTTTGTGAGCCTTATGATAAGCATTTTTCAAAAGTAATTATCTATAGACCAACACATGCTTTTTGGGTTGCAATATAAACAGAGTTACCAGAGGACCGAATTCCTCTGTTGCTTGTGAGTGCAGTTCTTGGGATACTGTTGTAAAATAAGTTTTCAGAAGCCTCTATGGGAGAATGAGATATGGACAAAGGCTTTATTTGCAAGGAGTTACATTCCCCGAGTTAAAAAGTTTCATTCCCCTTAGGCCAGCCCAAAAGAGGGCCAGCTGTAGGTGCAGCAGAGCTAAAAGCAAGACCAGTGTCCAGAGCTTCCATTCCATGTTGCAGGCAAATGTGGTTCAGCATCCAATCTAATTAAAGTCCATTAATCCATTGTATGGAGTCCCACATGGCAATAAGCCACTTAGGCACAGGGGAGCATATCCAGAGGGCACACCAGAGAGAGAAAATGGAGAGAGTGTGGCTCCTTTTTTCAGAAGTTTAAATATTCAGGTTCCCTGTGCTTGCAGTGACTATGCCAATGACTGGCCACTGACTGGCTTTCCAGCTGTGATTGACAAAAAGGCACCTCACAAATCAGTTAGACCTTACTGGACACGTGTTTATTGTCCAGTTCCTTCCACATCAATCAGCGGGGAACAGACTTAGAGAGTGTTAAATGCAGCTTTTTTTGCAAAGCTGGATAAATTATATGTCTTTATTATTAGTATTTAGCCTCCTTTTCCCTCCTTTCCCATTAAATAATAACTAGATTATTACAATGGCATCATTAGGACCTGGTATATCTGTGGATACAATTCTTCTCCTAACATAGTCCTTTAATTTTTCCCCTGTAAAATAAAAGGATAAGGTAGAGACTGTTCATGCTTTTAGGTTTTTCATGACTTTGGGTTGGTGCTTTGCAACTTGATTATCCCTTTTGTGTGTGTGTGTGTGTGTGTGTGTGTGTGTGTGTGTGTGTGTGTGTGTGTGTGAGTTTAAAGCATTTTTATCAGACATAGCTAAAAAGTGAGACCAGGTACACAGGATTTTATCCCCACTCCAACACTTTGAAAGCCATGTAAGTTCTATTTTTTATTGGTCAATTTATTGTTGAGACTATTACAGATGTCACTCATGTTCTCCTCCTTCACTCACCTCCGCCCAGCCCGGGCGAGCCCTCCCTCTGGCCATCAGCACACAGTTGTCTGTGGCCCTGGGCTATGCATTTATGTTCTTTGTTTAACCCCATGGTTGGCAAACTGCAGCTTGTGAGCCACAAGTGGCTCTTTGGCCCCTTGAGTGTGGCACTTCAACAAAATACCACGGCCTGGGCGAGTCTATTTTGAAGAACTGGCATTAGAAGAAGTTTAAGTTTAAAAACTTTGACTCTCAAAAGAAATTTCAAACATTGTACTGTTGAAATTTGGCTCTGTTGAACTAATGAGTTTGCCGACCACTGGTCTAAACTTTTCACCTTCTTTCATCCAGTCTCCCCACTCCCCAACATCCATTCACTTTCCCTCTAACCTCTGTCAGTCTGTTCCATGTATCACACGCTTAAATAAGACTTTTTATATATTTAGAAAAATGCATCACCAAAACAGTAAGGCAGAGCACAAAGCAAAATTCCAATCCCCCATCAGTCCTGACTCGCTGCACTGCCACCAGAACCACTCTTCACACCCTGCTGGCCTCCATCCCTGAGGATCCAGGGGAAATGAGATTTTAGCTGCAGCTGAATTCAGATTAGCCTGACTGCTTATACTATCCAGTTGACACTGACATGCATTAGCCTGGCAAACAACTGAATAGTCAAGACTCTCCTGCTATTTCCTTTCGTTCTACACAAATTTCAAGTCCACTCTCACTTTGGTCATCTGATACTCTCTCTTGTCATCTACTATTCTTTTTTTTTCACTGACCAAAATCTTTAGTCTCCCTTTCTTTCCATTACGTCCTTTTAAAAAGTTTGTTATTAATGAAGCATAAAATCACATATTTCTCTAACCTTCCCTTTCTCAAAATGAGATCTAGTTTTCATGAGGACTTTGTTTCCCCAGGAGTCCACAAAAGGAGGGTTCACCACACAAAAGCATCTCAGATTTTGTGATTAGTTCCTTGTCCTTCACCCCCAAAACCCAGTCAACAACTGGATTACTATTATCTTTAGAAAGAAAATTAAACAGAACAATCAAGCAAAACTGTCCTGTTGGATGCATGTTATTTAGTTATGCTACTCTTTACCTTTTAAAAAATATTTTATCTATAAATAATAAGCTCTTTAAAGATTCACTAATAGCAACAATTTAAGATCTTAAAACCTGGGTCACAGCCTCTCTCTCCACCCCAAGCTGTAGACCTGACCTATGGAATGGGTCCTGCAATAAGGATTACTATCTCCTAGAACTGCTCATGTCTCCCTGCGTGTATGTGCCTACCATGCCCACGGTCATCACTCAAAACTGTTAACCTTATAAAAATTACAAATAGTTTCTAGTCTCTTTGTGCTATTACATTTTTCCTCTCACCTGTTTGCCTGCTTTTGGCTTGATGTTTATTTCTCTAGTGAATTCAATGCCTATCATTTTGCTGAGACATCTACCATATTACTGGTATTCTCATTGTATTCTTATTAGTATCTCCCAAATAAAATCCTACTGCAAGTAAGCTAGAATTCCAGATATTCAGTATTTTTAAAGAGGATCCATAAAAGGGGTAGACTGATTTTATTGTAATGCATACCAATCTGCCATGTATTACGGACCTCACTGCATAATTTTCAATAATTCTACTTTTGCCTATTCAGCTCTTCTCAGTTCTCTGCAACTATTTCAATTATTTGACACTTTATTCAAATATTTGACTTTGCAATTCCCAGCTTATTCTAAGGTATGCTTACATTGTCAAAGGAAAGAGAGAACAACAAAAACTTTCAAATGAAAAATTGCTTTAACAAAGAGCCACTAAACCTGTAAACCTACATGCATCCAGAAACATCCCCTTTTAATGTTCTCTTATTGAAATGGGATAATGATCTTCCTTTCTAATGCCGTCTCTCTATCTATGCTTTGTAAGTCACAATTTCCTAAATTCCCAGGTACTGAATATTAAAATACCTTTTGCTCATTTTTAAAAACTTCCCTGTTTATTTGAACCATTTTAATAGTATTTTGTTTATGATCTTAAAATCATAATCACAAATACCAATAAAATACATTGACCACATATTAATTTGTTTATTATTATTTGCCAAAGAACAACCTATATCAGAGACATAGCAGTCCACACTATAAAAATAAAAAATCTCTGCCTTCTTTATAAAAAAAGCAAACTAAATAGTTACTTGTTTGCAATTTAGAAGGTGATGCATTCTATTATGGAAAAAGAAAGAAGCTCAAAAAAGAACATGGCGAGTGAAAAAGGTAGACTAATGCAATTTTTATATAAAATCATTGTGGACACATCATGAGAAAATAATTTTTGAGCAAAAAGAGGAAATGAGCCAAAAGAATATCGTGGAAAGTTGATGGAACAGCAAATATAAAGCTTCTGACAGGGACCACACTTGATAAGTTTAAGAAGCATCAAACTGGTCAGTGTAGCTAATACTCAGAGAGAGATGTAGAAAATGAGTCAAAGAAGCAATGGGAGCCAGTAATTTGCACACCATTGTTAGTATAGGATTAGCTTTTGCTTTGAGTAAAATGGGGAATTGTTAAAGACTTTGAGAAGAATAGCAGAATTTAAACATGTTTAAAAAGATCACTTAGCCTTCTGTGTAGAAAACAGAATTTCCCTGTGGAAATTATGAGGGTAGAGCAATAGCATAGCCAAAAGATGATGAGAACCTAAACCAGACACAATGGTAAATAATAGGACTTCAGACATATAGGTGTGTCAAAATGACCAGTGAATGGATGGAGTGTGAAATTTCTATGGAAAAGATAAGTTAAGGATAACTCTAAAATTTGGAATTTAAGCATTTCCAAGATAGAGTTATAAATTGAAATTGGAAGATTGCTACAGAAGAGTATTTCATGGTTGAAATTAAAAATTCATTTTGAATATTTTCAGGTATTAGTCACCAAAAGAAAATATCCAGTAAGCAATTGGAATACATGAACACATGATACATGTATCATGTTTAGGGGTAATATAAATTGAGAATTATTACTGTATATATGGCATTTGAACGCCATGAGACTGAAATGGATCATTAAAGGAGAGAATACTGAAATAAGAGTTTCAAACACTGAGGACTAGATAATTCCAAGGATAAAAATGAGAAAGCATAAGAGAAAACTGAAAAGGAGAATTTATGGTAGGAAGAAAATTTACAGAGGATGTGTTGTTCTAGGAGTAAAAGGAAGAAAACAATGAAGGAGGGGGAAAGAGTGACTGCAGATAAATGCCCCTGATGGGTAAGATTAGGGGGCCCAGCTAACCTTTGGATTTAGTAGAATGGAGATCCATGATGAAAGTTTGATGTTTGTGGTTAGATTTACAAGTGGGACAAAAGTCGGTTTACAGTTGTGAGTACATGAAATACTGAGTTTATTTATATATTATTATTTATTAGTGATGGAATTATTTTCCATATGAACAACTGTAAACTGACTTTTATCCCAGCCTGTATATTCTTTAATCAATGCAGTCTACATAATGATTCATTTTTTTTAATAAATATATTTTATTGATTTTTTACAGAGCGGAAGGGAGAGGGATAGAAAGTCAGAAACATCAATGAGAGAGAGACATCGATCAGCTGCCTCTTGCATGCCCCCTACTGGGGATGTGCCCGCAGCCAAGGTAGATGCACTTGCCGGAATCGAACCCCGGACCCTTCAGTCCGCAGGCCTACACTCTATCCACTGAGCCAAACCGGTCTCGGCTAATGATTCATTTTTAATAAGCTGTCGGTAAACTGTCTTAGTGTGAATTATCTGTACTATATAGCAAATGTTAACCCTATGGACAATTTTTTAAAGATATAATTTGAATTTAATGTTTTAAATGATTAGATATTCTGACCTTTGAAAATTGAGCATACCAAAAGTTATCCATAAGCCTCATTTTTTTTACATTATATTGAAAAAAACAACAGTTTCTAGTGGACTTATCTGTAGTTGTAAAAAACTCTAAGGATAGAGAATGACACATGATGAATTTTTTTCAATTTTAATTGCAATCACTATTATTAAATTCCAAACCATCAGTAAGGCCACAGTTTGCTGTAAAGCTTAAAGGTATAGTACCATTGATAGTGGCAATTTGTTTTATTCTTTCTTAGTCTGTTTATTAAATTTCTAAAGCTCCCTTTAAAATAGCACAATAAAAATCCTATAATAATGTCTTAGATGAATTTAATAAGCAGTGATTTTTCTTCAGACAATGATTTCTTTTGGAAATAATCCAGACTATATTTTTAGTTTAAAACCATTTTAAAGAATGTTTTTGTTTGGTGAAAAACACTTTTCAAAATGGGTTTGTTCTTACAAAAATATGTGTCCATATTTGTTTGTATACCATTAGCTTTGCCAATCGGGTCAGCAAAACTGACTTTACTAATGACTCCACACAAACAAATCCATATTATTTAGTTTATCTATGTGTTCTTGCTGCCTGGATCCTCGGCTTATATAATTTTACTTCCAGCCACATCTCTATTACTTATTTTTCTGAAAGTGGTGTTATTTCAATATTTAAAGATTAAATATATAAAGCATATAAATAAAATAATGGCATTTCATGGTTTTAAAACTGAGTTACATTTATTATCACTGACAAGAAATTGCATCTTAGTTGAAATGATTCTAAATTTTAAAATGTTTTTGTCATGATCTATATTTAGAGAAACATGCATGGTATTTAATAAATTGATAAATGTTCAAAAATAAGAAAAATCCACTACTTCCCAATCTTTATCAGACTTTGACTCTAATTATTCATTCATAGTTAGTAAATAACTAATCTAGGAGATACTATTATTTAGCCAGGTATTTTGAAGAAAACGAGAAACATGTATTTTTAATAATAACCTGAATATAATTACTAACATAATAAATAAGGAACACAAATTCATGATAACTTTTGCATAATTGTTCAATATGTACTAAAATCACAGTCGCAATAAGAGCTAACTAACATTTCAAGGCTTCCTGTGTACATCTATTGTTTCCATCAGTTTATAAGGATTAAGTGTTTAATCCTTAAAAATAACACTATGAGGTGGGTGTTTCTCATTCTCTCATGAGAAAGTAGAAACACAAAAATAGTTAAGAAATTTGCCTAAGTCAAAGATACTCAATATTGAAACTGGGATCTGAAATGAGACAGTTTTTCTCTAAAGCAAAACCTATTAACTATATGAAGAATAATGCCGAAGTTAATAATATGGATGGCTTTGAAAAATTACATAATCTAATTTCAAATTACTTTAATATAGTTACATTAATTAATTAATTAGAAATATGGATGATACTGTGGAACATTTTTTAAAATTTATTTTGTTGACATATTATGACTGGATTAATCATTCAAGTATATCCTTGGGTCCAGGAAGGGTCAGTTAATTGTTTTTGTAGAGTTAGCTACCCACGGTAGAAAACATGAGGACCAGCATCTGGGTTGCAGCAGGAATATTCCACAAGAAGTAAACTTGAAGAGACTGAATAGAGCCAAATTCCAAGGCCAAGATGAAGATCACAATCAGAGGCAGTGCATAGTCTGAAAAAGCTGAGCTAGGCCAATAATACTAAGAGAACATTTACAGGGTTTTAGTACTTCATTCTGCTGAAAGAAGAAATAATTGTGAGTTTTTGTATTATCTAAATACAGAGTTTATTCCTACCAAAGGGGAACTATTAGAAACCTGAGGCAAAAATCGTCTATCATTCCAAGATTTCTAATTGCCAGAGAGGTTTGGGCAGACTATATATAGATATTTTTGCAAATTATAAAACTTCATATTAACGAAAGAAGTGTGATTCCATGGTTGATGGTGTGCTCTGACCAAAATAATGAGAGTTTGTGGTCAAAGGCACAAAGAGGTTTTCTGAAAATTTGAATATATAAGTCATAGGGATCTAGATGGACTAGTCAAATTTCAGCTTACTCTTATTCCTAGTAATAGCAGTTGAAAGCTGAAATAGTTTTCATTGCAAACAAGGAAGAATGTTCAATAAAATAGTTTTTAAAGAAATGTAAAGGCATTGATGATTAGGGATATAGTTTCCTTGTGAACACTTGTAACCAGAAATAAGCTTCATATGAGCAAGAACTTGACATATGTCCTGTGTCCACACTAAGCCATAGGATATAAGCCCTGCTTGGCTAGAGATTAATATTATGTATTGCATATATGAAATATTTTTTTCAAATGTCAGCTGATATATGATGATTTACATAAAACTCCATGATGTTGCAGCCTGCAAGTTGCAGGTAAAATTACAAAAAAATCAAGCCACCATGCCCTGGCTGGTTTAACTAAGTGGACGGAGTGTCGGCCTATGGACCGAAGTGTCCCGAGCTTGATTCCAGTCAAGGGCAGTGCCTCAGGTGCAGGCTCCTCCCTGGCCTGGGGCCTGGTCAGGGTGCATGCAGGAGGCAGCCCATCGATGTGTCTCTTTCACATCAGTGTTTCTCTCTGTTTTTCCCTCTCTCTAAAAATCAATGGAAAAATATCCTTAGGTGAGAAATAAATAAACAAATAAGCCGCTGAAAAGAAGGCAATGGAAAAAGAGAGGGAGGGGGAAAGAAATAGGATTCCATCATTGATGGTGTGCTCTGACTGAAATATTTTAAAAGGGAGGGGAAAAAAGGTGTTTAAAGCCTCCAGGCTAAAGAAGAAGTTTTCAACAGCCTTCTTACCCTACCTTCTTACAATCAATTGGTGTCTCCTTGCCAACCAAGGCTTAAAGCTTCTGTCACATTCAATCACTATTTTATAGAGAATCCTCCTGTTCTATTATCTCTTTCATCTAGCTATCAGTTTTCTCTAGTTAATTCCTGTGTGAAAAGGAAAGAGAATTGTGATGGAATGTATCAGGCTGTGAACAGGATTAGCATCTCACAGCTGACAAGTGCAGGAATAACTAACTGGCCAAGAACCCACTTGGTTGGATGAAGGATAGCAATGTTGGGGATAAATTTATACTGTTATCTCCATTACAGTCACCTAACACCTCAAAACAAAGGTTAGAGTTGGGGACTCTCTGACTCTGTGTGTTGGATTTTCTATGTAGCAGAGACAAGGCTTTGAGCCCAGGAGAAGCTGAATTTTTTTAAAACAATGTCCTTTCCCTGGTATAAAGGTAGCAGGTTGTAGAAGCTGCTGATGGTTGGCTTTTATCATAAAGACTAGAGGCCTGGTGCACAAAATTTGTTCATGGGGAGCAGAGGGGAGGGTCCCTCAGCCCATCTCTAAATGGGCAGGCAGACATCCTTCTCACAATCTAGGAATGCTAGCTCCAAACTGCTCACCTGCCTGCCTCCCTGATTGCCCCTAACCACTTCTGCCTGCCAGCCTGATCACCCCCTAACCACTACCTTGCCAATCTAATTGATATCTAACTTCTCCCTTGCCAGCCTGTTTGCCCCTTTCTTTCTCTGCTGGCCTGCTCACCCCTAACTGCCCTCCCCTGAAGGTTTGATTGCCCCCAACTGCCCTCCCTTGCAGGCCTGTTCCCTCCCAACTGCCCTCCCCTCTGGCCTGATGGCCCATAACTGCCCTCCCTTGCAAGCCTGGAACCTCCCACTGTCCTCTCCTGCTGGGCATCTTGTGGTGGCCAACTTGTGTCCACGTGGGGGCAGGATCTTTGACCACATGGGGCAGCCCTCTTGTGTGTTGGAGTGATGGTCAATCTGCATATTTCTCTTTAATTAGATAGGATAGAGGCCTGGTGCATGGGTGGGGGCCCGCTGGTTTGCCCTGAAGGGTGTCCTGGATCAGGAGTGGGGGTTTCCTTGGGGTGTGGGGCAGCTTGGGTGAGGGGCCTATGGTGGATTGCAAGCTGGCCATGCCCCCCCAGTGACCCAAGCAGAGGCCCTGGGATCTAGGATTAATTTATGTTCTACAATTGAAACTTCTATAGCCTGGAGCAGAGCCAAGCCTTCTGCTGGCTCCATTTCTATTTTCTGTTTGAAACTTTGTATCCTAGAGTGGAGGCCTAGGCTAGGGCTGCAGAAGTTTGGCTTCCTTCATCACCCCGACAACCCTAAGCCTCTTCTCTCTCCAGCTCTGTGGTGGCTGCCATTTCTGTTGGGATTATGTATTTTATATAATTGAAACTTTGTAGCACTGAGTAGAGTCCTAGGCTGGCAATGGCAGGCAGAAAGCTTAGCTTCCTCTGTTGCCAGGGAAACCCAAGCTTCTCTCCTGCTCTTTGTGGTGGCAGCCATCTTGGTTGGGGTTTATTTGCATAATTTGCTCCTGATTGGCTGATGGGCATGGCTGTGGGCATGGCTTGATCAGAGGTATGGTCAATTGCATATTACTCTTTTATTAAATAGGATTGCAGGCAAGAGTGACGGTTTTCACCACTAACAGTGAAATGAGTCTGAGTGAATTCAGAAAATGTTTGCTATAATTTATTTTATGCAATTGGATCCTGGTACTTTATATCTATTTACATAATTCTAATGCCATATGTAATGTGTTCCTGAAAATAGGTATAAAATTATATGTTGATTTCAACCTTGAGAGAGAATTATAATCTTTGGCTCTTTTACCTTTGTAATTCTGCTAACAAGTACAATTAGTAACTAGAATAATATTAACACCAATTTTTAGGATAAAGAAAGAGTAGTGAAATAATAGATATTTTAGATGAATGATTTAGAATTCAAAAAATATTTGGCACATTGGGTATAAAATTTAGCAAGACCAAAACGATATATAGAAACTTTAAGCTCCAGGCTAGTCTATAATAAAAAACAAAGAAGAAGAAGGAAAGAAGAGAAGGGAATAAAAGGAAAAAAAACTGGAAATGAAAAAAAAAATCAGAAGGAGAAAGAAGAAAGAAAAAAATGGGTCTATAATATGAGTGATGATAGGCAGAGTTAAATAAAAGTTAGCTGATAGAGAGAGAGAGAGAAGAAATAGAGAGAACATTAGATTATAGATAATGACAAAATAAAGATGGGGTCTAGAAAAAAACACATTTAGAACTTAATCAGTAACAATTTTCCAAGTTATGGAAGTTATGGAAGTGTTGCAATCACATTTATGGTCCACAATTTGTAGCAATGACTATTAAATTCTGATGAAAGGACCTAACATAATAAATATATTCAATACTTACCACAAAACTTTCCTTTGTGAAAGAACTGGGATTGAGATATGAATATTTTTTAAATTTAAAATTGGTTAAATGTTTATTGACCACTATATTGTTTTAAAATCATATTATGTTTTGTGACTATATATTTCATTCATTTATTTGGCATTTACTTATTAGGAACATATTTTGATTTTGTGCTGTTCATATCTCAGTGGATACTGAGTGAATAATAGACAAGGCATTTTTTTCTTATTGATCTAATATTATAGTGGAGGAAGAAAAATGCAAAATTTATACAATAAAAGCCTACGTGGCCCTAGCACCCTCATGTGATGCCCTCATGTCATCACAAGATGGTCACCCCCATGTTGTCACAAGATGGCTGCCCCCACATCTTCACAAGATGGCCATTACAAGATGGCTGGCAGGGGAAGGCAGTTTGGGGCAACCAGGACTATAGGGAGGGCAGTAGGAGGCAAACAGGTTGGTAGGGGAGTGCAGTTGGGGTCATCAGGCCAGCAGGGGAAGGCAGTTGGGGGCAACCAGACCTGCAGGAGAGGGCAGTTGGGGAAGATCAGGTCATCAGGGGCGCAGTTAAGAGGCAATCAGGCTGGCAAGCAGAAGAGGTTAGAGGCAATCAGGCAGGTAGGCAGGCACATGAGTGGTTAGGAAGCAGCAGTCTCAGATTGGAGAGGATGCAGGCTGGGGTGAGGGACATTCCCTCCCCCAGTGAATGAATTTCATGCACTAGGCCTCCAGTAATTATATAAACAAAATAATTTCAAATGGTGATTACTGCCATAAAGGGAAATATATGTAAAATAAAATGTGTGTACTTTGTCCAAGTGTTTTTGGTGGAGCTAGCTAATTTCAATAGCATTTTTAGTGAAGATTTTTCTAAAAAGACAAAAATTGACGGCTTGGAAGACACCAATCAGTGAAGTTCTGGAAAAAGAGAGCTATTAATTGAAAGAAGAGCAATGTTACAAAGTCTTGAGATTAGTTTAGTGTATTCAAGGAAATATCAGAAGCTTTGTGAATGGATGAGTCTAAGGTCAGAAGAATCTGATTATATAGCACCTCATAAGCTACAATTAGACATTTAGATTTTAATTCAAGTGAATTAGAATGTCATTAGAGATCTTCAAACTGGAGCATGCCATAAATTGAGTTGTAAGTTAGATCCTATTGCTTTGTAGAAAATGAACTGTAGAGAGCCAATAATGTCAAGTAAAAAAATTAGTAAGAGGGTTTAGACAATGATGGTGGAATGGAGATGCAATGAAATGAGTGAAGCTGAGGTATGTTGGAGAATTAGAGATGACAAAATTTTCTGAGGTCTGTAATGTGAGTGATGATAGGCAGAGTTAAATAAAAGTTAGCTGAGAAGTCATGATTGGCATTCTGTTGAAGGGTAAATTTAACCAACAGATTTTTCTATGGCCATGCTGCAAAAAAAAAAGTTAAAAGAAGATAAATAATCTGATTGATTTTATTGCAAACTGTACAAATGGTATTGTAGTCTAAGATAGAGTCAAGATTTGTTAAATGTATAGGTACTATGAGAAAGAAATAAGAATTTATGAAACACATGCCATTAGACATGGTATCCACAAGAAGGCAACAATTGAATAAGGGCTGTTAACTGTTAAATTTCTTGAGTTATCTGAGCCATCCATTGTGCAACTGAGGTGAGCAATTGCATTCTATGATCCCGTGTAAGTCAGACATTGTGGTATGCTTCACTTATTGCTACATTTGTACATTTGTACATTAGTTTATAAAAATCAAATAAATGTAATTTTGTACATTAGTTTATAAAAATCAAACTAATGTAACTTTGTGCATTAGTTTATAAAAATCAAACAAACATAAAAGAATCACATTTTTTCCTTCTGTTTTGTGGCATTTGGATAATCTCAGCTTGTTATTCTCTTTATTAAATTATCTGAAATAACTTATAAGTTGGTAGAAACTAGATAGATTCGTATTTAGTTATCTGAGTTCTATGTATAATGCAATTTTAATCAGATTTTTTCTGTCTTTTTTTCCCTTTTGAAACTTTTTTAAAGAATACTTGCTGTTACCCAGTTAAGATTATGAGTCATGGATTAATATATTTTCATTTAATAAAGTATTTCCCTTCAAAGTTACTAGGCCGTGCATTAAAGACACACACTTCAACTGCAGTAGTACTGCCATACTTTTCTTAATTTACCTTTATTTTATATCCACAAAGTCCCTTTACATGCTTCCAAATTTAGTCCTTCCATTGGTTTTTTTCTTATAGCAGCTCCAGAACCCTGAGAACTTTCTTATTAGGAGATGGCAATGACCTATAACTGGGCCATGTTCTATTGTTGTCTTTTCATTGTTCATTGATCCATTGAATATGCTTTACTTCCCTTGTCGGGTAATTGTTCCCTTAAGTTCTTTTCAAAGCTAAGCTCATAATTCTATTTATCTGAAACCTGGAAGTTGTCCATATTCTCTTGTGCCTGTTGTCACCATCTGTTCTTACTGAATGGCTACTTCCCAACAACAGTCTCTCAGGACATGGGTGATATTTTGATAGCAACAGATAATGGAATTGGAATCTTCTCTAACCCTCTGGAATTACTCAGACAACTACTTCAAGCAGAGGAGACATGCTCAGTAAGTTTCAACTTCTTTGCTGGCGGCAAAATTTCCGCTTTGCTCATCTGGTGGAGACTTTACATATGGTCACAAATCCATCAGCACAACCAGCTTGAAAAATTATACAACAAGTGAGCTTACTGGATCACAGTCTCTATAATTTTGGGAGCAATCTGGCCACCAAATGGCAGCAATCTTTATCCAAGCCTATTATAATTGCTGATGACCTTGGGACCAATAGTACTAAAAAGAAATATAAGAGAATGAAAAATAATTTAATCAAGTTTTTAAGAGCACAAGAAATTTTACACACCCAAGGAAGGTAGATTGTGTTTTCATCACAATTTCATAAAACTTTTTTAAGAGGTGAAGAAAATATATGAAAATAATAGGTATTACTAAAATAATAAAATATGCTTTTCCATATAATACAATTACCTTTTAGCTAAATTTATTTTTGAGGTCATATTTGTAATTGACAATGGTAGCAATGGTGCATAGTTAGGTTTATTAGAGCTGTTTTACCTTGGTGACACTATCCAAGCTAATGTGCCAGACAAAATGTAGCCTAATTAGTACAAATGAAGGAAAGAAGGCAATTAGCCAAGAGGGAATAATAAGCAACGGGAACAGATTATGTTAATCTAGACAGTCCTGGAAACTTCCAGCCAAGAGGTGACAGCTAGATGAACTCACCTATTATTCAAAACACACTTTGGAAAACGAGGGTTCTCATTCATCCTGAGCTTGGTTTTAACTTGGATATTTGCTCAGAATGATGATCTTGAGTTGCTATTTTTATTAGTAATTGGTATGATGAATGAGCCCCCCAAATTTTAGTAAAAATATGGTATCCATATTATCACCATTAAATCACAGATAAAAAGCACTGTGGTGTTCTCAGGGGCATTAACACAAATTAAGTTTGGAAATGCCTAGCACAACAGAAATCTATTATTTATCAAACTGTGGTCTACATTTAAGAAAAGAGAAAAAATATTTAGTTTAATTCATCTCACATTACTTCAGAAGATTTCTGATATTAGCTCTTGAAAGCAGAATATATTTGAGTGATCTATTTATCATATTTGAATAGAGGCTCTTCTGTTAGTCCTTTTATTCACAGGTAATGGCTTTTGAATTCTTTAGCTGCTATCTAGAGGAATACTTGTGTTGTGGCATGTAGAATTCATGAAACTGGCGCGGAAGTGACAGTGGGACATGTGAGGTTCAGAAAAGAGCCTTTAATTAAAGCAGCGCTACTGGTTCAGGAGACTCTAAGATCCACGTCCTGCACAACCTGGACAATGACATGTTTCCTACACATATCGAAGGGGTTATAAAGGACAAAACAGGGCAGAGAAAGATTTATTGTGCGTAGCAGATGTCTTGTAGAAAGCTTGCAGCCTTGGGGACAGAATAGCTTAGATAACCAGGAGACACCTGACATGGGAGGAACCAGACCCATCTCCCACATTCTTTCCCAAATGGAGTTAATTATCAGCGAGCACGAGAGTGCAGTAGAAGGCAGGTCACTGGGATGAAATCAGATTGCTAGTCCCCTGACAATGCCTCAAATCCCCTATCACTTGGAGGCAAGAGTAGAGGACGAGAAAGGTAGAAATATTTGTTTGTGTTTTCCCTTACCCAGTATGCAAACCAGGGCTATTCATAAGGGATATCAAAGGATGTTAAATAGATGAGACACCAAGACATAAATGCTGAGAACCTCCTGTTCTACTTGTCATAGTACTAGGAGATAGGTGGGGTTGATGAGAGTTTTATAATACATTTGAGGTTTATAAAATCTTAGAAGTATTCTTTATGTCTTGCTCAGATTAGGGTGTCAATTGACCCCTACAGCCTGGTGAATGTCAGAGAGTCACTGCATTCCCCACTTTGCTACAAGTGAGCCGTGTCCCTTTAATGTTATCACCAGATCTTAAAAGGCCAATTGCACTTGGGGGTTTCAGTTCATTCTGAAACTTTTTATGCTGGTAGATAATCCTAGAAGTTGAGAATATTTTTTGTTCAAATATTTAAATGTTTTCATAAAAAAACTCACATATTTTCTTTATATTAGAAAAGACATGAAAAGCTATTGTTTTTCATCATTTCTCTTTTTACAATAGTGGAAAATAATGGTCATGGGAAATGTAATTTTAAAATACATTCTAATTGCTTAAGACATCACTAGAAAATGATATATATTTGAGTTATCATCAAGAACATGAAATTGTGATGAACATTAATTTGAAAATAATTGAAACCAAGTTAAACCTATTTTTTTATTGTACTGCCAATGGATAAATGTGAGCTCACCTGAGTGATTCTTATAAGTATTTATACATTTCTAAATTGGAACAAGCCAGTATATGAATAAATTTTCTAATCCAATCTCAACTAATGTTCTATTTAAGTCTTGGAATATTATATAGATATTTTTAAGTTATACTGAAATGCTTTGGTTGAGAGGTAGTAAAAGCAAATCTTAAGATATTAGTGAACTATTTGCTAATTTAATTTAGAAACACAGAAATGCTTCCATGTGCAGAGAGATTTACTCAATTGTAGAATATTTATAGCATATTACATGGATACTGTAGAAATATATTATTAAATGATATATTATTTTCAAATAGTATTGTATATTTGAAGGTATAGTAAAGCACAGTTGCTACTTTTTTTGTACCTGTTCTCAGAGAAGTTAACATTTAACCAAAGTTGTTTTACTTCTTGTAGAGAAGTAAACATTTCAGTGATAGCATGTCTGAAAAGAAAGACTGTTTACAGCTATTATTATAGTCTTTGTTGTAAGATTAGTAGTTGCTGGTAAGTTTATCTTACTTTTTATAAGTACATGTAAATGCTGATTATTTGTCTAAGTGAACTCCTGCTGTTTTGTAACGACAATTAATTATTTCCTACCCCAAATACTTTATTGTCACTATGAAAACACACAGCTCGCCACTTTCATTGCTTCTGTTGAAGCAGGCTTTTTGTAACACTCCTTTTTATACTGTAGAGAGCCACTGTGCCAACTGAAAATTATATTATAGCAACTTTCCACATTCTACTTTATCTTGACATGGTGTCAGCCTCCTAGATGATAGAAAACATCTTGATTAAATAGGCCCTTTTCTTTATCAAATTAATGAGAAAAGACTAACATAACAGTTTAAAGTGTCCCTTTCAAATATTCAAGTATATCAAGATGAAGAGAAAAATATGATTTATACTATAAATTTTCCCATCACTTAGATGATGCAATGAAGCTGTGAATAAATTTTTATGGGTTAAAATTTTATTAAAGCTTAGTTATGTCCACTTCTGTGTATGCTTTTACTGAACTTCTCTAGTGACATCCAGTCTTTACTCCAGCAGCTCCTGTGCAGTTACACAGGGGAACGGAGCAGAAGTCACATATAAAAATGAAATGTTGCCATGTGATCATGGCAAGCACATTTGCTCCAAATTTAGCTTTTAAATATTTTGTATGCAAAAGACAAAAAGATATAGGACCAGGCAGAGATGTGGTATATAATTATCACAAAACACAAAACATTTGAAAGTTTAATTGGATATTAACTAACAGAAACTAGCATGGGCAAATATTCCAAATCACAGAGTATTTCCATATTTTTTGGTTTGCGCTTTAAGAATTTCTACATTGGATGTTACAAATAAGGAAATGTCGAATCCAGATCTATGAAATTTATAAAAGTGACTTGGCATACAGGGAAAATGCTAACAATTGCATTAAAAAAGTACAAATTTCTGTCCAGGGGAACGAATGTATGTGAAAAGTTATCTATATATTATTTGTGCATCTCTGTATATCTGACATTTAGTGACATGAAAAAAAAACCCTCTATAAATTTATCTACACATTCTAATTTTAAATATAGTCCCAAATGCTGGAAAAGTCACTGAAATTACACTTGACCAATGACAGGTGCTGATTATGGGTGTGAAGTTGAATCAGAAATATCAGAAAATATGAGAATACATTGAAGATACACAGAAGTATAAAGAAATCTTTGAGCACAGTATGCCAGACCTTAGAATATTATTTTGGTGTCTGACTGGGTTGCTAATACTGTCCTATATATTTCTTTTATCTTTGAGATAACATAATAAAAAGAAAGAGAACAGTGTTTACATGGAAGAAGAAATACCTATGCTGATCTCTACCCTTTGGGACAAAAAAAAATCTTAACGCCTGAGTTTCCATTTTCTAGGGGACTAGCAGAAAAATTAATTTTAGTTCCCACCCAATAAAGGGGCTTTGTATGTAGTACATAGACATAGAAGGTTGTTGTCAGAAAAAAGTGCCATGTGTGTCAAAGCAAGCAGGAGGCCCAATAAATGGCTCAAAAAAATCTGAATTGAATACAATAAGTCTTTTGTTAATGATAAGAAAAGTGTGAAATAGTGTGTGCATATATGTGTTTCTAACAATAAAACTAGTTTAAAGGACAAACATCATTTGGAGGAAAAATACAGGTGTCAGATCATCAATCAAAGATTGCTGGCCTAGATGTTTTAAGGTATGTATGTACTGTATATGTACACACATTCATATACATATATACTGTATATTTAAAGAAACAAAAAAATTACAACCAAATCCAGTTTTTAAAATGGAATTGGATCATAGACAAGGAGGATGGGTAATTCTTGAGAAAATTAAAATACAGACTCATGATTACATGAGATTATTGAGTTATAATCCAGGTGCTCTCTTTCTCTCTAGTGTGCCACCCCCAGAACTCCAGGAATGGGGGAGCACAGGGTGTTCTGTTACAGATGCCCTGGTCATGCTCCTAAGAAAATTGTTTTTATCACAGTCTGAATATAATCTAGAGAATTTTTGGTTCTGGGCTGCGCTCAAAATTGGCAAGATGACATGTCCCCTGGTGTATTTTTTTTTCAGAACACTAATTACATGTTTGACATATATTGTACCTCCTTTATGGGACTATGCCTGATACAGCCATCATAGATTTATTGCCCAATATGCAATTGAGATGAAGTTTAATGTGCTAGATAATTAATAAATCCTTTTCCTTGGATTCATCTATACCTGTGGAACAGAGAGGAAAGAAGCAGTCTGGGCAAAGAAGTCACACAGCAAGACAAACCAACGGCTATACTCCCAAATGCACAGGCAGTTATGGGATTAGAATGGGTCTTCAAAATTGTTCCAATTTTAATTCAATTGTCAAGAATTCATCAGTGATTGAATGTAGACCACCCAGGAAGGAACATGATTTTGGAAGAGGTGACTCTCATCAGCTGAAACAATCCCTAGAAGGCATTTGAACACTTTTTGCTCCTAACGCTTCTAGCAGCTAGATCAACAACTCTTTCACGGTGGGTAAATGGTTGAGCACATCACTTAATTCAGTACAGATTAATAATAGCAGAGAAGGGAGATGTTGCATCATTAAAATGTTGCATAATTTTCAATGTGATTTATTAGTAAATAACTTTTTTGGCATAAACCTGATGGTGTATTCAATTAATATTACCATCATCTCCATTTTCTGGTTCAATAGGAAGGGAGAGCAGTTGGAGCAGGAACTCTGAATTGAAAGGTGGTCTCAGTATCTTCAGATATTAACTCTTAAGCAAATCTTTTAAACTTGTCTGATAGTCATTTTCATTTTCTATAAAAGAAAAAAATGTATCTCTACATAGCTTTTTCAAATATACTGCTTGCCTATGAAAGTGGCTAGACTAGAACATATAATACTTTTAACATTTAATAGTTTTTAAATACAGCTACCTGTATTTGTAATTCAGTTACTTTTAGAGTATCCTATCTAATAAAAGAGTAATATGCAAATTGACTATACCTCCAATAAAGCCACGCCCACAAGCCAATCAGGAGCTGGGGCGGAGCCATCCAGTGAGTGTGTGGTCCAGGTTGGGGTCGGTGAGGCCAAGGTGGCCAGGGCTGTGGGGATGGGGCCGGGGGAGTGGGGCCAAGGCGGCCAGAGCTGAGGAGGCAGGGCTGAAGCAGCCAGAGCTGGGGGGACAGGGCCGGGGTGAAGGCCAGGGATAGGGGTTGGGGGGGGGGGCGAGGCTGAGGCAGCCAGGGCCATGCACTGGCCTGGGAGAAGGCCTGGGCCTGGGGGTGAGGCCAAGGTCCACACTAGCCAGGCGCGAGCTGGCTGGGGCGAAGGTCCTGGGCCAGGGTGGGTGGTGGGGCTGGGGAGGAGCCAGCCATCAGCCCCATTGCAGGGTGATGGCTGGGTGACCAAGGCCTAAAGCCTCGGCCAGAAGCTTTAGGCCTTGGGCAGGCTGGAGGTGAATTGTCAATAGGACATCCCCTGAGGACCCCCAGTATGGGTGAGGGGGCAGGTTGGGGTGAGGGATCACCCACCCCCAGTGCACGAATTTCATGCACTGGGCCCCTAGTATAATATAATTATACAAATTAAGTAGTGCATACAACTCCCCCCCCCCCAAAAAAAAGTATATGCATACAAACACACAAAGATAAAGATGATAATATCAGCAGGTGCAAACACTAGTGGAAATTCTGCCACAATGTTCTCATATGGAAACTATGAGTTAAAAATTAAATACTTCCTACAACTTCTTCCACACTCCTCCTTCACTGTGCATTTCTTCTAAATATTTGAATAGTTATCTTCCTGCTGCACTCCCTGCTAGAGATCTCTTGCTTTCATATTGTATCATCAGTATTTTAAAGGATAATACATCATGGTTTAATATAGAAATACCAAATGACCAAATAAAAGAATAGATAAATGAATAAGATAATTTATTAAAATTTAATCATTCTCATATCAGAAGATCCTAAAGAAGATCTGATAACAATACTCTGGCAATTAAAGAAACATAGATAACAGCGACCCACTAAGACACTGTCACAGATGAGCATTTTTTTAAATTAATGACTATTTTCCCCACCATATGCTACTATCAACAAGGGCCAAGGTAGAATATGATTTTGTAAAACTTTTTGTTCTCACACTCTCTCTGTATGTGTTAAATTATCAGTGCTCTATAAATATATTTTGAAGAAACGAATGAATATATAAATAGACAATCTGAGTCAGGGATTAAGACTAATATGTAAGAATGTAAACAAAACAATTGAGAAGGTAACTGCAATGATTAGTTATTGCCAGAGGAGGGAGGCAAAGAGCAACAGAGCAAGGGCAACTGGCTGGTTGAGCAAGAGGTACCTCTCAAAGACTTCAAACAAAGACAGTTACTCAGGGGCAAGTTGTGGTCAGTAATTAGCAGAGTGGCTTATGTGACAGAGATTATGTAAGAGTCAAAAGAAAAATTACTTTCAAAAGCCAAGTCAAGCCATTAGTCAAGACCAAAGGACACTATGTAAAATTGGAGGAGAAAAGCTAAAATATGACACACTAAAAGAAGCCATATATCAGACTATAAAACAAAGAATAACAAGGCTTCAGAAATGTAGTCAGGTGGAAAATCTCTTCTGACAGTCCTTGTGTTGCTCTGTGTGTCTTCAAAACTCTTGGTCTGGTCTAGGGAATAAAATCACTGTTTCTGAAAGTGACAGGAGTTTGGAGCTATCCCTGCGAGTTATTACCTAGCATAGAATATATAGTTGATTTTTTTAAAAGTTGTCAAATATTGAGGAAAATGAGTTAAAGTGCACCCATTGATTACAGATTCAAAAAATTATACATAAAAGGAGGAGTTGGTGAAGGTTAGGCATAAAACCAATGAAGAAATTCTAAACAAAAAATCTGGAGAGATGGGCAATTTCATTTTCCAGCCTTTATTTCTTCCAATTTTTAAAAATGAAATAAATGGAGCTCAATATCTTTTCTAGATGCAGTGACAACTGTGAAGACATAAATTGATTTCTAGCAGTTTTGTTTTAGGCCAGACTTTTCCCATAACCATGCTGCATTTCTCAATTTAAATGTCATTCAGATTTATTTTCATACTAGAGTCCCAATGCATGAAATTCATGCAAGAGTAGGTTTTTGAAGCCCTGGCTGCTGGAATCCCTTCCTTGCAGCTGGAGTGGCTGCCTGGATCCCGCCCTTGCATCCATGGAGGCATCCTCAATCCCACAGCTGCAGCTCTGGCTTTGTCTGAAAGGTCGTCCAAAAGGATGTCTGGTCTAATTAGCATATTATGCCTTTATTATTATAGATATTTACATACTAGAGGCCCAGTGCACAAAATTTGTGCACAGGTAGGATCCCTGGGCCTGGCTGGGGAGCAGTGCCAATCAGGTTCCCTGCCTTGCCTCACCACCTCCTCCTTCCCTCACTTCCTCAAGCCTGGGAACCAGGCAACAGCTCCACCCCCCTCCATCCCCTGCTGCCACCTCTGGTCACTGTCTGTGGAGAGACCAGCAGGGTGACAGCAAGACAATCATCCCCTACTGCACCATCCCACCATGGTCCCATTCTCATCAGGGCCCCTCAGGACAGGCAGCCCCTGCACTGCTGCCCACTGCCAGTGCCACATCGTAGACACCCACCATGTTCCAGGCTGCCCCCTGCTGGTCAGAGCACATTATAGTGAGCAAACTCCCAGTCTCCCATTTGAACTCCCAAGGGGATAATTTGCATAATAGCCAGATAGGTAGGTAGGTAGATAGATAGACAGACAGACAGACAGACAGATAGATAGATAGATAGATAGATAGATAGATAGATAGATAGATGGTAGATAGAGTCCCATAAAAGAGAAGATAAAAGATGAAATAATGGCCAAGTTTCCAAATTTTGGTGGCAGATATTAAGCTATATATTAAAGAAGCTTAGTGAATCCCAGGAAAAAACAAAACAAAACATACCCACAAATAAATTCACACCTAAACACATCATAGTCCATGGGGTTAGAAAATAGTAGGGTGATATATTTAAAGTCCAAAGGGGTGGGGGGGGGGGGGCGCGGGGGAGAAAAAACAAGCAAGGTCAATCACCAATTCTATATCCAGGAAAGCTATCCTTTAAGAATAAAGAAAAAATAGTACCATTTCCAGATGAGGAAATTGCCAGTGAAGAAAGCTGCTACTAGCAGACCTACCTTATAGCAAAAACTATTGAGAGTCTTTCAGAATGAAAGGAACTAACATAAGAGTTTAACTCTGATCCACAGGGGGAAAATGATGTGTCCTTTTATATAAATACTAGAAGCCTGGTGCACAAAATTCGTGCACAGAGGGTGGGGGATGTCCCTTAGCCCAGCCTGCACCCTCTCCAATCTGGGATCCCTTGAAGTATGTCCGACTGCCTATCTAGGCCCAATCCTAATAGGCCAGCAGGGGAGGGCACTTGGGAGGGACCAGACCTGCAAGGGAGGGCAGTTGGGGGCGATAAAGCCTGCAGGGGAGGGCAGTTAGGGGTGACCAGGCCGGCAGAGGATCGGGCCTAGATGGGCAGTCAAACATCCTTCTCACAATCCAGAACTGCTAGCTCCAAACTGCTCACCTGCCTGCCTCTATGATTGCCCCTAACCACTTCTGTCTGCCAGTCTGATCACCCCCTAGCCACTACCCAGCCAGCCTAATTGATGTTTAACTGCTCCCCTGCCAGCCTATTTGTACTCTGCTGGCTGGTCACCCCTAACTGCCCTCCCCTGCAGGCTTTATTGCACCCAATTGCTCTCCCTTGCAGGCCTAGTCCCTCCCAACTGCCCTCCCCTGCTGGTCTGATCGTCCACAACTGCTTTCCCTTGCAGGGCCTGGAACCTCCAACGGCCCTCTCCTGCTGGCCATCTTCTGTCCAGATGGGGGCAGGATCTTTGACCACATGGGGGAAGCCCTCTTGTGTGTTGGAGTGATGGTCAATCTGCAAATTACTCTTTCATTAGATAGGATAGAGGCCTGGTGCATGGGTGGGGGCCAGCTGGTTTGCCCTGAAGAGTGTCCCAGATCAGGGTGGGGGTTCCCTTAGGGTGAGGGGCAGCCGGGGCAAGGGGCCTGTGGGGGTTAGCATGCCAGCCATGCCCCTCAGCGACCCAAGTGGAGGCCTTGGGATCTGGGATTAATCTATGTCTACAATTGAAACTTTGTAGCCTGGAGCGGAGCCAAGCCTTCTGCTCGCTCTGGGGCGGCAGCCATTTCTGTTTGAAACATTGTAGCCTAGAGTGGAGGCCTAGGCTAGCAACGGCAGGCTGAAAGCTTGGCTTCTTCCGTTGCCAGGGAAACCCCCAAGCCTCTGTTCTTTCTAGCTCAGTAGCTGCTGCTATTTCTGTATCTTTTATAATTGAAACTTTGTAATATTGAGTGGAGGCCTAGGGAGACAGAAAGCTTGGCTTTCTCTGTTGCTGGGGAAACCCAAGCCTTCCTCCTGCTCTCAGTGGCAGCAACCATCTTGGTTGGGGTTTATTTGCATAATTTGCTCTTGATTGGCTGGTGGACGTGGCTTGGGCATGGCTGGTGGGTGTGGCGAAGGTATGGTCAAATTTGCATATTACTCTTTTATTAGATAGGATTAAAGTCCTTATAAATATGTATTATTTCCTTTATTCTCAGCTTTTATTTTTATTTTTTAGAATATTTTTTATTGATTTCAGAAAGGACAGGAGAGGGCAAGAGATAGAGAAACATCAATGATGAGAGAGAATCATTAATTGGCTGCCTTCTGCACACCTCACCTTAGGGACTGAGCCCACAACCCAGGCATATGCCTTGGCCATTAATTGAACCCTAATCTTCTGGTTCATAGGTTGATGCTTAATCATTGAGACACACCAGCTGGACTATTCTCAGCTTTTAAAAAAGAAATGATTGTCTAAAGCACTAACATATTATGACATACTGGAGGCCTGAGGCACAAAATTCATGTAAGAGTACACCTTCCTTCCCCCTGTTGCTGGCACTGGCTTCCCTATGGCACCCAGAACCCGGGCTTGCTTCCCTTGGGCTGTCAGCAGGCAGCCAGGACCTGGGCTAGCTTCCCTCTGGCCACCTGCAGGCCCCTGGGACCTGGGGTTCCCTCGCAGCCTCAGCTTCATTTGGGAGGATGTCCGGTCTAATTAGCATATTATGCTTATATTATTACAAATACACAAACACACACATAGTATCTATAATTTTCCAGAAATGCTAGTATAATTCTGAAGTAGATAGTGACAAAGATGCATAATGTAATCTGTATTCACAGAAGCCACAATTTAAGAAAATAGCACAAACATGGTTAAAGTGTCAATGGGAAATCAGAATTACACATAGTAGTGAAACCCAAGCTGAATGATCACATCTATAAATGAAGGTATAAGTCACTCATTTTAAAGTTTAATTTATTACATAAATTATGAAAGTACAGATTGTACAAAAAGTTTTCAGAATGTGATTTATATTTGTAATTAAACACAAAATGGGTCGTGATGATTCTTTTGAGAACAGAGGTGTTAAATAAAGGACCTTCGTAAAACAAGGGAGCCAGAAGAGGTTTATTCTTTCACTGAAATAGAGCTCCTAAGGCTCCAGGCCTATTTTAGTCTACAAATAATTGAAGGTTTCCTTCAATAGCAGTATCCTACAAATGTACTTTACTTTGATCATCACTCAGAACATTACTCTGGCAATATAATTATCATTTATTATGAAATAAATAGTTAAGCAATCCCCCAAATAATGGAACCCGAAATAAAGAAACTGCTCCCTAATGAGAAATTGAAATACATGGGGCAATGTTGGTTTGGTGAAAGGGGATAAACAAGGTACAGGGATAGAACAGATATTGCTAGTATATATCCATTTACTTAGGAAGAAATGTAAGCCTGATTGGGTAGCTTTTTTGTCTTTAATAACTGCATATGTGACACATTTTTGAATAGAAAAATGTGTGGAGTCTGAATCCCCACTAGGTAATCTCCAACTCAAAACTCATGTCTGAAGCATGGAAAGTATAGACAGTTTAAAACTGCCTTTGCAGGATCATTCCTAAGATTAGCATAGTACATGTACTAGCAAATAAAATACATGAAAATCCTGGAGTATTTTCATGGGCATATTTAAATGATTCATAGAAATTTACTTTGGGCATGTCAAGAATTTGTGTTATAAAGTTAATGGTCTATGCAAATGCTATGCTATTGAGAATCTGAATTTTATAAGGAGGAAGAAACAATAGTATAGAGATATGGGAGAGTTGGAAGTATCATCCTATATAATAAAAGCTCAGAGACCAAATGACTTGTTGACCAGTCGGTATGACATGCACTGACCACAAGGGAGCAGATGCTCAACACAGGAGCTGCCCCCTGGTGGTCAGTGCGCTCCTGCAGTGGGAGTGCTGCTTGGTTAACTGGGATGAGCAGCGCTCCCATAGTGGGCCATCCCCGCAGGCCATGCCCCCCACCAGTGCACGCATGCCTTGCATTGGGCCTCTAGTAGACTGTAAAATTGAAAGCTTTTTTGAGCAGTTCTAGGAGGTTATGATGTCTGTGATTTAGATATTGAGAAAAGTTAACAATATGTTTTGAAGTTCTCCTGTGTTTAGGAAATTGCAGAACTTTGAGATCAGTGAATCAGAAAGGTCATCAATTTCCATGACCTTGGTTATGGTCTTAGTTATACATGGAAAAATACTTTCTTATATATATATTCAGAAGACAGACAACTGTTTGTACATACAAATAGACTCAAATACATCTCAAAAACATAAACATCTTTGAATTTTGAAGAAAAAAGTATAACAATAGAACACATAATTTAGTTCAATCTATTTTCTAAAGATAGATTTAGAGATTAATATGTTTCTATTCAGTTAAATGATTAAAATGTAAAATAGATATGTACTAAATGGAAATGATGTCATAAAAATAATGGAAAATATTTGTTTTGTTTTCCACATCAGTAACGCCTAGAAAGAGATGAATTTAATCAAATAAACTAGTTCACAGAGGATAGTAAGCTCAACAAGCATGCATCAATGTGAAATTCTTAAATCTGTAGCAACAAATTAATATGTGAGCAAGAATGGATTTACTGAGCATGTATTGATGGTCACTGAGTAGGAGGATTGCACACAGCTGCAACATGCAATTCTGATTGTCTAGACTCAGATAGCCTATAATTTCACTCTTGTTTTGTACCTTTTTAAATACATTAATGGCACCACCATCACATAAATACTGGCTGGGAAACTTAAAGTAATAATGTTTTCCCATTTCCTCTACTCAAATTTTTGTTCACAGATTTATTCTTTGCTCAGATATTTTATTTCTAAAAGCCAGTTCTTTAACACTTATAGCCTTTTTTAAAATGAAAATTTCCTTTTTTCTTAGCAGTTAAAGAACATAAAGATATCTACACATATTCAAAAGAAAAACTTCATGTTTGTTTCCGATTACATATCTACTCATAAACATTTTATACAGATAACCTAACCTTACTGTTTGATAAGTACAACAGATGATTTGAAAATATAATTTCATAATCTTTTATTTTTACTTTACATCCTATCTTACCTAACATAACATGACATTTTCATCTTGTCAATGTTCCTTATTCATTGTCATATATTATTATTATCTCTCCCCTACCCAAATTGATAGTTGATGTCTTTAAAATTGTTCTTCTTTATAGATTAATCCAAGTTCTAGGATAATTCTCTTCACCCAATTGCCTAGCAACCCCAGTCAAAGAGGAGTTAGATGAAATATTATACTTCTTCAGTATTCTGTGATACAAATCGACATTTATTTTTTAAATGTGTATTTGCTATAAAATGTTATTTCTCCTTTTTCTCCACACTAGGATGTATATCTCAATTAAATTAATTTAAGATTTCTAGGTAGTAAATATAACAATACTTAGGTTAGTGAGTCTATCTGCAGCCAAAATATCAATGACAGATACCAAAAGTAAGGTATTATAGAAGCAGGGAAATTTTATTTAGGGTTCAGAAATATATAACCCTTTCCTACAAAAAGGTATGGATTATTGTAGGCATTAAACCATTGTTAAAACAGCTGTTTTCCTTCATATACATAATAATATGGATATTATTTTACCAGTACAAATAAAACTGAATCAAAAGATGCCGTCCAATATCATATATGCAATAATCTATTCAGAAATGCTTCTTTCTTCTGCACTTGAGTACTGAGTGATGGCTGAAATGTGTCCCTAATGTGATTGCTTGGTAGTCACATTTTATTTTTTACATTTAAAGTGAATCTGGTTTATCAATGGTAATAATGATAATAACAACAGCAGATTTATTTTTGGTGTTTGCCATTGAAAAGTGTAAGTATTTTTCTCATAAATTTATTTTTATAGCACTTTATATATTTTAAAGAAATTATACTAAGATATCCCATTATTTACTTAGAAGACTGTATAATTTGTATAAAGTGATTTTTAAGTGTTTGTGAAGCTAACAAATAAATAAATCCCCTCCCTTTCCATCTTCCACTGTTGAGTCATGGGAAGATAAACATATCCAGGTGGGAAAAGAGAAGAAAATAAATAAATAAATGAATAAATAAATAAATAAATATTCTTGTAGCTCCAAGTCACTTCCACAAGATGGCAGATTTTAAAGCCATAATATAATACTTTTTCACTTTTAGTCTGTCTAAAAAGACTCAAAATGAAAGGGCATCTAAAAAAGTTTATAAATTATTTATTTTATTTGACAATTCTTTTATACTGTAGATAAAACTGTTAAATTAACTATTTTTTTCTGTAATGTTCAGTGTGGTGTTGAACTACAATAAAACGTAAACTTGTGGTTTGGCAACTTTTTTTTCTTCAAATTTGATGCAGTAGAATTTACTTTTTTATTATTACATTTAAAAGTTATATAATAATTTAGCCTAATAACAAAATGAAATTCATTTTCTTATATATCTATAAAGCAGGCACAAAGATTTTTGAAAGTCTGTCTAATGTCTAAATTATATTGAATGTAACAAAATTCTACTGAAAACAAACATTTTTTACTAATTAATTATTAAGTTGTAGACTAAATTACATTGTTTTAAAAATCAAGACCCACTGTGTCATTTCTCTGGCCATATTATTCTATCCTCCTATAGTCTGAGACAACTATTTTCATAATTTATTATGCCTATAATTTCCTTATAATTTCCACAAATGTCTATTTCTAAATAATTTATTGCTTAGTTTTGCATGTTACTTATTTATTCAATAATCTTCTATGCTTTTTTCGTTCTTGATATTGAGGATTTTAGTTTCATCCAGGCCAGTGCATACGGCTACAGTTCATCCACTTAAATTAAGGTAGCACACTGTATTTATCCATTTTACTTTTGAAGGACATTTGCATGCTATCTAGTTTCTTGGCCTCTATCAACAAGGCTTAGAACATCCAAATATGTGTCCCTAGTATAAATTTTTTTGAGTCATAGGATTTGTTTTCCTCATCTTAATGAGATATATTATTTTCCAAGGTAATTGTATAGATTTATGCACCTTTAGCAGTTTATCACAATTTTTCCATCCTATTCAATACCTGTTATTATCAGACTTTTACTTGATGCTGAGTTAATGGTTTTAATTTTTCAATGATTGCTAATATTATCTAGCTCATTTAAAATATTTTATCCATTTCTAGTGGAATATTTGCCTTTATTTAATTTTATGTATTTGTTATACTAATACTTATTTTAATTTTATGCAGTTTTAAATTTCTTCTTCCAGTGTTTGTCTTCCTTCTCTTTGTTTCTGAACATGACAATAAACATTCTCCAGAAAACAGGTGTAGGGTAACATCTTCGATTATATGATAATGAATGAGCTGGTTGAGACTAGTCCTGCCTACAGCCCAGCAGGAGAGTCAGCACAATCCTATCACAGTTTAAAGGTTCCCATGCCTGGATGCCAGGAAAACTTATGAACTAAACTAACTCCTGGCATTTATATTTCGCTTTTTCAATATGGCCTCCCAACCTTAGAACTGAGAACTTAATAAGCCTTCTTTTATGAATCGTGCTTTGCTTTTTCTCTAAAAAACATTTTTCTTGCTAAGTATAGAAGTAGATAATTTTTACTAATTTTATCAGGATAAATCTATTTCCATTCTAGCATTTAAAAATTATTTAAATGTCCTAATGTTTCCTCTCTTTCTTAATAAGTCCTATTCCCATTTCATGTTTTTGGCCTTTAAAAATTAAAATGCACCAGGGTAATTTGTTTTCTAAGAATACATCTGGCATAATATCTTACCAGGCATTTATAGAAGGGAAACATTATCAACTAAATGGTTAAGCCACAATGTTATACTGACTAATGGTTTAACACAGAAAGTGTTTTTTAGGTATTTTCAAATATCTTAGTGAAATCAAGTAATGATCATCTCACATGTTAATATAGTTTTCATTGTAGTTTACAATATTTCATAAACTAATAAGTGTTAGATTCAATGGCTAATTCATTTTAGAGTTAAATTTATAAATCATATGTTTCTTCTTCTAGAGTTCTAATAAAAGCACTTTTATTTGAAATAAAAAGCATTTGTTAAATATTTATTTAATCAACTATTTTGTTTCATTTTACAGGCACATGTATCATCTTAATACTATAACATATTTTATATATATATGAGAATTATATGTATGAGAAGCTAAATTTCTCTTGTAAAGATGAAATCAATTCATTAATGATCCTATATAATAAAAGCCCAGCAACCAAACATCCAAATGACCGGAGTGACTGGAACAATGGGCCTCCTCACTCCGGCTGGTCCCATTCCAGATCTGCGCCCAGCATCCCTTAATCATTGCCTGGCTCCATGATGCATGTACATTTAGTGAAAGCACTAGAAAATAATTATCAGTCCCTCCTGTCCCCAACCAGTCTCCAGAGGGCTCTGCTAATACTGCAGCCATGGTGGAATTCTCCCTCCATGGCCCTCAACCCCAGGAGACCTTCCAAGTTAGCCAAATAGGCAACCTAAGCATTAATGGGATAGCGGCCTTTTTGCTGAGGAATGTAGAGAGGCTGGTGGGGATTTTGTGAAATTGCGGTGCCTGGCAGATTTGATGAGCTTTCAATCTCTCTTTAAAAGGCTCATCAACAAACCTTGCAGGGGTTTGAATTCTCAACCCTCCTAAGGGAGGTCTCCTACCCCCACGGCTGCTTCGCCTCCCACACACAACTCATACGGGGACCCAGGCGGCAGACAGAGACTCGGCCAGCAATAGCTGCTCTATATCTAAATTCAGTCTATTACCAGGAATGCTCAGGACCTACTCAAAATTGCAAATATTCCTTTCCACTAGTATTCACAGGGTAAACTAAGATTTCTGCTTGAGTATTAAAATTGACAGGAAAATAGTAATCAAGTTTTCAGATTAATTTAAATTGGCCAAGTGAAATACGAGAATACTCAAGAAAATTATAGTGTACTGGACAAAAAGCTTTTCCTAAAACATTAACTGAAAAATCTATTAGTAGTTCATCTCACTATAAATTTGCCTAACATCCAAAGAACCTAAAGCAGTCACTTTGTGTGCAAAAATTAAAATTTAAAATTATCAAGACTGCAATAGAAAATTTCCAAAAGTCCCCATTAATCAAAAAAGGGGAGGGGACAGTGGGGTAATATCATGTAAGGGAAAAAAAAAATATCGAGTAAGTAAAATACATCTAGAAAATTCTTACTCCAGTAAAGAAAATTCCATTTGTAAAAACAATAGCAGGACACCCATGAAAAAACACACATGGTGTCAAAATAAGCCAAAGGAAAATCACTTAGGCAAAAATTAAAAAGAATCCCAAGTCTATTTTGCATAGAGGATCCCTTTGTTAACTTTTGGTCGAGAATGTGTTTGTGTGTTTTCAGAGAACAACTCCAAGACCATGTGGGTTCCTGCGACGGTGAGGAACTGATGGATCTGTTCCAGTCGCGAGGACGGTCCAGAGATGGGGGACACTGGCGACGCCTTGCCATGCTAGCAGTCGGCAGCTGTGCATGTCTGCAGGTGGCCCAGGACCAGGCCAGAGAGGATGGATCTTGCATTGACACAATGTGTCCACCATCTGGATACCATTGCTGACTTATACACATAATGAATTATTTGACACTGAAACTGGGACTCAGAAAAGTTGGACATTGAAACCGAGACTGAAACACTTTTTGTTCTTATACATTTGTTTCTAGTATGCAGAGGCAAGATATTTTTGAAGAAAAGAGGCAGGGGAGAGTGGTTGATATAGAGGCAGGATGGCCTTGAACGGGCTGTCAAGCTACAGGGGGAGGCTTGGGTGGATGGGAGGCAGATGCGGGGGGAGATCAACTGAAGGACTTGTATGCATGCATATGAACATAACCAATGAATGAAAGACACTGGGGCGGGGAGGGGGGGAAGCTGGGGATATGTGCTGGGGGGTGGGGGAGGCTGGAGGGAGGATAAGGGGGAGGGGGAAAGGAAAACATGTACTACTATTATACTGCAAAAAATCAATTAAAAAATGTTAAAAAAATAATAAAAAAAATAAAAAAAATAAAAGGGGCAGTGAAGAGGACCCGAAGGCTGCCAGGAGCGACAGTGAAGGGTAGGCACATTCAAAAACAAAGAAACTTTTAAACAAACAAACATGAAGATCATATTGGGAAACTGAGGGCAGAGCCCCGAGAAGAATGCAAAAATCATTAAAGGGTCATCATCTGTACTGATATATGTTTGCAAACAACATATAAACAACTTCATCTCATGGCATGTGAAATGCAAAACAGTTGTGTTGTGGGTTATCATTTGGCCATTAAAGTATAATTAGATCCAGCTGGGGAAAAGCTATAGCTTCCAGCATTAGACCCTACAGCAGTCCTGCCTGATGGGTCCCCATCAGTGTGGCATGCCAGACCCCAACCATGCATGAATTCATGGACCGGATCTCTAAAATATATGTGTGTGTGTGTGTGTGTGTGTGTGTGTGTGTGTGTGTGTGTATGTAATATATATATATATATATTTATGTGATATATATATCACATAATTATAAAATTATCTATATATCATATGGATGTAGTTTATAGAATTCTTCATCTAATAAATATAGAATCACTTATAATATCAAGTATAATGATATCAAATGAAAAGAATTTCAATGAACTGGGAACATTTTACTGAACTTTATAAGATAATTTTAATAAAGAGAATAATGCTTTGGCTGGTTCATGAAAAAACATTTTTTCTTAATGATGCCATTTTCCACATCCTATCCAATCTCTACCTTTTTCTACTTAAACTCTTCCTTGTGAATCTGCCATGGAGATCTGAATTTAATCTTTAAAAAATCTCATAAAACAGCTCTATAAAGTTAGCAATTGTTTTCAAATTGGAAGATCTTACGAGATTTTCTGTTTTACTCCTATTATTATCTCAGCTTCAGTCAACACTGTTAGTTAGTCACTGAGTTATTTCAGATGTACTCCCTTTCCCTGTATTTTATGACACTGCAATCATCTGATTTCTCTTCTGCTCTCTTGCTAATCCATCCTCCTTGTCAGCTTCATTTTTAGGCTTATTTCATCTGTCAGGTAAATATTCATGTCTCCAAAGGTTTAATGGCAGTTAATGGCAGTCCTCCTCTTTTTATTCTGTCTTCCTTTTGGCCGATGATTTTAATGAAGTCTATGACGCTAATAACCACCCACACATATAGGAATCACAGGTATATGTCTTCCATCCAAACTTCTCCAAGTTCTACACACCTTTATACAATTTTTTTGGGTAACAACTCTTCCTAAATATTTTATCAGACCTTAAAATCTCTGTGAGTGTTCTCAGAATCTGGCCTTCTACTACTGATTGACTTGAGCCATTTAAATCAGAAACATAGAATTCATTCTCTACACTGTTGTCCTTTCTTCCACATATTCAGTTCTTTATCTGGACACCTTGTGTTCCTAATCCTCTAAATACCTTTCAGTACCTTAGTCTTCCATCTCTGTCATCACAATCCTGAACCAAATTACCATTCTGTTTTATATCATACCTGTGACCTTAGGCAAGCCTAATCGATGCACACAAATTCATTTTTGGCTCACTCCAATTCATTCTCCACACTGAAAATAGAATGATGTTTATAGAGCTGAAATCTGTTTATGTCACACTTGAATTTTCATATTACATGAAAATACCAATATTTAAAAGTACAATGCTGGAATTGCTTCACAATGACCTAAAGAAAAAGATAAAAACTCCGTAACACCACTCCTCTTCTCTCCTCTAGCATTATGTCTCACTAACTTTCCTCTTTGTTGTAATTTGCTCCAATTTGTTTTGCCTGACATGCATCAGTCAACAAGATGTATTCACAGATGCTTTTGCTTTTGACTGGATTTTTCTTTACACCTATCCTTGCCCAGTGTACAATTTAGGAAGATTTTTTTTTTTTGCCTGGTACATCAGTCATTATGCTCAACATTTTTTATTATACCCAGTAAAATAAAATTTCAATATTGCCAGCATTCATAAGAGGTGACCTTTGCATTATCCCACATTTGGGGGGTGAGGAGGGGAATGAATAAATAATACTATAGCTTAAAATTTCCAAATTAAAAATGCAGATAAGGATTACTTCACAGTAGTTGTTACATGTACAATGACCATAACCACTGTAATAAACATGACTTGCTAAAAGGTCACCTTTGCATATGACATCTGCAGAGCAAGCTGTTTAAACAAGAAAGGTACAATGTATCATACATTATTATTCACGGATTTTCTTTCAAAGTGAACACTGTGTTTTAATGGCTAACTGTGTTTATATTTGAAAATATGAAAGAATATGAGTGTTATAAACTGAATGTCCCCTTAAAAATATCTATGTTGAAATTTTAACCCAATATGTTGGGTTTAGGAAGTGAAGGCTTTGGGCAATAATTAGGCCATGAGCTGGAAACCTCATAAATAGGATTAATTTCATTATAAAAGGGACCCCAAAGACCTCTCATGCTGTTTCTACTATGTAAAGATACAATAAGAAGACAACAGCCTTAGTAGATTTGGCTCAATGGATTAAGCGTTGGCCCACAGATTGAAGGGTCCTGGGTTCAATTCTGGTCAAGGGCACATACTTTGGTTGTAGATTTGATGCATATGGGAGGCAACCAATTGATGTGTCTCTCTCAGATCTATGTTTTTATCTCTGTGTCTCGCCTCCTCCCTTCCACACTCTAAAAATCAATGGAAAAATATCCTAAGGTGAGGATTAACAGAAGCAGAAGCAGAAGAAGCAGAAGAAGCAGAAGAAGCAAAAGGAGGAGGGGGAGAGGGAGAGGGAGAGGGAGAGGGAGAGGGAGAGGGAGAGGGAGAGGGAGAGGGAGAGGGAGAGGGAGAGGGAGAGGGAGAGGGAGAGGGAGAGGGAGAGGGAGAGGGAGAGGGAGAGGGAGAGGGAGAGGGAGAGGGAGAGGGAGAAGAAAGATTAGTGATGCCAGACTGATGTGGCTCAGGGTTTGAGCCTTGACCTAGGAACCAGGAGGTCACAGTTTGATTTCCCCATCAGAAGGTATGCAGGAGGCAGCAGATCACTGATTCCCTCTCATCACTGATGTTTCTATCTCTCTCCCTCTCCTTTCCTCTCTGAAATCAATAAATATACATATATATTTTTGTACTATAATACAAAATACACCAGAATATATAGAATATTATAATACTGTGACACTAAGATATTACACTACATTATGAAACATGAAAATTGAACTGGAACGTGTGATGTTCCTCTGGGCAGGATGATTTTTTAATAAGAAAGTAGCAGTTTGTTATCCAGGAGAAAACTATCACCAGAAATCGACCTTGCTGGCATTCTGATCTTGGGATTCCAGTCTCCAGAACTATGAGAAATAAACTTCCTTTGTTTACAAGCCACTCAGTCTAAAGTACTTTGTGTAGCAGCCTACACTGACAGAAACAATGGGAAACCTAAAAATAAAAATAATGCATATATACATTGATCTGATGGTTAAAATTTGAGAATAAAAGAAATGTGTGTCTCTTGAATGGAAAAAAATAAAATGACATTCAAAATGACTTAAGATTTTCAGTAATAATTTCAAAACATTCTAGGGTAAACTTTAGACAATTACTTCTTGTTTTATTGTAAGGTAAGTACCTGAGATTAAACTTTTGATTACCTGAGGCAAGGCATCCACTTAAAAGGTGTCCATCTGAAATAACCCATAGCCCAGATGCAACTAGATAAAACACCAGGCTGCCCCGACCAGCAAGTTCTATTAGAAAACCAGTGACCTAAATAACTGACCATTGCTTTTCCCTTCCCATGCCTTTATTGCCATTCTAATGTTTTAAATTCACCAGCAAACAGTAAAACCATGAAACCTTGGACACCTCACTCCTAACCCCAGCAAAAGCTGAACCCCAGACCCAGGCTTCCTCTCTCCTTCCACAGATCTTGCTGTGTGACCCTGGAGCATGCCATGTACTCTCTGCAACCTGTGAGCAATAAATCTTGTTTTCTCAAAGTCCAAGTGGTTGTTGCTGAGACGCATCTTGCAATCATATTAAAAATGAGTCCAGCTACATTCATTGGCTCCACTTAGAGAAACGTCTGTAGGGACTTGCCAAAATAGTACTGGCCCAGGTGAGCATCCCAGGCATTCTAGCTGAGAGCATCACTAACCATGGGCTGTGAACAACACAAAACACCTCCTCTTAGTAAAATAGTGTTAGTGAATTCTTTAAAATATATCTGTTGAAATAATTTACACTATTTTTAAAATAGCCATTCATGTATAAATATGGAAGGAAGAAATTAAACTTTTGATGACTTCAGATGACATGTGACATGGCTGTCTATGTGGAAAATCCCAATGAATTAACAATACAGTTTTTAGGAACTTAAGAAAACAACCAGGATGTTATATTTGAAAGTATTTAGGGGCAAAATAGGCAGCTTTAGGAAATTTTAGGAATTAAGGGGTCCATGGACAAAGCACAGGGCTACAGAGTTGCAGAAGGTACATTTCTATTAAATAAGGGAGCTGGGAACTGCAGAAGGTACATATTTATAGAATAAAGGGAATTGAGTTCCTCATTCAGAGAGGGAAGAGGAAAGCCCAAAGGGAACAGGAAAACAATCAGGGCGAAGAAGAGCAGAACCTCGTATACCTCACATGAGGTTTAAGCTCTGAAGTTGCTATATTGACTAATCAAAGGGGACAGTGACCAATCAGAGGGGATATGAGGGCACAAAGAACTGCAGCCTTTATAAACTGTAGAAAAAAGGGACTTAGTGGGACTCTCCCCACCTCCTCATGTGGGAGTCTGTGCTTGATTCTCAATAAATTTCCATTTTGTACTATACCACCTTCTGTCTGTGGTTTCACTCTTCGACTCCACCGGACAAGGACCAGAGAATCATCCTGCCCAGAGGATCACCCTGGGTTCCGGTTTAATTTCCACATTTCATAATGTAGTAGTGTAATATTTTAGTGCCACGGTATTACAATATAATATATATTCCAGTGTAATATTATAGTACAATGAAAAATATCGAGGAGACTGTCAACATTTACGAACACTTTATTAGTCAAGAGGAATTAGTAAAAGAAAGATCACTAAACACATTGGTTCTGGTTATAAATCACTTGTCTGTTTTATGAAAGCATTCGGTGAAAACCTCCAACTTAAAGATTGAAACTGTCTTTCAAGTTGAAGCATCTGTTGCTATAAAATCAACTTTGTATAAATTAACTGTAATTAACTGCAAGATTATCCTGTTATGAGTCAAAACTTGAAAAGCTCATGTCACATTTGCTACATGCAAAAGAATATTTGCAATTGAAAATTATAAAAATTTAGAAAAAAGTCATTTGATTAAATAAAAGCTCACACTACAGAGTTATATATAAATGCAGTTTCTGCATTGATGTGGGTTAAATTATCACCTTGGGACACTCTTATAACTAAATATATTCTTACTTTTTCAAGGATAAATTGATTTTTTATAGAAAATTTGCTTTCTGATTCTCATGTGATCATTGATAGCATCATAAAAGTAAACAGACATTCTGGTACAATTTACTTGCATGCTCATAAATTACTTAATAATTTTTCCTTAAATATTCATGCTAATTGTGTACACTCATTTGCATTAAAAATATATTGGAAAATGTTAGAAAGCAAACTATAAAAGAAATGAATTATGTCCAGCTGGTGTTTCTCAGTGGTTGAGCATTGACCCATGAAGCAGGAGTTCACAATGCCCACCAACAGGGCACATGCTAGGGTTCTAGGCTCCCTAATGGGGAGCATGCAGGTGGCAGCCAATCAATGATTCTCTCTCATCATTGATGTTTCTATCTTTCTCTCCTTCTCTCTGAAATCAATAAAAACATATTTCAAAATATCTAAATGAATTAGTGTAGATTTCCACTATAAAATAAATTGAAAAAGAAACAACTATAGCAATAATGTCCAGAGGTTGGATTCCATAGTTTCTATTTTCTGCACAGATTTTCTTTAGAGCCAATTTATGACTTTCCATTTTTCATACTGATTCCCACTGATTTTGGCTGCCCTTAGGCTGCATGAGTCAGCCAAAGCAGGACTAGCTGGGACATAGTGACTGGCGGAGCAATAGCATTATCCCAACAGTGTGATATATGAAGGGATGGTTAGCAGTGCTTGCCCTTCCTCTCCATGCTTCTCAGCATACTGCACTGGTCTTAGAAGGGAAGCATTCCTTATATTTACTCAAGAAAGGGCAGACTAAAAAAAATGGGTATGTCTTTCAAATTAACAATGTCTTAAAGGGAAATTTTTGTTTACTGTAACCACATAATAGTGTAAAAAAAAAGGAACTGGGAGGACAAGTTGTAGGTAAATAAAAGTCTTAGTGTTTATTACATGGGTTAATAAAGACATTCTGTTATAAAATTGAATATCTAGTACCAATGGTAATGGGACTTCATGCTAGAAAATCACGTATAAATCAGAACCATACCAGGCAATCCAGGTTTGTGTGTGTATGTGTGCGCGCCTGTGTTGGCTTGCATTTCCCTCAGTGTCAAGACTATTAAAATAGAGTGTACCACACAGTTGGGACAGCACATTCACCCTATTTAATTCCGCTGGGGTAATGGTTCACAACTGGATACAATCATATCCTGCAAGGAACACTTGCTAATGTCTGCAGTCATTTTTTAAGGTAAGCAATGGGGGCTATTGGGTAAGGGCAAAGGATGCTACCGAATATCCTACAATGCACAAGACAGTCACCCAAAACAAAGTGTTACAGGATCAGCATCTGAGTAACCCCTTCTAGACAGGTCACAGCAACATTTGTCATCTAATTATTGAGTCAAAAAAGAACTACGAAAATGGTGAAATTTTGAATTTTTAGAAAATTCTACTTCCCACCAAAGAATATTCAGTTAAAATAGACATACAAAACATGCAGAAATGTTAGTCAATATTTTAAGTGTTTTTCAACAACTAGGTCTCTGTTAGTGATAATTGGTCAACATCAAAATTTTAAAAAATTTATTTGGCAAATCGAATTTTGAATGTAAGTTTTGAAAATAAAACACATAGCCTGGAACATTAAGTTGTTATAAATATAAAATAACCTTTTAAGAAAAGCTTTTTTGGAAATTACCTCATTAGTTCTCACCCTATGCTCACAAGGTAGGTGCTAATAATTATCATCTCTGTTTTACAGATGAGTGAACTTGGTCATACAGAAGTTAATTATTTATGCAAGTTTAATTAAGAATTGATAAAATATGGATTTAATGTGCCAATCTCATAACTTCAAAACATAGCATTATACATTTTTACTCTATAACATACCTAGTTCAAGTAATGTATTTTTTATATTAGCAATCACATTTTACTGTGTATCTTAGGACTAATTTTATTTACCAATTCAATATATTTGATTGGATGACTATTAGATGCAGGGTTATAAATTAGGGATTGAAGGAGGAATCTTGCAGCTCAAGATGGGATCATTCTGCAAATTCATCTTGACTTCCTCAAAGGAAAAGTTCCTGCATTCAGTAACACAGCTCTGCATGTGATCTCCATGGATCCAAATCTATGCAAAGATCAAGGAATGACATTGATTTTGTTGCATAAGCATAAATATAGAGTAGATGGCTTTGAATTTTATAATACTTATTATTCATACATTAGTGTCCTTTTATAACTGGAAGTTGGAATAGAAAAATAATGTATTTCCATAGTATATCCTAAGAGAGCCTCTCCAATATTGAAAAATCTTAAAATTGGTAGGGATCAATAAGTAGGATAACATCTGGCACTTGACAAGTATGGAGTATATATTAACTATGATTATTACTATTTAAATCCCTAGGTCAGGAGTTTGATGAACACTTATTGAATATAATTTTGACTAATAAATTTACCCCTACTCCTCCACCCTCACCACTTACAACATGGAAAAACTACCCATTTCAGATCCAGTTGCTTTTAACACTGGACCAGATTTCCCATTAGCATATAGATAATAATACAGAACCATTCTTGCTTTTAAACTTCTAAAGATAAATATTCACAGCAAGTAAAATTCAAGTTCTCCAATTAAAATACCAAATAAAAATTAGTCTAAACTCTCTTAAAGTTTGGTCTCTATAATGAAGGAAATGAAGTGAAGGCAACTTTTACCATTTCCTTTAAAAATTTAATTAGCCATACAGTTTATATCCTCTTAATATTTCTGTCGACGGGGGAAAATAGTACATTGGTTAAATTTTTAAGTTTTAGAGGGAAGTGAAAAATGAACTTAGTATCTTATGAGTTTTTTGACAGTGGACAAGTTCTTGTGTCTCTATGTGATCTCTTTACCTGTAAAATGGTGTTAATGATAATATTATTCACATCAGAGTTTTTGTGATGTGGTTGGCATTTTATTGGCATTCATTTCTTTAAGAAAAATAATATGATGGGAGTAGTGTTTTTAGTTGTCCAATATGTTTGTGGAAGGATATCCAATAAAGAAGACAATGAAACAATATAAAATAGAAAGGATGTTAATAAAATAGTCTCGGTGTGGCTAATTAGAAATTAAGATGAGATAATAAGAGATTAAGTGGTCTAAACATATCCTGTAGAGGCAGAATACACCATTGCCTTTTCTGTAAGATCCCAAAATACGAAAGCGGATGCCTCCTTTGGATTCAGTCTAGAGATATCATTTATCCCTCCCCAAATATATTTTATTATGGTTGGAAAAGAACATTGTGATGGAAGTGCTTGACCAGTGTAGACAGCCTACTGCTGTTTTAAGAGGACCATCACTTTCCCCACTCATCGCTTTGCTAAAATGTTTGCAATAACAAATAATCTCAAAAAGTTAGTGTTGGAAACAGCATTTTTATTTTTATATTATGAATAAATGTAGCTCACTTAGAGTTGATTCTGTCTAGTGAATTCTAAAAACATTGTAAAGATACAAACATAACAACAAATAAACTAACTTTAAAATAACTGAGAGCATGTTCTGCCTCCAGTTTGACTATGAAAATTTGCAAGAAGACCATGTGTTCACACTAACAAACAAAACAATCCGAGTAAGCTATAAAATTGTAGTTTTCTTAAAGATGATGAGAAAATTTTCTTAAAGAAGATGAAGAACTCAAAGAAAACTAAAGAGAATATATTCCAGAAAGTGACAAGCTCTTCATGCTGGAGCTTCCTATATAAATGGTAGGACAATGGTTAGATTACTGGAGGCCACTCTGATGAAAGAAGGTGAAAGCAGAGAAACTTTTAAGGAACTTTTACTATCTGCTCCTGGGATGGCATACAGGTTCAAATCCCAAATAATCTCAGACAGAAAGTGAATCCAGACCCACTTGCTGACTCTTTATCATACATGTTTACAAAATGTTCAGTGGAAACAAAGTAAAAGCTGGAGCAGAGAAGAGTTACGAGTGGTCTCCTGAGTTAGGAGGCTCTATCCATTAAATTCAGGGTAGCTAGGCTCAGATACATCTGGGCAGAACAGCAGAGCGGAGAAAAATCTATCAGAGAAACTCCAAGCTTTCAGAAAAAAAAAATTAAAGACTGAGAGTGAGGTAGGAGTGCTGAGAGAAGATGTTCTAGGGGCTCACCGACTCCTCACTCCTGCCCTCTAGAGTCCCAGGGCTCTGAAGGCTGGGAGAAGACCAGCAGAGGCACTATGACAGGAAGGAGACCAAAACCTGGCAATCATTCTGAAAAACAGGGAGAAATATCCCACTGTTCTGCAAACAGGGCCTTTGGCTGTGTGATGTTAAAATAGATATTTGGAACTCATCAGGCCTCTTGAAGGAAAAGTCCTAATTTTCTCATTAACATATCCAAAATCCCAAAGAGGATTGCTTTCTACTTTGGATATTGAAATCAGAAGGACTTTTGTTCTCTATCAAACAATGAAAAACAAAAACAAAAACAAACAAACAAACAAAAACAAGAATTTAGAATTATGTAACATGGAAGAATATACCTCAAAAATACAGACAAATTAAATATATCTTCCAGATGATCAGAAGTTCACAGGGATCCAGATCCACATTACAAGAAATGTAGTGTGCATTTCCACTGATACAAAGTTCAGAAATTGCCCCCCCCCAAATCATAGCTAGAAATACAAAGGGAGTTGATAGCATAAATATATGCAGAAAGTGTTTATCCTAAAACTCAGGAAAATGTTAGAAGATCATGATTTGAAAGGGGGCCATGGGAACTTGGGGATTCTGGAGAGCTCGCAGTACTATAGACTGTGAGTTATGCTAGTTTATTAATATGCTCATTAAATTTATGTATATTTCTGTGCACATGTTATGATCCACATTAAAAGGTTTAATTTTAAGAGTCCTAATATTTATAAAAAACTAATATCAAAGACAATTCATCAATTTATTCATCTATGTAAGTTGTTGTGTACCATATTTCAAAGGAATTAAAGTAGCATAATAAAAATCAGACAAAATTATAAGATTTGGGTGTTAGTGTGTGTTTTTTTCTTTTTTTTTTTAGTATATATGTGTGTGTGTGTGTGTGTGTGTGTGTGTGTGTGTGTATACACAGACATATACTCGCACTAGTGGCCCAATGCACGAGTGAAGATTCATGCAAGAATGGGCCTTTATTCCCCTGGCTGCTGGCACTGCCTTTGCTCTGGCTGGAGCAGCCTTTCTGCTTTCCCATGCTGCTCAGAGGCCCAGAACAGCTGGGATAGTGCAGAATGCCATGGCAATGATGCAAACAGCCTGTCCTGTCTCCAGCAACTGGGTTCCTGTGTATGCAAATCAACCCACCATCTTTGTTGGGTTAATTTGCATACATACTCCTGATTGGCTGGTGGGCATTATGAAGGTACAGTCAATTAGAATGTTTTTCTTTTATTAGGTAGATAAGGGAAAAATACCATTGATAAGGTAGTCTGAACTGATATTTTCTCAAAAATTTTAAAAATTAATGCATGTGATATTTAAAATAGATTATAGTTTATTTAAGAATTGTATGTACAGACCACAATTTGAGAATTTCTGGGAAAATGTACTGCAGAAAGGACTAAATAATGAATGAGACAAGTAGGCCAGATTACTAATATCTTCTAACCAGAAGGTATAATCTGGAGACCAAAAGTGAAACATGAAGCAGATGTGTCACACATCATTTGGAATCATTTCTGTATGTGTTGATACCCAGTATTGGGAAGCAGCCACACTGAGGGAATACAAAATTCATTTTCTATGCCATAGCTCTTGCAATGAGAGACCTGATACAATGGAAGCAGTATGCCCTCTACAGAGCAGGTAGCATCAGCCAAAACAAGATTGTGTACTGCCAGAAAGCTAGGTATTTTGAGGATTTTCCCAGAGAAGGCACTTTTATCATACAAAGAGAAAGAAATGGTTTCAGAAAAAAAAGATTAATTGCTTAGAGTGCTCACAGCCTGATTCAAAATTCACGTTCTTTGAACATTACAATGCAATCACTTTTTGATCATTTATACCAATCTTAGAGTATAATTTGTATCATCAGAGTAAAAAGTATAATTTTATGATATTCTGATATTTGTTATGATAAGAATTCTCATTTTAGTTTTTTTTTTAGAATGTCTTGGCCATTTTTACACATTTTTCTTTATGTATTAGGTTTGGGATAAACTTTTAAAATTCCATTAGGAGCCTTCTAGGATTTTAATTAGGGTTGAATTATGTTTATGGTTCAATTAATAGTAGAGCTATCATTTAAATATATTGTGGTTTCCCAAAGAGAAACATAGTATGTCTCACCATCTTTTTGGAAACAAGTGTCTGAGAATTCAAACAAGTGAAAAGATAATCATGCACAGATATATATAACTTTTCACTTAACTTTTCCACCTAAATGCCAAAAAGGCATCACTAAAGGAAATATTCAAATTGGAACTCCCTCTTAAAGTTTCTTCTTGTGCCATCAGCATATGGCACTTCCATTCTTTTAGTCTACATTTATGTCTTTAATGTCACCCTTGATTTTTTTACCTTTCCATATCACTGCTGACATTTAATGACCAATGCCTTTAAACAGTCTTTATTTTATTTATTGATTTTGAGAGAGGGAGGGAGAGAGAGAGAGAGAGAGAGAGAGAGAGAGAGAGGACATCTATGTATTTACTAGTTGCTTCCTGCATGTGCCCTGACTTGGGGTCAAACCCACAACCTTTGGGCCTTGACACTAAGCAAATGAGTCAGGCTCTAAACAGTCTTGACATGTATCAAGTACTAAGAAATTTTTGTTAGAGGGATATATGAATGAAATCATCCAAAAATTCCTCCCACTTTTCACTCAAGAAATATCCCAAATTTATCCAGTTTATTTCAGATTCATTGTTCCCATAAAGTCAATTTGTTCATAATTCAGATTTTGTCACCATATTGCTTAAACCATAACTTTTGTATTTTATTTATTAGCTTTGTAGTTTGGTAGCTTCTTTTAAATCATAGAATACAATCATGTACATCAAAATTAAAAGTTAAAAATGATAAATAATGAATATTTATCTTATCATATTTCTACCCAACTATCTCTCTCCAGGCTTTCATGGATTCTTATCAATCTGTCCATAGTTTCATTATATATGTACAAGTAAACACGTATAGGGATTCTGATCCTCCATTATTTTCTAATAAAGATAATTAAATGTACAGTGCATAACTTTATTTTCTCTTTCACTTAAAAATAAATGTAAAAAGATTTATATTTCAGGCCATAGAGACATTTGTCAATCTTTTTGAGAACTATAATTTTTCACTGTTTGGATGTATAAAATTTTATTGAATCCATTTAATCTTTTTGGTCTCACTAATTTACTATTATAAAAAATGTTATAAAGACTAGTGCTCATACAAGTATAGCTTTATGATAAATATTCAGAAGCAAAAATTTTTAGTTAAAATCTAATTCTCTTGTAACTTATTGGATATTTTATATATATGACATTGCTCTCCAGAAGAATTATATCAGTTGGTACTCTGATCAACAAAACAGAAAACGTGCTATCTTTCAAGCCTCTTAAAATATATTTCCATTAAAATTTTTTTCTGAATTAAATTTGACTGTGTGAGTCAGTATTCTCATTTCTGTTCTCTAAGTCACAACTGTATTTCCTTTGATGAATCTCCTCTAGTATCTCTTCTTCTTCTTTTTAATCTTCACCCAAAGATGTATTTTTATTGATTTTAGAGAGAAATTAAGGGAGAGAGAGAATTATTGATGTGAGAGAGAAACATTAATTGGTTCCCCCAAATACACCCTGACTTAGGATAGGACCAGCAACGTTTTTGGTATGCTGGGATAATGCTCCAACCAACTAAGCCACCGGGCTGGGGATCTCCTGATATCCCTTCATGATTTATGTCTTCATATTTTTTTCATTATTTCTTCCCTGAATTTTTATACTTCTCTTTGTGATCTTGGGTCAGTCATATAAGTGACTGAAAACTTTAGTCTGTGCATGTTTATTATTCCATGACAGATTATTTGCTTACTATTTGCTCTAAAAAGTCATTTGAATTTAAATAATTCTTTGACAACACACAAGTTTTGTTTCGCTTCTTTTAGTTATTCTACTAATAATACAATGGCAATGGTCTAACATTCTCTATACTGTTACTAATTATTTTGAATATGTTGGTTTTTATTAGACTACAAGAGGCTCAGTGCATAAAATTCATGCACTCAGGTGGGTCCCTTAGCCCAGCCTGCTCCCTCTTGCAGTCTGGGAGCCCTCAGGAGATGTGTGACTTCCAGCTTAGGAAAGTGACCCCGGGGAGCAGGCCTACGCTGGCAGTCCAACAAATTTAGTGCTACTGCAGAGATGTCAGTGGCTCCCACCACTGCTGCAGAGCTCTCCAGCTGTGAGCCAGGCATCTGGCTGAGTGGTGAGCTCACTGACCACCAGGGGGCATCTCCTAGATTGAGCATCTGACCCCTGATGGTCAGTGTGCATCATAGCAACTAGTCGTTCCACTGTTCAGTCAATTTGCATAGTAGCCTTTTATTATATAGGATTTGTTTGCAATTATTTCCTATTGTAAATGGAGAGGTCAAAGTCCAACATGCTTAATTACTCTTCTGACCTCAGGAGAGCTTCCTACAAACAAATCTTCTATGTGTGCTCTTTGAATATCTATCTTTGGTGTTTCCTTGTACAGAGTGAAACCTAGAAAATTTTGCTGACAACCCCGAACTTCTCAGTTTTATCAAAAACTACTGCAAAATAGAATTGTTCAATTCATGGCAAACATATTAAATTCATGACATGCACTCTTCTGAAATCCTTATCTGCTGAGGTCCCTTGATGCTCTCCACTCCTCCTCTTTCCATGCCTCTTCTTTCCATCTCTCTGGGAACATAATCTACCTGGATGCAATCCATTAAAGTTACACATCTGGTTATTGGAAACATGAGATATACTGTTTACCCCCCAGGAAGATTCCGTTATCTGTGGGAAGTATATTTTTGCAGTATATCCTGCAATTTGCCATCTCTGAGCCAACTAAATAACCTTCACATTTTTTCTTGCATGACACCTGCACAGACTCATGGATTTCAGTAACCTTAACAGTATAGAATCTGATATATATAACTGCAAGTTTCAATGAACATGGAGAATGCAATTCCCTTTATTTTTCTTAATAGTTCACATGACTTCAAGAAGAAGGTAAGAATGATGATAACCTACCCAATTACCATGTCATATCAAAAGCCCATAATATATATTATATCACTTAGCTAACTCCGTAGATATCTCCTGTTAATCACTTCTGAGGCACACATACATATTAATAGACATAGTAGACATCCAAGATCGTTCATATTTTTAATAAGATTCCTTTCAGTGCTTCGATATTTAAAATAAACTTTACTGTTCTTTGAGTAAATATACTTTATTATATGTATGTAACCTCTTTTGATTCTACATTTTTTTATATTTTATTGATTTTTTACAGAGAGGAATGTAGAGGGACAGAAAGCTAGAAATATCGATGAGAGAGAAAAACATGGATCAGCTGCCTCCTACACACCCCCTACTGGGAATGTGCCCGCAACCAAGGTACATGCCCTTGACCGGAATTGAACCCAGGACCCTTGAGTCTGCAGGCCAACGCTCTATCCACTGAGCCAAATTGGTTTTGGCGATTCTATGTCTTTATTAGAAATGGCTTCAAAGTTTAATCAAATGCATTTTCAGCATCTATTGATATAAGCATATTGTAACTCTTTGTTGCTGAAATAGATTACATTGGTAGATTTCTTGCATTATTGATATAAACCCTATTTTGTCATATATCCTAATATTCTAGCAACAGCAAAGATTCTAAGAAATGGTATTGTACATAAATTTGGTATCCTCACTATGTCAGTTTGGAACTTCTGAGAAATAGTCATCAAGACAGGCTTATACATGCATGAGATTTATTTAGAGAAACGCATTATGGAAGGTAAGGGGATGGTGAAGAAGTATCAGCATGAAGACAATGTGCCTTGCCTCTCTGGAATGTTCAATATCAGCTTGTACTAGAGTTCTCATAATGACTTGACAGGCAGGCACATTCTAGCTACTTGGACAACCCTAATCTTGGAACTCCTCATCTCCCCCTAACTCTCAAGGCTCCTCCACAAACTCAGGTGCAAAGAGGAATACAATTACAAAACAATTGGCAATCAATGCTGGCAGATTGATACATCATGTTCTAACAAAACTCACAGACCATAGTTACAGGACATATTTTAGTTTGGTTTCACAAATAACGAAGAGGAAGACCGTCTTGATGTTGCAAATTCAAACCAAGCTCTAGACCAGGCACATGTGTATCCTATGCCAGTGTTACAGACAGAAAGTGCCACAGAAGATGATGAGTCAGACTTGTGGAGGAAGTCAAGAAGTAGAGAAAGAAGCAACTATTAAAAAGAGGGCATTTCTTCAGCTTTGTGAAATTGGTTTAGAAAGCTATGCAGATTCGCTGGAGTATCCGCGGACTATGGTTAGCATTTGCTGAAATGTATTAAGCAATAAATCATTGCCCTAATAATCTTCAAGTCAAAATTGTACAAACAGAGGTCAAACAGTCTAAAACGTGAATAAACCTAAAAGGGAGCACTGGGCTCTGTCCATCTTTGTTTGAAAAGAGGTATTTTATGATCTATGGAACTTATGTATTTAGAAGGAATTAATGTATATTAAATGCAATGATGAGAAGTCAATCTCTAAGGAAATGCAAGGTTGAGGAGAACAACGAATGTAAAGGGAGAGCCCACTGGAAGGTGTTTCTTATTATTTGTTGACTATTTTAAGAATATTAATGTGCTCAAATATGTGATTTAAACCATGGATATTCTACACCAAAATTCTTGAAAAATATTCAAATTCTCAGATGTTGACAGGTTATGTGCTGTTCATTAGAATATCTCTTTAAACTTATTTCTCAACTGGGGTGTTATTGAAAGCAAAAAAAAAAATGAAATCAATTCAGATCATTCTAATTCCTACTTTTTCCATAAACTAAAAATAATAGCATTGCAGGAGGCAGGGGAAAGGGCAGGGAGATTGACAGCGAAGAGAGAAAGACAATACAAAAATCATTAAGTAATAGAAATAGCAAGTAGAACACCCTTTTAAAACTGCTTTTGTGTTCCTGTAATTCCTAAAATTGGAATGCTTTTATATGTATGTTTCTCTCAGTGTTAAAGTTGTTGATGCTTAAGAATTGGATTATTCTTTCAATGAGAGTCTGGCTCATAATTTTTATTCTACTTCATGAAAAAAACATTCCATAATATGACAATAACTGTGATGAACAGATTCAAGGTGACAGTGATGAAGTGGAGGAAGCAGGTGTGGAAGAGTATGGTGATATAGCAGAAGAACAGTATTAATGGCATCGATACTGGTAGAGTGGGAGCCATGGTAACTGTGTGTAAAATACTCTCTGCTTTGCAAATACCTAGATGTCAATATTCATCAGTCACCGTCTGATATGGTTTATTTGTTAGGTTTTGAAATAAAATTTTGCACAAATATTTAAAAATCAATTCATTGTATTTAGAATATCATGAGACGTTTTTATGTGAGAGGTGTAGGATGCAGTATGTTATCTGATGTATACTTGTTTGCTGCTGTTGAATTTGGGCCTTGTGAAGAACTTCCTCACGGAGCAGCTGTGCAATGTATCAAAACTGAAATGAGAGAGAGAATTGTTTAGGAAATTTTCTCAAAAGGGCAACAAAGGTTCTTTTCAAGTCAGCTTGCACAAGTGATCCTTTAGTCACGTGTGAGAAATGTCTCTCCTTACAAGAATTTTATAGTAAACTTTTATTTTAAAGAAATATAGCACTTGAGTTTTAAGAATTGGGCGTCTTAATACAATATCTGTTTATGGAAATAGTGGATTTGCCAGAGAGCTATCCTATCTAATAAAAGAGTAATATGTAAATTTGACACTACCTTCACAACACCCACAAACCACACCCACAGCCATGCCCACCAGCCAATCATGGGCATATTATGCAAATAAACCCCAACCAAGATGGTTGCCATCACTGAGAGCAGGAAGGAGGCTTGGGTTATCCTGGCAACAGAGGAAACCAAGCTTTCCCCCTGCCATTGCCGGCCTAGGTCTACACTCTAGGCTACAAACAGAAATGGCTGTCAACTTGGAGCCAGAAGAAGGATTTGCTCCACTCCAGGCTACAAAGTTTCAATTGAGGCATAAATTAATCTCAGATCCCAGGGCCTCTGCTTGGGTCGCTGGGCATTGTGGCTAGTCTGCAAACCTCCACAGGCCCCTTGCCCAGGCCACCCCACACCCCAAGGTAACCCCCACCCTGATCTAGGACACTCTTCAGGGCAAACCAGCTGGCCCCCACCATGCACCAGACCTCTATCCTACCTAATAAAAGAGTAATTTGCAGATTGACCGTCACTCCAACACAAAAGATGGCTGCCTCCATGTGGTCAAAGATCCTGCCTCCATTTGGATACAAGATGGCTATCATAAGATGGCCAGCAGGGGAGGGCTGTTGGGAGGTTCCAGGCCCTGCAAGGGAGGGCAGTTAGGGACAATCAAGCCTGTAGGGGAGGACAGTTAGGGGTAACCAGGCCATCAGAGGAGAGAAATTGAGGGCAAACAGTCTGGCAGGGGAGCAGTTAGACATCAATTAAGCTGTCAGGATAGCGGTTAGCAGGTAATCAGACTAATAGGCAGAAATGGTTAGGGGCAATCAGGGAGGCAGGCAGGTGAGCAGTTTGGAGCCAGCAGTCCTGGATTGTGAGAAGGATGTCCAACTGCCCGGGAAGTTGGACATCCCTCAAGGGGTCCCAGATTGGAGAGGTTGCAGGCTGGGCTAAGGGACATTCCCCACTCCCATGCACGAATTTCATGCACTAGGCCTCTAGTAGAATTAATAAGTCACATTTTTTTGCCCTTAATTGAAGACATGGGTCACACTAAAGTTATATTAGTGCAAATGCTCACTGAATTTCCATTATTTGAAAAAAAATCTGCATAGTGTAAGAAAAGATCTATGTTATTTCCTTATTTCAAGTTGTAGCTTAAGATGGTAAACCAAAAATTGTTTTCAAAATATTTCATAGCAACAATTCCTTACACATAACTGCATTAGGGGAAACCATGTGGGGCTTTCCCTAATTTAATGGTACATTTTATTATGTTTAAATAAAGGATTCTTTACAAATGAGATCGCCTGCTGAAGAGAATCAGACCTAAAAAGGCAGGAGAAACCTGCTAGTAATGCCCAGGGGCCCCTAATATGCTTTTATTTTTTTCGTAGTGTGTTATGCTTTTGCAGATTCCTTAATCTGAGCTGTAGCCCACATTGCCATTCAAAGCAACTCTGAATGGAATTTCTCATCCAGCTCGGTCTAACAACCAAATTCCACCTTATTCTGGTAGCTGAGATTTGTTTTGCATAACATACATTTTAAAAATCATTTGCAAGTGGGATTAATTTACTACAGAAAATTGATTTGTTATAGAGCTATGAAACTGGACTTTGAGACTTTTTCCAGATATAAGGGCAAAATTGTCACTTGGTAGTTAGGGATTTCTCTGAGGGGCTGGGGGGACACCACAGGAGAAATAATTATCCACAGTGACTTTAAGACTTGTACTAGGAAAACTACAGAATGTTGAAAAGAGGGGTAGAGGAAGATAAACAAGTTAGGTAGAAGCAAAGACATAGTCTCTCCTACAGTTTTCAGATGGAGCATGGCCCTGTGGGCGCTTTTTTGGATTTCTAATCTCCAGAATTGTGAGAAAAAAACTCTTTCTGTTGTTCTTTAGTCAACCAGTTTATGGTACTTTATAACAGAAGCACTGGGAAGCTAATATAGAACCTAGTGTAAATGTTTTTGTAAAATGAGGAAAGAATTAGAATATAAAAATATAAAGAAATTAGCAATAGCTAATTGACATTTATTATATATGTTTATTTTATGAAATAAATACACTTAATAGGTTACATATATTTTAATATGTTTTATTCACTTTAGAGAGAGAAGAAGAGAGAGGAAGAAATGGAAACATTGATTTACTGGGGATCGAGTCTGTAACATGGGCATCTGCCCTGACCAGGAAACCAACTGGTGACCTTTTGGTGCATGGAGCAACACTCAGTCCACTGAGCCATACCTGCTGAGCTAGAGAGATTATATTTTTATGAATTAAAACAACAAATTACGAAATGACAATTAAAAAAAAATCAGATAAAATATACTATCAGTCTTGGGGAGAATGAGAGAATCAAAAAAGAAAGATCAATTATACTCGGTGAAGTTGAAATTTCACCTAAGATTCTGGACAATATTTCTAGAGTTAAAGTATTTAAAGTCAGTCATTATTTGTGGAATGCCTCCCTTATTTCTTTTTAACCACAGCTGATTTAACCACACCATTTTGGAAACATCATGGAAAAGAAAAAAGAAGAAAAAATAAAAACAAGATAGTTGCTTCTTGAAACTCTCTTTGGAGGACTTTTTGATAATGATCCTCTGGGCAGAGATGTTGGATATCAGGATATACTTAAGTTGTCATAAACAATACCATATAAGCTTAACTCTGGAAAAAATATACACGAAAGGGTAATAGTGTAATTGTATCCACTTAAAAATGTATCCAATACTTAAGGAAAATATCATATGAAGCTATTTCTCATCAGACTTCTGAATAAAATCTACATTTATCCATTTATAAAATCACTATGTTGTATTCTCAAAGGTGTTTTTTCCTTAAGCTAATCATCCAAAATTGGTGCAATGACCTGTTACTCTGAAAATAGTTTTTAAAGACTAATTAACTCTGCATAATTTTAGAAGTATTTAAACTGATCATTAAGGATATGTTGAAGGTTCAGTGGTAGGTCAAAATTAGTGTATTTGCTAAGCCCATGATAAGGCCACTTCATGACTCATCATATTTATACTTTGGGATTATTGACCTTACTCAGATGTTCAACTAGATGCCACTAATGTCATTGGCTATGTCAGCTACTTTTCAATGTGCTAATTGTCTATAATATCTTAATCTACATGTCTACAAAATGAGGTGCTTTATTGTTTCAGTGTAGTGACCAGAAAGTTTTCCAATTAATGCAATTTAAGTGTTTTCTCAATAGTGAATAAAATTGTTATTTATAGATTTTATTTTAAATCTTCCTGAGCCTTTTAAAAATAATTTAGCTTATATTACTTTTTAAAGGTAGTGTTTTATTGCTTTCATATTTGCTTATTTTATTTTATTTTTTATTCTTACTGGAAGATATGTTTATTTATGAGACATTTTACAGATGCATCTTGGTTTACTGCTAGTGTTATGTCTCTATAAGTTGAAAATATCATATGTAAATAAAAAATGTATTTAATATCCCTAACCTACCAAATATCATAACTAAACCTAGTCTACCTGAAACATGCTCAGAACATTGAATTGCATTAGCTTACCTCTTGGTAAAACTATCTAACACACTGAATACATAGTAGAGTATCTGGTGTTCACCCTGTGACTGAGTGGCTGACTAGGAGCTCAGCTCACTGTCACTCTTCAGCATCCCCAGTATCAACCAACGTATGGCTAGCCTGGGAAGGATAAAAGGCAGGGACAACTTCCCTCTCTTGGACATTATTTTAGCTTTCCTCCCCTTCTATTCAAAAATTCTCTATGATTATCTCACAGATAGTTCTCTGAATCACAAATGGTTACTATTTTACATTATAAATTAAAATAAAAAATTGTTTCTTAAAATCTGTTTATTGTTCCCAGATTCTTCTCTTCTATTTTAGGTAGAGCAAAATACTTCAAAAGAGATGTCTCTAGTTAATGTCTTAAACTGACTCTTCTAATTTCCTGTTAAATCATCTTTAAGAATTATTTTAATTCTAATATTCCCTTAAATATCCTTTTTTAGGACACAATATCCATTTGTCAATTGTTAGTCTTGACTTAGCATAGCAAATTACCCTAATATAAGTCCTCCTGATTTTTATTCCAAAATATTGTTTTCTTTGGATCAATATCATTTCCCATCTTGTTTGCAAAACATGCATTTATCTTCAGAATATAAAATTTTAGAATATTCCAAGAATCTATTTCTGAAAAGGTTTTATTCTTCATTTACTTTCTTATTAACCTCAATTTCTATCATGACTGCAAATACTATCTTTATAGCAACTTTTCTTTTGGTCATTCATATACAGTGTCTCCACTTGGATATCTAATAAGTATTCAAAACTTGATATGTTTAAAACCAAAGTTCTTAATCTACCTCCACTCCTTTCTCTGAATAAATACAACTCAGTTTGTCTCATTAAAGCCAACTCTTTCCTTTCTGTTTTAACTTGGGCCAAAAAGCAGAATCATGATGGAGTGTTTCTTTTTCTTGCATCCAACATCCAAATCCTTTACTAATTCTATAGAAACTTTTTACCATGTATATAGAATCTAATAGGTCTTTCTTGTAAACTACAACTTTGTCTAAGCAACTTCTGTCTTTGCCTTTATTATTTAATATGTCCCAAATGAACTCTACTCCGGCCTTTGTCCTTCTCTTAACTTTATTTTCACAAAGTGCCAGGATGTTCTTCCTATAATTAGTGTAGATTCTGTCTCTATTCTGATCAAAACTTTCCAAAAATTTCCCATATTCTCAATATAAAAACAAAATTTCTGCAATGTTCTTTAAGATTTTACAGGATATGGTTCTGAGATTATATGTGCTGCCTCTTGTTCTGCTTAAAACACATAGCAATCATGCTTCTAGCTCAGGGCTGTGTACTTTTATTTTTTCTGCCTGTAAGTCTCTTGTCTCTAGTTTACACAAGGCACACTTCCTCATCCTTCAGTTTCTACTTAAACGTCATCTTTTTAATGTGGCCTTTATGAAATTGAAACTTTCCTCTCATTAGACAACATTCCATATCTGTGTTCTCTGCTTGGTTATTCTTCCTCACATTTATCACTATCTTACTATGTGTTTTTTGTATTTCTATTTTATTGTCTATTTTATTCCTCTGAGATCAGATATCCTTGTCTCTTATATTTACTGCTCTATGCCTGGCACATAGATTAGTCTTCATACAGATAATTCAATGTACATTTGTTAAATTAATAGAACAATATATATTTTTAAATATACTTGTATTGATTTCAGAGAGGAAAGAGAGAGGCAGAGAGAGAGATACAAACATTAATGATGAGAGAATCATTGATTGGCTGCCTCCTGCACGCTGCCTACAGGAGATCAAATCTGCATCCCGGGCATTTGCTCTTGACTTAAATTGGTCCTCTATCCTCTGAGCCAAACTAGCTAGAGCAACAATATATATTTATTAAGTGACTAGAACTCTATATGTGTTAAGGAAATATTTTATATTTGAGAAATATAATTATTCAGCTTGTTTATAAGTAACATTATCAAATTTAATTAGAATTAGCCCTGTTTGTAAATATGAAGAAAAGAGAACCACAGGAAAAAAGGAAGAAAAACCCAAAGGAAATATTAGAAAATGGAATAGGCTCTTATTGAGCTCACTTCAGCAAGTATGATCTTTTCAAATAATCACCTTAGCATTATTCACCTTAAAACCTTTACTTTTATCACAGGACACTTAAAATATAATCCAAAGCCCATATCCTGCTTGCAAATTTACGCAGAATGTGCCTCTTTGTGATATTATACACTTTACCACTTGTTCCTAGAAATACGTCACCAATCTTAAAATTTCATAAATACACTTCTTTCATCTCCACTTAGTCAAGTCTTTCTTGTCCTCTGGGTTCAAGGTTATATGTCATGCTCTGAGAAAGTTCTTTCCTCACTGCTTGATTTAAAGACCTCACTTAATCTCTCTGTGCCATATCACCCTGATCTATTTCTATTATGATCTGCTAATTTGTCATATTTACATTTATTTATTTTCAGTCTCAATTGAGTAGATTTTGAGCCTATGAGCGTTGATTGTACCTATCAATAGCTGGACCCATGGGAGTTGGAAATTTTACATACTCAACCTATGCTGTGAATCTACTTGAAGAAAAGAGCCTACTTAGCAGTCTACCTCTCAATCTTGCTCAACCACCTCAGCGATGAGCGGAAGCAGGAGTTCACAGCGGAGTCATACATGGAGGGGCAGACAGAGAGAACCTTGCTCTCCAGAGGAATTGTACATTTCTGGTCATAAGTCTTGGTAGGCCAGAAATTTCACTCTTTTAAATTCTCAAATCAGCTATGATGCTTCTCTGCTATTTCTGAAAGAACATGCTTTCTGATTTCCACCCACTGACTTTAAAATGGCTGTTTGGAACATGACCTGTTTGTAAGTTAGAGGATTCTAATATGTAGGGTTTTTTTTCCCCATAAAATAAAGGAAAACATCAAAAAGAGGTTTCCGTTATTGCGCCCTTAGATTTTCACATAAAGCATATACATCATTTTGGCCTAAGAAAATCTAAACAAAAGAGATTGAAGGGCACTAAGGTGTGGGGATTATGTTGTTATACTGTAGTTCTGTATTGACTATTTGTAGCATAAGTGGAAAGTGAATGCAGTTTACTGTGTGCATTCAGGATAATTGCCCAAAAGAAAATGCCTCTAAGTTTATAAAGCAGAATCCATTCACAGCAAAAATAATGAGAATACATTTTAGATACGCAATTGGTGCTGATCTCTTTAATGTCAGTTATTTTAAAACTCAAGTATTTTAATATGTCTGGTATCTGCCTAAAAGCAAAAGGGAACTTTTAGAATATCAAATAATACTATATTTTTGAATAAAATAATTCTCTCATACAAAGCATTTACCATTCAATACAGGAATATAAAGGAATTGAGTTTTCAAATGGAAGTATATTTGAACGGGGGGGAAGTCACAAGTTTATTATTTTCTTCAACAATAGGCATGCAGTATAAGTACACTCTTCCCTACTTATACACTCACTGAGATTATATTTTCAATTTCATTCTTTTAAGTTCAGTATTGTTTTCATAACTACTCCCAATTTTCTATTTTAAAATATTTAATTGATTAATCTTGAACTGCTTTTTCATTATGCTTTAAAAACAGAATATCGAACCATCCTACTATGGATAGTGATCATATAAGAAAAGAATATGTTTTCTTCTGAAGGAATACTTTGAGAAGAAACAGTATAAGAGTTAGAAATTGGGATGATATATTTGAGCTAGAAAATGGGATGATACATTCTGTGTCGCTCTTACCTTCCACATCTGAACTGACATGGAGTTATATACAGCAGGTTCCCAGGTCAACTCTGACAGAGGTGGCTCAGATGCTTTTTCTATCCATTGCAGTCTGTGGGTAAGTTTCTTTACCAAGAGTCTATGGTTCAGACATTTTTGCCTGGTTTCTGAATTGCCTTTGGTCACTTCCACTTAGAATGAAAAAAAAAAGAAAGAAAGAAGAAAGAAAAAAAAAAAAAACCAAGCATGGCACTGCATACCACTGTAACCCATTAGTCCCAATATTGTTTTTTGTTTTTCTCATCTGCTCCAATATGGTCCAGCACTGAGACTTAGATCTCATCCTAAGTTGTTCTTTTGGTCTGACTTCCATTGTACTGGATTTTCCCCCTTAAGCAATCATGTATCTCCTTCATCCTCATGGTATAGTCCATCACTCATGGTTTTATGGACTATTTGTATTGTCCCTAATATTCTAGCATTAAGTTTGTTGCCACTAATTTCCCTAACCCATGGTGACATTTATGCTATATACAAGTGTCCCCGATTTTTGGAAAATTTGGTATTCTACTGTTTTACTTAATTTACTTGGAATACTGCTTTCTGAATTAGAATCCAGAAAATTACAACCCAATGTCCCCCTCACACACAAAGATAATAAACTGGTATTTCAAGGGATAAAGTGTTTGATGGCTAGTTATTTTCTAGACATTGCTCTCATCTAAAAATGCTACCCACTTTTAATGTGCAAACAACTATTTTTCATTCAGTCTCTCAGGAATGAGAATTGCTTAAACCTACATTTACCTGAATTGAAACATAATTCCAAACCCATTGCCAAAATTCAAATATTAGGCTTAAAATAAGTACATTTGTATACCTTTTATTATCCACGAGCTAATTTTGCAATAACTAGCAAAAATGGTGAGAAAAAAAAATATCAGGTAGGGTTTTGTTCTGCGTGGTATCAAAAGGTATCATGTACAATCTGGCTTCTCTGGTGTAAGTCAGATAAAGAGAGTATACAGTTCAGTTAATTTTGCTTTTACTTGAAATTACAAGGGTTTTTTAATAATCAGATAATACAAGCCTGGAGTTAGTGGCCCCAGGGTTGACAGTTCAATGACTTAATGTAATCAAATACCTAGACATTGTCATTTGAGTGTATATATATATATATATATATATATATATATATATATATGTATATATACACACACACACACACACACACACACACACACACACACACACACTAAGGGCCTGGTGCACAGAATTCCTACACTGGGGTGGGGGGAGGCTCCCCTCAGCTCAGCCTGCCCCTTCTCACATACTGGGAGCCCTCAGAGGATGTCCCTTTGTGGGAGGCAACCGGGCTAATCAGGGAAAGGCACCAGCCCCATCACATCCCTGCTGCAGCCACTGCCAGTCACCAGAGCCACCAAGGTGTTTTCATCAACCTGGACTCCGGTCCCTTAACCATGAAAAAATGACAACTTTCTTTAGGCATTTTCAAGATGTATCTTTCATAGGATATGACATTTCTTTATATATATATTTTTTATCCTCACTTGAGGATATGTTTCCATTGATTTTTAGAGAGTGTAGAAGAGAAAGGGAAAGACAGAGAGAAACATCGAAGTGAGAGGAACATTTTGATTGGTTGCCTTCTTTATGAGCCCTGACCTGGGCCCTAGCGAGGGAGGAGCCTGCAACATAGGTACACGCCCTTGATTAGAATCTAATCCGGACCCTGTGTTTAGCAAACCTAGGCATTATCCACTGAGCCAAACTGCCTAGGGCAGGATATGACATTTCTTAGCCCTCCAGCAGCAGACCTTCATTTTTTTTTTCTCCAGGAGTGTGGTGGAAAAACCCTAAATTACTTTTTTGGATTCTTATACCTAAGTTACTAACAATATTACCAGTGGCATACAAGGAGTTTAGCCAATGAGCGGTCAGAAAAGGTGTTTCCTCTATAGTTCACACCTATCTCCTCTGATCTCTGGGTCACCCCTGCCAAAGCCTAAAGCCTTTGGCCCTGGACAGGGTATCCCCAGTTTGGTGTGATTGCCCTGCTCCGCCCCCAGCCAAGGCCACAAGCCTCTGGCTGAGGCTCTAAGGCTCCCAGGCTCAGGACCTGGATGGCAGACCTCCAGCTCACTCTGATCACCAGGCTCTGTCCTGGCCAAGGCCAGCAAGGGCAAGCAGAAACCTTGGCTTCCTCCATTGTCAGGGCAACCTAGGCCTCCTTCCTGCTCTCAGTGGCCACAGCCATTTTGGTTGGGTTTATTTGTCTATCACGCCTGATTGGGTTGTGGGTGTAGCTTGTGGGTGTGGTTTGTGGGTATAGTGGTGGTATGGTCAATTTGCATATTACTCTTTTATTATATAGTGTTAGAAACATCAATGATGAAAAAAAAATCATTGATTGGCTGCCTCTTGCATGCTCCCCACTGGGAATTAAGCCCTCAGCCTGAATATATGCCCTGACCAAGAATCAAACCATGAACTCCTGATTCATAGCTCAATGCTCAACCACTGAGCAACACTGGCTGGGCCAAACGTTGTTATTTGAATACTTTCTCTTCCTTTTCATACTGACTTTGAATCCATGACATACATAAAAGGAGCCACTATGAAGGAGAAATTATTAGAATTCTTAGAAATTAAACATTATCAAAAATTTTAATTAGGTAAGAATTGTCCTGGAAATCATAGAAGAATAGGAAAGATTGGAGCAGAGACTTGAGTATGGCTGAATTCAGAAGGGCATCCATGGAGGCCTCAGTGTGATAAGGGCCAGGGAGCAGCATGGAAGAGCATCAGAAGTTGAACTGTTTTCAAGTGTGTGAATACTCTCATCCTCTTCCACATTATTATTATGGAAAAGCTAGCTATCATTCAACAGCTCTGGACAGTGGAAGCACCTATTGCCAGAGGCCAGTCGTTTGGAAGACTTTGAAGTTTCAGAGTGCGCAGAGACATAATCCTAACTGAAGAGGGATTGAACATGACTAGCTGGGACTTTTCTGAAGATACAGTGGACATACTGTCAATATTCTAGCAATCTTATGCTCATCTTAAATTATTCTCAGGGGCTAGAAAATATGTTTACCCCCATGGCAATGGCAATATCACATTACACCTAGGTCTGCATTACACCTAACTAGAGATACTTAACTGTTATGATTATCAGGGAGCAGGCTGGAAACATTCTCAAAATTAGATAGAATCCTTACAGAGTTAAACTTTGCATTTTAGAGCAAAATAGCTGCTTTTCTATAATGTTTAATAATGTTCCCTGGAAACTGATGATAGAAGATACCCAAAGATTTTGGTGACAAATGTAATAACTAGAAAGTAATTCACAAACGCATCTTCACCCCAGGTTGGCAATCTTTAAAGTTGGCTTCACTTAGCTAAAACCGGCTTGGCTCTGGATGGAGCATTGGCCTACGGACTGAAGGGTCCCAGGTTCGATTCCCGGTCAAGGGCATGTACAGTGGCTGCGGGCACATCTCCAGCAGGGGGTGTGCAAGAGGCAGCTGATTGATGTTTCTCTCTCATCGATGTTTCTGACTTTCTATCCCTCTCTCTTCCTCTCTATGAAAAATCAATATTAAAAAAATTGGCTTTACTTATTAGGTAAGTTTGCCTGAACTTGTTTGATCTGCCTATTTTAATGAAAGAGTCCAGCTGAAAATCAGCCAGAACAATGGATCTAGCCCCAGATCAAACATGGGGGAAATGTTCTCCTATTACTGAGGAATCTTTTATCTGAAACTGATGTCAGGAAATCAGCAGTTGGCAATGAGATGGCTGAAGGGAAGATTCCAAAATCTAACATCTATTCTGTGTTGATAGACTCTCACTGATGCCCAGGCTTTTTGATGACTAGTGTCTATTTACAATCCAATCTCCTACTTCGGTTGTTGACCATCAGAGTAAAGAATGAGCACACCATACTATGTCCCACTATTTTTATTCATTAAATATTATATGACATCTATGAGCTAGTCTACTCTTTTGCATCAGGCATGTAGCAGTAAACAAAACAGCAAATGCAATCTTCTCTAATGGAATTTATATTTTAGGAGTGAACAGAAAAAAATAAGCTCATAAATACATGCTTAGTATATCTGAAAGTTAAAAGTGGCTTAGAGACAAATGAGGCAAAAGTAAATGTGAGTGTGAGTGAGGTGTGTGTGTGTGTGGGGGGGGTGCGCGTGCATGCTCACACGCACATGTATGCACAGAGATTTTTGTACATAGGGTTGTTGGGCAGACTTCCTTGAAAGGTCATATTTGAACTGTATACTGAAAGAGGCATCGCAAGGAGGCCTATGGCTCTCTTTTGAGACCATGTTCCAGGCAAAGAAAAGCGCAAGCACAAACACCCCATGATGGGAGTGTGCTTGACATATTAGGGATACAGCTAGGAGGCCACTGCAGTAGGAGATGACTGAACAGGGGAAAATAACATGAGATAAAAATTAGAGAGCAGACACTAAAACCAGCAGGGCATCAAGGGAACTCAGGGTGAGATGTGAAACTGCAGAAAACAATGCTATCTTTGCAGAATGCAAAATACTTATTAAACAGAGTAAATATAGACCTCTCTATGCTCAACCTTTATAACCATAAAGGCAACTTTAAAATTCTGAAGTCTTTGTAAAAGAACTATTTAGCAAATGGTTATTTAATATGTAAATTGTTTCATACTGTTACTCTTTAGAGTATAAAAATATAATGTTTACAGCTAATATTTTTGCACACAGGTGAGTACATATGTATTTTTAATATGAAAACAATAGCTTGTTATTTACTTAGCAGTAAATAAGGTAAAACTTTATGTGAGATATTATATAAGTGAGAGAACTCAGTGAAGTGTTTGGACAAGGGATAAGGAAAACGTCCAGAGCTAAGGCAATCAATCCCTACAGAGCCTTGATGAAGCGATTTCATTACTTGCAAACCACAAAAGGTTTTTTCTGTAAAAAATAAATCCTTTGGGAAGATTCTAATGATTAATTATACAAGTAAATCGCCTCTTTCGTAACAGGAGTTGCAAATCGAATTTGAAATATAAAACAACGTTATCAGGCCCCTATCCAACTTTTTGTTTACAAATTTCATTAAAAGGTCTTGAAATAAATGTATTTTAACAAGAATTCTCAACATTATTCACTTATTTGTGGGATAGTCTGTGTATATTAACATAATATAACTTTTCTTTGCTATCAATATATGGAAACTATCTTAAAAATTGCAGATAAACATAGAATAAGCACCAAACCACGATTTGTCTATTGTCCAATTCATTAGGAAATAAGAGCACTTATGCATTTAATAGCGGAAAGAATGGTGTTTTATAAGACAGCTTAATTGATTAAAGTACAGAGCTAATGAATATATGATGATAATTTTTCTCTACACTCTAATTCCAGAGATCAGAAGGTCAGTTTCTGCCAGTAGTTAATGAACATGAACCCATTAATCACTTGAAACATATGTCATTCATTCAGTGTTTATTTAATCGTTTATCCATCCAAGTATTTATTGACTACAAGTGTCAGTCACTGAGGCTGCATTGGCAATAGCAGACATTTTTCATTTGGCATTATGGAATTTACAATCTAGTGGGATAGATCATCAAATCATTGGATTCAAAGTGTGAAATTACAACTCAGTAGAGTAACTAGTAACTGCTATATTAAAAAGTTATATAAGAAAGGGGCTGGTAAAATTTGATCCTAGAAAGGGTTACTAAGAAATAATGAATATATATACATGTGTATGTATATATATTCACTCATATATATGTGTACACACACTCTTTTTGTATATAATGGACACCATTTACATTCTGTTTGTATTAAATGTAAGTTCCATATGTTTAGTTGTACAATGAAAATCAAGCTATTTATATATGTTTTAGGTTGGGCTGCTACATATAACAAATTAGCATAGACAGAGTGACATAAACAGCAAATACCCATTTCTTACAGTTTGGATATCGAAAGAGGGAGATCAGGGTGCCCAATGGAGGCTTCTTAGTGAGGATCCTTTCCTGGCCACCTTCTTGCTGTGTGGTGAAAAGGGAAATGCAACTCTCTGGCTTCTTCTATTAAGGCTGCTGATCCCATTCATAGACCCTCTATCCTCATGACCTAATTACCTCCCCAGGGGCCTACCTTCACCTACCACTACATTACATATGAATTTTTGGGAGGGACACAGAGATTCAGTGTAAAGCAGCCCATAGTAAGCAATATGTGTTGAACATAAGCATACTCCTTGTTCTTTCTGTATGTTCTGCCGTTATAACTATATAAAGCAATTTTGCTAACTTTTAATTATCAAACTATCTGGCAAATAACATTTTATGTATTCATATATGTATACATTTAGTAAATCATACATGTACATTTATAAAATTTTAATGTCTATATATTATCTATACACATAAGTATAAATAGATTTATTGGTGGATTAAATGGACAAATGCCTCTATGACACAGATAAAATTATTCATTCAAATAATCAAGGAAGAGAATGTAATGGCATTGCATGATTTTGTCATATGTCTAAGGCACCTTAGAAATGCTGCCTCCAACCTAAGAACAATGAAAAACCATGAAAGTACTTTACAGGGGAGTTACTTTAATAGATTTCATGCGTTCAAATGATTACTTATGCTGAAATTTAGAGGATAAATTACATTAGATCAAAAGAAAATGAGAAAATAAATGACTATAAAATGAACTTGAAAATTTTGGATTTGAGCTACTATATATTGCAGGAAACCGAAATGTTCTCATTGATTAAATATGCAGATGAGATAGACAAAGACTTGTCAAAAAATGCCTTAATTACAACTTCATAATCTTCAGTATTGTAGTCTTTATAAAAAGATTCCATTTTGCTACATAAAAATATAATTTCTTCACTGTTAAAACTAAAAGATAATAATAGGTTGTATTTTTATTTTGAAAAGTTTTATTTAATGGTAGCAGTAGTAGGTTAAAATAATAATGGTGATCATGTATTCAGCCCTTATTACAGAGGTAGATACAATTATTTCCCATTTATATATAATAATTTTACCCAATTTCAAATAATTTTTTAGACAACTTACAGTTGATAGAGTGTTCAGCAGAGTACTCACATCTGCATAGAAAAGAGCATCTTGTCAGATCTCGACAACTACATCACTTCCCATGACCATCTCAACTTCCACTTTAGTTGCAATGTCAACAATTCTACTAACTATGCTAGGGGGAGCTAGAAAAGCCCACCTCAGGGTCCTGATCCTGACTCCCTGATACAGAGCATGGAATGTTTGGTTGTTACACCTCAACATCATTTCAAGGAGCAAGGGCATTTTGTCAATTTTCTATAGAATGTAAAAGCCTATAGGTATATTTAGAAAATACAGCATGAGCTGATTTGGCTCAGTGGATAGAGCTTCAGCCTGCAGACTGAAGGGTCCCAAGTTTGATTCCAGTTAAGGGCACATGCCCTGGTTTCTGGCTCAATGCCCAGTAGGGGGTGTGAAGAAGGCAGCCAAAAATAACTAAACTTGCCATTGCTTAAATACTGATGTTTCCACTCCAAATCTATTCTAAGAACCTTCCAATAATTACAAATGTTCCTTTCATCATTGATGTTTCTCTCTTCTTCTCCCTTCTGCTCTGAAATCAATTACAATAAAAAAATACACTTCATCACTGTTTTAATTTTGCATTATTTATCAATTACATAAATTATTGCTAACAAAGAAACAATAGATTGTATTTGTTTTTCAAATATCTTATCCAATAAAAGAATAATATGCAAATTGACAGTCAAGACACAAGATTGCCACTCCCATGTGATCAAAGATGGCAGCACCCATGTGGACACAAGATGGCCACCACAAGATGGCCTGCAGGAGAGGGCAGCTGTGGGTAGTTCGGGGTGACGAGGTCAGTAGAGGAGGTCAGTTGGGGTGACTAGGCCAACAAGGGAGGGCAATTGGGGGGGGACCAGGCCTGCAGGAGAGGGCAGTTGTGGGCAATCAGGCAAGCAGGGAAGGCAGTTAGGGGTGACTGGGCCAGCAGAGGAGGGTAACTGGGGGAGACCAGCCCAATAAGAGAGGGAAGTTGGGGGGGACCAGACTTGGAGGGGAGGAGAGTGGGGGAGATAAGGCCTGCAGGAGAGGACAGTTTGGGGGGACCAGGCCAGAAGGGGATGCCAGTTGAGGGGGCAGGCCTACAGTGGAGAGCAGTTAGGGGCAATCAATCTGGCCAGGGAGCAGTTAAGCATCGATCAGGCTGGTAGGGTAGTGGTGAGGGGGTGATCAGGCTGGCAGGTAGAAATGGTTAAGGGTAATCAGACAGAGGCAGGCAGCCAGTTGGGAGCCAGCACTCCTGGCTTATGATAGGGATGCCCAAAGGGATCAGGCCTAAACAGGCAATCAAACATTGAGGGGTCCCAGATTGAAGAGGGTGCAGGCTGGGCTGAGGGACACCCCCACATGCATGAATTTTGTCCATTGGGCCTCTAGAAGTCTTTATAATGTTAAACTGAGAATGGTAGAGAAATGGCTTTTCAGAGAAAACCAAAAACAACTAAACTTGCCATTGCTTAAGTACTGATGTTTCCACTCCAAATCTATTCTAAGAACCTTCCAATAATTACAAATGTTCCTTTTCTTTGTTGGTAATTCAGGTACAATTTACAGATAATAATTGTTAAAAATGAAAGCTATTATGTTATTTTTAAGACTATCGATGAAAAAACAAGATGTATTTGAAGGGCCTTGGCAGCAGAACACCCATGAAAAACACACATGGTGTCAAAATAAGCCAAAGAAAAATCATTTGGGCAAAAATAAAAAGAATTCCAAGTCTAATTTATAGAAAAGATTCCTTTATTAACGTTTGGTTGAGAATATGTTTGTATATTTTCAGAAAACAACTCCAAGACCATATGGATTCCTGCAACAGAGAGGAACTGATAGGTCTGTTCCAACTGTGAAGACAGTCCAGGGACGAAAGACCCTGATGACGCCTTGCCATGCTAGCAGTCAGCAGTTGTGCGTAGCTGCAGGTTGTCCAGTACCAAACCAGAGAGTGTGGGACCTGCATTGCCACCATTTGTCCACCATTCAGATATCATTGCTGACATGTACACATAAGGAGCTATTTGACATTGAAACTGGGACTCAAACATTTTTTTGTTCTTATATGTTTATCTCTAGTATGCAGATGCAAGATATTTTAAAGAAAAGAAATGGGGGGAAAGAATGGATACAGAGGCAAAGAAGCATTGAACAGACTGTCAGATTACAGTGGGAAGGCAGGGGAGAGTGGGGGACGGGGGCTGTAAGAGATCGACCGAAGAACATGTGTGCATGCATATAAGCATAACCAATGGATACAAGACATGGGGGGTGGGGGTGAGGGCATGTGCTGGGGGGTAGGGGAGGCCAGGGGGAGGTCAATGGGCAAAAAAAGGAAACATATGCACTACTAGTTGTAATACTTTAAAATATATATATACATATATATATTTAAAAAAAACAACAAGATGTATAGTTTATCAGAAAGAAGAGACATTGGCGTCAGACAGATTTCTACACACCTCTTACTGCTGCAAAATCGTTTGAGTCAATGATTTCCAAACTCAATTCAACTGAGGCCAAAGCACATTCTCCCTGCAGTTCTTTACTGTGATAAAAGAAATACACACTGTGAAACCAGACATGTTTTTATCAGGATCAGCTGGAAAACTGGCATATTATCAAATATAAATTTCTCCCTAGAAATGAACAGATATGTTTTTAATTAATTTCAACTAAATCCAAGCATGTAATCCATGTTTAGCAAAATGTGAATTTATATTGATTTTTTAATGTAAGGATTAAAAAGATATGCCTACTAACTCTGATATTGCTCTGGGTGAAAATTTACTACCTTTAAAAAAACAGATTTGAAATGTATTAATCCATATGTACAGAGATTTCACCAATCTGTTAATTTGCAGTATCGAGACTACCTTTTTTTTTTTTTTTCCTGTTTCATAAGACTGAGTGGTATACCATCTGTTACTGGAAATACTTATACTTAAAATTAGCTAAATAGTCCAAATGTAGAATCCTGGTTTTCATTTCTTTCTTGTGTAAAGCCGACATCTGCTGCATCAAGAAGATAGGCAGCCACAGTATTGTTTTAAGTAAGTCATTAAATATCAATGACGATATGCATGGTTTGGCACCACAATCACATATGAGTTTTTTTCTCTTAGTAAGTATGATCAGAAAAATAAGCAACCTGTGGCATATTTGATGTCCAAACCCAGACGTGGAATTTTATCAGCTGTGGAGTGTATCTAATCATTCATTTATTCAAGCCTGTAAAGTTAGAGGCCGCAGTCAGCCTAATCAGAAGTGTTTTTATTTATAATCGGACAAATTGGAGAAACAGATGTGCAAAATTAGATAAGCAGTGTTTGGGGAATTAATCTCACATTAAGATAATTTTAAAAAGATAAAGTTTAAAAAATCATCTCGAATTATAATGATCTTTTAAAACAACCGACAAATTCATGGTGTCCCTTAATATGCATTTATGCTAGATTTCTCCTGAAACAGTCACCTGCCAAAGCACTCAGTTTGAACATGCTGTCTGGTGAAGACCAGGTGTTCCGCACTAAGTCACTTTACAGGAAATATATTTAGAACCAGACGAGTGACATTGCTAAAGCATCTTACACAGGACCTACGGTTGTCCGCATGTGCTGCCTCTGAGTGGCCATTTCACTGACAATTCTAATGCAAGAATTCATTTCCACTGTCACATCCAGTATTTTGTGTGCTGTTTATAACCTTCTTCTGTCACTAAACCTATACTGTAACCACATTCCAGCCTGGGGTAAAGACCAACGAACGTTAGAAGAATACTGTGAAAATTGTGTAATCATTAATTGATTGAATGCTATATATTGAGTGTGCAGATTCGTGAATAGGTGCCACAAGAATATAGGTTTCACTTATAGGTGTTACTTAATAGGGAGTTTTCGCTAGCCCTCTCCTATTCAACATTTTTACAAATGGCTGATACCAAGGAAGGAAACTATGTTCCCAAACTTGTGAGTGGGAGAAATAGCAGACACTTTTGGAGACAAACTCAAAATCTAATGTAAGAAGATTGTGAATTGCCTAACCAATATCTACCTTCCTTTTCATTTTTTTATTAAAAAAAAAACTTTGTTGGTGTAACACTGAGAACATTGTATATTTTGACACCTTACTTGAAAAGATTTAGGAATTTGTTAAATAGATTTCATTCATTAGATTTTGGAACTCAGGTTTTGTTTCAGGAGGGCTGCATTCTGGTGTGTGTGTGTGTGTGTGTGTATTTAATAATATAGAGGAAGCTAGATTAACTACTTGTTTGATTCTTTGTATTTCTCTTTAATGACTGAATCAAAATTCAAGAACTGACTTTGGCAGAATCAATATGTTAAATTGAATTAAAGTCACTGCCCCTGTGATCCTAAGCACTCTCTGAATTAATGTCAGTTTTCCAGATGAAAGAAAAAAACAGCCCAGCTGGTGTGGCTCTATGAACCAGGTCAAGCGTCGACCTATGAATCAGGAAGTCGCAGTTCACTTCCCAGTCAGGGCACATGCCCAGGGTGTGGGCTCGATCCCCATTAGGGGGCATGCAGGAGGCAGCTGATCAATGATTCTCTCTCATCATTGGTGTTTTCTTTCTCTCTTCTCCTCTCTCTCTGAAATCAATGAAAAATATATTTTTAAAAAACAGTAATTGTAAGTTGGTTTAGCAATTATCTTTATGTAACTGAATGGTAACACTATTCATAGTAAATTTGGTCAAGTATCCTTTTAATACAGACATGGATCACATATAAAACAATGTTACCCATAAGCACATTACAGTGTGTCTAAAAAAGTTTGAAAATACTCCTAAACAGCTGCTCAGTATTTGCACATTTATTTTGCTTATTATCTAAGTGTTTTATCAAAGCAAAGAAAAGGGTAAAAAAAAAATCGGCAGAAAAAGAAATCAGTGAGATTATGGTAAGTAGGATTAATTACTGTGTTTTAAATATTTTTTAGATCTTCCTCAAAAATAAAATTATTTGTGGAAGAATAAAGTTATGGAGGGGAATATACACTCAAATTGATAGCTATCATAATAAAAGCATAATATGCTAATTAGACCAAAGGTTCTTCCAGACATCCTTCCAGTGGACCTTCTGGTGGACCTTCCAGATGCAGCCTGGTTGCGAGGGAAACCCAGGTCTGGGGTCCCACATGCCAGAGGGAAGCCAGTGCTGGCAGCCAGGGGAAGGGAGGCCTACTCTTGCTCAAATTTCGTGCATTGGGCCTACAGTAATAATGTAACTAAAATTGTATTGGCATTTTCATTCTCATCTATAGAGCATTGATATAAAAGGAACACTAGGACACATAATAGAATTAATAACTCCAAAAAATTAAAGCACAGGCTTATTTAAGTTACAGGATATCAAAGGAGGAGAGTGAACATCACTTGTGGACTTTTCATTTTCTACCAAGGAAAGGGCTAAGGTATTTTCTTATGTACATCTTGTATCATGTTAGGCAGAAGTCTGACTTTGTTACTGTCTTTACATGGTGATTAACTCTGTCTTAAGGAGACATGTATGAGGCCCATATTTTTAAGTGGTCCTTCACATTTCTAAAAATATATTTCTGGGTAGAAAAAAAAGGTTTTAAAACTACCCAAATATTAAATTGAATCTTAAAATGAGCAAGTTTATTATTAAATGTAACCATAATAAAATGACAACTTATCTCTTACAGTTTCAAAATGTCTAAGTTTAAAATATATCTCATTAACAGTTACAGTTAATACTAGACTTGTCCTTACCTGAAGAAAATTCACAAGCCTTTCCTGTTACTTGCCTCCTCTTCATTCTTTCTGTAATCTAACCAGCGACACCTGACTCTTTGAATAAATGCATTGAATCTTTTCCCTTTACCTTCTGCTTCTTAAATTGTATGTCACAGGTTTCATCCTTTTTTAATGTGTGCAATTTTCCAGATTTTCCTTCAGATTTAAATTAATGCTGTAGCTCCAGTAATTGGTTGCTTTATTATAATCTACTAGAGGCCCTGTGCACAAAATTCATGCATGGGGGTGAATCTCCTCACCCCAGCCTGCATACTCTCCAATTCAGGGTCCCTTGGGGGATGTCCAACTACCAGTTTCAGCCTGATCCCTGGGATTGGACTATAACTGACAGTCGGATATCCCTCTCATACAGATAACTGCTGGCTCCTAACTGCTCACCTGCCTGGCAGCCTGATTGCTCCTAACTGCCCCCCGCCAACCTGGTTTCCCCTTACTGTCCCCCCTGCTGGCCTGGTCATCCCTAACTGCCACTCCCCACAGGCCTGGCCGTCCCCTAGTGCCCCCCTCTGCCAGCCCTTTGCCCCTCACTGACCCCCCCCCAAGTCTGATCACCCCATGCAAGCTGCTGGTCAGTCATTTGGTTGTCCCTCGCTAACTCCCCTGCTGGCCTGGTTGCCCCATGCATCCTGCTGTTTGATTGTTACGATGAGGGCACTGTGACCAATTTTCATATTACCCTTTTATTAGTAAGGTACTCTGGAATATATATGAATGTTCTGTTTCCTTTATGCATTTTATATAGTTTAGAATAAAAAGAGCCAGTACTTATAAATTGATAAGGTGAATTATTATTGTTAAATTCTCCACTGTTTTTATTGTAATTAGAAGCCCCTTAGATCTACTAAAGGGAATTGAACTAGATAGTCCATTAACTCTATGCAAATAATCCACTAATTCTCCCTGATTGCATAATTATTTTATTTTTAGATATTATATTGAGATTTTTTTCAACTTTGTAATTTTGTATATTTGTTAAAATATTCATATTTTTAACTTCTTAATATATGGTGTATACACTGAGTGGCCAGATTACTATGATCTCTGAACACATAATATCTGGCCACTCAGTGTATATCCTATATAATAAAAGGCTAATGTGCAAATTGTCCCCTCAACCAAGAATTTGACCAGCAGGTAAGCTGGCCAACTGCACATGTCCCCTCCCCCTGGCCAGGCTGGCTGGACCCTACCCATGCACAAATTCATGCACCAGGCCTCAGATATATATATATATATATATATATATATATATATATATATACACACATACACTGAGTGGCCAGATTATTATGCATTCAGAGATCATAATGATCTGGCCACTCAGTCAATATGTTAGTTATATTTGTTTCTGATAACTCTAATTATTGAAATAGATGCTGATCTGAATCACACATCTTCTGCAATATTTTTCATGTTCATTTTTGTGAGAATTTTGACAATGAATCTATGTTCCTGGTATTTTTCCTTGGGAAATATTCAACATCTGGATTGAAGCTGTGCTTCTCTGTCAGGATTTGCATATGTTTCTTCTAGTCACTGGGTAAGCTTTAAAAATAATAATAATATATATATATATATATATATATATATATATATATATATATAATTGATTTCAGAGAGGAAGCAATAGAAAAAGAGAGAGAGAGAGAGAGAGAGAGAGAGAGAGAGAGAGAGAGAGAGAAAAGGAAACATCAATGATGAGTATAAATATTTCTCTCTTTTCTGCATCCAGCACAACTAGAGAGAAGACAGGTTCCTGAGTAGGGGATGCTGGGGATTGAGAAAATGAGAGAAAGAAACGGACACAGAGATGGAAGGAAAAAGCTGGGCAAGGTGAGACCACTGTCCTCTGACAGGGACAGGGACCCAGAGCCAAAACAGGGTGTTTATTTTATTCAGCAAAAACCAGGTAGTTTTACTGAAAATCAAAACAAAGGAAATTATGCATTCTTGGGTGGGCTTTAGTTGTATTCATTCCTGGTGCTTGGCTTGATTTAAATAACAAAACCAACGCCCTGGCATCTGGGCTGAAGGTCAAGCTGACAACACTCCTGGCTCTGACAAAGTGTTTCTAGGATGTGGCTTTGCCAACATCATTGTATTCAGCTGACAATAATTAAAGAAATGCCATGTGCTTTCTCAGGTGCTCTCTAAAATGAAAATCATTGATCAGCTGCCTCTTGCACACATCCCTACTGGGGACTGAGTCTGCAACTCAGGCATGTGAGTTAACTGGTAACTGAACCACAAGCTCCTCATAGGTCAACGCTCAAGTACTGAGCCACACCAGCTGGGCCACTAAGACAACTCTTAATATCAGATCTTTGTAGTTTGAACTCTGTGATTATTTAACTGCACATGGTCCTTGGACTATGCTTATGAATACTCAGTGGGCGTGGGTTTTTTTTTTTTTGTGTGTGTGTGTGTGTGTGTGTGTGTGTATTATAGTGTCCACAAACAGCTTCATTTCCCAGCTGACCACTTCTGTGATCACAATCAGATCTTGTTCACCTCCATGTTGCAAGTGTCGTTATTGAATGTCCCTATCACTGCAAAAAGAACTTAAATAATAGCTCCTATCTTTACATCAGAACTCAAGTTCATAATCCTTCTTTTCTTATCTAAGGGTGAAGGTGCTGATGGTATACTATAGGCCCAGTGCACAAAATTTGTGCACAGAGGGAGGAGGGAGAAGAGAAGAGGGGTTCCCTCAGCCCAGCTTGCACCCTCTCCAATCAGGTACCCCTTGGGGGATGTCCAACTGCCAGTTTAGGCCCTATCCCATAGGAATCAAACATCTCTCTCGCAATCTAGCAGTTAGACATCCCTCTCATAATCTGAGACTGCTGGTTCCCAACCACTCACCTGCCTGCCTGCCTAATCACCCCTAACCTCTCTGCCTGCCTGCCTGATCGCCACTAACCTCTCTGCCTGCCTGTCTGATTGCCCCTAACTGCCTCTGCCTGCCTGATTGTCCCTAACCATCTCTGCCTGCCTGATCACCTATAATTGCTTCCCCGCTGGCCTGATCGCCCCTATCTGCTCTCTGCTACCAGCCTGATCACCCCTAACTGTCCTCTGCTGCCAGCCTGGTTGTCCTCAACTGCCCTCCCTTGCTGGCCTGATTGCCCCTAACTGCCTCTGCCTCGGGCCCCAACATCATGGCTTTGTCCAGAAGAAAGTCAGACATCTGGAAGATGGCGGCTGGTTGATCCAGTCTAATTTGCATATTACCTTTTTATTAGTATAGATAGATTATATAGGATGGGATTGCTTAAATGGGGGGTGGGGGGGGCTTTTTCACCAGGAGGAGATGCTCTTGGCAGACTAAAGTATATTATCCCTATATCTGGACTGGCAGCCAGCCATATGCACTATACTGTCAAACCTATCATTAAAAATTGAACCACTTTCTTACATCTTACACCAAACAGCTATTGGCTTAAAACCCCTCCTCAGCCCCCATCTTAGGTTCTGCTTTCACAGTTCACCCAGATTTGGTTTTGATTGGTAGGTTTCTATGCCAGTCAGCATCAAAAGCTCTGCATCCTGGGCAGCCATTGGCTCTTCTGGGAAATCCAGAAAGGCCCTGCTGACAGCGCCTTCTCTCCAGGCCTATCTCTGATCATGATCCACAGACTCCACAGCAGCTGCTGTTCAGGCCCTGCCTCTCTTTCCAAGCCTCTCTCTGGGCCTGATCTGCAGCTGCCACAGCAACAGTGAGATCATTAAGCCTCCAGAGACCAACAACCTTACCACGTCCGGCTTGCCCAGTCCATCCCCAAATCCCTGCTGTCCCGCCTACCCGCCTGCTGCCAGTCTTGCTGTGATCGGAGTCTGTGAGCCCCGGGGAAGGGACAGAGAGGTGTACCATTTACTTCCCGGTGACTGTCTAGTCATTTAGGTCATGACAGCCCTAGGCTATTATTAGTATAGATGATTACTAATAATAGTTCTTTGTTACGCTTTCATTTTGGCCTCTGGAATTGCATATTCCTAGATCAGTGATAACTTTAACATTTTATTACTTTCTTTACAATTTTAGTTTATTTTTTTCCTCTCAATGGAGTGATTCTTTTAGTACATTAATCCACCAAGATGCTACATATGGAAGTCCCAACATCTTTTTTAAATGATTTTGTGATTACAGTCATTTACCATTTTTATAATCTTTTTATTTAGTGCATATAGATCTCCTTTTCACTTATGTATGTTTTCTGGAATGCTTTCCTAAAAACAGTGCTTATAAATAGACAAAATGTATAGCTTGTCTTAATTTCAGCTAATAGTCAAATTCTCAAGTTCTAGTAAACATTTAAATATGATTTGTTGAGTTTAAGAATTTATATTTTTTCCTTTCTCTGCTTGTTCATTATTCTTAACTCAAGATAAACTGGAGGGCAGGGAGGAAGGGAAGAAAGATAAACTGGAATGTTATTTTTCCTAAAATTCAATGAAACGTTTTTTATGGAGAATATGAGATATCAAGGAGTTTTAAGAATTTCATGAGCTTCCATTATAAAAAATGTGTTCATGTAACAGTGGTACATGTAGACAATCTGGTTTTCTGTCTGGATGGGAGAGAAGACAGCTAATGAATTCTAGTTTAAAAAGAAAAACTTATTTCATAATTATTTCAATGATTTGTTTAGTTTGAGATGGCCAAGTATATTTTTGGTTGTTTATGATTTCAAAATTGCCTTATGACTACACATGGACTGGTATTATTAAGAGTTTTTGGCATTGCAAAAATTTTTATTTTTTCATCAGAACTCAAATGGGAAGATTTAAAAGACTAAGTCCTGCATGCATAACTATATTCTATTAGATATTCCAATTACATACTTCAATAGTGGACAAAGATCACTCCTCTAATTGTTTTATTCTTTAAAATTATATGTTCTAATGTGAAATCTTTATTAAAAAAGCTCAAGAAACAACTCTGAAATATTTCTATTTTATTTTATTTTTTTCCTTTCATTGTCTTGCCTAGTTCCCAGTTTTTAATTTCTATTTCTTTCCTCCTTATTATGAAAACATCTATTACATACTAATATTTGAAATTTTGTAAGTATATAATTTTTTTAAAATAACATGATAGCCCAGCTGGCATCACTCAATCGTTGAGCCTTGATCTATAAACTAGGAGGTAAAGGTTTGACTCTAGATCAGGGCATATGCTCAGATTTCCAGTGTGGGCCATGCAGGAGGAAGCCAGTCAATTATTCTCTCTCATCATTTATGTTTCTATCTCTCTCTCCCTCTCCCTTCCTCTCTGAAATCAATAAAAATATATTTATAAAATATAAATATTTTAACATGCTCAAAATAACATGCTCAAAATAATCACATTTTATTGCCTGGATCCTTTTAAGGATGAGAAGAGAGAATGAACTCAGGGGACACTTACCTAAAAAAGTGTTGTATTTAAGCAAAGTTGGATGTTCTCCTGCCCTTCCACAAATAGTAAATTAATCACAGGCCAATGATGAATCAAAGCTTCTCTGGTCTGCAAGATATTAGTGAAGGCATCAGCGTAAGAGTGCATTTATACAAACATACTTGTCAAGAGTTCATTCGGGTGATTACAACAGATTGACATGAAGTTCTTTGAGATTATGCTCTGCTTGCCTTTTGTAAATGGAGAATACTTTGGGTTGTGATAAATGTCTAATACATAAATAAAGTGATAGATAAGGGCAGGATGTTATTGACAGATAAGGATAGTTATTCTGTATCACAATCTTCTTAGAAGTAACTAGAAGTAACTCATATTATAGAGGTGATTCTTGGAGTGGTCCAGCCATTTTATTTCAAATGTAATCTACTCATGGTCAAAACTATTTCAGTTAACTGAGATCATGAAACAAAAAAAAGTAATAAAGATTACTTACATAGTAAAATGAAACACAGTACCATGATTGGGTTCAGTTTATCTGTACAACTGGAATACTTCCAAAATATTTAAGTGATCAGGTACTAATTTGTGAAATTGTGCTATAGATGGAAGAATGTTTAAGATAAATTTACCTTGCCCCAATTCTCTTATTGGAAAGTATGGTTTGTTTTGGCTTCCTTCTTCCTTATCTTTTTATATAACAATTACAAACAAGCAATCAAAAACAAAACAAATCAAACCCATCCTTCAGCAATGCATTATCTGATTACGCTTTTTAAACTTTTTTCTAATGTTTATCTTTTGCTTCCAAAATCCCAATATAACTCATAGCTCTGGAATATAGGAGCTTTATTCACAAGGCACTTTCACTTTTGTATCTTCTAAGCACCATATTTTATTCTCATGAAAAATTCAGTAGGCTTACCCTACTCAGTATGACACACATGCATTTTAAAAAGTGTTAATTTATAGATCATCAAACAATGGACAATCTCTCTAAACAAGAAAACAAACTGTCTCTCCAATATAGCTCATTAATCTAAATCATCTCATTCTATATTTCTTCTAAGTGACAATTTGTAGTATCAAGTTCAGACATACTCCCTACTGAAGGAGTTGACACTCTAGGACCTGATTTTTTCTATTGTATTCTGTCCTCTCAATCACAAAAGATTGATCCAGGAATGAGATGTGCCACCAATAAAAGATAAATAGAAAACATAATTTCTCTTGTAAATTTGGTTTGGACACAAAAACTGAGCCCATTAAGTAATATTGGGTACTTCGATATTAGAAAAATCAATAAATATGAGTTCATGTTGGTTCATATGCAACATAAGACAACAGTCTTCAATAGATGAAACAAGAATAAAGAGAAAAGATACATATCCTATATAATGAAGAGTTAATATGCTAATTAGACCAAAGAGCAGAACAACCATCTGGATGACCTTCCAGACAAAGCCAGGGTTGCAGGGGCTGGCAAGGCAAGGGGCTGGGAGGGCCGAGTCTCTTGCACAAATTTTGTGCATCAGGCCTCTAGTGAATCATAAGAAAAATGGTGATTGAGACAGTTGCTATACAGCCATATCCCATCCCTTGTGAAATGTAACTCTCTTGCTTGTTTATTTTTTATGAGCTGATTTTAATACATTTCTCATCCAAGCACCTCAAAAGTCAATAGATAAAATTATTCCAAGGCTATTCTTACTAGTACTTTCTCTATTTTTATTTTTCAGCTTCTGATTTTTTACTACTTACGTTAACGGCTGGTTAAAATTTTCATTTTGTTTGTGCAGTTGTTTCAGTTTTGTTGCTTTAAATACAATGCTTACTTTCCCTCCTCTTGAGATGTGTGTTTCACAAAAGCAGGAACTATACACATTCACTCATTCTCTATTTGCTTTGTAATTTCACCAGTACTGAAGAGTATTCTGTATACTGATTTCACACATTTATATAATTTTGATTAAACAAGCATAATGATATTGGCAAGACATGAGTAAGAGTGTGTTTTAAAGAATCACCGAGAAGGCTTTTCTTCAGAGCTGTCTTTTCCAAGCATATTGTCTGCTTTAGGGTTTACATGAAAGCACCATTTCAAATTTTATCTCTTACCCTGTTAAGAGGAGAAGGAAGTATTTTTATTCCCAGCTGTATGCCTAAAATATATTTTAAAAATGGACCTCATAGAAAAGAAATGTCTATTGTCACCAAAAGAAATTATAAACTGTATTTAGTCACAAGTGAGTATAGTTTGTGGTTCACTATATATTTTTCTTGCAGACATCAGTACCTCTCCTCATAGGGCATGATTCAATTTGCAAGGGGCACTTACAATGAGATTACAGGATCACAGATGTACATGTGGTACTTAGTGAGAGACATTTCTCAGGCTTCCCTCTGAGGAGGCATCCTCATAATGGGGCGCAACAAACATGGAGTAGAACAACTCACCAGGTGAGCTAGCCACTAGTACCAATGCTATTTTGCATTCTGAAATCTCATTTTGACTTGACTGTCTTTACAGTCAAGTCCCCAAGTGGCATATGCCACCTTTGATTCATGCTGCATTTTACACAGAAATCACTTATGATACTACAGGGTAATAGATAGCTCACCAAGATAATTAAGGTATGCAGGAAGCTACCGAAATGAAGTTGTCTATCCTCCTGTTAGGAAGTGTTGAGTCAGAACTCCTCATCTCAAATATTACTGAGGAAAATGTCAAACTGTGCAATGTTAAATTAGCAATTTTCTATTGACTAAAACCAAATGAGAAACCGAAGTGGAACTCATAAATTGGATTTGAAATAATTTTGTGAAAGGCTGAAAAAATTACCTTTTTCTATGCAGTCTTCTCTTTTATATTATCCAAAAGAGAAATGTGAGATCAAATATTGTATCACTGAAAGAAAAGCAGACATTAATGTAAATAGCTAAACATAAACTAGAATTTTATTTTTTAAATTTATTTTATTTTTTCCATCATTATATTCCCTTCTACCTTTATCTCCCCCTTGCATAAACTAGAAATTTAAAGAAGTATGTAAATATTTCCTTTAAAGTATGTAAATATGATTTATTATGATGTACAATTTGCATAAACATATATTTCATTCTTTTTTGTAAATTTTTTAATATCATCACCATTTTTAAAATGTGGCACTTTTCAAAGTCTGAAAAGGTAATATATATTTTAGCCAAAATTGGGATTGTGAAAAAAACAACCCTGATAATTATCTGTAAATTAGACTCATAGAGAATGTCCCCTAAATAGATATACAGTTTCTATGGTATTGGGAAAATATATTGACTCTGAATATATTTAATCTCTGAAAATGTTACTAATACTGAGTGCTTGGTAAAAATGCAAATATCTGCACTTCTCTCCCAAAGGTCAAATTACTTGATCCTAGGGGGTTTGTGTCAAATCCACTCCACTTACTTCTGGGTCTTTTATCATTGCAAAACAGTGGCAGCCCAGGAAGAGCTCTATGTGGAGTCCAAGATGAGATTCGCCCAGGGCCTGGCGGGACATTTGTTGGCAACAGTCTTAGCCTCTCAGGGGTTCCTAAGAATCCTGCAGACATCATTTGGCTGTGGAAGATAGTTTAAGAAAAAATAGTGCTACATTACTTGTCTTATAACAAATGGACAGTGAAAACTGTCATGTTTTAATTGTCAAGAGGGAAATTGATTGAGGTGCCTTTACTCTTTAACACAAAACAGACTTCATTTCTAGAATTTTTCTAGGCACAAATGGAAGAATTTATTCTGGTATTAAAGAGGAGAGGTTAAGAAGAGGTCAGATTGAAGTATTTGAGATACTGTAGTTGGCCTGGAAGATAAATAAGACATGTCCTGAGAAATATGGACAAACCATAAGGAGCTGAAAACAGATGGGTGGGTAGCTTACAACTAACTAGGAAGTGGAGATCTCTTTCTGCAACCATGAGAGACTGAATTTAACCAACAACCTGAGTGAGCTTGGAGGGCATTTTTTCCAGAGTTCATAGATTGAGTTCAGGCTTCCAGTCTGATTTCAGCCTCCTGTGACCAGAAGTGGATAACCAACCCTGTTTAATAGAACTGTCGGATAAGGGTATTGTTTGAAGGTGCAAACTCTATGGTTATTTTCACACTGCAATAGCAAATTAATGCACTTTTATAAGTGCATCCAAGGCCTATTGAACCTCTCTGGCTGCACAATTAAGAACTAAACAATTTCCATTGTGAGGTAACCATCAAAAACATCTCTCCTCTTTGATCTTTGCATATAATGAAAATGTGAAAATGTTATTAAGGGTCCTGGCCAGCATCTGAGTATTGACACTAAAAAAAGTAATACAGAATGAGTACAAACGTTCAGGATCTGAGGGCTGTGCATTTAATGAAGCAGAACATCTCCTTTGTTAAGCCCATTTAATTGTGCCAGCAATAGCAGTCACTAAATTAGCCACCAGCAAAACCTCCAACTGTCCTACCTACTAACTCCCAGTTTCATTCAATCCAAAGAATGGTGTTTGATATTCCATGATGGAAGGAGGGAAAGGTGTGAATGCAGAGAGTCACTGAAGCAAAAGGACTTCAACTTCCAACCACACACATAAGGAATCCTTCCTATGAATACCAATGCATTTTTGTTTTTTCCTTGACTATAGCATAATCCAAATGGAAAGACTGAGAACCTCTTCCTCCTCTCCAAAAAGCACATGTAAATATTTTATTTTCTTCATATGCAGTATAAGTAAATGGATGTATATTACATGATAAAGTCTAATAATATTTTATTCTGACTTTCAGTTAGTTTATAGAACCTTCTAGTATATGAACCAAGTGGATATAATTGCTTCTCTGTGACATATAGAATGTAGAATGATAAACCATTAATGGTTAAGAAAAAAAAAACTAGCTTGGCTTTCTTTATTAATCAGACAACAACAACTAAACCAAAAAGATGTGTCCTTTTCAATTTAGGCATGATGCTCCCTAGACAGTGAGAGTGACTCTGAAGCATAAAAAGCAGTTAACCTTCCTGGCATGATGCTATAAAAGGTGTCTTCTTGTATCTATTTGCTTCCAGAATCATTTGGATCAAAACAAGGTGCCACCAGTCTAGTTTTCTGTTGCAGCCCAGACTTCCTTTCAGGGGCAGTAGTGATGTGTTGCCTACTTGGAATCAATTAATCATTTTGCCTGTTAGAGTAGAGCTGTGCACTTGTTCTCTGAGGAAAGAAACTTGAACAAGTGGTTTCAGAACAATCCACCTTTTTTTTTTAGCTTAAAGCAGCATGTTCGTACTCTTCATTCATTAGCACTTTTTAGTTTCTCTCTTCATTAAATGGCAGCACCTCAAAATATTAGAAAATAGATGCAGGATTATATAGTAAATGTGAAACTAAAGAGATAGGGGAGGTGACATTCATTGGTTGATTAAATGACGATGAGCAAAATTAAGCCTTAAGCAAACACATTTGATAACAAAATATAAAATACAAAAAAAATTTTACTGAGAATTTGGTATTATTATTGGACTGGATGATGGAATTTCTCTACTGTACTTTGTCCCCAGTAATAATGCATATTTAAGGAACAAATACTTAATAACTGGCATGCCTGAGAGAAGGGAAAAATAATACTAAAATTTAAAAAAAAAAAAAAAGCTCAAAATGGTCTCAATGAGCTCTTATTATTTGTGATCTTTTTTTGACTTACTTGATGATTAGAAATAGCAGACTTCTTATAATTTTATTAAATTAAATAACTATTATGTGTTTGAGATGGTGGGTGGGCTACAATTTATATTACTTTCCTATATATAGTTGTTGTTTTTTTAAGATTTTCACTATACTATCTTTTTTCAATGCTTAGGATATGAATGAATTAAGATTCTGGTAATATGTATATGCCTATATCATATATCTACTTATAAGATAAAATACAGAGCTAACATAAGGTGTGCTATAGGGAATGATATATTATATAAACATATGTTCCAATATTTCCACATGTATTTTACTAAAATACTAGAGAAAATAAAGAACACATTTTACCATGGTAAAGGCTCTACAAAAGGAAATCTTGACAACTGGGGCCGTTTCAGCATTACCTTTCAGGCAGGCCATGTAGTTGTCAAGTCAGCAATCCCTTGGGTAAGCAGAATTGCAAAAGGCTTTGGTGATTATTTAGACTAAATAGTATAACACCATAAATGAATCAGGGAGAGATGTCTAGCCCACATAACACCAACCATACAGGCATGAATTAAAAATATCTGCTTAAAATCCTCTAGGAAAGAAGAAATGTTCCATTAGGAGCATGAGTGCAGATATAACTCTGCCCCTGGATATGGTTCTCTAAGCAGATAAACATTTCAAAAGTAGAATTAACAATACTAAATGTTCTGTCAAATGGTGCAAAATAAAACTCAAACTTTACCAGGAAAGTCATCAATAATGCTGTTTCTCACCCATTGTTCAAATTGGACTTAAATTTTTTTATCATGATTGGAGGGAACTGGAACTTTTGAGTCAGATTGTGATCGGAGGACATCACCTAACCTTCAGTCCTCATGGGAAGAAATATAAAATGGGACTGACTCTGACACTGGCAGAGAAGACCATTCTATTCATTGTCATGGACTTTTTTAGATATAGTGAAGGGCAAGAAATAAAAAATACAATAATGACTCAGAAACTATGTCTTAATGAAGTAGTTTGGGGAACACACAAGATTAGTACATATACTCTCGGTTTTGGGGTGTATGAATGGAGTTAAGACTGGGCCCAGAGAACATTTCAGACCCAAGTTGCGTGGTGCACCATCAGTAGAAGAGGGTGAGCAATAACCGATATCTGAGTGACGTCCCCAAGCATGGTGACCTAAGAATAAAAAAAAAGGCAAAAGTAAAATGAAAAAAAAAAACCCTGCTAAAAATAAATATCTATTTTTACAATTACTGAAATTCTCAGATTTTATTCAAATTCCTCAGAATGTTGAATAAATTGCCTAAAGCAATAGTTATGCAAATACTTATTTGCACTGTAGAGCTATAAGGAATATGTGAAAAGTATCCCAAAAGAACATTAAAGACATAAAATAATGCTATTGTACAGTGTTGGATTAATAAATAAATGAGCATTATTGACCATTTTTTTCTGACCATTTTAAAGCAAAAACAACTTAAAAGTGTCTAATAAAAACTAGTAAGTACTGCGTTTATTTTTTTTTCTAGAAAAGAAGAGATATTAGTGGCAATTTTCTATTTTCTGATATTTGATTTCTCTGATATGTATCTACACTTTTATGAGTCAACAGTTTCATGTAAATACCTATGACTTTTATGTTCACATATATAATTCAATGAAAAATAGAATGATATAAATTGTATTATTAATATAATAAAATCATGAATAAAATCTTACTGTTTTACATGGAATAACTCATTTAATCTTTCACATCAACCCTAATATGTAGCCATTATAATGTCTACATTTGCAGAAATCCAGTCTTATGTGGATGATATACTTTTCCAAAGATCAGCCAACCAGAATATGATAAAATTGAAATTCTAATCTAGGAGGGGCAGCTCCAGAATTGGTGCTTTTGACCATCAAGTTATATCACCTGTAAATTCGTGAAAAGTGTTTTGTTAACATTAATATCAAAATCAGTTTTATATTCCCAAACAGCTTCTATTGGTTCTAGCAACCTTCATACCAATTTGAATTATATCTGTTTAGTAGACACTAGCCAAAAATATTTTCTTGTGGTATTTTTCAAAAAAAGAACGTTTTTATTTTTAAAAATAAAATGTTTTGCTTCACTTGTATTATATGAATCATGGTTTTGTGTAACTATGAGCAAAAATCATCTCATCCCCATTTCCTGAGCTGCTAATTATACGCAGCACATTAAATCAAGTCCACTTGGGGAAAACCACTTTATTAATTAATCTAATTAACGGTAAGACAGAAGAAAGGATATGGTCATCATATGATAATCACTCCTTTGGGATGTTTTACTGGAATGAAGTGTTACATATTTGAGTGATTAAAGAATAGCCACTCTATATTAGTTTCATTAAGTTAGACCTAGATGAACTCCTAAAGACAAATTATAGAATAATGTATTTGCAATTATAATGCAGACAAAGGGAGATTTTAAATAATTCCAAAATATCATGACATGTATTTGTAAAAGTGGTTAATAAGAAATAAAGTTCCTCCAGGAAACATCTGTACAAGGTTGACTATATCTCTTATATTAGTCAAGTTTCAAATTAGAGTCAATACTACCTTTCAATGAATGCTAGAATCTAGAATAAAATATGCAAGTTTTACTTTCATCAGTTTGCTACAAATTAAACTTATAAAAAACTTATTTTTTTAGAAAATGTATACTAGAATTTGTGACCTTTTAAAATTGAATGTACCCATGAAGATTGACTGAAAAATTAGAGACATACATCTATTGGAGCATGTAAAGAAATCTTCTAAGTAATTCTTCAAAACAGAGTTCAAATGTTGCATGTTCTAAGTTTCATGAGCACATATTATATCAGGGCACCATCAAACATTATTCTTTAATATAGTTTTCTTTTTCTGTTTCACAATATACTGGCAACATGGAAGTATATTAACCTGATAAGTAAAGTGTCTGTCATGAAATAGGCTCACAATATCTATTTATTGAATTAAATAAGTAACTAGCTAGAATTATTTTTCCCAAACCTTAGTGTTTCTATTTTGTAAATTTAAATTACCATTTGGATTCTTCTATCTTATTTTAATTTTGAGGCTCAGTGCACAAAATTTGTGCTTTGGGGTGGGTCCTCTCAGCCCAGCCAGCACCCTCTCCAATTTGGGACCCCTTGAGGGATGTCCAAATGCTGGTTTAGGCCCGATTCTGGGAATCGAGCCTAACCTGGCAGTTGGACATTCTTCTCACAATTTGGGATCATTGGCTCCTAACTGCTCACCTGCTTGCCTGCCTGATCGCCTCTCACTGGCCCCCTCCTGCTGGCCTGGTCATCCCACACAGCCTGCTGTTCATTTGATTGTCCCTCACTAACCCTCTGATAGCTTGGTTGTCCCACGTAGCTTTCTGTTCAATCATTTGGTCATCCTCACTAACCCTCTGCCAGCCTGGTCACCCCATGCAGCCTGTTGGGTCATCTGTTTGTTTGTTTCAGTTGCAATGGTCGCTTAGGTTTTTTTATATATATATATATATATATAGACTAGAGGCCTGATGCACGAAGATTCATGCAAGAATGGACCTTCCTTCCCCTGGTTTCTGGCACCACCTTCGCTCTGGCCAGAGCCACCTTTCCACCTTCCCACACTGCCTAGAGAGAAGCTGGGGTGGTGTGGAATGCCTGCATCATTGCCATCATGCACAGGTGTCCTGCCCATCTCCAGCTGCTTGGTGCCTATGCATGCAAATTAACCTGCCATCTTTGTTGGGTTGATTTGCATACTTGCTCCTGATTGGCTTGTGGGTGTTGTGAAGGTATGGTTAATTAACATGTTACTCTTTTATTACTATGGATATTTATACTCATATTTACTGTCGTGTATGTTGAAAGCACTTATAGTGGTATATACTATTTTAACTTTATATCGAATCTATTTTAGAAAACCATGATTTTTCAGTTTATTTACTCTTTAATCAGAAATGTCCTTCTAACCATAGGCAAATAAAAACTTAAAATATAATTTTTTTCCAAAACATATTATTTTGACCTTTCCAAACAATAGCAGGTATGCCAAGAACTGTTTTTTGTCAACATAAGAAACATCCAAACCTGTAGAAAATTTTTATGATTTTATTTGAGCCAAACTGATGACAATTGCCAGGAAGAAAAATCTCAACAGAGAAAATGCTCCAGAGAATAGCACCTTTGCTGTTTATTTTATGCATTACAATCAAAAGAGAAGAGGTAATGGTTGGGGAGGGGAACTTATATGAAATCCATTAGTGATAGATTAGGGAGGCTAGGGAAAGCATAGAAACCTTTGAGATTGGATAAGGAGTAAAATGATGAGAAAAATACTTCTTTTACATTTGTAGATACAAGATAGTTAATGGTTAACCTTTAAGGCAGCCAGTGTTGCTCAGTAGTTGAGCTTTCACCCAGAAATCAAGAGATTGCCTGTTTGATTCCTGTCAGAGCACATGCCTGGGTTGCAGGCTCAATCTCTACTAGGGGGCATGCAAGAGGCAGCTGATCAGGGATGTTCCTCTCTCATTGATGTTTCTTTATATCTCTCTAATCATCTCCATTTCTCTTTAAAAATAAATAAACCCATCAAAAAGAAAGACACAGTTAACATTTAAATCACATTGAGATGGCTTGGGAGGAACAAGATAATAATGAGGAGTTCCATGGTCTCTACTGTAGTGGAAGATTGTGCCCTAAGGAAAAAAAGGAATTACTCTGATATTCCAGGGGTATCTATATGCAAAAAGATAAGTTCAGTTAGTAACCACTGACCTTGTCAGGGAAGATATTGGACTAGCTGGGCAATCTCATTAGTCAACAGAGCCAAATATCAATAGTACAAGGATTGAAATTTCTTTTGAGAGCCAATTTTTTTTAAACTTAAACTTCTTCTAACACTACTTCTTCAAAATGGTATTTTGAAGGAAGGTATGGTATTTTGTGGAAGAGCCACACTCACTGGGCCAAAGAGCAGCATGTGGCTCTCAAGCCACAGTTTGCCAATCACTGGTCTAGGATATGACTATCCACTATGACTCACTTTTAGTTAAGAAGTTTTAATTTCCAACCATCCTATGTGGTTAATTTCGGTCTCTGAGTTTGTAAGGCTGCCATGCAGGCCTCCCCTGAGCTTGTCATGCTTAGTATGTGGACCTTTTAGTAAAAAATGACTAATATTCAACATCAAAATATAATGAGAAAGCTAGAAAGCACACATGACATAGCTGAAGCTCTGCATAAAACTAACTGCTGAGTTTTATATGATCTGCAAAATAACAAAAGAACACTTTGAATAGAGGGCCAGTTTTATTTTTAGTGTAATTGAACTCTTCTCAATATGCATTTATACATAATAATGGATTTCTTAATACCCAAGTATTTCTTACTGTGAAAATACCTTAACATGTAAAATGTTGTCTAATATAATACAGTAGTTTAATCAAATGAATAAATAATTGATACATTAACATGTGTAGCATTCAGGATTATAGTAAAATGTCTGTAACTCAGTATTCAAACTGCCTGATTCTTTCCCCATCCCCCTAATTCCAATTTATTATGTTGGTGTTCTTTATTTTGAAGATCTAGAAATTTCAGTTTCAGTTTATGCCTCATTATGTACTTAAAATTTGAGCACAGAAAACAAAAGTAATCTCTTATAATGATTGTTGAAATGTGTTTGTAGCCTGTGCTATAGCCATAGCAGAAACTCTGTTAAAATATCTTGGGTACATGAATAAAGAAATAAATAGATGAATGAATGAAACTGAAATAGAGCAGAACTATGTTTTAGGGTTGAGAATTATATTTAACTGGTAACTTAAAATAATAGCATTTTTAGTTCAATCTGTAACATTAGAAATTAGTTATACCTATTTTTTCCCCTTTATTTTGTATTAACACCTGAAACCTATAAGAGTAAATCATGTATCCTGGTCACAGAAAGACTAGAGATTTAAGTTACTGAAATTTAAATCCAGTATTTTTAAATTCATGTTTATTTGTGATCCCAAAAGGATTAAATGCTGTCTTTGTCCACACACATTCCTTAAAATTTATTAGCTTTTATTGAAAGTAAAAAATTTATTGGTACTTTATTAAATTGAATGAAAACAATCCTATATAATAAAAGATTAATACACAAATTGTCCCCTTGACTGGAAGTTTGACCAGGGAGCAGGGCCAGCTGGCTGGCCAACTTCCTGCCTCCCCTCTCCCTGGCTGGTCTGGTCTGATGAGCCTTGATTGGGGTGGGCCAGCCGGACCCCACCCATGCACAAATTTGTGCACCGGGCTTCTAGTAAAATAATAATTATATTAAACTCTAACCCTGTCCCCTAAATCTTCACCTAGAGGTATCTATTAAAGGATGACATTTTTATAAGCTTTACTGAATTCAAAATTTAAATATAAGGTTTAAAATTATTGTACTGCTAAGAGTTGGATAGCTTAAAATTTGAATTGTGCTTACTGAAATAAAAGAAACTGAGGGTTTGATATACAAGTTGATATTCCATGACTTACAATCACAACCATATGCCTATTTTTACCAATTGCTCTTAAAGTTGTTTTATTTTTTTGCTCTTGTCTATATGAACAGCTAAACAAATGAAGGGATCTACATAAAAAGCAAACATGGTGCAGACCAATAATTCAGATTGCTTAGTGTTATTTCAGGCATTTATTTAAGTTGTCTCGATACCATTTTACTTTCTTAACAAGCATGTCATATTTAAATATGAATTCATTCTATAAAATTAACACATTAAAAGCCTACATCAATCATATTGAAAAGTTACTAAAAATGAAATAGAACACTACTTTCACAACAGTTCATAAAGAATAGTATGCTATTAGAACCAAAAACTTTTAGATTTATATAAATAAATTGAGTCTAATTATTTCATTATTAGGAACCTGCATGCAATGTCAGGCAGTTCCCAACAATCAAGGTTATTTTCACATGTCAAGGATGTGTTTTAAGGGGAGATATTCTAAAGTGAGAAATGGTAACATAAATATCTCCAAACACTGAATGCCACTACTCCTCAAACTATGTTTTTTGTTATTTTTTCTTAGAACATGCCAAAGTGCATCACTGTGCTGGCAAATGTTTACCCCATCTCTGGTGAAAAAAAAACAAAACAAACAAACAAAAAAAACCCCACCAGTTTATAAAAATTGCATTTTTATAACTAGAGGCTTGATGCATGAAATTCGTGCAAGCATAGTCCTTCCTTCCCCTGGCTTCCAGCACTGGCTTCCCTCTAGCCACTGGTAGGCACCAGGGACCCAGGCTTCCCTCAAAGCCCTGGAATCATCTGAAAGATTTTCTGGAAGGACATACGGAAAGACATCTGGTCTAATTAGCATATTTTGCTTTTATTATTATAGACGTCTCCCAAGATGATGTGATTTCTTCCTACCAACCTAAAGCCACTGAATGCAGAGCTGAGAAAATAATGTGCCAGGGCTCTTAGTAAGCAGAGGACAGGCACCAGGTCAGGTCCACCACTGCTGGGGTGGGTAGTTATTGCTTGTGTTTCTTACAGTGGTTTTCAGAGAATGCCTTTCTGGAAAGTACCAGAATGAAGAGCCAGTGGGAGTAGTGAGGCCATTGTTGAACTGATTCTGTCTAAGCTGTACTCAAAATGTTCTTTAGCTCCTTGGATGTCAAATCATTGTATAAGATTAACATATCTGCATTTATCCTAAAGTAATTACAATATTTTAATTTATTCTCACATAACAGTTTTCAGTCTCTTAGAGAATGTTTTTGGATGGAGTCTTTTAGGAAGCTGAGTCTTATGAGAAAGGAAGCACAGCCAACAGAGTGTTACAGCTAGCCTCCGTGTAATCACGGGATTCTATAGAGGCCCTTCACAAGGAGCAAATGAGCTCTGATCCTTTCTCCTTGGCTTTCTTACAAGATATTGTTCAGAAAAAATACGTAACTATAATCTGTTGTTTAAAAATTGAAAAGAACTGGCATAGTTGATAGAGCACAGAATTTGAAATCAAATAGATAAGAATTCAATTCCTAACTGTGTAAAATTCTATAACCTCAGTCAACAAATTTGCCCTTTTGGGACAGTAGCTGTGAAGATTGTAGAAATGGTTATCACAATACCAACCACTAGTGCAACAATAGTAACTCATTTTTTATTAAGCATGATAACTTTCAAGCGGTTACCAAACTATCAGGAGTCCCTCTGTAATGTTAAGGCATAACAATTACAAAATAAATCATATTTAATTTTTTAACTCTAGAGCAATAATTAAGAGTTTCTGTGGGTGTATTTGATTCTGGGAACCATTATAACTGTACTGAACTTCTCCCCCTCCTCTCCTTTTTCCTCCATGGGAAAACTGCTTTTCTTAGTTAAGTCTATATCTCCCTTTAAAACAAACATCTTCTTATCCTGTCATCCCACTGCTTTTTTTAAGTTAAAGCCCCTATTTTAGTAGTGAATTTCAAGGGTTTTTGCTTTCTGATCTGCTCTTCAACCTCAAATTTCCCATTGTATTTTGCCAAATAATTGTGTTCTCAACCTGTTTCATTAATTGGAAAGTTTATCAAACCTCTTGGATCAGATGTGCCCATAGCAGTTTCTGTATATAATGTTCAAATGAAGCCCCGCTATGTCAAAATTATTTATCCTACAGAGTAACATTCATGTAATAGAATATTTGAACAATGAAACCTATACTCTTAAAATTCCAATTTTTTAAGATAAATTGAGAAATACATGAGTTGTTGAAATTTAGATTAAAACCTTCAATTGTGATTGAATAAACATAAAGAGAATGGAAAACATTACAGAAGGAACAGTGCAAATAAATAAGGAATTATATTGAGTTAATATATGAATTAATTAGAACAAGAATATTTTCTAGCCTAGAAGATTGATTTTCATGCAAATTCTTAGAATAAATTTAGTGTTGGGTATTGAATGTTGCTGTTGAATTATTCCAAAGTATTCCTCTTAATGATGATGAATAACAAAACCCAACTTTTCAGGAGCTTTAAAATGTTTTATTTTTATTTGTGTGTGTTTAGGAAGGTCTGATATATGAGTATTAGATGGTAAATTTTGAGTTGCTTAATACCTTGAAGGAAATTGAAACAAATTATTTTACTTCTTTGGCACAATATATTCAAAAGTAAATTTTTTCAATGACTAAATAAATCTGAATTTTAAAAATTATAAGAGAATTTCATTTTTTCTATGTGTAGTGCGATTTGGTTTATTCTAATAAAAGTAACTGTCATTAATAACATTTTAATCACTGTAGGTATTCTTGGTAATTGCATGTTTTCAATGCTGTCATATTCTCCTCTAAAAAGATTCCAATTCATAAATATTCAATTACTTGGGTTCATTTTCATCATAAAAGCATCAATCCCTATTTTATTTATAGGAAAGTAATATAATTACAGCTACTGCTTCAAAACCTAAATGCTTCAATAGCTATTATTAGTGCATAGAAGTATGATGAGGTAGTTAACATTGAAAAAAGATACAAAGAGAGCAAAGAAGTATCAAAATGAAGGATAGATGATTCTTGCAAGTTCATAGGATATTGTCACTTAAATTTTTTACTTATACAGAAAATGGAAAATAAAAAGTTGTAGGATGGCAATATCATATTTTCCCACTAATGTTTTCTATATTTTTGTCACATGCAATGCTCATGATTTAGAGGAAAATTCACTAAAAAGCAAAAGCTCTAGATAAAAAAGAAAAGAAACCCCAAAGCATTTCAGTTAATGAAAATTTCAGACATGGACATTAAAACAATATCCTGAAAAGGTTCAAGGAAATATAAACAAATATTAAGAAAATATGGCCAAGACCTGGAAATCACAGTATATATGTACTTAAATTTTGAATACTTGGTAGTTAATAAAAAGTTTAAACCCAGAATATTAACAATCAAGTGAACTATCTTTTACTTAAAATAAGTGTTGAATACATTCAGAATGGGCATTCAAGGAGTCAGTTAATATTTTGAAGTGTCTAATATGATGCTTCTAATACTATAATCAAAGTAAATTTTTAATTATATTTTCTGATATCCAATATGAAATTAGAGGTAATTTGTTCATTCATTATATTGGGGACCCACTGCATGGGTAGAATTTAGCTAAATTCTAAATGAATGATTCTTTCTTACCATTAGTAATTTAGGTAATGACCTTTAAAACTTCAGATCACTTTTAACATGATGCAGCATTAGAAAGTCAATTTCCTTCCTAGAGTTTGTGTGGATTTTAAAACTTGAATGGAAGTGGTAGGTCTGGACAGGGTAAGAAGTTGGTTTCCTTATTATAATTTTTAATTTCCTGATGTCATCCGTAATTTAGGTATTCAGGCACCTACTTAATCCCTTTAGAACTTTTTACTGATTATCCAGGTGCCCCCAAATTTAGCCTGGACACTTTTGTTTGAATCATTATGCAAATTGCTTTATGAAAGAATATAATCTTATGTCCTCCTTATGGAAAAATAAATTAAAAGAGGCAATCCTGAATTAATGATTGCATGCCTAAGAGTCTCAAGTGTATAAAGCTCACAAGATTGGGTTGTGAATTTTATTCTTCTCACGTTCACTTTTGACTTTCAAGTAGTGTAGATAAGGGATTATAGAAGAGTAATTTTATTCTTTATACCTGCTAATTTATACCATAACAATTTTAGTAAGAATTATTAATGATAGAATGAGGAAATATGGATTTCATGAGATATCCAAATATTTTAATTAATAAAGTATATTTTTACCATGACTTACAAAGTAAAAAATATGTTATTTTTATAGGCGAATCTGCACTCTGCAATGTCCAGTTATATGATAACAATATATAGTAACATGCATATGTCTTTTGTTGAAATTCTATAAAAATATTGAAGATTATATACAGGATACTCAAAATAATAATTCAATACCAATCATAAAAATTATATCAGCTAGGTAAAATTATGCATCTTATTAGGAAGAAACTTAGCTGATACTTTCAGGTTTGAAAATGTTTTTGTTTATCTCTGTCTTCCTGACCACGTGGGCATTCCTGTTAGGGCCCCCCTCAGTGGCTCCGTGCAGGCTCTATTCTCTGCCACTTAAAGTTATGGGAAGATTTAACTAAGACATCATAAAAGCATAACCATAGGGCACAAGAAACGGGGGGGGGGGGGGGCAGGAGAGGGCATGTGCTGGAGGGTTGGGAAAGCTGGGGGAAATTGAAGGAGGGGGAAAAAGGAAACATATGTACTACTATTTGTAATACTTTAAACAATAAAAAAGAATGATAACTGACAAAAAAAGACATCATTCCATTTCTGGTATATATATATATATATATATATATATATATATATATATATATATATTTGAGATGCAGAAAAATAGTGTCTTGCTCCATACCAAAGAAAGGAAGCCACACTGCCTAGTTTTCTGGTTTAAACTATAGAGAATATATGTGTGTGCTATATTTTTTTAGTCATAATAAACAATAACAGCAACAAAAGCACTTAGCAAAAAAAACAACAAAAAATAGTAAAAAATAAAATTGAGTCATTGTCCAAACATCTTCAAGTGTTTTCAGGGAAGATTCTTAGGTTCTATCATTTGAAACCACACCTAATGCACCTAAAAGTGTTTTATTGCAATGACATATTCATAGTATTTATTGGTAATATGAACTAATGTTGTTTTAAATTGTGAAAATTCTTAGTCATTAATACTACATGCTTTACCTGTATCTCATTCTGTCTCATATGTTCTTATAGGACTCAAGCTACCCATATATTAGAACTTGGGGTTCTATCATCTGTCATATGTGTATAAGGTTCTTTTATGTAGTTGCCATATATTTTAATCCTTATGCTTACTTGTGAAATATTTTTATACTCTTTTCAGTTATGTTTATCTATTATTAAACAAATATTTTGAGTTCATAACTTCAGTTGTATTTGTCGGGTAAGAAAATTTGATTTAATTAGGTAGGAAAGATCACATTAGATTGTTAACATTTTTAAAACAAGACTCTGATTTAACGATGGCAATATTTTTCCAGTCCACTCTTATATCCTTAACAGTGGCTTTTTGGTGTCCCAAGTAACACTGTAGAGTGTATTAGGGTCCTCACTTCTTTGTGAGTTCTGAACTCCAGTATTTACACTCTCAGGCCTAAAATACGGAGATAAGTTCTGCTCATCTCCATCTGTCAGAAGCCATTTTTATGTAGGTTTCCAGGTTTCCAGAAGCTTTCTGTCTGTCCCATGAGGGTTTTGTTTTTTTTTTAATCAGCACATAATGTAAAGAGAAGTAGTATTGACATCCTTGCCTCTCTTTTTTAGGTATTTGATTTCTCAAAATATCGGTACCTTGGTAGCTTTTCAATTTCGTCAAACAAATTTCCAGACAGCCATACCCTTAAAGAGGGAGAGAACGCAATGAATGAAAGACACTGGGGCGGGGAGGGGGGCAGGTGGGGACATGTGCTGCGGGGAGGATATTGGAGGGGGGAAAGGAAAACATATGTACTACTGTTAAATATAAGTTTTACTGTAAATTTAAAAAAATTAAAAAAAAAGAAAAAAAAAGAGAGAATCATTGATCGTTTTCCTCCTGCATGCCCCGCACTGGGGATCAAGGTTGAAACTCAGGCACTGCGCCCTTAACCAGAATCCAACCCAGAATATTTCAGTCTGCAAGCTGACGTGCTATCCACTGAGCCAAACTGTCCAGGGCTCTTTTTTTTCCTTTTAAAGGGAAATGAATTCAATCCATATTCCTCCAGTTTGTAGATTATATGTAATTTTAGTTTCCCTTTTAAAATTTCTTTTCTTTTTACATTGGAGCAATTTCATGTTCCCAAAAATAAAAAATAGCCAGAAGGGGAAATAAGATTATTGATTAGCACAAGGAGTTAATAGTAAAAGTGAGTGGTTGTGAATTTCTGTAATTTTTCTCAAATGAAAATATTAAACAAGATAAATCCCTAAAAAAAAAAAGAGGGAGAGAACGTGATAGACTAACTTTTTAGTGTATTCTTTATAGGTTAATTAGCAAAAATGTCGCCTTCCTTCACTAGAAAAGGAAATGGAAATGTATTCTAAACATAAAAGCCTCAATTTTAGAATCATGAGGAAAATAAAATTTCAAAGTTCCACTATAAACATCATAAAATAGAATAGATATTAACCATCTATATATTTTAATAGAATTTCTTTCCACCATGAGTAGTGCCCATTGAAGGATTAAACCTTGAAATGTGAATTTGTTCAGCCAATATTTATTGGTCAACTGCAATGAAATAACCTTTGTGCAGTGTTTACTACTAGTTCTGTGTTCCCTCAACTCAGAATTAGCTCCGTATTTTGCCTGCTCCTGGAGCAGGTGTGTCAGAGCCCAGTTCTTGGAGGATATTTAGCCTAACACTTGTTTTAGTACAAGACTTGAGCTAAGAATGATTTTAACATTTTTAAATATTTGAAAAATCTCAAAAATGAAGAAGAATCATGGTGTGAAAATTACATAAAGTTCAAATTTCAGTGACTATAATTAAAGTTTTATTGGAACATAGCCACACTAATTTTGCACACATTTTCCATGGCTGCTTTTACACTCCAGTGGCAGAGTTGAATGACAGAAATCATATGACCATGAACACTTAAAATATTTACAATCTGGCCATCACAGAAAATGTTTTCTGACTTCCTACTGGATACTGATTTTGGTTTTTGACCAAAACAACATAGATTATGTTATGAAACTAGATTTTTTGTTTAACATACAAAAATACAACTTTTATTATGTAAACCTTTTTGAAGAACCATTCTATATTTTGATTTTTTTTTCTACCAGTAAAAACTCAGAAAGCATGTCGCCATTTTTATTTTTTTGGCTACACACTGGCAATGTGTCTCTACATATTTGCATTTTGTACTTAAAGTCCTCTGAGGTTCACCTTTAAAAATTCCAGTTTCGTTTTTGTAGGAAAAGTTATCCTCCTAAACTCTGTTGACTTATCAAATTAAGGTCACTGATTTGCTTAGTTTCCTTGCTTGTATTCATCTCATTCTTCAAGATAAAAGAAAATATCTTTTAGCAATTATATGTGTTACTTTTCAATGTAAAATGCCATACCTATTTGAACATGTTTATTTACTTTACAGTTATTTAGAAAATTATTATTTTTTATTTCCTAAAAAAAAGATAAAAATCCACTCATAGAAAAATGCCTTGATAGCAACTTCCAGAAATAGCTGCAAGTAAGAATAACTTAAGACAGTTTGGCTGGTGGGAAACTTCTTACAGCTTATCTAATGCACTACAAAAGTTTAAAAGATCCGCTTTTCTCTAGTGTGGCATTAAGTTTTTAAAAAATAAATTTGCCAGGCAACTTCCATAATTTCAAGCTAATTATATGTGATTGAAGTCCTAATGTTAATCTAAACTTTAAGATTTCTAATTAATTAACCTCGGCTACAGCAGCTATAAACTGCAAAGAAAGGGATTGTTGGGTGACTTACCTGAGAATAAAACAAATTCGTTACCTTTTATCTTTTAAATTAAATGGTCACCCAAAATATCTTTTAAATTAAATGGTCACCCAAAACCTACAAAAGCTTCAAAGCATATCAACATAAAAATCACTCTCAAAAGCCATTTAATTCCCTTATGATACAAAACCCACTCAGATTAAAAACAAAACAAAACAAAAACAACCAAAAAAAAATACCCTCAAACTTTAAATGCTTGAAAATTAATCTGATTGTGTTTATATACCAAGCTCAACCCATAAATAAATTTGATAGTAGTAAGGAATTCCCAGAAACAACTTTTCTTAATAACAATAAACAATAAATGGTTCCACACTACTTGGTCATATGTTCAATTTACTATGTGTGTATAACTAGGGAAGAAAAATCAAGTAAGTAACTTCTTTACTATTTTCTATATTTAAATATATTTGTTTACTATGAAAACCTCCTTGCTATTATTATTATTATTCCACAAAGTCTAAAAATCTGACCAAATTTATTAACTTAAGGAAACTTAAATGGAGAAAGCTGAAATATTACAGATTACTATCAATGTGATCATGCCCAGTTAATCTCTCTTTCTGTTAATAGTATACCAGAAAATTGCATATTAAGTACCTCAGGGATTTTGATGCACATATAGGTTTCAGATTAACTGCCTTAAGAAATAAGTGTTAGTATGTTTTTTGCATTAAACTTATTCTTCAAAAAAGTATAATTCTATAAAATCCCATTATAGTGTAAAACATGTTATCAATCACAATTGATCATTGAACATACGGTGATGATATACATTAAACTGTTTATAACACATTTGTGAATTTGTAAATATTGGGGCAAAATGGTGAGAAAAAATGCAACACTAAAAGAAAACAATGTGCTGCCAGCTAGTGGATGCCATCTAGGTAATTTATTTTAGCCTTGCAAAGTATGATTTTTAAAGAGATGATGAAAACAGACATTGTTTAACTTGAAATCTCTAGACTAAAATCTAAGCACTTTTTTACACACTGATGGGCATCAACATGGAAGCCAAATACAATTTGTGAGCTATACTTTTTCATTTACTTGTCATTTTCATTTACTGGTAATAGGTAAGATACTAATTTTATAATAAAATGTATTTTCTTTGCTTGTTTCTGAAACTTTGTAGGAGAAAATAATAAAATATGCCAACTTCCCCCCCCCCCAAGAAGTATTATTTTAATGACTGTGAGCACATATATTTTTATCCCCCAAATAGTTATGTGAATATTGAAGTTCTAATAAACAGAGGCTCTTATATGCTCAATGCTTGTGTGATGAATACTAGGACTGATCTAAGAGCTCAAAGTTCTTAGGCATGCAATTCAAGTAACTGAAGGACCAAGATCATTGTCAATAGGAATTATCAAATCAGGAAAGACTAAGATCAGAGATTCAAAGTACTAGAAGTTCACTATAAGAACATCTATAAGAAATTTTTCCATTTCCTTTCTCACTTTTTAAAAATATTTTTTATCAACTTCAAAGAGGAAGAAAGAGGGAGAGAGAAATAGAAACATTAATGATGAGAAAGATTCACTGATTGGCTGCCCCCAGCATGCCCCAAACTGGGGATCAAGCTCACAACCTGAGCATAGGCTCTGACCTATAGTCAAACCATGACCTCCTTGTTCATAGGTCAATATTCAACCATTGAGCCACACCAGCTTGGCCTGCTCTCTCATATTGAACCTACCCAATCCTTCGTCCACCTTGCCATGCAGCCTTTCAACAAAAAATGGCTCTAGTAGGTAAGCAGAAGTGTGCATATAGAATATCCTATCTAATAAAAAGGTAATACACAAATTGACCATGACTTGAACACACAAGATGGCCGACCCCATGTGGTCAAAGATGGCCACTCCCACTGGACCCAAGATGGCTGCAACAAGATGGGCTGCTGGGGAGAGCAGTTATGGGGAATCAGGCCAGCAGAGGAGAGCAGTTGGGAGGGGCCAGGCCTACAAGGGAGGGTAGTTGGGGCAGTCAGGCTTGCAGAGGAGGGCAGTTAGGGATGACCGGGCCGGTTGAGGAGGACAGTTGGTAGTGACCAGGCCTACAGAGGAGGATACTTGAGGGAGATCAGGCTGGCAGGGGAGGACAATTGAGGGCAACCAGGCCTGAAGGGAAGGGCAGTTGGGAGGAACAAGGCCTGCAGGAGAGGGTTGTTGGGGTGTACCAGGCCTGCAGAGGAGGGAAGTTGGGGGCAAATGGGCCAGCAGGGGAAGTAGTTAGGGGCAACCAGGCCTGTAGGAGAGGGCAGTTTGGAGGGACAAGGCCTGCAGGGGAGGACAGTTAAGATGACCAGACCAGCAGGGAAGGGCAGTTAGGGGTAATCGGGCTGTCCAGGGAGTGGTTAGAGGGTGATCAGGCTGGCAGGCAGAAGCGTTTAGGAGCAATCAGGAAGGCAGGCAGGAGAGCAGTTGGGAGCCAGTAGTCCTGAATTGTGAAAGGGATGCCTGACTGCCGGTTTAGGCCCTACTGGGATCTGTCCTAAACCGGCAGTCAGGCATCTTTTGAGGGGTCCCAGATGGGAGAGGGGGTAGGCCCCCTTCATGCACTAATTTTGTGCACCAGGCCTCTAGTAATATTATAAAAACATATGCACTAACTTAGAGATACTGTAGAGCCCAGGTTCAAAATATATCTTCAATGCTCCCTCTTCACTCAACCCTACTAAAAAATAAATTCCATGAGGAAAGAACACATCAGATTCTATTCTGTACTCCAAGTGCAGAGAAAACAACCTATCATATAGCAGACAATCAATAATTATTTATTTAATTACAGAACATATACCTACATATATACTACAGGCCCAGTGCATAAAATTCATGCATAAGGAAGGGGGGGGTTCCCTCAGCCCAGCCTACATCCCTTCCAATCGTGGACCCCTCGGGGGATGTCCAACTGCTGGGATCAGGTCTAAACCAGCAGTCAGACATCCCTCTCACAATCCAGGACTTCTGGCTCCTAATTACTCACCTGCCTGCTTGCCTGATCGCCCCTAACTCCCCCCGCCTTGGCCAACCTGATAACCTCTAAACAACTCTGCCTGCCAGCCTGATTACCCCTAACAGCCCCTTCCCCCTTCTGGCCTGGTTACTCCCAACTGCCCCAATGCCAACCTGGTCACCCGCACCTACTCCCCTGCCTACCTGTTAACCCCAACTGCCCCCTCCTCCTCTGATGTGGTCACCCCACGCAGCCTGCTGTTCAGTCATTTGGTCATCCCCCACTAACCACCCTGCTGGCCTGGTCGCCCCACACAGCCTGCTGTTTGGTCATCCATCTAGTCATTTAGGTCGAGATGACGCCTGACTTTGTATATATTAGGATTGGATTCTTAGGATTGGAGTTTTTCAAATATTTGGATTTATTTTGTGTAGACATTCCTAGACATCTATTAAAGGCTAGTATTGGAAAATAAAGCATTAATCAGAATAGATGACATTTTACTAACTGCCTAATATGTCAACAATGCGTGAGGAACTCTAAAGATGAGAAGTTTGTGTGTTCTTTTAAAGCCATCACTGATAAAATTATCATCATTGGGAGAATACAGATGAACACAGAAGCCATTAGAAACAGTGTGATACCTGCTACAATAAGAACTGTAGAGCACAGGTAGATGGTGTACCTTTGCCAGATTTGAGGGTTCAGGGCTTTCTTGGAGGAAATTGCTTTTAAATTCAGACTTGAAAGATTAATAATAATTAGCCAAGGAAAAGGTTATGGTGGTTAATGTTAACATAAAGGGAAATAGTAGGGAGCCAGAATTGAAACAGTCAGGGTTTATAATGGTTTAATAACCCTTTAGGCCATGATAGTGAGTTTGCAATGCAGACCATCTGGAGAGCATACCAGAGTGGTTATGTTAAACCCATTAGGAGAGATTCTATTTCAACAACACAGGGATGACATGGTTTTGGTACAAATCACTAGAGGCGCAGTCATGGGATGAAAAGATTTAGGGAATTTTAAACCAGGTGGAATTGCTGTGTACTCTGTAAAATATAGTTGAATATCAATGATTTCATAGGATTTAACATGTAGTATTGATAGAATTTGTTGATTTCTTGGCAAAATTGGGTAGATAAAAGGCACTAATGATAATGCTGAAGTTTCTGGCTTATAAAATGCTGGTAGGGATCACAGAGGACACTGGAAATTAATAAAGTCTTGAAAGTATAATTCTTTATTTGCAATTTTTAAAATATATTTTATTTATTTTTTAGAGAGAGGAAGGGAGAGTGAGAGAGAGCTAGAAACATCGATGAGAGAGAAACATCAATCAGCTGCTTCCTGTATACCTCCTACTGGGGATGTACCCTCAACCAAGGTACATACCCTTGACTGGAATCAAACCTGGGACCCTTGAGTCCATAGGCCAAGCTCTATCCAGTGAGACAAACTGGTCAAGGCTCTATTTGAAATCTTAAATTTACCAATATCCTAGCAAATATAAAAAACTAATAAAATATTCAAGCATTTTCTTCCTCCATAAATTATGTGGCTTTTACAGATTACTTCTGGTGGGATTTCTGTTGGTGGGATTTCTATTGCTGAGAAATGTAATGTGGTTTGGAGAACTGTCTTACTTTGTTCAAATGAGACCTACTTAAGAAAGAGTAAATTTGAAAATTGTTGTCACACACACACACAAACACACACACACACACACACACACACACACACACACACACATTGTTAATTGTTACCTAATCAGTAATAATTTAATAATTAAATGTCAAACATGTTTTTTTTCAACAAAATTTTGAGACATTTTTTGTATGTCACTTGTCATTTTTTAAAATTATTGAGTAAAATTTACTACAAAGTGAAGAGCACGTTATCAGAAATGGCAATCACAAACATATTTATAGTTTTATATTGATCTATCCTATACTGTTAATTTCTAATTTCTTCAGCAAGGGATGAGTTGGGCTTTTTCATCTAACAGTATCATTAAAGATGTAAATTAAATAAAGGTTAGGGCAAATAGAGATTCTGTATTTTTATTAATTTGAAAAGATGTGATTAAAGTAGAGAGCAATTTCATAGCATTGTAAAATCCATTCAATAAAATGTTTCAAATCATACTAATTTTAACAGCTTAATGTTTTTGCCTAATCGAATTATCTTATTATAGGTAATTCCATTTCCATAATACTCCTTGTTAACACAGAACCACAAATGATATCACTCCTTCGCTGGAACTGAGTGCTACAGTGGAATCTGTATGTACCTGTCAAGCTGTCTTCCCCTCACTGGAGAGCCTGTCAGAAATAATTATTTCATAGTCTCACATTCACAGAGGTGCAAACCACAGGTTCCCTAGCCTTTTATATGTCATAAATTGTGCAGAAACAAAATGTTTAATAAAAGTAGTATAGACACACACCTAAGCAACACCTCTCAACAGTTTTTTGTTTATTTCTGTGTTTTGTTCTGTTTTCTTAATCAATGAGTAGGTCCTTCAACTTAGATAATCTACAAGTTTTAAAAGTTGTAGCAAGAATACTTAATTAGTTTATTAAAATACATTTATAAAATATAAAGTTAAATAAGAGATTCTTCTACTATATCAATGGATATTTTGTAAGTAGAAACCTTAATATAAACTTATTGAAAAATTTTATTAATAAGAGCCAAAATCCTCAAGCTTTGTTTAAATGAAACATCTAGCATAGGTTTATTATCTTAATGGGTGTCATTAAAGAGGAAATAACAATAATGCTCTTATGATTTAATAAGAAAACAATAAAATATGCATACTAGAGAAAACAGAGCTGTTAGTTTATATATTATTACAGTTTATGCATAATTCAATTATACATTTAAAGGTAATCATAGATAGTTTATAGATTAATTACCATTTTATAGATCTAAATTCCAGGTATCTTACAAAACTCCTCTATTACAAATAGCATTTAAGTATGTTTAAATTTTGAAGAATATTATCCACTTTTGTGTAGCTATAAGGAAGCAAATACTTTCTTATCTTGATGATACATCTTCCATTAGCATGTTGTAGGGTTCAGTTTCAAGGCCAATAACTGTTATTGTTTGTGAGACTAATGCAACATGATCTTCAAGATAATTTAGATCTTCAGGATAATTCCCAACATGATCATTCCAAGAAATATTGATTAAAAAATGCAGTGGTGCAGCATTCAAATCAGTATGAAAATTATATATTTTCATTCAGAAAATTTTTAATTTCTATGCTAATTTAATGAGAGTGTACAACAGATGTTCATTTAGAAATGGTTTTTAATTGGAATAAAAAGATCTACCTATATATTTTATCTCTGCTATTGGCTCCTAAAGTATTTGTTAAAAATATAGACACCTTGTTCTAACAGGGCTGGAATTTGATTCTGGGCTTCAAAGTGTGGACAGAATTCGTTTGCTTTTATTTATTGATTAACCTATTTAGATTCTGATTTTTAGCAAGTTTCTTGATCCTTGATAAAGCTGATGATTATTTAAGTGGCAGCACAACTGCTTAAAAAAGAAAAATGAATGTCCTGGTTTTGTTCTGGAATATCAGATTTTCATCCCAGGAAATCTCCATTATCCTAACCCACTGGAGTGGATAAATGGCCCTCCCAACAGCTGACACGAAAGGAAAATATCAGAAAAGGTCTTTGTTTTGTTTTTGTTTACTTATTTATTGTTATACATAGGATTCATGATTACTTTAGTTGTACCATAAGAATTAGAGTGCTTGGATTACAATTCAGACTCCATTACATGTTACTATTATGCATTTAAATAAACTATATAACCTCATTAAATCTCATCTTATTTATCATTAAGGTAAGACTTATAAATGACGTTATCAGTAGGAGAGAGAATTAACATGTTACCATGTTTAAAGTAATGTGTAATATAAACAATTTATGTTTTTAGCATTATATCCACTTTAATTATAGAATTTATTATAATTCTGTCTTTGAAAAGCATATGTCTCTGAAAAACAAATAACCATTTTTTGGCATATTCATAACCCTACAAAATAAAAATAGGGTCAAAGTGTAGTTATATAATGAGACAAAAGTGACTTACCTGATTGAAAATAAGTTATACACATTCTGCTCATTTCATACAAAAGTGAAAATAAGCAAACACAAAACAACCAAGAACAAGCAAACTTATTCTCTTGTTCACACCTTGTCTTCCCAGCAACACACATGTATGGATAAAACCGCACTACTATTCTCCTATTCTCAGTTACTATCTGCAAATTTCCCTGCCAAAAGTAAATGTTAATTTGCCACAAAACATGCTTAAAAGAGTGAAGAATTTTAGAAAAAATAATAATAATAGAGATTTGCCAGAGATATTGATGAACGGCATGTCTTTTACCAATGAAATAAAATGACCTGTTTAAGGACTAACACCTGAGTAAGGTGATATTAAAATCCAAGTCTTTTAACTTCCAACCCAAAGCTCTTTCTACTATTAAATCGAAAGAGCAAATTTAAAAATTAGCTCATTTTAATAACTATTCTGTTTTCAATGGCTTCTGTTACTACAACCAATGAAATTTTAATGTAAGCTCTTTGATTTATCACTTATGTATTTCTCCTGTCTATCTACTATTTATTTAAAAGTTTATATTCTGTTACCTCCCACTTACCTACTGTCAATCTTCTACCTCTTCATATATTCAACATTCATCCTTAAATCTCATATCTTTCAAAATATATTTTTATAATACTTAGAAAAGTAGATCAAAACTATAAGATCTTAAACAAATGATAATTTATATAAAATTTACCTGTTAGAAAAAATTTGTAACAGTAGGAAAGGTGTTAAATATATGTTTAAAGTTTAGTTACAAATATCCTATCTAATAAAGGAGAAAAATGAAAATTGACCATACATAAATTATACCCACCAGTCACACCCACGAGCCAAGCCACCAGCCAATCAGGAGCAAGTATACAAATTAACCCCAACCAAGATGGCTGCAGCCATAGGAGCAGGAGGGAGGCTTGGGTTTCCCTGGTGATGGAGGCAAACAAGCTTTCCTCACACCCTGGGTGGCCTAGTCCTCCACTTAAGGCTACAAAGTTTTAATTATAGAAAATAAAAATCCCAACAGAAATGACTGCTGCCATGTAGCAAGCAGGAGGCTTGGCTCTTCTCCAGGCTACAAAGTTTCAATTATTGAAGATAAATAAATCCCAGATACTAGGGCCTCCACTTGGATTGTTGGGGGGTGGGGGTGGTTGGCCTACAAACCAACACAGGCAGGCCCTTCATGCAGGCTGCCCCACACTCCAAGGTAACCCCTAGCCTGATCCGGGACACCCTTCAGGGCAAACCCACTAGCCCCCACCCATGTACCAGGCCTCTATCCTATCTAATAAAAGAGTAATATGCAGATTGACCATTACTCCAATGCACAAGATGACTGCTCCCATGTGGTCAGAGATCTTGCCCCCATGTGGACATAAGATGGTCAGCAGGAGAGGGCAGTTGGAAGGGACCAGGGGAGGACAGTTTGGGAGATTAAGCTTGCAGGGGAAGGCAGTTAGAGGTGACCAGAATGGCAGAGGAGGGAAGTTGGGGGTGACTGGGCCTTTAGGGAAGGGCAGTTGGTGGGGACCCAGGCCTGCAAGGTAGAACAGCTGGGAGGGTACAAGGTCTGCAGGGGAGGGCAGTTAGGGCTGACCAGGCCTGCATGGAAGGCAGTTAGGGGCAAAAGGTTGGCAGGGGAGATGATAAGCATCAATCAGGCTGGCAGGGGAATGCTTAGGAAGTGATCAGACTGGCAAGCAGAAATGGTTAGGGGCAATCGGGAAGACAGACAGGTGAGCAGTTGGAAGCCAGCAGTCCTGGATTGTGAGAGGGGTGTCTGACTGCCCATTTAGGCCCAATCCCACCGGGAAGTTGGACATCCCTAGAAGGGTCCCAGATTGCAGACAGTGCAGGCTGGGCTGAGGGAGCAGCACCCCTCACCCTGTGCACAAATTTCATGCACTAGACCTCTAGTTAATGAATAAAATGGGAAAGTTAAGGAATTTTTGCATTAAAAATGTACTTTAAATATTAAATAGAAATAAAATAATTTTTAAAAGTCTAGATGCCTGGCACATGAAATTTATGCATGATCAGGATCCCTAGTCATGGACTGTGATTTGTGTGTGGGTGTGGGGTGACTGGCAGGATGATTGGGGCCCCACTCATTCACACTCACCTTGGCCTGGCGCTGCCCGCATCTGCCACGACCCACCCCTGGTTCCTCATTCCCCATTGGGCAATAGGAGCCTGTCAGCCAAGGGGACTGACCAAGAGGTTGGCCGGCAGGCCCTGATTAGACAATCAGAGCCTGCAGGTTGGGGGCAGCTCCTGCATTGATAGTCTCCCCCCTGGTGGTCAGTGTGCCTCATAGCAGCTGGTTGTTCTGCCATCCAGTTGATTCGCATATTACGCTTTTATATAGAGAAAGGATTAATAGACAAGCTCTGGGACTGGTAATCATTTTTATACATGCATTAATTGTTTATTACTGTCATAATAAACATATATGTATTATCTTAGAGTTCTATAGGTCAGACATTTGGTGGGTTTGGTTGGCATCTCTGTTTTACATTTCACACGTTCAAAATTAACTTATCAGTAGGGTTGGCCTCTGAGGATAAATCCACTTCAGACTCATGCAAGTTAATACCAGAATATAGTTGGTAGGACTGAGGTCCTCATAGCATGCTGGCATTTGGCTGAGGGTTATTCTCAGCTTCTGAAGACTGTGTGTGCTCCCTGGCTCACAGCTATCTTCATTTTCAAAGTAAGCAAATCCCTCTCATTTTCTAAATAGCTTCTGTTTTCCTTCCTCTGTTCTCTCTGGCTGACATTTCTACCTCTCTCTTCCGTTTTAAGGACCCATGTGGTGGTATGGGGCCCAACCAAATGATTCAAGATAATTCTCCTCTACTTAAGGTTTATAACCTGGACTCTTTCTGGAAAATTCCTTCTACAATATAATATGACATAATGCCAAGTTCCAGAGATTAGGACATGGACATCTTCAGCAGTGGCATGGGAGGTTGGCTACCAGTATTTAGAAGCCAAGCATGGATTATTAATGACTAGAGGCCCGATGCACGAAATTTGTGTAGGGGGGCCTTGGCCCCAGCCCCTGCCTATTAGCATCACAGCCAGGGGCCTCTGCTGCCTCTGCCTCATCCCCCACCTGCTGTGGCTTTGTCCTGAAGGAGGTACATCCAGATTAGTTAGCATATTACACTTTATTATTATAGATGTCCAACCCACCTGACCATCAGGGTTCTTCTGACACTCTCTGAAAGCCCTCCTCTGCACTCCCTCCTAGCACACCAGGTGCTAATTCAAGGAATTCCTTAGCTTCTTGCTTCTTTTTAGAAAGAAAAATGGTAACTTTTATAACTACTTCATAATTAACATGTCTTGCCAGTCATCTGTCAGCTACAGGGTACTTTGGTGAATCACCACTTCAGAATTTTACTCTGAACAGATTTCATTATCGTACCTCTGGAATAGCATCCAAGTTTTCAAAATGTGCTCAGCCAGAAAGGCCCAGGTTCACACAGCTTCCGCAAAGTTATAGCCCTGTACTTTCATGTTAGTCACCTTATATTTACCATGTAATTAGAGCCACTTAATGCATGTTACCAAAAATAAATATTTCAACACCAAACTAGATGTGGTATTTTTTGTATAATTGGATTTCCTGATACTGACATTTGTCATCCCCACAGTGTATTGGTCTTTATAAAAAAGAAAGTGCATTTGAAAATAAAGTCAGATGGCAACCCCTCCCCCCAAATCTACCCATTCAACATAATTAAAGGGGGCGATTCAACAGTTTTGTGGCTTGTTCATTAAATCAAGTATTTTCATTTCTCCTAATGTTTTCTAAAATGGTGGCAATATTATTATTTGGGACCACTTCAGTGTCAAACACTGAACTTTTATGGATTTCTTCAGCAAGTATTAATTAAGCACTTCCTCTGTGGTAGGTCCTATTCTAAGCACTAGGTCCAGAGACCTGATGAAAGTACATAATGTCCCTGTGTTCATGGAGTTTACATGAGGTGAAGAAAACAATCGATGAACTTTCCTTATCATCTAAGATTATGTCAATTATAATGAATAAATTTAAACATCGGGTAAGAAAGACATTGAGGTGGGAACAAGGGTATATTTTCCGAATGAATGAATCAGGACTTACAGAAAGAGAATTTCAGGAAGAGGGAACAGAAAGAGCAAAGGGGATAGCCATGAAAGAATTTGATCTCTTCAAGGAAGTGCAAAGGGCCAACTTCTAATAGAAAATCTAGTGAAGTCAGAAAGTAAATGCTTTTGTGGGGGAATTTATATATGCATTTGTTTACCTAAAGGCAACATGAGTGAAATGTCAATGACTAATGCCTTGTTCTTTCCAAGATCCAATACTCCTTGAAGATAAACAACTTTTATTAAACACTAAGCATTAAAAACATAGATCAATAAAATGTATCTGTATCAGACCTCATCATCTACACAATACTGATTTAAAATGAAGAGGTAAAAAGAGTGTGGAGGCTTCCAAAGGAATGCTGTTGAAAACATTTAAATAAAACATACATTAAACCTGAAGTTTCCTCTCACTTCACTAAGAATTGATTTTATTATGACTAAATTATTTCTGAAGGGGTGTGTATATGTGAATTCTCTATGAATTAAAATCCATTATACTATCTGTCTCTTTTCTTGGACAAAAATTCATTAAAGCTTTATAGCTGTGTAATTAAAAATATAGACATTGGTGATAAATGAGCTGGAATTAAATCATGACCCTAACATTTATTAATTAGGTGGCCTTGAATCTTCCATGCCTTAATCTCATCATCTGTAAAATGAGAATTATATTAACTGACTAACATTTTTGGATTATTTTAGAAATGAGCCTTGGCTGGTTTGGCTCAGTGAATAGAGTGTTGCCTTCAGACTGAAGGGTCCCGGCTTCGATTTCAGCCAAGGGCACATGCCTAGGTTGGGGACTCTATCCCTAGGAGGGGGCATACAGGAGGCAGCCAGTCAATGATTCACTCTCATCATTGATGTTTCTATCTCTCTCTGTCTTACTTCCTCTTTATATATATATTTTAAAATATAAATGAAATAATTTAATGTACATATAAATAGTATATTAACTAAAATATTAAACATATGTATATAAACATTGGTTTTTCATATCTTGTTTAATTTAAATTTATACTATGTAATTTATATTCTTACTTATTTTCCAATATGTTTAAAATAATATAATTATAAAATAACAAAATAACAATTAAGCTTATAAAATGCAAAATATGTAGATGCCTTTGCCTATGCTAAATCCTAAATATATATTATTTAAAGAAAATACGGTGTCTGGATCAAAAAAAATAGCACATTTTTTCTAATAGACAATTATTTTCCTTAAAAGAGGACCCTCTTTGAAATATATATTATCTCTAGGAATTCGAATAAAGGATTTTTGGGAAATATTGCAGCATACACTTAAATTTACCTATACCATGAGTCAGAGGGGAAGATAAGGTTGTAAAACAAACGAATTTATGAGCAAATAAAGAGTACATTTCTGCATTCAGATATTTCTTTTTGGTCCCAAAAGACTAAAAACAATCTAAATTATAATTGCCTCTACGCACAAGACTCAAAGAAAAAATGGGTAGTTGGAAAGGGAAATCAATATTCTTTGGAGAATATATTATTTGGGTATTTAGAATGCTCTGCTTGAATATAGTGTATTTTATTTGTGATGCTTAATTTTTCTCATATTTCTTTTGATGCTACTTACCCAGATTCTTCTTTGTTTCTCATTATAAAAATTTTGTTGGATAATTCAAACTGCATTAAGGTACTTTCAGTGGTTTATGTGGAGTACTAACATCAATTATCTCTTACCCTATTAGTGTGTATGCCTTTATCATATGGCTATTTCCTCACTATATGCCCAGCCATCTGCAAAGTTTTCACTCCTAGAACTATGCTAAAAAAGGAAACTTATTAAAATTAGAAAAATCTTTACTTCTTACAAGCATAGTGAAATATAAGTATGTCATATCTGAACAGGGAGTAAAGAATCTGGTATAATATTTTGACTTCTAGTGTCTCAATTTTTTTGAAAATTTTCTCTTTAGTGCTTATATACTTATTTCTAATACAATTTTGTATTCTAATATGATTTCATATTACGTCTAATATAAAAATATGCATTTGTACAATGTTATGGTAAAAACAGAATAATTTTAAATGTTTGAACAATGTAAATGTTTTAAATTCTGATTTAAAAGGCAGGATTCATGACCTTAACTGGCTTACATTCACTTTTGGTTGCATCTACAGAATAGATACACAATTGGAAATATATTCACTCCACACTTACCCCCTACCCCTCCAAAAATTCAAGACAAAATGCATGTCAGTGACTTTGCTCCAACCAAACACAGATCTGACATTTCAGAGGAGCCAAATAGCCCCAAATCTAAAGAGGTATCGATTCCTGTAGAAAGGTATGGGGAGCAAACACTGTATTAGAAGGACAAAGGGCACATCGTGCTGGTAGGACGAATTCTGCTAGAATAGTTGAATCACCAAGAACAGGTTGGCAGCAGAGGATGAAGCCCTGGTGGCTACAGACACAGATACACCCTCTTGCCTGCCTTTTTCCCAGGAACCTCTACAGAAGCTCACAAACCAGGAAGGTGAGTCCCGAGAAAATGGTCTTGGAGGAGGACAGCAGCTGTTGTGGGAGGGACAGAAAATGCCCTAGAACCATTCTGTGCATCAACTATGAGGAAAGAGGGTTTTAATCTGTGGGGAGAGGAGAAACAAACAAACAAACAAAAAACTGTGACCTGTGAGGCCTGTTTGTGACACTGGGAACAATCATTAAGGACAGGAAGGGGTATGTATCTATCTGAGAAATACCCAAGAGTTCTTTAACTCAGAAATCTAGGTCAACAAAGATTAATTAAGAATGCCACAGGATTACTAATTAAGAGAACATTATATATGTATGTAAAGACAGATATGAGACAGATGATAGATATAATGTTAGGATTCTGTAATAAACTTCCAGTTTCTTTTCACCTAAGTCAAAATGCTAACCATGGTTAATACACAGTCTTGGAGAAAAATTTTCTGGTTTATTAAAAGAACTATGTTTTCCTTATACTGGCCAAATCTGTAGTAGTCCTAATTAATCAATTATAGCCTCTCTGTACTAATGCCAATTGACCTTGTCAACAACTTGGATTGAGAGCTTTATTACCTATTGAGGTAACACTTCATTTAGTTTTAATTTGACATGTGCTAAAACTTCCTTTAAATTCAGTGCCTTCTTTAACTCTCCTACTGCCAGAGGGGTTTCTTTCCAATGGGCACTATAAAGCACTGCCTTTTACTTACTTATTAACTGAGAAATATTTTCTCTCTTTTTTTGCAAGGTATTGCTGCTCACCTGCAGTCTTTCTGCTGAAAGATCTTTACACATGGTCTCAGTCAATGTGCTTTCTTGCATCTCCAAAAGAGAGGATAACTTATGCTTATTTTTGTGGAAGAGAATCAGTTAGCAGAATTATGAATGGTACGCCATTTTCCTGTAGCAGCATTTAATACCAAACCTTTCTACAGACATTTAGCAGATGTCTTTTCTAATTTCTTAGTTAACACTCTCAATTTAATTATAAGACCAGGTTTCCATGATGTTACTCTTATTCCAAGTATATTTGTCAATTCTTTTAACAAATTTTACCAATGCATCTCATTAATTTTTTAAATCTAAATTTATAACAATATAGATGGCATAAAAACATGCTCATATCAATTCAATGTGGGGTTAAACACAGAAGCATTTTTCACATAGATGACAGACAAAGGTTGGAAAAGTGATACAGGTTCTCACATTTCTTCTTTAAATTACAGAGATACTGATATGGCTATTTCTAAATCTCTATACCTAGTTTTCCTACAAACACCTATGTTTAAGACATAGATTGTCTAAGACATGGTTTTTTGTTCTGTTAATTTTCACATGAAGATATTTTTTCCAATAATTTTTTTAGAGAAAATGGAAGGGGAAGGGGAAGAGAAAGATAGAGGGGGGGAGAGAGAGAGAGAGAGAGAGAGAGAGAGAGAGAGAGAGAGAGGTGAGAGAAGACATCAATTGGTTGCCTCACACATACTTCGGGGCAGGGATTGAACCTACAACCCAGGTACCTGCCATTGATCAGGAATCAAAATCATGACCCTTAGGTTCACGGGCCAATCTAACCACTTAGCAACACCATCCAGGACTAAGACATGATTTTAGAAAATTTATATAACATTTATATAAATACATTTTATATAACATTTATATAAATAAGTTAATGTGAAAGAACTCATTTTCTTTTCTAACTTCTGGGGTTAAAACCTGAAATGGGAGAACTGCATCTCCTGAAATGGGAGAACTGACTATCAATGTGTATAACCATCAAAGGTCTCATTTTCTCAAAACTTACTGGCTCTAAATTGAACTCATTTTCCAACCACTTAACCAATTTCTGTAACTTCATACTTTTTAATAAAAGCCAAAGTTAATAAAATTGTGCCAATGGATAAAATATTAAGAGGACTTATTTTTTTAAGTTTACCTACTAATTTTTCTAGTTCTGTGGACATGAAGTAATTGTAATTTAATCTTAATGGTATGGAGGTGATTTTACAAATTGTATGAAATGTCTATTATGTAATTACAATACAGAATCAGGCCATTCTCTTATTTTCTGAGAAATTGTCTTCAGGAGGAATAGCAAGTGCTATTTTTAAATTATTGTTTTTATAACTTAACTTTTTCATGGAATGCAGACATGTTTTCCCTAGATTCTGTTAGTATGAAATCTGTCATTTGTTAGGTGTAAAAAGCATGATGCAATTCATTACTGATTTATTATCTCCATCAAGTAATTTCCTCACCTCAGAAGAGTCGACCTCTTTCTTTTCTACCAATTACATTCAGCTGAGTCGAAAATAAGAATTTTACCGTTACTTTTACCAATACCAAGTCTGGTAAGGGTAATTAAATGTTCCAAATGTCATGGTTAATGTACATATACTTGAATCATGTCTTTAAATATCGTTTTAGTTTTCATTTCATACTAGTTTACTTCCTCTGTAAATATTGATGTGCTCACAATCCGTCAGTGCAATAAATTGAACTGATCCCTCTTGGTTCATAAAATATTTACCCGTGTCTCAAAATGTCAAAATATTTTAGTCCAGTGTTTTAAAAAAAACTACGATTTAACATGCTGCCAGAAGTAAAGAATTAGTTTCCCTTCCTGAGGCTGATTATAAAAACAAACCGATATTTCTAAATCTATGTATTTTAAAATCCATGAAATCAAATTTTCACTTCACATTTTCTGCTATCTTAGGTAATTTGTTTTATATTAATAAAATTATATCTGACACACTTCTTATTCTTGAAAAACTTAAACTCACTCAAAATATTAAGCTTTGCTAAAGAGAAGTCATTCTAAATTGTAACAATTCCACATCTTCTTGCATTTATTAGCAATTCCTCCCTCAGCTAGAAGGCCATGCAGTGATTATATGCTACAGTAGGGTATAAACTTTCCTTTCACTCCACTAGCATATATATATATATATATATTTTAGCCCACTTGTTTATAATAGGCTTAAAGGAAGAATGGCTTCTCTGATATCAAAAGTCAGTGAAGCAGCTGACATAGAATTTCATAAGGTTTTGGTGGGTGGCAGAGCAGCGATAGCTGCCTAAGTGGAAGCTCTGCTGGGTGCACTTGGCCTTTATCACTAATTCCAGGGCACCGGTCTCTCTGGTGTGTGGCCAGTTGTATAATCAGAGAAGCAGAGGGTGCATAATGATTACTTCAATGATTGTTGTAGGAGAGTGAGGAACTCTGGTTACTGTCTCAAGGTATAATGAAGAAGCATAAATGATCATGTATAGGTCTAGAAATATATTTGAAGTCCTGGTTTCAGGACTCTCTTATGAGTAATGTTTGTGTACAACAGAAGAAGACGCATGATGAATGCTTTACTGGAAACTTTCTTAAAGTTAATAAAAGTATTTTATAGAATGTAAATGGTCAATTATTTTAATATTAGGAATAAAATTTAATGAAACATATATGGTTTTAATGTATTTGTGAATATTATATATATTATATATGTACATATTATGGATATCAATTTTAAAAATATATTTAAATATGATAATATGCTCATATTGCATATTTATAAGTCTATAATTGTTAAAATTGTGGTTTTAAAAAAATGCTTTATTCCAACATAATGTCCCCATAATGAATTTTTGAAAAGATTTATTTCAGCAAAAAAAATAGATACTGAATTTGGATTACATATTTAAATTAATCATAGAATCTGATTACTCATGTTGGAGTAAGAATATATGTCTTGAACTACCTTTTTATATTGAATAAGAAATTCAACTTTTTAAACTAACTTTTTTCATGAGTAACTTTTTAAAGTTTTCTTCACTGAGGCAGTAGATGTGTGTGACAGTTAGCTTGTCAATCATATCTGGTTGAGGTTTTATCACCTGATTCTCATAATTCTCACTCATAGTTGGATTTTCAGGTGTTACAGATCAATAAAAAATTAGCCCAATGATCTTGAGTAAGATATGTAATTTGAGTCTCCGTGACCCATCCCTTAATCAAGAGTGTTGGGATCTATGAAATATACAGACTGTGCATGCTCTCCCACTTTTTTATTTCCATAATTCTTCATCTGTGGATGCCATGTAGATTTAGAATTTTAAAATTTGATGATTCCAAAATCTGTGTTGTCTACTTTGTCATTTTCTTTTGAAATTTCTTATTAGTATTTAAAGACTTGAAATATACAATGAATATAACACAAATAAGAGGAAGTTATTTAATTATAGTAACTTATTTTAAGAAAGCAAATGAAATTCTGAGGTCCCAGTCCCTCAACTACCTGCACACACACACACACACACACACACATACACACACTCACGTATGCACACACACCATGAATGTAATCATGTGGCCCAATAACACAACTTCTAAGCTTATCACCATTGTAAATAATGTTGTGTGCTTAGTGCTTAGGGTAGCGGTTGGCAAACTATGGCTCGGGAGCCACATGTGGCTCTTGTTACAGTAATAGTAATAAGGATAAAGTACAATATAGAATAAGTATTATATAGAATAAGTGTGGAATTAAAGTGTGATATCTGAAAGTATGGAATGTAATGTAAACAAATTGATAAGCACCCTTGAGTGGCTTGTATGTAGAAAACAGATAAAGTGATCTGTGCCCCATATGTAAGACCAGATAACAAGGCTCCTGGGACCCACTCATAAGACACACTGAAGATCCCCATCTGACCACATAAAAAGAACAAAGCCCCAGAGGAGATCAGAGGCTCATCTGCTCCTCCACAGAAGGTCTCTCTCCACCCCGCTGCCTGCGTCTGCCTGAGCTCTGCCGTGGACTGTGAGTCCAAACTGTCGGCTGTGAAACCGAGGCCTCAAACAAGACCCCAAGCTGCAGCTGCAATGTCCAATGTCCAGTGTGTGTGTGTGTGTGTGTCTGTCAGCGCAGACCCCCTGGTGACCTCCTGAGGTCTGGAAACCACCATGACTCTGGTAAACAAACTGTGTGTGATTTGTGCACTGCATGTCTGTCTCCTGTGTAATTTATGCTCGGTCAATAATGAGTAAGTACCTTGGTTTGTACGTGTCAGTGTCTGTTTAGAGACTGGCTGAGGCACCCTTGGTCACCTGTGCTTACGTCCCTAAAGGAGAAACTTGGACAGCTTTTTGGCCCCTTGAGTGTGGTTCTTCCACAAAATATCACGGCCTGGGCGAGCCTATTTTGAAGAAGTGGCATTAGAAGTTAAGTTTAAAAAATTTGGCTCTCAAAAGAAATTTCAATTGTTGTACTGTTGATATTTGGCTCTGTTGACTAATGAGTTTGCTGACCACTGCCTAGGGATAGAACTCTGAATTGTTAAATCTTCTTTTTATTTATCTTATCATTCTTTAAGACTAAAAAATGTTAAATGGCCATGCTGTAAATTTAGCTGCTGAAGAAAAGAGAGCAGTTTTATTTTATTAACCTCAGGAAAATTAGGGATCTCTGTGCTTCTTTCTGCAAAAACTGTACAAAGTTCTAAATGCCAATTTTTGGTATCAGAAACTCCTACAACACTACATATTTGTAAATGTACATGTTTTTCCTTGAAGCTATGCCTGTGCTTACTCTCCTTTGATTCCCCCCCTAATATTTCCTAATGTTATGTATTATTTTTGTTTAAAAATATAATCAAAATACTACATGAAATATGACTTTTAAATTAAAAATACCTCATAGGACAGTTTAATTATGAAAATCAAGAGTTCCTTTCACTACTCATTCAGTCCCTAATATCCCACCCCTCTAGAAATCACAATGATTATTTCTGTTTTTAACCCTACTAGTTTTCTCCTGTGACAGATCTTTCATTTCCCCCCTCACTCCACCTGGCCACAGGACTCTGTGCATAGTTGGAAGCTCCCCTCCCCAACCTGTCTTACTGCTAGATGAGTCTATATGAACAAATTCAAGCCAAGAGTAGTTTAGGGTCACACACTTTAAAAATAAAAGTGTTTATTTTCTACTTTCATTCTTTAAAAAAAAAATTCATTGATTTCAGAGAGGAAGGGAGAGATAGAAACATCAATGATGAGAATCATTGATTGGCTGCTCCTGCATATGCCCCTGCTGGGAATCTAACCTGGACATCCTGGCTCATCATAGGTCTATGCTCAACCACTGAGCCATGAAGGCTGGGCTTCCTTCTTTCTTTATTCAGAAAGAAAACAAATATGGGGCTAGTGAGCGAGCTTCTATCAAGCAGAGGAGGATGAATCTTGGAAGAGAGCCGGGAGATAAGAATAAAGAAATGTGTCTCGGGATCCTCGTGGAGTGTCATCTGACTCCCCTACCATAGACTATTCTAGGATATAGAAATGCACTTTTCAAGTACATTTAAGTATCTGCATTTTGAAATTTTATTATTACAATAAATTTTCATATATTCAAATTAATGAGGAAATGTACCTCTATTTAAAAAAAATTCTAAGACGTGACTAATTATATTTACTATGACTACTATGTTAGAGTGTTGTTTTTTACTAGAATTAACCAAATATTTATTTTATGGTTCTTGGTTATAGACTACAAAAATCCTGAGTTTACTGGAATCAAACATTATCCCAAACTAGCTGGAGCCCCAAATGTCATGAGACATCCTTTAGCACTGTCCTGAGTTGGATCTACTCTCTCTTTCAATTTTTGTTCTGGTTTTATTTCTTAGTTCCACTGAGAGAAAAAAAATAATAATAACGTAGGATCCAAAAAGATAAGTGGGAATAGAATTGTCACTTAAAAATTCTTTTTCCCCTAAACTTAGAAGTGGTCTCCCTATTATCTTTTTATAGCTAGTTGGAGAATTTTCTTAGCACTCTAATTTTTGTTCCATTAGATCTATTATGACTTTTCATTTGTTTTGTTTTCAATTCTCTAGAATACATACTTGGTGTACCAAAATATTTTTTAATATATATATGTTAGGTTTTTTAAAAGGTGAATCCTTTTTCCATTGATTTTGTTGGACATTGTAATCCTTTCCATTTTGATTCTTATACCATTCTACTCTGGAATCTTTTTATTATATTTCTGATATTTTTTATTCTATTAATTTTTTCCCAATGTCTTTTAAATATCTAACTTTTCACTCAAATCCTATTTGGTTCTTGAAATCACTTGGAACAAGCACAGCCTGCCTTAGTTCCTTTATCCCCATTGCCTGGCATGGTACCAGATGTTTAGTTATATTAATAAACACTTTGGAATAGTGTATGTGACTAAAAAATTCACAAGTATTAGGTTTTGGTTTGATACCGAAGTTCCCTCTATGAATGCTGAACTAATCACATGCTTGTAATCTTAGATGGTCTCATCTTTATTGGGTTTAGCTCTGTACCATCTCGTGAGAACTGCATCTGCCTAAAACCTCTACCTGCTTAGCTCTGGTGGCCATTTGACCCAGTTTTTCCTTGTCTCTCATTCCCCTTGAAGAAGCCTTAACAGAGCCTTACTATAATCTGCATGCAGCAAGCTTCTTGCCTTCTGTGTAGGTGTTGCTTAGTTGATGCTGAAGGAGAAATGCAGTGGCAGATTCTCCGGACACATTCACTCTTCTGGCTTGCCTGAGCAAACCTGTATTCTGTGGCTTTCACTGAGGAGGTTTCTGCTGTTGTGTGTGGCTGTTGTTTCCAAGCCAGATGCCTAAGAATAGACCCAGTAGCCCTTAGAAGTTCAGAGAAGCTGACAACTCAGTGAGGGGCCTCTGAATTGAATAATGGTGGATTAAAGGCAGTGGATAAATTATTCTCTTTTTCCCCATAATCCATAAATAATTCAAGAAGCAATAGATAACACTACTCCTCTCTCTCTCTCTGATGACCTCCAGTGTAAACAAACACTCTGTTACAAAGCTATGAACTGTGTTCAACCTTTCCTGGCCTCATTTTCATTATCCTTCTCTGCTGTTTGCCGGAATTGTACAACACAACAGAGTGCTAGCATAGAAGACTTTACCTCAAGCTTTGTTTTCTAGGAAAACTGGAAAATATGTTAATCAAGATTTACATCACATTTAGTGAGCCCTAATATGAACTTTAAAAAAAGAGTGTGGAAGCCAGTGCCTACTTTGGCATGTTCTCCTCTGCCATGGAAATGGGCAAAGCTTCAGAGAGAGGCTGCTTTGTCAATGTGCGTCTAAAACTAAAGACATTGTAGATCACAGCCCTGTTTTATCAGCTTATGAGATTTTGGGGACTGTATAACATAGTTTATGTTAATAGAAAATAACATCAAAAGTCTATTTTGCCTTAATCTAAACCCTTAAGTTAAGGTATGTGGAATTGGTGTTGGGAGCTGGGTAGGAGGTAATGAGAAAAATGGTTATCTGAAGTTAGAGGGGGGACAATTTATGTTACAACACGGTTATGTGTGTGAAAAACTGGTGTCTTATGTAATATGAAACATAAATTATGTAGCTAATAATGGTGTAAATTAATGGAAAGTGTGAAAAAAACAGAAAGTAGAAAAACACTGAAAGTAGCATGTGTTTGATGAAAAATAAACAGTTATATTTATGTTGTTAACTATAAATATTTTTAAGAACAGAAAACTATAAAACTCAAGAAGTTTCATTACAAACATTATGATATTAAAATTAATGGTAACTAAACTCATGATTTTATAACACAAATAATACAAATGAATATACACAAATACATACATATATACATATATATACACACACACACACACACACATATATATAAACTAAAAAGCTGTTTACTGAAAAGTCATTAAACAAAAACAATTTCTGGTAGCAATAATGACTCTAATTTGTCAATTATAAGTATTAAATGATGTCTATGAAAAAGAAAACAAAAAAAAAGGCAGATCTCCTAAGACAAATTGCTGATTTCAAGACAGGTATATGATACATACAGTAGGAATCTAACATATTTTGTTGTGACAAAAAGTAAAGAAGCTATCTATCCTATCTAATAGAGAACATTCTAATTGACCATCATACCCTCACAAAGATGGCGGCATCCACAGCCAATAAGGAGGGAATATGCTAATTGACTGTCACACCCTCAAAGATGGTGGCACCCACAGCACAAAATGGTGGTGCCCAGTCCTGTCAGCCCTGCTGAGGCAGCAGGCCCATGATAAGGCCACGCCCTCAACCAGACCCCAGTCCCTTCAGCCCCCCAGCTGCCCAGAGCTAGCATGAGGCACAGGCAATCCTCGGATGGGGACTGTCCAGCCTCCCAGGGATGCCTGAGATTAAGGTAACAAGGGCTTGCTGAGGCTTTCCCTGCTGAGAGTGACAGCAGCAGAGGTGTGATGGGGGTGTTACCTTCCCCTGATCTCCAGGTCACCTCCCGCCCCTGAGGGCTCCCAGACAGTGAGAGGGGACAGGCCAGGCTGAGGGACTTTGCTCTTCAGTGCATGAATTTTCATGCATTGGGCCTCTAGTGTGTGTATGTATGTGTGTGTGTGTGTGTGTGTGTGTGTGTGTGTGTGTGTATATATATATATATATATATATATATATATATATATATACACTAATATGCTAAGTGTCCATCTGGGTAATGATGTTATATAGCAATGCCTGGCTTCCTCTCTCTAGCAACTATCCTCCTTGGAGTTTCTTCAGCCCAGGAACATGACTTACTTTATAAGCAGGTAGAAACATTTTACACTTTAACCAAATGTCTGTGAAGTATTTTCTCTGTGAGGATCATCTCATTTAATCCGCACAGAAGTATTGAAGTAGGGAGATAGGAGACTCCATGGAATCCCATTTTCTTTTCATTAGAGATTTAGAAAGCTTAGAAAATTGACCTGTCTGAAAAGAAATAAGGAATGGTGGACCTTGAAAATAAGTTCAGGTTTTCTGACAACATAGAATATAGTTACATACTGCTACAGTTAAATATTTTATTCTTTGTTCTCCCTGCATGATCTACAATAATAACCTGCTTCGTGTTGATATTCACTGCTGTGTTGCTGACAATTGCCTGAAAGAGAAGTTGGGGTGCTTCACTGGGATGGAAAAGGTTTAGCTAAATCAGAAAGCAGGTCTAATTAAGCAAGTTTATTCTATATCTATAAAAGGCATGCGCAAGATCTTGCTGGCACCAATCACTTGCATATGTTTCCATCTGTCATTGTCAATCATGAATTTGGTTGACATTTCTATTATAGTGAAAGGGTGAATAGTGATATTAAAATATTTATTCTAATTAATTTCCTTTCAGTGTGCACAAATCCATGCACTGAGTCACTAGTTAAAAATAACTAGGTTTTATCAGAAAGATGCAGGAAACAATATGCAGTCATCACTGAAGCTCAAAAAATGCTTGTTTAAATAAACTGATTAAAAATCATTTAATACAGTTATAAAAATTAGTTCTTAACGTTATGATAGAGAAACAGAGAAAAGTGAATTTGATGCAATTACTCTTATTCTTTGAAAAATAATTAGAAATGTACTCTATATCTTCTATATAAATTATATTTTAAAATAATGACATATTCATCTAATTATTAGAAAAAAATCTTCATTATAGAATAATTTTAATTCATAATTTTGCAAGTAAATATTGTATTGGAATATTGAGTCAAGACAAGATCATCCATGGATTAAATCATTAGATGCACAGTTGTTGAAGTTAACAGAGGCATAAGGCTTACATTACATAAATACTGCTTTAGTCAAAATTAAATACTATATGTGTTCATAGATGTGATGTTATATGAAGTTGACAGAACTATGTGTGAACTAGGGGACCAGTGTATGAATTGATGCACATTGAAAGGAACTGTGGGCCACAAGACTGAAATAGACACGGGGCAGTTCCTGGCCCATCCTCCATGCCCCCACCCAGCCTCTCGAGCTGCATCCCCAGTCCCTTGTCTGCCAGCAGTCCCACTCCTGCAGCTGCTGCTCCCACGCTGACAGTGCCAGCCTGCTCTCATCTGCTGAAAGCATGGAGCGACTGGGGCAAGTGACGGCTGCTACCCTGATTGCCCTTTAGGAACAAGGGGAGGTCGAGAAGCCCTCAGGGATAGTCAGGGCTGGCAGCCACCACTCATACCCACTGATGGTGCCAAGTAATCAGGACTAGCGCTGGGCACTGACAGCAGGTACGAGCGAAGCTGGTGCCAGCACAGGTACGAGCTCCTGGCAGGACTGTGGTGTGCAGAAGCAAAGAATTTTTAGTAACCACCAGAGGCTCACCCTGATCACAGTGACTAGCGCCCCGCCTGGGTCTGGCTCCCCCACTTACCTGCTTGACCATCCCCCCATGGTCAATGCCCACCATGTTCTGCACAAGCCCCCTGGTGTCAACGCACATGATAGCAAACAGATGTTTGGTTGTTCAGTTCTTCCAGCCGTTCCACCATTTGGTCTATTTGCATATTCACCTTTTATTATATATGCTACTCTAGGAATAAAACCACAGTTAAATCTCATTAAGCTTCTGGAGTTATATCTTATTTACTGGAAAGGCAAAAGCAGGAGAACAAGTTAAGTGAGAACACAAGCAAAGAAACAGATGGGTCCAGACAGAGACATTTGACAGGACGAATGATACAGTTTTTTCAGGAAGTAGGTGAAATTATAAAATACAGACTGCGTTTGTCTAGGAAAGACTTAAAAGACAGTAAATAAAGAATAAATATAAACTAGATATTATAAGATATTAAAAATTATTGTTAATTTGGGCTATAATTAATGGCATTGTGTTTAGAAATAGAAAATGTCCAATTTGTTCATCCATGTATACTGGCTGGAATGAAATCACATAATTTCTAGAATTTGATTTGAGATTCAGAGGAAAACAGATTATTAACTTTATAAGTGAGTATATAAAATATATAAGATTGATATAAATACATTATCCTAATAGATTTAAGAATGTGTATAAGTTCCTAGAAAAAAATACAATTTCCAAAATATAACACACAAAAAGATAGAAAACCCACATGTTCCCTCTAACCACCAAAATACCTGAATTACAACTAAATCTCTTCCCACAGAGGAAACCACAAGCTTAGACCATTTTCCTGTTGAGTTCTATAAAACATTCAAGGAACATGTAACTTTAGTTTTATACAAAATCTTCCACAGAATCAATGAAAGATACAGAATACATATGATTTTATTTATTCGTGACCCACTCAGTAAATGGAGAATAAAATCAGAAACATTATTTTTAAATAAAAAATATTGGTAGCACTATCAGCAAAATAAAGATAGTTATAAAATTTGTAGAACTGCATTGAGTTGGTTCAGCTATTTAGTAGCAAATGAAAATTGGTGTAAATCAAAGCCTTTGTACATCATCTCAAAAATATGTTAAATCATGTCAAACTAATGAATTTTCTACTTCAAGGAAGAAAACCAACCTGACACTTTGGAAATATCTCAAATGTGGTGGGTAGTTAGGAAAGAACATTTATGGAGGCTCAGAAACTAGAATGGCTAATTTTAAGGTAGAGCTTGCAATGCAGGAAACTAGTTTGTTTTGGGCAGAGCTTATAGAAAAAAAAAAACAACACATAATTTTGGAATGGTGAGCAAGATGAGGGGAGAATGCTGAAGAAAGTATGGATGACCAATAGTTTTCAGAAAAGTTCTGACATGGAAACTTGCTTTTGGTAGGTGAGTTATTTTTATTATTTTAGACTTACCTTCCTGGAGCAAATATTACTTGAAGTGATCAGTAAAATTTGTTTTAAACCTTAATTTTCTTAACTGTAATGGGTGGATATATGGTCAATTTTACATGTCAAGTTTTTCTTTTAATCATATAATATGAAAGTGATTGATAGAAGTTTTAAAATATTAATTTTTATTTAAATTAAAAGTCTCTTCAGCCACTTACATCAGCATAGAAAGTCTTTAATTTGGTAGAAGTCATTTTCTCTTTAATAGATACATTGGGAAGAAAAGGCTTTAATTATTATTCATGCAAAGGTCATAATAATTATATGTTTCTTAGACCATGTACAGATGATTTACATCTTTTCAAGTACTGTTTTTTTCTAAGACTCATAAATTTCATGACTCAAAATATGATGACAATTATCTTCAATCAAATTTTAATAAATGGTTAATAGCAGCTACTGATGATTACAAAATATACCTATAAAAACATTAGCTCTTGTAGGCTGTATTTTCTAATGAGAAATAAGCATTAAAAACCCATATCAATATTATAACATTGTTCAATACAGATGCTAGTACCAAAAGTAATCCTATTTTGAGATCACTTCTGTGTAGACAAGAAAAACTGTTTTTTCTGGCTAATGAAAATCACTTCTAATTGTAGTTTTGTTCTTGTTTTTATTTTTTATTTTGAGATAATGAAGCCTGAGCTATATTGTTTTTTATAAAACTTAAACAATTTTTATTTGGAATTTATGTGTCCTTTAAGAAAACAGTGCATTTACAGTTAACTAATTATAAGAACATAACAGTTTTAGGAGATGATTATCTTCATGTACCTATATGGAGCAGCTTGTATTGAGAAAGGAAATATATAATTTAATTAAAAGGAATTTGTTCAGGAACTTTTAAGACCTGACCTTCTATCTCCTTTGTAATCTGTGCTAAATTTCATAAGGTAATTAACCTCTTTGATCTGTGAAGTAAATATATCATATTATAAATAGCAATATTATGTGGTGATCCAAAAGAGCAGCTGACCTATGAAAGCTACATTGCGCTTTCATAATGAAAATCTAGGGCATTTGAGGAGAATTATAATGCAATATGTTTTGCTCTCCCAAAGGTCCTGCCTGCTATTCATTTTGATTTGAATAACAAACTTTTCTTCCTTTCAAACAATCCCTTTTGGGATAAAGTCTCTGATGCTTATATAAAATAACTTGCAGATGTTTTATTCCTTTAACATTTGCAAAATTTGTGTTTCATCCTCATGAGTCTTCTGTTTTGTTTAAGGCCGAATAGGGTAAATGTTGGTGCAAACTAATTAACATCAAAAATACCAAATTGATCAGATGTAATTCAAAAGCAAATACACATGGTCTTATTAGAGTTACATAGATTTTACTCTAATGTTCAATAGGTAAAAAACATATTCTGCAAGTATGTGTCCTGCTTGGATTTCTTAAAATTCCACAATAATTTTACTTTATTTCTTATTGATTCTCAAATTTAATAAATTTATTTGACATATTGTCTTTAACATAATTTGAAAATGTTCTCTGGTTTTTTACTTCTAGGTAAAAAGTATTATTTTATTGAAGTGATTGAAATACAAGTAACAATTAGCAAGTCTGTATTCTTATTACATAATTTTCATTAATACCAGCATGATAAAAAAAGACAGGGTAAAATAATCTTTTTATGCAAACATCAATATCAGGACAACATCCCCTGTATCTTTTGGCTCCTTTACATATGTTTTATTTGGCACTAATATATATATATATATATATATATATATATATATATATATACATATATATATATATATTTTAATTCCACATGTCACTAAGAACCAGTGTCATTTAAAAATCAAGCTAAAATACATTACTATATTATGTTTTTAAAACCAGTATTTTTCACTTATATTTGCAAATATTTCTTGATGGGAAATAGAGACTTGGAATTTTTTCAGGGGCACCACAGTTTTATGGAATAGTAAAGAGCCATGAAATCATAGATATCAGAATTTGAATACTTTTCCTATCACTTACCATATGCATAAAGTTCATATATCATGTAGTATCCCTAAATTTTAGTGACCTCATCTAAGAAAAGTAGGTCATATCTACCTCAATGAATTATTTTTATGGATGACTAGCAAAACATAACTAAAATGGCTAACATATTACTTGGTAAATAAGTTTTCAACATGGTTAGAGAGTAGTAATAACATTTCATTTGTTTGTATTCTTCAATTTATGTGGAATAATCAGCAAATAATATCATGAAGAGTATAAAGAAGTGAAAAATAGTATTTTACTATGTTAGCAACACTGTCAATACATGATTCTATCTCTCTCACCTCATCTCATGCATATAGTCCTTACTTTAAATGTAGTATATATAAAATTTACAGACTTGAAATTTTTACTTTATAATAGAGACATTTCCCGATGCTTAGACTTGGTTGTACTTCTCATAGTCCTATAATATTTAAATAGGGAAATCAAAAGTCCACCTATGTGATTTGAAAAGAGAGTGGTTTGTCCACAAGGGTTTAATGGCACTCATCTCAAAAACACTCAAATGCACTCACACACATAAATAAAAATGACTGAAGGATTATAAAAGGGTTGTGAATTCCATTAGAAGAAGCCTGAATATGCAGCATAATCTGAAAAATCCCTACCACACATCCTAAAGATGTACTATTGATGAAATTTTGATATATTAAGAAGTAATATAGAAATATAATACAAAACCTGTTATTCCATAATTTAGAGGGCCAAGAGTTATAGAAGAGACGAGAACATTATAGAAGCAGGTATACTCAGTTTGAAGTGCTTTTAATATAATATTCCCATAGATTTCAAAACAGAACCTAACACTTGAATATCTACACTTCAAGTATAAACATATTGGACAGAAAATGTCTGTCAATGCCAGAAAGATACATTGACCTGAATTGCCCCAAATTGTGAACTAACAGAGCAGTTTCCCGACTGGCAGCAGTTTCTAGTGACAAGCAAGGGTCTTGACCTGCTGGTGCATATCTTTGCAAACTAACACAAAGATACACCACAGCATTGAGGCTAGAGCTGCTCATACTATATACCTGCTGAAATAGAAAATTAAATTTAGAAATAGAGTTCTTAGCAAACACAGAAAAGTAATCAAACAGAAAGAAAGTTTCAAGTCACCTCTCATATCAGTTTATATGCTGAATCACAAAAATGGGAATATACACTGAGTGGCCAGATTATTATGATCTCTGAATGCAAAATAATCTGGCCACTCAGTGTGTGTGTGTGTGTGTGTGTGTGTGTGTGTGTGTGTGTGTGTGTGATATATATATATATATGAATATATATATATATATATATATATATATATATATATATGATCCAATACATGAATTCGTGCATGGGTGGGGTCCAGCTAGCCTGACCAGAGGAAGGGGACATGGGTGGCTGGCTGGCCTGCTGGTCTAACTCCGGATTGAGGGGATAATTTGCATATTAGCCTTTTATTATATAGGATATACACTGAGTGAACAGATTATTATGCTTTCAGAGATCATAATAATATGACACTCAGTGTATGTATCATTGGTGTTTGTGCTGAAAATATGAGTTTATTAATCACAGATTAATAATGGGAAGAAGCAATAAAATTCATGCATAATTTACATATAAATGTATGACAAAGACAGGTTTTTCATTCAATGATAAACAAAAGAAAGCAACAATATGGGCCCTATAAAAATATGAAATAAACATATAAATAGACTGCATTTTGATGTATGATTGTATTCCTTGATTCAAAGAACATAATATCATTATCTTTTTCATTAGGTACTTGTGATGATTAAATTCTAGAATTCCTCAATAATTTTAGTAACTTGATATAATTTATTAGTAATTTAGAAGACTTAAGCTAAGTATATGTCTGTAAAAGTATTTGTGTTTATCACATATTTATATTTTATCTGTGTTTCCAGAAGTCTTAATGAAACCAAAACTGATCTCAGCTAATTTTTAATATACATTATATGCTTAAATGAACTCATAAATAATACTTTATTTAATAAATATTTTTGCATGCAAGTAATGTATAGTTCAAGATGGCTTCTGAGTTTTATAGGATAAAAGTCTGAAGTGGAATTTTTTTTCCCCTCAAAGAAAGCAATTTTAACATATAAGTACATAGTGAACATATGCTTGAGAAGAAGGTGATGTACCCCACACTTGCCCATAATTCATTCACAGCATAAACCATGAAAATTTGCATCTTTAGTAATTGTTATTAGAGTCCTAGGGCTGTCACAGCAAAGTACAACTTACTGGTAGCTTAAAACTAAGATAAATTTATTCTTTCACAGTTTTTTATGCTAGACATTTGTGTGGGTGTTTTTCTCTCTTTTCCACATCTAGCGGGGGGAGAGAGCTTGGGTCCAGTTTCTGAGTAGAGGAGCTGGGGAATAAAAAATAAAAGTATAGAAGACAAAGACGCAGTAATAGAAAAAATAGCTGGGGCCCGGGTGGGATGTCTGTTCTCTCTGATGGAGAGACAGCATCTGACACCCAAACAGCAGCCAAAGGACCTGGAAGGCCAGAATGGGATCTAATAAAACATGGAAATTGTAGTTTTTGAATAACTCTTTGCAAGGTGATAAACAGGTGGAATAATTCTTCAGAGTTTGTATGTCCAATGGTAGCAGTTTCAATAATTGTAGCCATTCCAACTACATAAGCACTTGTCACTATAGATGTTGACAGCTTCAGAGGCAAAATTTTCTAAAGCATAAATGAGAGCTTGTATTTCTACTTATTGTGCAGAGGAGTAATTTGTCTGAATTACTTTAGAACTCTTTATACTATGAAATCCGGCTTTCCCTGAGCTGGACCCATCGGTGAAGAAGGTAGTCCTTGAGGGAAAGGTTGCTGCTTAACTATTTTTGGAAAGATAAAAGTTGTAACAGAGGAAAACTGTAAAATCTTATTAACAGGATAATGATTTCCAATTTGACCAGGATAGTTAGCAAGAGCCATTTGCCAATTAATAGAGTATTGCCATAGCCAACTTTGCTGTGCTATGGTGAATGGCTCTTGTCCTACTAATTGAACTAGTCTGTATTGTGCTTTTGCTATAAGCTGAGAAACCAAATCATTAAAAGGTGGTAATACTTTGGTTGGAGAATGAGCCAGGTGAAGCCATTCTGTTACTTCCTGCCAAATGACTCCCCAGGGAGTGTGAGTAGTAGGGAAAATTAATAACTGAAGGGGTGTAGTTAAATCTACTCTTACAAGCTGAGCAGCTTGAAGGACAGCTTCTACTTTGGTTAAAGAAATACCAGCTTCTATAGTTAATTGTCTAGGAGAAGATGGTGAGGAATCTCCTTTAAGAATTCCATACAAGGAGCTAAGTCTGCAGTAGTCAATTTTAATGAAGGACGGACCCAATTAATGTTCCTGAGTAATTTTTGAAAATCATTTAAGGTTACCAATGAATCGGTCCGAATTTGTAAGCGCTGAGGATGCACAGTACCTCCTTCAATTAAACTGCCTAGATACTGAAAAGGAGAACTTCTCTGTACCTTTTCTGGTGCAATACGCAGTCCCATCATTAAAAGAGAGTGTTGTAATTCTGCAAAAGCTTTATGAAGAGTGTCCACATTCTCATGAGCTAACAAGATGTCATCCATACAATGGATGATATATGCCTGGGGGTGCTGTTGCCTGATGGGGTGGATGGCTGCATCCACAAAATCCTGGCATAATGTAGGACTGTTAGCCATTCCCTGTGGCAGCACTTTCCAGCAGTATCTCTTCGCTGGCTCCTTAAAGTTTATTGCGAGGATACTAAATGCAAAGCGTTTACAGTCATCTGGATGCAAAGGTATAGTGAAAAAGCAATCCTTTAAATCTAGAATGAGTAGTTTATAGTTAAGAGGAATAGCAGTAGGTGAGGGAAGCCCCGATTGAAGGGGGCCCATAACCTCCATGATCTTATTTATTGCTCGGAGATCTTGCAAAAGTCTCCATCCTCCTGATTTTTTCTTGATTACAAAAAAAGGTGTATTCCAAGGACTATAAGTAGGTTCAATATGACCAGCTTCGAGCTGTTCTTGTACTAGATGCTGTGCTGCTTGAAGCTTCTCTCCAGTTAGGGGCCATTGAGCAACCCAAATAGGGTCGTCAGAGAGCCATGTGATTTTTGCAGCAGTCTTTTGGGTCGGAGAGATGACCAAGGCACCTAATAAAAGGCTGTGGCTCCCTGTATCCTACCCCTTTTCTCCCTTGCTAATTGGATGTGGGGATAAGAGATAATCTGCCTTGCTGCCTTTTGCCTAATCCTTTAACAGGACAAAATCTTTGATTTAACATTTGAGCTGTAACCACAGTATTGGGACTCATTAGTAATACCTCCATTTGCTCTAGAATGTTCTTTCCCCAGAGGTTAATAGGTAAATGATCAAGCACATAAGGTGTAAAAGATCCTGCTTTTCTCTCTAAATCTTCCCACTTGATGAGCTGCACACTCTGTTGAGGCTGAGAAACTTGGCCAATGTCTTGTAGATTGGCAGTGGCTGTATTAAGAGGCCATGCCCGGGGCTAGTGCCTGGAGGCAATCGCGGAAACCTCTGTCCCCATATCTATTGTTCCCAGGAAAGCTTTCTCATTTAATTTTAATTTCAGCTCTGGGCGCCCTTGTTTAACTAGCTTCACCCAGTAGATATGACTAGAGGATCCAAATCCCCTTTTCCCCCAAAGCTCTGTGGAGAGAAGTTTTCCTGCTGTATCATAGGGCAAAATTATAATCTGCGCTGTCCTAGTCTCTGGAAAAATTTGAATTATGGTATTTGTTGTCTGTGCTATAACTTTAATTTCACCAGTATAGTTTTGATCTATTACACCTGGTAAAACTTGAAATCCTTTCATAGTTAAGCTACTTCTTCCTAAAATAAATCCCATGTTGCCTTTAGGTAATGGTCCATAAATCCCTGTAGGGATTGCCTGTCGTCCCATACAGGGAATTAGTACATACTTGGCAGTGGGACAGAGGTCCAATCCTGCACTCCCTGGAGTGGCATAGTAGAGTTCCCCATAGTGAGCTGATTGGCTGGCTGGCATGGTATGGCTGAGCCAGAGTGAACAACAGTGCCCCTACAGTTTGGTGGGGCCAAGGCCGGCCCCACTTGCTGTTTCCCTGAAATGGGTCAAGAAGCTGACCATCAATGTTTCTCTGGGAGCCGCAGTCATTGGCCCAGTGTTTTCCCCTGCGGCAGCGAGGACAAAGATCTGGCTGCAGAGCAGGGGGATTAGGGACGGAACTCCCCTGACTCCCTGGGGCAGCCCTTTGCTTGAAATTCTTTGCAAAATGACCAGGTTTCCTGCAAATAAAACAAGTTCTTTATTCTTTGTTGCCTGCATGGTCCCTCTGAAGAGTCTCCTTCAATGCAGCAGCCAAAGTCGCTCCCTGAACATAGGCCGGGCCAATCTCGGCACAAATACGGATGAACTCAGAAATCGACCCCCTTTTCTTGTAGGGGCGTAGAGCCTCCTGACATGTTTTACTGGCATTCTCAAAAGCCAGTTGCTTCACTAGTAGAGATCCCGCATCGGAATCTCCAACCACTCTGTCTACTGCTTGAAGCAACCATGCCACAAAGTCTTGATGGGGCTCCTCTGGCCCCTGTATCATTTTAGCAATGTCCAGGGCTTTTTCTCCCTTAGTGGGCAATTCCCTCCAAGCCTTAGTGCCACAAATATTGATCTGCTGATAAGCCAGCAAAGGAAACATCATCTGAGCCTGTAGGCTGTGCTATGGCCCGGTTCCTGTTAACATTTTAAGCGTGATAGGCACACCATGCTGTTGATTTCTAGCCTCTTGTTCTGCACTAAGTTCAGTCCAATTGGGTTTCCACATTAAATAATCTCCAGGGGAAAGACATGCCTTAGCCAGTTTATGCCAGTTGAGGGGAGGCAGAGCTTCACTAGTTACAGTGTCAAGCAAGCTCAAAACAAAAGGGGAAGTGGCTTTTCATAGAAACAGAGGCTTTAAACTCCTTAAGGGTTTGAAAAGGAATAGGCTCATGCATTTGCAATATCTTCCCTGGATTGGTAGGGTCTGGTCTCTCTAAAACTGAATACATTGAAAATCCTATCATATCCTCTCCAGCTGGTCTGGTTTCTCGTAAGGTCTGCTGTAAAGGGGACAATGTCAGCACAGAAGTTACTTTTACATTTAGCTGTGCACCTGCTTCTAGCCGTAAAGGCCTGGTGGCTAAGGCCATTTTTTCAAAACTGGGAGCAAGATCCTCCTCATTTTTTGAATCATCCGACTCACGGTGATGTTTGCCTCTCTTTACTACAGTTTTAGGAACAGCAGGTGGAGGCGGGGGAGAGAGGGGGAGTGCAGAGGGAGGAGGTGACATTCTTAGAGATTCGCACTCCTCAACTGTAGAGAGATCTCTTTTTTGAAACCATAGATTACCCACATTTTACACTCAGCTAATTTATATTCACAACAACACACTCCTTACCTTACACACTTCTAGGATCAACCCCCTCGCTTCTTCCTCTATACTCAGGTCCCTGTGGGTCTTTTTCTCTCTTTTCCACGTCCAGTGCAGAGAGAGAGATTGGGTCCAGTTTCTGAGTAGAGGAGCTGGGAATTAAGAAATAAAAGTATAGAAGACAAAGACGCAGTAATAGAAAAAATAGCTGGGGTCCAGGTGGGATGTCTGTTCTCTCTGATGGAGAGACAGCATCTGACACCCAAACAGCAGCAATTTATTTATATTCTAAAAATACAAAGGTGCTGGAAACCAATCCCCATTTCGCTAATAGAAAGATGTGGATAGGAAGCTGGAAAGGCTGGTAAACAACCTTAATTTCTTTGAAAGGTCAGAGCTAAAACATTGTTAATTAAAGCAGCTTCCACCTCTGTTTGGTTTTTGTATATTTCTCTCATTGGAATTTCCTGGCTAAAGGCAATGAGCGGATCCCATAGTCTTAACAAAAGGGATAGCCAGGTGCCCCACAAACAGTTAAGGAATGCTCAAGGTGTCTTGCCTCGGGCGCCCCCCACACATCTGAAATCAAGGTATTAGCCTGGCTAGTTCCTTCAGAGGGCTCTGATAAATCAAAGATGATGGCATATATAACTGTGCACATGAATATGAGCAAATTCAAGTATTACAAAAGTGCTACCAATCTGGGCATTGTATGACAAAAACCTAAAGGGTAAAAATATACATTGGTTTAACTGAAATGGAAAATATTGTGGATTTGTAATTACTAGTTATAAAACTTGCATTTTTGCAGGTTCTATTGAAATTCCTGACATAGAATTCAATTGAAGAAACAAACTTTTAAAAATACATATATTTTTTATTGTTTTCAGAGAAGAAGGGAAAAAGAGATTGAAACATCAATGATGATAGAGAATCATTGATCAGCTACCTCCTCTCACCACTTCCCCGCCACACCCTCCCTGCCCCTCCAACCCCCCCCACACACACTGGAGATCAAGCCCCAAATCTGGGCATGTCCCAAAACTGGGAATCAAACCTGTGAATTTCTGGTTCATACTTTGATGCTCAATAATTAAGCCACACTTGCTGTGCAGAAACAAACTTTTTATCATAATAATGTGGACTGAGTTTGATATTGAACATTTTTGCATCAGCAAATTCAAAGCTATTTATGTCATGAAGTTTCTATAACTTCCTATATTTAGGCAAACACCACCTCACAGGAAGTAGCTTTTAATTGCCTTATAAGTTCTTTCTATAAGTTATAAAGAACATTTTATGAAGAATATTGTTTCATTTATTTAGTTTATTTGTTGATATTTATTTAAATTTAAACATTTAGATATATTATAACTAAAGAAATGTAGTAATGCTTTGCATGCAACATTATAAAAATTTATATTTTTAAAGAAAAGGCTTACCAAATATCTATTTGAATTTATTCATGACATATTATTGTTGAGTACACTTGATAACTTTGTTGACATATTTCCAAACCTTAATGGATAATAAAAGTAATGGTTAAGCTACTAAAAACCCTAATTTGCTCTAAAAAGCACTTTATTGGAGTTCATGACCAAATGGACCAAAAATTAGTGAGAGTACTTGTCAATGATCAAAACAGAGTAATCTTTGTAAACATCTGAATGAATATGGCCTTCAAGTAGAAGGCATCTAAGGGACACCCAACAATAGAAAGTGAGGCAAACACATTAAACAACACTTCTGCTCATCAAGACCTTACTAAACCTTTTCTGTTAACCTAAAAATTAATAATCACAAGGCCAGCTAGTTTATTGCCTACATATGAGATACATTTCTCTTTCACCATAAAAAACAACAACAAACAAAAGATTATATTTTAATGGAGTTATAAGAAGTCTTCTATAGAGATAATAATGTAAGTTCAGCATATTATTTATACTAAATTCAAAGTGGTTTAGTTTGTCTTGTGATTATTGGACAGCTTCAATTTTTTTCTATTATTCGAACAATTATGAAACATTAGGCCTTGCTTGAAAATATTATATTTGAATATTTTATTACCATGAAATTCTGAACAGCTTTGGTTAATGTTTATCAGTTTCCTCTGTGGTTTTCACTGCTTTATGATTTTTATTTTTGTGTACTTTTTTCCTACTTATTTTCATAATTAATAACAACCAATTCTTAACTGTTTTACTCCTTTTTTGAAAAGATATATTCTAGGTTCATCAGGTTCTCTTAAAATTCTTTGCATATGTTTAATTCTGTCTTTGTCCTTATTTATTTTTTCTCTCTGTTTTAATTTGTGTTGTAATAATTTTTCATATTCATAAAGTAAATGCTTATTCACATATTTTTCTTGATTTACAGTGAAAGTATTTTAAGACTATTCTGTATTTGGTGACTCCTTCTGCTATAGCTAGTTTCAGTGAGACTTCAAATTGACACCACTGGACAGTATTCTAAATTAGGAAAAATGCTAAAGTTGTTTCATGTAACAGTAAAAGATAAAGAATAAATATCATGAATTGTTTACAGTGGCCTAAGTATTTGAGTTCTCATATAGATGAACAATTATACTATTTAGCATATCTCTATGAGAAAATTACTGTTCCATATGTTATTCAATGATGGCAAATCTTAGGCATAGATTATGCTAATTTTCTGCCCAAGATCACATTTCACCATCATTCCAAAATGTTTTACCTAGTGTGATGGCTAGTCTTATAGTTAACTTGGCTAGGCTATGGTGCCTAGTTGTTTAGTCAAACACTAGATATTACTGTGAAAGTATTTTGCAGACATGATTAACATTTGCAATGTTGACTTAATTAAGATTACCCTCAATAAAGTGGGGAGTAAGTTAAAGCCTTAAGAACAAAAACTAAGGTTTCACAAAGAAGGAATTCTAGCCCTCACTAGTTTGCTCAGTGGATAGAGCATCAGCCCAAGAATTGAAGGATCCTGGGCTCAATTCTGTTCATGGGCACATGCCCAAATTGTGGGATTTATTCCGAGTAGGGGGAATGCAGGAGGAGGCCAATCAATAATTCTCTTTCATTATTGTCCCCCCCCCCCATCTCATTTCCCTTCCTCTCTGATATCAATAAAACTATTTTTTAAAAGAAGGAATTCTGCCTCAAGACTGTAACATAGAAATCTTACCTAAGTTCCTAGCCTGCCCTGAAAACTTACCAGTCCCCACAATTGTATGAGCCATTAGTTAAAGTCTCTCTCTCTCTCTTTTTTTTTTCCCCTTCTACCTCCCCCCTTCTCCCCTCCCTTTCTCTTTCATCCACCATCCATTGATAGATCCATCCATCTATTCATTTATCCAACCATCTATCATCTGTTCTGTTACTCTGGAAAACCCCCACAAATAACCTCAGCTAAATTTTATTCTTTTAGGTTCCTCAATTGCCTTGTTGAGAACTTATGCTATTCATATTACTTATCTTAACTAACAAGATTGCAAATGCCTCCACAACCAGGAGTTCCCATCTTTACATGATCACATCAATAGGCCTGCATGCTGTCATATAGCACATAGCACATCTGAGGTTCCAGCAAAGCATATAGCAAGAGTTAAATTATATATATACATACATCTCCTACATTTCGCAATATTTAACTTTATAAGCTTCGTCCTTATTTTTAAAATCAACTTTAAGGAATGGGTGTTCCATGTTCTTCCAAAACTACAAAAACTAATATAAATTTATTTATTTATTATTTTACTTCCATGATAAGTGAAGGTTACCAGAAACCAAATATTTCTTGTTAAGAATTAAATTATAACAGAAAATAAGGAGCCTATGATTGTTTATTTTGTTTGTTCATTATTTGGAAAGTGGACTGACATATAATTCTTGATGTTCTTATCTTTTAATTGTTAGTATATAGCCTCTTTCTATAACAGAACACTTTTCAAAAACAAGATCAGTTTAGCTGCCAAAGGAAATAAATGAACAAGTAATTATTTGATAGATCTAGGAAAGAAAATTCCCCTAAATTACAAAATAAAAACAGATAAGTAATTGCAATTTTGGAACCTCTTTTTTCAGTTATGATGAATGGGATTTCTGGTTGTTTTATTATTTCGGGTCATGTAAGATAAAAGTATAAAACCCAGGATTAGTTTGGTAGTTCAATTCATCCACTTAAAGAAAACACATAAAAGTGAACAAAAATGCATTTGAATATGAACACATTTAATGTAATGGTCTTGAGTTTTTAAGATAATAAGAATATAAAAGAAATAATGTCAACTTTTTTTATCAAGGTCCAGAATAAATGCATTTTGAGCATTTAAAAATTTATGAAAATGATTGAGTAAATAGTATCAAAGGCCAAGTGTCATCAAGGCCAAGTTTATCTGATGATCAATAAAAGAGAAAAGCTGTCACCATGATGGACTGAGATTGCTAAAGATCTTCGAGAACCCAAGGCTATTCAGATGCAATAAAAAAATAGATTAGGAATAAATATTACATAGTATAATAGTAATTTAGAAAAAATCTTACAGAAGTGTCTTTTCCTCATCATGTTTTTTTCTAATTTATCCTACTGATGTATAAACATTAAGTAACAAAATATGCTCTATGGTAAGCAGCTTTTCTATAAAATACTTTATGTTAAAAATGAGTATTTTTTAAATCACAAAAGAGATAGGCAAATGATATGCTCTAAATATATTTTCAATACATATTTTTATAAAATATTATGAAGAAAAAGTTATTTCTATCAGGCCAGATATTTAATTTAATCTCTTTAATTCACTAAAATTTGAATTTAAAATATTAATTATATTTTATAAAATATGTCATTAATTTTACATAGAATCATGTATTCTAAATATGAACAAGGTATGCATAAAATGTCAACCTGCATTTAACTCTAAATAAACTGATGGACAAACTAATCTTCAGAAGAAATTTAAAGATTGTTGCCCTTAGAATTTGGCTATCAATTTTTAAATGGTTAAAATACATACACACACACAAGAAACCATCCTATCTAATAAAAGAATAATATGTTAATTAACCATTACTCTGCTACAGTCACAAGCCACGCTCATAAGTCAATCAGGAGCGAGTATGCAAATTAAACCCAACCAAGATAGCTGTGGCCACTGAGAGCAGGAATGAGGCTTGGATTTCCCTGGTGATGGAGGAAGCCAAGCTTTCCACACATCATGGTAGGCCCAGGCCTCAATTCAAGTCTACAAAGTTTCAATTACAGAAGATAAAAAAAATTCCCAACAAAAATTGCTGCTGCCACAGAGCAAGCAGGAGGCTTGGCTCCACTACAAAATCTTAATTGTAGAAGATAAATAAACCCCAGATACCAGGGCCTCCACTTGGGTCACTGGGGGATGTGGCTGGCCTGCAAATCACCACGGGCCCCTCATCAAAGCCACCCCACATCCTAAGGGAACTTCCACCCAGATCCAGGACACACTTCAGGGCAAAGCAGCTGGCCTCTACCCATGCACCAGGCCTCTATCCTATCTAATAAAAGAGTAATATGCAGATTGACCATCACTCCAACACACAAGAGGGCTGCCCCCATGTGAACTCAAGATGGCCACCACAAGATGGCCAGTAAGGGAGGACATTTGGGAGGGACCAGGCCTGCAAGGGAGGGCAGTTAGGGGCAATCAAGCTTACAGGGAAGGACAGTTAGAGATGACCAGGCTTGCAGAGGAGAGAAGGTGGAGGTGACTGGGCTTGCAGGGAAGGCAATTGAGGGGGACCCAGGTCTTTAGGGGAGAGCGGTTAAGGGTGACCAGGCCAGCAGGGAAGGGAAGTTAGGAGCAAAAGGCTGGCAGAGAGGAGTTAGGCATCAATCAGGCTGGCAGGAAGAAGTGGTTAGGGGCAATCAGAAAGGCAGGCAGGCAAGCAGTTGGGAGCCAGCAGTCCTGGATTGTGAGAGGGATGTCCGACTGCCATATTGGGATCAGGCCTAAACCCGATCCTGTCAGGATTGGGCCTAAGCAAGCAGTTAGACATTCTTGAGGGGTCCTAGATTGGAAAGGGTGCAGGCTGGGCTGAGGGACATCCTTCCCCACATTCACGAATTTTGTGCACTGGGCCTCTAGTACATATATAATTTTCCTACCTTTATAAATCTAATAAATTCTGTTCATCTGAGCTTTGCTTAAATGTACATTTTAATGTGACACTTTTGTTTTAGTAAGGACAGATCTTACTTTCTTGGTCTTAAAAATATATTGACTTTTACCAGAAATAACTTCACAAATCACCTGAAAATGTATTCATAGATCAGAATTCTAATACAAATAATTTTTATTATTTTAAAACAGTGAGTAGAGTATTTTAATCTCTGAAAATGATTCTCTTATTTGCCCCTATTATCTACCTTAAAGAAGAGTTTGAGTGTCTCTGAAAATTTATATTTTAGATGATTTCTGGATAGAACCCGAAGGGAATGCTTTTCTCTGCAATTACCCTTGTTTATCATCCCTTTGACTTTATTTAACATATTATCTGACAACAAGAAAAGATCCATGACCTTAATCTTGCTGATCCTCCTATATCCATTAGGCAAATGCCTAATTTAACAAATGAGTCTTCAGCTTTGCCCTAAAACCAGAAAACTCATTTTTCCTAAAACTAATCAATGAAACAAGTTTAAACAATGAGATTTTTCTTTTTTGAGGGAAAAAAAACATAACAAAGAAAAAAAAAGGAAAAAAATTATTTAAAGTCAATGTTTAAACATAAAAACCACATTATAAAACTATGAATCTAGATACTATAAATATTCTAAATGACGTTGGAGTATCAGCCCTTCAGTATTGTATGAAATTTGTGTTTGTTACTGGCAGATCAACAAACCAATAGATAATGCAATAGTGGCATAATAATTTGAATAACCCATAATAGTATTTGAGAATTGGGACATTGTTACATATTATATGATGTAATATCACTTTTAAATGACAAGGATGACATATGCTTAATAAAAATGTTTTTGCTCCTACTCAGTTAAAAACAAAGGTAAAGAAATATTACTTTGGTTATATTTTGAATAGGATAACATTTTAATTTGTTTCTCTATTCTCTATATAAGCAGTGACTTCAGTGTTTTACATATAACCTAATTTTCCAAAGATTTAAATGTAAACAACAACAAAAAACACAAAAACACTATTGAAGAGACAAACACCTAAAATAGCATTAACATGGGAAGGTGATCAACACACTTCTCATGAAATATAGAAATTGTGAAAATATATACAAATTACAATTAAATAAGCAAAATCATTCTATCAGTTAATAATTAAGAACCCATTTTCTAGAACTAGAAATTCATAAACTACAGTAGCTCTTTGTCTGTATATATTCCATATTGTTTCAGTAACTATTTCTAACTAGAAGCCCTGGCCTAAATGGGCAGCCAGACATCCCTCAGACAATCCAGGACTGCTGGCTCCTAACTGCTCACCTGCTTGCCTTCTTGATTGCTCCTAAACATTTTTGCCTGCCAGCCAGATGACTCCCAAAACATTCCGCTGCCAGCCTGATTAATGCCTAATTGCTCCACTGCCAGCCTGTTTGCCCCTAAATGCCTTCCCCTGCAGGCCTGGGTCCCCCCTCAACTTCCCTCATCTGCCAACATGGTCACCCTAACTGCCCTCCCCTGCAGAATCACCCCAATGACCCTACCTTTCAGGCCTGGTCCTTCCCAACTGTCCTCCACTGCTGGCCATCTTATGGTGGCCATCTTGTGTCCACGTGGGGGCAGGATCTTTAACCACATGGGAACAGCCATCTTGTGTGTTGGAGTGATGGTCAATCTGCATATTATTCTTTTATTAGATAGGATAGAGGCCTGGTGCATGGATGAAGGCTAGCTACTTTGCCCTGAAGGATGTCCCAGATCAGGGTGGGGGGTTCCCTTGGAGAATGGGGCAGCCTGGGCAAGGGTCCTGTGGTGGTTTTCAGGCTGGCCATGTCTCCCAGTGACCCATTTGGAGGCCCTGGTATCTGGGGTTTATTTATCTTCTATAATTGAAACTTTGTAGCCTGGAGCGGAGCCAAGCCTCTTGCTTGCTACATGGCATCAGTCATTTCTGTTGGGATTTTTATCTTTTTAATTGAAACTTTGTAGCATTGAGTGGAGGCCTGGGTGACCAGGATATGGGGAAAGCTTGGCTTTCTCCATTGCCAGTGAAACCCAAGCCTCCTTCCTGCTCTCTCTGTGTCTGTAGCCATCTTGGTTGGGATTAATTTGCATACTCATTCCTGATGGGCTGATGGGCATATCTGGTGGGGCATGGCTTGTGGGTGTGGCAGATTGATAGTCAATTTGCATATTACTCTTTTATTAGCTAGGATACTCGTTCTTTTCATTATGTCTTTTTTCTATGTTCATTAGGCATTTTTGGTTATTCAACTTATAAAAGATGAAAGGGGCATTTATTTACTGATGCACTGAAATATGCAAAACAAGAATGTATTTGATAAGATTAAACTTCACTAAGTATTAAAAATAGCCAGAGACTATGCCTACTGGGAAAAGGAGGCATTAGGATAAATGTGGCCTATGGAAATTAGACCTGGACATTTTTGTTTATGATCTAAAGCTGCACCAGGTATGAGTTTATTATTCTAATTATATACTTACCTATAAATACAATAATATTGAGAATAACAATTATAACAAAGTGTAACAACAAAAGCAGTAGTTCATTGATTTCTATGATGGGCCTTCACCTTTACAAATCTTTTTGTCTGATTTTAGAGACCTCTCTGACAAATCAAAACAAACAACAATAACCAAAACAAGAACTGCTCATTTCCCTTTGAATTTCATGTTGACACTCTGGAAGAAAGTCAAATTGATTTCTTTCTTTCCAGTGAAGTTCCATTTTCCTTCTTGGACAAGGATTTTGCAAAATAGCACTAAATAAATCATTTACCAACATATGGGTTGAATACTTAGGTCAGGTCTTTGGATAATCCACTGTGTGTATGATAAAGGGGCAATGTGGTAGAAAAAATTATAAGGCCCTGGGCAGAATGGATTTATAAGAGAATTTAAATCAATTTGTTTCGCCTTCCATTAGGGCCAAAGCATCTAAATGTTATGTTATATTCTCTCTGAGAATAATCAGTCACTGCAAGTTTCCACCTAATAATTGGAAGAACATTATTCCTAAAACTATGATCCTGATCTCTTTTAAACAATACTTCTTTCCAGAGTCTTAGTTTAGGTGCTCTCGTGTGTTGTGTGTGTTTCTTTTTTGTTAATCCTCACCCTACAATATTTTTCCCATTAATTTTTAAAGGAAGTGGAAGGACAGAGGGGAAGAGAGAAGAGAATATCAGTGTCAACTGGTTTCTTCCCGCAGGAGCTGGGATCAAACCTGAAACCCAGGAGCCAGCCTTTGACAGGACATCAAACCCACAATCCTTTGCTCTGTGTGGGACGGTTTGACCATTGAGCTCACCGGTCAAGACTATTTATAAGTGTTTTGAAAGTTGAATGTCTTCTGATCTTTACACTTATTTTTTTCAACAGACTGCTCCTGGAAAAGAGTTAATTTTAATATAGATTATATATTTACATCTTCAATAATTAACCTCCATCCAGCATACAGACGATTGTTATTTAAATGTTTGGTAAACGATGCCCTGACTGCTTTGGCTCAGTGGATAGAACGTTGCCCTATAGACTGAAGGGTCCCAGGTTTGATTCTGATCAAGGGCATGTACTTTAGTTGCGGGCACGTCCCCATCAAGGAGTGTGCAAGAGGCAGCTGATTGACATTTCTCTCACAAGGATGTTTCTAACTCTCTATATCCCTCTCTCTTCCTCTGTAAATATCAATAAAATATATTTAAAAATAAATATTTGGTAAATATATTAAAATTTTATTTATTGAAAGGGAATTTTTTAAAAATAATTTGTTCAAAAATAAATTTTTAATGGATTTACTTTATTTATTTTATTTTTTTATCTTTATTGTTCAGTTTATTAATTACATTGTTCCCTTTTTTCCCCCCTATAGTTCCCCTCCACCTGGTACCCATCCCACCCTCCGCCCTCACCCCCCTCCACTGTCCTTTCCCATAGTTGCATGATTTTTGTCCAGTCTCTTGCTGCACTTCCCCCACCCACTTTCTCCCCAAGAGTTGTCAGTCCATTCCATCTCTATGTCCGTGATTCTGTTACATTCACCAGTATATCCTGTTCATCAGCTTATTAATTCACTTGATTTTTAGATTCACTTGTTGATAGATGTGTATTTGTTGTTCCTAATTTACACTTTTATCTTTTTCTTCTTCCTCTTCTTAAAGAATATCTTTCAGCATTTCATATAGTATTGGTTTGGTGGTGATGAACTCCTTTAGGTTTTTCTTATCTGCGAAGCACTTTATCTGACCTTTAATTCTGAATGATAGCTTTGCTGGATGGAGTATTCTTTCTTGTAGATTCTTGCTGTTCATCACCTTGAATATTTCTTGTGACTCCCGTCTGGCCTGCATCGTTTCTGTTGAGAAATCCGCTGACAATCGTATGGGTGCTCCTTTATAGGTAACCAACTGTTTCTCTCTTGCTGCTTTTAATATTCTCTCTTTGTCTTTTGCTCTTGGCATTTTAATTATGATGTACCTTGGTGTGGTCCTCTTAGGGTTCCTATATATTGGGGTTTGGTGCACTTCCTGGACTCCTAAGGCAATTTCTTTCACCAGGTGTGGGAAGTTTTCGGTCACTAGTTCTTCAAATAGGTTTTCATTGTCTTGCTCTCTCTCTTTTTCTGGCACCCCTATAATTTGGATGTTGGTATGCTTGAGGTTGTCCCAGAGGCCCCTTACACTATCTTCAATTTTTTGGATTCTTTTGGTTTCTTGCTTTTTCAGCTGAGTGGATTTTACCTCTTTGTATTTCAAATCTTTAACTTGGTTCTTGGGGTGCTCCAGAGCACTTTTAGGTCTTTGTATAATATTTTTTATTTCAGTCAGTGTATGCTTAATTTCTGGTTGGTCCCTTTTCATATCCTTGAGAGTCTCCTTTATATCCTTGTGGGTCTCCTTCATTTCCTTGTAGGACTCATTCATTTCCACGTTGGTCTTGATCATTTCCTTTGCAGTCTCACTTATTTCCTTATAGGCCTCTACCTTTTGTTGGAGCCTCTTGAGAAGCCCTATAACCGTGGTTTTGAATTCCATGTCCAGCTGGTTTTTTTTCCTCCATTTCTTTCACGTCTGATTTCTTTCCATGTCTCTGCATGGTGGCTGCTTCCCTGAGTTGGTCAATTAGCTTTGTGTGGTAGACTTCCTACTAGGGACAGTGGCTCAGCCTCCCCAGTTACCTGAGGTGGATATGGGTTACACAGTCTTGCTGAAGTTAAGCTCAGGTTAATCATTGTTAGCACTTGGAGGGGTTGACCTCCAGGCCAATTGTCTGTGAAGCTCAGCTGTGCTCAGGTTAGATGGGCGGAGTCTCCGGGCCAAGCAGACAGCTTTAGCTCTGCCCTATGCAGCCCCAGGGACTCTGTGCTGGGGGCAATGGCTGCCAGCACCTCTGAGAGAGAGCAGCTGTGGAGCTCCACCGCTGCCGGGTAATTCAGACTCTCCCCAAATGAGTCTGCACGCCCAATGTCTCACCCATGGTCGTAAAACAAAGCAGTCTGATGATTTTCGGAATGAGAGAGCGAGTTGCAGGAGCTGTTCGCGCAAGCTGCCTTCTCCATAACCCGGGAGACCCTTGCAGCACCTGAGCTTCGGCATGCCCTCCCACTGTCCAGTTTTCACCCCGTATGATAGTGGGTTCCCTGGACTTGGCCCAAAGCTGGAGAATCAGTCCAGTGGGATGTCTTTGTCTCCCCGTTCAAGAAAACTGGCCGGTTTTCAGCCGCCCGCCCTCTCCGCTGGCGCGCGCTCCAAACCTCTCTCCACACGAATCTTTCAATGCTGTCCGTCGCTGCTCCTCGGAGTCATAGTGTCTTATTTTCACTTTTATTTGTGAAGTTTTCACTCGGCCAGCTTTCTGGTGATTCTGGAAGGTGTTTGTTCTTTTGTTTAGTTGTAGTATTAAAATTGCTGAGCATGACGGCAAGATAGGTATTTTACCTATGCCGCCATCTTGGTTCTCCCTGGATTTACTTTATTATTATTTAGAGCTTTATTCATACACAAACAAAACTTCCCCAATGTTTAAAACACAGTGTATATTCTAAGTGCATTGTTAAGTCAATGTGCTAAGAATGGTAGCATTTGAAGGAAAATAGATATTTTATGCCGTAACTTAAAAATTGTATGGTAAATGTGATTTATGTATTTTCTTATACAGCTTCCTGAAGTGAGGGGCTGTGTATTGATATTGTGTCACTTAACATAAGATATATTCCTCTTGGTTAAGTGACAGGCATACTGATTCTCTTGAGGAATACAATAACATTTTATTCAAATGTATTACTTCTAAATTTGTGTTAATATTTGTAAAATTTATTATCTTCTCGTTTGGATGAAAGCATGTTAAAGTTTATATACAGGGTTTTTATTTATCATTTTTTTCTAATTGTACTCTGTCTAATAAACTTTAAAAATGAATTTCCTGATAAGAATGAATGATGATACCTAGGTCTTACAGGTTTTTTAACTAAAGACTATAACCTTGAACTTGATATTGAAAGACTTTTTAAAAAGAGCAAAAACTGATTTTTATGACAAACAATGCGATTTTTATTTTCTCTTTTAGAATACTTAAATTTAAGTAATTTTGTGTGTACATTTAAAGTTTCCAAATAGATCACAAATTCTCTGAAGTTATTCTGTGAGTTTAATATTCTTCCTTTTCTTGACAACTCATTGAACCTCTTTATTCTATATTTAACACAAAATGAGCACATAAAAATGATTGTCATTGACATAACATCATCTGGACATCACCAAAATGGGGAGAAATATGTTTTTATAGCATTGTAAGACAAAACTACTGGGGGGAAACCACAAACAGTGACAAACTCTCTGTTTCATATTTAAACTAGGAGCCCGGTGCACCAAGATTTGTGCATGGGGCTGGTCCCTCAGCCTGACCTGCACCCTCTCCAATCTTGGAGCCTTCAGGGGAGCCCCCTCCAATCCGGGAGTTTCTGTCTGTCTTTGTAATCATATGAGCCAATTGTCTGAGACCCCCAACCCAGTTTGGTTTGGTGCTCACAGAATAATAGAGGCATTTTTTTCTTTGTTGCATTGGTGGGAGACTTCCTAGAAGTTGCAGGATATTTTTCCTTTAATTTTTCCTTGACACTCTGACTTTACTTATGTTCTCACCTTTGCTTTCCCTCCATCCCCCACCCACAACAGTAACTTGCTCCAGGCTCACTTTGCTCTAGTGTCTAGGACAGTGATGGGCAACCTTTTGAGCTTGGTGTGTCAAAATTCACCAAAAAACTGAGCATAACTCAGGTGTTGTGCCACTTTGAGAAAAACAAAACAAAACATAATTTCACGATATTTATAGTGTAAATAACAAAAATTTATAATTGTAATATTTAACTATATCTAATAAACCAAAAACTAATTATTTAACTTACCTGCTTAGTGACTTCTTTGTTCATCTGTCAATCGGTTTCTTTTGTTGGTCTTAATATTATTTAACTTGTGTGGGGTGCCGTGAACTAAGATAAGAGAAGGGGAGGGTGAATTCTTTAACTAACCTGCCTATTAGTGACTTTTTTATTGCTGAATTTCATTGGCTAAACCTTCAATGAAGGTTGGTATTTTGTACACTTAAAGCCCAAGCAAGCGCTACAAACTTCATCTGTCAATCTGATTCTTTTGGTGGTTTTGATATTATTTAATGCTGAGAATAAGGTCTCACAAAGTACATAGAGAGAAAAATTGTGACTAAAGCCATTGTTATATTTTTCAGGGTGCTAAAAGTATCTGGTAATCGGTTCCAGGCACTCCAAATTTCCTGTTCGAAGTAGCACTCTTCTTGATTCTCCAAGTGGCACCTTTCCAGATTCTCAAGCTTTGACCTCAAATCAACAAACACCTGAGCCCAGATGCTGTCTTGAAATTCTGCAAGTTGCATCTCCAAATCATCAATTTGCATCTACTGGAAACCATTTAATTTCAAACTACTGTAGACTACTATATCAGGATACTTAATTATGTTTATGGTCTGTTCTAGGCTTCTACATTGATTAAATCTATCACTGAATTGGTCAAGTAATGAGTCTAAAACATGCTGGCACTTTATATGCAAGGGTTCCATTTCATTTTGTACAGCTGCACTGGCCTTCTCAAAATACTTTGTTACTTGAGGAAAATGCATATAAGTTTTAGTTTCTACATCTCACTTGAAAATGTTAAGTTTACTTTCAAAAGCTTTTACTTAACCTTGTTTTTTTTTTTTTTTTGGGTTCTCCGTCAGGGGGGAAGTAACAGAAGACAGAATTATAGATAGCCTGTTAGCCCTGCAGGCAATTAGGGGTTAACTAGTCTGACCACAAGATGGCACATGTAACTGTCTTTCAGGAAAGGACAGGGTTAATAAGCAGAAATAGGGGTTAATAAGGATGCAAAACAGTAATAGTGGTGTAATGGGGTCTGCACTATGCTGCAAAATGGTGTTCCTTATATAAATTAAGATGGCTGCCACTCATAGCACAGGCCCACACCTCCCTGCCTCCCCCTCACTTATCTCAGTAATGATGGTCAATTAAAAATCCATGACACCCCAGCAAATGATGTTTGCTGTGGTTATGTGGTTGCTGGTAATGGTGATCACAGGGCCTCCAGAGATGCGTACCCTGCGGTATTCTGCTGCTCCCTGCCCCGCCGGCCAGAAATGAGGTCAAAGATCCCCTAATGGCCTAACTGGAAGTCCTAGAACTAGACACTCTGTGCTGGAGTTCTGTTCTTTTGGCCTACAGACCTCAGGCACAGAGTGTCTACACTACACTACAGCAAATGTTTCATCCTCACTACTGCACCTGGCCGTGTTCTTCTCGGCATGTGCCCCATCCTTCTCTGTATGCAACTGCATGTGGCCACGTGTCATGGAAAATGACTATACATGTCAATGCTGACACGTGTGTCATAGGTTCAACATCATGGATCTAGGAGATCCTACAATGCTTCTGCCACCAGAACTATAATTCCCAGCATTCTTGGTACTCCCATGCTCTTGCTTTCCACTTCCAATCCAGGGGATGCACAAACCAAAAAGACTGAACTCCAGTTGCCTCCATGCTGGGCTGACTGGACAGGACACTCCTGTGTGGCGCTGGCATCCGCCTCCACTGACCACAGGCTCAAAGTGGTTGGGGTCCTAGAGATGCCTGCTATATCACCCTGGCTACAGGAGATGGGTGGGCATCCTGCCCCATCCCCGGCTGTTCAGCCCCTGCATGCGTGTGCACTGCCGACAAGCCCACCATCTTTGTTGGATTAATTTGCATACTCACTCCTGATTGGCTGTGAGTGTCATGGAGATATGGTCAATTTACATATTTGTGTATTATTAATATAGGTTTTTTGAAAAATCCATGACAAATATTTTTTAAATATCTTTAGGCAGTATATAGTTTTATAAACTAAGTAGTGTTATTATTAAAGACTAATAATTTAAGGACATTTTTCAAAATCTATTTTTATTGATTTCAGAGAAGAAGGGAGAAAGTGAGAGATAGAAAAATTTAGTATAGGTATTGTTTTATACCTCTTAAGTATGAAATAATGTTAATCATATGAAAATATTTTACATGAGAAAGTATAATACCTCAATATAAATATCTGCAGTAGATTCCTTTTGATTTTCGTAGATTCTTTTTTATATAAACCATACATTTACTTTTAGTATGTGTATATTATCTCACAGTAAGAGCAAAATCAGGTATGCATTTCCCCTTAAAAACTAAATCCTCCTACTTTCAACATAGTGTTTTCTGAAGAATGTTGTCACATATGCTTAAGCAGTCATTATATATTCAATTGTAGTTGAGGTTATTCAGTCAGCATAACAACATCTTGTCAGCAACCTTGCTGATCTGTATAAAACCAAATAAATACTATATGTTGTGGTATTATCTGAGAAGAGCAATCTTGCCGGACACAGAGGGATCTCTGCTATGTTCCTTCAAGTGCTTTTATAAAATATTTATGGAGCAGACAGACTAGAAGTGGATTTCAGTTTAACATCTACTTGCAACTTTAGCTGAATTGAAACATGCATTAGTTTTTCCAGGTGGATTTTCAAAGTATGATTTTGGCTTTTAATAATAAATCAAGGCCGTCAACTACTAATTATTTGTAATAAACAGGAAAAACACGCACTGACATAAATAATTCTAATTAAGTAATAAATACTGTATAAGAGAAATGGCTTTACATTCTTTAAAGCTGAGCCTCCCATCTCTATACCACAATGGACTCAGTAGCATAGTAATTGCAGACCCAGGTTAAGAAATGCAATTCAGAAACAGACACAGATGCATAAAAAGGTAAACTCGAACATTTATTAAATCTGAAATTAATTTTGGAGGAAAAATACACAAAAATTAAACTGAACCAGGTAACTCTGAAATCTATTACAAATAACTAAGGAGAAAAAAATAATATTTATGCATTATGCAGTTTATTAAATTATTTCTGAAACAAAATAAACATTATTTTCATATTATTTGAGGAGGCATATTTATAAGGAGAGAAAAAGAAGGAAATAAAAAAGAAAAAAACACACTTTATCTGATTTTCTGTTAACAATCTATACTAATAAAAGGGTAATATACTATTACAACAGACGTCCTTCCAGACAAAGCTACGGTGGTGGGGGCCAAGGCAGAGGCAGTTAGGGGGGATCAGGCAGGCAGGCAGAGACAATTAGAGACAATCAGGTAGCCAGGGAAGAAGTTAGGGTCATTAGGCAGGCAGGCAGGCAAAGTGGTTAGGTGTGATCAGACAGGCAGGCAGGTGAGCAGTTAAGAGTCAGGGTCCCAGATTGTGAGAGGGGTGTTCTAGATAGGAAAGGGTGCAGGCTGTGCACCAGGCCTCTAGTATTAAATAAAAGGGCATAGTTTTCCTTTACTATTCATTTATTTTTCAGTCACCCCACACATAATTAAATTATTTCATATTTAACCTTTATCACATTTTATATTGTCTATTCTGATATTTGTACCTGAAGCTTTCAAATTTGCAAAAACATTTTTGTTTGTTCTGGTCTCATTGTAATTCTGTACTGATAAAATCAATATATTTGTTAGCTGTGGTACAATTTAAAAAGAATAATATATAGATATGTTTTTTAAGCACTCTGAATATCTGTGATGTTTGTTTATCTCCTTGAAAATTAATGAAGGATTTTATTCCTCCCAAAATGATGGTCATATAAGCCGGAGCCTGTGCAAATTATCAATATCTTATCTAAATTAAAATCTAAATTAAATCTTATTTCTCTCTATGATCCACCTTCTTCTTGGTGAATGTTCTACTACTATAGTGAATTTATTGTTGTTCTGAAGACTATAGAGAAACAATAAGAACACTGAAAAAATTACTCAAAATAGCCATTTAACATCCTATTCAAAAAAAAAAAAAATTGTAAGAACTGGCATAAGAACAAAGCAAAGGTAAAAATGTGAAGTAGAAACTCATTAGGGTTGTAAAGCAGAGGAAACCACCAATAAAACCTACAGAATAGGAGAAAATATTTGCAAATCATATATCTGATAAGGGTTGATATAAAATATATATGTAAATTCAAAACAGTAGCAAAAACAAACAAACAATTTAAAATGATATAAAAATGGGCAGAGGAACAGAATAGACATTTTCTCAAAAAATATATAGAAATGGCCAACAGGTACATGTAAAGGTGCTCAACAATACTAATCACCAGGGAAATACAAATCAAAATCATAGTGAATTATTACCTCGTTCATATCTATTAGAATGGATACCATAAAAATATATATATAACAAGTATTGGCGAGGATATGGTAAAAGAGAACCCATTTGCATTGCTGGTGGGAACATAAACTGGTGTAGCCACCATGAAACACAGTACATCTCTGGCCAGGGTGACTCAGTTGGCTGAGCATTCTTCCATGCACCAAAAGGCTGTTGTTTCTATTAGGTTCCATTCCCATCAGGGCACACATTTGGATTGTGGGCTCTATCCCCAGTGTGGGACGTGCAGGAGGTGGCCAATCAATAGTCTCCCTCATATCTATCTTTCTCTCTTTGTCTCTCTCTAAAATCAATAGAAACATTAAAAAAAGAAAAGAAAAGAAAAACAGTATGTCAGTTCCTCAAAAAATTAAAAATTTATCTACCACCACATGATCCAGGAACCCTATTTTTAAGTATATAATCAAAGGAAATGAAGACAAGATCTTAAAAGCATATCTGCACTCCCATGTACACTATAGTGATTCACAAAGCCAAAATATGGAAACAATTTAAATTTCTATCAACAAGTAAATGAATAAACAAGAAATGATAGATAGTGCCTCTATTTCTATATTTTGTCTATGTATGAAGACAATTGAAATTTCAATTTCTACATGACGAAGTTTACTATATGTTAATAATACACTATGAAGTCTATGATAAAGGAATTAGATATTATAGTAAGACCATAGACTTTTTTTTCTTCTAACTAAGATATCACCCTATAGCTTTAATATTTTCACCAACTGAATACAACTATATATATATATGAAAGGAAGTTATCTTTATTTTGTCCATTCCTTTACAAATTAGTGTGAGATAAAAATAGTCTTTGGATTACAAAACAAAACAAATCATAATCTAAATATATCTGCTTATCATCATCCTTTCAACAAAATAACATTATAAAGATAACAGGTTTGAGTAATGTGTATATTTTATATATTATAAAATAAGAATTGTTGGAATTCTTTTCACGTCCTGCGTGGTTCAGGATTCCAGTTCAGGGTTCAGGTTCTGGAGAAGGCCTTATGCAAACAAATAAAGAGACTCAGAAAAATATTACTTTGGAAAATGGGGGACCAGGCAGCAGCCCATAGATAATGGAAGGAAGGCCTCTTGCTTTTGGCCTTGCCATTCCTTTTATTTAGGTTTGGGGAATACACCCATTGCCCTTAAGCAGGAAATAAGCAGATTATCTTATTAGTAAGGATTTACACAATTATCTGGTGGGGAAGTTGCCCTTGCCACCCTTATCTCAATTAGATAGGGAGTGGTTGGCTCTGACCTTTCAGAGCTTCAAGGTTGACTAAGCCTTTCGAGTTCCTTGTCCACACCTTTCTAATGGCTGGTTCCCTGCAAAGAATAAAAAGAATATATGCATTTTAGAGTGACAAACTTTTAAAATATTAACCAAATGTTATAATTTGCAAAACTCTACATACTAAAAGCCTGTACTTATATGATATTTTAAATTGCTATTCAAGCAGGATATTCCTATTATTCAAAAACGCAGGGAACATTATGCAAATAGTTAATTAGAAAAGTAAGTTAACTTCTTTATAGCTCCTGAAAAATATAAGAAAATATTTATCACTTAAATTTTGAGATATTTTTGTAGACACTGTATATTTGGGGATTGCATTTTGTGACTCATCTTGTTTGAAATGGATAACTATTTCCAACAGCTGTATTAGAATTGAGAATAGATAATGATAAAAGGACTTTTTGGCAAGCCACTTCTGTTATATGGAGAACGCAATGTGCTTGGCATCTGTAATTTAAGTAATTTGTAAGAAAACACATCACTTAGCCAGCTGTAGATTCTATTATTTCATGATTAAGATTACAATCCATTAATCAATTTTTAAACATAAATACACTATTATTAAAAAATAAATAAAAAACTTAAACACACTAGAATCAACGAATATAATTAAAACAATAGTCTACTGCATTCCTTCATTCATCTTTAGGCTATTTGGTGAAATTGCTGAAGCATTGAGCCAAGCAGCTAATACCACATTTAGTTTTGTTTATTGAAATAATGAAAGTGTGTTAATGACAAAGTATAAAACACATAATAGAAATTAATGTTCTGTGAAATAAAATTTTGTTTGAAAATCAAGATGAGTACAGTAAAAGCTTCTCGTTAAGTGAACATTTTATAATGTACATTTAACAACTATTAAACTATTTTTATTGAAGTGTATCTGTAAATTAAACACCATGAAAAATGACAGTGATATATTCAAGACACACTTTAATGCATGGAATTAAACTAACTTTAAGTAAAACTCAAAATGTGCTTTGTATAATCACATAAAACAGGAATTTTAACATCTATATATAATCTATTAGTTCTAGTCTGTGTCTATATCCATGTCTTATTATAGTATATTTAATTCTTTTATGTAATAATTTTTTATAAAAGTTTTACTTTGATTAAAATGAAAATAAATCTTGAATACCTCATATATAATATATATAGCCATTATGTAGTGCATTCACATATAGAAGAAATTGGGGATATATACAACATCATTAAATTTTATATATGCTATTATTGATAAAGAAATTTGGGGAGATATACATCATTAGATTTTATACTTACTATAAATGATAAAGCATATTGATATATTCTATTATTGATAAAGAACCTGTTGCCCGATATTACTAACTTTAACATGTTTGAAATATTATCTAAGGTGGAACTGCCACTGGACCCAGTGATTCCACTTCTAGGAATATATTTTAAGAAACCAAAACACCAAGGAGAAATAATATATGTACCCCTATGATTATAGCAGCATGATTCACAATAGCTAAGATATGGAAACAGCCCCAAATCCCATCATTAGATAAGGGGACAAAATTGGTACATTTACACCATGGAATACTATACAGCAGTAAAAAAAAAAAAGAAGGATCTTTATCATTTGAGACAATATGGTGGGACCTGGAAAGTCTTTTCAAGTGTAATAAGCCAGTCAGAGAAAGATAAGTACTACATTATCTCACTCATATGGGGAATCTAATGAACAAAATAAACTAATGGCACTGCAGGGGTGGTTCAGTAATTGTCAACCTATTAACCAGGAGATCACTGTTCAATTTATGGGCAGGGCACATACCCAGGTTGCTGGCTCGATCCACAGTGGGGAGGCATGCAGGAGGCAACAGATCAATGATTCTCTCTTATCATCTATGTTTCTGCCTCTTTCCCCTCCCCCTTCCATGCTGAAATCAATAAAAATATTTTAAAAAATAAAATAAAAATAAACTGATGAACAAAATTGATTCAGAGACATAGACACATGGAAAAGACTGACAAATCTCAGATGGAAGGTGGGGGTTGAGGAATAGATGTGGGGAGAGAATAACCAGGGAATTTATTTATATCCATATATGTATAGCACATGGACACAGATAATAGTGTGGTGAAGCCCTAGGTGGAGATAATTGTGAGGTGGAGGGAGTCATAGTTAAAAGAAAGTGGGAAATCTATAATACTTTCAACAATAAAGATAAATACAAATAAAACATGTTAACTCAACAGATAAATCTTAAACAAATAAAGAAATTATACAATTTTATCAGAAGAATTAAACAATATTATTTACTACTTTCATATTTTAAGGATCACAATATGCTTTTAATTCTCACCATTTTTTCTAATCATCTGAAGAGTTAGTTAAACATTAACATTGTAAAGTAACTGTTAGTACCAATTATAGAATACTAGAGCCCTGGCACAAGGAATCTATGTTTGGGTATGGTCACTAGGCCTATCCTGCAATCAGGGTCAGCTTCCTCAGCTGCTGGCAGCTGCTCCACCCCCACCACCAACAACCCATTCCCTGTTTGCCATCGGGCGATGAGAGCCTGCTAGCCGGGGGGTGGGGGAGGGGAGAGGGAGGGAAGCGGGAAGGGACCTAGAAGTAGGCCATTATGGCCCACTCCCTGGCCCCACCCCACTGCAGGTCACCCTCTGTGTGTGGGGTGACCAGAGGCAGGGGCCTTGGCCTGCCACCACCTGCATTCCCTGCCACCCACCCCAGTTTCCCATTTGCCATCAGGCAATCGGAACTTGCCGGCGAGTGAGAGGGACCAAGTGGTCAGCCATTCTGCCCACTCACCAGTCCCATCTCCCACCACCATCCACCCTGGGTTCCCATTCACCATTGGGCAATAGAAGTGTGCCAGCCTGGGGGGAGGGACCAAGAGTTTGGTCATTACCACTTGCTTGCCAGCCCCACTTCTGCCGTGGGTCCCTTTTAGTGTGTGGGGTGACCAGTAGGGCAGGGGCCTTGGCCTGGTACCACCCACATCCCCCCCCACCCATCCCTGTGTCCTCGCTCACCATCCGGCAATGGGAGTCTGCTGGCTGGAGAAAGAGACCAAGAGGTGGTCAGTGGAACTCATAGTGATCTGGTCAAGTGGTCATTCTGGTCTTTCTGCCATTATGGTCACTGGGCTTTTATTATATCTTTATTCATTTTCACCTGGCTTCTATTAAATAGTCAAATAGATTAAACAAAAATAAACGTTCATATTACTGACATGACTTTAATGTAAAACTGTTATGAAGTTTGAGAGTTAAATATATACCAAATTAAATCAGTAATCAATAAGCTTCTAAAACAGATAGAATCAAGATTTTTCATGAAAAATAAAATAAGGGAGTTAAACAAATAAAACAAAACAAAACAGAAAGGAAGAAGGAAAAAAAGCTGGTATTGAAATGAAAATGTATGACTGAACACAAAATATAATTTTCGTTTTGCAAAATCAATCAACATTGACAAAATGTATTTATTCCTTTAATATTATAATTAATTACTGTTTTTATTGTATGTTTTCTACCATTTTAAACTTTTGTTTTAACAATAAAATCTATTTAACAGTAACTTTGTAAATATATTATAAATAAATATATTTAGTAATGTAGTGCTATGATTTTCAATGTAGTTGATAAGTTGAATATTATTAAAATACTAGAGGCCTGGTGCATGGATTCATCCTGGGTATGTCCCACCTGTCTTCTCCAGTTCCAATAGGCCAGACCCCAGCAGCAAGTTAACCTACCATTTGGAGTGTCTTCCCCCTGGTGGTCAGTGTGCATCATACCAACTGGTTGAATAGTCAAATGAACAATCAGAGACTTAGCATATTAAGCTTTTATTATATAAGACTGTCACATGAGTATTCCAGAATTAAAATTAGAGATGAAATAATTTGTGTGTATTCATCAATCTTTGCATCATTTCTTTACTGTTATTTAATACTGTTATGTAAAGTCCCCATATTAAATTAATTTTTCTATTTTCTAAAATAATTGATTAGTGAGAGATCTTTTCATTCCATCTCCCCTTTCAGAAGATGAGTATAAGAGTCAGGTAGGGGCAGGCCTAAAGCCAGGATGGAATTTGCCTGCCACTCCCTTTTTCAGAGCATTGGAGATGGGTTTAGGAGTGGAAGATTGCACTGAAAAGAGGGAATAGAATAGGCTGCAATTTGGTCTCCCAAGGCTGGAGAATAATAGTGAAGATACTTGCTTTTTCAGTTCACTAACTGGAGACACAAAGATAAAAAAGGAGGCAGTGAAATAGGAATTTTAGGGGGATATAGGCAGGGTTAGGAAATTTTAGGAATTAGGGGCTCCATGGAAAACACATAGGGCTATAGACCTGGGAGAAGTTACATTTCCATAAGACAAGGGAAAGGCAACAGTTACATTTACAAAAGACAAGGGAACTGGGAGTAGCCAAAAGGTCTATATTTACAAAATAAAAGAGAAAGAAAGCCTAGAAGGAATAGGAGAACAATAAGGGAGGAGAGCATCACATGTTTCGTGTGATGTCTGACATTTGAGCTCAGGAGTTACTATAGTGACCAATTCAAAGGGAATATTGACCAATCTGAGGGGATATCAGGACACAGGGACTTGCAGCCTTTATAAACCATGGAAATAGGAACTCAGTGGGATTCTCTCCCTCCCCATATGGGAGTATGTGCTATGAGATTCTTTTCCTTTCCCCATGTAGAAGTCCATACTTGTTCTTCAATAGATCTCCACCTTTTCTATACCATCTTTAGTCTGTGTATTCATTCTTTGACTATAATGAACAAAGAATCCAGGGAACCATACTGCCCAGGGGAATACCCAGTGTTCCAGTCCAAAAATCATGTATCAGCAAGAGAGTCTCTTCTGCACACACATGCATGATATCCCTACATTGGTAAAGATTCAATATTTTGTTTGCTTCAATTTCCAGTCTTCTCACCTCTTCTATGATTAATATAGGTTATAGTTCTTTCCAGCAGCTTCTTAATATGCTGAACCAAAGGTGGCAGCCCTAGCAGCTGCCTGACAACTTTTTCATAATCTTATTATTAAGCCTACCATGCTGATTATAACTACTTGTTTATCCCTATGTAGTCTTTCAAGTCAGAGACTACATCTTATTTGAGTTCCCAAGTTCTAGAACTGGATAAAAATCACTGTAAAAATGCAATAAAAATTTAATGGTTAAATTGATCAATCAATGACTACCTTGTGACCTTCAAGAATAAGGAAATAGATTAAGTAGCTCAATAGAGAAGCTCAATGGCCCAAAGAAAACATAGAATATAAAAATATAATTAAATTAAGGACTTCATGTGGGCTAGAACCATTAAAAACTTAAGGAACACTGTTGCAAATTAATTGTTTCTTAGTATAGCATTGTATCTAAAAGCTACACCACTGAGTTGGTAGTTTTCAACATAATCTCAAGCAGGTTAGTTTAATTAAATGATACAATTTTTTTAACTCTTCAATGTTGAACATAACAAAAAAATATTTATGATAAGAACTTTCATATCGGTTACCTAAAAGTCTGTGGTTCATTGTCACAGAAAGAAAACACACACAGGTAGCAGAAAGCTAGTTTTTTTTTTTTGTTGTTTTGTTTTTGTTTTTTTAGAACAATTTCCCAAAATTACGTAGACCAAAAAATTATGAGTCATAGCTTTCAATAAGGTTCACCAGGCTTGTAAAACTGTATTTGCATGATACTCATAACTTGGAATTGCGATTATTGAAAATAAAATAGTCTGTACTTATCCACGGTTTCACTGTTTGTGGTTTTATTACCTACAATGAATAGTGATCCAAAATAATAAATGGAGAAATCCAGAAATAAACAATACATAAGTTTTAAATTGTGAGCCATTTCATTGGCATGATGAAATCTCCTAAATTCTGCTCCCACTTACAGCAGGATGTAAATCACCCCTTTGTTCATCAGATGCAAGTTGTAGATACCCCCTGTCCTTCAGGCACTTCCTGGCCAGCCTGATTAGATCCACTGTTGTAGTATTGCAATGCTTGCTTTCAACTAGCTTTTATTTTATTTAATAATGACCCAAAGCCATTCATATAACTTTTGTTATAATATGTTGCTCAGATCCCCAGAGACCACCAGGGAGCCGTTGTCTGATGCAAAAGCAAAGGTCTTTATTCAAGCTCAGGCTCGGTTCTGACAGCCCCTTTACTGGTGCAGCGGTGGGACCAGAGAGAGAGAGAGAGCTTGGGGAGACAAAGGTTATAATGACTGGTCATTTGGGTGGGCCTAGGAGAGTGGCGTGGGTTACGGAGATTGGTCACTTTGGTTAGGTTTCATATTCTGAGGCCAGAGCCGTCCCCTACAGCCCCTGAATGGTCGGTAGCAATGCATAGGGAACACCTTGTGGCATGACCTTATTAGGACCTAAGCTGCATCCCTGGGGCTTCATTGGTCCACTCAGGCAGCGGTTGGGGGAGTTAGGACATTCCTGGCACTCCTGGGGCCACACCCAGCAGGGGAGGAGGGGGTCAGGCTGACCAGCTCCGCAAGATGGAGGATAGCTAGTTCTGCTTTGTTCTTTCACTTTGAGGGGAAATATTATTTTAAATGTAATTTAAAATAAAAATTAAATAATCAAATGGACATTTATAATGGTTTTTAGACATTTTGAATGTAAAAATGAGGTTCACATATTATGGTTTATTTGTCCTGGTTCTGAGTTTTCTGACTCATATCTTGAAACTGCTTTTTGGTGTATGTGGTATGTGAATCTTTTATATGTGCTTTTCCCAGAAAAGATATATGTTAGGTAACCACTACCCTATATGTAGAAATGAGCCTTCACTCTTAAAAAAAATTATTTTGAGGAGAGAGAGAAACATTGATTTGTTGTTTCAGTTATTTATGCATTCATTGGTTGCTTTTCTATATGCCCTGACTGAGGATTGAAACGTTACCTTGACATACGGGGATGAGCTAGCTGGCCAGGGCAAACTTGCACTCTTAATGTATGTATGTGTTATGCATGGTCTCCTTTCATCTCTATAATAAAAAGCCAGGGTGTAACTACAGATCACGACCAAAGATGACCATCCAGAAGTCAGCCATGGCAATCCAGCGCTGACTACTGGGACTGCAGGCCAGGTGACCTATCAGTGACTGCTGAGGGGGCTTTGAATCAGGCCAGGAAAGAGACCTGAAGAGAGAAGTAGGGTGCTGATCTCTAGTCTGAGACAGCTTTTAAACAGCACTTGCCTCTCTCTTTCCCTCTGAGCCTGGCAATCGGCCAGGTGTTCATTTTTATCCAGGCCTCCACAAGGGCTGCTGATCAGCCCCACCTTTCTGATCAGGCCCTGTTGATAGGCCCAGAGATACTGACTGACATAGAAACTGGCCAATCAGAACACCAATCTGGAAGTCAGTTCTGCAGTCAGCACTGGGTTGCCATGGCAATCCAGCGCTGACTACTGAGGCTGCAGTCCTGGTGACCCAGTAATGACTGCTGAAGGGGCTTTGAATCAGGCTGGGAAAGAGACCTGAAGAGAAAGTAGGGTGCTAATCTGTAGTCTGAGGCAGCTTTTAACTAGCACTTGCCTCTTGCTTTCCCTCTGAGCCTGGCAAGCAGCCAGGTGTTCATTTCTCTCTAAGCCTCCACCAGGGCTGCTGACCAGGCCCGGGTTTCTAAACAGGACCTATTGATAGGCTCAGAGATGCTGACTGGCATAGAAACTGGCCAATCAGAACCAAATCTGGGTTAACTGTGAGGAGTCAATGGCTGCATAGGAGGTGGAGTTTTTGACACTAACTGGCATAGAGACTGACCAATTAGAACCAAATTGGCCAGCAGAGGAGGGCAGTTGGGGGTGAGATCAGGCCTGCAGGGGAGGCCAGTAGGGGGCAACCAGACCAGCAAGGGGAGGGAAGTTAGGGGTGAGATCAGGCTGGCAAGGGGAGGGCAGTTGGGGGCAAACAGGCTGTCAGGGGAGGGCGGCTGCTGGCAAGATCAGGTAGGCAAGGGATGGCAGTTAGGGGTGATCAGGCAGGCAGGCAGGCTGGCGAGCAGTTAGAGCCAGTGGTCCCAGATTGTGAGAGGGATGTCCAACTGCTGGTTTAGTCCAGGGCCTAAACCAGCAGTTGGACATTCCTCAAGAGGTCCCTGATTGGAGAGGGTGCAGCCTGGGCTGAGGGAACTGCCCCCTCTGCGCATGAATTTTGTGCACTGGGCCAATAGTACATAAATATATGCCATATTTTAATGTTTTATTCTGATGATGATATTTTCTTGTAATATATATGTGACTTATTTTAAAATATAGAATTAGGAATATTTATCTAATTCAAACAGCTGCTATCAATGTTGACATCTCTTAATGGTTATAAATTAGGAGAATTTTAAATCATTAATATAGAATGTGAGAACATATTTAATTATGAAAAAGGAATTTTAGGGGTAAAATAAGAAAATTTTAGAAATTTTGGAAAATAAGGGGACCATGGAGAAAAGCACGACTTTAGAGCAGCACAGGTATATTTCAGTAGAATGGGGGAGCTGGGAAGAGCAAACTTTATATATTTGCAAAATAAAGAGAAGGAAGCCCTTCATTCATTCATTCAGAAGAAAGCCCAGAAGGAATAGAGAACAATGAGGAATGAGGAGAGAGAACCTCACATGTATTATGTGAGCCCAGGAGTTACTGCAGTAACCAGTAACCAGTCTAAGGGGATAGTGGCCAATCAGAGGGGATATCAAGGTACCAGGATCTGCAGCCGTTAGAAGCCATAGGTAGAAGGAACTCAGTGGGCCTCCTTCCTCCTCCCCAGGTGGGAAGTCTGTACTTTTCTTCAATAAATCTCCACCTTTGCTATACAACTTTCCGTCTGTGGATTCATTCTTTGATTCTAGCAGACAAAGAATCTGGGTTCCACTCCAAAAATTCCGAATCAAAATATTTAAGTATTTAATATATATTAATTAATTTTATAATTGAAGTATAATATGAGAATATATATGTATTTTTCAAATGGTTTGATACATGAATATGACTGTAATTTTCTCCTAAAATTTTGAAATTAAAATAAGTGAGGTTACTTCCTGAAGATTAAATACAGAAATTTGGAAAAAGACAAATGCTATATCATACTTATACAAGTAAACAATGTGATAAAGTATAACTGAAAAAAATTAAAAATACTCCAAATTTGAAGTAACATTTTTAAATTGTTACTTCAAAAAAACATGATGAATTAAGCATAAAGTCTGTAATTATTTTTATTATATTCATGTAAAATTACGTGGAACATAAATATGTTAGAGAATAGATAAGGAAACAAATATTTTAAAAATTGCTTTGATTACCTTCTTTTTCTTCTTTCACTTACCTCTCCTTCCCAACATTTATGCATGTTTATTTTCCCTGAATTAAACAAAAGAAAACAGAAGCAGATGATTCAATCTCTTAACCCTATTTCTCTTGATCTTTTTTTTTTCCTTTAGTCAGACTTTGTTGAATAAATATTTAAAATTGGAACGGAATTTTTGGACTGGAAGCTGGATTCTTTCTCCACAAGAGTCGAAGAATAAATCCACAGACAGAAGATGATATAGCAAAGGTGGAAATTTATTAAAGAAAAGTACAAACTTCCACCTGGGGAGGGGGAAAGGGGCCCACTGAGTTCCTGGCTTATAAAGGCTGCAGATCCTGGTGCCTTGTTATCCCCTCTGATTGGTCACTATCCCCTTAGACTGGTTACTCCAGTAACTCCTGAGCTCAAAAGTTGAACCTCACATGGGACAAGTGAGGTTCTCCCCCCTCCTTCCTTATTGTTCCCCTAATCCCTTTGGGCTTTCCTCTTCTCCTTCTGGATGAAGGGCTTCCTTCCCTTTATTTTGTCAATATAGTCCTTTTGTTTTGCTGTTCCCAACTCCCTCATTCTATGGAAATGTATGTGTTGCAGCTTTTCAGCTCCCCTATTCCATGGAAACATTCCTTCTGCTGCTCTGCAGCCTTGTGTTTCTTCCATGGTCCCCTTAATTTCTAAATTTCCTAAAACCTGTCTTTTTCACCCCCCCAAATTCCTGTTTCACAATCAATTCAATTAACTATCAGCCAACTACATTGCTTAAAAAGCTGTTGTAGTACTCAAAAATTATCATTTAAAAACAAAATTAATAAAGAATAATTGTCTAATAATCAGTATATTAGGTTGTAGCAAGTGCCACAGAAAATAAAGAATGGTCAAGGTAGGTAACAATTTGCATTAAGGAGTCACAATAGAGTTTATAAAGGTGCAATATTTGAAAAGATATTGTGTTGATATCTGTGGGAAGAACATCCTAGGCAGATAGAAAGAACCACCTGGAAAAATGACTAGAGGCTTATTAAAAAAAAAAAATAAGGAGTCCACAGTGCTTAGAGTGGAATGACTCATGAGACTCCACAAAAATATCATGTTTATACAGTTAAAAAATAAAAAGATTGGCATGATGCAAAAAAGAGGTGACCTATGACAGAACTGGGACTAAGTCATCATAGACCCCTTCAGTCTCTTCCCCTTTTTCATGATTGTTTGTAGAAAAGCACAGGCTATCTTACAGGACCAGAGAGAACAAGAAAAGAATCATTAACTGCTTAAATTAAAGAAAAATACCCCCAGGATGATTTATATTGTCCATTTCACTGTCAGATGGCTGGATGAGATTGGCCAATGATTAAAACTAGTACAGCACTTTCTAACCTCCAATAAGTTAATTACCTCCACTTTGCTGTAACATTCTTGTCGCTTGTGAAAGTGACAAAGCAATAAACCCTTTGTAGTCCACTGAATTGCAAATGTACATTGCTGCTTTCTGCTAAGTTGCTACTTTGAAATATTAATAACTACGCTCTTCAACTTCTCTACTTTAACTGAGCACTGGAATCACAATGAAGATTTAAAAAGAGACACAGACGCCCAAACACCCCCACAAGGTTACTGGGTCAGAATCTCAAGTATAAGAGTTCTGTCTGCACTTGATTCTCAAGTATAGTCAGAGTTGATAAAGGCTGTCTTAAACAACTAAGACTGAACACTAATCTTAGAACAAAGATGATAGTGGAGAGTGTTTGCTGTTACTGGCACAGTTTGATACCAATCAGCAGAGTGTGAGTCTAACTCCCTATTACAGCAACCTTTCTGTTTGTTACTCTACATTTAAAGGGAATATCAAAAAAAGTCCACATGCAATTTGAAATATTTAGGACACAATTTTGTTGGTAAATTTTTACTTATAACATTACAAATAGTTAGAATATTATGGAAATCAGAATGGTATTCAAAAAGTGAGCACTGTTTTATCTTTGAAGCAATAAAATGATAGTGAAACTTATGGTCTTGGATTCCTGGGATAAAATATTATGGAGTGTGATTGAGCTAGTGTGATTGATTTTAAGTTGCCTTCATGTTGATAGATTTAAACACACTTAACAGTAGAGAATGTTGATTCTTTTCAGAGTAAGTAGAAAACATAATAATGGCAATGTAAGCATATAATAAAAGGTACAGAAAACACAAGGCAAATATAGTTTTGTAGCAGTAGTACATATAAATTGAAAATATTATTTAATGCAAGTATAATATATTTTCATGAAATTCTACATTTTAATGATATAACATGATTGACTATAAATATTTAAAGTTATTTGGTGAAACAGAAGAATAGACTAAGGAACTATCAGAAGTCAAAGGAAGGCATCAGACTTAAACTCAGAATACTACATGGAAAATAATTATATACACATAATGATATTAATGCATTTGCCCTATTCTGTTAGAGTTTTCCCATTCCAATTTTGGATTAGTAACAACTAATAAAAAATATATCTTGGTTTCAATAAATATATTCTTTATTAAATAAATATTAAAATAACTAAATATATACTTCATTAAATAAAATTGAATTTGCTATAAATGATGCATGCTTTTTTTGTACTGGAACATGTGGTGTTCCCAGGGCAGGATGGCTTTTCTGGGTTCTTTGTCTCTTGGTTTAGAAGAATGAATCCATTCTTGGATGGAAGATGGTATAGCAAAGGTAGAAATTTATTGAAGAGCAAGTACAGACTCCCACGTGGGGAAGAAGGCAGAATCTCACAGCACAGAATCCCATGTGGGGAAGGGGAAAGAGTCCCAACAAGTTCCCTTTTCCTCAGTTTATAAAGGCTTCAGTTTTTGTACCTCGATATTCCCTCTGATTGGCCACCATTCTCCTTTGATTTGATCATTATGGCAACTCCTGAGCTCAAAGGTCAAACCTCCCATGGAACATGTGAGGCCCTCTTTCTTTATTTTGTGAACCAGAGGCTCGGTGCATGAAATTTGTGCACAGTGGGGAGAGGGGTCCCTCAGCCTGGCCTGCACCTTCTCCAGTCTGGAATGTCCAACTGAAATCCGGGACTGCTGGCTCTTAACCACTTGCCTGCCTACTGGCTTGCTTGCCATCTAACCACTCCCCTGCCAGCCTGATGGCCCCCAACTGCCCTCCCTTGCAGGCCTCATGGCCCCCAACTGCCCTCCCCTGCTGGCCTGATCTTCCCTAACCGCCTCTGCCTTGGCCCACACCACTGTGGCTTTGTCTGGAAGGAAATCAGATGGTAGGAAGATGTCCAATTTCCTAGTCTAATTAGCATATTACCCTTTTATTAGTATAGATATGGACCATTGGCTATTCCCAGTTCCCTTGCCTTATGGAAATGTAATTCCTGCTGACTCCCTGCTCCCTGTTTTATGGAAATATAACCTTTTGCAACTCTGTAACCCTGTGCTTTTTTCATGGACCCCCTTAATTTAAAAAATTCCCTAAAGTTGCCTTTTTTTCACCCCTAAAAATTCCTATTTTATAAACACTTATCCAAACTTCAACAATTAGCTGTCAATTATTTTTGATAACAAATATTATCCATTATTACACAGAACTGTGAAAGGTCTTGGACTTTACTACACTTATAAGTCAAAAAGCTAATTGTAATGTTGCTAACATTAGACACAGCGCACCTGTACTTGAGACAAATGACTTTACTATCTGGGCAGAAGCAGGGGCAAGTTTCTCTTTTGTGCCATTTCCATATGTTTCTCAACCCCACCTTCTATACCAGGTGCAATACAGGTGGGCTGAGATACCTGACTAGGGTTACATCATAGGAGAGACACAGGGTGAGCTGAGGCAATCTGCCACTCTTACTGTCAGCCCTTCCCTTTGTCTGGAGGGGAGGTGTTTCATTAAGACTGCACACTGCAAGCACTTCCCTGAGAAATGGCCCACATAAAGAGTGGCCAGGAGTTTACATTCCATTCTAAATGTTACTTCCCATCCAAATGTGACCTCATTCTTCCCACATCTAGCCTGTCTCTTCCTGCACTCTACTGATGATGAAATGTTATCATTTCTCAGGCCAATCAAAGTTGAAACCTAGTGGTCATCCTGACTCACCCTTCTTAATCATTCTCAACAGCTACTTAATCAAAAGTTCTATTTATTTTGTTCATCGGTTTATTTTGTTCATTAGATTCTACATATAAGTGAGATCATTTGGTATTTGTCTTTCCCTGACTGGCTTGTTTCACTTAGCATAACAATCTCCAAAAGGAACCAAATAGAAACAGAGGCATGGATACATGGAACAGACTGACAGCTGTCAGAGGGGAAGCAGGGGACCAGATGAAGGGCGGTTAAAGGGTAGCCACAGAACATATGCAGAGGCACAGACAACAGTGTGGTGATGGCCAGAGCATAAGGAGGGCAGGATGGAATGGAGGTGGGCCAAGGAGGGTGGGGGCGTGTGTAATAGTGTCAATGATAAAAATAAGGTAAAAAACACAGATATATGTATTCTACCTCCTCAATATCGCAAATCAATCTTGTTTTTTTTTCTTTTCAATATCACTGGGGTGTTGCTGGTACTCATCTCCCTGCCCCCCTTCAAAAAAAGAACAAAATATATAACCTCTTCTTCTACTTTAGAATCCCTACGATGTTACTTTTCTCAGAATAATACAACAAAAACATACCAAAGCAGTAAAAAATGCTTTTTAAAGAACAAATCATTAGAATTTTATAGAAAGCAATGTTTTGTGATTTCCAAAAGTGGTATTTAAATTTTCAACTTAACATGGAAACATCTTAGAATAAGTTATTTTGGTGAATTTCCAAATGAGGCACCTATGTTTCTATAGCAGAACACTTTGGATAATTAGTTACCGTTTAGTTTAACAAGTGATTTAACTTAGTTATTGTATAAACAAACTACAAGGGATGCTAAGAGGGCATTACCTTCAACAAATATCCATGTATGAATGCTTTCTTTTAGGTTAACAAAATTTGTTTATATGGGAAGATATAACCAAATAATTTTAAGCAATTATGTAAGTACATAAAAACTCTTAGCAATCTTCCTTTGCATTTTAGATTTGATAAAATACAGAAGAATAATTTCAGATCTAACTACCACATATCTAATGGAAATTTGGCTGGATGTGGAGGAATAATTTTTAGAAAGTACTATTTCACAATTTGCTGAAATAAGGCTATCATTCGAAAGGAGAAGCTATTCAAATAATACTAGCACCCTAAAAGCAATTAAAGCTCCTTACTCAAGGGAAAGAAAAATTAGGTTGGTCTCTTTTTAAAAATTAATCAGTGTGCATTATTTAAACATGCTAATACTAGTCAAATTCACTGAGTTTGAATGTCTAAACAAAAACAATTATTATGCCCAGCTAGCATAGCTCAGTGGTTGAGCATCGACCTATGAACAAGGAGGTCAGTGTTCTATTACAGGGCAGGGAACTTGCCTGGGTTGCAGACTCCATCCCCAGTAGGGGGCATGCATGAGGCAGCAGATCGATGATTTCATCTCATCATTGATGTTTCCATCTCTCTCCCTCTCCCTTCCTCCCTGAAACCAATTTAAAAAGCATTAAAAAAAAAGTTTAATTGTCAATTATTTTCACACAGAAGTAAATTAAAGTAACTTTCTGTGAAAATATACAGAATACACATATTAATTTGAACATAAGTTTGTTATTTTTACCTATAAGAATTGCAGGTAAATTGGAAAGATGTATTTTAAATACATACTATTGTTTTTCCTTTTATTTTTAAATAAAGACTTGCAGTGCAGCAATTTTCCGCCACATAATGTTCTAAATCTCAGGTTGTGAAGTTCACGTTTCTCATTTAAAGGTGTGGATATAACTGTTACAAATGGCTAAGCCATCTTCAGAATCATACCACAGCTGTCTGAATTCTACCTATGGTGGTAAGTAGCTGTCTTTCTGAATCAGCTCTTATTACTGACTGTGCTGACCTCAACTTTGTATTGATTTGGCCACCATTAGATGAAGAAGACTTCTATTATCTGCTGTCTCACCCACTGCTATGAGTTTTTAAAACATTTTCTACTATATCAGTAGAAAATCATTTCATTCTCTGAAGACTCATTTAACTTGACAGAAAGAATTTTGGAACAAGATATGGTGAGAAATGGATTCTTAGTTTGCCACTACAGTTTAAAAAGACCAAGAAGTTACCTAGATTTACATCATCTGTTTACAGAAAAATAATTAGTATATTCACTATATGAAAAAATGTGTTTTATAAAATATATTTAAGAAAAATATTTAATTATTAAAAGTAATCTCCATTAATATTTTAGTTCTATCTCATTGTGTTATAAAATATGGATGATTACTATTAATGTCGTTATTTTAATTTACATATTATAAGCTATTTCTTTCTTCTAGTTTGTGTATAGGTGCTAAAGGGACTATCTTATCCTCAGAGATTCATAATGCAAATGTAAAAGTAAAATAAATATGATAGCAGAAAAAATTTGTTTAGAGTCTTTCACACAGGCTAATACTTAGCCAGACTACTTAGGCTTTATTGAAAATGTATATAAACCAATTAAAAATAATATAAAAGTTATTATATTTATAAAAGGTAAATTTTGATTCCACCTAATATCAACAACCTCACTCATTTTTGTTTACTTATATATTTTTCTTCCCATAAAATGTTGTTGACTATATCTTAAGAATAGGAATTTTGGCCTTGACCAGTTTGACTCATGGATAGAGCGTCAGCCTATGGATTCAAGTGTCCCAGGTTCGATTCTGGTCAAGGGCATATACCTTGGTTGCGGGCACATCCCCAGTGGGGAATGTGCAGGAGGCAGCTGATCGATGTCTTTCTCTCATCCATGTTTTTGGCTCTCTATCCCTCTCCCTTTTTCTCTGTAAAAATCAATAAAATATATTTTTTTAAAAAGGAATTTTGCCTGTTTTCTTGCTTCTTTACCTTGACTCTAAGTGTGGGGCTTGGATATTTTAGGTGCTCAAGACATTGTTTAGGTGATAAATGAATATTATATATATATATATATATATATATATATATATATATATATATATATACTAGAGGCCCAGAATGTGAATTGCATGTGGTAGCCCACTGCTGCTCGCAGCCCCTTCCATCTGCTGCCCCGCTCTGCTCTGCTCGCAGCCCAGTTCACTCACCCACCACACTCAGCACTGACCACCACTGCTCGCTGCACTTGCTGCCCCACCCACTTGCCGTCCCCCTCACTGTGATTGGAGCCTGTGGGCTACAGGGAAGGAACTAAGAGGTGCACAATGCACCTCATGGTGGCTGGTCATTTAGTCGTCCTGGTAGTCATGAAACTGGCTTTTTATATATATACACTTTTAAAACTTGAATTATCCTACTGTGAGATATATATATATATATATATAATAAAACTGTTCTGCTAAGTGGTTAGAGCATTGGCCCACACACCAAAGACAAAGGGCTGCAGGTTCATTTCCTGGTTTCCTTCTCTCCCTCCCTTCCATGATCCCTAACCCAATGGGGAAAATATTATCAGGTGAAGATTAACAACTATATATATGTGTGTGTGTGTATATATATATATATATATATATATATATATATATATATAAAATATGTATATATATATATGTAAATAATCAGAAAGACACTTTTTAAAAAAAATCTAGTCAAAATAGAGACTGGAGAATGTAAGAGTCTCCACGGTGACCTATAAGAGGAGGCTGCTAGCATCATTCTAACCTGCTAAATGCTGAAAGCTTCCACACAGCCTGGGAATTTATTACACTCTCCAACATTCCATTGGTTTGTCATTTTGAAGAATAAAAGGGCAGGAGACCTATAAATGAATATTCCCCCCCTCTAATTACAACTAACTGTATAGGTGACGTTGGCTTGTTTGTTCATCCATAAAATAGATGATTTAGACAGAGTCACTGTTATGATTCTTTAAAATTCTAAGCATTTCTAGGGTTTGGTGTTCTTTATTTATGTGGCAAACAAATTCCAGTCAATAATTAAAACAGGGTTTCAAAATATAGCAAAACCTGATTGCAGTGAACGCTGAACAATTGTTCAGTAGTCCTACCATCTCTGCGATTTCACTTTCTGAGGTTTTAGTTAACTTCAGTCAACTGAAGTCCAAAAATATTAAATGAAAATTTCATGGCTAAAAAATTCATAATTTTAAAATTCCATATCATTATGAGTAGCCTGATGAGATCTAGTGGGATCTTGTTATGTCCTGTAGAGGACATGACTCATCCCTTTGCCTAGCTGAACCAGGCTGTGAGCACTCCACCTGTTAGTACTTCAGTAGCTTTTCCTGTGATTATATCAACTGACCATTGCCGTACTATCAGTTCAAGTCACCCTTATTTTATTTTACTAGTAGCCTGGTGCAAAGTTCATGCACATTGAAAGGGAATTAATTAGACAAAGCATTTTAACATCACTATTTGCCCTTTATAATAGAAGTGTCAGAGATGAAAGAAAATTAGAAAAATGTGTATGAAAGTAATATATAAGTGTATTAATAAATAAACAATAAGAACATGATATAACAACAACAAACATATGATATAAAAACAACGTTGATACAAGCAATGACTGATCCACAAGGGATGGGGCTCCCACCACTCTGATGTCTGGGTCCGGGTGTGGGTATCTTGCTCTCTCCTCCCTCCTATCACAGTCTGGGGCGCACCATGGGACCCAGTGTAAAGTACCCACCCACCCACGTGTGCCCCCAGACCCAGCGGCCCCACCCCCATTGGGCAAGACCCAGACCCAGCCAGCCCCACCCCCATCAAGCTCTGCAGGTCGGGATTGCAGCATCCAGTCCCCAGATGGCGCCAGACAGGAACACAGCATCATATCCCCAGCAGTGTAGGAACGCAGTGTCAATCCCTGCGGGTGCCACATGGGACTCCCCTGAGTCTCGTCCTGTGGTCGGTGCTGCAAGATTCCCCTGATGCACCTCCTGGTCAAGTCCCCACCAGCCCACTTACGCCTGCCATGCACACAGCCTCCTGCTGATTGGTGATTACAGCATGAGGGCATCATGACCACAGACTTTATATATATACGGATAATGATCCCAAATTTTAAGAGTAGCGATACCACAAGGTGGTTATGCAAAGAGAAGCCTGAGAGTGCTTGTTACTCATTGGCAGAAGGACAGCAGCAGCCCAAGGCTGTCACAAGATGTGACACAATGTCCCCTCACTCCATTTCATCACGCTGCCACTTCATTATCTCACATCATCACAAAAAAGTGAGTACCACACCATAAGATATTTTGAGAGAGCAGACATTTAGATAACCTTTATTTCTGGACATTGTTATATTAATAATTACTGTTAATTTTACTTGCCTAGTTTGTAAATTAAACTCTATTGTATGTATATACATACAGAAAAAAACCGCACAGTTTATATAGGACTCTGTGCTAGCTGTGGTGTCAGGCACCCACTGAGGGTCTTGAACCAGATCCCTTGTTTTTTTTTTTAATCTTTATTGTTCAGTTTATTAATTACATTGTTTCCCCTTTTTTTTATCCCTCTATAGCTCCCCTCCACCGTGTACCTATCCCACCCTCCACCCTCCCCTCCCCCTCCCCAATGTCCTCTCCCATTGTTGCAAGATTTTTGTCCAGTCTCTTGTTGTAATTCCCACAACCCTTTTCTCCCCAAGAATTGTCAGTCCATTCCCTCTCTATGTCCATGATTCTGTTATAGTCACCAGTTTATCTTGTTCATCAGCCTATGAATTCACTTGATTTTTATGTTCATTTGTTGATAGATGTGTATTTGTTTTTCATAATTTATATTTTTACCTTTTTCTTCTTCCTCTTCTTAAAGAATATCTTTCAGCATTTTATATAATATTGGTTTGGTGGTGATGAACTCCTTTAGCTTCTTTTTATCTGCGAAACACTTTATCTGACCTTCAATTCTGAATGATAGCTTTGCTGGATAGAGTAATCTTGGTTGTAGATTCTTGCTATTCATTATTTTGAATATTTCTTGCCACTCCCATCTGGCCTGCATCGTTTCTGTTGAGAAATCCGCTGACAATCGTATGAGTGCTCCCCTGTAGGTAACTAACTGTTTTTCTCTTGCTGCTTTTAATATTCTCTCTTTGTCTTTTGCTCTTGGCATTTTAATTATGATATATCTTGGTGTGGTCTTCTATAGATTCCTATATTTTGGGGTTCCGTGTACTTCTTGGGCTTTTAAGTCAGATTCTTTCACCAGGTGGGGGAAGTTTTCAGTCACTATTTCTTCAAGTAGGTTTTCATTATCTTTCTCTCTCTCTTTTTCTGGCACCCCAATAATTCGGATGTAGGTATGCTTGAGGTTGTCCCAGAGGTCCTTTACGCTATCTTCAATTTTTTGGATTCTTTTTGTTTCTTGCTTTTCCAGCTGAGTGGATTTTGGTTCTTTGTATTTCAAATCTTTGACTTGGTTCTTGTGGCCCTCTGGACTGCTTTTAGGACTTTGTGTAATATTTTTTATTTCAGTCAGTGTATGCATGATTTCTAGTTGGTCCTTTTTCGTATCCGTGAGGGTCTCGTTCATATCCTCAGAGGTCTTGTTCATTTCCTTGTGGGTCTCATTCATTTCCTTGTAAGTCTCATTCATTTCCTGGTTGGTCTTGTTTATTTCCTTATAGTTCTCATTAAGTTCATCAGCCTTTTCTAGGAGCCTCTTGAAAAGCCTTATAACTGTGGTTTTGAACTCTATGTCTAGTAGTCTTTTTTTCTCCATTTCTTTCACAACTGATTGACCATCACTCTAACACATAAGAGGGCTGGCCCCAAGTGGTCAAAGATGGCTGCCCCCATGTGAACACAAGATGGCCAGCAGGGGAGGGCAGATGGGAGGGGCCAGGCCTGCAAGGGAAGGCAATTGGGGGCAATCAAATTGGACAGGGTGCAGGCTGACATGAAGGACACACCCTCCCAGGCACAAATTTTATGCACCAGGCCTCTAGTCACTATAATAAGGTGTTAGTTATCTTACATCATCTTTGCTTGCTAATTAGTGTAATGTATGTTGTACATGGTAATAGGTCTCAGTAACTGGTTTAGTGTCACATAAGACCATGCTTTCAAGCTATGTTTCCCCACCATGGTAGTTCTTAGGATATCCAGTTTTATATGAGATTTATCCATATAGTGCTCAGCCTCTTCAGGAACAAGTAATTAACTTTTACCCTCACTTGACTGTCTTTGGTAGTCTTTTCCAGCTCGGTAGCTACAACCATACACAGACTTTCAGAACATATGTCCACATTCTCCAGAGAAACATTCCGAAGCTTATCTTTGCTACACCACATTTTCTCATATTTAGCTTTTCTGCAATTCATTTTGTTTAGTTTGAAGCAAAACATAGTGCTTATACTCTCTGAGATGAGGTTAAAAACTCAAATTTTCTTTTTGTCTTTCATACTGCATAAAATATGTCTCACAGACAATTTACTAGTAACAACTCAGGTATGCAGAGGACTTGCAAACATCCCAGAGGTCTTTTAGGGTATTCCCTAATTAAGAACCGTTGCCATAAGAAAAAGCAGAGTCCAGCCAGACTAGATCTGGCATCCCATAGGTTTTTCCAAAAAATATCTAGACTTATCTCTAATAAATGTATGTATATTGAATGCTATTTTACCAATTATACTTAAGATACCTGGGTTCAACATCTGCTATACCTTTGGGGGAAGTAACAATGAACATTTGGGAATTCTTTTTTATAAGCAATAATGTTTTATAGCTCATAAAATACAAATGAAATAAATCCTTTATTTTTAATTACAGAAATTTATATTATACTAATTCTGGGAGAAGTCTATGTCTCTTGTGATGTGGCAGAAAATTATGGAAGCAGGGAATATATACAGGTATGCCACCCCAAATATCCCACCTTTCAATAAATTTTCACTAATTTTGTTTAAAAAAACACACAAAACTTCATTTTCACTAATTTTGTTTAAAAAAAAACCACAAAACTTATTTTTTAAAATATGGAGCATCAAGGCAGGCAGAAGACAGACAGGAATTTCATTTTCCCAAGCAGATGTCAAAAACATTTAAACAGCTGTCAGAGCAGTTCAGACTGTCATCAGAAGTGACCTTAAACTACGTTTAGTTTTTAAATGTTATAAAAAAAAAGGAAGTGAAAAAACAACACAGTGCCATTATGCAGCTGTCTGAAATATTAAATGAAAGAATGAACATCTGTTCAATTGCTTTTCAAACTTTAATGGTTTGGAGAGAAATTCTGTTGTCTCAGATCTTCAAGAACATCTGAGGCCCACACGACTTCGACACCTGTGAAAGGTCTCTGTAAATGTACATTCCCACTTCAAAGTCTGCCCCTACTGTTCTTTGCCAAACATATGCCAACAAGCAACAGAACAAATTATTAATAATATTTATGATATTTAAGATCCTCTAGCAGTGTGTATTTTAGAGTGGGAATAAAACCTTTTGGGCTTTTCTTCACAGAAAATACACATTTTCTTTTTTATGTAAGAACTGCACAATAGAGTTATCATTCTACTATATCTGAACATTAGATATGTAAAATTATTTGTTTTTATAATTAGCCATATATATATGGTGAAAACATTTTAAAATGCAATATTTCATTCAATATTTGCAAGAAAATCATCCCTTTTAGAATTGAAAATTAATCCTTCACAGAACAATATCAGGTTTATCTTAAAGTATTATTTAAGTAAACACTACATGGCTGATATAAGTGCTTCCAGACATACATTTACCTAATATGAACATGTTTTTCCTATTACATGTATATATGTAAGTGAGCAAGCATATATATATATATGGTGTGTGTGTGTTTGGTGGACTTTCTATATTCTAGCTGGTGATAAAATACTCCAGATCTAATATATAAAATCTACAATAGCCCTGGTTGAAGAAGTTTAATATAGATCTACTTCAGTATGTTAACATGGTTACATTTCTGTTGCCAACAGCTTCTATCCTGAAAGTATCTCCAGTTTTCCCATTGATCTTAAGTATCTTGATGAGAAACTGTAGAGGATTTAAAATTCTCTGATGTCAGATTGCAAAATTCAGTTTCTTCATTCTATTGGATATGTCAGTCAGTGGTTCTTAACTCTGATTTTACATTGAAAATACCAGCAAAAATGCCCTAGCTGGTTTTGCTCAGTGGATAGAGCTTCAGCCTATGAACTGAAAAGTTCAGGTTTAATTGTGGGCTTGAACCCAGTAGGGGGCATGCAGGAAGCAACCAATCAACGATTCTCATCATTGATGTTTCTATCTCTCTCCTTTTCCCTCTCATTCCTCTCTGAAATCAATAAAATATATATTTTTAAGAAATGCCAAAAAGCATTTATTTAAATCCAGATAAACAGTCTATACCCCATATCAATTAAATCAGAATCTCTAAGTTATTTGCCAGAATATGTAGGTGGTTAAAAATGTGAGAGCTCATTAGCAGATGATTTACTGTCTGCACATAGAGCCCAGTATGGATTCATTCCTGGCACCTGTGATTAAATGCCATTTGGAACACATATTCCCAGGACATCTTGGAGGATATGGTTTAATGTACCTTGAATATATGTACAGCAGTTTAAGGAGAGTGATAGATTGGGATCATAGAATGGCAGTGCAGAAGTATTTGATAATGTATTTGCAAATACTCTTTTATTGAAACTGGTGGTATTTGGCTCTATGAGTTGTCAGTTTTTCTTGGCACTTCATAATTTCTTGGCACTGTTTAAGGTTTGAGTGGAAACAATTTAGAAAACTGTCACATCAAATTGGAGAAAATTATCTAAACATAATCTAGTTAGAACAAAATGATGCAACAATTTAAAAAGATGTAGCAGCAATAGCTCTCATTTAAGACCAAAATGGTTTGACCTCAATGGAGTTTTACTATAAGCCAAACCTTGCCCTGACAACATCTGTGATATCAAAGCAACATTTCATACCAAATGTTTGAAGAAAATAAAAATAGAAAGCTAGGAGAATGAAATGTGTAGAAATAAACGTATACTAAGCATACATGTATTAAGCACAATGTGAGATGGTCAACTGATGACCAGAAAGGAAATGTGTCTAATTCAAATTACATGAAATTATGTACCATATGGCTTGTAATAATTATTATTGTTAATTATAATAATTATAATTATTATTATTGTTTCTCAAGGTATAGTTTTAATCTCTTAATACTTTAAACTTATATGTGATTAAAGACTAGATTAATGTGACTACTATATAAAAAATTACAATATTAGGATCTCTCTTCCACATGAGGACATGTGGAGGAGGTAGCTATTTGCCAGTCAAGGAGCCAGTCACCCAGAACCAAACCAGTCAGCAACTTGATCTTGGACTTCCCAGACCCCAGAGTTAACAATTACACTCAGTAAAGATCCTTGTGGAGGAACTACAAGATGGAAGGAACGTAGGTCCCTGAGTCACTGCGTGAAGCTACCCCGGCGAACAGTCCTATCAGAAACACCAGTGATGGACTATTAGGAACCACCTGAAGAAATGATTTCTGCACAGCATCCTCTGGGGAAGGCCAGATCCTCCCAGGGCTGGTCAGGGGCCTTACCAGAAATCCCTGAATAAGTGGTGAGACAGAATGAAACAGCAACAGAAAACAAACTATACTGACATGTCTCTCAGGGGAATTGTGCACAATTCTATGTTTTTTCCATTACTCCTGGAAATGGGGGTTGATTTTTTTATGTGAGTTTTACAGCTGCAGACTGTATGAAAACAGACTTAAACAACTACACTGAAATGATAATCTTCTGAAAATGTCTTGAAAAACGATGTAAGGTAAACGTGGACATTATTTTTTTAATTTACTGAAAAATAATTTACAGTTTGAATGTTCTATGAAAAAAATAATTACAGTTCCTGATTTCTGATTTTATTGAAAATACAAAAATTCCTTTTAGTTTATTATTTTCCCTAAGTATTATTAGCCAGTTATAAATTTTGCCAAATATATGAGAAAGATCTTTAATATTTTGACTTCTATCCAGCCCAAACAAAATAAAGCACATGTGTCATACCTATTTGATTATAATGCAGTAAGGAAACTAAAATATAAACAATCACAGCTTAGGAATTGTTGCTTTTTAAAATAAAGTCCATTATTGCTACAAGTAAATGTAAGCATTTTAAAAGAAAATGGAAATTAATCTCCTTTAGAGGGTAAAAATCATTTCTATAGTATTGTTTGATATTTTGAGGAATACAATTATTATCAACTAGAGGCCCAGTGCATGAAATTTGTGCACAAGGTGAGGTGTCCCTCAGCCTGTCCTGCACCCTTTCCAATCCAGGACCCCTCAGAAAATGTCTGACTGCAGATTAGGCCTAATCCTACAGTAGGTCATCCCTCTCTCAATCCAGGACCACTGGCTCCTAACCACTCACTTGCCTGTCTGCCTAATGCCCCCAACTGCCCTCCCCTGCCAGCCTGATCACCCCTAACTGCCTCTGCTTTGGCCCCCATCACCAAGGCTTTGTCCTGAAGGAAGTCGGACGTCTGGAAGATGGCCTGTCAATCTGGTCTAATTAGCATACTACCCTTTTATTAGTATAAATAAGCAACAGTGGAAAGAGACATAAATTAAATTTTAGGTTTGTAATTAAAATATTTGCATGTAAAATGAAACAAAATCTTATTAGGAAAATGCATTAACTTTGTTTTATGTTTTGTCTAATTAATTGTACAAACTTTTGGCTAATGTCAGAAACCAGATAACATTCTATAAATTTACTAATCTTGTGGTTGAATAATGAGGATTCCTGGATAATAATAATAATAAGGTAACCTAATTTTGTCTCCACTGTTCTGCCAAAAAGAAAGTTAATAGATCTTGTTAAACATTTTTAGCAATTTACCAATAATATAGATTTGTTTTGGAAATTAGAATATTTTTGGTTAAGCTTATTGCTTTTCTCTTTGTGAATGAAACTTTATTATTCCCTTTCTTCATTGCTTTTCAGGATAAATGTACTATTATCTTTCTAAAATATCCCTCATCCTTGACTTACTCTTATATATAAAAATGGCATTTAGAACCTGTCAATCAATATATTACCAAAATGGATCCCTTAGTATTATACCACTTTTCTTCATTTTTATTTTTAAATAAGGACAGTAGTCCTTGTGCACTTATATAAAGTAATTTAATCTTTTAAGTATTTAAGGTAAATATTAATAATTCACTAAAATATATTTACTGTTAACTTATATTTAATGTGGGCTGCACTCCGTGTGGTGGGTGGAGAATATAAAAACAAGTAGACTATAGTGAAGGGACATACACAGAAAAAATGAGTTGGAAAAGTAATTTGTCTTAAGAAGTTAACAGAAAAAGAGATATAATATGCAGTAGAGAATAGTGTTATTTTCTTATTTTTAGGGTAGACTTCTTAGACAATTCAGTCTCTGATCCTTGCTTTGAAGTGTGCAGGGGATTGGGGAAGGTGGGTATATATTTTGAAGGCTACTGTGAGAGCACACTATAATCTTGAATCATAATTGAGGAGCATAGTTTAGTTTGGTTGGATGAAATAAAGAATAAATCCAAAAATATATTTTATTGAGAGAATGCAACTCCTAGATTGAGACATTTCATATTATTTATTGAAAATAAAAGTTATATTGCCGAGACCAGTTTGGCTCAGTGGATAGAGCGTCGGACTGCGGACTGAAGGGTCCCGGGTTCGATTCCGGTCAAGGGCATGTACCGTGGCTGCGGGCACATCCCCAGCGAGGGGCGTGCAAGAGGAAGCTGATCGATGTCTCTCTCTCATCGATGTTTCTGACTTTCTATCCCTCTCTCTTCCTCTCTGTGAAAAATCAATAAAATATATTTAAAAAAGAAAAAGAAAATAAAAGTTATAAAATTTATATTAGAAAGAGAAAATACATGATTTAAGCTCTGTTGAATGAAAATTCTATTGCATTTGGGTATTAGATTCACTCTGAGAATTAGGAAAACAATGAGGTGATATTACAATAGCCTGGGCATAATGGTTATGTTTGAAGACAAATGGTCTGAATTAAGAAGAAGGAATAGACTGAATAGTCCAGGGGAGATAGACTACAGATAGGCATATGAAGCAAAATGAATTATTTCAAAACTGCAATATTTGATGGTTTGGAAGATATAAACCTCTTAAAATAAACATATGAGTAGAAAGAGCTGTTCTGGAAAAGGAATCAAGTTTATTTTGAATGTCAGTTTGGACCTCCAAGTGGACAACTTTAATTTTACTTCCATAAAATCATTACTTTGAGGTTAAGAATTTCTAGTTGTAGTTATGGATATGCACATAGATAGATTTAAAACCCTGAAGTTGAATAACATGGTCAAGGGTAAAAGTGCAAAAGAGCAAAGAAGACATAGGAGAACAATATCTTAGGGAAAACCAACTTTAAAAAATGGGAAAAGGGAAGATGGTGGGGAGTAGTAAAGAATAAAGAGGACCAAATATATGTGATGGAAGAAGATTTGACTTTGGGTGGTGGTCACACAATGCGATATACGGATCAGTTATTATAGAAATACACACTTAAGACCTATGTGATTTTATTAATCAATGTAACTCAATAAATTTAATTTTAAATGTATGGGGAAAAAGAAGATGAAAGTGCTTCAAATTTATAAATCCATATATTTTCCAGAGAATTTTAGATGTCTACAAAACTTTAAATTATATACTCTTTGTTGCTTTTAAATTGCAATTTGCAAAATCAATATATTTTGGTAAGAAGCCAGTTTACAATGCCATCTTTTTCTTAAGTCCAATTTTAAGGAAATTATAGAAAATTACTAAATTGTATGTAGGTTTTTCCAAAGAACAATATATTTTCTTACAAGTACCTATGGTGCAAAATAAATATTGCAGTATATAGTTGTGTGTTAGTAGAAATAAATGGTGGCTATATATTAATCTATATATAATAAGTGCCCTAAATATTTGCCAAATTCATTAAGATATAAAGAAATACAGTAGATGGAAGAATTCATCCTAAAGTCAAGCGCTGAAATTAAACACAAAATGGGAAGAAATAATATGATTTTCACTTACAGGAACCATGATCATATTATCATAAAGTTAAATTTTCCCCAAGGTAATGTACCTTATACTGAGAAAATGTTCCATAAGAGTATAGTTAGTAATATAAAATTTTCTCTATATTAGAGATTATAAGTTGAAAAAAGATTATTGAATTTCTGTTTTAATAATAGAAATTCAGTTCCAAACATGAACAAAATGGAAGTAGTTGATACTAGGTTTGCTTTTAAACTACATGGTTTACAAAGCCTTTATTGAGTTTTATAGCTGAAAATGCCATTTCATATTTAACATTCCTGATGGAAGTCCTTTACTATATTCATTCCACCAGGGACACCCTCTGGTCAAATTTCTTCTGTCAAAATATATTTATTTTTATTACGAGCTTGTCATTCTACTGTATTAAAATGAAAGAAGTGAATTGTTTAGAAATCATGAAGTCTCTTGGAAATAAAATGGTCCTACCTATCTTGTAACTCCCTTGTTATTAAAGTATTTTAAACCATTATTGTTTCTACAATATTATAAAACAAGAAAAGTGAAAGAAGAGAAATTTGAATTCGGAATAGTAAGTTTCCTCTTACACGTTGACAAAACAATTTATCCTGACACTAGTCAAGTTTATAAACTAGTTCACACAATTCATGTAAGGGTCTCTTTGACAGTGTTAGAATCAACACTCTTGTATAGAATATTACTTTTATGAACTGTGGATAAAGGAAGTAAAAAAATTGGAATGGAAATAGCTACTTAACAGCATGACCTAGAGAATCCAGAAGGGTAACTATTCCAGCTGTGTGCACTCGATCCAGCAGAGTCTATTTTTCAACAATTAGATAATTAGGAGGAAACATGAACAATGAGAAAAAGAGCAGTTTAACCAAACCGACCAGCCAACGAGCCTGGATAACAAAACACTTGACAAATATTGCCCTGTTTGCCCATTCATCCTGACCTGAATCTGAAAACGAATGCATCATACGGCTGATGTTTTTAACTTTGGAGAATGTATATGGTATAACATTAAGTTAAAAAAGTAAAAGTATAAAGAGCCCCCACAGGGTATTTCTCAAAGGAGAGAAATTCTAATTTGAAGACTTCCAATGTTGTAGTTTCCAATATTTTTTAAAAATTCAAATTGTAGATAAATATAGTTTTAAGAAGACCATTATACTGAGTTATTAACTTATACCTAACATTCTCTAATCTATACACAAAGAGTTTTGAAAAAGAAGAATTTATGACTCTGGTGAAATTTCAAAGCTACATGCTCCTCCATAGACACAATCATATTTCAGTTATTATGATGACTCACAAGTAATATGAATTTCTCTTTTTTGGCATTTTCATTAAGCAGCAGTACTTTGTAATCTCATATATTCTTAACAGGAATACCCCCTAGCCTTCTTTAATTGTATATGCACAAAATAAGTATTCATATCCACTGCTCATTTAAATCTCTCTCTGTTGATTAGTTATGAGGTCATTCATCCAGTCTTATAAACATACCACACACAAGCCTTTATTTATTTCATCTCATATTCGATATGTCAATAGATTGTGTCAATTTAAACTCAATAGGTCTTCTTTAATATACATCTCATCTCTTTAAGGTAATTTTAATGTCTTAAGTCAGATCACTTTATTTCTTATTTTTTTAAAAAAGCTACAAAAATTGTCAAAGAATAAATGAGTAAATTTAAAAATGGCAAACATTTCACAGAACTGATAGAATACATCACAACATATTGGCCAAGAGGATAATTTAATTGAGTACATAAATTATACAAACTAACATGCCATTGAGTAGTTGCTTTGCATTTGTTACTTTAGAAAAGAAAAAAAATTAAAAAAAGATCGAGTTCTTATAGTGATATTGATATATTCATACATCTTTGGTGCAACATATATTGTTTCAATTTATTTGAAATTTTGTGCAGCAATAAACTTAAGAGCCTTAAAATTTCAGTTCTTTTAACCTAGTGAGTTCATCTCACTTTCAATAACATATTCCTAGGAAGTGTTAAAGATACAGAGGACATATATTCAAAGATATGCTCACTTACCATTCTTTATAAATGTGAAACAATAAAAGACAAATTATAGGCTAAATTAAAAATCCAAGAATAAAGGAGTGACATGATTTTTCTAGTTGGGTTTACAAATGTAAAGTGTAAATGTTTACCTAGAGATGAAGTATAGGGGAAAAAAAGCATAAAAGTGAGTTTGTACTATTAGGAACAGTGAATGTAAGATGCTAAAGTCCAAGGTTAATTAAACTAATTAGATTTTTTTAATGTTCTTAAACAGAACACATAAAGTCATACTTTTTTTTTTTGCAAATTTTAATTTTCTATGCTTTGAGTATTTAAGAAATAATTACCAGTTAAATGCCTTTTTGACAAGTATAACTTTCACATATATTTTGGTCATTCTATACTAAAATAGATTTAACATTATTAAACTTACAAAAAAAGGAGTTTATATTGATATTATTTGAAATATCCTTACTACTTAAACTAACAATTCAACTTATAGGAAAAAATAAAGTTTATCTTCCAGAATTGTTTCTAATGGTAAAATATTGGAAAGCATATTTCCCATAGTGGAATAATGACTAAAATAGATACAAGTGCAACTACATGATAAAGTAACAAGTTCTCATCTAAAACTATGCAGGGTAAGAATATCTAATGACACTGAAATATTTCATTGGCTGTTCTTAAGTAAATTTAAGTAGTATATCACATTCAATTATGACCACATTTTTGTTGAGTAGCAATGTAGGATTTTTGAGCATGGCTGTTTGGATGTGGCTGACCATTTTGCTACAAGGCACTATTAACAATAGATATCTCTGACCTGTACTCTGTCAAAGGACTGTGCTATCCACAAGTCCAACTATGTAATTTATAGACTCCAAGTAAAATAAAACTGCCTGCCTCCTTGAACAAAAATTATTAAAAATTTCCAGACAGGAGAACATGAAATCAAGCATAGACCCTTCTGAGTACTGGACCTTGTGCAACTGCACAGATCACGGTCCCATAAAGCTGTCGCTGGCTACCTTCTATATATCTGTCATGTTTACTCCCATAGTGCTGGCTGGTTTAGCACTGATAACAAAGTTTGGGCCAGGAAAACAATTTTTCCAAAAAATGATGCTGAAAGCCTCCCAAATTGGGATTATCATACAGTAGTGATACAAATTTACAGATTCAAGAAATGTATCAAACCATAAATAGAATAAATTAAAAGAAAAGCATAGTTGTACAATATAATATGCAAAATCCACATTTAAAGGAAATATCATGAAATATTACTCTTAACATTTCTCTTTCTCCACAAGGATCCTGAATTTATCGTCGTAGGAGGAGAGTCAGCGTGTACACCAGCCTCCTTGGCAGGTCAGCTGTACTCGTGTTTCAGGCCTGGAACTGATTTCCAAGCCAGTCTTTCCTTCTGCTGCAGGAGCTGAGCAGTTCTTTAACTTTTCTTCAGAGGCCTTCTGGCTTTAAGAGCATCCATGAAGTTGATTTTTTAAAATAACATTACTAACATCATTCAAGACTTTTAAAATTGTTAACAAAAATTAGTTGTCTACAATTCTCAAATTGCACTTGTACTATATCTTCAAGTGCTAGAGTTAATAAATCCCACTATTTCACTTTCTTGTCTAATTCATTGCAATTCTTTCTACTCTGATGCCACAGCCCTTAAGCATTTGTCACCACCCTCATTTACCCAGTAACCAGGGTCTTCTCTTCATCTGAGTAGTGGGTGACCCATTTCCAAAATCCCAGCTTGATAGTCTAGTGTCTATACTTCTTCCAAAAAGCATCCAAATGTTTCTTTTGAGACCATGAAAACAAAAACAAAAACAAATACTTGGTTGTAGTTAGTGAGTCTGGATGATAATCCCAAGAAGCATCATTTAAGAATCAGGAGAAAAAGAGAAAAAGGCAAACCAGAGTTCCATTATCGCAGGCACTGTTGTGGGCACTGTTACTATTGCTACTGCTGGTTCATTTTACCCCCAAGGTGTTTATCAATTAAAACCCAGAAGTGTTCACCTAAAATAGAAAATTCTGGATCGTGTATGACTCCCATCCCTTTGAGGGTTTCTCTCCTGGGTTGTTTCTCTGCTGTTACTGGTTGTCATAGTCCGTGGAGCAGATGGTTCACTAAACTGCCTCTAAATCAGAAAGCAGAACTCACAGTGCAAACTGAAGATTGAAAGTTAGTACCATGAGGTGAATCTGATCCATCAAAAAACTGACACCACAGCTGAAACTGAAATTAGATGTGGGCTGGAAGGCTATCATATGGGTCACCAATAGCAACTACTACAACTTGCTTTTAATCTTTTGAGGTTTTGTTTACTTGAATAGTCTCCTATTATCTCCTTTTCCATTTTAAGCCTTTCTGGGTTAATGCTTTCTTGACTCCTTTAATTTTATGTTACTGAGTGTTTTGGAGTTCTTAGAGATAATTGCTGCTTAGCTAGATGTATCAAAATAGTATGCCTCTTGTTCTGTTTTGAAATAAAATATTCAGGTTTCTAACCATATTTCTGCATAGTTATAAAACAACATTATGTTCAAATGAAGTAGTTATTGAAGACTTGTTTACAACCTAGATTCTTTTGTCTAAAAATATATATAAAACAACTCAATTTGCTCACATACACAGCTTGAATATACATTAATGTCACAAACAAAATTCACTGAAAATAACTTCGATTGTTCATTCTGGAATCATAGTCCCATTTCATAGAGGTAGGTGTAAATTCAAAAGAAGGCCTGACCAAATACACATGATAGGTTTAAAATGATCATACTAATTTTGTTTTATATGTAAAATATATTTTGTAAATATTACATGAGTGACTAATTATTCAGAGTGATAAATGTTATTTTTACTTGAAATCTTTATGAAATATAGTGACGCCCTATATTTCTATGTTTTAAGGTTAAATTTATGAGAATTATTTATTAATTATTGATATATACTAGACATTGTACATTGTGTTAAATATTCATTGGAAAAAAGTTTTTACAGTATTTTAGAAAAGAGAAAATGCCTCAGAAGAAAATGTCAGGCTTTCTCTCTTCACTCAACAAATGCTTTTATGACAATAATTATGAATTTTTAAAAAAAAAATCTGTTTTTTTATCTAGCCCTATCAAATAGCTTTAATAAAATGTTTACTGTTGTTTTTGTTTCTAGGGGGCATAAAATTCAAATAACATGAAAGAAAGTAAAAGAAGTGCCAAGGACTAATTTTACTGAACTGTCTTGTTAAATATCATGGATTTGTCACATTGTTGGTTATGATGACAGGTTACATTTATTACAGTCCATGCTTACTTGGCTGGTATTACATATCATCAGAATGTTTAAAGCAGCATATGTTAAAAATTTATTCTGAACTAAATGTTGTACAATTTCATATATATATGTATGTGTGTGTGTGTGTGTGTCTGTGTCTGAGAGAGAGAGAGAGAGAGGCCTTATGCATGAAATTCATGCAAGAGTAGGCCTTGTCGGCCGCCAGCACCAGCTTCCCTCTAGCACCCGGAACCCAGGCTTGCCTCTTAGCCTCAGCTTCCTCTCGACCAGAAGGATGTCTAGTCTAATTAGCTTATTATGCTTATACTAGAGGCCTGGTGCATGAAATTCGTGCAGTGGTGGGGTTGGGGGATGTCCCTTAGCCCAGCCTGCACCCTCTCCAATCTGGGACCCCTTGAGGGATGTCCAACTGCCCGTTTAGGTCTGATCCTACTGGGATCGGGCCTAAACAGGAAGTCGGACATCCTTCTCACAACCCAGGAATGCTGCCTCCAAACTGCTCAACTGCCAGCTTCCCTGATTGCCCCTAACTGCTTCTGCCTGCCAGCCTGATCACCCACTAACCACTACCCTGCCAGCCTAATTGATGTCTACCTGCTCCCCTACCAGCCTGTTTGCCCCCAACTTCCCTCCTCTGCTGGCCTGGTCACCCCTAATTGCCCTCCCCTGCAGGCTTAATCACCCCCATGCCCTCCCTTGCAGGCATGGTCCCTCCCAACGGACCTCCCCTGCTGGCCATCTTATGGTGACCATCTTGTGTCCACATGGGGGCAGGATCTTTGACTATATGGGGACAGCCCTCTTGTGTGTTGGAGTGAAGGTCAATCTGCAAATTACTATTTTATTAGATAGGACAGGGGCCTGGTGCATGGGTGTGGGCCAGCTGGTTTGCCCTGAAGAGTGTCCCAGATCAGGGTGGGGGTTCCCTTGGGGTGAGGGGTGGCCTGGGCAAAGGGCCTGTGGAGGTTTGCAGGCTGGCCATGACACCCCGCCCCCGCGACCCAAGCAGAGGCCTGGGATCTGGGATTAATTTATGTCTACAATTGAAACTTTGTAGCAGAGCCAAGCCTTCTGCTCGCTCCATGGTGGCAGCCATTTCTGTTTGAAACTTTGTAGCCTAGAGTGGAGGCCTAGGCTGGCAATGGCAGGCAGAAAGCTTGGCTTCCTCTGTTGCCAGGGAAACTCAAGCCTCTGTTCTTTCCAGCTTAGTGGCTTCCACCATTTTTGTATCTTTTATAATTGAAACTTTGTAGCATTGAGTGGAGGCCTTGGCAGGGCAAGGGAAATGGCAGGTGGGAAGCTTGGCTTCCTTTGTTGTGGGGAAAACCCAAACCTTCTTCCTGCTCTCAGTGTCAGCAGCCATCTTGGTTGGGGTTAATTGCATAATCTGCTCCTGTCTGGCTGGTGGGCATGGCTGTGGGCATGGCTTGTGAGTGTAGCGAAGGTAAGGTTAAATTTGCATATTTCTCTTTTATTAGATAGGATTGTTAAAGATTGCCATTATCTGTGGAAACACTTATCAGATAATGTCACATTGCCTCTGATTTAAAAATACTAAACAATTACACCAGGAGCAGAAGTGTTCCTTTGAATCCCTCCCCTGACTTACGTATTGTTGCATATCGGGTCCCCCAGATAGCAAACTCTGAGATGGAGAACAGAATACAGAGTTTATTAAGGGATATCTTTGAAATTAAAAGCAGGATTGTGTAGTAGGGGCAGTTAGGCTGTGATTCTGTCTCAACAGAAACCCCAGCTGGTTCCAAATGGACCGCCGTTTGGAGTAATCCAGAACTGAAGTGAGGGGGCTGCCCTTTGGGTCCTCGTCCGAAGTGGTCATTATTATGATCTTGCTCAGAAAGCAATGTAACCTCACGCAAAAGTATTCTCTTTAGATGAGGTGAATCCAAGAGAGATCTGACACCTGAGCTACTTACATTCCCCTTTAGGGAATTAAGGGGGGATGATGTAAGTAGTATTCTATTCCTAAAGGGGAACCCGGGTAGTACATCACACAATGCACCACACTTCCCCCTTTTGCTCTAAGGAGTAGACCTTCCATGAGCTCCAGGATTCTGGTGTGCTATTCTCCCAGAGGAAACCTAAAACGGGAAGGTGAGTGGACAATGGCCTCCCCTGCTACTGCAGCCGGGCTCTGGACTATCCCTGGTAGGCACCATCTCTTGTCGTCTCCCTCCCTGGTATGTATTCTAGGTTTCCATCCAACTCAAGTAACCATTCTGCTGGTATCCATGGTTTCACCAGTAATGGGATCCAGACTCTCTTTGTCAGTGGAGGAGTATAAGATCTGTAGCATTTCCAGCTGGTCTCGGTCTTTCTGGATGAATGTTAAGGCAGAAGTGAGAAGCAACAATGTGGCCCTGGGCAAGACTGTAAATGAGCGCGAGGTCTGTTCCAAATAAGTGCAGACTGTTTCAGACCCTCTTCTCTGCTAGAAACGGAAAAGAACCAGTTTTCCAGATCAAAGGCTGCCCACCATGGAGCAGAATCCGTGTTAATTTTCTGTAGCAAATATATCACATTTGGCATAGCAGCTGCAGTTGGTTTCTTACCTGATGGGAGTTTGCAGTGATCCACTGCCATCCTCCAGCTTCCAGCTGATGTTTTCTTGAGCCAGGTGTGTAAGTTAAATGGTGGTAGGATAAAATCACTGGATCCTTTAGGTTTTTAAGAGGTGTGCTAATTTTTGCCATTTCCCCCTAGGGAATTGTTTTCTTTATTGGCTGGAAGCTAGTATATTTTAGTATCTATATGTATTTATTTTGTCTGGAAAGCAACTTGAGGTTTCTGATTTATAGATTAGACTTATTACAGGAATAACCACACTGATTTTCTGGGGTGATACAATGAAGACAAATGTCACCTGCACATTTATAGGAGAGGAGCCCTAAAAGTATGTGTCTGGGAGCTTCTGTAGGAACTCCTTTACCTGACCCTCAATGCCGAGAGAGGAAGGGAAATATTTTTTTAAATTATTAAATACAAATAAATCCTCTCTTAGAAAAAAAGGGGAAGTCCCTAGTTTTTACAGGACTTTCGGAACACAAACAAATGGTCCAGACAGAATGTAATGGAAGATGAGTTACTTTACAGCAACGGTCAGCAAATTGTGGCTCTATTAACTAATGAGTTTGCCGACCACTGACCTAGACTCTCGATTCCAATAATTACAGACTGTTGTTTCTTGTGATTAAATCCCTTTAGAGCATTAACTTTGCATCTTATTGTAGAGAAATAAGCATGATTCACTTCTATAAAACTTCTAGAATAAAGTTCTATGTATTTTTTCTCCCTTTATCTTGTAGTGTTAGGTATTGTATGTTGAGGAGGATAAAAAGGTAGTGGATATTTTATCCTCAGCTTCAAATAATGATTTTAATATTCAAGTAAAGTTTGTAATTAATTCATTACTATAAACCTAAATATTTTAATAGAAAGCATTATATTTTAATTGTAAATATATATTGTGTGACTGTAAAATGTGTTTTATTTGTCTAGTAGGCACACAACTTTTATATTTCAAAGGAAAAATAAAATTATTATTTAATATGTAATTATGCATATCATCACCACAGCTCACTTTCTTTATGGTAATAAAGGTTAATTGATGTGTTTTGTACCTTAAAATAGTATGTGTTAAAATAAATACCTTATTCACACAATTTTCAATTTATATAAAAATAGGCTATATGTAAAAAATTCTCAGTAGTTGCATGCAAAGATTATAACATTGTCTTATTATCTCAAAGTATATTAAATTATTTCTGATAATTTAAAATTAGGCATTTTGATTAATTTCTCCTTTACTGGAAAGATATATCATACTCCATTCAAGATTAAATTAGACTTTTGGAGTTTAATTAACTAATTTTAAATGCACCTTAGTTCTAGTAGCAAATAATGAAAATGGTATACATATATAAGAAATAGCTGTCTGGTCTTTGGAATTTAAATAACTCAGTTGAGTAGACACTGCTTTTTATTTGCGGTACAAATACAAATTGGTAAGTCTACCAATTATAAAATCAAGCATTATTATCATGCTAACTACAGGGTGATATCATAGTTATTGAATATTTTATTACGGATACCCCAAATATTAGATAAATGAATTATAAATATGCATCTTTAACCAATTATTTAAAATAATAATAATGTTAATCTAAATGTCTGAACTGGTAGTGTTCTGATGGGTGGTATGTTTCTAGTAATAAAATGTTTAGTAGAGTTATATACATGATTACTAATTAAGTTTACATAAGAATATAAAGTTCATGTTTTTAACTTTATTCAGAGCAGGTAGAGAAATTTTAACAATATTTTGGAAGTTGGATAATTTACTTTTAAAAAAATATATTTTATTGATTTTTTATTGATTTTTATTAAAATATATTTTTAAAAGTAAATTATCCAACTTCAAAAATACTGTTAATTAATAGGATTTAACTGTTTAATTAACTAATTAGGTTTATATAGTAATCATGTATAACTCTACTAAACATTTTATTACTAGAAACATACCACCCATCAGAACACTACCAGTTCAGGCATTTAAATTAACATTATTACTATTTTAAATAATTGGTTAAAGATGCACACCCCCCCACTAGGGATATGCCCACAACCAAGATACATGCCCCCAAATGATGACCCTTCAATCCGTAGGCCGACGCTCTATCCACTGAGCCAAACTGGTCAGGGAAAGGAAAATTTACTTAAAAAAAAATCTTCTTTCCAGATGGTGTAAAAATTTGTAATTAGAAAAGAAAATTAAAATTGCTAAATTTAAAATATTCAAAGTAGATTATCTTCTAAAATAGTCTATTATGTCAATAGACAAAGTGTATGTATGCCTTTGGGGTGACCTAGAAAGGAAAATAAAAATAAAACATATTTGAAATTAATGTATTAGGAAGTAATGAATGTATTAGTAACATGTTATAGTATATTGAATAACCTACTATTAAAAGACATTTACTCATTTAAATATTATTGATTGAGGACTTTTTTGGGCCAGCTAATGAAGATTCAACAGTGAAAAAAATAGATCAGATCTTCCCTCCTCATCCTTTGTTGCATGGTCTGGTTTGGAAATCAAGTGAGAGAAAAAATAAGTATAATAATTTCACATGTGATAATGCCTATACATTTTAAGAAGAGGGTGCTGTGGTTGTGATTTATATCAGCATAGTATTTAAAAATCTTCTTTTCTGTTCAAACTGAATGGACTATACTCTTCTGTCTAAACATTTCAGAAAAACTTTCCTTCATCTCATACACATGGAGCTTGCCCTGAGTCATTAATAACTCACTAGTTCCCAAAAAGCCCTTCCCCAAGGATTCCCTGAGCTTCTATTTCTTCTGACCACACTGGTGGGTCTTCTGGTGGTCTTTGCTCATTCCACTTGCTTTGGTCAACTAACAGTCTCATTTTTTTTTTTTAATTTTAAGGATTCTATATATCAAAAAATATTTTTAGATTTATTTATATAAATTACACATATTTCTTCAATCCTTAGAAAATTATTCTCAGTTCCCGTTTCCTGTCTGGTGGGTGGCTACAAAGATGGAATTGATGCACATTAGTTGAATAAGATCTATTCTAACACTGATTGAAAAACCTAAGGAGGCCCTAGCCAGTGTTTGCCAGTGGTTAAGAGTGTCAGCCACTCACCAAAATGTTGCTGGATCTATTCCCAGTCAAGGGCAAGTACCTGGGTGGCAGGTTATATCCAGACCCTAGTCAGGGTGCTTGCAGGAGGCAACCAATCAATATGTCTCTCTTGCCTCTCTCTCTCTCCCCTCCTCCTCCTCCTCCTCATTGTACTCCTCCCTCCTTTCCACTCTCTCTAAAAATCAATTGAAAAAAATATATATCCTCAGGAGAGGATTAACAAACAAACAACAAACAAAAAGCTAAGGGGATCTCAAAACTGCTCTCCCAATGTGTTGTTAATTTCTTTCATTCTCTTCCTCTTGGCTATTGCCCTTTGCTAATAGGAAAGAACTCACAAACATCCCATATCTCTTTCAGATGCTTCCTGATGAAGCTTCTTGATGATTTAGAATGCTTTCTTACCTATTATTTTTTACAACCTGCATATAGTTAATTTGTTAGGCTTTAAACTAAACTTCTCCTTATTTTCCCTGATGAATTTATATAATCTTAATCTTTAATTTATGGACAGGAGATGACATATATAATTTCCTATTTCAGATTTTATATATCTTATCAATCATTCCAGCAACAATCAAGCGAAAAGATGAACTCTAATCTTCCAGAAAGCTATGTGCTAGACAGATATTTATTTTTAATTGCCTTGGTAACTTTTAACTATATTTGGAGAAATGGGAAGTTTTCTGATAACAGAAAATTACTCTTTTTTTCTTTCTGTGGTCTCAGTTTTAATGGGTCTTTCTTAACGGTCATCAACATACAAAAAACAACAACAAAAAACTAATATTTTCAAGACTTATACCATATAAACTGATGCCTCCTACAAAATGCTATTAAAAAAAACACATTTGTGTCATATACATTTACATATATATATATGTGTGTATATATATATATATATATATATATATATATATATGTTGTCCTATGAACATGTCCTGTGAGATTTTCATCTTATATATTGTACATAATAAAATTTAGCCAGAGCTATTACTAATATGATATTTTCTTATATATTTTTATGCCATGACTGAGTCCTTTTGGACATCTTACATTATTATAAACTTAAGCTTTAATATTTTGACCCACATTCATCCCCCAGAGTTTTTTCCCTCAGCTAACTTTATAATTATATAATGTATTAAGGAAAAGTTAATATATTATTAAATCAAGAAACATTATTCAATTATTAAATGTAGAATTATATTTAGAGACTTGGAATTTTTAAAGATAATACATTTATTAAGTATTTTAAAATTTTCCAGAATAAATGTACAATTACATATATCTATAGATAGGATAGAAAGGATAGATATTAACATATGTAGATATGTGTGAATATATATAAACATACACATTAAGTCTATATATGTAATTATTATCTTTCTTCAGTGTATCTGACAAATCCTATCGAATAAAAGAGTAATATGTAAATTGACTATACCTCCACTACACCCACCAGCAACGCCCACCAGCCAATCAGGAGCAAATATGCAAATTAAACCAAACAAGATGGATGCAGTTATAGAGTAAGCAGGAGGCTTGGGTTTCCCTGGTGATGGAGGAAGCCAAGCTTCCACAGCCCTGGCTTATATTGGTCTTCACTAAAGGCTACAAAGTTTCAATTATAGAAGATAAATAAATCCCAGATACCATGGCCTCCGCTTGGGTCAACAGGGGATTTGCCTGTCCTCCAAACCATAACAGACCCCTCCCCAAGGCTGCCCCATGCCCCAAGGGAACCCCCACCCTGATCCGGGACAACCTTCAGGGCAAACCAGCTGGTCCCCAGCCATGCACCAGGCCTTTATGTTATCTAATAATCTTATCTAATAAAAGAGTAATATGCAAATTGACCATCACTGCAACACACAAGAGAGCTGTCTCCATGTGGTCAAAGATCCTAATCCCATGTGGACACAAGATGGCTGCTACAAGATGATGAGGAAGTTGGGAGGGACCAGGCCTGCAAGGGAGGGCAGTTGTGGGCAATTAAGCCAGCAGGGGAAGGCAGTTATGGGTGACCAGGCTGGAAGAGGAGGGAAGTTGGGGGCTACCAAGCCTGTAGGGGAGAGCAGTTAGGGGCAAAGAGGCTGGCAGGGGAGCAGTTAGGCATCAATCAGACTGGTTAGTGAGTGATCAGGCTGGTGGGTAGAAGTGGTTAGGTGCTGCTGAGACCGGTTTGGCTCAGTGGATAGAGCATCAGACTTCGGACTGAAGGGTCCCAGGTTCGATTCCGGCAAGGGCATGTACTTTGGCTGCGGGCACATCCCCAGTAGGGGGTGTGCAAGAGGCAGCTGATCGATGTCTCTCTCTCATCGATGTTTCTGACTTTCTATCCCTCTCCCTTCCGCTCTGTAAAAAAATCAATAAAATATATATTTTTTTAAAAAGAAGTGGTTAGGTGCAATCAGGAAGGCAGGCAGGCAAGCAGTTTGGAGCCAGCATTCCTGGATTGTGAGAGGGATGTCTAACTGCCTGTTTAGGCTCAATACTACTGGGATCAGGCCTAAACCAACAGTCGGACATCCCTCAAGGGGTCCCAGATTGGAGAGGGTGCAGACTGGGCTGAGAATACCTCCCCTCATGCAAGAATTTCATGCACTGGGCCTCTAGTAATAACACATACAATAAAAGTGCAGGTCACTGTTCAAAATTATCCACTTGATATAAGAAGATAGGTTGTATTACAGTAGGTTTTCTGTTGTCCTCCAAAAGAGAATAAAAAAATTTAAAGGCTCAAATAATAATTAAACATGAAAAGTTTTTATTGAACTAGAATCTCCCAATACAACCACCATCATATTCAATCTAACATGAGCAATGAGCATTTGTTATATAATATTGATATTGTACTTTTCATTTCTTCTCTTTAGGTTTTGAAATAGCACTGCAACAAAATATAGTCAGCCTTATATATCAAGGCTGATCACATGCTAGAAAACTAAATCATAGTTTATTTTAAAAGTTTCTGAGTGTTCACATATAAGACATGTTGAATTGCTGTTCAGAGAAGTTTTATTATAGACAGGGAAAAGATATCACAGTTTCAGAAAAATAGTCAACAAAATCTTTGGCTTTCCTCACATAAGGAAAATTTAATTTTCCATTCTGAACTCTATCTCATTTGCCCTTCTCCGATTTTTTTTTAATAAAACAGGTTTCACTTTGAGCTGTATTTATCAGACATTTGTAACTTTAATTATTGAGTTTTGTTTAGAGAATTAATTCCAGTCATATAGTACTATATATTACAAAAAATTAAATACACATATTTACTTAAGGACATTCAATTATATCAAATTTTCTGTTATATTTAAATATGTGTCTAGTTATTACTCATTGTAGAGTTTGCACAATTTTACCGTGCCATAAAAGTATTACAGGTTAAATATATACCCTTTCAGGTATCAACATTATTCCATAAAGAACAATTGCTTTTATCAGCAATTTTCTTTACCTTTTAAAAAATTATAACAACTTTTTTTTGTTTTAAAATTAAAATCATATTATGTGGTTAGTCCCTGATAATCCTAGAGAATGCAAAAGAATAAAAACAAAATCCATTTGTAACTATGAGAATGAGTAAATACGTGTAACAAGATGTTAAATAGGGAGTTTGTATCAATTTTTGCTGAGGTCCAAAAAATAAAGAGAAAAGGTCACCTACTCTCATACTCTAAACTAAGCTTCTAAATCAGCTCTTCTGACTTGCAAAGGAGGCATCCAAGGGCCACATCAGAAACAATTAGGCAACCAAGCATTTATCTTTTTGGAATGAGTGTTAGTAACAAACATGATATGATTCTTAATTAAAAAAGATTACACCATTCTGTCTGTCTTCTTATCGTGATCCAAAATTGAGAAAATGCAAAAAAAATTGTTTTAAGTATGTTCTGCAAGGGTGTTTCAGTTTCACTAATATCTTGTATGAAATTGCAAGGGAGGCCTTATAACATGCTTTAGGTGCAATGCTGCCTTTATGTAAATAATAATTATAGGAACAGTTCATACTAAGCAATGAAATGAATAACATTGTTCTTGTGTTTTAAAATTTCAGTGATTAAATTTAGTGGTCTCCTTGGTTGACAAATCAGTCTCTGTCCTAAGTGCATGATTACTGTGAAGTGTGTGTTATTTATTTATTTATTTATTTATTTATTTATTGAAAATGTATGCAGGTATAAAAGCATGAATGTAGACCTTCTGGTGAGATGACTGTAGAATAATACAATGTATGTATCTTTTTGACACATTCTTGTTCAATACTTAGTACTCAACAATAATGCAACTTTTAATTCTATGCAAAATGGCAATACGCAATAAGAGGCCTAATGAAATGAACTCATGGAGTATTTTTCATCCAGAAATACAATTTATGTGAATTTAGAGCATGACATAACACACAGTATGAGTGATGCAGGCATAGTATTAAAGTAAGGTAATTAGAAAACATTTCATGAGAAAGCAGAAAAATTAGTCATTTCTAAAGTGCATTTTAGAATCTGTAAAGTGTTATCAAATGCATTATGTCAAGTATCAACACATTGCTAAGTCTAAGCCAAATACAGTGCAATACTTATTTTTGTAAATCATTTTTACTGGGAAACAGTCACACCCATTTATTTATACATTGTCTATGGCTGCTTTTGTCACACAGTGACAGAGCTGAGTAGTGCAGCAGAGACTATAATATTTAATACATCACCCTTTACAGAAAAAGAAAAGTCAGACTTGACGTTATATTATTAAAATAATATTGAGGAAAATATTTAATTGTTTCACAAAAGTGAAAAATAAAAGAGGCTTTATGGTTTTGACAAAATTGACCTCTCCCTATCCCTGCTCTCACCCCCAGGTCTTCACCATACTATTGTCTATGTCTATGGGTTAAGCATATATGAATACAAGTGGTCTTTTCCCACCCACCCACGCCTTCCTTCCCCCTGAGGTTTGACAGTCTGTTCCATGCTTGTATGTCTCTGTATCTATTTTTTTCATCAGTTAATTTTGATATTTAGATTCCACATATGAATAACATTATGTGATATTTATCTTTCTCTGACTGGCTTATTTCACTTAGCATAATGCTCTCCAGGTCCCTCCATGTTGTCTCAAAGGATAAGCGATCCTTCTTATTACAGCTACCTAGTATTCCATTGTGTGAAATGTACCACAGCTTTTTTATCTACTCATCAACTGATGGGCACTTGGCCTGTTTCCAGATCTTAGCTATTGTAAATTGTGAAGCTATGAGCATACATTCTTTCTGATTGGTGTTTTAGGTTTCTTAGCATATATCCCTGGAAGTGGATCACTGAGTCATATTGCAGTTCCATATTTAATTTTTTTGACAAATCTCTATTCTGAAAGCGGTTAAGTAACAACTGATACCACAGAATTACAAAAGATTATAAGAAAATACTATGAAAAACTATATGTCATCAAGCTAAACAATGTGGATGAAATGGACAAATTATTTCTAGAAAAACACAGATTTTCAAAACTGAATTAGGAGGAATCAGAAACTCAAATAGGCTATAATAACTGATGAAATTGAAGCAGTAATTAAAAAAAAACAAAACTCCCAGTAAACAAAACCATGGTGCAAACAGATTCATAAAGGAGTTTTGTCAAACATTCAGAGGAAAACTAACACCTGTCTTCTTCAAACTATTAAAAAAAAAATCAAGAGGAAGGAAGGCCAGCATTATCCTAATTCCAAAACAAGATAAAGACACTACAAAGAAAAAGAATTACAGACTAATGTCCCTGATGAGCACAGATGCTAAAATCCTCAATAAAATATTAGCAAATCATATCTAACTATATATTAAAAGACTAGAGGCCCAGTGCACAAATCCATGCTCCAATGGGGTCCCTCGGCTTGGCCTGTGGGATGGAGCCGAAACTGGTTCTCCAACATCTCCTGAAGGGTTCTGGATTCCAAGAGAGGACAAGCCAGGCATAGGGATCCCACTGGTGCACCATCAGGGCCAGGGAGGGCTGTGGGAGGTTGGCCAGCAGGGAAGGGACCATAGGAGGGCTCCAGGGCATGTCTGGCCTGTCTTACTCAGTCCCAATTGGCCAGACAGCAGCAGCAAGCTAACCTACTTGTGGGAGCATCTGCCCCCTGGTGGTTAGTGCATGAAGAGTGAGCAACCTTAGCATATCATTAGCATATTATGCTTTGATTGATTGAACTGGACACTTAGCATATTAGGCTTTATTTTTATTTTTTAATAAATCTTTATTGTTCTGATTATTAATTACAATGTTTGCTTTTTTCCCCCCAATAGGTCCCATCCACCTATCCCACCCCACCCTCTGCTCATACCTCCCTCCCACTGTCCTCATCCATAGGTATATGATTTTTGCCCATTCTCTTCTTGCACCTCCCACACCCCTTTCTCCCAAAGAATTATCAGTCCATTCCCTCCCTATGACTCTGATTCTATTATATTCACCAGTTCATGCTGTTCATCAGATTTTTAATTCACTTGATTTTTAGATTCACTTGTTGATAGATGTGTATTTGTTGTTCATAATTTTATTTTTACCTTCTTCTTCCTCTTCTTAAAGAATACCTTTCAGCATTTCATATAATACTGATTTGGAGGTGATGAACTCCTTTAGCTTTTTCTTATCTGTGAAGCACTTTATCTGACCTTCAATTCTGAATGATAGCTTTGCTGGGTAGAGTGATCTTGGTTGTGGGTTCTTGCTATTCATCACTTTATTTATTTATTATTATTATTTTTTTTTTGCTTGAAAAATTTTTTTTATTTTATTGATTTTTTTTGCAGTATAATAGTAGTACATGTTTTCCTTTCCCCCTCCCCCTTATCCTCCCCCCAGCCTCCCCTACTCCCCAGCACATATCCCCAGCTTCCCCCCCTCCCCGCCCCAGTGTCTTTCATTCATTGGTTATGTTCATATGCATGCATTCAAGTCCTTCAGTTGATCTCCCCCCGCATCTGCCTCCCATCCACCCAAGCCTTCCCCTGTAGCTCATCACTTTAAATAGTTCTTGCCATTCCTGTCTGGCTTGCTTAGTTTCTGTTGAGAAATCAGCTGACAGTCATATGGGTGCTCCCTTATAGGTAACTAACTGTTTTTCTCTTACTGCTTTTAATATTCTCTGTCTTTTGCTCTTGGCATTTTAACTATAATGTGCCTTGGTGTGGTCCTCTTTGGATTCCTTTTGTGTGGGGTTCTGTGCACTTCCTGGACTTTTAAGTCAATTTCTTTCACCAGGTGGGGGAAGTTTTCGGTCACTATTTCTTCAAATAGGTTTTCATTATCTTGCTCTGACTCTTTTTCTGGCACCCCCATAATTTGGATGTTGGTATGCTTGAGGTTGTCCCAGAGGCTCCTTATACTATCTTGAATTTTTTGGAGTCTTTTTGCTTCTTGCTTTTCCAGCTGAGTTGATTTTGTTTCTTTGTATTTCAAATCTTTGATTTGATTCTTGTGGTTCTCTAGACTGCTTTTACGTCCTGTATAATATTTTTTATTTCAGTCAGTGTATGCTTAATTTCTAGTTGATCCTTTTTCATATCTTCAAGGGTCTCACTCATATCCTGAAGGGTCTCATTAAATTTATTGGGCTTTTCTAGGAGCCTCTTGAAAACCTTATAACCGTGGTTTTGAACTCTATGTCCAGTTGTTTTTTCCTCCCTCCATTTCTTTCAAATGTGATTTGTTTCATTGTCTCTGCATTTTGGCTGCTTCCCTGAGTTGGCCACATAGCTTTGTGTGTTAGATGTCCTCTATGGGACAGTGGCTCAGTCTCCCTAGTTACCTGAGGTGGATACTCTTGGTGCACCCCTTTATGGGTTGCACAGTCTTGTTGTAGTTAAGCCTAGATTGTTCTTGGTATCACTGGGAGGGGTTTATCTCCAGGCCAATTGGCTGTGAGAATCAGCTGTGTACACTGGGAGAGCCACTGTGCTCAGCTTGGATGGGGCAGAGTCTCTGGTCTGAGCAGTCAGCCTTGGTTTCCTGTCAGCCTTGCTCTAAGCAGCACCTGGGTCTCTGTGCTCTGTGGCAATGGCTGCATGCAACTTTGAGAGAAAGCTGCCCCCGAGCTCTGCCCGCTGCCAGACAGTTCAGTTTCTCCCTAAATGAGTCTGTACACCCAAAGTCTCATCCAGAACTGGAAAACAATGCAGTCCAGTGGTGTTTTTTTTTCCCTCCAAAATGAGAGAGCCAGCTACACATCCTCTCTGAGAGCTTTGCACCTCTGCAGCTTCCAAATTTCAGTGTGTTTCCCCCTTAAGATTTGGTTTCACCCCGTATGAGTCTGGGTTCCCGAGACTCCCCCAGAACTGGGGATCAGTGCAGTGCGACACCTTTGTCTCCCTCCCTGTTTGAGAAAACCAGCTGGGTATTCAGCTGCCCACCCTTTCTGCTTGTGTGTGGCTCCGCACCTCTTTCTCCACATGTCTCTGCAACTCTGCCCTCCACAGCTCTTCTGAGTCACAGTGTCCTTTTATATTGCCTTCTATTTGTGGAAGCCAGCTTATCAGTGGTTCTGAATGATGTCTGTTTTGTCTTTTAGTTGTAATTTTTAAATTGTGTGGGGCAGCAGTATATGTGTTTACCTATGCCGACATCTTGGTTCCTCCTCATATTAGGATTTTATTATATAGGACATGTTATATAGGACATATAACATGACCAAGTGGGGTTTATTCCAGGGACGTAAAGGTGGTACAATATTCACAAATCAATAAATGTGATACATCACATAAACAAATTTAAAATAAAAAAATCACATAATCATACCAACAGATGCAGAAAAAGCATTCAATAAAATCTAACACCCCTTTTTAAATATATATATATTTGACTTTTTACAGAGAGGAAGGGAGAGGGATAGAGAGTTAGAAACATCGATGAGAGAGAAACATTGATCAGCTCCCTCCTGCATACCTCCTACTGGCGATATGCTCACAACTAAGGTACATGCCCTTGACCAGAATTGAACCTGGGACTCTTGAGTCCACAGGCCAATGCTCTATCCACTAAGCCAAACCGATTAGGGCACAACACCCATTTTTGATAAAAACTCTAAGCAAAGTGAGAAGGTATCATAACTTAACATAACAAAGGTCATATATTATAAATCTACAGCCAACATCATACTCGATGGGAAAAAACTAAAACCATTTCTGCCAAGAACAAGAACAAAACAGGGATGTCTGCTTACACCACTCTTATTCAATATAGTGCTGGAAGTGTAAACCATAGTGACCAGACTAGAAGGAAATATGAAATGCATTCAAAGTAGAAAGGAGGAATTAAAACTCTCATTATTTGCAGGTGACATGATATTGTACCTATAAAATCCTAAAGACTCCACCAAAAAACTACTAGATTTAAAAATTGAATTTGGCAATGTAGCAGGATACAAAATTAACACCCAGAAATCAATAGCATTTTTATCCACCAATAATGAATTCTCAGAAAGAGATACTGAACAAACAATCCCATTTACCATTGCACCGAAAAATATTAAGATACTTAGAAATAAACTTAGCTAAGGAGGTAAACGACTTGTGCTGGGAAAACTACAAGACCTTGCAAAAAAGGGATAAAGATATAAACAAGGGGAAGAAACTATTGTGTTCATGGATTGGTAGACTCAACATCATTAAATTTTCATACCACCCAAAGTAATCAATAGATTCAATACTACCCCTATTAAAATACCAATGGCATGTTTAACAGATCTAGAAAAAATATTCAAAAAATATATATGGAATAAAAAAATACCCTGAATAGCCATAGCAATCATAAGAACAGAGTTGGAGGGATCACAATACCAAATATCAAGGTTATATTACAAAGTTACTGTAATAAAAGAAAAAAAAACTGGTACTGGGATAAGAAGAGGCATATAGATAAATGGAACAGAATAGAGACCCTAGAAATTGGCCCAAGCCATTATGCTCATAAAATTTGACAAATGAGGCAAGTGCATACAATGGAGTCAAGACAGTCACTTCACTTCTATTATTAATAACTAGAGAACCTGCACCCTCTCACAATCTGGGACCTTTCAGGGGATGTCTGACTGCTGGTTTAGTCCCAATACCGCAAACCAGCAGTTGGACATCCCTCTCGCAATCCAGAACTGCTTCTAGTCACTGACCAGCCTGCCTGCCTGATCACTCACCTGCCTGCCTGATAGCCTCTAACCAGTTTGCCTGCCTGCCTGATCAACCCTAACCACCTGCCTGCCTGCCTGATCACCCCTACCCACCTCTGCCTTGGCCCCCACTGCTGCGGCTTCATCCAGAAAGATGTTGTCGGGAAGGTCATTCAGCTGTCTCATCTAATTAGCATATTATGCTTTTATTGTTATAGATATCTTGGATAAAGCAGAATAATTCAAAATATGTAGCCAAAACTCTTGAAATGTAAAAGAATTTCCAGAAACCGTTAAGTTTATATAAATAAAATAAAAGTATGCAAGGTGATATTGCACAAGCTCTATAGAAGAAGATTTCAGTACCATATCTGAACATATGTTTTCACCTATAGTAGGCTATGTTTTTATAGCTATTTTGGAGCAGTTAACAAACTTGCCCTTTATGAATTAAATAGTAATCTAAAGTAAGCAAATAATTAAGTCTGTGACCAATTTTATAAAGCCACTGGCCTTCACTGGAAAATTAATAGTAAGATTAAAATTACATATAATAGTAACAGTCACAACAACAAAAACAGGAGGCTCAGTGACCAGAAATCAGTCTTTTTAAAAAAAGCCTCATTCATCAGTAGCAGATATATATTTAATCATGCCTCTTGAATTCCTTTGCCCTCTTGAAAACTACATTATTTCCATACTTTAGTAGATACATTTCTTAGGGAATAAAATATACTAATGAAAAATTTAAATTTGTATTTATCTAGGATATTATGTTGACAGATAATAAAAAGATAAATTAGTTGTAGACATATATAGAAAAAGTTGACACAGTTGCCAAGATCAGTATTAAAAAGATTGAATTATCTAAATATTTTAAACAGTTATGTTACTTCTTGCTTTCCCCCTTTTTCCTGTTTCTTCAACATTTTTTAATAATTAACCCCTTTATCTTCCTTTAGGAAAGGGGAAGAAGAGTGTTAATTGTTTTTAAATTTACCTTATTTTTTTCTATTAGAAACTACATATGAATGAAAAGTTGGAAATTTGTTTCTACCTTTTTATATCTAACTTGCTGTTATAAAGAATCAAATGTTGAAAAATACTAGAGGGGAGGTAATTTAAAAAATGCTAACAAATATACCCATATGCACCTATATCAATGTGTGTGTCTGTAGGTGTATATGTAATATAATTGTCTAGAAAACATATACATAGTAGTCATGGTTTTCCAAAACAATGTGATTAAACTGCTGTTAATTTGCTCACAATTTCATTGGACAATATAATGTCCTTCACAAATAATGAAGTCATTCCATTTAAAATAGCATTTTTATCACTTCAATAACTTCTAAATACCTTTTCCATTTTCTATTTTAATAAAACAGGTATTTCAAAATATTAAAAATTTTAGCTGGAGGGACAAAATGTACTGTGACAAATTTTATTTTTCTGAGGTATGTATTGACTAGCTTCTGTCATTATTAGAATCTCCAAGTATAATATTTTCAGTTATTAGTTTTATTGAAACACATTATGAAGACTAAGAGCACTAGCACTGCAGGATTTGGTAAAATTAAATACTCTTCAAAGAAATCATAATGTTGAACTTTTAAAAATAGCTTATAAGGCTAAAATATATATGTGCTATTAATAAAGAGATATTAACTTTACTATGCAGTGCCTTCTCCTGTTTAATTTATGACTGGTTTGTTGTATAAATAAAGTAATTGGAATGCTCTTAGAAAAATTTTACTCATATGTAAAATGAGGCTAAGAAATACTTTTCATAGGGAAGAGTGATGATCAAGTGAGATTCTCCATGCAAATATCTTATTGAGGGTCTTGTAAATATAAGAGACAACAAATACTAAAATATTACTAGCATTGAGATTCAAAAGTATTAATTTAATAACTTTCTTATTTGAAAGTGTTTCAATAAGTTGAAACATATTTTGCTATGGGATAATATATATATATATATATATATATATATACACACACACACACATATATATATATATATATATATATATATATATCGGTATCCAAAATTAAAATTAAAGCAAATATGACCATCAAAGAGGGACAAATGGGCTGTTCGATAAATACAAATATATTGTCTATTATATATTAGACGTAATATCATAAAATATTGCATACAATTATACTAATAAAATAGTAATACGCAAATTTGACCATACCTTTGCTACACTGCCAGCCAATCAGGAGCAGGGGGTGGGGCCGAGTGGTGGAAGCCCCACCCCTTGTGTTGTTGCCACTGCTCCGTTGGGCCCTGCAGAGGGACAGAATGAGCGCCGTGGGCTGGCCGGGACTGCCAGCACAGTGTCTACTCCCCAGGCTGGGGCCCTGTAGGCAGGCAGAGGTGGTTAGGGGCGATTAGTCAGGCAGGCCAGTGAGCAAGCAGTTAGGAGTCAGTGTTCCTAGATTGTGAGAGGGATGTCCGACTGCCAACAGTCCGACATCTCTGACTGCCAACAGTCAGACATCCCCGAAGGGGTCCCTGATTGGAAAGGGTGCAGGCTGGGCTAAGGGAACCCCCTTTCTGTGCATGAATTTCATGCACTGGGCCACTAGTACATTTGTAACAGAAATAAAATGTAAATTAATTAAAGGTATACATTTAAAATTAAACTGAGGCGATAGAAGAGGGTTAGGCAGTCAGGGACAGGACCATGGGAGGGGAGAAAGGAAGTAGGACCAGGCAGTCCAAGAATAACCAAATCTTATAAATATGGACAGAATGCAGCTGGCTGACCGTCTCCTGTTCCAAGAAAAAACTGCAGAAAAAAACAAAGTAGCTTAGAGTTGAACCCAAGGCTGTGGGAGTTGCTAAATAGACCAGCTAGGCAGAAAGAATGACATCACCTGGGACCTAAGGTAGATGTACTCCATCAGTATAATCCACCAATGGGAACTTTGACCTTCAAAATGTATAGATGTTGCCCTAGCTGGGTTGGCTCAGTAAATAGAGCATCAGCCTGCAGACTCAAGGGTTTCAGATTTTATTCTAGTCAAGGGTACATGCCTAGGTTGTGGGCTGATCCCCAGTAGGTGGCATGAAGGAAGCAGCTAATCAACGATTCTCTCATCATTGGTGTTTCCATGTCTCTCTCCCTCTCCCTTCCTCTCTGAAAGGTATACATTTATGGATGGATGGGATGTTGCTAAGGCATGTGAACCAATCAAAAGCCAGGAAAACATACATTTACCCCTAGTCAAAATATCTTAACCAGCAACCTGCTTAGGCCCCCTCCCTGTTGCTCCCTACTGCTCGCTGCTGCTCCCTGCTGCTCCTTGCTCCAGGGAGTCCATCTATATCTCAATAAACTTTGCTTCTGCTTACCATCTTTGTTTATGAACTCATTCTTCAATTTTGCGAGACAAGGAGCTTGGACCCGACCAGAAATTGTTCATCAAAACAATATTGCACAACACAAATTGGAGGTTAATATATAATTAGCTTTGTTACAAATGGATATTTATGAGTAACTTGAAATATAAAAAGTGTAAAGAAATATACAGATAGATTAGAGTAAAAATTACAATTGAAGAAGTTTAAAATAATAAACACAAAAGTGAATTCAAACAAAGTTTCAGTGTTAAAAATATACACACCATAAGTTATATTAACTTAATATCTGTACAGAAAAACTCCTCTTAATTGATATAGAAAATTAATAACCAAAAGAATAAAAAGGTCAATGTATGGTCAGAAAATTCACAATAATCATCCAAAAACAATAAAAAATAAGCAAAATATTGTTTAATTCTACTGATATGTGTAGTAATGCAATTTAAATAATATTAGATTTAGATATTTTATTTTGTATGATTATTAAGCATAGGAATAGAGACATTGTTGAGGATCCAGATTCAGTACACTCTTATTTAGAACTAGAGGACTGGTGCACAAAATTTGTGCACAGGAAGGGAATCCTCTCAGTTCAGCCTACACTCTTTCCAATCTGGGACCCCTCAAGACTTCTAACTCCTAACCAGTCATCTGCCTTCTGGCCTGATCCCCCTTAATGTTCTCCCTGCTGGCCTGATCACCCAAACTGCTCTTATCTGACAGCCTATTTGCCCTAACTGCTCTCCCCTGCTGGCCTGATTTCTTCTAACCTTCTCTGCATTGGCCCCACTAACATGGCTTTGTCCAGAAGGACGTCTGGAAGATGTTTGGTCTAATTAGCATATTACTCTTTTATTAGTATAGATTTGTGATGACATATTCTACATTTTAGAAATGTAACTTTTCAATATGCAGTACTAGTTTAATAAAATGTCCACATCTTTTGACATAGTGTTGTGGTCAGCAGGCAATATAGATAGATTAATTTTATTTGGTAAATAATTATTGACACACGCATATAAAAATTGTAAAGATGCACAGCAATACAGAATATTAATCATTTTATATTTGGGTGTTAGTATTATGAGTAATTTTGATCTTTTATGCATTTTGCAATGATGCATAATTATTTTACTCAATAACTATATATTCATAATTTTATCATAATTATAACTGTATATATGTTTCCATTTTGCAAGAAAATAAAATTAAAGGCTCATATCTAACAAATACCTATTAAAATTTCCTGCTTGAGAAAGGCAACAAAGATTAATGATATATAATTTTTGTGTTTGTTTGGATATTGAGACAAATGCATATATATTTATGTTTTTATAGATTTTAATCTAATTTAATGAAGTTTTAATGTGACACTTCATAACACACCAGTATTCCCTAAATAGTGTGAAGGATAGTAATAGGAGTACATGGACTAATTCACATTCAATTAGTGGTATACTATTTCTTACTGAAACTTGTGTGCTGCTAAATTTTTTAACTTGTAGAGACTGTATTATAATTAGATTTCTAACAATAAGTCAACATATTGTATGGTAAAATCTCATAGTTGTTTTTATTTCCCTGTGGAAAGGGATTATGAATAATTGAATCCATCGAATTCTAATGTATAGAAAAGACCAGTTATTTTAATGGCAATAATTATAAGGAACAACCTAAAACTATTACTGCAATTTTATAAATTAAACATTTATTTGATATCTAAATATAGCATTATAAGCTTGGCACAAACATTGGAAAACTTTTTCAAACATCAACTCTTTCTAAATGACATCAATATTAATGATAGTTGCAAAAGAGGAATAAAACTTTTCAAATACAAAATGTCTAATAAATAAAATCATGCAATGTAAATAATGGAAATTTTAACTTTACAAGTAGTGTTAATTTGTAAAATGGCAATATAAAATGATAGCAAGGATTGTGGTAAAGAACAAAGAAATTGCATCTAGTGCTTGTTTTTGGGTTTTGTGAGCATAGTTTAAACCAAGTGTGGATTAAGAATGGTATTTTTGCCTTCCCAATTGCGGATTCCCACCACAGATGGAAAATGGTGTTCTTGCTGCAAGTTTGTTGAATCTGTGGATGCGAAGGGCTGACTCAAGAGTTTAAAGAAACAAGCACATTTTTAGCTGCGTGGGAATCAACACAGCTAACATATTATTGAAGGATCAATTGCAATAATTTTGTTAGACTGAGGAGTGGTGATTCCTTCATGTTCTTCCCATTCATTAAAATATCTCTACATAAATTATCTTTAATAAGTTTGTTAGTCACATGTAACATTTAATTATTTAAGATGAACATTTGATTATACTCAAACATAGCATGTAAAAAATAAATTGCTTCATTGTAATTCTTAGGTATTACATTTTTGTTTTGTTAATTGTTACCTGAGGATATTTTTTCAATTGACATTTTTAGAGAGAGTGGAAGGCAGGAAGGGAGAGAGATAGAGAGAGAGATTTATGCGAAAGAGACACATCAATTGGATGCCTCCTGCATACTCATGGACCAGCAGGGGTAGGGATCCAACCAGGGACCCAGGAACCAGCCCTTAACTGAGATTGAACCTATGACCCTTCCGTGTGTGGGCAGGCACTCTAACCACTGAGGACACCGGCCAGGGTAATTCATAGGTATTATTAAAAGATAGACTAAGTAAAATAAAAAGTGCCCTGTGCCATTAAATTCAGGTTGGCATGGTAGGTGTGGGCGGAGTTCTAATATATCTAAGTATTTTTGCTAGAATAATAATAATATGCATGCTTGACATACTTTGGCTGTGATTGTTATGATGTCTGTGGACTGCCGATTGAAACATTTGTTAAAAGCCAAGAAATTAACATGGAATTATATTTTTCTCTTGGAGGAAGTATCTTTTTATAAACAAGACTACTAAAACTAGGAGATAATCCCAGAAAAAAATACAGCATAGAAATAGTAATTACAATGTTATATGTCTTCTCTCCACCCTGTTCCTCTTTTTATTTTCCTTTTTTTAAATCTTCTGTTAGACATTGTATTCTAAGTTAACTCTTGAACAAAGTGAAAGATTGGGGTGTAGGTGTGTGTGCATGCATGCGAGTCTGTGTGCATTCATGGCTGTAATTTAAGGCTCTTCTGGGTAAAGAAATCACAGATCTATAAAATATAAGTGACCCAGATTACTGCAGGGAGTCTTGCCTGCTGCCATCGACCCTTACCTCCACAAAACAAGCCTAAAAGTAAAGGAAGCTGCTCACAGCAGTCTGAGACCAACATCTATGGGAGTGGAAAAGGATTATAAATAGATGATACACCAGAAAAAACAAAGGCAGAAATCTGGACCACAAATCTTGAAAATGAAATAAAGTAATACTTGAAATGAAGTTTTAACCACACTTTTCCATTTTAGTTGATTCCCAAATCTACAGAATAATTATTAATCTGCACTATATAAGGTTCATACAAAATATATTTTAAATATAGTGAACATATGAAGGTAAATCAGTTTGTTTAGTGGGACTTAATCCATTACAAAATAGTATTATTAAGGAAACACTTGAGCATGATCTATATGCATTTACATATTAATGCACTATTAAAAACCTATTTTTTTTCTTAACAGTCCAAAATTTCAAGGAAGATTTCATTCCTAGCTTATATAGTAAATACTGTTTATATATTTTCCATTTGCAAGAGTAAATATTGATTCCTTCAACATACAGAATTTTCTTAGAAGTTATAACAATATTTAAGAGTAAATATATTGTATTTTATTATTCTTATAGAGGAGAATAAAACTGACTGTCATAAGTATGCAATTTTTCCGGTGTCTGAGACTCAGGGAAAGCACGTCAATTGTTCTGGGAAGGCCAGTGATCCAATCTATGAGTGATCAGCAATCAGCCACCCAAGAAATCTGAAAGTTCTGGTTTCATTTATTCCGTGTGAAAGATAGAACTTCCCATATTTATTTTACATTCTTAACAGATGACAAGAAAATCTTTATTCACAACATGACTAAAACTGCACAATTTTCAGTTGCTATACCAGTAATGTTAGTTTTCCTTTGTATTGTCTGATCATATTTCCAATATTTTTACACCGTCTGATAATTCATGACATGAGTGTAATCAATACAATCCATAGAAATGGTTACTGTAGTAGCTATTTTACTTGGATGATAGTTTACATTTTAAGGATCTCTTTTCAACTTGTTAAAATGAACAAAAAATTCTATATAATCAGAGTGTATTTGAGTTTGTGAATCCTCAAAGATTATCTTTTAGAAGGTCTTATTTTATAGATTGAAAAAAATGGCACTGTATGTGGTTTGGCAACGAAAACAAGGTTTTATAATTAATGCCGTGTTAAGACTTTGTGCCAATGAGTCTTTTAGTCATTCAACAATTACCTATTAGTATTTCAGGATCTACATAAAAAGTAATAAAATAGCTTTATAATTGGTTAAAAATGTCAATGTATAGTCAATATGAAAACTCTGTCCCAATTCCAAGATTAATTAATATACTTTAATATTGTCTCCACAGATTAATTATTTGATTTATTATATGCTCCTGCATATTTCAAGTTTACTTTCCACAATACTTCTAAAGTGTAAGCATTTTTAATTGGTAAACACAAATTACCATGAGTCTGCTTAATCTTCATCTGTCAAATAATTGGGCTTTAGCAAGTAGTCGTGTGTGCTTTTTTACAAAATGAATGAATAGATGGATTTAATGATCATTATTAAGAACTTCAGGTATTTATATAAAATACTTTGACATTTTGTTTTATGAGCTTCTATTTTTCTTAACACTTATATCAAACTACTTTAACACTCTTTTTTCTAGATGGCCACAGGTTAAAAGTGAATCGTAGAATTCAATAGAGAAATTCACATTTCTAAAATAGTTATAGGCTGTGGTAATTTAAAACATTGTATCTTTTGCACAAATAAGATGTTATACTAAATATTTTCCTATAATATGTTGTATTGGGTAAATATTTGGATGCACTCTACTTTTGTTTATATGTTTTGTTGTCAGCCAGTTTTGCATAGTAGTTATTTAATTTTTACATATGTTTTTATTTATTTTAGTGAGAAAGGAAGGGAAAGGGAGAGAGAGAAAGAAACATCCATTTGCTGCCCCTCTCATTCCCCCATAGACACCCTGACCAGGAATGAACCCACAATCCTGGCATGTGCCCTGACCAAGAATGAAACCAGTGACATTTCAGTGCACAGGATGATACTCAACCAACTGAGCCATACTGGCCAGGGGTGTGTGTGTGTGTGTGTGTGTGTGTGTGTGTGTGTGTGTTTTATTGATGTACGTGGAATGCAATATAGTTAATGAAATTAACTTAGAGGGATGTGCTAAACTTATCTAGAGTTCTCTGACTAATCTATATTGCCTTTATGTTAAAAATGTGTAATGGTTCTTTTAAGCTACATAATTTAAAATTCCTTGATAATCCTATATAATAATGAGCTAATATGTTAATTAGACTGAACAGCAGAATGACCATCTGAATGACTGTCTGGATGACCTGGACAAAGCTGGGGCTGTGAGGGCCGAGCCCCTTGCATGTATTTTGTGCATCGAACCTCTAATAATTTTAATAAATACTGTAAAATTTGAGGTAATTATCATCTTGTGTTACTCTAAAATTTTTAAAAATACTGATTACTTTTCTAAACTGTATCTGAAAGCTCAATTTTCCTAGTACATGTAGATTCTATACTAATAACAGCCTAGGACCATCACGACAGGATGGACAACCGAACACCTGGGTCTCGGCAGCAGAGGCAGAGGCAGAGGGAGTCAGACCTGGCTCCATCACCAGTTAGATGGTATCTCAGGGGGAGGACCAGCACCTCAGCCAGAACTCAAGATAGCCACTGTCCTGGCCTGGCCCCATCCTCAGAGGCAGCCCCTTTTCTCCATGTGCACTGCAGAGGACAGACAGGGATGCCTAAGAGGCTGGGGCTATGGTGCCCCATCCCTACCCTACTCCCCTGGCCTCCTTCACCTGTGGTCCCTACAGAAGCAGATGTGTGAGAGCCCTTCCCCTGCTACCTGTAACCTCTGTCCCAGGCCATTCCTCAGTACACAGGCATATCTGCTTTCAAACTTGCCCTACTCGCTTCCTCTCACCCCTTCCAAGGCCTCTGCTCTGGATGGGGCCTTTGGAATCCAGGGCTCTGAGGTTTTACAACAGAGCTGGGGTGGGAAAGGGTAAACAGCACCAAAGATGGCTGATATGGCCACACACCCCTGCCTCAGCTTGACCAATTAGTTCAACTTCAGAATGTGGCACTCAGAGAGGATCTCTACTTCCCCAGCAATGGCTCTAGAGCTTCAGCCCCAGTACCAACCTCCTCTCCCCTTTGCCCCCCCCCCCCCCTCCACAACTGGTGCTTGCTGCAGCTGCCTGTGCCTTACTTAACCACCCCTTCCTTCCCTGTTCCTACAAAGGAGGCTGCATTTTTGTATGTTATATTCATATAAACTTTGTAACATTTTGGAAAACAAAACAACAACCAAGAGAATGCCACAGTCGATGTCTGGAGTCTGGCTCAGGAGAACAAAGAGAAGAAAAAAATTCCATAAATTGGCTAATGCCAAGATATTTCTGAGTGACTGGTTGGCATATAATAATTGTATGTCGGTAGAGGAAGGAGTCCAAGTTTCTCAGCAGAACACCAAGAACTTCTTCCATGTTCTGAACCTTTGCTTCAGTTTTCATAATTCCCTGCTCCCCATCTGTTGCCCCCCTCCCCCCCCCGCTCTGATGAGTGCTGTCATTGTCACATGGGTCCAACTGGAATATTATATCTTGAGAAAATTGTCCCAATGTATCCTTTTATCCGAATATGAAAAAATCTTAAAGAATAAGAATGGAGATAGATTACTGTCCTTTAGGCATAAAAACAAAACAAAACTGGAAAGTGTCCTGCAAAAAGCTGAGACTTGACTCTGCCCATATGCCTCAGAGAGATTGGATGAGGAAATGGCGTGTTTTGGCCCTGACTTTACCCACTTATGTTACTCTTCAAGGTGTCTTTGCCACGATGTGAATAAACTGCCACCTTTTGGAATAGAGGCTCATATGAAAGTCTGCATTCCCAACTTTTCTTGAAACAGATTTATTTTCTCTACCTGTGGCACCTTTCCTGAGAGCAGGTCCTGTCTCTGGGAATCAGGAGGCATTGGAGTTGAGCCTTCTTCTCTCCCCCATGCCCTTTTACATTCAGGGATTGAGCTGAGTTCACTTTGGGGGAGGTCTGGCAAGGGTGAGAGGTGTCACAGATAGAAGGATGGAAAATGGAGAGGCAGACACCCTGCTTGGTTCGTCCCTGGGTTGAGTCAGGCAGATGAACGTCGGCCAGCCCGCCTCACAACTGGGTGAGATAGCATCCTCTGTATCCACTTCTCACACCCCATGGGTCTGGCCACTGCCCTCAGCTCCGGCAGCCCTCTGTGTTCCACGACAGCACGCTCTGCCCTCACATGCTGCTCGCCTAAATGAGAGGGAAGAGAGCAATTGGCCCACAGACAACTACACAGAAAGATAGGGCTCACAGCTGGTGTGTGCAGTGGCACTGGCAGGAGCCTCTCCTGCCTTTGTGGCAGCACTAATGAGCAGCAAGCCGAGTGGTAAGGAGCAGCGAGCAAGTAGGCTGTAAGGAACGAGGGGTCCCAGCCTGTGAGAGGGATTTCCAACTGTTGGCTCCACATAGAAATAGGCCTAAGCTGGCAGGTGGACATCCCCTGAGGGGTCCCAGACTGCAAGAGGGTCCAGGCCACGCTGAAGAACCCCCCAACTCCCACAGTACATAAATTTCATGCACCAGGTCTCTAGTTCTTATATAATGATTACATTTTAAAACACCGATGTCAACTTTTTCCTAATGTACACACAAATGCAAAGTGGTATGAAAAGTATCTAATATAGTGTCAAGTTCAATAAATAAATGTTAGTTTTTTTCTGCTTTCCTTGTTAGATAATTAAGTGTATAAGAATCTAGTTCCTAAACATATCATTATTAATATATTAGAATAAAGTATCTCATTGAAAAGTTTAAGTATGAGACATTTAAATATAATTCTCCTGAAGTCTTAACAATCAGATACATTTTAATCAAAATACACAGCACTATAAGTGTATGAACTTTTTTTAATGCATAAGTGTGTGTGTGTGTGTGTGTGTGTGTGTGTGTATTGGTAAATATTGAAGAAATCATTTTGTCTCTCTAACCTCTTCCCCCAATTCCTTGGGCTGAGCTGAATGAAGCCCAGTACCGTCCCTGACTTTCTGTGTCGTCCACTATTAGCGTCTGGAAAGACTCCTGATATTTATGATTACATTATTGTGGCATTCCCTCCCTGTCTTGAGGCAGGGCCATAAGATGGAAAAACAGGACTCACCTTGAACTACTAGTATTTTCTAAAAAAATCTATTTCCTAATAAATATGGAGAAATATTAAAAGTAAAAACAATTAAATTCTAAGGCAATCTACATAAAAGCATTCATAACACTGTACATAGGGACTCACATATGAAAGTGTTTCACAATATATTCAAGACATGATATCCTACTAATATAATATGTATTGGCCATAATGAAAACAATGGAAAATAACTATGTGGCTAATTTCTTATACCTGCCTGAGCATCATTGTTTAGTAGAGGACAAAACACAAAAAATATACACACATAAATATATACATGTAGTCAATACTTTATTTGAAGTTCATAAAATCATAAAAGTTATTTAAGATTATTTCATTAATATGTATTTAATTCACAGAAGAATTCAGTCTTAATTTACCAATAATAGTTTATATAAGAGAGGTTGTCTTTAATGTTTAAAAATCTTCTTTCTCCCAACACAGCACTTAAGAATATGTGAGAATTGAGAAATATCTGAATCATAGAAAAGTTAAATTGCATTTGAAGCTTCATCTGGTAACTGGAGTACCACAAACAACATTAGAAGAAATTGTTTCCAGTGCCTCAGATTACATAGTATAATATTATTACAACCATAAAATAAAATAAAGACGTGCTTGCCAGTTTGCAATTTCTTTTAAAAAATATATTTTATTGTTTTTTTACAGAAAGGAAGGGGAGAGATAGAGAGTTAGAAACACCGATGAGAGCGAAACATAGATCAGCTGCCTCCTGCATACCCCCTACTGGGGATGTGGCTACAACCAAGGTACATGCCCTTGATCAGAATCAAACCTGGGACCCTTTACTCCACAGGCCAACACTCAATCCACTAAGCCAAACTAGTCAGGGCACAATTTGAATTTATTTCTCTTGGTTTTGTATCAGTGTTAACAATGTAACAAGTGTAAAAGGAAATAAGAGTATATAAGAATATTTTCCATAATTTGACTAATAATATATTCAAGCTCTGAAGTGGTTCTTTGGTACTTCTCTTGAATTTCACTTCTTTACATCTTGCTCACATTTACTTTGTTCTAACTTATCTTCAGCAGCGACTAATATAATCCAAGGACATTCATCTTCTGAACATGATCAGCCTTGTAGAGCTGGGTCACAGCTAACCTGACATCAATGCTGATGGATTGACTGCATTTCACTACCTCACCGATGTTGATCATGTCTGATGTTATGATGTAAAGACTGGTCTGTAGATTACTAATGAGACTACTCAGGAAATTGAATGGGTGTCAGTGGCAAGTTCAACTACCAGTCATAAAAAAGAGGGACAACACCATTGCTCTGGACACTTGAAAGTTGATGACACAGAGTTGAAAACTATTCGTTCATATATTGTTCCTAACTTGGAGACCTATTTTATTTCAAAGATGATACTTCACAAAATTGCACTGATACATGTTTATATATATAAAGTCCCCTGGTACATAAACAGCAAATATTTGTTTTAGGTGTGATATTATTATTTTGAAGGTCAGTACATTTATATGAAAGTTTCTTTTAACTTGTACATTTATAAAAGATAGCTGAGCTGGATTCTTTATCACTGTGCATTCTAATAAAAAATCCACTATTGCCTATTCCCCACTGAGTTTGAAAAGAATCTTTTGTTATGATAAAATGCTCTTGATTCTGTGTAGAAAAGGGTGGCACAATTTCATGGCAATGTAATTTATGGTAACAACACAGAGGAGCACATAACTACTCTTCCATTAACATTGTTGTCTTTATCTGTGCACCATTTTCTAAAAAGTCTACCTTGATGGTTGGAATATTTCATATTTGTCTTCAAACAAAACATGTCTCTTTTTATAAAACCTCACTTATGTCAAGTGAGCTGTTTTCTGGGTAAGGAAATGGGGAGGAAAATAGTCATTTCTATCTCCCCTTAAAGGCATTTATTCATGAGTAAATTCGAAATGGCAAATTCTTATATTTTCTACAAGTTTGTTCATGAGGATAAATGTTACTTCATTTATAAGGAGTAGCATATGATAGTGAAAGTGCTGGCTAATTTACTCCAAGATAAAAATGTCCAGTGAAGTAAAGTAATTTCTTTTTCTTAATGTAAATAATTCAAAAAGTCACTTATATAAAACAAAGTAATGATGAAACTTTAAAATAATTTTATTTTGTCTATGATATTTATGCAAAGTAAAAATAAAATATATTTATGAAATATTTAACAGATTTAGAAAATTACAATCCTATCTAATAAAAGAGTAATTTGCAGATTGACCATCACTCCAACACACAAGAGGGCTGCCCCATGTGGTCAAAGATCCTGCCCCCATGTGGACACAAGATGGCCACCACAAGATGTCCATCAGGGGAGGGCAGTTGGGAGGGACCAGGTTTGCAAAGGAGAGCAGTCTGGGGTGATCAAGTCTGCAGGGGAGGGCTGTTAGGGGTGACAAGGCTAGCAGAGGAGGGAAGTTGGGGGCAAACAAGCTGGCATGGGAGCAGTTAGACATCAATTAAGCTGGCAGGGCAGTGGTTAGGGGTGATCAGGCTGTCAGACAGAAGTGGTTAGGGGCAATCAGGGAGGCATGCGGGTGAGCAATTTGAGCCAGCAGTCCTGGATTGTGAGAAGGAAGTCTGAGAGGCAGTTGAATATCCCTCGAGTGGTCTCAGATTGGAGAGTGTGCAGGATGGGCTGAGGGATATCCCCCACCTCTCATGAATGAATTTCGTGCACCAGGCTTCTAGTTATATAATAATTGAGCATTCAAAAGAAGACAGATTGAATTGATTTTACAGTGATAGAATTAATTTAACATGTAATGTAATTAAAGAATACAATTGAGAAATAAGTTCACTGGTTGAATGAAATATATTTAGTGACCAAGATGGCCTTAATATTCCACTCAGGTTGACTAAACTTTAAATAAGTTTTTTTTCCTTACTATAGGCCCCTGAACTTTTTTTAGAGCATGCATTTTAGATGACTTATCATTGCAAAATTTTTCTCTTTCTCCCTTTGAAATGTGTATAAATCTCTTACCAGGTTTAGAACCCAAGAAATATCTTCCTGAAAGTCCTTTGAATTCTATCTACATAAAAGGCTAATATGCTAAGTGTCCAACAGTCTGACCAGTCACTATGATGTACACTGATGACCAGGGAGCAGATGCTCGATACAGGAGCTGCTGTGATGTGCATAGGCCATTTATAGAAAAATGGCACCATGGACCTGGTGCCACAAAGCAACACTTGGCTTCCCCCAAGTGGGATACAGGCCCCACTGTCACCCTGGAGTGACACCCCACCAAATTGCAGGGAACACTGCTGAGACCCCATTGCATAAAATGCAGCCCACAGCCCAGCCCAGCCTGGAAATTGTGGCTATAGGCACTGGGTAATGACATCACATAGCAATGCCTGGCTTCCTTTCCCTAGCAACTAGTCCTTTTGCAGTTTCTTCAGCCAAGGAATGCAACTTGCTTTATAACCAGGTGGAAACATTTTACACTTTAATCAAATGTCTGTGAAGCATTTTCCCATGCCTCATCTCATTTGATATTCACAGAAGTCCTGGAGACTCAGTGGAATACTGTTTTCTTTTCATTAGCCAGAAAACAAAGATTTAGAAAGTTTAGAAACTTGACCCAATTGAAAAGAAGTAAAACATGGTGGACCTTGAAAATGACTTTAGGTTTTCTCACTGAGCAGAATATAATCAAACACTTCTGCAGTTAAATATTTTACCTTTTATTCTTTCTGCGTGATCTACAATAATAATCTGCTTCATGTTGATATTTATTGCTGTGTTGCTGACAACTACCTGGAAGAAAACTTGGGGTGCTTTACTGGGCTGGAAAAGGTTTAGCTAACTCAGAAAGCAGGTCTAATTAAGAAGTTTATTCTATATATATAAAAGGCTAAGTTGACTTGCGAATGCATGATACATATAAAGCTCTCGCTGGCGCCAATTGCTTGCTTGTGTTTCAATCTGTCATTGTCAATCATGAATTTGGTTGATAGTTCTATTATAGAGAAAGGGTGAATAGTGATATTAAAATATTTCTTCTATTATAATTAATTTATTTCAATGTACACAAATTTATGCAGCAGGCCACTAGTTTAATTATAAAAAAAAAAAATAGAACCCCCATCTTCTAATCTATGTGAAAGGTAAGAGCCTTATCTCCTCAGCTGCCAAGTAGCAAACACAAGTAATTTAATCATAGGCAGTCACATTTGCAAACTCAGAAATAACACGGTACTTCATGCATCCCATGATCAACTTCACCCTCCACAATATGTTCTCCAGTATTTTCCTGCTAGCTTTCTCAGCTCTTTCATTTTTTATTCATTCCGAAATGCCCAAATGAGCTCTTTGCTCTCTGTTTTGAAACAAAGACAAATTACTTCCTTCATGTGCTCTAAAATATATGAATACAATGAAGCTAAACGTCTATTAGATATACATCAGATTACAAACATGAGTCACTCCAACACTTTCAAAACTTGTACTCACTCCTTACACTGCAAAGCCTATTTTGATTCCCACCTTATATCCTCCCATATTGTCACAATCTAATTATATGTGTGTGTGTATATATAAATGTATATATATATATATATATATATATATATATATATATCTCCTAATTAAAGAGTAATATGAAAATTTGACCATACCTTTGCTACACTCAAAAGCCACACTCACAGCAATGCCTACCAGCCAATCAGGAGCAGATTATGCAAATAAACCCCAACCAAGATGGCTGCCACCAATGAGAGTAGGAGGAAGGCTTGGGTTTCCCCAGCACAGAAGAAGCCAAGCTTTCTGCCTACTGTTGCCGGCCTAGGCCTCAACTCTAGGCTACAAAGTTTTAAACAGAAATGGCTGCCACCACAGAGCGAGCAGAAAGCTTGGCTCTGCTCCAGGCTACAAAGTTTCAATTGTAGACATAAATGAATCCTAGATCCCAGGACCTCCACTTGGATGCCTAGGGAGCATGGCCAAGCTGCAAACCTCCACAAGCCCCTCGCCCAGGCTGCACCTCACCTCAAAGGAACCCCCACCCTGATCTAAGACACTCTTCAGGGCAAACCAGCTGGCCCCCACCCATGCACCAGGCCTCTATCCTATGTAATAAAAGAGTAATTTGCAGATTTACCATCACTGCAACACATAAGAGGGCTGTCCCCATGTGGTCAAATATCCTGCCTCCATCTGGACACAAGATGGCCACCACAAGATGGCCAGCAGGGTAGGGCCGTTGGGAGGTTCCAGGCCCTGCAAGGGAAGGCAGTTGTGGACAATCAGGCCAGCAGGGGAGGGAAGTTGGGAGGGACCAGGCCTGCAAGGAAGGGCAGTTGGGGGCAATCAAGCCTACAGGGGAGGGCAGTTAGGGATGACTAGGCCGGCAAAGGAGGAAAGTTTGGGGCAAAAAGGCTGGCAGGGGAGCAGTTAAACATCAATTAGGCTGGCAGAGTAGTGGTTAGGGAGTGATCAGGCTGGCAGGCAGAAGCAATTGGGGGCTATCAGGAAGGCAGGAAGGTGAGCAGTTTGGAGCCAGCAGTCCTGGATTGTAAGAAGGATGTCCGACTGCCCGTTTAGGCCCGATCCCAGTAGGATCGGGCCTAAACGGGCAGTCGGACATCCCTCAAGGGGTCCCAGATTGGAGAAGGTGCAGGCTGGGCTAAGGGACTTCCTCTGCCTCCCGTGCACAAATTTTGTGCACTGGGTCTCTAAAAAAATATATATATATATATATATATATATATATATAATTTATATATATATATATAATTTATATATATATATATATGTATATATATATATATATATATATATATATATATATATATATATATATATAAAATAGAGGACCAATGCACAAAATTGTGTGTGGCTAGGGTCCCCAGACCTAGCCTGTGATCATAGCCATGTTCTGCCCCAACACCTGTCCCCAGTTCCGCCCCCCCACCACCAGGGATGATTGATTGGAGCCTGAGGGCTGGGAGGAGGGACCAAGAGGTCTGCCTTCTTCCTGCTTGCCAGTTCCCACTGTGCCACTCACACCAGTTTCCACATTAGCCATCCCCTGATCAGTCAGAGCCTGAGGGCCAGGAGGAGGGACCAAGCAGTCTAACTTCTGACCCCTTGCTAGTCACTGCTACCACTGATTAATCAAAACCTGGACACCTTGATCAGGGTGTTGGGGAAAATCTGGCCCAGATCAGGCTGGTTTGCTGGCTGCATGGGTGTCATAGCAACCAGTTGTTAGGCTGTTAAGGTCACGATGGTGTTATGGTCTCTGGCTTTTTATAAGCTAGATAGATAGATAGATAGATAGATAGATAGATAGATAGATAGATAGATAGGTAGATAGGTAGATAGATAGATAGAGATAGAGATAATTTGTCTGAATTCTCATAGAAAATCTTTATAATTTAACAGCATAAATAATAATCAATTTTTATATATGAAAAATTCTTTAGATTAGCTTCTTAAATATTTTAATTTAGCAGGTTATTTGTCTTAAACTAACTTTACCTTTGGATAAAAAGTAAGTGTATTTGCCACAATAGATTTTTCAAGAAGTGTGTGTGTGTGTGTGTGTGTGTGTGTGTATGATAGTGTGACTATACATGCTACTCACCCTATAAAAGGTATATGAAAGTCAGCTATTAAGGGATTGAACAAAAAATTATCATAACAAAACAATCTTTTTATCAACCATTTCCCAAAAGTAGGTACTGTTTTGGCAGGCAGAACAATAGCCCCCAAATATGTCCATATCCTAATCCTCAGATCTTATCAATGTATTATCTTACATGTCTAGGGTTCTGCCACCAATTCCGTTTTGTGAGTTTTCCCCCCACACTGATTCTTGGACACCAGCTGAGTGTCCTACAATTCAAGTCAATTCTGACATTATCTATTTGGAGATGTCATATCCCACAGAATAAGGGCTCAATCTTTTAAAACTGCTCCCCATTCCATTTTTGATGTCAATCTTAAATCCAGAGTGCACCAGTGCTTCTGACCTAAGGGCTATAGATCAGAGGTTCCAAAAACCCTCTTCTGGTGTTCCATTTATTCATAAGAACACCTCATAGAATTCAGAGAAATATTTAATTTATTAGAATACAGGTTTATTCTTAAAATGATTTAGTTTAGAAACAAACAAATGGAAGAGATCAGATGGAAGAGATGCATAGGGCAAGGCATATGGGAAGGGATGCAAAAGGACTTAAGAGGTCTCAAAAGCCTGCCCTTTCAGTTTTTATGGAGTCTTTATTACAAAGTATAATTAATTAAATCATTGGCCATTAGTGATTGAACTCAATCTCTAGTTCCTCTCCCCTTCCTAAAGAAAGGTTCCTGGGAAAAGCTTTCATTTAATACTAGTGGCCTGGTGCATGAAATTCATGCACAGGGAGGGAGTGTAGAGGGGGGGGGTGTCCCCTAGCCCGGCCTGTATCCTCTCTAATCTGGGACCCCTGTGCGATCGAGCTTAAACTGGCAGTCAGACAACCTTTTTGCAATCCGGGACTACTGGCTCCTAACTGCTCACCTGCCTGCCTGCTTGATCTCCCCTAACCACTCTGCCTGCTGGCCTGCTTGCCCCCAACTGCACCCCCCTGCCAGCCTGATCACCTCCAACTGCCCACCCCTCCTGGCCTGTTCACCAGTAACTGCATCTGCCTCGGCCCCGCCACCATGGCTTTGTCTGGAAGGACATCTGGAATGTCTCATGGTCTAATTAGCATATTACTCTTTTATTAATATAGATAGGATATGACATACTGCCATAACTATAACATATCTACCAATATTACCTATGAGAATACGTACTTCATGAGAGAGGAAGGCATCTAATACATTACATTATATATGCTGTAAGTAGTAGAAAATACGATGTTTGTAGCAATAATATACACCCTGTCACTTCTCTTCCTGATCTGGGAATGGTTCCCAGGTCTTTGAACATTTCCTGGCCCCTAATGTATTTTTTTTTTCCCATTCAGTGTAACTTTATTTTCTGTTTATTGCACATGATTTGAGGTCTTTAATTTCTAACCACCAAAAATTCAAAGGACTATTTTTTCCATGAATTTTAACATTAACATTAGTGAATTCGTGTATCCATGTGTTTTTATTGTAAACATCTGAGTTATTCACATTGTCATAGATCCTGAAGTCATAAGTGTGGACCATGCACTGGCTGGCAGCAAGCCAGGAAGCCACTCTGCAAGCAATCTGACACTCTGTATAAGGAGAAAAGTCATAGCATAACTTTTAATGTCCAACTTTAATTCATATACTATTGGGGATTCAACTGCTTGGTTGCTGATGGGGTTGATTATCGGGAGGATTATTCCTGAAATAATTAAGGAAAGAGGGGCTCAATCTTTCTTCGTGCACTGGGCGTAGGTGATCCCTCAGCCCAACCTGCCCCCTCAATGGGGCCAATGGCTGGCTCTGCCCTGGCCATCTTGACCCTGCCCCCCGGCCCTAGTCTTAGCCCCGTGATGACTGCCCAGGCCCGGAGGCACCCTGCACTGGTGGCGTCTCTTGCACGTGTGCCAGGGCAACCACCCAGCCCAGGAGGCAGCACGCACTGGGGCGTCTCTCCTGCACACGCCAGGGTGACAGCCCAACCCCGGAGGCACCTGCCACTCACTGCCTCTCACACACCGCTCGGCCCTGCCCCCTGCTAATGATTGGCTGGTAGCATAACGAAGGTATGGTAATTCGTATGTTTCTCTTTTATTAGAGAGGACTAGAGGCCCAGTACACGGATTCATGCACCAATAGGGTCTCTTGGCCTGGCCTGTGCCCTCTTGTAATCCAGGACCCCTTGGGGGTTGTTGGTCTTCCAGTTTCAGCCTGGTCCCCACAGGCCAAGCCAAGGGACCACACTGATGCATGAATCTGTGCATCAGACCTCTATTATGCATATCAGATCTTTGTCAATATCTTCCCATCCTCCTTCCTTCCCCCTCTTTTCTTCCCCCTGAGATTCATCAATCTGTTCCATGTTTTTATGCCTGTGGATTGAGCACAGGCCCCCCTGGTGGTCAGTGCACTACATATATATATATAAAAAATGGGCCCGGTGCACGAAATTCGTGCACTGGGAGTGGGTGATCCCTTAGCCCAACCTGCTGGGAATGTCCTACTGACCACTCATCCCCAGCCTGCCCAAAGCCAATGCCCTGCAATGGGGCCAATGGCTGGCTCTGCCCCAGCCTAGGCCTTCGCTCCAGCAAGCTCCCGACCAGCTAGTGCGTGCCTCAGCCTCGTCCCCCTGGCCCAGGCCTGCAACTGCCCCATCCCCCTATGGCCCTGGCTGCCTTGGCCCCACCTCCTTTGGCCCTGGCTGCCTCAGTCCTGCTTCCCATGGCCCTGGCCACCTTGGCCTCACCCCCATGGTTCTGGTCGCCTCGGCTCCACCCTCCCTGGCCCTGGCCACCTCGGCCCTGCTTTCCCCAGCCCTGGTCACCACCCCCCATCCCCCAGGCCCAAGCCTTCACCCTGGCCAGCGTGTGCTGGCCTACTTAGCCCCACTTCATGGCCCAGGCCACGCGCTCACTGGCTGAGTTCACCCCAGCTCCTGATTGGCTGGTGGGTGTGGCTTGAGGGTGTAATGAAGGAATAGTCAATTTGCATATTACTCTTTTATTAAATAGGATACTGAATGACTAGATTACTATAATCTTTGAATGCCTAATAATCTGGCCACTCAGTCTATATCTTATATAATAAAGGGCTAATATGCAAATTGTCCCCTCGACAAGGAGTTAGACCAGCAGGTCAGCCCGCTAACTGCCCATGTTCCCTCCCCCTGGCCAGGCTAGCCAGACTCCACCCATACACAAATTCATGCACTGGGCCCTCTAATACACACACACACACACACACACACACACACAGAAACACTGAGTGGCCAGATTATTATGCATTCAGAGATCATAATAATCTGGCCACTCACTGTATAGAAAATAAAATATATCTGTCCCCACCTTATTACTTAGGATATTCCAAGGGTTTTAGAGGCTTTGTACCAGGAACAGGGAGGGAGACCAAATATATCATCCCATATAATAAAAGAGAAACATGCAAATTTGACCTTACCTTTGTTCCTGATTGGCTATGCTACCAGCCATTCAGGAGTGGGGGCGGGGCCAAGTGGCATGAGTGCCAGGCCCAGGGGTGGAGATGAAATGGTAGTGGCAGTGAGCGCCCAGCCCCTGGGGCCACGGGGTCACAGGCAGCCGGGGCTGAGCTGAGCAGGCTGATAGCTGGGTGCCCCAGTTTAGGCCTTGGGCAGGCTGGGATTGAGGCATCAGTTGGACATCCCCTAAGGGCTCCCAGTTTGTGAGAGGGTGCAGGTTGGGTTGAGGGACCACCCACCCCCAGTGCACGAATTTTGAGCACTGGGCCCCTAGTTTTCATTATAAATTACAAAATGATGATGTCAGAAAAGAGAATGCAGAATGATTAAGTTAAAAACCTTGAGATACATACAATTGCTTTAATCCTGTATTAGAGATAAGGCTTTAAAAATCATGTTTTCTGTACTGGAGCAGCATATGAAACAAATATGATGTGGCATAAAACATTAACCTGTCTTAGTATCAAAATAAGTATTACTGTGCTATTTACCATCCATAATGAAACACCACAAATTACCTAGAAAGAGGGAAGCCTCAAAACCTATCCAGATAAAAATTGCTTTTATATTGATGCCATCTCTAGGGATATGTTTGGAATTGAAATTCTTGTTTGTATCACCTTGACATTGCTCATTGGAATGAACATGAGAAATTGCTCATCAAAGACACAGAAAAAAATTTTAAAGATTGGAATTTAAAACTCATTCCTGTAGCTTAATATTGAAGCAATTTTATAGCCAGGGTTTGGATTTAAATTCTCATGGATTTTTAAAAGAGAATTGTTTCATACTACTTACACAATAAAATTGTAGGACTAAATATATTTCTATACTGATCTTGAGACTGTGAAATTCATATTTTTCAAAGGAAATAAAAATTAATATATTACATATGTATATTCATATTTCCCTGATAATTTTTAAAAATTTACTTTATTGCTTAAGTTTATAATAAGAATTCTTATGAAATTAAAGATAAGAATAATGTCAGTTTTATAAAATTTTATATTTAAAAATGTTTTATATCTAGTTTCTGATGCATTCTATTCTCCAATGTTATTTTTTTTTCCCAATGGTTCAATTTTGAATGGCTTTCCATGGTAGAGACATTAAATTTAAGATGAGATTTCACATTAATTCTGCAATATTTATATATAGATGATATTTAAAAAGGACATAACAATGTAACTCTAATCTTTCTGCAGAAATAAGAATGATGCTAGAGCAATACTTATTTATCCATTCCTCTTGTGAATTCTGATCATGCATAATACATTTAAATATTATAATACATTTGACAATGCATAATACAGTTAAATATCATGATACTTTTTAAATTCTATAAAACATGCTATACTTACTAATATATTAAATTGATATGTTTTATAAGGTCACTTTTCTTGATAATAAATGAATAAGATGATATAAAAATATCAAATATATGGACTAGAACTAGCTATGAGTATATTTCTTAGTTTTGTTTTATTCATACAGGTACAAGTTTTACAGTAGACAATATGTGTTCATTGTGTATCTCTATGAAAATATCTTGAGGTATTGATGCCCAAGGCTACTGAAACAGACTCAAGGTTAATAACTATTAGTTCATTTTAAGTACATGCCAGACAAACTTATTGCCATGGTAGTTATTAATGGAACTAACCCTCAGATGCAAGAAAAGAAAAATAAGTAAAGATAATGTCAGTTCTCAAACATTATATAATGAATATAAACAGAATGGAAAGGGTTATAAGGGCCATTCATGGAAGTTCTTTGTACAAAGAGTTAAGAGCCACACAGTGGCTAAAAAGAAGGAAAATCAAACAAAGAAGGTCTGTTTGGGCTGAAACAGCACAGGACAAAAATCTCACAGAGGATGATGTGGGTCAGTTTATACAGTCTCAGAAAGGCATTGCACTCAAAGTACAGTTGTACTCAGATTATACAATGAAGCCATGACAAGGTTTTAAGCAAGTAAATTACTTGATTTAATTTACATATTAACATTTATGTAGCAAATATGTGAGCCTAATGTGTGAAGAGTTTGTGGAGTGAAACGGGCAGTTAAAAGGATTCTGAAATATATATTTAAGTCTGGCCAGTGTGGTTCAGTGGTTAAGCACTGACCCATGAGCCAGAAGGTCACAATTAGATTCCTAGTCAGGGCACATGCCCAGTTGTCGGCTTAATCCCTAGCTGGAGACATGCAGGAGGCAGCCAATCAATGATGCCTTTTCATTTCTGTCTTCTCTGCTGCTCCCTTCCACTCTGAAATAAATAAAAATATATCTTGAAGAAAGAAATTACATACTTGAATATCAAATTTCCAAAAAGAAGGTTAAGAGGATAAAAAGTTTATTGAAACTTAAGATAATCAATAAATTGACAATATCTATAGTGAAAGACAAAAAAGAAAGAATACCAATGTAAAAAAATGAACATGACACATGGAAAATAGTAAAAGTCAAATCCAGAGGAATTGTGCTTTTTAATGTATAAGAAGGAATGTCTTGACAGGAAGATATTGGAAATTTTCTTCATTACTTTACCAAAGACAAATAAATATTTAGTTATCGGGGCAAGAAAAAAGTTAATAATTTCAATATATAATTTTAGAACATAACTAGAGGCCCAGTGCGCAAAAATTCCTGCACTGGATGGGGGGGGGGGTGTTCCTCAAATCAGCTTGTGCCCTTTCACAGTCTGGGATCCCTTGGGGGATCAGGCCTAAGCTGGGAGTCACACATCCCTCTGGCAGCCTGGGATCCCTTGGGGATGTCCAACTAATGGCTTAGGCATGCTCACCAAGGGGAGCATTAGTCAAACATCCTCAGTGCTGCTGCAGAGGCGGGAGAGGCTCTCACCACTGTCGCTGCACTGGCCAGCCATGAGCTGGCTTCTGGCTGAGAGGTGCTCCTGTTGTAGAAGTGCACTGACCACCAGGGGCAGTTCCTGCAGAGCGACCAGTCATTCCACCATCATAGCAACCTGTCATTCCACTGTCAGAGTCAATTTGCATATTACCCTTTCATTATATAGGATTCCTCACTTTGCTCTATCAAAATTATAAATTATATGTAATAACTATATAAATTATGAAATAATCTCTTGTGATAAAATTCCAAGAGATCCTTACATTTTATGTGTCAAATATAATAATGAATTGTTTTTGAATCTATTTAAAGGACCCACAAAAGTGCTGGTACATATTTGGGAGCAGTGAATGCAATGTTGACTAATGCACCTTTATTGTATCTGTGATTTCAATTGTCATTAAGTGTACTATTTTTGATGCTATGATTTTTCCCCCAAAACAGTGGGAAACTCTTGGTAAATATTTTTAAAAACAACCTGCATATTATGTTTAATTCTATTAATGTCAGTGAATGTTAAAACTTCAATATATGTTATATTTGGATAGGAATAGAGTTAAATTTTAGGCTCTTCGAATTCATCCAAGACACAGAAAAATTGTTTATTTTTAGGGACAACCCCAATGCAGGACATCTAATAGATCAAGAATAAACACCAACTGGAATCAATGTCAATTATGTCCCTTCAACCTTAGGACAACAAAATACAAATTCACAAATTTTGAAATGCTCCACAGAACTTGAAAACTCCCTACCTGTTTCCCCACACACATATTGAAAATTACCGTCTTTAGAAATATTTTAGAAATTTCAAGAGACTGGAGTACTGCAATTTCTCAACAATTTTAATTTAATCATGTCCCCTCAAACTCATGTTCAATCATTTAGAAAATTATTTTAGATGCATATTGGAAATATGACCTCCATTCAAATTATTTTTCATAATCAACACCAAAACTGAGATTTTCTACCTATACTACCAAAAAAACCTACAGATTCTTTACTTCTGCTTTTGCCTTTTTCCCCATTGGGTCCACAAATCAATTTTCTAAAATAAAAGAGGAGAATTTTTTGTTTAAATTATTGTATGTCAGCTCTTTGCTGTCACCTTTGAATGTCTTTTTTTTTCTACTTGGAATAAAATATTATTTTCTTTCTTCAGCCTGAAAGTTGCTATAAGACCCAGCCTCTGTTTACTTCTGTTTAATCATGTATGCTACCACTCTTCCATGCAGTAGCCTTATCTAGCAAGTTGTCCTTTAAATTCTCCATGGAAACTTGAGGCTCCATCTCTACCTCTTCCCTCTTAGCTTCCTGAATGTGTTTCACAAGTTATGCAAATGGACGAATCACTTTTTTTCATTCAAGTCGGGTCAAATAATTCCCATCTAAACCAGCACTTACAGAGTATGATTTTCCTCCTCAGATCTTATTAATAACTGACATTAAATGATGTTTACTTATTATTTCATATATTAATTTAGTCATGTTATATTATGTTTACTTCTCTGAAAAGCAGAAAATTGGTCTGATTTTAGTCTGCTATATTCCTGGTACATAAATTATTCCCAAGAAATAATATGCATCCAGTAAATGTTAAATCCATGAATAAATAATGAAATAATTTTTTTCTCTAAATGTTAGAAAAAATACCTAAAATCAATGAATATTGAAGGTTATAAGGATACATTCTTTGAGATGATTTTCAATCTTGCTATTAAGAGAAAGGCTCTTTCTCTTTTCCTACGTGGCTACACAATATATCATTTATGAGATCCTAAAGTAATATATATTTTTGGTCTCAAGATGAATTTATTCCACCCTGAAACCTTAAGTCTGATAGCTATTGTTTTAATATTTGCTGAACCAAATCTTCTAACATTCTCATATTGGAATGTTATTTTTAAAATGCTGTGTTTGTATTCTTCTTTATGATCAAAGGAAATAATCTACCTACAAAAGACTTACAGTAACTAAAATGCCAATGGGAAAATGAATATTTGTAATAAAATATCGAGATATGTTATTTTACATTTTGTGTTGTGTGATCTGTAATATAAATATGCCTGTCTGGGTATTAAAAAAAAAGGAAACACTCTGAAAACATCCTTAGGCTCATATACAGGTAATGCAAAGTCAATAAAGTCGCTTCACTAACAATTTTGAGACTTCCCAAAGGTCCAGGCACAGAGAGTTAAGTTTTCCATAACATCAGAGAATGTATTCCATGTAGAGAAATTTAATCTATGAACCATAAGCCTATGGCATCAGAACTTGTATTATTCTAATCATGACTTCACCATTTCATTTAGTGGAATTGCCACAAAATTATAATTATTAAATCTTCCAATCATTGAGCTACCTTACCTGTAAACAAGATAATTATACTTTTCCACAGACATACAATTTAAAAGCAAGATCTTTTGAAAATAGAGAAATGATGTATATGATACAGTGTGTCAATCCATTATCAGTGTCCCTGACTGTTGCTGGTGGAAGTGGGTTTCTTGCAATGTCATAAGAAAGGGAATTTTCTGAGACTCGAACAGAAGAATGCGTAACATTTGTTTGCATGGAATTACATCCTTGAGTTTTCAAGGTTCCCCTCTCCCTCTGCCTGCCATGTAAAATCAGCTATTTTTCTCAGCAGAGCTGGGATTAAAGTTGTTGAACAGAGTTTCTGTACCATGCTGGACCATAGTCCAAATCAGCATCAGGCTTGTATTCCCAGCTGCAGTCCAATGTCCATGATCATGGGTCTTCTAGGAACACAGTGAATTCTAAGAATCAAAAGCAAAACCAGAGAAACAAGTGAGTCAAAATGTCTTTGTCTCAGCGATTTGTATTCACAAATTTCCCCAGGTTTGCATTTGCTCCAGGTTTGAGGCAAGTACCTTCCCTACTTCACCCCAACTCCATTGTACATGCACCTATCTTCCCCTTTGTCTGGCTTCTCCCCGCAGTGGTCTGCAGGGAAAGGATCAGTGGTTCAATGGGGAGTGTGAAATTGCAGCTTCTAGATGGATATGCTTATAATATCTGGCCTTCCATTTGCTCCTTTCCTGTTATTAATAACTAGTTAATTACAATGGTAACAAATCTATACACTTTGGTAGAGAAGTCATTTACTAATGAAATGTTTATTTTATTATTAATGCGAAAGACCTGGAAAGATATATTTGCATGTAGATGGGTCCAGTGCCAGGCTTTCATTCAGGAGCTTGTGTGGCAAACCAAAAGTACAACGAACTCAAGCTGATAGCCACTGGAAAAGCAACCAGCTAACATTTTCTGGAGGCCACAGTCTCTCTACTGTGACGTGTGTTCTGGCAGCATTTGTGGGCAATCAGGATGACTTCCACTTACAGGGTTTTCTCTCCTGTGATTCTGCCTGAGGTCTGGCTTTGTGGCTTCCCCATGATTCTATTTCCCAACAAATTCTTCTAGTCTTCTAGATGATTCTCTTCATTCACCAAAATCCATAAGTTATTTCTTTGATTCAAATCAGCCCATCTTTTTTGTTACTTGCATCTAAGGAAACTGAGTAGTACAAGTAAATATGTATTTCTCTGTGGTAGGAAAAGAAGTCAAGACAGATTCCAAAAACAGGAAGAAAAAAATTTGGTCTGAAAAGCCAACTTACATACTTTTCATATGCAAGCATTATGAACAGAGGCGGAAGCTAAGGACCTAGACAGAAGAGGAGCAATAATTGATAGCAGAACAACTGAAGAGACAAAATAGATTGATTTCTTTGGGGAGAAATGATGTTAAGGACCAACACTGTAGCTTCAGGACCAGTTGGAATCATGCTTGCAGCAAAAGCCAACTGAAGAGAGGCAATGAATTTCTCCAGTTCGACGTGGGGGAAACACGCTCCTGGCTAGTCACATATTACCGGCAGATGTGAGGCATCTGCTGCTTACACCTGAGAAAGCTAATTAGCTAATTAAATTCTTAGGAGGAACAGGAAAACAAGCCTAAGGTAACAAAGTTCGCCCTAACTGAGTTGTGTGCTGCACTGACAGAATGGATGTGAATTTTAAGCTGCTTGACTAGAAGGGAAGAAAACAAGTAAGGATTTTATTTCAAGCCAGAAGTTACAGAAGTTAGGTAAAGAAAAGAAAAATGATATTGTATTAGCAACAAAGGAAAGATTACACATTTCTAAAGTTTTCTATTAATTGGGTTTATTATCCTAAACATATCTACTTATGCCAATATTACTTTTTAATATTAGTCAAAATTGTCCTACCTATTAGATTTATTTATTATATTTTTAAAGTTTTATATATTAAACAACTTTATCAGATAAAAATACAAAGGCATGCCCTTTATTTAAACCTATCTATTAAAATAAATTGCCTTTGATTGCCTGACATTTCTTAGAGCACAGAGTCAGCTGTCCATTCAGACCACCAAGGTTAGCATCTCGATGCTGCTATGATTAGGTTTTGTCTGCTGACTGTATAGAAGGTATATTTATGTGAACTATATTTTCTACTCACAATTCACATAATTTGAGCAAACTCAGAAGGCTAAAATTACCTGTATTACAAGGTCAAACTTTATTTTACACTAAAGTTTTTGATTAGATACTTATTAATCTGATTTTATTTTTACGTGTTAAATATAAACACGTTTTCTAATAAATCATGTGGACAGCATTTAGTTCTACTTACAAGGTACCAATTAAAGAAGATTGAGTTGCAATTTGAATTGCAAAAGTTTTAAAATATAGAGCATGTGAAGGGTAATTTTATGTGTCAACTTGATCTGGTCACAGGATACCCAGATATCTAGTGAAAAATTATTACTGAGTGTGTCTACAAAGGTGTGTCAGGGAGAGATGAGCATTTGACTTGGTAGGTTGAGTAAAGGGCAGACAGCCCTTCTCAGTGGAAGCCAGCAGTATTCAGTCCACTGAGGTCCCAAAGAGCACAGAAGCCAAGGGGAGGGAGGAGTTGCTCTGCCAGCCTGCCTGCTGAGCTGGACATTTTTCTTCTCCTGCCTTGAACAGGATTTCATCATCAGCTCTCCTGGTTCTCAGGCCTTCAGACTGGAATGCACCACACCTCTGCTTGTCCTCAGTCTCCATCTTACAGATGGCAGATCCTGACCCCCTCAGCCTCCATAATTGTGTGAGCCAATCCTTGATTTATGCAATATTTATGCATACATGATTGTGTATCTATCATATATCTATCATCATCATCATCATCTATCTATCCTATCTAATCTAATCCATCTGTCTGTCTGTCCTCTATAACATATAATTAAATATATTTTATTGATTTTTTTTGCAGAGAGGAAGGAAGAGGGATAGGAAGTCAGAAACATCAATGAGAGAGAAACATTGATCAGCTGCCTCTTGCACACTCCCTACTGGGAATGTGCCCACAGCCAAGGCACATGCCCTTGAGCCGAATTGAACCCGAGACCTTTCAGTCCGCAGGCCGATGCTCTATCCACCGAGCCAAACCAGTTTCGACCCTCTATAACATATTGGTCTTATTTTTTCTAGAAAACCTTGATTAATCCAGAACATTTGCAAATTTGTTTAAATATATAATCTAACATCAATAGTGTTTTAGATATTAGCTCTCAACAAGTGGAGCTTTAAAACAGTTTATGTTAATACTTGTATGTTGACCATGATAGAAGTGTCAGAACTACAGTAAGCCACTTGTATCCAAAGTAAAGTTGAAGAATTTGTTTTATTTTAGGTCATATTAACTCAGTATAATTTGTGGGAAGTGAGAGATTACATCTGCAAATTTTTAAAAAATACATTAAAGAAAACTACACATCAGGGGAAAAGAAATGTGTGATTGCATTATAAATAAAACTGAGGGTTTTTTGTTGTTGTTGTTGTTTGCATATTTTAAAATGTGTCCTTAATATTTTTTGAAAGAGAAAATGTTTATTCAATTTTTATTTATTTATTTATTTTTTTTTTAAAAAACTGCCTATTCCTTCTAATTCTGATCATGAAATTTCCAAGAATCTTGACATCAAAGAAAAACAATACTATTAAAGGAGTATAGGTGCTTGATTATTAAAACAATATATTCTTGTAAAAATGGATTATAAAATAATCCAGTGTGCCCTTTAAAATGCTAAAGCCTCATGCATTAGACAAAAGTATATTTTATTTGCAAGGTCAGTAAAACTGGTACAGGAAAGAGCTGTTATATTTTCTATAACCTCTTAAATATCACAAAACCATTACATAAAGACAAAAAGTTAAATAGCTATAATCCTGTGCAACTCATCATTACCATAAAATGTGTATATTTAAAGACATACTTTTAAAGTGGATTAAAATATCACTTCTATGTCTCCTTAACAGGCATCAATCAACCAAACAATAATGTAAATATTTTTCAAACTTCAAATATAACAAGTACTTAAAAATTTAAAGATAATTTTCAAACATTTGTGTTTAATAATGTGAAAGTCAGAAAATATTATACTTATTTGTGATTATCTTAGCAGATCTGTATAAAATCTAACCTCTAAAATTTAGTGCTATAAACTAATATTAACAAATAGGCCAATCAAAGTTTAAACATAATTTATAAAATAATATAATTTGCATAAATATAGAAATAATTTTATTCTGACAAATATCAGAGAGGTTACTCTTTCATAAAATTGGCTAATGGAAGCTTGTTTGTCAAGGTTAGAGGTAACCTTTTTTTTAGAGTTTGTGTAAGCAGTAAAATAGATGTTATTAGAGTAGCCCTGAAAGCTTTAAGAAGTGAGGAGGTTTTTATTTTTTCCAATATGTTCATGGTACAAATGGAAATGAGAAATTATAGTATGTTTTTTATGCATTCAAAACCTTGACTAGCCAGTGGATAGAGCATTAGCCTGCGGACTGAAAGGTCCCAGGTTCGATTCCGGTCAAGGGCATGTACCATGGCTGCCAGCACATCCCCAGCAGGGGGTGTGTGCAAGAGGCAGCTGATCGAAGTTTCTCTCTCATCGATGATTCTGACTTTCTATCCCTCTTCCTTCCTCTCTGTGAAAAATCAATAAAATGTATTTAACAACAAAAAAAACAAATTAAAAAAAAAAAACCTTGACTAGGTGATTCATTGTTACAAATAAATCTACATAATATTCATTGTCATTTATTGCCTAGGTGCCATGAAATAACTTACTTTTCTGTTGATTTAAAAAGAAAATTGTAACCTTTTGCCAATATCCAAACATATGATAATATTGAATTATTTTAAAAAATATTTATTCTATATATGAAATATGGATTGAGCTGTGTTTTCAAGTAAAAATGACCTTGGCAAGCCATTGACTTTCTAGGGCTCAATTTTCCTATTTCCAAGATGTGATAACAATACCTGCCTCTGTTTACTTTGAAGAGAGCGAGAATAACAGAGATAAGGTAGATTCTCCCAGGGCCTAAAATAACTACTGATAGTAAAATGAAATATTTTATAGAAATGGAATTAACTTTTCTCAGGCATTAAATAAACTTCGACTTCATTACTGTATCAAAATCATAGAAACTCAAAGAACAGAAATAGCAATATAAGCATGACATAAAAATAAAATTAAGGATTTTTACTCATGGGATTGAGCATTGATTCTGGGACTGAAGGGTCCTGGGTTCCATTGCGATCAAGGGCACATAACAGTTGCAGGCTCAATCCCCAGCCCTTGATGCAGTGTGTGTAGAAGGCAACCAATTGCTGTGTCTTTCTCACATCCATGTTTCTCTCTGTCTGTTTTTTTCCCCTCTCTTCCACTTTAAAAATCAATGGAAAAATATCCTTAGGTGAGGATTAACCAAAAATAAAAAATAAAAAAATAATATTAATTGTGGCTTTCCTTTTCACGTCCTGTGAGTCCAGGGTTCCCATGTCAGGGTTCATGGGAGAAGGCCCGCACACAAATAAAGAGAGACTTGAAAAGCATTCATTTTAGGGAATAATGGGGGCAGGCAGGAGTCCACCTCAAGGAGGAGGACGCCACCAGCTCTGGCTTTCCTATCCCCTTTTATTAGGGCCAAGTGATACATCCATGTCCTTTAGGTCAGGAAATTCCAACAATGAAATCAACCAGCAAGAATTAACATAAGACAAAAGGTGTGGAAGCTTTTACAATTATCAATGTGTCACCTAAACAATAGGTGAATAGTTCATATTTAACATAAGACCAAAGGAGGGGCAACTAAAGTTTCACCTAAACAATGGGTAAACAGATCCATTAAGCTTTGACCAGGTTTCCTGTTTGTTCTATTTATATCTCTATTGGGGAGGCAATGTCTGGCTTCCCGAATTAACAATAAAATACTAAAGACCACATTTGATAATATAATTATAGTTTATAAATACCATGACACATTTTTTAAAATTTGACTTTCATCATAATCACTTGAAGTAGTAGTGAAAATACCTCCATATCTCTAATTATTTTACAGAAAACATATAGGTAGATAAAGCAAAACCAGAAATGACATGCTATCGAGTTTCAGAGTGAGATTCCATGAAGCACCACCAATCTCTAGCTAGAAAGAGAATAGGGAACAAAGTCATTAATAGCAAATGGGATGTGTTGCCTGGGCCAGTGTGGCTTAGTTGGTTGGAGTGTCCTCCCATATACTGAAAGGTTAAAAATTCACAGGATCAATTTCAGGTCCGGGCACAAAACCAAGTTTCTGTTCATTTTGATCAATGGTAGGGGCTCTAGGGGAGGCAACCAATCACTGTTTCTATCTTACATAAATGTTACCTCATCCTTGGGTGAGGATTTAAAAAAGAAGAAAACAAAAGGGATGTTTTTACAGAAAGACACAAATAAGCTCCTTCAAATTCTTTCCCCTCCTCCTCCTACAGGTCCAAACCCTATGTCAGCTTTCATCAAAGATGGAATAGCTAGAAATCTAATTCATCTACCTCTGATAAAATATAAAACTGGGTGAATATATAGGACAACTGATTTCAGTCAGTGACGGAAGATAACACAAGACTGAAAGCCTAGAGAGAAGAGATATAGAGAAGGCAAGGCCCAGGATCTTGCCAGATTTAGGCCTTGGGGAAATTTACAAATAGCAACAGAGAACTGGATCCCTACCACAGCATGTTGGTCCTACTAAACTGAAGAGGCACAGATCTGAGTTCAGGGAAGCAGATGCATTATCATCTACAGAGGCATCCCAAAGTAAGGATGCCTAGGGCTTCATGTGAGATTCCCTGTGAGTCAGTGGTAGAGAATGAGTTTTTTTTTTAGCAGAAAGAGATGACCAAATGCTTCCCAGGTAGCAGCAGCTACTGAGCTGAGAGTAGAACACAGTGTATATATTTGTTACATGTCCAGGATGTATATGTCCAGGATGCATATGCTTACATTATGAGAGTTTAGTGCATGTTAAATTTCAGGGGAAATAATGTAATTTCTTTTATAATCTATGTAATAATCAGGTTTATAAATGAGCTAACTGGATAATCTTAAATATAAATAGAGTAATTTAATCTTCATTGAAACTAATAAATCAAATCTTGAACTTGGTACTCAAAAGAAAATCAGAGGTTGAGTCAATTAAAATTTATCAGTTTTCTGTTACAGAACAAGTCACATGAAGGGCAATATATAATATTACTCTGTATTCTATTCTAACTTGCTTTGTATTCTTTACAAGCTGTAATTCTTTCGTGTATTTTTATGTATTAACATAATAAGTGTTGACTAAAGTAAAAGGGACAAAGGCATATATATTTCTTTGGTCTTTGGATTTAGCAAGATGGCATGTTTAAATGATAAATTTAGTTTTCTGGATGAGGTCAGCTTGGAAACCCATGACTCTTTCTTGATTCATGCAAAGTCATGTATTAACCACTTGAGATTTGGATAAAAAGGATTTCAGGTTCTTCATTTCCCATTCACAGATAATTGCTTTAATAACTTACTCTCCAGTTTGTCTTCAGAAAATTGTCTTTCTTAATTAGTTGGCTATCGAAGGTCCTCAGGTATACACAATGTCAAATTTAGTATTAACTGAAGTGTGTTCGCTATCAGAAGAAGAAATTCCATTTGTGCTTATTTATATTCAATGCTTGCCGGCGGAAATGTACTTAATCTCAATATCTAAATTAGTCACGCAATGAACAAAATTTAGTGGATGACAAGTTTAACATTCCCTCCTTCTATCATCCGAAGGATGTAAAAAACTCCAGTAAATAGTTCCTCAATATTAAAAGCAGTCAAAATTATGCCTTTGGAATAAAATATATATATATATATATATAACAGATATATTAACATATTCAAATTATGGTATCTTACACTAACATTGTCATTTATATTATGCATCCACTTAGCTATCTCCCACAGAAATATGACCTACATCAATACTATGAATTCTACTTCATAAAACATTTTATGGGATTTGGAAATATGCTGCAACATAAAACCTCTAATTATTATAGTGGTGATTTTCTCCTTAAGACTTCAATGCATGACTGCTGTCTCAATATAGTCAGAATTTAATAGTTGAATAAAATTAGACATGGAGAGTTGATAGCTCCTGAATGCTTTACATAAATACACTCAGTGCCTGCATCAAACTTGGATGCTTTAAGTCTCAGAGTTATATGTCCAAACAGATGCAGAAAGACCCCCTGCACCCATCCTTTTAATCATTGTGTTCTTGGTTCATTGCCTCTGACTCAGTTTATCTAAGTCTCTGTTCTCTCTAACTTTTATTTTAACAAAGGTAATAATATTTTCTACTTTCACAGTTTTTGACACTTTACTATAATATTTGGGATTGGAAAGTTGAAGATGCCTTAATACAAAAAATGTATCATTCTTCCAAATAAGTGGATAATAGTCAGATTTTCAAATGTGGAGGACATAGCTGGTCTTAATGTACTGGTATAATTTTTGTAATTATATGCAACTCACAGTGCATAAAAGTTAACTGTTATGGTTGGCAAGCATAGTAAATAATCTACTAAGATGATTTATGGAAATGGACAATCCACGTACTCTTGTGAATAGCTAGCTATGTTTGTAGATTTTAGCAGTTTTTTTTCTTCCTGCAAATAGGATATTAATATAGGAAAAGTGGTCCTGGCTATAGTTTCAATGATCCAAAATTATTTTTAAATATAAAATAAACCATCAAATATATTTTTATGGAAACCCAAGTGATAAAATCTCTTTGATTTATGGATGATGTGTCACCAACAAGAAAAAGAGGTTTTTATCTTAAGATTATGATGCTATTTGTTTTACAACTCTGAAATAGCTTTTCCCTTTACAAGAGTTTCTCTTGGTAAAGTGCCACCTTTCAAAAGTTACTAGATAATGAGTTTAGATGTGCTCATTTTAAATTCATACCTTGGAAATTAATAACACAAAAAATTTCATGTAACAGTCAATGTAAGTAGTCCTATATTTTCAGTAATCCTATCAATGAGATGTAAATTTTTAAAAAAACTAACTTAAAGAAAACTTGATGTTAAAAAGTTGCATAGTTAGTATTTTTGTCCCTAAAGCATTAATATAAGAATAGCTCAAATAATATAAATCAGGATAAGATAATTTTATAGTTTAGAATTTCCACATGTACATTTTCTTACAAAGAATGCCTTTTATTTTTCTTTTACAAAGCCAGTATATTCTTATAGTAAACATGACTATAGAAAGAGACCATATAAATTAAAATTTTGAATAAAACATCAGTAACCAATTCAGCTATAGTCTAGCTGTGAACTAAATATCCATTATTAGCATTTATGATAGAAATACTTATCATAACCCAGCAGATAATACTAAAAGGCTAGGCAGGCCCAAATTTTTCATTAGTCAAAACAATTAAGACAATATGTTTTTAAAGAATACTACTCTTTTCTATACTACCAATATTAAGGGCAATTTTATTTAAAAAACAACAATGTATTTTCGCATAAGTCTTTTCACATTTTTAAAACTTAATTCAGACAATTATTCAAACATGGACTTTATTTGTTTCAAATTTTCTGCATTTTGAATTTAACAAAATACTCTATCAACCTTATTTTTTAAAAACATTTATCTTTATACACATAGTCCCAGAAGTCTCTATATGACCTTAATTTAACACATCTATAATAATAAAAGCATAATATGCTAATTAGATTGGATGTCCTTCCAGACAACCTCCCAGACAAAGCCAGGCTGTGAGCCCAGATCTTGGGTGCCTGTGTTATGCCCAGATTTCATGATCCCCCAAAACCACCAGGGAGCCCAAATCGGCTGCAATAGCATAGAACCTTTATTCAAACCCGGGTTTGGCCCTCAACCTTCATCTGGCACAGCAGCGAGGCGAGAGAGCGAGCCCAGCAAGAACAATAGGTTATAAAGGGTTGGTCATTTGGGTGGTCTCAGGGAAGTGACGTTGGTTACAGAGATTGCCTTATTAGGTCAGGGTTTTTCAGCGGGGGTCTCACAGCACAAGAATCAGGAAATTACCAGTACTTAGTTATGCCTTATTTGGACCTAAGCTGTGTCCTTGGGCTGTATTGGTTTGCTCAGGCAGTGGTTGGGGGAGTCAGGACATTCCTGGCACCCCAGTGGCCACTCCCAGCAGGGGGGAAGGGGAGATAGGCTGACCAGCCCCTCATGATGGAGAATAATCCTTTCTCCTTTCACCTGCTGGTGACCTGAAGGATGCCGGTGCCAGTAGCAGGGGGAAGGAAGCCTATTTTGTGCATCGGGTCTCTAGTTTTTGAAAAAAACAAAACAAAACAGAACAAAACAAAAAATCAGGAAAAAGCATTCCAAGTTGACTCACACTATTTTTTAAAATATTGTTAATAGTTTTATATAATGTGTTGGCCTGAATTCAGATTACATATTCAGATGACATTTGTAATAACTTCATTAGAGAGTTGTTTGTCATTTATATTAGTGATTTTTAAGTGACTTACTTCAAGAATTTTTAAAACATGAAATACCTGACTCTTTACACAGCGACACTGACCTCCTTTACTTACGTTGTCAAATTAAAAAAGACAATAGCCAACACAACAATAGCCATCAGTATGAATGAATCAAAATTATACCTGTTTTTGTGTGTGTTTTCTTTTCAATTGGGCAAAAAATTAATATATTTTTGGTATGCCATAGAATTGTAGTAATTATTTTATGTGTGCCATGAGATGAAAAAAGTTGAAATCCTCTGATTTATATTATTGGAAAGTAACACAATTATTCCTCAGTATTTCAACAACCATTCTTCAAAACTCACAAAGATATATAAACACCATATTAAGAATGAAGCAGCAGAATATTATTTTAACTAGAGGTCCACAGTGCACAAAATTCATATATGGGGCAAGAGGGGTATCCCTCAGCCCAGCCTGCATCCTCTCCAATCTAGATCACTCCAGGGATGTCCGACTGCTGTTTAGGCCTGATTCTGGTAGGATTGGGCCTAAAAAGGCACTCAGTAATCCCTAGTACAATCCAGGACTGCTGGCTCCCAACTGCTCACCTGCCTGCTTGCCTAATTGCCCCTGATTCTGCCTGCCAGCTTGATAACCCCCTGACCACTCCCCTGACAGCCTGATTGAAATCTAACTGCTCCCCTGCTTTCCTATTTAACCCCAACTACTATCCCCTGGAGGCCTGGGTTCCCCCCCTCCAAATGCCCTTCCCTTATGGCCATCTTTTGGTGGCCATCTTGTGTCCACATGGGAGCAGGATCTTTGACTACATGGGGGCAGACATCTTGCGTGTTGGAATGATGGTCAATCTTCATATTGCTCTTTTATTAGATAGGATAGAGGCCTGGTGCATGTTTGGGGGCTAGCTGGTTTGCCCTGAAGAGTGTCCCTGATCAGGGTGGGGGTTCCCTTGGGGCATGGGGCAACCTGTGGTGGTTTGCTGACTGGTCATGCCCCCTGGAAACCCAAGTGGAGGCTCTGGTATCTGGGATTTATTTATCTTCTACAATTGAAATTTTGTTTCCTTGAGAGGAGGCCTAGGCCAGAGTGTGCAGAAAGCTTGGCTTTCTCCATAGGCTTCCTCCAACCCTACCCTCCTACTCTGTCTAGTTCTGTGGCTGCCACCATTTTTGGTGGGATTTATTTATCTTCTATAATTGAAACTTGTAGCAGAGCTCTAAGGCAGGCCAGGACTGAGAGCTTGGCTTCCTCCATTGCTGGGGAAACCCAAGCCTCTCTCCTGATCTCTGTGGCTACAGCCATCTGGTTGGGGTTAGTTTGCATACTCGCTCTTGAATGGATTGTGGGCGTGGCTTGTGGGTGTAGTAGAGTGATAGTTAATTTGCATATTACTCTTTTATTAGATAGGATATGTGTCAATGCCACCTTTTCTATATATTATTGCATGCACAGACTGTCCACCAGACATTAGTGTTGCAGCTATTTCAAGTGTTAAGTTTCAATAATGTTTTGGTTATTTACTAAAATATAAATTTTGTGACTATTGACCATCTAAGATTTTTTTTTTATAATTAGACTCATGAGATCACAATAAAAATTCATACAACACAAAATAATTTTAAATTTGCATCTGTACTTTGCCACACATTTTACCTGTATATTTTGATACACTGCATCTTTTTTTTCTCTATAAATACTGTTGCCTAGAAACCTCATAACTGAACACTCACTTATGCATATGCTAACTCTCTCCCATGCTTTCTTAATCATACTCTCACACTTGATCTCTATTATTTTGGCCACCATCTCTACTTAGTCTTTTTTAAAAAATATGTATTTTTATTGATTTCAGAGAGGTAGGAAGAGGGAGAGAGAGATAGAAATATCAATGATGAGAATCATCCATTGGCTGCCTCCTCCATGCCCTCTACTGGGGATCCAGTCAAAAACCTGGCATGTGCCCTGACCTGGAATTGAACCGTGACCTCCTGACTCATAGGTCAACACTCAACCACTGAGCCATGCTGGCTGGGCTACTTAGTCTTAGTATGTGTGCTAATAGAGCTAATATTTATCCCCTTTCTCATGGACAGTTATTAAGAATAAAAAAAAAAGTCAACAAACAAACAATCACAGTTACTATTTTATTTCTTCTAAAATAGGAAAAAATATGAAATACCTGCATTCATGATTAGATTAGTATTCTTCCAAGGGAATCAAGAATTCATCTCTTCCAGTTTACTTTATCATATTTTATCAAATAACAAAACTCTAAGTAAACATTACATATTTCTATATTCTTTTCTGAACCTAAGAACTCCAAAATCCATTCTGTTCTTGAAAGGAGCCAGAGCTGCACCATGGAAGAGCTCAGCAACAGAGGCAGACAGTGTAAATGAGGAGACCTAAGGGCTATTTGTATCAAAGATCAAGAAGTACTATCACTATATCAGACAGAGATGTATTAGTGACAGCCACAAACGATGACTTAATTTAGAAAGAGATAAATCAAACAAGACTTACTACTAATAAAAAAGAATAAAAGTTTGTCCACATTTGATGAAAGCACATCTTTTGGAAAATACAGGATTTATGTTATTGACTTGATAAAGTAGAGTCATTGTTCCTTACAAACAAAGTTCAAACAACAGTCAATGAGTAAAGAGCAAGGCTGATGCAAAATTAAATACTGAGCAGTATGGTTTCTAATTAGTTCCCTCAGAACATGTAATTAGTTTAGATGCTGGCATTTCATATAGCCTCTTCATGGGATGTATGTGTTATTACACACATCTTCATAATAGTGCTGCTTATATTAAATTTTCTCAGAGGATAGGAACCATGAATGTTTCTCTTAACCTCCATATTCAGCTACCTTTGAGAATGCTATGAGGAGAAAAGCACTTATTAAATGCTGTTATTATTTTGCTTTACTAATGATGAACTATAAATAAAAACTAGACATTTGTTGAGATAAAATACATTTCCTGTGCATTGAAATATTCTATTAGTAGTGTTTTTCTACTAATTAAAATAAGAAGAATTCTCTTTCATAGTAGTTTTTATGAAAGCTTTTATGGAGTATGTTTTAAAATTTAAATTATTGAACATGACTCACTCTAATAAAACAAAACAAAACAATCAGAATACTTCAGTGACAATTTTGAAAAATATTACATTTTGCATGTTCAATGAAAATAATTAACAAATTTTTTTGATATGATGAATTGAAATGATTAATATAAATTTATTTTATTATAAAAAAGAAAGACAGAAAACCTGAAGAAGAGTAATCCATTTTTGAGAATCCTTTGACAAATAATTGTATCTCCACATTAATCGTTGATTTTATAATTTTGCAGAACTATTCGCCTTTGAATTATTGCTGGTCCTACAGTTTTATTAGCTTGCTGGCCTCATTATTTTATTTCATGCAAAGGTATCATGAGAATATGCTAAGTTGTAAGCTGTAAATTCTTTAATATAAAGGACAGATAAGTGCTTTTTTAACTTAAACCCATAGAGTATATTCAATCATACATATATGACACACTTCATACTGTCATGGAATCTACAATATCAGTCACATTTCAGAAATTACTTTCTCTATTTCTCATACGTAATAACATTTTATGGAAGCATACTACAGAAGTTTTTTTTTAATCTCTTAGATTAAAACCTTTTAAGCATACTCCCTTTAACTTTGTGTATGCTTTTGGAAGTTTCAAGTGTTTTATGGAATAAAAGAAACCTATTAGCCACGTCAATACTCTTTCTGGCTTTTAAACATTCTTCTGTAAACAAAGCTACTTGCTTTGATTTTTACAGTCTTTTAGCACAAGAAAACCATGCAAATGTCCCTGTGACTGAAATGTAATGCTCATCAGATTGGGAACCTAAAATCCATTTTATTTTATATAAAAGGATTTTTTCCTGCCAATACATAATGTATTTGGAATAGTAATTTTAATTTTGTTTTCCTGTCACTCAGAACAGTAAAGTACATATTCTCTGGTTGTTAAAAATAAAACATCAATCAGCATTGACATTTCAGAAAACAAACACTTTATATTAATGCATTTAAGAACTCTTTGCAGAAATCCGAACTCTCCAGTGACCTGTTGGTGTATCCTACTCAGTGGTTTATGGTAGGACCATCAGAATGTAATAGAATGTAAGGCCATAGGGAGCAAGGGATATCAATACAATAATTATCACTGAAATTGTTTCTTCTTTTTCTTTTTAAAAAATATATCTTTATTGATTTCAGAGAGGAAGAGAGAGGGAGAAAGAGAGATAGAAACATCAATGATGACAATCATTGATTGGCTGCCTCTGGCACACCCCACATTGGGGATTGAGCCTGACTGGATATGTGCTCTGACTGGGAATTGAACCATGACCTGCTGGTTCATAGGTCGATGATCAACTGCTGAGTCACTGCAGCCAGGCTGTTCCTTATTTTTCAAATGCAGTGACATTCAATATGTTTCTGTATTGGGAAAATTTGGACAGGTGCATGCAAAAAATAAAAGTATATAAACGCTTACACTGTATGCAAGAATAAACTAAAAATCAGTTAAACACTTAAATGTAGGGCTTAAAACCACAAAAATCCTAGAAGAAAATAAAGGCCTTAAAATATTGGACATTTCTTTTAAGCAATACTTTTTTCTGATATATCTCTTTGACATATCATTTTAAAATTAAAGTTTACAGGTAATGTTTTATCAGGTTCAATTATTTATATTTTAGCAATACAGAATCATAGTAAATCTAATGCATTTGTAAATTTTGACAAACATTTATCTGAATTAGAAAAAAAATATATTCACATTCTCTCAATAAATAATTTATATGCATGTATAGTGAGCTTTTCTAAAAATAGCAAACAAGAAAAAATCAATGAAAAAACAGACGGACTTATATTATTAAAATCCTATATAGGATTGTAAACAAATACAATAGAGCTACATGTATTAAGGAAGATGCCATCAGAGTTCTGTATGCCATCAGAAAATAATTTTTTGCTTCATATAACTTAAAAATAAAAAGTGATAAAAGCAATCTCTGAAATTGTTTAACAAAAAAGTCAATGTATAGTGTAAAATATTAAGCCAATTTAAAATTGTCATCCTGAACTGCTTAATAATGATACTCCATGCAACACAAATAAGTTGCTCAAAAGATCATGCAATGATGAAATTTACTTTTCAATTTGAAAATGTTACTCTAGTTTTCCTTAGTTTCTCTAGGAGAAAAAAAATTATATATATATATTTGTATTCATCTCTAAGCAGAAGTCACTGAAGTGACTGAACATCTCTATCATTAAAATTTAATAATTAAGAGAGTAAGAAATGAGCTATCAAGCCAAGAAAACACAAGGTAGAACTATGGAATGACATAAAAAAAACCTTAAGTGCATGTTGCTAAGAGAAAGAAACCAATCTGAAAAGGCGACATGCTTTATTATTCAATTTATGTGACATTCTGAAAAAAGCAAATGATCAGTGGTTGTCAGTGTCTCCTTGGCAGGGAGGGGCATGATGCATACATAGGTCAGACAAGAGAATTTTAGGTCAGTGAAACTATTCTGTATTATATGGTAACTAGCGTTTCAGTGAGTGGATTTGTGCACATTGAAAGGAAATTAATTAGAAGAAATATTTTAATATCTCTATAAGTATCTTGCTAATGAAAAGAATATAGGATTCTACTGAGTCTCCTATCTAGTTATTCCAGGACTTCTGTGAGGATCAAATGAGATGAGGCACAGGAAAATGCTTCACAAACATTTGATTAAACTGTAAAATGTTTGCACCAGACTATAAAGTAAGTTGGGTTCTTGGGCTAAAGAAACTCCAAAGAAGCTATTTGCTAGGGAGAGGAAGCCAGGCATTGCTACATGACATCATTGCCTGGCAACCATAACCACAATTTCTGGGCTGGGCTGTGGGCTGCATTTTGCTCCATGGGGTCTCAGCAGCATTGGCTGTGATTTGGTGGGTGTCTCTCTGAGGTGGTGGTGGGGCCTGTGTCCCACTTGGGGGAAGCCGAGTGTGTTGGTTTGTCAGTGCCAGGTCTGTTGTGTCATTTATTTATTTATTTTTAAAATATATTTTTATTGATTTTTTTACAGAGAGGAAAGGAGAGGAATAGAAAGTTAGAAACCTCAATGAGAGAGAAACATCAATCAGCTGCCTCCTGCACAGCCCCCAACGGTGATATGCCTGCAACCAAGGTACGTGCCCTTGACCAGAATCAAACCCAGGACCTTTCAGTCTGAAGGCCAACGCTCTATCTACTGAGCTGAACCAGTTTCGGCATCATTTATTTTTAAGTGGCCAGTGTGTGTCATGGCAGCTCCTGCATTGAGCGTCTGCCCCCTGGTGATCAGTGTGCATCATAGCTACTGGTCAGTCAGACAGACACTTAGCCTTTTATATACAGAGATGGTGGTACATGGCATTATGTATATGTGAACCCATAGCACTGTAAACACAAAGAGTGAATCTTAATACATTAAGTGCCATGTTAATCACAGGTGACTGACACTATACTTTCCTGAAAGGAAAACAAAACAGGCTTGGCACTTAAGGTGTTAATGTAAACCATGGAATTGGTAAATAATGTATCAATATTTGTTCAGTTGTAGCAAATGCACCATACTAATGCAAGATGATAATAATTAGTACACATGTAAGGGATGGGAAGGAGTCATATGGGAAGCTGCACTTTTTGTTCAATTTTTCTGTAAACCTATTACTATTGTAAAATAACAAAGTATAATAACTTAAAAATAACATGCACTCTAAAGGGTAGGTGAATACACTATTTTCATTTAATACTATCACATGAGAATTTCCAATAAAGAAATGCAAATATACTCAATAGGGGAAATAATAATATGCATTTTATTGTGTCATTAGCTAATTCTGGTAAATAATGTATTCTTTTATAAATATTGTGAGTAATTTTTTATGCACTGTCTGGATGGAATGTGTTTAAAGATGCTTTAAAATAAAATCTTCTATTTCTACATTTGATATGCCAGATCTGCGTATGGAGGATAAACCCACACATATTATTTATGCACACCTAAAACTCTATTCTGTTAACTGAAAAAATGAGCAAGATGCTTCGGGATATTTATAGATATGTACAGATGGCATTCACATTCATTTTAAGGTCATTTTACTCAGTGTGTTTATTTTTTCTTTTGTAAGGCTGAGAGTTTTTTGACTAGCCTTGTTTCTCCTAAGGTTATGTTTCTCTTTTCACTAATAGAGTTCTTCCTTTATTAACATTCCAGACTGAACTAAATCTCTATTTATATGTAGATTTTATATATGTTTAATCAATATATAATTATATCTATAATCTACATATATATGTATTCTATTTGAATGACTAATTGCTAAGTCTTTTCTTCATATATTCAAAATTTTTGAATTTTTATACCTTTTAAAAATAAATCATTGGTGAGAACTTTCCAAGGCTCTGCCCTCATTCTCTCACATGCTGCCTATAATTTCATCAACTTTTTATTTTTTATAAAACCCTCTCTATTTTTTCAACCCACATGCAAAATATTTAGGTATTTTTATAACATTTAAAAAATTACTTGCTTTCTGTAATCATTTACTTATTATGATATTAACTTATTACATATATATATATATATATATATATATATATATATGTGTACTGGAGGCCTGATGCATGAAAATTCATGCAAGAGTAGGCCTTCCAGCCCTGACTTTGTCTGGAAGGACATTCAGAATGATATCCAGAAGTATGTCTGGTCTAATTAGCATATTGCATGGGAAGGGGGTCACCTCAGCTTGGCCTACACTCTCTCCAATCTGGGACCTCTGGTTCCTAACCACTCACTTGCCTGCCAGCCTGATCCCCCTAATTGTTCTCCCCTGACAGCCTATTTGCCCTAACTATTCTTCCCTGCTGGCCTGGTCCCCCTAACTGCTCTCCCCTGCCTGCCTGATTGCCTCTAACCTCCTCTGCCTTAGCCCTGCCAACATGACTTTGTCGGGAAGGATGTCTGAAAGAACATCCAGAAGGTTATGTCTCTGATGCCCCAACTTATGCCCCTCAGCAATCCTAGCACCTCTGCCTCAGGCCTTGGGGCTGCTGGGTGCCAGGCCTGCACGTTTGTGTCTTCAATCCACCCTCCCTACCCACAGCCCCAGGCTTGTCAGGGCTGGGCTTCAGGGCAGTGGCAGCAGGGGTCTAGACCCCCTGCTGGGCCTGGGGCTGTAATCAGGACCCCCGCCCCAGCCCGAGGCAGCCTCCAAGGCTGGGCTTCGGCAGTACAACTGGGGCCCTGGATGCCATCTTGCTTGGGGGTTAATTTGCATATTGCCCATATTGGCTGGTAGTGTAGCAAAGGTACAGTCAATTTGCATGTTTCTCTTTTATTAGATAGAATATATATTAGAGGCCTGGTGCACATAATTTGTATACTTGAGGGTGGGGGTGTCTCATCCCAGCATACATCTCTCAAAGTCTGGGAGCCCTCAGTGAATGTCCGAATGCCGGCTTAGACCAGCTCCCCAGAGAGCAGGCTTAAGCTGGCAGTCGGACATGCTTAGCATTGCCACAGAGGTGGGAGAGGCTTTTGCCACCAATGCTGTGCTTGCCAGTCCTGAGCCCAGCTTCTGGCTGAGCAAGGGCTCCCCCTATGGGAGCACACTAACCACCAGAGGGCAGGTCCTGCATTGAGCATCTTCCCTCTGGTGGTCAGGGTGCATCACAGTGACCAATCGTTCCACTGCTCAGTCGATTTGCATATTAGCCTTTAATTATATAGGATATATTCTCTCTGTTTGCTTCTCACTAATCATCTAAAAGACTGTATTAGCCTTTCATTGTAGATTAGTTTTAATTGGCATAGGAACATTGTCATTTTCCATTTTGCTTCTTTCCAATGCACTTTTGTGTGTGTGTGTGTTTTAAACATATTTTTATTAATTTTAGAGAGGAAGGGAGATGGAGGGACAGAGATAGAAACATCAATGCTGAGAGACAATCGTTAAGCAGCTGCCTCCCTTGTGCTCCCCACTGGGGATCGAGCCCACAACCCGAGCATGTGTCCTTGACTGGAATTGAACTGCTCTATCCACTGAACTAAACCAGCTAAGGCTGCATAAATTTTTGATTTATGAGTCTCTGGTCAGCAAACTCACTAGTTAACAGAGCCAAATATCAACAATACAATGATTGAAATTTATTTTAAGAGCCAAAGTTTTTAAACTTAAACTTCTTCTAATGCCACTTCTTCAAAATAGACTCGCCCAGGCCGTGGTATTTTATGGAAGAGCCACACTCAAGGGGCCAAAGAGACGCATGTGGCTCACGAGCCTCCGTTTGCCAACCATTGTGTTAGACAATAGGAACCTGGTAAACTTTTTATTTATTTTTTCCGTAACTTGCTTTGGCTCTTCCTTAGAAATAGCTCCTAAACCTCTTTATACACTGACTAAATAATTTAATGGTTCTGTTAGCCATACAGTTATCATACTCAGATGTATTGGAGCAGAGCATTCCACTTATTTGGAAAGAGTGTCCAGGGTGTGGATGTATAATATTACAGAGGAATAAGAATTTGGGCCAGTAATCCAATCTGCAAATACATGATTGCCATGGCCCCAGTTGTGCTTCCCCATGATTCATATGTTGAAGCCATAACTCCCCATATGATGGTATCAGGAGATGAGCCTCCTCTTTCTCGGTTGCCATGGGAGGACAGAGTGAGAATGCAACTCTCTTCAAGCTAGGAAAAAGGTTCTCATCAGAATCCAATCAGGTGTCACCCTAACCTCAGACTTCTGGCCTGAAGAACTATGAGAAGATACAGTCTCATTGTTTAAACCAGACAGTCTGTTTTATTTTGGGATGAGGCCTCCTGAGTCTCACGATTCTCCATAGCCTTACTTCACCCTCCGTGGGTTATGAATTTTAGATATAATGATGTCACTCTGATCAGGAATTGAAATGTAATCTATACTATCAATAAAACAACTTATTATTAGAGTTCTTTACACACATTTGAGATTGTGGAAGTACTTAATAATAAATAAAGACAAAACTGTTTGTTTGATATATTTAATTTTGTTAGGAGAATTCAGGCAAGAGTTTGTGTAGGGGATACAGCTATACGGATGTAGTCCAAGTATATTCCTGTCTGTCTCAGCAAGCTGCCTTCCTAAAGCCTTGATTTACTTGAATGTTCAATTATTTCTTTCACTCCATGTTTGCAGGAAATAGTTTTGGATTCTGCTAAGTGTCAGTTGCTACTGTTATAGTGGGTTTCACTCTTTATTTCTTAGAATATACTGTATTTTCACATTTGCTGAATATCTTACTTGTTTTAAATATATTATTTTGATTTAAAATTTCTAAGTGATATTCATCAAGTTACTACCATATTTTCTATATATTTTGTCTGTAGAGATGGTAAAGCAAAATTTGTGCTTTTTCTAATTGTTAGCATGAGTGCTGAATAAAATCACTTCATATAATAAACTAGGGGACTAACATGCATATATGGAGAGCTCCTGGCCAAGATAATAGTGTGGTGAAGACCTGGGAGGAATGAGTGCTGGGAGGAAAGGGTCAATGGGGAACAAAACAAAACAAAACAAAACAAAAAAAAAATGGGGACATCTGTGATACTTTCAACAATAAAGATATATATTTTTTAAATCACTTTATTTCAATTTTTTTCTAATTTGTTTACTTTTTTTTTCTGGTCAGAATCCTTTCTCTAATTTCCTATATAATCTATCACTACTTTAAAACTCATTTAGGTAATGACCACAATAACATTAGCTATTTCTGATTTTTCCACAATAAATATAGTTTATAAATCCTACTCTTCTGGGAACTGTGTTGCCTTTTAAAACAGCACCCTTGATTTATATAACTTATCAATCTATTTTACATACTTAAACACACACATTCTTAATGAATGATACGTAGCACCATAAGGAGCTATAGTAGGCACAGGCTGAATTTTTATGTGAGGAGCAGAGCTAGGAATATTTGTAAAACAGTTCTCCTTAATGGGACCAGAACAATGTAGCGTTAGATCATTCTATCAGTAAAGCAAGTTTAGTTCTAAAAGGAAACGTGCATAGAATTCCAGTCTCAGAGATTTTTAAAAAAACATAATATTAGAAAATGCCAATTCTTGGATTTAGACTACAGTCTTGTTACATAAATGTTATGGTTAAATTTTTGTGTCCCCGAATTTTATATATGGAAGTCCTAAAACCCCAATGGGATGGTATTTGGAGGTGGAGAATTTGGGTCATGATGATAAATTTCTGATTAATAGGATTAGTACCTTTATCCCAAGAGACAAGAGAAAGATGATCTTTCTCCAATATGTGAAGATAAAAAGAGTAAAACCAGAATGGGAGACCCCTCAGGAAGTGAGCTTTCACTGAGAAGCTGGAACCCTGACCTTGAACTTCCCAGTCTCCAGAACCATGAGAAATTGGTTTCAGTTGGTTAGGCCAACCAGTTTACATTTTTATAGCATCCTGTGTTAAAACAATAAGCCCTCAGAATATTATTCTTTTATAAATTAAAATTAAATAAATAATAATTTATGAACAGAATAATTAACTCTAAGAAAGCTGCTTTCCATTCTATTAATCAAATAACATGCATTTTACATGTAAAGCCATGTGCTTTATAAAGCTAAAATTTTTACTATTTATTTGGATGTTAATAAAATGCATAACATAAAAGTTAGGGACAAGGGTTACACGTTAATCAAACATGAAAAAAACTGGTAAATTTCCCAGATTTTCTCTATTTTTTTTGTTTTTCTTTGTAGTCCTCCAAATTTAATGACTATTTTTTCCTATTTCTTACACTTTTTTACTTACAGGGATAAGAAGATAAATTAGGAAAGTAATATATTTATAATTCATTTTCTACTTCACTTACATCACTGCTTTATTTCAATTTTGGTAAAATGTATTATATAAAACAGCCAAATTTAAAAATATATATTTTACAGTAAACATTTATTTGATTGTGAAAATGGAAACATCATCAGAATAAAATATAAATAGATAATAAGCTTTAGTTTTATGTTTCTCCATTTTTTCAACTTGATCAGGTAGATGGGTAGCACTTTAAATAATATGTCAAATTGAGAAACTACATTAAATAGAAAAGAACATCATGGAAAATGAAAAAGACTTTCCATTAAGGGATCAGATATGAAATGTTCTATTCAAACACAAACTAAAACTAAAATGAGAGGTTTTTTTAACTGAAAGAGCTAGAGGGTAATTAAAGGTAATTGGCATGCTATTATTCTTAAAAGGTTCCCTTTTATATTCTAAGAATACTGAGGGAACAATTGAACAGATAAAACATGAATTATAAATTGCCAAATAGATCTTTTCTATAATAATACATTTTTTTAAAGACAAAAGATATTTCAGGCCCATAAAAAAGAGGGAAGTGTACTACTAACCTGACTGCCGCCTGTCATGCTGAAGGTGGTGAAGTTGCATCAGACTTTTACTCAATGAGTTAAAAACTGCCTTAATGGCTTGTGAGGGAAATAAAAGTGGATGTGATTAACTTGAGGGAGATCAGTTGGTTGGCAGAATTTAACATCAGGTGAGAATAAAATTACTTGATGAATAAAATTAAAAACAGAACAAGTATTTTTATTTAAGGTTACTCATGGTAGATTGATGTTAACATTATTGATTCACTTTGGGAAGCCCTCTTGCACTTTTTCTATCCAAATCCTGAGTACGTTTTCCAGAGTTGGAGCAATATGAATTCTCATCATGAAGACACTGATGAGTTCTTCAATGAACTCTTTCCCACCTATAATCAAAACAGAGGCACACACTTCCTCTCTCATCTGCAGTTTCTCAACCTAAATAAGACTCCCTCAGAGGATCAATATAATTTAAACTTGAGCTAATTAATTATAAGCCCTACTTATTTTTTTAATTTCCAAAACATCAAGTATTTCTGCTTTATAAATTTATCATTTGTTTAAAAATACTTATATTTTTACCTTTATTGTTTCTTCTGTTTTGGTTGCAAAAAAAATGTATATTCATTCCTGTTTCATTTATTTGTGTCATCTTCTTAATTTTTATTTTTAAAATATATTTTATTGATGTTTTACAGAGAGGAAAGGAGAGAGATTGAAAGTCAGAAACATCGATGAGAGAGAAACATCAATCAGCTGCCTCCTACACATCCCCTACTGGGGATGTGCCCATAGCCAAGGTACATGCCCTTGACCGGAATCGAACCCAGACCCTTCAGTCCGCAGGCCGATGCTCTATCCACTGAGCCAAACCGGTTTCAGCTGTGTCATTTTCTTTTATGCTTTATTTCTGTTACATTCTAAAGGCATTTGATCTGGGGGCATCATAACTTGCTAAACATAAAGAATATGTTGAATTTGAGTTAAAAATATCTTCATGCTGTGCATGGTATAGGGATTTTTAAAAAATAAAATATTCTTCATGACCAGTTTCCCAATTTACACTGCTTTTAGGCAACATAGATATAGCACTTCTTTTTTAATTTTATTTTTATTGTTCACACTATTACAGATGGCCTCATTCTGTTCCCCTTTCCTACCTCCAGCTAGCCCTGTACCCCTTCCCTCTGGCCATTACCATACTATTGTCTGTGTTTAAGAATTATGCTTAGCCTTAGCTGGTTTGGCTCAGCAGATAGAGCTTTGGCCTGCAGACCTAAGTTTCCTGAGTTCAATTCTGGCCAATGGCACATGCCTGGGTTGTGGGCTTGATCCCCAGTGGGGAGCATGTAGGAGGCAGCTGATCAATGATTCTCTGTCATCATTGATTTTTCTGTTTCTCTCTTCCTTTCCCTTCCTCACTGAAATCAATAAAAATATTTAAAAAATTAAAATAAAATAAAAAATAAGCTCCTTGAGGCCAAGTCCTTTATTAAAAAAAAAGTTATGCTTATATGTTCTTTGGCTAATCTCTTCACCTTCTTTCATCCATTCTCCCCTGTCCCCCTCCCCTCTGACAGCTATCAGTCTGATCCACGTGTCCATGCCTCTGATTCTATTTTGTTCATCAGTTTATTTTTTTATTAGATAACACTTCTCTTGTTCTATAAAATGCGCCTTCAAGCTATTTTTATGGCTTTATCACAATATATTGATATATAAAACTGCACATATTTAATGTATACAATTTGTTGAGTTTTGATGAATGCAAACCTCTTTGATGCTATCATCACAATTAAGGTAGCAAACATTCATCACCTCCAGAAGTTTCTTTGCATCATTTTGCTTTTGTGCGCACATGTATACTTAACCTGCAATCCACCCTTCACAAAATTTTAACTGCACAAAGAACATACTTTAACTATAGGCACAACCTTGAATAGCAGATATCTAGGATATATTCATCTGTGTAACCATAGCTTTATCATTATTGACAATATGAATACTGAGGAATACATGGCTGCTTTAGTCTTTCTGGCACTTTGGCATTTAACCTAGAAACCATATGTGGGGCTTTAACTATAAAATCACTTTTGTTATATTTAATGTAGAACAATTAACTCTATGAATGGCTACATAGCTAATGCTCATGACATGTGAAGAGGCTTTAAAGCGTTTTTCAACATACTTTGAAATTTAGAGAGGTTACATTTCCCCATTCCAATGGTGACTTATTCTAGGAATGATCTAGATTTCCCTAATACATGATAATCAAGCAATGAGAATTAAAAAAAAAAATGAAACTCTAAGATAATGTAAAAAGGGATAAAATTATTTAATAAATCCAAACTCCCATGCCATCCTGATTGATACCTAATTGCTTCTCTGCCAGCCTGTTTGCCCCTAACTGCCCTCCCCTGCAGGCCTGGGTCCTCCCCAAGTGCCCTTCCCTGCAGGCCCGGTCACCTCCAACTTCCCTCCTCTGCTGGCCTGGTCACCCCTAACTGCCCTTTTCTGAAGGCTTGATTGCCCCCAACTGTCCTCCACTGCAGGCCTGGACCCTCCCCCAGTTGCCCTCTCCTGCTGAGCTGGTCTCCCCCAATTGCCCTCCTCTGTCAGCCCGGGCACCCCTAACTCCCCTTCCTGCTTGCCTGATTGCCCACAACTGCCCTTCCCTGTAGGCCTGGGTCCCCCCAACTGCCTTACCTTCCTGTCTTGGTCTATGCCAACTGCCCTTCCCTGCGGGCCTGGTCACCCCTAATTCCCCACAACTGCCCTCCTCTGCTGGCCATCTTGTGGTGGCCATCTTGTGTCCACATGCGGGCAGCCATCTTCGACCACATGGGGTCAGCCACCTTGTGTGTTGGAGTGACAGTCAATTTGCATATTACTATTTTATTAGATATAGTACACACACACATATGTATATGTTTTTTGTGTTTTGTTTTATTTTTCAGAGAGAAAGGGAGAGGGAGAATCATTGATCAGTTGCCTCCTGCATGCCCCATATTGGGGAATTGAGCTAGCAACCTGGGCATGTGCCCTTAACCAGAATCGAACCCAAGACCCTTTAGTCTGCAGGTTGATGCTCTATCCATTGAGCCAAACCAGCTAAGGCAAAACTTTAATTTCATAAAATTCATTGAATAAAAATCTTAGTCACTATTAAAGTCATGATTTAAGGCAATAAAATGGAATCAAGTTAAGAAACAAAAACATGAAAATTGGAAACTAATAAATAGAAGTTTCTTTGTTCACAGTCCATAGATTCTTTACAGTAGTCCCCTCTTATCTGAAGGGGATACACTCCAAGACCCCATTGGATGCCAGAAACCACAGATAGTGCCAAACCCCATATGTACTATGGTTTTTCTATACATGCATATGTATGATAAAGTTTAATCTGTAATTTAGGCACAATAAGATACTAACATTAATAACTAGCAATATAATATAATAACAATATAATATAATAAAAATTATGTCAATTCAGTTTCTCTCTCTCTCATCAGACTCATTCATTATCAAAATTTGCATTTTATTATGATGTAAATCAGTCATAATAAAGCAGACTAAGTGACCAACCAGTAAACACAAGTAAAAATACTGTAATGTGAATTTTATTTAAATAAACCCTGGTGTGTGTGTGTGTGTGTGTGTGTGTGTGTGTGTGTGTATGTGTGTGTGAGTGTGTGTGTGTGTGTGTGTGTGTGTGTGTTTGTTATGTCTTGGTTTTTAATGTCTTTTGAAACAAGAACCAGCCTGAGAATGATATCTAAAATAGTTTAAAATAGTCATTTGTTCATAGATGATAACTTCCATAAACTTTATTGACTCTTTATAATACTTGCATTAATTTTAAAGGATATCAATATTATTACTACTTTATAAGAATGAAATCTGAAATTCAAATTAAGTAATTCAATCAAGTCTATGTAGATAGAAATTTAGAAAGCCAGAGCCTAATATTTCTGACTGAAATCAATAATTATTTTTAACTATAGTTAAAATAAGACATTAATATAAAACATTACTTTTTATCAAAATAAGACATTATTTTTGAATATGTATTGAGTTAAAATATGACACATATATAGTATGTGTTTTATTTACAATGATTATACAAGTAATGTAGCATCTTTATTACCTATGTCTTTGAAAAGCTTATTCTCTAAAGTTATTTTTTATTACTTCTCCTCCAATATGTGTATGCTTTTAATTTAATGTTATTATAATATTTTTAACATAAACAACTTAAATACTTTAGGAGTGGGATTCTAATTGGTAAAATTTTATTATTTAATTTATGTTATATTGATATTTCTGTTTTACCTCACAAAGTAATCTTTAATATGCTATTATAGAAAATTATTGTTGAGTCCATTTTTTTTTCCAAGTTTCCTCAGAGAACTAGACATTCCAGTTATATTTTAACCCAAACATGTAAACACAAGTCACGGAGATGAAAAGAAACTATTGCGTTTGCTTTGGGCATCTATACATTGTAATACAGCTACAAGATAAAATTCAAATCTAATTTTCTTTGAGGAAAAGCCCAGGCATTCTGTGTCTGTATTTCTTGTAATTTTGGTCTGGCTATTGGAAAGTCATTCATTTTTGCCTCAGAGCACCCACTAACCTCAGACAAAAAAGTATAAAACTATTTTGTAATGATTTGCCTCTGTAGACCAGAAACACCAGGTGTGTGCAATGCATAGTGCCGATGACTCACAGAAAGAAGAAAATGATGTCTCTCTGAGACGGGGTGATGTGCAAATATTACTTAAACTAAGACCAGTTTGCAAGTAGAGTTGAAGACAAACAAAATAAAATGTATTTCATAGAGACTTTTAATACATATTTTTTTATAATACAACCTTTTCCTTTATTTGACTAAAATATTTTTTTAATATTTGTAATATGTTTTTCATTTATTTCAGAGAGAGGAAGGGAGACGGAGAGAGAGATAGAAACATCAGTGATGAGAGAGAATCATTGGTTGGCTGCCTCTTGCCCATCTGGGAACTATCATGGATCAATCACTTTTCATATGAGTAGGACCTTCCACTCATATAAGAAGTTTCAGTGACACAAAAGTTTTTAAAACGTTTCACCTCCTATTAAAGTATGTGCCTACAAGTATTCCTCAGACTGAAAGTTTCTTTTTAAGGTTCCTGGGTTAATGGTGCCTCTTTCAGATTACTCTACCATTATGCAACGTTTATGAATGCTCAAGAATACTAGTAAAATAATTATGCAAATTTTCTAATAATGTAATAGAATTTTCCATTGAACAATTGCCCAGGTGTGACTGCTGTTGCTATCTTGTTAAATATTTAATGCCATGTATTAAATCTTATACAAAGTCAAATAATAGACTTACATAAACTAATATTTAACATCATACTAATAAATATAAGAAGATATAAAGCAGAAAAAACATTTCAGAATAAAAAGACTTTGAAGTTTTCTCCTATTACTTGATATTTAAGTTACAGTCTCAAGAAAATATTTTTTTTTCCTTCTTCTGCATCAGCTTATCTACGAATCAATTTATTTCTGAAATAGGCCCCAGGGGCAGAGTGAATGGTGACTGTTCTGGTGATATCTGACTGGCCACTCAAGAAAATTGCTATGGACTTTTAATCTTGTTTTGATTAAGTTCCATGTAGATTGGAACTGCCAGGCTGGCATGGAGATTACTATTTCCTTTGGCTGCTATTGGACTGAGACTCTCAATTTTCCCTCTGTTTTTTCAAGGTTAAGTTGAAACAACATTACCCTTTATTTATAAATAGTTTATATTTAGGTTTAAAAATTGTACAGGAAACTGTAATGTTAAAAAAGGCAACATATTTAACATGCCATAAGTTTATGAAGGTTACTTTTTGGGGGATACTTTTTAGATTGAAAAGAATAGAAAGAAATACCATTCAAGGAAACAATGAAATAGCTTCATGTGTTTGAAGTTGCAAAATTATAATTTTATAAGAAAAAACTTAGTTTAAAAAATAGTCATAGAGGCATCTAAATGTAGAGCAGCATAGATACGAGGCATCTGCCAAGAGGTTTTATTTGTTAAATGTTTTCAGAAAAGATCGAAACAAAATAAGAAGGTGATGTGTTCTATTTGAGCCACGCAATGGAAACAATAAGATATGGCCTTTCATCTTGTAGTTATGAGCACTGTTAATTGACCAGCCATCAATCCATTCATCTTTACTTCTTCTAAATGGGATTCTAATATGATCCCCATGCAGCCCAGGAAAATCAGGGAAATTTCACCCCACCCCAAGGGCAGAGATGGGCCTTATGTTCAACCATCATGAGCCCTTTCCCTTTGTTAGCTCAGAGATTCCATAGGAAGCATCGTTATAGTTCATGGCATTGCTTCCAGGCTGCTACTGATTCATGGTGGGCAGGTGACCTAATCTGGCCTAATCAGATTCAAGAGATAGGACTTGTGTTCCATTATTGGAACATATTATTCCCTGTCTTTTTTTCCATATGTGAATAATGAATCATATTGCACCATTGTTTTTACCAGCAAAAATAAAAACAAAAATAAATGCCTTAATATGAAACACTTTCTTCTTCAAGGCATGACGTGATCATGTCTTTATTGCTAAAACAATTTAAGAGTAAGCATTCAGTTGCCTAATTTGAAAGCATTTTGACCTTTCTGGTCTCACATATTACTTGACAGGTTTATTGTGGCTTAAAACAAAACTGAGCTCCCTGCAGTAACAAACTGATGGAAAGGTGTGTTCAGGAGAGGGGTCTGGTCCCTGTAGCCATTAGGCACTCAGGTGAACCCCAGGGATCCAGAACCTTCAGGCCCTTGTTTCCAGTTGTGAGCAGGTGCTCTACGCCTTTTATGAAAACACTTAAAAGCGGCGCAATTGAAAAGAGTTCTAGTCTGGAGGACCTGATTTACAATTCAGAGCAATTCAAGGGGCCCTAGTTGAATGGGCAGGAGTACTTGGGTAGTAATTTTACATATTGGCTACACTAGAAAAACATAATCTTTTCCTAGTATACACTTATCAGAATTTGGTGAGGTCTGAAAACAGTTCATAGCTCTATAGGATGAGATAGTATACAATATAAATTCTTTCTCTAGAAGCCTTCAATTGTCAATATTTGGCTTAAACTTATAATGTACCTGCTA